>BSBN01001215.1:5000000-7500000 GCA_027924645.1 Cunninghamia lanceolata
ATCTTGGGATTTTCTTTGTCAGTGCAAAGAGTTGGCCATGCAAATAATAATAAAACATGCACACCTATTCTTTCTTCTTCTCAGTTGGTTTACATTACCTCTCTTGCATGTCACTTAGGAACATCTTTTGCAGGATTTTACGGCAGCTGATTTCTACCCGGCTTCTTTTGATTACCCATTTCCTATCATCAGGACTTTGTATATATAAATTTAATATAGAGATTTGATTCTTTGAAATTTTCTTCATGGTCGAGAGTGGACTACAATCTAGGAAGCTACTAAGAATTGGAAGATCATTACTTTCAATCGTGGGATACAGCTTTTGATACGGTCCTTTTTCCAAGAGATTAGTTAAATAACAGAAATATATCCTTGGCCCCTTCGAGGGGTCATTCTTAAACATTATTTATTTTAATAGACATAGGTAAATTTTGGCCACTAAAAATAGGACAAATATTTACCCATTTTTGGTGTGGATGAGATGTACAATCCTTATTGAGTGTTTGACCATTAAACCCTATGATATTTAAGTAGTGTGTCTTGGAGGAGGCAACCTTAGCAATGCTCAATACAATATAATTTATGGATTATCTATTTTACTATCAAATTATTTATTTATACTAATATCACCCAAAGGAGCTTCTACTTTCCAAGAATGTGGGATAAACCAATTTAACAAAAGAAACTACTTACAAAGCATATGGATTTGGTACTTTTATTAATAAAGCTTAATACAAAAGTAACTAATTAGGAAGGCATGTTAGGACCTAAGACAACTTACAAGAATATGAATCTAGTTCTTTTGTTAATAAGCTTAATAGAAAAGTAATTAATTAGGAAGGAATAGTTAGGACTATGGGTACTAACATGCACCCCCCTCAGAAAGCTTAATCCTCAAATCTTAGTTCTTTCATAATTAACTAAACAAACACTCATTTAGACAATTAATTATCCAATCCTCTTTCCAACAGTGATTCAATAATATTTTATTATTAAATCACTATCTATACACTATTCATCCATACTATCTCTTAGCATTAATTGAATAAATTTAATCATTTATTCAATTAATCAATCATTTTCCATAGTCTAAAATTGATAAATATTCATTTATCTAATATCCTTATCCTCATCCTATGAACTAAATAAATATTTCTATTTATTTAATTTCCTATTTGTTCACTTTTGATTAAGTTAACTAATCCACTTAATTAACTTAATCACATGCTTGCACAATCCAAATCCTTCATTAACCCATTCAAACTTCTCGCATCTTCCAACATGTACAAAGGCATGGGATTTTGTACAAGACCACATGGGTCTCTTACAAAGGGATCGGCAAGTCCTTTGTACAAAAGGTCATTTGTCATCCTTTGACCCTCTCCATCCACTTTATCCAACACCATCCTCCACCCTAATCTCTTCTTGAATGAATGATTGTCTTTATCCTCCAATCATATCATGCCACTTGTAAATCTCTCATCAATCCAATCCTCTCAACAATCCTCCACCATTGATCTTCCAAATCAATCCTAGCCCTCCTCTTGCAAGCCATTTGCAAATCTCCATGTTATGCAAAGTTATGTTGTCAATTTGAGGAGAAAAAAACATCCAACATCAAGGAGCACATCCAAAGATGATAGCACCGGTCACACAGACAAGCTCTAATA
The DNA here is from genome assembly GCA_027924645.1 of Cunninghamia lanceolata. Taxonomy (NCBI): domain Eukaryota; kingdom Viridiplantae; phylum Streptophyta; class Pinopsida; order Cupressales; family Cupressaceae; genus Cunninghamia; species Cunninghamia lanceolata. Next base: position 5,001,671 of record BSBN01001215.1, read on the forward strand.
CCCCAATTTACAAGCCTCACACACCAGACACACTCTACAAATTTGTTGTCATAACAGCGACAGGAACCAAGCATGTATTAAATAGATTACACATTATCCAGCATTATAAATAGTTCCTAATCAAATTTAGTTAAGCTACAGGAACCTGCAATCAATGCATACGACTTGTCTATGAGACAACAGTAACTAAATTACCATAAGGTGTTAAATTCCTCTCAAGGACTTTATCAATAAATATATTAGTAGCCAGCATCCACAAATTACATAACTGTAATTCATGACATTAATTCATATAATGAAAGAACAGATTACAAAGTTTTCGATTACATGCATTGCCCAAATAAATTGGCCAATAGTGAATAACCATACTATTTATAATCCTCCTTGTCAATGACTTCTTTCACCTTCTCCTCTACTCTACATCCACTGTTCGCCCCATGATATTCTTCATTCAGAACATTCCATCCTCTTCTTTTTCTCTACCACCACGTTCAATATTTGATCTCCTCCTTTAGACAACCTCCAACCAGCCTACTCACAATTGCTTTAACCCTTTCTTGGTCGTGTGGTCTTCTTTCTTTGCCATGACTTTCTCTTTCTGGCTCGCGGCCTCTTCTATGCCTCAACTTTCTCTTTCTCCCTTCAGCCTTCCTCCACATTTGACCATTCGGCCTACTCTGTGTTCTTATCCACAACTTTCTCCAGATCAGCCTCCCTCTTCCAAATTTGCCCTCAATACTTTGGCCTTTAACCTTCTTTGATCGGCCTCACTACTACTCTTAATTGGCATTCAACCTCCTCCAGATATAACATCAACTGTCTCTCTTCTAACATTTTTCAACCTACTCACAAACGTCTTCTGCAGATTCCCTTCTGTCAAATTGTTTAAAACGACACAATTTCAATCAACTCATCAAGAACGATTCTACAGTTACAAAGGCCCCTTTAACTGGAATTTATGTTACTCTCTCTCCTACTCTGTTCTTCCACTGTTGGTCCTTCTTCTCTCTCGAAGACTATTCATCCTTTCTCTTTGTTTTCTACCCGACTGTTCACATTCTCTATTTCTTCGCAGAGATGATTCTCTTGTTGTTACCAACTATCTTCCACAGTTGTCGTCGGTTTTAAATTCCTTTCTAAATTTTGTTTCTTTCATCTAGGCGATAGGAGACTTCTTGACTAATTCAAATTCACCTACTGCACAAAGGCTAGCGACAGGAGCTCATATGAAGTGATAGGAGCTCATTAGTAGCACAACTTATTCCCAAAAAGAAAACTAACAAAACCCAAAAATTAGCACAAAAAATAAATCAAAACTATTAAGAGAAGGATGCCCCTACATCAAACTCCCAAGGATCAAAAGAACATGTGCTCCAGCACATGTGGTTCAGACTTTCCTAATCTTTCTTTCACTTCTTCCATCATCTTAATGGGACTGTTGTCTCATTCTTCCAATATTGTGGTTATTCATACAGCTCTTCTGTCATGAAATCAATCCCACCATTTATCATTCTCCTTCCATTCTTGTATATCCAGTCTTCAAAGATTTAATGCCTTCTAGTTTACTCATTCTATACATCTGCATAATGTCCTTTATCACATTCCCACTTCTTATCATTTTACGTAACACATTCTTTAGCCAGACATCACCCAAGTCCAATTGCTGCAACATTATTCCATTATCATCTTTATTATTCACATCCCAACACACAAAATTCTTTGCTAAATCTACCTCTGCCTCAGCAACAATCCTTTGATCCTCTACCATATCTTCCATCTGCACATTGGCCACCGTTCCATTTGTTTGTATTCCTCCAATCTTACCATTCCACTCCTCTACAATGGCTGCATACTTTTCCCATAAATCCTCTTCTCTGATTCCACTTGTTGTTCCTTCTTCTAATCCTACCTCTACATTAGCTTCGTCATCCTTTAGTTTGTCTTCTTCTTCCTGGGTCATTGTTGTTCCATCATCACCCTCTTCATCTATGGATGCTCTCTTTTTCAAAACTGTACTTTCATGCTTTCCCTTACATGCTACTATTGTTACCCTATTCTGCTTTGCATCCCACTTAACCCACTTGAGCTTTTCCTCTTGCTTTTGTCTATTTCCTTGTTTCTTACTATATTTTCTTCCTCTCTTGTCCTTCTCATCTACAAGACTCTGTAACTCCATCTCATGTTCATAATCGCCATCTACACTACTCTTATCTTCAACCACTTCATCTATAAATTTAAAATCTTCACGATTTAATTCAACTGAAGCAATTTACTTACCTTTCATCTTGCATGTATCCTTCTCTATCTTGTTCCAAGCTACTCTTGTAACCATTTGAGCCTCATTCTTTCCTTTTACTTCAACCTCTACAGGCATGTCTTCTTCATGGCTTTCAACTTGTTGGCTTTGGCTACCATGCTACAACACAATCTCTTCATTCATAACTCCATTAATTTCTTTATGTCCTCCATTCTCATGCAAAGTTTTCTTCTCACCATCTTTTGTTGCACCAACTCCATTGGTTGTTGTCCTATCTTTCACCATCCATACTTTATTAGTGTTCTACTGTCATTTCATTGCTACACTTGTGCTTCTCTTTCCTTGTTCTATTTTTAACCTCAAATCATCTTCCCTAGGCCTCTTTGTTGGCCAATTCATTCTCACCTCCAGTTGCCACTTATGCATAGATGCACAATCCTCATTCCTTGCACTTGTTTGTTAGGAAAAACACAATCAAAAGCATCTACCTTCTTACAATTTAATTGCTGCCCAATAATTTGTTTTCCTTGCCAATATGGCACTATATACCCATGATCCTTAATCATATTCACATTTTTCAATTGCTTCCTCTCATTATCAACTTGTCTTGCCATATTCATACTTCTATCCACATAATCAAAAATAATAATTTCCTTACCAAGATTAACATTTTGTCCTTCCATTACTGGTTGTCCCAAATTTCTTTTCTCTTTGGCTTCATGACTTGTTAACTCTTTTGTTTTACAAGACTCCTCTTTAACCGCATCATCTTCTAGAGCATCATGAAACTCCTTGTCTGCTTCCTCATCTTCTTTCTTCTGCTGGACATCTTCAACTTCACACTCTTCTTCATTCTTAGGTACTCTACATTGTACCATTGCTGCAAATTCTTCTTGACACTCTGCTACTACAAACAACTTTCTCTCATCTTCAACTATTTTTCTGAGTGCTATTCTTGACCCATCACTTGATGTCTTCAAGGTCCCATCCTCAGCCTTTCTCAACACATTCTTTATACCTGCATACACATCTACAAAAATAATATTAATAAACAAAATAAGAGACCACAATGTCTCCATCGGTGTCTTCTTCATGGACACTCTCATCTCTTCATTCCTCTCTTCTACAAGTGCTATTGGCTGCACTTTTTCCTCTTCCTTTCTTCTTTCCTCATCTTCACTCATGATCTCTTCAAATAGAACTCTCTTGACCTCTTTTGGTCTAGGTTGCTCTAGAGGCAACTCCTCGCTGTCCCAATCTCTATGGGTACTCTTTCCATCCTTCTCTATTATTCTCAAGGAATTCATCTTTTGTCTTTTTCTTTAAACCATAATCAACTTCACTAGCCACTTTACTTTCTTCTCCATTGGCCATACCCACAAGTATTCATGGCTTTCTTCTTCAAGCCATTTCTGCCTTGCAATCATGTACTCCTTTAAGTCTCTTTTCAATGCTGCCATCTCTCTTTCAAAATCTTGCTTCTTCATGTTTTCTTTCCTCTTCAAGACACCTCACCTAGGGCTTCCTTTTCTTTCTCCTCTGCCCAGTCTTTTGGTACCAAATTCTCAACAACCTATCAATCAACAACAACACTTTCTTGGTCATGTGGTCTTCTTTCTTTGCCATGACTTTCTATTTCTGGCCCATGGCCTCTTCTCTGCCTCAAATTTCTCTTTCTCCCTTTGGCCTTCCTCCACATACGACCATTTGGCCTACTCTGTGTTCTCATCCACGGCTTTCTCCAAATCAGCCTCCCTCTTCCAAATTGGCCCTCGATACTTTGGCCTTCGACCTTCTTTGATCAGCCTCACTGCTGCTCTTAATTGGCATTCGACCTCCTCCAGATATAACATCAACCCTCTCTCTTCTAACATTTTTCAGCCTACTTACAAATATCTTCTATGGGTTCCCTTATGTCAAGTTATTCAAAATGGCAAAATTTAAATCAAGTCATCAAGAACGATTCGACAGTTACAAAGGCCCCTTTAACTGGAATTTTTGTCATTGTCTCTCTTGCTCTATTCTGCCACCGTCAGTCCTTCTTCTCTCTCAAAGATTGTTTGTCCTTTCTCTTTGTTTTCTACCCAACTCTTCACATTCTTTGTTTCTTCGCAGAGATGATTCTCTTGTTGTTAGCAACTATCTTCCACAACTGTCATCAGTTTTAAATTTCTTTCTAGATTTTGTTTCTATCATCTGGGCGATGGGAGACTTCTTGACTAATTTGAATTCACCTACTACACAAAGGCTGGCGACAGGAGCTCATATGAAGTGATAGGAGTTCATTGGTAGCACGACTTATTCACAAAAAGAAAACTAACAAAACCCAAAAATTAGCACAGAAAATAAATCAAAACTATTAAGAGCATGATGCCCCTACATCAAAAGATCAAGGTTTGCATTGTAGTTAATTAGTTAGCTTCCTTTATTGTATGCATTCATTTAGCTGAATCATGATGTTGCATTTGATCATGAGTAGAGTAGGATAATATTGCATTAGCTTGTTCTTTATAGCTCATTTGCATATGTACACATTCTGCCATGCCCGCTCAGACCTTTGGGTCCTTATCTAATCATTTTTTGTTATTTTAAGCCTCTTTCTAAGTTGTAGGTCTTAGACGAGTGTTTACATTGCAGATGAGCACCTTCGTGAACTATCTAAGTGCCTTCATCCATGTTTGTGCATCTCCATAATGCTTGAGCATCACCATATCACACTAGGGCATTTATGTGTTGACCTAGGTAGCCGACATCAAAAAATTTCAATCTTTTCTTTTGGGCTTAAAAGTCATCTTTTCTGGGGTCTAACTTGTGGGTTTTGTAGGTTTTTATCATCCTAACATGTTTATCATCAACCTAACCCTTGATTCTGACCCCTAACAATCATTTTTGTAACCTAAAATTATATCTTTCAACCTTATTCATGGATGAGTGTTCCTGTTAAAATGAAGCATTTCTGTATGATGGATGGGTGCATCTATATCTGAGGGATTTAAATCTCATTTTTATCACTTTTCCATCATCTAACATTTAGTTTTTTGATAGGGGTAATTTTTCCAGGGGTATACTATGTCAAAATTTTAAAAAATTAAGTTTTAACCTTCATTTTTCATCAAAAATCAAATGTTTTTTCATACTTGAGCACCTCTTTATCAAGTTTGAGTGCATCTGTATGTGGATAAGCACCTTTGTAACATGTAAAAACTTTATCTATTTATCTTGAGATTAAATCTTGCCAACCTCTGAATTTGGTCATCTTATGAATGTGCCTAATTTTCTAACATCAATTTATGCAGCTATCATTGGTCCAAGGCAAGAAAATAAAACTACTAACTTGTGTTTTGTAACACATTTTTCAAAGACTTTATCATTTTGCACTAATCTTAGGCACATTTCATTTCTAAGGGGTTAATGAATCTTGTATTCTTTGTTTGAGATCAAGTCATAAGTGTATGCTCTCTCCTCGTGCCATTTGGTGATCTTGGAGATCAAAAACTTTGACTTGATCTAATCTTTTATCATTTATCAATCCCAAGAACCTATTGTTTGTATGGTCTACCTTCACATTGAAAGACAGTCTTAGGGATTAAAAGCACCTAGGCTTCTTTCCTCTAGTGGGCCTGCCTTTGATTTCATCACCAAGAGGATGACCTAAACCCATGTGTTCTAGTGGGGCATACAAATTTGAGAGAGAATCAAAATACTCTCCCATTAGGGGACATTTGTTGTTTTGGCTAAGCTTGCAAGAAATTTATACCTTGCAAAGTGAAGGAGGAGAGTGGGTTACCCTCTCGTACCATGCCTTAGGCATACCCCTCATCACATGGACTTTGGTCCTATGTACCTTGTGTCTATGAAGGACATCCTTAGAAGCCATGTACATCCTAGTCTAAGACCTTTCAACTATCCTTCTATGTGGTGCATCGTAAGTCGGTTAGTACTAAGAAGCTCATCATGTCATACTTTCATAATCGGAAGATAGAACTTACTTTGGGCAAGGATTCAACCTCCAAGGTAAGGAGTGTATAGGTGGTACATGACCTTGCATTCCCTATCTATCCATCACTTGATAAATAGTGTATTGTGGGCCCACAAACATTAACAATCCCACTTGACTAATCTAGGGTGTTCATGTGCTTGGCATGTTTTCATTTGTTGAAACCCATGCACTCCCTTAATCCAAAATTATATCTGAATCCTTTGCAAACATGTGCATGTTGTATGTGAAATTTATTGTTTGAAAAGTTCCCTAAGGTCAAGCATCAATCCATACCTAATCACCTTCTAATCATCCATCTCCATAAATCCAAATTATCCACCTTATCCTAATCATGCCAATCCAACTTCCTCCTAATCATCCCAATTATCCCAATCATCCTAATCACCCTATCCACATCATCCCAATCTCTCCTAATCCAATCTTGAACAATTATCATTGGACCCTAATCCAAATCAACTTACCAAATCTAATCAAGGTCCTAATCCTAATCCTTATTATCCACCTAAACAACTTCCTAATCACCACCATTATCCTAATTAATCCTAATCACTTCACAATCTAACACTTAATCCTTCATCTATTATCATCCTTAATCCACATCATAATCCACTACCCCTAATCCTATCCATTATCCACCTAAACCAATTTCATCCTTAATCCTAATCCAATCCATTATCTTAATCCAATTTCCTCATCCATCCCCTAATTCTAATCATCCTATCCTTATACTAATCCAATCCATTATCCCTAATCATCGCATCCATCAACCAACCCTAATCATTGTTGGTTAACATATTTGTCACCTAACTCTATATACTCACGCTCAGACAAGTGACAAACGTTATCAACAGTTGAGCCCAATATATTGGTATTTTACACAGGCTCTTTGCTTATTTAACAAGGCACAACTACCTCCGACAGATATTCTGATGAATGAAAAACTCATGATTGCTTTTAACCAGAAAGAAAAACAAAGGTAGAGATTTTAACCAAAAAGCAGTAAAGGTAACTTCAGAACTCAAAAAACTAGGAGTTCATAGACTTCTAGCCACATAACATATATTTATAATATTACACACTTATACATGTATTCACCACCTTAAACAATATATCAATAGATAAATTATTCTTAGCAGTGAGCAAGATTTATGAATATCCAACCAACCAAACACATGAATATCATTAACAACAGTAGCAACACATTCAACTTAAGAAGAATATGAATTCAAATAGCCACAATGCAAAGTTTATGATCACCCGAATATCTAGTATATTAACTTATATTTCATATATCAAAATGGTTGAGAAAAGAGTTAACTATCACCCTTGCAAAACAAAATTTTTCCAAAGATCCAGAATTCGACTAGCTATCTAGAATTTATAGCTAAGCCAAATCATAAATATCTTTAAAACCATAATAGCTTCTTGAAAAATCTGATTTAAAAGACTGTTTACAATAATTATAATAAAGGGCCCTCTAGAGCTAATAGTTTAAGAGCAAATATGAGATAACTTAAAAATATGAAATTCAAATCAATTCAAAATTTGTAAGTCCCCATTGCCATCATCCACCTCATCCATCTCTTCATCTTCCTTTGATTGTTCACCTTCTCCAGTGACACTTTGCACCACCTAAGGTACCTGTGCTCGCAACCTCACTTTATACGCTCTATACTTGTTGATAATCAGCATTAAAGGCATGCCTGGTGGAGATCCCATCATGCTGATGCAACGTTTCTTCTTCAAGACCGCCCTGTCGGAGTCTATCACCTTACGATACACTTCATCAATGATGTTTCTACAACTATTAATGTGTGCCATCAATTTAGAAAGTCTCCCCAGTGACTCCCCTGTAATTGCATTATAGTTCACCATTTCCTCTATCACCACCTTTTTAAATTTTTGTTTAATCACCTTAACATCCAACAATTTCTCATCATCAGATCCATTAACCTCTACCTCTAAAGCGGCAAGATCCCTTTTTATTCTCATCATCTCTTTGTAGTAGTTGCAACTGCCTTTCCTATCTCCTCTTCTGCTGTAGTTATGATATAGAGTTTCCACTCAATTGCATCAGCCATACAGCGGTATCCATTAACTCTTTGGGATCGGCTATGATTTCTTCAGCCATAAGAATACCAGGATCCATGTTGGCTAATTCTTGTATTTCCTTAGAATCTATATTCAGACTATGGTGGTCACTTCGGGCTCTCTCAAATTCTATTATCAAAACTTCCCTCTTAGCATGTATGGAATCAAATAATTTTGTTGCTTCCTCGATAAAAATGAGCCCATCAAAAATAATCCTTTCAACCCACTGTTCCATAGCCTTTCTCGAGGATAAAGAGGTTTTAACTTGTTGAAGCAAATTTGGATCAAGAGTATGGAGGTTGACAGCGGAGGAAGTTCCAGTGGAGGGAGTTATCACTTCAGCAATTGATTTGGCAAAAGAGGATAGAGAACTTACATGTGCCTGTAGTCTTGAATTTTCATCTTGTAATCTTTTCACCCTTTTAGAGATGTTGTCAACTGAATACTAGACATGGTACAAATCACCTTCAGTGGTTGATGGCCCCAAATCCACTCGACTTACCCTAAAATTAGCTTTTGTTATCTCATCTTCATTCTTTTCTACTAGTGGATCTGTAATTTCCAAAAACTGGTTTCTTGAAACTGCATCAGTCACTATTCTCGACATCATTTTTGCATGTTTGGGTTTTGGAACCATTTGCAACAAACTAGCAATAGTGTCAATACCTTCATCAACAGGAAGAGTATACCTCTTCTTCTTTTGAACTACCTTCTTTAACCAGTTTGGGGATGGAGTTGGTACATCAGTGGCATTAGAAGTAGCCACTATAGGTACATGGTGAGAATTTTGTTCTGACAACTCCTTTTATCGTGGGCAATTTGGAGGACTAAGGAATGAATGGAATAAATTATCTTCTCCAATTTGCGAGAAGATGAAGGAATCAAAATCACTCACATGAATGTTGGGCGAGGGCACATGGTCTGCTTTAGATGACAAAGTAGCCAATCTGGTATTTCTCTTTGTCACTTGGACATCCTACTCACAAGTGGGTTTTATCCTTCTAATGTCTTCAGGCGGTCTTTCATCATCGCCATTCAATTGTGAGCCGACTCTCTGAAGAGTTAGGTCCAAACTAGATGTTCTCCTGTATGAATTGATGGTCTGAGATTTGGCTTGATTCTAAGAGGCTGAGTCCCTCAGTGTCATGGAACTGGCACACTCCTTTACCTTCCATTGTAACCACTTCTTTGTTCTCCTTAGCACATGTAGATAAAGTAACATAATGTCAGTTACCTCCTTTTCTGACCATTTTATAGGGGCCATGGGCTCTCTAGACACTATGTCATAACCTTCACCTAACATGTCTGAAAAATCATCAGTAATATCAGGGACCTAAATATTTAGCTTGAAGGCTCTAACCTGATCAACAGTCAACCTCATCCATTTTGTCCTTTGAACTTCTCTCTCATTTACACAATCCTCCCAAAAATCTTCGAGTTGGGGATGGTGGGAATAGGAACCACCTCCATGCATGTTTTCTTTAATGAAATTCTTACTATCAAAAGATACATGGGGAGACAAACTATGCAAACTGAACTCAGACAACAATTTATCAACATTTCGGGCACCATCATTTTTTTTGCAGGAATAAAATGATAGACATAGGAAAACAATACGCTTTCTTTTTCATAGCCTGGTACTTAACATTCATTGTTGCCATCTGGCAGCATACTTCCAGTAACACCAAATAGTCAGAAGGGTACCATGGCAATTTTAACAGGGAATTTTCAAAACCCCTATTCTCAAATAAGAGAATTGATCAAACTAAATGTAAAAGCTTCCAAACTTCGTGACTAACACAGATGCTTCTATTGAAAACCTTTTCTCAATTGAGCCATCAATTCTCTTAGCTAACATCATAGAAAAAGTAGCATTAACACCTCTGAAGTCTTTCATACCTTCTTTCCATTACAATTGGGGAAAAATCTAATACATAGGTGCACTTGCCATAGAACTTCCTTGAGGCCTCAAACTAGGCCAAGCAGCCTCTCTTCAAGCCAGAATGTAGATTAGCTAGGAACACATGTGAAAGCTCACTTTCTATGTAAAGTTCATCAGTTATTCATGTAAACATTCACTGATAATCTTCAACCAATCAATATGGTGATCTCCACAAATCAATAAAATGAACCTGCACATCCAAAACTCAAAAATATCTAACTCGGGGCTCCCAACAATCCTTTCAATCTCTAACCAATGCTTAGTGATGTAGGTGCAGCACCAGTCTTTCTTTTCATTATAATAATTCTAGGCCAAGGATATAGAAATGTCAGCATTGTCTTCATATTCTTCCAAACTCAGGGTTGAAGAAACAGACTTAGAGTCAATCCTTGCCATTACGGTGCCACTGGATGTCCTTATCTCCTGGGAGTCTGGAAAATAATCATTGGCACATGCAACCATCAATTCAGGGCAATGCACAGCAAGTGGGAAACCACCAGCCTTATCCAAGCCACTGTTGTTAATTTTCTCCGGCAAGGGATTCCTCTTCTTAGATTGCATCCTCCTCCAAAAATCATCTAAATCAACGTGGCCCAAATTCATTTCTCTCACTTCACAAAGACTATTCTCCATGATAGAAACCATGGGGGTTCCTTGGAATTTGAACTTCATCTTTATGTACTCAAGAAACAAGATAATTAGAGAATCAGAGATATATGTCGAGAGCAAAGGATGGGGTAAGGCACCAGTAGGAAATTCCTTGTGCAAATACATGGAAATGGAAACTTCTAATTCCTCAAAGAGAATAACGAGCCTTTATAAAGAGATGGAGCTACTAGCTATGCTGACCTGTGAAAATAAAACTATGCTAAAATTTTGCACGTAGCAAATTAGTTTTTTATACTCCTGCAACGCATTCCCTTGTAACACAATATCACCTTAGGCAAGCTCAAGGATTTATCAAAGTCACTTCTCATAAATTCACCAAGGAAATATATTAATTATTGGCGGTAGATTTATCTTTATAACTCATAAATGCGTGCCTAGACTTTCCCTCCAAAAATTGTGCCACTGTGTCTTCACGTACTTCAAATTGAATGCAAAGTGACAAGTGTCATTCCTTTGTATTGTATGCCAATGGAACAAATGATACTTGGGAAAGTGTGTTGTTCAAAGTCGGCAAGTCGGGTAGAAGTTGAACATCTGAACTAGGAGTTAGGGATTCAAAACTTCAAAGAATCTCTGACCTTTCGACTACAAAGAAGAAGGCAGCAACATTAAGACACAAGGAAAGACTCAAAGGACAGGAACTTGGGACAAGTTAGTAAGTCAGGCGGTTCAAGAACTTGTGAACCTGCCGACTTCAGTTCAAAAAGGTGGAGGATCGCTGACTTACTAAAAGCAACAAAGTAAACTTTTGCTCGAGGAATGAACTAAGGGGAAAAGCTGACAAAGAATGAACAAAGAATGGATATGGATGCTTTTTGAAGAAAAATAGGGCAACAATCATAATCACCTCATTGAGCTTAATCCAATTCATCGTCATCATCCTAATCCAATCCCCTTATCCATTTAATCCCATTTCACACCATAATCCTAATCTAATCCAATTATACCTCATCCAAAGTCAATCATCCATTATCCATCTATACATCCCTAATCATCATCAAATCCCAATCCTTAATCAAAAATCATCCTTTGAAATTCAAAATTTTGGTTAAGGACTTAACCCCTTTCAACCCCATTCAATTTCATCCAACTTCCTCCAAAATCATCATCCAAACCATCACCGAAGGGTCCTAGACCTAATCGGGCTAATCAATCCCCATCAATTTCCATCAAAATCCATCAAATCAAATCCCTAACATCTACCTTGAGGCCTTGTTTTCACAAAAAGAACCTCTGTCCCTAGACAAGCACCTATGTTTCCAAACAAGCATATTTATCTTTGAACAAACATTTATATTCTACATAAGCACCTCTGTAAAAATCAAGCACCTTGTATGCTATTCGGGAACCTCTATTAAAACAAGCCCAATCATCCCCAAATCTTAAGTCCCAAACCTTAGAAAATCAAAATCATCGAGTCATCCTACATCACATCATCCCAAGTCTAAACTCATCTAAAATCAAAGAAAAATCATGAATCTGTCTTACAATTATGATGATGATGATGATAGTCTTGTTGACCAAGATGAAATTGAAAATCTTGATGAAATCATCACAAGCAAGCTTGGCATAAATTACCCTCACCCATCTATAAGCATGCAAACATCTTATGACCATGCATTATCTAGCACAAGCTATGCTCCCCACCTAATTGTATACTTTATGGTCATCCTTATGTCAACCTTGACACTTGGGAAATCCATTTTATCCCCAATTCATATCCCAACATCCATTATCTTATGAGGTCCTTGTTACCTTTTCCTCTTATCCACATCCTTCAACCCTTCATCAACAATGCCCTTCATATCCTTATCCCACTTGTCCAAATTCTTCATACTATTATCCACTGTCCCCACCATCCAATATACCATCTAATTCACAATCAAATTCTCCTACTAAATCAAAATCATTATTCTCAAGTTTTCTCCAAGGACTCCTAGCTAAGGATCTAGAGAAAAAAAAAAGAAAAAATGAACCTGTGGAGTCATGCCACCCCACTAATCCAAATCCATCAAAGTGTGTCATTTATGATGTCGTCACCCACCTAACACCTATAAAAACCACACCACCCCCTTCCTTCTTTCTATCCAAGATCCTATCCCAAACATCTCCCATTCCTCCATCCACCCCATTAGAGGAGTCTATCCAAATGCCAAATGATGTTACACACTCTTCTCCCACTACACCATCCATGTAAATTTGGCTATGTCAAGAGCCTAGTCCAAAGCATGTTGAAACATCTAACGCCCATCCCAATCAAGATTCAAGTATCACAACTCATCCTTTTTTATTATGACATGAGACACAAAGTGATAAGTATCATAAGTGTAACCTAAGTGTGCCTTAAGTAAACTTAACTAGACAAGTGTGAATAGGACCTAATGTGAAACTAATTAGGTAATATACCCTATTCACACCAACACTCCATAGGCACATGTGCATATGCCTCACAACCAAAAAAATTATGATATCGTAATGAGGACTTTTTATCCATCCACACCTCTATAGGTGTCTTTTAAACAAGAGCTAATGTAGGAGACCTATTAACCAAGTAATAAGCCATAGAAAGTTATGCTTCTACTCATAACTTATATTCCAAGATAGGTCCACTAAGTATACTCCTAGACCTAGATCCATTATTGTCATATTCATCCCTTTTGCAATTCCATTCTACTAAGGAATATATGGAGTTTTCTTTTGTCTTTTCATTTTGTGCTCCTTGCATAATTCATCAAAATCTACTAAACAAAACTCACCATCATTGTCAATTCTCAAAACCTTAATCTTTCTACTAGTCTAATTTTCTATTTAAGGGCTTTAAACTTCTTAAAATTATTGAATTTTCTTCTAAGGAAATACACCCATGTCCTCCTAGAATAATCATCTATAAAAGATACATAGTTATAAGACTTATAAATAGAAGAAATATTTACAAAACTAAATACATCATAATGAATTCATTCCAACACCCCATAAGATATGTGAGAACTTAAGAAAAACTGAACATGGTTTTGTTTAACATATATGAAATGTTCACAAAAGTCAAACTCAAGAGCATAATTAGATAACCCCTCTACAAGGTTTTTTACTTTTTAGTGTCCTAAGACCCTTCTCACCTATGTGGCCTATTCTTTGGCACCATAATATTGCCTTCTTGATAGGTAGATTGCTCTCTAAAGCAAGAGCTTGCTTAGGTACCCTAAAATCTTGGCCATTAAAATTGGATACAACACTCCTCTTCATTTCTATTTCTGATGATGAGAGTGTAGAATCTACAAATCTGTTAGTTGTAGGAAGAGAGGAACTATTGCACTAAACAATACATGCATCCAGTTGAAACAAAGTGCACACATGAACACCTTAGAAAGCATCATAGCTCCTTGCACTATTTTACACCATCTATTTAAGAAAAAAACCTACACACCCACATGATTTAATTTTATGATCGATAATAAATTACATGCCTTTAAATTTTTCCTTCCATATTTAATCTTCGCTTGTCTTTTTTTTATACACATATTGTTAATTCCTTTTTTTGCATATTATATTCTTGATACATATTTTATTAGAATTGAGGTTTCATTTTTTTATTTCTTTTATATTATATTTTATGAGTTGAACCTTGCCTTTTACATATACTTTAATATTTTCACATTACTTTTTACTTATTTACCTTTTCTTTTATTTTATCTCTTTTTTCATTTGGAACCTTTCTTAGGTCTTTGCACTATTATCTAATATATCATATTTACACTTATTGAATACTATGCATTATTATACATATTGTAATTAATATTATATTTATTATTTCTTATTTAATATCCCCGTCTTTTTCTTTCTATACACATAATGTTAATACTTATCATATATTTTATTTGAATTGTTGTTTTTATTATTTATTTTTTTTATTGATTGTAATTATTTGCATCATGTCTTTTAAATATATTATAATATATTCCCTTTATTTTTTACTTCTATTATTAATTCTTTGTTCTTAACCTAATATTTTTTGTCCTAGCTAACCCTAATTCCCCTCCTCATCCTTTTTAATGGGCAAGCCTGCAATCCAAATCATAAGAATCCTCTTCCTGATGATGGATCACTGAGCATGATATGAAATGTTGAAGCAAAAATACACACAATTTAATCCAAAAGCATCTACTGAAAATTGCATGCCTATTAGTGTGAATGAGGTATATTTCTTAACTAGTCTATTTCCTATCTAGTTCTCCACTTAGGTCCTTTTCATAGTAGGTTAAATTTAGTTAAGGACTTTTTCACTTTATCCCACATTGGTTGTGTTTTTACTCTCCTAGGTGATATATCCTTTATATACTCACATATTTCTATCATTGTAATCACTCATTCTTGTATGTTTTGCATTCTTGTTGAATAAAATATAGTTTATTCTGTCATTTCTTATTTCCTATTTATGCTTTCCTTTAGTCATTTGCATTCTTGGGTGGCTTCACAACCTTGAATCTTACATGGTATCAAAGTGTGGTGGTGAGTTGTGGGTTAGCTTTTAGTAAATTTAGGAGTGTAGGTCTATTATTTTCTTAAAACATTAAGTATGCTCTTCTCTTGAATCCTTGAATGATCTAGAGAATCAAAAAGGTGTCAAAGGAATATTATATTTTGAGGGGTTCCTTTTCTAATTTTCTAGTTGTAGGTGCATTATTGAAGCTCCCTAGAGTAAAATTGAGCTCACCATTAGGTTTAAAGTACATGAGAAAGTCAAATTTGCCTTTTGTTTCATTCTAGTTAAACACCAAGGGCTAGATCTGCAATGGTTTGAAGATCAATTTTTTTCTATCAAAGCCAGAAGGTTGCTCATCTTTGGGAAATTTTGAGGTCAAATGGATCCTACCACTATCTGTAGAAGCCCAGGAACCGCCATTTTCATATAAGATTTCTCTAGTTTGGACAATATTGCCTCTAAGGGAAAAACTTTTGGGTTCCCAAGTTGTACGATCCATTGTACTGTATGAAATTTTGTAAAAAAATTGTGTTGCATGCACTACCACTATAGCAGTAGTATGCTCATAGTGCCACCACCCCTAAGTGGCACTAGAATCCATGGCCATCATACCCCACCAACAATAGCCTGAACACCTCACCACCACCTTCGGTGGTGCTACCAAGACCATGCCCCTCCATCACTAATAGGAATATTTGGTGACTATTTTGTTTCAAACCTCCATTTTTTCCTATAAAATAGTAGTTTCAAAAAGTGCTTTAATGCCAGAAGAGAAGTGGTTTTCATTTGAATTGAGTAGTTTCTGCATACAATAGAGTTTTCAAGCCAATCGAAGGACAATTTTAAAATATTTTGTCCCAAAAAAATGTTCTTGTAGAATCTCAACATATTTTTGTAATCATGTCATCATGACATTAGCATCCCCTTTTTCAAAATTTTGGCCTCCACATCATTGCTACTTTTGATTTTGCAGTTTAACTTCAAAGGTCAATATCTTGAGCATATGACCTCCTTTTAAAACACATTTTTTTATTTGAGGTGAAATTTCATTCTCTTTATAGTGGTGTAATCATTTTCTCTCAATTTATCACACTTTTCTAGAAAAATATTTTTCTCATCAAATTTGGTAGATAATCATAGTTTTTTAAACTTCAAAGGCTTGTAACTTTCACATATGATCTTAGATTGAGGTGATTTTTTTAAGTGAATATTTTTTCAAGACCTACCTAGTGGTGCTATTTTAATGTTTTTATTCTAATCTCAAAATACAATTAGAGTATTTGGTCCATTTTGGACATTGTAAAAAATTAGAAATAATTATAACATTATACATGCACTAATCTATAAAGTGTCAAATCATATTTTTTGGGACCAAATTCTTTGATCAATTGAAGTTGGGGGGGAGGGGTCTCTTTGTGTGTTTTGTACTTGTGCATATCTTCTCCTTCTGCTTGTGCTCTAGTTTTCCTTCATAAATGGGTTATTTTGAGTTTTCATTGTTGATCCCACACAAAAATAATTCAAGGAATCAAAATGGATGGAATGCCTTAATGCGACAAGGATATACTCCTTATGTTGAGAAAAAGGTATATGGACCCAAAGATGATAAGGAAAAGATACAATCGATGCTTGAACATATTAAAGCACGTGACTTTCTTCATAAAACTTACATTTCCCTTGATCTTATGTTTCATATTGAAGCATGTACAAATTTACATGATACTTGGGAAAAACTTAAAACTCTTTATGGTAAAAATAATGAAGTTAGAGGCTATCATATTGACACTAAATTGATGAGCCTTGACCCAAAATGCTTTTACAAAATCTAGGATTATATCACAAATGTCAATGACCTTAGAGAATAATGTAAATCATGTGGCATTGAGAAAAAAGGAAATTTGGTTAGTATTTAGTTCCATTAACAAACTTGGCCCCGAATATGCAATTTTTTTTCTAGATTTCACACTCACAGGTTGAATATGGGATCAACATATGTTATGCCTTCATTCACATCCTTCTCTAATATGTTGATGCATGAATAAGGGAATATACTTTCCATGGGTGGGTGATCCCACAATACTGGGTTACACTTTTTGGCCAAACTTGACATTGAAATGAACATTTTGAACTAGATCTTCACTTTCGGACACCTATAGCTACTAAACTGTGAGGAATTTGAAGATAATGCAAACTAGTGATTTCTGACATTTTGTCTGTAGATTCTAAATATATATTTTTTTAAATTTTTGGAATCAAATAGCATTTCTTTTCCCATCTCCTTCGATAACTAGTTTTTAAAAGTAAACGCCATTTTTACAAAGTGATGTGTACTGTGTAAAACATAACATTTTTTCTATGAAGGATAAAATTCTTTTTTTTTTAATTTAGATTTGTAACTACAATATATAGAGAATGCATTTGGTTTCATAATTTTTTATTGAATTTTTTTTTAATTAATTTTTTAAGTCAAACTAATTACAATTTAGACATAGGTGTACTATAAAGAGCATAAATGTTTTTGTATGTATCAGAATTCAATTTTTTCTTCTTTTTGGAATAAGGAAATCAATACCTAGAGGACATGTATTTTGTAGAATTTTTTTTTCTATATTTTCCTATTTTTCCATATGTATGAAACAAAGACCTTGATGTCCATTGAAAAACCTACATTCACAAGAAATACAAAATGAATATAATAATCAAATTAAATAAATTTAAAATTATACTTTTTGGGAAGCTTATAATAAGGAAGTACATACTTACAAAACATAAATTTTAAATGAATTCATTTGATCTACCAAAAGGTAAATCAAAAGTGGTTTTTTATCAGCACTTTGATAGGTGTAGAGGAGACTCCATTATAGGTATGGTTTAAAACTAGTGGGGTTCTATCCAAGGGGGTTTGATCTAAGGGAGTTTGATCAAACTCTCTTCAATTAAAATCCTTTAAATAGAACATTTCTAAAAATATGTGATTTTAGCAAAAATCAGGATGTCCTAGAAAGTGTAACCCATTATTGTGGCAGCACCCGGGTCTCCTAAAGCCATCTCAATCTCAGGTTTTATTGATTGGTTAGCCAAAGGGATGGAAAGAGTCAGGTCAATCTAACAAGAAAAAAAGAAGTCCAAGAAGAACCCATAGAAATATCAAGTACAATCCTCATCTACCTCAAAGTTACACTCCAAATCCTATCCATGTAAGGGGAATTCACATAAGAAGGAAAGACCAACTTGTAGCTGCTACAAGAAGGTTGACCATGAGGAACATGCATGTCATAAGAAGTGGATCAATGAGCTGAAATATATTTTGAAAAGGAACAACATTAACCTACCCTTCTCTATTGCTCACCAATCCTCCACTCCTTCAAAATCACGAAAGGGAAAGAAACAACACGTGTTGCTTCTATAGATTCTTCTAGGCAGTGGATTCTTGAATCAGGTGCTTCACACCATTAGGCTCTAATAGAGAATAGTTTTCTTTTTTGGAGCCTTATTACATGCCTCATATTCTCATCGAGGATGATTATCCAATGGATTTCATTGGTAAATGCAAAGTTGATGTTGGTACTAGTACATTTGAGGATGTTCTCTATGTGCCTAACTTGTTAGCCAACATTCTCTCTATATGTACCAGATCATTCATCTCAAGAATGGAAAGAAGGTAAAATTCACTCTAAATTTTATTATCATCATGGATCTTGAAGATAATACTCACCTCATAGTAGGAATGGATGACCATCATTCTTAGCACTATGTTTTTTCTCACTTTGTACCTGATGCCCCCACTAAAACATTTCTCACCCACTCAAATATGTGAGAAAAATGTGGCATGACCAATTTGACCATCTAAACTATCACTACCTTTAGTTGATCACCACATAGGACATGGTTATAGGTCTTCCTCGTATCATTTTTTAGATGGTGTTTCATCAATTTATTCCTTGGGAAATCATATTGAGGAAAAGTTTGACAAAGGGAAGGCTTAGAAGGATTCAAAAGTCCTTGACCTAGTTCATAGTGACTTGGTAGGTCCCTTTCCATCCTTGTCTTTTAGCAAGGCTTTCTATTTTCTCACTTGAAATCATTGATGACTATTACATATACATGGGTATTCTTCCTTCAACAAAAAGGTGAAGTTTTTGATAGGTTTTAGTAGTTCACTTAGGCTTATACAAAAAAACAATCTAGAAATTTTGTCAATATTCTCTGCATTGATAATGGAAAAGAATATGGGAACCATTGCTTTGAACAATTATACACTTTTGAAGGGATTGATCTTCAACATTTAGTTGCCTACACACCTAGTAGAATGGTGTTGTAGAGAGGAAAAATAAATCTGTAAAAGAGATGGCTAGTTGCATGATCTATGCTCATTCCCTTGCACCTAAATATTTGGCTAAAGCTATCAACAATGTTTCTCACATTCAGAACAAGGTTTGTTGAAGGCACAAGACAACTGAGAGGGAGGGTGAATCAGTTGTATCAAAAACACATTTTCATTCCCTGTGGCGAAAGACCTTCAAATGCTTTCCATCTCATCAGTATGATAACCGGCTCTCTAACTCCAAATAAGTAATGCAAAATAACTCTCTTGCCAAAATAGAATAACATGGTCTGTATAGTATTGTGTTTGCTTTTCTCCTCCTTGCAAGAAAATGACACCATTAACAAGAAGACTTTTAGATTAAAGATGTCGGCATATGACGTTCATAATTTTTGATCGAGTTTGCACAGTTTGTTGCTTACTGGCAAGTAGGTCTATGTTGTTCTATTTGTGCGACATCAAGAAAGAGAGTGACCAATGGCTACTTCCAAGTTTAGCAATGTTTTTGTGAAAAATTAATTTGACACAACTACAGATGAAAAACTTGCAAAATGCTTTAGTTATTTTGGTCCTATCACTAGTTCAGTTGTTATGAAGGATGTGAATGGAAAATCCAAAGGCTTTAGATTTATTAACTTTGAAAATGGAGAATCACAGCCAATGCACATCAACTGTTTAATAGATTGGCTCAATATTTGGACAAATAATTACATTATACACAGGGGTATATGAGAGGTATGAGAACCACTTGAATACCTCAGATAAATGTTGTTACAGGAAATACAAAGAGTGCAGGGTATGCAGCAATAACTACTTTGAATGTAGCATGTATGCTGATTGTGGAAGATAGAGATTAGACACGTAAGCAACCTCAAAAGAATTCCATGCTTCATGCAGATGCCTAGGTATGGACACTTACTATTTTCTTGTTAGAATGATGTATTTTCAAATCTTCTTTTGAAACCTATTACAACACATTGCAAATTATCAAACAAGACCTCCTAAAACACTGCAGAAAACTTTGAAAGAGAATAAACACAGGAAGTTTTCACGACTTGTGGCAAATATTTAATCATGAAATACAGATATCAAGGGTTTGAGTTTCTCTCAGTCCTTGAATCCACACTTCCAGAAATATCAGATACTTCTCTAGGACACATCAGTTTGGCAAATTTCAGGGAGACAATGAAACAAGAGAAAAGATCACCGATGAGTCAGAAGTTGTTTGACAGTGGATTAGCCTAAGCAGCTGGTTTTCCCATGCTAGTCCAATGCACAGACCTTGTTTTAGAATGTATGAAGCATTACAAACCAGAAACCAGAGAGATTAGAACTGTTAATGACAAACTAATTGTCAGGTTAGGCAGTGTTTCGATTGGTATTGCTTTCAAGTTACCTATAAGAGATCAGTTTGTGAACATAGACAAAAGGCTTGCTCATCAATATTTCAATGAAAGGAAACATCAATGTCTCAACACCATTGCAAAACACTGGTTACATACACCGAAAGGAAGAAAATCATAGTTGCCTAAAGTCCTTCACAGATCCTGTTTCATAGAGGATATTTCCAATATGATTGTTCTACTCCATAGAGTGATGGGAGATGAAAAAGCAGCAAATTTTGAAATGTGGATGTTCCTTTCTGTAAATGTTATTTGTGTGGGAAATTAGTTTATTTATTGGGGCAGCATTATTAGTGACAATTTGCATTATCAATTGACCAATTTTGAATTGAATGAACACTTCTACATGTCCTCTTACTTATTTTATGCAACTGCATGCATGAAACCATGGCCAGGTTTTGCTACCAAAGGAACTTATGATAACATGACACAGATCTATGATCATTACCCTCAGTTACAACTAGAACAAAGTTATAAGCACTACCGCAGGGTAAATGATGCTTTCACAATGTTGACAGTAAGAGAACTTCAAGGTAATACTGCACTCCAAATATCACTAGAAGCTGCCAGTTTAATCAAAATATATGGAAGCTAATTCATCCAATATCCTAGATTTACCTATCTAAGAGTTGGCGGGTTTGATGGATATCCATATAAATTACCTAGATATGTAGATGACAAGATGATATTGATAGAACTATGCAGGCAAATTGGTTCACATAATAAGAAATGCAAAGACAAGAGGAAACCTAGAGCTTCATTTCCCATTGTCCTTAGTCATTACAGATGCAAATCTTCCATAGATGCTCAAAATATAGAGAGATCTCTAATAAAAATTAGCTTGTGTGCCTAAACTATGAGATTCCCTTTTGACAACAAAGCATATGTCAGAGACAATCTACAGCTTGGTGTAGGATACTGTCACTTTCCAGAACTTGAAGAATTTTGGGAAGATTGTGAAAATGATTATGAGGTACGTAAATGAGACTGGATGAGGATGACCATTTCACAAATCAGAGAATTCAAACTAGATTGCAATACAGATGGAATTGAGGAAGATGGTTCAGAATTAATTGATCCTGTGTATTTTGATAAAATTGAAACATAATCTTTACCACCTATAAATTGGGCTAATGAGGAGGTCAAAGATTTGGGTATAAGAACTACACATCTCATTCAAAAGACTAAATATTGGGTAAAGAAAAAGGCTATTGAGGCCATAGCTACTAAACCGACAAGTAGTAATTCTCAAAGCCATCATAGATACATCAGCTTTGTCTCTTGATACTTTCTCTACCTCCACTAATTTCTCTCTTGAGAATAATGTTGAAAAAGAAAGTATTGAAAGTGTCGGCAAATATCAATTGTATGGAAAGGTGACAAAAAAATGGGTTGACCATATGAAATTAAAAGCACTCAATTTCATTGAACAAGCAAAGAGTCTATTTGATGAAGCAGAAACAAAGAGGGAATAGATTGATAATGAAATGAGAGGTATCCAAAAGGAAGAATTGTTATGGCAGGGAATATCCAAGGACCTCAGTGAGATGATCAAAACAGATAATGAGATATTATTTGCTGAAAAAGTCTTTTCAAACATTGAAGAAAACCAATCTAGTTCCTGGCTTTGTTCAGTTGAACAGAAATTGTCAAATAATAAGACAAGTGTTGGCAGCTCAAGAAATGCTCTTGGAAACTTGTGAATAGGTGAAGATGAAGATTCAGGCTGATTTATTGGCAATCAATCCTGATGGAATTGAGAAAGATAAATTTTTAGTTTTGGAAGCCCAAGCTATCAAAAGAAACTTTGAAGACATGATTAACACAGAGTTGTTCAATAAACAGATTTTCAATGAAGGACTTATGGATAAATTGAATCTCATCTTTGTTGCTGTTAGTTCTGGCATTGATCACATATCAATTTATCGACATAATTTGAATGATGTCCATAAAGATCAATCAGAATGGAAGCTTCGCATGATAGGATTAATTGTTCCCAAAAATAAACTTATAGCTACAGTAGTCAGGATGTTCAGAGCATACAAAACAAAGTCTCCTCTTCCTTCGTAGCAGTTTGTAGCAACAGAAACATCTTCAAATGGTACCAAAGGTGGCAAGGATAAAACCTGACGGTTTGTTGTGAGATCAATCTTATTGGTCTACTTTTCAAAGTTTACAAAGTGATAGGTTTTAGTTCTCTTTCTATGAAAGTGACTTTATGTCACTCTTTTGTAATTAAGTTGAAAAGTGCACTTTATTATTTAGGGAACATTTGAAATGACCGTATAAAGGTTAATTAAAGTGCATTTTTATTTTCCATAAAATATTTTGGGTAGTTACGAGAAGTAGTTATAAGGTAGTTATAAAGTTGGTTACTAAAACACGTCTATATATACAAGGCTTGGTGTTTGTTAAAAGGACTTTTTGGCTGTCACATTTCAAAGGATGCTATGAAAGATAGAGTTGTATAACTCAGTGTGGAGAAATAAGAGACATTTTGGATTGTGTGATCTCAAATATCTTCTTAACATTATTCATTCCTCTTATGTTGATGGATGATGTTTTCTTTACATAATCTTGCATCTGCAATGTGGAATAACAACTAGTCTCGGAAGAATTGATTTCTAGATAATGTTTCAATGTATGTTTAATATCTCCTGAATCGTTTCTCCTTTCTAATACTACATATGCTCACTTTAACAGTTTAAGAAGTGTTCTTATATTGTCTTAGTGGGATTGTTAAATCTTATACATGCAGATTGAGTCAATGTTCATAAGTCCATTGTCTTAATCTTCCAAACCTTTCTTTAATTTCATTTCTTTCTCAAAAATCCTAAAAATCCATAAATCAGCAAATGAGGGAGCTGCCCCTCTACACACAGAGGTAAGTTGATAGAAAAACTACAACTTTACCAACTGTTGATACTTATTTTCACTGTGTTATCTGGTCAAGGAGTCAATATAATAATCTGTATGTTATAGTGCAAAATCTATTTACCAACACTCCCCACCTAATTGTATACCTTATGGTCATCCTTACGTCACCCTTGACAAGGGAAATCCATTTTATCCCCCGTTCAAATCTCAACATCCATTCTCGTATGAGGTCCCTGTCACCTTTTCCTCTTATTCACATCCTTCATCCCTTCATCAGCAACACCCTTCATATCATTATCCCACTTATCAAAATTCTTCATACCATTATCCACCATCCCCACCATCCAATATACCATCTAATTGTTGGCAAGAGACACTATATGGATTCATGGTTGTTGTCATTGATGGCAACAAAGGTCATCCCACATATCCGCAAGTCATGGTGTGTCTCTACCAGAAGTCAGAATGAAGATTGTTGTGGTCCGGTGAACAAGAATAGAGCATGTGGCAAGGTCTGACAAATTGGTCCGGATCTCTCAGAGGAAGTATCTTGGTGCAGTGCGGATTTGGGGAAGTCAAGAGGACTACCTTGAGTGGTATATTCCAAGGATTTAGCCTCCGGTGATGGACAAGGAAAAAGATATGAATAGTTGAGTACCAGATTCCTGAGTGACAGTGAGAACAGAGGAAGAACTGACTGACAGAACATCAGACTATTTTCTGGATGTGTTACTGTTGATGGTAAAGGTTGTGAAGACATGAATCATGTTTGGCTGACATGATTAATGATATCTACAAGTATATGCTTGATCCGCATTACTTGATGTGCAAGGATTCAGCTGACAGAACAGAGTTTGTGAGAAAATAGACTGTTCCGGATGCCGACTAGAAAGGTGATGAAATTACTTGTGCGGATACATATGCACTATGGATTTAGTTGTGAGAGTTGTTTTTAAGCAATGATGATATATGTGAATAAGTGCAGAGCAGAGTAGAAGTAGTAGGAAAGATCTAGCATGTGAAAGGAAAGTAGAATAAAGAGAAGAGGAAAGATGAAGTGCAGCAGATCAGTGTACTGAGCCTAACCGGAACTGAACTACAACATATGTGGATGCTTCCAATTAGTTCAAGTATTGTATAACATTCTTTTGTAGATAGTGTGTCTCCTTATAGGCAGTGTGCCTCTTTGTGAGCAGTGTGCTCGGGCAGTGAGCCCTAATTGGCAAGTGAGATTTTGTAATTCCTTATTCTTCTAACATAGAATAATCTTTGGGTTAATCACCCCGTGGTTTTCCCCCTTAACAGGGTTTCCACGTCAAAAATACTGTGTCATGTGTTTCTCATTTCATGGTAATGTTTGTTTGTTTGATTCAATGCTGCATTGATTAATAAGAAAGTTCAAAAGAAGAAATAATTAGGATAACTAATTCACCCCCCCTCTCAGTTATCAACACTAATCCATAATCCAATTCTCCTACTAAATCCAAATCATTATTCTCAAGTTTTCTCCAAGGACTCCTAATGATCTAGAGAAAAAAAATGAACTGTGGAATCATGCCACCCAAGTGTGTCATTTATGATGTTGTCACCCATCTAGCACTTATAAATACCACACCACCCCTTTCCTCTTTTTTATCCAAAATCCTATCCCAAATATCTCCCATTCCTCCATCTACCCCATTAGATGAGTCTATCCAAATGCCAAATGAAGTTACACACTCTTCTCCCATTGCACCATCCATGCAAATTTGGCTATGTCAAGAGCCTAGTCCAAAGCATGTTGAAACATCTTACCCCCATCCCAATCAAGATTCAAGCATCTCAATTCATCCTTTTTCTTATGACATGAGACACAAAGTGATAAGTATCATAAGTGTAACCTAAGTATGCCTTAAGTAAAATTAACTAGACAAGTGTGAATAGGTCCTAATGTGAAACCAGTTAGGTAATATACCTTGTTCACACCAACACTCCATAGGCACATGTGCATATGCCTTACAACAAAAACAATTATGATATTGTAATGAGGACTTTTTTCCCATCCACACCTCCATAGGTGTCCTTTAAACAAGAGATAATATAGGAGACCTATTAACCAAGTAATAGGCCATAGAAAGTTCTACTTCTACCCATAACTTCTATTCCAAGATAGATCCACTAAGTATACTCCTAGCCCTAGATCTATTAGTGTCCTATTCATCCTTTTCGCAACTCCATTCTACTAAGGAATATAAGGAGTTTTCTTTTGTCTTTTCATTTTGTGCTCCTTGCATAATTCATCAAAATCTACTAAACAATTTACTCACCGTCATTGTCAATTCTCAAAACCTTAATCTTTCTACTAATCTAATTTTCTATTTAAGGGCTTTAATTTCCTTAAAATTATTTAAGTTTCTTCTAAGGAAATACACCCATGTCCTCCTAGAATAATCATCTATAAAAGATAAATAGTTATAAGACTTAGGAATAGAATAAATATTTACAAAACTAAATACATCATAATGAATTAATTCTAACACGTTAGAAGATTTGTGAGAACTTAAGAAAAACTAAACATGGTTTTGTTTACCATATATGCAATTGTCACACCTCAAATTTTGACCATGTTTTACTTTTTACTTGCACATAATTAGTAGTTAATTATGCATGAATTAATGATTTGACGTTATGTGAAAATGTCAGGATAAATCAAGGATATCATGAGTTTATGTTTATATGACTACAATTTAGACATGTGATTATAAGATGTCTTGATTATTTATTCATAAGGTTTATGAATTGACTAACAATGCACTAATCCTAGTTTGGTGATTGCAAGTTGTAACCAATAAACAAGTTTTCCACCCTCTAATAAAGAGAGGGAGAGCATCATCAAAGAGAAGAGAATAGACGCATGGATAAGAACAGATCATTTACCATCTAAGTCTCATGCTTTTACATTTTATTGAACGTTCATTGAGTTTGGTAAGTTATGCTTAACCAATTTGTCTAAGTTTGGTTTTGACTCGACAAATTGTCAAGTTTCAACTAAATCCATTAAGCCTAGGTTTTGTTGAAAACTAAGTCAAGATCTAGTATATGACCATCAACAAGGAAATGGTCGATAGTCGTTATTCCTTTGTGTGAAGAAATATAATTTATCTTACTAGAACTAATTAATACTAGTAGTTAAACTACTTTATTATCCGTAATTCCTAATTGGAATTTCATTATGATTATTTATCTATTTTTGTGTTTAAACAATTTTGAGAGGGGGAGAATACGTTGACCCCGTTCTCATATTTTATTGAGTGTTAAAAATAGCATAAGTATACATTTTATACACCTATATTATGTTTTTATATATATATATCTATTTACTATGATCTATAAGTTCAATTTTTCTTTTCAATGAGCTTCTTAAGGGAGCATGGTATAGTTGCAATTTAACACAAACCACTACATGATCTTATGTGGATGTTTGACTCCTTTACTCCACAATAGTTTTGGAGAGTATGGAGGAGGTATCGATCAATTTAGGAGTGGTCATAATGACCAATTACTCCATTATTGTTTATGCATGCCACTTAGATTGAAATCAGGCATAAATGTAGGAGGAATCCATGGTATTGTGGAGATTTAATCCTTTTGAAAGGATATACATCAAGGGAAATTATATGCGTTGGGTCTGGACTGTGTGGGAGTGACTCCAACTGCATAGAGAAAGGGAAGGGCTATGTTAGACACAGAGCTTTATATTGTTCAAGAACCCATGGGGGCAAGGGATTTGGTGAGACTCAAGAGAGCTCTGTTATCTTATATCATAGAGAGAGAGAGAGATCTGTTGTCTTATAGAATCTGAAGAAAGAGAGCTCTGTTATCATCTACATAGGATAAAAATGCAGAGGAAGGGATATGATAGCTTGGATAGCAGTGGTTGGAGGAAGAAAATAACTTAGGTTATGGAAAACCATCGACATATAGAAGTAAGGATATCTCTTATATGCAACTCATTACATTATAAAACTGCAATATTTAGATTCTGTGTGAATATTTAGAGATAGAATGAAACCACAAAATGCTTGTGATAGTTGAGTACAAAGTTGTGTTAGTGAAAATGTCTTCAGATAGCAGTTTAAACTGCAGAAGATAAACTTGATAGAACATTTTAATTTCAATTTTTCATGCCATCATTGTATCTTCGAACTCATAGAGTAAATATGCAATAAAATTTTGCATTTGATAGCCACCAAATTATGGCAAAATGGTTTTGAATAACATTGTTTATTCATAGGATTCTAGTCTCAAAGAAATTATCTCTTACCTATATATACACTCAAGCAATCATAGGTTGTGTTTGTTGTCAAAAACACTAAATAATTTGTAGAAATCTATCTTATAAATTGCAGAGACTGGACCTTTTGAGAACTTTGTTTTAGACTTAGGAGTCGAGATCAATAAGTTTAGATAGAGATAGATTTATATCTCACAATGATTTATATGTATAGTTTTATTGTTCACAATCATAATATTTTATGATAGATATTCACTTATTTTAGAGTATATAGAAATGATATTGATATTATTAGAAACACATAAGGATAGTAATATATTATCACATATGCATTCTACAACAATGATAAGTATTATCATTATATTCAAAGGATGTTATACATGATTTTATAACCTATTCTATAATGAAATTCAATTTACATAAGAAGACCAATAGGTCAAAAATATTGTATTATTATTATTGTAGACTCAAACCTATTTAGGTTGAAAGATTGAACATAGTCAAGAGTACCTATGATAATTGTAGTATTAATTAAGATCTTATTTGAATTAGGATTAACCTCATGTTCTATAGTTATACATGATATGAGAAATGTGAATTCGAACAATGCCCAAGTGGTCAAGAGTACACTAGAGGTTATCATTTCCATGTTTTACTATTATGAATTTTGGAAAACAAGAGTATTTTTTGTTACAATGTATTGGGTTGGAGAAGTTAAAACCCTAGAAAATCAACCCAAAAGGATTTAGGAAACTTGAAAACTCTTAATTCAATTATAACATCAAATTAGTCTATTGTTTATTATGGTCAAAATTGAATAGTAGAGAAACCATAGATCAAAACATGTAGAATTTAGGAAGAGTCTATGAAGCACTTATCATAAATAAATGATTTCTTGTTAGATTTAGAAAATTGAGATATAACACAAGACTGCTCAGTCTTTGGGTCATTGAGTAGAATGACAGGAAGTCATAGACCCTGGTATTTGCAAGTATGCAAAAAGGGACTCTCTGAAAGGTTAAAATAACCTAAACCTACATATTGTATATATCCTAGATTAAGGATTAAATTCTAAGTCAAATTGACTAGGATTTGAGTTTAGTTAAGACAATTTATGTCTAGAGATACTTGTCAAGCACTTGTCAAACTATAGGATGAGGTAGTTTCCAAGTTGAGTTAGAGGTGTGTGAACACATGACTACATTTATTGCAAACGTCTATTTATAGAGAAACTTTTGCCAAAGTGATGCATTTGTCTCTGCATGCATTAGTTGGTTCACATTGTCTAGATTGTGTAACCTGTCATAATAATCATACTTAACTAGAAGATTGTCTAGATTTGTTTGGTCAATTAGTTATGCAAGACACAACACTAGGACTCACATGGTAACAAGTATTGGTTTCTTATGTCTATACTCAAGTTTATTTCAATAAGCACACTTAAATTTTTCTATCTTAGGTTTCCCTTGACTTGAAGAAATTTTAGTGTTGGCTTTGGAGGGCTTAGATTTTTTATATTTATTGGTCTCCTTGTCCTTCTATGTGTTTTTCCTCTTCCATTTGTTGTTTGAAGCCTAATGTTGTTTCCCATTCCTAGTAATGAGGGCTTGAGGTTTTGAGGACTTCAAGGTGCCAATATGTATTAACTTATCCTACTCCCTAGTTAAGTCAATAACAAAGTCATCTAGAGAAGGCATTGTCCATGAGGCTCCAAGAGCTCTTTTGGTGGAGTAGAAAGTAGATACAAACAAATAATATTCAAGACCTAATTTGGAGAGAATATAAAGAACATGTTGATCATCTTTTTTTTCTATTCCACATTCTTTCATTTGCAACCTTAATGATTTGAATATAGTGAAGTAATCCTCTAGAGTGTCAAAGGAATTGGGACTTAAGATTATGAGTTCATTCTCTAACTCATGACCTCTCATTTCATCTACCTTCCCAAAGATTTTCTCTAATGCAAGCCAAACTTCATTAGGTGTTTTCAAGGCTTATACATGAAAGAAGAGTTCAAAGGACACGTTAAGACACATAAATCCAAAGGATTGATCACATTTGTTAAACCATTTTTATTTAGATTCGTCGTCAGTAGGTTCTTTCTCAGTGCCCATTGTTACCCTATACAACCCTTTATTCTCTAATGCAAGTACTTTTGATTTCCAATCATGATAATTAAAGCGTGTTAAAGGCATGGAAATCTTATTTGAATCTATGCTTTGAATTAGATTGTTGTAGAAATTAGAAGTGCGGAAATGAAATTTGAAAAGAAATGCTAAAGGGAAATGTAGAAGTGCATGAGACACGACACAAGAACAACCCCCTTGATTCAATTTGAGATCCCCCTTGAACTTTGGCGTGCTTTATAATTTTAGTGCATATAGGCATGTCCAATTGGAAAAAAAAAATGGCACTTTATAAGTTTAGTGTGATAATGTTTCTAATGGATTGGACTCAAAAAATCAAGAACTTTCAAAATTTATAACACTTAATTATGAGTAGCCAATCAAAAATTACAATGATTTTTGTGTTTTCCTATCTTGCCTAAATTTGCAATTAATTTTTTTGCAAAATTCATTTCAAATGAAAAATAAAAGAGAGGTTGGAGTTAAGCCCTTGTTGGTAGGGCGTAACCATAACATGTGACCAGGGGGCTAGGAAGTTTGATGGGTCTCCCCCTCCTCTTAATGATGAAATCTTGGGGTGAATTCTGACCTCAACAATTTCCTAGATCCTCCAATGAATAGTGCACCCTCCTACTCAATTAACTTTGATGCCTTGTAACAAGGGATGCCTTAAAAACAAGGGTGAATCCTTGCCAAAGAATACAAGTCATTCTGCCTTCTTTCCAGATAAAACAATCAAGCCTTTCTGCAATGACATGCCACCGTGGAATAGTAGGTCATGCCTATGCCTCCCTCTACAGGTCATCCATCAGCCTTTAAATAGTGACTCTTGGATCCTCCTTCATGTAGGCAGTTTACATAGGTCATTGACCCTCTGAGGCACCTCCTTCCTGGGTGATTTGTGGTCATCAAGCCTTTCACACACAGGTTGATTTGCCTCCTCTATGTCCATGCAAGGAAATCCTCTCCAAATGCATCAATCTACTACTCTCAGTGGTAAGAAACATCAAAACTAGCGCTATAAAAATAATGTAATAGCTATAGGTATGACAAACCCTACTAAACATCAACCATGTGATCAATGTAGAAGTGGTGGATATCCAAACACAGACTGAAAACTCTCCATTAGAGGTTCCCAATTCAAAGTTACTTTTTCCCATGGCTGGAAACCCCTACAAAATCACTTGTGTGAATGCCAATGAAGTTAGGTGGAGGCTAATAATGATGACATCATTGTTAGGGCTAAAAATTAGGTCCATAGCTGTCCTGAGAATACTTTCGATGTCATGTGAGGACAACGACCGTTGCAAGCTCCACATGTGTACAATAAATTTCTACAAAATAGGAGATACAAAGAGAGACTTGGAAGCCCCATAAGATATGTTGCAATGCTCATAGATGCTCAATGAAGTATGTTGAAGCTGCTCTGTGAATGTTGAGCACAAAATCCAAAGATAAGTATGAAGCCATCCTTTGAAACCTGCTCCAAAAGAACTGATGGCAAGGATGAAGATGGATGCACAATACCATCAAGGCCCAACATTACTTTGTGAAGGCTTCATATAGGTGGTGTACATATAGGGTAAAATCTTCCAACGGTGGCCATCTCACAGTGATTGAAAATGTGTTGCCAAAAATGGAGGAAGCTATGCATTCAAAGACCAATAGCCATTTGAGAGGGTAACTTCCCTGCTCGCACCATCCACGGGCTTAGGAAAGGAAATGGTGACCATAGGCATCGATGGCATGTTTTGGTCTTTTGAAACCCACACAGGTCTTCAAAAACCCGCACCCACCATTCAACCTGCACCCATCTTCCAGCATCTAGCCAGCAAGGGATCTCACATGCAAGGGATCTTTGCTCAGCATTCGGCCAACAAGGAAGGTGGGATGTGTGCTCTCTGTTCAGCCTAGAAAGAAAAGCTTTGTTCACCCCTGCAGTAAACCCCTATTTGGCCCCTCTTTGTGGATGACTATCAAAGCTAAAGGAGGCCATGTAGATTGAAATATTTTATATCCGCTATTTTGATTGTGGTTTCAACTCGGGCAACTTCAAATCTCCATGCATAGAATGCCCTCTTTCCTTCCCCTATGCCCTAATCATAGCCGCCATAACATATTTCAAGTGATTTTAATAATAATTTATTTAGGGTATGAGTAAATTATATATTGATTTAAACTCTAATTTTAACGGTTTTATTTCGAAACTGCAGATTATTGCAGACTGGGAAACCAATAATTAGCAAGTTATTATGCGTGTAAACGTGCGTGAGGATTAAAACCTTGCATGATCTATCTTAAACAAGGAAGAAATTAAAAAACCAAAGACTTCAAATGACCGGCACATTACATTTACAGAGTCACAAGGGAATGGAAAATACATTGCAATCTCAAATCCTGTTGAACTCATTTAAATTACAATGTAATCTGAAATAAAGGAAGTATTCGTCAGATAAGATTATGGTCCATTTAGAACCGAAACTACAAGCTCCCAAAAATAGAGAACGATAAACTTCAAAACATTAAGAATAATAATAATGTCATCTAATTACATTAGATCAGATTTATTTATATATTAGCTGCCATACAAACTGCAGGAACGATATCCTTCCATCAAATGAAATTTTCATGCGACTGTAGCTTCTGGGTAATCAAACAAATGCAAGGGAGGAAAAAAAATAAACATGGTTTGGTCACATGCCTTATTAGAGAATAGAATAAATGAAATTTGAATAAAGGAGAGATTGTATATGGAGTATTAAATGTCCGTGCTTGGAGAATTCTACTATGGTTTTCTGTTATATCAAAAGGTGGTCTTCTCTATAACTTTGGCAGTGAAACCATTCCTTCCCAGCGCTTCAACTGGAAAACATTCACACAACACAGTCAAATGGTTAGATTGTCTTCCTCTCTACAGTTACAGAATCTGATCATGTGAATGATATAATAGAAAACAAGAAGTAATTGGTGTAGTACCTAATTGTGATTCATTTCGTGAAGTGGGGTCATGCTCTACTGTCACCTTTTTCTTTTGTTTATAAACCTTCACATTCTCAACTCCCCCAAGACCTCTGAGAGATTTCTCTATCTTTGCTTCATCGGAATCTTTGTACATTCCCTGGACACTGAGGGTTGTTCTCTGCATCGTGCAATCTCTCTATCCTTCCAATTATAATAACAAATCAAGACAACACAAATCCGAAACTGGGCTGTGGTGTTTGATTCAAATATGAGAGCAAAATGTATATTCAAGTTTGTAAATGAAAGTATGGAGATAAGGTGTTTGGCGAGGGCGTATTTAAAGCGGAAGAAGAGTATCCTCCAAGCTACTCCGTTAATTTGTGTGGGTAGAGCGAATCCTTCCTTGAACAATCAAAGAAAGTTGTTGAGGTTTGCATAAGTTTCGATATTTAAAGAAAGTTGTTGAGGTAGAGCGTATTTAAAGAAAGTTGTTGAGGTTTGCGTAAGTTTCGATATTTGTCGGTGCCCGCGTTGAGGTGGTGGTGGTGGCAATTGTATTTGTGGGAAACTTCATACGATCGACTTCTTCTCTCTTCTCTTTTTTCTTTACATTTTCCTTTAAACTATGACTTGTTCACCCCCCAAACAAATGTTCACCCCCCAAACAAATTTATAGTAGTTTTAATTCTTTATCAATTACTTATCTAATTATTAATTTTTTATTTGTTAATTTGTTTAATTATTAATACTTGCCTTTATCTAATTATGCACAGAATTAAAATATTGAATGAATGCACAATTCATACAAGTGAATGGATGAATGAATGAATTTTAATAATGAATTTTAATAACGTCCCTAAGACCCATCAGCTTAAGAGACCAAGAACCACAATCCTAAGACACTTTTAAATCCTTTTCATTATTATGCTCTCGGTGTTATCGTTGCCGTATTTGGTGGGTTTATGAGAAGAATGGCCATACTCACATTCATTTCTGTCTTCCTTCTTTCAGATCCGAGATTGTGAAGGAGGTGAGAAACTGCTGCAATCGCCTCCCAAGTTAATAAATCCTCTCCGCGTCTCTCTTTTATTTTAATAATGAAGAGCTTTCTTCGATAATTCAAGGAAGGAGATTTACACCACCCACACAAATTAAGCCTACCCATGAGATGAACTGAAAACATGTGTAAAGCTGAAATTCGCGCAGAATTCGTTTCGAATTAAAACATTGAATGAATGCACAATGCATACGAGTGAAGGAACAGAGTAATTAGCTGATGGTTGGGCTTCTCCAACACATGGCAATGTGGGCCCTTTAACTATACCGTTCCGTTTCCCATCGCATACGGTAAAGTTTTCAAGTTTTTTTAAACTGTTAACCAGCAGTCGCCCGCGCATAACTCAAACTCACTGTCAAAGACGTTTTGGGGAAGCCGCTAAGGTGTTTGACCATGTGTAACCTTCTCGAGTCAAATAAACTTCACGAAAGTGTAATGGATCAACAAAAGGTTACCAAGATCTATAATCAAGTTTCCAATGACTAAAAGAATGTTGGAGGGCACTGTTCTATCATTTTAGACTATGGATGATGTGGAATTCACATATATTAACAGAGTGTATTAATATGGACTTAGTGTCAATGTATAGGAAATTCAAGGAATACAGTCAATATGGGTAACCAAAATCCATCAATTCTTTGAAACAAAAATAAATACTTAACGATTAAAATAAAATATTCATACATTTTTTTAAGGGAACTAGGCACAAGATCCTTACTTTTTCTCTATACATTCCACAAATATAGTAGCTTCTTGATGATTCATGCAAGATATATAGAAAGTTAAATAATTCTACATGCCTAAAAATTAGCAAAGATATTATCTTCATTGATTCATTCCTTAGGTGAATATTGGCTTTGACTTATTATCTAACTCTTGAAGACACTTCTTTTAACTAGGTTCATTTAAGATGATGGCAACATTATGCATCCATTTTAATTTGGCTCCTATCTATATCATGAACTTAGTTATGGATGTTTCTTCATCTCAATTGAGTGATTCTATTTTCTTCAAAATATCTATCTTGAAGTCTAACCATTGTATCAAATATATCATGAGAAAGTATTTTTTTTCCTTTTTATTTAGAATATTCTTATATCCAATGTCTTTGAAGAGACAATGCAGCATTTGGATTTCCTTATTTAAATTCTCCTACTCCAACTAGATTGTATGCACTTTATATTGTGTCTTTCTATCAACATAGTATAGAAATTACCTTGCAAAGTGGATCTCATTATTAGTCATTAAATTCATATTTCTAGTCTCACCATCGGCCTCTACCTATTCTATGAATTCCACTTTTCCCAATATTTGCTTAACTCTCTTCCCCTTTTCTACAAATTTAATCAAGGCTTTGCTCACATACTACTGCATCTTCCTAGAAATTTTTAATTCTTGTTAAATGACTCAAACTTAGATTAATTTCCTTCATTAGGTCGTCTAGAACTATGATTGCAATCATCTGATTCATCTCCTTTCTCTCCTCGATCATTTATTAAACTTGATCCACAACCATGTCAAGCATTACCTTGATGACTGATGGTTTCCCTTCCAAACCTTTTTTATTTCTTAGACATAATGAAAAATTATTGCTATGTTGCTATGTGTGGATAGAAAATAGGTAATTTACTTAAATTAATGTGGTAAATTCTATCTCAATTATCTAAGAGAGAATTCCACATGAAATCTAATTTGAAAGAGGTCACTTAAGTAAACACAAACAAAAATGTTACCAAATAAACCTTTAGTTATTTTTACTATCACTTAGTTTACCAATAGCGTCCTATTAATCTAGATTCATATCTTAAATAAGATTTAGGAAATGTAAACAAAAATAGAAATTTGATTTGAGCTGATTGAGATAGATTCAGTGGCAATCAAATGTATTAACATAAATAAAGAACATGGATGTTAAAGAAGAATACAAATGGAACATGAGTAAGTTGATTAAATTAGAAGGTATAGAGAGTCTTGTAGAATGGTTCCAAATTTTTTTGGAGAGACAAAAATAAATCATGCTATCAAGATGATAGTGCACTTTTGTCAATGTTAGCATAGTTGCAACTATGTCTTGCACCCAAAAAGATTAAAAAGGAAAGACAACAACCAACAAATAGCAACTTGCAAAAAAATGGGAAAATGGAAACTAAAATATTGAAATTCACCTCTTTATAAATAAGTGATAAAAATATAAAGGATAAAGGAGTGGAGTAGTGCATCACTATATATTGTTGGGTGGAGTTTCCTACAAAAGTATTAATCCCAAGAGCTAGAGAAATGGTTGACAACTCGATAGTTTGTCAATGTCGACAAACCCTAATTTAGCCTTTTGACTCAAAGACAATAAACAATATAATGTATGTGAGATAAGGAATTTGACTATAGTTAGTCCACATAAATTTTTGGTGCTCATGCTATATGCTTAGGAAAAAGAGAAGATGCAAAAAATCTAAATTTAGTGTCATATGTGTGCAACAGTTTATGTTAAATGTAATAGGAAGAAAATGAAATGAAGGATGAAGAAGGAAAGACCCATCAAGTCAAGAGAGGATTACAAAGGGGATTTCCTTATGTATTTGGAAGAAGAAAAAATTAAGTTTCTATAAAGGAATTTATCCCCAAATCAAGATTGACTCAAGAGAATAAAATTCCTAGGAATGAAAGAAGGAGAGAAAAAGAGGGAAAACGAAAGAGCTCAATAAAGCAACTTCAAATCCACTTGTTTCTCTCAAACAATGAAGAGGCGAAAGATATTAAATTATGGATTTTTAGTAACTACACATATCTTGTAATATGTAAAAACAAAAGGAAATGGAATTCTTTAATGGCTTATTTTATGTAAATCTATAAAATAATGAGGTGGAAAATAGAAAAATCAGGAATGAAATCAAATAGAGATTATTATGCACAAACCCCCAAATGATTTTTCTTGAAGAAGGGGATTCTTGCCAGTGTTGATGAACTTGATGCTTGAATCTCTACAAGAATGTACCAAAAATAGGAATCAAAATAAAATCTCCTAAAATGAGAGAGCCTACAATGTTGTGAATTTCCTTGAGTGAAATTATTTCACCGAATTAATGTGACCATATTAAATTATTTCAACCTCAAAACTATCTAGGAATTGTGTGCATCTCCTTGAAATGGGTGTAAAGACCACCTTTAGTGTTTATTGAGGTATGGACCTTATAACATGACGCATTTCCTCACGTAAACCTCCTTAAGACCTTATAATTTGGTGCAGTATTCAAATACTTTTCCACGAAGTCTAATTAACGCATTATTTAATGACAAAAATATGTTACATCTTATAGTAAAGTATCAAATAAAAATATAGACACATCAATATGTTCAGGATGCTCAAAAGACAATATGTTCAAACCACTATGCTGATTGGTTACAAATGTGATAAAACACAACTAGATCATTGATAACTAGGTATGATATTACTAAAATCAGCCTACTACAAGAAATATGTACTTCAACAATTACAAATTATAGAAAGATACAAAAGGCATAGATACAAAACATAAAAAATTAAAAATAAATATTATTGGTTGACACGTGATTGCATTTAGAACTAGGATGCTCCTACATCATACACCTTAAGTAACTAAAAATTGAGCCTCTCACTTACATTCAAGGATTTCAACTAAAGGTAAAATCATAGCAGTCTACCCTAGATTTAGACATCCATGTATAGTAGTCAGTTGGTCTATCTTTCCACTTAATCAAATATTCATCATAAAAATTATTCCTTGTTCTTTGCATAATTATTGTGTCTAAGATTTCTCATATTTCATATATATTTGGCATCTAATTAATTGATGTACCAACTCCTTTAGCACTCTCTCCATGATAATGATCTAAAAATAAAAAATATTGAAAAAGGCTGATATTTCAATTTCCTTGGGTAATTCAATTTTTGATATCCCAAATTTTTTATGTATTGCAAATTATAAGTTTAGTTGGAAACCACATTTCTATTTCTAAGATGAATGACAATCATGTGTATATTAATATTACAAGTAAAAAGTTTTCTCTTTCAAATCTCAATTTTTTGGCTTTGAAACTTTTGTCTATGTGTCCAAGTAAAAATGATCTAGATAGATTTCAAAGTAGAAAAAAATCTATTTCTAAAGGTTAAGTTGAAAATGTTAAATGTTGTCATCTTTGGAATCCATTAGCAAAAAAAACACTATATTGCTAAAATGTTACTTTCAAGGGAGGAAGCAGTTTACCTAGTATAAATTAGTCAAAAGAACAAGAAAATCATAAGGTGAAGTTTGAGGCTAAGTAGGAATAAAATGCATCTAACCATGAACATGACAAGGAACTAGATGAAGAATGGGAAGGAAGTTAATATTTAAAAGAGGGGGAAAAAGAAGATTTTTAGAATCCACCCTTAAGAAGATCCATAAGAAAATAAAGGTCAATTATAAGGTACCCCCAACTAACCTTTTGTATATTTACTTTGTCTTGTACTAATGATGAAACTAGATTTGTGAAGAGATCTCTTTCATCAAAATATCATAATTCTTAGGAAGATACAATGAAAGAGCAAATGGTGCCCTTGAACAAATGTAAGACTTGGGATTTGGTTGATCTATCTAAAGGAAGAAAGTCCATTGATTACAAGTGGGTGTTCAAAAATAAATATAGTGTGGATGTTGAGCTGAACAACTACAAATAAAAAGTAGTGGTAAAGGGGTATTCCTAGGTTGAGAGAGTAGACTTTGGTTAAAAAATCTCTTATTACTAAACTTATTAAATTAGATTCCTACTTTCTTTTGCTACTACTTTGGATTTAGAGGCATAAAAATTGGACATAAAAACTATTTTATACATTCATATTTAGAGAAATACATTTATATTTTTCAACCTATGAACTTTGTTGCAAAGGAAAGGAAAAAAAAATTGTATGTTTAAAAGGTCCCCTTGTTGTCTAAAATAGTCTTTCTAGATGTGGTACATGGAATTTGACTCATACATGTTGAAACATGAGTCTATTCATAGTAAAATTGATCAATGTGTTTAATATAAGAAGTTTGATGATCACCTTTTTATCATTTGTTTGTATGCTAATTATATGCTAATCATTTAGAATAGTGGGGACTGAAATAAAGAAAACTCTTTATTTATTCGATGATAAAATTGTAGATACAAACATGTATATAAACTATGAGGGAGTTGACAGTGTTGATAGTTACAATAGTTGTACGGTTATATGAAACTGACAGTTGAAACTCAACTGATTGAACCATAACAATGTAATACAATGATGTATTATGCTAACATTCCCCTCCTTATTACATTGTTCTTGCAATAGTACCAAGGGACCCCCCTTAAAGCTAAAATACTCAACAAAGCTGATCACATAGTATGAATACATATTTTATAGAAG
The DNA here is from genome assembly GCA_027924645.1 of Cunninghamia lanceolata. Taxonomy (NCBI): domain Eukaryota; kingdom Viridiplantae; phylum Streptophyta; class Pinopsida; order Cupressales; family Cupressaceae; genus Cunninghamia; species Cunninghamia lanceolata. The sequence continues at coordinate 5,041,535 of BSBN01001215.1, forward strand.
ATCTTCTCCCAAAGAACAAATCCTGAACCAAGCGGGGCTCCATCATGCTGTCTCGTCTACCCTCAGAAAGGTGTAGCTTTGAGCTGTGTTCTTGAGCTCTTTAGTCCCAAGCTCTCAAATCACAGAGTCTTGAATTATTTGACAATGAACCCTAAGAGATACAACAGGTCTCTGCCATTGTCTAGTGACCGCGAAAGGGTATAATTCTCGATCATATACTCTTTGAAGCTCGCTGGACAACAATCCATATTGATCTCAATACCAAATCCCAAACCTGTCTCCAAAACAAAATCTTCACAAAACATACATTATTCAAATTTGTCAACATCAACAAAGAAAAGCAAAACAACCAAAACCAAAAATGCTTCTCATGCAAAGCATCATCTCAAAGTGAGAAGCTAACTTGAGATGATGGAAAATCCTCCATCCTCTAATGCCACCTGCCTCCAATATGACCCTATTACACTTTAACCAACTGATGTCTTGGATGAGTCTTTGGAGGCCTCATCAGAAATAGAAAACATGGCCCTGAAAGCATAAGCTAATTTTTACATATGTGCATTCATGATGATAATGTCAACTTGAACCAATGACAGACCCATACACTAATCAACCTCATACCTCCATAAACACACCTTTATCTTCATGAATAACCAAAAAGAAGATTTTCTTTCCTCCCTCAAGAAAGATATCTAAAACTCAGATAATGTTCAGTGGATATAAAATGACTAGAATACCCTTTTTTTCACAAATTTATATGCAAGGTTTGTTGAATACTTACCCAACATCAACTCAGCATAGATGTCTGGGATACATGTTACATCTCTTCAAAACTTACATAATCATAGCTAACATCACCAGTTAGAGTAACTTCTTTGCAATGATCTAGAGCTTCAAACTGGTTCGGCTACAGTTGCTTCACATGTCACTTAATCATAGGTTGACATCATTGTAAAATGTTCTATTCTTTGGAGATATCCAATACCAAGGATGCCTTAGAAACTCTTCCTTCCTATCTAGGTTGGACTCTTCACAATGTTAACACAAATATCTCCTTGATTTTTTTATGCCTCCTTGTTTTCCTTTTCAATGCATCTTTTGTTTTCACACACAATGCTATCAACGTTTTTAAATAATTCCAAAATTTTATGAAATGCTTCCTACACTTGCAAACCCAAACTGACATTTCTCACGCCAGTTCCATTCACTAATGTGGCACTTATAGAAGCAAAAAGATTAATTAAAAACTTATAGTTGTTCTCAATGTTGTGGGTCGTATTTAAAAGCATTCTTCTTCAAGGCAGTCCAATTTATTTCACCAGTATGCATATCTTGGCATTTTTAATTGAAGATGATGTAGTGAATTAAAACAAATAAAAATAGGTTGCAACTCTACATTCTGCTTAGCAAATCTCTAACGCCACCATCACCATTCTCTCTAGGTAGTAATGAATATGAAGATGACAATGATTTAGAAACTAGAATTGACAGCAATCTGATCTTCAACACATTATCATTTGAATACAATCTTCAATGCTATTTCTATGTCTTCAAAACTTGAAGCAGCATTCAACTCACAAGTGCAAACGATCTATGTGTCTTCAAATAGATCGATTACCATTTTCTTTGACTAAATGTGTTTGCTTTGCCCCACATGATTTTTCTGTGCACCGTAAACCTTTTTACAAGACTATAATTCTGCTTAAAATCTATAACTCACAAATCTTTCACATGAAAACAATGAATGGTTCTCCATCACACCGCCTTGGATCATGGCCGCTTCACACAGACTTCAATCCCTTCACATGGCTTCACATAGAGATTGCACCAGGATAGGATCAAATGAGCGCTTGGATACCATATGAAATAAAGCAAACTCTTCATTTATTTGATGGTAAAATTGTAGATACAAACATGTATATAAACTCTGAGGGATTTGACAGTGTTGACAGTTACAATAGTTATACGGTTAAATGAAACTGACAGTTGAAACTAAATTGATTGAACCATAACAATGTAATACAATGATGTATTACATTAATAGGGACATGATAAAAGAACTTAAAAACCCAATATTCTATACAATTTGATATGAAAGCGTTAGGAGTTGCAAAATTAATTCTTGGAGTGGAATGCCCCTTGACGAAGATCACTAGTCCAATATCATCTTCAATAATTCAAATTAATTTCTCTCTTTTACTAAGATGACTTTATTCAAAATTATAATCATCTTAGTCAATTTGTGTGACAAATTATTTGAATATAGGTTTACATTGAAATATTTAATAGCATTGCTTATAACACTACTTTCATATTGGATAAGTGAATGTGATCATTGAAAAGTATTGTTCGTCCTAGATCTATATTCGCATTCAAAAACATATATCACATGGATTTTCATTCTAGGGATGATGTATCAATTATGTTGACCTCATTTTCTAAAAATTTTTGTAGAGGGAAGGGAAAATCTAGTTTGTATGTTAAAAAGGTCCACATATTGTCTAAAAATAGTCTTGTTAGATGTGGTACTTGAAATTTAACACATTCATGCTGAAACTTGAGTTTGTTCATAGAAAAATTGATCATTGTGTTTACTATAAGAAGGTTGATGATCACTTTGTTATCATTTTTTTGTATGTTGATGATATATTAATTATTTAGAATAGTAAGTATGTGATATAAGAATTGAAAACCCAACATTTTATACAATTTGATATGAATGATATAGGAGCTATAACAAAATTAATTCTAGGAATGGAATGTCCCTTGGACAAGATCACTGGTGCAATCTCATCCTCAATAATTCAAATTAATTTATTTCTTTTATTAAGATGACCTAACTCAAAATTCTAGTCATATCAGTCGATTTGTGTGTCAAATTATTGGAGTATGGGTCTACATTGAAATATTTGATGGCATTCCCTAGAACAATACTTTTATATCAGATAAGTGAATGTGAACATTGAAAACCATTGTTGATCCTAGATCTATATTTGCATTAAAAAACATATATCACATGGATCTTCATTCTAGGCATCATTTATCAATTATTTCTTCAATCTTGTGAACAAGAAAAATAGGGGTCTCACCAAGGTGTAAGGAAGAATAAAACTTCCAACTCTTGCACAAAAAACTCCTAAATGTGTTCCTGAACATTACAATCCCCCTTTGAGATATCTAGTGTAGGTGAATAAGAATTTGTAGTTTGCAAGTGCAAAGGATAGCACTGTGGCCAAAGGTCAAAATCACAATCATGATTATGTGTAAAAATATAGAAAAGAAGAATTAGTTTATAATAAGCATGTGCACATCTTTCCATACTTTGATCTGATACATAGTCAATATTTGACACATTACATCAATTCATACAATGAGATAGACACAGTTTTATATTTACTTGATGTGTTAGTGTCTCAACAGTATTATTACATATTTAGAATGTTAAAAAATGTTTAACTGACCTATGCATTTTATTTAACATTCTAACATCTAGATAGATATTAAATAGAAATGCTCATTTATTTCTTTTTAGTTCTATAATATTGCTAGGCAATATTTGATTTTTGACATCTTTTAATTTCTGAATTATATAAACTTAACTCTATTTATTCCTATACTTTATAATAAGTAAAATTCATGCTTATGGATCTACTATAGTAATCTCTCTAATAACTCTTTGACATGAATCTTGGAACAAATTTAAAAAATTATACCTTAAACTAGCAACAAATTTTTCAATATAATCCATATACGATAATTTTTGTTTTAATCTATTTTGAAATAAATGATAAAAATGAATAGTATAACAAAATCATATTACATAAAATGTGCAAGAAATAATCATTACTACAAAGATAAACAAATCTTATAAATTATAAACTTATTAACAATAAACAAAATGATTTGTGTTCTGAAAACTAAATAACAAACTCCCTTTTAAAAAAGAAAACCATCAAAAACTTGCTCTAACTTCTTATATGTCAATCATATACATTCTTAGAAATCAATTGTATATAATCCACTACAGTGCGAGAAAAAGTGTACAGAATGCCTAAAATTTGCCTAACTTAATGTGTAAAATCACTATTAACTCTTTGAACATGAAAATAGATTATATTTAAATAGAGTAATTTGAAATTGTCAATGGTGGTAAAAGTCCCCAGGATAATGACTTTTATGATGGGATTTTTCCTTTTGATTTCCTATAAATTTGTGGTCAGCAGAATTCTAGCAGTGAAACGAATCTTTCGCAGCGCTTAAACTGCACACATATCAGCAAATATGGTAAAAAATTCTTCATGGAAAATACTTTCTATATTCATAGCATTCACAAAGAAATATAAATCCTATCATGAACAGCTACATGACAAAGTAATAATAATAATTATTGGTGAAACATGACATGATATACCTAGGTTAGATCCATCTTGTGAAGTTGGGACATGATCTACGATCACTCTTCTCTGTTGAATATTAACAGTAACGCTGTCAACTCCAAGTAGAGCCATGATCGATGTCTCTATCTTTTCTTTATGGGAATCGTTGTATATTCCCTCAACACTCAGAGTTGTTCTCTGCATGATGGCTTATACTTGTCCTCTCAAATTCCTATACCAAATCAAGAAGATGTAGCTGTGGATAGAGCACCCTTTGGTGGTTGATTCAAATTTCAGATGATAATTTTTGCCTTCGACCTGTGATTTATTTATAGATCCCAAGAAGAGTGTTGCACAAGTTACAAGCAGTTTGTGGGTATAGAGCCCTTCAAAACTGCAACCCACCAAATACGGCAACACTTAGACAAGTTTTCAATTGGATTTGTATCCAGAAATTACAGTGCCCCTTCCATTTCTCCAAAGAGAACTACCTAATTTTCTATAAATACTGTGTTAATTGAACGCAGTTGTGGGTTGTAATTTGTTGAGTGAGATTGATAAATGAAGAGAAGTCAACCGCAGTGTTAGCATCTCGGGATTTTCTTTGTCAGTGCAAAGAGTCGACCATGCAAATAATAATAAAACATGCACACCTATTCTTTCTTCTTCTCAGTTGGTTTACGTTACGTCCCTTGCATGTCACTGAGGAACATCTTTCGCAGGATTTTACGGCAGCTGATTTCTACCCGGCTTCTTTCGATTACCCATTTCCTATCATCAAGACTTTGTATATATAAATTTAATATAGAGATTTGATTCTTTGAAATTTTCTTCATGGTCGAGAGTGGACTACAATCTAGGAAGCTACTAAGAATTGGAAGATCATTACTTTCAATCGTGGGAAATAGCTTTTGATACGGTCCTTTTTCCAAGAGATTAGTTAAATAACAGAAATATATCCTTGGCCCCTTCAAGGGGTCATTCTTAAACATTATTTATTTTAATAGTCAAAGGTAAATTTTGGCCACTAAAAATAGAACAAATATTTACCCATTTTTTGTGTGGATGAGATGTACAATCCTTATTGAGTGTTTGACCATTAAACCCTATGATATTTAAGTAGTGTGTCTTGGAGGAGGCAACCTTAGCAATGCTCAATGCAATATAATTTATGGATTATCTATTTTACTATCAAATTATTTATTTATACTAATATCACCCAAAGGAGCTTCTACTTTCCAAGAATGTGGGATAAACCAATTTAACAAAAGAAACTATTTACAAAGCATATGGATTTGGTACTTTTATTAATAAAGCTTAATACAAAAGTAGCTAATTAGGAAGGCATGTTAGGACCTAAGACAACTTACAAGAATATGAATCTAGTTCTTTTGTTAATAAGCTTAATAGAAAAGTAATTAATTAGGAAGGAATAGTTAGGACTATGGGTACTAACATGCACCCCCCTCAGAAAGCTTAATCCTCAAAACTTAGTTCTTTCATAATTAACTAAACAAACACTCATTTAGACAATTAATTATCCAATCCTCTTTCCAACAGTGATTCAATAATATTTTATTATTAAATCACTATCTATACACTATTCATCCATACTATCTCTTAGCATTAATTAAATAAATTTAATCATTTATTCAATTAATCAATCATTTTCCATAGTCTAAAATTGATAAATATTCATTTATCTAATATCCTTATCCTCATCCTATGAACTAAATAAATATTTCTATTTATTTAATTTCCTATTTTGTTCACTTTTGATTAAGTTAACTAATCCACTTAATTAACTTAATCACATGCTTGCACAATCCAAATCCTTCATTAACCCATTCAAACTTCTCGCATCTTCCAACATTTACAAAGGCATGGGATTTTGTACAAGACCACATGGGTCTCTTACAAAGGGATCAGCAAGTCCTTTGTACAAAAGGTCATTTGTGCTCCTTTGATCCTCTCCATCCACTTTATCCAACACCATTCTCCACCCTAATCTCTTCTTGAATGAATGACTGTCTTTATCCTCCAATCATATCATGCCACTTGTAAATCTCTCATCAATCCAATCCTCTCAACAATCCTCCACCATTGATATTCCAAATCAATCCTAGCCCTCCTCTTGCAAGCCATTTGCAAATCTCCATGTTATGCAAAGTTATGTTGTCAATTTGAGGAGAAAAAAACATCCAACATCAAGGAGCACATCCAAAGATGATAGCACCGGTCACACAGACAAGCTCTAATACCCCAATTTACAAGCCTCACACACTAGACACACACTACAAATTTGTTGTCAAAACAGCGATAGGAACCAAGCATGTATTAAATAGATTACACATTATCCAGCATTATGAATAGTTCCTAATCAAATTTAGTTAAGCTACAGGAACCTGCAATCAATGCATATGACTTTTCTATGAGGCAACAGTAACTAAATTACCATAAGGTGTTAAACTCCTCTTAAGGACTTTATCAATCAAGATATTAGTAGCCAACATCCACAAATTACATAACTATAATTCATGACATTAATTCATATAATGAAAGAACAGATTACAAAGTTTTCGATTACATGCATTGCCCAAATAAATTGGCCAATAGTGAATAACCATACTCTTTATAATCCTCCTTGTCAATGACTTCTTTCACCTTCTCCTCTACTCTACATCCACTGTTTGCCCCACGATATTCTTCATTCAGATCATTCCATCCTCTTCTTTTTCTCTACCACCATGTTCAATATTTGATCTCCTCCTTTAGACAACCTCCAACCAGCCTACTCACAATTGCTTCAACCCTTTCTTGGTCATGTGGTCTTCTTTCTTTTCCACGACTTTCTCTTTCTGACTCACGGCCTCTTCTATGCCTCAACTTTCTCTTTCTCCCTTCGGCCTTCCTCCACATTTGACCATTCAGCCTACTCTGTGTTCTTATCCACAGCTTTCTCTAGATCAGCCTCCCTCTTCTAAATTTGCCCTCAATACTTTGGCCTTCAACCTTCTTTGATCGGCCTCACTACTACTCTTAATTGGCATTCAACCTCCTCCAGATATAACATCAACCATCTCTCTTCTAACATTTTTCAGCCTGCTCACAAACGTCTTCTGCAGATTCCCTTCTATCAAATTGTTCAAAATGACACAATTTCAATCAAGTCATCAAGAACAATTCTACAGTTACAAAGGCCCCTTTAACCAGAATTTATGTTGCTCTCTCTCCTACTCTGTTCTATCACTATCAGTCCTTCTTCTCTCTCGAAGACTATTCATCCTTTCTCTTTGTTTTCTGCTCGACTCTTCACATTCTCTATTTCTTCGTAGAGATGATTCTCTTGTTGTTACCAACTATCTTCCACAGTTGTCGTTGGTTTTAAATTCCTTTCTAAATTGTGTTTCTGTCATCTAGGCGATAGGAGACTTCTTGACTAATTCAAATTCACCTACTGCACAAAGGCTAGTGACAGGAGCTCATATGAAGTGATAGGAGCTCATTGGTAGCACGACTTATTCCCAAAAAGAAAACTAACAAAACCCAAAAATTAGCACAAAAAATAAATCAAAACTATTAAGAGCATGATGCCCCTACATCAAACTCCCAGGGATCAAAAGAACATGTGCTCCAGCACATGTGGTTCAAACTTTCCTAATCTTTCTTTCACTTCTTCCATCATCTTAATGGGACTATTGTCTCATTCTTCCAATATTGTGGTTATTCATACAGCTCTTCTGCATGAAATCAATCCCACCATTTATCATTCTCCTTCCATTCTTGTATATCCAGTCTTCAAAGATTTAATGCCTTCTAGTTTACTCATTCTATACATCTGCATAATGTCCTTTATCACATTCTCACTTCTTATCATTTTACGTAACACATTCTTTAGCCAAACATCACCCAAGTCCAATTGCTGCAACATTATTCCATTATCAGCTTTATTATTCACATCCCAACACACAAAATTCTTTGCTAAGTCTACCTCTACCTCAGCAACAATCCTTTGATCCTCTACCATATCTTCCATCTGCACATTGGCCACCGTTCCATTTGTTTGTATTCCTCCAATCTTGCCATTCCACTCCTCTACAATGGCTGCATACTTTTCCCATAAATCCTCTTCTCTGATTCCACTTGTTGTTCCTTCTTCTAATCCTACCTCTACATTAGCTTTGTCATCCTTTAGTTTGTCTTCTTCTTCCTGGGTCATTGTTGTTCCATCATCACCCTCTTCATCTATGGATGGTCTCTTTTTCAAAATTGTACTTTCATGCTTTCCCTTACATGCTACTATTGTTACCCTATCCTGCTTTGCATCCCACTTAACCCACTTGAGCTTTTCCTCTTGCTTTTGCCTGTTTCCTTGTTTCTTACTATATTTTCTTCCTCTCTTGTCCTTCTCATCTACAAGACTCTGTAACTCCATCTCATGTTCATAATCGCCATCTACACTACTCTTATCTTCAACCACTTCATCTATAAATTTAAAATCTTCACGATTTAATTCAACTGAAGCAATTTGCTTACCTTTCATCTCGCATGTATCCTCCTCTATCTTGCTCCAAGCTGCTCTTGTAACCATTTGAGCCTCATTCTTTCCTTTTACTTCAACCTCTACAAGCATGTCTTCTTCATGGCTTTCAACTTGTTGGCTTTGCCTACCATGCTACAACACAATCTCTTCATTCATAAATCCATTAATTTCTTTATGTCCTCCATTCTCATGCAAAGTTTTCTTCTCACCATCTTCTGTTGCACCAACTCCATTGGTTGTTGTCCTATCTTTCACCATCCATACTTTATTATTGGTCTACTGTCATTTCATTGCTACACTTGTGCTTCTCTTTCCTTGTTCTATTTTTAACCTCAAATCATCTTCCCTAGGCCTCTTTGTTGGCCAATTCATTCTCACCTCCAGTTGCCACTTATGCATAGATGCACAATCCTCATTCCTTGCACTTGTTTGTTAGGAAAAACACAATCAAAAGCATCTACCTTCTTACAATTTAATTGCTGCCCCATAACTTGTTTTCCTTGCCAATATGGCACTATATACCCATGATCCTTAATCATATTCACATTTTTCAATTGCTTCCTCTCATTATCAACTTGTCTTGCCATATTCATACTTCTATCCACATAATCAAAAATAATAATTTCCTTACCAAGATTAACATTTTGTCCTTCCATTACTGGTTGTCCCAAATTTCTTTTCTCTTTGGCTTCATGACTTGTTAACTCTTTTGTTTTACAAGACTCCTCTTTAACTGCATCATCTTCTAGAGCATCATGAAACTCCTTGTCTGCTTCCTCATCTTCTTTCTTTTGCTAGACATCTTCAACTTCACACTCTTCTTCATTCTTAGGTACTCCACATTGTACCATTGCTGTAAATTCTTCTTGACACTCTGCTACTACAAACAACCTTCTCTCATCTTCAACTATTTTTCTGAGTGCTATTCTTGACCCATCACTTGATGTCTTCAAGGTCCCATCCTCAGCCTTTCTTAACACATTCTTTATACCTGCAAACACATCTACAAAAATAATATTAATAAACAAAATAAGAGACCACAATGTCTCCATTGGTGTCTTCTTCATGGACACTCTCATATCTTCATTCCTCTCTTCTACAAGGGCTATTGGCTGCACTTTTTCCTCTTCCTTTCTTCTTTCCTCATTTTCACTCATGTTCTCTTCAATAAGAACTCTCTTGACCTCTTTTGGTCTAGGTTGCTCTAGAGGCAACTTCTCGCTGTCCCAATCTCTGTGGGTACTCTTTCCATCCTTCTCTATTATTCTCAAGGAATTCATCTTTTGTCTTTTTCTTTTCTCCATAATCAACTTCACTAGCCACTTTACTTTCTTCTCAATTGGCCATACCCACAAGTATTCATGGCTTTTTTCTTCAAGCCATTTCTGCCTTGCAATCATGTACTCCTTTAAGTCTCTTTTCAATGCTGCCATCTCTCTTTCAAAATCTTGCTTCTTCATGTTTTCTTTCCTCTTCAAGACACCTCACCTAGGGCTTCCTTCTCTTTCTCCTCTGCCCAATCTTTTGGTGCCAAATTCTCAACAACCTATCAATCAACAACAACACTTTCTTGGTCGTGTGGTATTCTTTCTTTGCCATGACTTTCTCTTTCTGGCCCATGGCCTCTTCTCTGCCTCAAATTTCTTTTTCTCCCTTTGGCCTTCCTCCACATACGACCATTTGGCCTACTCTGTGTTCTCATCCACGACTTTCTCCAAATCAGCCTCCCTCTTGCAAATCGGCCCTCGATACTTTGGCCTTCGGCCTTCTTTGATCGGCCTCACTACTGCTCTTAATTGGCATTCGACCTCCTCCAGATATAACATCAACCCTCTCTCTTCTAACATTTTTCAGCCTACTTACAAATATCTTCTATGGGTTCCCTTATGTCAAGTTATTCAAAATGGCAAAATTTAAATCAAGTCATCAAGAACGATTCGACAGTTACAAAGGCCCCTTTAACTGGAATTTCTGTCATTGTCTCTCTTGCTCTATTCTACCACCGTCAGTCCTTCTTCTCTCTCAAAGATTGTTTGTCCTTTCTCTTTGTTTTCTACCCAACTCTTCACATTCTTTGTTTCTTCACAGAGATGATTCTCTTGTTGTTAGCAACTATCTTCCACAACTGTCGTCAGTTTTAAATTTCTTTCTAGATTTTGTTTCTATCATCTAGGCGATGGGAGACTTCTTGACTAATTTGAATTCCCCTACTACACAAAGGCTGGCGACAGGAGCTCATATGAAGTGATAGGAACTCATTGGTAGCACAACTTATTCCCAAAAAGAAAACTAACAAAACCCAAAAATTAGCACAGATAATAAATCAAAACTGTTAAGAGCACGATGCCCCTACATCAAAAGATCAAGGTTTGCATGGTAGTTAATTAGTTAGCTTCCTTTATTGTATGCATTCATTTAGCTCAATTATGATGTTGCAATTGATCATGAGTAGAGTAGGATAATATTGCATTAGCTTGTTCTTTATAGCTCATTTGCATATGTACACATTCTGGCATGCCCGCTCAGACCTTTAGGTCCTTATTTAATCATTTTTTGTTATTTTAAGCCTCTTTCTAAGTTGTAGGTCTTAGACAAGTGTTTACATTGCAGATGAGTGCCTTCATGACCTATCTAAGTGCCTTCATCCATGTTTGTGCATCTCCATAATGCTTGAGCATCACCATATCACACTAGGGCATTTATGTGTTGACCTAGGTAGCCGACATCAAAAAATTTCAATCTTTTGTTTTGGGCTTAAAAATCATCTTTTCTAGGGTCTAACTTGTGGGTTTTGTAGGTTTTTATCATCCTAACATGTTAATCATCCACCTAACCCTTGATTCTGACCACTAACAATCATTTTTGTAACCTAAAATTATATCTTTCAACCTTATTCATGGATGAGTGTTCCTGTTAAAACGAAGCATTTCTGTATGATGGATGAGTGCATCTATATCTGAGGGATTTAAATCTCATTTTTATCACTTTTTCATCATCTAACATTTAGTTTTTTGATAGGGGTAATTTTTCCAGGGGTATACTATGTCAAAATTTTAAAAAATTAAGTTTTAACCTTCATTTTTCATCAAAAATCAAATGTTTTTGGCCTATTTTCATACTTGAGCACCTCTTTATCAAGTTTGAGTGCATCTGTATGTGGATAAGCACCTTTGTAACATATAAAAACTTTATCTATTTATCTTGAGATTAAATCTTGCCAACCTCTGAATTTGGTCATCTTATGAATGTGCCTAATTTTCTAACATCAATTTATGCAGCTATCATTGGTCCAAGGCAAGAAAATAAAACTATAACTTGTGTTTTGTAACACATTTTTCAAAGACTATCATTTTGCACTAATCTTAGGCACATTTCATTTCTAAGGGGTTAATGAATCTTGTATTCTTTGTTTGAGATCGATTCATAAGTGTATGCTCTCTCGCACCATTTGGTGATCTTGGAGATCAAAAACTTTGACTTGATCTAATCTTTTATCATTTATCAATCCCAAGAACCTATTGTTTGTATGCTCTACCTTCACATTGAAATACAATCTTAGGGATTAAAAGCACCTAGGCTTCTTTCCTCTAGTGGGCCTACCTTTGATTTCATCACCAAGAGGATGACCTAAACCCACATGTTCTAGTGGGGCATACAAGTTTGAGAGAGAATTGAAATACTCTCCCATTAGGGGACATTTGTTGTTTTGGGCTAAGCTTGCAAGAACTTTATACCTTGCAAAGTGAAGGAGGAGAGTGGGTTACCCTCTCGTACCATGCCTTAGGCATACCCCTCATCACATGGACTTTGGTCCTATGTGCCTTGTGTCTATGAAGGACATCCTTAGAAGCCATGTACATCCTAGTCTAAGACCTTTCAACTATCCTTCTATGTGGTGCATTGTAAGTCAGTTAGTACTAAGAAGCTCATCATGTCATACTTTCATAATCGGAAGATAGAACTTACTTTGGGCAAGGACTCAACCTCCAAGGTAAGGAGTGTATAAGTGGTACATGACCTTGCATTCCCTATCTATCCATCACTTGATAAATAGTATATTGTGGGCCCACAAACATTGACAATCCCACTTGACTAATCTAGGGTGTTCATGTGCTTGGCATGTTTTCATTTGTTGAAACCCATGCACTCCCTTAATCCAAAATTATATCTGAATCCTTTGCAAACATGTGCATGTTGTATGTGAAATTTATTGTTTGAAAAGTTCCCTAAGGTCAAGCATCAATCTATACCTAATCACCTTCTAATCATCCATCTCCATAAATCCAAATTATCCACCTTATCCTAATCATGCCAATCCAACTTCCTCCCAATCATCCTAATCACCCTATTCACATCATCCCAATCTCTCCTAATCCAATCTTGAACAATTATCATTGGACCCTAATCCAAATCAACTTACCAAATCTAATCAAGGTCCTAATCCTAATCCGTATTATCCACCTAAACAACTTCCTAATCACCACCATTATCCTAATTAATCCTAGTCACTTCACAATCTAACACTTAATCCTTCATCTATTATCATCCTTAATCCACATCATAATCCTCTATCCCTAATCCTATCCATTATCCACCTAAACCAATTTCATCCTTAATCCTAAGCCAATCCATTATCTTAATCCAATTTCCTCATCCATCCCCTAATTCTAATCATCCTATCCTTATACTAATCCAATCCATTATCCCTAATCATCGCATCCATCAACCAACCCTAATCATTGTTGGTTAACATATTTGTCACCTAACTCTATATACTCACGCTCAAACAAGTGACAACCGTTATCAATAGTTGAGCCCAATATATTGGTATTTTACACAGGCTCTCTGCTTATTTAACAAGGCACAACTACCTTCGACAGATATTCTGATGAATGAAAAACTCATGATTGCTTTTAACCAGAAAGAAAAACAAAGGCAGAGCTTTTAACCAAAAAGCAGTAAAGGTAAATTCAGAACTCAAAAAACTAGGAGTTCACAGACTTCTAGCCACATAACATATATTTATAATATCACACACTTATACATGTATTCACCACCTTAAACAATATATCAATAGATAAATTATTCTTAGCAATGAGCAAGATTTATGAATATCCAACCAACCAAACACATGAATATCATTAACAATAGTAGCAACACACTCAACTTAAGAAGAATATGAATTCAAATAGCCACAATGCAAAGTTTATGATCACCCGAATATCTACTACATTAACTTATATTTCATATATCAAAATGGTTGAGAAAAGAGTTAACTATCACCCTTGGAAAACAAAAATTTTCCAAAGATCCAGAATTCGACTAGCTATCTAGAATTTATAGCTAAGCCAAATCATAAATATCTTTAAAACCATAACGGCTTCTTGAAAAAGCTGATTAAAAGACTGTTTAAACAATAATTATAATAAAGGGCCCTCCAGAGCTAATAGTTTAAGAGCAAATATGAGATAACTTAAAAATATGAAATTCAAATCAATTCAAAATTTGCAAGTCCCCATTGCCATCATCCACCTCATCCATCTCTTCATCTTCCTTTGATTGTTCACCTTCTCCAGTGACACTTTGCACCACCTAAGGTACCTGTGATCGCAACCTCACTTTATACGCTCTATACTTGTTGATAATCGGCATTAAAGACATTCCTAGTGGAGATCCCATCATGCTGATGCAACGTTTCTTCTTCAAGACCGACCTGTCAGAGTCTGTCGCCTTACGATACACTTCATCAATGATGTTTCTACAACTATTAATGTGTGCCATCAATTTAAAAAGTCTCCCCAATGACTCCCCTGTAATTGCATTGTAGTTCACTATTTCCTCTATCACCACCTTTTTAAAGTTTTGTTTAATCACCTTAACATCCAACAGCTTCTCATCATCAGATCCATTAACCTCTACCTCTAAAGCGGCAAGATCCCTTTTTATTCTCATCATCTCTTTGTAGTAGTTGCAACTGCCTTTCCTGTCTCCTCTTCTGCTACAATTATGATACAGAGTTTCCACTCAATTGCATCAGCCCATACAGCAGTATCCATTAACTCTTTGGGATCGGCTATGATAATTTCTTCAGCCATAAGAATACTAGGATCCATGTTGGCTAATTCTTGTATTTCCTTAGAAGTTATATTCAGACTATGGTGGTCACTTCGGGCTCTCTCAAATTCTATTATCAAAACTTCCCTCTTAGCATGTATGGAATCAAATAATTTTGTTGCTTCCTCGATAAAAATGAGCCCATAAAAAATAATCCTTTCAACCCACTGTTCCATAGCCTTTCTCGGGGATAAAGAGGTTTTAACTTGTTGAAGCAAATTTGGATCAAGAGTATGGAGGTTGACAGTGGAGGAAGTTCCAGTTGAGGGAGTTATCACTTCAGCAATTGATTTGGCAAAAGAGGACAGAGAACTTACATGTGCCAGCAGTCTTGAATTTTCATCTTGTAATCTTTTCACCCTTTTAGAGATGTTGTCAACTGAATACTGGACAAGGTACAAATCACCTTCAGTGGTTGATGGCCCCAGATCCACTCGAATTACCCTAAAATTAGCTTTTGTTATCTCATCTTCATTCTTTTCTACTAGTGGATCTGTAATTTCCAGAAACTGGTTTCTTGAAACGGCATCAATCACTATTCTCCACATCATTTTTGCATGTTTGGGTTTTGGAACCATTTGCAACAAACTGGCAATAGTGTTAATACCTTCATCAACAAGAAGCATATACCTCTTCTTCTTTTGAACTACCTTCTTTAACCAGTTTGGGGATGGAGTTTGTACATCAGTGGCATTAGAAGTAGCCACTGTAGGTACATGGTGAGAATTTTGTTCTGATAACTCCTTTTATCGTGGGCAATTTGGAGGACTAAGGAATGAATGCAATAAATTATCTTCTCCAATTTGTGAGAAGATGAAGGAATCAGAATCACTCACATGAATGTTGGGCGAGGGCACATGGTCTACTTTAGATGACAAAGCAGCCAATCTGGTATTTCTCTTTGTCACTTGGACATCCTGCTCACAAGTGGTTTTTATCCTTCTAATGTCTTCAAGCTGTCTTTCATCATCACCATTCAATTGTGAGCCAACTCTCTGAAGAGTTAGGTCCAAACTAGATGTTCTCCTGTATGAATTGACAGTCTGAGATTTGGCTTGATTCTAAGAGGCTGAGTCCCTCAGTGTCGTGGAACTGGCACACTCCTTTACCTTCCATTGTAACCACTTCTTTGTTCTCCTTAACACATGTAAATAAAGTAACATAATGTCAATGACCTCCTTTTCTGACCATTTTATAGGGGCCATGGGCTCTCTAGACACTATGTCATAACCTTTGCCTAACATGTCTGAAAAATCATCAGTAATATCAGGGACTTGAATATTTATCTTGAAGGCTCTCACCTGATCAATAGTCAACCTCATCCATTTCCTCCTTTGAACTTCTCTCTCATTTACACAATCCTCCCAAAAATCTTTGAGTTGGGGATGGTGGGAATAGGAACCACCTCCATGCATGTTTTCTTTAATGAAATTCTTACTATCAAAAGATACATGGGGAGACAAACTATGCAAACTGAACTCAGACAACAATTTATCAACATTTCGGGCACCATTATTATTTTTGCAGGAATAAAATGATAGAGACATAGGAAAACAATACCCTTTCTTTTTCATAGCCTGGTACTTAACATTCACCATCGCCATCTGGCGGCATACTTCCAGTAACACCAAATAGTCAGAAGGGTACCATGGCAATTTTAACAGGGCATTTTCAAAACCCCTATTCTCAAATAAGAGAATTGATCAAACTAAATGTAAAAGCTTCCAAACTTCATGACTAACATAGATGCTTCTATTGAAAACCTTTTCTCAATTGAGCCATCAATTCTCTTAGCTAACATCATAGAAAAAGTAGCATTAACACATATGAAGTCTTTCATACCTTCTTTCTATTACAATTGTCGAAAAATCTAATACATAGGTGCACTTGCCATAGAACTTCCTTGAGGCCTGAAACTAGGCCAAGCAGCCTCTCTTCAAGCCAGAATGTAGATTAGCTAGGAACACATGTGAAAGCTTACTTTCTATGTAAAGTTCATCAGTTATTCATGTAAACATTCACTGATAATCTTCAACCAATCAATAAGGTGATCTCCACAAATCAATAAAATGAACCTGCACATCCAAAACTCAAAAATATCTGACTCGGGGCTCCCAACAATCCTTTCAATCTCTAACCAATGCTTAGTGATGCAGGTGCAGCACCAGTCTTTCTTTTCATTATAATAATTCTAGGCCAAGGATATAGAAATGTCAGCATTGTCTTCATATTCTTCCAAACTTAGGGTTGAAGAAACAGACTTAGAGTCAATCCTTGCCACTGCGGTGCCACTGGATGTCCTTATCTCCTGGGAGTCTGGAAAATAATCATTGGCACATACAACCATCAATTCAGGGCAATGCACAGCAAGTGGGAAACCACCAGCCTTATCCAAGCCACTACTGTTAATTTTCTCTGGCAAGGGATTCCTCTTCTCAGATTGCATCCTCCTCCAAAAATCATCTAAATCAACGTGGCCCAAATTCATATCTCTCACTTCACAAAGACCATTCTCCACGATAGAAGCCATGGGGGTTCCTTGGAATTTGAACTTCATCTTTATGTACTCAAGAAACAAGATAATTAGAGACTTAGAGATATATGTCGAGAGCAAAGGATGGGGTAAGACACCAGTAAGAAATTCCTTGTGCAAATACATGGAAATGGAAACTTCTAATTCCTCAAAGAGAATAACAAGCCTTTATAAAGAGATGGAGTTGCTAGCTATGTTGACCTGTGAAAATAGAACTATGCTAAAATTTTGCACGTAGCAAATTAGTTTTTTATCCTCCTGCAACACATTCCCTTGTAACGCAATATCACCTTAGGCAAGCTCAAGGATTTATCAAAGTCACTTCTCATAAATTTGCCAAGGAAATATATTAATTATTGGCAGTAGATTTATCTTTATAACTCATAAATGCATGCCTTGACTTTCCCTCCAAAAATTGTGCCACTGTGTCTTCACGTACTTCAAATTGAATGCAAAGTGACAAGTGTCATTCCTTCGTATTGTATGCCAATGCAACAAATGATACTTGGGAAAGTGTGTTGTTCAAAGTTGGCAAGTCGGGCAGAAGTTGAACATCTGAACTAGGAGTCAGGGATTCAAAACTTCAAAGAATCCCTGACCTTTCGACTACAAAGAAGAAGGCATCAACATTAAGACACAACGAAAGATTTGAAGCACGGGAACTTGGGACAAGTTAGTAAGTCAGGCGGTTCAAGAACTTGTGAACCTGCCGACTTTAGTTCAAAAAGGTGGAGGATCGCTGACTTATTGAAAGTAACAAAGTAAACTTTTGCTCGAGGAATGAACTAAGGGGAAAAGCTGACAAAGAATGAACAAAGAATGGATATGGATGCTTTTTGAAGAAAAATAGGGCAACAATCATAATCACCTCATTGAGCTTAATCCAATTCATCGTCATCATCCTAATCCAATCCCCTTATCCATTTAATCCCATTTCACACCATAGTCCTAATCCAATCCAATTATACCTCATCCAAAGTCAATCATCCATTATCCATCTATACATCCCTAATCATCATCCAATCCCAATCCTTAATCAAAAATCATCCTTTGAAATTCAAAAATTTGGTTAAGGACTTAACCCCTTTCAACCCCATTCAATTTCATCCAACTTCCTCCAAAATCATCATCCAAACCATCACCGAAGGGTCCTAGACCTAATCTGGCTAATCAATCCCCATCAATTTCCATCAAAATCCATCAAATCAAATCCCTAACATCTACCTTGAGGCCTTGTTTTCAAAAAAAGAACCTCTATCCCTAGACAAGCACCTATGTTTCCAAACAAGCATCTTTATCTTTGAACAAACATTTATATTCTACATAAGCACCTTTGTAAAAATCAATCAACTTGTATGCTATTGGGGAACCTCTATTAAAACAAGCCCAATCATCCCCAAATCTTAAGTCCCAAACCTTAGAAAATCAAAATCATCGAGTCATCCTACATCACATCATCCCAAGTCTAAACTCATCTAAAATCAAAGAAAAATCATGAATCTGTCTTACAATTATGATGATGATGATGATAATCTTGTTGACCAAGATGAAATTGAAAATATTGATGAACTCATCACAAGCAACCTTGGCATAAATTACCCTCACCAATCTATAAGCATGCAAACATCTTATGACCATGCATTATCTAGCACAAGCTATGCTCCCCACCTAATTGTATACCTTATGGTCATCCTTATGTCACCCTTGACACTTGGGAAATCCATTTTATCCCCAATTCATATCCCAACATCCATTCTCTTATGAGGTCCTTGTTACCTTTTCCTCTTATCCACATCCTTCAACCCTTCATCAACAATGCCCTTCATATCCTTATCCCACTTGTCCAAATTCTTCATACTATTATTCACTGTCCCCACCATCCAATATACCATCTAATCCACAATCAAATTCTCCTACTAAATCAAAATCATTATTCTCAAGTTTTCTCCAAGGACTCCTAGCTAAGGATCTAGAGAAAAAAAAAGAGAAAAAATGAACTTGTGGAGTCATGCCACCCCACTAATCCAAATCCATCAAAGTGTGTCATTTATGATGTCGTTACCCACCTAACACCTATAAAAACCACACCACCCCCTTCCTTCTTTCTATCCAAGATCCTATCCCAAACATCTCCCATTCCTCCATCCACCCCATTAGAGGAGTCTATCCAAATGCCAAATGATGTTGCGCACTCTTCTCCCACTACACCATCCATGTAAATTTGGCTATGTCAAGAGCCTAGTCCAAAGCATGTTGAAACATATAACGCCCATCCCAATCAAGATTCAAGTATCCCAACTCATCCTTTTTTCTTATGACATGAGACACAAAGTGATAAGTATCATAAGTGTAACCTAAGTGTGCCTTAAGTAAACTTAACTAGACAAGTGTGAATAGGACCTAATGTGAAACTAATTAGGTAATATACCCTATTCACACCAACACTCCATAGGCACATGTGCATATGCCTCACAACCAAAAAAATTATGATATCGTAATGAGGACTTTTTATCCATCCACACCTCTATAGGTGTCTTTTAAACAAGAGCTAATGTAGGAGACCTATTAACCAAGTAATAAGCCATAGAAAGTTATGCTTCTACTCATAACTTATATTCCAAGATAGGTCCACTAAGTATACTCCTAGACCTAGATCCATTATTGTCATATTCATCCCTTTTGCAATTCCATTCTACTAAGGAATATATGGAGTTTTCTTTTGTCTTTTCATTTTGTGCTCCTTGCATAATTCATCAAAATCTACTAAACAAAACTCATCATCATTGTCAATTCTCAAAACCTTAATCTTTCTACTAGTCTAATTTTCTATTTAAGGGCTTTAAACTTCTTAAAATTATTGAAGTTTCTTCTAAGGAAATACACCCATGTCCTCCTAGAATAATCATCTATAAAAGATACATAGTTATAAGACTTATAAATAGAAGAAATATTTACAAAACTAAATACATCATAATGAATTCATTCCAACACCCCATAAGATATGTGAGAACTTAAGAAAAACTAAACATGGTTTTGTTTAACATATATGCAATGTTCACAAAAGTCAAACTCAAGAGCACAATTAGATAACCCCTCTACAAGGTTTTTTACTTTTTAGTGTCCTAAGACCCTTCTCACCTATGTGGCCTATTCTTTGGCACCATAATATTGCCTTCTTGATAGGTAGATTGCTCTCTAAAGCAAGAGCTTGCTTAGGTACCCTAAAAGCTTGGCCATTAAAATTGGATACAACACTCCTCTTCATTTCTATTTCTGATGATGAGAGTGTAGAATCTACAAATCTGTTAGTTGTAGGAAGAGAGGAACTATTGCACTAAACAATACATGCATCTAGTTGAAACAAACTGCACACATGAACACTTTAGAAAGCATCATAGCTCCTTGCACTATTTTACACCATCTATTTAAGAAAAAAACCTACACACCCACATGATTTAATTTTATGATCGATAATAAATTACATGCCTTTAATTTTTTCCTTCCATATTTAATCTTCGCTTGTCTTTTTTTTTATACACATATTGTTAATTCCTTTTTTTGCATATTATATTCTTGATACATATTTTATTAGAATTGAGGTTTCATTTTTTTATTTCTTTTATATTATTTTTTTATGAGTTGAACCTTGCCTTTTACATATACTTTAATATTTTCACATTACTTTTTACTTATTTACCTTTTCTTTTATTTTATCTCTTTATTCATTTGGAACCTTTCTTAGGTCTTTGCACTATTATCTAATATATCATATTTACACTTATTGAATACTATGCATTATTATACATATTGCAATTAATATTGTATTTATTATTTCTTATTTAATATCCCTGTCTTTTTCTTTCTATACACATAATGTTAATACTTATCATATATTTTATTTGAATTGTTGTTTTTATTATTTCTTTTTTTTATTAATTGTAATTATCTGCATCATGTCTTTTAAATATATTATAATATATTCCCTTTATTTTTTACTTCTATTATTAATTCTTTGTTCTTAACCTAATATTTTTTGTCCTAGCTAACCCTAATTCCCCTCCTTATCCTTTTTAATGGGCAAGCCTGCAATCCAAATCATAAGAATCCTCTTCCTGATGATGGATCACTGAGCGTGATATGAAATGTTGAAGCAAAAATACACACAATTTAATCCAAAAGCATCTACTAAAAATTGCATGCCTATTAGTGTGAATGAGGTATATTTCCTAACTAGTCTATTTCCTATCTAGTTCTCCACTTAGGTCCTTTTCATAGTAGGTTAAATTTAGTTAATGACTTTTTCACTTTATCCCACATTGGTTGTGTTTTTACTCTCCTAGGTGATATATCTTATATATACTCACATATTTCTATCATTGTAATCACTCATTCTTGTATGTTTTGCATTCTTGTTGAATAAAATATAGTTTATTCTGTCATTTCTTATTTCCTATTTATGCTTTCCATTAGTCATTTGCATTCTTGGGTGGCTTCACAACCTTGAATCTTACATGGTATCAAAGTGTGGTGGTGAGTTGTGGGTTATCTTTTAGTAAATTTAGGAGTGTAGGTCTATTATTTTCTTAAAACATTAAATATGCTCTTCTCTTGAATCCTTGAATGATCTAGAGAATCAAAAAGGTGTCAAAGGAATATTATATTTTGAGGGGTTCTTTTTCTAGTTTTCTAGTTGTAGGTGCATTATTGAAGCTCCCTAGAGTAAAATTGAGCTCACCATTGGGTTTAAAGTAGATGAGAAAGTCAAATTTGCCTTTTGTTTCATTCTAGTTGAACACCAAGGGCTAGATCTACAATGGTTTGAAGATCAATTTTTTTCTATCAAAGCCAAAAGGTTGCTCATCTTTGGGCAATTTTGAGTTCAAATGGACCCTACCATTATCTATAGAAGCGTAGGAACTGCCATTTTCATATAAGATTTCTCTAGTTTGGACAATATTGCCTCTAAGGGAAAAACTTTTGGGTTCCCGAGTTGTACGATCCATTGTACTGTATGAAATTTTGTAAAAAAATTGTGTTGCATGCACTACCACTATACCAGTAGTATTATCATAGTGCCACCACCCCTAAGTGGCACTAGAATCCATGGCCATCACACCCCACCAACAATAGCCTGAACACCTCACCACCACCTTTGGTGGTGCTACCAAGACCATGCCCCTCCACCACTAATAGGAATATTTGGTGACTATTTTGTTTCAAACCTCCATTTTTTCCTATAAAATAGTAGTTTCAAAAAGTGCTTTAATGCCAGAAGAGAAGTGGTTTTCATTTGAATTGAGTAGTTTCTGCATACAATAGAGTTTTCAAGCCAATCGAAGGACAACTTTAAAATATTTTGTCCCAAAAAAATGTTCTTGTAGAATCTCAACATATTTTTGTAATCATGTCATCATGACATTAGCATCCCCTTTTTCAAAATTTTGGCCCCCACATCATTGCTACTTTTGATTTTGCAATTTAACTTCAAAGGTCAATATCTTGAGCATATGACCTCCTTTTAAAACACATTTTTTTATTTGAGGTGAAATTTCATTCTCTTTATAGTGGTGTAATCATTTTCTCTCAATTTATCACACTTTTCTAGAAAAATATTTTTCTCATCAGATTTGGTAGATAATCATAGTTTTTTAAACTTCAAAGGCTTGTAACTTTCACATATGATCTTAGATTGAGGTGATTTTTTAAGTGAATATTTTTTCAAGACCTACCTAGTGGTGCTATTTTAATATTTTTATTCTAATCTCAAACTACAATTAGAGTATTTGTTCCATTTTGGACATTGTAAAAAATTAGAAATAATTATAGCATTATACATGCACTAATCTATAAAGTGTCAAATCATATTTTTTGGGACCAAATTCTTTGATCAATTGAAGCTGGGGGGTAGGGGTCTCTTTGTGTGTTTTGTACTTGTGCATATCTTCTCCTTCTGCTTGTGCTCTAGTTTTCCTTCATAAATGGGTTATTTTGAGTTTTCATTGTTGACCCCATACAAAAATAATTCAAAGAATCAAAATGCATGGAATGCCTTAATGCAACAAGGATATACTCCTTATGTTGAGAAAAAGGTAGATGGACCCAAAGATGATAAGGAAAAGATACAATCGATGCTTGAACATATTAAAGCACGTGACTTTCTTCGTAAAACTTACATTTCCCTTCATCTTATGTTTCATATTGAAGCATGTACAAATTTACATGATACTTGGGAAAAACTTAAAACTCTTTATGGTAAAAATAATGAAGTTAGACGCTATCATATTGACACTAAATTGATGAGCCTTGACCCGCTTTGACAAAATCTAGGATTATATCACAAATGTCAATGACCTTAGAGAATAATGTAAATCATGTGGCATTGAGAAAAAAGGAAATTTGGTTAGTATTTAGTTCCATTAACAAACTTGGCCCCGAATATGCAATTTTTTTTCTAGATTTCACACTCAAAGGTTGAATATGGGATCAACATATGTTATGCCTTCATTCACATCCTTCTCTAATATGTTGATGCATGAATAAGGGAATATATTTTCCATGGGTGGGTGATCCCACAATACTGGGTTACACTTTTTGGCCAAACTTGACATTGAAATGAACATTTTGAACTAGATCTTCACTTTCGGACACCTATAGCTACTAAACCGTGAGGAATTTGAAGATGATGCAAACTAGTGATTTCTGACATTTTGTCTGTAGATTCTAAATATATATTTTTTAAAATTTTTGGAATCAAATAGCATTTCTTTTCCCATCTCCTTCGATAACTAGTTTTTAAAAGTAAACGCTATTTTTACAAAGTGATGTGTACTGTGTAAAACATAACATTTTTTCTGTGAAGGATAAAATTCTATTTTTTTTAATTTAGATTTGTAACTACAATATATAGATGATGCATTTGGTTTCATAATTTTTTATTGAATTTTTTTTTAATTAAGTTTTTAAGTCAAACTAATTACAATTTAGACATAGGTGTACTATAAAGAGCATAAATGTTTTTGTATGTATCAGAATTCAATTTTTTCTTCTTTTTGGAAGAAGGAAATCAATACCTAGAGGACATGTATTTTGTAGAATTTTTTTTCTATATTTTCCTATTTTTCGATATGTATGAAACAAAGACCTTGATGTTCATTGAAAAACCTACATTCACAAGAAATAAAAAATGAATATAATAATCAAATTAAATAAATTTAAAATTATACTTTTTGGGAAGCTTATAATAAGGAAGTACATACTTATAAAACATAAATTTTAAATGAATTCATTTGATCTGCCAAAAGGTAAATCAAAAGTAGTCTTTTATCAGCACTTTGATAGGTGTAGAGGAGACTCCATTATAGGTATGGTTTAAAACTAGTGGGGTTCTATCCAAGGCGGTTTGATCTAAGGGAGTTTGATCAAACTCTCTTCAATTAAAATCCATTAAATGGAACCTTTCAAGGCTTAAATCATTATATTTTCTAAAAATATGTGATTTTAGCAAAAATCAGGATGTCCTAGAAAGTGTAGCCCATTATTGTGGCAGCACTCGAGTCTCCTAAAGCCATCTCAATCTCAGGTTTTATTGATTGGTTAGCCAAAGGGATGGAAAGAGTCAGGTCAATCTAACAAGAAACAAAAGAAGTCCAAGAAGAACCCATAGAAATATCAAGTACAATCCTCATCTACCTCAAAATTACACTCCAAATCCTATCCATGTAAGGGGAATTCACATAAGAAGGAAAGACCAACTTGTAGCTGCTACAAGAAGGTTGATCATGAGGAACAGGCATGTCATAAGAAGTGGATCAATGAGCGGAAATATATTCTGAAAAGGAACAACATTAACCTACCCTTGTCTATTGCTCACCAATCCTCCACTCCTTCAAAATCAGGAAAGGGAAAGAAACAACACGTGTTGCTTCTATAGATTCTTCTAGGCAATGGATTCTTGAATCAGGTGCTTCACACCATTAGGCTCTAATAGAGAATAGTTTTCTTTTTTGGAGCCTTATTACATGCCTCATATTCTCATCGAGGATGATTATCCAATGGATTTCATTGGTAAATGCAAAGTTGATGTTGGTACTAGTACATCTGAGGATGTTCTCTATGTGCCTAACTTGTTAGCCAACATTCTCTCTATATGTACCAGATCATTCATCTCAAGAATGGAAAGAAGGTAAAATTCACTCTAAATTTTATTACCATCATGGATCTTGAAGATAATACTCACCGCATAGTAGGAATGGATGACCATCATTCTTAGCACTATGTTTTTTCTCACTTTGTACCTGATGCCCCCACTAAAACATTTCTCACCCATTCAAATTATGTGAGAAAAATATTCCTTGGGAAATCATATTGAGGAAAAGTTTGACAAAGGGAAGGCTTAGAGGGATTCAAAAGTCCTTGACCTAGATCACAGTGACTTGGTAGGTCCCTTTCCATCCTTGTCTTTTAGCAAGGCTTTCTATTTTCTCACTTGAAATCATTGATGACTATTACATATACATGGGTATTCTTCCTTCAACAAAAAGGTGAAGTTTTTGATAGGTTTAAGGAGTTCACTTAGGCTTATACAAAAAAACAATCTAGAAATTTTGTCAATATTCTCTACATTGATAATGGAAAAGAATATGGGAACAATTGCTTTGAACAATTATACACTTTTGAAGGGATTGATCTTCAACATTTAGTTGCCTACACACCTAGTAGAATGGTGTTGTAGAGAGGAAAAATAAATCTGTAAAAGAGATGGCTAGTTGCATGATCTATGCTCATTCCCTTGCACCTAAATATTTGGCTAAAGCTATCAACAATGTTTCTCACATTCAGAACAAGGTTTGTTGAAGGCACAAGACAACTGAGAGGGAGGGCACGAATCAGTTGTATCAAAAACACATTTTCATTCCCTGTGGCGAAAGACCTTCAAATGCTTTCTATCTCATCAGTATGATAACCGGCTCTCTAACTCCAAATAAGTAATGCAAAATAACTCTCTTGCCAAAATAGAATAACATGGTCTGTATAGTACTGTGTTTGCTTTTCTCCTCCTTGCAAGAAAATGACACCATTAACAAGAAGACTTTTAGATTAAAGATGTCAGCATATGACGTTCATAATTTTTGATCGAGTTTGCATGGTTTGTTTCTTACTGGCAAGCAGGTCTATGTTGTTCTATTTGTGCGACATCAAGAAAGAGAGCGACCAATGGCTACTTCCAAGTTCAGCAATGTTTTTGTGAAAAATTAATTTGACACAACTACAGATGAAAAACCTGCAAAATGTTTTAGTTATTTTGGTCCTATCACTAGTTCAGTTGTTGTGAAGGATGTGAATGGAAAATCCAAAGGCTTTAGATTTATTAACTTTGAAAATGTAGAATCACAGCCAATGCACATCAACTATTTAATAGATTGGCTCAATATTTGGACAGATAATTACATTATACACAGGGGTATATGAGAGGTATGAGAACCACTTGAATACCTCAGATAAATGTTGTTACAGGAAATACAAAGAGTGCAGGGTATGCAGCAATAACTACTTTGAATGTAGCATGTATGCCGATTGTGGAAGATAGAGATTAGACACGTAAGCAACCTCAAAAGAATTCCATGCTTCATGCAGATGCCTGGGTATGCACACTTACTATTTTCTTTTTACAATGATGTATTTTCAAATCTTCTTTTGAAACCTATTACAACACATTGCAAATTATCAAACAAAACCTCCTAAAACACTGCAGAAAACTTTGAAAGAGATAGGAAGTTTTCATGACTTGTGGCAAATATTTAATCATGAAATATAGATATCAGGGGTTTGAGTTTCTCTCAGTCCTTGAATCCACGCTTCCAGAAATATCAAATACTTCTCTAGGACACATCAGTTTGGCAAATTTCTAGGAGACAATGAAACAAGAGAAAAGATCACCGATGACTCAGAAGTTGTTTGACAGTGGATTAGCCTAAGCAACTAGTTTTCCCGTGGCAGTCCAATGCACAAACCTTGCTTTAGAATTTATGAAGCATTACAAACCAGAAACCAGAGAGATTAGAACCGTTAATGACAAACTAATTGTCAGGTTAGGCAGTGTTTCGATTGGTATTGCTTTTAGGTTACCTGTCAAAGATCAGTTTGTGAACATAGACAAAAGGCTTGCTCATCAATATTTCAATGAAAGGAAACATCAATGTCTCAACACCATTGCAAAACAATGGTTACATACACCGAAAGGAGGAAAATCACAGTTGCCTAAAGTCCTTCACAGATCATGTTTCATAGAGGATATTTCCAATATGATTGTTCTACTCCATAGAGTGATGGGAGATGACAAAGCAGCAAATTTTGAAATGTGGATGTTCCTTTTTGTAAATGTTATTTGTGTAGGAAATCAGTTTATTGATTGGGGCAGCATTATTAGTGACAATTTGCATTATCAATTGACCAATTTTTAATTGAATGAACACTTCTACATGTCCTCTTACTTATTTTATGCAATTGCATGCATGAAACCATGGCCAGGTCTTGCTACCAAAGGAACTTATGATAACATGACACAGATCTATGATCATTACCCTCAGTTACAACTAGAATAAAGTTATAAGCACTACCACAGGGTAAATGATGCTTTCACAATGTTGACAGTAAGAGAACTTCAAGGTAACACTGTACTCCGGATATCACCAGAAGCTGCCAGTTTAATCAAAATATATGGAAGCTACTTCATCCAATATCCTAGATTTACCTATCTAAGAGTTGGCGGGTTTGATGGATATCCATATAAATTACCTAGATATGTAGATGACAAGATGATATTGATAGAACTATGCAGGCAAATTGGTTCACATAATAAGAAATGCAAAGACAAGAGGAAACCTAGAGCTCCATTTCCCATTGTCCTTAGTCACTACAGATGCAAATCTTCCACAAATGCTCAAAACATACAGAGATCTCTGATAAAAATTAGCTTGTATGCCTATACTATGAGATTCCCTTTTGACAACAAAGCATATGTCAGAGACAATCTACGGCTTGGTGCAGGATACTATCACTTTCCAAAACTTGAAGACTTTTGGGAAGATTGTGAAAATGATTATGAGGTACGTAAATGAGACTGGATGATCATGACCATTTCACAAATCAGAGAATTCAAACTAGATTGCAATATAGATGGAATTGAGGAAGATGGTTCAGAATTAATTGATCCTATGTATTTTGATAAAATTGAAACACAATCTTTACCACCTATCAATTGGGCTAATGAGGAGGTCAAAGATTTGGGTATAAGAACTACACATATCATTTAAAAGACTAAATATTGGGTAAAGAAAAAGGCTATTGAGGCCATAGCTACTAAACCGACAAGTAATAATGCTTTCTCATCAAGTAGAAAAGATAAGCATTCAAATTCTTCTTCTTCTTCTTTTCATTCTCATTCTCCATCTTTAAACATTGGTTCACATAAGAATACTCAAGGAGGAGATGATGGAGAAGATCCATCAAGAAGAAAGGGTCCTAAGAGCATTTGCGAAAATGATGAAAAACAAAAAAGAGGGAAGACAAAAATGAAGGATAATGCATTGCCTCCCATACAAGGAGTAGTTGAAGAAAACAAGTCCACAAGTCTTGAAATAATCCATCAAAATGATGAGCATTTCAATATCTCTCCTTTACTCCTTGTTGTTTCTCCTCCTCATGATACACCTCATTCACCTCATGCATTACAATCTTTACTCCCACCACCTATGAACATATTTAGTGAGCATATTCTTCCCTCAAACATAGTACCTCTTTCCACAAATATTCCAGAATCCTCACATAATCCTTCTTCTTCCTGGTTGCAACTAAGTTTGTCAAGAAAAAGAAACAATGCTCAATTAATCATGCCCAATTTTGATACAGTCTCCAATTTGCTGCAAAGGTCTCCCAAATCTAAAAAGATCGAGGTTACATCAAGGATGGCAGTGGATTCTTCATTAGGCAATGTTTATGTTGAAGTTGCACAACTTGTTTCAGAAAAGGATTTGAATGAGGCTACAGAAAGTGATTTCAACATCACTAAGATAGATCTTGGTCCATCTACATATGAGGGTGACATGCAAAACTTTCAACTATTGGCTGCCCAATTAATAAAGAGAATAGAGAAAGAAAGGCACACGAAAGATCAACTAAAGCAATAGGTGCAAGTTTTGACATCCTATCTCAAAGCCATCATAGATGCATCAGCTTTGTCTCTTGATACTTCCTCTACCTCCACTAATTTCTCTCTTGAGAATAATGTTGAAAAAGAAATTATTGAAAGTGTCAACAAATATCAATTGTATGGAAAGGTGACTGAAAAATGGGTTGAGCATATGAAATTAAAAGCACTCAATTTCATTGAGCAAGCAAAGAGTCTATTTGATGAAGCAGAAACAAAGAGGGAAGAGATTGATAATGAAATGAGAGGTATCCAAAAGGAAGAATTGTTATGGTAGGGAATATCCAAGGACCTCAGTGAGATGATCAAAACTGATAATGAGATATTATTTTCTGAAAAAGTCTTTTCAAACATTGAAGAAAACCAATCTAGTTCTTGGCTTTGTTCAGTTGAATGGAAATTGTCAAATTATAAGACAACTTGTTGGCAGCTCAAGAAATGCTCTTGGAAACTTGTGAACAGGTGAAGATGAAGATTCGAGCTGATTTATTGGCAATCAATCCTGATGTAATTGAGAAATATAAATTTTTAATTTTGGAAGCCCAAGCTATCAAAAGAAACTTTGAAGACATGATTAACATAGAGTTGTTCAATAAATAGATTTTCAATGAAGGACTTATGGATAAATTGAATCTCATCTTTGTTGCTGTCAATTCTGGCATTGATCACATATCAATTTATTGACATAATTTGAATGATGTCCATACAGATCAATCAAAATGGAAGCTTTGCATGACAGGATTAATTGTTCCCAAAAATAAACTTATAGCTACAGTAGTCAGGATGTTCAGAGCATACAAAACAAAGTCTCCTCTTCCTTCGTAGCAGTTTGTAGTAGCAGAAACATCTTCAGATGGTACCAAATGTGGCAAGGATAAAACCTGATGGTTTCTTGTGAGATCAATCTTATTGGTCTACTTTTCAATGTTTACAAAGTGATAGGTTTTAGTTCTCTTTCTATGAAAGTGACTTTATGTCACTCTTTTGTAATTAAGTTGAAAAGTGCACTTTATTATTTAGGGAACTTTTGAAAAGACTGTATAAAGGTTAATTAAAGTGCATTTTTATTTTCCATAAAATATTTTGGGTAGTTACGAGAAGTAGTTATAAGGTAGTTATAAAGTTGGTTACTGAAACATGTCTATATATACAAGGCTTGGTGTTTGTTAAAAGGACTTTTTGGCTTTCACATTTCAAAGGATGCTATGAAAGATAGAGTAGTACAACTCAATGTGGAGAAATAAGAGACATTTTGGATTGTGTGATCTCAAATATCTTCTTAACATTATTCATTCCTCTTATGTTGATGGTTGATGTTTTCTTTACATAATCTTGCATCTGCAATGTGGAATAACAACTAGTCTCGGAAGAATTGATTGCTAGATAATGTTTCAATGTATGTTGAATATCTCTTGAATCATTTCTTCTTTCTAATACTACATATGCTCACTTTAATAGTTTAAGAAGTGTTCTTATATTGTCTTAGTGGGATTGTTAAATCTTATACATGTAGATTGAGTCAATGTTCGTAAGCCCATTGTCTTAATCTTCCAAACCTTTCTTTAATTTCATTTCTTTCTCAAAAATCCTAAAAATCCATAAATCATCAAATGAGGGAGCTGCCCCTCTACACGCAAAGGTAAGTTGATAGAAAAACTACAACTTTACAAATTGTTGGTACTTATTTTCACTATGTGTTATATGGGCAAGGAGTCAATATAATAATCTATATGTTATAGTGCAAAATCTATTTACCAACACTCCCCACCTAATTGTATACCTTATGGTCATCCTTACATCACCCTTGACAAGGGAAATCCATTTTATTTCCCGTTCATATCTCAACATCCATTCTCGTATGAGGTCCCTATCACCTTTTCCTCTTATTCACATCCTTCATCCCTTCATCAGCAACACCCTTCATATCATTATCCCACTTATCAAAATTCTTCATACCATTATCCACCATCCCCACCATCCAACATACCATCTAATCCACAATCCAATTCTCCTACTAAATCCAAATCATTATTCTCAAGTTTTCTCCAAGGACTCCTAATGATCTAGAGAAAAAAAAATGAACTATGGAATCATGCCACCCCACTAATGCAAATCCACCCAAGTGTGTCATTTACGATGTTGTCACCCATCTAGCACTTATAAATACCACACCACCCCCTTCCTCCTTTTTATCCAAAATCCTATCCCAAATATCTCCTATTCCTCCATCTACCCCATTAGATGAGTCTATCCAAATGCCAAATGAAGTTACACACTCTTCTCCCATTGCACCATCTATGCAAATTTGGCTATGTCAAGAGCCTAGTCCAAAGCATGTTGAAACATCTAACCCCCATCCCAATCAAGATTCAAGCATCTCAATTCATCCTTTTTCTTATGACATGAGACACAAAGTGATAAGTATCATAAGTGTAACCTAAGTATGCCTTAAGTAAAATTAACTAGACAAGTGTGAATAGGACCTAATGTGAAACCAGTTAGGTAATATACCTTGTTCACACCAACACTCCATAGGCACATGTGCATATGCCTCACAACAAAAATAATTATGATATCGTAATGACGGCTTTTTTCCCATCCACAGCTCCATAAGTGTCCTTTAAACAAGAGATAATATAGGAGACCTATTAACCAAGTAATAGTCCGTAGAAAGTTCTACTTCTACCCATAACTTCTATTCCAAGATAGATCCACTAAGTATACTCCTAGCCCTAGATCTATTAGTGTCCTATTCATCCTTTTTGCAACTCCGTTCTACTAAGGAATATAAGGAGTTTTCTTTTGTCTTTTCATTTTGTGCTCCTTGCATAATTCATCAAAATCTACTAAACAATTTACTCACCGTCATTGTCAATTCTCAAAACCTTAATCTTTCTACTAATCTAATTTTCGATTTAAGGGCTTTAAACTCCTTAAAATTATTTAAGTTTCTTCTAAGGAAATAGACCCATGTCCTCCTAGAATAATCATCTATAAAAGATAAATAGTTATAAGACTTAGGAATAGAATAAATATTTACAAAACTAAATACATCATAATGAATTAATTCTAACACGTCAGAAGATTTGTGAGAACTTAAGAAAAACTAAACATGGTTTTGTTTACCATATATGCAATTGTCACACCTCAAATTTTGACCATGTTTTACTTTTTACTTGCACGTAATTAGTAGTTAATTATGCATGAATTAATGATTTGACGTTATGTGAAAATGTCAGGATAAATCAAGGATATCGTGAGTTTATGTTTATATGACTAGAATTTAGACATGTGATTATAAGATGTCTTGATTATTTACTCATAAGGTTTATGAATTGACTAACGATGCACTAATCCTAGTTTGGTGATTGCAAGTTGTAACCAATAAACAAGTTTTCCACCCTCTAATAAAGAGAGGGAGAGCATCATCAGAGAGAAGAGAATAGACGTATGGATAAGAATAGATCATTTGCCATCTAAGTCTCATGCTTTTACATTTTATTGAACATTCATTGAGTTTGGTAAGTTATGCTTGACCAATTGGTCTAAGTTTGGTTTTGACTCGACAAATTGTCAAGTTTCAACTAAATCCATTAAGCCTAGGTTTTGTTGAAAACTAAGTCAAGATCTAGTATATGACCATCAACAAGGAAATGGTCGATAGTCGTTATTCCTTTGTGCGAAGTAATATAATTTATCTTACTAGAACTAATTAATACTAGTAGTTAAACTACTTTATTATCAGTAATTCCTAATTGGAATTTCATTATGATTATTTATCTATTTTTGTGTTAAAACAATTTTGAGAGGGAGAGAATACCTCGACCCCATTCTCATATCTTATCGAGTGTTAAAAATAGCATAAGTATACATTTTATACACCTATATTATGTTTATATATATATATATATATATATATATATATATATATATATATATATACTATGATCTATAAGTTTAATTTTTTTTTTTCAATGAGCTTCTTAAGGGAGCATGGTATAGTTGCAATTTAACACAAACCACTACATGATCTTATGTGGATGTTTGACTCCTTCACTCCACAATAGTTTTGGAGAGTATGGAGGAAGTATCGATCAATTTAGGAGTGGTCATAATGACCAATTACTTCATTATTGTTTCTGCATGCCACTTAGATTGAAATCAGGCATAAATGAGGAGGAATCCATGGTATTGTGGAGATTTAATCCTTTTGAAAGGATATATCATCAAGGGAAATTATATGCGTTGGGTCTGGACTGTATGGGAGTGACTCCAACTGCATAGAGAAAGGGAAGGGCTATGTTAGACACAGAGCTTTATATTGTTCAGGAACCCATGGGGGCAAGGGATTTGGTGAGACTCAAGAGAGCTCTGTTATCTTATATCATAGAGAGAGAGAGATCTGTTGTCTTATAGAATCTGAAGAAAGAGAGCTCTGTTATCATCTACAGAGGATAAAAATGCAGAGGAAGGGATATGATAGCTTGGATAGCAGTGGTTGGAGGAAGAAAATAACTTAGGTTTTGGAAAACCATCGACATATAGAAGTAAGGATATCTCTTATATGCAACTCATTACATTATAAAACTGCAATATTTCCATTCTGTGTGGATATTTAGAGATAGAATGAAACCACAAAATGCTTGTGATAGTTGAGTACAAATTTGTGTTAGTGAAAATATCTTCGGCTAGCAGTTTAAACTGTAGAATATAAACTTGATAGAATGTTTTAATTTCAATTTTTCATGCCATCGTTGTATCTTCGAACTCATAGAGTAAATATGCAATAAAATTTTGCATTTGATAGCCACCATATTATGGCAAAAGGGTTTTGAATAACATTGTTTATTCATAGGATTCCAGTCTATAAGAAATTATCTCTTACCTATATATACACTCAAGCAATCATAGGTTGTGTTTGTTGTCAAAAACACTAAAAACTTTGTAGAAATCTATCTTATAAATTGCAGAGACTGGACCTTTTGAGAACTTTGTTTTAGACTTAGGAGTCGAGATCAATAAGTTTAGATAGAGATAGATTTATATCTCACAATGATTTATATGTATAGTTTTATTGTTCACAATCATAAGATTTTATGATAGATATTCACTTATTTTAGAGTATATAGAAATGATATTGATATTATTAGAAACACATAAGGATAGTGATATATTATCACATATGCAATCTACAACAATGATAAGTATTATCATTATATTCAAAGGATGTTATACATGATTTTATAACCTATTCTATAATGAAATTCAATTTACATAAGAAGACCAATAGGTCAAAAATATTGTATTATTATTATTGTAGACTCAAACCTATTTAGGTTGAAAGATTGAACATAGTCAAGACTACTTATGATAATTGTAGTATTAATTAAGATCTTATTTGAATGAGGATTAACCTCATGTTCTATAGTTATACATGATATGAGAAATATGAATTCGAACAGTGCCCAAGTGGTCAAGAGTACACTAGAGGTTATCATTTCCATGTTTTACTATTATGAATTTTGGAAAACAAGAGTATTTTTTGTTACAATGTATTGGGTTGGAGAAGTTAAAACCCTAGAAAATCAACCCAAAAGGGTTTAGGAAACTTGAAAACTCTTAATTCGATTATAACATCAAATTAGTCTATTGTTTATTATGGTCGAAATTGAATAGTAGAGAAACCATAGATCAAAACATGTAGAATTTAGGAAGAGTCTATGAAGCACTTATGATAAATAAATGATTTCTTGTTAGATTCAGAAACTTGAGATATAACACAAGAGTGCTCAGTCTTTGGGTCATTGAGTAGAATGACAGGAAGTCATAGACCCTGGTATTTGCAAGTATGCAAAAAGGGACTCTCTAAAAGGTTAAAATCACCTAAACCTACATATTGTATATATCCTAGATTAAGGATTAAATTATAAGTCAGATTGACTAGGATTTGAGTTTAGTTAAGACAATTTATGTCTAGAGATACTAGTCAAGCACTTGTCAAACTATAGGATGAGGTAGTTTCCAAGTTGAGTTAGAGGTGTGTGAACACATGACTACGTTTATTGCAAACGTCTATTTATAGAGAAACTTTTTCCAAAGTGATGCATTTGTCTCTGCATGCATTAGTTGGTTCACATTGTCTAGATTGTGTAACCTGTCATAATAATCATACTTAACTAGAAGATTGTCTAGATTTGTATGGTCAATTAGTTATGCAAGATACAACACTAGGACTCACATGGTAACAAGTATTGGTTTCTTATGTCTATACTCAAGTTTATTTCAATAAGCACACTTAAATTTTTCTATCTTAGGTTTCCCTTGACTTGAAGAAATTTTAGTGTTGGCTTTGGAGGGCTTATAGTTTTTATATTTATTGGTCTCCTTGTCCTTCTATGTGTTTTTCCTCTTCCATTTGTTGTTTGAAGCCTAATGTTGTTTCCCATTCCTAGCAATGAGGGCTTGAGGTTTTGAGGACTTCAAGGTGCCAATATGTATTAACTTATCCTACTCCCTAGTTAAGTCAATAATAAAGTCATCTAGAGAAGGCATTGTCCATGAGGCTCCAAGAGCTCTTTTGGTGGAGTAGAAAGTAGATACAAACAAATAATATTCAAGACCTAATTTGGAGAGAATATAAAGAACATGTTGATCATCTTTTTTTTCTATTCCACATTCTTTCATTTGCAACCTTAATGATTTGAATATAGTGAAGTAATCCTCTAGAGTGTCAAAGGAATTGGCACTTAAGATTATGAGTTCATTCTCTAACTCATGACCTCTCATTTCATCTACCTTCCCAAAGATTTTTTCTAATGCAAGCCAAACTTCATTAGGTGTTTTCAAGGCTTATACATGAAAGAAGAGTTCAAAGGACACATTAAGACACATAAATCCAAAGGATTGATCACATTTGTTAAACCATTTTTATTTAGATTCGTCGTCAGTAGGTTCTTTCTCAGTGCCCATTGTTACCCTATACAACCCTTTATTCTTTAATGCAAGTACTTTTGATTTCCAATCATGATAATTAAAGCGTGTTAAAGGCATAGAAATCTTATTTGAATCCATGCTTTGAATTATATTGTTGTAGAAATTAGAAGTGCGGAAATGAAATTTGAAAAGAAATGCTAAAGGGAAATGTAGAAGTGCATGAGACATGACACAAGAACAGACCCCTTGATTCAATTTGAGATCCCCCTTGAACTTTGGCGTGCTTTATAGTTTTAGTGCACATAGGCATGTCCAATTGGGACAAAAAATGGCACTTTATAAGTTTAGTGTGATAATGTTTCTAATGGATTGGACTCAAAAAATCAAGAACTTTAAAAATTTATAACACTTAATTACAAGTAGCCAATCAAAAATTACAATGTTTTTTGTGTTTTCCTATCTTGCCTAAATTTGCAATTAATTTTTTTGCAAAATTCATTTCAAATGCAAAATAAAAGAGAGGTTGAAGTTAAGCCCTTGTTGGTAGGGCGTAACCATAACATGTGACCAGGGGGCTAGGAAGTTTGATGGGTCTCCCCCTCCTCTTAATGATGAAATCTTGGGGTGAATTCTGACCTCAACAATTTCCTAGATCCTCCAATGAATAGTGCACCCTCCTACTCAATTAACTTTGATGCCTTGTAACAAGGGATGCCTTAAAAACAAGGGTGAATCCTTGCCAAAGAATACAAGTCATTCTGCCTTCTTTCCAGATAAAACAATCAAGCCTTTCTACAATGACATGCCACCATGGAATGCATGTGCCTCCCTCTATAGGTCATCCATCAACCTTTAAATAGTGACTCTTGGATCCTCCTTCATGTAGGCAGTTTACATTGGTCATTGACCCTCTGAGGCACCTCCTTCCTAGGTGATTTGTGGTCATCAAGCCTTTCACACACAGGTTGATTTGCCTCCTCTATGTCCATGCAAGGAAATCCTCTCCAAATGCATCAATCTACTACTGTCAGTGGTAAGAAACATCAAAACTAGTGCTATAAAAATAATGTAATAGCTACAGGTATGACAAACCCTACCAAACATCAACCATGTGATCAATGTAGAAGTGGTGGATATCCAAATACAGACTGAAAACTCTCCATTAGAGGTCCCCAACTGAAAGTTACTTTTTCCCATGGCTGGAAACCCCTACAAAATCACTTGTGTGAATGCCAATGAAGTTAGGTGGAGGCTAATAATGATGACATCATTGTTAGGGCTGAAAATTAGGTCCATAGCTGTCCTGAGAATCCTTCCAGTGTCATGTGAGGACAATGACCATTGCAAGCTCCACATGTGTACAACAAATTTCTACAAAATAGGAGATACAAAGAGAGACTTGGAAGCCCCATAAGATATGTTGCAATGCTTGTAGATGCTCAATGAAGTATGTTGAAGCTACTCTGTGAATGTTCAGCACAAAATCCAAAGATAAGTATGAAGCCATCCTTTGAAACCTGCTCCAAAAGAACTGATGGCAAGGATGAAGATGGATGCACAATACTATCAAGGCCCATCATTACTTTGTGAAGGCTTCATATAGGTGGTGTACATATAGGGTAAAATCTTCCAATGGTGGCCATCTCACAGTGATTAAAAATGTGTTGCCAAAAATGGAGGAAGCTATGCATTCAAAGACCAATAGCCATTAGAGAGGGTAACTTCCCTGCTCGCACCATCCACGGGCTTAGGAAAGGAAATGGTGACCATAGGCATCGATGGCATGTTTTGGTCTTCTGAAACCCACACAGGTCTTCAAAAACCCATGCCCACCATTGTACCCGCACCCACCATTCAACCTGCACCCATCTTCCAGCATCTAGCCAGCAAGGGATCTCACATGCAAGGGATCTTTGCTCAGCATTCGGCCAACAAGGAAGGTGGGATGTGTGCTCTCTGTTCAGCCTAGAAAGAAAAGCTTTGTTCACCCCTGCAGTAAACCCCTATTTGGCCCCTCTTTGTGGACGACTATCAAAGCTAAAGGAGGCCATGTAGATTGAAATATTTTATATCCGCTATTTTGATTGTGGTTTCAACTTGGGCAACTTCAAATCTCCATGCATAGAATGCCCTCTTTCCTTCCCCTATGCCCTAATCATAGCTATCATTGGAAGATTTTGCCCTATTTTAGGGATTAATATTTTTTCTTTAAAGTTGGGCTTCAACCTTATTTTGACAAAACTTTAAGTTTTTTTTGTATAGTTTGGCAAGGTTGAAAAATTGCAAGTTCCATAACTTTCAAAATGGTAGCTCGTAAGTGAGTATTGTTTGTGGAAAAAGTACTTATTTTTTCAAGCCTAATCCATTAGGGACAATTTCACACTCTCATTATAAAGTGCATTTTTTTTAATTTGGATAGTCCATGTATATGCACTAAATTATAAAGTGCCACAAAGCAAGGGGGAATCAAATTCATGGGACAATGTCATAAATTTTTCTCTTTCTGTACTTCTAAGTCTAAAACATTCATATCTCATTTACATGGTTTTATAAGTGTGATCACATCTATCTCCAAGAACTTCTATTCATATTGTGATCTTGAAAACACCCAATGGGAAGGTCAACGAACAAAGAAGTCACGAGCTAAGACCTCATAAGTATAAGTCCAAGAGACTCTAATACTATAGAGGATTATGTCACATAGTTTATCTCATTGAGGTTGTAACTAAAAGGTGGGATTGAGAAACAGGTGGATCAATTGATTCTTATGAACACCTTTCAAATTGAGAGCCTATGGTAAATGATCCATAATCTTGCAACAGATTCACATCGGTTCACATCTCATATTGAGAGCCTATAGTAAATGAATTTGAATCTTGCATCAGATCACATCTTAAATTTGATTAATGTTCCTAAATCTTCATGATACTTGCTTCTATGGAGTCATTTCAGTCACAGTTTAGCATCGACATCGAGGTACACAAGCAACTTCCAGATTCATGCATCTTTTCTCTCTTTTGGATGGTAGTTTTCTTCCCACATGGTTTTCTACCTTGTCTCCACTTAATGAGAGATTTTTATCGTATATGGGTACCTAATCATGCCTAGTTGTTGGGACCCATCCTTATTTGTGCCCACCTAAGGTATGGTCAAGGGGGGGACCATGTTAGTGTATATTTTACCTCACATATAGGTAAAATACATGTGTCATAAGCCTACTTAAGTGGGTTGTTTTTCGACTTGGAGAGTTTCACACAACTCTCCAAAGGCACATGTCAACATACTTT
This sequence comes from Cunninghamia lanceolata, assembly GCA_027924645.1. NCBI lineage: Eukaryota > Viridiplantae > Streptophyta > Pinopsida > Cupressales > Cupressaceae > Cunninghamia > Cunninghamia lanceolata. Next base: position 5,081,526 of record BSBN01001215.1, read on the forward strand.
TGATACTTGGTGGAAACCTTCTTCCACCTCTAGTTGAGTGTTGAAGTCTCTAAGTCGACTCAACCTCTTTCATCTATATGTACTCCTTTTGTGCATAGTTTATCTATTGCAATTCCTATCGCCTTCACTCCATTTTGTGATATCAACATTTTGGCTTAGTCGATTCATGGTTGGCAGAGGGTCCTCAGGAGTGTTGCGGTTGTCATCAATTGGGTATCGGTGGCAGGTCCCTGCGATTACTATTTACATTAATCAAGCTTAACTTCTTTTTTTAAAAAGATTTAGTACAATTAAAATGCTAACACTAAGTTTCTTTAGTTAAAATTATTTTATGACTAGACAAATAATAAAATTAACAAATCCAAAAACTTTTTCTGTAATAAAATTATTAAAATAATTATTAAAAAATCATCATTATCACATACATTATTTAAAGTAGAAATTTTTTTTTAAAATTGTGGGTTTGACTTTTATAAAGAAAAGAAATGAATTATGAATAATCTCACATAAAAAATGATTCCATGGAATGGAATATAAGAAGATTGATTGCCTCTTTTATCTCTTTTATGTACTATGTTAAACGTTGCATAACAAACAATGGACTATCAACTAGTATATTTATATTTAAAAAATATATCTACACTGCGCCGCCGAGAGATATCTTCCAATTTGTTTTTTTTTGGCATTTATAAATTACCCCAACTAATATTTATATTTTGGTTTAAAATAACAAAAGCATCTTTGAGAGTGGTGTCACATTTAGTGGTGTATTTATTGTGCATTTCATTAGGATCCACTACAACCATACATTGAATTTTATTTTATTTTATTTTTTTATTTTTTTATTTTTTTCATAATTTTGTTTATTGATTACAAGAATGTGAATCTTTCAACGAATGTGAATCTTTCAACCTTTGCTGTGAGTATAGAATGCCTCTATGGATTTAAGTTTGACGGTCTCATAGGACCGTCGACAAGTAATTCTTTGATCGCTTCCTCTTCTTTCCCAGGACTGTCCTTCATATTGCACTTCATATGATCTTAAGTACAGATAGACTTACGGAGGCCGCCATAACATATTTCAAGTGATTTTAATAATAATTTATTTAGGGTATGAGTAAATTATATACTGATTTAAACTCTGATTTTAACGGTTTTATTTCGAAACTGCAGATTATTGCAGACTGGGAAACCAATAATTAGCAAGTTATTATGCGTGTAAACGTGCGTGAGGATCAAAACCTTGCATGATCTATCTTAAACAAGGAAGAAATTAAAAAACCAAAGACTTCAAATGACCGGCACATTACATTTACAGAGTCACAAGGGAATGGAAAATACATTGCAATCTCAAATCCTGTTGAACTCATTTAAATTACAATGTAATCTGAAATAAAGGAAGTATTCGTCAGATAAGATTATTGTCCATTTAGAACCGAAACTACAAGCTCCCAAAAATAGAGAACGATAAACTTCAAAACATTAAGAATAATAATAATGTCATCTAATTACATTAGATCAGATTTATTTATATATTAGCTGCCATACAAACTGCAGGAACGATATCCTTCCATCAAATGAAATTTTCATGCGACTGTAGCTTCTGGGTAATCAAACAAATGCAAGGGAGGAAAAAAAATAAACATGGTTTGGTCACATGCCTTATTAGAGAATAGAATAAATGAAATTTGAATAAAGGAGAGATTGTATATGGAGTATTAAATGTCCGTGCTTGGAGAATTCTACTATGGTTTTCTGTTATATCAAAAGGTGGTCTTCTCTATAACTTTGGCAGTGAAACCATTCCTTCCCAGCGCTTCAACTGGAAAACATTCACACAACACAGTCAAATGGTTAGATTGTCTTCCTCTCTACAGTTACAGAATCTGATCATGTGAATGATATAATAGAAAACAAGAAGTAATTGGTGTAGTACCTAATTGTGATTCATTTCGTGAAGTGGGGTCATGCTCTACTGTCACCTTTTTCTTTTGTTTATAAACCTTCACATTCTCAACTCCCCCAAGACCTCTGAGAGATTTCTCTATCTTTGCTTCATCGGAATCTTTGTACATTCCCTGGACACTGAGGGTTGTTCTCTGCATCGTGCAATCTCTCTATCCTTCCAATTATAATAACAAATCAAGACAACACAAATCCGAAACTGGGCTGTGGTGTTTGATTCAAATATGAGAGCAAAATGTATATTCAAGTTTGTAAATGAAAGTATGGAGATAAGATGTTTGGCGAGGGCGTATTTAAAGCGGAAGAAGAGTATCCTCCAAGCTACTCCGTTAATTTGTGTGGGTAGAGCGAATCCTTCCTTGAACAATCAAAGAAAGTTGTTGAGGTTTGCATAAGTTTCGATATTTGTCGGTGCCCGCGTTGAGGTGGTGGTGGTGGCAAATGTATTTGTGGGAAACTTCATACGATCGACTTCTTCTCTCTTCTCTCTTTTCTTTACATTTTCCTTTAAACTATGACTTGTTCACCCCCCAAACAAATTTATAGTAGTTTTAATTCTTTATCAATTACTTATCTAATTATTAATTTTAATTATTAATTTTTTATTTGTTAATTTGTTTAATTATTTAATTATTAATACTTGCCTTTATCTAATTATGCACAGAATTAAAATATTGAATGAATGGATGAATGAATGAATTTTAATAATGAATTTTAATAACGTCCCTAAGACCCATCAGCTTAAGAGACCAAGAACCACAATCCTAAGACACTTTTAAATCCTTTTCATTATTATGCTCTCGGTGTTATCGTTGCCGTATTTGGTGGGTTTATGAGAAGAATGGCCATACCCACATTCATTTCTGTCTTCCTTCTTTCAGATCCGAGATTGTGAAGGAGGTGAGAAACTGCTGCAATCGCCTCCCAAGTTAATAAATCCTCTCCGCGTCTCTCTTTTATTTTAATAATGAAGAGCTTTCTTCGATAATTCAAGGAAGGAGATTTACACCACCCACACAAATTAAGCCTACCCATGAGATGAACTGAAAACATGTGTAAAGCTGAAATTCGCGCAGAATTCGTTTCGAATTAAAACATTGAATGAATGCACAATGCATACGAGTGAAGGAACAGAGTAATTAGCTGATGGTTGGGATTCATTCCTTAGGTGAATATTGGCTTTGACTTATTATCTAACTCTTGAAGACACTTCTTTTAACTAGGTTCATTTAAGATGATGGCAACATTATGCATCCATTTTAATTTGGCTCCTATCTATATCATGAACTTAGTTATGGATATTTCTTCATCTCAATTGAGTGATTCTATTTTCTTCAAAATATCTATCTTGAAGTCTAACCATTGTATCAAATATATCATGAGAAAGTAATTTTTTTCCTTTTTATTTAGAATATTCTTATATCCAATGTCTTTGAAGAGACAATGCAGCATTTGGATTTCCTTATTTAAATTCTCCTACTCCAACTAGATTGTATGCACTTGATATTGTGTCTTTCTATCAACATAGTATAGAAATTACCTTGCAAAGTGGATCTCATTATTAGTCATTAAATTCATATTTCTAGTCTCACCATCGGCCTCTACCTATTCTATGAATTCCACTTTTCCCAATATTTTCTTAACTCTCTTCCCCTTTTCTACAAATTTAATCAAGGCTTTGCTCACATACTACTGCATCTTCCTAGAAATTTTTAATTCTTGTTAAATGACTCAAACTTAGATTAATTTCCTTCATTAGGTCGTCTAGAACTATGATTGCAATCATCTGATTCATCTCCTTTCTCTCCTCGATCATTTATTAAACTTGATCCACAACCATGTCAAGCATTACCTTGATGACTGATGGTTTCCCTTCCAAACCTTTTTATTTCTTAGACATAATGAAAAATTATTGCTATGTTGCTATGTGTGGATAGAAAATAGGTAATTTACTTAAATTAATGTGGTAAATTCTATCTCAATTATCTAAGAGAGAATTCCACATGAAATCTAATTTGAAAGAGGTCACTTAAGTAAACACAAACAAAAATGTTACCAAATAAACCTTTAGTTATTTTTACTATCACTTAGTTTACCAATAGCGTCCTATTAATCTAGATTCATATCTTAAATAAGATTTAGGAAATGTAAACAAAAATAGAAATTTGATTTGAGCTGATTGAGATAGATTCAGTGGCAATCAAATGTATTAACATAAATAAAGAACATGGATGTTAAAGAAGAATACAAATGGAACATGAGTAAGTTGATTAAATTAGAAGGTATAGAGAGTCTTGTAGAATGGTTCCAAATTTTTTTGGAGAGACAAAAACAAATCATGCTATCAAGATGATAGTGCACTTTTGTCAATGTTAGCATAGTTGCAACTATGTCTTGCACCCAAAAAGATTAAAAAGGAAAGACAACAACCAACAAATAGCAACTTGCAAAAAAATGGGAAAATGGAAAATAAAATATTGAAATTCACCTCTTTATAAATAAGTGATAAAAATATAAAGGATAAAGGAGTGGAGTAGTGCATCACTATATATTGTTGGGTGGAGTTTCCTACAAAAGTATTAATCCCAAGAGCTAGAGAAATGGTTGACAACTCGATAGTGTGTCAATGTGGACAAACCCTAATTTAGCCTTTTGACTCAAAGACAATAAACAATATAATGTATGTGAGATAAGGAATTTGACTATAGGTAGTCCACATAAATTTTTGGTGCTCATGCTATATGCTTAGGAAAAAGAGAAGATGCAAAAAATCTAAATTTAGTGTCATATGTGTGCAACAGTTTATGTTAAATGTAATAGGAAGAAAATGAAATGAAGGATGAAGAAGGAAAGACCCATCAAGTCAAGAGAGGATTACAAAGGGGATTTCCTTATGTATTTGGAAGAAGAAAAAATTAAGTTTCTATAAAGGAATTTATCCCCAAATCAAGATTGACTCAAGAGAATAAAATTCCTAGGAATGAAAGAAGGAGAGAAAAAGAGGGAAAACGAAGGAGCTCAAGAAAGCAACTTCAAATCCACTTGTTTCTCTCAAACAATGAAGAGGCGAAAGATATTAAATTATGGATTTTTAGTAACTACACATATCTTGTAATATGTAAAAACAAAAGGAAATGGAATTCTTTAATGGCTTATTTTATGTAAATCTATAAAATAATGAGGTGGAAAATAGAAAAATCAGGAATGAAATCAAATAGAGATTATTATGCACAAACCCCCAAATGATTTTTCTTGAAGAAGGGGATTCTTGCCAATGTTGATGAACTTGATGCTTGAATCTCTACAAGAATGTACCAAAAATAGGAATCAAAATAAAATCTCCTAAAATGAGAGAGCCTACAATGTTGTGAATTTCCTTGAGTGAAATTATTTCACCGAATTAATGTGACCATATTAAATTATTTCAACCTCAAAACTATCTAGGAATTGTGTGCATCTCCTTGAAATGGGTGTAAAGACCACCTTTAGTGTTTATTGAGGTATGGACCTTATAACATGACGCATTTCCTCACGTAAACCTCCTTAAGACCTTATAATTTGGTGCAGCATTCAAATACTTTTCCACGAAGTCTAATTAACGCATTATTTAATGACAAAAATATGTTACATCTTATAGTAAAGTATCAAATAAAAATATAGACACATCAATATGTTCAGGATGCTCAAAAGACAATATGTTCAAACCACTATGCTGATTGGTTACAAATGTGATAAAACACAACTAGATCATTGATAACTAGGTATGATATTACTAAAATCAGCCTACTACAAGAAATATGTACTTCAACAATTACAAATTATAGAAAGATACAAAAGGCATAGATACAAAACATAAAAAATTAAAAATAAATATTTTTGGTTGACACGTGATTGCATTTAGAACTAGGATGCTCCTACATCATACACCTTAAGTAACTAAAAATTGAGCCTCTCACTTACATTCAAGGATTTCAACTAAAGGTAAAATCATAGCAGTCTACCCTAGATTTAGACATCCATGTATAGTAGTCAGTTGGTCTATCTTTCCACTTAATCAAATATTCATCATAAAAATTATTCCTTGTTCTTTGCATAATTATTGTGTCTAAGATTTCTCATATTTCATAGATATTTGGCATCTAATTAATTGATGTACCAACTCCTTTAGCACTCTCTCCATGATAATGATCTAAAAATAAAAAATATTGAAAAAGGCTGATATTTCAATTTCCTTGGGTAATTCAATTTTTGATATCCCAAATTTTTTATGTATTGCAAATTATAAGTTTAGTTGGAAACCACATTTCTATTTCTAAGATGAATGACAATCATGTGTATATTAATATTACAAGTAAAAAGTTTTCTCTTTCAAATCTCAATTTTTTGGCTTTGAAACTTTTGTCTATGTGTCCAAGTAAAAATGATCTAGATAGATTTCAAAGTAGAAAAAAATCTATTTCTAAAGGTTAAGTTGAAAATGTTAAATGTTGTCATCTTTGGAATCCATTAGCAAAAAAAACACTATATTGCTAAAATGTTACTTTCAAGGGAGGAAGCGGTTTACCTAGTATAAATTAGTCAAAAGAACAAGAAAATCATAAGGTGAAGTTTGAGGCTAAGTAGGAAGAAAATGCATCTAACCATGAACATGACAAGGAACTAGATGAAGAATGGGAAGGAAGTTAATATTTAAAAGAGGGGGAAAAAGAAGATTTTTAGAATCCACCCTTAAGAAGATCCATAAGAAAATAAAGGTCAATTATAAGGTACCCCCAACTAACCTTTTGTATATTTACTTTGTCTTGTACTAATGATGAAACTAGATTTGTGAAGAGATCTCTTTCATCAAAATATCATAATTCTTGGGAAGATACAATGAAAGAGCAAATGGTGCCCTTGAACAAATGTAAGACTTGGGATTTGGTTGATCTATCTAAAGGAAGAAAGTCCATTGATTACAAGTGGGTGTTCAAAAATAAATATAGTGTGGATGTTGAGTTGAACAACTACAAAGAAAAAGTAGTGGTAAAGGGGTATTCCTAGGTTGAGAGAGTAGACTTTGGTTAAAAAATCTCTTATTACTAAACTTATTAAATTAGATTCCTACTTTCTTTTGCTACTACTTTGGATTTAGAGGCATAAAAATTGGACATAAAAACTATTTTATACATTCATATTTAGAGAAATACATTTATATTTTTCAACCTATGAACTTTGTTGCAAAGGAAAGGAAAAAAAAATTGTATGTTTAAAAGGTCCCCTTATTGTCTAAAATAGTCTTTCTAGATGTGGTACATGGAATTTGACTCATACATGTTGAAACATGAGTCTATTCATAGTAAAATTGATCAATGTGTTTAATATAAGAAGTTTGATGATCACCTTTTTATCATTTGTTTGTATGCTAATTATATGCTAATCATTTAGAATAGTGGGGATTGAAATAAAGAAAACTCTTTATTTATTCGATGATAAAATTGCAGATACAAACATGTATATAAACTATGAGGGAGTTGATAGTGTTGATAGTTACAATAGTTGTACGGTTATATGAAACTGACAGTTGAAACTCAACTGATTGAACCATAACAATGTAATACAATGATGTATTATGCTAACATTCCCCTCCTTATTACATTGTTCTTGCAATAGTACCAAGGGACCCCTCTTAAAGCTAAAATACTCAACAAAGCTGATTACATAGTATGAATACATATTTTATAGAAGATCTTCTCCCAAAGAACAAATCCTGAACCAAGCGAGGCTCCATCATGCTGTCTCGTCTACCCTCGGAAAGGTGTAGCTTTGAGCTGTGTTCTTGAGCTCTTTAGTCCCAAGCTCTCAAATCACAGAGTCTTGAATTATTTGACAATGAACCCTAAGAGATACAACAGGTCTCTGCCATTGTCTAGTGACCACGAAAGGGTATAATTCTCGATCATATACTCTTTGAAGCTCGCTGGACAACAATCCATATTGATCTCAATACGAAATCCCAAACCTGTCTCCAAAACAAAATCTTCACAAAACATACATTCTTCAAATTTGTCAACATCAACAAAGAAAAGCAAAACAACCAAAACCAAAAATGCTTCTCATGCAAAGCATCATCTCAAAGTGAGAAGCTAACTTGAGACGATGGAAAATCCTCCATCCTCTAATGCCGCCTGCCTCCAATATGACCCTATTACACTTTAACCAACTGATGTCTTGGATGAGTCTTTGGAGGCCTCATCAGAAATAGAAAACATGGCCCTGAAAGCATAAGCTAATTTTGACATATGTGCATTCATGATGATAATGTCAACTTGAACCAATGACAGACCCATACACTAATCAACCTCATACCTCCATAAACACACCTTTATCTTCATGAATAAACAAAAAGAAGATTTTCTTTCCTCCCTCAAGAAAGATATCTAAAACTCAGACAATGTTCAGTGGATATAAAATGACTAGAATACCCTTTTTTTCACAAATTTATATGCAAGGTTTGTTGAATACTTACCCAACATCAACTCAGCATACATGTCTGGGATACATGTTACATCTCTTCAAAACTTACATAATCATAGCTAACATCACCAGTTAGAGTAACTTCTTTGCAATGATCTAGAGCTTCAAACTGGTTCGGCTACAATTGCTTCACATGTCACTTAATCATAGGTTGACATCATTGTAAAATGTTCTATTCTTTGGAGATATCCAATACCAAGGATGCCTTAGAAACTCTTCCTTCCTATCTAGGTTGGACTCTTCAAAATGTTAACACAAATATCTCCTTGATTTTTTTTATGCCTCCTTGTTTTCCTTTTCAATGCATCTTTTGTTTTCACACACAATGCTATCAATGTTTTTAAATAATTCCAAAATTTTATGAAATGCTTCCTACACTTGCAAACCCAAACTGACATTTCTCATGCCATTTCCATTCACTAATGTGGCACTTATAGAAGTAGAAAGATTAATTAAAAACTTATAGTTGTTCTCAATGTTGTGGGTCGTATTTAAAAGCATTCTTCTTCAAGGCAGTCCAACTTATTTCACCAGTATACATATCTTGGCATTTTTAATCGAAGATGATGTAGTGAATTAAAACAAATAAAAATAGGTTGCAACTCTACATTCTGCTCAGCAAATTTCTAACGCCACCATCACCATTCTCTCTAGGTAGTAATGAATATGAAGATGACAATGATTTAGAAACTAGAATTGACAGCAATCTGATCTTCAACACATTGTCATTTGAATACAATCTTCAATGCTATTTCTATGTCTTCAAAACTTGAAGCAGCATTCAACTCACAAGTGCAAACAATCTATGTGTCTTCAAACAGATCGATTACCATTTTCTTTGACTAAATGTGTTTACTTTGCCCCAAATGATTTTTCTGTGCACCGTAAACCTTTTTACAAGACTATAATTCTTCTTAAAATATATAACTCACAAATCTTTCACATGAAAACAATGAATGGTTCTCCATCACACTGCCTTGGATCATGGCCACTTCACACAGGCTTCAATCCCTTCACATGGCTTCACATAGAGATTGCACCAGGATAGGATCAAATGAGTGCTTGGATACCATAGGAAATAAAGCAAACTCTTTATTTATTCGATGATAAAATTGTAGATACAAACATGTATAAAAACTCTGAGGGATTTGACAGTGTTGACAGTTACAATAGTTATACAGTTAAATGAAACTGACAGTTGAAACTAAATTGATTGAACCATAACAATGTAATACAATGATGTATTACGTTAACAAGGACATAATAAAAGAACTAAAAAACCCAATATTCTATACAATTTGATATGAAAGTGTTAGGAGCTGTAAAATTAATTCTTGGAGTCGAATGCCCCTTGATGAAGATCACTAGTCCAATATCATCCTCAATAATTCAAATTAATTTCTCTCTTTTACTAAGATGACTTTATTCAAAATTATAATCATCTTAGTCAATTTGTGTGACAAATTATTTGAATATAGGTTTACATTGAAATATTTAATAGCATTGCTTATAACACTACTTTCATATTGGATAAGTGAATGTGATCATTGAAAAGTATTGTTGGTCCTAGATCTATATTCGCATTCAAAAACATATATCACATGGATTTTCATTCTAGGCATGATGTATCAATTATGTTGACCTCATTTTCTAAAAATTTTTGTAGAGGGAAGGGAAAATCTAGTTTGTATGTTAAAAAGGTCCACATATTGTCTAAAAATAGTCTTGTTAGATGGGGTACTTGAAATTTAACACATTCATGCTGAAACTTGAGTTTGTTCATAGAACAATTGATCATTGTGTTTACTATAAGAAGGTTGATGATCACTTTGTTATCATTTTTTTGTATGTTGATGATATATTAATTATTTAGAATAGTAAGTATGTGATATAAGAATTGAAAACCCAACATTTTATACAATTGATATGAATGATATAGGAGCTATAACAAAATTAATTCTAGGAATAGAATGTCCCTTGGACAAGATCACTAGTGCAATCTCATCCTCAATAATTCAAATTAATTTATCTCTTTTATTAAGATGACCTAATTCAAAATTCTAGTCATATCAGTCGATTTGTGTGTCAAATTATTGGAGTATGGGTCTACATTGAAATATTTAATGGCATTCCCTAGAACAATACTTTTATATCAGATAAGTGAATGTGAACATTGAAAACCATTGTTGATCCTAGATCTATATTTGCATTAAAAAACATATATCACATGGATCTTCATTCTAGGCATCATTTATCAATTATTTCTTCAATCTTGTGAACAAGAAAAATAGGGGTCTCACCAAGGTGTAAGGAAGAATAAAACTTCCAACTCTTGCACAAAAAACTCCTAAATGTGTTCATGAACATTCCAATCCCCCTTTGAGATATCTAGTGTAGGTGAATAAGAATTTGTAGTTTGCAAGTGCAAAGGATATCACTGTGGCCAAAGGTCAAAATCACAATCATGATTATGTGTAAAAATATAGAAAAGAAGAATTAGTCTATAATAAGCATGTGCACATCTTTCCATACTTTGATCCGATACATAGTCAATATTTGACACATCACATCAATTCATACAATGAGATAGACAGAGTTTTATATTTACTCGATATGTTAGTGTCTCAACAGTATTATTACATATTTAGAATGTTAAAAAATGTTTAACTGACCTATGCATTTTATTTAACATTCTAACATCTAGATAGATATTAAATAGAAATGCTCATTTATTTCTTTTTAGTTCTATAATATTTCTAGGCAATATTTGATTTTTTACATCTTTTAATTTCTGAATTATATAAACTTAACTCTATTTTATTCCTATACTTTATAATAAGTAAAATTCATGCTTATGGATCTACTATAGTAATCTCTCTAATAACTCTTTGACGTGAATCTTGGAACAAATTTAAAAAATTATACCTTAAACTAGCAACAAATTTTTCAATATAATCCATATACGATAATTTTTGTTTTAATCTATTTTGAAATAAGTGATAAAAATGAATAGTATAACAAAATCATATTACATAAAATGTGCAAGAAATAATCATTACTACAAAGATAAACAAATCTTATAAATTATAAACTTATTAACAATAAACAAAATGATTTGTGTTCTGAAAACTAAATAACAACCTCCCTTTTAAAAAAGAAAACCATCAAAAACTTGCTCTAACTTCTTATATGTCAATCATATACATTCTTAGAAATCAATTGTATATAATCCACTACAACGCGAGAAAAAGTGTACAGAATGCCTAAAATTTGCCTAACTTAATGTGTAAAATCACTATTGACTGTTTGACCATGAAAATAGATTATATTTAAATAGAGTAATTTGAAATTGTCAATGGTGGTAAAAGTCCCCAGGATCGTGACTTTTATGATAGGATTTTTCCTTTTGATTTCCTATAAATTTGTGGTCAGCAAAATTCTAGCAGTGAAACGAATCTTTTGCAGCACTTGAACTGCACACGTATCAGCAAATATGGTAAAAAATTCTTCATGGAAAATACTTTCTATATTCATAGCGTTCACAAAGAAATATAAATCCTATCGTGAACAGCTACATGACAAAGTAATAATTATTATTATTGGTAAAACATGACATGATATACCTAAGTTAGATCCATCTTGTGAAGTTGGGTCATGATCTACGATCACTCTTCTCTATTGAATATTAACAGTAACGTTGTCAACTCCATGTAGAGCCATGATCGATATCTCTATCTTTTCTTTATGGGAATCATTGTATATTCCCTCAACACTCAGAGTTGTTCATTACATGATGGCTTATACTTGTCCTCTCAAATTCCTATACCAAATCAAGAAGATGTAGCTGTGGATAGAGCACCCTTTGGTGGTTGATTCAAATTTTAGATGATAATTTTTGCCTTCGACCTGTGATTTATTTATAGATCCCAAGAAGAGTGTTGCGCAAGTTACAAACAGTTTGTGGGTATAGAGCCCTTCAAAACCGCAACCCACCAAATACGACAACACTTAGACAAGTTTTCAATTGGATTTGTATCCAAAAATTATAGTGCCCCTTCCATTTCTCCAAAGAGAACTACCTAATTTCCTATAAATGCTGTGTTAATTGAACGCGGTTGTGGGTTGTATTTTGTTGAGTGAGATTGATAAACGAAGAGAAGTCAACCGCAATGTCAGCATCTTGGGATTTTCTTTGTCAGTGCAAAGAGTTGGCCATGCAAATAATAATAAAACATGCACACCTATTCTTTCTTCTTCTCAGTTGGTTTACATTACCTCCCTTGCATGTCACTTAGGAACATCTTTTGCAGGATTTTACGGCAGCTGATTTCTACCCGGCTTCTTTTGATTACCCATTTCCTATCATCAGGACTTTGTATATATAAATTTAATATAGAGATTTGATTCTTTGAAATTTTCTTCATGGTCGAGAGTGGACTACAATCTAGGAAGCTACTAAGAATTGGAAGATCATTACTTTCAATCGTGGGATACAGCTTTTGATACGGTCCTTTTTCCAAGAGATTAGTTAAATAACAGAAATATATCCTTGGCCCCTTCGAGGGGTCATTCTTAAACATTATTTATTTTAATAGACATAGGTAAATTTTGGCCACTAAAAATAGGACAAATATTTACCCATTTTTGGTGTGGATGAGATGTACAATCCTTATTGAGTATTTGACCATTAAACCCTATGATATTTAAGTAGTGTGTCTTGGAGGAGGCAACCTTAGCAATGCTCAATACAATATAATTTATGGATTATCTATTTTACTATCAAATTATTTATTTATACTAATATCACCCAAAGGAGCTTCTACTTTCCAAGAATGTGGGATAAACCAATTTAACAAAAGAAACTACTTACAAAGCATATGGATTTGGTACTTTTATTAATAAAGCTTAATACAAAAGTAACTAATTAGGAAGGCATGTTAGGACCTAAGACAACTTACAAGAATATGAATCTAGTTCTTTTGTTAATAAGCTTAATAGAAAAGTAATTAATTAGGAAGGAATAGTTAGGACTATGGGTACTAACATGCACCCCCCTCAGAAAGCTTAATCCTCAAAGCTTAGTTCTTTCATAATTAACTAAACAAACACTCATTTAGACAATTAATTATCCAATCCTCTTTCCAACAGTGATTCAATAATATTTTATTATTAAATCACTATCTATACACTATTCATCCATACTATCTCTTAGCATTAATTGAAGAAATTTAATCATTTATTCAATTAATCAATCATTTTCCATAGTCTAAAATTGATAAATATTCATTTATCTAATATCCTTATCCTCATCCTATGAACTAAATAAATATTTCTATTTATTTAATTTCCTATTTGTTCACTTTTGATTAAGTTAACTAATCCACTTAATTAACTTAATCACATGCTTGCACAATCCAAATCCTTCATTAACCCATTCAAACTTCTCGCATCTTCCAACATGTACAAAGGCATGGGATTTTGTACAAGACCACATGGGTCTCTTACAAAGGGATCGGCAAGTCCTTTGTACAAAAGGTCATTTGTCCTCCTTTGACCCTCTCCATCCACTTTATCCAACACCATCCTCCACCCTAATCTCTTCTTGAATGAATGACTGTCTTTATCCTCCAATCATATCATGCCACTTGTAAATCTCTCATCAATCCAATCCTCTCAACAATCCTCCACCATTGATCTTCCAAATCAATCCTAGCCCTCCTCTTGCAAGCCATTTGCAAATCTCCATGTTATGCAAAGTTATGTTGTCAATTTGAGGAGAAAAAAAACATCCAACATCAAGGAGCACATCCAAAGATGATAGCACCGGTCACACAGACAAGCTCTAATACCCCAATTTACAAGCCTCACACACCAGACACACTCTACAAATTTGTTGTCATAACAGCGACAGGAACCAAGCATGTATTAAATAGATTACACATTATCCAGCATTATAAATAGTTCCTAATCAAATTTAGTTAAGCTATAGGAACCTGCAATCAATGCATACGACTTGTCTATGAGACAACAGTAACTAAATTACCATAAGGTGTTAAATTCCTCTCAAGGACTTTATCAAAAAATATATTAGTAGCCAGCATCCACAAATTACATAACTGTAATTCATGACATTAATTCATATAATGAAAGAACAGATTACAAAGTTTTTGATTACATGCATTGCCCAAATAAATTGGCCAATAGTGAATAACCATACTCTTTATAATCCTCCTTGTCAATGACTTCTTTCACCTTCTCCTCTACTCTACATCCACTGTTCGCCCCACGATATTCTTCATTCAGAACATTCCATCCTCTTCTTTTTCTCTACCACCACGTTCAATATTTGATCTCCTCCTTTAGACAACCTCCAACCGGCCTACTCACAATTGCTTCAACCCTTTCTTCGTCGTGTGGTCTTCTTTCTTTGCCATGACTTTCTCTTTTTGGCTCGCGGCCTCTTCTATGCCTCAACTTTCTCTTTCTCCCTTCAGCCTTCCTCCACATTTGACCATTCGGCCTACTCTGTGTTCTTATCCACAACTTTCTCCAGATCAGCCTCCCTCTTCCAAATTTGCCCTCAATACTTTGGCCTTTAACCTTCTTTGATCGGCCTCACTACTACTCTTAATTGGCATTCAACCTCCTCCAGATATAACATCAACTGTCTCTCTTCTAAAATTTTTCAACCTGCTCACAAACGTCTTCTGCAGATTCCCTTCTGTCAAATTGTTCAAAACGACACAATTTCAATCAACTCATCAAGAACGATTCTACAGCTACAAAGGCCCCTTTAACTAGAATTTATGTTACTCTCTCTCCTACTCTGTTCTTCCACGGTCAGTCCTTCTTCTCTCTCGAAGACTATTCATCCTTTCTCTTTGTTTTCTACCTGACTGTTCACATTCTCTATTTCTTTGCAGAGATGATTCTCTTGTTGTTACCAACTATCTTCCACAGTTGTCGTCGGTTTTAAATTCCTTTCTAAATTTTGTTTCTGTCATCTAGGCGATAGGAGACTTCTTGACTAATTCAAATTCACCTACTGCACAAAGGCTAGCGACAGGAGCTCATATGAAGTGATAGGAGCTCATTGGTAGCACAACTTATTCCCAAAAAGAAAACTAACAAAACCCAAAAATTAGCACAAAAAAAAAATCAAAACTATTAAGAGCAGGATGCCCCTACATCAAACTCCCAGGGATCAAAAGAACATGTGCTCCAGCACATGTGGTTCAGACTTTCCTAATCTTTCTTTCACTTCTTCCATCATCTTAATGGGACTGTTGTCTCATTCTTCCAATATTGTGGTTATTCATACAGCTCTTCTGTCATGAAATCAATCCCACCATTTATCATTCTCCTTCCATTCTTGTATATCCAGTCTTCAAAGATTTAATGCCTTCTAGTTTACTCATTCTATACATCTGCATAATGTCCTTTATCACATTCCCACTTCTTATCATTTTACATAACACATTCTTTAGCCAGACATCACCCAAGTCCAATTGCTGCAACATTATTCCATTATCAGCTTTATTAATCACATCCCAACACACAAAATTCTTTGCTAAATCTACCTCTGCCTCAGCAACAATCCTTTGATCCTCTACCATATCTTCCATCTGCACATTGGCCACCGTTCCATTTGTTTGTATTCCTCCAATCTTACCATTCCACTCCTCTACAATGGCTGCATACTTTTCCCATAAATCCTCTTCTCTAATTCCACTTGTTGTTCCTTCTTCTAATCCTACCTCTACATTAGCTTCGTCATCCTTTAGTTTGTCTTTTTCTTCCTGGGTCATTGTTGTTCCATCATCACCCTCTTCATCTATGGATGCTCTCTTTTTCAAAATCTGTACTTTCATGCTTTCCCTTACATGCTCCTATTGTTACCCTATTCTGCTTTGCATCCCACTTAACCCACTTGAGCTTTTCCTCTTGCTTTTGTCTATTTCCTTGTTTCTTACTATATTTTCTTCCTCTCTTGTCCTTCTCATCTACAAGACTCGGTAACTCCATCTCATGTTCATAATCGCCATCTACACTACTCTTATCTTCAACCACTTCATCTATAAATTTAAAATCTTCACGATTTAATTCAACTGAAGCAATTTACTTACCTTTCATCTTGCATGTATCCTTCTCTATCTTGTTCCAAGCTACTCTTGTAACCATTTGAGCCTCATTCTTTCCTTTTACTTCAACCTCTACAGGCATGTCTTCTTCATGGCTTTCAACTTGTTGGCTTTGGCTACCATGCTACAACACAATCTCTTCATTCATAACTCCATTAATTTCTTTATGTCCTCCATTCTCATGCAAAGTTTTCTTCTCACCATCTTCTGTTGCACCAACTCCATTGGTTGTTGTCCTATCTTTCACCATCCATACTTTATTATGGTTCTACTGTCATTTCATTGCTACACTTGTGCTTCTCTTTCCTTGTTCTATTTTTAACCTTAAATCATCTTCCCTAGGCCTCTTTGTTGGCCAATTCATTCTCACCTCCAGTTGCCACTTATGCATAGATGCACAATCCTCATTCCTTGCACTTGTTTGTTAGGAAAAACACAATCAAAAGCATCTACCTTCTTACAATTTAATTGCTGCCCAATAACTTGTTTTCCTTGCCAATATGGCACTATATACCCATGATCCTTAATCATATTCACATTTTTCAATTGCTTCCTCTCATTATCAACTTGTCTTGCCATATTCATACTTCTATCCACATAATCAAAAATAATAATTTCCTTACCAACATTAACATTTTGTCCTTCCATTACTGGTTGTCCCAAATTTCTTTTCTCTTTGGCTTCATGACTTGTTAACTCTTTTGTTTTACAAGACTCCTCTTTAACCGCATCATCTTCTAGAGCATCATGAAACTCCTTGTCTACTTCCTCATCTTCTTTCTTTTGCTGGACATCTTCAACTTCACACTCTTCTTCACTCTTAGGTACTCTAGATTGTACCATTGCTGCAAATTCTTCTTGACACTCTGCTACTACAAACAACTTTCTCTCATCTTCAACTATTTTTCTGAGTGCTATTCTTGACCCATCACTTGATGTCTTCAAGGTCCCATCCTCAGCCTTTCTCAACACATTCTTTATACCTGCATACACATCTACAAAAATAATATTAATAAACAAAATAAGAGACCACAATGTCTCCATCGGTGTCTTCTTCATGGATACTCTCATCTCTTCATTCATCTCTTCTACAAGTGCTATTGGCTGCACTTTTTCCTCTTCCTTTCTTCTTTCCTCATCTTCACTCATGTTCTCTTCAAATAGAACTCTCTTGACCTCTTTTGGTCTAGGTTGCTCTAGAGGCAACTCCTCGCTGTCCCAATCTCTATGGGTACTCTTTCCATCCTTCTCTATTATTCTCAAGGAATTCATCTTTTGTCTTTTTCTTTAAACCATAATCAACTTCACTAGCCACTTTACTTTCTTCTCCATTGGCCATACCCACAAGTATTCATGGCTTTCTTCTTCAAGCCATTTCTGCCTTGCAATCATGTACTCCTTTAAGTCTCTTTTCAATGCTGCCATCTCTCTTTCAAAATCTTGCTTCTTCATGTTTTCTTTCCTCTTCAAGACACCTCACCTAGGGCTTCCTTTTCTTTCTCCTCTGCCCAGTCTTTTGGTGCCAAATTCTCAACAACCTATCAATCAACAACAACACTTTCTTGGTCATGTGGTCTTCTTTCTTTGCCATGACTTTCTCTTTCTGGCCCATGGCCTCTTCTCTGCCTCAAATTTCTCTTTCTCCCTTTGGCCTTCCTCCACATACGACCATTTGGCCTACTCTATGTTCTCATCCACGGCTTTCTCCAAATCAGCCTCCCTCTTCCAAATCGGCCCTCGATACTTTGGCCTTCGACCTTCTTTGATCAGCCTCACTGCTGCTCTTAATTGGCATTTGACCTCCTCCAGATATAACATCAACCCTCTCTCTTCTAACATTTTTCAGCCTACTTACAAATATCTTCTATGGGTTCCCTTATGTCAAGTTATTCAAAATGGCAAAATTTAAATCAAGTCATCAAGAACGATTCGACAGTTACAAAGGCCCCTTTAACTGGAATTTCTGTCATTGTCTCTCTTGCTCTATTCTGCCACCATCAGTCCTTCTTCTCTCTCAAAGATTGTTTGTCCTTTCTCTTTGTTTTCTACCCAACTCTTCACATTCTTTGTTTCTTCGCAGAGATGATTCTCTTGTTGTTAGCAACTATCTTCCACAATTGTCATCAGTTTTAAATTTCTTTCTGGATTTTGTTTCTATCATCTGGGCGATGGGAGACTTCTTGACTAATTTAAATTCACCTACTACACAAAGGCTGGCGACAGGAGCTCATATGAAGTGATAGGAGCTCATTGGTAGCACGACTTATTCCCAAAAAGAAAACTAACAAAACCTAAAAATTAGCACAGAAAATAAATCAAAACTATTAAGAGCATGATGCCCCTACATCAAAAGATCAAGGTTTGCATGGTAGTTAATTAGTTAGCTTCCTTTATTGTATGCATTCATTTAGCTGAATCATGATGTTGCATTTGATCATGAGTAGAGTAGGATAATATTGCATTAGCTTGTTCTTTATAGCTCATTTGCATATGTACACATTCTGCCATGCCCGCTCAGACCTTTGGGTCCTTATCTAATCATTTTTTGTTATTTTAAGCCTCTTTCTAAGTTGTAGGTCTTAGACGAGTGTTTACATTGCAGATGAGCACCTTCATGAACTATCTAAGTGCCTTCATCCATGTTTGTGCATCTCCATAATGCTTGAGCATCACCATATCACACTAGGGCATTTATGTGTTGACCTAGGTAGCCGACATCAAAAAATTTCAATCTTTTCTTTTGGGCTTAAAAATCATCTTTTCTGGGGTCTAACTTGTGGGTTTTGTAGGTTTTTATCATCCTAACATGTTTATCATCAACCTAACCCTTGATTATGACCCCTAACAATCATTTTTGTAACCTAAAATTATATGTTTCAACCTTATTCATGGATGAGTGTTCCTGTTAAAATGAAGCATTTCTGTATGATGGATGAGTGCATCTATATCTGAGGGATTTAAATCTCATTTTTATCACTTTTCCATCATCTAACATTTAGTTTTTTGATAGGGGTAATTTTTCCAAGTGTATACTATGTCAAAATTTTTAAAAATTAAGTTTTAACCTTCATTTTTCATCAAAAATCAAATGTTTTTTCATACTTGAGCACCTCTTTATCAAGTTTGAGTGCATCTGTATGTGGATAAGCACCTTTGTAACATGTAAAAACTTTATCTATTTATCTTGAGATTAAATCTTGCCAACCTCTGAATTTGGTCATCTTATGAATGTGCCTAATTTTCTAACATCAATTTATGCAGCTATCATTGGTCCAAGGCAAGAAAATAAAACTACTAACTTGTGTTTTGTAACACATTTTTCAAAGACTTTATCATTTTGCACTAATCTTAGGCACATTTCATTTCTAAGGGGTTAATGAATCTTGTATTCTTTGTTTGACATCAAGTCATAAGTGTATGCTCTCTCCTCGTGCCATTTGGTGATCTTGGAGATCAAAAACTTTGACTTGATCTAATCTTTTATCATTTATCAATCCCAAGAACCTATTGTTTGTATGCTCTACCTTCACATTGAAAGACAATCTTAGGGATTAAAAGCACCTAGGCTTCTTTCCTCTAGTGGGCCTGCCTTTGATTTCATCACCAAGAGGATGACCTAAACCCATGTGTTCTAGTGGGGCATACAAATTTGAGAGAGAATCAAAATACTCTCCCATTAGGGGACATTTGTTGTTTTGGCTAAGCTTGCAAGAAATTTATACCTTGCAAAGTGAAAGAGGAGAGTGGGTTACCCTCTCGTACCATGCCTTAGGCATACCCCTCATCACATGGACTTTGGTCCTATGTACCTTGTGTCTATGAAGGACATCCTTAGAAGCCATGTACATCCTAGTCTAAGACCTTTCAACTATCCTTCTATGTGGTGCATCGTAAGTCGGTTAGTACTAAGAAGCTCATCATGTCATACTTTCATAATTGGAAGATAGAACTTACTTTGGGCAAGGATTCAACCTCCAAGGTAAGGAGTGTATAGGTGGTACATGACCTTGCATTCCCTTACTATCCATCACTTGATAAATAGTATATTGTGGGCCCACAAACATTAACAATCCCACTTGACTAATCTAGGGTGTTCATGTGCTTGGCATGTTTTCATTTGTTGAAACCCATGCGCTCCCTTAATCCAAAATTATATCTGAATCCTTTGCAAACATGTGCATGTTGTATGTGAAATTTATTGTTTGAAAAGTTCCCTAAGGTCAAGCATCAATCCATACCTAATCACCTTCTAATCATCCATCTCCATAAATCCAAATTATCCACCTTATCCTAATCATGCCAATCCAACTTCCTCCTAATCATCCCAATTATCCCAATCATCCTAATCACCCTATCCACATCATCCCAATCTCTCCTAATCCAATCTTGAACAATTATCATTGGACCCTAATCCAAATCAACTTACCAAATGTAATCAAGGTCCTAATCCTAATCCTTATTATCCACCTAAACAACTTCCTAATCACCACCATTATCCTAATTAATCCTAATCACTTCACAATCTAACACTTAATCCTTCATCTATTATCATCCTTAATCCACATCATAATCCACTATCCCTAATCCTATCCATTATCCACCTAAACCAATTTCATCCTTAATCCTAATCCAATCCATTATCTTAATCCAATTTCCTCATCCATCTCCTAATTCTAATCATCCTATCCTTATACTAATCCAATCCATTATCCCTAATCATCGCATCCATCAGCCAACCCTAATCATTGTTGGTTAACATATTTGTCACCTAACTCTATATACTCATGCTCAAACAAGTGACAAACATTATCAACAGTTGAGCCCAATATATTGGTATTTTACACAGGCTCTTTGCTTATTTAACAAGGCACAACTACCTTCGATAGATATTCTGATGAATGAAAAACTCATGATTGCTTTTAACCAGAAAGAAAAACAAAGGCAGAGCTTTTAACCAAAAAGCAGTAAAGGTAACTTCAGAACTCAAAAAACTAGGAGTTCATAGACTTCTAGCCACATAACATATATTTATAATATTACACACTTATACATGTATTCACCACCTTAAACAATATATCAATAGATAAATTATTCTTAGTAGTGAGCAAGATTTATGAATATCCAACCAACCAAACACATGAATATCATTAACAACAGTAGCAACACATTCAACTTAAGAAGAATATGAATTCAAATAGCCACAATGCAAAGTTTATGATCACCCGAATATCTAGTACATTAACTTATATTTCATATATCAAAATGGTTGAGAAAAGAGTTAACTATCACCCTTGCAAAACAAAAATTTTCCAAAGATCCAGAATTCGACTAGCTATCTAGAATTTATAGCTAAGCCAAATCATAAATATCTTTAAAACCATAACGGCTTCTTGAAAAATCTGATTTAAAAGACTGTTTACAATAATTATAATAAAGGGCCCTCTAGAGCTAATAGTTTAAGAGCAAATATGAGATAACTTAAAAATATGAAATTCAAATCAATTCAAAATTTGCAAGTCCCCATTGCCATCATCCACCTCATCCATCTCTTCATCTTCCTTTGATTGTTCACCTTCTCCAGTGACACTTTGCACCACCTAAGGTACCTGTGCTTGCAACCTCACTTTATACACTCTATACTTGTTGATAATCAGCATTAAAGGCATGCCTGGTGGAGATCCCATCATGCTGATGCAACATTTCTTCTTCAAGACCGCCCTGTCGGAGTCTATCACCTTACGATACACTTCATCAATGATGTTTCTACAACTATTAATGTGTGCCATCAATTTAGAAAGTCTCCCCAGTGACTCCCCTGTAATTGCATTATAGTTCACTATTTCCTCTATCACCACCTTTTTAAAGTTTTGTTTAATCACCTTAACATCCAACAGTTTTTCATCATCAGATCCATTAACCTCTACCTCTAAAGCGGCAAGATCCCTTTTTATTCTCATCATCTCTTTGTAGTAGTTGCAACTGCCTTTCCTATCTCCTCTTATGCTGCAGTTATGATACAGAGTTTCCACTCAATTGCATCAGCCCATACAGCGGTATCCATTAACTCTTTGGGATCAGCTATGATTTCTTCAGCCATAAGAATACCAGGATCCATGTTGGCTAATTCTTGTATTTCCTTAGAATCTATATTCAGACTATGGTGGTCACTTCAAGCTCTCTCAAATTCTATTATCAAAACTTCCCTCTTAGCATGTATGGAATCAAATAATTTTGTTGCTTCCTCGATAAAAATGAGCCCATAAAAAATAATCCTTTCAACCCACTGTTTGATAGCCTTTCTCGAGGATAAAGAGGTTTTAACTTGTTGAAGCAAATTTGGATCAAGAGTATGGAGGTTGACAACGGAGGAAGTTCCAATTGAGGGAGTTATCACTTCAGTAATTGATTTGGCAAAAGAGGACAGAGAACTTACATGTGCCCGCAGTCTTGAATTTTCATCTTGTAATCTTTTCACCCTTTTAGAGATGTTGTCAACTGAATACTAGACATGGTACAAATCACCTTCAGTGGTTGATGGCCCCAGATCCACTTGACTTACCCTAAAATTAGCTTTTGTTATCTCATCTTCATTCTTTTCTACTAGTGGATCTATAATTTCCAGAAACTGGTTTCTTGAAACGGCATCAGTCACTATTCTCGACATCATTTTTGCATGTTTGGGTTTTGGAACCATTTACAACAAACTGGCAATAGTGTCAATACCTTCATCAACAGGAAGAGTATACCTCTTCTTCTTTTGAACTACCTTCTTTAACTAGTTTGGGGATGGAGTTGGTACATCAGTGGCATTAGAAGTAGCCACTACAGGTACATGGTGAGAATTTTGTTCTGACAACTCCTTTTATCGTGGGCAATTTGGAGGACTAAGGAATGAATGCAATAAATTATCTTCTCCAATTTGCGAGAAGATGAAGGAATCAAAATCACTCACATGAATGTTGGGCGAGGGCACATGGTCTGCTTTAGATGACAAAGTAGCCAATCTGGTATTTCTCTTTGTCACTTGGACATCCTACTCACAAGTGGTTTTTATCCTTCTAATGTCTTTAGGCGGTCTTTCATCATCGCCATTCAATTGTGAGCCGACTCTCTAAAGAGTTAGGTCCAAACTAGATGTTCTCCTGTATGAATTGATGGTCTGAGATTTGGCTTGATTCTAAGAGGCTCAGTCCCTCAGTGTCGTGGAACTAGCACACTCCTTTACCTTCCATTGTAACCACTTCTTTGTTCTCCTTAGCACATGTAGATAAAGTAGCATAATGTCAGTGACCTCTTTTTCTGACCATTTTATAGGGGTCATGGGCTCTCTAGACACTATGTCATAACCTTCACCTAACATGTCTGAAAAATCATCAGTAATATCAGGGACCTAAATATTTAGCTTGAAGGCTCTAACCTGATCAACAGTCAACCTCATCCATTTCGTCCTTTGAACTTCTCTCTCATTTACACAATCCTCCCAAAAATCTTCGAGTTGGGGATGGTGGGAATAGGAACCACCTCCATGCATGTTTTCTTTAATGAAATCCTTACTATCAAAAGATACATGGGGAGACAAACTATGCAAACTGAACTCAGACAACAATTTATCAACATTTCGGGCACCATCATTTTTTTTGTAGGAATAAAATGATAGACATAGGAAAACAATACGCTTTCTTTTTCATAGCCTGGTACTTAACATTCACTGTCGCCATCTGGCGGCATACTTCCAGTAACACCAAATAGTCAGAAGGGTACCATGGCAATTTTAACGGGGAATTTTCAAAACCCCTATTCTCAAATAAGAGAATTGATCAATCTAAATGTAAAATCTTCCAAACTTCATGACTAACACAGATGCTTCTATTGAAAACCTTTTGTCAATTGAGCCATCAATTCTCTTAGCTAACATCATAGAAAAAGTAGCATTAACACGTCTGAAGTCTTTCATACCTTCTTTCCATTACAATTGGGGAAAAATCTAATACATAGGTGCACTTGCCATAGAACTTCCTTGAGGCCTCAAACTAGGCCAAGCAGCCTCTCTTCAAGCCAGAATGTAGATTAGCTAGGAACACATGTGAAAGCTCACTTTCTATGTAAAGTTCATCAGTTATTCATGTAAACATTCACTGATAATCTTCAGCCAATCAATACGGTGATCTCCACAAATCAATAAAATGAACCTGCACATCCAAAACTCAAAAATATCTGACTCGGGGCTCCCAACAATCCTTTCAATCTCTAACCAATGCTTAGTGATGTAGGTGCAACACCAGTCTTTCTTTTCATTGTAATAAATCTAGGCCAAGGATACAGAAATGTCAGCATTGTCTTCATATTCTTCCAAACTCAGGGTTGAAGAAATAGACTTAGAGTCAATCCTTGCCATTACGGTGCCACTGGATGTCCTTATCTCCTGGGAGTCTGGAAAATAATCATTGGCACACGCAACCATCAATTCAGGGCAATGCACAGCAAGTGGGAAACCACCAGCCTTATCCAAGCCACTGTTGTTAATTTTCTCCGGCAAGGGATTCCTCTTCTTAGATTGCATCCTCCTCCAAAAATCATCTAAATCAACGTGGCCCAAATACATTTCTCTCACTTCACAAAGACTATTCTCCACGATAGAAACCATGGGGGTTCCTTGGAATTTGAACTTCATCTTTATGTACTCAAGAAACAAGATAATTAGAGACTCAGAGATATATGTCGAGAGCAAAGGATGGGGTAAGGCACCAGTAGGAAATTCCTTGTGCAAATACATGGAAATGGAAACTTCTAATTCCTCAAAGAGAATAACGAGCCTTTATAAAGAGATGGAGCTACTAGCTATGCTGACCTGTGAAAATAAAACTGTGCTAAAATTTTACACGTAGCAAATTAGTTTTTTATACTCCTGCAATGCATTCCCTTGTAACGCAATATCACCTTAGGCAAGCTCAAGGATTTATCAAAGTCACTTCACATAAACTCACCAAGGAAATATATTAATTATTGGCGGTAGATTTATCTTTATAACTCATAAATGCATGCCTCGACTTTCCCTCCAAAAATTGTGCCACTATGTCTTCACGTACTTCAAATTGAATGCAAAGTGACAAGTGTCATTCCTTCGTACTGTATGCCAATGGAACAAATGATACTTGGGAAAGTGTGTTGTTCAAAGTCAGCAAGTCGGGTAGAAGTTGAACATCTGAACTAGGAGTTAGGGATTCAAAACTTCAAAGAATCTCCGACCTTTCGACTACAAAGAAGAAGGCAGCAACATTAAGACACAAGGAAAGACTCAAAGGACAGGAACTTGGGACAAGTTAGTAAGTTAGGTGGTTCAAGAACTTGTGAACCTGCCGACTTCAGTTCAAAAAGGTGGAGGATCGCTGACTTACTGAAAGTAACAAAGTAAACTTTTGCTCGAGGAATGAACTAAGGGGAAAAGCTGACAAAGAATGAACAAAGAATGGATATGGATGCTTTTTGAAGAAAAATAGGGCAACAATCATAATCACCTCATTGAGCTTAATCCAATTCATCGTCATCATCCTAATCCAATCCCCTTATCCATTTAATCCCATTTCACACCATAATCCTAATCTAATCCAATTATACCTCATCCAAAGTCAATCATCCATTATCCATCTATACATCCCTAATCATCATCCAATCCCAATCCTTAATCAAAAATCATCCTTTGAAATTCAAAAATTTGGTTAAGGACTTAACCCCTTTCAACCCCATTCAATTTCATCCAACTTCCTCCAAAATCATCATCCAAACCATCACCGAAGGGTCCTATACCTAATCGTGCTAATCAATCCCCATCAATTTCTATCAAAATCCATCAAATCAAATCCCTAACATCTACCTTGAGGCCTTGTTTTCACAAAAAGAACCTCTGTCCCTAGACAAGCACGTATGTTTCCAAACAAGCATATTTATCTTTGAACAAACATTTATATTCTACATAAGCACCTCTGTAAAAATCAAGCACCTTGTATGCTATTGGGGAATCTCTATTAAAACAAGCCCAATCATCCCCAAATCTTAAGTCCCAAACCTTAGAAAATCAAAATCATCGAGTCATCCTACATCACATCATCCCAAGTCTAAACTCATCTAAAATCAAAGAAAAATCATGAATCTGTCTTACAATTATGATGATGATGATGATAGTCTTGTTGACCAAGATGAAATTCAAAATCTTGATGAAATCATCACAAGCAAGCTTGGCATAAATTACCCTCACCCATCTATAAGCATGCAAACATCTTATGACCATGCATTATCTAGCACAAGCTATGCTCCCCACCTAATTGTATACTTTATGGTCATACTTATGTCACCCTTGACACTTGGGAAATCCATTTTATCCCCAATTCATATCCCAACATCCATTATCTTATGAGGTCCTTGTTACCTTTTCCTCTTATCCACATCCTTCAACCCTTCATCAACAATGCCCTTCATATCCTTATCCCACTTGTCCAAATTCTTCATACTATTATCCACTGTCCCCACCATCCAATATACCATCTAATTCACAATAAAATTCTCCTACTAAATCAAAATCATTATTCTCAAGTTTTCTCCAAGGACTCCTAGCTAAGGATCTAGAGAAAAAAAAAAGAAAAAATGAACTTGTGGAGTCATGCCACCCCACTAATCCCTTCCTTCTTTCTATCCAAGATCCTATCCCAAACATCTCCCATTCCTCCATCCACCCCATTAGAGGAGTCTATCCAAATGCCAAATGATGTTACACACTCTTCTCCCACTACACCATCCATGTAAATTTGGCTATGTCAAGAGCCTAGTCCAAAGCATGTTGAAACATCTAATGCCCATCCCAATCAAGATTCAAGTATCACAACTCATCCTTTTTTCTTATGACATGAGACACAAAGTGATAAGTATCATAAGTGTAACCTAAGTGTGCCTTAAGTAAACTTAACTAGACAAGTGTGAATAGGACCTAATGTGAAACTAATTGGGTAATATACCCTATTCACACCAACACTCCATAGGCACATGTGCATATGCCTCACAACCAAAAAAATTATGATATCGTAATGAGGACTTTTTATCCATCCACACCTCTATAGGTGTCTTTTAAACAAGAGCTAATGTAGGAGACCTATTAACCAAGTAATAAGCCATAGAAAGTTATGCTTCTACTCATAACTTATATTCCAAGATAGGTCCACTAAGTATACTCCTAGACCTAGATCCATTATTGTCATATTCATCCCTTTTGCAATTCCATTCTACTAAGGAATATATGGAGTTTTCTTTTGTCTTTTCATTTTGTGCTCCTTGCATAATTCATCAAAATCTACTAAACAAAACTCACCATCATTGTCAATTCTCAAAACCTTAATCTTTCTACTAGTCTAATTTTCTATTTAAGGGCTTTAAACTTCTTAAAATTATTGAATTTTCTTATAAGGAAATACACCCATGTCCTCCTAGAATAATCATCTATAAAAGATACATAGTTATAAGACTTATAAATAGAAGAAATATTTACAAAACTAAATACATCATAATGAATTCATTCCAACACCCCATAAGATATGTGAGAACTTAAGAAAAACTAAACATGGTTTTGTTTAACATATATGAAATGTTCACAAAAGTCAAACTCAAGAGCATAATTAGAGAACCCCTCTACAAGGTTTTTTACTTTTTAGTGTCCTAAGACCCTTCTCACCTATGTGGCCTATTCTTTGGCACCATAATATTGCCTTCTTGATAGGTAGATTGCTCTCTAAAGCAAGAGCTTGCTTAGGTACCCTAAAATCTTGGCCATTAAAATTGGATACAACACTCCTCTTCATTTCTATTTCTGATGATGAGAGTGTAGAATCTACAAATCTGTCAGTTGTAGGAAGAGAGGAACTATTGCACTAAACAATACATGCATCCAGTTGAAACAAAGTGCACACATGAACACCTTAGAAAGCATCATAGCTCCTTGCACTATTTTACACCATCTATTTAAGAAAAAAACCTACACACCCACATGATTTAATTTTATGATCGATAATAAATTACATGCCTTTAAATTTTTCCTTCCATATTTAATCTTCGCTTGTCTTTTTTTTTATACACATATTGTTAATTCCTTTTTTTGCATATTATATTCTTGATACATATTTTATTAGAATTGCGGTTTCATTTTTTTATTTCTTTTATATTATATTTTATGAGTTGAACCTTGCCTTTTACATATACTTTAATATTTTCACATTACTTTTTACTTATTTACCTTTTCTTTTATTTTATCTCTTTTTTCATTTGGAACCTTTCTTAGGTCTTTGCACTATTATCTAATATATCATATTTACACTTATTGAATACTATGCATTATTATACATATTGCAATTAATATTGTATTTATTATTTCTTATTTAATATCCCCGTCTTTTTCTTTCTATACACATAATGTTAATACTTATCATATATTTTATTTGAATTGTTGTTTTTATTATTTATTTTTTTTATTAATTGTAATTATTTGCATCATGTCTTTTAAATATATTATAATATATTCCCTTTAGTTTTTACTTCTATTATTAATTCTTTGTTCTTAACCTAATATTTTTTGTCCTAGCTAACCCTAATTCCCCTCCTCATCCTTTTTAATGGGCAAGCCTGCAATCCAAATCATAAGAATCCTCTTCCTGATGATGGATCACTGAGCATGATATGAAATGTTGAAGCAAAAATACACACAATTTAATCCAAAAGCATCTACTGAAAATTGCATGCCTATTAGTGTGAATGAGGTATATTTCCTAACTAGTCTATTTCCTATCTAGTTCTCCACTTAGGTCCTTTTCATAGTAGGTTAAATTTAGTTAAGGACTTTTTCACTTTATCCCACATTGGTTGTGTTTTTACTCTCCTAGGTGATATATCCTATATATACTTATATATTTCTATCATTGTAATCACTCATTCTTGTATGTTTTGCATTCTTGTTGAATAAAATATAGTTTATTCTGTCATTTCTCATTTCCTATTTATGCTTTCCTTTAGTCATTTGCATTCTTGGGTGGCTTCACAACCTTGAATCTTACATAGTATCAAAGTGTGGTGGTGAGTTGTGGGTTAGCTTTTAGTAAATTTAGGAGTGCAGGTCTATTATTTTCTTAAAACATTAAGTATGCTCTTCTCTTGAATCCTTGAATGATCTAGAGAATCAAAAAGGTGTCAAAGGAATATTATATTTTGAGGGGTTCCTTTTCTAATTTTCTAGTTATAGGTGCATTATTGAAGCTTCCTAGAGTAAAATTGAGCTCACCATTGGGTTTAAAGTAGATGAGAAAGTCAAATTTGCCTTTTGTTTCATTCTAGTTGAACACCAAGGGCTAGATCTGCAATGGTTTGAAGATCAATTTTTTTCTATCAAAGCTAGAAGGTTGCTCATCTTTGGGAAATTTTGAGGTCAAATGGATCCTACCATTATCTGTAGAAGACCAGGAACCGCCATTTTCATATAAGATTTCTCTAGTTTGGACAATATTGCCTCTAAGGGAAAAATTTTTGGGTTCCCAAGTTGTACGATCCATTGTACTGTATGAAATTTTGTAAAAAAATTGTGTTGCATGCACTACCACTATAGCAGCAGTATGCTCATAGTGCCACCACCCCTAAGTGGGACTAGAATCCATGGCCATCACACCCCACCAACAATAGCCTGAACACCTCACCACCACCTTCGGTGGTGCTACCAAGACCATGCCCCTCCATCACTAATAGGAATATTTGGTGACTATTTTGTTTCAAACCTCCATTTTTTCCTATAAAATAGTAGTTTCAAAAAGTGCTTTAATGCCAGAAGAGAAGTGGTTTTCATTTCAATTGAGTAGTTTCTGCATACAATAGAGTTTTCAAGCCAATCGAAGGACAATTTTAAAATATTTTGTCCCAAAAAAATGTTCTTGTAGAATCTCAACATATTTTTGTAATCATGTCATCATGACATTAGCATCCCCTTTTTCAAAATTTTGGCCCCCACATCATTGCTACTTTTGATTTTGCAGTTTAACTTCAAAGGTCAATATCTTGAGCATATGACCTTCTTTTAAAACACATTTTTTTATTTGAGGTGAAATTTCATTCTCTTTATAGTGGTGTAATCATTTTCTCTCAATTTATCACACTTTTCTAGAAAAATATTTTTCTCATCAGATTTGGTAGATAATCATAGTTTTTTAAACTTCAAAGGCTTGTAACTTTCACATATGATCTTAGATTGAGGTGATTTTTTTAAGTGAATATTTTTTCAAGACCTACCTAGTGGTGCTATTTTAATGTTTTTATTCTAATCTCAAACTACAATTAGAGTATTTGGTCCATTTTGGACATTGTAAAAAATTAGAAATAATTATAACATTATACATGCACTAATCTATAAAGTGTCAAATCATATTTTTTGGGACCAAATTCTTTGATCAATTGAAGTTGGAGGGGAGGGGTCTCTTTGTGTGTTTTGTACTTGTGCATATCTTCTCCTTCTGCTTGTGCTCTAGTTTTCCTTCATAAATGGGTTATTTTGAGTTTTCATTGTTGACCCCACACAAAAATAATTCAAGGAATCAAAATGGATGGAATGCCTTAATGCAACAAGGATATACTCCTTATGTTGAGAAAAAGGTAGATGGACCCAAAGATGATAAGGAAAAGATACAATCGATTCTTGAACATATTAAAGCACGTGACTTTCTTCGTAAAACTTACATTTCCCTTCATCTTATGTTTCATATTGAAGCATGTACAAATTTACATGATACTTGGGAAAAACTTAAAACTCTTTATGGTAAAAATAATGAAGTTAGAGGCTATCATATTGACACTAAATTGATGAGCCTTGACCCAAAATGCTTTGACAAAATCTAGGATTATATCACAAATGTCAATGACCTTAGAGAATAATGTAAATCATGTGGCATTGAGAAAAAAGGAAATTTGGTTAGTATTTAGTTCCATTAACAAACTTGGCCCCAAATACGCAATTTTTTTTCTAGATTTCACACTCACAGGTTGAATACGGGATCAACATATGTTATGCCTTCATTCACATCCTTCTCTAATATGTTGATGCATGAATAAGGGAATATACTTTCCATGGGTGGGTGATCCCACAATACTGGGTTACACTTTTTGGCCAAACTTGACATTGAAATGAACATTTTGAACTAGATCTTCGCTTTCGGACACCTATAGCTACTAAACTGTGAGGAATTTGAAGATGATGCAAACTAGTGATTTTTGACATTTTGTCTATAGATTCTAAATATGTATTTTTTTAAATTTTTGGAATCAAATAGCATTTCTTTTCCCATCTCCTTCGATAACTAGTTTTTAAAAGTAAACGCCATTTTTACAAAGTGATGTGTACTGTGTAAAACATAACATTTTTTCTATGAAGGATAAAATTCTTTTTTTTTAAATTTAGATTTGTAACTACAATATATAGAGGATGCATTTGGTTTCATAATTTTTTATTGAATTTTTTTTTAATTAATTTTTTAAGTCAAACTAATTACAATTTAGACATAGGTGTACTATAAAGAGCATAAATGTTTTTGTATGTATCAGAATTCAATTTTGTCTTCTTTTTGGAATAAGGAAATCAATACCTAGAGGACATGTATTTTATAGAATTTTCTTTTCTATATTTTCTTATTTTTCCATATGTATGAAACAAAGACCTTGATGTTCATTGAAAAACCTACATTCACAAGAAATAAAAAATGAATATAATAATCAAATTAAATAAATTTAAAATTATACTTTTTGGGAAGCTTATAATAAGGAAGTACATACTTACAAAACATAAATTTTAAATGAATTCATTTGATCTGCCAAAAGGTAAATCAAAAGTGGTTTTTTATCAGCACTTTGATAGGTGTAGAGGAGACTCCATTATAGGTATGGTTTAAAACTAGTGGAGTTCTATCCAAGGGGGTTTGATCTAATGGTGTTTGATCAAACTCTCTTCAATTAAAATCCTTTAAATGGAACCTTTCAAGGCTTAAATCATTATATTTTCTAAAAATATGTGATTTTAGCAAAAATCAGGATGTCCTAGAAAGTGTAACCCATTATTGTGGCAGCACCTGGGTCTCCTAAAGCCATCTCAATCTCAGGTTTTATTGATTGGTTAGCCAAAAGGATGGAAAGAGTCAGGTCAATCTAACAAGAAAAAAAGAAGTCCAAGAAGAACCCATAGAAATATCAAGTACAATCCTCATCTACCTCAAAATTACACTCCAAATCCTATCCATGTAAGGGGAATTCACATAAGAAGGAAAGACCAACTTGTAGCTGCTACAAGAAGGTTGACCATGAGGAACATGCATGTCATAAGAAGTGGATCAATGAGCTGAAATATATTTTGAAAAGGAACAACATTAACCTACCCTTCTCTATTGCTCACCAATCCTCCACTCCTTCAAAATCACGAAAGGGAAAGAAACAACACGTGTTGCTTCTATAGATTCTTCTAGGTAGTGGATTCTTGAATCAGGTGCTTCACACCATTAGGCTCTAATAGAGAATAGTTTTCTTTTTGGGAGCCTTATTACATGCCTCATATTCTCATCGAGGATGATTATCCAATGGATTTCATTGGTAAATGCAAAGTTGATGTTGGTACTAGTACATTTGAGGATGTTCTCTATGTGCCTAACTTGTTAGCCAACATTCTCTCTATATGTACCAGATCATTCATTTCAAGAATGGAAAGAAGGTAAAATTCACTTTAAATTTTATTATCATCACAGATCTTGAAGATAATACTCACCTCATAGTAGGAATGGATGACCATCATTCTAAGCACTATGTTTTTTCTCACTTTGTACCTGATGCCCCCACTAAAACATTTCTCACCCATTCAAATTATGTGAGAAAAATATGGCATGACCAATTTGACCATCTAAACTATCACTACCTTTAGTTGATCACCACATAGGACATGGTTATAGGTCTTCCTCGTATCATTTTTTAGATGGTGTTTCATTAATTTATTCCTTGGGAAATCATATTGAGGAAAAGTTTGACAAAGGGAATGCTTAGAAGGATTCAAAAGTCCTTGACCTAGTTCACAGTGACTTGGTAGGTCCCTTTCCATCCTTGTCTTTTAGCAAGGCTTTCTATTTTCTCACTTGAAATCATTGATGACTATTACATATACATGGGTATTCTTCCTTCAACAAAAAGGTGAAGTTTTTGATAGGTTTTAGGAGTTCACTTAGGCTTATACAAAAAAACAATCTAGAAATTTTGTCAATATTCTCTGCATTGATAATGGAAAAGATTATGGGAACCATTGCTTTGAACAATTATACACTTTTGAAGGGATTGATCTTCAACATTTAGTTGCCTACACACCTAGTAGAATGGTCTTGTAGAGAGGAAAAATAAATCTGTAAAAGAGATGGCGAGTTGCATGATCTATGCTCATTCCCTTGCACCTAAATATTTGGCTAAAGCTATCAACAATGTTTCTCACATTCAGAACAAGGTTTGTTGAAGGCACAAGACAACTGAGAGGGAGGGTGAATCAGTTGTATCAAAAACACATTTTCATTCCCTGTGGCGAAAGGCCTTCAAATGCTTTCCATCTCATCAGTATGATAACCAGCTCTCTAACTCCAAATAAGTAATGCAAAATAACTCTCTTGCCAAAATAGAATAACATGGTCTGTATAGTACTGTGTTTGCTTTTCTCCTCCTTGCAAGAAAATGACACCATTAACAAGAAGACTTTTAGATTAAAGATGTCGGCATATGACGTTCATAATTTTTGATCGAGTTTGCACAGTTTCTTGCTTACTGGCAAGTAGGTCTATGTTGTTCTATTTGTGCGACATCAAGAAAGAGAGCGACCAATGGCTACTTCCAAGTTTAGCAATGTTTTTGTGAAACACAACTATAGATGAAAAACTTGCAAAATGCTTTAGTTATTTTGGTCCTATCACTAGTTCAGTTGTTATGAAGGATGTGAATGGAAAATCCAAAGGCTTTAGATTTATTAACTTTGAAAATGCAGAATCACAGCCAATGCACATCAACTGTTTAATAGATTGGCTCAATATTTGGACAGATAATTACATTATACACAGGGGTATATGAGAGGTATGAGAACCACTTGAATACCTCAAATAAATGTTGTTACAGGAAATACAAAGAGTGCAGGGTATGCAGCAATAACTACTTTGAATGTAGCATGTATGCTGATTGTGGAAGATAGAGATTAGACACGTAAGCAACCTCAAAAGAATTCCATGCTTCATGCAGATGCCTGGGTATGGACACTTACTATTTTCTTGTTAGAATGATGTATTTTCAAATCTTCTTTTGAAACCTATTACAACACATTGCAAATTATCAAACAAGACCTCCTAAAACACTGCAGAAAACTTTGAAAGAGAATAAACACAGGAAGTTTTCACGACTTGTGGCAAATATTTAATCATGAAATACAGATATCAGGGGTTTGAGTTTCTCTCAGTCCTTGAATCCACGCTTCCAGAAATATCAGATACTTCTCTAGGACACATCAGTTTGGCAGATTTAAGGGAGACAATGAAACATGAGAAAAGATCACCGATGAGTCAGAAGTTGTTTGACAGTGGATTAGCCTAAGCAGCTGGTTTTCCCATGGCAGTCCAATGCACAAACCTTGTTTTAGAATGTATGAAGCATTACAAACCAGAAACCAGAGAGATTATAACTGTTAATGACAAACTAATTGTTAGGTTAGGCAGTGTTTCGATTGGTATTGCTTTCAGGTTACCTATCAGAGATCAGTTTGTGAACATAGACAAAAGGCTTGCTCATCAATATTTCAATGAAAGGAAACATCAATGTCTCAACACCATTGCAAAACACTGGTTACATACACCGAAAGGAGGAAAATCACAGTTGCCTAAAGTCCTTCACAGATCCTGTTTCATAGAGGATATTTCCAATATGATTGTTCTACTCCATAGAGTGATGGGAGATGAAAAAGCAGCAAATTTTGAAATGTGGATGTTCCTTTCTGTAAATGTTATTTGTGTGGGAAATCAGTTTATTGATTGGGGCAGCATTATTAGTGACAATTTGCATTATCAATTGACCAATTTTGAATTGAATGAACACTTCCACATGTCCTCTTACTTATTTTATGCAACTGCATGCATGAAACCATGGCCAGGTCTTGCTACCAAAGGAACTTATGATAACATGACACAGATCTATGACCACTACCCTCAGTTACAACTAGAACAAAGTTATAAGCACTACCGCAGGGTAAATGATGCTTTCACAATGTTGAAAGTAAGAGAACTTCAAGGTAACACTGCACTCCAGATATCACCAGAAGCTGCCAGTTTAATCAAAATATATGGAAGCTAATTCATCCAATATCCTAGATTTACCTATCTGAGAGTTGGCGGGTTTGATGGATATCCATATAAATTACCTAGATATGTAGATGACAAGATGATATTGATAGAACTATGCAGGCAAATTGGTTCACATAATAAGAAATGCAAAGACAACAGGAAACCTAGAGCTTCATTTCCCATTGTCCTTAGTCACTACAGATGCAAATCTTCCATAGATGCTCAAAATATATAGAGATCTCTAATAAAAATTAGCTTGTATGCCTAAACTATGAGATTCCCTTTTGACAACAAAGCATATGTCAGAGACAATCTACAGCTTGGTGCAGGATACTGTCACTTTCCAGAACTTGAAGACTTTTGGGAAGATTGTGAAAATGATTATGAGGTACGTAAATGAGACTGGACGAGGATGACCATTTCACAAATCAGAGAATTCAAACTAGATTGCAATACAGATGGAATTGAGGAAGATGGTTTAGAATTAATTGATCCTGTGTATTTTGATAAAATTGAAACACAGTCTTTACCACCTATCAATTGGGCTAATGAGGAGGTCAAAGATTTGGGTATAAGAACTACACATCTCATTCAAAAGACTAAATATTGGGTAAAGAAAAAGGCTATTGAGGCCATAGCTACTAAACCGACAAGTAATAATGCTTTATCATCAAGTAGAAAAGATAAACATTCAAATTCTTCTTCTTCTTCTTTTCATTCTCATTCTCCATCTTTAAACATTGGTTCACATAAGAATACTCAAGGAGGAGATGATGGAGAAGATCCATCAAGAATAAAGGGTCCTAAGAGCATTTGCGAAAATGATGAAAAACATAAAAGAGGGAAGACAAAAATGAAGGATAATACATTGCCTCCCATATAGGAAGTAGGTTAAGAAAACAAGTCCACAAGTCCTAAAATAATCCATTAAAATGATGAGCATTTGAATATCTCTCCTTTACTCCTTGTTGTTTCTCCTCCTCATGATACACCTCATTCACCTCATGCATTACAATCTTTACTCCCACCACCTATGAACATATTCAGTGAGCATATTCTTCCCTCAAACATAGTACCTCTTTCCACAAATACTCTAGAATCCTCACATAATCCTTCTTCTTCCTGGTTGCAACAAAGTTTGTCAAGAAAAATAAACAATTCTTAATTAATCATGCCCGATTTTGATACAGTCTCCAATTTGCTGCAAAGGTCTCCCAAATCTAAAAAGAGCGAGGTTACATCAAGGATGGCAGTGGATTCTTCATCAGGCAATGTTTATGTTGAAGTTGCACAACCTGTTTCAGAAAAGGATTTGAATGAGGCTACGGAAAGTGATTTCAACATCACTAAGATAGATCTTGGTCCATCTACATATGAGGGTGACATGCAAAACTTTCAAGTATTAGCTGCCCAGTTAATAAAGAGAACAGAGAAAGAAAGGCACACGAAAGATCAACTAAAGCAATAGGTGCAAGTTTTGACATCCTATCTCAAAGCCATCATAGATA
This sequence comes from Cunninghamia lanceolata, assembly GCA_027924645.1. NCBI lineage: Eukaryota > Viridiplantae > Streptophyta > Pinopsida > Cupressales > Cupressaceae > Cunninghamia > Cunninghamia lanceolata. The sequence continues at coordinate 5,119,062 of BSBN01001215.1, forward strand.
CATCAGCTTTGTCTCTTGATACTTTCTCTACCTCCACTAATTTCTCTCTTGAGAATAATGTTGAAAAAGAAAGTATTGAAAGTGTCGGCAAATATCAATTGTCTGGAAAGGTGACAAAAAAATGGGTTGAGCATATGAAATTAAAAGCACTCAATTTCATTGAACAAGCAAAGAGTCTATTTGATGAAGCAGAAACAAAGAGGGAAGAGATTGATAATGAAATGAGAGGTATCCAAAAGGAAGAATTGTTATGGCAGGGAATATCCAAGGACCTCAGTGAGATGATCAAAACAGATAATGAGATATTATTTGCTGAAAAAGTCTTTTCAAACATTGAAGAAAACCAATCTAGTTCCTGGCTTTGTTCAGTTGAACAGAAATTGTCAAATAATAAGACAAGTGTTGGCAGCTCAAGAAATGCTCTTGGAAACTTGTGAACAGGTGAAGATGAAGATTCAGGCTGATTTATTGGCAATCAATCCTGATGGAATTGAGAAAGATAAATTTTCAGTTTTGGAAGCCCAAGCTATCAAAAGAAACTTTGAAGACATGATTAACACAGAGTTGTTCAATAAACAGATTTTCAATGAAGGACTTATGGATAAATTGAATCCCATCTTTGTTGCTGTCAGTTCTGGCATTGATCACATATCAATTTATCGACATAATTTGAATGATGTCCATAAAGATCAATCAGAATGGAAGCTTCACATGATACGATTAATTGTTCCCAAAAATAAACTTATAGCTACAGTAGTCAGGATGTTCAAAGCATACAAAACAAAGTCTCCTCTTCCTTCGTAGCAGTTTGTAGCAACAGAAACATCTTCAAATGGTACCAAAGGTGGCAAGGATAAAACCTGATGGTTTCTTGTGAGATCAATCTTATTGGTCTACTTTTCAAAGTTTACAAAGTGATAGTTTTTAGTTCTCTTTCTATGAAAGTGACTTTATGTCACTCTTTTGTAATTAAGTTGAAAAGTGCACTTTATTATTTAGGGAACATTTGAAATGACCGTATAAAGGTTAATTAAAGTGCATTTTTATTTTCCATAAAATATTTTGGGTAGTTACGAGAAGTAGTTATAAGGTAGTTATAAAGTTGGTTACTGAAACACGTCTATATATACAAGGCTTGGTGTTTGTTAAAAGGACTTTTTGGCTTTCACATTTCAAAGGATGCTATGAAAGATAGAGTTGTATAACTCAGTGTGGAGAAATAAGAGACATTTTGGATTGTGTGATCTCAAATATCTTCTTAACATTATTCATTCCTCTTATGTTGATGGATGATGTTTTCTTTACATAATCTTGCATCTGCAATGTGGAATAACAACTAGTCTCGGAAGAATTGATTGCTAGATAATGTTTCAATGTATGTTTAATATCTCTTGAATCATTTCTTCTTTCTAATACTACATATGCTCACTTTAACAGTTTAAGAAGTGTTCTTATATTGTCTTAGTGGGATTGTTAAATCTTATACATGCAGATTGAGTCAATGTTCGTAAGTACATTGTCTTAATCTTCCAAACCTTTCTTTAATTTCATTTCTTTCTCAAAAATCCTAAAAATCCATAAATCATCAAATGAGGGAGCTGCCCCTCTACACACAGAGGTAAGTTGATAGAAAAACTACAACTTTACCAACTGTTGATACTTATTTTCACTATGTGTTATCTGGGTAAGGGGTCAATATAATAATCTGTATGTTATAGTGCAAAATCTATTTACCAACACTCCCCACCTAATTGTATACCTTATGGTCATCCTTATGTCACCCTTGACAAGGGAAATCCATTTTATCCCCCGTTCATATCTCAACATCCATTCTCGTATGAGGTCCCTGTCACCTTTTCCTCTTATTCACATCCTTCATCCCTTCATCAGCAACACCCTTCATATCATTATCCCACTTATCAAAATTCTTCATACCATTATCCACCATCCCCACCATCCAATATACCATCTAATTGTTGGCAAGAGACACTATATGGATTCATGGTTGTTGTCATTGATGGCAACAAAGGTCATCCCACATATCCGCAAGTCATGGTGTGTCTCTACCAAAAGTCAGAATGAAGATTGTTGTGGTCCGGTGAACAAGAACAGAGCATGTGGCAAGGTCTGACAAATTGGTCCGGATCTCTCAGAGGAAGTATCTTGGTGCAGTGCAGATTTGGGGAAGTCAAGAGGACTACCTTGAGTGGTATATTCCAAGGATTTAGCCTCCGGTGGTGGACAAGGAAAAAGATATGAATAGTTGAGTACCGGATTCCTAAGTGACAGTGAGAACAGAGGAAGAACTGACTGACAGAACATCAGACTATTTTTCGGATGTGTTACTGTTGATGGTAAAGGTTGTGAAGACATGAATCATGTTTGGCCGACATGATTAATGATATCTACAAGTATATGCTTGATCCGCATTACTTGATGTGCAAGGATTCAGCCGACAGAACAGAGTTTGTGAGAAAATAGACTGTCCGGATGCCGACTAGAAAGGTGATGAAATTACTTGTGTGGATACATATGCACTATGGATTTAGTTGTGAGAGTTGTTTTTAAGTGATGATGATATATGTGAATAAGTGCAGAGCAGAGTAGAAGTAGTAGGAAAGATCTGGCATGTGAAAGGAAAGTAGAATAAAGAGAAGAGGAAAGATGAAGTGCAGCAGATCAGTGTACTGAGCCTAACCGGAACTGAACTCCAGCATATGTGGATGCTTCCAATTAGTTCAAGTATTGTATAACATTCTTTTGTAGATAGTGTGTCTCCTTGTAGGCAGTGTGCCTCTTTGTGAGCAGTGTGCTCGGGCAGTGAGCTCTAATTGGCAAGTGCCATTTTGTAATTCCTTATTCTTCTAACAGAGAATAATCTTTGGCTTAATCACCCCGTGGTTTTCTCCCTTAATAGGGTTTCCACGTCGAAAATACTGTGTCATGTGTTTCTCATTTCAAGGTAATGTTTGTTTGTTTGATTCAATGCTGCATTGATTAACAAGAAAGTTCAAAAGAAGAAATAATTAGGATAACTTATTCACCCCCCCCTCTCAGTTATCAACACTAATCCACAATCCAATTCTCCTACTAAATCCAAATCATTATTCTCAAGTTTTCTCCAAGGACTCCTAATGATCTAGAGAAAAAAATGAACTGTGGAATCATGCCACCCCACTAATCCAAATCCACCCAAGTGTGTCATTTATGATGTTGTCACCCATCTAGCACTTATAAATACCACACCACCCCCTTCCTCCTTTTTATCCAAAATCCTATCCCAAATATCTCACATTCCTCCATCTACCCCATTAGATGAGTCTATCCAAATGCCAAATGAAGTTACACACTCTTCTCCCATTGCACCATCCATGCAAATTTGGCTATGTCAAGAGCCTAGTCCAAAGCATGTTGAAACATCTTACCCCCATCCCAATCAAGATTCAAGCATCTCAATTCATCCTTTTTCTTATGACATGAGACACAAAGTGATAAGTATAATAAGTGTAACCTCATATGCCTTAAGTAAAATTAACTAGACAAGTGTGAATAGGACCTAATGTGAAACCAGTTAGGTAATATACCTTGTTCACACCAACACTCCATAGGCACATGTGCATATGCCTTACAACAAAAACAATTATGATATCGTAATGAGGACTTTTTTCCCATCCACACCTCCATAGGTGTCCTTTAAACAAGAGATAATATAGGAGACCTATTAACCAAGTAATAGGCCATAGAAAGTTCTACTTCTACCCATAACTTTTATTCCAAGATAGATCCACTAAGTATACTCCTAGCCCTAGATCTATTAGTGTCCTATTCATCCTTTTCGCAACTCCGTTCTACTAAGGAATATAAGGAGTTTTCTTTTGTCTTTTCATTTTGTGCTCCTTGCATAATTCATCAAAATCTACTAAACAATTTACTCACCGTCATTCTCAATTCTCAAAACCTTAATCTTTCTACTAATCTAATTTTCTATTTAAGGGCTTTAAACTCCTTAAAATTATTTAAGTTTCTTCTAAGGAAATACACCCATGTCCTCCTAGAATAATCATCTATAAAAGATAAATAGTTATAAGACTTAGGAATAGAATAAATATTTACAAAACTAAATACATCATAATGAATTAATTCTAACACGTCAGAAGATTTGTGAGAACTTAAGAAAAACTAAACATGGTTTTGTTTACCATATATGCAATTGTCACACCTCAAATTTTGACCATGTTTTACTTTTTACTTGCACATAATTAGTAGTTAATTATGCATGAATTAATGATTTGACGTTATGTGAAAATGTCAGGATAAATCAAGGATATCATGAGTTTATGTTTATATGACTAGAATTTAGACATGTGATTATAAGATGTCTTGATTATTTATTCATAAGGTTTATGAATTGACTAACAATGCACTAATCCTAGTTTGGTGATTGCAAGTTGTAACCAATAAACAAGTTTCCCACCCTCTAATAAAGAGAGGGAGAGCATCATCAAAGAGAAGAGAATAGACGCATGGATAAGAACAGATCATTTACCATCTAAGTCTCATGCTTTTACATTTTATTGAACGTTCATTGAGTTTGGTAAGTTATGCTTAACCAATTGGTCTAAGTTTGGTTTTGACTCGACAAATTGTCCAGTTTCAACTAAATCCATTAAGCCTAGGTTTTGTTGAAAACTAAGTCAGGATCTAGTATATGACCATCAACAAGGAAATGGTCAATAGTCGTTATTCCTTTGTGTGAAGAAATATATTTTATCTTACTAGAACTAATTAATACTAGTAGTTAAACTACTTTATTATCGGTAATTCCTAATTGGAATTTCATTATGATTATTTATCTATTTTTGTGTTTAAACAATTTTGAGAGGGGGAGAATACCTCGACCCCATTCTCATATTTTATCGAGTGTTAAAAATAGCATAAGTATACATTTTATACACCTATATTATGTTTATATATATATATATATATATATATATCTATTTACTATGATCTATAAGTTCAATTTTTTTTTTCAATGAGTTTCTTAAGGGAGCATGGTATAGTTGCAATTTAACACAAACCACTACATGATCTTATGTGGATGTTTGACTCCTTTACTCCACAATAGTTTTGGAGAGTATGGAAGAGGTATCGATCAATTTAGGAGTGGTCATAATGACCAATTACTCCATTATTGTTTATGCATGCCACTTAGATTGAAATCAGGCATAAATGTAGGAGGAATCCATGGTATTGTGGAGATTTAATCCTTTTGAAAGGATATACATCAAGGGAAATTATATGCATTGGGTCTGGACTATGTGGGAGTGACTCCAACTGCATAGAGAAAGGGAAGGACTATGTTAGACACAGAGCTTTATATTGTTCAAGAACCCATGGGGGCAAGGGATTTGGTGAGACTCAAGAGAGCTCTGTTATCTTATATCATAGAGAGAGAGAGAGAGATCTGTTGTCTTATAGAATCTGAAGAAAGAGAGCTCTGTTATCATCTACAGAGGATAAAAATGCAGAGGAAGGGATATGATAGCTTGGATAGCAGTGGTTGGAGGAAGAAAATAACTTAGGTTATGGAAAACCATCGACATATAGAAGTAAGGATATCTCTTATATGCAACTCATTACATTATAAAACTACAATATTTAGAGATAGAATGAAACCACAAAATGCTTGTGATAGTTGAGTACAAAGTTGTGTTAGTGAAAATGTCTTCAGATAGCAGTTTAAACTGCAGAAGATAAACTTGATAGAACATTTTAATTTCAATTTTTCATGCCATCGTTGTATCTTCGAACTCATAGAGTAAATATGCAATAAAATTTTGCATTTGATAGCCACCAAATTATGGCAAAATGGTTTTGAATAACATTGTTTATTCATAGGATTCCAGTCTCAAAGAAATTATCTCTTACCTATATATACACTCAAGCAATCATAGGTTGTGTTTGTTGTCAAAAACACTTTTTCCCATGGCTGGAAACCCCTACAAAATCACTTGTGTGAATGCCAATGAAGTTAGGTGGAGGCTAATAATGATGACATCATTGTTAGGGCTGAAAATTAGGTCCATAGCTGTCCTGAGAATACTTCCAGTGTCATGTGAGGACAATGACCATTGCAAGCTCCACATGTGTACAACAAATTTCTACAAAATAGGAGATACAAAGAGAGACTTGGAAGCCCCATAAGATATGTTGCAATGCTTGTAGATGCTCAATGAAGTATGTTGAAGCTACTCTGTGAATGTTGAGCACAAAATCCAAAGATAAGTATGAAGCCATCCTTTGAAACCTGCTCCATAAGAACAAATGACAAGGATGAAGATGGATGCACAATACCATCAAGGACCATCATTACTTTGTGAAGGCTTCATATAGGTGGTGTACATATAGGGTAAAATCTTCCAACGGTGGCCATCTCACAGTGATTGAAAATGTGTTGACAAAAATGGAGGAAGCTATGCATTCAAAGACTGATAGCCATTAGAGAGGGTAACTTCCCTACTGGCACCATCCACGGGCATAGGAAAGGAAATGGTGACCATAGGCATCGATGGCATTTTTTGGTCTTCTGAAACCCGCACAGGTCTTCAGAAACCCATGCCCACCATTGTACCCGCACCCACCATTCAACCTGCACCCATCTTCCAGCATCTAGCTAGCAAGGGATCTCACATGCAAGGGATCTTTGCTCAGCATTCGGCCAACAAGGAAGGTGGGATGTGTGCTCTCTGTTCAGCCTAGAAAGAAAAGCTTTGTTCACCCCTGCAGTAAACCCCTATTTGGCCCCTCTTTGTGGACGACTATCAAAGCTAAAGGAGGCCATGTAGATTGAAATATTTTATATCCGCTATTTTGATTGTGGTTTCAACTTAGGCAACTTCAAATCTCCATGCATAGAATGCCATCTTTCCTTCCCCTATGCCCTAATCATAGCTGTCATTGGAAGATTTTGCCCTATTTTAGGGATTAATATTTTTTCTTTAAAGTTGGGCTTCAACCTTATTTTGACAAAACTTTAAGTTTTTTTTGTATATTTTGGCAAGGTTGAAAAATTGCAAGTTCCATAACTTTTAAAATGGTAGCTCGTAAGTGAGTATTGTTTGTGGAAAAAGTACTTATTTTTTCAAGCCTAATCCATTAGGGACAATTTCACACTCTCATTATAAAGTGCATTTTTTTTTAATTTGGATAGTCCATGTATATGCACTAAATTATAAAGTGCCACAAAGCAAGGGGGAATCAAATTCATGGGACAATGTCATAAATTTTTCTCTTTCTATACTTCTAAGTCTACAACATTCATATCTCATTTACATGGTTTTATAAGTGTGATCACATCTATCTCCAAGAACTTCTATTCATATTGTGATCTTGAAAACACCTAATGGGAAGGTCAACGAACAAAGAAGTCACGAGCTAAGACCTCATAAGTATAAGTCCAAGAGACTCTAATACTATAGAGGATTATGTCACATAATTTAACTCATTGAGGTTGTAACTAAAAGAAGGTGGGATTGAGAAACAGGTGGATCAATTGATTCTTATGAACACCTTTCAAATTGAGAGCCTATGGTAAATGATCCATAATCTTGCAACATATTCACATCGGTTCACATCTCATATTGAGAGCCTATAGTAAATGAATTTGAATCTTGCATCAGATCACATCTTAAATTTGATTAATGTTCCTAAATCTTCATGATACTTGCTTCTATGGAGTCATTTTCAGTCACAGTTTAGCATCGACATCGAGGTACACAAGCAACTTCCAGATTCATGCATCTTTTCTCTCTTTTGGATGGTAGTTTTCTTCCCACATGGTTTTCTACCTTGTCTCCACTTCATGAGAGATTTTTATCGTATATGGGTACCTAATCATGCCTAGTTGTTGGGACCCATCCTTATTTGTGCCCACCTAAGGTATGGTCAAGGGGGGACCGTGTTAGTGTATATTTTACCTCACATATAGGTAAAATACATGTGTCATAAGCCTACTTAAGTGGGTTGTTTTTCGATTTGGAGAGTTTCACACAACTCTCCAAAGGCACATGTCAACATACTTTTGATATTTGGTGGAAACCTTCTTCCACCTCTAGTTGAGTGTTGAAGTCTCTAAGTCAACTCAACCTCTTTCATCTATATGTACTCCTTTTGTGCATAGTTTATCTATTGCAATTCCTATTGCCTTCACTCCATTTTGTGATATCAACATTTTGGCTTAGTCGATTCATGGTTGGCAAAGGGTCCTCAGGAGTGTTGCGGTTGTCATCAATTGGGTATCGGTGGCAGGTCCCTGCGATTACTATTTACACTAATCAAGCTTAACTTCTTTTTTTTAAAAGATTTAGTACAATTAAAATGCTAACACTAAGTTTCTTTAGTTAAAATTATTTTATGACTAGACAAATAATAAAATTAACAAATCCAAAAACTTTTTTTGTAATAAAATTATTAAAATAATTATTAAAAAATCATCATTATCACATACATTATTTAAAGTAGAATTTTTTTTTTAAAATTGTGGGTTTGACTTTTATAAAGAAAACAAATGAATTATGAATAATCTCACATAAAAAATGATTCCATGGAATGGAATATAAGAAGATTGATTGCCTCTTTTATCTCTTTTATGTACTATGTTAAACGTTGCATAACAAACAATGGACTATCAACTAGTATATTTATATTTAAAAAATATATCTACACTGCGCCGCCGCCGAGAGATATCTTCCAATTTGTTTTTTTTGGGCATTTATAAATTACCCCAGCTAATATTTATATTTTGGTTTAAAATAACAAAAGCATCTTTGAGAGTGGTGTCACATTTAGTGGTGTATTTATTGTGCGTTTCATTAGGATCCACTACAACCATACATTGAATTTTATTTTTTTTTATTTTTTTATTTTTTTATTTTTTTCATAATTTTGTTTATTGATTACAAGAATGTGAATCTTTCAACCTTTGCTGTGAGTATAGAATGCCTCTATGGATTTAAGTTTGACGGTCTCATAGGACCGTCGACAAGTAATTCTTTGATCGCTTCCTTTTCTTTCCCAGGACTGTCCTTCATATTGCACTTCATATGATCTTAAGTACAGATAGACTTACGGAGGCCGCCATAACATATTTCAAGTGATTTTAATAATAATTTATTTGGGGTATGAGTAAATTATATACTGATTTAAAGTCTGATTTTAACGGTTTTATTTCGAAACTGCAGGTTATTGCAGACTGGGAAACCAATAATTAGCAAGTTATTATGCGTGTAAACGTGCGTGAGGATTAAAACCTTGCATGATCTATCTTAAACAAGGAAGAAATTAAAAAACCAAAGACTTCAAATGACCGGCACATTACATTTACAGAGTCACAAGGGAATGGAAAATACATTGCAATCTCAAATCCTGTTGAACTCATTTAAATTACAATGTAATCTGAAATAAAGGAAGTATTCGTCAGATAAGATTATTGTCCATTTAGAACCGAAACTACAAGCTCCCAAAAATAGAGAACGATAAACTTCAAAACATTAAGAATAATAATAATGTCATCTAATTACATTAGATCAGATTTATTTATATATTAGCTGCCATACAAACTGCAGGAACGATATCCTTCCATCAAATGAAATTTTCATGCGACTGTAGCTTCTGGGTAATCAAACAAATGCAAGGGAGGAAAAAAAATAAACATGGTTTGGTCACATGCCTTATTAGAGAATAGAATAAATGAAATTTGAATAAAGGAGAGATTGTATATGGAGTATTAAATGTCCGTGCTTGGAGAATTCTACTATGGTTTTCTGTTATATCAAAAGGTGGTCTTCTCTATAACTTTGGCAGTGAAACCATTCCTTCCCAGCGCTTCAACTGGAAAACATTCACACAACACAGTCAAATGGTTAGATTGTCTTCCTCTCTACAGTTACAGAATCTGATCATGTGAATGATATAATAGAAAACAAGAAGTAATTGGTGTAGTACCTAATTGTGATTCATTTCGTGAAGTGGGGTCATGCTCTACTGTCACCTTTTTCTTTTGTTTATAAACCTTCACATTCTCAACTCCCCCAAGACCTCTGAGAGATTTCTCTATCTTTGCTTCATCGGAATCTTTGTACATTCCCTGGACACTGAGGGTTGTTCTCTGCATCGTGCAATCTCTCTATCCTTCCAATTATAATAACAAATCAAGACAACACAAATCCGAAACTGGGCTGTGGTGTTTGATTCAAATATGAGAGCAAAATGTATATTCAAGTTTGTAAATGAAAGTATGGAGATAAGATGTTTGGCGAGGGCGTATTTAAAGCGGAAGAAGAGTATCCTCCAAGCTACTCCGTTAATTTGTGTGGGTAGAGCGAATCCTTCCTTGAACAATCAAAGAAAGTTGTTGAGGTTTGCATAAGTTTCGATATTTGTCGGTGCCCGCGTTGAGGTGGTGGTGGTGGCAAATGTATTTGTGGGAAACTTCATACGATCGACTTCTTCTCTCTTCTCTCTTTTCTTTACATTTTCCTTTAAACTATGACTTGTTCACCCCCAAAACAAATTTATAGTAGTTTTAATTCTTTATCAATTACTTATCTAATTATTAATTTTAATTATTAATTTTTTATTTGTTAATTTGTTTAATTATTTAATTATTAATACTTGCCTTTATCTAATTATGCACAGAATTAAAATATTGAATGTACAATTCATACAAGTGAATGGATGAATGAATGAATTTTAATAATGAATTTTAATAACGTCCCTAAGACCCATCAGCTTAAGAGACCAAGAACTACAATCCTAAGACACTTTTAAATCCTTTTCATTATTATGCTCTCGGTGTTATCGTTGCCGTATTTGGTGGGTTTATGAGAAGAATGGCCATACCCACATTCATTTCTGTCTTCCTTCTTTCAGATCCGAGATTGTGAAGGAGGTGAGAAACTGCTGCAATCGCCTCCCAAGTTAATAAATCCTCTCCGCGTCTCTCTTTTATTTTAATAATGAAGAGCTTTCTTCGATAATTCAAGGAAGGAGATTTACACCACCCACACAAATTAAGCCTACCCATGAGATGAACTGAAAACATGTGTAAAGCTGAAATTCGCGCAGAATTCGTTTCGAATTAAAACATTGAATGAATGCACAATGCATACGAGTGAAGGAACAGAGTAATTAGCTGATGGTTGGGCTTCTCCAACACATGGCAATGTGGGCCCTTTAACTATACCGTTCCGTTTCCCATCGCATACGGTAAAGTTTTCAAGTTTTTTTAAACTGTTAACCAGCAGTCGCCCGCGCATAACTCAAACTCACTGTCAAAGACGTTTTGGGGAAGCCGCTAAGGTGTTTGACCATGTGTAACCTTCTCGAGTCAAATAAACTTCACGAAAGTGTAATGGATCAACAAAAGGTTACCAAGACCTATAATCAAGTTTCCAATGACTAAAAGAATGTTGGAGGGCACTGTTCTATCATTTTAGACTATGGATGATGTGGAATTCACATATATTAACAGAGTGTATTAATATGGACTTAGTGTCAATGTATAGGAAATTCATAGGAATATAGTCAATATGGGTAACCAAAATCCATCAATTCTTTGAAACAAAAATAAATACTTAACGATTCAAATAAAATATTCATACATTTTTTTAAGGGAACTAGGCACAAGATCCTTACTTTTTCTCTATACATTCCACAAATATAGTAGCTTCTTGATGATTCATGCAAGATATATAGAAAGTTAAATAATTCTACATGCCTAAAAATTAGCAAAGATATTATCTTCATTGATTCATTCCTTAGGTGAATATTGGCTTTGACTTATTATCTAACGCTTGAAGACACTTCTTTTAACTAGGTTCATTTAAGATGATGGCAACATTATGCATCCATTTTAATTTGGCCCCTATCTATATCATGAACTTAGTTATGGATGTTTCTTCATCTCAATTGAGTGATTCTATTTTCTTCAAAATATCTATCTTGAAGTCTAACCATTGTATCAAATATATCATGAGAAAGTATTTTTTTTCCTTTTTATTTAGAATATTCTTATATCCAATGTCTTTGAAGAGACAATGCAGCATTTGGATTTCCTTATTTAAATTCTCCTACTCCAACTAGATTGTATGCACTTGATATTGTGTCTTTCTATCAACATAGTATAGAAATTACCTTGCAAAGTGGATCTCATTATTAGTCATTAAATTCATATTTCTAGTCTCACCATCGGCCTCTACCTATTCTATGAATTCCACTTTTCCCAATATTTGCTTAACTCTCTTCCCCTTTTCTACAAATTTAATCAAGGCTTTGCTCACATACTACTGCATCTTCCTAGAAATTTTTAATTCTTGTCAAATGACTCAAACTTAGATTAATTTCCTTCATTGGGTCGTCTAGAACTATGATTGCAATCATCTGATTCATCTCCTTTCTCTCCTCGATCATTTATTAAACTTGATCCACAACCATGTCAAGCATTACCTTGATGACTGATGGTTTCCCTTCCAAACCTTTTTATTTCTTAGACATAATGAAAAATTATTGCTATGTTGCTATGTGTGGATAGAAAATAGGTAATTTACTTAAATTAATGTGGTAAATTCTATCTCAATTATCTAAGAGAGAATTCCACATGAAATCTAATTTGAAAGAGGTCACTTAAGTAAACACAAACAAAAATGTTACCAAATAAACCTTTAGTTATTTTTACTATCACTTAGTTTACCAATAGCGTCCTATTAATCTAGATTCATATCTTAAATAAGATTTAGGAAATGTAAACAAAAATAGAAATTTGATTTGAGCTGATTGAGATAGATTCAGTGGCAATCAAATGTATTAACATAAATAAAGAACATGGATGTTAAAGAAGAATACAAATGGAACATGAGTAAGTTGATTAAATTAGAAGGTATAGAGAGTCTTGTAGAATGGTTCCAAATTTTTTTGGAGAGACAAACATAAATCTTGCTATCAAGATGATAGTGCACTTTTGTCAATGTTAGCATAGTTGCAACTATGTCTTGCACCCAAAAAGATTAAAAAGGAAAGACAACAACCAACAAATAGCAACTTGCAAAAAAATGGGAAAATGGAAAATAAAATATTGAAATTCACCTCTTTATAAATAAGTGATAAAAATATAAAGGATAAAGGAGTGGAGTAGTGCATCACTATATATTGTTGGGTGGAGTTTCCTACAAAAGTATTAATCCCAAGAGCTAGAGAAATGGTTGACAACTCGATAGTTTGTCAATGTGGACAAACCCTAATTTAGCCTTTTGACTCAAAGACAATAAACAATATAATGTATGTGAGATAAGGAATTCGACTATAGTTAGTCCACATAAATTTTTGGTGCTCATGCTATATGCTTAGGAAAAAGAGAAGATGCAAAAAATCTAAATTTAGTGTCATATGTGTGCAACAGTTTATGTTAAATGTAATAGGAAGAAAATGAAATGAAGGATGAAGAAGGAAAGACCCATCAAGTCAAGAGAGGATTACAAAGGGGATTTCCTTATGTATTTGGAAGAAGAAAAAATTAAGTTTCTATAAAGGAATTTATCCCCAAATCAAGATTGACTCAAGAGAATAAAATTCCTAGGAATGAAAGAAGGAGAGAAAAAGAGGGAAAACGAAGGAGCTCAAGAAAGCAACTTCAAATCCACTTGTTTCTCTCAAACAATGAAGAGGCGAAAGATATTAAATTATGGATTTTTAGTAACTACACATATCTTGTAATATGTAAAAACAAAAGGAAATGGAATTCTTTAATGGCTTATTTTATGTAAATCTATAAAATAATGAGGTGGAAAATAGAAAAATCAGGAATGAAATCAAATAGAGATTATTATGCACAAACCCCCAAATGATTTTTCTTGAAGAAGGGGATTCTTGCCAATGTTGATGAACTTGATGCTTGAATCTCTACAAGAATGTACCAAAAATAGGAATCAAAATAAAATCTCCTAAAATGAGAGAGCCTACAATGTTGTGAATTTCCTTGAGTGAAATTATTTCACCGAATTAATGTGACCATATTAAATTATTTCAACCTCAAAACTATCTAGGAATTGTGTGCATCTCCTTGAAATGGGTGTAAAGACCACCTTTAGTGTTTATTGAGGTATGGACCTTATAACATGACGCATTTCCTCACGTAAACCTCCTTAAGACCTTATAATTTGGTGCAGCATTCAAATACTTTTCCACGAAGTCTAATTAACGCATTATTTAATGACAAAAATATGTTACATCTTATAGTAAAGTATCAAATAAAAATATAGACACATCAATATGTTCAGGATGCTCAAAAGACAATATGTTCAAACCACTATGCTGATTGGTTACAAATGTGATAAAACACAACTAGATCATTGATAACTAGGTATGATATTACTAAAATCAGCCTACTACAAGAAATATGTACTTCAACAATTACAAATTATAGAAAGATACAAAAGGCATAGATACAAAACATAAAAAATTAAAAATAAATATTTTTGGTTGACACGTGATTGCATTTAGAACTAGGATGCTCCTACATCATACACCTTAAGTAACTAAAAATTGAGCCTCTCACTTACATTCAAGGATTTCAACTAAAGGTAAAATCATAGCAGTCTACCCTAGATTTAGACATCCATGTATAGTAGTCAGTTGGTCTATCTTTCCACTTAATCAAATATTCATCATAAAAATTATTTCTTGTTCTTTGCATAATTATTGTGTCTAAGATTTCTCATATTTCATATATATTTGGCATCTAATTAATTGATGTACCAACTCCTTTAGCACTCTCTCCATGATAATGATCTAAAAATAAAAAATATTGAAAAACGCTGATATTTCAATTTCCTTGGGTAATTCAATTTTTGATATCCCAAATTTTTTATGTATTGCAAATTATAAGTTTAGTTGGAAACCACATTTCTATTTCTAAGATGAATGACAATCATGTGTATATTAATATTACAAGTAAAAAGTTTTCTCTTTCAAATCTCAATTTTTTGGCTTTGAAACTTTTGTCTATGTGTCCAAGTAAAAATGATCTAGATAGATTTCAAAGTAGAAAAAAATGTATTTCTAAAGGTTAAGTTGAAAATGTTAAATGTTGTCATCTTTGGAATCCATTAGCAAAAAAAACACTATATTGCTAAAATGTTACTTTCAAGGGAGGGAGCGGTTTACCTAGTATAAATTAGTCAAAAGAACAAGAAAATCATAAGGTGAAGTTTGAGGCTAAGTAGGAAGAAAATGCATCTAACCATGAACATGACAAGGAACTAGATGAAGAATGGGAAGGAAGTTAATATTTAAAAGAGGGGGAAAAAGAAGATTTTTAGAATCCACCCTTAAGAAGATCCATAAGAAAATAAAGGTCAATTATAAGGTACCCCCAACTAACCTTTTGTATATTTACTTTGTCTTGTACTAATGATGAAACTAGATTTGTGAAGAGATCTCTTTCATCAAAATATTATAATTCTTGGGAAGATACAATGAAAGAGCAAATGGTGCCCTTGAACAAATGTAAGACTTGGGATTTGGTTGATCTATCTAAAGGAAGAAAGTCCATTGATTACAAGTGGGTGTTCAAAAATAAATATAGTGTGGATGTTGAGTTGAACAACTACAAAGAAAAAGTAGTGGTAAAGGGGTATTCCTAGGTTGAGAGAGTAGACTTTGGTTAAAAAATCTCTTATTACTAAACTTATTAAATTAGATTCCTACTTTCTTTTGCTACTACTTTGGATTTAGAGGCATAAAAACTAGACATAAAAACTATTTTATATATTCATATTTAGAGAAATACATTTATATTTTTCAACCTATGAACTTTGTTGCAAAGGAAAGGAAAAAAAAATTGTATGTTTAAAAGGTCCCCTTGTTGTCTAAAATAGTCTTTCTAGATGTGGTACATGGAATTTGACTCATACATGTTGAAACATGAGTCTATTCATAGTAAAATTGATCAATGTGTTTAATATAAGAAGTTTGATGATCACCTTTTTATCATTTGTTTGTATCCTAATTATATGCTGATCATTTAGAATAGTGGGGACTAAAATAAAGAAAACTCTTTATTTATTCAATGATAAAATTGCAGATACAAACATGTATATAAACTATGAGGGAGTTGACAGTGTTGATAGTTACAATAGTTGTACGGTTATATGAAACTGACAGTTGAAACTCAACTGATTGAACCATAACAATGTAATACAATGATGTATTATGCTAACATTCCCCTCCTTATTACATTGTTCTTGCAATAGTACCAAGGGACCCCCCCTTAATGCTAAAATACTCAACAAAGCTGATTACATAGTATGAATACATATTTTATAGAAGATCTTCTCCCAAAGAACAAATCCTGAACCAAGCGGGGCTCCATCATGCTGTCTCGTCTACCCTCGGAAAGGTGTAGCTTTGAGCTGTGTTCTTGAGCTCTTTAGTCCCAAGCTCTCAAATCACAGAGTCTTGAATTATTTGACAATGAACCCTAAGAGATACAACAGGTCTCTGCCATTGTCTAGTGACCGCGAAAGGGTATAATTCTCGATCATATACTCTTTGAAGCTCGCTGGACAATAATCCATATTGATCTCAATACCAAATCCCAAACCTGTCTCCAAAACAAAATCTTCACAAAACATACATTCTTCAAATTTGTCAACATCAACAAAGAAAAGCAAAACAACCAAAACCAAAAATGCTTCTCATGCAAAGCATCATCTCAAAGTGAGAAGCTAACTTGAGATGATGGAAAATCCTCCATCCTCTAATGCTGCCTGCCTCCAATATGACCCTATTACACTTTAACCAACTGATGTCTTGGATGAGTCTTTGGAGGCCTCATCAGAAATAGAAAACATGGCCCTGAAAGCATAAGCTAATTTGGACATATGTGCATTCATGATGATAATGTCAACTTGAACCAATGACAGACCCATACACTAATCAACCTCATACCTCCATAAACATACCTTTATCTTCATGAATAACCAAAAAGAAGATTTTCTTTCCTCCCTCAAGAAAGATATCTAAAACTCAGACAATGTTCAGTGGATATAAAATGACTAGAATACCCTTTTTTTCACAAATTTATATGCAAGGTTTGTTGAATACTTACCCAACATCAACTCAGCATACATGTCTGGGATACATGTTACATCTCTTCAAAACTTACATAATCATAGCTAACATCACCAGTTAGAGTAACTTCTTTGCAATGATCTAGAGCTTCAAACTGGTTCGGCTACAGTTGCTTCACATGTCACTTAATCATAGGTTGACATCATTGTAAAATGTTCTATTCTTTGGAGATATCCAATACCAAGGATGCCTTAGAAACTCTTCCTTCCTATCTAGGTTGGACTCTTCACAATGTTAACACAAATATCTCCTTGATTTTTTTATGCCTCCTTGTTTTCCTTTTCAATGCATCTTTTGTTTTCACACACAATGCTATCAATGTTTTCAAATAATTCCAAAATTTTATGAAATGCTTCCTACACTTGCAAACCCAAACTGACATTTCTCATGCCATTTCCATTCACTAATGTGGCATTTATAGAAGTAGAAAGATTAATTAAAAACTTACAGTTGTTCTCAATGTTGTGGGTCGTATTTAAAAGCATTCTTCTTCAAGGCAGTCCAACTTATTTCACCAGTATACATATCTTGGCATTTTTAATCGAAGATGATGTAATGAATTAAAACAAATAAAAATAGGTTGCAACTCTACATTCTGCTTAGCAAATTGCTAACGCCACCATCACCATTCTCTCTAGGTAGTAATGAATACGAAGATGACAATGATTTAGAAACTAGAATTGACAGCAATCTGATCTTCAACACATTATCATTTGAATACAATCTTCAATGCTATTTCTATGTCTTCAAAACTTGAAGCAGCATTCAACTCACAAGTGCAAACAATCTATGTGTCTTCAAACAGATCGATTACCATTTTCTTTGACTAAATGTGTTTGCTTTGCCCCACATGATTTTTCTGTGCACCGTAAACCTTTTTACAAGACTATAATTCTGCTTAAAATATATAACTCACAAATCTTTCACATGAAAACAATGAATGGTTCTCCATCACACTGCCTTGGATCATGGCCACTTCACACAGGCTTCAATCCCTTCACATGGCTTCACATAGAGATTGCACCAGGATAGGATCAAATGAGTGCTTGGATACCATATGAAATAAAGCAAACTCTTTATTTATTCGATGATAAAATTGTAGATACAAACATGTATAAAAACTCTGAGGGATTTGATAGTGTTGACAGTTACAATAGTTATACAGTTAAATGAAACTGACAGTTGAAACTAAATTGATTGAACCATAACAATGTAATACAATGATGTATTACGTTAACAGGGACATAATAAAAGAACTAAAAAACCCAATATTCTATACAATTTGATATGAAAGTGTTAGGAGCTGCAAAATTAATTCTTGGAGTGGAATGCCCCTTGATGAAGATCACTAGTCCAATATCATCCTCAATAATTCAAATTAATTTCTCTCTTTTACTAAGATGACTTTATTCAAAATTATAATCATCTTAGTCAATTTGTGTGACAAATTATTTGAATATAGGTTTACATTGAAATATTTAATAGCATTGCTTATAACACTACTTTCATATTGGATAAGTGAATGTGATCATTGAAAAGTATTGTTGGTCCTAGATCTATATTCGCATTCAAAAACATATATCACATGGATTTTCATTCTAGGCATGATGTATCAATTATGTTGACCTCATTTTCTAAAAATTTTTGTAGAGGGAAGGGAAAATCTAGTTTGTATGTTAAAAAGGTCCACATATTGTCTAAAAATAGTCTTGTTAGATGGGGTACTTGAAATTTAACACATTCATGCTGAAACTTGAGTTTGTTCATAGAACAATTGATCATTGTGTTTACTATAAGAAGGTTGATGATCACTTTGTTATCATTTTTTTGTATGTTGATGATATATTAATTATTTAGAATAGTAAGTATGTGATATAAGAATTGAAAACCCAACATTTTATACAATTGATATGAATGATATAGGAGCTATAACAAAATTAATTCTAGGAATGGAATGTCCCTTGGACAAGATCACTAGTGCAATCTCATCCTCAATAATTCAAATTAATTTATCTCTTTTATTAAGATGACCTAATTCAAAATTCTAGTCATATTAGTCGATTTGTGTGTCAAATTATTGGAGTATGGGTCTACATTGAAATATTTAATGGCATTCCCTAGAAAAATACTTTTATATCAGATAAGTGAATGTGAACATTGAAAACCATTGTTGATCCTAGATCTATATTTGCATTAAAAAACATATATCACATGGATCTTCATTCTAGGCATCATTTATCAATTATTTCTTCAATCTTGTGAACAAGAAAAATAGGGGTCTCACCAAGGTGTAAGGAAGAATAAAACTTCCAACTCTTGCACTAAAAACTCCTAAATGTGTTCATGAACATTCCAATCCCCCTTTGAGATATCTAGTGTAGGTGAATGAGAATTTGTAGTTTGCAAGTGCAAAGGATATCACTGTGGCCAAAGGTCAAAATCACAATCATGATTATGTGTAAAAATATAGAAAATAAGAATTAGTCTATAATAAGCATGTGCACATCTTTCCATACTTTGATCCGATACATAGTCAATATTTGACACATCACATCAATTCATACAATGAGATAGACAGAGTTTTATATTTACTTGATATGTTAGTGTCTCAATAGTATTATTACATATTTAGAATGTCAAAAAATGTTTAACTGACCTATGCATTTTATTTAACATTCTAACATCTAGATAGATATTAAATAGAAATGCTCATTTATTTCTTTTTAGTTCTATAATATTTCTAGGCAGTATTTGATTTTTTACATCTTTTAATTTTTGAATTATATAAACTTAACTCTATTTATTCCTATACTTTATAATAAGTAAAATTCATGCTTATGGATCTACTATAGTAATCTCTCTAATAACTCTTGGACGTGAATCTTGGAACAAATTTAAAAAATTATACCTTAAACTAGCAACAAATTTTTCAATATAATCCATATACGATAATTTTTGTTTTAATCTATTTTGAAATAAATGATAAAAATGAATAGTATAACAAAATCATATTACATAAAATGTGCAAGAAATAATCATTACTACAGAGATAAACAAATCTTATAAATTATAAACTTATTAACAATAAACAAAATGATTTGTGTTCTGAAAACTAAATAACAACCTCCCTTTTAAAAAAGAAAACCATCAAAAACTTGCTCTAACTTCTTATATGTCAATCATATACATTCTTAGAAATCAATTGTATATAATCCACTACAACGCGAGAAAAAGTGTACAGAATGCCTAAAATTTGCCTAACTTAATGTGTAAAATCACTATTGACTGTTTGACCATGAAAATAGATTATATTTAAATAGAGTAATTTGAAATTGTCAATGGTGGTAAAAGTCCCCAGGATCGTGACTTTTATGATGGGATTTTTCCTTTTGATTTCCTATAAATTTGTGGTCAGCAGAATTCTAGCAGTGAAACGAATCTTTTGCAGCGCTTGAACTACACACATATCAGCAAATATGGTAAAAAATTCTTCATGGAAAATACTTTCTATATTCATAGCGTTCACAAAGAAATATAAATCCTATCGTGAACAGCTACATGACAAAGTAATAATAATAATTATTGGTAAAACATGACATGATATACCTAAGTTAGATCCATCTTGTGAAGTTGGGTCATGATCTACGATCACTCTTCTCTATTGAATATTAACAGTAACGTTGTTAACTCCATGTAGAGCCATGATCGATATCTCTATCTTTTCTTTATGGGAATCATTGTATATTCCCTCAACACTCAGAGTTGTTCTCTGCATGATGGCTTATACTTGTCCTCTCAAATTCCTATACCAAATCAAGAAGATGTAGCTGTGGATAGAGCACCGTTTGGTGGTTGATTCAAATTTTAGATGATAATTTTTGCCTTCGACTTGTGATTTATTTATAGATCCCAAGAAGAGTGTTGCGCAAGTTACAAACAGTTTGTGGGTATAGAGCCCTTCAAAACCGCAACCCACCAAATACGACAACACTTAGACAAGTTTTCAATTGGATTTGTATCCAGAAATTATAGTGCCCCTTCCATTTCTCCAAAGAGAACTACCTAATTACCTATAAATGCTGTGATAATTGAACGCGGTTGTGGGTTGTAATTTGTTGAGTGAGATTGATAAACGAAGAGAAGTCAACCGCAGTGTCAGCATCTTGGGATTTTCTTTGTCAGTGCAAAGAGTTGGCCATGCAAATAATAATAAAACATGCACACCTATTCTTTCTTCTTCTCAGTTGGTTTACATTACCTCCCTTGCATGTCACTTAGGAACATCTTTTGTAGGATTTTATGGCAGCTGATTTCTACCCTGCTTCTTTTGATTACCCATTTCCTATCATCAGGACTTTGTATATATAAATTTAATATAGAGATTTGATTCTTCGAAATTTTCTTCATGGTCGAGAGTGGACTACAATCTAGGAAGCTACTAAGAATTGGAAGATCATTACTTTCAATCGTGGGATATAGCTTTTGATACGGTCCTTTTTCCAAGAGATTAGTTAAATAACAGAAATATATCCTTGGCCCCTTCGAGGGGTCATTCTTAAACATTATTTATTTTAATAGACATAGGTAAATTTTGGGCACTAAAAATAGGACAAATATTTACCCATTTTTGGTGTGGATGAGATGTACAATCCTTATTGAGTGTTTGACCATTAAACCCTATGATATTTAAGTAGTGTGTCTTGGAGGAGGCAACCTTAGCAATGCTCAATACAATATAATTTATGGATTATCTATTTTACTATCAAATTACTTATTTATACTAATATCACCCAAAGGAGCTTCTACTTTCCAAGAATGTGGGATAAACCAATTTAACAAAAGAAACTACTTACAAAGCATATGGATTTGGTACTTTTATTAATAAAGCTTAATACAAAAGTAACTAATTAGGAAGGCATGTTAGGACCTAAGACAACTTACAAGAATATGAATCTAGTTCTTTTGTTAATAAGCTTAATAGAAAAGTAATTAATTAAGAAGGAATAGTTAGGACTATGGGTACTAACATGCACCCCCCTCAGAAAGCTTAATCCTCAAAGCTTAGTTCTTTCAGAATTAACTAAACAAACACTCATTTAGACAATTAATTATCCAATCCTCTTTCCAACAGTGATTCAATAATATTTTATTATTAAATCACTATCTATACACTATTCATCCATACTATCTCTTAGCATTAATTGAATAAATTTAATCATTTATTCAATTAATCAATCATTTTCCATAGTCTAAAATTGATAAATATTCATTTATCTAATATCCTTATCCTCATCCTATGAACTAAATAAATATTTCTATTTATTTAATTTCCTATTTGTTCACTTTTGATTAAGTTAACTAATCCACTTAATTAACTTAATCACATGCTTGCACAATCCAAATCCTTCATTAACCCATTCAAACTTCTCGCATCTTCCAACATGTACAAAGGCATGGGATTTTGTACAAGACCACATGGGTCTCT
Organism: Cunninghamia lanceolata; assembly: GCA_027924645.1. Classification (NCBI taxonomy): domain Eukaryota; kingdom Viridiplantae; phylum Streptophyta; class Pinopsida; order Cupressales; family Cupressaceae; genus Cunninghamia; species Cunninghamia lanceolata. Next base: position 5,141,731 of record BSBN01001215.1, read on the forward strand.
TACAAAGGGATCGGCAAGTCCTTTGTACAAAAGGTCATTTGTCCTCCTTTGACCCTCTCCATCCACTTTATCCAACACCATCCTCCACCCTAATCTCTTCTTGAATGAATGACTGTCTTTATCCTCCAATCATATCATGCCACTTGTAAATCTCTCATCAATCCAATCCTCTCAACAATCCTCCACCATTGATCTTCCAAATCAATCCTAGCCCTCCTCTTGCAAGCCATTTGCAAATCTCCATGTTATGCAAAGTTATGTTGTCAATTTGAGGAGAAAAAAAACATCCAACATCAAGGAGCACATCCAAAGATGATAGCACAGGTCACACAGACAAGCTCTAATACCCCAATTTACAAGCCTCACACACCAGACACACTCTACAAATTTGTTGTCATAACAGCGATAGGAACCAAGCATGTATTAAATAGATTACACATTATCCAGCATTATAAATAGTTCCTAATCAAATTTAGTTAAGCTACAGGAACCTGCAATCAATGCATACGACTTGTCTATGAGACAACAGTAACTAAATTACCATAAGGTGTTAAATTCCTCTCAAGGACTTTATCAATAAATATATTAGTAGCCAGCATCCACAAATTACATAACTGTAATTCATGACATTAATTCATATAATGAAAGAACAGATTACAAAGTTTTCGATTACATGCATTGCCCAAATAAATTGGCCAATAGTGAATAACCATACTCTTTAAAATCCTCCTTGTCAATGACTTCTTTCACCTTCTCCTCTACTCTACATCCACTGTTCGCCCCACGATATTCTTCGTTCAGAACATTCCATCCTCTTCTTTTTCTCTACCACCATGTTCAATATTTGATCTCCTCCTTTAGACAACCTCCAACCGGCCTACTCACAATTGCTTTAACCCTTTCTTGGTCATGTGGTCTTCTTTCTTTGCCATGACTTTCTCTTTCTGGCTCGTGGCCTCTTCTATGCCTCAACTTTCTCTTTCTCCCTTCAGCCTTCCTCCACATTTGACCATTCGGCCTACTCTGTGTTCTTATCCACAACTTTCTCCAGATCAGCCTCCCTCTTCCAAATTTGCCCTCAATACTTTGGCCTTTAACCTTCTTTGATCGGCCTCACTACTACTCTTAATTGGCATTCAACCTCCTCCAGATATAACATCAACTGTCTCTCTTTTAACATTTTTCAACCTGCTCACAAATGTCTTCTGCAGATTCCCTTCTGTCAAATTTTTCAAAACGACACAATTTCAATCAACTCATTAAGAACGATTCTACAGTTACAAAGGCCCCTTTAACTGGAATTTATGTTACTCTCTCTCCTACTCTGTTCTTCCACTGTCGATCCTTTTTCTCTCTCGAAGACTATTCATCCTTTCTCTTTGTTTTCTACCCGACTGTTCACATTCTCTATTTCTTCGCAGAGATGATTCTCTTGTTGTTACCAACTATCTTCCACAGTTGTCGTCGGTTTTAAATTCCTTTCTAAATTTTGTTTCTATCATCTAGGTGATAGGAGACTTCTTGACTAATTCAAATTCACCTACTGCACAAAGGCTAGCGACAGGAGCTCATGTGAAGTGATAGGAGCTCATTGGTAGCACAACTTATTCCCAAAAAGAAAACTAACAAAACCCAAAAATTAGCACAAAAAATAAATCAAAACTATTAAGAGCAGGATGCCCCTACATCAAACTCCCAGGGATCAAAAGAACATGTGCTCCAGCACATGTGGTTCAGACTTTCCTAATCTTTCTTTCACTTCTTCCATCATCTTAATGGGACTGTTGTCTCATTCTTCCAATATTGTGGTTATTCATACAGCTCTTCTGTCATGAAATCAATCCCACCATTTATCATTCTCCTTCCATTCTTGTATATCCAGTCTTCAAAGATTTAATGCCTTCTAGTTTACTCATTCTATACATCTGCATAATGTCCTTTATCACATTCCCACTTCTTATCATTTTACGTAACACATTCTTTAGCCAGACATCACCCAAGTCCAATTGCTGCAACATTATTCCATTATCAGCTTTATTATTCACATCCCAACACACAAAATTCTTTGCTAAATCTACCTCTGCCTCAGCAACAATCCTTTGATCCTCTACCATATCTTCCATCTGCACATTGGCCACCGTTCCATTTGTTTGTATTCCTCCAATCTTACCATTCCACTCCTCTACAATGGCTGCATACTTTTCCCATAAATCCTCTTCTCTGATTCCACTTGTTGTTCCTTCTTCTAATCCTACCTCTACATTAGCTTCGTCATCCTTTAGTTTGTCTTCTTCTTCCTGGGTCATTGTTGTTCCATCATCACCCTCTTCATCTATGGATGCTCTCTTTTTCAAAACTGTACTTTCATGCTTTCCCTTACATGCTACTATTGTTACCCTATTCTGCTTTGCATCCCACTTAACCCACTTGAGCTTTTCCTCTTGCTTTTGTCTATTTCCTTGTTTCTTACTATATTTTCTTCCTCTCTTGTCCTTCTCATCTACAAGACTCTGTAACTCCATCTCATGTTCATAATCGCCATCTACACTACTCTTATCTTCAACCACTTCATCTATAAATTTAAAATCTTCACGATTTAATTCAACTGAAGCAATTTACTTACCTTTCATCTTGCATGTATCCTTCTCTATTTTGTTCCAAGCTACTCTTGTAACCATTTGAGCCTCATTCTTTCCTTTTACTTCAACCTCTACAGGCATGTCTTCTTCATGGCTTTCAATTTGTTGGCTTTGGCTACCATGCTACAACACAATCTCTTCATTCATAACTCCATTAATTTCTTTATGTCCTCTATTCTCATGCAAAGTTTTCTTCTCACCATCTTCTGTTGCACCAACTCCATTGGTTGTTGTCCTATCTTTCACCATCCATACTTTATTATTGTTCTACTGTCATTTCATTGCTACACTTGTGCTTCTCTTTCCTTGTTCTATTTTTAACCTCAAATCATCTTCCCTAGGCCTCTTTGTTGGCCAATTCATTCTCACCTCCAGTTGCCACTTATGCATAGATGCACAATCCTCATTCCTTGCACTTGTTTGTTAGGAAAAACACAATCAAAAGCATCTACCTTCTTACAATTTAATTGCTGCCCAATAACTTGTTTTCCTTGCCAATTTGGCACTATATACCCATGATCCTTAATCATATTCACATTTTTCAATTGCTTCCTCTCATTATCAACTTGTCTTGCCATATTCATACTTCTATCCACATAATCAAAAATAATAATTTCCTTACCAAGATTAACATTTTGTCCTTCCATTACTGGTTGTCCCAAATTTCTTTTCTCTTTGGCTTCATGACTTGTTAACTCTTTTGTTTTACAAGACTCCTCTTTAACCGCATCATCTTCTAGAGCATCATGAAACTCCTTGTCTGCTTCCTCATCTTCTTTCTTTTGCTGGACATCTTCAACTTCACACTCTTCTTCATTCTTAGGTACTCTACATTGTACCATTGCTGCAAATTCTTCTTGACACTCTGCTACTACAAACAACTTTCTCTCATCTTCAACTATTTTTCTGAGTGCTATTCTTGACCCATCACTTGATGTCTTCAAGGTCCCATCCTCAGCCTTTCTCAACACATTCTTTATACCTGCATACACATCTACAAAAATAATATTAATAAACAAAATAAGAGACCACAATATCTCCATCGGTGTCTTCTTCATGGACACTCTCATCTCTTCATTCCTCTCTTCTACAAGTGCTATTGGCTGCACTTTTTCCTCTTCCTTTCTTCTTTCCTCATCTTCACTCATGTTCTCTTCAAATAGAACTCTCTTGACCTCTTTTGGTCTAGGTTGCTCTAGAGGCAACTCCTCGCTGTCCCAATCTCTATGGGTACTCTTTCCATCCTTCTCTATTATTCTCAAGGAATTCATCTTTTGTCTTTTTCTTTAAACCATAATCAACTTCACTAGCCACTTTACTTTCTTCTCCATTGGCCATACCCACAAGTATTCATGGCTTTCTTCTTCAAGCCATTTCTACCTTGCAATCATGTACTCCTTAAAGTCTCTTTTCAATGCTGCCATCTCTCTTTCAAAATCTTGCTTCTTCATGTTTTCTTTCCTCTTCAAGACACCTCACCTAGGGCTTCCTTTTCTTTCTCCTCTGCCCAGTCTTTTGGTGCCAAATTCTCAACAACCTATCAATCAACAACAACACTTTCTTGGTCATGTGGTCTTCTTTCTTTGCCATGACTTTCTCTTTCTGGCCCATGGCCTCTTCTCTGCCTCAAATTTCTCTTTCTCCCTTTGGCCTTCCTCCACATATGACCATTTGGCCTACTCTGTGTTCTCATCCATGGCTTTCTCCAAATCAGCCTCCCTCTTCCAAATCGGCCCTCGATACTTTGGCCTTCGACCTTCTTTGATCAGCCTCACTGCTGCTCTTAATTGGCATTCGACCTCCTCCAGATATAACATCAACCCTCTCTCTTCTAACATTTTTCAGCCTACTTACAAATATCTTCTATGGGTTCCCTTATGTCAAGTTATTCAAAATGGCAAAATTTAAATCAAGTCATCAAGAACGATTCGATAGTTACAAAGGCCCCTTTAACTGGAATTTTTGTCATTGTCTCTCTTGCTCTATTCTGCCACCGTCAGTCCTTCTTCTCTCTCAAAGATTGTTTGTCCTTTCTCTTTGTTTTCTACCCAACTCTTCACATTCTTTGTTTCTTCGCAGAGATGATTCTCTTGTTGTTAGCAACTATCTTCCACAACTGTCATCAGTTTTAAATTTCTTTCTAGATTTTGTTTCTATCATCTGGGCGATGGGAGACTTCTTGACTAATTTGAATTCACCTACTACACAAAGGCTGGCAACAGGAGCTCATATGAAGTGATAGGAGCTCATTGGTAGCACGACTTATTCCCAAAAAGAAAACTAACAAAACCCAAAAATTAGCACAGAAAATAAATCAAAACTATTAAGAGCATGATGCCCCTACATCAAAAGATCAAGGTTTGCATGGTAGTTAATTAGTTAGCTTCCTTTATTGTATGCATTCATTTAGCTGAATCATGATGTTGCATTTGATCATGAGTAGAGTAGGATAATATTGCATTAGCTTGTTCTTTATAGCTCATTTGCATATGTACACATTCTGCCATGCCCGCTCAGACCTTTGGGTCCTTATCTAATCATTTTTTGTTATTTTAAGCCTCTTTCTAAGTTGTAGGTCTTAGACGAGTGTTTACATTGCAGATGAGCACCTTCGTGAACTATCTAAGTGCCTTCATCCATGTTTGTGCATCTCCATAATGCTTGAGCATCACCATATCACACTAGGGCATTTATGTGTTGACCTAGGTAGCCGACATCAAAAAATTTCAATCTTTTCTTTTGGGCTTAAAAATCATCTTTTCTGGGGTCTAACTTGTGGGTTTTGTAGGTTTTTATCATCCTAACATGTTTATCATCAACCTAACCCTTGATTCTGACCCCTAACAATCATTTTTGTAACCTAAAATTATATCTTTCAACCTTTTTCATGGATGAGTGTTCCTGTTAAAATGAAGCATTTCTGTATGATGGATGAGTGTGTTGCAAGTATGAGGTGAGCCATTGTTGTCATTGATGTCAACATACTCATATTGCATTGACAAGAAGGATTTGATGAGCTGTGTGCTGAGGATATTGAGAAAATTAGCCTCAGTCAGGAACAGTGAAGAACAGTGATGAGAAGAAGGTAAATGTACTGTATAGGATGAGAACCGGAGGATGCGGATTAAAGGGTTAGTAGATATGAGTCTTGAGATGCTACAGTTAAGATTTCAGAGGTCCGCATGAAGATCTGAAGGAGTTGTGGCTGCCGGTATAGAACCGGGTCCAGCAAGTATCCAGAGGTGACAGAGGATCACAAAAAGGTCCGGTGAGGTCCGGAATTGTATCATCCTAATCTGCAGATTGGACGGAGTGTTTGGGATGTCTTTGTGATGTGTCATCCTGATTTGTGTATGATTTGGAGGTCCGGAAGTACCTCTTGCATTATGACAGTGGCGACAGACTGTGTTCTTGAAGTTCCAGATGAGGAAGACAAGAGATCCCAGTAAGTAGAGGAAGTGCGGATGTATCCGGACATTCAGACAGGCTTGTGAAGGTTCTTGGATCATGTTTAGGTTGTGTTGTTGGTCCACATTGATGGTAGAGCCCGGAATTGAAGTTATTCTTCCGGATGAAGTTCTTGCTCTGTGTAGCCGACCGGATGAGTTGTTCATCCTGCGAATGTTCTTGTGATGGCCGACCGGATGTGTTATTCATCTTGCGGATACTCCTATGGTTGTTTGCCGACTTAGATGTTTGTTCCTAAGTCGATGTCTTGTATAAATAACGGTTTGTGAGTTCATTTCAAAGGGTGGTGTGTGGATGAGTGTGGCATAGCGAAGAAACGTGCGAAAGGTAGAGCAGAGATTTTGGGCTTAATTGGAACTGATCCGGACATGGTAGAGATGTCATTCTCCAGTTCAAGACTGTGATTTTCATCACTTTGTAGACAGTGTGTCTCCTTGTAGGCAGTGGGCCTCCTTGTGAGCAGTGTGCTCGGGCAGTGAGCCCTTATTGGCATGTGCCATTCATTTTTCTTTATTCTTCTAACAGAGAATAATTCTTGGGTTAATCACCCCGTGGTTTTTCCCTTAACCGGGTTTTCCACGTCAAAATCTTGGTGTTCAATGTGTTGATGCTTATCTGCTCTTGTGTTTATGCATTATGTTTCCATGGATGAGTATTTGATATGCTGCTAACTAACAACAGAGAATTAAGTGTTTGAAAGAAGAAGAAGTTTTATACAACTGATTCACCCCCCCCCCTCTCAGTTGTATGCCCTAGATCCAACAATTGGTATCAGAGCTAAGTTCCTCTGATAGGAGCTTAACCGCTTGAGGAGATCCAGGATGTCGTCATACAAGAAGGATAGTCCGAAGTTCGATGGAACCAACTTCACTCTCTGGAAAGGTCGCATGAAGTGTCACTTGGAATGTATGGGAAAAGCATACTTGGCTATGATTTCAAAACCATATATACCTCCACAAGGTGGTCCGACAACTCTGAATGAAATCACAGAAGCTGAAAATAATCTGCGGACCAAGGAAGCTCTTCTAAGCGCATTGAATGACTCAGATCTCTCGAATGTCATTGACCTACCAACTGCATATGAGATCCTAACTAAACTGGAACTTCTGTATGAAGGAGATGAGTTTGTCAAAAGTGCAAGGTTGCAAAGTCTGAAAGGGAAATTTGAAAGATTGAAAATGAGAGATGATGAAAACATCACTACCTTTATGCCAAGAGTAAATGAGCTGGTATGTGGAATCAGAAATGCTGGTGGAACTTTAGATGAAAATGAGATTGTCTGCAAAATCCTAAGATCCCTTCCTGCTGCCTACAAAATCAAAGTTGCTGCCATTGATGAATTCAGAGCCCACACAACTGTCACAAGAGAACAACTAGCTGGCAAACTAGCTGCATTTGAAATGACCGAGTTTGGAGATGATCCTCCCAAGACTGAATCTGCTTTCAAAGCCAGTGCCTATGTGAAAGGCAAACAGAGATTTGATCCGGGTGAAAACTCATCAAGGAAAATGTCATGGTATGATCAAGCAAGAAGAGACATGGAAGAAGAAGAAGCAGAAACAGCTCAACTTGAAGCCCTCATTGCAAAAAGACTGCCAAGAGGATCCGATAAGTATGAAGGAAAACTACCCTTTAAGTGTTTCAACTGCAATAAGATTGGTCATTTTGCCTCAAGATGTCCGGAGAGATCTGCAAGATCTAATACTCACAGACAAAGGTTTCAAAAGAATTGCTATTATGTTCATGAAGAAGATGACAATGAAGGAGTAACAGATGATGAATCAGAACTAGGAAGCAAATCCGGAAATGAGTGGGTGTTTATAGCCATCAAGGAAGAAGATTCAATACTCTCTGAATCTGTCAATCACAAAGTTGTTGAAAAAGCCTTGGCTGCTCAAGTGGAAGAAAAGTATGATTGGGTTATTGACAGTGGATGTTCTCACCATATGACTGGTGACAAGAATAAGTTCTTAGACTTGGAAAGATATGAAGGAGGAATGGTAAAGTTTGGTGACAATTCTGCTGGCAGAATCAGAGGTAGGGGAACTATTTCCTTTGATGGTAAGAGCAAAACAGGTAATGTACTGTATGTTGAAGGATTGAAGCACAATCTTCTCAGTGTTGGTCAGTTAGTGGACAAAGGCTATGATCTCCGGTTCAAGAATGGAAAATGCAGAATCTTTACAAGCTCCGGAACTGAAATTGCATCCGGTACTCAGACAAAAGGTAATATCTTTCATCTGGTTGGTTCAAATAAAAGTTGTTTGTTTGTTCAAATTGATCAAAGTTGGTTATGGCATAGAAGAATGTGTCATGTAAATTTTGATAACATCATCAAGATAAGCAACACTCAGGCTGTGAGAGATCTTCCAAAATTAATGAAACCTACAAATAGTGTGTGTAAAGAATGTCAGTTAGGTAAACAAAGCAGAGTCTCTTTCAAAAGCAAAGATCAGTCTTCTACTGGATTGTTGGAATTAGTACATACTGATCTATGTGGTCTGACAAGAATCAAGAGTCTGCAGGGTGATAGATATTTCATGTTGTTAATTGATGATCATTCCCGAATGATGTGGGTTACCTTTCTAAAAGAAAAATCAGAAGCTTTTGAGAAGTTCAAAATCTTCAAAGCTATGGTGGAGAATCAAACTGGATTGAAACTAAAGTGTCTAAGGTCTGATAGAGGTGGTGAATTTACATCTGGTGAAATCATTGACTTTTGTGAGAAACAGGGTATAAGGAGACAGTTGTATGCTCCTAAGACTCCATAGCAGAATGGAGTAGTTGAGAGAAAGAACCGGACCATCCAGGAAGCTGCTAGGACAATGATGTTGGAAGCAAATGTTCCTCAAATGTTTTGGAAAGAAGCTATCAGCACTACAGTCTACACTCTCAATCGAGTTCAAATCAGAAACAACACCGGTAAGACCCCCTATGAACTCTGGTTTGGCATCACTCCTACTGTGAAATATTTCAGAGTATTTGGTAGCAAGTGTTATATTAAAAGAGATGAAGATCTAGGAAAGTTTGATGCTAGAAGTGATGAAGGAATTTTCTTGGGCTACTCCACTCAAAGCAAAGCATACCGGTGTTACAATAAGAGATTGAGGAAGATGATAGAAAGCACCAATGTAAAGGTTGATGAAGGAATTGAGAAGCCTTCAAGATTTTATGAGTTTGATGAAGATGACCAAGACAGTGTTCAAGGACCTCAATCCTCTCCGGTGAGACAGAGTCAGCCTGATCCGGTAAATCAGGAAGAAGAGATAGGTTTGAACGAGCCTGATCAAGAAACAGCAGTGCTGGATACTCCCAAAATTCCAAGGTATGTGAGACTGAATCACTCTGAAGATCAGATTATAGGTGACAGAAGCAAAGGTGTACAAACTAGAAGGAATATTGCTCAAAATCAGAATGAATGTTGTCTGATTTCAAAGATTGAACCTAAAACAATAAATGAAGCTTGCAATGATGAAAACTGGACCAAAGCAATGGAAGATGAATTGATGCAAATTGAGAAAAATCATACTTGGGATCTTGTTCCCAGACCTAGAGACGGGAATGTAATTGGAACCAAGTGGGTCTTCCGGAACAAACTAAATGAAGCTGGTGAAGTAATCAGAAACAAAGCTAGATTGGTCTGCAAAGGCTACTCTCAAATAGAAGGAATTGACTTTGAAGAGACTTTTGCTCTGGTAGCAAGAATTGAAGCAGTCAGATTACTTCTTGCATTTGCTGCCTTCAAAGACTTCAAGGTATATCAGATGGATGTCAAGTCTGCCTTCCTAAATGGTGATCTGGAAGAAGAAGTCTACATTGAACAACCAGATGGATTTCAATTGTCTGATAATAATGATATGGTCTGCAAGTTGAAGAAAGCTTTGTATGGATTGAAGCAAGCCCCAAGAGCATGGTATGAAAGGTTGGATAAGCATCTTGTGCAGATTGGATTCAACAAAGGTACTGCTGACAGTAACTTATATTTCAAAATTGATCATGAAAACATTCTGATTGTTGAAGTGTTTCTGGATGATATCATTTTTGGAGGAAGAGATAGTATGTGCAAAACTTTTGCCAATCAGATGAAAAGTGAGTTTGAAATGTCTATGCTTGGTGAAATGAATTTCTTCTTGGGTCTGCAAATTACTCAAACAAAAGAAGGGATCTTCATTTCTCAGACCAAATATGTGAAAGAATTGTTAAGGAAATTTGGTATGGAAGACTCAAAGCCAATGAACACTCCTATGGCAACCGGATGTAAGCTAAGCAAAGATGATGATTCTCCAAAAGCAGATCAAACAAAGTATAGATCAATGATTGGTGGATTGTTGTATCTCACTCAAACTAGACCAGATATAATGCAGGCTGTTGGTCTTGTGGCAAGATTCCAGGCTGATCCTAGAGAATCTCATGTTATGGCAATCAAAAGAATTTTTAGGTACTTGAAAGGAACAGTTGAGTATGGTCTATGGTACCCTAGAGATCCGGATTTCTCTCTTCATGCTTACACAGATGCAGATTGGGCAGGAGATGTGGATGACCGAAAAAGCACTAGTGGTGGAGCATTCTTTTTGGGGAAGAGATTGGTTTCTTGGCTAAGCAAGAAACAAGATGCAATATCTCTGTCTACAACTGAAGCAGAATACATTGCAGCAGCAGGAAGTTGCACTCAAATCTTATGGATGAAGCAGATGCTAAGAGACATCAAAGTTGAATATGAGAAGCCTATCACAATTTTCTGTGATAATTCAAGTGCAATTAATATCTCCAAGAATCCGGTATTGCATTCTAAGACTAAGCACATATCTATTAAATTTCACTTTTTGAGAGAACAAGTAAACAAGGAAGAAGTCAGATTGGAGTATGTTCCCTCCAAGGATCAAATTGCAGATATCTTTACAAAACCTCTTCCCAAAGACTCTTTTGAATATCTCCGGGAGAAGTTAGGGGTCATGGCCCCTCCGGTGATGAACTAAGATGCACTGATGTGCATCAGTCCGGTGGCTATCACAGTCATATCTTGTGATCCGGACTAATGGGGAGCTGCAACTAAGGGGGAGCAGCTGGTATGATTCTGATGTATGAGAATTGCAAGTATGAGCCCTTTGCCATTGATGTCAAAGGGGGAGAGAAGACATGTGAAAAACAAGTGGTTGATGATCAAAGGGGGAGCAGTAAAGGAAGAGAAGACATATGAAAAGTTGAAGTTCTTGTCTTAATGGTTTTTCACATCATATGTTGCCATCAATGACAAAGGGGGAGATTGTTGCAAGTATGAGGTGAGCCATTGTTGTCATTGATGTCAACATACTCATATTGCATTGACAAGAAGGATTTGATGAGCTATGTGCTGAGGATATTGAGAAAATTAGCCTCAGTCAGGAACAGTGAAGAACAGTGATGAGAAGAAGGTAAATGTACTGTATAGGATGAGAACCGGAGGATGCGGATTAAAGGGTTAGTAGATATGAGCCTTGAGATGCTACAATTAAGATTTCAGAGGTCCGCATGAAGATCTGAAGGAGTTGTGGCTGCCGGTATAGAACCGGGTCCGGCAAGTATCCAGAGGTGACAGAGGATCACAAAAAGGTCTGGTGAGGTCCGGAATTGTATCATCCTAATCTGCGGATTGGACGGAGTGTTTGGGATGTCCTTGTGATGTGTCATCCTGATTTGTGTATGATTTGGAGGTCCGGAAGTACCTCTTGCATTATGACAGTGGCGATAGACTGTGTTCTTGAAGTTCCGGATGAGGAAGACAAGAGATCCCAGTAAGTAGAGGAAGTGCGGATGTATCCGGACATTCAGACAGGCTTGTGAAGGTTCTTGGATCATGTTTAGGTTGTGTTGTTGGTCCGCATTGATGGTAGAGCCCGGAATTGAAGTTATTCTTCCGGATGAAGTTCTTGCTCTGTGTAGCCGACCGGATGAGTTGTTCATCCTGCGAATGTTCTTGTGATGGCCGACCGGATGTGTTATTCATCTTGCGGATACTCCTATGGTTGTTTGCCGACTTAGATGTTTGTTCCTAAGTCGATGTCTTGTATAAATAACGGTTTGTGAGTTCATTTCAAAGGGTGGTGTGTGGATGAGTGTGGCATAGCGAAGAAACGTGCGAAAGGTAGAGCAGAGATTTTGGGCTTAATTGGAACTGATCCGGACATGGTAGAGATGTCATTCTCCAGTTCAAGACTGTGATTTTCATCACTTTGTAGACAGTGTGTCTCCTTGTAGGCAGTGGGCCTCCCTGTGAGCAGTGTGCTCGGGCAGTGAGCCCTTATTGGCATGTGCCATTCATTTTTCTTTATTCTTCTAACAGAGAATAATTCTTGGGTTAATCACCCCGTGGTTTTTCCCTTAACCAGGTTTTCCATGTCAAAATCTTGGTGTTCAATGCGTTGATGTTTATCTGCTCTTGTGTTTATGCATTATGTTTCCATGGATGAGTATTTGATATGCTGCTAACTAACAACAGAGAATTAAGTGTTTGAAAGAAGAAGAAGTTTTATACAACTGATTCACCCCCCCCCTCTCAGTTGTATGCCCTAGATCCAACAGAGTGCATCTATATTTGAGGGATTTAAATCTCATTTTTATCACTTTTCCATCATCTAACATTTAGTTTTTTGATAGGGGTAATTTTTCTAGGGGTATACTATGTCAAAATTTTTAAAAATTAAGTTTTAACCTTCATTTTTCATCAAAAATCAAATGTTTTTTCATACTTGAGCACCTCTTTATCAAGTTTGAGTGCATCTGTATGTGGATAAGCACCTTTGTAACATGCAAAAACTTTATCTATTTATCTTGAGATTAAATCTTGCCAACCTCTGAATTTGGTCATCTTATGAATGTGCCTAATTTTCTAACATCAATTTATGCAGCTATCATTGGTCCAGGCAAGAAAATAAAACTACTAACTTGTGTTTTGTAACACATTTTTCAAAGACTTTATCATTTTGCACTAATCTTAGGCACATTTCATTTCTAAGGGGTTAATGAATCTTGTATTCTTTGTTTGAGATCAAGTCATAAGTGTATGCTCTCTCCTCGTGCCATTTGGTGATCTTGGAGATCAAAAACTTTGACTTGATCTAATCTTTTATCATTTATCAATCCCGAGAACCTATTGTTTGTATGCTCTACCTTCACATTGAAAGACAGTCTTAGGGATTAAAAGCACCTAGGCTTCTTTCCTCTAGTGGGCCTGCCTTTGATTTCATCACCAAGAGGATGACCTAAACCCATGTGTTCTAGTGGGGCATACAAATTTGAGAGAGAATCAAAATACTCTCCCATTAGGGGACATTTGTTGTTTTGGCTAAGCTTGCAAGAAATTTATACCTTGCAAAGTGAAGGAGGAGAGTGGGTTACCCTCTCGTACCATGCCTTAGGCATACCCCTCATCACATGGACTTTGGTCCTATGTACCTTGTGTCTATGAAGGACATCCTTAGAAGCCATGTACATCCTAGTCTAAGACCTTTCAACTATCCTTCTATGTGGTGCATCGTAAGTCGGTTAGTACTCAGAAGCTCATCATGTCATACTTTCATAATCGGAAGATAGAACTTACTTTGGGCAAGGATTCAACCTCCAAGGTAAGGAGTGTATAGGTGGTACATGACCTTGCATTCCCTATCTATCCATCACTTGATAAATAGTATATTGTGGGCCCACAAACATTAACAATCCCACTTGACTAATCTAGGGTGTTCATGTGCTTGGCATGTTTTCATTTGTTGAAACCCATGCACTCCCTTAATCCAAAATTATATCTGAATCCTTTGCAAACATGTGCATGTTGTATGTGAAATTTATTGTTTGAAAAGTTCCCTAAGGTCAAGCATCAATCCATACCTAATCACCTTCTAATCATCCATCTCCATAAATCCAAATTATCCACCTTATCCTAATCATGCCAATCCAACTTCCTCCTAATCATCCCAATTATCCCAATCATCCTAATCACCCTATCCACATCATCCCAATCTCTCCTAATCCAATCTTGAACAATTATCATTGGACCCTAATCCAAATCAACTTACCAAATCTAATCAAGGTCCTAATCCTAATCCTTATTATCCACCTAAACAACTTCCTAATCACCACCATTATCCTAATTAATCCTAATCACTTCACAATCTAACACTTAATCCTTCATCTATTATCATCCTTAATCCACATCATAATCCACTACCCCTAATCCTATCCATTATCCACCTAAACCAATTTCATCCTTAATCCTAATCCAATCCATTATCTTAATCCAATTTCCTCATCCATCCCCTAATTCTAATCATCCTATCCTTATACTAATCCAATCCATTATCCCTAATCATCGCATCCATCAACCAACCCTAATCATTGTTGGTTAACATATTTGTCACCTAACTCTATATACTCATGCTCAGACAAGTGACAAACGTTATCAACAGTTGAGCCCAATATATTGGTATTTTACACAGGCTCTTTGCTTATTTAACAAGGCACAACTACCTTCAACAGATATTCTGATGAATGAAAAACTCATGATTGCTTTTAACCAGAAAGAAAAACAAAGGCAGAGCTTTCAACCAAAAAGCAGTAAAGGTAACTTCAGAACTCAAAAAACTAGGAGTTCATAGACTTCTAGCCACATAACATATATTTATAATATTACACACTTATACATGTATTCACCACCTTAAACAATATATCAATAGATAAATTATTCTTAGCAGTGAGCAAGATTTATGAATATCCAACCAACCAAACACATGAATATCATTAACAACAGTAGCAACACATTCAACTTAAGAAGAATATGAATTCAAATAGCCACAATGCAAAGTTTATGATCACCCGAATATCTAGTATATTAACTTATATTTCATATATCAAAATGGTTGAGAAAAGAGTTAACTATCACCCTTGCAAAACAAAAATTTTCCAAAGATCCAGAATTCGACTAGCTATCTAGAATTTATAGCTAAGCCAAATCATAAATATCTTTAAAACCATAACGGCTTCTTGAAAAATCTGATTTAAAAGACTGTTTACAATAATTATAATAAAGGGCCCTCTAGAGCTAATAGTTTAAGAGCAAATATGAGATAACTTAAAAATGTGAAATTCAAATCAATTCAAAATTTGCAAGTCCCCATTGCCATCATCCACCTCATCCATCTCTTCATCTTCCTTTGATTGTTCACCTTCTCCAGTGACACTTTGCACCAACTAAGGTACCTGTGCTCGCAACCTCACTTTATACGCTCTATACTTGTTGATAATCAGCATTAAAGGCATGCCTGGTGGAGATCCCATCATGCTGATGCAACGTTTCTTCTTCAAGACCGCCCTGTCGGAGTCTATCACCTTACGATACACTTCATCAATGATGTTTCTACAACTATTCATGTGTGCCATCAATTTAGAAAGTCTCCCTAGTGACTCCCCTGTAATTGCATTATAGTTCACTATTTCCTCTATCACCACCTTTTTAAAGTTTTGTTTAATCACCTTAACATCCAACAATTTCTCATCATTAGATCCATTAACCTCTACCTCTAAAGCGGCAAGATCCCTTTTTATTCTCATCATCTCTTTGTAGTAGTTGCAACTGCCTTTCCTATCTCCTCTTCTGCTGCAGTTATGATACAGAGTTTCCACTCAATTGCATCAGCCCATACAGCGGTATCCATTAACTCTTTGGGATCGGCTATGATTTCTTCAGCCATAAGAATACCAGGATCCATGTTGGCTAATTCTTGTATTTCCTTAGAATCTATATTCAGACTATGGTGGTCACTTCGGGCTCTCTCAAATTCTATTATCAAAACTTCCCTCTTAGCATGTATGGAATCAAATAATTTTGTTGCTTCCTCGATAAAAATGAGCCCATCAAAAATAATCCTTTCAACCCACTGTTCCATAGCCTTTCTCGAGGATAAAGAGGTTTTAACTTGTTGAAGCAAATTTGGATCAAGAGTATGGAGGTTGACAGCGGAGGAAGTTCTAGTTGAGGGAGTTATCACTTCAGCAATTGATTTGGCAAAAGAGGATAGAGAACTTACATGTGCCCGCAGTCTTGAATTTTCATCTTGTAATCTTTTCACCCTTTTAGAGATGTTGTCAACTGAATACTAGACATGGTACAAATCACCTTCAGTGGTTGATGGCCCCAGATCCACTCGACTTACCCTAAAATTAGCTTTTGTTATCTCATCTTCATTCTTTTCTACTAGTGGATCTGTAATTTCCAGAAACTGGTTTCTTGAAACTGCATCAGTCACTATTCTCGACATCATTTTTGCATGTTTGGGTTTTGGAACCATTTGCAACAAACTGGCAATAGTGTCAATACCTTCATCAACAGGAAGAGTATACCTCTTCTTCTTTTGAACTACCTTCTTTAACCAGTTTGGGGATGGAGTTGGTACATCAGTGGCATTAGAAGTAGCCACTATAGGTACATGGTGAGAATTTTGTTCTGACAACTCCTTTTATCGTGGGCAATTTGGAGGACTAAGGAATGAATGCAATAAATTATCTTCTCCAATTTGCGAGAAGATGAAGGAATCAAAATCACTCACATGAATGTTGGGCGAGGGCACATGGTCTACTTTAGATGACAAAGTAGCCAATCTGGTATTTCTCTTTTTCACTTGGACATCCTACTCACAAGTGGTTTTTATCCTTCTAATGTCTTCAGGCGGTCTTTCATCATCGCCATTCAATTGTGAGCCAACTCTCTGAAGATTTAGGTCCAAACTAGATGTTCTCCTATATGAATTGATGGTCTGAGATTTGGCTTGATTCTAAGAGGCTGAGTCCCTCAGTGTCGTGGAACTGGCACACTCCTTTACCTTCCATTGTAACCACTTCTTTGTTCTCCTTAGCACATGTAGATAAAGTAACATAATGTCAGTGACCTCCTTTTCTGACCATTTTATAGGGGCCATGGGCTCTCTAGACACTATGTCATAACCTTCACCTAACATGTCTAAAAAATCATCAGTAATATCAGGGACCTAAATATTTAGCTTGAAGGCTCTAACCTGATCAATAGTCAACCTCATCCATTTCGTCCTTTGAACTTCTCTCTCATTTACACAATTGATCAAAAATCTTTGAGTTGGGGATGGTGGGAATAGGAACCACCTCCATGCATGTTTTCTTTAATGAAATTCTTACTATCAAAAGATACATGGGGAGACAAACTATGCAAACTGAACTTAGACAACAATTTATCAACATTTCGGGCACCATCATTTTTTTTGCAGGAATAAAATGATAGACATAGGAAAACAATACGCTTTCTTTTTCATAGCCTGGTACTTAACATTCACTGTTGCCATCTGGCACAATACTTCCAGTAACACCAAATAGTCAGAAGGGTACCATGGCAATTTTAACGGGGAATTTTCAAAACCCCTATTCTCAAATAAGAGAATTGATCAAACTAAATGTAAAAGCTTCCAAACTTCGTGACTAACACAGATGCTTCTATTGAAAACCTTTTCTCAATTGAGCCATCAATTCTCTTAGCTAACATCATAGAAAAAGTAGCATTAACACCTCTGAAGTCTTTCATACCTTCTTTCCATTACAATTGGGGAAAAATCTAATACATAGGTGCACTTGCCATAGAACTTCCTTGAGGCCTCAAACTAGGCCAAGCAGCCTCTCTTCAAGCCAGAATGTAGATTAGCTAGGAACACATGTGAAAGCTCACTTTCTATGTAAAGTTCATCAGTTATTCATGTAAACATTCACTGATAATCTTTAGCTAATCAATACAGTGATCTCCACAAATCAATAAAATGAACCTGCACATCCAAAAATCAAAAATATCTGACTCGGGGCTCCCAACAATCCTTTCAATCTCTAACCAATGCTTAGTGATGTAGGTGCAGCACCAGTCTTTCTTTTCATTATAATAATTCTAGGCCAAGGATACAGAAATGTCAGCATTGTCTTCATATTCTTCCAAACTCAGGGTTGAAGAAACAGACTTAGAGTCAATCCTTGCCATTACGGTGCCACTGGATGTCCTTATCTCCTGGGAGTCTGGAAAATAATCATTGGCACACGCAACCATCAATTCAGGGCAATGCACAGCAAGTGGAAACCACCAGCCTTATCCAAGCCACTGTTGTTAATTTTCTCTGGCAAGGGATTCCTCTTCTTAGATTGCATCCTCCTCCAAAAATCATCTAAATCAACGTGGCCCAAATTCATTTCTCTCACTTCACAAAGACTATTCTCCACGATAGAAACCATGGGGGTTCCTTGGAATTTGAACTTCATCTTTATGTACTCAAGAAACAAGATAATTAGAGACTCAGAGATATATGTCGAGAGCAAAGGATGGGGTAAGGCACCAGTAGGAAATTCCTTGTGCAAATACATGGAAATGGAAACTTCTAATTCCTCAAAGAGAATAACGAGCCTTTATAAAGAGATAGGGCTACTAGCTATGCTGACCTGTGAAAATAAAACTGTGCTAAAATTTTGCACGTAGCAAATTAGTTTTTTATACTCCTGCATCACATTCCCTTGTAACCCAATATCACCTTAGGCAAGCTCAAGGATTTATCAAAGTCACTTCTCATAAATTTGCCAAGGAAATATATTAATTATTGGCGGTAGATTTATCTTTATAACTCATAAATGCATGCCTCGACTTTCCCTCCAAAAATTGTGCCACTGTGTCTTCACGTACTTCAAATTGAATGCAAAGTGACAAGTGTCATTCCTTCGTACTGTATGCCAATGGAACAAATGATACTTGGGAAAGTGTGTTGTTCAAAGTCGGCAAGTCGGGTAGAAGTTGAACATCTAAACTAGGAGTTAGGGATTCAAAACTTCAAAGAATCTCTGACCTTTCGACTACAAAGAAGAAGGCAGAAACATTAAGACACAAGGAAAGACTCAAAGGATAGGAACTTGGGACAAGTTAGTAAGTCAGGCAGTTCAAGAACTTGTGAACCTGCCGACTTCAGTTCAAAAAGGTGGAGGATCGTTGATTACTGAAAGTAACAAAGTAAACTTTTGCTCGAGGAATGAACTAAGGGGAAAATCTGACAAAGAATGAACAAAGAATGGATATGGATGCTTTTTGAAGAAAAACAGGGTAACAATCATAATCACCTCATTGAGCTTAATCCAATTCATCGTCATCATCCTAATCCAATCCCCTTATCCATTTAATCCCATTTCACACCATAATCCTAATCGAATCCAATTATACCTCATCCAAAGTCAATCATCCATTATCCATCTATACATCCCTAATCATCATCCAATCCCAATCCTTAATCAAAAATCATCCTTTGAAATTCAAAAATTTGGTTAAGGACTTAACCCCTTTCAACACCATTCAATTTCATCCAACTTCCTCCAAAATCATCATCCAAACCATCACCGAAGGGTCCTATACCTAATCGGGCTAATCAATCCCCATCAATTTCCATCAAAATCCATCAAATCAAATCCCTAACATCTACCTTGAGGCCTTGTTTTCACAAAAAGAACCTCTGTCCCTAGACAAGCACCTATGTTTCCAAACAAGCATATTTATCTTTGAACAAACATTTATATTCTACATAAGCACCTCTGTAAAAATCAAGCACCTTGTATTCTATTGGGGAACCTCTATTAAAACAAGCCCAATCATCCCCAAATCTTAAGTCCCAAACCTTAGAAAATCAAAATCATCGAGTCATCCTACATCACATCATCCCAAGTCTAAACTCATCTAAAATCAAAGAAAAATCATGAATCTGTCTTACAATTATGATGATGATGATGATAGTCTTGTTGACCAAGATGAAATTGAAAATCTTGATGAAATCATCACAAGCAAGCTTGGCATAAA
This sequence comes from Cunninghamia lanceolata, assembly GCA_027924645.1. Classification (NCBI taxonomy): domain Eukaryota; kingdom Viridiplantae; phylum Streptophyta; class Pinopsida; order Cupressales; family Cupressaceae; genus Cunninghamia; species Cunninghamia lanceolata. The sequence continues at coordinate 5,161,699 of BSBN01001215.1, forward strand.
TTACCCTCACCCATCTATAAGCATGCAAACATCTTATGACCATGCATTATCTAGCACAAGCTATGCTCCCCACCTAATTGTATACTTTATGGTCATCCTTATGTCACCCTTGACACTTGGGAAATCCATTTTATCCCCAATTCATATCCCAACATCCATTATCTTATGAGGTCCTTGTTACCTTTTCCTCTTATCCACATCCTTCAACCCTTCATCAACAATGCCCTTCATATCCTTATCCCACTTGTCCAAATTCTTCATACTATTATCCACTGTCCCCACCATCCAATATACCATCTAATTCACAATCAAATTCTCCTACTAAATCAAGATCATTATTCTCATGTTTTCTCCAAGGACTCCTAGCTAAGGATCTAGAGAAAAAAAAAAAAGAAAAAATGAACTTGTGGAGTCATGCCACCCCACTAATCCAAATCCATCAAAGTGTGTCATTTATGATGTCGTCACCCACCTAACACCTATAAAAACCACACCACCCCCTTCCTTCTTTCTATCCAAGATCCTATCCCAAACATCTCCCATTCCTCCATCCACCCCATTAGAGGAGTCTATCCAAATGCCAAATGATGTTACACACTCTTCTCCCACTACACCATCCATGTAAATTTGGCTATGTCAAGAGCCTAGTCCAAAGCATGTTGAAACATCTAACGCCCATCCCAATCAAGATTCAAGTATCACAGCTCATCCTTTTTTCTTATGACATGAGACACAAAGTGATAAGTATCATAAGTGTAACCTAAGTGTGCCTTAAGTAAACTTAACTAGACAAGTGTGAATAGGACCTAATGTGAAACTAATTAGGTAATATACCCTATTCACACCAACACTCCATAGGCACATGTGCATATGCCTCACAACCAAAAAAATTATGATATCGTAATGAGGACTTTTTATCCATCCACACCTCTATAGGTGTGTTTTAAACAAGAGCTAATGTAGGAGACCTATTAACCAAGTAATAAGCCATAGAAAGTTATGCTTCTACTCATAACTTATATTCCAAGATAGGTCCACTAAGTATACTCCTAGACCTAGATCCATTATTGTCATATTCATCCCTTTTGCAATTCCATTCTACTAAGGAATATATGGAGTTTTCTTTTGTCTTTTCATTTTGTGCTCCTTGCATAATTCATCAAAATCTACTAAACAAAACTCACCATCATTGTCAATTCTCAAAACCTTAATATTTCTACTAGTCTAATTTTCTATTTAAGGGCTTTAAACTTCTTAAAATTATTGAATTTTCTTCTAAGGAAATACACCCATGTCCTCCTAGAATAATCATCTATAAAAGATACATAGTTATAAGACTTATAAATAGAAGAAATATTTACAAAACTAAATACATCATAATGAATTCATTCCAACACCCCATAAGATATGTGAGAACTTAAGAAAAACTAAACATGGTTTTGTTTAACATATATGAAATGTTCACAAAAGTCAAACTCAAGAGCATAATTAGATAACCCCTCTACAAGGTTTTTTACTTTTTAGTGTCCTAAGACCCTTCTCACCTATGTGGCCTATTCTTTGGCACCATAATATTGCCTTCTTGATAGGTAGATTGCTCTCTAAAGCAAGAGCTTGCTTAGGTACCCTAAAATCTTGGCCATTAAAATTGGATACAACACTCCTCTTCATTTCTATTTCTGATGATGAGAGTGTAGAATCTACAAATCTGTTAGTTGTAGGAAGAGAGGAACTATTGCACTAAACAATACATGCATCCAGTTGAAACAAAGTGCACACATGAACACCTTAGAAAGCATCATAGCTCCTTGCACTATTTTACACCATCTATTTAAGAAAAAAACCTACACACCCACATGATTTAATTTTATGATCGATAATAAATTACATGCCTTTAAATTTTTCCTTCCATATTTAATCTTCGCTTGTCTTTTTTTTTATACACATATTATTAATTCCTTTTTTTGCATATTATATTCTTGATACATATTTTATTAGAATTGAGGTTTCATTTTTTTATTTCTTTTATATTATTTTTTATGAGTTGAACCTTGCCTTTTACATATACTTTAATATTTTCACATTACTTTTTACTTATTTACCTTTTCTTTTATTTTATCTCTTTTTTCATTTGGAACCTTTCTTAGGTCTTTGCACTATTATCTAATATATCATATTTACACTTATTGAATACTATGCATTATTATACATATTGCAATTAATATTGTATTTATTATTTCTTATTTAATATCCCCGTCTTTTTCTTTCTATACACATAATGTTAATACTTATCATATATTTTATTTGAATTGTTGTTTTTATTATTTATTTTTTTTATTAATTGTAATTATTTGCAACATGTCTTTTAAATATATTATAATATATTCCCTTTATTTTTTACTTCTATTATTAATTCTTTGTTCTTAACCTAATATTTTTTGTCCTAGCTAACCCTAATTCCCCTCCTCATCCTTTTTAATGGGCAAGCCTGCAATCCAAATCATAAGAATCCTCTTCCTGATGATGGATCACTGAGCATGATATGAAATGTTGAAGCAAAAATACACACAATTTAATCCAAAAGCATCTACTAAAAATTGCATGCCTATTAGTGTGAATGAGGTATATTTCCTAACTAGTCTATTTCCTATCTAGTTCTCCACTTAGGTCCTTTTGATAGTAGGTTAAATTTAGTTAAGGACTTTTTCACTTTATCCCACATTGGTTGTGTTTTTACTCTCCTAGGTGATATATCCTATATATACTCACATATTTCTATCATTGTAATCACTCATTCTTGTATGTTTTGCATTCTTGTTGAATAAAATATAGTTTATTCTGTCATTTCTTATTTCCTATTTATGCTTTCCTTTAGTCATTTGCATTCTTGGGTGGCTTCACAACCTTGAATCTTACATGGTATCAAAGTGTGGTGGTGAGTTGTGGGTTAGCTTTTAGTAAATTTAGGAGTGTAGGTCTATTATTTTCTTAAAACATTAAGTATGCTCTTCTCTTGAATCCTTGAATGATCTAGAGAATCAAAAAGGTGTCAACGGAATATTATATTTTGAGGGGTTCCTTTTCTAATTTTCTAGTTGTAGGTGCATTATTGAAGCTCCCTAGAGTAAAATTGAGCTCACCATTGGGTTTAAAGTAGATGAGAAAGTCAAATTTGCCTTTTGTTTCATTCTAGTTGAACACCAAGGGCTAGATCTGCAATGGTTTGAAGATCAATTTTTTTCTATCAAAGCTAGAAGGTTGCTCATCTTTGGGAAATTTTGAGGTCAAATGGATCCTACCATTATCTGTAGAAGCCCAGGAACCGCCATTTTCATATAAGATTTCTCTAGTTTGGACAATATTGCCTCTAAGGGAAAAACTTTTGGGTTCCCAAGTTGTACGATCCATTGTACTGTATGAAATTTTGTAAAAAAATTGTGTTGCATGCACTACCACTATAGCAGCAGTATGCTCATAGTGCCACCACCCCTAAGTGGCACTAGAATCCATGGCCATCACACCCCACCAACAATAGCCTGAACACCTCACCACCACCTTCGGTGGTGCTACCAAGACCATGCCCCTCCATCACTAATAGGAATATTTGGTGACTATTTTGTTTCAAACCTCCATTTTTTCCTATAAAATAGTAGTTTCAAAAAGTGCTTTAATGCCAGAAGAGAAGTGGTTTTCATTTGAATTGAGTAGTTTCTGCATACAATAGAGTTTTCAAGCCAATCGAAGGACAATTTTAAAATATTTTGTCCCAAAAAAATGTTCTTGTAGAATCTCAACATATTTTTGTAATCATGTCATCATGACATTAGCATCCCCTTTTTCAAAATTTTGGCCCCCACATCATTGCTACTTTTGATTTTGCAGTTTAACTTCAAAGGTCAATATCTTGAGCATATGACCTCCTTTTAAAACACATTTTTTTATTTGAGGTGAAATTTCATTCTCTTTATAGTGGTGTAATCATTTTCTCTCAATTTATCACACTTTTCTAGAAAAATATTTTTCTCATCAGATTTGGTAGATAATCATAGTTTTTTAAACTTCAAAGGCTTGTAACTTTCACGTATGATCTTAGATTGAGGTGATTTTTTTAAGTGAATATTTTTTCAAGACCTACCTAGTGGTGCTATTTTAATGTTTTTATTCTAATCTCAAACTACAATTAGAGTATTTGGTCCATTTTGGACATTGTAAAAAATTAGAAATAATTATAACATTATACATGCACTAATCTATAAAGTGTCAAATCATATTTTTTGGGACCAAATTCTTTGATCAATTGAAGTTGGAGGGGAGGGGTCTCTTTGTGTGTTTTGTACTTGTGCATATCTTCTCCTTCTGCTTGTGCTCTAGTTTTCCTTCATAAATGGGTTATTTTGAGTTTTCATTGTTGACCCCACACAAAAATAATTCAAGGAATCAAAATGGATGGAATGCCTTAATGCAACAAGGATATACTCCTTATGTTGAGAAAAAGGTAGATGGACCCAAAGATGATAAGGAAAAGATACAATCGATTCTTGAACATATTAAAGCACGTGACTTTCTTCGTAAAACTTACATTTCCCTTGATCTTATGTTTCATATTGAAGCGTGTACAAATTTACATGATACTTGGGAAAAACTTAAAATTCTTTATGGTAAAAATAATGAAGTTAGAGGCTATCATATTGACACTAAATTGATGAGCCTTGACCCAAAATGCTTTGACAAAATCTAGGATTATATCACAAATGTCAATGACCTTAGAGAATAATGTAAATCATGTGGCATTGAGAAAAAAGGAAATTTGGTTAGTATTTAGTTCCATTAACAAACTTGGCCCCAAATATGCAATTTTTTTTCTAGATTTCACACTCACAGGTTGAATACGGGATCAACATATGTTATGCCTTCATTCACATCCTTCTCTAGTATGTTGATGCATGAATAAGGGAATATACTTTCCATGGGTGGGTGATCCCACAATACTGGGTTACACTTTTTGGCCAAACTTGACATTGAAATGAACATTTTGAACTAGATCTTCACTTTCAGACACCTATAGCTACTAAACTGTGAGGAATTTGAAGATGATGCAAACTAGTGATTTTTGACATTTTGTCTATAGATTCTAAATATATATTTTTTTTAATTTTTGGAATCAAATAGCATTTCTTTTCCCATCTCCTTCGATAACTAGTTTTTCAAAGTAAACGCCATTTTTACAAAGTGATGTGTACTGTGTAAAACATAACATTTTTTCTATGAAGGATAAAATTCTTTTTTTTTAATTTAGATTTGTAACTACAATATATAGAGGATGCATTTGGTTTCATAATTTTTTATTGAATTTTTTTTTAATTAATTTTTTAAGTCAAACTAATTACAATTTAGACATAGGTGTACTATAAAGAGCATAAATGTTTTTGTATGTATCAGAATTCAATTTTGTCTTCTTTTTGGAATAAGGAAATCAATACCTAGAGGACATGTATTTTGTAGTTTTTTTTTTTTCTATATTTTCCTATTTTTCCATATGTATGAAACAAAGACCTTGATGTTCATTGAAAAACCTACATTCACAAGAAATAAAAAATGAATATAATAATCAAATTAAATAAATTTAAAATTATACTTTTTCGGAAGCTTATAATAAGGAAGTACATACTTACAAAACATAAATTTTAAATGAATTCATTTGATCTGCCAAAAGGTAAATCAAAAGTGGTTTTTTATCAGCACTTTGATAGGTGTAGAGGAGACTACATTATAGATATGGTTTAAAACTAGTGGGGTTCTATCCAAGGGGGTTTGATCTAAGGGTGTTTGATCAAACTCTCTTCAATTAAAATCCTTTAAATGGAACCTTTCAAAGCTTAAATCATTATATTTTCTAAAAATATGTGATTTTAGCAAAAATCAGGATGTCCTAGAAAGTGTAACCCATTATTGTGGCAGCACCCGGGTCTCCTAAAGCCATCTCAATCTCAAGTTTTATTGATTGGTTAGCCAAAGGGATGGAAAGAGTCGGGTCAATCTAAAAAAGAAAAAAAGAAGTCTAAGAAGAACCCATAGAAATATCAAGTACGATCCTCATCTACCTCAAAATTACACTCCAAATCCTATCCATGTAAGGGGAATTCACATAAGAAGGAAAGACCAACTTGTAGCTGCTACAAGAAGGTTGACCATGAGGAACATGCATGTCATAAGAAGTGGATCAATGAGCTGAAATATATTTTGAAAAGGAACAACATTAACCTACCCTTCTCTATTGCTCACCAATCCTCCACTCCTTCAAAATCACGAAAGGGAAAGAAACAACACGTGTTTCTTCTATAGATTCTTCTAGGCAGTGGATTCTTGAATCAGGTGCTTCACACCATTAGGCTCTAATAGAGAATAGTTTTCTTTTTTGGAGCCTTATTACATGCCTCATATTCTCATCGAGAATGACTATCCAATGGATTTCATTGGTAAATGCAAAGTTGATGTTGGTACTAGTACATTTGAGGATGTTCTCTATGTGCCTAACTTGTTAGCCAACATTCTCTCTATATGTACCAGATCATTCATCTCAAGAATGGAAAGAAGGTAAAATTCACTCTAAATTTTATTATCATCATGGATCTTGAAGATAATACTCACCTCATAGTAGGAATGGATGACCATCATTCTTAGCACTATGTTTTTTCTCACTTTGTACCTGATGCCCCCACTAAAACATTTCTCACCCATTCAAATTATGTGAGAAAAATGTGGCATGACCAATTTGACCATCTAAACTATCACTACCTTTAGTTGATCACCACATAGGACATGGTTATAGGTCTTCCTCGTATCATTTTTTAGATGGTGTTTCATCAATTTATTCCTTGGGAAATCATATTGAGGAAAAGTTTGACAAAGGGAAGGCTTAGAAGGATTCAAAAGTCCTTGACCTAGTTCACAGTGACTTGGTAGGTCCCTTTCCATCCTTGTCTTTTAGCAAGGCTTTCTATTTTCTCACTTGAAATCATTGATGACTATTACATATACATGGGTATTCTTCCTTCAACAAAAAGGTGAAGTTTTTGATAGGTTTTAGGAGTTCACTTAGGCTTATACAAAAAAACAATCTAGAAATTTTGTCAATATTCTCTGCATTGATAATGGAAAAGAATATGGGAACCATTGCTTTGAACAATTATACACTTTTGAAGGGATTGATCTTCAACATTTAGTTGGCTACACACCTAGTAGAATGGTGTTGTAGAGAGGAAAAATAAATCTATAAAAGAGATGGCTAGTTGCATGATCTATGCTCATTCCCTTGCACTTAAATATTTGGCTAAAGCTATCAACAATATTTCTCACATTCAGAACAAGGTTTGTTGAAGGCACAAGACAACTGAGAGGGAGGGTGAATCAGTTGTATCAAAAATACATTTTCATTCCCTGTGGCGAAAGACCTTCAAATGCTTTCCATCTCATCAGTATGATAACCGGCTCTCTAACTCCAAATAAGTAATGCAAAATAACTCTCTTGCCAAAATAGAATAACATGGTCTGTATAGTACTGTGTTTGCTTTTCTCCTCCTTGCAAGAAAATGACACCATTAACAAGAAGACTTTTAGATTAAAGATGTCGGCATATGACGTTCATAATTTTTGATCGAGTTTGCACAGTTTTTTGCTTACTGGCAAGTAGGTCTATGTTGTTCTATTTGTGCGATATCAAGAAAGAGAGCAACCAATGGCTACTTCCAAGTTTAGCAATGTTTTTGTGAAAAATTAATTTGACACAACTACAGATGAAAAACGTGCAAAATGCTTTAGTTATTTTGGTCCTATCACTAGTTCAGTTGTTATGAAGGATGTGAATGGAAAATCCAAAGGCTTTAGATTTATTAACTTTGAAAATGCAGAATCAGAGCCAATGCACATCAACTGTTTAATAGATTGGCTCAATATTTGGATAGATAATTACATTATACACAGGGGTATATGAGAGGTATGAGAACCACTTGAATACCTCAGATAAATGTTGTTACAGGAAATACAAAGAGTACAGGGTATGCAACAATAACTACTTTGAATGTAGCATGTATGCTGATTGTGGAAGATAGAGATTAGACACGTAAGCAACCTCAAAAGAATTCCATGCTTCATGCAGATGCCTGGGTATGGACACTTACTATTTTCTTGTTAGAATGATGTATTTTCAAATCTTCTTTTGAAACCTATTACAACACATTGCAAATTATCAAACAAGACCTCCTAAAACACTGCAGAAAACTTTGAAAGAGAATAAACACAGGAAGTTTTCACAACTTGTGGCAAATATTTAATCATGAAATACAAATATCAAGGGTTTGAGTTTCTCTCAGTCCTTGAATCCACGCTTCCAGAAATATCAGATACTTCTCTAGGACACATCAGTTTGGCAGATTTCAGGGAGACAATGAAACAAGAGAAAAGATCACCGATGAGTCAGAAGTTGTTTGACAGTGGATTAGCCTAAGCAGCTGGTTTTCCCATGGCAGTCCAATGCACAAACCTTGTTTTAGAATGTATGAAGCATTACAAACCAGAAACTAGAGAGATTAGAACTATTAATGACAAACTAATTGTCAGGTTAGGCAGTGTTTCGATTGGTATTACTTTCAGGTTACCTATCAGAGATTAGTTTGTGAACATAGACAAAAGGCTTGCTCATCAATATTTCAATGAAAGGAAACATCAATGTCTCAACACCATTGCAAAACACTGGTTACATACACCGAAAGGAGGAAAATCACAGTTGCCTAAAGTCCTTCACAGATCATGTTTCATAGAGGATATTTCCAATATGATTGTTCTACTCCATAGAGTGATGGGAGATGAAAAAGCAGCAAATTTTGAAATGTGGATGTTCCTTTCTGTAAATGTTATTTGTGTGGGAAATCAGTTTATTGATTGGGGCAGCATTATTAGTGACAATTTGCATTATCAATTGACCAATTTTGAATTGAATGAACACTTCTACATGTCCTCTTACTTATTTTATGAAACTGCATGCATGAAAACATGGCCAGGTCTTGCTACCAAAGGAACTTATGATAACATGACACAGATCTATGATCATTACCCTCAGTTGCAACTAGAACAAAGTTATAAGCACTACCGCAGGGTAAATGATGCTTTCACAATGTTGACAGTAAGAGAACTTCAAGGTAACACTGCACTCCAGATATCACCAGAAGCTGCCAGTTTAATCAAAATATATGGAAGCTAATTCATCCAATATCCTAGATTTACCTATCTGAGAGTTGGCGGGTTTGATGGATATCCATATAAATTACCTAGATATGTAGATGACAAGATGATATTGATAGAACTATGCAGGCAAATTGGTTCACATAATAAGAAATGCAAAGACAAGAGGAAACCTAGAGCTTCATTTCCCATTGTCCTTAGCCACTACAGATGCAAATCTTCCATAGATGCTCAAAATATATAGAGATCTCTAATAAAAATTAGCTTGTATGCCTAAACTATGAGATTCCCTTTTGACAACAAAGCATATGTCAGAGACAATCTACAGCTTAGTGCAGGATACTGTCACTTTCCAAAACTTGAAGACTTTTGGGAAGATTGTGAAAATGATTATGAGGTACGTAAATGAGACTGGATGAGGATGACCATTTCACAAATCAGAGAATTCAAACTAGATTGCAATACAGATGGAATTGAGGAAGATGGTTCAGAATTAATTGATCCTGTGTATTTTGATAAAATTGAAACACAGTCTGTACCACCTATCAACTGGGCTAATGAGGAGGTCAAAGATTTGGGTATAAGAACTACACATCTCATTTAAAAGACTAAATATTGGGAAAAGAAAAAGGCTATTGAGGCCATAGCTACTAAACCGACAAGTAATAATGCTTTATCATCAAGTAGAAAAGATAAGCATTCAAATTCTTCTTCTTCTTCTTTTCATTCTCATTCTCCATCTTTAAACATTGGTTCACATAAGAATACTCAAGAAGGAGATGATGGAGAAGATCCATCAAGAATAAAGGGTCCTAAGAGCATTTGCGAAAATGATGAAAAACAGAAAAGAGGGAAGACAAAAATGAAGGATAATACATTGCCTCCCATACAGGAAGTAGTTGAAGAAAACAAGTCCACAAGTCCTAAAATAATCCATCAAAAGGATGAGCATTTGAATATCTCTCCTTTACTCCTTGTTGTTTCTCCTCCTCATGATACAACTCATTCACCTCATGCATTACAATCTTTACTCCCACCACCTATGAACATATTCAGTGAGCATATTCTTCCCTCAAACATAGTACCTCTTTCCACAAATATTCTAGAATCCTCACATAATCCTTCTTCTTCCTGGTTGCAACAAAGTTTGTCAAGAAAAAGAAACAATGCTTAATTAATCATGCCCGATTTTGATACAGTCTCCAATTTGCTGCAAAGGTCTCCCAAATCTAAAAAGAGCAAGGTTACATCAAGGATGGCAGTGGATTCTTCATCAGGCAATGTTTATGTTGAAGTTGCACAACCTGTTTCAGAAAAGGATTTGAATGAGGCTACAGAAAGTGATTTCAACATCACTAAGATAGATCTTGGTCCATCTACATATGAGGGTGACATGCAAAACTTTCAAGTATTGGCTGCCCAGTTAATAAAGAGAATAGAGAAAGAAAGGCACATGAAAGATCAACTAAAGCAATAGGTGCAAGTTTTGACATCCTATCTCAAAGCCATCATAGATACATCAGCTTTGTCTCTTGATACTTCCTCTACCTCCACTAATTTCTCTCTTGAGAATAATGTTGAAAAAGAAAGTATTGAAAGTGTCGGCAAATATCAATTGTATGGAAAGGTGACAAAAAAATGGGTTGAGCATATGAAATTAAAAGCACTCAATTTCATTGAGCAAGCAAAGAGTCTATTTGATGAAGCAGAAACAAAGAGGGAAGAGATTGATAATGAAATGAGAGGTATCCAAAAGGAAGAATTGTTATGGCAGGGAATATCCAAGGACCTCAGTGAGATGATCAAAACTGATAATGAGATATTATTTGCTGAAAAAATCTTTTCAAATATTGAAGAAAACCAATCTAGTTCTTGGCTTTGTTCAGTTGAACGGAAATTGTCAAATAATAAGACAAGTGTTGGCAGCTCAAGAAATGCTCTTGGAAACTTGTGAACAGGTGAAGATGAAGATTCAGGCTGATTTATTGGCAATCAATCCTGATGGAATTGAGAAAGATAAATTTTCAGTTTTGGAAGCCCAAGCTATCAAAAGAAACTTTGAAGACATGATTAACACAGAGTTGTTCAATAAACAGATTTTCAATGAAGGACTTATGGATAAATTGAATCTCATCTTTGTTGCTGTCAGTTCTGGCATTGATCACATATCAATTTATCGACATAATTTGAATGATGTCCATAAAGATCAATCAGAATGGAAGCTTCTTATGATAGGATTAATTGTTCCCAAAAATAAACTTATAGCTACAGTAGTCAGGATGTTCAGAGCATACAAAACAAAGTCTCCTCTTCCTTCATGGCAGTTTGTAGCAATAGAAACATCTTCAAATGGTACCAAAGGTGGCAAGGATAAAACCTGATGGTTTCTTGTGAGATCAATCTTATTGGTCTACTTTTCAAAGTTTACAAAGTGATAGGTTTTAGTTCTCTTTCTATGAAAGTGACTTTATGTCACTCTTTTGTAATTAAGTTGAAAAGTGCACTTTATTATTTAGGGAACATTTGAAATGACTGTATAAAGGTTAATTAAAGTGCATTTTTATTTTCCATAAAATATTTTGGGTAGTTACGAGAAGTAGTTATAAGGTAGTTATAAAGTTGGTTACTGAAACACGTCTATATATACAAGGCTTGGTGTTTGTTAAAAGGACTTTTTGGCTTTCACATTTCAAAGGATGCTATGAAAGATAGAGTTGTTAACTCAGTGTGGAGAAATAAGAGACATTTTGGATTGTGTGATCTCAAATATCTTCTTAACATTATTCATTCCTCTTATATTGACGGATGATGTTTTCTTTACATAATCTTGCATCTGCAATGTGGAATAACAACTAGTCTCGAAAGAATTGATTGCTAGATAATGTTTCAATGTATGTTTAATATCTCCTGAATCGTTTCTTCTTTCTAATACTACATATGCTCACTTTAATAGTTTAAGAAGTGTTCTTATATTGTCTTAGTGGGATTGTTAAATCTTATACATGCAGATTGAGTCAATGTTCATAAGTCCATTGTCTTAATCTTCCAAACCTTTCTTTAATTTCATTTCTTTCTCAAAAATCCTAAAAATCCATAAATCATCAAATGAGGGAGCTGCCCCTCTACACACAGAGGTAAGTTGATAGAAAAACTACAACTTTACCAACTGTTGATACTTATTTTCACTATGTGTTATCTGGGCAAGGAGTCAATATAATAATCTATATGTTATAGTGCAAAATCTATTTACCAACACTCCCCACCTAATTGTATACCTTATGGTCATCCTTACGTCACCCTTGACAAGGGAAATCCATTTTATCCCCCGTTCATATCTCAACATCCATTCTGGTATGAGGTCCCTGTCACCTTTTCCTCTTATTCACATCCTTCATCCCTTCATCAGCAACACCCTTCATATCATTATCCCACTTATCAAAATTCTTCATACCATTATCCACCATCCCCACCATCCAATATACCATCTAATTGTTGGCAAGAGACACTATATGGATTCATGGTTGTTGTCATTGATGGCAACAAAGGTCATCCCACATATCTGCAAGTCATGGTGTGTCTCTACCAGAAGTCAGAATGAAGATTGTTGTGGTCCGGTGAACAAGAACAAAGCAGTGGCAAGGTCTGACAAATTGGTCCGGATCTCTCAGAGGAAGTATCTTGGTGCAGTACGGATTTGGGGAAGTCAAGAGGACTACCTTGAGTGGTATATTCCAAGGATTTAGCCTCTGGTGATGGACAAGGAAAAAGATATGAATAGTTGAGTACTGGATTCCTGAGTGACAGTGAGAACAGAGGAAGAACTGACTGACAGAACATCAGACTGTTTTCCGGATGTGTTACTGTTGATGGTAAAGGTTGTGAAGACATGAATCATGTTTGGCTGACATGATTAATGATATCTACAAGTATATGCTTGATCCGCATTACTTGATGTGCAAGGATTCAGCTGACAGAACAGAGTTTGTGAGAAAATAGACTGTTCCGGATGCCGACTAGAAAGGTGATGAAATTACTTGTGCGGATAAATATGCACTATGGATTTAGTTGTGAGAGTTGTTTTTAAGCAATGATGATATATGTGAATAAGTGCAGAGCAGAGTAGAAGGAGTAGGAAAGATCTGGCATGTGAAAGGAAAGTAGAATAAAGAGAAGAGGAAAGATGAAGTGTAGCAGATCAGTGTACTGAGCCTAACCGGAACTGAACTCTAGCATATGTGGATGCTTCTAATTAGTTCAAGTATTGTATAACATTCTTTTGTAGATAGTGTGTCTCCTTGTAGGCAGTGTGCCTCTTTGTGAGTAGTGTGCTTGGGCAGTGAGCCTTAATTGGCAAGTGCCATTTTGTAATTCCTTATTCTTCTAACAGAGAATAATCTTTGGCTTAATCACCCCGTGGTTTTCTCCCTTAACAGGGTTTCCACATCAAAAATACTGTGTAATGTGTTTCTCATTTCATGGTAATGTTTGTTTGTTTGATTCAATGCTGCATTGATTAATAAGAAAGTTCAAAAGAAGAAATAATTAGGATAACTGATTCACCCCCCCGCCTCTCAGTTATCAACACTAATCCACAATCCAATTCTCCTACTAAATCCAAATCATTATTCTCAAGTTTTCTCCAAGGACTCCTAATGATCTAGAGAAAAAAAATGAACTGTGGAATCATGCCACCCCACTAATCCAAATCCACCCAAGTGTGTCATTTATGATGTTGTCACCCATCTAGCACTTATCCAAAATCCTATCCCAAATATCTCCCATTCCTCCATCTACCCCATTAGATGAGTCTATCCAAATGCCAAATGAAGTTACACACTCTTCTCCCATTGCACCATCCATGCAAATTTGGCTATGTCAAGAGCCTAGTCCAAAGCATGTTGAAACATCTTACCCCCATCCCAATCAAGATCCGAGCATCTCAATTCATCCTTTTTCTTATGACATGAGACACAAAGTGATAAGTATCATAAGTGTAACCTAAGTATGCCTTAAGTAAAATTAACTAGACAAGTGTGAATAGGACCTAATGTGAAACCAGTTAGGTAATATACCTTGTTCACACCAACACTCCATAGGCACATGTGCATATGCCTTACAACAAAAACAATTATGATATCGTAATGAGGACTTTTTTCCCAACCACACCTCCATAGGTGTCCTTTAAACAAGAGATAATATAGGAGACCTATTAACCAAGTAATAGGCCATAGAAAGTTCTACTTCTACCCATAACTTCTATTCCAAGATAGATCCACTAAGTATACTCCTAGCCCTAGATCTATTAGTGTCCTATTCATCCTTTTCGCAACTCCGTTCTACTAAGGAATATAAGGAGTTTTCTTTTGTCTTTTCATTTGGTGCTCCTTGCATAATTCATCAAAATCTACTAAACAATTTACTCACCGTCATTGTCAATTCTCAAAACCTTAATCTTTCTACTAATCTAATTTTCTATTTAAGGGCTTTAAACTCCTTAAAATTATTTAAGTTTCTTCTAAGGAAATACACCCATGTCCTCCTAGAATAATCATCTATAAAAGATAAATAGTTATAATACTTAGGAATAGAATAAATATTTACAAAACTAAATACATCATAATGAATTAATTCTAACATGTCAGAAGATTTGTGAGAACTTAGGAAAAACTAAACATGGTTTTGTTTACCATATATGCAATTGTCACACCTCAAATTTTGACCATGTTTTACTTTTTACTTGCACATAATTAGTAGTTAATTATGCATGAATTAATGATTTGACGTTATGTGAAAATGTCAGGATAAATCAAGGATATCATGAGTTTATGTTTATATGACTAGAATTTAGACATGTGATTATAAGATGTCTTGATTATTTATTCATAAGGTTTATGAATTGACTAACAATGCACTAATCCTAGTTTGGTGATTGCAAGTTGTAACCAATAAACAAGTTTTCCACCCTCTAATAAAGAGAGGGAGAGCATCATCAAAGAGAAGAGAATAGACGCATGGATAAGAACAGATCATTTACCATCTAAGTCTCATGCTTTTACATTTTATTGAACGTTCATTAAGTTTGGTAAGTTATGCTTAACCAATTGGTCTAAGTTTAGTTTTGACTCGACAAATTGTCAAGTTTCAACTAAATCCATTAAGCCTAGGTTTTGTTGAAAACTAAGTCAGGATCTAGTATATGACCATCAACAAGGAAATGGTCAATAGTCGTTATTCCTTTGTGTGAAGAAATATATTTTATCTTACTAGAACTAATTAATACTAGTAGTTAAACTACTTTATTATCGGTAATTCCTAATTGGAATTTCATTATGATTATTTATCTATTTTTGTGTTTAAACAATTTTGAGAGGGGGAGAATACCTTGACCCCATTCTCATATTTTATCGAGTGTTAAAAATAGCATAAGTATACATTTTATACACCTATATTATGTTTATATATATATATATATATATATATATATATATATATATATATTTACTATGATCTAGAAGTTCAATTTTTTTTTTCAATGAGCTTCTTAAGGGAGCATGGTATAGTTGCAATTTAACACAAACCACTACATGATCTTATGTGGATGTTTGACTCCTTTACTCCAGAATAGTTTTGGAGAGTATGGAGGAGGTATCGATCAATTTAGGAGTGGTCATAATGACCAATTACTCCATTATTGTTTATGCATGCCACTTAGATTGAAATCAGGCATAAATGTAGGAGGAATCCATGGTATTTTGGAGATTTAATCCTTTTGAAAGGATATACATCAAGGGAAATTATATGCGTTGGGTCTGGACTGTGTGGGAGTGACTCCAACTGCATAGAGAAAGGGAAGGGCTATGTTAGACACAGAGCTTTATATTGTTCAAGAACCCATGGGGGCAAGGGATTTGGTGAGACTCAAGAGAGCTCTATTATCTTATATCATAGAGAGAGAGAGAGAGATCTATTGTCTTATAGAATCTGAAGAAAGAGAGCTCTGTTATCATCTACAGAGGATAAAAATGCAGAGGAAGGGATATGATAGCTTGGATAGCAGTGGTTGGAGGAAGAAAATAACTTAGGTTATGGAAAACCATCGACATATAGAAGTAAGGATATCTCTTATATGCAACTCATTACATTATAAAACTGTAATATTTAGATTATGTGTGAATATTTAGAGATAGAATGAAACCACAAAATGCTTGTGATAGTTGAGTACAAAGTTGTGTTAGTGAAAATGTCTTCAGATAGCAGTTTAAACTGCAGAAGATAAACTTGATAGAACATTTTAATTTCAATTTTTCATGCCATCATTGTATCTTTGAACTCATAGAGTAAATATGCAATAAAATTTTGCATTTGATAGCCACCAAATTATGGCAAAATGGTTTTGAATAACATTGTTTATTCATAGGATTCCAGTCTCAAAGAAATTATCTCTTACCTATATATACACTCAAGCAATCATAGGTTGTGTTTGTTGTCAAAAACACTAAAAAATTTGTAGAAATCTATCTTATAAATTGCAGAGACTGGACCTTTTGAGAACTTTGTTTTAGACTTAGGAGTCGAGATCAATAAGTTTAGATAGAGATAGATTTATATCTCACAATGATTTATATGTATAGTTTTATTGTTCACAATCATAAGATTTTATGATAGATATTCACTTATTTTAGAGTATATAGAAATGATATTGATATTATTAGAAACACATAAGGATAGTGATATATTATCACATATGCATTCTACAACAATGATAAGTATTATCATTATATTCAAAGGATGTTATACATGATTTTATAACCTATTCTATAATGAAATTCAATTTACATAAGAAGACCAATAGGTCAAAAATATTGTATTATTATTATTGTAGACTCAAACCTATTTAGGTTGAAAGATTGAACATAGTCAAGAGTACCTATGATAATTGTAGTATTAATTAAGATCTTATTTGAATTAGGATTAACCTCATGTTCTATAGTTATACATGATATGAGAAATGTGAATTCGAACAATGCCCAAGTGGTCAAGAGTACACTAGAGGTTATCATTTCCATGTTTTACTATTATGAATTTTGGAAAACAAGAGTATTTTTTGTTACGATGTATTGGGTTGGAGAAGTTAAAACCCTAGAAAATCAACCCAAAAGGGTTTAGGAAACTTGAAAACTCTTAATTCGATTATAACATCAAATTAGTCTATTGTTTATTATGGTCGAAATTGAATAGTAGAGAAACCATAGATCAAAACATGTAGAATTTAGGAAGAGTCTATGAAGCACTTATGATAAATAAATGATTTCTTGTTAGATTTAGAAACTTGAGATATAACACAAGACTGCTCAGTCTTTGGGTCATTGAGTAGAATGACAGGAAGTCATAGACCCTGGTATTTGCAAGTATGCAAAAAAGGACTCTCTGAAAGGTTAAAATAACCTAAACCTACATATTGTATATATCCTAGATTAAGGATTAAATTCTAAGTCAAATTGACTAGGATTTGAGTTTAGTTAAGACAATTTATGTCTAGAGATACTTGTCAAGCACTTGTCAAACTATAGGATGAGGTAGTTTCCAAGTTGAGTTAGAGGTGTGTGAACACCTGACTACATTTATTGCAAACGTCTATTTATAGAGAAACTTTTGCCAAAGTGATGCATTTGTCTCTGCATGCATTAGTTGGTTCACATTGTCTAGATTGTGTAACCTATCATAATAATCATACTTAACTAGAAGATTGTCTAGATTTGTTTGGTCAATTAGTTATGCAAGACACAACACTAGGACTCACATGGTAACAAGTATTGGTTTCTTATGTCTATACTCAAGTTTATTTCAATAAGCACACTTAAATTTTTCTATCTTAGGTTTCCCTTGACTTGAAGAAATTTTAGTGTTGACTTTGGAGGGCTTAGAGTTTTTATATTTATTGGTCTCCTTGTCCTTCTATGTGTTTTTCCTCTTCCATTTGTTGTTTGAAGCCTAATGTTGTTTCCCATTCCTAGTAATGAGGGCTTGAGGTTTTGAGGACTTCAAGGTGCCAATATGTATTAACTTATCCTACTCCCTAGTTAAGTCAATAATAAAGTCATCTAGAGAAGGCATTGTCCATGAGGCTCCAAGAGCTCTTTTGGTGGAATAGAAAGTAGATACAAACAAATAATATTCAAGACCTAATTTGGAGAGAATATAAAGAACATGTTGATCATCTTTTTTTTCTATTCCACATTCTTTCATTTGCAACTTTAATGATTTGAATATAGTGAAGTAATCCTCTAGAGTGTCAAAGGAATTGGGACTTAAGATTATGAGTTCATTCTCTAACTCATGACCTCTCATTTCATCTACCTTCCCAAAGATTTTCTCTAATGCAAGCCAAACTTCATTAGGTGTTTTCAAGGCTTATACATGAAAGAAGAGTTCAAAGGACACATTAAGACACATAAATCCAAAGGATTGATCACATTTGTTAAACCATTTTTATTTAGATTCGTCGTCAGTAGGTTCTTTCTCAGTGCCCATTGTTACCCTATACAACCCTTTATTCTCTAATGCAAGTAGTTTTGATTTCCAATCATGATAATTAAAGCATGTTAAAGGCATGGAAATCTTATTTGAATCCATGCTTTGAATTAGATTGTTGTAGAAATTAGAAGTGCGGAAATGAAATTTGAAAAGAAATGCTAAAGGGAAATGTAGAAGTGCATGAGACACGACACAAGAACAACCCCCTTGATTCAATTTGAGATCCCCCTTGAACTTTGGCGTGCTTTATAATTTTAGTGCATATAGGCATGTCCAATTGGGAAAAAAAATGGCACTTTATAAGTTTAGTGTGATAATGTTTCTAATGGATTGGACTCAAAAAATCAAGAACTTTCAAAATTTATAACACTTAATTACGAGTAGCCAATCAAAAATTACAATGATTTTTGTGTTTTCCTATCTTGCCTAAATTTGCAATTAATTTTTTTGCAAAATTCATTTCAAATGAAAAATAAAAGAGAGGTTGGAGTTAAGCCTTGTTGGTAGGGCGTAACCATAACATGTGACCAGGGGGCTAGGAAGTTTGATGGGTCTCCCCCTCCTCTTAATGATGAAATCTTGGGGTGAATTCTGACCTCAACAATTTCCTAGATCCTCCAATGAATAGTGCACCCTCCTACTCAATTAACTTTGATGCCTTGTAACAAGGGATGCCTTAAAAACAAGGGTGAATCCTTGCCAAAGAATACAAGTCATTCTACCTTCTTTCCAAATAAAACAATCAAGCCTTTCTGCAATGACATGCCACCGTGGAATAGTAGGTCATGCCTGTGCCTCCCTCTATAGGTCATCCATCAGCCTTTAAATAGTGACTCTTGGATCCTCCTTCATGTAGGCAGTTTACATAGGTCATTGACCCTCTGAGGCACCTCCTTCCTGGGTGATTTGTGGTCATCAAGCCTTTCACACACTGGTTGATTTGCCTCCTCTATGTCCATGCAAGGAAATCCTCTCCAAATGCATCAATCTACTACTGTCAGTGGTAAGAAACATCAAAACTAGTGCTATAAAAATAATGTAATAGCTATAGTTATGACAAACCCTACTAAACATCAACCATGTGATCAATGTAGAAGTGGTGGATATCCAAACACAGACTGAAAACTCTCCATTAGAGGTTCCCAATTGAAAGTTACTTTTTCCCATGGCTGGAAACCCCTACAAAATCACTTGTGTGAATGCCAATGAAGTTAGGTGGAGGCTAATAATGATGACATCATTGTTAGGGCTAAAAATTAGGTCCATAGCTGTCCTGAGAATACTTCTGATGTCATGTTAGGACAACGACCGTTGTAAGCTCCACATGTGTACAATAAATTTCTACAAAATAGGAGATACAAAGAGAGACTTGGAAGCCCCATAAGATATGTTGCAATGCTCGTAGATGCTCAATGAAGTATGTTGAAGCTACTTTGTGAATGCTCAGCACAAAATCCAAAGATAAGTATGAATCCATCCTTTGAAACCTGCTCCAAAAGAACTGATGACAAGGATGAAGATGGATGCACAATACTATCAAGGCCCATCATTACTTTGTGAAGGCTTCATATAGGTGGTGTACATATAGGGTAAAATCTTCCAACGGTGGCCATCTCACAGTGATTGAAAATGTGTTGCCAAAAATGGAGGAAGCTATGCATTCAAAGACCAATAGCCATTAGAGAGGGTAACTTCCCTGCTCGCACCATCCACGGGCTTTGGAAAGCAAATGGTGACCATAGGCATCGATGGCATGTTTTGGTCTTCTGAAACCCACACAGGTCTTCAAAAACCCATGCCCACCATTGTACCCGCACCCACCATTCAACATGCACCCATCTTCCAGCATCTAGCCAGCAAGGGATCTCACATGCAAGGGATCTATGCTCAGCATTCGGCCAACAAGGAAGGTGGGATGTGTGCTCTCTGTTCAGCCTAGAAAGAAAAGCTTTGTTCACCCCTGCAGTAAACCCCTATTTGGCCCCTCTTTGTGGACGACTATCAAAGCTAAAGGAGGCCATGTAGATTGAAATATTTTATATCCGCTATTTTGATTGTGGTTTCAACTCGGGCAACTTCAAATCTCCATGCATAGAATGCCCTCTTTCCTTCCCGTATGCCCTAATCATAGCTATCATTGGAAGATTTTGCCCTATTTTAGGGATTAATATTTTTTCTTTAAAGTTGGGCTTCAACCTTATTTTGACAAAACTTTAAGTTTTTTTTGTATAGTTTGGCAAGGTTGAAAAATTGCAAGTTCCATAACTTTCAAAATGGTAGCTCGTAAGTGAGTATTGTTTGTGGAAAAAGTACTTATTTTTTCAAGCCTAATCCATTAGGGACAATTTCACACTCTCATTATAAAGTGCATTTTTTTTAATTTGGATAGTCCATGTATATGCACTAAATTATAAAGTGCCACAAAGCAAGGGGGAATCAAATTCATGGGACAATGTCATAAATTTTTCTCTTTCTGTACTTCTAAGTCTAAAACATTCATATCTCATTTACATGGTTTTATAAGTGTGATCACATCTATCTCCAAGAACTTCTATTCATATTGTGATCTTGAAAACACCCAATGGGAAGGTCAATGAACAAAGAAGTCACGAGCTAAGACCTCATAAGTATAAGTCCAAGAGACTCTAATACTATAGAGGATTATGTCACATAATTTAACTCATTGAGGTTGTAACTAAAAGAAGGTGGGATTGAGAAACAGGGGGATCAATTGATTCTTATGAACACATTTCAAATTGAGAGCCTATGGTAAATGATCCATAATCTTGCAACAGATTCACATCGGTTCACATCTCATATTGAGAGCCTATAGTAAATGAATTTGAATCTTGCATCAGATCACATCTTAAATTTGATTAATGTTCCTAAATCTTCATGATACTTGCTTCTATGGAGTCATTTCAGTCACAGTTTAGCATCGACATCGAGGTACACAAGCAACTTCCAGATTCATGCATCTTTTCTCTCTTTTGGATGGTAGTTTTCTTCCCACATGGTTTTCTACCTTGTCTCCACTTCATGAGAGATTTTTATCGTATATGGGTACCTAATCATGCCTAGTTGTTGGGACCCATCCTTATTTGTGCCCACCTAAGGTATGGTCAAGGGGGGACCGTGTTAGTGTATATTTTACCTCACATATAGGTAAAATACATGTGTCATAAGCCTACTTAAGTGGGTTGTTTTTTGACTTGGAGAGTTTCACACAACTCTCCAAAGGCACATGTCAACATACTTTTGATACTTGGTGGAAACCTTCTTCCACCTCTAGTTGAGTGTTGAAGTCTCTAAGTCGACTCAACCTCTTTCATCTATATGTACTCCTTTTGTGCATAGTTTATCTATTGCAATTCCTATTGCCTTCACTCCATTTTGTGATATCAACATTTTGGCTTAGTCGATTCATGGTTGGCAGAGGGTCCTCAGGAGTGTTGCGGTTGTCATCAATTGGGTATCGGTGGCAGGTCCTTGCGATTACTATTTACATTAATCAAGCTTAACTTCTTTTTTTAAAAAGATTTAGTACAATTAAAATGCTAACACTAAGTTTCTTTAGTTAAAATTATTTTATGACTAGACAAATAATAAAATTAACAAATCCAAAAACTTTTTCTGTAATAAAATTATTAAAATAATTATTAAAAAATCATCATTATCACATACATTATTTAAAGTAGAAATTTTTTTTAAAAATTGTGGGTTTGACTTTTATAAAGAAAACAAATGAATTATGAATAATCTCACATAAAAAATGATTCCATGGAATGGAATATAAGAAGATTGATTGCCTCTTTTATCTCTTTTATGTACTATGTTAAACGTTGCATAACAAACAATGGACTATCAACTAGTATATTTATATTTAAAAAATATATCTACACTGCGCCGCCGCCGAGAGATATCTTCCAATTTGTTTTTTTTTGGCATTTATAAATTACCCCATCTAATATTTATATTTTGGTTTAAAATAACAAAAGCATCTTTGAGAGTGGTGTCACATTTAGTGGTGTATTTATTGTGCGTTTCATTAGGATCCACTACAACCATACATTGAATTTTATTTTATTTTATTTTTTTATTTTTTTATTTTTTTCATAATTTTGTTTATTGATTACAAGAATGTGAATCTTTCAACCTTTGCTGTGAGTATAGAATGCCTCTATGGATTTAAGTTTGACGGTCTCATAGGACCGTCGACAAGTAATTCTTTGATCGCTTCCTCTTCTTTCCCAGGACTGTCCTTCATATTGCACTTCATATGATCTTAAGTACAGATAGACTTACATATTTCAAGTGATTTTAATAATAATTTATTTGGGGTATGAGTAAATTATATACTGATTTAAACTCTGATTTTAACGGTTTTATTTCGAAACTGCAGGTTATTGCAGACTGGGAAACCAATAATTAGCAAGTTATTATGCGTGTAAACGTGCGTGAGGATTAAAACCTTGCATGATCTATCTTAAACAAGGAAGAAATTAAAAAACCAAAGAGTTACAGAATCTGATCATGTGAATGATATAATAGAAAACAAGAAGTAATTGGTGTAGTACCTAATTGTGATTCATTTCGTGAAGTGGGGTCATGCTCTACTGTCACCTTTTTCTTTTGTTTATAAACCTTCACATTCTCAACTCCCCCAAGACCTCTGAGAGATTTCTCTATCTTTGCTTCATCGGAATCTTTGTACATTCCCTGGACACTGAGGGTTGTTCTCTGCATCGTGCAATCTCTCTATCCTTCCAATTATAATAACAAATCAAGACAACACAAATCCGAAACTGGGCTGTGGTGTTTGATTCAAATATGAGAGCAAAATGTATATTCAAGTTTGTAAATGAAAGTATGGAGATAAGATGTTTGGCGAGGGCGTATTTAAAGCGGAAGAAGAGTATCCTCCAAGCTACTCCGTTAATTTGTGTGGGTAGAGCGAATCCTTCCTTGAACAATCAAAGAAAGTTGTTGAGGTTTGCATAAGTTTCGATATTTGTCGGTGCCCGCGTTGAGGTGGTGGTGGTGGCAAATGTATTTGTGGGAAACTTCATACGATCGACTTCTTCTCTCTTCTCTCTTTTCTTTACATTTTCCTTTAAACTATGACTTGTTCACCCCCCAAACAAATTTATAGTAGTTTTAATTCTTTATCAATTACTTATCTAATTATTAATTTTAATTATTAATTTTTTATTTGTTAATTTGTTTAATTATTTAATTATTAATACTTGCCTTTATCTAATTATGCACAGAATTAAAATATTGAATGAATGCACAATTCATACAAGTGAATGGATGAATGAATGAATTTTAATAATGAATTTTAATAACGTCCCTAAGACCCATCAGCTTAAGAGACCAAGAACTACAATCCTAAGACACTTTTAAATCCTTTTCATTATTATGCTCTCGGTGTTATCGTTGCCGTATTTGGTGGGTTTATGAGAAGAATGGCCATACCCACATTCATTTCTGTCTTCCTTCTTTCAGATCCGAGATTGTGAAGGAGGTGAGAAACTGCTGCAATCGCCTCCCAAGTTAATAAATCCTCTCCGCGTCTCTCTTTTATTTTAATAATGAAGAGCTTTCTTCGATAATTCAAGGAAGGAGATTTACACCACCCACACAAATTAAGCCTACCCATGAGATGAACTGAAAACATGTGTAAAGCTGAAATTCGCGCAGAATTCGTTTCGAATTAAAACATTGAATGAATGCACAATGCATACGAGTGAAGGAACAGAGTAATTAGCTGATGGTTGGGCTTCTCCAACACATGGCAATGTGGGCCCTTTAACTATACCGTTCCGTTTCCCATCGCATACGGTAAAGTTTTCAAGTTTTTTTAAACTGTTAACCAGCAGTCGCCCGCGCATAACTCAAACTCACTGTCAAAGACGTTTTGGGGAAGCCGCTAAGGTGTTTGACCATGTGTAACCTTCTCGAGTCAAATAAACTTCACGAAAGTGTAATGGATCAACAAAAGGTTACCAAGACCTATAATCAAGTTTCCAATGACTAAAAGAATGTTGGAGGGCACTGTTCTATCATTTTAGACTATGGATGATGTGGAATTCACATATATTAACAGAGTGTATTAATATGGACTTAGTGTCAATGTATAGGAAATTCATAGGAATATAGTCAATATGGGTAACCAAAATCCATCAATTCTTTGAAACAAAAATAAATACTTAACGATTCAAATAAAATATTCATACATTTTTTTAAGGGAACTAGGCACAAGATCCTTACTTTTTCTCTATACATTCCACAAATATAGTAGCTTCTTGATGATTCATGCAAGATATATAGAAAGTTAAATAATTCTACATGCCTAAAAATTAGCAAAGATATTATCTTCATTGATTCATTCCTTAGGTGAATATTGGCTTTGACTTATTATCTAACGCTTGAAGACACTTCTTTTAACTAGGTTCATTTAAGATGATGGCAACATTATGCATCCATTTTAATTTGGCTCCTATCTATATCATGAACTTAGTTATGGATGTTTCTTCATCTCAATTGAGTGATTCTATTTTCTTCAAAATATCTATCTTGAAGTCTAACCATTGTATCAAATATATCATGAGAAAGTATTTTTTTTCCTTTTTATTTAGAATATTCTTATATCCAATGTCTTTGAAGAGACAATGCAGCATTTGGATTTCCTTATTTAAATTCTCCTACTCCAACTAGATTGTATGCACTTGATATTGTGTCTTTCTATCAACATAGTATAGAAATTACCTTGCAAAGTGGATCTCATTATTAGTCATTAAATTCATATTTCTAGTCTCACCATCGGCCTCTACCTATTCTATGAATTCCACTTTTCCCAATATTTGCTTAACTCTCTTCCCCTTTTCTACAAATTTAATCAAGGCTTTGCTCACATACTACTGCATCTTCCTAGAAATTTTTAATTCTTGTCAAATGACTCAAACTTAGATTAATTTCCTTCATTGGGTCGTCTAGAACTATGATTGCAATCATCTGATTCATCTCCTTTCTCTCCTCGATCATTTATTAAACTTGATCCACAACCATGTCAAGCATTACCTTGATGACTGATGGTTTCCCTTCCAAACCTTTTTATTTCTTAGACATAATGAAAAATTATTGCTATGTTGCTATGTGTGGATAGAAAATAGGTAATTTACTTAAATTAATGTGGTAAATTCTATCTCAATTATCTAAGAGAGAATTCCACATGAAATCTAATTTGAAAGAGGTCACTTAAGTAAACACAAACAAAAATGTTACCAAATAAACCTTTAGTTATTTTTACTATCACTTAGTTTACCAATAGCGTCCTATTAATCTAGATTCATATCTTAAATAAGATTTAGGAAATGTAAACAAAAATAGAAATTTGATTTGAGCTGATTGAGATAGATTCAGTGGCAATCAAATGTATTAACATAAATAAAGAACATGGATGTTAAAGAAGAATACAAATGGAACATGAGTAAGTTGATTAAATTAGAAGGTATAGAGAGTCTTGTAGAATGGTTCCAAATTTTTTTGGAGAGACAAACATAAATCTTGCTATCAAGATGATAGTGCACTTTTGTCAATGTTAGCATAGTTGCAACTATGTCTTGCACCCAAAAAGATTAAAAAGGAAAGACAACAACCAACAAATAGCAACTTGCAAAAAAATGGGAAAATGGAAAATAAAATATTGAAATTCACCTCTTTATAAATAAGTGATAAAAATATAAAGGATAAAGGAGTGGAGTAGTGCATCACTATATATTGTTGGGTGGAGTTTCCTACAAAAGTATTAATCCCAAGAGCTAGAGAAATGGTTGACAACTCGATAGTTTGTCAATGTGGACAAACCCTAATTTAGCCTTTTGACTCAAAGACAATAAACAATATAATGTATGTGAGATAAGGAATTCGACTATAGTTAGTCCACATAAATTTTTGGTGCTCATGCTATATGCTTAGGAAAAAGAGAAGATGCAAAAAATCTAAATTTAGTGTCATATGTGTGCAACAGTTTATGTTAAATGTAATAGGAAGAAAATGAAATGAAGGATGAAGAAGGAAAGACCCATCAAGTCAAGAGAGGATTACAAAGGGGATTTCCTTATGTATTTGGAAGAAGAAAAAATTAAGTTTCTATAAAGGAATTTATCCCCAAATCAAGATTGACTCAAGAGAATAAAATTCCTAGGAATGAAAGAAGGAGAGAAAAAGAGGGAAAACGAAGGAGCTCAAGAAAGCAACTTCAAATCCACTTGTTTCTCTCAAACAATGAAGAGGCGAAAGATATTAAATTATGGATTTTTAGTAACTACACATATCTTGTAATATGTAAAAACAAAAGGAAATGGAATTCTTTAATGGCTTATTTTATGTAAATCTATAAAATAATGAGGTGGAAAATAGAAAAATCAGGAATGAAATCAAATAGAGATTATTATGCACAAACCCCCAAATGATTTTTCTTGAAGAAGGGGATTCTTGCCAATGTTGATGAACTTGATGCTTGAATCTCTACAAGAATGTACCAAAAATAGGAATCAAAATAAAATCTCCTAAAATGAGAGAGCCTACAATGTTGTGAATTTCCTTGAGTGAAATTATTTCACCGAATTAATGTGACCATATTAAATTATTTCAACCTCAAAACTATCTAGGAATTGTGTGCATCTCCTTGAAATGGGTGTAAAGACCACCTTTAGTGTTTATTGAGGTATGGACCTTATAACATGACGCATTTCCTCACGTAAACCTCCTTAAGACCTTATAATTTGGTGCAGCATTCAAATACTTTTCCACGAAGTCTAATTAACGCATTATTTAATGACAAAAATATGTTACATCTTATAGTAAAGTATCAAATAAAAATATAGACACATCAATATGTTCAGGATGCTCAAAAGACAATATGTTCAAACCACTATGCTGATTGGTTACAAATGTGATAAAACACAACTAGATCATTGATAACTAGGTATGATATTACTAAAATCAGCCTACTACAAGAAATATGTACTTCAACAATTACAAATTATAGAAAGATACAAAAGGCATAGATACAAAACATAAAAAATTAAAAATAAATATTTTTGGTTGACACGTGATTGCATTTAGAACTAGGATGCTCCTACATCATACACCTTAAGTAACTAAAAATTGAGCCTCTCACTTACATTCAAGGATTTCAACTAAAGGTAAAATCATAGCAGTCTACCCTAGATTTAGACATCCATGTATAGTAGTCAGTTGGTCTATCTTTCCACTTAATCAAATATTCATCATAAAAATTATTTCTTGTTCTTTGCATAATTATTGTGTCTAAGATTTCTCATATTTCATATATATTTGGCATCTAATTAATTGATGTACCAACTCCTTTAGCACTCTCTCCATGATAATGATCTAAAAATAAAAAATATTGAAAAACGCTAATATTTCAATTTCCTTGGGTAATTCAATTTTTGATATCCCAAATTTTTTATGTATTGCAAATTATAAGTTTAGTTGGAAACCACATTTCTATTTCTAAGATGAATGACAATCATGTGTATATTAATATTACAAGTAAAAAGTTTTCTCTTTCAAATCTCAATTTTTTGGCTTTGAAACTTTTGTCTATGTGTCCAAGTAAAAATGATCTAGATAGATTTCAAAGTAGAAAAAAATGTATTTCTAAAGGTTAAGTTGAAAATGTTAAATGTTGTCATCTTTGGAATCCATTAGCAAAAAAAACACTATATTGCTAAAATGTTACTTTCAAGGGAGGGAGCGGTTTATCTAGTATAAATTAGTCAAAAGAACAAGAAAATCATAAGGTGAAGTTTGAGGCTAAGTAGGAAGAAAATGCATCTAACCATGAACATGACAAGGAACTAGATGAAGAATGGGAAGGAAGTTAATATTTAAAAGAGGGGGAAAAAGAAGATTTTTACAATCCACCCTTAAGAAGATCCATAAGAAAATAAAGGTCAATTATAAGGTACCCCCAACTAACCTTTTGTATATTTACTTTGTCTTGTACTAATGATGAAACTAGATTTGTGAAGAGATCTCTTTCATCAAAATATCATAATTCTTGGGAAGATACAATGAAAGAGCAAATGGTGCCCTTGAACAAATGTAAGACTTGGGATTTGGTTGATCTATCTAAAGGAAGAAAGTCCATTGATTACAAGTGGGTGTTCAAAAATAAATATAGTGTGGATGTTGAGTTGAACAACTACAAAGAAAAAGTAGTGGTAAAGGGGTATTCCTAGGTTGAGAGAGTAGACTTTGGTTAAAAAATCTCTTATTACTAAACTTATTAAATTAGATTCCTACTTTCTTTTGCTACTACTTTGGATTTAGAGGCATAAAAACTGGACATAAAAACTATTTTATACATTCATATTTAGAGAAATACATTTATATTTTTCAACCTATGAACTTTGTTGCAAAGGAAAGGAAAAAAAAATTGTATGTTTAAAAGGTCCCCTTGTTGTCTAAAATAGTCTTTCTAGATGTGGTACATGGAATTTGACTCATACATGTTGAAACATGAGTCTATTCATAGTAAAATTGATCAATGTGTTTAATATAAGAAGTTTGATGATCACCTTTTTATCATTTGTTTGTATGCTAATTATATGCTAATCATTTAGAATAGTGGGGACTAAAATAAAGAAAACTCTTTATTTATTCAATGATAAAATTGCAGATACAAACATGTATATAAACTATGAGGGAGTTGACAGTGTTGATAGTTACAATAGTTGTACGGTTATATGAAACTGACAGTTGAAACTCAACTGATTGAACCATAACAATGTAATACAATGATGTATTATGCTAACATTCCCCTCCTTATTACATTGTTCTTGCAATAGTACCAAGGGACCCCCCCTTAATGCTAAAATACTCAACAAAGCTGATTACATAGTATGAATACATATTTTATAGAAGATCTTCTCCCAAAGAACAAATCCTGAACCAAGCGGGGCTCCATCATGCTGTCTCGTCTACCCTCGGAAAGGTGTAGCTTTGAGCTGTGTTCTTGAGCTCTTTAGTCCCAAGCTCTCAAATCACAGAGTCTTGAATTATTTGACAATGAACCCTAAGAGATACAACAGGTCTCTGCCATTGTCTAGTGACCGCGAAAGGGTATAATTCTCGATCATATACTCTTTGAAGCTCGCTGGACAACAATCCATATTGATCTCAATACCAAATCCCAAACCTGTCTCCAAAACAAAATCTTCACAAAACATACATTCTTCAAATTTGTCAACATCAACAAAGAAAAGCAAAACAACCAAAACCAAAAATGCTTCTCATGCAAAGCATCATCTCAAAGTGAGAAGCTAACTTGAGATGATGGAAAATCCTCCATCCTCTAATGCTACCTGCCTCCAATATGACCCTATTACACTTTAACCAACTGATGTCTTGGATGAGTCTTTGGAGGCCTCATCAGAAATAGAAAACATGGCCCTGAAAGCATAAGCTAATTTGGACATATGTGCATTCATGATGATAATGTCAACTTGAACCAATGACAGACCCATACACTAATCAACCTCATACCTCCATAAACACACCTTTATCTTCATGAATAACCAAAAAGAAGATTTTCTTTCCTCCCTCAAGAAAGATATCTAAAACTCAGACAATGTTCAGTGGATATAAAATGACTAGAATACCCTTTTTTTCACAAATTTATATGCAAGGTTTGTTGAATACTTACCCAACATCAACTCAGCATACATGTCTGGGATACATGTTACATCTCTTCAAAACTTACATAATCATAGCTAACATCACCAGTTAGAGTAACTTCTTTGCAATGATCTAGAGCTTCAAACTGGTTCGGCTACAGTTGCTTCACATGTCACTTAATCATACGTTGACATCATTGTAAAATGTTCTATTCTTTGGAGATATCCAATACCAAGGATGCCTTAGAAACTCTTCCTTCCTATCTAGGTTGGACTCTTCACAATGTTAACACAAATATCTCCTTGATTTTTTTATGCCTCCTTGTTTTCCTTTTCAATGCATCTTTTGTTTTCACACACAATGCTATCAATGTTTTCAAATAATTCCAAAATTTTATGAAATGCTTCCTACACTTGCAAACCCAAACTGACATTTCTCATGCCATTTCCATTCACTAATGTGGCACTTATAGAAGTAGAAAGATTAATTAAAAACTTACAGTTGTTCTCAATGTTGTGGGTCGTATTTAAAAGCATTCTTCTTCAAGGCAGTCCAACTTATTTCACCAGTATACATATCTTGGCATTTTTAATCGAAGATGATGTAATGAATTAAAACAAATAAAAATAGGTTGCAACTCTACATTCTGCTTAGCAAATTGCTAACGCCACCATCACCATTCTCTCTAGGTAGTAATGAATACGAAGATGACAATGATTTAGAAACTAGAATTGACAGCAATCTGATCTTCAACACATTATCATTTGAATACAATCTTCAATGCTATTTCTATGTCTTCAAAACTTGAAGCAGCATTCAACTCACAAGTGCAAACAATCTATGTGTCTTCAAACAGATCGATTACCATTTTCTTTGACTAAATGTGTTTGCTTTGCCCCACATGATTTTTTTGTGCACCGTAAACCTTTTTACAAGACTATAATTCTGCTTAAAATATATAACTCACAAATCTTTCACATGAAAACAATGAATGGTTCTCCATCACACTGCCTTGGATCATGGCCACTTCACATAGGCTTCAATCCCTTCACATGGCTTCACATAGAGATTGCACCAGGATAGGATCAAATGAGTGCTTGGATACCATATGAAATAAAGCAAACTCTTTGTTTATTCGATGATAAAATTGTAGATACAAACATGTATAAAAACTCTGAGGGATTTGATAGTGTTGACAGTTACAATAGTTATACAGTTAAATGAAACTGACAGTTGAAACTAAATTGATTGAACCATAACAATGTAATACAATGATGTATTACGTTAACAGGGACATAATAAAAGAACTAAAAAACCCAATATTCTATACAATTTGATATGAAAGTGTTAGGAGCTGCAAAATTAATTCTTGGAGTGGAATGCCCCTTGATGAAGATCACTAGTCCAATATCATCCTCAATAATTCAAATTAATTTCTCTCTTTTACTAAGATGACTTTATTCAAAATTATAATCATCTTAGTCAATTTGTGTGACAAATTATTTGAATATAGGTTTACATTGAAATATTTAATAGCATTGCTTATAACACTACTTTCATATTGGATAAGTGAATGTGATCATTGAAAAGTATTGTTGGTCCTAGATCTATATTCGCATTCAAAAACATATATCACATGGATTTTCATTCTAGGCATGATGTATCAATTATGTTGACCTCATTTTCTAAAAATTTTTGTAGAGGGAAGGGAAAATCTAGTTTGTATGTTAAAAAGGTCCACATATTGTCTAAAAATAGTCTTGTTAGATGGGGTACTTGAAATTTAACACATTCATGCTGAAACTTGAGTTTGTTCATAGAACAATTGATCATTGTGTTTACTATAAGAAGGTTGATGATCACTTTGTTATCATTTTTTTGTATGTTGATGATATATTAATTATTTAGAATAGTAAGTATGAGATATAAGAATTGAAAACCCAACATTTTATACAATTGATATGAATGATATAGGAGCTATAACAAAATTAATTCTAGGAATGGAATGTCCCTTGGACAAGATCACTAGTGCAATCTCATCCTCAATAATTCAAATTAATTTATCTCTTTTATTAAGATGACCTAATTCAAAATTCTAGTCATATCAGTCGATTTGTGTGTCAAATTATTGGAGTATGGGTCTACATTGAAATATTTAATGGCATTCCCTAGAACAATACTTTTATATCAGATAAGTGAATGTGAACATTGAAAACCATTGTTGATCCTAGATCTATATTTGCATTAAAAAACATATATCACATGGATCTTCATTCTAGGCATCATTTATCAATTATTTCTTCAATCTTGTGAACAAGAAAAATAGGGGTCTCACCAAGGTGTAAGGAAGAATAAAACTTCCAACTCTTGTACAAAAAACTCCTAAATGTGTTCATGAACATTCCAATCCCCCTTTGAGATATCTAGTGTAGGTGAATAAGAATTTGTAGTTTGCAAGTGCAAAGGATATCACTATGGCCAAAGGTCAAAATCACAATCATGA
This sequence comes from Cunninghamia lanceolata, assembly GCA_027924645.1. Lineage (NCBI taxonomy): Eukaryota > Viridiplantae > Streptophyta > Pinopsida > Cupressales > Cupressaceae > Cunninghamia > Cunninghamia lanceolata. Next base: position 5,194,685 of record BSBN01001215.1, read on the forward strand.
TTATGTGTAAAAATATAGAAAAGAAGAATTAGTCTATAATAAGCATGTGCACATCTTTCCATACTTTGATCCAATACATAGTCAATATTTGACACATCACATCAATTCATACAATGAGATAGACAGATTTTTATATTTACTTGATATGTTAGTGTCTCAACAGTATTATTACATATTTAGAATGTTAAAAAATGTTTAACTGACCTATGCATTTTATTTAACATTCTAACATCTAGATAGATATTAAATAGAAATGCTCATTTATTTCTTTTTAGTTCTATAATATTTCTAGGCAATATTTGATTTTTTACATCTTTTAATTTCTGAATTATATAAACTTAACTCTATTTATTCCTATACTTTATAATAAGTAAAATTCATGCTTCTGGATCTACTATAGTAATCTCTCTAATAACTCTTTGACGTGAATCTTGGAACAAATTTAAAAAATTATACCTTAAACTAGCAACAAATTTTTCAATATAATCCATATACGATAATTTTTGTTTTAATCTATTTTGAAATAAATGATAAAAATGAATAGTATAACAAAATCATATTACATAAAATGTGCAAGAAATAATCATTACTACAAAGATAAACAAATCTTATAAATTATAAACTTATTAACAATAAACAAAATGATTTGTGTTCTGAAAACTAAATAACAACCTCCCTTTTAAAAAAGAAAACCATCAAAAATTGCTCTAACTTCTTATATGTCAATCATATACATTCTTAGAAATCAATTGTATATAATCCACTACAACGCGAGAAAAAGTGTACAGAATGCCTAAAATTTGCCTAACTTAATGTGTAAAATCACTATTGACTGTTTGACCATGAAAATAGATTATATTTAAATAGAGTAATTTGAAATTGTCAATGGTGGTAAAAGTCCCCAGGATCGTGACTTTTATGATGGGATTTTTCCTTTTGATTTCCTATAAATTTGTGGTCAGCAGAATTCTAGCAGTGAAACGAATCTTTTGCAGCGCTTGAACTGCACACATATCAGCAAATATGGTAAAAAATTCTTCATGGAAAATACTTTCTATATTCATAGCGTTCACAAAGAAATATAAATCCTATCGTGAACAGCTACATGACAAAGTAATAATAATAATTATTGGTAAAACATGACATGATATACCTAAGTTAGATCCATCTTGTGAAGTTGGGTCATGATCTACGATCACTCTTCTCTGTTGAATATTAACAGTAACGTTGTCAACTCCATGTAGAGCCATGATCGATGTCTCTATCTTTTCTTTATGGGAATCATTGTATATTCCCTCAACACTCAGAGTTGTTCTCTGCATGATGGCTTATACTTGTCCTCTCAAATTCCTATACCAAATCAAGAAGATGTAGCTGTGGATAGAGCACCCTTTGGTGGTTGATTCAAATTTTAGATGATAATTTTTGCCTTCGACCTGTGATTTATTTATAGATCCCAAGAAGAGTGTTGCGCAAGTTACAAACAGTTTGTGGGTATAGAGCCCTTCAAAACCGTAACCCACCCTCCAAAGAGAACTACCTAATTTCCTATAAATGCTGTGTTAATTGAACGCGGTTGTGGGTTGTAATTTGTTGAGTGAGATTGATAAACGAAGAGAAGTCAACCGCAGTGTCAACATCTTGGGATTTTCTTTGTTAGTGCAAAGAGTTGGCCATGCAAATAATAATAAAACATGCACACCTATTCTTTCTTCTTCTCAGTTGGTTTACATTACCTCCCTTGCATGTCACTTAGGAACATCTTTTGCAGGATTTTACGGCAGCTGATTTCTACCCGGCTTCTTTTGATTACCCATTTCCTATCATCAGGACTTTGTATATATAAATTTAATATAGAGATTTGATTCTTTGAAATTTTCTTCATGGTCGAGAGTGGACTACAATCTAGGAAGCTACTAAGAATTAGAAGATCATTACTTTCAATCGTGGGATACAGCTTTTGATACGGTCCTTTTTCCAAGAGATTAGTTAAATAACAGAAATATATCCTTGGCCCCTTCGAGGGGTCATTCTTAAACATTATTTATTTTAATAGACATAGGTAAATTTTGGCCACTAAAAATAGGACAAATATTTACCCATTTTTGGTGTGGATGAGATGTACAATCCTTATTGAGTGTTTGACCATTAAACCCTATGATATTTAAGTAATGTGTCTTGGAGGAGGCAACCTTAGCAATGCTCAATACAATATAATTTATGGATTATCTATTTTACTATCAAATTATTTATTTATACTAATATCACCCAAAGGAGCTTCTACTTTCCAAGAATGTGGGATAAACCAATTTAACAAAAGAAACTACTTACAAAGCATATGGATTTGGTACTTTTATTAATAAAGCTTAATACAAAAGTAACTAATTAGGAAGGCATGTTAGGACCTAAGACAACTTACAAGAATATGAATCTAGTTCTTTTGTTAATAAGGTTAATAGAAAAGTAATTAATTAGGAAGGAATAGTTAGGACTATGGGTACTAACATGCACCCCCCTCAGAAAGCTTAATCCTCAAATCTTAGTTCTTTCATAATTAACTAAACAAACACTCATTTAGACAATTAATTATCCAATCCTCTTTCCAATAGTGATTCAATAATATTTTATTATTAAATCACTATCTATACACTATTCATCCATACTATCTCTTAGCATTAATTGAATAAATTTAATCATTTATTCAATTAATCAATCATTTTCCATAGTCTAAAATTGATAAATATTCATTTATCTAATATCCTTATCCTCATCCTATGAACTAAATAAATATTTCTATTTATTTAATTTCCTTTTTGTTCACTTTTGATTAAGTTAACTAGTCCACTTAATTAACTTAATCACATGCTTGCACAATCCAAATCCTTCATTAACCCATTCAAACTTCTCGCATCTTCCAACATGTACAAAGGCATGGGATTTTGTACAAGACCACATGGGTCTCTTACAAAGGGATCGGCAAGTCCTTTGTACAAAAGGTCATTTGTCCTCCTTTTACCCTCTCCGTCCACTTTATCCAACACCATCCTCCACCCTAATCTCTTCTTGAATGAATGACTATCTTTATACTACAATCATATCATGCCACTTGTAAATCTCTCATCAATCCAATCCTCTCAACAATCCTCCACCATTGATCTTCCAAATCAATCCTAGCCCTCCTCTTGCAAGCCATTTGCAAATCTCCATGTTATGCAAAGTTATGTTGTCAATTTGAGGAGAAAAAAAACATCCAACATCAAGGAGCACATCCAAAGATGATAGCACTGGTCACGCAGACAAGCTCTAATACCCCAATTTACAAGCCTCACACACCAGACACACTCTACAAATTTGTTGTCATAACAGCGACAGGAACCAAGCATGTATTAAATAGATTACACATTATCCAGCATTATAAATAGTTCCTAATCAAATTTAGTTAAGCTACAGGAACCTGCAATCAATGCATACGACTTGTCTATGAGACAACAGTAACTAAATTACCATAAGGTGTTAAATTCCTCTCAAGGACTTTATCAATAAATATATTAGTAGCCAGCATCCACAAATTACATAACTGTAATTCATGACATTAATTCATATAATGAAAGAACAGATTACAAAGTTTTCGATTACATGCATTGCCCAAATAAATTGGCCAATAGTGAATAACCATACTCTTTATAATCCTCCTTGTCAATGACTTCTTTCGCCTTCTCCTCTACTCTACATCCATTGTTCGCCCCACGATATTCTTCATTCAGAACATTCCATCCTCTTCTTTTTCTCTACCACCACGTTCAATATTTGATCTCCTCCTTTAGACAACCTCCAACCGGCCTACTCACAATTGCTTCAACCCTTTCTTGGTCGTGTGGTCTTCTTTCTTTGCCATGACTTTCTCTTTCTGGCTCGCGGCCTCTTCTATGCCTCAACTTTCTCTTTCTCCCTTCAGCCTTCCTCCACATTTGACCATTCGGCCTACTCTGTGTTCTTATCCACAACTTTCTCCAGATCAGCCTCCCTCTTCCAAATTTGCCCTCAATACTTTGGCCTTTAACCTTCTTTGATCGGCCTCACTACTACTCTTAATTGGCATTCAACCTCCTCCAGATATAACATCAACTGTCTCTCTTCTAACATTTTTCAACCTGCTCACAAACGTCTTCTGCAGATTCCCTTCTGTCAAATTGTTCAAAACGACACAATTTCAATCAACTCATCAAGAACGATTCTACAGTTACAAAGGCCCCTTTAACTGGAATTTATGTTACTCTCTCTCCTACTCTGTTCTTCCACTGTTGGTCCTTCTTCTCTCTCGAAGACTATTCATCCTTTCTCTTTGTTTTCTACCCGACTGTTCACATTCTCTATTTCTTCGCAGAGATGATTCTCTTGTTGTTACCAACTATCTTCCACAGTTGTCGTCGGTTTTAAATTCCTTTCTAAATTTTGTTTCTATCATCTAGGCGATAGGAGACTTCTTGACTAATTCAAATTCACCTACTGCACAAAGGCTAGTGACAGGAGCTCATATGAAGTGATAGGAGCTCATTGGTAGCACAACTTATTCCCAAAAAAAAAACTAACAAAACCCAAAAATTAGCACAAAAAATAAATCAAAACTATTAAGAGCAGGATGCCCCTACATCAAACTCCCAGGGATCAAAAGAACATGTGCTCCAGCACATGTGGTTCAGACTTTCCTAATCTTTCTTTCACTTCTTCCATCATCTTAATGGGACTGTTGCTTCATTCTTCCAATATTGTGGTTATACACACAGCTCTTCTGTCATGAAATCAATCCCACCATTTATCATTCTCCTTCCATTCTTGTATATCCAGTCTTCAAAGATTTAATGCCTTCTAGTTTACTCATTCTATACATCTGCATAATGTCCTTTATCACATTCCCACTTCTTATCATTTTACGTAACACATTCTTTAGCCAGACATCACCCAAGTCCAATTGCTGCAACATTATTCCATTATCAGCTTTATTATTCACATCCCAACACACAAAATTCTTTGCTAAATCTACCTCTGCCTCAACAACAATCCTTTGATCCTCTACCATATCTTCCATCTGCACATTGGCCACCGTTCCATTTGTTTGTATTCCTCCAATCTTACCATTCCACTCCTCTACAGTGGCTGCATACTTTTCCCATAAATCCTCTTCTCTGATTCCACTTGTTGTTCCTTCTTCTAATCCTACCTCTACATTAGCTTCGTCATCCTTTAGTTTGTCTTCTTCTTCCTGGGTCATTGTTGTTCCATCATTACCCTCTTCATCTATGGATGCTCTCTTTTTCAAAACTGTACTTTCATGCTTTCCCTTACATGCTACTATTGTTACCTTATTCTACTTTGCATCCCACTTAACCCACTTGAGCTTTTCCTCTTGCTTTTGTCTATTTCCTTGTTTCTTACTATATTTTCTTCCTCTCTTGTCCTTCTCATCTATAAGACTCTGTAACTCCATCTCATGTTCATAATCGCCATCTACACTACTCTTATCTTCAACCACTTCATCTATAAATTTAAAATCTTCACGATTTAATTCAACTGAAGCAATTTACTTACCTTTCATCTTGCATGTATCCTTCTCTATCTTGTTCCAAGCTACTCTTGTAACCATTTGAGCCTCATTCTTTCCTTTTACTTCAACCTCTACAGGCATGTCTTCTTCATGGATTTCAACTTGTTGGCTTTGGCTACCATGCTACAACACAATCTCTTCATTCATAACTCCATTAATTTCTTTATGTCCTCCATTCTCATGCAAAGTTTTCTTCTCACCATCTTCTGTTGCACCAACTCCATTGGTTGTTGTCCTATCTTTCACCATCCATACTTTATTATTGTTCTACTGTCATTTCATTGCTACACTTGTGCTTCTCTTTCCTTGTTCTATTTTTAACCTCAAATCGTCTTCCCTAGGCCTCTTTGTTGGCCAATTCATTCTCACCTCCAGTTGCCACTTATGCATAGATGCACAATCCTCATTCCTTGCACTTGTTTGTTAGGAAAAACACAATCAAAAGCATCTACCTTCTTACAATTTAATTGCTGCCCAATAACTTGTTTTCCTTGCCAATGTGGCACTATATACCCATGATCCTTAATCATATTCACATTTTTTAATTGCTTCCTCTCATTATCAACTTGTCTTGCCATATTCATACTTCTATCCACATAATCAAAAATAATAATTTCCTTACCAAGATTAACATTTTGTCCTTCCATTATTGGTTGTCCCAAATTTCTTTTCTCTTTGGCTTCATGACTTGTTAACTCTTTTGTTTTACAAGACTCCTCTTTAACCGCATCGTCTTCTAGAGCATCATGAAACTCCTTGTCTGCTTCCTCATCTTCTTTCTTTTGCTGGACATCTTCAACTTCACACTCTTCTTCATTCTTAGGTACTCTACATTGTACCATTGCTGCAAATTCTTCTTGACACTCTGCTACTACAAACAACTTTCTCTCATCTTCAACTATTTTTCTGAGTGCTATTCTTGACCCATCACTTGATGTCTTCAAGGTCCCATCCTCAGCCTTTCTCAACACATTCTTTATACCTGCATACACATCTACAAAAATAATATTAATAAACAAAATAAGAGACCACAATGTCTCCATCGGTGTCTTCTTCATGGACACTCTCATCTCTTCATTCCTCTCTTCTACAAGTGCTATTGGCTGCACTTTTTCCTCTTCCTTTCTTCTTTCATCATCTTCACTCATGTTCTCTTCAAATAGAACTCTCTTGACCTCTTTTGGTCTAGGTTGCTCTAGAGGCAACTCCTCGCTGTCCCAATCTCTATGGGTACTCTTTCCATCCTTCTCTATTATTCTCAAGGAATTCATCTTTTGTCTTTTTCTTTAAACCATAATCAACTTCACTAGCCACTTTACTTTCTTCTCCATTGGCCATACCCACAAGTATTCATGGCTTTCTTCTTCAAGCCATTTCTGCCTTGCAATCATGTACTCCTTTAAGTCTCTTTTCAATGCTGCCATCTCTCTTTCAAAATCTTGCTTCTTCATGTTTTCTTTCCTCTTCAAGACACCTCACCTAGGGCTTCCTTTTCTTTCTCCTCTGCCCAGTCTTTTGGTGCCAAATTCTCAACAACCTATCAATCAACAACAACACTTTCTTGGTCATGTGGTCTTCTTTCTTTTCCATGACTTTCTCTTTCTGGCCCATGGCCTCTTCTCTGCCTCAAATTTCTCTTTCTCCCTTTGGCCTTCCTCCACATATGACCATTTGGCCTACTCTGTGTTCTCATCCACGGCTTTCTCCAAATCAGCCTCCCTCTTCCAAATCGGCCCTCGATACTTTGGCCTTCGACCTTCTTTGATCAGCCTCACTGCTGCTCTTAATTGGCATTCGACCTCCTCCAGATATAACATCAACCCTCTCTCTTCTAACATTTTTCAGCCTACTTACAAATATCTTCTATGGGTTCCCTTATGTCAAGTTATTCAAAATGGCAAAATTTAAATCAAGTCATCAAGAACGATTCGACAGTTACAAAGGCCCCTTTAACTGGAATTTTTGTCATTATCTCTCTTGCTCTATTCTGCCACCGTCAGTCCTTCTTCTCTCTCAAAGATTGTTTGTCCCTTCTCTTTGTTTTCTACCCAACTCTTCACATTCTTTGTTTCTTCGCAGAGATGATTCTCTTGTTGTTAGCAACTATCTTCCACAACTGTCATCAGTTTTAAATTTCTTTCTAGATTTTGTTTCTATCATCTGGGCGATGGGAGACTTCTTGACTAATTTGAATTCACCTACTACACAAAGGCTGGCGACAGGAGCTCATACGAAGTGATAGGAGCTCATTGGTAGCACGACTTATTCCCAAAAAGAAAACTAACAAAACCCAAAAATTAGCACAAAAAATAAATCAAAACTATTAAGAGCATGATGCCCCTACATCAAAAGATCAAGGTTTGCATGGTAGTTAATTTGTTAGCTTCCTTTATTGTATGCATTCATTTAGCTGAATCATGATGTTGCATTTGGTCATGAGTAGAGTAGGATAATATTGCATTAGCTTGTTCTTTATAGCTCATTTGCATATGTACACATTCTGCCATGCCCGCTCAGACCTTTGGGTCCTTATATAATCATTTTTTGTTATTTTAAGCCTCTTTCTAAGTTGTAGGTCTTAGACGAGTGTTTACATTGCAGATGAGCACCTTCGTGAACTATCTAAGTGCCTTCATCCATGTTTGCGCATCTCCATAATGCTTGAGCATCACCATATCACACTAGGGCATTTATGTGTTGACCTAGGTAGCCGACATTAAAAAATTTCAATCTTTTCTTTTGGGCTTAAAAATCATCTTTTCTGGGGTCTAACTTGTGGGTTTTGTAGGTTTTTATCATCCTAACATGTTTATCATCAACCTAACCCTTGATTCTGACCCCTAACAATCATTTTTGTAACCTAAAATTATATCTTTCAACCTTATTCATGGATGAGTGTTCCTGTTAAAATGAAGCATTTCTGTATGATGGATGAGTGCATCTATATCTGAGGGATTTAAATCTCATTTTTATCACTTTTCCATCATCTAACATTTAGTTTTTTGATAGGGGTAATTTTTCTAGGGGTATACTATGTCAAAATTTTTAAAAATTAAGTTTTAACCTTCATTTTTCATCAAAAATCAAATGTTTTTTCATACTTGAGCACCTCTTTATCAAGTTTGAGTGCATCTGTATGTGGATAAGCACCTTTGTAACATGTAAAAACTTTATCTATTTATCTTGAGATTAAATCTTGCCAACCTCTAAATTTGGTCATCTTATGAATGTGCCTAATTTTCTAACATCAATTTATGCAGCTATCATTGGTCCAAGGCAAGAAAATAAAACTACTAACTTGTGTTTTGTAACACATTTTTCAAAGACTTTATCATTTTGCACTAATCTTAGGCACATTTCATTTCTAAGGGGTTAATGAATCTTGTATTCTTTGTTTGAGATCAAGTCATAAGTGTATGCTTTCTCCTCGTGCCATTTGGTGATCTTGGAGATCAAAAACTTTGACTTGATCTAATCTTTTATCATTTATCAATCTCGAGAACCTATTGTTTGTATGCTCTACCTTCACATTGAAAGACAGTCTTAGGGATTAAAAACACCTAGGCTTCTTTCCTCTAGTGGGCCTGCCTTTGATTTCATCACCAAGAGGATGACCTAAACCCATGTGTTCTAGTGGGGCATATAAATTTGAGAGAGAATCAAAATACTCTCCCATTAGGGGACATTTGTTGTTTTGGCTAAGCTTGCAAGAAATTTATACCTTGCAAAGTGAAGGAGGAGAGTGGGTTACCCTCTCGTACCATGCCTTAGGCATACCCCTCATCACATGGACTTTGGTCCTATGTACCTTGTGTCTATGAAGGACATCCTTAGAAGCCATGTACATCCTAGTCTAAGACCTTTCAACTATCCTTCTATGTGGTGCATCGTAAGTCGGTTAGTACTAAGAAGCTCATCATGTCATACTTTCATAATCGGAAGATAGAACTTACTTTGGGCAAGGATTCAACCTCCAAGGTAAGGAGTGTATAGGTGGTACATGACCTTGCATTCCCTATCTATCCATCACTTGATAAATAGTATATTGTGGGCCCACAAACATTAACAATCCCACTTGACTAATCTAGGGTGTTCATGTGCTTGGCATGTTTTCATTTGTTGAAACCCATGCACTCCCTTAATCCAAAATTATATCTGAATCCTTTGCAAACATGTGCATGTTGTATGTGAAATTTATTGTTTGAAAAGTTCCCTAAGGTCAAGCATCAATCCATACCTAATCACCTTCTAATCATCCATCTCCATAAATCCAAATTATCCACCTTATCCTAATCATGCCAATCCAACTTCCTCCTAATAATCCCAATTATCCCAGTCATCCTAATCACCCTATCCACATCATCCTAATCTCTCCTAATCCAATCTTGAACAATTATCATTAGACCCTAATCCAAATCAACTTACCAAATCTAATCAAGGTCCTAATCCTAATCCTTATTATCCACCTAAACAACTTCCTAATCACCACCATTATCCTAATTAATCCTAATCACTTCACAATCTAACACTTAATCCTTCATCTATTATCATCCTTAATCCACATCATAATCCACTACCCCTAATCCTATCCATTATCCACCTAAACCAATTTCATCCTTAATCCTAATCCAATCCATTATCTTAATCCAATTTCCTCATCCATCCCCTAATTCTAATCATCCTATCCTTATACTAATCCAATCCATTATCCCTAATCATCGCATCCATCAACCAACCCTAATCATTGTTGGTTAACATATTTGTCACCTAACTCTATATACTCACGCTCAGACAAGTGACAAACGTTATCAACAGTTGAGCCCAATATATTGGTATTTTACACAGGCTCTTTGCTTATTTAACAAGGCACAACTACCTTCGACAGATATTCTGATGAATGAAAAACTCATGATTGCTTTTAACCAGAAAGAAAAACAAAGGCAGAGCTTTTAACCAAAAAGCAGTAAAGGTAACTTCAGAACTCAAAAAACTAGGAGTTCATAGACTTCTAGCCACATAACATATATTTATAATATTACACACTTATACATGTATTCACCACCTTAAACAATATATCAATAGATAAATTATTCTTAGCAGTGAGCAAGATTTATGAATATCCAACCAACCAAACACATGAATATCATTAACAACAGTAGCAACACATTCAACTTAAGAAGAATATGAATTCAAATAGCCACAATGCAAAGTTTATGATCACCCGAATATCTAGTATATTAACTTATATTTCATATATCAAAATGGTTGAGAAAAGAGTTAACTATCACCCTTGCAAAACAAAAAATTTTCCAAAGATCCAGAATTTGACTAGCTATCTAGAATTTATAGCTAAGCCAAATCATAAATATCTTTAAAACCATAACGGCTTCTTGAAAAATATGATTTAAAAGACTGTTTACAATAATTATAATAAAGGGCCCTCTAGAGCTAATAGTTTAAGAGCAAATATGAGATAACTTAAAAATATGAAATTCAAATCAATTCAAAATTTGCAAGTCCCTATTGCCATCATCCACCTCATCCATCTCTTCATCTTCCTTTGATTGTTCACCTTCTCCAGTGACACTTTGCACCACCTAAGGTACCTGTGCTCGCAACCTCACTTTATACGCTCTATACTTGTTGATAATCAGCATTAAAGGCATGCCTGGTGGAGATCCCATCATGCTGATGCAACGTTTCTTCTTCAAGACCGCCCTGTCGGAGTCTATCACCTTACGATACACTTCATCAATGATGTTTCTACAACTATTAATGTGTGCCATCAATTTAGAAAGTCTCCCCAGTGACTCCCCTGTAATTGCATTATAGTTCACTATTTCCTCTATCACCACCTTTTTAAAGTTTTGTTTAATCACCTTAACATCCAACAATTTCTCATCATCAGATCCATTAACCTCTACCTCTAACGCGGCAAGATCCCTTTTTATTCTCATCATCTCTTTGTAGTAGTTGCAACTGCCTTTCCTATCTCCTCTTTTGCTGCAATTATGATATAGAGTTTCCACTCAATTGCATCAGCCCATACAGCGGTATCCATTAACTCTTTGGGATCGGCTATGATTTCTTCAGCCATAAGAATACCAGGATCCATGTTGGCTAGTTCTTGTATTTCCTTAGAATCTATATTCAGACTATGGTGGTCACTTTGGGCTCTCTCAAATTCTATTATCAAAACTTCCCTCTTAGCATGTATGGAATCAAATAATTTTGTTGCTTCCTCGATAAAAATGAGCCCATCAAAAATAATCCTTTCAACCCACTGTTCCATAGCCTTTCTCGAGGATAAAGAGGTTTTAACTTGTTGAAGCAAATTTGGATCAAGAGTATGGAGGTTGACAGCGGAGGAAGTTCCAGTTGAGGGAGTTATCACTTCAGCAATTGATTTGGCAAAAGAGGATAGAGAACTTACATGTACCCGCAGTCTTGAATTTTCATCTTGTAATCTTTTCACCCTTTTAGAGATGTTGTCAACTGAATACTAGACATGGTACAAATCACCTTCAGTGGTTGATGGCCCCAGATCCACTCGACTTACCCTAAAATTAGCTTTTGTTATCTCATCTTCATTCTTTTCTACTAGTGGATCTGTAATTTCCAGAAACTGGTTTCTTGAAACTGCATCAGTCACTATTCTCGACATCATTTTTGCATGTTTGGGTTTTGGAACCATTTGCAACAAACTGGCAATAGTGTCAATACCTTCATCAACAGGAAGAGTATACCTCTTCTTCTTTTCAACTACCTTCTTTAACCAGTTTGGGGATGGAGTTGGTACATCAGTGGCATTAGAAGTAGCCACTATAGGTACATGGTGAGAATTTTGTTCTAACAACTCCTTTTATCGTGGGCAATTTGGAGGACTAAGGAATGAATGCAATAAATTATCTTCTCCAATTTGTGAGAAGATGAAGGAATCAAAATCACTCACATGAATGTTGGGCGAGGGCACATGGTCTGCTTTAGATGACAAGGTAGCCAATCTGGTATTTCTCTTTGTCACTTGGACATCCTACTCACAAGTGGTTTTTATCCTTCTAATGTCTTCAGGCGGTCTTTCATCATCGCCATTCAATTGTGAGCCGACTCTCTGAAGAGTTAGGTCCAAACTAGATGTTCTCCTGTATGAATTGATGGTCTGAGATTTGGCTTGATTCTAAGAGGCTGAGTCCCTCAGTGTTGTGGAACTGGCACACTCCTTTACCTTCCATTGTAACCACTTCTTTGTTCTCCTTAGCACATGTAGATAAAGTAACATAATGTCAGTGACCTCCTTTTCTGACCATTTTAAAGGGGCCATGGGCTCTCTAGACACTATGTCATAACCTTCACCTAACATGTCTGAAAAATCATCAGTAATATCAGGGACCTAAATATTTAGCTTGAAGGCTCTAACCTGATCAACAGTCAACCTCATCCATTTCGTCCTTTGAACTTCTCTCTCATTTACACAATCCTCCCAAAAATCTTCGAGTTGGGGATGGTGGGAATAGGAACCACCTCCATGCATGTTTTCTTTAATGAAATTCTTACTATCAAAAGATACATGGGGAGACAAACTATGCAAACTGAACTCAGACAACAATTTATCAACATTTCGGGCACCATCATTTTTTTTGCAGGAATAAAATGATAGACATAGGAAAACAATACACTTTCTTTTTCATAACCTAGTACTTAACATTCACTATTGCCATCTGGCAGCATACTTCTAGTAACACCAAATAGTCAGAAGGGTACCATGGCAATTTTAACGGGGAATTTTCAAAACCCCTATTCTCAAATAAGAGAATTGATCAAACTAAATGTAAAAGCTTCCAAACTTCATGACTAACACAGATGCTTCTATTGAAAACCTTTTCTCAATTGAGCCATCAATTCTCTCAGCTAACATCATAGAAAAAGTAGCATTAACACCTCTGAAGTCTTTCATACCTTCTTTCCATTACAATTGGGGAAAAATCTAATACATAGGTGCACTTGCCATAGAACTTCCTTGAGGCCTCAAACTAGGCCAAGCAGCCTCTCTTCAAGCCAGAATGTAGATTAGCTAGGAACACATGTGAAAGCTCACTTTCTATGTAAAGTTAATCAGTTATTCATGTAAACATTCACTGATAATCTTCAGCCAATCAATACGGTGATCTCCACAAATCAATAAAATGAACCTGCACATCCAAAACTCAAAAATATCTGACTCGGGGCTCCCAACAATCCTTTCAATCTCTAACCAATGCTTAGTGATGTAGGTGCAGCACCAGTCTTTCTTTTCATTATAATAATTCTAGGCCAAGGATACAGAAATGTCAGCATTGTCTTCATATTCTTCCAAACTCAGGGTTGAAGAAATAGACTTAGAGTCAATCCTTGCCATTATGGTGTCACTGGATGTCCTTATCTCCTAGGAGTCTGGAAAATAATCATTGGCACATGCAACCATCAATTCAGGGCAATGCACAGCAAGTGGGAAACCACCAGCCTTATCCAAGCCACTGTTGTTAATTTTCTCCGGCAAGGGATTCCTCTTCTTAGATTGCTTCCTCCTCCAAAAATCATCTAAATCAACATGGCCCAAATTCATTTCTCTCACTTCACAAAGACTATTCTCCACGATAGAAACCATGGGGGTTCCTTGGAATTTGAACTTCATCTTTATGTACTCAAGAAACAAGATAATTAGAGACTCCGAGATATATGTCGAGAGCAAAGGATGGGGTAAGGCACCAGTAGGAAATTCCTTGTGCAAATACATGGAAATGGAAACTTCTAATTCCTCAAAGAGAATAACGAGCCTTTATAAAGAGATGGAGCTACTAGCTATGCTAACCTATGAAAATAAAACTGTGCTAAAATTTTGCACGTAGCAAATTAGTTTTTTATACTCCTGCAACGCATTCCCTTGTAACCCAATATCACCTTAGGCAAGCTCAAGGATTTATCAAAGTCACTTCTCATAAATTTGCCAAGGAAATATATTAATTATTGGCTGTAGATTTATCTTTATAACTCATAAATGCATGCCTCGACTTTCCCTCCAAAAATTGTGCCACCGTGTCTTCACGTACTTCAAATTGAATGCAAAGTGACAAGTGTCATTCCTTCGTACTGTATGCCAATGGAACAAATGATACTTGGGAAAGTGTGTTGTTCAAAGTCGGCAAGTCGGGTAGATGTTGAACATCTGAACTAGGAGTTAGGGATTCAAAACTTCAAAGAATCTCCGACCTTTCGACTACAAAGAAGAAGGCAGAAACATTAAGACACAAGGAAAGACTCAAAGGACAGGAACTTGGGACAAGTTAGTAAGTCAGGCCGTTCAAGAACTTGTGAACCTGCCGACTTCAGTTCAAAAAGGTGGAGGATCGCTGATTACTGAAAGTAACAAAGTAAACTTTTGCTCGAGGAATGAACTAAGGGGAAAAGCTGACAAAGAATGAACAAAGAATGGATATGGATGTTTTTTGAAGAAAAACAGGGCAACAATCATAATCACCTCATTGAGCTTAATCCAATTCATCGTCATCATCCTAATCCAATCCCCTTATCCATTTAATCCCATTTCACACCATAATCCTAATCTAATCCAATTATACCTCATCCAAAGTCAATCATCCATTATCCATCTATACATCCCTAATCATCATCCAATCCCAATCCTTAATCAAAAATCATCCTTTGAAATTCAAAAATTTGGTTAAGGACTTAACCCCTTTCAACCCCATTCAATTTCATCCAACTTCCTCCAAAATCATCATCCAAACCATCACCGAAGGGTCCTATACCTAATCAAGCTAATCAATCCCCATCAATTTCCATCAAAATCCATCAAATCAAATCCCTAACATCTACCTTGAGGCCTTGTTTTCACAAAAAGAACCTCTGTCCCTAGACAAGCACCTATGTTTACAAACAAGCATATTTATCTTTGAACAAACATTTATATTCTACATAAGCACCTCTGTAAAAATCAAGCACCTTGTATGCTATTGGGGAACCTCTATTAAAACAAGCCCAATCATCCCCAAATCTTAAGTCCCAAACCTTAGAAAATCAAAATCATCGAGTCATCCTACATCACATCATCCCAAGTCTAAACTCATCTAAAATCAAAGAAAAATCATGAATCTGTCTTACAATTATGATGATGATGATGATAGTCTTGTTGACCAAGATGAAATTGAAAATCTTGATGAAATCATCACAAGCAAGCTTGGCATAAATTACCCTCACCCATCTATAAGCATGCAAACATCTTATGACCATGCATTATCTAGCACAAGCTATGCTCCCCACCTAATTGTATACTTTATGGTCATCCTTATGTCACCCTTAACACTTGGGAAATCCATTTTATCCCCAATTCATATCCCAACATCCATTATCTTATGAGGTCCTTGTTACCTTTTCCTCTTATCCACATCCTTCAACCCTTCATCAACAATGCCCTTCATATCCTTATCCCACTTGTCCAAATTCTTCATACTATTATCCACTGTCCCCACCATCCAATATACCATCTAATTCACAATCAAATTCTCCTACTAAATCAAAATCATTATTCTCAAGTTTTCTCCAAGGACTCCTAACTAAGGATCTAGAGAAAAAAAAAAGAAAAAATGAACTTGTGGAGTCATGCCACCCCACTAATCCAAATCCATCAAAGTGTGTCATTTATGATGTCGTCACCCACCTAACACCTATAAAAACCACACCACCCCCTTCTTTCTATCCAAGATCCTATCCCAAACATCTCCCATTCCTCCATCCACCCCATTAGAGGAGTCTATCCAAATGCCAAATGATGTTACACACTCTTCTCCCACTACACCATCCATGTAAATTTGGCTATGTCAAGAGCCTAGTCCAAAGCATGTTGAAACATCTAACGCCCATCCCAATCAAGATTCAAGTATCACAGCTCATCCTTTTTTTCTTATGACATGAGACACAAAGTGATAAGTATCATAAGTGTAACCTAAGTGTGCCTTAAGTAAACTTAACTAGACAAGTGTGAATAGGACCTAATGTGAAACTAATTAGGTAATATACCCTATTCACACCAACACTCCATAGGCACATGTGCATATGCCTCACAACCAAAAAAATTATGATATCGTAATGAGGACTTTTTATCCATCCACACCTCTATAGGTGTCTTTTAAACAAGAGCTAATGTAGGAGACCTATTAACCAAGTAATAAGCCATAGAAAGTTATGCTTCTACTCATAACTTATATTCCAAGATAGGTCCACTAAGTATACTCCTAGACCTAGATCCATTATTGTCATATTCATCCCTTTTGCAATTCCATTCTACTAAGGAATATATGGAGTTTTCTTTTGTCTTTTCATTTTGTGCTCCTTGCATAATTCATCAAAATCTACTAAACAAAACTCACCATCATTGTCAATTCTCAAAACCTTAATCTTTCTACTAGTCTAATGTTCTATTTAAGGACTTTAAACTTCTTAAAATTATTGAATTTTCTTCTAAGGAAATACACCCATGTCCTCCTAGAATAATCATCTATAAAAGATACATAGTTATAAGACTTCTAAATAGAAGAAATATTTACAAAACTAAATACATCATAATGAATTCATTCCAACACCCCATAAGATATGTGAGAACTTAAGAAAAACTAAACATGGTTTTGTTTAACATATATGAAATGTTCACAAAAGTCAAACTCAAGAGCATAATTAGATAACCCCTCTACAAGGTTTTTTACTTTTTAGTGTCCTAAGACCCTTCTCACCTATGTGGCCTATTCTTTGGCACCATAATATTGCCTTCTTGATAGGTAGATTGCTCTCTAAAGCAAGAGCTTGCTTAGGTACCCTAAAATCTTGGCCATTAAAATTGGATACAACACTCCTCTTCATTTCTATTTCTGGTGATGAGAGTGTAGAATCTACAAATCTGTTAGTTGTAGGAAGAGAGGAACTATTGCACTAAACAATACATGCATCCAGTTGAAACAAAGTGCACACATGAACACCTTAGAAAGCATCATAGCTCCTTGCACTATTTTACACCATCTATTTAAGAAAAAAACCTACACACCCACATGATTTAATTTTATGATCGATAATAAATTACATGCCTTTAAATTTTTCCTTCCATATTTAATCTTCGCTTGTCTTTTTTTTTATACACATATTGTTAATTCCTTTTTTTGCATATTATATTCTTGATACATATTTTATTAGAATTGAGGTTTCATTTTTTTATTTCTTTTATATTATATTTTATGAGTTGAACCTTGCCTTTTACATATACTTTAATATTTTCACATTACTTTTTACTTATTTACCTTTTCTTTTATTTTATCTCTTTTTTCATTTGGAAACTTTCTTAGGTCTTTGCACTATTATCTAATATATCATATTTACACTTATTGAATACTATGCATTATTATACCTATTGCAATTAATATTGTATTTATTATTTCTTATTTAATATCCCCGTCTTTTTCTTTCTATACACATAATGTTAATACTTATCATATATTTTATTTGAATTGTTGTTTTTATTATTTATTTTTTTTATTAATTGTAATTATTTGCATCATGTCTTTTAAATATATTATAATATATTCCCTTTATTTTTTACTTCTATTATTAATTCTTTGTTCTTAACCTAATATTTTTTGTCCTAGCTAACCCTAATTCCCCTCCTCATCCTTTTTAATGGGCAAGCCTGCAATCCAAATCATAAGAATCCTCTTCCTGATGATGGATCACTGAGCATGATATGAAATGTTGAAGCAAAAATACACACAATTTAATCCAAAAGCATCTACTGAAAATTGCATGCCTATTAGTGTGAATGAGGTATATTTCCTAACTAGTCTATTTCCTATCTAGTTCTCCACTTAGGTCCTTTTCATAGTAGGTTAAATTTAGTTAAGGACTTTTTCATTTTATCCCACATTGGTTGTGTTTTTACTCTCCTAGGTGATATATCCTATATATACTCACATATTTCTATCATTGTAATCACTCATTCTTGTATGTTTTGCATTCTTGTTGAATAAAATATAGTTTATTCTGTCATTTCTTATTTCCTATTTATGCTTTCCTTTAGTCATTTGCATTCTTGGGTGGCTTCACAACCTTGAATCTTACATGGTATCAAAGTGTGGTGGTGAGTTGTGGGTTAGCTTTTCGTAAATTTAGGAGTGTAGGTCTATTATTTTCTTAAAACATTAAGTATGCTCTTCTCTTGAATCCTTGAATGATCTAGAGAATCAAAAAGGTGTCAAAGGAATATTATATTTTGAGGGGTTCCTTTTCTAATTTTCTAGTTGTAGGTGCATTATTGAAGCTCCCTAGAGTAAAATTGAGCTCACCATTGGGTTTAAAGTAGATGAGAAAGTCAAATTTGCATTTTGTTTCATTCTAGTTAAACACCAAGGGCTAGATCTGCAATGGTTTGAAGATCAATTTTTTTCTATCAAAGCCAGAAGGTTGCTCATCTTTGGGAAATTTTGAGGTCAAATGGATCCTACCATTATCTGTAGAAGCCCAGGAACCGCCATTTTCATATAAGATTTCTCTAGTTTGGACAATATTGCCTCTAAGGGAAAAACTTTTGGGTTCCCAAGTTGTACGATCCATTGTACTATATGAAATTTTGTAAAAAAATTGTGTTGCATGCACTACTACTATAGCAACAGTATGCTCATAGTGCCACCACCCCTAAGTGGCACTAGAATCCATGGCCATCACACCCCACCAACAATAGCCTGAACACCTCACCACCACCTTCGGTGGTGCTACCAAGACCATGCCCCTCCATCACTAATAGGAATATTTGGTGACTATTTTGTTTCAAACCTCCATTTTTTCCTATAAAATAGTAGTTTCAAAAAGTGCTTTAATGCCAGAAGAGAAGTGGTTTTCATTTGAATTGAGTAGTTTCTGCATACAATAGAGTTTTCAAGCCAATCGAAGGACAATTTTAAAATATTTTGTCCCAAAAAAATGTTCTTGTAGAATCTCAACATATTTTTGTAATCATGTCATCATGACATTAGCATCCCCTTTTTCAAAATTTTGGCCCCCACATCATTGCTACTTTTGATTTTGCAGTTTAACTTCAAAGGTCAATATCTTGAGCATATGACCTCCTTTTAAAACACATTTTTTTATTTGAGGTGAAATTTCATTCTCTTTATAGTGGTGTAATCATTTTCTCTCAATTTATCACACTTTTCTAGAAAAATATTTTTCTCATCAGATTTGGTAGATAATCATAGTTTTTTAAACTTCAAAGGCTTGTAACTTTCACATATGATCTTAGATTGAGGTGATTTTTTTAAGTGAATATTTTTTCAAGACCTACCTAGTGGTGCTATTTTAATGTTTTTATTCTAATCTCAAACTACAATTAGAGTATTTGGTCCATTTTGGACATTGTAAAAAATTAGAAATAATTATAACATTATACATGCACTAATCTATAAAGTGTCAAATCATATTTTTTGGGACCAAATTCTTTGATCAATTGAAGTTGGAGGGGAGGGGTCTCTTTGTGTGTTTTGTACTTGTGCATATCTTCTCCTTCTGCTTGTGCTCTAGTTTTCCTTCATAAATGGGTTATTTTGAGTTTTCATTGTTGACCCCACACAAAAATAATTCAAGGAATCAAAATGGATGGAATGCCTTAATGCAACAAGGATATACTCCTTATGTTGAGAAAAAGGTAGATGGACCCAAAGATGATAAGGAAAAGATACAATCGATTCTTGAACATATTAAAGCACGTGACTTTCTTCGTAAAACTTACATTTCCCTTGATCTTATGTTTCATATTGAAGCATGTACAAATTTACATGATACTTGGGAAAAACTTAAAACTCTTTATGGTAAAAATAATGAAGTTAGAGGCTATCATATTGACACTAAATTGATGAGCCTTGACCCAAAATGCTTTGACAAAATCTAGGATTATATCACAAATGTCAATGACCTTAGAGAATAATGTAAATCATGTGGCATTGAGAAAAAAAGAAATTTGGTTAGTATTTAGTTCCATTAACAAACTTGGCCCCGAATATGCAATTTTTTTTCTAGATTTCACACTCACAGGTTGAATACGAGATCAACATATGTTATGCCTTCATTCACATCCTTCTCTAGTATGTTGATGCATGAATAAGGGAATATACTTTCCATGGGTGGGTGATCCCACAATACTGGGTTACACTTTTTGGCCAAACTTGACATTGAAATGAACATTTTGAACTAGATCTTCACTTTCGGACACCTATAGCTACTAAACTGTGAGGAATTTGAAGATGATGCAAACTAGTGATTTTTGACATTTTGTCTGTAGATTCTAAATATATATTTTTTAAAATTTTTGGAATCAAATAGCATTTCTTTTCCCATCTCCTTCGATAACTAGTTTTTAAAAGTAAACGCCATTTTTACAGAGTGATGTGTACTGTGTAAAACATAACATTTTTTCTATGAAGGATAAATTTTTTTTTTTAATTTAGATTTGTAACTACAATATATAGAGGATGCATTTGGTTTCATAATTTTTTATTGAATTTTTTTTTAACTAATTTTTTAAGTCAAACTAATTACAATTTAGACATAGGTGTACAACAAAGAGCATAAATGTTTTTGTATGTATCAGAATTCAATTTTGTCTTCTTTTTGGAATAAGGAAATCAATACCTAGAGGACATGTATTTTGTAGAATTTTTTTTTCTATATTTTCCTATTTTTCCATATGTATGAAACAAAGACCTTGATGTTCATTGAAAAACCTACATTCACAAGAAATAAAAAATGAATATAATAATCAAATTAAATAAATTTAAAATTATACTTTTTGGGAAGCTTATAATAAGGAAGTACATACTTACAAAACATAAATTTTAAATGAATTCATTTGATCTGCCAAAAGGTAAATCAAAAGTGGTTTTTTATCAGCACTTTGATAGGTGTAGAGGAGACTACATTATAGGTATGGTTTAAAACTAGTGGGGTTCTATCCAAGGGGGTTTGATCTAAGGGTGTTTGATCAAACTCTCTTCAATTAAAATCCTTTAAATGGAACCTTTCAAGGCTTAAATCATTATATTTTCTAAAAATATGTGATTTTAGCAAAAATCAGGATGTCCTAGAAAGTGTAACCCATTATTGTGGCAGCACCCGGGTCTCCTAAAGCCATCTCAATCTCAGGTTTTATTGATTGGTTAGCCAAAGGGATGGAAAGAGTCGGGTCAATCTAAAAAAGAAAAAAAGAAGTCCAAGAAGAACCCATAGAAATATCAAGTACAATCCTCATCTACCTCAAAATTACACTCCAAATCCTATCCATGTAAGGGGAATTCACATAAGAAGGAAAGACCAACTTGTAGCTGCTACAAGAAGGTTGACCATGAGGAACATGCATGTCATAAGAAGTGGATCAATGAGCTGAAATATATTTTGAAAAGGAACAACATTAACCTACCCTTCTCTATTGCTCACCAATCCTCCACTCCTTCAAAATCACGAAAGGGAAAGAAACAACACGTGTTTCTTCTATAGATTCTTCTAGGCAGTGGATTCTTGAATCAGGTGCTTCACACCATTAGGCTCTAATAGAGAATAGTTTTCTTTTTTGGAGCCTTATTACATGCCTCATATTCTCATTGAGGATGATTATCCAATGGATTTCATTGGTAAATGCAAAGTTGATGTTGGTACTAGTACATTTGAGGATGTTCTCTATGTGCCTAACTTGTTAGCCAACATTCTCTCTATATGTACCAGATCATTCATCTCAAGAATGGAAAGAAGGTAAAATTCACTCTAAATTTTATTATCATCATGGATCTTGAAGATAATACTCACCTCATAGTAGGAATGGATGACCATCATTCTTAGCACTATGTTTTTTCTCACTTTGTACCTGATGCCCCCACTAAAACATTTCTCACCCATTCAAATTATGTGAGAAAAATGTGGCATGACCAATTTGACCATCTAAACTATCACTACCTTTAGTTGATCACCACATAGGACATGGTTATAGGTCTTCCTCGTATCATTTTTTAGATGGTGTTTCATCAATTTATTCCTTGGGAAATCATATTGAGGAAAAGTTTGACAAAGGGAAGGCTTTGAAGGATTCAAAAGTCCTTGACCTAGTTCACAGTGACTTGGTAGGTCCCTTTCCATCCTTGTCTTTTAGCAAGGCTTTCTATTTTCTCACTTGAAATCATTGATGACTATTACATATACATGGGTATTCTTCCTTCAACAAAAAGGTGAAGTTTTTGATAGGTTTTAGGAGTTCACTTAGGCTTATACAAAAAAACAATCTAGAAATTTTGTCAATATTCTCTGCATTGATAATGGAAAAGAATATGGGAACCATTGCTTTGAACAATTATACACTTTTGAAGGGATTGATCTTCAACATTTAGTTGCCTACACACCTAGTAGAATGGTGTTGTAGAGAGGAAAAATAAATCTGTAAAAGAGATGGCTAGTTGCATGATCTATGCTCATTCCCTTACACCTAAATATTTGGCTAAAGCTATCAACAATATTTCTCACATTCAGAACAAGGTTTGTTGAAGGCACAAGACAACTGAGAGGGAGGGTGAATCAGTTGTATCAAAAACACATTTTCATTCCCTGTGGCGAAAGACCTTCAAATGCTTTCCATCTCATCAGTATGATAACCGGCTCTCTAACTCCAAATAAGTAATGCAAAATAACTCTCTTGCCAAAATAGAATAACATGGTCTGTATAGTACTGTGTTTGCTTTTCTCCTCCTTGCAAGAAAATGACACCATTAACAAGAAGACTTTTAGATTAAAGATGTCGGCATATGACGTTCATAATTTTTGATCGAGTTTGCACAGTTTGTTGCTTACTGGCAAGTAGGTCTATGTTGTTCTATTTGTGTGATATCAAGAAAGAGAGCGACCAATGGCTACTTCCAAGTTTAGCAATGTTTTTGTGAAAAATTAATTTGACACAACTACAGATGAAAAACTTGCAAAATGCTTTAGTTATTTTGGTCCTATCACTAGTTCAGTTGTTATGAAGGATGTGAATGGAAAATCCAAAGGCTTTAGATTTATTAACTTTGAAAATGCAGAATCAGAGCCAATGCACATCAACTGTTTAATAGATTGGCTCAATAGTTGGATAGATAATTACATTATACACAGGGGTATATGAGAGGTATGAGAACCACTTGAATACCTCAGATAAATGTTGTTACAAGAAATACAAAGAGTACAGGGTATGCAACAATAACTACTTTGAATGTAGCATGTATGCTGATTGTGGAAGATAGAGATTAGACACGTAAGCAACCTCAAAAGAATTCCATGCTTCATGCAGATGCCTGGGTATGGACACTTACTATTTTCTTGTTAGAATGATGTATTTTCAAATCTTCTTTTGAAACCTATTACAACACATTGCAAATTATCAAACAAGACCTCCTAAAACACTGCAGAAAACTTTGAAAGAGAATAAACACAGGAAGTTTTCACGACTTGTGGCAAATATTTAATCATGAAATACAAATATCAAGGGTTTGAGTTTCTCTCAGTCCTTGAATCCACGCTTCTAGAAATATCAGATACTTCTCTAGGACACATCAGTTTGGCAGATTTCAGGGAGACAATGAAACAAGAGAAAAGATCACCAATGAGTCAGAAGTTGTTTGACAGTGGATTAGCCTAAGCAGCTGGTTTTCCCATGGCAGTCCAATGCACAAACCTTGTTTTAGAATGTATGAAGCATTACAAACCAGAAACTAGAGAGATTAGAACTGTTAATGACAAACTAATTGTCAGGTTAGGCAGTGTTTTGATTGGTATTGCTTTCAGGTTACCTATCAGAGATTAGTTTGTGAACATAGACAAAAGGCTTGCTCATCAATATTTCAATGAAAGGAAACATCAATGTCTCAACACCATTGCAAAACACTGGTTACATACACCGAAAGGAGGAAAATCACAGTTGCCTAAAGTCCTTCACAGATCATGTTTCATAGAGGATATTTCCAATATGATTGTTCTACTCCATAGAGTGATGGGAGATGAAAAAGCAGCAAATTTTGAAATGTGGATGTTCCTTTCTGTAAATTTTATTTGTGTGGGAAATCAGTTTATTGATTGGGGCAGCATTATTAGTGACAATTTGCATTATCAATTGACCAATTTTGAATTGAATGAACACTTCTACATGTCCTCTTACTTATTTTATGAAACTGCATGCATGAAAACATGGCTAGGTCTTGCTACCAAAGGAACTTATGATAACATGACACAGATCTATGATCATTACCCTCAGTTGCAACTAGAACAAAGTTATAAGCACTATCGCAGGGTAAATGATGCTTTCACAATGTTGACAGTAAGAGAACTTCAAGGTAACACTGCACTCCAGATATCACCAGAAGCTGCCAGTTTAATCAAAATATATGAAAGCTAATTCATCCAATATCCTAGATTTACCTATCTGAGAGTTGGCGGGTTTGATGGATATCCATATAAATTACCTAGATATGTAGATGACAAGATGATATTGATAGAACTATGCAGGAAAATTGGTTCACATAATAAGAAATGCAAAGACAAGAGGAAACCTAGAGCTTCATTTCTCATTGTCCTTAGTCACTACAGATGCAAATCTTCCATAGATGCTCAAAATATATAGAGATCTCTAATAAAAATTAGCTTGTATTCCTAAACTATGAGATTCCCTTTTGACAACAAAGCATATGTCAGAGACAATCTACAGCTTCGTGCAGGATACTGTCACTTTCCAGAACTTAAAGACTTTTGGGAAGATTGTGAAAATGATTATGAGGTACGTAAATGAGACTGGATGAGGATGACCATTTCACAAATCAGAGAATTCAAACTAGATTGCAATACAGATGGAATTGAGGAAGATGGTTCAGAATTAATTGATCCTGTGTATTTTGATAAAATTGAAACATAGTCTGTACCACCTATCAACTGGGCTAATGAGGAGGTCAAAGATTTGGGTATAAGAACTACACATCTCATTTATAAGACTAAATATTGGGTAAAGAAAAAGGCTATTGAGGCCATAGCTACTAAACCGACAAGTAATAATGCTTTATCATCAAGTAGAAAAGATAAGCATTCAAATTCTTCTTCTTCTTCTTTTCATTCTCATTCTCCATCTTTAAACATTGGTTCACATAAGAATACTCAAGGAGGAGATGATGGAGAAGATCCATCAAGAATAAAGGGTCCTAAGAGCATTTGCGAAAATGATGAAAAATAGAAAAGAGGGAAGACAAAAATGAAGGATAATACATTTCCTCCCATACAGGAAGTAGTTGAAGAAAACAAGTCCACAAGTCCTAAAATAATCCATCAAAAGGATGAGCATTTGAATATCTCTCCTTTACTCCTTGTTGTTTCTCCTCCTCATGATACACCTCATTCACCTCATGCATTACAATCTTTACTCCCACCACCTATGAACATATTCAGTGAGCATATTCTTCCCTCAAACATAGTACCTCTTTCCACAAATATTCTAGAATCCTCACATAATCCTTCTTCTTCCTGGTTGCAACAAAGTTTGTCAAGAAAAAGAAACAATGCTTAATTAATCATGCCCGATTTTGATACAGTCTCCAATTTGCTGCAAAGGTCTCCCAAATCTAAAAAGAGCAAGGTTACATCAAGGATGGCAGTGGATTCTTCATCAGGCAATGTTTATGTTGAAGTTGCACAACCTGTTTCAGAAAAGGATTTGAATGAGGCTACGGAAAGTGATTTCAACATCACTAAGATAGATCTTGGTCCATCTACATATGAGGGTGACATGCAAAACTTTCAAGTATTGGCTGCCCAGTTAATAAAGAGAACAGAGAAAGAAAGGCACACGAAAGATCAACTAAAGCAATAGGTGCAAGTTTTGACATCCTATCTCAAAGCCATCATAGATACATCAGCTTTGTCTCTTGATACTTCCTCTACCTCCACTAATTTCTCTCTTGAGAATAATGTTGAAAAAGAAAGTATTGAAAGTGTCGGCAAATATCAATTGTATGGAAAGGTGACAAAAAAATGGGTTGAGCATATGAAATTAAAAGCACTCAATTTCATTGAGCAAGCAAAGAGTCTATTTGATGAAGCAGAAACAAAGAGGGAAGAGATTGATAATGAAATGAGAGGTATCCAAAAGGAAGAATTGTTATGGCAGGGAATATCCAAGGACCTCAGTGAGATGATCAAAACTGATAATGAGATATTATTTGCTGAAAAAATCTTTTCAAACATTGAAGAAAACCAATCTAGTTCTTGGCTTTGTTCAGTTGAACGGAAATTGTCAAATAATAAGACAAGTGTTGGCAGCTCAAGAAATGCTCTTGGAAACTTGTGAACAGGTGAAGATGAAGATTCAGGCTGATTTATTGGCAATCAATCCTGATGGAATTGAGAAAGATAAATTTTCAGTTTTGGAAGCCCAAGCTATCAAAAGAAACTTTGAAGACATGATTAACACAGAGTTGTTCAATAAACAAATTTTCAATGAAGGACTTATGGATAAATTGAATCTCATCTTTGTTGCTGTCAGTTCTGGCATTGATCACATATCAATTTATCAACATAATTTGAATGATTCAGCTGACAGAACAGAGTTTGTGAGAAAATAGACTGTTCCGGATGCCGACTAGAAAGGTGATGAAATTACTTGTGCGGATAAATATGCACTATGGATTTAGTTGTGAGAGTTGTTTTTAAGCAATGATGATATATGTGAATAAGTGCAGAGCAGAGTAGAAGGAGTAGGAAAGATCTGGCATGTGAAAGGAAAGTAGAATAAAGAGAAGAGGAAAGATGAAGTGTAGCAGATCAGTGTACTGAGCCTAACCGGAACTGAACTCTAGCATATGTGGATGCTTCTAATTAGTTCAAGTATTGTATAACATTCTTTTGTAGATAGTGTGTCTCCTTGTAGGCAGTGTGCCTCTTTGTGAGTAGTGTGCTTGGGCAGTGAGCCTTAATTGGCAAGTGCCATTTTGTAATTCCTTATTCTTCTAACAGAGAATAATCTTTGGCTTAATCACCCCGTGGTTTTCTCCCTTAACAGGGTTTCCACATCAAAAATACTGTGTAATGTGTTTCTCATTTCATGGTAATGTTTGTTTGTTTGATTCAATGCTGCATTGATTAATAAGAAAGTTCAAAAGAAGAAATAATTAGGATAACTGATTCACCCCCCCGCCTCTCAGTTATCAACACTAATCCACAATCCAATTCTCCTACTAAATCCAAATCATTATTCTCAAGTTTTCTCCAAGGACTCCTAATGATCTAGAGAAAAAAAATGAACTGTGGAATCATGCCACCCCACTAATCCAAATCCACCCAAGTGTGTCATTTATGATGTTGTCACCCATCTAGCACTTATCCAAAATCCTATCCCAAATATCTCCCATTCCTCCATCTACCCCATTAGATGAGTCTATCCAAATGCCAAATGAAGTTACACACTCTTCTCCCATTGCACCATCCATGCAAATTTGGCTATGTCAAGAGCCTAGTCCAAAGCATGTTGAAACATCTTACCCCCATCCCAATCAAGATCCGAGCATCTCAATTCATCCTTTTTCTTATGACATGAGACACAAAGTGATAAGTATCATAAGTGTAACCTAAGTATGCCTTAAGTAAAATTAACTAGACAAGTGTGAATAGGACCTAATGTGAAACCAGTTAGGTAATATACCTTGTTCACACCAACACTCCATAGGCACATGTGCATATGCCTTACAACAAAAACAATTATGATATCGTAATGAGGACTTTTTTCCCAACCACACCTCCATAGGTGTCCTTTAAACAAGAGATAATATAGGAGACCTATTAACCAAGTAATAGGCCATAGAAAGTTCTACTTCTACCCATAACTTCTATTCCAAGATAGATCCACTAAGTATACTCCTAGCCCTAGATCTATTAGTGTCCTATTCATCCTTTTCGCAACTCCGTTCTACTAAGGAATATAAGGAGTTTTCTTTTGTCTTTTCATTTTGTGCTCCTTGCATAATTCATCAAAATCTACTAAACAATTTACTCACCGTCATTGTCAATTCTCAAAACCTTAATCTTTCTACTAGTCTAATTTTCTATTTAAGGGCTTTAAACTCCTTAAAATTATTTAAGTTTCTTCTAAGGAAATACACCCATGTCCTCCTAGAATAATCATCTATAAAAGATAAATAGTTATAAGACTTAGGAATAGAATAAATATTTACAAAACTAAATACATCATAATGAATTAATTCTAACACGTCAGAAGATTTGTGAGAACTTAAGAAAAACTAAACATGGTTTTGTTTACCATATATGCAATTGTCACACCTCAAATTTTGACCATGTTTTACTTTTTACTTGCACATAATTAGTAGTTAATTATGCATGAATTAATGATTTGACGTTATGTGAAAATGTCAGGATAAATCAAGGATATCATGAGTTTATGTTTATATGACTAGAATTTAGACATGTGATTATAAGATGTCTTGATTATTTATTCATAAGGTTTATGAATTGACTAACAATGCACTAATCCTAGTTTGGTGATTGCAAGTTGTAACCAATAAACAAGTTTTCCACCCTCTAATAAAGAGAGGGAGAGCATCATCAAAGAGAAGAGAATAGACGCATGGATAAGAACAGATCATTTACCATCTAAGTCTCATGCTTTTACATTTTATTGAACGTTCATTAAGTTTGGTAAGTTATGCTTAACTAATTGGTCTAAGTTTGGTTTTGACTCGACAAATTGTCAAGTTTCAACTAAATCCATTAAGCCTAGGTTTTGTTGAAAACTAAGTCAGGATCTAGTATATGACCATCAACAAGGAAATGGTCAATAGTCGTTATTCCTTTGTGTGAAGAAATATATTTTATCTTACTAGAACTAATTAATACTAGTAGTTAAACTACTTTATTATCGGTAATTCCTAATTGGAATTTCATTATGATTATTTATCTATTTTTGTGTTTAAACAATTTTGAGAGGGGGAGAATACCTTGACCCCATTCTCATATTTTATCGAGTGTTAAAAATAGCATAAGTATACATTTTATACACCTATATTATGTTTATATATATATATATATATATATATATATATATATATATATATATATATATATATATATATATATATATCTATTTACTATGATCTAGAAGTTCAATTTTTTTTTTCAATGAGCTTCTTAAGGGAGCATGGTATAGTTGCAATTTAACACAAACCACTACATGATCTTATGTGGATGTTTGACTCCTTTACTCCAGAATAGTTTTGGAGAGTATGGAGGAGGTATCGATCAATTTAGGAGTGGTCATAATGACCAATTACTCCATTATTGTTTATGCATGCCACTTAGATTGAAATTAGGCATAAATGTAGGAGGAATCCATGGTATTGTGGAGATTTAATCCTTTTGAAAGGATATACATCAAGGGAAATTATATGCGTTGGGTCTGGACTGTGTGGGAGTGACTCCAACTACATAGAGAAAGGGAAGGGCTATGTTAGACACAGAGCTTTATATTGTTCAAGAACCCATGGGGGCAAGGGATTTGGTGAGACTCAAGAGAGCTCTGTTATCTTATATCATAGAGAGAGAGAGAGAGATCTATTGTCTTATAGAATTTGAAGAAAGAGAGCTCTGTTATCATCTACAGAGGATAAAAATGCAGAGGAAGGGATATGATAGCTTGGATAGCAGTGGTTGGAGGAAGAAAATAACTTAGGTTATGGAAAACCATCAACATATAGAAGTAAGGATATCTCTTATATGCAACTCATTACATTATAAAACTGTAATATTTAGATTCTGTGTGAATATTTAGAGATAGAATGAAACCACAAAATGCTTGTGATAGTTGAGTACAAAGTTGTGTTAGTGAAAATGTCTTCAGATAGCAGTTTAAACTGCAGAAGATAAACTTGATAGAACGTTTTAATTTCAATTTTTCATGCCATCATTGTATCTTCGAACTCATAGAGTAAATATGCAATAAAATTTTGCATTCGATAGCCACCAAATTATGGCAAAATAGTTTTGAATAACATTGTTTATTCATAGGATTCCAGTCTCAAAGAAATTATCTCTTACCTATATATACACTCAAGCAATCATAGGTTGTGTTTGTTGTCAAAAACACTAAAAAATTTGTAGAAATCTATCTTATAAATTGCAGAGACTGGACCTTTTGAGAACTTTGTTTTAGACTTAGGAGTCGAGATCAATAAGTTTAGATAGAGATAGATTTATATCTCACAATGATTTATATGTATAGTTTTATTGTTCACAATCATAAGATTTTATGATAGATATTCACTTATTTTAGAGTATATAGAAAGGATATTGATATTATTAGAAACACATAAGGATAGTGATATATTATCACATATGCATTCTACAACAATGATAAGTATTATCATTATATTCAAAGGATGTTATACATGATTTTATAACCTATTCTATAATGAAATTCAATTTACATAAGAAGACCAATAGGTCAAAAATATTATATTATTATTATTGTAGACTCAAACCTATTTAGGTTGAAAGATTGAACATAGTCAAGAGTACCTATGATAATTGTAGTATTAATTAAGATCTTATTTGAATTAGGATTAACCTCATGTTCTATAGTTATACATGATATGAGAAATGTGAATTCGAACAATGCCCAAGTGGTCAAGAGTACACTAGAGGTTATCATTTCCATGTTTTACTATTATGAATTTTGGAAAACAAGAGTATTTTTTGTTACAATGTATTGGGTTGGAGAAGTTAAAACCCTAGAAAATCAACCCAAAAGGGTTTAGGAAACTTGAAAACTCTTAATTCGATTATAACATCAAATTAGTCTATTGTTTATTATGGTCGAAATTGAATAGTAGAGAAACCATAGATCAAAACATGTAGAATTTAGGAAGAGTCTATGAAGCACTTATGATAAATAAATGATTTCTTGTTAGATTTAGAAACTTGAGATATAACACAAGACTGCTCAGTCTTTGGGTCATTGAGTAGAATGACAAGAAGTCATAGACCCTGGTATTTCCAAGTATGCAAAAAGGGACTCTCTGAAAGGTTAAAATAACCTAAACCTACATATTGTATATATCCTAGATTAAGGATTAAATTCTAAGTCAAATTGACTAGGATTTGAGTTTAGTTAAGACAATTTATGTCTAGAGATACTTGTCAAGCACTTGTCAAACTATAGGATGAGGTAGTTTCCAAGTTGAGTTAGAGGTGTGTGAACACCTGACTACATTTATTGCAAACGTCTATTTATAGAGAAACTTTTGCCAAAGTGATGCATTTGTCTCTGCATGCATTAGTTGGTTCACATTGTCTAGATTGTGTAACCTGTCATAATAATCATACTTAACTAGAAGATTGTCTAGATTTGTTTGGTCAATTAGTTATGCAAGACACAACACTAGGACTCACATGGTAACAAGTATTGGTTTCTTATGTCTATACTCAAGTTTATTTCAATAAGCACACTTAAATTTTTCTATCTTAGGTTTCCCTTGACTTGAAGAAATTTTAGTGTTGGCTTTGGAGGGCTTAGAGTTTTTATATTTATTGGTCTCCTTGTCCTTCTATGTGTTTTTCCTCTTCCATTTGTTGTTTGAAGCCTAATGTTGTTTCCCATTCCTAGTAATGAGGGCTTGAGGTTTTGAGGACTTCAAGGTGCCAATATGTATTAACTTATCCTACTCCCTAGTTAAGTCAATAATAAAGTCATCTAGAGAAGGCATTGTCCATGAGGCTCCAAGAGCTCTTTTGGTGGAGTAGAAAGTAGATACAAACAAATAATATTCAAGACCTAATTTGGAGAGAATATAAAGAACATGTTGATCATCTTTTTTTTCTATTCCACATTCTTTCATTTGCAACTTTAATGATTTGAATATAGTGAAGTAATCCTCTAGAGTGTCAAAGGAATTGGGACTTAAGATTATGAGTTCATTCTCTAACTCATGACCTCTCATTTCATCTACCTTCCCAAAGATTTTCTCTAATGCAAGCCAAACTTCATTAGGTGTTTTCAAGGCTTATACATGAAAGAAGAGTTCAAAGGACACATTAAGACACATAAATCCAAAGGATTGATCACATTTGTTAAACCATTTTTATTTAGATTCGTCGTCAGTAGGTTCTTTCTTAGTGCCCATTGTTACCCTATACAACCCTTTATTCTCTAATGCAAGTAGTTTTGATTTCCAATCATGATAATTAAAGCGTGTTAAAGGCATGGAAATCTTATTTGAATCCATGCTTTGAATTAGATTGTTGTAGAAATTAGAAGTGCGGAAATGAAATTTGAAAAGAAATGCTAAAGGGAAATGTAGAAGTGCATGAGACACGACACAAGAACAACCCCCTTGATTCAATTTGAGATCCCCCTTGAACTTTGGCGTGCTTTATAATTTTAGTGCATATAGGCATGTCCAATTGGGAAAAAAAATGGCACTTTATAAGTTTAGTGTGATAATGTTTCTAATGGATTGGAGTCAAAAAATCAAGAACTTTCAAAATTTATAACACTTAATTACGAGTAGCCAATCAAAAATTACAATGATTTTTGTGTTTTCCTATCTTGCCTAAATTTGCAATTAATTTTTTTGCAAAATTCATTTCAAATGAAAAATAAAAGAGAGGTTGGAGTTAAGCCTTGTTGGTAGGGCGTAACCATAACATGTGACCAGGGGGCTAGGAAGTTTGATGGGTCTCCCCCTCCTCTTAATGATGAAATCTTGGGGTGAATTCTGACCTCAACAATTTCCTAGATCCTCCAATGAATAGTGCACCCTCCAACTCAATTAACTTTGATGCCTTGTAACAAGGGATGCCTTAAAAACAAGGGTGAATCCTTGCCAAAGAATACAAGTCATTCTACCTTCTTTCCAAATAAAACAATCAAGCCTTTCTGCAATGACATGCCACCGTGGAATAGTAGGTCATGCCTGTGCCTCCCTCTACAGGTCATCCATCAGCCTTTAAATAGTGACTCTTGGATCCTCCTTCATGTAGGCAGTTTACATAGGTCATTGACCCTCTGAGGCACCTCCTTCCTGGGTGATTTTTGGTCATCAAGCCTTTCACACACAGGTTGATTTGCCTCCTCTATGTCCATGCAAGGAAATCCTCTCCAAATGCATCAATCTACTACTGTCAGTGGTAAGAAACATCAAAACTAGTGCTATAAAAATAATGTAATAGCTACAGTTATGACAAACCCTACTAAACATCAACCATGTGATCAATGTAGAAGTGGTGGATATCCAAACACAGACTGAAAACTCTCCATTAGAGGTTCCCAATTGAAAGTTACTTTTTCCCATGGCTGGAAACCCCTACAAAATCACTTGTGTGAATGCCAATGAAGTTAGGTGGAGGCTAATAATGATGACATCATTGTTAGGGCTAAAAATTAGGTCCATAGCTGTCCTGAGAATACTTCTGATGTCATGTTAGGACAACGACCGTTGTAAGCTCCACATGTGTACAATAAATTTCTACAAAATAGGAGATACAAAGAGAGACTTGGAAGCCCCATAAGATATGTTGCAATGCTCGTAGATGCTCAATGAAGTATGTTGAAGCTACTTTGTGAATGTTCAGCACAAAATCCAAAGATAAGTATGAAGCCATCCTTTGAAACCTGCTCCAAAAGAACTGATGACAAGGATGAAGATGGATGCACAATACTATCAAGGCCCATCATTACTTTGTGAAGGCTTCATATAGGTGGCGTACATATAGGGTAAAATCTTCCAACGGTGGCCATCTCACAGTGATTGAAAATGTGTTGCCAAAAATGGAGGAAGCTATGCATTCAAAGACCAATAGCCATTAGAGAGGGTAACTTCCCTGCTCGCACCATCCACGGGCTTTGGAAAGGAAATGGTGACCATAGGCATCGATGGCATGTTTTGGTCTTCTGAAACCCACACAGGTCTTCAAAAACCCATGCCCACCATTGTACCCGCACCCACCATTCAACCTGCACCCATCTTCCAGCATCTAGCCAGCAAGGGATCTCACATGCAAGGGATCTTTGCTCAGCATTCGGCCAACAAGGAAGGTGGGATGTGTGCTCTCTGTTCAGCCTAGAAAGAAAAGCTTTGTTCACCCCTGCAGTAAACCCCTATTTGGCCCCTCTTTGTGG
Organism: Cunninghamia lanceolata; assembly: GCA_027924645.1. NCBI lineage: Eukaryota > Viridiplantae > Streptophyta > Pinopsida > Cupressales > Cupressaceae > Cunninghamia > Cunninghamia lanceolata. The sequence goes on from BSBN01001215.1 coordinate 5,229,547, forward strand.
ACGACTATCAAAGCTAAAGGAGGCCATGTAGATTGAAATATTTTATATCCGTTATTTTGATTGTGGTTTCAACTCGGGCAACTTCAAATCTCCATGCATAGAATGCCCTCTTTCCTTCCCCTATGCCCTAATCATAGCTGTCATTGGAAGATTTTGCCCTATTTTAGGGATTAATATTGTTTCTTTAAAGTTGGGCTTCAACCTTATTTTGACAAAACTTTAAGTTTTTTTTGTATAGTTTGGCAAGGTTGAAAAATTGCAAGTTCCATAACTTTCAAAATGGTAGCTCGTAAGTGAGTATTGTTTGTGGAAAAAGTACTTATTTTTTCAAGCCTAATCCATTAGGGACAATTTCACACTCTCATTATAAAGTGCATTTTTTTTAATTTGGATAGTCCATGTATATGCACTAAATTATAAAGTGCCACAAAGCAAGGGGGAATCAAATTCATGGGACAATGTCATAAATTTTTCTCTTTCTGTACTTCTAAGTCTAAAACATTCATATCTCATTTACATGGTTTTATAAGTGTGATCACATCTATCTCCAAGAACTTCTATTCATATTGTGATCTTGAAAACACCCAATGGGAAGGTCAACGAACAAAGAAGTCACGAGCTAAGACCTCATAAGTATAAGTCCAAGAGACTCTAATACTATAGAGGATTATGTCACATAATTTAACTCATTGAGGTTGTAACTAAAAGAAGGTGGGATTGAGAAATAGGTGGATCAATTGATTCTTATGAACACCTTTCAAATTGAGAGCCTACGGTAAATGATCCATAATCTTGCAACAGATTCACATCGGTTCACATCTCATATTGAGAGCCTATAGTAAATGAATTTGAATCTTGCATCAGATCACATCTTAAATTTGATTAATGTTCCTAAATCTTCATGATACTTGCTTCTATGGAGTCATTTCAGTCACAGTTTAGCATCGACATCGAGGTACACAAGCAACTTCCAGATTCATGCATCTTTTCTCTCTTTTGGATGGTAGTTTTCTTCCCACATGGTTTTCTACCTTGTCTCCACTTCATGAGAGATTTTTATCGTATATGGGTACCTAATCATGCCTAGTTGTTGGGACCCATCCTTATTTGTGCCCACCTAAGGTATGGTCAAGGGGGGACCGTGTTAGTGTATATTTTACCTCACATATAGGTAAAATACATGTGTCATAAGCCTACTTAAGTGGGTTGTTTTTTGACTTGGAGAGTTTCACACAACTCTCCAAAGGCACATGTCAACATACTTTTGATACTTGGTGGAAACCTTCTTCCACCTCTAGTTGAGTGTTGAAGTCTCTAAGTCGACTCAACCTCTTTCATCTATATGTACTCCTTTTGTGCATAGTTTATCTATTGCAATTCCTATTGCCTTCACTCCATTTTGTGATATCAACATTTTGGCTTAGTCGATTCATGGTTGGCAGAGGGTCCTCAGGAGTGTTGCGGTTGTCATCAATTGGGTATCGGTGGCAGGTCCCTGCGATTACTATTTACATTAATCAAGCTTAACTTCTTTTTTTAAAAAGATTTAGTACAATTAAAATGCTAACACTAAGTTTCTTTAGTTAAAATTATTTTATGACTAGACAAATAATAAAATTAACAAATCCAAAAACTTTTTTTGTAATAAAATTATTAAAATAATTATTAAAAAATCATCATTATCACATACATTATTTAAAGTAGAAATTTTTTTTTAAAATTGTGGGTTTGACTTTTATAAAGAAAACAAATGAATTATGAATAATCTCACATAAAAAATGATTCCATGGAATGGAATATAAGAAGATTGATTGCCTCTTTTATCTCTTTTATGTACTATGTTAAACGTTGCATAACAAACAATGGACTATCAACTAGTATATTTATATTTAAAAAATATATCTACACTGCGCCGCCGCCGAGAGATATCTTCCAATTTGTTTTTTTTTGGCATTTATAAATTACCCCAGCTAATATTTATATTTTGGTTTAAAATAACAAAAGCATCTTTGAGAGTGGTGTCACATTTAGTGGTGTATTTATTGTGCGTTTCATTAGGATCCACTACAACCATACATTGAATTTTATTTTATTTTTTTTTTTATTTTTTTATTTTTTTCATAATTTTGTTTATTGATTACAAGAATGTGAATCTTTCAACCTTTGCTGTGAGTATAGAATGCCTCTATGGATTTAAGTTTGACGGTCTCATAGGACCGTCGACAAGTAATTCTTTGATCGCTTCCTCTTCTTTCCCAGGACTGTCCTTCATATTGCACTTCATATGATCTTAAGTACAGATAGACTTACGGAGGCCGCCATAACATATTTCAAGTGATTTTAATAATAATTTATTTAGGGTATGAGTAAATTATATACTGATTTAAAGTCTGATTTTAACGGTTTTATTTCGAAACTGCAGGTTATTGCAGACTGGGAAACCAATAATTAGCAAGTTATTATGCGTGTAAACGTGCGTGAGGATTAAAACCTTGCATGATCTATCTTAAACAAGGAAGAAATTAAAAAACCAAAGACTTCAAATGACCGGCACATTACATTTACAGAGTCACAAGGGAATGGAAAATACATTGCAATCTCAAATCCTGTTGAACTCATTTAAATTACAATGTAATCTGAAATAAAGGAAGTATTCGTCAGATAAGATTATTGTCCATTTAGAACCGAAACTACAAGCTCCCAAAAATAGAGAACGATAAACTTCAAAACATTAAGAATAATAATAATGTCATCTAATTACATTAGATCAGATTTATTTATATATTAGCTGCCATACAAACTGCAGGAACGATATCCTTCCATCAAATGAAATTTTCATGCGACTGTAGCTTCTGGGTAATCAGCATACGGTAAAGTTTTCAAGTTTTTTTAAACTGTTAACCAGCAGTCGCCCGCGCATAACTCAAACTTACTGTCAAAGACGTTTTGGGGAAGCCGCTAAGGTGTTTGACCATGTGTAACCTTCTCGAGTCAAATAAACTTCACGAAAGTGTAATGGATCAACAAAAGGTTACCAAGATCTATAATCAAGTTTCCAATGACTAAAAGAATGTTGGAGGGCACTGTTCTATCATTTTAGACTATGGATGATGTGGAATTCACATATATTAACAGAGTGTATTAATATGGACTTAGTGTTAGTGTCAATGTATAGGAAATTCATAGGAATATAGTCAATATGGGTAACCAAAATCCATCAATTCTTTGAAACAAAAATAAATACTTAACGATTAAAATAAAATATTCATACATTTTTTTAAGGGAACTAGGCACAAGATCCTTACTTTTTCTCTATACATTCCACAAATATAGTAGCTTCTTGATGATTCATGCAAGATATATAGAAAGTTAAATAATTCTACATGCCTAAAAATTAGCAAAGATATTATCTTCATTGATTCATTCCTTAGGTGAATATTGGCTTTGACTTATTATCTAACTCTTGAAGACACTTCTTTTAACTAGGTTCATTTAAGATGATGGCAACATTATGCATCCCTTTTAATTTGGCTCCTATCTATATCATGAACTTAGTTATGGATGTTTCTTCATCTCAATTGAGTGATTCTATTTTCTTCAAAATATCTATCTTGAAGTCTAACCATTGTATCAAATATATCATGAGAAAGTATTTTTTTTCCTTTTTATTTAGAATATTCTTATATCCAATGTCTTTGAAGAGACAATGCAGCATTTGGATTTCCTTATTTAAATTCTCCTACTCCAACAAGATTGTATGCACTTGATATTGTGTTTTTCTATCAACATAGTATAGAAATTACCTTGCAAAGTGGATCTCATTATTAGTCATTAAATTCATATTTCTAGTCTCACCATCGGCCTCTACCTATTCTATGAATTCCACTTTTCCCAATATTTGCTTAACTCTCTTCCCCTTTTCTACAAATTTAATCAAGGCTTTGCTCACATACTACTGCATCTTCCTAGAAATTTTTAATTCTTGTTAAATGACTCAAACTTAGATTAATTTCCTTCATTAGGTCGTCTAGAACTATGATTGCAATCATTTGATTCATCTCCTTTCTCTCCTCGATCATATATTAAACTTGATCCACAACCATGTCAAGCATTACCTTGATGACTGATGGTTTCCCTTCCAAACCTTTTTATTTCTTAGACATAATGAAAAATTATTGCTATGTTGCTATGTGTGGATAGAAAATAGGTAATTTACTTAAATTAATGTGGTAAATTCTATCTCAATTATCTAAGAGAGAATTCCACATGAAATCTAATTTGAAAGAGGTCACTTAAGTAAAGACAAACAAAAATGTTACCAAATAAACCTTTAGTTATTTTTACTATCACTTAGTTTACCAATAGCGTCCTATTAATCTAGATTCATATCTTAAATAAGATATAGGAAATGTAAACAAAAATAGAAATTTGATTTGAGCTGATTGAGATAGATTCAGTGGCAATCAAATGTATTAACATAAATAAAGAACATGGATGTTAAAGAAGAATACAAATGGAACATGAGTAAGTTGATTAAATTAGAAGGTATAGAGAGTCTTGTAGAATGGTTCCAAATTTTTTTGGAGAGACAAAAATAAATCATGCTATCAAGATGATAGTGCACTTTTGTCAATGTTAGCATAGTTGCAACTATGTCTTGCACCCAAAAAGATTAAAAAGGAAAGACAACAACCAACAAATAGCAACTTGCAAAAAAATGGGAAAATGGAAAATAAAATATTGAAATTCACCTCTTTATAAATAAGTGATAAAAAAATAAAGGATAAAGTCCGAGTGGAGTAGTGCATCACTATATATTGTTGGGTGGAGTTTCCTACAAAAGTATTAATCCCAAGAGCTAGAGAAATGGTTGACAACTCGGTAGTTTGTCAATGTGGACAAACCCTAATTTAGCCTTTTGACTCAAAGACAATAAACAATATAATGTATGTGAGATAAGGAATTTGACTATAGTTAGTCCACATAAATTTTTGGTGCTTATGCTATATGCTTAGGAAAATAGAAGATGTAAAAAATCTAAATTTAGTGTCATATGTGTGCAACAGTTTATGTTAAATGTAATAGGAAGAAAATGAAATGAAGGATGAAGAAGGAAAGACCCATCAAGTCAAGAGAGGATTACAAAGGGGATTTCCTTATGTATTTGGAAGAAGAAAAAATTAAGTTTCTATAAAGGAATTTCTCCCCAAATCAAGATTGACTCAAGAGAATAAAATTCCTAGGAATGAAAGAAGGAGAGAAAAAGAGGGAAAATGAAGGAGCTCAAGAAAGAAACTTCAAATCCACTTGTTTCTCTCAAACAATGAAGAGGCGGAAGATATTAAATTATGGATTTTTAGTAACTACACATATCTTGTAATATGTAAAAACAAAAGGAAATGGAATTCTTTAATGGCTTATTTTATGTAAATCTATAAAATAATGAGGTGGAAAATAGAAAAATCAGGAATGAAATCAAATAGAGATTATTATGCACAAACCCCCAAATGATTTTTCTTGAAGATGAGGTTCTTGCCAATGTTGATGAACTTGATGCTTGAATCTCTACAAGAATGTACCAAAAATAGGAATCAAAATAAAATCTCCTAAAATGAGAGAGCCTACAATGTTGTGAATTTCCTTGAGTGAAATTATTTCACCAAATTAATGTGACCATATTAAATTATTTCAACCTCAAAACTATCTAGGAATTGTGTACATCTCCTTGAAATGGGTGTAAAGACCACCTTTAGTGTTTATTGAGGTATGGACCTTATAACATGACGCATTTCCTCATGTAAACCTCCTTAAGACCTTATAATTTGGTGCAGCATTCAAATACTTTTCCACGAAGTCTAATTAACGCATTATTTAATGACAAAAACATGTTACATCTTATAGTAAAGTATCAAATAAAAATATAGACACATCAATATGTTCAGGATGCTCATAAGACAATATGTTCAAACCACTATGCTGATTGGTTACAAATGTGATAAAACACAACTAGATCATTGATAACTAGGTATGATATTACTAAAATCAGCCTACTACAAGAAATATGTACTTCAACAATTACAAATTATAGAAAGATACAAAAGGCATAGATACAAAACATAAAAAATTAAAAAAAAATATTTTTGGTTGACACGTGATTGCATTTACAACTAGGATGCTCCTACATCATACACCTTAAGTAACTAAAAATTGAGCCTCTCACTTACATTCAAGGATTTCAACTAAAGGTAAAATCATAGCAGTCTACCCTAGATTTAGACATCCATGTATAGTAGTCAGTTGGTCTATCTTTCCACTTAATCAAATATTCATCATAAAAATTATTCCTTGTTCTTTGCATAATTATTGTGTCTAAGATTTCTCATATTTCATATATATTTGGCATCTTATTAATTGATGTACCAACTCCTTTAGCACTCTCTCCATGATAATGATCTAAAAATAAAAAATATTGAAAAAGGCTAATATTTCAATTTCCTTGGGTAATTCAATTTTTGATATCCCAAATTTTTTATGTATTGCAAATTATAAGTTTAGTTGGAAACCACATTTCTATTTCTAAGATGAATGACAATCATGTGTATATTAATACTACAAGTAAAAAGTTTTCTCTTTCAAATCTCAATTTTTTGGCTTTGAAACTTTTGTCTATGTGTCCAAGTAAAAATGATCAATATAGATTTCAAAGTAGAAAAAAATGTATTTCTAAAGGTTAAGTTGAAAATGTTAAATGTTGTCATCTTTGGAATCCATTAGCAAAAAAAACACTATATTGCTAAAATGTTACTTTCAAGGGAGGAAGCGGTTTACCTAGTATAAATTAGTCAAAAGAACAAGAAAATCATAAGGTGAAGTTTGAGGCTAAGTAGGAAGAAAATGCATCTAACCATGAACATGATAAGGAACTAGATGAAGAATGGGAAGGAAGTTAATATTTAAAAGAGGGGGAAAAAGAAGATTTTTAGAATCCACCCTTAAGACAGACCCATACACTAATCAACCTCATACCTCCATAAACACACCTTTATCTTCATGAATAACCAAAAAGAAGATTTTCTTTCCTCCCTCAAGAAAGATATCTAAAACTCAGACAATGTTCAGTGGATATAAAATGACTAGAATACCCCTTTTTTCACAAATTTATATGCAAGGTTTGTTGAATACTTACCCAACATCAACTTAGCATACATGTCTGGGATACATGCTACATCTCTCCAAAACTTACATAATCATAGCTAACATCACCAATCAGAGTAACTTCTTTGCAATGATCTAGAGCTTCAAACTGGTTCGGTTATAGTTGCTTCACATGTCACTTAATCATAGGTTGACATCATTGTAAAATGTTCTATTCTTTGGAGATATCCAATACCAAGGATGCCTTAGAAACTCTTCCTTCCTATCCAGGTTGGACTCTTCACAATGTTAACACAAATACCTCCTTGATTTTTTTATGCCTCCTTGTTTTCCTTTTCAATGCATCTTTTGTTTTCACACACAATGCTATCAATGTTTTTAAATAATTCCAAAATTTTATGAAATGCTTCCTACACTTGCAAACCCAAACTGACATTTCTCACGCCATTTCCATTCACTAATGTGGCACTTATAGAAGCAGAAAGATTAATTAAAAACTTACAGTTGTTCTCAATGTTGTGGGTCGTATTTAAAAGCATTCTTCTTCAAGGCAGTCCAACTTATTTCACCAGTATGCATATCTTGGCATTTTTAATCGAAGATGATGTAGTGAATTAAAACAAATAAAAATAGGTTGCAACTCTACATTCTGCTTAGCAAATCTCTAACGCCAACATCACCATTCTCTCTAGGTAGTAATGAATACGAAGATGACAATGATTATAAACTAGAATTGACAGCAATCTGATCTTCAACACATTATCATTTGAATACAATCTTCAATGCTATTTCTATGTCTTCAAAACTTGAAGCAGCATTCAACTCACAAGTGCAAATGATCTATGTGTCTTCAAACAGATCGATTACCATTTTCTTTGACTAAATTTGTTTGCTTTGCCCCACATGATTTTTCTATGCATCGTAAACCTTTTTACAAAACTATAATTCTACTTAAAATATATAACTAACAAATCTTTCACATGAAAACAATGAATGGTTCTCCATCACACCGCCTTGGATCATGGCCACTTCACACAGACTTTAATCCCTTCACATGGCTTCACATAGAGATTGCACCAGGATAGGATCAAATGAGCGCTTGGATACCATATGAAATAAAGAAAACTCTTCATTTATTCGATGATAAAATTGCAGATACAAACATGTATATAAACTCTGAGGGATTTGACAGTGTTGACAGTTATAATAGTTATACGGTTAAATGAAACTGACAGTTGAAACGAAATTGATTGAACCATAACAATGTAATACAATGATGTATTACGTTAACAGGGACATGATAAAAGAACTAAAAAACCCAATATTCTATACAATTTGATATGAAAGCGTTAGGAGCTACAAAATTAATTCTTGGAGTGGAATGCCCCTTGACGAAGATCACTAGTCCAATATCATCCTCAATAATTCAAATTAATTTCTCTCTTTTACTAAGATGACTTTATTCAAAATTATAATCATCTTAATCAATTTGTGTGACAAATTATTTGAATATAGGTTTACATTGAAATATTTAATAGCATTGCTTATAACACTACTTTCATATTGGATAAGTGAATGTGATCATTGAAAAGTATTGTTGGTCCTAGATCTATAATCGCATTCAAAAACATATATCACATGGATTTTCATTCTAGGCATGATGTATCAATTATGTTGACCTCATTTTCTAAAAAATTTTGTAGAGGGAAGGGAAAATCTAGTTTGTATGTTAAAAAGGTCCACATATTGTCTAAAAATAGTCTTGTTAGATGTGGTACTTGAAATTTAACACATTCATGCTGAAAATTGAGTTTGTTCATAGAAAAATTGATCATTGTGTTTATTATAAGAATGTTGATGATCACTTTGTTATCATTTTTTTGTATGTTGATGATATATTAATTATTTAGAATAGTAAGTATGTGATATAAGAATTGAAAACCCAACATTTTATATAATTTGATATGAATGATATAGGAGCTATAACAAAATTAATTCTAGGAATGGAATGTCCCTTGGACAAGATCACTAGTGCAATCTCATCCTCAATAATTCAAATTAATTTATCTCTTTTATTAAGATGACCTAACTCAAAATTCTAGTCATATCAGTTGATTTGTGTGTCAAATTATTGGAGTATGGGTCTACATTGAAATATTTAATGGCATTCCCTAGAACAATACTTTTATATCAGATAAGTGAATGTGAACATTGAAAACCATTGTTGATCCTAGATCTATATTTTTATTAAAAAACATATATCACATGGATCTTCATTCTAGGCATCATTTATCAATTATTTCTTCAATCTTGTGAACAAGAAAAATAGGGGTCTCACCAAGGTGTAAGGAAGAATAAAACTTCCAACTCTTGCACAAAAAACTCCTAAATGTGTTCCTCAATATTACAATCCCCCTTTGAGATATCTAGTGTAGGTGAATAAGAATTTGTAGTTTGCAAGTGCAAAGGATAGCACTGTGGCCAAAGGTCAAAATCACAATCATGATTATGTGTAAAAATATAGAAAAGAAGAATTAGTCTATAATAAGCATGTGCACATCTTTCCATACTTTGATCCGATACATAGTCAATATTTGACACATTACATCAATTCATACAATGAAATAGACACAGTTTTATATTTACTTGATGTGTTAGTGTCTCAACAGTATTATTACATATTTAGAATGTTAAAAAATGTTTAACTGACCTATGCATTTTATTTAACATTCTAACATCTAGATAGATATTAAATAGAAATGCTCATTTATTTCTTTTTAGTTCTATAATATTGCTAGGCAATATTTGATTTTTGACATCTTTTAATTTCTGAATTATATAAACTTAACTCTATTTATTCCTATACTTTATAATAAGTAAAATTCATGCTTATGGATCTACTATAGTAATCTCTCTAATAACTCTTTGACATGAATCTTGGAACAAATTTAAAAAATTATACCTTAAACTAGCAACAAATTTTTCAATATAATCCATATACGATAATTTTTGTTTTAATCTATTTTGAAATAAATGATAAAAATGAATAGTATAACAAAATCATATTACATAAAATGTGCAAGAAATAATCATTACTACAAAGATAAACAAATCTTATAAATTATAAACTTATTAACAATAAACAAAATGATTTGTGTTCTGAAAACTAAATAACAACCTCCCTTTTAAAAAAGAAAACCATCAAAAACTTGCTCTAACTTCTTATATGTCAATCATATACATTCTTAGAAATCAATTGTATATAATCCACTACAGCACGAGAAAAAGTGTACAGAATGCCTAAAATTTGCCTAACGTAATGTGTAAAATCACTATTGACTATTTGACCATGAAAATAGATTATATTTAAATAGAGTAATTTGAAATTGTCAATGGTGGTAAAAGTCCCCAGGATCATGACTTTTATGATGGGATTTTTCCTTTTGATTTCCTATAAATTGGTGGTCAGCAGAATTCTAGCAGTGAAACGAATCTTTCGCAGCGCTTGAACTGCACACATATCAGCAAATATGGTAAAAAATTCTTCATGGAAAATACTTTCTAAATTCATAGCATTCACAAAGAAATATAAATCCTATCATGAACAGCTACATGACAAAGCAATAATAATAATTATTGGTGAAACATGACATGATATACCTAAGTTAGATCCATCTTGTGAAGTTGGGTCATGATCTACGATCACTCTTCTCTGTTGAATATTAACAATAACGCTGTCAACTCCATGTAGAGCCATGATCGATGTCTCTATCTTTTCTTTATGGGAATCATTGTATATTCCCTCAACACTCAGAGTTGTTCTCTGCATGATGGCTTATACTTGTCCTCTCAAATTCCTATACCAAATCAAGAAGATGTAGCTGTGGATAGAGCACCCTTTGGTGGTTGATTCAAATTTTAGATGATAATTTTTGCCTTCGACCTGTGATTTATTTATAGATCCCAAGAAGAGTGTTGTGCAAGTTACAAGCAGTTTGTGGGTATAGAGCCCTTCAAAACCGCAACCCACCAAATACGGCAACACTTAGACAAGTTGTCAATTGGATTTGTATCCAGAAATTACAGTGCCCCTTCCATTTCTCCAAAGAGAACTATCTAATTTCCTATAAATACTGTGTTAATTGAACGCGGTTGTGGGTTGTAATTTGTTGAGTGAGATTGATAAATGAAGAGAAGTCAACCGCAGTGTCAGCATCTCAAGATTTTCTTTGTTAGTGCAAAGAGTTAGCTATGCAAATAATAATAAAACATGCACACCTATTCTTTCTTCTTCTTAGTTGGTTTACGTTACCTCCCTTGCATGTCACTGAGGAACATCTTTCGCAGGATTTTACGGCAGCTGATTTCTACCCGGCTTCTTTCGATTACCCATTTCCTATCATTAGGACTTAGTATATATAAATTTAATATAGAGATTTGATTCTCTGAAATTTTCTTCATGGTCGAGAGTGGACTACAATCTAGGAAGCTACTAAGAATTGGAAGATCATTACTTTCAATCATGGGATACAGCTTTTGATACAGTCCTTTTTCGAAGAGATTAGTTAAATAACAGAAATATATCCTTGGCCCCTTCGAGGGGTCATTCTTAAACATTATTTATTTTAATAGTCAAAGGTAAATTTTGGCCACTAAAAATAGGACAAATATTTACCTGTTTTTGGTGTGGATGAGATGTACAATCCTTATTGAGTGTTTGACCATTAAACCCTATGATATTTAAGTAGTGTGTCTTGGAAGACCTTAGCAATGCTCAATACAATATAATTTATGGATTATCTATTTTACTATCAAATTATTTATTTATACTAATATCACCCAAAGGAGCTTCTACTTTCCAAGAATGTGGGATAAACCAATTTAACAAAAGAAACTACTTACAAAGCATATGGATTTGGTACTTTTATTAATAAAGCTTAATACAAAAGTAACTAATTAGGAAGGCATGTTAGGACCTAAGACAACTTACAAGAATACGAATCTAGTTCTTTTGTTAATAAGCTTAATAGAAAAGTAATTAATTAGGAAGGAATAGTTAGGACTATGGGTACTAACATGCACCCCCCTCAAAAATCTTAATCCTCAAAGCTTAGTTCTTTCATAATTAACTAAACAAACACTCATTTAGACAATTAATTATCCAATCCTCTTTCCAACAATGATTCAATAATATTTTATTATTAAATCACTATCGATACACTATTCATCTGTACTATCTCTTAGCATTAATTGAATAAATTTAATCATTTATTCAATTAATCAATCATTTTCTATAGTCTAAAATTGATAAATATTTATTTATCTAATATCCTTATCCTCATCCTATGAACTAAATAAATATTTCTATTTATTTAATTTCCTATTTTGTTCACTTTTGATTAAGTTAACTAATCCACTTAATTAACTTAATCACATGCTTGCACAATCCAAATCCTTCATTAACCCATTCAAACTTCTCGCATCTTCCAACATGTACAAAGGCATGGGATTTTGTACAAGACCACATGGGTCTCTTACAAAGGGATCGGCAAGTCCTTTGTACAAAAGGTCATTTGTCCTCCTTTGATCCTCTCCATCCACTTTATCCAACACCATCCTCCACCCTAATCTCTTCTTGAACGAATGACTGTCTTTATCCTCCAATCATATCATGCCACTTGTAAATCTCTCATCAATCCAATCCTCTCAACAATCCTCCACCATTGATCTTCCAAATCAATCCTAGCCCTCCTCTTGCAAGCCATTTGCAAATCTCCATGTTATGTAAAGTTATGTTGTCAATTTGAGGAGAAAAAAAACATCCAACATCAAGGAGCACATCCAAAGATGATAGCACCAGTCACACAGACAAGCTCTAATACCCCAATTTACAAGCCTCACACACCAGACACACTCTACAAATTTGTTGTCATAATAGCGACAGGAACCAAGCATGTATTAAATAGATTACACATTATCCAGCATTATAAATAGTTCCTAATCAAATTTAGTTAAGCTACAGGAACCTGCAATCAATGCATACGACTTGTCTATGAGGCAACAGTAACTAAATTACCATAAGGTGTTAAACTCCTCTCAAGGACTTTATCAATCAATATATTAGTAGCCAACATCCACAAATTACATAACTGTAATTCATGACATTAATTCATATAATGAAAGAACAGATTACAAAGTTTTTGATTACATGCATTGCCCAAATAAATTGGCCAATAGTGAATAACCATACTCTTTATAATCCTCCTTGTCAATGACTTCTTTCACCTTCTCCTCTACTCTGCATCCATTGTTTACCCCATGATATTCTTCATTCAGAACATTCCATCCTCTTCTTTTTCTCCACCACCACGTTCAATATTTGATCTCCTCCTTTAGACAACCTCCAACCGGCCTGCTCACAATTGCTTCAACCCTTTCTTAGTCGTGTGGTCTTCTTTCTTTGCCACGACTTTCTCTTTCTGGCTCACGGCCTCTTCTATGCCTCAACTTTCTCTTTCTCCCTTTGGCCTTCCTCCACATTTGACCATTCGGCCTACTCTATGTTCTTATCCATAGCTTTCTCCAAATCAGCCTCCCTCTTCCAAATTTGCCCTTAATACTTTGGCCTTCAGCCTTCTTTGATCAGCCTCACTACTACTCTTAATTGGCATTCAACCTCCTCCAGATATAACATCAACCCTCTCTCTTCTAACATTTTTCAGCCTGCTCACAATCGTCTTCTACAGATTCCCTTCTGTCAAATTGTTCAAAACGACATAATTTCAATCAAGTCATCAAGAACGATTCTATAGTTACAAAGACCCCTTTAACTAGAATTTATGTTGCTCTCTCTCCTACTCTGTTCTACCACTGTCAGTCCTTCTTCTCTCTCGAAGACTATTCATCCTTTCTCTTTGTTTTCTGCCTGACTCTTCACATTCTCTATTTCTTCGCAGAGATGATTCTCTTGTTGTTACCAACTATCTTCCACAGTTGTCGTCAGTTTTAAATTCCTTTCTAAATTTTGTTTCTGTCATCTAGGCGATATGAGACTTCTTGACTAATTCAAATTCACCTACTGCACAAAGGCTAGCGATAGGAGCTCATATGAAGTGATAGGAGCTCATTGGTAGCACGACTTATTCCCAGAAAGAAAACTAACAAAACCCAAAAATTAGCACAAAAAATAAATCAAAACTATTAAGAGCACGATGCCCCTACATCAAACTCCCAGGGATCAAAAGAACATGTGCTCCAGCACATGTGGTTCAAACTTTCCTAATCTTTCTTTCACTTCTTCCATCATCTTAATGGGACTGTTGTCTCATTCTTCCAATATTGTGGTTATTCATACAGCTCTTCTGTCATGAAATCAATCCCACCATTTATCATTCTCCTTCCATTCTTGTATATCCAGTCTTCAAAGATTTAATGCCTTCTAGTTTACCCATTCTATACATCTGCATAATGTCCTTTATCACATTCTCACTTCTTATCATTTTACGTAACACATTCTTTAGCCAGACATCACCCAAGTCCAATTGCTACAACATTATTCCATTATCAGCTTTATTATTCACATCCCAACACACAAAATTCTTTCCTAAATCTACCTCTGCCTCAGCAACAATCTTTTGATCCTCTACCATATCTTCCATCTGCACATTGGCCACCATTCCATTTGTTTGTATTCCTCCAATCTTACCATTCCACTCCTCTACAATGGCTGCATACTTTTCCCATAAATCCTCTTCTCTGATTCCACTTGTTGTTCCTTGTTCTAATCCTACCTCTACATTAGCTTCGTCATCCTTTAGTTTGTCTTCTTCTTCCTGGGTCATTGTTGTTCCATCATCACCCTCTTCATCTATGGATGCTCTCTTTTTCAAAACTGCACTTTCATGCTTTCCCTTACATGCTACTATTGTTACCCTATCCTGCTTTGCATCCCACTTAACCCACTTGAGCTTTTCCTCTTGCTTTTGTCTATTTCCTTGTTTCTTACTATATTTTCTTCCTCTCTTGTCCTTCTCATCTACAAGACTCCGTAACTCCATCTTATGTTCATAATCGCCATCTACACTACTCTTATCTTCAACCACTTCATCTATAAATTTAAAATCTTCACGATTTAATTCAACTGAAGCAATTTACTTACCTTTCATCTTGCATGTATCCTCCTCTATCTTGCTCCAAGCTGCTTTTGTAACCATTTCAGCCTCATTCTTTCCTTTTACTTCAACCTCTACAGGCATGTCTTCTTCATGGCTTTCAACTTGTTGGCTTTGGCTACCATGCTACAACACAATCTCTTCATTCATAACTCCATTAATTTCTTTATGTCCTCCATTCTCATGCAAATTTTTCTTCTCACCATCTTCTGTTGCACCAACTCCATTGGTTGTTGTCCTATCTTTCACCATCCATACTTTATTATTGGTCTACTTTCATTTCATTGCTACACTTGTGCTTCTCTTTCCTTGTTCTATTTTTAACCTCAAATCATCTTCCCTAGGCCTCTTTGTTGGCCAATTCATTCTCACCTCCAGTTGCCACTTATGCATAGATGCACAATCCTCATTCCTTGCACTTGTTTGTTAGGAAAAACACAATCAAAAGCATCTACCTTCTTACAATTTAATTGCTGCCCCATAACTTGTTTTCCTTGCCAATATGGCACTATATCCCCATGATCCTTAATCATATTCACATTTTTCAATTGCTTCCTCTCATTATCAACTTGTCTTGCCATATTCATACTTCTATCCACATAATCAAAAATAATAATTTCCTTACCATGATTAACATTTTGTCCTTCCATTACTGGTTGTCCCAAATTTCTTTTCTCCTTGGCTTCATGACTTGTTAACTCTTTTGTTTTACAAGACTCCTCTTTAACCACATCATCTTCTAGAGCATCATGAAACTCCTTGTCTGCTTCCTCATCTTCTTTCTTTTGCTGGACATCTTCAACTTCACACTCTTCTTCATTCTTAGGTACTCTACATTGTACCATTGCTGCAAATTCTTCTTGACACTCTGCTACTACAAACAACCTTCTTTCATCTTCAACTATTTTTCTGAGTGCTATTCTTGACCCATCACTTGATGTCTTCAAGGTCCCATCCTCGGCCTTTCTCAACACATTCTTTATATTTGCATACACATCTACAAAAATAATATTAATAAACAAAATAAGAGACCACAATGTCTCCATCAGTGTCTTCTTCATGGACACTCTCATCTCTTCATTCCTCTCTTCTACAAGTGCTATTGGCTGCAC
The DNA here is from genome assembly GCA_027924645.1 of Cunninghamia lanceolata. NCBI lineage: Eukaryota > Viridiplantae > Streptophyta > Pinopsida > Cupressales > Cupressaceae > Cunninghamia > Cunninghamia lanceolata. The sequence continues at coordinate 5,245,985 of BSBN01001215.1, forward strand.
TTTTCCTCTTCCTTTCTTCTTTCCTCATCTTCACTCATGTTCTCTTCAATTAGAACTCTCTTGACCTCTTTTGGTCTAGGTTGCTCTAGAGGCAACTCCTCGTTGTCCCAATCTTTGTGGGTACTCTTTCCATCCTTCTCTATTATTCTCAAGGAATTCATCTTTTGTCTTTTTCTTTTCTCCATAATCAACTTCACTAGCCACTTTACTTTCTTCTCCATTGGCCATACCCACAAGTATTCATGGCTTTCTTCTTCAAGCCATTTCTGCCTTGCAATCATGTACTCCTTTAAGTCTCTTTTCAATGCTGCCATCTCTCTTTCAAAATCTTGCTTCTTCATGTTTTCTTTCCTCTTCAAGACACCTCACCTAGGGCTTCCTTATCTTTCTCCTCTGCCCAGTCTTTTGGTGCCAAATTCTCAACAACCTATCAATCAGTAACAACACTACCACACAACTTTCAATAAGGCCAATAACACATTCAATATGCACACCCAATCTTTCTGAGCTCTGATAGCACTAATCACACAGATAACCTCTAATACCCCAATTTACAAGCCACACACCAAACACTCTACAAATTTGCTGTCATAACAACAACAGGAACCAGGCATGTATTAAATAGATTACACATTATCCGGCATTATAAACAGTTCCTAATCAAATTCAGATAAGCTATAGGAACTTGCAATCAATGCCTACAACTTTTCTACTAGCCGATAGTAACTAAATTACCATAAGGTGTTAAACTCTTCTCAAGGACTGTATCAATCAATATATTAGTAGCTAGGATCCACAGATTACAGAATTGTAATTCATGACATCAATTCATATAATGAAAGAACAGATTACAAAGTTTTTTATTATAAGCATTGCCCAAATAAATTGGCCAATAGTGAATAACCATACTCTTTCTAATCCTCCATGCCAATGACTTCTTTCACCTTCTCCTCTACTCTATATTTGTTATTTGCCCCACGATATTCTTCATTCAGAACATTCCATCCTCTTGTTTTTCTCTGCCACCATGTTCTCTATTTGATCTCCTCCTTTAGACGGCCTCCAACCGGCTTGCTCACAATTGCTTTGACCCTTTCTTGTTCGTGTGGTCTTCTTTCTTTGCCATGACTTTCTCTTTCCGGCCCGTGGCCTCTTCTCTGCCTCAAATTTCTCTTGCTCCCTTTGGCCTTCCTCCACATATGACCATTCGGCCTACTTTGTGTTCTCATCCATGACTTTCTCCAAATCAGCCTCACTCTTCCAAATCGGCCCTCGATACTTTGGCCTTCGGCCTTCTTTGATCGGCCTCACTGCTGCTCTTAATTGGCATTCGACCTCCTCCAGATATAAAATCAACCCTCTCTCTTCTAACATTTTTCAGCCTACTTACAAATATCTTCTATGGGTTCCCTTATGTCAAGTTATTCAAAATGGCAAAATTTAAATCAAGTCATCAAGAATGATTCGACAGTTACAAAGGCCCCTTTAACTGGAATTTCTGTCATTGTCTCTCTTGCTCTATTCTGCCACCATCAGTCCTTCTCTCTCAAAGATTGTTTGTCCTTTCTCTTTATTTTCTACCCAACTCTTCACATTCTTCGCAGAGATGATTCTCTTGTTGTTAGCAACTATCTTCCACAACTGTCGTCAGTTTTAAATTTCTTTCTGGATTTTGTTTCTATCACCTGGGCGACGAGAGACTTCTTGACTAATTTGAATTCACCTACTACACAAAGGCTGGCGACAGGAGCTCATATGAAGTGATAGGAGCTCATTGGTAGCACGACTTATTCCCAAAAAGAAAACTAACAAAACCCAAAAATTAGCACAGAAAATAAATCAAAACTATTAAGAGCACGATGCCCCTACATCAAAAGATCAAGGTTTACATTGTAGTTAATTAGTTAGCTTCCTTTATTGTATGCATTCATTTAGCTCAATCATGATGTTGCATTTGATCATGAGTAGAATAGGATAATATTGCATTAACTTGTTCTTTATAGCTCATTTGCATATGTACACATTCTGACATGCCCGTTCAGACCTTTGGGTCCTTATCTAATCATCTTTTGTTATTTTAAGCCTCTTTCTAAGTTGTAGGTCTTAGACGAGTGTTTACATTGCAGATGAGTGCCTTCATGACCTATCTATGTGCCTTCATCCATGTTTGTGCATCTCCATAATGCTTAAGCATCACCATATCACACTAGGGCATTTATGTGTTGACCTAGGTAGCTGACATCAAAAAATTTCAATCTTATGTTTTGGGCTTAAAAATCATCTTTTCTGGGGTCTAACTTGTGGGTCTTGTAGGTTTTTATCATCCTAACATGTTTATCATCAACCTAACCCTTGATTCTGACCCCTAACAATCATTTTTGTAACCTAAAATTATATCTTTCAACCTTATTCATGGATGAGTGTTCCTGTTAAAACGAAGCATTTCTATATGATGGATGAGTGCATCTATATTTGAGGGATTTAAATCTCATTTTTATCACCTTTCCATCATCTAACATTTAGTTTTTTGATAGGAGTAATTTTTCCAGGGGTATACTATGTCAAAATTTTAAAAAATTAAGTTTTAACCTTCATTTTTCATCAAAAATCAAATGTTTTTGGCCTATTTTCATACTTGAGCACCTCTTTATCAAGTTTGAGTGCATCTGTATGTGGATAAGCACCTTTGTAACATGTAAAAACTTTATCTATTTATCGTGAGATTAAATCTTGCCAACCTCTGAATTTGGCCATCTTATGAATGTGCCTAATTTTCTAACATCAATTTATGCAGCTATCATTGGTCCAAGGCAAGAAAATAAAACTACTAACTTGTGTTTTGTAACATATTTTTCAAAGATTTTATCATGTTGCACTAATCTTAGGCACATTTCATTTCTAAGGGGTTAATAAATCCTGTATTCTTTGTTTGAGATCGAGTCATAAGTGTATGCTCTCTCCTCACGCCATTTGGTGATCTTGGAGATCAAAAACTTTGACTTGATCTAATCTTTTATCATTTATCAATCCCAAGAACCTATTGTTTGTATGCTCTACCTTCACATTGAAAGACAATCTTAGGGATTAAAAGCACCTAGGCTTGTTTCCTCTAGTGGCCCTGCCTTTGATTTCATCACCAAGAGGATGACCTAAACCCACATGTTCTAGTGGGGCATACAAATTTGAGAGAGAATCGAAATACTCTCCCATTAGGGGACATTTGTTGTTTTGGGCTAAGCTTGCAAGAACTTTATACCTTGCAAAGTGAAGGAGGAGAGTGGGTTACCCTCTCGTACCATGCCTTAGGCATACCCTTCATCACATGGACTTTGGTCCTATGTACCTTGTGTCTATGAAGGACATCCTTAGAAGCCATGTACATCCTAGTCTAAGACCTTTCAACTATCCTTCTATGTGGTGCATCGTAAGTCGGTTAGTACTAAGAAGCTCATCATGTCATACTTTCATAATCAGAAGATAGAAACTTACTTTGGGCAAGGATTCAACCTCCAAGGTAAGGAGTGTATAGGTGGTACATGACCTTGCATTCCCTATCTATCCATCACTTGTGGGCCCACAAACATTGACAATCCCACTTGACTAATCTAGGGTGTTCATGTGCTTGGCATGTTTTCATTTGTTGAAACCCATGCACTCCCTTAATCCAAAATTATATCTGAATCCTTTGCAAACATGTGCATGTTGTATGTGAAATTTATTATTTGAAAAGTTCCCTAAGGTCAAGCATCAATCCATACCTAATCAGCTTCTAATCATCCATCTCCATAAATCCAAATTATCCACCTTATCCTAATCATGCCAATCCAACTTCCTCCTAATCATCCCAATTATCCCAATCTCTCCTAGTCCAATCTTGAACAATTATCATTGGTCCCTAATCCAAATCAACTTACCAAATCTAATCAAGGTCCTAATCCTAATCCATATTATCCACCTAAACAACTTCCTAATCACCACCATTATCCTAATTAATCCTAATCACTTCACAATCTAACACTTAATCCTTCATCTATTATCATCCTTAATCCACATCATAATCCACTATCCCTAATCCTATCCATTATCTACCTAAACCAATTTCATCCTTAATCCTAAACCAATCCATTATCTTAATCCAATTTCCTCATCCATCCCCTAATTCTAATCATCCTATCCGTATACTAATCCAATCCATTATCCCTAATCATCGCATCCATCAACCAACCCTAATCATTGTTGGTTAACATATTTGTCACCTAACTCTATATACTCACGCTCAGACAAGTGACAAACGTTATCAATAGTTGAGCCCAATATATTGGTATTTTACACAGGCTCTCTGCTTATTTAACAAGGCACAACTACCTTCGACAGATATTCTGATGAATGAAAAACTCATGATTGCTTTTAACCAGAAAGAAAAACAAAGGCAGAGATTTTAACCAAAAAGCAGTAAAGTTAAAGTCAAAACTCAAAAAACTAGGAGTTCACAGACTTCCAGCCACATAACATATATTTATAATATCACACACTTATACATGTATTCACCACCTTAAACAATATATCAATAGATAAATTATTCTTAGCAGTGAGCAAGATTTATGAATATCAAACCAACCAAACACATGAATATCATTAACAACAGTAGCAACACATTCAACTTAAGAAGAATATGAATTCAAATAGCCACAATGCAAAGTTTATGATCACCCGAATATCTACTACATTAACTTATATTTCATAGATCAAAATGGTTGAGAAAAGAGTTAACTATCATCCTTGCAAAACAAAAATTTTCCAAAGATCCAGAATTTGACTAGCTATCTAGAATTTATAGCTAAGCCAAATCATAAATATCTTTAAAACCATAACGGCTTCTTGAAAAAGCTGATTAAAAGACTGTTTAAACAATAATTATAATAAAGAGCCCTCCAAAGCTAATAGTTTAAGAACAAATATGAGATAACTTAAAAATATGAAATTCAAATCAATTCAAAATTTGCAAGTCCCCATTGCCATCATCCACCTCATCCATCTCTGCATCTTCCTTTGATTGTTCACCTTCTCCAGTGACACTTTGCACCACCTAAGGTACCTGTGCTCGCAACCTCGCTTTATACGCTCTATACTTGTTGATAAGCGGCATTAAAGACATGCCTGGTGGAGATCCCATCATGCTGATGCAACATTTCTTCTTCAAGACTGCCATGTCGGAGTCTGTCGCCTTACAATACACTTCATCAATGATGTTTCTACAACTATTAATTTGTGCCATCAATTTATAAAGTCTCCCCAATGACTCCCCTATAATTGCATTGTAGTTCACTATTTCCTCTATCACCACCTTTTTAAAGTTTTGTTTAATCACCTTAACATCCAACAACTTCTCATCATCAAATCCATTAACCTCTACCTCTAAAGCGGCAAGATCCCTTTTTATTCTCATCATCTCTTTGTAATAGTTGCAACTTCCTTTCCTGTCTCCTCTTCTGCTGCAGTTATGATACATAGTTTCCACTCAATTGCATCAACCCATACAGCGGTATCCATTAACTCTTTGGGATCGGCTATGATTTCTTTAGCCATAAGAATACCAGGATCCATGTTTGCTAATTCTTGTATTTCCTTAGAAGCTATATTCAGACTATGGTGGTCACTTCGGCTTTTCTCAAATTCTATTATCAAAACTTCCCTCTTATCATGTATGGAATCAAATAATTTTGTTGCTTCCTCGATAAAAATGAGCCCATCAAAAATAATCCTTTCAACCCACTGTTCCATAGCCTTTCTAGGGGATAAAGAGGTTTTAACTTGTTGAAGCAAATTTGGATCAAGAGTATGGAGGTTGACAGCAGAGGAAGTTCCAGTTGAGGGAGTTATCACTTCAGCAATTGATTTGGCAAAAGAGGACAGAGAACTTACATGTGCCAGCAGTCTTGAATTTTCATCTTGTAATCTTTTCACCCTTTTAGAGATGTTGTCAACTGAATACTGGACATGGTACAAATCACCTTTAGTGGTTGATGGCACCAGATCCACTCGACTTACCCTAAAATTAGGTTTTGTTATCTCATCTTCATTCTTTTCTACTAGTGGATCTGTAATTTCCAGAAACTAGTTTCTTGAAACGGCATCAGTCACTATTCTCGACATCATTTTTGCACATTTGGGTTTTGGAACCATTTGCAACAAACTGGCAATAGTGTCAATACCTTCATCAATAGGAAGAGTATACCTCTTCTTCTTTTGAACTACCTTCTTTAACCAGTTTGGGGATGGAGTTGGTACATCAGTGGCATTAGAAGTAGCCACTACAGGTACATGGTGAGAATTTTGTTCTGACAACTCCTTTTATCGTGGGTAATTTGGAGGACTAAGGAATGAATGCAATAAATTATCTTCTCCAATTTGTGAGAAGATGAAGGAATCAGAATCACTCACATGAATGTTGGGCGAGGGCACATGGTCTGCTTTAGATGACAAAGCAGCCAATCTGGTATTTCTCATTGTCACTTGGACATCCTGCTCACAAGTGGTTTTTATCCTTCTAATGTCTTTAGGCAGTCTTTCATCATTGCCATTCAATTGTGAGCCGACTCTCTGAAGAGTCAGGTCCAAACTAGATGTTCTCCTGTATGAATTGACGGTCTGAGATTTGGCTTGATTCTAAGAGGTTGAGTCCCTCAGTGTCGTGGAACTGGCACACTCCTTTACCTTCCATTGTAACCACTTCTTTGTTCTCCTTAGCACATGTAAATAAAGTAACATAATGTCAGTGACCTCCTTTTCTGACCATTTTATAGGGGCCATGGGCTCTCGAGACACTATGTCATAACCTTCGCCTAACATGTCTGAAAAACCATCAGTAATATCAGGGACCTAAATATTTAGCTTGAAGGCTCTAACCTAATCAACAGTCAACCTCATCCATTTCCTCCTTTGAACTTCTCTCTCATTTACACAATCCTCCCAAAAATCTTCGAGTTGGGGATGGTGGGAATAGGAACCACCTCCATGCATGTTTTCTTTAATGAAATTTTTACTATCAATACCTGGGGAGACAAACTATGCAAACTGAACTCAGACAACAATTTATCAACATTTTAGGAACCATCATTATTTTTGCAGGAATAAAATGATAGAGACATAGGAAAACAGTACCCTTTCTTTTTCATAGCCTGGTACTTAACATTCACCGTCGCCATCTGGCAGCATACTTCTAGTAACACCAAATAGTCAGAAGGGTACCGTGGCAATTTTAACGGGGCATTTTCAAAACCCCTATTCTCAAATAAGAGAATTGATCAAACTAAATGTTAAAGCTTCCAAACTTCATGACTAACAAGATGCTTCTATTGAAAACCTTTTCTCAATTGAGCCATCAATTCTCTTAGCTAACATCATAGAAAAAGTAGCATTAACACGTCTGAAGTCTTTCATACCTTCGTTCTATTACAATTGGGGAAAAATCTAATACATAGGTGCACTTGCCATAGAACTTCCTTGAGGCCTCAAACTAGGCCAAGCAGCCTCTCTTCAAGCCAGAATGTAGATTAGCTAGGAACACATATGAAAGCTTACTTTCTATGTAAAGTTCATCAGTTATTCATGTAAATATTCACTGATAATCTTCAGCCAATCAATATGGTGATCTCCACAAATCAATAAAATGAACCTGTACATCCAAAACTCAAAAATATCTGACTCAGGGCTCCCAACAATCCTTTCAATCTCTAACCAATGCTTAGTGATGCAGGTGCAGCACCAATCTTTCTTTTTATTATAATAATTTCAGGCCAAGGATACAAAAATGTCAGCATTGTCTTCATATTCTTCCAAACAGACGGTTGAAGAAATAGACTCAGAGTCAATCCTTGCCACTACGGCGCTGCTGGATGTCCTTATCTCCTGGGAGTATGGAAAATAATCATTGGCACACGCAACCATCAATTCATGGCAATGCACAGCAAGTGGGAAACCACCAGCCTTATCCAAGCCACTGCTGTTAATTTTCTCCTGCAAGGGATTCCTCTTCTCAGATTGCATCCTCCAAAAATCATCTAAATCAACGTGGCCCAAATTCATATCTCTCACTTCACAAAGACCATTCTCCACGATAGAAGCCATGGGGGTTCCTTGGAATTTGAACTTCATCTTTATGTACTCAAGAAATAAGATAATTAGAGACTCAGAGATATATGTCAAGAGCAAAGGATGGGGTAAGACACTAGTAGGAAATTCCTTGTGCAAATACATGGAAATAGAAACTTCTAATTCCTCAAAGAGAATAACGAGCCTTTATAAAGAGATGGAGTTGCTAGCTATGCTGACTTGTGAAAATAGAACTGTGCTAAAATTTTGCACATAGCAAATTAGTTTTTTATCCTCCTGCAATGCATTCCCTTGTAACGCAAAATCACCTTAGGCAAGCTCAAGGATTTATCAAAGTCACTTCTCATAAATTTGCCAAGGAAATATATTAATTATTGGCGGCAGATTTATCGTTATAACTCATAAATGCATGCCTCGACTTTCCCTCCAAAAATTATGCCACTGTGTCTTCACATACTTCAAATTGAATGCAAAGTGACAAGTGTCATTCCTTCGTACTATATGCCAATGCAACAAATGATACTTGGGAAAGTGTGTTGTTCAAAGTCGGCAAGTCGGGTAGAAGTTGAACATCTGAACTAGGAGTCAGGGATTCAAAACTTCAAAGAATCCCCAACCTTTCGACTACAAAGAAGAAGGCAGCAACATTAAGACACAAGGAAAGACTTGAAGCACGGGAACTTGGGACAAGTTAGTAAGTCAGGCGGTTCAAGAACTTGTGAACCTACTGACTTCAGTTCAAAAAGGTGGAGGATCGCTGACTTACTGAAAGTAACAAAGTAAACTTTTGCTCAAGGAATGAACTAAGGGGAAAAGCTGACAAAGAATGAACAAAGAATGGATATGGATGCTTTTTGAAGAAAAACGGGGCAACAATCATAATCACCTCATTGAGCTTAATCCAATTCATCATCATCATCCTAATCCAATCCCCTTATCCATCTAATCCCATTTCACACCATAATCCTAATCCAATCCAATTATACCTCATCCAAAGTCAATCATCCATTATCCATCTATACATCCCTAATCAACATCCAATCCCAATCCTTAATCAAAAATCATCCTTTGAAATTCAAAAATTTGGTTAAGGACTTAACCCCTTTCAACCCCATTCAATTTCATCCAACTTCCTCCAAAATCATCATCCAAACCATCACCGAAGGGTCCTATACCTAATCGGGCTAATCAATCCCCATCAATTTCCATCAAAATCCATCAAATCAAATCCCTAACATCTACATTGAGGCCTTGTTTTCACAAAAATAACCTCTGTCCCTAGATAAGCACCTATGTTTCCAAACAAGCATCTTTATCTTTGAACAAACATTTATATTCTACATAAGCACCTCTGTAAAAATCAAGCACCTTGTATGCTATTGAGGAACCTCTATTAAAACAAGCCCAATCATCCCCAAATCTTAAGTCCCAAACCTTAGAAAATCAAAATCATCGAGTCATCCTACATCACATCATCCCAAGTCTAAACACATCTAAAATCAAAGAAAAATCATGAATCTGTCTTACAATTATGATGATGATGATGATAGTCTTGTTGACCAAGATGAAATTGAAAATCTTGATGAAATCATCACAAGCAAGCTTGGCATAAATTACCCTCACCCATGTATAAGCATGCAAACATCTTATGACCATGCATTATCTAGCACAAGCTATGCTCCCCACCTAATTGTATACCTTATGGTCATCCTTATGCCACCCTTGACACTTGGGAAATCCATTTTATCCCCAATTCATATCCCAACATCCATTCTCTTATGAGGTCCTTGTTACCTTTTCCTCTTATCCACATCCTTCAACCCTTCATCAACAATGCCCTTCATATCCTTATCCCACTTGTCCAAATTCTTCATACTATTATCCACTGTCCCCACCATCCAATATACCATCTAATCCACAATCAAATTCTCCTACTAAATCAAAATAATTATTCTCAAGTTTTCTCCAAGGACTCCTAGCTAAGGATCTAGAGAAAAAAAAAAGAAAAAATGAACTTGTGGAGTCATGCCACCCCACTAATCCAAATCCATCAAAGTGTGTCATTTATGATGTCGTCACCCACCTAACATCTATAAAAACCACACCACCCCCTTCCTTCTTTCTATCCAAGATCCTATCCCAAACATCTCCCATTCCTCCATCCACCCCATTAGAGGAGTCTGTCCAAATGCCAAATGATGTTACACACTCTTCTCCCACTACACCATCCATGTAAATTTGGCTATGTCAAGAGCCTAGTCCAAAGCATGTTGAAACATCTAACGCCTATCCCAATCAAGATTCAAGTATCCCAACTCATCCTTTTTTCTTATGACATGAGACACAAAGTGATAAGTATCATAAGTGTAACCTAAGTGTGCCTTAAGTAAACTTAACTAGACAAGTGTGAATAGGACCTAATGTGAAACTAATTAGGTAATATACCCTATTCACACCAACACTCCATAGGCACATGTGCATATGCCTCACAACCAAAAAAATTATGATATCATAATGAGAACTTTTTATCCATCCACACCTCTATAGGTGTCTTTTAAACAAGAGCTAATGTAGGAGACCTATTAACCAAGTAATAAGCCATAGAAAGTTATGCTTCTACTCATAACTTATATTCCAAGATAGGTCCACTAAGTATACTCCTAGACCTAGATCCATTATTGTCATATTCATCCCTTTTGCAATTCCATTCTAATAAGGAATATATGGAGTTTTCTTTTGTCTTTTCATTTTGTGCTCCTTGCATAATTCATCAAAATCTACTAAAAAAAACTCACCATCATTGTCAATTCTCAAAACCTTAATCTTTCTACTAGTCTAATTTTCTATTTAAGGGCTTTAAACTTCTTTAAATTATTGAAGTTTCTTCTAAGGAAATACACCCATGTCCTCCTAGAATAATCATCTATAAAAGATACATAGTTATAAGACTTATAAATAGAAGAAATATTTACAAAACTAAATACATCATAATGAATTCATTCCAACACCCCATAAGATATGTGAGAACTTAAGAAAAACTAAACATGGTTTTGTTTAACATATATGCAATGTTCACAAAAGTCAAATTCAAGAGCACAATTAGATAACCCCTCTACAAGGTTTTTTACTTTTTAGTGTCCTAAGACCCTTCTCACCTATGTGGCCTATTCTTTGGCACCATAATATTGCCTTCTTGATAGGTAGATTTCTCTCTAAAGCAAGAGCTTGCTTAGGTACCCTAAAAGCTTGGCCATTAAAATTGGATACAACACTCCTCTTCATTTCTATTTCTGATGATGAGAGTGTAGAATCTACAAATCTGTTAGTTGTAGGAAGAGAGGAACTATTGCACTAAACAATACATGCATCCAGTTGAAACAAAGTGCACACATGAACACCTTAGAAAGCATCATAGCTCCTTGCACTATTTTACACCATCTATTTAAGAAGAAAACCTACACACCCACATGATTTAATTTTATGATCGATAATAAATTACATGCCTTTAATTTTTTCATTCCATATTTAATCTTCGCTTGTCTTTTTTTTTATACACATATTGTTAATTCCTTTTTTTGCATATTATATTCTTGATACATATTTTATTAGAATTGAGGTTTCATTTTTTTATTTCTTTAATATTATATTTTATGAGTTGAACCTTGCCTTTTACATATACTTTAATATTTTCACATTACTTTTTACTTATTTACCTTTTCTTTTATTTTATCTCTTTATTCATTTGGAACCTTTCTTAGGTCTTTGCACTATTATCTAATATATCATATTTACACTTATTGAATACTATGCATTATTATACATATTGCAATTAATATTGTATTTATTATTTCTTATTTAATATCCCTGTCTTTTTCTGTCTATACACATAATGTTAATACTTATCATATATTTTATTTGAATTGTTGTTTTTATTATTTCTTTTTTTTATTAATTGTAATTATTTGCATCATGTCTTTTAAATATATTATAATATATTCCCTTGATTTTTTACTTCTATTATTAATTCTTTGTTTTTAACCTAATATTTTTTGTCCTAGCTAACCCTAATTCCCCTCCTCATCCTTTTTAATGGGCAAGCTTGCAATCCAAATCATAAGAATCCTCTTCCTGATGATGGATCACTAAGCGTGATATGAAATGTTGAAGCAAAAATACACACAATTTAATCCAAAAGCATCTACTGAAAATTGCATGCCTATTAGTGTGAATGAGGTATATTTCCTAACTAGTCTATTTCCTATCTAGTTCTCCACTTAGGTCCTTTTCATAGTAGGTTAAATTTAGTTAAGGACTTTTTCACTTTATCCCACATTGGTTGTGTTTTTACTCTCCTAGGTGATATATCCTATATATACTCACATATTTCTATCATTGTAATCACTCATTCTTGTATGTTTTGCATTCTTATTGAATAAAATATAGTTTATTCTATCATTTCTTATTTCCTATTTATGCTTTCCTTTAGTCATTTGCATTCTTGGGTGGCTTCACAACCTTGAATCTTATATGGTATCAAAGTGTGGTGGTGAGTTGTGGGTTATCTTTTAGTAAATTTAGGAGTGTAGGTCTATTATTTTCTTAAAACATTAAGTATGCTCTTCTCTTGAATCCTTGAATGATCTAGAGAATCAAAAAGGTGTCAAAGGAATATTATATTTTGAGGGGTTCATTTTCTAATTTTCTAGTTGTAGGTGCATTATTGAAGCTCCCTAGAGTAAAATTGAGCTCACCATTGGGTTTAAAGTAGATGAGAAAGTCAAATTTGCCTTTTGTTTCATTCTAGTTGAACACCAAGGGCTAGATCTACAATGGTTTGAAGATCAATTTTTTTCTATCAAAGCCAGAAGGTTGCTCATCTTTGGGCAATTTTGAGGCCAAATGGACCCTACCATTATCTATAGAAGCCCAGGAACCGCCATTTTCATATAAGATTTCTCTAGTTTGGATAATATTGCCTTTAAGGGAAAAACTTTTGGGTTCCCGAATTGTACGATCCATTGTACTGTATGAAATTTTGTAAAAAAATTGTGTTGCATGCACTACCACTATAGCAGCAGTATGCTCATAGTGCCACCACCCCTAAGTGGCACTAGAATCCATGGCCATCACACCCCACCAACAATAGCCTGAACACCTCACCACCACCTTCAGTGGCACTACCAAGACCATGCCCCTCCACCACTAATAGGAATATTTGGTGAATATTTTGTTTCAAACCTCCATTTTTTCCTATAAAATAGTAGTTTCAAAAAGTGCTTTAATGCCAGAAGAGAAGTGGTTTTCATTTGAATTGAGTAGTTTCTGCATACAATAGAGTTTTCAAGCCAATCGAAGGACAATTTTAAAATATTTTGTCCCAAAAAAATGTTCTTGTAGAATCTCAACATATTTTTGTAATCATGTCATCATGACATTAGCATCCCCTTTTTCAAAATTTTGGCCCCCACATCATTGCTACTTTTGATTTTGCAGTTTAACTTCAAAGGTCAATATCTTGAGCATATGACCTCCTTTTAAAACGCATTTTTGTATTTGAGGTGAAATTTCATTCTCTTTATAGTGGTGTAATCATTTTCTCTCAATTTATCACACTTTTCTAGAAAAATATTTTTCTCATCAGATTTGGTAGATAATCATAGTTTTTTAAATTTCAAAGGCTTGTAACTTTCACATATGATCTTAGATTGATGTGATTTTTTAAGTGAATATTTTTTCAAGACCTACCTAGTGGTGCTATTTTATTTTTTTTATTCTAATCTCAAACTACAATTAGAGTATTTGGTCCATTTTGGACATTGTAAAAAATTAGAAATAATTATAGCATTATACATGCACTAATCTATAAAGTGTCAAATCATATTTTTTGGGACCAAATTCTTTGATCAATTGAAGTTGGGGGGAGGGGTCTCTTTGTGTGTTTTGTACTTGTGCATATCTTCTCCTTCTGCTTGTGCTCTAGTTTTCCTTCATAAATGGGTTATTTTGAGTTTTCATTGTTGACCCCATACAAAAATAATTCAAGGAATCAAAATGCATGGAATGCCTTAATGCAACAAGGATATACACCTTATGTTGAGAAAAAGGTAGATGGACCCAAAGATGATAAGGAAAAGATACAATCGATGCTTGAACATATTAAAGCACGTGACTTTCTTCGTAAAACTTACATTTCCCTTGATCTTATGTTTCATATTGAAGCATGTACAAATTCACATGATACTTGGGAAAAACTTAAAACTCTTTATGGTAAAAATAATGAAGTTAGAGGCTATCATATTGACACTAAATTGATGAGCCTTGACCCAAAATGCTTTGACAAAATCTAGGATTATATCACAAATGTCAATGACCTTAGAGAATAATGTAAATCATGTGGCATTGAGAAAAAAGGAAATTTGGTTAGTATTTAGTTCCATTAACAAACTTGGCCCTGAATATGCAATTTGTTTTCTAGATTTCACACTCACAGGTTGAATATGGGATCAACATATGTTATGCCTTCATTCACATCCTTCTCTAATATGTTGATGCATGAATAAGGGAATATACTTTCCATGGGTGGGTGATCCCACAATACAGGGTTACACTTTTTGGCCAAACTTGACATTGAAATGAACATTTTGAACTAGATCTTCACTTTTGGACACCTATAGCTACTAACCGTGAGGAATTTGAAGATGATGCAAACTAGTGATTTCTGACATTTTGTCTATAGATTCTAAATATATATTTTTTAAAATTTTTGGAATCAAATAGCATTTCTTTTCCCATCTCCTTCGATAAGTAGTTTTTAAAAGTAAACGCCATTTTTACAAAGTGATGTGTACTGTCTAAAACATAACATTTTTTCTATGAAGGATAAAATTCTAATTTTTTTAATTTAGATTTGCAACTACAATATATAGAGGATGCATTTGGTTTCATAATTTTTTATTGAATTTTCTTTTAATTAATTTTTTAAGTCAAACTAATTACAATTTAGACATAGATGTACTATAAAGAGCATAAATGTTTTTGTATGTATCAGAATTTAATTTTTTCTTCTTTTTGGAATAAGGAAATCAATACCTAGAGGACATGTATTTTGTAGAATTTTTTCTATATTTTCCTATTTTTCCATATGTATGAAACAAAGACCTTGATGTTCATTGAAAAACCTACATTCACAAGAAATAAAAAATGAATATAATAATCAAATTAAATAAATTTAAAATTATACTTTTTGGGAAGCTTATAATAAGGAAGTACATACTTACAAAACATAAATTTTAAATGAATTCATTTGATCTGCCAAAAGGTAAATCAAAAGTGGTTTTTTATCAACACTTTGATAGGTGTAGAGGAGACTCCATTATAGGTATAGTTTAAAACTAATGAGGTTCTATCCAAGGGGGTTTGATCTAAGGGAGTTTGATCAAACTCTCTTCAATTAAAATCCTTTAAATGGAACCTTTCAAGGCTTAAATCATTATATTTTCTAAAAATATGTGATTTCAGCAAAAATCAGGATGTCCTAGAAAGTGTAACCCATTATTATGGCAGCACCCAGGTCTCCTAAAGCCATCTCAATCTCAGGTTTTATTGATTGGTTAGCCAAAGGGATGGAAAGAGTCGGGTCAATCTAACAAGAAACAAAATAAGTCTAAGAAGAACCCATAGAAATATCAAGTACAATCCTCATCTACCTCAAAATTACACTCCAAATCCTATCCATGTAAGGGGAATTCACATAAGAAGGAAAGACCAGCTTGTAGCTACTACAAGAAGGTTGATCATGAGGAACATGCATGTCATAAGAAGTGGATCAATGAGCTGAAATATATTCTGAAAAGGAACAACATTAACCTACCCTTCTCTATTGCTCACCAATCCTCCACTCCTTCAAAATCAGAAAAGGGAAAGAAACAACACGTGTTGCTTCTATAGATTCTTCTAGGTAGTGGATTCTTGAATCAGGTGCTTCACACCATTAGGCTCTAATAGATAATAGTTTTCTTTTTTGGAGCCTTATTACATGCCTCATATTCTCATCGAGGATGATTATCCAATGGATTTCATTGGTAAATGCAAAGTTGATGTTAGTACTAGTACATTTGAGGATGTTCTCTATGTGCCTAACTTGTCAGCCAACATTCTCTCTATATGTACCAGATCATTCATCTCAAGAATGGAAAGAAGGTAAAATTCACTCTAAATTTTATTATCATCATGGATCTTGAAGATAATACTCACCTCATAGTAGGAATGGATGACCATCATTCTTAGCACTATATTTTTTCTCCTGATGCCCCCACTAAAACATTTCTCACCCATTCAAATTATGTGAGAAAAATGTGGTGTGACCAATTTGACCATCTAAACTATCACTACCTTTAGTTGATCACCATATAGGACATGGTTATAGGTCTTCCTCATACCATTTTTAGATGGTGTTTTTTCAATTCATTCCTTGGGAAATGATATTGAGGAAAAGTTTGACAAAGGGAAGGCTTAGAGGGATTCAAAAGTCCTTGACCTAGTTCACAGTGACTTGGTAGGTCCCTTTCCATCCTTGTCTTTTAGCAAGGCTTTCTATTTTCTCACTTGAAATCATTGATGACTATTACATATACATGGGTATTCTTCCTTCAACAAAAAGGTGAAGTTTTTGATAGGTTTTAGAAGTTCACTTAGGCTTATACAAAAAAATAATCTATAAATTTTGTCAATATTCTCTGCATTGATAATGGAAAAGAATATGGGAACCATTGCTTTGAACAATTATACACTTTTGAAGGGATTGATCTTCAACATTTAGTTGCCTACACACCTAGTAGAATGGTGTTGTAGAGAGGAAAAGTAAATCTGTAAAAGAGATGGCTAGTTGCATGATCTATGCTCATTCCCTTGCACCTAAATATTTGGCTAAAGCTATCAACAATGTTTTTCACATTCAAAACAAGGTTTGTTGAAGGCACAAGACAACTGAGAGGGAGGGTGAATCAGTTGTATCAAAAACCTTAACTTTTTTAGACAAAATCACATTCACATTCACTTACTTTAACTCCTTATTCTATTATGAGGATTAAACATGAAGAGCATAATCAAAACATAAACACATCAACACCATACACACATGAACACCAGTTTTTTACGTGGAAAACCATAAAAGGGAAAAACCACACTGAGTGTTAGCTCACAATATAATAATATAATGTAGTAACAATAGAGAATAACAAAAGAGGCTCACTGTCAAAGGGCTCACTGCCCAGGGTTCAATGCCCAAATGAAAGGCTCACTACCAAAGGGTGGCTCACTACCAGGGGTGGCTCACTGCTAGGGGTGGCTCACTACTAGGGGTGGCCCACTGCCATGAACTAATATAGTGGCATCTACAACATGCCTGAGTTTAGTTCCATTGAAGCGTAATATATCTCCTCTGCTCTATTCTTCTTTTACACTTCGCACTTTATCTTTGCATCTTCACACTCTCACACCTCACTCATAAATTCATTACATATATTTATACCAATAATCAACCTTGGAATGTACATCAAGGTCAGTATTACATTCTACAACCATTGGAACTATCTCTAAGGTTGTCATACATACATAAATCAAATTAGGACTAGACCTAAACAAACTTGCGGAGCAATGAATGAAAGAGGAACACTTCATAGCTTAGCTTAGATCTAGATACATCTTTACATGCCACAACACACTTTCACAAATCATGAATCACCTCCGCAACAAGTGTAACTAACCAAGTTGGCCAAAACTAGTGTACACATCAAGAACACTTAGATACATGCTTCCACGAACTTCATTATAGCTTGTGGATCAAACACATGCCTTCAATACATTCTAGAGACATCCATGAACAACATAGAATCACTTGGGAGCCAACAAATCCAACCACAATAGATCTCACTTGAAGACAATAGATATCATTTGAAGACACATCACAGACTGCTTCTCAACAAACACTATCAAACTCTACTAATCAGTAACTTACTTTTCAGAGCACCAAATTACAAATCCTTTGGAATGAAGATAGCTAAGGACCTTATAAGCTTAAGTCTAGAACTACAAGACCAAAATCCAAACTACGGATAAATGTGGAGCAAAATACTTTCTCCCTATCACTCTGCAAACATTGCCAGATATAGTCTTCAAAGTGGTGAATGGAACTTTTTCTGCATAGCGATCCAGACCACCAAATTCTAGATCTAGCATCTTCAAACACTTTTCTAAAATATATCCAATCTCATACTCTAGTCTTCAACACAAAGAAAATGCAAAGAAAAATACTTAGATGGTGTTCTTAACATGACAACTCAATTAATCAAAAAACATCAATATTAGAAGATACAGTTGGCACCAATGACAACACAAACATGTTGACATCAATGAAAACACCAGTTAGCACATACTTGCAACAATCTCCCCCTATGTCATTGATGGCAACATATGATGTGAAAAATTGAATAACATGTTTCTTCATCAAGACACAATTCTGCATCAGGACTCCTCCTTTCTTTTTATACTTCTGAACTCTTTCTCCCCCTGAGTTTTTCACATGATCTCTCTCCCCTTTGACATCAATGGAAAAGGGCATCATATTTCTTCTACTAAACATACTTGCGCACTACCACTCTGATCAGTCTGAAATCATTCTTTTACTCCCCCTGACTGCAACAATCATATCAAACCACTACCTTCTCCCCCTGAGATGTAGCATCCAACATCAGTCTAAAAAGGAGAAATGTACTTTGAGGTACTCTAGACTGATGCATCTTCTTATGCATCTAGTTCAAGGAAGGAGGGGCAACAACCCCTAACTTCTCCTAGAGATACTCAAATGTATCCTTTGGAAGGGCCTTAGTGAATATATAAACAACTTGATCTTTTGTAGGCACATACTCAAGCTTCACTTCATTCTCTGCAACTTTCTCCATCAAAAAGTGATACTTAATTGAAATGTGCTTTGTCTTTGAATGCATCACTAGGTTCTTTGAAATATTTATGGCACTTGTGTTATCACAAAGAATAGGGATTGACTCATCATACTCAACTTTGATATCCTTCAAGCTCTATTTCATCCACAACACCTGAGTACAGCATGTTGTTGCAGCAATATATTCTGCCTCTATAGTAGACAAGGAAACTTATTCTTGTTTCTTACTATGCCAGGACACTGCCCTATCTCTAAGGAAGAATGCACCTCCACTTATGCTTTTTCTTTCATCAACACATCCGGCCCAATCTACATCTGTATAGGCACTTAAAGAAAAATCATTGTTCTTGGGATACCACAAGCCATGATCAGGAGTGCCCTTCAAATACCTGAATATCCTCTTTACTGCCACAACATGTGATTCTCTAGGATCTAATTAAAATCTGGTCACAAGACAGACTGCATGCATGATATCCGGTCTAGTAGCAATCAGATAAAGCAGTCCTCCAATCATTGATCTATATTTTCTCTAATCGGTCCTAGGAAATTCATCATTCTTGCTTAACTTACAACCAGTAATCATAAGAGTACTTACCGGTTTAGAGTCCTCCATTCCAAACTTCTTCAACAATTCCTTAACATACTTGGATTGAGAAATGAAAATACCTTTATCAGTCTGATTGATTTGCAGTCCAAGGAAGAATTTTATTTCACCACATATAGACATCTCAAACTCTTTTTGCATCTCATCTGCAAACTTCTTACACATACCTTCATTTCCACCGAATATAATGTCATCAACATAGACTTCAACAATCAGGATTTGATCTTCACTTATCTTGGTGTATAAATTACTATCTGCAAACCCTTTTTGAATCCTTGTTGCAATAGGTACTTATCTAGTCTTGCATACCAAGCTCTGGGGTCTTGCTTCAATCCATACAACACCTTGTTCAACTTACATACCATGTCTAGTTTATCTGATAGTTGAAACCCATCTGGTTTCTCTATGTAGACTTCTTCTTCTAACTCACCATTTAGGAAAGTAGACTTCACATCCATTTGGTATACCTTAAAATTTGTATGTGCTGTAAATGCCAAGAACAATCTGATAGCTTCCAATCTTTCCACTGGAGCAAAGGTCTCTTCATAGTCTATGCCTTCCACTTGTGAGTAGCCTTTGCACACAATCCTTGCCTTGTTTCTCACAATTTCTCCAACTTCATTCAATTTGTTCTAAAATACCCATTTTGTTCCAATCACATTTTTGTTTGCAAGCCTAGGGACAAGTTCCCAAGTCTTATTCTTTTCAATCTACATTAGTTCTTCTTCCATTGCTTTGACCCAATGTTCATCATTGCATGTTTCATATACTATTTTAGGTTCCACCTTTGAGAGTAAACAGAGGTTTACTTATTCTTCTACAGCTCTACTTCTTGTCAACACACCTTTCCTTTTGTCACCAATAATCTGATCTTCAGAGTGATCTCTTTGCACATGTGTGGGGGTTTGAAGAATTCTTTTTGGAGCTTCAACTTGAACTTCTTCTTCTTCAGGAGCAGCTTGTACTTTAGTCTGAACTTCCTTTTCTTTGTCTTTTTTAACCTTTTCTGTATCAGTAAATCCATCTAACTCATATCCATCTGGTTGAATATCTTCATCTACCTTTACATTTGCACTTTCAATGATCTTTCTCAATCTTTTGTTATAGCACCAATAAGCCTTGCTCTTAGTAGAGTACCCAAGGAATATGCCTTCATCATATCTAGCATCAAACTTTCCTAATTCTTCATCTCTTCTAATGTAGCATTTTCTTCTAAAAACTTTGAAGTATTTGATAGTAGGAGTTTTTACCATACCACAGCTCATAAGGTGTCTTTGTTTTTTTTCCTTTGATTTGTACTCTATTATGAATGTAGACAACAATGTGTATTGCTTCTTTCCCTAGAAAGTCTACTTCCTTGATCATTATTCTAGTAGCTTCTTGAACAGTTATATTCTTCCTTTCAACAACTCCATTTTGTTGAGGAGTCTGGGGGCAGACAAATGTCTCTTTATTCCATGTTCTTCACAAAAAGCATTGAACTCACTTGAAGTAAACTCACCACCTCTGTCAAATCTTAAGCATTTGATTCTCAAATCCAACTCATTTTCAACCATAGCTTTGAATGCCTTGAACTTATCTAGTGCTTCTTCTTTTTCTCTAAGGAAAGTAAGCCAAGTCATTCTTGAAAAATCATCAATAAGAAGCATAAAATACCTTTCACCTTGCAAACTTCTTGCTCTTGTGGGACCACACAGGTCTGTATTCACCAACTCTAGAAAACTGGTAGAGGATTGTTCTTTGCTTTTGAAAGTAGTCTTTGTCATCTTCCCAAACTAACATTCTTTACATATAACATTTGCAGGCTTCACAATCTTAGGCAAGTCTCTTATAGCTTGAATAGTTCTTATTCTCACCATATTATTAAAATTAATGTGAGACATTCTTCTATGCCATAACCAACTTTCATTTGTTTTAGCCAACAAACAACAATTTTCAGTACCTTTCAAGTGATAGACATTGCCATGAGTCTTCTTACCAGCATCAATTAAGGTTCCGGAGCTTTTCCTTACCTCACATCCATTGTCCTTGAATAGAAGATTATATCCTTTGTCACACATTTGTCCAACACTTAAGAGATTATTCTTTAAGCCCTTGACATAAAGAACATCATCTATATTATGCTTGCCATCAAAAGTAATTGATCCTTTTCCACAAATCTTACCAGCTGCATCATCACCAAACCTAACAAGTCCTCCATCATACTTTTCAAACTTAATAAACTTACTGTTGTCTCATGTCATGTGATTTGAACATCCATTTTCAATTATCCATTCATCTTCCTTTTCAACATGAAATGCAGACAACTCTCCTAGACTTACTTCCTTCACATAGCTTGCAAGATTACCAAAAATAGATTCTTTTCTAAGTGCAATAAACAAGCATTCACTACTATTACCATCATTAGAATCAGGTTCATCATCAGTTAGATCATCATCATCTCTAACATAGTAGCTCTTTCTTACCATTTTTCCTTTACTTTCATTATTTTTGATCTTCAAAGCTCTATCAAGACATCTTGAAGCATAGTGACCAATTTTACCACATTTGAAAGGTAACTTACCTTTGAACTTTCCTCCGCTACCTCTTTTTATTTTACTTGCAAATTTTGCCTCAAGCTCTTCAAAATCTTCTTCATCTGATTCTACAACAGATTTGTTTGATCTAGCAATCTTAAATTCTTCCTTGGCCTTTTAAAGGCAGTCTTTGTTTTCATAGGGCCATAAGTAGTACCAAATTGTCTCATCTCAAAAGTAGTCGGTTTACCAAGCAACTGATCTTTTGTAAGCTTTCCCATATCAAACAATTCTTCAATGGTAGATACCTTATGACTATAAGATTTGGGAAGAGTTCTGAGTATCTTATCTACAACATCCCCATCTTCTAACTTTCCACCAAGACTCTTGATGTTGCTGACAACTTCATCAATCTTTTGTATGTAATTTTTTATGTTCTCATCCTCAAACATTCGCATGGTATCATATGTGGTCTTCAAATTCTATAACTTAGCCTTCTTGACAGTTTCATCACCTTTATACATGTTTTTCAATTTGTCCCAGATTTCATGAGCAATCTTTAGATCCACAACTTTCACCATTTCAGTGTTAGACAAAGCATTTAATAGAGAATTTTTAGCTTTGTGATTAGTTTCATAATCCTTAATCTCTTCATTAGTCTTTGGACCACGCTCAAGTTCTATGTATTTGTCTTTAACCATTGTCCAAACATTATAACCAATAGAAATAAGATAACTTTGCATTTGTACTTTCTAGTAGGCATAGTCAGATCCATCAAACTGAGGAATGTCTTTCTTGTGTGCCATCCCAAATCTACCTTAAGTTGTTAGGCTTTCTTCTAAGGAACCTCACTCTGATACCAATTGTTGAAGGCACAAGACAACTGAGAGGGGGGTGAATCAGTTGTACCAAAAACCTCAACTTCTTTAAACAAAATCACATTCACATTCACTTACTTTAACTCCTTATTCTATTATAAGGATTAAAAATGAAAAGAAGAATCAAAACATAAACACATGAACACCATACACACATGAACACCAATTTTTTACATGGAAAACCCTAAGAGGGAAAAATCACAGTGAGTGTTAGCTCACAATATAATATAGTAACAATACTAAATGACAAAAGAGGCTCACTACCAAAGGGCTCACTACCCAAATGAAAAGCTCACTGCCAAAGGGTGGCTCACTGCCATGAACTGATATAGTGGCATCTACAACATGCCTGAGCTTAATTCCATTAAAGCACAATATATCTCCTCTACTTTATTCTGCTTTTACACTTCGTACTTTATCTTCACATCTTCATACTCTCACACCTCACTCACAAACTCATTACATATATTTATACCAATCATAAAGCTTGGAATGTACATCAATGTTGGTATTACATTCTACAACCATTGGAGCTATCTCCAAGGTCGGCATACATACATAAATCAAATTAGGACTAGACCTAAACAAACTTGTACAGTAAATGAATGAAAGAAGAACACTTCATGAATTAGCTCAGATCCAAATACATCTTTACACACCACAACATGCTTCAACAAATCACGAATCACCTCCACAAAAAGTGTAACTAACCATGTCGGCTAGAACTAGTGTACACATCAAGAACACTTAGATACATGCTTCCATGAAATGCATTATAGCTTGCAGATCAAGCACACACCTTTAATACATTATGGAGACATCTAAAAACAACATAGAATCACTTGGGAGCCAACAAATCCAACCACAACATATCTCACTTGAAGACAACAGATATCACTTGAAGACACATCACAGACTACTTCTCAACAAACATTGTCAGACTCTGCTAATCAGTAACTTGCTTTCTGGAGTACCAAATCACAAATCATTTGGAATGAAGATAGCTAAGAACCTTATAAGCTTAAGTCCATAACTGCAAGACCAAAATCCAAACTACGGATAAATGTGGAGCAAAATACTTTCTCCCTGTCACTCTATAAATAGTGTCAAGCACAGTCTTCAAACTAGTGAATGGAACTTTATCTGCACAACGATCTAGACCACCAAATTTAGATTTAGCATCTTCAAACACTTTTCTAAAATATATCTAAATCTTATAATTTGGTCTTCAACATAGAGAAAATGCAGAGCAAAATACTCAGATAGTGTTCTTAACATGACAACTCAATCAATCAACAAACAACAATATCAAAAGATATAGTTGGCACCAATGACAACACAAACATGTTGACATCAATGACAACACCAGTTAGCACATACTTGCAACAAGGTTGCCCATAATTCATTGAAGGGAGTCAATCCCTTTGAAGCCTAGTGCAATAGGAAACTTGTTGTGTGGCACTTTTGATTTTTTGTCTTTCTTGCATGGGCACACATTTATTCAAAGAAACATTAGGCTAAATGGAACCTCAAAGTCATCCCTACATCATCATTGGTTATGTTGATGGTGTCAAAGGATATCAACTTTTGGATATTGAGACACATCAACTCTTTAGTGACTAAAGTGTGCATTTTAAGGAAAGCTCTCCCAGCTCATCCTCTCACATTCTTCCTTCCTCCATAGTAGATTTAATCACAATGACATAGAGGATTTTACTCTAGCTTCTTCTACTTGTAGGGTTGATCATGAAGTCCCACCTCGCCCTTCATAGAGTTCATATTTAGAGGTTGAGGACTCTCATCCTCCATCCCCTTCTTCTATGCCTTACTGGGCTTGATAGACTTTCCAATCCATAGGTACACTTGTTGTGGATCCTTTAGATCCTCAAAGGAATTGATCACAATATCAAGATATTCTTCACGAAGAATATCTTGATATTCCTACATTGCTATAGCTTTAGATCCACAATCCTTTCGTGAAGCATCAGGTATTGCTAAGTGGGATTTAGCCATGGAGGAAGAGTATAACTCCTTAATCATGAACAACACATGGGAGATAGTTTCACTTCCTAAGGGAAGAAACTAGTTCAATGTAAGTGGATCTATCGAACCAAATTTGTAGCAGATGGAACTATTGACAAGTACAAAGCATGGCTTGTGGCCAAAGCTTTCTCACAAGTTCCTAGTGTTGACTACATTGAGACCTTTGCCCCCATTTCCAAGATGAACTCCATTCACTTGACTCTTGCTATTGTTGCAGCTCATGGCTAGGTTGTACATCAAATGGATGTAAAGAGTACATTTCTTCACATGGACTTAAATGAGAAGATTTGCATGGAACAACCATATGGATTCGTTCATTACTCTTCACTAGTTTGTAAATTGAAGAAGTTTGTATATGGACTTAAATAAGCCCCACAAGCTTGGTATGCCAAGACAGACTCCTTAATTCTCTTAGTTTGATTCTACCTATACCACTCATATCTAAATGTCTACATTTTGAGATAGGCGGATGCTTTTATATTCTTGGTTCTCTATGTTGATGACTTGATTGTCACAGAAAGCATCTCATCCATCATTGCTAGAGTCATGACTACTTTACATGATATATTTTCCATGATTTACTTGGGTCTCTTATACTACTTTCTCAAGATTGATATCACTCAAACCTCTTCTAGGATCTCTCTTGCATAGCCCAAGTATGCTCTTGATCTTCTAGCTCATTTTTACATAGTTGATTGTAATCCTACACTAACTCCATTTTTGTGTAGAGAAAAGCTTGAGGCAAACTATTATACACCACTTGTTCAAGCCACTTTGTATCATCAATGCATTGGTAGCCTCATCTACTTGAATCATACTTGGCCTGGCATTTCCTTTAAATTTGGCATTGTTTCATGCTTCATGATAGAGCCACATAAGATTCATGTTGTTCTCAAAATCAGCTATGCTCGTTTTTGTAGACAACCCCACGAAACTTGTCCGTTTTGTGAACCTACACTCTAAGATCATAAATCGAGGAAAGATTTTCTTAGTCCCGTGCGAGGTCATTTGACATTCTAAACTCGTCTGCGACATTCCCTTGAATTGATTTCTCAGTTTTCGCAAGGATCTTTTAAAGTCGTAAACTAGTAAAATGTTATTTTGGAGTTAGTAAATTTTTGACTCTTAATATGCAAGAGCGGCAAAAAATGCCGCTCCTACATATTATTTTTAAACTTGTTCTTGTTTGATGCAATGACGGCATTTTTTTCCGCTATTGCATCGTTTTTAAGTTTAATGCGCTTGGACAGCTAAATTCACCGCCATCAAATGTGTTTTCCGTCATATATGTTTGAACGGCATTTTTCGCCGACTTTACATATTTATCTATTGTAGTGTCGTAGCGGCCGAAATCACCGCTCACGCGAGATCTTCAGGATTTTGATGTCGAGTGCCATTAATGGCCACTCGTGCCAGGCATTTAAACTCAAATCTCTAACCTTTTAAATGTGTTTTTCACTCCCATTGTTGTCATTTCTTATACTAAACCCTAATTGACCTGCCAACGTTCTCTCCGACCGCTCGATCGTATACTCCAGAGTTGTGACAGATCTCGCATTGCAGGTTGAGCCTAGGGTTTCAAGTTTTTATGGGTAAGTCTCTTTCGTTTCTCTTCTCCGTTGTTACTCATTAACTGCTAGTATTGTTAGTTTATGAAGTTTTGTTAGGTTTTTCTGTTGTTTGTGATTCGTATTCGGATTAGAGTTTTATTTTTGTTTTGAAGACTTTGTGTCTTTCATCAGACAGACCTTCATCATTTACCAACCTTCCCATTGTATGCAACAATGACCATATTCACCGCTAAACCTTCACCAACTACCAACTCCCGTTGTGTGCAAAGATGGCGGGTTTTTCCGCCTCGACAGCAAAACTCATTCACTCCCACTTGCATGAGCGATGATTCATGCCGTTTGAACATCTGTTAACATTTTCCCTTTAACTTGCAGTAGTGGTCATTTCATCTGCTCAAACATGTTAATCGATGAATCTCCCAAATGCATGAGCGGTGTTTTCATCCGTCCTTACACTAAAACCCAAAATCGCTACCAACTCACAAGAGCGGCCAAATTCCCCGCCCGAACATTCAGAGTTTTTACACCACATGTAAAAGCGGTGATTTCGACTGCTTGACCATGACAAATCAAATCTTCCAAAGTGCATGTAGAAGCGGCCTTTTTCACCGCTTTTACACCTAGAAGTCCTTCCAACTTGCGAGAGCGGTCAATACACCCGCCCAAGCACATTTCCCTGATTTTTTCCCTAACACTAAAAATTCGCTTTTCAAAGCCAAAAGCCCGCTTTCACCCTTGCCTTGATTTGCGCACTCAAGCCCTTTAAACGCATGCTTTCCCATCCATGATCATCAAAACGCAGTTGACCCAGTTTATCCAATTTTTCCCTAACTGCGAGATCATGGCCTTTTGTAGTTCTCAATCAGCGTTCGTGGTGGTGTTTGAATTCACAGTTTTCTCCAGGGCTCATGTCAGAATCATCTCCTTCAAAGTCCAGAGCCATGAAGTACAAGTACCAGGGTGTCTTTCTGGTAACAGCAGTTCAGTCGAATGTTGATGAAATCAGAGACACTAAAATTGGACACGTAGATATGGCTGAATTCATAGATAGAACTAAACAAACAAATCCTTCCCGGCATATGCAGAAAATCATTGACAGCAATATTCATTTGGTTGCATCATTTCCTGTCAGTGCACATAATCCTGAATTTATTCTACAAGTGGCCAACCACTACAATAGGGACACTAGAGCCGTGATGGACTCACAGGGAAATGTTATCATGAGATTGGACGCGGAGTTCATGGACAAAATCTTCATGTGTCCACCAATTGAAAACGTTGGGCAAAGTGATTTTGCTCAGGATCAACAAGACTATGACAATGACTTGGAATCCGCCAGAAGGCATATAAACAGCAAATGGTTGAAGATTCCTAGGGCAACTTTGACCAGATGGCCTAAAGACCTTCACAGGAATGATTTTGTGGAGGAAGTGTGTGACTTGATTACACTTTTGAGTCGCATCAGAGGACTCCCTTCTGCTTCCAAATTCCAGGACTGGATGTACACTTACATCAACGTGATTCTACAGGGTAATCAAAAGATATTCTAGGGTGAACAGATCAGTAATGCTTTGCACGAGCAACTGGTAAGGGTCAATACTACCTTCAAATTTTATATGACCTCTTACCTTGTCTATGCTGCTGCAAGTATGAGGAACTTTCCAGGTTTGACCCAAGTAGGGGACAGGAGATTGGTCCCAGTGTATGAATACTACCCCCAAATCACTCTAAAGGGGTCAATTCATCATTTCAGAAGAGTTAATGATGCGTTCTTCTCAGTTTTCATGTGCTTGTGGAATGGTGAACTGGTTCAGAGAAGAGTTTCTAATGAAGCATGGCAGGTTGTAAATTCTTTTGGTTGTTTGTTCCTACAATTGCCCACCTTCACTTATCTTCGGGTAGGATACTATCCTGGTTACCCTTACATGCTGCCACGGTATCCCATTGATCGCATTATTCTTATGGAACTTTGTAGACAACTGATTGTGGTTCATAACAAAGAGATGGAGCTTCAGAAGTCAGGAATAAAGTTTCCCATTGAAATTGGGAGGCATTCAGTTCAGTCTGCCAATAAAGCTAAAATAATTGACTCCGAGTTGCAGTTAGTCACCATGAAGACCTACAAGAAGAGAAATCATTTCGACTTCAGAAGGGTTCAAGATAAAATCAAGAGGAAGTCAAATTTTCATGAGCCAATGGTCGAAGACATATGGGTAGATCTCAGAACCCAAAATGAGATCAGAAAACTAGATTTCTGTAGGCTTCATCTGAGCCAAATTGAAGAACTAGGACTAGCTGATATTCCAAATGGAATGGAGGATGATGGAGATGTCCTAGATCATGAATATGAGTCAAAGAATGTTGAGGCTTCACCTCTCCCAGAGGTGAAATGGTCAATCAAGGAGGAGACATCCATCAGAAAAAGATTCCAACCTATATTGGCAAACACCAACTTGTGGTTGGAAAGTAAAGGGATCAAGTTAAAAGAGTTCTTGACAAGCTCCGAAGAAGGAACACAGGAGCAAACAGGTAAAAAAGTAGAGAACCGAACCAAGAACAAGAGTGACACCCCTTCCTCATCTAAGGTACACAAACCAAAGATCAAATTTGTATCCAAGGGAGGAAAGAAGAAGGAAACCACAGAGGCTTCTGATGCCACTAAGTCAGATGTTGAAGACACTAATGATGATCATATGGAAATTGAAGATGTTGAGACTGAAGAACAAAATGTTCAAAGGTCTAAGACAAAGGTATCTACAGAATCTGAACAAGGTGAAGATGAAGATACAGAGGTAGAGTGACTTGATGGTTCCCCATAGACTCCTGTGAAAGACCTTCCTTCTAATACACAAGTTCTTACACCTCCTCCTCATGTTCCATTTTCTGATGGTTTGCCAGTAATTTCAAATGTTTCCCTTTCTCCCATTTTTGTTGTCTCTTCTGACAATACTCCTCAATCCATGAGGGCTAGTCCTGGAACCGTTTTTGACTCTTCTGGTTCCATTCCAAGCTTATCTTCCCCTTCTTTTGATATCGGGGAATAGACTATTCTGGAGAACCTTCTTGATGCTTCACAAAAGGTTATTGATACAGGTGTTGTGTTTACCAACACAAGTCCAATTGTCACCATCACGGGTATAAGCACGGAGCCAACCAAGCAAGTAGTGGATCCCCCTCCAGCTGTCGATGCATCTATACTTCCTCCATGGTTATCTACCTATACTCCAAAGAGGAAGAAACAAGCCATCTCACCTGATGAGATTGACATTGAAAAGCTATTGCCCGTGAAAGCTAAGAATCAAAAGAAGAAGCCTAAGACTGTTTCTAGGCTGGTCACTGAAAAGGGAATCAGATATGCCGAAATTGCCAAACCTCCTGAAGATGCCACAATTGATACTTTTGACGTGAGCAGTTATATCATTTCAAGGGTTGAACTTGGTAAAGTGACTCATGAGGGTGTCAAAGCAGATTTCCAAACCACTGCCACTACTCTACTGGAAAAGTATGATGAAGCCAAAAGGGAAAAAGAGCAATACAAAGCAAAAGCAGAATAACTGGCCGCTGTCCTTCAGAAAATAGTAAAGTCATCAGAGATAGTAGAACCAATGGCAGTGACAGTGGAAGATCCCCTGATACAGAAGGTAGAAAAAGCCCAAGCTAGAGGCAAAATAGTGGGGGATGTAGTGGAGCGGTTGTTGGCCAAAGGACGAGTTCTGTTGAAAACCGCTGTGGAAAGAAAGGAGAAAATGGACAAAGCTAAAGCTAAGCTAGATAATCTGGTGGATCTACTTTCACAAGAGCTGCAAGATCAAGAAGAGAGTCTAGAAGAGTGGACAGATATGAAGAAGATCAAGATAAATAATTTGATCACCATTGGGGTCGTCACCAACAGGGAATCATATCTCAAGACCAAGGAGACTCTAGCTCATCGTATTTTTATAATAAAGAGTCTACTTGAAGATCTGTGCCAAGCTTGAGAAGCCAGCGAAGATAGTGATGTCACACTCCTACATCGGCTGGAAGAACTTCCTTGCACCTTGACAAGAGAAGATCATAGTTTCCTCACAGCACAGGAAATGATAAGTTCTTTTGAAGAAATGGTACAAAAGAAATTTGAAGAGGAAGCTCCTTCAATGCTCTCAATGGACAACCTATATGATCAACATTCGACTCTGAAGAATCTGAAGGATAATTTAGAGAAGCATGAAAAGGCAGTAAAGGCAGTGAAGGATTCAATCCTCCGAGCTTGCACCATCTCTGAAAATACAGCAAAACCAGATGCATGCGAGATGTCAGTTGTTCAAACCATGTATCAGAACTTCCTAAGGAAAAAGGATGGAGGAAGCTAGTGCCTTAGCTTATTTTTTTTAGATATTATGTAAATGGAATTTTGTTTTGGACATCTACACATGTAATTTTCTAAAATGTAATTACATGTGAAACAAGAGAAGTCATAAGTCAAATAGGACTCTCTTGTTGAATAAGTCAAATTAGTTGTAGATTTCCTAGATTTTCTCAAGGTCTTTCCCTATAAATAAAGGGGACCTCTTTTGTAAATACTATCTTTTGTCTATTGCAAGAAAATAATTTGATTCTAATAAACTTTGTGTTATCAAATCGGTTGTGGGTTATATGTTCATGTTTGTGAGATTACGATAGTTTGGAGACTTTGTGCTGCAAGTTGTTATATTCGATTTACTTTTATCATCTTGAGGAGGAGTGAAGACTTTGCGCTGCATTCTACTTCAAATATTTTCGTTTACAAGTAACAAGTGGGGTAACAGAAAACTTTGTGTTTCTGTGATATTGTGATAATTTACAAGTCTTATATCAAGAGTTTGAAATATAAACATCTATTCTGAAAAAAGAGAATGAGATGAGATGGAACCACCACAAACATAGTTTTTAGTGTACATAAATTTGATAAGTTGTTTGATTTGCAAAAGTTAAGTAATTAGAGGGAACCTCCCCTTGTTGAGAGGAGAGACTTTGTCTCATCATAGCTGTGGCTGATATACCCATTTTGCCGTTAGCAAGTTAACGACAAAATATTCACCCAACAGTTTTTTGGCGACTCTACTAGGGAAAGGACGCGCAACTTGAAGCCTCACGCTTCGAGTTGAAGCATTTTCAATTCTTTTCCATTTTCTTGTAAAATTGTGTTGAGCATAATACAATCTGGCAGATTCCCGGTACACCAGAAGTAAGAGGGCTCAGGGTATTATTGATCCTGCATTTGAATTGATGTAGCAAAATAATTTTGGATTCTTAACTCCACGATCTCGTCTTCAACGCACCAGGAGTTTTCCCCCTACAAACACTAGGTCTCCAATACCAGGTGAAGTTTCTATTGCCAGTACTAACAGAGTTTTGGTTGTTCATACGCCACCAAGGTTTGTTATACCACCTTTCAATCAGCATGTCATGGCAGCCCAAGGTCCTTGGGGTAATACCTTTGGCCCTCTAAATTTGACCCCACCATTGCATGAACTACCTCGTAGTTCATGAAAGAATTTCCCCAAATTCTATGGTGACGGTAAAGTTCATCCTGATGAGCACATTGCGGCTTTCTGTATAGCCTATGGTGTGATAGGCGTCGAGCACGAAGACGTGGCTATGCGACTCTTTGTAGAAACACTACAAGGCGATGCCGCAGACTGGTTCTACCACCTCCAAGCTCAAACCATAATAAACTGGGCTACTCTCAAAATCAAGTTCGAAGCCAAGTTTAAACCTGCGGAAGATGCTCATGCATTGTTGGCACAGCTGACACAGATGAAAAAGGAACCTCATGAACCAATGCGAGATTTCATCGCTAAGTTCAACAAATTGAGAAACAGGATTCCCGCCACCGCTGAGCCCACAGCGAAGAACCTCAAATGTTTCTTTACCAATACACAGCTTCCGGAGGTGAGTTTCCTATTGAGGCGAGCTGCTCCTACTGATTTGCTACGGCTCAGATTCTGGCAACAGAAGTAGAAGATGATCTTATCCTTGCGGGTAAGATAAGAAGGGACACTAATAGGAATAAAAGTTCCTCTTCTACTGAGCACGCTTCCACAAGCACCACAGATCCCATGGTGCAAAAGCTAGCAAATGAATTGCTAGCTCTCAAGAGACAAATGTCCCAAGGTATATCTGCGTCTCCTTCTTACCGAGATATACCAAGGAGGACATTTCCAAATAATTCATATCAAGGCAATGCTGCTAGGAATCAAGGGTAGCCAAACCGTCTTCCGCCTACACAGGGAAGCTTGCTATTGAAGCAGCGCTGGTCAACTCTGATGTTGGCTACTATGAAGCTAAAAATGAACTTTCTTTCCAACCTGAGTTGGAATATGAAAATGGTGCTAATCTCGTCACAGAAGGAGAAGAAGAGTTAGCTGGCGACTCTACCATCAGCTTTCTAAACTACCAGGATGAAGGTGAAAAAGGAGAAGTGAGTGAAGGAGCATATGCTATTTTCACTAGGTCTCAAAATCAGTCAGCTCTTCAAGCTGATAAAGGGAAGGAGAGAGAAGAATCTCAACTGGCGATTTCAATCACTAAACGGGGGACTCCGCTACCTTTCCAATCAAAAGACCCGATGGTCAATAAACAAGTAAGTGCCTCTAAGGAATTTGTGCCTTCCACCTCTACTCCTCAGACTAGTGCTGTCTCTACCAAAAATCAAAATGATGGTTTTTCTTCTTCCGTATCTAATTATTTTCAGCAGTTT
Organism: Cunninghamia lanceolata; assembly: GCA_027924645.1. Classification (NCBI taxonomy): domain Eukaryota; kingdom Viridiplantae; phylum Streptophyta; class Pinopsida; order Cupressales; family Cupressaceae; genus Cunninghamia; species Cunninghamia lanceolata. The sequence goes on from BSBN01001215.1 coordinate 5,279,384, forward strand.
GATATAATAGATCATGCTAGGAGAACTAAGATACAAATGTCTGAAGTTGAATATTTACAGGCTAATCCTGAACAATTTGATAGATTAGCCAAATATGTCAAAAATAAAGCCGTCCCTGCAGGACAAGAGTTTCCCAAAGCTACTCATGACTCCTCCAAAAGTAAACCTACCCTAAACAATCTTGTTACTACTCCCCCTGAAGCCTCTGGGAAAATTGAACCTTTCTATGTTTCCCTATTAGTAAATGGTCATAAATTGAGCAATTGCGTAATAGATTCTGGAGCCTCAGACAACGTTATGCCTGCTAAGGTAGCAGATGCCCTTGGCCTCACCTTAACTAAAACTTTTGGGAGGTGTTTTTCTATGGAGAATAAGCAAGTTCCACTTTTGGGTCAAATCAAAGATGCCCAATTTGTATTTGCAGCTTTTCCAAATAAGAGAATCAAGATGACAGTCTTGGTAGCTGACGTTCTAGCTTCATACGGCATTCTTCTTGGACGTAATTTTTGCAAGGATGTGGGTGGAGAGTTGAACATGGATTTGTCTAAAGCTAGGATACCTGTTAAAGGTGTCATGCAGAAGCTGCTTCCTAAGAAGGAGGTGAAATACATTGTTACTCAAACATCAAACCCTAAAGCTCAAATTTTGTTTGAGTCCTCGAGAATGGGTAACTATTTTCTATCTATTGAAGATTGTTCCGATTCATCAGATGAGGCTACATCGGGTGATAGCTCCGATATGTCAGATGGAGACTCAGAAGAGTTTTTAGATGAAAGTTCAGGTAAGGGTATAGCAATTCCAGATTCTTCCCTCACCGATGAAGAGGAATCTTCTGACCAAAGGAAGTCCAAGAAATCAAATTCTGATGGAGTTTGGATTTTAGAATTTGATGGTAGCTATTCTTCAACCGGTTCTGGAGCTGGAGTGGTCTTGATGTCGCCACAAGGTGATATTTTACCTTTTTCATATAAGTTACAGTTTGACAATACCAATAACACCGCCGAATACGAGTCCTTATTGCTCGGATTGGAAGCGGCGCATGCCAGAGGTGTTAAGATCCTTCATGCTCAAGGGGATGCCGAATTGGTGGTTTGTCAAGTAAGAAATTTGTACCAAACAAAAAATGAAAGACTGAGACACTATCACAATTGCGTATGGGATTGCATTGAAGATTTCGATGCTTTCAATATTTCAGCAGTACCTAGAGAGTTCAATGATCGTGCAGAGTCATTGGCTGTTTCCGCCACTCTCATGGTGCCTCACAAGGATTTCAAAGGAAACAAGTACACTATTGAGCTGGTCTTCCGACCAAGTGTGCCTGATAACGCTAACCATTGGCAGGTGTTCAATGGCGATAATCAAATCATTGCTTTCCTAGAAAAGATGGATAGTTTTGATGAGCTTTACTTTGAAGGAAGTGAATCACCACCTCGTGAATATGTTTCTGAGGTAGATTCGCAAACTGGCGAAGAATTTCTACAATTGAAAGGAAATAAAATCCCAAAAGGTTTGGTTTCCCTTGAGAAACTCTTTGATAAACATGACAGGTATATCAAGCATCGGCAATAACAACAGGATTCGAGTTCCTCAATGGAATTTGAACAGGTTAATTTGGGTATGGAAGTAGATCCTAAGATGGTCAACATCGAAAAATGTTGTACTGCTGATGAAAGATTCAAATTCATTACCCTCCTCCGCCATTACATTGATGTTTTGACTTACTCCTATGATGACCTGAAGTCTTTCAGGCCTAAGGAGGTTCGACACAAAATTCCCCTCAAGGCTGGATCGTTGCCTTACAAACAAAAGCAGAGGCAATACAATCCAAAGATATCAGGTAGGATTCTTTCTGAAATTTAGAAGATGCTGAATGCAAGGATAATTTTTCCAATTCATCATTCCACATGGGTTTCGAACATAGTACCTGTAAGGAAGAAGAACGGAGAAATCCGTATCTATGTTGATTTCAGAAATCTCGATCAATCTTCCTTGAAAGATAACTACCCTTTGCCCATCATGGACCAAGTATTGCAAACAGTGACAGGTTAAGAAATGCTATCTATGTTAGATGGTTTTTCGAGGTATAACCAAGTGGAGGTAAATGAAGCTGATCAATTCAAAACTGCCTTCACCACATCACGGGGCACATTTGCATATCGCAGAATGCCTTTTGGTCTGTCAATGCTAGCGCAACATTTCAGAGAGCGATGGATCTTGCTTTCAGAGATGAAATGGGTAAGTTTATCGTGGTGTATCTCAATGACTTGACTGTTTTCTCCAAAAACCGTCATGATCATGCGCATCATTTGCGACAAGTGCTGGAACACTGTCGGCAAAATGGTATTTCCCTCAATCCCAAGAAGTCAGTTTTTGGGGTGACGGAAGGTAAGCTTCTCGGACACATTGTATCCTGAGAGGGTACTAAGATTGACCCGGAGAGAGTTAAATCTATTCAAAGTCTCACTCTGCCAGCAAGTAAGACTGCTATTCACTCTTTCTTTGGAAAGGTGAATTTTCTGCGAAGGTTCATTCCTGAGTTTGCAGAAAAAACCCGTCACATTGTTAATATGATGAAGGGTAAGACCACTTTCCGTTGGACCACGGAAGGTAAGGAAGCATTCGAGGATATCAAGAGAGCTATTGCTCATGCTCCAGTTCTTGTTTGTCCCGACTACACTAAGGATTTTGTAGTCTATAGCTACGCTTCAGAACACACACTTTTAGCTATTCTGGTTCAGCAGAATGAAGAAGGTGTCGAATCCCCCATATCATTTATGAGTTGTCCTCTCAAAGCTCATGAATTGGGTGAATATTTTGTCATTAACTCGCTAACGGCAAAATGGGTATATCAGCCACAGCTATGATGAGACAAAGTCTCTCCTCTCAGCAAGGTGAGGTTCCCTCTAATTACTTAACTTTTGCAAATCAAACAACTTATCAAATTGATGTACACTAAAAACTATGTTTGTGGTGGTTCCATGTCATCTCATTCTCTTTTTTCAGAATAGATGTTTATATTTCAAACTCTTGATATAAGACTTGTAAATTATCACAATATCACAGAAACACAAAGTTTTCTGTTACCTCACTTATTACTTGTGAACGGAAATATTTGAAGTAGAATGCAGCGCAAAGTCTTCACCCCTCCTCAAGATGATAAAAGTAAATTGAATATAACAACTTGCAGCACAAAGTCTCCAAACTATCGTATTCTCACAAACATGAACATATAACCCACAACCGATTTGATAACACAAAGTTTATCAGAATCGAATTAAGAGCGCTCTTCAATCACTTGAAACAAACTCCACACTTCACTTATTATCAAATAAGATTATGATAGCAAGACGTAAGAACAAAACTATCACAACACAAATAATCCCAAGACAAAGATTGGAATTGAACTTGCTTTCTTGTATTGATAAATATTTGAATATTGATTTTCACAAAAAGCACAAAGTCTTGATTTGCTTCTCAATTCGCCAGAGTTTTCTTGCAATAGACAAAAGATAGTATTTACAAAAGAGGTCCCCTTTATTTATAGGGAAAGACCTTGAGAAAATCTAGGAAATCTACAACTAATTTGACTTATTCAACAAGAGAGTCCTATTTGACTTATGACTTCTCTTGTTTCACATGTAATTACATTTTGGAAAATTGCATGTGTAGATGTCCAAAACAAAATTCCATTTACATAATATCTAAGAAAAATAAGCTAAGGCACTAGCTTCATCCATCCTTTTTCCTTAGGAAGTTCTGATACATGGTTTGAACAACTGACATCTCGCATGCATTTGGTTTTGCTATATTTTCAGAGATGGTGCGAGCTCGGAGGATTGAATCCTTCACCGCCTTTACTGGCTTTTCATGCTTCTCTAAATTATCCTTCAGATTCTCCAGAATCGAATGTTGATCATACAGGTTGTCCATTGAGAGCATTGAAGGAGCTTCCTCTTCAAATTTCTTTTGTACCATTTCTTCAAAAGAACTTATCATTTCCTGTGCTGTGAGGAAACTATGATCTTCTCTTGTCAAGGTGCAAGGAAGTTCTTCCAACCGATGTAGGAGTGTGACATCACTATCTTCGCTGGCTTCTCGAGCTTGGCACAGATCTTCAGGTAGACTCTTTATTATGAAAATACGATGAGCTAGAGTCTCCTTGGTCTTGAGATATGATTCCCTGTTGGTGACGACCCCAATGGTGATCAAATTCTTTATCTTGATCTTCTTCATATCTGTCCACTCTTCTAGACTCTCTTCTTGATCTTGCAGCTCTTGTGAAAGTAGATCCACCAGATTATCTAGCTCAGCTTTAGCTTTGTCCATTTTCTCCTTTCTTTCCACAGTGGTTTTCAACAGAACTCGTCCTTGGGCCAACAACCGCTCCACTACATCCCCCACTATTTTGCCTCTAGCTTGGGCTTTTTCTACCTTCTGTATCAGGGGATCTTCCACTGTCACTGCCATTGGTTCTACTATCTCTGATGACTTTACTATTTTCTGAAGGACAGCGGCCAGTTGTTCTGCTTTTGCTTTGTATTGCTCTTTTTCCCTTTTGGCTTCATCATACTTTTCCAGTAGAGTAGTGGCAGTGGTTTGGAAATCTGCTTTGACACCCTCATGAGTCACTTTACCAAGTTCAACCCTTGAAATGACATAACTGCTCATGTCAAAAGTACCAACTGTGGCATCTTCAGGAGGTTTGGCAATTTCGGCATATCTGATTCCCTTTTCAGTGACCAGCCTAGAAACAGTCTTAGGCTTCTTCTTTTGATTCTTAGCTTTCACAGGCAATAGCTTTTCAATGTCAATCTCATCAGGTGAGATGGCTTGTTTCTTCCTCTTTGGAGTATAGGCAAATAACCATGGAGGAAGTATAGATGCATCGACAGCTGGAGGGGGATCCACTACTTGCTTGGTTGGCTCCATGCTTATACCCGTGATGGTGACAATTGGACTTGTGTTGGTAAACACAACACCTGTATCAATAACCTTTTGTGAAGCATCAAGAAGGTTCTCCAGAACAGTCTATTCCCCGATATCAAAAGAAGGGGAAGATAAGCTTGGAATGGAACCAGAAGAGTCAAAAACGGTTCCAGGACTAGCCCTCATGGATTGAGGAGTATTGTCAGAAGAGACAACAAAAATGGGAGAAAGGGAAATATTTGAAATTACTGGCAAACCATCAGAAAATGGAACATGAGGAGGAGGTGTAAGAACTTGTGTATTAGAAGGAAGGTCTTTCACAGGAGTCTGTGGGGAACCATCAAGTCGCTCTACCTCTGTATCTTCATCTTCACCTTGTTCAGATTCTGTAGATATCTTTGTCTTAGACCTTTGAACATTTTGTTCTTCAGTCTCAACATCTTCAATTTCCATATGATCATCATTGGTGTCTTCAACATTTGACTTAGTGGCATCAGAAGCCTCTATGGTTTCCTTCTTCTTTCCTCCCTTGGATACAAATTTGATCTTTGGTTTGTGTACCTTAGAGGAGGAAGGGGTGTCACTCTTGTTCTTGGTTCGGTTCTCTACTTTTTTACCTGTTTGCTCCTATGTTCCTTCTTCAGAGCCTATCAGGAACTCTTTCAACTTGATCCCTTTACTTTCCAACCACAAGTTGGTGTTTGCCAATATAGGTTGGAATCTTTTTCTGATGGATGTCTCCTCCTAGATTGACCATTTCACCTCTGGGAGAGGTGAAGCCTCAACATTCTTTGACTCATATTCATGATCTAGGACATCTCCATCATCCTCCATTCCATCTGGAATATCATCTAGTCCTAGTTCTTCAATTTGGCTCAGATGAAGCCTACAGAAATCCAATTTTCTGATCTCATTTTGGGTTCTGAGATCTGCCCATATGTCTTCGACCATTGGCTCATGAAAATTTGACTTCCTCTTGATTTTATCTTGAACCCTTCTGAGGTCAAAATGATTTCTCTTCTTGTAGGTCTTCATGGTGACTAACTGCAACTCGGAGTCAATTATTTTAGCTTTGTTGGCAGACTAAACTGAATACCTCCCAATTTCAATGGGAAACTTTATTCCTGACTTCTTAAGCTCCATCTGTTTGTTATGAACCACAATCAGTTGTCTACAAAGATCCATAAGAACAATGCGATCACTGGGATACCGTGGCAGCATGTAAGGGTAACCAGGATAGTATCCTACCCGAAGATAAGTGAAGGTGGGGAATTGTAGGAACAAACAACCAAAAGAATTTACAACCTGCCATGCTTCATCAGAAACTCTTCTCTGAACCAGTTCACCATTCCACAAGCACATGAAAACTAAGAAGAACGCATCATTGACTCTTCTGAAATGATGAATTGACCCCTTCAGAGTGATTTGGGGGTAGTATTCATACACTGGGACCAATCTCCTGTCCCCTACCTGGGTCAAACCTTGAAAGTTCCTCATACTTGCAGCAGCATAGACAAGGTAAGAGATCATATAAAATTTGAAGGTAGTATTGACCCTTACCAGTTGCTCATGCAAAGCATTACTAATCTGTTCACCCCAGAATATCTTATGATTACCCCGTAGAATCACCTTGATGTAAGTGTACATCCAGTCCTGGAATTTGGAAGCAGAAGGGAGTCCTCTGATGCGACTCAAAAGTGTAATCAAGTCACACACTTCCTCCACAAAATCACTCCTGTGAAGGTCTTTAGGCCATCTAGTCAATGTTTCCCTAGGAATCTTCAACCATTTGCTATTTATATGCCTTCTGGCGGATTCCAAGTCATTGTCATAGTCTTGTTGACCCTGAGCAAAATCACTTTGCCCGACGTTTTCAATTGGTGGACACATGAAGATTTTGTCCATGAACTCTGCGTCCAATCTCATGATAACATTTCCCTGTGAGTCTGTCACGGCTCTAGTGTCCCTATTGTAGTGGTTGGCCACTTGTAGAATAAATTCAAGATTATGTGCATTGACAGGAAATGATGCAACCAAATGAATATTGCTGTCAATGATTTTCTGCATATGCCGAGAAGGATTTGTTTGTTTAGTTCTATCTATGAATTCAGCCATATCTACGTGTCCAATTTCAGTGTCTCTGATTTCATCAACATTCGACTGAACTTCTGTTACCAGAAAGACACCCTGGTACTTGTACTTCATGGCTCTAGACTTTGAAGGAGATGATTCTGACATGAGCCCTGGAGAAAACTGTGAATTCGAACACCACCACGAACGCTGATTGAGAACTGCAAAAGGCCATGATCTCGCAGTTAGGGAAAAATTGGATAAACTGGGTCAACTGCGTTTTGAGGATCATGGATGGGAAAGCATGCGTTTAAAGGGCTTGAGCGTGCAAATCGAGGCAAGGGTGAAAGCGAGCTTTTGGCTTTGAAAAGTGAATTTTCCAGTGTTAGGGAAAAAATAGGGAAATGTGCTTGGGCGGGTGTATTGACCGCTCTCGCAAGTTGGAAGGACTTCTAGGTGTAAAAGCAGTGAAAAAGGTCTCTTCTACATGCACTTTGGAAGATTTGATTTGTCATGGTTGAGCGGTCGAAATCACCGCTTTTACATGTGGTGTAAAAACTCTGAATGTTTGAGCGGGGAATTTGGCCTCTCTTGCGAGTTGGTAGCGATTTTGGGTTTCGGTGTAAGGACGGATGAAAACACCACTCATGCATTTGGGAGATTCATTGATTAACATGTTCGAGCGGATGAAATGACCACTACTGCAAGTTAAAGGGAAAATGTTAACAGATGTTTGAATGGCATGAATCGCCGCTCATGCAAGTGGGAGTGAATGAGTTTTGGTGTCGAGGCAGAAAAACCCGTCGTCTTTGCACACAACGGGAGTTGGTAGTTGGTGAAGGTTTAGCGGTGAATATGGTCGTTGTTGCATACAATGGGAAGGTTGGTAAATGATGAAGGTCTGTCTGACGAAAGACACAAAGTCTTCAAAATGAAAACAAAACCCTAATCCGAATATGAATCACAAACAATAGAAAAACCTAACAAAACTTCATAAACTAACAATACTAGCAGTTAATGAGTAACAACGGGGAAGAGAAAAGAAAGAAACTTACCCATAAAAACTTGAAACCCTAGGCTCAACCTGCAACGCGAGATCCGTCACAACTTTGGAGTATACGATCGAGCGGTCGGAGAGAACGTTGGCGGGTCAATTACGTTTTAGTATAAGAAATGACAATAATGGGAGTGAAAAACACATTTAAAAGGTTTGAGATTCGAGTTTAAATGCCTGGCACGAGTGGCCATTAATGGCACTCGACATCAAAATCCCGAAGATCTCGCGTGAGCAGCGATTTCAGCTGCTACGACACTACAATAGATAAATATGTAAAGTCGGCGAAAAATGCCGTTCAAACATATATGACGGAAAACACATGCGATGGCGGTGAATTTAGCCGCCCAAGCGCATTAAACTTAAAAACGATGCAATAGTGGCAAAAAATGCCGTCATTGCATCAAACAAGAACAAGTCTAAAAATAATATGTAGGAGCGGCATTTTTCGCCGCTCTTGCATATTAAGAGTCAAAAATTTACTAACTCCAAAATAACATTTTACTAGTTTACGACTTTAAAAGATCCTCGCGAAAACTAAGAAATCAATTCAAGGGAATGTCGCAAATGAGTTTAGAATGTCAAATGACCTCGCACGGGACTAAGAAAATCTTTCCTCGATTTACGATCTTAGAGTGTAGGTTCACGAAATGGACAAGTTTCGTGGGGTTGTCTACAAAAACGAGCGTAGCTGATTTTGAGAACAACTTGATTCCAACTTGAAGCCTCACACTTCGAGTTGAAGCATTTTCAGTTCTTTTCCATTTTCTTGTAAAATTGTGTTGAGCATAATACAGTTTGGCAGATTCCCGGTACACCAGAAGTAAGAGGGCTCAGGGTATTATTGATCCTGCATTTGAATTGATGTAGTAGAATAATTTTGGATTCTTAACTCCACGATCTCGTCTTCAGCGCACCAGGAGTTTTCCCCCTACAAACACCAGGTCTCCAATACCAGGTGAAGTTTCTATTGCCAATACTAACAGAGTTTTGGTTGTTCATACGCCACCAAGGTTTGTTATACCACCTTTCAATCAGCGCGTCATGGCAACCCAAGGTCCTTGGGGTAATACCTTTGGCCCTCTAAATTTGACCCCACCATTGCATGAACTACCTCGTAGTTCACGAAAGAATTTCCCCAAATTCTATGGTGACGGAAAAGTTCATCCTGATGAGCACATTGTGGCTTTCTGTATAGCCTGTGGTGTGATAGGCGTCGAGCACGAAGACGTGGTTGTGCAACTCTTTGTAGAAACACTACAAGGCGCTACCGCAGACTAGTTCTACCACCTCCAATCTCAAACCATAACAAACTGGGCTACTCTCAAAATCAAGTTCGAAGCTAGGTTTAAACCTGTAGAAAATGCTCATGCATTGTTACCACAGCTAACACAGATGAAAAAGGAACCTCATGAACCAATGCGAGATTTCATCGCTAAGTTCAACAAATTGAGAAACAGGATTCCCGCCACCGCTGAGCCCACAGTGGAGAACCTCAAATGTTTCTTTATCAATACACAGCTTCCGGAGGTGAGTTTCCTATTGAGGCGAGCTGCTCCTACTGATCTTGCTGCGGCTCAGATTCTGGCAACAGAAGTAGAAGATGATCTTATCCTTGCGGGTAAGATAAGAAGGGACACTAATAGGAATAAAAGTTCCTCTTCTACTGAGCACACTTCCACAAGCACCACAGATCCCATGGTGCAAAAGCTAGCAAATGAATTGCTAGCTCTCAAGAGACAAATGTCCCAAGGTATATCTGCGTCTCCGTCTTACCGAGATATACCAAGGAGGACATTTCCAAATAATTCATATCAAGGCAATGCTGCTAGGAATCAAGGGCAGCCAAACCGTCTTCCGCCTACACAGGGGAAGCTTGCTATTGAAGCAGCGCCGATCAACTCTGCTGTTGGCTACTATGAAGTTGAAAATGAACTTTCTTTCCAACCTGAGTTGGAATATGAAAATGGTGCTAATCTCGTCACAGAAGGAGAAGAAGAGTTAGCTGGTGACTCTACCATTAGCTTTCTGAACTACCAGGATGAAGCTGAAAAAGGAGAAGTGAGTGAAGGAGCATATGCTATTTTCACTAGGTCTCAAAATCAGTCAGTTCTTCAAGCTGATAAAGGGAAGGCAAGAGAAGAATCTCAACTGGCGATTTCAATCGCTAAATGGGGGACTCCGCTACCTTTCCAATCAAAAGACCCGATGGTCAATAAACAAGTAAGTGCCTCTAATGAATTTGTGCCTTCCACCTCTACTCCTCAGACTAGTGCTGTCTCTACCAAAAATCAAAATGATGGTTTTTCTTCTTCCGTATCTAATTCTTTTCAGTAGTTCGATATAATAGATCATGCTAGGAGAACTAAGATACAAATGTCTGAAGTTGAATATTTACAGGCTAATCCTGAACAATTTGATAGATTAGCCAAATATGTCAAAAATAAAGCCGTCCCTGCAGGACAAGAGTTTCCCAAAGCTACTCATGACTCCTCCAAAAGTAAACCTACCCTAAACAATCTTGTTACTACTCCCCCTGAAGCCTCTGGGAAAATTGAACCTTTCTATGTTTCCCTATTAGTAAATGGTCATAAATTGAGCAATTGCGTAATAGATTCTGGAGCCTTAGACAACGTTATGCCTGCTAAGGTAGCAGATGCCCTTGGCCTCACCTTAACTAAAACTTTTGGGAGGTGTTTTTCTATGGAGAATAAGCAAGTTCCACTTTTGGGTCAAATCAAAGACGCCCAATTTGCATTTACAGCTTTTCCAGATAAGAGAATCAAGATGACAGTCTTGGTAGCTGACGTTCCAGCTTCATACGGCATTCTTCTTGGACGTAATTTTTGCAAGGATGTGGGTGGAGAGTTGAACATGGATTTGTCTGAAGCTAGGATACATGTTAAAGGTGTCATGCAGAAGCTGCTTCCTGAGAAGGAGGCAAAATACTTTGTTACTCAAACATCAAACCCTAAAGCTCAAATTTTGTTTGAGTCCTCGGGAATGGGTAACTATTTTCTATCTATTGAAGATTGTTCCGATTCATCAGATGAGGCTACATCGGGTGATAGCTCTGATATGTCAAATGGAGACTCAGAAGAGTTTTTAGATGAAAGTTCAGGTAAGGGTATAGCAATTCCAGATTCTTCCCTCATCGATGAAGAGGAATCTTCTGACCAAAGGAAGTCCAAGAAATCAAATTCTGATGGAGTCTGGATTTTAGAATTTGATGGCACCTGTTCTTCTACCGGTTCTGGAGCTGAAGTGGTCTTGATGTCGCTACAAGGTGATATTTTACCTTTTTCATATAAGTTACAGTTTGACAATACCAATAACACCGCCGAATACGAGTCCTTATTGCTCGGATTGGAAGCGGCGTGTGCCAGAGGAGTTAAGATCCTTCATGCTCAAGGGGACACCGAATTGGTGGTTTGTCAAGTAAGAAATTTGTACTGAACAAAAAATGAAAGACTAAGACACTATCGCAATCGCATATGGGATTGCATTGAAGATTTCAATGCTTTCAATATTTCAGCAGTACCTAGAGAGTTCAATGATCGTGCAGATTCATTGTCTATTTCCGCCACTCTCATGGTGCCTCACAAGGATTTCAAAGGAAACAAGTACACTATTGAGCTGGTCTTCCGACCAAGTGTGCCTGATAACGCTGACCATTGGCAGGTGTTCAATGGCAATAATCAAATCATTGCTTTCCTAGAAAAGATGGATAGTTTTGATGAGCTTTACTTTGAAGGAAGTGAATCACCACCTCGTGAATATGTTTCTAAGGTAGATTCGCAAACTGGCAAAGAATTTCTACAATTGAAAGGAAATAAAATCCCAAAAGGTTTGGTTTCCCTTGAGAAACTCTTTGATAAACATGACAGGTATATCAAGCATTGGTAACAACAACAGGATTTGAGTTCCTCCATGGAATTTGAATAGGTTAATTTGGATACGGAAGCAGATCCTAAGATGGTCAAAATCAGAAAATGTTGTACTGCTGATGAAAGATTCAAATTCATTACCCTCCTCCGCCATTACATTGATGTTTTGGCTTACTCCTATGATGACCTGAAGTCTTTAAGGCCTAAGGAGGTTCGACACGAAATTCCCCTCAAGGCTGGATCATTACCTTACAAACAGAAGCAGAGGCAATACAATCCAAAGATATCAGGTACGATTCTTTCTGAAATTCAGAAGATGCTGAATGGAAGGATAATTTTTCCAATTCATCATTCCACATGGGTTTCGAACATAGTACCTATAAGGAAGAAGAATGGAGAAATCCGTATCTGTGTTGATTTCAAAAATCTCAACCAGTCTTCCTTGAAAGATAACTACCCTTTGCCCATCATGGACCAAGTATTGCAAACAGTGACAGGTTCAGAAATGCTATCTATGTTAGATGGTTTTTCAGGGTATAACCAAGTGGAGGTAAATGAAGCTGATCAGTTCAAAACTGCCTTCATCACATCACAGGGCACATTTGCATATCGCAGAATGCCTTTTGGTCTGATCAATGCTGGCACAACATTTCAGAGAGCGATGGATCTTGCTTTCAGAGATGAAATGGGTAAGTTTATCATGGTGTATCTCGATGACTTGACCATTTTCTCCAAAAACCATCATGATCATGCGCATCATTTGCGACAAGTGCTGGAATGTTGTCGGCAAAATGGTATTTCCCTCAATCCCAAGAAGTCAGTTTTTGGGGTGACAGAAGGTAAGCTTCTCGGACACATTGTATCCCGAGAGGGTACTAAGATTGACCCGGAGAGAGTTAATTCTATTCAAAGTCTCACTCTGCCAGCAAGTAAGATTGTTGTTCACTCTTTCTTTGGAAAGGTGAATTTTCTGTGAAGGTTCATTCCTGAGTTTGCAAAAAAACCCGTCACATTGTTAATATGATGAAGGGTAAGACCACTTTCCGTTGGACCGCGGAAGGTAAGGAAGTGTTCAAGGATATCAAGAGAGCTATTGCTCATGCTCCAGTTCTTGTTTGTCCTGACTACACTAAGGATTTTGTAGTCTATAGCTACGCTTCAGAACACACACTTTCAGCTATTCTGGTTCAGTAGAATGAAGAAGGTGTCAAATCCCCCATATCATTTATGAGTTGTCCTCTCAAAGCTCATGAATTGAAGTATTCGAATATGGAGAAGCATGCCTATGCCATAGTCAAAGCGGTTAAGCATTGTAGGTTCTATATTCTAAACTCACACACTGTTGTCATGGTGCCTGATACAACAGTCAAATCCATCCTAACTTAATAGGAGTTCAGAACAAAGAGAGGTAATTGGATCACTAAGATCCAAGAATTTGATCTGGATATCAAGCCTACCAAGCTTGTGCGCAGTAAAGGTTTGTGTCAATTGATCGCAGACAACGTTCCAAAAGAGACAGGGGACGAAGAAGAAGAAGTTGTGGACACGCCAACTGTTCTTTTTGTTACTACAACTGACGAGTGGTATTCCAATATCGCTCATTTCCTTACCTATGGTGAGTGCCCTTCTCACTTGTCTTATAAGGAAAAGAGAACTGTCAAGTTAAAAGCTGCTAACTACGTCCTTTGCGACAATGGTTTGTACAAGAGAAGCCTTGACGGTGTATCTCTCCGTTGCGTGGACAAAGCGCAACAAGGTAGACTTTTGGAGTCTTTCCACAATTTGGCTTGTGGAGGGCATTTTTCAACACTTGTAACGGCTCACAAGATTCTGCGAGCTCGATACTATTGGCCCACACTATTCCAAGATGCGTACAATTGGGTACGCAGGTGTGAGCTATGCCAACAGTTTGTTGGAAAACCAAAATTGGCAGCCTTACCTCTAAAACCAGTGGTGATTGAGGAGCCTTTTCAGTAGTGGGGTATTGACTTCATTGGCACAGTGAATCCATCATCAAGTGCCGGACATAACTATGTTCTCACTGCAACAGACTATTTTACCAAATGGGTGGAAGCTATTCCAGTTAAGCACGCTACTTCAGAGGTGGTATGCAGTTTTCTTAAAGAGAACATTATTTATAGGTTTGGAGTTCCAAACAAGATTGTAGCGGACAATGCGACTTGTTTTTCCTCTCATGAGATTACTGAGTTTTGCTACGAGCATGGGATCACTCTTTCACATTCTTCAGACTATTATCCGCAAGGGAATGGTCAAGCAGAATCAAGCAATAAGAATCTGGTCACTATCATCAGGAAATTGGTAGATGAGAATCAGAGAACTTGGCATAAGGCATTGTTTGATGCTTTATGGGTAGATAGAATTACACCCAAAAGGGCGATAGGCATGTCGCCATTTCAGCTTCTATATGGTCTGAATGCAGAGATACCGATTACCTTGGAATTGCCAGCATTAAAGTTGGTAAAGGCTTTGGAAGATAGAACTTTTGATAGCTCTATTGATAAAAGGATCATGTATTTGACTGAACTTGAGGAGCAGTACACTATGGTGGTGGACCGTATTGCTGAGCACCAAAATCAAGTAAAGAAACTCTTCAACAAGAAGACAAAGGCTCGCGAGTTTCAGGTTGGAGATCAAGTCTTGTTGTGGGACAAGAGGAGAGAACCAAAAGGAATGCACGGAAAATTTGATTCCTTGTGGAGAGGTCCATTCACCATTTATCAGCTATGTGGTGAAAACAGTTTCTTGCTGGAGTATCAGGATGGGACATCATTCTTGTTGCCTCACAGTGGACAACATCTGAAGCACTTCAATCCTTGAAGTTTCAGATAAGTTAAATTGTACATTTGTATAGTTTTGTGTTTTATTTGTGTTTTCATTTAGTCTTTTGTGTCTTTTTCTTTTTAGCTTGACTCTATGGCCCAATGGCATGGATGAAGGCACTTAGAGACTGGATTCTACTCCCCTCAATCGTTTCAAAGTTCGATTGAAGGAAGTTCCCCGGTAGAGTCACCAAAAACTTCCCCAGTAGAGTCGCCAAAAACTGTTGGGTGAATATTTTGTCGTTTAGCTAACTAACGGAAAAATGGTTATATCAACCACAGTGTGATGAGATAAATCTCTCCTCTCAGCAAGGGGAGGTTCCCTTTTAACTATTACAAATTTATTTACACTAAATACTAGCTTTGGGGGTGTGTTACATTCATCCTTTTCTCTTCTTTCAGAAAAGATGTTTACAATGTTTCACGGTAATATTCAATAATGCTTGTACACTTAAACAATAATCAACAATATTCTTGTAAGTTGAAGCACAAAGTCTTTCAACTTACTTCACAAAAAGATTCACGAACCAAGTGAATAATCTCAAGTACAAAGTCTTCAAATTATACCCAGAAAGATTTTAAAAGTAACCGTATCACTAGTTGGAGCACAAAGTCTATCAACTAACAACACCACTGATTCACGCGAATGTGATTGAAAATCATAGCACAAAGTCTACAAGTTCTCAACACGATTCATATACAATGAACAACTACAAGCTCAAAGTCTTTATAATCCTTCACCAAGAAACGCTTTCAACACACATAGATTCAAGGAAATAATATAACACAAAGTTTATATAACTTATCTTGAACATCCTCCAATCGTAATAACCAAGCACCACTTTATCCAATCAATCAACAAGAGAAATCGGCAAAAATGCCATATGTACATCCTCACTCATACAAATCCGATTCAACACAAAGTTTGATATCAAAACTTGGCTTCTTTATTGATTGGAATTGATCATACAATTTGAACACAAAGTCTCAAAGTTGAGTCTCAATTTGGGCAGCACTTTGTTGCATAAGATTAAAGATATCTATTACAATAGAGGCCCTCTTTATTTATAGGGAGGAGCCTGGAGAAAAAATAGGAAATTTACAACTACTTTGACTTATTCAACAAAAGAGTCCTATTTGACTTGGGACTTCCTTTGTCTCACGTGTAATTACATTTTGGAAAAATACATGTGAAAATGTTCAAAACTGATTCAAAAGTACATATGAAAAATAGAAAATATACTAAGGCAAAGATCACATTTATCAACTCCCATCAACATCCTTCTTGAGAGAAACTTCCATCCATTGTTATCACCATTTGCATTTCTAGGCTGTCTGGTCCAAAAGTGTCCTTGGAAATGACACAAGTTCTTGTTACTGAAACTTTCACGAAGGTAGCAACCTTCACATGTTTACCCAGAACTACCTTGAGAATGTCCAAGGTCAACTGTGTATCCGACAACTTGTCCATAGGAGCCACTGAGAAAGCTTGATCTTCGAACTCCTTTGGATCATGTTATTGAATGCCTGTCTTTTCATTTGTGGAAAGAAACTTTTGGTCTCTTTGACTGGAAATTACAGTAGCAAGGGAGAATTGAGCATTTGCATGGGATTTGAAGGGCTAAAGTGCGATTAGAGCAAAAACCTGAGTGAAAATGGGCTAAAGTTAAAAACTTGAAAATTTTCCCAGAGTTAAAAAATTTTTGGGGAGTGAGTGCACGGGCGGCAAAAATCGCTGCCCTTGCATGTGGAGGAAAATGCTAATCTTTTCACAGAAGGTGAGGAGCAATTAGCTGGCGACTCTACCATCGGGTTCCTGAACTTGGAATATGAGATGGGACAAGAAGAAGTTACTTTTGGTGAATCTTATGATGTTCTCACATGGTCACAAAATCAATCAAATCATAAACATGTGGTTGGTGACAAACAAGTAAGTACACCAGATATTCTCACTTCATCCTATGTTCCTAAGACCAGTACCCCCAATGTAAAACCTCAAGATGAGAGTTTTTGGTCTTCTATAGCAAGTCCATATCAACTTGTTGGTATCACAGATCACACTGAGGAGACACATATTCAAATGCTTGAGGCAAGAATACCTGTTAAGGGTATTATGCAGGAGGTTCATCCTGAAAGGGAGACCAAGTACACAGTGATGAAATCTGAGGATCCAAAAGCTCAGATTCTCTTCGAGTTTTCAGATATGGGTACTTACTTCTTGATCTCCAATGAGGATTCTGAGTCATTGGATAATGTTTCAAATGGAGGTCTAGACACAAATGGACCATTCTTTTCAAGCGAAGGGATTTTGCAACTGAAAGGAAAAGGCATTTCCAAAGGATTGGTTTCTCTGGAGAAACCTTTTGATAAGCATGATCGCTTTGTCAAATGGCAACGACAGTTGGGACCAAATTCATTAGCAGCAGTTGGGCAATTCAATCTAGATGCAGAAGAAGATCCTAGAATGTCAAACATTGGGAAGTGTTACTCATTCAATAGTAAAAGAAAAAGAAGTGGAACATCTTTTCTGCTGCCTCACAGCAGACATCATCTGAAGCTTTTCTCAAAGTGAAGCGACAGATAAGTTTGTGAATTTTTTTTTGTATAGTTTTCGTGTCTTTTTCATTTTAGCCTTTTCTGTGTTTTTGTGTCTTTTGTTGTCACCTGACTCTATAGCCCAATGGAATGGATGAAGGCACTTAGATACTGGGTTCTTCTCCCTTCAATCATTTCAAAGGATGATCAAAGGAAGCTCCCTAGTTAGAGCCAGCTGTTATCCTCAAATTTAGTTTTTCTCAACTTGTAGGATGACCCCTACAAAATTTGTCCATTTTGTAGCCTACAACTCTAAACACGCAAAACGAGGTGAATCACATTTACCCTTGAGCGTGGTCTCCTAGCCTTGGAACATCCTTTCGAGCATCAACTTGTGTCGATTTCTTGAATTTTGCAAAACAAGTCTAATTAAAAATTTCACTTTTTAGGAGTTAGTAAATTTTTGTTATATGTAATGGTGGGGATTTTTGCCTCCATTGCATGTTCATATGCACTGGTGGGGATTTTTGCCTCCATTACATGTTCATATGCACTGGCGGGGATTTTTGCCTCCATTACATGTTCATATGCACTGGCGGGGATTTTCGCCTCCATTGCATCTTCATATGCAATGGCGGGGATTTTTGCCTCCATTGCATCTTCACATGCAATGGCGGTGATTTTTGCCTCCATTGCATCTTCACATGCAATGGCGGCGATTTTTACCTCCATTGCATCTTTATATGCATTGGCGACAATTTTTGCCGCCCGTGCATATTAAGCCCTTTGTCACATGCAAGGGCGGCGATTTTTGCCGTCCGTGCATGTTAAGCCTTTTGTCACATGCAAGGGCGGCGATTTTTGCTGCCCGTGCATATTAAGCCCTTTGTCACATGCAAGGGCGGCGATTTTTGCCTCCCGTGCATGTTAAGCCTTTTGTCACATGCAAGGGCGGTGATTTTTGCCGCCCGTGCATATTAAGCCCTTTGTCACACGCAAGGGCGGCAATTTTTGCCGCCCGTGCATGTTAAGCCTTTTGTCACATGCAAGGGCGGCAATTTTTGCCGCCCATGCACAAAAGCAATTTCCTCCACATGTAAGGGTAGCGATTTTTGCCGCCCGTGCACTCACTCCCCAAAAATTTTCTAACTTTGGGAAAATTTTCAAGTTTTTAAATTTAGCCCATTTTCACTCAGTTTTTCACTCTAATCGCACTTTAGCCCTTCAAAGCCCATGCAAATGCTCAATTCTCCCTTGCTATTGTAATTTCCAGTCAAAGAGACCAAAAGTTTCTTTCCACAAATGAAAAGACAGGCATTCAATAACATGATCCAAAGGAGTTCGAAGATCAAGCTTTCTCAGTGGCTCCTATGGATAAGTTGTCAGATACACAGTTGACCTTGGACATTCTCAAGGTAGTTCTGGGTAAACATGTGAAGGTTGCTACCTTCGTGAAAGTTTCAGTAACAAGAACTTGTGTCATTTCCAAGGACACTTTTGGACCAAACAGCCTAGAAATGCAAATGGTGATAACAATGGATGGAAGTTTCTCTCAAGAAGGATGTTGATGGGAGTTGATAAATGTGATCTTTGCCTTAGTATATTTTCTATTTTTCATATGTACTTTTGAATCAGTTTTGGACATTTTCACATGTATTTTTCCAAAATGTAATTACATGTGAGACAAAGGAAGTCCCAAGTCAAATAGGACTCTTTTGTTGAATAAGTCAAAGTAGTTGTAAATTTCCTATTTTTTCTCCAGGCTCCTCCCTATAAATAAAGAGGGCCTCTATTATAATAGATATCTTTAATCTTATGCAACAAAGTGCTGCCCAAATTGAGACTCAACTTTGAGACTTTGTGTTCAAATTGTATGATCAATTCCAATCAATAAAGAAGGCGAGTTTTGATATCAAACTTTGTGTTGAATCGGATTTGTATGAGTGAGGATGTACATATGGCATTTTTGCTGATTTCTCTTGTTGATTGATTGGATAAAGTGGTGCTTGGTTATTACGATTGGAGGATGTTCAAGATAAGTTATATAAACTTTGTGTTATATTATTTCCTTGAATCTATGTGTGTTGAAAGCGTTTCTTGGTGAAGGATTATAAAGACTTTGAGCTTGTAGTTGTTCATTGTATATGAATCGTGTTGAGAACTTGTAGACTTTGTGCTATGATTTTCAATCACATTCGCGTGAATCAGTGGTGTTGTTAGTTGATAGACTTTGTGCTCCAACTAGTGATACAGGTACTTTTAAAATCTTTCTGGAGATAATTTGAAGACTTTGTACTTGAGATTATTCACTTGGTTCGTGAATCTTTTTGTGAAGTAAGTTGAAAGACTTTGTGCTTCAACTTACAAGAATATTGTTGATTATTGTTTAAGTGTACAAGCATTATTGAATATTACCGTGAAACATTGTAAACATCTTTTCTGAAAGAAGAGAAAAGGATGAATGTAACACACCCCCAAAGCTAGTATTTAGTGTAAATAAATTTGTAATAGTTAAAAGGGAACCTCCCCTTGCTGAGAGGAGAGATTTATCTCATCACACTGTGGTTGATATAACCATTTTTCCGTTAGTTAGCTAAACGACTCTACCATCGGGTTCCTGAACTTGGAATATGAGATGGGACAAGAAGAAGTTACTTTTGGTGAATCTTATGATGTTCTCACATGGTCACAAAATACATCAAATCATTTGTGAGAATACGATAGTTTGGAGACTTTGTGCTGCAAGTTGTTATATTCGATTTACTTTTATCATCTTGAGGAGGAGTGAAGACTTTGCGCTGCATTCTACTTCAAATATTTCCATTTACAAGTAATAAGTGAGGTAATAGAAAACTTTGTGTTTCTGTGATATTGTGATAATTTACAAGTCTTATATCAAGAGTTTGAAATATAAACATCTATTCTGAAAAAAGAGAATGAGATGAGATGGAACCACCACAAACATAGTTTTTAGTGTACATAAATTTGATAAGTTGTTTGATTTGCAAAAGTTAAGTAATTAGAGGGAACCTCCCCTTGCTGAGAGGAGAGACTTTGTCTCATCATAGTTGTGGCTGATATACCCATTTTGCCATTAGCGAGTTAACGACAAAATATTCACCCAACAATTCATTAGAAATAAACCAAATGTATTCTACACTACATTCATGGCACTCACAAATAAGAGATTCATTATACAATAATAACAAGTTAAGAATTGATTGGATACATAAAATCTGATTGGGTTAGTGATCTTGATGATCACAAGTCTACATTTATCTATAGTTTTCACCTTGGTTCTAGTCCCATTTTTTGGCAGAGCAACAAGCAACACTCCATTTGCTTTCTCATTGACTAAGGCTAAGTATCAAGGGGTTGTTAATGCAGCTACTGAGGCTATTTAATTTTAGAATATCCTCGCTAAGCTTGGCATTCCTTTATCAAATATATCAATCATCTACTATGACAACTACAGTGACATCCAGATCTCATAGAATCTAGTCCATCATTAGCAAACCAAACACATCAAGATCCACATGTACTTTCTTTAGGAGTTGATATAGAAGTAGGTCATTGATTTGCACTATTGTTCTACAATAGAGTAGGTTGTAGATACTTTCACCAAACCCTTCACTAAAAGAAAGTATCTCCATCTATGAGATCTCTTGGGGGTGCAGAACATCATTCCTTTAGGGGGGTTACTTAACTCTTCTTCCTTCATCCTCTCATGGGGGATTTTTTTCCATTGAGTTTTTTCCTTCTCTTTTTTTCTGGAGGGATTTTGTTGTACATGGGTACCTCATTAGGCCTTGTAGCTAAGACCCATCTTTTATTTTCCCTTTAAGTTGCACTTAAGGGGGGTGTTAGTGTGAAGGATGTATATTTCCTAAATAGTCTATTTCCTAGATAGTTCTCCACTTAGGTCCTTTTCACACTAGGTTAATTACTTAGGGACTTTTTCACTTTATCCCACATTGGTTGTGTCTTTAGTCTCTTGGGTGATATATACTATATATACTCACTTATTTCTATCATTGTAACTATTCATTCTTATATTCTTTACATTCATATTGAATAGAATATAGTTTATTCTATCATTTCTAATTTTCTATTTTATACTTTACTTCAATCACTTACATTCTTGTGTATCTTCACAGCCAAATATTACAATGTATTTAACTAAGGATATTTAGTTCACCATTGATCCCATTTATACACCCATTTGTGAATATAATAATAACTCTTCCATAGTCAATCATCTTTAGGTGAAAATCATTTCTAAGATACACCTTCCTTCCATTATATTCTTCATACTTAGAGAACCACTCCCAATGGGAGGTCATATGGAAGGAAGCATCTAATTCAATTAACCATGCACCTTCTAATTCATGAGTTGTGAAGGCTAAGACAAGGAAATTTTTATAATCTTTAGATGACTTCTTAGACTCATCATCTAAGTCATTTTTTCTTTTTCTTCTTCCCTCTTTGTAGTCCTTATGGTAGTTCTTAAGCTTGTTGTAGTCCCAACACTTAGCCTTGGACTTTCAAGGAGATTTGGATCTCAACTTTTCTCTCTTCTTTTCATTCTTCTTACCTTGCTCTTTTTGTCTTCAATGAACTAATAGGGCCTCCTTAGTTGATTTAGAAGATTTTCTTTGTATCACCTCTAAAGTAATGATGTCATTACCTCATCCATCTTGATCTTAGAAATAGTGCTCCTGATGGCCATTATAAGGTGATCCCATGAGTCTAAAAAAGAATATTTAAAGAAGTGTCATGTAATGATCCTCTTCCTCCATTTTCACTCCAACATAGTGCAACTAGGTCACAATCATACTAAACTAATTAATGTGCTTGGCTATAGAACTACCATCCTCCATCCTAAGGGTATACAACTTCATTCATGGGAAAAGCTTATTCACCAAAGATTTATCTTGATAAAATTCTCCCAACTTCTTCTAAAAAAAATTTCCAATAGATTGTTTATGTCCATTTAACAACATTTAATTTACCCCTTCACTTTTCTATCCAATATGTCCCATATTTTTATTTTATTGTAGCAGGTTTAGATCCAGATACAATATCACATAGATCTCTATCTATGAGAATATCCTCCATCTTGACCTTACACAACTCAAAGTTAGTGCCCATGAATATCTCCATTTGTATCATTGATATACTTGCTATTTTTCCTATAATAAGATTTCCTTCTATTCAAGCTCTTGCTAAATCCAAGATTAGTACAAAAAATTTAAGCTTAACATGTAGATACTAAGGTGATTAAACTCTAATACCAAATGAAATGAAGTGATGGTGTAGAATATGCTTCTTCTACTAAACTTTAAGGGGAGATGTGCAAAAATAATTAATCTTTATAGTTATAGGAAATAATGTACATGAAGATATTGTATCATAACAAGATGTTTTATGTGGGAAATCCTTTTTAGGAGAGAAAACCACACTCAAAAGGAAAACTAAGTGTATTATTCAACAACTATAAGGTTACAGTGCAAATCTCAAGCTATGCACTTACAAGAGTATCACTAATAATCTTATTCTAGAGTAATTTTGACAACATATAGTACCTACAATCAATCATACAACCCATACTTGGCTTCAATCTAAGAGCCCAATGTAAAGAAGGTACAATACAAGAAACCATAAGTGGTAAACCACAAACCATGGGTCAAATTGTGACCCAAATATGGCACCCAAACCTAGGGCCCAAATTCCAATGCCCTCCTCCATGATGAGTCAACATGCTAATAATAGTAGATGCTCTTACATTGTCACTATGCCTAATAACTCAGTCATAATCAACTTACCAAATTGAGTGCTCCATTTTGGCTTCATAATATCACTCAAAAGATGCTCTATGACAAGTCATAACATGCATCATAAATTTGGTCAAGCTTCCTAGTCAACAATGTAAATTCCTCACCATCATGTTCTTATATGCCTTAATATCTCTTACACCACTATCTTTGTCAAGGATGCTATTATACATCTTTCATGACAAGATATTCTCTTACACACCATTATTCATGTCATAATAAGTTACACACATAGCATAATGGCCAAATCATAACCAAGATGTCTTTTTCCATGTAGGCTCACAAATACTAAATAAAAATAATAACAAATAATTAATTTTAAAGATGAGCATTGCAAGGTGTATGACGCACCTATCCCAACACATTGCAATCCCCATTTAAAATGTCTAGTGTAGGTGAATAAGAACTTGTAGGTTGCAAGTGCAAAGGATGTGATCACAAAAGGATAGAATTATGGCCCAATCATGATTTTGTCTAGAAATATAGAAAAAAAGGATCCACCTATTAAAATTATGTGCACATCTTTCCATCCTCTAATCTAGTACATAGTTAGTGTCTAACATACCACATCAATTCATACAATGAGATACGTACACACTTTATTATCTCTTATCTCTTGTCAATTACACTTTTACATTTGCTTGATTTGTTAGTGATTCAAGCCTTATTATATATTTAGAATGTTAAAAACTGTTTAATTGACTTGGAAATTTTATTTAACATTCTAACATCTAGATAGATGTTAAATAGAAATGTTCTTTTATTTCTTTTTAGTTCTATAACATTGTTATGCAATATTTATTTTTTATCTTTTAATTTTGCAATTATATAAACTTATCTTTCTTTGTTTCTATATTTTATAAATATTATAATAATATTGATAACTAAAATTCATGCTTATGGATCTACTATAGTCATCTCTTGAATACTTCTATGTTTGAATGAACAAATTAAAAAAATTATACTTTTAAATTGCAACAAATATATTTTTGACAAAGATAAAAAAAATTATTCAATCATAATCAAGGCCAAAAATTAGAGGCCAGATCATACAGTTTTGGAATCAAAAGAACAAAAATATAGAAGGAAAAATCTAAAATCCACTCCAAAACGAATTTGAGGATTCTCGGGCCAATGTTAAAATTGAATATAATCTATGGTTGTCAAATAGAAGGTCTAGGCAAGCAAAAAAGGTGAATAGATAAGGCAAAAAGAAGCTTGAAATAAGCCAAAGGTAGATGCTTAACTCTTTCAACTTCTAATATGAAATGGAAAGTAATCCACCTCAAAGACCATAACCACTTAACAACTTAACATATTAGAAATAACTATCAACTCTATACACATCAAATCCATCCTTATCTATAGGAAGATGTTGCAACAAATATTTAAATATAGTCTATATGTGATAATTTTTTTATCTATTTCCAAATAAATTATAGAAATGTAATCAAGTTACAAGCAGTTGTGGGTATAGAGCTCTTCAAAATGGCAACCCACCAAATATGGAAACACTTAGATATCTAAGTTTTCAATTGGATTTGCATATGGAAATTACAATGCCCCTTCCATTTCTCCAAACAGAAGTAATTTCCCGTCGTGTTAATTGAACGTCATTGTGTCTTGTAATTTGTTGAGTGAGATTGATAAGAACGAAGAGAAATCAACCGCAGTATCAACATCTCAGGATTTTCTTTGTCAGTGTAAAGAGACAAACATGCAAATAAAAATAAAAAACATGAAGACCTATTCTTTCTTTTCCTTTTGCTTAAGTTATCTCCATTGCATGTCATTGTGATTTAGTTTTGAGTGAGGGACATCCTTCTCAGGATATTATAGCGGCTGACTTCTACCGGGCTTCTTCTGGTTACCCATTTCCAATTATCAGGCCTTTATTTAATATAGTTTAATATAGAGATTTGAAATTTTGAAATTTTCTTCATGAGCGTGAGTGGACTGTAATCTAGGAAGTTGCTATGAACTGAAAGGTCATTACTTCCAATCGTGGGATACGACTTTTGTACCTTCTGAGTTAGCTTAGATTTTAATAGTGAAGGTACTAGACTTTAAAAAGGTTGTTGTCAAAGGGTCCTTGGTCTGCTGTTGAAGTTGAAAGGTTTTGAATGAGCCTACCAGGGATCAAGTCTTGATGAGTCCAAGGCCCCTGACACCATAAGAGATGAGGTCGGGATCATGCCTCAAGTGAATTTGGGGGAATGGATACCCTTAAGAACTAATGTAAGAGTCATTAATTAAGTTGGAGATTGTTGAGTTACAACTCATATGGACTAGCTAGGAATTGACACTAAGACCCTCCATTTGCTACTAGAGTGCTCTACCAACTAAGCTACTAACCCCTTTCTGGCCAATCCATCGTCAGTCTAAGTGTGACTTATTTTCAACTCCCCTCCTTAAGCCACACTACAAGTGTGCTGAAATATGTCAGACAACTGAGAGGGGGGTGAATCAGTTGTCACAAAAACTTAGCTTCATATGAATATCAAACCATTAACAACTTAATTACTGATAATCAAATTTAACCATGAAAGCATGAAACCATAGACTTAATCGCAATCACACATCCAACACAATAGACACTAGATTTTTACGTGGAAAACCCTAAAAGGGAAAAACCATGGTGGGTGTTAGCCCACAGAAATATATGAGTTATAACAATACCAAAAAATAGAGGCTCACTGCCTACAGGGCTCACTACTCAAATTGGTGAACTGATTAAGTAGCATCTACTCTATGCCAGGATTCAGTTCCATTGAAGCACAATATAACTTCTATGCTCTTCTCTTTCACACCTTCACACTTATCTCTTCATATTCGCTTCCTTCATACAATTTTCGCAACTCTATTACATGCTTTTATACAATTCATCAACCTTGGAATATACATCAAGGTTGGCATTACATTCATCAACCACTGGAATATTCGCCAAGGTCAGCATTACAATAATACAAAGAAATAGGTCTAGACCTATTACAAAATTTAGCTAAGGAAAGATGTAGAGAAGTATGATGCACACATCATGCCTTAGCTAGGATTCAAACATAATCCTCTACGTCGCAACATGCTTCTACAATCTTCAATGCATCTCCGCAAATAGTGAAAACAACCAAGTTAGCCAAGACTGGAGTTAACACTAGGTCTTCTAAGAACATTCTTCTTTCACGATCCAAACTTCTCTTTACGGACCAATCTAGAAGTAGGATCACAATTAGGAGACATCTACAAGCACATTGTAATCACCAAGAACAACCACATGATCTCTAATCACTCTGTTAAGAAGATTCTTCAAACCGAAGCACAAGAACAACACTATCAGCTACTGTTATAAGAAAAAGATCACTTGTGACCACCAAATCAAAAACCATTTAAGTTAAAGGCACATAAAATCATCTCAAACTTAACTCTAGAACTGTAGATCAAAATACTTCAATGCGGAGGAAAGCGAACCATAATACTTTCTCCCTGTCACCACCAAACATATAGGAAAAGTAGTTTTCACTATGGTGAACATAACTCACTCAGATCTTCATACCAGAGGCTCAAACTTGGAATATAACATCTTCAGACAAACTTCTAAATAACTTCCAATCCACATAGAAAGATATTCATCCTACAAGAAATGTGGAGCAATCTCTTGGACTGTTCTTCTGTATGCAATACATTGTTTCCACTGCAACTCACTGTTTCTACCAGGGGAGCTAATTTTCTCAATATCCTCAACATCAAGATCACTTAAATAAGTAAATACAAAGCATCTTACTCATTACAAGAAAGCAACAAGATAGGAGCATAGTTGACACCAATGACAACACAGATATGTTGACATCAATGACAACACCGATTAGGCACATACTTGCAACAATCTCCCCCTTTGTCATTGATGGCAACATATGATGTAAAAAATTGTAAAGACCATCAAGACACAATTCTTCTCCTTTCTCTTTACACATCTGCACTTCTTTTCTACTTCTGAGTTTTTCACATGATTTCTCTCCCCCTTTGACATTAATGGCAAAGGGCACATACTTGCACTCTACTGCTCTGATCAAATTTGAATTTCTGCAACCAACTCTTTTGTCATCATTCAACTACTCCCCTTGAGAGGTAGCTCTCAAACCATCAATCTAGATCAAAGAATAAATCTTTAGGCACCACTAGAATGATGTATTCCTTTGCATCTTAGTTTAGAGCTGGAGGGGTAATGACCCCTAATTTTTCCCTGAGATACTTAAAAGTATCATTAGGTAGAGGCTTAGTGAAAATATCTATAATTTAATCCTTTGTGGGCATATATTCCAACTTAACTTCATTATCTGTCACCTTTTCCCTCAAAAAGTGATACCTTATAGATATATCCTTTATTCTTGAGTGCATCACTAGATTCTTGGAAATATTTATGGTATTTGTATTGTCACACAAAATTACAATTGGATCTTCATAAACAACTCTTATATCCTTCAAAGTCTACTTCATCCATAACACTTGAGTACAACAACATGTTGCTGCAATATACTCTACTTCTGCAGTTGACAAAGAGATTGAATCTTGTTTCTTGCTTAGCCATGAAACCAATCTATTTCCCAAGAAGAAGGCACCTCCACTTGTACTTTTCCTATCATCAACATCTCCATCCCAATCAGCATCTGTATAAGCACTAAGAGTAAAATCATTATCCTTTGGATACCATAAGCCATGATCTGAAGTGCCTTTTAAATGCCTTAGGATTTTCTTTACTACCATCACATGTGATTCTCTTGGATCAGCTTGAAATCTTGCAACAAGACAAACTGCATGCATAATATCAGGTCTAGTTTGAGTTAGATAAAGTAATTCTCCAATCATGGATCTGTACTTTTTCTGATTAGTCTTGGGTGATTCATCAGTTTTTCTCAATTTGCAGCCACCATGGGAGTACATACCGGTTTAGAGTCTTCCATCCCAAACTTCTTTAACAACTCTTTCACATACTTAGACTAAGATATAAAGATTCCTTTATCTGATTGATTGATTTGCAAATTCAAAAAGAAATTCATCTCACCAAACATAGACATCTCAAACTCTTTCTGCATTTCACTAGCAAATTTCATACACATACC
The DNA here is from genome assembly GCA_027924645.1 of Cunninghamia lanceolata. Taxonomy (NCBI): domain Eukaryota; kingdom Viridiplantae; phylum Streptophyta; class Pinopsida; order Cupressales; family Cupressaceae; genus Cunninghamia; species Cunninghamia lanceolata. The sequence goes on from BSBN01001215.1 coordinate 5,307,644, forward strand.
TTCATTTCCACCAAAGATGATATCATCAACAAAGACTTCAACAATCAAAATTTGATTACCATTAATCTTGAAATAAAGATTACTGTCAGCAGTGCCTTTATTGAATCCTAACTACAATAAGTACTTATCCAACCTTGCATACTAGGCCCTAAGAGCTTGCTTGAGTCCATATAATGCTTTCTTCAACCTACATACCATATCACCTTGATTTGATAGTTGGAACCCTTCCAGTTGCTCAATGTAGACTTCCTCTTCTAACTCCCCATTCAGGAATGCAAACTTCACATCCATCTGATACACTTTGAAATCTTTGTGAGCTACAAATGCCAAAAACATTCTGATTGCTTCAATCGGAACTATTAGAGCAAAAGTCTCTTCAAAATCTATCCCTTTAATTTGAAAATATCCTTTGCAGACAAGCCTTGCTTTATTCCTTACAACTTCTCCATTTTCATTCAGCTTATTCCTAAAGACCCATTTGGTTCCAATAATATTTTTGTAAGAAAATCTAGGAACTAATTCCCAAGTTTCATTCTTCTCTATCTATATTAGTTCTTCTTCCATTGCCTTAACCCAACTTTCATCATTGCAGGCTTCATTCCTATTTTTTGGTTCCACTATAGAGAGAAGACAGTAATTCACTTGTTCTTCTGCAGCTCTTTTCCTTGTCAGTACTCCTTTCTGTTTGTCTCCAATAATTTGATCTTCAGAGTGATTGATTCTTACATACCTGGGAGTCTTAGCAATTTCTGGAGCCTTTTCTTCTTCACTTTGATTGTCTTCTTGTTCAACTTTTTCTTCATAAGTTATATCAGTAGGTTCATCTGACTCATAGCCACTCTGATCTGATGTTTTTCTTTTGCCTTCATCCACCTTCACATTTGCACTCTCCACAATATTTTTCAACCTTTTGTTGTAGCACTAGTAGGCCTTACTCTTGGTAGAGTATCCAAGGAAGATTCCTTCATCACATCTTGCATCAAATTTCCCTAGGTCTTCATCTCTTCTGATATAGCACTTGCTTCCAAAGACTTTGAAGTATCTTATTGTTAGAATTCTTCCATACCACAATTCATAGGGGGTTTTAGTGCCATTGCCTTTCACTTGAACTTTATTTTGAATGTAGAACAGTATGTATAGCTTCTTTCCAGAAGACTTCCAGCAGGCCTCCTTCCTTCATCATCATTCTGGTATCTTCTTGAACTGTCATATTCTTCCTTTCCACAACTCCATTTTGCTGAGGAGTTCTAGGTGTAGACAACTATCTTTTTATTCCTTACTTTTCATAGAAAATGTTGAATTTATTTGATGTGAACTCACCTCCTCTATTAGACCTCAAGCATTTGATTTTTAGTTCTATTTTATTTTCAACCATTGCTTTGAAGGATTTGAACTTCTCCAGTGCTTCAGATTTGTCTCTTAGAAAAGTAACCCAAGTCATTCTAGAGTAATAATCAATAAGCAACATGAAGTACATGTCACCTTGTAGACTTCTTATTCTTGTAGGACCACATAGATCTGTATGAACTAGATCCAACAAAATGGTAGAAAATTGTTCTTTACTCTTGAAGCATGTTCTTGTCTGCTTCCCCAACTAACATTCCTTGCAAATAGTATTGGTGGGTTTCACAAGTTTTGGTAAATCTCTTATAGTCTAACCCAAACTTATCTTTACCAGATTATCAAAATTTATATGACACAACCTTCTATGCCACAACCAACTTTCATCTGCTTGGGCTAATAAATAGTAATCATTAGTTCCTGTTAATTGATAGATGTTACCTCTGGTCTTCTTACCAGTAGAAATCACAATTCTAGAGATTTCCATTATCTTGCATCCATTATCTTTGAATCTCAGATCATAACCTTTGTCACACATTTGACCAACACTCAAAATATTGTGCTTCAAGCCTTTCACATATAGGACATTGTCAATATTATGCTTTCCATCAAATGAAATAGATCCTTTTCCACAAATCTCACCAACTAGATTGAGTCCAAACCTAACCAGTCCTCCATCATATTTTTTCAAACCTACAAACTTACTTTTGTCACTAGTCATGTGATGTGAACATCCACTATCAATAATCCATTCATCTTTGCCTTTCTCAACCTAAACAGCCAAAGCACTTTCTTCCACTAGTTTTTCTTCTTTCACACAGCTCTCAGGATTAGTAGACATAGGTTCTTCTTTAATAGAAATAAATAGGCAATCATTTACACTAGTACTAGCATCATCAGATTCATCAGTCACACCTTCATCATCAAAATCTCTAACATAGTAGCATTTCTTTGGAGCTCTAGGCCTGTTCTCAAATCTTTTTATATTCCTTTTAATTCTTTCAAGACATCTGGAAGCATAATGACCTACTTTACCACATGAGAAACATTTGAAAGGTAATTTGCCTTTGAACTTATCAGAACCTCTTTGCAGTCTGTCAACAAAGTCGGCTTCAATTTCATCAAGTTCATCATTAGGTTCTACCTAGTACTTTTTTGCTCTGGAGATCTTTTTTGAAGTACTATCTTTGAAAGCAGTTTCTAATTTTGGAAGAACATCACCAAACTCTCTCATTTCAAAAGCAGTAATCTTACCAAGTAACTGATCCTTATTGATCATTTTCACAGTCATTATTTCTTCAATTGCAACTACCTTGTGAGCATAGGATTTAGGTAATGACCTAAGAATTTTCATCACAACTTCAGTTTCATCAACAGTTCCTCTGATACCTTTGATTCCAGTAACAAGTTCATCAACTTTTTGCATGAAGGATGTTATGTTTTCATCTTCTCCCATCTTAAGAGCTTCATATTTAGCTTTCAGTCCCTACAATTTGGCACTCTTTACTATTCGTCTCCTTCATACAGATTACTCATCTTATCCTAGACTTCTTTTGCATACTCATAATCCATGACCTTTATTAAATAAGAGTCAATCAATGCACTCAACAAATCATCTCTGGATTTTATATTTACCTCATATTTTTTGACTTCATCTTCAGTTGTCAGACCATTCTCTGACATGGTATATTCAATCTGTGTCACTTGCCATACTTTATAACCAATACAAATCATATGGCTTATAATGTGAATCTTCCAAGTTGCATAATTCATCCCATCAAACTGCAGAGCCTCCTTCTTGTAAGACATACTAGATCTACCTCAAGCTGTTAAGCTTACCACCGAGGAACATAGATCTAATACCAATTGTTGAAATACACTGGACAACTGAGACAAGGGGGTGAATAAATTGTCACAAAAACTTAGCTTCATATGAATATCAAGCCATTAACAACTTAATTACTGATAATCAGATTTAACCATGAAAGCATGAAACCATAGACTTAATTACAATCACACATCCAACATAATCGACACCAGATTTTTACATAGAAAACCCTAAAAGGGAAAAATCATGGTGGGTGTTATCCCATAGAAATATGAGTTATAACAATACCAAAAAATAGAGGCTCGCTGCCTACAAGGCTCACTATCCAAATTGTTTATTGTAAAGAATGGCTCACTACCAAAGGGTGGCTCACTACCAAAGTGATGAACTAATTAAGTAGCATCTACTCCATGCCAGGATTCAGTTCCATTGAAGGATAATATAACTTCTTTGCTCTTCTCTTTCACACCTTCGCACTTATCTCTTCATATTTACTTCCTTCATACAATTTCGCAACTCTATTACATGCTTTTATACAATTCATCAACCTTGGAATATACATCAAGGTCATAATTACATTCATCAACCATTGGAACATTCTCCAAGGTTGGCATTACAATATACAAATTAATAGGTCTAGACCTATTACAAAATTTAGCTAACAAAATATGTAAATAAATATGATGCACATGCCACACCTTAGCTAGGACTCAAACACAATCCTCTATGCCACAACATGCTTCTACAATCTTCAATGCATCTTTGCAAATAGTGAAAACAACCAAGTCGGCCAAGACTGGAGTTAACACTAGGTCTTCTAAGAACATTCTTCTTTCACAATCCATACTTCTCTTTGTGGACCAATCCAGAAGTAGGAACACGATCAAGAGACATCCAAAAGCACATTGTAATCGCTCGGAACAATCGCATGATCTCTAATCATTCTATCAAGAAGATTATTCAAACCAGAGCACAAGAACAACACTGTCAGCTACTATTATAAGAAAAAGATCGCTTGCGAACTACCAAATCATGAACCATTTGATTTGAAGGCACATAACATCATTTTAGTCTTAACTCTAGAACCACATATCAAAATACTTCAATGTGGAGGAATGCGGAGGAATGCAGGGCATAATACTTTCTCCTTATCACCACCAAACATATAGTAAAAGTAGTTTTCACTATGGTGAACATAACTCACTCAGATCTTCATACTGTAGACTCAAACTTGGAATATAACATCTTCAGACAGACTTCTAAATAACTGTCAATCCAAAGACTAAGATATTCATCATATAGGAAATGCAGAGCAATCTCTTGGACTGTTCTTCTGTATGCAATACATTGTTTCCACTACAACTCACTATTTCTACCAGAGGAGCTAATTTTCTCAATATCCTCAACATCAAGATCACTTAAATAAGTAAATAAAAAGCATCTTACTCATTACAAGAAAGCAACAAGATAGGAGCACAGTTGACACTAATGACAACATAGATATGTTGACATCAATGACAACATCGATTAGGCACATACTTGCAACAAGGTGCTTGGGGCTGCTAGCCTTGCTCTAATACCAATTGTTGAGATACAACTCATATAGACCAGCTAGGACATGAACCTAGGATTTTCCATTTGTTGTTGGAGTGCTCTATTAACCAAGCTAGTGGCCCCTTTATGGCTTATTTCCAATAGAGGTCAACATTCTCCAAACGATTTTCATCACAGATGTAAGGTTGTGAAGATTCATCCTTTCAATTACATGATTCCTTAACATAAGCATTATCAATAGTGATTATATGTTGAAGAATGGGCACAATGGTGTTAACAGAGTTTTAGGATAGATTATTTTAGGACCCCAAACTTGTGGATAAAGAAGAACATAAATTATTCTCCCTAGTCGATCCTCCAAAAAAATTAGCCTTTTTACTCATAACCATCTCATCGTTAGTGTTACACCCTATTCTAAAGCAAATATATTTATCATCTTATTTCAAGTAGATAGATAGTTAGTCAATGAAATTAAGATGATTAAAGTAATGTTGTGCTAGATAAGAAAATGCATATGATTTATATTATTTTATGTACAATGGATAATGTATGTGGCAATATTATTATGCATGTGGTTTAATAATGTAATGGACTAACTACTCTTGTGCAACTGAGGTGGATGCATGGACAATGTTTTTTCTCTTTCAGAAGAGGAGGGAGAGCATCACCAACCCGAGAGGGTGATAGATTGCGAGAAAACAATGATAAATGTGCTATCTAAGAACCACACACACACACATGTAGTAGTTGCTATGTGTTGGTATGCCTTTTGAGTTTTACGTTATTTTCTTTAGTCAAATTGTTGTCAACTTGGTTATGAGTCCAATTGTGTGAATCAACTTGATGGAGAACCATCATCAATATCTTGCCATCCAATGCATGTTTAAGCATTTAAAATACATTATCGACGTTAGTGTTCAGGTGAACCATGGTTAAACTCCAATTTGATTTTAAAGCATAGTCAAAGTACATTTGTCATGTTATAATATTATATGGTTTATTGATAAATTTGGATAAATATTCCTAAGCGAGATAAGGTTTAATGATATAATTTTTGAAAGGAATCTTTCTCCCATCGTGCCCTACCTAGATTTTAGGGGGAGTGGAGAGGAGCGGTAACTCCATTATGCCAACCTTAAGGCATGAAATGAGGGAGAGGCCGTAGGCAGTTCTATAACTAAAAACTTCATTCTTTAAATCATGCAAAGAATGGTGGAGGTAGAAGAACAATTAAAAGCGGGCAAATTTTTGGTATAGGGAAAATAAAAACTAAAGATACTGTCTAAGACTTGTTAGGGCTTTTGGTCACTGGGATGTTTGGCCTTTGTGGGCCTCCCATCCCTCAGACATTTGGATTGTCTGATTATGTTGTATTGGTTATAGTGGTTTTTAGTTTCTTCTAGCTCTTTGATCTCTTGCCTTCATTTCCCCTTGGCAAGGAACCTTTTCTTTCCATTATTTTTGGATAGGGGCACTTCCTTTATTTTTATCCTCAAAAATCTTTTGGCTATAGTTCTCTAGACTATGTTTGTGGATGACTAGGAAGTGTTGGGTGTGGGATTTCTATCCCTTTTGTTAAATTTTATCTTTCTCACCTCTTCTCTCATGTTTGTTCCTTATTTGATGAGGTCCAGTTAAGTTGAGATGTTAGCCTTGTATTAGTGGTCCTTTTATTCCTTTTGCCCATGTTTTATCTCTAGACTTAAAGTAGTTATTTATTTTGTTGTTTAGCTATTATGATATTCTTGTTTCTTTTGTTGTGGAAAGGCATTAGATCCCTCCTATGTATATGGTTAGGGGGCCTTCCCTTGTTAATAAATCAAAAAATAAAAATTGTAATAGTGAAATATGAATATCATGTTACCTCTGGTCTTCTTACCAGTAGCAATCACTATTCTGGAGATTTCCATGATCTTGCACCCATTATCTTTGAATCTTAGATCACAACCTTTGTCACACATCTGACCAACACTCAAAAGATTATGCTTCAAACCCTTCACATATAGGACATTGTTAGTGTTGTGCTTTCCATCAAAAGAAATAGAGCCTTTTCCACAAATCTCACCAGTTGCATTATCAACAAATCTAACTAGTCCTCCATCATACTTTTCCAAGCTCACAAACTTACTTTTGTCACCAGTCATGTGATGTGAGAATCCACTATCAATAATCCATTCATCCTTATCTTTCTCAACTTGAATAGCCAAAGCACTTTCTTCCACTAGTTTTTCTTCCTTCACATAGCTAGCAGGATTAGTAGACAGAGGGTCTTCTTTAATTGCAATAAACAAGCACTCATTTGCACTACATCATAGATTCATCACCTGTCACACCTTCATCATCAAGATCTCTAACATAGTAGCATTTCTTTGGAACCCTAGGTCTATTCTCAAATCTTTTTCTATTCCTTTCAATTCTCTCAGGACATCTAGAAGAATAGTGGCCAACCTTACCACATGTAAAACATTTGAAGGGTAATTTGCCTTTGAACTTACTAGAACCACTTTGCAGTCTGTCAACATTTAAGTTTGCTTCAATTTCATCAAGCTCATCATCAGGTTCCACCTTGTACTTTTTAGCTCTGGAGATCTTCTCTGAAGTACTGGCTTTGAAAGTAGTCTCAATCTTTGGCAGAGCATCACCAAGTTCTCTCATCTCAAAATTTGTAAGCTTTCCTAGCAACTAATCCTTGCCGACATCTTTCATAGTCATTACTTATTCAATTACAACTACCTTATGACTATAGGATTTAGGTAATGACCTAAGAATTTTCATCACAACTTCCTTCTCCTCAATAGTTCCTCTCGTACCTTTTATTCCTTTGACAATTTCATCAACTTTTGCATGTAGGCTCTTATGTTTTCATCTTCACTCATCTTTAAACCCTCATATTTCTCTTTCAAACCCTACAATTTGGTGCTTTTAATAGACTTATTTCCTTCATATAGATTTTTCATCTTGTCCCAGACTTCATTAGCAGTTTCCAAATCCATGACCTTTATCAACTCAGTGTCTGACAAGGCACTTAACAACGCATCTCTAGCTTTTATATTTAACTCATATTCTTTGATTTCATCTTTAGTTGTTAAACTATTATGAGGCATGGTATACTTCATCTATATCACTTTCCATGTCCTATAACCAAGACAAAGGAGATTGCTTTTCATTTGTACCTTCCACAAAGCATAATTCATCCCATCGAACTAAGGAGCTTCTTTCTTATAAGACATCCTAGATCGACCTCAAGATATTAGCCTTACTTCTAAGGAAATTGGCTTTGATACCAATTGTTGGCAACTGAGAGGGGGGTGAATTAGTTGTCTCTAAAACTTTGATCACTTATGAATCATCAAGACATGAAATAAGAATCTCAACATAATAACACATCCAACACATAAGACACCAGATTTTTTACATGGAAAAACCACAGTGGATGTTAGCCCACAGATATAAATATGTTATAGAAATACCAAAAAATAGAGGCTCACTGCCTTAGGGCTCACTACCTAGAATGCTCACTGCAAATGTTAGGGCTTACTGCCAAGATTGGCTCACTACCAAGGGCTCACTACCAAGGATTGGTGAACTGATTTAATAACATTTACTCCATTCTTGGGTTCAATTCCATTGAAGCACAGTATAACTCCTCTACTCTTCTCTTCTTACATCTTTGCACTTATCTTTTCATTTTTGCACAAGTAAACCTTTTTCATAACTACATTACATGATTTTATACAATTCATCAACCTTAGAATGTACATCAAGGTCGGCATTACATTCATCAACTATTGGAACAATCTCCAAGATTAGAAATACAAACATACATAGAAATAGGTCTAGACCTAAACAAGATTAGCTAAGGGAAAGATGTATGTGGATCATGTTATGCCTTAGCTGGAACTCAAATGCAATCTTCCATGCCACAACACGCTTCCACAATCTTCAATGCATCTCCGCAAATAGTGAAAATAACTAGGTCGGCCAAGACTGGTGTTAACACTAAGTATTCTAAGAACAGTCTTCATCTATGATCCATAATTCTCTTTGCAGACCAGTTCAAAGATAGGAACATGATCAAGAGACATCCACAAGCACATTGTAATCACTAGGAACAATCGCACAATCTATAACCACTCTGTCAAGAAGATTCTTCAAACCGAAGCACATGAACAATATTGTCAGCTACTGTCATAAGGAAAAGATCACTTGGGGACCACCAAAACATGAACCACTGGAGTTGAAGGCACTTATCATCATTAAAAACTTGATTCCAGAACTGCAAACTTAAATACTTAAATGCAGAGGAATGTAGAGCATAATACATTCTACATGTCATCACCAATATACTGAAAAAATAGTTTTCACTCTGGTGAACATAACTCACTCAATTCTTCATACCGAAGGCTCAAACTTGGAACATAGCATCTTCAAACATGCATCTAAATAATTTCCATTTCGCAAACAAGGATATTTATTCTACAAGAAATGCAGAGCAATCTACTAGATTGTTCTGTTGTATCAGGAATACTTATTTTCTTCAACACTTAACTCATTACAAGCAAGCATCAGAACAAGAGCACAGTTGACACCAATGGCAACATAGATATGTTGACATCAATGACAACACCAGTTAGGCACATACTTGCAGCATATCAATGCCAATTTCTATTTACTTTTGTGTTTATTTTGAGTGAATGTTTTAATATAATTATATGTCGAGAAATAGTATAATCATATGCAATTTTAGCCTTATTCTCTTATTTTTCACATATTCTAAAACACACACATTTATATACATTTACTTGCATCCCATCTATATTTGCATGCTTTTCCATATAGACCATATGTATTGCACCATCTAGGATTAGACATTCATTCTGTGCATAGACTCTATTGTCTCATTATCCTAGGTCACTTCTATGGGTGCAGAATCAATCCCACATTCATAGATATGACCCCTAAATTTCCAACACTAAAATTTAAGTTTTATTGACTCCCACCTATTTCACTAGCTAATATGAGCCAACTAAACAAATGTTTATGCAATTAATTGCTATACAATTGTACTTAAAGGAATTCAATTACATTAAAGTCAATATAGAGACTTGAAATTTGAAATATTCTTCATGGTCTATAATACAGTTCTTTATCTCCACTGATGTGACTACAAACTAGGAAGCTACTAAGAATTGATGGGAAAGGTATCTCAACCTTGCATTCCCAATGTTTCATATTTATTTATTAGTTTTGTCCTCACATGAGAAGTGGCTCATTCCTCTTTGAGGTAGCACTCTTTGCCATGTTTCGACCATTTTAGATTGTGTAGGGAGTGTGATAGGTAAAAATCAGGTTAATAAGATCAAGCATATAAATGAAAACCTAATCCTACCACCATCAAAGAAATAGAATAGAGAAAATAGAAGAAATAGATAATGAATTAATTAAATAAATATAAATTTATTTAATTAATAGAAGAAATAGGTGATTTTGATAAAATAGGGAAATTGCTCAAGTGTGTTAGACAAATGCAAATGATAGCTAATGCGATATTTGATACTAATGATAATTAGGTCAATTTTGGGTGTCTACATTTTGCCCCTCTTTGATAGAATGTTCATTAGAACGTTGTGTCAAAGAAGATATGATGATTTTCTTGATAAACAAGGTTATGCCCCAATGTAACTGGTAGGTGATGCCCCCTCAAGAGGTAAGCCAGGCTAACCAGGAAGGGCTAGGTTGGCTCGTGATAAGATAAAAGGTGAAAAACAAGGTTGACACGAAGAAAATGGGGTTGGGTGGGATAAACTGGGATGGTTGATGACTATATAGGATTATGATGGAATTGATAAACAATATGACAGCTTTTAAAGTGATTGCTCAAAAATAAAGAAATGTAATCCTTATGTTTGATATAGCATATGGATGTTATGCACCAGGGTATAGAAGACCAAGGTGTCGAGGTATCCAATGCATAACTAGCATACTACAATCTTGTCTAAACATATGAAGTCAAGATGTTGAACCAACATACACAAGATATGAAGAGCAATTAGTATTCCAAGATGGACTTTGATGCTACAAGCAAAGGTTTGAGCTTATCTCCACGACACATAATGACACCTTGCTGGTTATATGTATGGAAATAGTCTTAGCATAGAATAGTGTCAATGCATAAGAGACTATTTAGCTTCTCAGATACAAAAGATATTGATATGCAAGATGCTAATCCCAACACGTACAAGATACCAATATGCATAGGAAGAGAATAAGATCATCCCACGGTCACAGCATACGAAAGCAATATGACCATGCCCCATTCTGTACTTCATCGCAACATACCAAGATATGATAGATCAAGGCAATCTTGATTAGGCATAAGAAAGGGACAAAAGATAAAATAAAAGATATTGTCATCATGTTCTCTTGCCAAATTTAAGTGCTCTTGGATGGATTAAGTTGGCACCTTGTTGAGAGGAAAGTTGTATCCTGTTGAAGGCTAAAGATGTTGATAAAATGCTATAGCAAATGTTGGCTTAAGGCATGCAGACAAATAGCTTCCATCTTATTCCTAATTTGTTAAAGTGTTTGAGCTTTCGCTGATGTGCGTAGTTTGCTTCTTGCTTGAGCTGGTCAAAGAGAAGATGATGGAAGATAAAAGATGGGGTGGATCGTCTATTCTTGCGTACTGGATACTTCCTTCATATTCCAGACTGCCTACATACCCTGTGTCCACAGGATCAAAGCACATTTATGTTGATGATGAGATATGATGAATATGTAGTTCTAGGCTTATTGATGATGTAAGTGATGAAAGATAGAAGAAAGGAGATGAATGATTAGAAGAAAGATGAAATATGGATGATGAGAGAGGGGCTATCATCTATGCCTGAATCAGAGTGCTTTCTTCGCATCTCAAATTGCTTACATAGCCTGTATCCACGGGATCAAGGCTTTAAACGATAGAGATGTGATGTAGTTTTTGATTATTGTGTGGATGGGTGATGTCAAAGGATCAACTCTATTGCTTGGACTTTCATGATGTTTTGATTTTTTTTTTTGGATTTATGCTATGTTTTGATGTTTTTGGATGTTGGCTGCATTTTAGGTTAGGTTGAAATGATATGAGCTAGAGCTATGGATGTCCACTTCCAAATAAGGCTCAACAAATGCCCCCAGTGTGGGATGAAGTTTTTTAGGGAGATGCTACAATGGATGTGTTTATGCGGATAGTATACTAAGGTGCCAAATGATATCTTAACCTCAACAAAGGCCAAGCTACAACAACTAGCATGGCAGAGGTAAGAGCAGAAAGGCTTTTATTATGGATAGATAAGGGATAATGGCTTGCAATGTATGGATAGGAATGATAGTGGATTATGATATGAATTATGGAGCCAAGATAGTAGATTGTGATGTTGTGGAAAGCTGTGATCAAACAAACAAAGTAAAAGATGGATGTTGGTCTCTACACATAGTGCCTATTTGCCAAGTTTTCACTATGGTACTTATCTAAGGCACCTGTTTACCAGGTTTTCACCAAAGGACGAATTATTTATCTTGTACTATTTTTTTTGTCATCCAAGTGCCACAAGGTGGTTTTCACTATTGGATGGGTTTTTTTTTTTTTGACAATTATACATGGCACTTGTTTACCAAGTTTTCACCATGGTAATGGATAGGAGGGACTCAAGTGTCTAGTGCTATGAAAAGTGATAGTGCCGCTAGAGATGAATGTAATCACATGGACTATGTCAAGTGTGATCATAGATATTGGTAAAGGTGATGAAGTAAGGAGATAGTGGATTATGAAATGGATTATGAAAGGCTCATGCAAGGATGGATGGAAGGCTTATGCATGGAAGAGGATAGTGGTTTATGCAAAAGCATGGACCATAGGGATAGGATAGGGAGATATGTAGGATAATGGATGAAGGATGGATGGATGGGGATATGCAAAAATGTTGTGGAATGGAAGGGAACCATGACCAACAGTTGCACACATCATGATAAACAATGAAGCTTGTGATGGGAAGGTGGTGTAGGAAGCAATAGAGATGTTTGCTGAGGATATGGGTGATGGAGTGATTTAGGAACCCACATAGACTCTATATTTTTTTATGATTTTTTCTTTTCTCGTGGGATTTGTAGATTTTTTAATAGAATAGGAATTGTGGATGGAAGGGGATGATTGGGATTTTGGAAAGGTGGATAAGGATGCCTCATTCAGCTTGCTTTCGTGTTTGCTTAGGAACCCAAACCATTTTGGTCGTGGGTTTTTCTTGTAGAGTTATGGGATCAGATGGTTGTTTAGATGTACTTGGCTGAGATTCTTTGCATTGGTGCCATGAAGCATGAGAATCTTTAGGATTCTTGGTAGGATTTCTAGCTTTAGAGGTAGAGGCATCCAAATTTTTATTGTTAAAGCCCATGGGTTTGATGGAAGTGGGGTAAGCAGAATGAGTGAAAGCTTTATATTTAGACAATGTGTACATTTGTTGGCCATGATTGGGATTGTAATGGTGCTTATGGATAGAGGGATAATTAGGTGTTGGGAGTAATGGCGGTAAGGAAGATGGAAGAATATTTGGAGTTGGAAGGAGTGGAGGTAAAGTGGATGGTGGAAGGTGTACAGTCACTTGCTTTTGCGATGTATAAGATAATGGAGATGGAAGAAGTGGAGATAACATGGATAATGAGAGTTTAGGAGTTGGGAGAAGTGGAGGTAAATTAGATGGTAGAAGGTGTACAGTCACGTGCTTGTGACTTTTAGAGTTTGATGGAGGAGGGATGGCAACATATGTTTTGGGAATGTGATGTGGTTTTGGATGGGAAATGGTGGAATTAGGATTCATGGAGGAATTACCAATATCTTTAGCTTGTGGGAGCATGTGATTGACAATGGGACTAGGGGTATCTTGGGAACTAGAATCGAGTTCTTTATGAGATTGAGAAGAAGGGTGGCCAAAATCATGAAAATGGAGGTTCCCTGAAAAAGGTTGGTGATATGAAAGGATGAGTCGTCGATGGTATCCAAATTAGAAGTCTCTCTGACTGAAGAAGGTCTAGCTTCTATATCAGAAATAGATGCAGATGAAGATTCTTGCAGTGTGTATTCACCTGGACTTTGTTCAGTGTACTTGATATAGAGATTTGGAGTGGCTTTGCTAGATGATGGCTTGAGTAAGGCGTATGGGTCAACAAGGATGAGGATGGATAAGCTTTGGTGTTGATAGGAATACGGTTGGGACTTTGATATTTGTCTTGAAAGGCACAACAAAACTCAAAGGTATTGGGATCGGCATGGATAGTAACTTCAACATCATTATGTGGAAACTTGAGACATTGATGATATGTGGAAAGAACAGCTTTAAGGGCATGGAGCCATGGACGGCCAAGGACGATGTTATAGGGAAGCTCAATATCAATAACTTGATAGTGGGTGTCAGTAGTGACCAAACCAAATTGAATAGGCAAATGGATGACTCCTGCAGTATCTCTCTCAGCATCATCATATGCTTTGATAGTAATGACCTTGGAAGTGTCAATGTTTTTCTCAAAATATCCCAATTGTTTTATTAGTTTTAAAGAGCATATATTGAGACTAGCTCCACCATCCACTAGTATTCATTTGATACAGCATTGGTTTACAAATACTTCTATGTGTAGGGCTTCGTTATGTGATGGGTTAATGGATGGTTGAAGATCTTTATCAAAAAATGTGAGATGGCAAGGGGTTGCAATGTTGGCTATCATAGATTGAAATTGTGTGGTATCGATATCATTAGGTACTAAAGACTCTTGCAATGCTTTTTCAAGGATAGCTTTATGGGCGGGGGATATGCAAAGAAATTCTAGGATGGAGATGTGTGCGGGAGTTTTACCAAGGTGATCAAGGATATTATAACTAGAAGGCGGTTGAGGAGGGTTGATAGGTGCTCCTTGAATGGTAACATGGCCTCTTCTAGTAGTTACAATGCAATCGAGTGCTTTGCCTTGGATAGTGATGGTAGAAATGCAAGCTTGGTCAATGTAGCCAATCGTGGATGACTCATAGTTGTAATGGATAGCATTCCCAATATGAGGGTTACTTATCTTGTCATGAGATGGAAGTGGATTCTTGAAAGCATCTAGGTCATAGTTCAAAGTTGGTTGGTGTGCTAGTTGTGATGTTCGTGGTGTGATTTTAATTAGACCTTGATCGATGCAATCTTAAATGACATTTTTTAAGCTCGTGCAACCATTTGTTTTATGTCCTTTGACTCTATGGTATTCACAATATTCGTTCTCTTTATACCAAAGAGCTTTGAAGACAGGTTTTGTGTTGGGTGGAGCTTCAAGTAATGTGATATCTCCTTCTTGGACAAGTTTTTGAAAGATTACCTCCATGGGTTCCGCTAAAGGAGTAAATTGTCGTCTAGGTGTTGGGTTTGTTCTTGGTCAATTTTGTTGAAAATTAGCTGTAGATGCGGCTTGAATGTTAATGGGAGATTTTACTATTTATATGTTCTTTGCATCCACAATGCCATCATTAACGACATTTTTGTTCTTATTCCAAAAGTAAGATTTGTCATTTGGCAATTGAGGATTGTCTTTGTTGTCTCTGAAAATCTTGATGGTGCCCTTAGCTATTAAAGATCACCCAATGGTGGTTCCTTTGGAGATAAGTTCATCAAAGGTGCTAGCACTTTGTAATTGCAATTGGAATGAGAGCTCAGGATGAAGATTTTGGACAAAGATGTCAAGTTGTTGTTTCTCGGGTATTTGCCATGATAGTTTGCTATCCATGTTATGCCATCATTAGGTAAATGAGGAAAAATTTTCACCATTGCATTGTTTGTCATTGAAAAGATCATTCATTTCACCTCATGTTCAATGTTGAATGTGAAATGGGATCAAAATTTGTTTGCTAATTCCACAAAAGTCTTGATTCCCAAAGGTAAGTGAGAGAACCATTCAAGAGCTTGTCCCACTAAGCTTCAGGGAAATAGTCTCAAAAGACATGTATCATCCTGAGAGACATCAAGACATGCAACATAGAATGCTCTAAGATGGTCATCCGGATTACCTTTCTCTTTGTATTTGTCAAATTATGGAATTTTGAAATGTGGCCGAAAAGGTGTCATATGAAGTGACTTGTCGAATGGATAAGAGCATATATCTCCCAAGGAAAATGTCTTCTTGTTTTGTCCTCCCATCTTGTTAATCATTTGTTCAACATCCGCTTGAGATAGTTGTTGTTGTTGCAAAGGGGGTTGATGGTTTGGAGGTGGAATGTAATATGGTGTATATTGTGGTTGCTGTTGTGGAATGTATGGGTATGACCGTTTATTGAGGCTGCGTGCTCACATTATATGTCAAAGGATTGGTATGCAACACATATGTGTTGAGCATTGTTGTCGTTGAGGCACAAGTGGTGGTTGGGTGTAGTGTGATGGATTAACTCCAAGATTTTGCATCACATGGGAAGTAGAAGATGGATTGATGTTGGTCAATGGTTGTGGATTGGGAGTTGGATTTGTAATATGGTAAGCAATGGAAGGATTGGTGGATGAAGAAGGATGGACATTTGGGTTTATGTTTTGGACAACATGAGTAGCTTGAGATGGATTGGTATATGGCATATGTTGGGTGACAATGGGTAATCCTTGGGTTGCATAAGATAGATTGACATTTTGCGAAGGATTATATGGAGGTGGAGTGACAGATGTAAGTTGATCGGCATAAGAGACAGCAAAGCTAGGATTGGCTTGTGAGACAATAGGTGGGTCAGTCTTGTCAATGAGACTAACATTGGGGTTATATGGTGTGTTGGATAGATTCGTGGAAATCATGGAAGCCATATTAGAAATGATTGGAGTATTATTTGGGGTGTAGTTTCCACATGTGATGCAATAGGAGTAGGGACTTGTAATGGCTTCAAGACTTGTGTGGCTTGTGGTGTTTGGATAGCTTGTGAAACTTGCAGAGTTTATGGTATTGGGATAGCTTGTGAAGCTTGCAGAGTTTGCACATGTGAAACATGAATAGTTTGTGATACTTGAGGCATTCATGATACTTTAGGCATAGATACGGTCATGGTAGGAGCGGATGTGTGTTGTGAAACATGGAAAGGTGGAAAGCTCAAATTTTTTGAAAGGTAAGGAAGTACCTCGGTTGGAGTTATTAAAGGTTCTAGAGTGTACTCTGAATGTGGTAGGTTTGATGGTGTAGAAATAGGAAATGAAGGAGATGGGTTGGAAGGTGGATTTTGAAGCATGGATATGGTATGAGATGGTGTGGCTATAATGGATGGTCCCTTTGCAACAACAACGGGAGTGTTTGGATCGTGTTCAAACTCAAGGGAAAATCTAGTTGTTGATGATGTTTTCTAGTGTTGTTGGGGATAACTAAAGCCAAAGGGATGATGTTTGTTACTGCTGAGTTGATTGTTTTGATGTTTGGTTGCTACTTGGGGTCTCAAAGGATCAGAGGAATGTCTGAAAGCTCAAAAAGTCCAATAGTTTTGATATGCTCAAAATAGGAAGCGATGTTTAGGTTACTGCAAATAATCAAAGGAATGTCTAAAATCTAGTGACAGAGCTAAGAAGTTTGAAAGTGCAACTGATTGGGCTAGGTTAATATGGATTGCTGATGTTTGCCCAGAAACAACTCAGAAAATGCTAAAAGCAACAGGTAATAGCTTAGAAGTGATCTGGGTTTGTTTCAAATGACAAATTGCAATATGAACCAGAGGCGAGAAGTTTTACTAGAGGCAATCAATTACAATTCAAAAGCAAGCTACTGCTATGTAAATGTGACATAATGTTTGCCAGAAGTGAGCAGCTATTGGTTAAAAGCAATCTAGTTTTTGCAAAAGGTGAGAAATTGTTGTTTAAAAGTGATCTAGATTTCTGAAAGTGGGTAGTTATTGTTCAGAGGTGATATGTGTCTGATAGAGGATGTGTTTGAATGATGTTCTTGATAAGAAAATAGTGATTTTAGTCACTCACACTCACAACAATCACAAACTTGTACAACCTAGGCTAGGAAAGGACTATATTTGTTGAGTCCCCTTGTCGTGCCTATTCAAAGCGGATAGCTTCAAGATCTTGGTAGCACCGGCTCCCCTCCACAGCACTCACTTCTCATGCATACCAAGATCCAGGTTTCCCAAGGTTTGTCCCCCCACCAAACCTTAGGATTGTCCTTGCTATCTCTACTAAGAACCAAAAGAATTGGGGTAGCTTCAAAGGTCCCACCTTTTGCATCGACAAATAGAGGGATTTTGGCTACTACACAAGGTTGCTAGTAAGGGCATCCATTTGGGTGGCTACACGTGCGGTGATTCACTCCGTTAATGGAGGCTTCCCAGCCCAAAGAGGTTACGCTCTAAGGGGTTTTGGGGGAAACATTTGTCAATGTAACACAGTGGCACCCGTTGTTTGTGGCTTTTGACACAAACACTTTTCTTATATAGCAATTCGAAAGGACTTGGCTTTAGTCCATTACCGTTTGGGTCATACCCCTTCTCACACCGGGAAGGCAGGCCCTCTAAAGATAATAACAAGTTCTCATACACCCAAGATCCATTTGATAGGCAAGGGGAGATGATACTTTTGCTATTAAATTTGGGTTACACACATGCACTGTAATGTCCCCTTCTAGCAAGCCAAAAATTTTGCACCCTTGCAAACATTTCAACTTACCAAAAGAGAACATTAGTATTCCATTTTTCATTTCCTTTTAATCTTGATGATAATCATAAACATAACCATATACTATTTGCCATTTCATAAATTCATTTTTCCATACATCATGATTCTCCTCGAGTGAGATAATCCTTAGGCCTCTTATTAACTTCACCTTCCACCTTGTGAGAAAAGATTCGTTAGGTAGGTGATGTCATCTCAATCCTATGGGTCCATTAATATTATTCCTTAGTTTGTCAACCAATGCCCATAATTCCTTAGTTCGTCAACTAAGGCCTATAATTCCTTAGTTCATCAACTAAGGCCCATTCCTTCGATACTTAAATCGAAGGTCCATAGTAATACCCTTGATTCGTCAATCAAGGCCCATAATATCCTTGATTTGTCAATCAAGGCCCATTCCCATGGAATGATCAATACCTACCATAACTATCTACCCCACTTTCTTAGTGTTAGGGGTTAATTAGGAAGTCTCGTATCTACCCTTAGGAATTCATGCCTTCATTAATCTTTAGGTTTTACCCTAAAGCCTTCATTAATCTTTAGGTTTTATCCTAGAGCCTTCTCCCTAGGTTTTACCCTAAGGCCTTAATTAATCTTCATCTATACATATGCATACTTGTTATCTCTCATACGTCATTTAATCCATACCTTATTATCTTAGGCTATGATAATTTGCATTATTATTCATCATGTATTCTATTTACTTAATCAATAAGCTTCTAATCATTTCCAAAGTTCATATGACTCTATCATGACATATTATGTCATAATGCCTATTGTTAAAATCATACATGTACACATATATTTCATCATTTAATTTCATTTTCATACATAAACACATATAATTAGTTCCTAATTAATAATCTTATCATTTATATTTTACAAGTGATAAATTGAACAAGTAATTATAAATTCTTACAAATCATAAATTGAATAAGTAAAAATACTTACTTACCTGCTTTACCTGGGATTCCTTACGTATGCTACAGTAATATAGTCTTTATTGCATTGCTGTTATAAAATGCAGATCTAAATATATGTATTTATCCCATACTCTTTTTATATTTTCTCCCCATGATCCTTTTCCTTGGCTGCCCTCGTGTCTTCCTTGTGATATTTTCTTGCTGTGTCTTTGATGAATTCAAATGATGTTTCTTCTTTATTACCTTTATTGAATTCACAGCTGTTTATTTATTTCTTTTTATTACTTCATTCTTTCGATGATGATTTCCTTCTATCTCACAACCTTTATTTATTTCCCTTTCAAGGGATATGTTCGAAGAGGTATGTCTCTTATTATTTTTATTACTTTATATTAATTCCCTTTTGTGGTAAAACTAGTTCTAACCATACGTAACTCCCTTATCATAAGAGTATAGGTTAAAAGATGTTTATTATTATTTATTTACCTTATTTGTATTTATATTATATCATTATAATAAATGATATATTATTTATATTTATATTACAATATAAGATAATAATAATAATAATAATATTTGTATTTATACTATTAGATATATTTATAATATATTATTTATTAATGTGCTGCACTTATAAATATCTTCCTTCGACCTCCCCTTAATCTTTTTAAAGTACATTATTTATATAATATATATAGTATAAATAAATACTTTTGTTATTAAGTACAGGAGCTCTTTTATTTTATTTTATTTCCAAGCATATAATATGGTGGGATAATGTTTGTCTTATTAGATTTTTATTTTTATATGATTTTATTTTGAATTTAACCTTTTGTTTAACCGTATTACTTTGTCTTATTCCAAATTACTTTACTTTCTAAATTACTTTACTTTCTAACTTTAATAGGTAAGACTCTTCATAATATTTATTTTTATATATAATAATATATCTTATTAATTACTCACACAAATATTATATTAAAATATTTATATTTATAATATATCTAGTTAATTGCCGATGATGGCATGGTTCAGTGGTTAAGTCGCTGAGGATGTAGTGGCGGCCACCAGAGTTCAAACCCCCGCTGGGCCAACGAGCTCGCAAGGCTTTATGCCTTCGCTGGGCCAATGAGCTCGCGGGTTTGAAGTGTTCTTTCTAGGGGATGAGGTCCCCCAGTTGTGGCCTCACCGGTTCATTGCTCCGGGCAAAAGCATTTGCGTGGAGCCGGAGGGCGTGTTGCACCAACGTCGCCGGTCACGTTAAAAAGTTTACCAGGCGCATTTAATATATATATATATATATATCTATCTAGTTAATTAAAATATAAATATATATATTTCATATATTTTATAATATTTAAATTATATTAAATTAATAATATTATTTATTAAATAATACATATTAATAATATATTTTAAATAAATATATTATATATTTAGTTTATATAAAGCTAACTTATTATTTAAATAAACAATTCAATTATAAATCATTATAGGGACATGACAACCCTCCCCACTCAAAATTGCTTGTCCTCAAGCAATTATAATTAGGTATCCTAAAGTAATATTTAATAACATTATATTTTATTAGGTTTCCTTATATAAAATAAGGTTTCACTCACCAATAATATAAAATAACCTCTAGAAAATGTAACAAATTAATATAGCTAATAAACTATAGTGCTATAAATAATATAGGGGCCTAAAATAATAATTTATAAATTTGGGTTTGCCCTTTAAAATTTTCAGCACTAAATTTGCATAAAGGTATTTATATTTATTTAATTATCAAAAATGTTTTAATGACTACTAATATTATTTTAATGCCATGATTAACCAATAGCATCAAATGAACAATCCAAACCAAATAACCAAATGTCAAACATACCTGACACAACTAAAGTGAAAATGGAGGGGCACTACATGCACAACAAGCAATCAAGAAAGATAAAACAAGCAGGAGCAAACAATGATTCTTTTTAAGCACCAAACCCAAATATTCCTAGATTAGTGATAAAAATGAAATGTCTTGGACTGGTCGAAGCTGCAATAGATATGTTAGTAGTTTCACAACCTCCTTTTCTTGGACAATTGATAAGATGCTACACAAATAGATGATTAATAACCAAGAAAACCCAACTGTGAATGATAAAATTGAAAGCGGCACACAGTTACCAGAGGCAACTGATTGTTTCTCAAAAGTGATCTAAATACTACTGTAAGCAAATTGTTATTGCTCAGAAGTGATGTCGAACACCTAGATGTGAACTGTTAATGCTCAAAAGTGACATGTTTCTGCCAGATGCATAAAATTCCCTGCAAAAATTAGATGTTAGCAGAAAACCCTAAATTGTAGGAAGCAACCCAAAGAGCTAGAAGCGATCAGTTTCAAGTTAAAATCAATGCGAATTAGTTGGAAGCGGTGACTGTTGGTTTAAAAGTGATCTAGAAAATGCTAAAAGCGACAGATGTTATCTTAAAAGGGATTTAGAAATTCTGAAGGCGACTAGTTTTCGCTTCAAAGTGACAACAATTTGTTGTAAGCACTCCAAAAATCTAAACTTCACGAAAACAACTTCAAACAACAAAGTTAATCAAGGACATGAGTCCCACCGGGCATGCCAAAAATGTGATAGGTAAAAATCAGGTTAATAAAATCAAGCATATGAATGAAAACCTAATCCTACCACCATGAAAGAATTGAATCCAAGTGAAACCAAAAGCATGCAATTCAAGAATGAAATCACCTAGATTGTATGATTCCTTGTTTATGATGTGGATTGCTTCTCAATCAATGAACAATTATGAAGATAAAATCTTCCATGATGGATGGATGATAATGATAATATGCTCAATGGATGCTAAAGTGCTTAATATGCTCAAGATGATAGTGTAGACGCTATATGAAAGATGATGGATAGATGTAGTATGGAATGAGAGGGTGTTTATATAGACCTTAGCCAAAATAAATCAATGGTGGAGATTTGGTGGCTATGTGAACAGCTGAGATGAATTGATAATCATAGGTGAATATGTAGATGACAAGTGGAGGGAAGATAAGGCTCATGTGTGACCATGTACATAAAAAAGTACTACATGCGAAAGATATTAAATAAAAGATGTAGTACCACACATGTTTTTTAAATAAAAGGTACACACATGTCGGCTCATGATAAAAGATAAAGATAAGTGATAAGGAAAATTAATTAAGTAAATAAAATTTATTTAATTAATTGGAAAGTGGGCTTATGAAGGGATTTTTAATTAAATAAGATTTATTTAATTAAAATAGATAGAAATAGAGATAATTAAATAATTAAAGATTATTTAATTACAGAATAGAGAAAATAGAAGAAATAGATAATAAATTAATTAAATAAATATAAATTTATTTATTTAATAGAAGAAATAGGTGATTTTCATTAAATAGGGAAATTACTCAAGTGTGTTAGACAAATGCAAATGATAGCTAATGCGATATTTGATACTAATGATAATTAGGTCAGTTTTGGGTGTCTACAGGGAGTTGTAAGAGCATCTTATGTCATTATGATGTGTAAAATCATCTTATGACACTATAAGATATGGGAGCTACTTATGATAGATTATATGATGTGTAAGAGCATGATTATCATGGTGATATTAGAATCTTGACTAGAATTATGGCAATCTTATGATGCATGTTATAAAGCATCTTTGGATGGAGGAACATGAAAAATTGGGATGCCTAAGTTGGAATGTTGACTATGATGGGTTATGACAAGTTATGATAGTTGTAAGGAATATTCTAAATATAGCCTAAAAGTCAAACTTGGTATGGGACATTGGAATTTGGACCATGAGGTTTGGGTGACATACCTCTTGCATGGTGGCTCATGGTTTTCCAGAACCTTTGGACAGTTTTCTATTTGCTTCTCTCCTGTTTATTGGGATTATTAGATGGATTTTTCATAGTGTGTTGTAGGGATGTCGTTATTCTATTGAAATTACTCCAAGATTTAATGTTGGTGATGCTCTTATAAGGGAATGTGCCTAATGTTGTATGTAACTATGTTGTTATTGTAATTTATAATTGATTTCGTGCTTTGGAGTGTTGGGTTTTTTACTTGAAAGGGTTTTCCCCATGTATGACTCTATGTAATGGCTTTGTGCGTCACATATTTATTGCATGTCCTTGCATATCTATGCATGTCAATGCCTATTATTGGTAAAATAAGATAACATTGATTATACTTTTATTCAAGTTTCTTGTTTCTTTAGATAGGAAAGAAATAGAGTGAATACTATTGTACATAGAGGCATATGTGGGCAAATACTATTGTTTGTGCTAATGGACTAAAGAAATATAGAATAACTATAAATACAATAATATATTCTTACTAACCAAGATGGATACACAAATATGAAAGGATACATAACTTGGAGAAACTCCTAGGAATCACTTGTGACATAGACATCTGTGTGATACACAAACATTGTAACTACACACATGTCCAAACATGGTATGGTTCTTTGTATATAGAGAGATAAAATCTAAATTACAAATATAAAATTAGGGTCACAAGAAGAAAAATACATACTAACAACACTAATCTGAAACAATAACAGGAATATAGAAATGTGACTAAAAATTTTTGGATGTTCACTTGAGGATTTATAATTTAGTAATTGGTATAACCAAGGTCCTCTAAAGCATTTTCATGGTTCAAATTATCTCAATTAGTATTGGATAACTTTAGGATAACCTGTGGGACACCACTAACAACGTTAAGGTATTTCTAGATTTGATTAAATTTGTCCAACAAGCCATTATATGTGCACTCATTTAGTAGTCCTTCATTTGATAGTCCATCCTAGAAAAAATAACTTCTTTTATTATTTGGTTGTCAAAAAATAGAAATATGACACATCTTTTTTAATTCAAAAATTATTTTGTTTTGTCATTCAAATATTATTGTTTATCCTTACATTCAATGAATAACCTATTTATAAATATCTTTACATGTAAAAAATAGTTAGTGACAACAAAGTAATGCCCATACAATAAATTGCAAAAGGTTGAATAACCATGAGATTGAATGATATGGTGGGGTTTGTGGATTCCATGGCCAGGGAGCCACAAATTATATCTTCCTATTGTAGATGTCAAAAATTGACCATCAATTCCACTCCATCGCAATCCTTGGGAATTTAATTAAATAATTAATTATTCCTTAATCCCTCCCATAAATAATAAATTTAATTAATAAATTTAATTTATTATTTAATCCACTTTTAATCCCAAGGTTTAATTAATCTCAATTAATTAAACCTTTTTCGCCTTTTGCCCCCCTAAAATAATAAATTAATAAATTTAATTTATTATTTAAATTAAACCTAAACCTATTCAAAACAATCAAAACCCGTTAAAAACCTAACTACCTTTTACTTGCCCTTTACCATTCATTGAATAAAATTCATTCAACCGTTCGCACTACTTTTGAACCAGTCTACCAAACCTTATAAAAATCAAATTCATTTTCATTTATGCCCCCTAGCAAAAATTCACATACATTAGAGTTATGTCAATACTTTGAGAAACCACATTTATGCATTCGGTAACATTTATCTAATTTAATAATTTATTGTTTTTCATAGCTATATCTTTAATTGTGATGTTGTATTTGATATGCATTTTATGGTTTTGAAATAGTTTTGAAATCTCATTAAAAAAATTCATATTTTATACTACATTAATTAGTGAACCTGACGTGAACCCTCCTTCTTTAACAATTTTATTTTACAAAATCTTATATTGAGTTTTGTACAGGTGTGTGGAGATCAAAAAGTTGAAAATTTTTTAATTTTTTTTAGTTTTGGCCTCTTGCACGGTCGTACAACCATATTGTGTGATTTGCATCTGGTCTTGTTTTACCTTCTATACAATCACATGCAATATCTTTCTTTCATCTGCTATACCTTTCATAACTTTTTTTGGTTGCTGGCCTATTGCTTAGTGATTTTCTATACCATGACTACAGGCATCATCAATCGGTCTGTATGTTAAGACTATAAAGAATATTCATCTGTTGTTCCTCAAGCACCCATTAGTTATCCTCAATTGTTTGCAATACCAATTTATTTTAATATTTTTGGTTTACTTTGTGTGTAAAAGCATGTTATTTGTAAGGCTAACCGCTTTCCTAACCACCTTTATTCTCACTGTTCATTGGCTTTCAACTCAAGATTTTTAATTGAAGTTAGGGTTGTTCTATTCTTTCATTGCTTTGATTTGTTGATAGGATTTTATACAGGAGCATTATAGTGCCTAGAAATCATCTCACATCATTGAAAGCAAAAAGAATCATGTCTCATGCTATACAAAAAAGGCTTTACTCTGGAAAATATTCTAAACTCGTCCATTGCTCCTATTGGCGTATTCATTTTCTAGAAAAATTGTCTTCCATTGCGAAAAGCTTTCACACTAAAAAAAATTCTAAGCTCATTAGATGTTTCTACCAACACATGGTAATAGAAAATAGTCTGTTTAGTTTTAGATTCGCACATTAAAGTTATTCTCAATGAAGGAAAGAGGTTTTCATGATTTGATGACTACAATAACATTTCCTCTTCTCTATGTTTAACACTCTATGTTAATAATTTATTGTTTAATCAAGCAATAAATTGTTAGGTTTGTATCATTGTTGTTTATGATTTTAGTGAGTGTTGTTACAGTTTATATTGAGCAGTGAATTTCAAAGACTCAAAACTATGGCAATAAATTTGAGAAAGCTCTTGCATGAGAATGGCAAGCTTTAAACAACCGCCACAATTACCTCACTATCAGATATAACGCCAACATCAAACTTTACTGTTTGTCATAAAACATCACAAGGGATAGCTGCCAACAGACACTATTACATGTGACAAGACATAAACCAAATTGTGAGAGATAAATTTTAACTACAGAGTGCCCATTTCTAGCCTTTAGAGGCTATTTTAATCAAATAGGCATAACTTTTGCATTACTCATCAGATTTTCACGCTTTTGTAGGCATCTAAAAACTAATTCAGAGAACTACATCACAATGAAGGCTATTTGGTCAAACTCATGTCAGATTTTCTGGTATATTCATTTTAAATTCATTTACTTTGTTTTAAAGCATCAATCACACTTTATACTGCATTTAACATCTTGTGTGGTTTTTTGCAGGATTCATTTTGGTCTAACATTTTCTTGCATCTTTATGCTTTTCAAAGACTATTTTGCAAACTACTAATCAGTGTGTTGCAGGTTCAATTTTCAGAGAATCTAATCTTGAAACATTGTGTTTTTTTAGATTAGATCACATTTGGATTCGTTGGTCTAAAAATAAATTCAAGTGTTTGTTTCATCATAAGCAACGGTTAAAATTAACAAGTGTTTGCCATGTCTTGTGGTTTGCATTTTTGTCATTGAATGTGTATGCTCTTCTCTCGTGCCAATTGACAATGTTGAGAATCAAAAGCATTCCTTTAACATTTTGTATAACTACCCACACATTTAGATTTGGAATTAAAATGAACCCCATGCGAGTGTGAGCAAGTTGCATGTGTATGCTCTCTCCTTGCATCTTAGTACGAGCCTGGAGATCAAAAACATGTACTTGTCTTGCTTTTGTGTTACCCTTTATAGTGGGCATGCTCTTGAGACACATCCGCAAGGAGAACTCATTTGCGACCCCAAGTGGTACTTTCATCTGTTCCGCTATATAAATTGAGGATAAGGTGAAAGCCAAGTCTAACCAGTATGAGTGCTCACCATATAGTGCTAGCTTGAAAGGAGGCGTACCTTTGTGTATATTAAACTCCTAGTAGGGTTAGTCAAATCCTTTAGTAGCTTGCTAGATGCTCATGAGGTACCATTCCCCTGGATATACACTAGAACCTCTTTGTTTAGTGGCCAAAAATCCTCTACTTGCTAATACAGCCTAAGGTTAGATGATCAAACTCTAATAGCCATCCCACATTTTTGCGGCTTATGGCAGAGATAGTAAAGTATCTTAAGATCTGTGCATCTGAAGGACTTGGAACTTGGTGTGCCTAAGAAGTGAGTACACTGTAAGGGGGAGCCCATGCCCCAAGTTCCTGGAGCTATACACCATAATTAGGCATGGCTGGGTAAAACCAAGTGGGAACTCAGCAAGTTTTGTCCTTTCCTAGCCTAGGATTGTACATGTCTACAAGTGTTTTCAAAACATCAAGATGTCATTAAAAATAGCCAATCTGATTGCCATGTTTCTTCTATTATTGATGTGTGTTCTTGAAACAAATCTCAACCAAACATCACACCTAAGAATCTTC
Source organism: Cunninghamia lanceolata (assembly GCA_027924645.1). Classification (NCBI taxonomy): domain Eukaryota; kingdom Viridiplantae; phylum Streptophyta; class Pinopsida; order Cupressales; family Cupressaceae; genus Cunninghamia; species Cunninghamia lanceolata. Next base: position 5,335,303 of record BSBN01001215.1, read on the forward strand.
AACATCTCAACCTTACAAAACTTCAAAAAAATCAAACAACTCCAAAACTATCCCTTTATACCAGTCCAGAGAAGTGAAAACACAATCATATCCAGTCTTTTGGGTATCATTCTTCAATTCTAATCTTTTAGGGTTTCAATCTTGAGTCATTGCATATCTAGAACATCCCAGTCAGTCATACACACTTGCATATCCATCACTATTCAAGAAAAACCTTTAGCTTACACTTAGGTTACTCTCCTTAGGTCTTAAATCAAACATCGGCTATTAATCACCAGTATCACTAAGGTTCATCATCCTTGAGTTATGGAATATATCAGCATCTTAAGATAGGGTAAACTGCTTGGAGTTTATTATCTCCTACTTTAGCATATCCTCTCTTGATTGCTCATCCTTGTGTCTATCCATCATTGCACAGGTAAAGCCTCATGTCACAATTGTTTTTAGACGTAGAGTTACCTTAATCTATTTTAGAGTCATCATCAACCCACTTGAAATTTAGTCACATCATACTCATTTAGGTTGTCTTCATATCCTAAAGTTTGCATTACATTACAACCTTGCATCCTTATATCTTGTTATCTCACTCGTCCTAGGTCAAAGATCAGAGTTATCACACATGCCCCCTAAGACAAGATTTCAAACAAAAAGAGAAATGGAACAAGAAAGAGAAAGACATCATGAGAATCTTGATGAGGAACAACATATTAGTGTTGCAGATGAGGAAGAACAAAACAATACAAATGATGAAGAAATATCTCAAGAACATATAATAGAACCACTCAATGATGAAAAGTTCCTCAAAATCTTCAAAGAAGTGGTCAAATATAATCCAAAACATTTCTTTAAAGCCATTGCTATTGAGGGGATAAAAATACTAGATGATTTTGATGCATCTTTAGTCATAGCAAATGAAAAGGTAGGATCTAGTGGATCTAAAAATACCAAGACAAACAATGATGACAAAGTGAAGGATCATAGACCTTTTTATTTGCAACCAAGCTATAAGAGTTCTACAAAGGTATTGAAGCCACCACCTACAAATTATCCCATCTTGGATGAACTTAGAGCACTAAGACAAGAATTAGATAATCTCAAGAATGCTAAGACATCATCCCACAAGTTTTCTCTTGAAGATATATGCCCTTACCCTTTTGATCCAAGCATACCAATGCCACCATTTCCTAGTAATTGGGAGATACCAAAACTTGACAAATATAAAGGAAAGGGTGTGAGGCCTACTTTTTAACTACTGTTCATGAGACTATTTGCAGTGATTTTGATTGTTAATTATATGTTGAGAGACTTTTGATCTGGAATCTTGCTTATTAAACCTAATTGATTTTTAAGGAAATAATTGTGCAATGATAATTTAGATGTTGCTTTTAAGAAAATGATGAATGGATATGGAACTTCAATGTGATTATATGGTAGAATGTTTAGGATGCATGTATTCAGATTTGCTTCGGCTATGATATCTTTATGTGTTATTGAGTTCAAGTTTGAGTGTGCAGGTATTGCTAACGAAACCACAAATACAAGAGATCATCCCATACCTATGTTGTATCCCTTGTGAGCCGATCTAGTTCAATGAGGAACTAAGATCAACCTCGTGTTTGGAGGAATGTTGTAATGTTGTAATGTGTTAATGTTGCATGAGGTCAAGGGAATAAGGGCTATCTTCTAATTTACTTTTATTATGAGGTCAAGAAATGTTGTTTTTAATCTTGTTTAAATTTTATTTCTTTTAGACCCTTTTTCTTGTGTTTTATTTGACTCTGGGAGTTCTAACTAGGCAAAAATCAACCCTGGGTTATACCTCATGGGCCTAGGGACCTTTTTGGCTAGGATAACCTTGGGTTAACCTCCATATGGTCACTTAAACCTCATAGTGAAGTAAAGTGACGAAATTGGAAGCATGGGGACAATGGGATGAGTGGAATCCACACTCAGGCCCACTTCCAAGTCATGGAACAACTCCATGATTCCCTAATAATGGAGTGCTTGTCTCTTGTGCCTCTCTTTTGGTGGGGTTTCCCCTTATTAAGGGTAGTGTGTCATCCACTCCCTTTGTATTTTTATTTTACTTATTGTATTTTAAATTCTCCATGTGTTGTAAAAAGGACTATAGTGGGGAACCTATTGAGTGGGGGTTAATTGTTTTATGACCACTAGGATAATGGATGAGTTGTGGATTAGTTGTTTAATGCCACTTGGGAAATTAGGAAAATGGAGGGAATTAGTTTTTAAAAGAGAGAGGAGGAGGAGAGTAAGGGGGTTGGAATATTGTGGAAAGGAGACTTTGGAGAAGGAGGTTAGAGTGGAGCTCTTCATCAAATTTCATTCCATAATTGGGCTTTGAAAGGTTGGTGAACAAGACTACTCTCTTGTGTGATCTGATGCTTGATATGTTTGTTTGTTGTCTTGCTTGATGAATGAGTTTGCAAATGTCTTCTATGAGTTTTTCTGTTATTTTGTTTGGGGTTTGTTTTGGGTGTAGAAAGAGCTCCTTCCAGTTGGAAGGCAATGCTCATCTTGTATAGGGAAGGGGAGGTGTGACCCTCCTCGGGTGTCATCTTGGTTCCTTGTTATAAGAAATGCCTTGAGGCCATGTTGTTACTTTTAGCCTAGAGGGCTTTTAAATGGATTTGAGAGCCTATTGGGATATCCCTGGTTATTTGATTCTTCTGGAAGGCTTGAGGCCTTGAGGAAGAGAAATTTGTTGGTTTGAGGCCTTGTGATAAAATGTGAAAGGATGACACTTAGAGGTAGAGATGTCTACTTCCCTACCCTCCTTGAACTCACCTAAGCTGAGTCTTTGTAATGTGAGTCAACCATGGGTGTGTGTGTGTTAATTGCTTTGTCTGTTGTTGTAAATGTTGTGATGTGTTTGGTCTATTCTACCCTGGGTATGAGGATGGTCTCCCTAGCTCGGGGGTGACCCTCTAGCGGGTCAAAGGTAGGGAGGAGAGCTCGGTGGTTGTTGTTGTCTACCTGTTTGTCTTGCAGGTTACTGTTGGAGCATGTAAAAAGGATTGAAGAAGTTTTACCTTGTTGAAGAGAATGTTTTATCTTCCTAATTGCAATGAGAGCTTGTCATCATAGTTTTCAATTATGTAAGAGTTTTAGAGAGAACTTCTCTCTTGAAGGTTGTTGTAAAAACTGTCATCTTGGGAGTGGAGAATTAATCCTCCCTTATTATGTCATTTGTTGTGATTTTAATTGGCTATTACATTTCATCTTTTGTGAAAGCTGGGAGAAGAAAGTAAATTACTTCCTTAGATTGTATAAGAGTTGTGGAATCTTGTAGTTGTTGTTCTTTGTTACCAAGTTGTAAATCTGTGTATTATGAGTTTGGTTGTTGATATGGATTAGTTGATTAAAGTTGACCCTTGTCCTATGTAGAGAAAAGTTACAGTTGCATTATTAAGGAAGTTGTAAATTTGCCCTTGAAAACAAAATCAAAATCTGAGTTAAGTTGCAATGGAAAAATAATCTATATCAAAATTTCTATTTGTTTGTTGTGTGTCATTGAAATGGATAGAATCAAAAGTTTCCTGTATATACTTCGATCTTAAAATTTATTGAAAAAGAAAAAAATTACTTGATAGATTTAAATGGCAAATATATATTAAAAATGGTTAATGTTTCTTTCATTTAAATAAATGTGTTATGGAAATCTATAATGTTGAAGTTAGTATACAATAAATATTACCATGAGATTTCATTATATAAATATATATATAAATTTATATATATATATATATATATATATATAGATCTTCTACTTGTAAATTTAGTTGTGAAATTTTGATACATCTACATTTACCCTTCTTTTTATTTACTAATTGATATTGTGAAAGTGATAAATACACACACACACACACACACACACACACACACACACACACACACACACACACACACACACACACACACACACACACACACACATATAATAGTTCATTTTAAATGAAATAGTGGAAATAGAAATATTGATACACTTGTGAATATATATTTATATATATATATATATAAAAACAATTAAATTAGTTTTAAATTATATGTAATTGTGAAAACGAGATATACGTAGAATCACATACAAGTATATATATATTTGTATTTAATATTGATTAAAAATCATGAAATAAAAATGAACTAAATCATAGAGGTTTGATGTTATATATATATATATATATATATATATATATATATATATATATATATATATATTTGTATTTAATATTGATTAAAAATCATGAAATAAAAATGAACTAAATCATAGAGGTTTGATGTTTTAGAGGAAAAAAAAATGCAGTCAAAATTTTTGATTCCAATAGTGGTGGGGGTTAATAACCCCCACCGAATGGTTTGCAATGTGGGTGTGGGGAGGGGTGGAGCCCCACCCACACCCACGATGTGGGGTGTGGGTGGGGCTCCGCCCCTCCCCACACCCCCTCCCTGCGAATGAACCCTCCCGTCACCCGCGGCCTGTCCGCTCCCCTAGCGGCCACGGCCTCCACCAGCACCCATCTCCCGCCGCCCTCTGCGGCCTATTCTCCACCTCCTCCATTGCCTCCATCCGCCACTGCCGCGGCACCCCTGGCCCTACCTCCACCCATGTCACACACTTTGCCCCATTTCTCCCATCCGCCACCGACGCCTATTCAATCCTACAACAAAAAAATCTCAAGCTCATTTCCTAGGGTTAGGTTATTTCTAATACTTGGCTTTGAGTTGGTAATTTTAAATAAAATAAAAAAAAAGAATTTAGTTTATAAGTGGAGTTCCCACTATCATTCTTAATAAATATTGAAATATATATATATATATGTGTGTGTGTGTGTGTGTGTGTGTGTGTGTGTGTGTGTGTATGTATATTTATATATATCAACTACAAAAAACATGAGCTTGCACTATAAGAAATTTAACATATATATATATATATATATATATATATATATATATATATATATATATAAATTATGGGTGGAGACCCCATTAGTATGATCAAATAAACAATGATAAATGTATATTAAAATATAATTAAATATGTTCAATAGTTGAGAATAAATAAGATTGTGAAAAGAAAAAAAAAATTGCTTATAAAAGTATATATATAAGATCAATTTTAGTATAAATATGTATATATATATATATATATATATATATATATATATATATATTTAAATTAATATTGGGCAAAATAAATGGGACAATTGTAGGTCTCAATATTGATCTTTCACATTGGATTGTTTGTAAAGGAAATTGTGACTATGGAGTTTTCCGAACAAATTACCAAAGTAATGAAATTTAATTAACGTTTTAAATGTAATCAAAATAATATATATAAAAAAGAAGATAGAGATAAACGTAATAATGAGCAAATAGGAAACGATTAAAATCAAATAGTTAGGGAAGTAAACACTTGTTGCAAGACAATGATTAATAAACTGAGTTAACCAAATTAAGATCAACCATCTCCCAAGGGAACCCTAAAACGAAGTATATTGATCTGACTCAAACGCAGAGATCGGTAACAACTTGCACATATGTGTGGGATGATCCCGTAGCAATTAATCACTTAGACAACTTAAACATATGCCACCGAGCACGCTTATGCGTGTGAGGGGAAGGTTTCATGATGTAAAGGAAAATTTTTGATAGTTCGAATCGTGCCTTCATGTCATATGTGGACATAACATGCATGTTTTTGCGTGTTGTGGACGCATGTGACATGTGGGCATGACAAAGGGAGTCCCTAAAGATCATTTGAGAGAATTTTGTGCCTCTACCTTGGAATTTGTTGTGGAAGAAACATATCTTATGATATTATTTCCTCGTAGTCTTGGAGGAAGTGCAATGGAATGGTTTTCTCAATTACCACCAACTATTAAAAATATTTCAAGAATTGGCTAACAAATTCATTGCACATTATGCTTATAACTGTGAACATGAAGTGACCATGATAGATCCTTTTAACACTAAACAAAAACAAGGGGAATCATTTGTCTCATTTTTACAAAGATGGAGACATTTGACTAAAAGAGCACCTTACAACATTCCTGACAAACAACTAGTTGACCTCTTTTGTCGAAACTTGAACAAAGAAATTGGAATGGAACTTCATCGTAAGTGCCTAGATTATTTTGAAGAAGTAATATAAATGGGAGTACAAATTGAAAAAGATATTATTGATGATGGCACTATCAAGCTATATAGTGACAAAGACCATAAGGGAAATTCTAGTTCAAGTGACAACAAGACACCCTTTTGGGCTAAAAACAAAATGTGGTAAATGATGGAGTTGTCGATTCAAAAATGGTTAAAACCACACAACTGATTTACAATCTCAAAGGTTTATCTTCAGACAAAGGAAAAGAGAAACAAAAGAGATTTCCAAAATGAAATTTTACACCATTAGGATAGCCACTTGAATCAGCATTGAAAGAACTTCTTGAAAATAATCTCATAACACTACCGGAAATAAGGGAATATAATCCACCAATCAAACCCGCATGGTGGAATGACAATCATTTTTGTGACTATCATCGACATAAAGGACATCAAACAAACAGTTGTAATTGGATCAAACATGTGATACAATACCTTATTGATGATGGCAAAATTGTAGTTGATGGACATACTCCTTCTGGCAATTTCGATCGCGAGGTGTTTAAGGATCCCCTCCCTAGGCATGAAAAAGATAAAGGGAAGGCCACTAATCTAGTGATGGTGTAAACTATACCAATGCTAAATATGACTTGCATAAATCGCATTAGTGAAGTAGATAACCATGTAAATACCTTCATCATAAAAGGTAAGGATCCTAAATGTAATGTCAGCACACGCAGAGGTATTATTACCCTTCAAGGTCTTAATCCTAAGCCTACTACAGTTACTCTTCACGGTCCTAATTCTAAACTTGCTACATCAGCCACACAATATAACCTTATAGAGCAATTAGGAAAGACACCCACACAAATTTCTATACTTGAGCTTTTGCATTTATCTCTTGAGCATAAAGCCATCCTTGACAAAGTGCTTGCCAAAGCCACTGTACCTACTGACTTGCATGTAGATCAATTTCAAGCCATGGTGGGACATATTGCTTCCCCTCATACCATCACTTTCACTGAAAATGATGATTTATCCATGCACCAACCACACAATGCATCCTTATATATTGAAGTCTTCATCCATAAAGCTAAGATCAAGTGAGTTTTGATAGATGGAGGAGCAAGTCTAAATATTTGTGCTTTGAAAGTGATCAAAGAATTAGGCTTTTATGAGAATGCAGTGGATCTGAAAAAGAAAATAACTATTAAATCCTATGATGAAGAAGAACGTTCATCCAAAGGGTCAGTTACATTGCCCATTAGGGTTGGACCTGTGGTGAAGGATGTGATTTGCCATGTTCTCAATATCCCTTTGACTTATAATATTCTTCTTGGAAGACCATGGATCCATGCAATGCAAGCCGTACCTTCTACATATCATTAATGTATAAAATTTATGCATAATGGTGTTGAGATCACCATACCAGGAGATCCAAATCCCTTCATGTATTGCAATAATCTAAATCCTAAAGTTGAATCCACAATCCCAAGCAACCATGAAGCACCTTCTTCTCAAAAATATGTTGATTCTGAATCCTTAAGAGCATCCACTTCCAAGTCCAATAAAACCGAGGTCAAAATACAAGTCAAAGAACAAGGAGTAGGATAATATACTATGAGCTGTGCTCTTTGCATTGGGAAGCTACCTTTGTCTCCCTGAACCTATGGCAAACCACAAATGACTAAAACCACATTGGATACTACTACAATTTCCTACAAATCAACTACTTTTACAAGATGGGGAGCCTTATATGATGAGCTAGAAGAAGAAGATCTCCTAGTTTGGTTGTACAAAGACGAAGATATAAAAAAGGAACAAAATGAGAAACCAGAGGTTAAGCTACCTATTGAACTGTATGGCAAAGAATTTGAGATCTTGAAACAAATGGGATATGATGGTAAGAGTCCTCTTGGTTTACAGAAATAGGAAATCTTAGAACCAATACAACCTACTTGTGCTCAAAAAGTCCTTGGCTTAGGTTAGGATACGAAGAAAGGTAAGACCTCAAGTACCAAGTGTCATTCAAGTAAGGTAGGAGAGTCCTCTAGTGTAACACAGGCTGATGGGGATGGTACCATCGATGACTTTATAGACGTATATGAGTGTGATAACATTTGTACCCTTGAACCAAGCCATAACTTGGAACCTAACCATGATCCTTTAACCCTTATCCATCCTAAGCTTATTGATTGGGATCAACAAGGACCACCCCAATTTGACACATTTCAAAATGATGAAGCAATAGTAAAATTTCTCAGAGTACAAAGTAACATACCTTTTGGGGACCATAGAGCTGGTTTCATTATAGAACTTAACAATGCAACTTACTTCGGAGAGGGTGCCAAGCCTTTCAGTCACAAAATTATAGAAAATATAAATAGGTCTTCTAGTGAAAACCATTTTATGACGCTATTAGACTCAAAAAAATTAAAAATAAAGGATGTATCCGAGGGTGAAAACCTCTCTGAGGTGCCCAAGGATGGAAGGCTTGACACACTTCCCTAATCACTGTATCATGAAAAGTCATTCATGCTAGTTGAGAAAATATTGCTAGCAAACTTGGGTATAGAAGAAAAGTTGAAAATCATACATCGAGCAAAATTGTTAACACCTACTAAAAGAGGAACATTTACACAGTTTTACAAGGAAAGACAGGTTAACTTTGCTTGGTCCTATGTCGATATGCTAGGACTTCATCCTAATCTAGTCATGCATCACTTATCTTTACCACTGGGGGCAAAACCTATCAAACAAGAATTGAGGAAAATGCACCCGCAAGTTGCGTTATTGGTAAGCGCTGAGCAACAGAAATTATTGGATGTTGGATTCATAAGACCTGTTGATTATGTAGATTAAATTTCAAATCTAGTACCTATTTTGAAACTCGATGGAAGTGTTCATGTTTCTATAGATTTCAAAGATTTAAACAAAGCTTGTCTGAAAGATGATTTTCCATTGTCGAACATTGACATGATAGTAGATTTAATGGCAGGACACAAGATGTTATCACTTATGGATGGCTTCTTAGGTTATAACCAGATTAAAATTGCTCCTGAGGATCAAATCAAGACAGCATTCACTTTTCCTTGGGGAACCTATTGCTGGAATCTCATGCCCTTCGGATTGAAAAATGCCGGAGCTACCTATCAACATGCAATGACCACTATCTTTCATGATATGATGCACATATATTTAGAAGATTATGTGGATGATTTATTGGGAAAATCTTTCACCAGAGAAGGACATTTAGAAATCATGGATAAAATCTTCACACGGTTAGAAAAATACAAAGTTTGATTGAATCCAAAAAAATGTGTCTTTGGGGTGACCTCTGGGAAACTCCTGGGATACATTGTCTCTACTAAAGGAATTGAAGCTGATCTAGCCAAAGTGAAAGCCATACTAGGAATGCCTCCATGTAAGAACATAAATTAGTTAAGATCATTACAAGGGAAGTTACAATCTATTCATCATTTTATAGCACAACTTGCGGGAAAATGTTAACCATTTCAACACCTGTTGTGTAAAAATGTTCCATTCAAATGGGATGACAAGTGTGAACAAGATTTTCAAAATATTAAGGAATATTTGATGTCACCACTAGTGTTAGTACCTCCCACAGATGATAAGCCCTTACTTCTTTACATATCGGCAACTGCCACAGCATTGGGGGCACTTTTGGCTCAGCATGATTCAGAAGGAAAAGAACACACTATATACTATATCAGTCTGACTCTAGTAGGATATGAGTTGAATTACACTACCATTGAAAAAGCTTACCTTGCCGTAGTTTTTTCTTTGCAGAAGTTGTGACATTACATGCTTACACATTAGACGAAACTCATTACAAATATTGATCCTCTTAAGTATCTTCTAACTAAAGCAGCTCTTACAGGACGACTGGCTAAATGGGTAATGATTCTTACTGAATTTGACATTGAGTATGTGGAAAGAAAAGCAATAAAGGGACAAGCTATAGCAGATCAACTTGTAGATGCTCCTATAATAGATGATCATCCACTTGTTGAATTACCTAATGAATCAATATTTACTATAGAATCTACAAACCTTTGGAGTTTATATTTTGATGGTTCTTACACACAAGGTGGCTCTAGTGTTGGTATTCTTTTTATCACTCCGCAAGGGGATTACATACCAAAATCTTACAAGATACATTTTTAGTGTACCAATAATGTCACATAATATGAGGCCCATTGATCAATGGACTTTGTATGATTCTACAATGGAAGATTCTTGAGTTACGTGTTTTTGGTGACTCTCAATTGGTAATCAAACAAGTTAATGATGATTACAAAACAAAAGATGAAAAATTGTTACCTTATAAAAGAATGGTGGATGACTTTAAAGCTTATTTCACATTGATTACCTTTGAGAAAGTTCCCTAAGATAACAATAGAGCTGTCGATGCCATGGCTACAATAGGGTCTCTTGTAGAAATGCCAAGTAATGCTACATACTGTGAGTTCTTGGTGGAACCTCTCTTGGAACCTGCCTATAATATATCACAATCTGAGATGATATGTCTTATCATTGGTCCTGATTCCCAATGGTATGGAGACATTTATACCTATTTACGTAACAATACTTTTTTGCCTGCCTTATCAAATAAATCTCGTAAGACCTTCATCCATCGAGCTTCTCACTATGTCATTTTAGCCGATACCCTTTACCGAAGAAGTATTGATGGTACCTTACTTAGATGTCTTGAGCGTGATGAGGCCAACACTACCTTACGAGAAGTACATGAGGGTATATGTGGGGCACAATCTAGTGGTCCTACCTTAGCTAAGAAACTCTTGCGTGTTGGTTATTATTGGCCTACATTTGAAAAAGATGCTTATCAATTTGTCAAGAAATTCAAGCAATGCCAAATACATGGAGACTTATTACATGCGCCTACATAAGAATTACAACCAGTTGCTACATCTTGGTGCTTTTGTCAATGGGGACTCGACCTTGTGGGTAAATTCCATCCACCTTCCTCCAATGGCCATAAATTTATTATCACTACCACAGAATATTTCACGAAATGGATTGAAGTTGTTCCCTTAACACATGTCACTAGTAAACAAATTGATGCATTCATCCTTAACTACATCATATGCCGGTATGGTGTTCCTTTTTCCATTATCATAGATAACGGTCGTCCTTTCAAAAGTTAGGATGTCTGTGAGCTTTGTGAGAAGTTTCATATTCAACACCATTTTTCTACTCCTTATTACCCTCAAGGTAATGGCCAAGCTAAGGCCTCTAATAAAACTATCCTCAAAATACTTAAAAAGATGGTCAATGAAGTTGGTCATGACTGGCATATGCAGCTTAATCCAGCCTTGTGGGCTTATTGCATGAGCGTTCGTACTCCCACAAGTGCCACTCCATATGCCCTTGTCTATAGCTCTAAAGCTATCCTACCCATTGAGGTCAAGTTACCTTCCTTACGAGTCTCTTTGCGCAATTTGATCAACGATGAAGATTACAGAGTCTCCCACTTGCAAGAGTTAGAACTACTGGATGAAAGACGACATACTACTTTTAATCACCTCATAGCTTATTAGCAATGTATGTGCAGAAGTTATAATCATTGAGTGAGATCACACACATTTGAAATCGGTGATCTTGTCCTTAGAGAAAATCCCAGAAATTAGCAAAATAGAGAGAATAAGGGCAAGTTTGAACCTAATTGGATTGGTCCATACATTATTACTGTTGTATATGGATCAAAGGCATATCAGTCAGCTACTCCAGGAGGTGAATCATTCATTGATCCCATTAATAGCATGCACCTTCGTAGGTTTTATACCTAAAAAAAATCAAATATATCGAAAAAGTAAAGAGAAATAAATTCGTTCAATGGTGAAAACCACTTCGGTGGCACCTTGAGCAAGTACCATGGTGAAAACCGAGCAACCAATGCCATGTGTAGGGATTTTTCTCCTCTCTCTTTTAGGATTCTACTTGATCCTTCCATCTCACACCCATTTCCCCATCACTTCATAATAACCTTTTCACACTCACCATGGCTTGTAAATTGCTTTACATTTCCCCACTCGCTTTGCATTTCTCTCTTCCACCCTTTCTCATGCATAATAAGTTAAGTTTTATCCATCACTAGGGCATGCCCTTAATTTTAGCTATGGGCAGAATTCCTAACATCTCGCGGTCAGAGGAACCATCATCTTTTGTCTGTCTTCCTGCTCGTAATCCATAATAAATTCTAACCAACACCATTCATCCACATTGTTTCATCCTTGCTCCACAATAAAACATCCACTTTGTAGCTTGAAGTACATTTTCAAATAGAGACACAGTGTTGAACTCAAACAAAAATCATGATACAACAAGATTGACAATCAAGCAGGCATTATAACACTTTTACCAATCTATCCAAACCAAATACACAAACTATGACAAGAATCATTTCAGTATGAAGCATAATGACTGTTTGTTTGTACATCTTTGATTGTTTTCTGATTTTTATCTTTTGTGACATGTCTTTTAGCTTCTCCAAGATGTCTCTAACTAGAGAGGCAAGGATGGGGCATGTTCATTTATTTGTTGCCTGTGGACTATTCCTTATTAACATGGCCACTTGTCTTAGGACATGATTGTCTAAGATCATCGAGGATATATAGGTCTCATGTGAAAAGGGGCATTCCTTCACTGTCTATTGTGTATTTCCATTTCCAATTGGTATGTTCATTTATCTTGCTATAATAATCTCAGTAATCTTGCACTGAGTGACTGAGTACTATGACACACCAAAAACATAGGATTCTCATTGCATTAGCTACATACCCTACACATCCACATGTTAGTTATGCATATCATATCCCATCTTGCATTCATTACATGTTAGAATTTATTCATAAGCATCCTCATATACATTACACCATAAACACATAAAATGCATATCATATAGAAGCATCCAGTGATCACACAACATATTCATGTAGTGAATTTCATATGCACATGTCATCCCACATCATACTATTGCATCGTAAGAAATCGACATCATTGCATCATGGTATACAGCATTTAGCCAAGTTGCATCCATCACATCTTATAGACCCATAATGGTATCATATAGAATGCATTATCATAGAATCCTCAACATCATAGAGCCTTGCATATATAATCATAAAAGTGTCAAAGTACAATGATGTCAATATATAAATTGGCTACTATCAAACCTCGCATACATCATCAAGTTCTCAAACATTGTTATATCTAGCTAATACATAGAGCACTAACAAAGTCATGTTGTATTGCCCCTATCTCGATCTAGACAACCTTGGTTCTAATTAAGCCATCCATTAGTTTTGTTCTCAGCCTTGCTGAAAATATCAATCATCTTAATCCAACATCTCATCAGGATATGTCGTTCCATGTTCTCATGTTGTTCTCCAGATATATCATTCCCATATCAACATCACAATCCTTGCGTTGTTCTTGGAATAAATCATTCCTACATTCACAATGCTATCAATAGTCATCATCATCACTAGGATATATCATTTCCCCCCACTATCCAACCCAATCACAATCAGTCGAATGGCTCATCAGTTTTCAATTTAACTAGGGGCAACATCATGATTGTTTATGATTTTTGTATCATCTTGTATGCATGCTTTCTTGCTTTGCTGGTGTGTGTGTGTCTTATTGGTCCTTGCAATATACCTACCTCAACGTCATCATGGTCTTTCCTATCATGGTGCATTTGGCATATGTTTGCTTGTGACTTTAATCTTTTATGCATTTGACACATCATCACCCTAGTCTTTATACCATGGTCCATAATGTCAGGTGCTATATCAAACATTAGGTTGCTCAATGTTTAATTATCATAACTCTACCTCCTTCCCTTCGTTTCCTTTTTCAAGAGCCTATCCATCTCCTTCGGCCCTGCATATCCTCTTGAGGGGGCATTATCTATTGATCTTTCATTTTTATGAGCCCCATGTGAGTCCTAGCCTACCCAAAAGTCATTCCAACCTATGTTTTAATCTTCTTTGAAATGACATTGTTTGCAATATCATCTCAAAGAGGGGTAAAATGTAGATGTCAAAAATTGACCATAAATTCCACTCCATCACAATCCTTGGGAATTTAATTAATTTTAATTAATTAATTAATTATTCCTTAATCCCTCCCATAAATAATAAATTTAATTAATAAATTTAATTTATTTTTAATCCACTTTTAATCCCAAAGTTTAATTAATCTCGATTAATTAAACCTTTTTCACCTTTTGCCCCCCGAAAATAATAGATTAATAAATTTAATTTATTATGTAAATTAAACCTAAACCTATTCAAAACAATCAAAACCCGCTAAAAACCTAACCACCTTTTACCTGCCCTTTACCGTTCACTAGATAAAATTCGTTCAACCATTCGAACTACTTTTGAACCGTTCTACCAAACCTTATAAAAATCAAATTCATTTTCATTTATGCCCCCTGGCAAAAATTCACATACATTGGAGTTATGCGAATACTACATTTATGCATTCTGTAACATTTATCTAAGTTAATAATTTATCATTTTTCATAGCTATATCTTTAATTGTGATGTTGTATTTGATATGGATTTTGGGTTTTTGAAATAGTTTTGAAATCTCATTAAAAAAATTTATATTTTATACTACACCTACAAATTTAGGTAGCACAGGGCTTGGATCAACTTGAATAAGTATTGGTGGAGGAATAGGAAGGTTCGGGCTTTGTTCTTGGGAAAGTGAATAGATATTATACTATGGCTATTTTGAGCTTTGTGGCATTTCTTCTGTAGAGTTAGGGGATGAATAAGAGGGTTGTTGATAAGTTCATCATTGATCATCTTAATTCCAAGTTGTAGTGAAATAGATTTCTATAGGTAATTAAATTGTTATGTTTTAAACGGTTCCCTTATTGATGGTGGAGCAATACAATAATGAGCATTTTTCCCTATTGGATTTTGAAAGAGATTTTTGGTTCTAAGTATTCTTTTTTTAGGTTAACCCTTTTTTTTGTTACATTTTTTTCTTCTCTTATTGCTGGTAGAAAAATAGGATTGATTTTTTTTATTGATCAGGTTTTTCATATAGGTAAACATGATATGTTTGACTCATTTTCCTCCCCCAAAAAATGATTCTCGTATTGTTGGTTCCAGAGAAAAATATTAATGGGCATCCTCTTTTGTTGTTAGTTTGAGAGATACTTTTAGTTATGTGGGTGTTCGGTTCTTGAGATAAACCTACTTTTTAGGTTTTTTTTATTTTTCTGCTACTGTTGGTATAAATTTGTCATTGATGAGTTTAATTCTAATTCATTAAATATTTTGGTGAATAGATCAGTTGTCATGGAGCAACTATTTTTATAACAATGCTTTTACCATTTTGAGTTTTTTTAATCGATCTACTTGTAAATTTTTGTGTAGGAGGAAGACAATAATGGACATTCTGGTATAAATTTGTCATCGATATAAATTTGTCATCGATAATCTTACTTTGAATTCATTGAAATTTCCCATGAAATGATTCATCGACATGGAGTAGCTATTGATGATAATGCTTAATTTTATACCTATTAATGTGTGTAGCCATTTGCTTGTACAGTCTTATGTAGGAGGTAGACAATAATGGACAATCCATTTCATGGCATCAAAGTTTATGGGGAAATATGTTCATGTGTAGCAGTTGTGGACATTTTTTATTTTGGTAAACATGCTATGTTTTTATTATGGTTTTCTTTCTTGGCTCTCCTATTGGCAGAAGTTTTTGAAGGAAGTAAATAATGGGCATTTTATTTCACCTATGATTTTTTTTGTACATTTCAATAAATGGTAATGTTTATTCCACTATTTATGCATTAGCTCCTTTTCTATTAAAATTTCTTGCTCTATTATTGCTAGATTTTTCTATGGTAGAAAGACAAGGCATTACTTTCTAATGTATTGATTTTTTTAGTGAAGTAGATTCCCACATGTAAGTCATACTAGTCTATTATTTAATTTGAAGTGCTAGATTGTCCATCCTTCTTAAGATTTCTTCTGCTATGGTTAGAATTTTGTGTCAGCAAAATAATTGTGTTTTACATGGAGGTAGCTTTACTTTGAAGTAACTCCATGATGAAGAGTATCTAGTGTATTTGAATTACAAACAGTACTAAGGAATTTTCCAAATAAATTAAATGTTGGATTAGAAGATTTGAAATGGCAAAGCCCCACTTACTTGAAAGTGTACTTAGAATAGCTCATTGTAGCACTGACATTGTTTCATGCTATTTTATTGTGCTAATAATTCTTTGTGTAACTATTAAGGAAGTTGCTTTTGTCTAGGCTATTGGAATAATTACAAAAGGGACTCATAATGGGTTATGACAAAGTCAAAATTATGCCTTCAGCTGTATGATATTGGATCATTGTGAGCACATGAATATGACCTGCATGCATGGAAAAATAGACATGCTATATTTTATAGGAATTGTATTTCACTTTGGTGAATTTTGTTGTAGGTTAGAAAATGTTGGTAGAGAGGGTATTGGCATGCACTAGA
This sequence comes from Cunninghamia lanceolata, assembly GCA_027924645.1. Taxonomy (NCBI): domain Eukaryota; kingdom Viridiplantae; phylum Streptophyta; class Pinopsida; order Cupressales; family Cupressaceae; genus Cunninghamia; species Cunninghamia lanceolata. Next base: position 5,351,977 of record BSBN01001215.1, read on the forward strand.
TGTTACCTATGTTTTGTAGCATCTTTGAGCTATTAGATTGGTTAGGACAAGGTGTGTTAGAGAATATATCAATATAGTAGGAATGGATGAATCCTAATAATTAATTGCATTAGTGACTTCATGAAGTTGTGAAGCTATCTTGAGTCAGTTTATACATGTAAAATTAAGGTTCTTGGTCAAAGTGATATGTGGAAAGGAAAAATGAATTTGTATCATTGGTAGAGGTAAATTAAGAAGTTGACATAACCATGAGAGGATTTAATCATGGACTTGTTACCCCATTTTTAAACTTGTATTTTCATGTCGGTGCTTTATGTTTCTCTCCTAAGTTGTTTGCTTCCCCAGTCCTTCAAAATGTCCGCAGTGCCTTGGAACCCCTTTTCCCTTTACAATTGGTATTTTTAAATTTTTGATAAACTTTGAATCGGTGAGTTCACCTTTTCTAAAACTTACCAGTTAGCTGGTTTAACCTTGAGTATGGACTTGGGCTTCTTTATCAGCCCTGCCTTATGTTTATAAAATCAAGGTTACCTTTGATCAGTGGGTTATGATTTTGCTAAACTTTCCAATCCCTGATTAGCTTAGCAATTGACGTTCATGCGTTTAAAAATTTGTCAATTCCCTACTCCATCATCTAGTCTACGTATCTTGAGTGAATCGAACATTTATTGCCATGCACAAAGAAAGAGGCACCTATCTCTTCGCATTAAATGGGAATTATTTTGAGTGCTCAAATGAACACATCACGAATTACTGCAATGCATTAATGATGTGTGTTGCCACACGCATTACCTATTGGCAAGAGATACTACAAGGCATGTCATGTGTTGTCATTAATGGCAACTAAGTCCATTCCACACATCCACAATGCAGTATCAGATCATACTAGAAGTCAATTCCAAGATTTGTCCAGTCCAAATAGACAAGAACAGGGTATATGGCAGAGTTCAGTATTTTTGTCAGCGGATCTCTCCAATCAATCTTTATGTGTTGTGAATCTAAGGGAGTGTAGAGGAATGTCAAGACAATCTAAATCCAAGATTTCAGCCTCTGATGACAAAGGGATTAAAAGTTATGAGCATCTAAGCACCGGGTCCTAATATGACAAAACAGTTCAGTGAAGAATAGGCCAACTTGTGTTAGATCCTTGTGCGGATCTAGTAGAAGTGTTTTGGTGAGTTGCGTATGGGATATAACATTAGTGGCCAACATGTATGGTGACCTATAAGTGTTATTTGTGGTACACATCAATATTGGTGTATGGATTTAGCCGACAGAATAAAGTACTTGTATTATTTGTTAAGTTCTTCATAAGGCCGATAGAAAGGTGATTGAATTTCTTGAGGTAGATATATATAGCCAATGGATTTGAGTGTATTATGGGATGATGCAGTGAAAATATGGAGTAAGTGCGAAAAGGGCATATAAGAAGTGTGAAAGAGAAGAGATCTAAGGTCTAGATTATGGCAGAGAGGTAAATAGGGCAGAGTAAAGATCAAATGTGTAAAATTAGTATTCTGTGCTTAACCAGAACTAAATTCTTGCATTGGTAGATGCTATTCATTAGTTCAAATAATCTGTAATCTTTTTTGTAATCATTCTTGTAGGCAGTGAGCCTCTTTTTGAGCAGTGAGCTCTGGGAAGTGAGCCCAAAGGCATGTGCCTTCCCCTTTTGTAATACTTTTAACAAAGTATAATCTTTGTGGGTTAACCCCCACTGTGGTTTTTCCCTTAACCAGGTTTCCACATCAAAAATCTTAGTGTCAAGTGTGATTCATTTGTTTCTACTCATGTGTTGTTGATTCATGCATTATTTTTTTCATCATTAATCTGGTTTGAATAGAAAAGAAGAATTAATTGCTACAAGTATTAAGGTTTTAAGACAACTAATTCACCCCCCCTCTCAATTGTCTTCCCTAATTCCAACAATTGGTATCAGAGCCAAGTTCCTTGGAAGAAGCTTAACAGCTTGAGGAAGATCTGGGAAGGAGTTTCAATGGGTTCACTCAAAGAACAACTTCAAATGGCTTTAGAAGATCTTGATTAGTCCAAAGTTAGAGGTAGAGGACATGAAAGAAAACCTTAAAGATGCTGATGATTGTATTGAAATGTTAAAAGATAAACTAAAGAAATCTATGGCAAAGAAGAAGGAGCTACTTCTCCAGCTAGCTAATTTTACTGAAGAAATGGCATGAATGAGGGTTTGGAAGAAAAAACAAAGGAATGTGAAAAGCTAACAAAAGAAGTTTCTATTCTAAAACATGAATTAGAATCTAGGGTGATGAGACTAACCAAAGAAATTAAGCAAAGAAAGAAAATTGAAGACATTAATCAAACTCTAAAAGAAAGAACTGAAGAATGCTGTAGATTGGACAGAATAGATGGCCATCTAGAGTTTGATCTACAAGAAAGAAGAAACAATGAGAGAGAACTTGAAAAGAAAATTGTCATTCTCAAACATGACCTAGAAGTTGCAAATGAATACAAGGATAAGTTCAAGATAAGCTCAGCTAAACTTGAAGCACTACTTGAAAGTTAGAAGAAGGCTAACGACAAGCATGGTGTTGGGTGTGAGAAAGGTAAAAGCTTCAGATCTGAACAAAGAAAGTTTCAACCAAGGAATGGAAGAAACAGACCTAGAAGACCTCCGGTAAGATAGCCTAATGCTGAAAGATATCCATCTTTCAATGGAAATTGTTTCAAGTGCATTAAATTTGGTCATAGAACTACTCAATGTAGAAGTAGAGTGAATCAAAGTAGTCCATCCTTCTCCTGTCAATGCTTCAATTGTGAGAGGTATGGTCATAGATCCAATGAATGCAGAAGTATGATAATGAATAATCCTAACAATAAAGGAAATGGAAATTCTTTTAATGGCTACTGCTTTGCATGCAATGGATTTGGACACATGGAAAATCAATGCAGATCAAGAGTAAATAAGCAAAGAAATGTTGTATACTTTAATTGCAATAGATCTGGTCATATTGCAAGATTCTGCAGAAGCAGGAATGATGATTGAAAAGGTTCGATAAATAGAGATCAAAAACAAGACAAAGGAAAGGGTAAAGTGGATACGAATGAGATTCAGAGTGAAATGAACAAAATTTGGGTGAAGAAAGGTGTAATAAATAGTGGTGATGGGTCCACATTGGAATCTGGTGCTGACAATTCCTCTAGGAATTAAATTAGGAGCTCTGGCTCAGGGGAGAATCATTAAAAATCAAATTCCCCCAGCCAGTAAGTGGGTGCCTAAATTTGGCACACTGAGAGAAAATAATTTGGGTTATTGTAGATCATTTGAAAGGATCTCTGGAAGAAAAGAAGTGGATATGACGACTTGCAGAGCAATTCAAGGTTGACTATATGCAAAATCAGCGTAACCAGATGTGTTAGGATAGAGCATTTATTACAATGAAAAATTAGGTTTTGTAGAGGATAAAAGGTTACTCACTTAAGCATTTAAATCACTTTGCATTTGAAGAGAACAAGAAGAAGAGCATCTGAACTAAAAATCCAAAGAATGAAGCATGAAGAACGAATTTGATCGATAATTGATCAACCCTAACTCTGTGAAAGAAAAAGGTACTTTTCTTGAAAACTTGAATCTATAATTTGCTAAGATGGCTACTCCTCTTGTTGTTGCTATTACTGAAAGGCCCCGTCCAAAATTTAAGAAGCATCCTTACAATTTAGTTGAAGTCGAACCGTTAGGTGCATTTTCTGGTGTCCCATACAGAGTACTGCATGTAGAAGATATTAGGGAATACATCCATTGCAACATGGATGAATTTGGAAATCTAAGATTGTTGGAATTATTTAAGAACCATCTAAAAGATGATAACCATGATCTGAAACCAGAATTCAAAACCCTAGAGACCAAACATTTTCTACAAGTCATTAAATTTTTGACATTTGATGAGAGTGAGTGGGTTCGTTACATCTTGAGCCGAATGCATAATGAGTTCATATGGTTGTTGAAACCTTTCAAGATTAGAAAGGATGTTATCAAAATTGTGACTGGGTTGAATTCAACTAGTGGCTTACCCATGTTGAAATCTGTGAAAAACCAGATTGTTACTGATGCAACCGGTGCCAAGTTCGACAAAAGGGCAATGACCATCAATGATATTATTGATCTAGATATCAAGTTTACTTCAATGGTAATTGGTTACAAAATTTATCATTCCAGTAGGGAGAACTCTATCTTCGGAATGGCCATATATGTTGCATACAAAATGTTAAAGGAAAATATAGATTATGACTTGTGTGAATTATTACAAAACCAACTTATTGAGAACTTGAACAAAATTAAGACGGACAAGAAAAACACCTTCAAATATGGTTCCTTGGTTATATGTTTGTTCTTCTACTTCATGAATGAAGTTCCTGGTGTAAAAAGTGTGCACTGGACCAGTGACAGGCTAGTTGCTACTCAAATAAGAGATCATCTACACAACATTGGAGACTCTAATGCACAGAAAATTGCAATATGAGGATACTTTAAAATTTTTCAAAGTATGATGCATTCTAGGGAAAGGATCCCTAAATTAGTTGTTGAAAAATACAAGAATGACATATGTTTCATGGTGGAAACTGATCAGTGCCTAATGGAAGTTGTAGAACCCAAAACCGTTTGGATCATGCCCATAGGGTATGAGGTAGATGAGAAAATCTTGAATATGTATGCTCAACACCTTTTGAGTAAGCCAAAAGACATAACAGTTGAAAGATTTGGGACATATGAGGAGCTAAGTCTAAAACTACATGTTGAGCTCAAAAAACTTGAAATCAATAGGAAAGTAAGAAAAGAAGTTGAGCAGTTGGCTGAGAATCTAGGCCTCACAAAGGAAGCTATGAGGTAATTCAAGGAAAGAACTGAAAAGATAGAGAAAGAGAAGCAGGATAAGAAACAAGGAAGTGCTCCAGTAGAATCCTCCTCCACATCAAGAACTACTAGAAGCTCTGTTGTTGCCCCTGTTTTCCCAAAACCTGCAAATCCTGAGAAATTGGAAGGAAAATCATCCAGAAAAGAAGGGAAAAGAGTAAAAACTAAGGCCACCCGGATTTATAAAAGCATGGAAAATGATGAAGAAGAAACTAATTCTGATGTTGAGATCAAGGAGTTGAAGACCTCAGGTACAAATATAGCCAAGGTAACTAAAGAAAAACCCTCTGGAATCTAAAGGACAAGCAAGAGGTAAAAGACTAAAATATTTGTTGAAAAGCCTACTCTCTATGTAGATGACATCATCAAATCAGTCGCTGTAGATGGGAATTTAAGGCCAATGACTAAATTCTTTGATTATTACAGTGATGCTGACAAGAGGGTCCTAGAGGAAGCCACTGTCAAATATCTGAACATCTACAATAAGGCTTTGATTGAAATAACTTCTAAAATTCCAAGAAGTCTTGCAGATATTTTGGAGTTAAGAAAAGAAAATGCTAAAGGTAAAGACGTTGAGATTAGAAAGTAGGTGTTGATAAATCTGTGCCCTTAGATTACTCCAAATTAGATGAACATGATATTCAGGGAAGCAAAGGATGACTTCAGGAGCAAGAAGAGAATGAATAAACTCATGCTTGGTGAAATAGATGAGATAGTCAAAGATACTCAGGATATTCTCCTGAATGCATTAAAAAGACACAATCTTCCTATTTTTGAAGAAGAGGCTAATGATGGAATTAACTCCTCAATTCTAGATATTGAAGAATTGAAGATCAATGAGCAGCAAACCTATGTGGAGACACTAAGTCATACCCAAGATGACTCTGAGAAGAACAAGGATCAGAAATTAGAAGAAGCTGAAGACAAAAGGGATACTCAGGATCAAACAGATGGATTTAACATAGAAGCAAACATGGAAACAAAAATTCCCACTGAAGTTGACTCACAGCAAAAGGAAGAAGAATTCAAGGGTAAGGAAGATAAAGTAGAAGAAGATGGTGCAAATGTTGATGCACCCAAACAAAATAGTCTTGATACTGACACTAAGAAAACTCAAGAAAAGGAAGGTGGTCCAAAAATTGTGGCAAGAGACACTTCAGATGTAGTGAAGAGTTTCCTGAGTAAAGAAATGCTAGAGTTTGATGAACCAAAACTAATTCAAGGACCAATCAACCTGGATACTCTCTCTCCAGTCCAAATGATGAAGATAGCATCTTTCACACAAGCCAAGGCAAGAGAAAAGATATTGAAATTTCACATAGAGGATAGTGAACTGTTAGGCCTTGCATCTAGTATATTGAAGAGGATAATGCCAACTTTCTAGAAGAATCCATCTAATTCTCCCTCAAAAAATTTGAAGAGCTTTGTAAATTTTCTAAGTACACATTTTGAGCCCTTTGAGAGAAGTCTCCAGAGATTAAAGTCCAGAATGAATTTTTGGATAAGAGATTTAGTGAGCTAAAGGGCCTAATAGGGAATGATAGAAAGGTACTTGATATCAGTATAAAGAGTATTCAAAATGCTCTTAATGACGGAGGTGATGTATACAAATTTTGTCTATCTTGGTCCAAAGTTATTGAGGATATTAAGAAGAAGATAAAGGAGCAGAAACAAAAATTGTTGAATCTATCTCAAAATTTTGATCCTCTAACAGTTTCTCTGGCAAATCAAGACTATCAAGCAATTAGCTTGACTGATGAAATAAAGAAACTTGTTACAGAAAAGAGAAATATTGTGGAGAGAATGTGTGAGCTCAAGGGATTGATTGCCCCCAAGTTAGAAATAATGTTTACTACTTTATCAGAAGCTCAAGTTACAGTCTGGATAGGTGATCCTTCAGATCTGAAGAAAGCAGAAACACATGCATTCCTACTAAGTGGACACATCTCAATTTTGGATGGCATGAAAAGAAGTTGGGCCTCTAAACTTGTGCAGTTGAAAAATAGTTTTGCAAATATTCTCAAGTTCATGTAAATATAATACATGGATTATTTGTACATATGCGGCCTTGTATATAGATTTCTTGTGTAAATTTTGGTTTACAGATCCCACCCTTTACCATTGATGTCAAAGGAGGAGTGAGAGACAGTGAAAAATTAAAAAAAAATGAAGAATCCATCAAAGGGGGAGCAGTGGAAGAATATATAAGTGTACATAGTAGGGGAGTCAGTCATGACACTTAGTCATTTTTCACTAAGTGTTGCCATCAATGCCAAAGGGGGGTATTATTGACAAGAGACACTACAAGGCATGTCATGTGTTGTCATTGATGGCAACTAAGTCCATTCCACACATCTGCAATGCAGTATTAGATCATACCAGAAGTCAATTCCAAGATTTGTCCAGTCTGGATAGATAGGAACAAGGTATATGGTAGAGTTCAGTATTTTGGTCAACAGATCTTTCTAGTCAATCTTTGTGTGCTACAAATCAAAGGGAGTGTAGAGGAATGTCAGAACAATCTAAATCCAAGATTTTAGCCTCCGGTGACAAAGGGATTAAAAGTTATGAGCATCTAAGTACTGGGTCCTAATATGATAGAACAGTTCAGTGAAGAATAGGCCGACTTGTGTTAGATCCTTGTGTAGATCTAGTAGAAGTGTTTTGGTGAGTTGCGTATGGGATATAATGTTAGTGGCTGACATATATGGTGACCTACAAGTTTTATTTCTGGTACGCATCAATATTGTTGTATGGATTCAATCGACAGAACAGAGTACTTGTATTATTTGTTAAGTTCTTCATAACGCCAATAGAAAGGTGATTAAATTTTTTGAGGTAGATTTATATAGCCGATGGATTTGAGTGTATTATGGGATGATGCAGTGTGAATATGGAGTAAGTGCAAAAAGGGCAAATAAGAAGTGTGAAAGAGAAGAGATCTAACATCCAGATTATGGCAGAGCAGTAAACAGGCAGAGTAAAGATGAAATGTGTAAAATCAGTATTTTGTGCTTAATCAGAAATAAATTCTTACATTGGCAGATGTTATTCATCAGTTCAAACAATCTGTAATCTTTTTGTAATCATTCTTGTAGGCAGTGAGCCTCTTTTTGAGCAGTGAGCTCTGGGCAGTGAGCCTGAAGGCATGTGCCTTCCCCTTTTTTAATACTTTTAATAGAGTATAATCTTTGTGGGTTAACCCCCACCATGGTTTTTCCCTTAACCAGGTTTACACATCAAAAATATTGGTGTCAAGTGTGATTCATTTGTTTCTGGTCATGTGTTGTTGATTCATGCTTTAATGTTTTCATCATTAATCTGGTTTGAATAGAAAAGAAGAATTAATTGCTGCAAGTATTAAGGTTTTAAGACAACTGATTCACCCCCCTCTTAGTTGTCTGCTCTAATTCCAACACTACCCTGTGTAAGAGAATTATTTAAAGGTATTTGTAAGAGTTTCCATTCTTATAAACATTCTATTCTCTGATGATACTGGTGTCCTAATTTGAGTTAGATCTGATGCAGCTACGAGTCTCGGTGCATTACGTAGGTTTCTTCTATACAGGTTAGCTAAACTACAAATTTTCTTCACTTGCTTTACTCTGATGTGTATTTGAATTGTTTAGTGGAGGTAGTGAAAAGGATATTTTAGTTTCATGAATTTGAATTGCTCATCTTTCCCAAATGGGCCCTGGGAATGTGTTTGAGAACACTAGTGATTTTACACGCATACATCTGTTGGTTACTAAAAATGGTCAAAATAAAATATAAATACCAAGGTTTTCATGTAGCTTTTGTTATTGACAATGGTCTAGCAAATGTGAAGGACACAAAATTGGGGCATATTGATTTGAATTAGTTTTGCAGTAGAATGGAATAGAACCCAAGGTTGCCATTGGCAAAGAAAACTTTCACAAGCGAGATAGCTCATGTTGGGGGTTTCCCACCAGCTGTGTCTTTTCCAGACCTAGTTCTTGCTTGTGTTAAGAATTGTCATTCTAAATCCCAAGAAATCAGGGCATTTGATGGTTCTATAATAGTAAAAATTGATGTCGAATCCATAACTTGTACTCTAAGGTTACCCAAATGGGATGAATTTCTAGAAATGTCCGTTGAAAGGGGTTGGAGTTATTTCCTAGACATGAAAGATTGGTGCCTGAATTCCATTGTGAAAAGTTGGCTAAAAAATGAGAAAGGAAAACCCCAAGTGCCATCATATTTGAAAAGAGTGCACTTCAGAGAAGACATATCCGATATGATTACTTTGTTGCATCAAGTGGTTGGGAGTGATGATTCCAATTCCTTTGAAAAATGGATGTGTCAATTTATTTTGATTGTTTCTAGTGAATCTCAATATGTGGACTAGGTGAAGTCGATTAGTGACCATCTAAATGACCTAGTATCTGTTCAATTTTCTCAGTCGTATAAGCTAGAATCTTAAATAAAGAGAAGTAGTAGATAGGGATATTTTGGAGAGAGGCCTTAAGAAATGGGTACTTACTAGCTTGACTTAACAATTTTCCTTACCATTTGTCCAATTTCTTCTAAATTCTTTCCACAATGTTAAACCAATAAGCATTAGTAAGTTTCTTATTAGATAAAGGTAATCCCAAGTAGGTATCAGGAAGACAAGCTTTCATGCACCCAAGAATATTAACAATTTTATCTTGTAGAGAGTTCTCAGTGTTAAAAAAATAGAGCTTACTTTTATCATAATTGATGTGTTGTCCAAAAACTTCGGCATAGTCATTAAGTAGATATTTCTTCTACATAGCTTCTTTGTTTGAAGAAGTACCAAACAAGATGGTATCATCAACAAACTATTGATGAGAAGAGGGGGAAATAGAGGAGGCCAGTTTGATTCCCATAAGATTTTTGAAATTTATCAATCTAGTAATATTTCTGCCAAGAACCTTCACCGCAATAAAAAAACTAATAAGGAGAAATAGGATCCCCCTGCCTCAGGTCCCTCCCACTATTAAAAAGACCTCTAGGGGAACCATTAACCAAGACAGAGTATCTTGGGGTAGTAACACATTCTCTAATCAATTGGAGAAATTTACCTTGAAAACCAAACTTTTTAAAAATAGCAAAAAGAAAGAACCAGGAAACTTTGTCATAAGCTTTGGATATGTCTAGCTTTAAAACCATTCTAGCCTTTTTATTTTTATCCATTTAATGCATAATCTCGTGTGTAGAAATAACAACATCCAAGATCTATCCTCTAGGGACAAAGCCTTTTTGGTTCTGAGATATTATATGTCTTGCTAAAGAGGTTTTATTCTATAGACTATAAGTTTGGAAAAAGAATTGTACATAGTATTGCAATAACTTATAAGTCTATAGTTGTTGAAGGAAACAAAATCCCCTTTCTTAGGAACTAGAACAATAAAAGTGGAATTAAATTGATTTAACAATTGACCTAATTTAAAAAATTCCCTAGCCACAACTGTCACATCCTTTCCAACAATATCCCAGAATTCTTGGAAAAAAGTAGGAGGGAACCCATTCAATCCTGGGGCTTTAAAAGTCCCAAAGGAGAAAACAACAGTCTTCACCTCATCTTTAGAGATATTCTTAAATAGATCAGCATTATCAGATTCGGAAAGTACTTGGGGGATAACATCTAAAAGGTCCTAAATTCCTTCCAAACTATCATCAGTACTCTACAAAATAGTTTTAAAAATTTTAGAAACAGCTAAGCCTATATGCTCATCTTTTATTACAATAATGCCATCTTCTTTCTAGATTTTATTAATAGTATTTTTTCTCTTGTGTTTCAATGTTTACTAATGAAAGAACTTTGTATTCCTATCAACCTCAATCAGCCACTACATTCTAAATTTTTGCTTCCAAAAGGTCTCCCTAAGATTAATCATGTGCCACTCTTCTCTTAAACTGCTCTCTTGTTTGCAAATTTCTATATCATGAAAACCTTCAGCCATTTTATCTTGCATTTCTTTGAGTTTTAAAGAAACTAGCTCCTTTTGTTTGAAAATATTTCTAAAAGTGTACTTATTCCATCCTCTAACATTATTTTTAATAGCCTTGATTTTATGAGCAAGACAAAACATAGCAATCCCTTTCACAGGTTTATTCCACCATTATCTAACAAGGTCTCTAAAGTCAGGATGAGAGGGCCACATAATTTCATATCTGAAAGGGTAAGCCAACTTCCTTTGCTGATATGACCAATTGAAAATAATAAGATTATGATTAGATCCAACCCTTGGAAGGGCAAGACAATGTAAAAAAGAGAGAATGTTCCAGGAGCTGGATATCATTAATCTATCAAGTTTAACTTGTATAAGATTACTACCCATCCTTCTATTTGACCAAGTGAAGTGAGTACCTTCAATCTCAACAGCAATTAAACTAGTGGAAGAGAGAAACTCAGCTAGATCCACCATACTATCTGAATAATCTTCCAAACCCCCCAATTTCTCTAAGGGATAAAGAGGAGTGTTAAAATCTCCTGCTAATATCCACTTAGAAAATGGGTCAATACTCATCGTAGTCTCTAAGGACTTCCAAAGAGTTTTTCTTTCCTGTCTTGAGTTGGGTGCATAAATAATCACCAAGTTCCAATATTCATTTCCCTTTTTACTACAGAATTTAATGGGAACAAAACTCTTGTTAATACCCACCAAGACAGCAGAATTCTAAAGAGTGACAATGCCTCCAGAGGCACCTTGGGAAGGACTAACATAGTATTCAGCTCTAGGCCAGATGGAATTCACAGCAACATAAAAATTTGCCTCAATCATCTTAGTTTCTTGAAGCATAATGATATCCACTTTTATTATCCAAAATGCAACATTTTACAAGAAATTGTTTATGAGGATTGTTTAGTCCCCTAATGTTCCATGATATAATCTTCATTTAAACCAACTACTAACCAAAGTAAAAAACACAACAAAATAAAACTAGAAGGTAGCAAGTATCTCTTCCAGCCAGTGTAGGCCAACAATCTTGATATGGATTATTTTTAGATTTTCTAGAGCCTAATAAGTTCTCTAGTGTTTTTCCTCTTCCCATAACAACTTCCTTAGCTTCCTCCCTTGATCTTGTCTCTCTTTGAGTTAGTCTTCCTTGTTTGTTCTCATTTCTGACATTAGCTTTCTTGCTTGAGTTCTTCTTCCTTCCTTTTCCAATAGGGGTCCATTCTTCCTCCATAATGTCACTCTTTACGAGAGAAGAAATCTTAGTCTTGGTTGAGATTATACTCTCCTCCTTCTTTGAATCAATCTCACCCTTACTTGGTATATTTTCCATTCCTTCAGGGGTTCCAAGTTTTACCCCTTGATCCTTCAGTGGATTATCCTGAACCAACCCATCTTCTTCAACAATTTCTCCATCTTCTCAAACAATCTGAAGTTTTGTCAACATCTCTACCTAAGGGAGCTCCTCTCGAATATCCTTCTCTAGATCCCCATTCTCTTTGTTATTTTATTATTGTTGTTTAGCAGTACTATTTTGTTCCTGACCATCAGCCAAATTTTTTTGTTTCTGGTTCTCCAAATCCCCATTTTTAGTGTTGTTTTGTTGTTGTTATTTCTCTATATTATTTTGTTTGAGAGAGGATGAAATTTTATTTTCTATTGATGGGTCCTCAATAATATTAAGGATATCCTTAACAAAAGGATATCCCCCTTCAGATAACCTTTCCTTATCTTTAGGTTCATCCTTTTAAACAATGGGTTTTTTACATTTATTGATAAGATGGCCAAACATGCCACAGTTCTAACAAAAGGGTCTAGAGTTCTCATACTCTATGGGTTGAACACACTTCCCATATCTAGACTAAAGGGTAATTCAAGTGTGGGCAGCACAACATGCATCTCAACATTTACACAAACTCTTACAAAAACTAATCTAGTTTTTTGCATAGTTACTTTGTCTATAGAGATAAATTGCCCAAAGGAGTTCGTTATAGTCTGAAGAATCCGTGGGGTCCAAAACTCTAATGGTAGATTTGGTAACTGAATCTAGGTAGGAGTCACCACAAATAAATGTACTATTAGATCAAAACCCAGTTTCCACTTACACAAGGCTAGGTTGTTTTGTTGGGTTTTATCAAAAAACTAGGGTACTCTTGTTAGAATAAAGATCAAGTCTTCCTTAAGAGAGAAATGAGACAAGAACAGTCCTCCCACCATTGCACTCATGGCAACACTACCTTTGATATTCCATGTCTCTTTTACCCATTTGCGGACCATATCAACATTGGGTCTATAAGAAAAGAAGCAACTAGCCAGGGTGTTTTGCATCACATGGACTACTTCATCCATCATTGAATCAAGGATATTTAGTGCAAGACCCTCTTCCATCTTTTCCACTATATTCAAACCCACTTCAAGGCTCTTTATAGTTGTATCCCCCGCAACATGATTAGCCCAAGAGGGTTTTTCTTTGGAGCATAAATATTTGAACCCAAATAGAGGTTGAGAGGTCAAAAATGACCCCTTAGAGAGATATGTCACATCAAACTTGAAAAACAAGGTGTAAGATCCACTTAGACTAGGGGGAACCACCTTCATGCTCCTCGAGCACTCACCAATCATGTGCCTACCAAAAAATAGAATTCAAAATCATAAACCCTAGCAGAGCCAAATTCTGATGTTCTTAGACCTATATGACTGAATAGTAATGTTAACCTACAAACCATAAAGAGACCATTTTAATTTGAAAAACAAGTTTTATTTCCCTTTTACCTCAAAACCTTAAGGTTGTTACATATAAACTTCCTCTTCCAGATCTCCATGCAAAAATGTAGTCTTAACATCTATTTTCTCAATTTTGAAATCATAAACAATAGCTATGGATAAAATAAATCTAATAGAAGATAATTTAGCAACAAGAGAGAATATTTCACTAAAATTGATTCCCTTAATTTAGGAGTAGCCTTTAGCTACCAATCTAGCCTTTTGTACTTTTCCAATGAATCGTCTGCTCCAAGTTTATTCTTGTAGACCCACTTACATCCAATGTCTTTCATTCCTTTGGCCACCTAAACAAGATCCCAAGTATCACAATATTCTAAAGCCATCATCTCCTCTTGCATGGCTTGTTTCCAAGACTTACTATCATCTACAATAATATCTTCCTTGTAAGATCTAGGTTCATTGTTAGTACTTAATAAAGTAAATACACAATGGAAATTTGGTGGGCTATACATGTCAACTAAATTCCATTGTCTTGTGGATCTTCTCAAGGATGGAGTAAGGGTTTTTTCTTCTTGTTTTTTTTTCATGTTCAACCTCTTATGTAATCTCAAAGTCATCATGCTTAGAACTCCCACTTGAATCCTCTTCTTCCTCTCCATCCTCAAATCCAGCATTTTGTTTTTTCTTATGTGTATCTTCTTGCTTCAAATCAAAATGCACTATCTTTTTCCCTTTTTTATCTTTTGGCTATTCAGGATCAAAACTAGCTCTAAGTTCCCTAAAATTCATGTTTCTAGAATAGACAACTTTCTTGGTTAGAGGATTATAAATCTTATAATCTTTAACATTCTCACCATATCCAATGAAGATGTGTTTTTGTGCTTTTGGATCCAACTTAGAAGGCTTTTATTTAGGCACATGAATAAAATTATCATAGCCAAAAACCCTTAAATGTGAAATAGAAGGTTTCTTACTTATTCACACTTCATAGGATGTCAAATCAAGAGCCTTACAAGATCTGTTGATCAAGTAACAAGCAATACAGATAGATTTTTCCCAAAAGAATTTATCCAATTGTGCATCGCTTAGCATACTTTTGGCTCTTTCTATTATAGTTTGGTTCATCATTTCTACAACCCAATTTTGTTGAGGTGTATAAGGAGTATCCTTTTTCCTTATGATACCTACATGCTTGCAAAACTCATCAAATTCCTTAGAGTAATATTCCCCTCCATTGTTAAAACTCAATACTTTTATCTTATGTTCTAATAGATTCTCTACTAAGACTTCAATTTCCTTAAAATTAGTGAAAACCTCATATTTATGTCTCATAAAATAAATCCATGTATATCTTGAAACATCATCAATGAAGGTCACAAAATATTGAGATTTTCCAAAATAATAATTATTCACAAGTCCAAATACATATGTATGAATAGCTTTTAATTTTCTCTTTGTTTTATTGCTTCCTAAAGGAAATGATGCTCTATTTTGTTTCTCAAACACATAATGCTCACAAAATTCAAAATACTCATTAGAATAGGAGAAACCATCAAGATTTTTTTTTTTATCCATACCATCAAGAAAAATTTTATTCATAATTATTTTCAAAATATTTTCACTTATATGACCCAATCTGTGGTGCCACAACATACATGTATTTTTAGTTTTTATATCACATTGGTGGATTTACATAAAGTAGCAGCATCCAGTCTAAATAGAGTTCTCATTCTTGTCCCTATTGCTACCACCAAGCTCCCTCTCACCAATTTGTAACCATGCTTATTAAATGTTACATGCATTTTCAAATCATTGAACTTAGATACAGAAATAAGATAGCCAATCTAGGAATATGTAAAACTCCAGGGAGGGTTTTAATCCTCTCATCACTGAAACACAATCGTACCTTTCTTTGTCCAACTATTGGATATGAATTGTTGTCCTCAAGGTAGACTTCACCTCCATCATATTTTTCATATGTGGAAAACCACTCGTTCTGAGGAGTCATGTGATAAGAGCATCCTAAGTCAACCAACCAATGTTCGTTAGAAACAATATTACATGCAAAAAGGAAGACTTCATCACCTATTTCTAAGGAATTTTTTGTAGAGGAATCTCACTATTTCTTTTTATTTTTGCATTCCTTCTTAACATGTCACCTCTTTCTGCAATTCCAACACTTAAATATATCCTTTTTACCACTAGTTTTAGATCTAACCTTAGACTTGTCTTTAGGCCCCTTCTATTCTCCTTTAGATCCACCTCTTTCCTTGGACCTTCCCTTGACATTAAGAGCATTCATTGAGCTATCCATAGCTTTCTTTCTCACTTCTTGTGACAACAATGTTGCAACAAGAGCATCCAACTTGAGATCTTCAAGATTAGTACTATAAGTAAAAATGAAATTCTCCCATGACTTAGGAAAAGAATATAGAAGCATAATGCATTTATCTTCTTCCTCAATCTTAACATCAATAGAAGCTAATTGACTTCAAATAAAATTAAAAGTATTTAAATGCTTAGTAAACCAAATCAAATTCCTTCATTTTCAAAGAAAACATTTTTTTATTTTTAAATAAAGTTTGTTTACCAAACTCTTGGATTGGTAGGTCTCACTCAACCATTTCCATAGAGAATATGTGGTTTTTTCTTTTGAGACATTCAGTAGGACAGAGTCTACAAGTCAAAGTTGGATTGTTCCCCATGCTTTCTTATCAATCTTATCCCACTCATCTTGATCAATTTTATCGGGTTTATTTTCTTTTGTTGTAGCCAACCTCCATTTTTAGCTTCCACAACTCAGTTTTTTCCATTGAATTTCTCAATATCTATCTAAGATGTAGATGCAACCCTGATTTTCACACACAAATCTATAAAACTAGAACTCCCACTACAACATAGAAAACCTTCACTATTCCACCTAATAAGCAAAGCTAGCCAGTCTTTGATACCAAATGTTAGAAATGAAGGCAAACCACTACAATATGAAAAGTAGAAATAAATTACAAATCTAAAATTTATTTGTAGAATACCAAAATGGAGGTTTAAACTAATGTAAATCAGCAACTTGAAGAAATCAGAAAACTCAAGAGAATAACACATAAAATAGAGATTTACATAGAGAAACCTTTATGGGAAAAAAATCCACCAAAAAAGAGGACAAGTCTGTATTATCTTCAAAATATATTACAATACAATCACTTCCTTCTTTCCTACATCCAGCCTGACTGCACCTGTGTACCTATAAAACATTCAACTCATATTCAACTCTCCTCTACATTTTGTTAAATAGAAATACAAGCTTACAAAAGAAGTGTCTAGAATATGGTGCTCAACTTGGGAAATATCCAATGCATTACTTGGGATATATGCAATAATTACCCTCTTACAACTCTCATAATAAAATTCCAATGCCCCTCCTTGATATTCCCACTAACAGACCAATAATAGGCACCATTATACCTCTTACACCTTACAAGTTGTCATAAGATGTTCTATCATAATAGTCAAATAATAGTCGATTCCTTATATGTAAGGCACTAACAATAGAAGATGTTCTTACATCTATCATAAGCCAAATATAGATTTGGGTGCCCCTATTTTCACCTTTAGTAATCCCAAGATAAATAGTAAATAGTAACTATTGTTGGTAAATAATTAATTATTATTGTTGGTAAATAATTAATCACCATACTAGTAAAAATAAATTACCACAGTCAATGAATCTTACATCCCTTATGATGCAATTTTTTTTAAAAAGAGGGGGTAAAAATTTATTAATCAACAAAGAAAGAATACAAAGCAAAAGGCCCCTGGCCCACAAAGAAACAACAAGAGATCCACCAAGAACCCCAAGAAAGCCACCTATCTATCTATGTCTTCAATAATTAGCTTTTCTAAAACTAGAGTATACTCTAGTGTCAAAAGATCCCAATCCCCAACATCCCATCTCTCCAAGTGCTCTGAAGCCCACTTGGCCAAACAATCCGCCACTCTATTCCACTCAGGAGGAATATGGTGAAAGGAAACATACTTCAAAGAGAAACATAGCTCCAATATCTGCTTAACCACAATGGCCAACTACTAATTAGCTCCATCCACCCTCTACTCCAGCAGCATATCAACAACAATATGTGAATCAGAATCATAGATGATTTTTTCCAACTAAGGGCGCAGGCCCTCTCAACAACACTAAGAATAGCTAGGGCTTCTATAAAATTGTTAGTATAGAACCCTTTATAAGTGGAGAAGAAAAACACAACGTCCCCCACATTATCTCTACCAACCCCCAATCCCTACATGACACAGATTCCCTCTAGAAGACCCATTAGTATTAACCTTCATAATTCCTTGGGGAGGAGGGGTCCACTGACCTTCCTGCTAAAGCTTCTACTTGGCTTGCTGCGGCTATCTACTAGCAGAGAAACCCATATCACTATCAACCAAATTCATGTTCCTGATAATAACCAAGTCATTAGGATCCACATTGATTGAGAGTTCACATTTTGCTGAAGTAGTCTCCTGGATTCTTCTACAAATCTTTTGTCATAATTGAACCACCCCTAGCCTCACATCCTAAAAAAGCCTCCTATTCCTTTCTAACCAAAGGTGTCATATAATAAAAGTAGGCCCAATATACCAAACAATATGGAGAAAAGAGGTATGAGCTAGAGGCCTACCCAAACTTTCCCAGAAGTCAACCAAGGAAGTGGCATGAGTGCAAGCATGATTCCACACCCCCCACCAAAGGTGCCAAAGCTCCTAAGAGAAAGGGCACTAGAAGAAGAGATGAGAGACACATTCTTCATTGTTGTGGCAAAGTACACAGATAGAAAGGCCCTAGAAGCCTCTCTTCCTCAAATTCTCCTAGGTAAGACACCTCTTTTGAACAACCAGCCAAGCAAAGAAATTACACTTGGGCCAAGAGAATTTATTCCAAACCTTTTTCCACCAAGGAACACCAACTTGCCCGTACACCTTTCTATCCAACTCCAAGTAACCCAAAGCAACCAAGAATTTTCCTTTCGGATCAGGGCTCCATGCCAGGATGTCCCTTCCTTTGAGCGAGGTACACATTCTCCTAGCCAAAATTCTATCAAGCTCCTAATGATCCTCCTCACTACCACCCGACAGCCACTCATGAGGTTCCTTCTTTCGTTAGGGGAAAATCAGGGCTAAGATCATAAACATGAAAGCATAAAACCTTAATAGCACAATCAAGTACAAGATAGCATAGAAATCAAGATGACAAAGCAAACTAAAAATGAATCTCTACACTAATCTTGGCTCTCCTCCATTGTTCTTCTTAATCTTGCATAGGAATGTAAGATTTTGAAGGATGAATGTTGGGTGCTCATTCCAGTAGTATAATGATACTCAAAAACTAAATCCTAGAGGAAATTTGACAACATGAGGCTACTTGAAACTCATTGATGCAAATGGCTTAGGTGAGGTTTGATTTATAGGAAGTGAGTGATTTGAATGAAGGGCTATGATTGAAAGTTGAAATGAACGATGTGGATGGCTAGGATCAAATAGGGTTTCCCACTCCATGAGGAGTTATAGTCATGTGACAAGTGTAGGGTAGACCTAATTTAAATAAAAGATTATTTAAATTAGTGGGACATGTGAAGTGTATTAAATGAAAAATGTACTATGTGATGTGTTGCAATGTGGTGAAAGGTGAGGATAAATTCAAATATTTTATTTGAATTAGTTGGGACATGTGAAAAGGAAATTAATTAAATAAATAAGATCTATTTAATTAATTGTCTAGTGGGATAAATGGGATTAGGAGTGGGATTAGGACAAAATGTCATATGATGTCTCTATTAATGTGCCAATTAGGTAATGGTCAAGACATGTACAATTTTAAGTGTCTACATTTTGCCTCTCTTTGAGATGATGTTGTGAATGTTGTGACTAAGAGAAGTAACATCATTTCAAAGAAGATAAGGTATGGATAGAGGAAAATGATGATGAAATGATAGGATGATGATGCCCCCTCGAGAGGATAGGTAGGTTGGACAAACATGGGTAGGCTCTTGAAATAAAATGGATTGGGATTAGTTAAGAAAAAAAGATAAGGGAATGGATAGAAGAAGTTAATGATACATTATGCTGCAATGAAGGTGAGCAACCATGAAGTTTGATATAGCACTAGACATTATGCACCAAGGTATAAGGACCAAGGTGATGATGTGTCTTGTTCACCTAGTGTAATACAACCTTATCTAATGTATGAGAAAGTAAACTTAGAGCATTACAGTCCTAATGTACAAAAGGTATGATATGACCTTAGATGCAAAGGATTATGCAAAAAACTATTCCAACATACACAAGATATGAATATTAGCTGGAAAGAGACAGATCTGATACAAATGCAAGATGAAAATGATAACACACACAAGCAAGAAAGCAAGCACAAATGATACAAAAACAAGCAAGGTATTGCCCCTATCAAGCTGTAAACCAATGATTGGTTGATTGATAATGATAATTGTGTCTAGTTTCAGGAAATGAAACATGTTGTATAAGACACCTGGTCTAGTTTCGACAATGCAACATCCTATATAAGAGTCAAGACAATTGATTAATTGACACTAGTGTTGTTGTCCATGTGAATCAACACTAGGATTTGATTAATTGATTGATTGATTGAATGATTTGGTTTACAACAAGGTTAGGATCAAGACCATTGATTTAATTGGATAATTTGACTTGATTGGTATGGATTAAGCATGAATTGCATTTGGATTATTGCTTGGATGGATTTGAATGATTTGATCGATTCGATTTGATAAGGATGAATTGATAGATTTGAAGGATTGATTTGAGTGAATTGATTTGAATTGATGAATTGATTTAATGTGATTGAATTGATTAAAGAATGATTGAAGAATTGGTTTGGAGAATTTTTTGAAGAATCGGATTGATTTGATTTTGAAGAATTTGATTGATGAATTGATTTGGTGATTAGATTGGATTTGGATGAATTTGGATTACCTTGATAGATTTGAAGAAGTGAATTTGATTTGATTTGAATTGATGTCATTGAATTGATGACTTGGTAGATTGATTTGATTGATTTTAAATGAATTGATTGAATTGATTTATGAATTGATTTGAAGAGTTGGATCGATGTGATTTGATTTGATTGATTGAAATGATTTGAAGAATTGATTTGATTGGAATGAATTGAATTGAAGAATGGATTGGAATAATTGATTTTTTGATTTGAAGAATTGATGTGATTGATATGGATTGATTTGATTGATGTGATTGAGAAATTGATTGCTTTGATTTGATTTGATTGAGTGATTTGATGAATTGAGTTGATGATTGGATTGAATGAATTTTATTGCTTGGGTTTTTTATTGATATTTGATTTTTGTCTTTTGTAGAATATTTTGACTTTTTTTTTGTATTTTTGGAAATGTTTTGATTTTTTTGTGTTTTAGGAATTTTTTTTTTTTTTTTGGATTTTTTGCATGTTTTGGGATGGCATTGGATAACAATTTGGGTAGCCTTTGTGCTTGATACCAATTACAAGGGGAAACCAAGTCTAGGTGCAAGGGACTGGATGAATGGATAAAAGGGTGGGCGATAGGATGGAATGGATGTATGCATAAGAGAGAGAGGATGTGATCTCCAAATACTATGTTGCATATGGATAACATGCCCCATTCTAGGTGTAATGCTTAGGATTTTACATGACAAAGCTTATTATGATAGGATGATAGGATTGATTGGAAAGGATGAGGTATGTCAAGAGAACCAAAACATTTGTCAACATTTTGCCCCCATATCTTTATCAAGATCAAAAGAGGAAGGGAGGATGAATGGACTCAATATGATAGGTATATGTATGTGGGTGTAATGGATAAGGATGGTAAGATAGGTTATGATAGGATGGAAAATGATAGGTTGAGAATGATAGTGTGGTATGGATGAGACAACGTGCCCCTAAGTGTAAGTGACATAGAAGATCAACCTACACACGACGCTTGTTTTCTAGGTTTTCATCATGGTACTTATCCAAGGTGCTACCAAGGGTGGTTTTCACCATTGGACTAAGGGATTTCTCTTTACTGTTTTAATTTTTTCTTTTTTTTCTTTTTCTTTTTCTTTTTTTTTTTACTTTTTGATTTTTTGAATGGGAGAATGGGAATATGGATAGGAGGGACTCAAATGTTTAGTTCCATGGAAGGTGATATTGTCCCGTTAGAGATAGGTGTTGTCACATGGACCATGTCAAATGTTATTATGCTCATAGATGTTGGTAAGGGATTGAATGAGAGGAAAATGGATTAGGTAGATAGTGAATTATGAAATGAACAATAGTGGAATATGATGTGGATTATGTATGGAAAGATAGTGGATTATGATGTGGATTATGTAGGACTTATGCAAGAGATGGATAAAAGGATTATCCAAAAGCATGGACCATAGGAAGGTGATGGGTGAAATATGTAGGATAGTGGATGAAATAGGGGGAGATTGAGGTATGTGGAAATGTTGTGGAATGGAAGGGAACCATGACCAATGGTTGCACACACTGTGATAAACATTGAAGCTTATGATTTAAAGGTGGTGTAGGAAGCAATGGTGATGTTTGCTAAGAGGATGGTTGAATTAGTGATTTAGGGACCCACATAGACTTAGGATTTTTATGACTTGTGCTTTGCTGGTGGGATTTGTAGATGGAATGGGATTTTTAAATGAAGTGGGATGGTTGGGATTTTTGATATGTGGATGCCTCATTTGACTTGCTTGATTTTTTCTTAGGGACCCAAACCATTTTAGCTTTGACCTTGTCTTTTGAAGGTATGGCCTTGGATAACTTTTTAGATGGATTGTGCTTTGACTTTTTGAATTAATGTCCTAAGGTATGAGGATTCTTATGGTTTTTAAATTTATGAGTAGAGGAATCCAAATTTTTATGTTTAAATCCCTTGGAATGGGTGGAAGCTTCTTGTTTAGATGATGTGTGCATTGATTGGTCATGATTAGGAATGTGAGGTGATTTGTGGATGAGTGGATAAGTGGATTGGATTATAGGGATCTTAGGTGTTGGAAGCAATGGAGGTAAATTGGATGGAGGGATGTTAGGAGTTGGAAGTAGTGGAGGTAAAGTGGGTGGTGGAAGGTGTATGGTCACATGCTTTTAGCATTTTTAGGATAATGGAGGTGGAATGGCGACATATGTTTTGGGAATATGATAGGATTTGTGATGGAAAGTGGTGGACTTAGGAGGAATGGAGGAAGTACCAACATCTTTAGATTTTTGTCCTTGGGATGTATATCCAAGGCTGTATGATTGTGGGGGGACTTTGGCATGGATGGGCTCCAAATTTCTTTGTTCATGAAGGTATAAGCCTTTACCTTGATAGTTCATGTTTTGGAGTATGCCATGGACAATGAGACTAGGGGTGTTATATGAACTAAACTTGAGCTCATTATTGGATGGAGAAGGTGAGATAGTGGATAATGGTTATTGTTATCCTAAGGAGGAACATTCATGTATGAAAGTGGTAAGACCAATAGGATACGATGGCTTTGAAATAGAGTCGATACTAGATGATGATGAAGGATCATTAGGTGTTGGGATAAGGTTCCATTAACCTTGTAAATTCTAATATTATATTTATTCCATTTATTATATGTAATTTGTAATTATCCATGAGGAGATGTACTAGTTTCACTAGCAGGGGTAATTTCAAAGTAACCGGAGGTAATTACGGAGTGACTTTTACTGTTGGCAAATGTAAAAACTCAAATTAAATGAGGATAGGCGTGCTCCCTTGAGGAATATACTATTTTTGGCATGTATGAAAACTGTCATAATGTTTGGTAAGTGAATCTATGACAGCTGCAAGTTGTCATAAGATTCTGAGATTCCATGACGCATATGACAGATATGTTAGTTGTATATTTGCTATATTTAGCCCAAGGTTCTTCTATTGGAAAGATACTCTTTTGTGGAATCTATGATGGTTATGACGCATCATAAGATGTTGTAAGAGGCCATATTTAGTCCTAGGCACCCAACCTTTGCATGGTTGTTTTTTGGACAAGTGTAAGATGCTTGTAAGATGGTAATTAATGTTTACAGGTTGGAGAATCTTAGGAGAGAGAAGGTGAACACCTAGGAGGTGTTGGAAAATATTTATATAAGTATTTTCCATGTATTTGTTGCTACAATATAGATTTTAGGTACTCAGATGCTGCTGAAATGTTGTCAGATTGAAGACTTCTGGAGAGAGTTGTGTAGCTGATGTATTGTACAATCTTGTTGAGATTAATACAAACTTGTGCCTCTTTCCTGGTGGAGTTTTTTACCCACGAGGGTTTTCTCCATGTAAACACTGTGTCATTGTGTTTAATTCTTCATGTTTGACATCTTTTCTATAGTGGGTTTTATGTTTTGTTACAATCTTCATTGTTAATGCACACTTAAAGATTGCTGAAATTTATTCGAATCAGATTTCTATTAAAGTAGTGTTGCTTTCATTTCTAACATTTGGTATCAGATCCTGGCCAGCTTTGACTCTTGGATGGTAGTGTAGAAGCTATAGCTGTAGTGGGAGATTTGGTTGTGTTTATTTTTTAGATTGTGGGTTGTTATTATGGCTACATCCTCCGTTGCATCAACCTCTTGAATGGACATTGAGAAGTTCAACAGAATGGGGTATGAGTTGTGGAAGCTAAAAATGGAAGATTTGTTGGAAGAAACAAACCAATGATTGGTTTTCAAAAAGAGAAGAAACCTGACAATGTCTCTCAAGATGACTAGGATAGACTGGATAAGAAGGCATGGGGAACCATCAGGTTGTTTCTTTCAAACTCTGTCCTGTTGAATGTTGCAAAGGAAGAGACCGCATACAAATTGTGGAATCAGTTGGGTGAGATCTATCAAGAAAAGAGTATGGTAAATAAACTTTATTTAAAAAAAAAATTGTTTTCCATGAAAATGTGAGAAGGTGAATCAGTTGTAGAGCATTTAAATTCTTTTAATTTGTTATTGAGTTAGCTTGATTCAGTAGATGTTGAGGTTAGTGAGGAAGATAAATGTATCTTACTTCTTTGTTCTTTACCTAAGTCTTGGGAGAATGTTATCCTTGCTAGCACTACTAACCTTGCAAATTCAAAGTTGGATGCTCTTATTTCAGTGCTACTGTCACAGGAATTGAGGAAGAAGAGTTTAGATAGTTCAAGGGATGCTCTTAGTGTCAGGGGAAGGTCTAAGGAAAGGGGACCTAAAGGAGATCAAAAAGGGGCTAAGGACAAGTCCAAGGGCTGGTCTAAGACTCCTAGTAAAAAGAACAAAGTTAAGTGTTGGAACTGTGGTAAAAGGGGACATGTGAAGGAGTGTAGAAACCCCAAGAAACAGTGAGAGAGTGCTTCGGTTAAGTCCTTGAATGCAGGTGAAGAATTTTTACTTTATGCATGTAATATTGTTTCTAATGATCATTGGTTGGTTGACTTAGGATGCTCATTTCATATGACCCCAAATAAGGAATGGTTCTCCACATATGAAAAATATGATGGAGGTAATATCTACCTTGGTGACAACTCTTCATATCTAATTGTCGGGAAAGGAAAGGTATTGTTGTGTTTCAATGATGGGAGGATTAAAACCCTCCCTAGTGTTTCGCATGTTCCTGGATTAGCTAGAAATCTAATTTCAATTTTGAAGTTGAATGATTTGGGAATGCATGTGACATTTGACAAGCATGGCTGCAGATTGGTGAGAGGGAACTTGGTGGTAGTGAAAGAGAAGAGATTCAGGAACTTGTTTAAGCTTGAAGCCACTACAGTTTGTAATGCCTCCTATGTATCTGAGGCCACTACTAAAAATACATGTATATTGTCACACCGTAGATTGGGCCACACAAGCAATAATGTATTAAAAACTATTAAGAATATGAATTTGTTGGATGGTTTCTCCTATTCTAATGAGCAGTTGGATTTCTATGAGCATTGTGTGTTTGGTAAACAAAATAGAAAATCATTTCCTTCAAGAATCAATAGAGCAAAAGAGAAGTTAGAAATTATTCATACGGATGTGTTTAGACCTGTGGATAATGAATCTATCAAAAAATCTTGTTATTTTGTAACCTTCATTGATGATGTATCCAGATTTACATGGATTTATTTTATGAAACATAAATGTAAAGTTTTCACTAAGTTCAAGGAATTCAAAGTCTTAGTAGAGAACCAATCCAGTTTAAAGATAAAAATATTAAGATCTAACAATGGAAGGGAATATTGCTCTAAGGAATTTGATGAGTTTTGCAAGCATGCAAGTATAATAAGACAAAAGACAACTCCATATACACCACAATAGAATGGTGTTGCAAAAAAGATGAACCGAACAATTATGGAAAGGGCCAGAAGTATTCTTAGTGATACACAGTTGGATAAATGCTTTTGGGCAAAGGCTGTGTGTACTGCTTGCTACTTGATAAACAGATCTCCTTGTAAGGCTCTTGATTCAACACCTTATGAAGTGTGGACATGTAAGAAACCTTCTGTTTTGCATTTAAGGGTTTTTGGCTGTGAGGCTTTTGTTTATGTGCCTAAGGAAAAGTGATCTAAGTTGGATCCAAAGGCTAAAAAATGTACATTCATTGGTTATGGTGATAATGTCAAAGGTTATAATCTTTGGAATCCACCAACCCGCAAGATTATCTTTTCTAGAGATGTCATTTTCAGGGAACTTAGAGCTATTTCTGAACCTGAACAGACAAAAGAGAAAGAAAAAAAGGTAAAGAACGTGCACTTTGATTTAGAGCAGCAAGATGCACCTCAAGAAGAACAGAATGATGGATTGGGGGGTGAAGAAGAAGAAGAAGATTCAAGTAGTTCTAATGAAGATGAATCCGTTGTAACAAAAGAAGTTGGTGCAGATGATCATGCAAAAGAACAAGTTGAGTCTCTTACTCCACCCTTGAGGAGATCCACAAGACAACATAATCTAGTTGACAGGTATAGCCCACCAGATTTATGTTGTGTATATGCTTTATTGAGTACTAACAATGAACCTAGGTCCTATAGGGAAGCTATTTCTACAGATGATAGTGAGTCTTGGCAGTTAGCCATGCAAGAGAAGATGATGACTTTAGACTCTTGTAACTCCTAGGATCTTGTTCATTTGCCCAAAGGAAGAAAGGCCATATGATGTAAGTGGGTCTTCAAGAAGAAGTTTGGAGTAAACAGGTCATTAGAAAAGTACAAGGCTAGACTGGTAGCCAAGGGCTACTCCCAGAGAGAGGGAGTTGATTTTGGTGAGATATTCTCTCATGTTGCTAAATTGACTTCTATTAGACTTCTCTTATCCATTGTTGTAGCTTATGATTGGGAGATTGAGAAAATGGATGTTAAGACTGCATTCTTGCATATTGGAGATCTTGAAGAAGAAATTTATATGCAATAGCCTACAGGTTTTGAGGTAAAAGGAAAAGAACATTGGGTTTGTAGGTTGAAAAGGTCTCTCTATGGTTTATAACAGTCCCCCAGAATGTGGTATCAAAAGTTTGACTCATTTGTTTTGAAATTGGGTTTATTTAGAAGCGAGGAGGATCACTGTGTTTACATTCATTGTGTTGATGATTCTATACTGGTTATTGCTTTGTATGTTGATGACATGTTGTTTTTCAGCAATACTAATGGTATGATTAGTGAGCTTAAAGCCCAACTTTTAGGTACATTTGATATGAAGGATCTTGGAGCTGCCAGGTATATTTTGGGAATGGAGATTAGGAGGAACAGAGTTAACAGAAAACTTTGGTTGTCACAAAGTAAGTATGTGAATACTATTTTGCAAAGGTTTAGTTTGTAGGATTGTAACCCAGTTAGAGTTCCTTTACCCATTAGTACTAAGCTTTCATTAGATATGTGTCCAAAGACTGAAGATGATTTTGAGGATATGTCTAATGTGTCATATGCTAGTGTTGTAGGGAGTTTGATGTATGCAATGGTTTGCACTAGACCAGTTATTGCCCAAGCAGTGGGAGTATTGAGTAGATTTATTTCTAACCCTGGTAGATAGCATTGGAACTATGCGAAGAGGGTGTTTAAATATCTTGCAGGTACTCCTAATCATTGTTTGGTTTATTCTGGTACTGATGGTGCTGATAAATCTTTGGACATACAAGGTTTTATTGATGCAGATTGGGCAAGTGACTTGGATAGTTGAAGGTCCACTAGTGGCTATGTGTTTACTCTGTTTGGAGGTGCAGTGACTTGAATGAGTAAAAGGCAGCCCACAGTTGCTTTGTCCACCACAAAAGTAGAGTATATGGATGCTACTCATTTCTCTAAGGAGGTAATTTGGTTGAGAAGACTGTGTATAGGTATTGGATTTGATTGCAGGATCATTCAGATTGGTTGTGATAACCAGAGTGCTATCTGTTTGGCCAAGAATCCCATGTATCATGATCAAACTAAGCATGTTGATGTTTAGTATCACTTTGTTCGAGAGTTAGTTGCAAATGGAGAGATTGAGCTGAAGAAGATAAACACTCAAGAGAATGTTGCAGATTCATTGACTAAGCTTGTGAGCACAGAGAAGTTTGTATGGTGTCGACAGACCATGGGCCTTGTTTCTAGTGCCTAATTAATTTTTATTTGATTTCCTATGGATTGATTTACAATGTATAATGTCAAGTGAGAGAATGTTGGGATAAGGTTCCATTAACCTTGTAAATCCCAATATTATATTTATTCCATTTATTATATGTAATTTGTAATTATCCATGAGGAGATGTACTAGTTTCACTGGTAGGGATAATTTTGGAGTAACCAGAGGTAATTACAGAGTGACTTTTACTATTGGAAAATGTAAAAACTCAAAGTAAATGAGGGTAGGCTGTTAGACTTAGGGCACACAACTGAGAGGGGGGGTGAATTAGTTGTGCAAAACTTTCTCCAATTTACACACTTAAATCCTCTTAGTGATTAGTAGTATATTAAACATGAAACATAATGGATTCAAATCAAAAGTAGAAACTCATCAACACATAAGACACCAAGATTTTGATGTGGAAAACCTGGTTAAGGGAAAAACCACGAGGTGATTAACCCAAGAATGTATTCTCTGTTAGAAGAATAGAAAGAACAAAATGGCACCTGCCAATTAGGGCTCACTGCCCGAGCACACTGCTCACAAGAGCCTCACTCCCTACAAGAGACACACTGTCTACAAAGAAATAAGTATCACATACATGAACTAGAGAATAGCATCTTCACCATGCTTGAATTAGTTCCATTAAGCTCAATACTTCTGCTCTGCCTTTCGCTCTTCTCTTCGCTACCACACACTCATCTCCACATAAAAGGTGAGTTCAAACTGACTTCACAATCCCTTATTTATACAAGGCATCAACTTAGGAATGATCATCTAAGTCGGAAAACATTCATAAGACCATCCGACATATGCGTAACTCATCTAGTTGGCCTATCTCAAGAAGAACACCATCATACAGAATACTCTTCTATTGCGAGTTCCAACTTCAATGTGGACCACCAACACGAACTGGACACGATCCAAAGACTTCCACAAGCTTGCCTGAATCACCAAGAACATCCACACTTCTTCTGCTTACTAAAATCCTTCTCTCCTTCATCTGGAACCTTAAGAACACAGTCTGTCATAACTGTCACAAAAGAATAGATGCTTGCGGACCTTCAAACCATGCACCAATAGAGTTGATACACCACAAAGACTTCCTCAACACTCCCTTAAATCCGTAGAATAGGAAACTTCATTTCTGGATCTCACCAGACCTTTCTTATTACACTCTGTCACTTTTGAACACCTACCGGAACTGGTTTTACTTGAGCAGTCACAACTTCTTCATATCTTCATGCGGACCTCTGAAATCTCTATTGAATCACCTACAAACACATATCTACAAACCCTTTAATCTGCATCCTCTGATCATCATCCTATCTTGGACTTTTGTCTTACAGTCATCACTGTTCCTGATTGAGACTAATTTTCTTAATATCCTCAGCTCACAGCCATCTAGACCTTATCATTTATGTAACAAGAGTATGTTGACATCAATGACAACACCGGTTATGCCCATACTTGCAACAATCTCCCCCTTTGTATTGATGGCAACATATAATGTGAAAAACCATCAAGACAAGAACTTCTCCTTACTGTCACAACTCCCCCTATCAACAGAAACCATTCACATGTCTTCTCTCTCTTTACTGCTCCCCCTTTGATCAGCAACCACTTGTTTTTCACATGTCTTCTCTCTCCCTTTGACATCAATGGTAAAGGGCTCATACTTGCAATTCCAACACTATAGAATCATACATGCTGCTCCCCCTGAGTAGCAGCTCTCATCAATCTGGATCACAAGATATGACTGTGATTTCCACCGGACTGATGCACCTCAGTACACCTTAGTTCATCACCGAAGGGGCAATAACCCCTAACTTCTCCTTGAGATACTCAAAAGAGTCCTTATGCAAATGTTTAGTAAAGATATCTACAATCTGATCCTTAGAGGGCATAAACTCTAATCTGACTTGATTCTTGTTTACTTGCTCTCTCAAAAAGTGAAATTTGATAGATATATGCTTAGTCTTAGAATGCAACACCGGATTTTTAGATATATTTATAGCACTTGAATTATCACAGAAGATTGTGATAGGCTCCTCATACTCTACTTTAATATCTCTTAGCATCTGCTTCATCCACAAAACTTGAGTGCAACTACCTATTGCTGCAATGTATTCTGCTTTAGTTGTAGACAGGGATATTGCCTCTTATTTCTTACTTAGCCAAGAAACCAATCTCTTTCCCAAAAAGAATGCTCCACCATTGGTACTCTTCCGGTCATCCACGTCTCCTGCCCAATCTGCATCTGTATATGCATGAAGAGAGATATCATGATCTCTAGGATACCATAAACCATACTCAACTATTCCTTTTAGATACCTAAAAATCCTTTTGATTGCCATGACATGAGATTCTCTGGGATCAGCCTAGAATCTTATAATAGGACCAACAGCTTGCATAATATCTGGTCTAGCTTGAGTGAGATACAACAATCCTCCAATCATTGATATGTACTTTGTCTGGTCTACCTTAGGAGAGTCATCATCTTTGCTCAACTTACATCCAGCTGCCATGGGAGTATTCATTGGCTTTGAATCTTCCATTCCAAATTTCCTCAATAATTCTTTTACATATTTGGTCTAAGAAATAAAGATTCCTTTCTTTGTTTGAGTAATTTGTAGACCCAAGAAGAAATTCATTTCACCAAGCATAGACATCTCAAACTCACTTTTCATTTGATTTGCAAAAGCTTTACACATACTATCTCTTCCTCTGAAGATGATATCATCAACAAATACTTCAACAATCAAGATGTTTTCATGATCAATTTTGAAATATAGGTTACTGTCAACAGTACCTTTGTTGAAACCAATCTTCAAAAGATGCTTGTCCAATCTTTCATACCGGGCTCTTGGGGCTTGCTTTAATCCATACAATGCCTTCTTCAACTTACAGACCATATCACCATGATCAAGCAATTGAAATCCATCCAATTGCTCTATATACACTTCTTCTTCCAAGTCACCATTTAGAAAGGTAGACTTGACATCCATCTGATATACCTTGAAATCCTTGAAGGTAGCAAAGGCAAGGAATAATATGATTACTTCAATTCTTGCCACCGGAGCAAAAGTTTCTTCAAAATCAATTCCTTCTATTTGAGAGTAGCCCTTGCAGACCAATCTAGCTTTATTTCTGATTACTTCACCAACATCATTTAGTTTATTTCAGAAGACCCATTTGGTTCCAATCACATTCTTGTTTCTAAGTCTGGGAACAAGATCCCAAGTGTGATTTTTCTCAATTTGCATCAACTCTTCCTCCATTGCATTGGTCTATTTTTCATCATTGCAGGCTTCATTTATTGTCTTAGGTTCAATCTTTGAAATCAGACAATATTCATCTGAATTTTGAGCAATTTTCCTTCTAGTTTGCACAACTTTGCTTTTGTCACCTATGATCTGATCTTCAAAGTGGTTCAGTCTTACATACCTTGGAACTTTGGGAGCCTCTTGCACTTCTGCTTCTTGATTAGGCTCATTCAGACTTATCTCTTCTTCCTAATTTACCAGATCAATTTGAATCTGACTTTCAGAAGAGGATTGAATTCCTTGAACCAGAACACCATTCTGATCATCTTCATCATATTCATAAAACCTTGAGGGTTTCTCTATTCCCTCATCAACCTTCACATTTGTACTTTCTATCATCTTTCTTAGTCTCTTGTTATAACACTGGTATGCTTTGCTTTGAGTAGAGTAACCCAAGAATATTCCTTCATCACTTCTAGCATCAAACTTGCCTAGATCTTCATCTCTTTTGATGTAACATTTGCTACCAAAGACTCTGAAATATCTTACAGTAGGAGTAATGCCAAACCAAAGTTCATAAGGGGTCTTACCGGTATTGCTTCTGATTTGAACTCGATTGAGAGTATAGACTGCAGTGCTGACAGCTTCTCTCCAATAGATCTGAGGAACATTTGCTTCCATCATCATGGTCCTAGATGCTTCTTGGATGGTCCGGTTCCTTCTCTCCACTACTCCATTCTGCTGTGGAGTCCTAGGAGTAGATAACTGTCTCTTAATTCCATGTTTCTCACAGAACTCTATGAACTCACCGGATGTGAATTCTCCACCTCTATCAAACCTCAAACATTTCAACTTAAATCTTGTTTCATTCTCTACCATAGCCTTTAATATTTTGAATTTCTCAAGAGCTTATGATTTCTCCTTTAGAAAGGTTAGCCACATCATCCAGGAATAGTCATCAATTAGTAGCATGAAGTATCTATCACCTTGAATACTCCTGGTTTTTGCCAGACCACAAAGATCATTGTGAACTAAGTCCAATAATTCGGTAGAGGATAGTTCCTTGCTTTTGAATGAGACTCTGCTCAGCTTACCCAACTGACATTCCTTGCACAAGCTGTTAGTAGGTTTCACCAATTTTGGAAGATCTCTTACAGCCTAAGTATTTCTTATCTTGATAATATTATCAAAATTCACATGACACAACCTTCTATTTCATAACCAACTCTGATCAATTTGAACAAATAAGCAGCTTTTACCAGTACCAACCAAGTGGAAGATATTACCTTTAGTTTGAGTACCAGTTGCAATCTCTATTCCGGATCTTTCAAAGATTTTGCATTTTCCATCCTTGAATAAGAGATCATAGCCTTTGCCCACCAACTGTCCAACACTGAGAAGATTATGCTTCAAACCTTCAACATACAATACATTACCAGTTTTTTTTCTTCCATCAAAAGAAATAGTTCCTCTTCCTCTGATTCTACCAGCAAAATTATCACCAAACTTTACCACTCCTCCTTCATACCTTTCCAAATCTACAAACTTATTTTTGTCACCTATCATATGGTGAGAGCATCCACTGTCAATGACCCAATCATCCTTCTCTTCAATTTGGGCAGCCAGAGCTCTTTCCACAGTCTTAAGATTGATAGATACAGAGGACAATGGATCTTCTTCCTTAATGGCAATGAACACCCATTCATTTCCAATTTTTTTTCCTATCTCTGATTCATCATCTGTTACTCCTTCATTATCATCATCTTCATGTACATAGTAACAGTTCTTTTGGAACTTTGGTTTGTTAGGATTTTGCCTTGAAAATCTTTCCAGACACCTTGAGGCAAAATGACCAATCTTATTGCAATTAAAACACTTAAAAGGTAATTTTCCTTTATACTTACCGGATCCTCTTGGCAGCCTCTTTGCAATAAGGGCTTCAAGTTGAGTAGTTTCTACTTCTTCTTCTTCTAGATCTTTTCTTGCTTTTTCATACCATGACAATTTCCTTGAAGAATTCTCTCCCGGATCAAACCTTTGTTTACCTTTAACAGAGGCACTGGCTTTGAATGCAGATTAAGTCTTGGGGGGGTCGTCTCCAAACTCTGTCATTTCAAATGCAGTCAATTTTTCAGCCAATTGATCTCTTGTGACAGTTGTATGGGCTCTAAATTCTTCAATGGCAGTAGCCTTGATTTTGTAAGAAGCAGGAAGGGATCTAGAATTTTACCAACAATCTCATTTTCATCCAAGACTCCACTAGCATTTCTAATTCCACAAACCAGCTCATTCACTCTTGGCATAAAAGTGGTTATATTTTCATCATCTCTCATCTTCAATTTTTCAAATTTCCCTTTTAGACCCTGTAACCTTGCACATTTAATATACTGGTCTCCTTCATGCAAAAGTTCCAGTTTATTCCAAATCTCAAAGGCAGTTGGTAGGTCAATAACATTTGAGAGCTTTGAGTCAAATAATGCGCTTAGAAGAGCCTCTTTGGTCCACAGATTGTTTTCAGCATCTGTGATTTCATTTAGGGTTGTCGGACCACCCTGTGGAGGTACATACGCTTTTGTAACCATGGACCAATACATCATTCCCATATATTGCAAGTGACATTTCATGTGACCTTTCCAAAGAGCAAAGTTGGTTCCATCAAGCTTCGAACTATCCTTCTTGTAAGACGACATCCTAGATCTCCTCAAGCAGTTAAGCTCCTTTTAGAGGAACTTAGCTCTGATACCAATTGTTAGACTTAGGGAACACAACTGAGAGGGGGGGTAAATCAGTTGTGCAAAACTTTCTCCAATTTACACACTTAAATCCTCTTAGTGATTAGCAGTATATTAAACATGAAACATAATGGATTCAAATCAAAAGCAGAAACTCATCAACACATAAGACACCAAGATTTTGACGTGGAAAACTCAGATAAGGGAAAAACCATGGGGTGATTAACCCAAGAATGTATTCTCTGTTAGAAGAATAGAAAGAACAAAATGGCCCCTGCCAATTAGGGCTCACTACCCAAGCACACTGCTCACAAGAGGCTCACTGCCTACAAGAGACACACTGTCTACAAAGAAATAAGTATCACATACATGAACTGGAGAATAGCATCTTCACCATGCTTGAATCAGTTCCATTAAGCTCAATACTTTTGCACTGCCTTTCGCTCTCCTCTTCGCTACCACACACTCATCTCCAAATAAAAGGTGAGTTCAAACTGACTTCGCAATCCCTTATTTATGCAAGGCATCAACTTAGGAATGATCATCTAAGTCAACAAACATTCATAAGACCATCCGATAGATGCATAACTCATCCGATCGGCCTATCTCAAGAAGAACACCATTATACAGAATACTCTTCAATTGCGAGCTCCAACTTCAATGTGGACCACCAAAATGAACTGGACATGATCCAAAGACTTCCACAAGCTTGCCTGAATCACCAAGAACATCCACACTTCTTCTGCTCACTAAAATCCTTCTCTCCTTCATCTGGAACCTTAAGAACACAGTCTGTCATAACTGTCACAAAAGAATAGATGCTTACGGACCTTCAAACCATGTACCAATAGAGTTGATACACCACAAAGACTTCCTAAGCACTCCCTTAAATCCGCAGAATAGGAAACTTCATTTCTGGATCTCACCGGACCTTTCTTGTTACACTCTGTCACCTCTGAACACCTACCGGAACCGGTTTTACTTGAGCGGCCACAACTTCTTCATATCTTCATGTGGACCTCTAAAATCTCTCCTGGATCACCTACAGACAAATATCTACAAACCCTTTAATCCACATCCTCTGATCATCATCCTATCTTGGACTTGTTAGTGCCTGAATTGACTGGCAGTTTTTTGAGCAATTTTCATGCAGGCACTCTCCCTAAGTATCCAAAAAATGTTCTAAGTGTTGGACCTCCTCAGTATTTTTCAGCTGCAGCATCATATTTTCTTTGAGGAGGAGGTCATCATCATCATCTTGTCTTCGATGATGGTCTGCATCATCGTGTTCTCTGTCGACCGGTTTCTCATCGTCATCATCATATTTTATTGTCGGGTGATGTTTGGATATCATCCTGATCCTGCTGATGAGCTACAGTGCGCCCTGATTTGCTTGCGGGGGTGATTTTTCAAGTATCCGGTGATCTTCCAATTATCACCTTGCCCAGACATGATGATGATGTTGCCCCGATATTCTGAAGGGGTTATTCTTTGAGTTGTTCGACCTGACTTGTTCTTTCTTAAGGGTCATCATCATCATCATCATATTTCCAGTTATCACCGTGTTGCTTGCGGGGGTCATCATATTTTCTGCCTTCATGATATTTCGCCGGGGTGATATTTTTATCATCGGGTGATCTTGGTTATGATCATCCTGATGATGTTGTTGAAGAGTTCTAAGTGTGACCCGATATTCACTGGGGTCATCATATTTTGAACGTCAGGATGATCTTAGTCAATATCATCCTGATGATGTTGTATCACTTCATATTCGCTGTTTTATCATCCTGATGATACTGACGTCATTCTTATGTCAGGGTGATATCTTTTTCTCTGCCTATCTGCATCATGATATTTCCGAAGGAGGGGGTGATATTTTCATATCACCCGGGTGTATGTTTGTTCCAGCGTCATGATGATGCTGATATCAAGGAGATATCCGCCTGCCGGCTTCGTGCATTATCTAGTGGGGGTGATCTTTTCAAGCATCATCATATTCATCTATCGCCCCGATCTTATAGTGGAGCTACAGTGCAACCTGATATTTGTGCATCAGGATGATATTTCCAAATATCCGGTTGTCTTCCGAATATCATCCTGATGTTAATATGATGATGACGTCATCCGGATATGAGGAGGTGCGCAGTAGGCAGATATGCTGATGACGTCAGCAGGATATGATGATGATGTCATCAGGATGTTCATCGGCCAGACTTTTGGTATAGGCTCAGCAGGAGGATGTTCCTCCGATGGATCAGGTTGTGCCGATAAAGGCGATTATCATGCAGGTTATATTGCGATATGATGCTGACGTCAGGGTGATATTTCAAGCGACAGGATATCATGCTGCTGGAGGATGATGATGATGAAGTCTTATACTAGTGTCGTCAGGAGCAAAAGCACCGACATCATATATGCTCATGACCTAGTATATAAAGTGTTAAAGAGGTCATCGCGGGGTGCATGTGGGATAATTGATATCCTGCATTTTCAAATATCATGATGATGAATCTCGGCGGGAAATGGTTGCGATCGACTGTTAGATGTTTTTCCCAAGGCCGCAGGTTGGTGCGCCATTAATGGCGAAGGTTGCAGAGGTATGGGCGGATCTGGTACCCGATTGAAGGTGTACATCAGCGGACAGTGGCGCAGGGCTCGAGATATCTTCCTGTCTCCTCCCCTACCTGCTGCATTCATGTTTGGGCACCAATCTGGTAGTGTTTGAGCGCCATTTTCCTGATACTGTGTATCTGGCGGGATTTTTGGTCAACCTGGTAGTTAATGCTGAATACACCCTCCTGCTATATAATGCAGACGATGTTATTCATTCGAGGTTGTTGAAAGTTGAGGATTTTTGGCTCTGTAATCCAAAACCAGCTGATCTGGTTGCTCTGTACAGTCTAACTTGTGAGTTTATGTATCTCCTGTTGTACGATTTGGCATGAATCCACTGATTTCATGGTTGATCTTATATGAGTAATGCTATCTTAGCATGTGTTGTGTTAATTCTGTCTCCAGTATTGCATGTATTCTTCTTTTGAATCTGGATATTTGGGTAATGTTTAGATTCTAGAGCATAGAATTCCTATGTTGAATGTCTGATCTTTTAACTTCTGCTCAAGGGGTAGATTAAACTATTTTCAGGTTGAACATTGGGAAGGGTATACTGCAGTAGGGATGCCATAAGTAGAGATAACTTAACACTCTTCATTGGGAGATATATGTAAGGCAGATATCATGTGTATCCCCCTGAAATCCAGTTTTAGCTATTCATGCTGATCATTCACAGGTGTATGTCTACCGACTCCAAGCCCTGGATAGGCACCAATCATGCTGTGTTCTTGTGTTATACACCATGTCCAGCTTTGCATCCAAAATTCAAACTAAAACATTTCATACTTCCACCTGTTAGTTGTAGGAGTAGGATTAGGAACCCCCTACATGCTCTCATACCCAACCAGACACCATGTCCAAGAAAGTTGCCAGCCTTGTGATCTATCATACAGATCTTGGTCCATACATGAGAGTATTCTGCCTGTTGTTGTCAAGTTAGATCCTTCTATCTTTGAGCTAGTCAAGGTTACATCTTGAGTTATAGGGATCCCCCCCTTGGTGCGGCAGAACTAGAAGTGAAGGGGAGGCAGCTCACGCAACCTCCTGTATTTAGTTGGCTGAATCTGCCTGTGCATTAGAAGCGGCAAACCCTAATGCTGATTCAGAAGAAAAACCAACAGGACTTTTGTCTTACAGTCATCACTGTTCTTCACTGTTCCTGATTGAGACTAATTTTCTCAATATCCTCAGCTCACGGCTCATCCAGACCTTATCATTTATGCAACAAGAGTATGTTGACATCAATGACACACCGGTTAGGCCCATACTTGCAACATAGGCATGTTCCCTTGAGGAATATACTATTTTTGGCATGTGTGACAACTATCATAATGTTTGGTAAGTGAATCTATGTCGGCTACAAGTTGTCATAAGATTCTAAGATTCTATGATGCATATGACGGATATGTTAGTTGTATATTTGCTATATTTAGCCCAAGGTTCCTATCTTGGAAAGATACTCTTTTGTGGAATATATGATGGTTATGATGCATCATAAGATGTTGTAAGAGGCCAGATTTAGTTTTGGGCACCCAATCTTTGCATGGTTGTTTTTTGGACAAGTGTAAGATGCTTGTAAGATGGTAATTAATGTTTACAGGTTGGAGAATCTTAGGAGAGGGAAGGTGAACACCTAGGAGATGTTGGAAAACATCTCTATAAGTATTTTCCATGTATTTATTGCTACAATATAGATTTTAGGTACTCAGGTACTGCTGGAATGTTGCCAGATTGAAGACTTGTGTAGAGAGTTGTATAGTTGATGTATTGTACAATCTTGTTGAGATTAATACAAACTTGTGCCTCTTTCCTGGTGGAGTTTTTTAACTCGCAAAGGTTTTCTCCACGTAAACATTGTGTCATTGTGTTGAGTTCTTCATGTTGACATCTTTTCTATAGTGGGTTTTATGTTTTGTTACAATCTCCATTGTTAATGCACACTTAAAGATTGTTGAAATTTATTTGAATCAGATTTCCATTAAAGTAGTGTTGCTTTCATTTCTAACATTAGGATCTCGATTATCATTGTGTTCACTAAGATCCAAGGTATTGGTTTGATCTTTTATGTTTGCTTTGGAGGCATGTGTCTCATCATGACAAGTGTATGTTGATGGATCATGGATAGGGCTAGATGGAGGAGAAGTTTCTTTGCTTTGAAGGAAGGACATGACATGGGGTGAATGCTCAAGTAGGTCAACAAGACTTTCATTAGATTGAGTATGTAGGTCTTGGGTCTCTTGCTCATGAATGGTTGTGGAAGTATAAATAGGATCAAATTGTTCATGGATAGGTTCTTCATCATGAATAATAGATTGATAATGGAAAAGATAAATGTTATGGATGGGTTGAATGAAAGTAATTTGATCTTAATTGGGCTTGATGTTTCCACATGTTTAGGATTATACCCTTGACATAACTCTTGACTTTCTTGAATGGAAGTGGAAGTGGAAGGCTCTTGGAGAGGCTTGACATGTTCTCGATGGTCAATTGCATGAGGGCATGAAGAAGGTTGACTTGGGCTCATGGGGGGAGACTCTTGAATAGGTTCAAGGGGTTGTTGACTATATGAAGAGGTTGTGGGAATGGACATGGTGTTGGAACGCTCCTTGGTAGGCTCAAGGATAGGACTTTGATGACATGGCAATGGTTTATTCCTTGCTAGTAGCCCTTGGATCACATCCTTTGTAGGTGTATGGGTGGATGAATAGGTAACAAGGGAGGAAGTTGAAGGCTTAGGATTGTGATTAGGTGGAAGGCTAATTAGATTGGATGGATTAGGACTAGGAGTGGATAGGTCCCATGGTGGAGGGATAAAAGGGATGGAAGGTGTTGTTGGATTAGGGTTTTGACTTGGATTAGATGGAGGATCAAAGGGGTTGAATGGATTTGTGGATTTGGATAACTCTATATGTTTACTTTTGTAATGTTTGAAATTAGGGTGTGGATTTGATGGATTGGCAAGTGAATTGCATGGTGGTGTTGGGGTAGAAATAGGAGGATCTTGTTGAGAATGTGTGTCTCAAACTCACTGTAAAACCCTAGCTCCATTGTGTTGCATTCAACCTTTACAACAGTACTGCTAGGAGTAGATAAGAGAGGTGCGGGCTAGTGGTGTTTACCACCATCCTATAGGAGTGATGTTGGACAGTGGCTTGTGGTACTGTAGTGTTACTGCCACCCCGCAGTTGTTCAAAAATGGTCTTGCAGCAGTGTGGTATACCCCACAGCCTCGCAGTAGATAATGAACATGCTTGCGATAGTGTCGTATACCCCATGGCCCTGCGATGGATAGTAAACAAGTTTGTTGTGTTGTAGTGTATCTCGCTATCCTGTGAAGGTTAGTAAAGTGAGCCTGTGGTATTGTAGTTAAGACTGGGAATGATGGTTGAGATGGTGATAGATGATCAAGTCTAATATTGACATGTGGCACAAGTTTATTCGTTGATTGCACATCGTTGTTGTGAATCAACACAATCATTGGCCCAATGATTGAAATGCCTAATAATTACAATGTAACTGTCTGACGGATCTTACTGTTCATTGGACGACAAGGCAGTTTTGAGTCTGTTTAGTTGATATGGAAGCTGGAATGTCATTTCCATGTAACGCTTGAGAAGTTTGTATAAATACAGTAGTGCATTGAGTCAATACAGATTGAGAAAGAGATGAAAGGTGTGTCTGCCAAATTTTCTCCAGAGATGGAATAAGATGTAAATCCCCAGTAAAGGCTATGAGCCTGATATTGTATTGTGACATATACACTTGTTGCTGAATAATACAATGGCTCTATGTTTTGGAGTGTGGGGTTTTTTACCTAAAAGGGTTTTCCCCATGTAAGTCTTTGTGTTCTTGTCTTCTGCTCTGTCTTTCATGTTTAGTGATTATGTTTATTGAATCTATTTAATGTATGTTGTTGAAATTGGTTTAAATTGCAATCACTTTCCTCTAAGGGTTAATGTGGGAAACGGACTATGTCTGATTCCGCTTTATGGCATAGTAGTAAATGTTTTGAGGCAATCAAAAAAAATAATTGTTACTACAGACACTTATTGATCTGAGGTGCTCATTCTGGGATGAACAGTATTTTCCCTTCAATTGGTATCAGAGCCATGGTTTCTGGTTCTAGGTATTCCTTCTGTGAGGATTTCTTAGTATAGTAAACTTGAGGAAATATGAAGGAATCGACTGAAGATTGATCCTTTGTTGAGTGAAAGTTGTTTGATCTTTTGTGTTAGTTTCAGGAGACAACACGCAGCTTGAAGGATGGTGAAGACAGAGAATATGGAGTTGGTCACATTGAAATGATGTTGATCTGGAGCTCCTAATAGGTAGTGGAAAAATCCTAATGCATGGGGTGGGATTTTTTGCTTTGTGGTTGTGTTGTAACAAAGCTTTCATATTGGGTGTCTGTGTGAGAGGCTCCCTGGTGATATGGAGAAGCTTGTGTTGTTTTTTAGCTATGGAGTAATGTGCTTATGTTGGGTGTTTATTCTTGGTATTGAAAGGCATTATTTTTTGTTACCCTGATTGCATATAGGCTATGGAGTTGATCATTGGATGATCTGGAAGCTTCTGTAATAGCATGCCTCCCTTGAATGCATGTGCATGTTGGTGGTTGTGGAGTTGGCCTGAAATGGGCCTAGAGTTCTTGAACTCCTTTTTCCTTTTAAGGATGCATTGTACTTGCATGTCTCGGATTCATGTTTCTGGATCTGAGGGTTTTATAGATTTTCATAAAAAATCTATGGTTAATGCTCATCTATGATAATCCATTATTCTGGTTTAACTGCTATGGTGTTTTTGTTTCAGATTTTTGAGTTTTCCAGATGTGAAGTGGGTATGGATTTGCATGGGTGTTTTTTAAGACATGGTGGTTTTGCAAGTTTTACACAGTCAAGAGAAAAACTTGTGGTTTTGTGGAGCTGCAGTTAAGCTATTTTCTAGACACTAGATTTTGGGATGTTGCTGCATGAGATATTGCAGTTTTGCATGCATGCTTCGTGCATGGTGTGAGGAGGAGAGATTCTTTCTCTCCATGGGAGTGTTGGTACGTGATCTGTCACTTAGCATTTATGTGGTGACGCTTGGTGAATTCCTAGACTGTGGTGCTTGGGTTGTGGACCTAATTGGTGAATCAGATCTGAGCATGATATGGTTCTTGAGTCTTTTTGTCTACATGGTAATTCTCTTTTGAATCTCAGTTTGTTGATTACTAGTGCAATGATAGGTTTACATGTTTCAATGTATTGGATCTACGAGTTACGCAGTTTTGTAGGTGTGTAGAACCTATTGATTGCAGTGGGATAACTCAGAAGTGGACTATCTATATCCACAAGATTGATTCAGTGTTTATGCAGTATTGTTATTTGGCCTTGTCTGTGGTCACTTGTGTCTTGGTATGTTGCATTGGGATGAGAGGATGGATGATTAGAGTGCCTGGATAGTTGGTTATTTGATGCAAGAGCATCCAGTGGTGTAAGGGCAATCTTGCATCACCTAAAAAAAAGATGTGTTTCAAAATTGTTGATGTTCTTTCCATTTCTTTTCAAAATTTGTGGTTCTGGTTCCATAATCGCCTGAATAATGATGTAGAACTTTCAGTTTTTCCAAACTACTAAAAATAGTAACCTACTATTTTTAGAAAGTTTGCATTTGGGCATGGATTGAAGTGAAAATTTACAGAAAGTTACATAATAGAAATACAAGACCTTTGGCGAAGGAATCACGCGAAGATCATTTGCGAGCTGAAAGATATTAAAGTTTATGTTTCCCAAAAAAGGCCTAAAAATAATTCAAACTCAAGTTTGAGGCACTAAACGGCCCTGTACAGGCCTGAAAATGGCTAGAACTAGCAAAGCTGGCTCTTAGCACGTAGAGTACTCCACGAGCTTTCTGACGCATAAAATGGTTCGTCAATCGGATGCCCGGATCAAAAGTTATGGCTCTCGGAAGTTGACCTATTTTTGGAGGGAGATGCAAATTTTGAAATTAGGTTGTTGGCTGCCAAAAAGGCTATTAATAACCATTTTTGGGAACCCTGGGCGGTAGTAGAGTTAAGGGAACAAGTGTGGAGTCAAGAATAGGTAGGAAAATAGAAACCCTAGCTGATTTGGGGTTACAGAAGGTAGATGATTCCAGAGTCTTGTGAGAGGAAGTTGTAATGTGTTGCACCCTGTGGAGGATTGATTCCTCTTATTGTAATTGAGCTCATGTAATGTAATGAGTTGCCTAGATCAATAAAGAAAGTTCTATTTCCTATGTTCAATTTCTGTTGTGTGTTTTGTAATTTATCCCCTTCATCATTATTGGGACTTGTAGCATGTTTATCATGATGTCATGAATAGCTTGGTTACATAGTTTAGTGTGAGCTTTTGACAGTGATGGTTTTATCTTCTTGACTTGGAGATCTTGGTTCTACTTTATTCTTTTGTACTGCTAATATTGCAGGTGAAATATTTGATTGTGTTAGAGCTATGGATTATCTTCATTGAGAGGATGGTTATCATGATGCCTTGATAAGCTTGGTATTACAGTTTCAGTGGGAGCTTTGGCATTGATGTGAATTCATCACTTAGTGATGGATGATCTTCTTTAGTGTTGTAGATGTTACTAGGTGGAGCTCTTAGATCCTATTGTTGCAGAAGGGTTCTTTTGTATTTGCATGGACACTATTTGGAGATGGGTCATCTTCATGATATTGAAGATGTGTAACATCTTGGAGCCATGGAGGACTCATGGAGTCTTTGGTTGAGGTGTCAGTGGTGCTTGACAGGTGATGTTGGTTTAGAGTTTGTTTGTTTTATGTCATGGTATACTCTTGTTTATGCATTAGAGTTTCAACATGATACATTGCTCTTGAGACCATGCTATGTTCGCTTGGAGTATGGAATCTCCTAAGGGGGATGGTAAGATCATGATGTCATGACAAGTTCCTAATTCAGATGATTGGAGCTTTGATAGTGGACTAGTGATTCTCTGTGTTTTTGGTACATTGGTCATATGCTTGAGAACTTCATGATGGTGTAGTCATCCATTTGGAGTTTAACATGATATGATTGTTTGCAGGTGCTCATGGATACATAGAGAATGAGGTGAGGCTATATTTCTCTTAAGATGAGAGAAGTGTTGTTGAGATAGTTACTCTTGATGAGATTTCAACAGAACGTCCAAAGAGCCTACACCTTGGTTGGATGTGAGTTAAATAGAGAGATGAGAGGAGCTTGTTCTTAGAGAGAGTCTATGAGGCTTGGTGTATCTTAGTGGATCATTCTCATTCCCCACTCTCGGTTCACTCGGCAGAAAATGATTTGATAGGTATTGCCCATGTTATTTCAGATTCATTTTGTTTTATGCTTTTATTTCTCATGGATATGGATCTTGAGCTATAGTTTCTAGTTTTAGAGGGTTCATTTGAGGATTACTTGGAATGGTTATCTCCATAGGTATATGGTTTGCTCTTATGAGAAGTTTTGGAGATGTTATATGGGCTGATTTCCTGAGATAGGAAATGGAGTAGTTTGATCTTCTTTGAGAAGCTTACATCCATGTAGTTACATGATATATATGTTGTGTTTGACCTCTTGAGATTGAACATTTTTGGGTGTTGTTATGTTGTTCTCTTTGGGGTTTTATGGAGTAGATCAGACTTGACACAATTGGCTCTTAGAGGTGTATGTAGGAGGATTTTCTATAGGTCTATGATGTGCAGAGTTTCTCTCTTTGTCTCAGTTATCTTCCTAGATGGTTGGTTTCACATTATATTGATTTGAGGTTTAGTTGGAGCTATTGTGATCACTAGCTTGTGGTCATGTGTTTTCAC
Organism: Cunninghamia lanceolata; assembly: GCA_027924645.1. Classification (NCBI taxonomy): domain Eukaryota; kingdom Viridiplantae; phylum Streptophyta; class Pinopsida; order Cupressales; family Cupressaceae; genus Cunninghamia; species Cunninghamia lanceolata. The sequence continues at coordinate 5,396,587 of BSBN01001215.1, forward strand.
TTATGGTCTTGGGTGATGACATGGAGGTTCCTTTATCTCTTTTGTTTGTTGAGTGTAGAGAACTTGGGAGAGCTATGGAGACTTGTGGTGAGACTTGTTCTTACAGGTTATTGATTTATAGGTTTTGCATATCATTTTGGATGGTTCCTTGGTACTACATGTTGTTGTTTACACTTTCTATATGACGTTATTGGTAGACTTGTTATGCCTTGATCTTTTTCAGATTTGCACTACCGATGCAGTGGGAGCTCTTAGATGTGTATGTCATTCTTAGACAGATTTGCACATGGAGCTTATGATTGCAGTTTATGGGTGTATATATATTTATGGCATGAGTTTACTATGTTTTGTATACCTTGAAGGTATGAGTGATTGGATGGATTAGCGCTTTCTATGTGTGCTATTTTCAATCATGTGGGCTAATTAGCAGGATGAGAGCAATCAATTTCTTAGTTGTTATTCTATCTGATGTTCTATCTTTTTTTCTAGAGGATGTCTTCACAGTTGTGTTCAGGTTGAATCTTTGAAGTTTATGTTGTTGATGCTTTTGTATAGATTGTGCGCATAGTGGAGTGGTGGTAGTATTATGTAGCCTTTGCTATCAGGTGGATCTGATGCTTGTGTTCTTTAGACTAGTGCATATGCGCCTTGGCTTGTTCCTTTTCATTTGGTAGATGGTTGGAACTGTTACCTGAGATGGTGAACATCTTAGATGTTGTTGCAGGTATCTTGGTTAGAGCACGGAAGCATTGTTTAAGATTCTTGAGATTTCATGTATGGATGTGATGATCTGATTCAGTGACTTCAAGCATTGGATGGGGTTTAGTCAGTTCTTCATCAAGTGGGAGAATGTTGAGAATGTGTGTTTCAAACTCACTGTAAAACCCTAGCTCCATTGTGTTGTATTTGGCCTTTACCATAGTACCATTGGGAGCATATAAGAGAGGTGCAGGTTGGTGGTGTTTACCGCCATCTGCGGGAGTGACATTGGACAGTGGCTTGTGGTAGTGCGGTGTTACCGCCACCCCACAGCTGTTCAGAAATGGTCTTGTGGTAGTACGGTATGCCCCATGGCCTTGCAATGGATTATGAACATGCCTATGGTAGTGTGGTATACCCTGCAGCCCCACAATGGACAGTAAAAGAGTGTGCAGTGTTGCAGTGTATCCCACTATCCCACGAAGGTTAGTAAAGTGAGCTTGTAGTATGGCAGTTGAGACTAGGAATGACGGTTGAGATGGTGATAGACAATCAAGTCTAATATTGACATGTGACACAAGTTTATTTGTTGATTGCACATCATTGTTGTGAATCAACATGATCATTGGCCCAACGATTGAAACGCCTGATAACAATGTAACTGTCTGATGGAACTTGTTGTTCATTGGATGACAAGGTGGTTCTAATTTTGTTGAGTTGATATGGAAGCTGGAATGGTGTTTCCATGTAACACTTGAGAAGTTTGTACAAATGTAGTAGTGCATTGAGTTGATATAGATTGAGAAGGAGAGGAGAGGTGTGTCTGCCTAATTTTCTCTAGAGATGGAACAAGATGTAAATCTCCAGTAAAGGCTATGAGCTTTATATTGTATTGTAAATTGTACACTTGTTGCTAAATAATACCATGGCTCTATGTTTTGGAGTGTGGGGTTTTTAACCCAAAAGGGTTTTCCCCACATAAGTCTTTGTGTTCTTGTCTTCTGCTCTGTCTTTTATGTTTAGTGATTCTATTTATTGAATCTGTTTAATGTATGTTGTTGAAACTGGTTTAAATTGTAATCACTTTCCTCTAAGAGTTAATGTGGGAAATGAACTATGTATGATTCCATTTTATGGCATAGTATATGTGTTTTGAGGCAATCAGAAAAAATGATTATTACTGCATACACTTACTGATCTTAGGTGCTTATTCTGGGATGAACATTATTTTCCCTTCAGAGCTTGGATTGGCATGTGATTAGATGGTGGTATAATATACTTATAGGTGGGATATGCTAGACTAGTGTTCCCCTTATCAAAGGTATGACGGCTTGAAGGCATTTGATCTTGTTGCAAAGGTGGACTTGGGATCACATGTTCTTGTTGTGGGGTGAATTGATAGATTGATGTGGCATTGACATGATAGGTGGATGGATTGGATTGGTATGAAGTGGAGAGGGATGATGATGGAGGTGACACATAGGATTTGTTCATGAGACTTGGATCATCACTAGAATTTGAAGGAGGGCTACATTAGAGTATGAGCTTAGGTCTAGGATTTGTCTCATCATTAGAGTATGAGATTAGAGTATGATTAGGTATGAGGTGATTGGGATATGACAAGGATGATTAGGGTTTTGATTAGGATGAAATGACAAGGATGAATAGGGTTTGATTAGGATGGAATGACTTGGAATGAATGTGATAAAAAGAATGTTTAGAATGATTGGCTTATGTGTTTGTGTTTATAGATTGATTTGGAAATTTGAAAACAAATGATTCCACATATACACACATGCAAGACACATAATCATGTTTTGAATTTGAAATTTGAATGTGATGATTAGGAAAACACTTGAAGACACGTCAACAATCCTAGATTAGTCAAGTAGGTATGGCCAATTGGGTCTTACTTTAGGATATACAAGTTGACTAAGGATGTCCCCAATATACTCAAGGTACAAGCAGACCCAATTCTGTGAAATGAAAGTGAAATAATGCTAAACCACCGGGAGAAAGGGGTAACCCGCCCTTCACCTTCACTTCCCAAAGTTATAAAGTTCTTTGGGGCTTAGCTCAAATGGCAAGATTTCAACTTCCAAAGAGGGTGCCTTTCGATTCACACCTCATTTTTTATACTCCATCATAACACTAGAGTTGAGGTCATCCCTTGGAGTGGTGTGTCTCCAAGTAGGCCTCCTAGGAAAGGATGACGAAAGTGAATCTAGTGGGTGCTTATGATCTCCAAGATCACCTTGCGGTGTGAGGAGAGAACATACACACGCACACTTGATTCAACTCACACTTGTTAATTTCCCTTAGAAAATTAAATGTGTGGTGTGAAAATAAATGGATGAAAAGTGTTTTTGATTCTCAAGGTTTCACGAAGCGTATGAGAAGAGCATACACACCTTCGATCACATTCAAGTTCACCAAACAATGCAAGCACTTGTTCGTTTTAATCCCAAGTCAAAATGTGTGATGGAAGACAATGGTTTGTTTTAAGCCTGATTTTGATGTGTGAATGAAGACAAAAGTTTGTTTTAGTACCTAAAATCCAAATGTGAGAGCAAACAAATGTTCTTTTTATGCCCAAATTGAAGTGTGTTTACAAACAATGATTATGAAGAAATGAAAAGAGATGAAAGATGAATGGAGTGCACCTAAATATTTTCATCCTTAAATCTACTATTGTGACTGATGCTAATGATGTTCCAATGCTATATGACCACCTGAAAGTTATCAAAACCAAGAACAAACAAGAAACTTGCATACCCTAGTGCATTATGTGAAGAATGAGCAATTTGATGAAATCTGATGTTAGATGAATAGTTACATAAAAATGGATTACATATTAAGAAAATTTAGGAAATTCTAAGCTATTTTAAAAAAAAATGCACTAAAATATGATAAAAATTGCTCAAGATATGCTCACTTGAAGTTTAAAACTAGGGTTGAACTTGACTGTGAACAATATGCAAACCTAGAAGAATTTGATGATTAAACCTATAGCACCGCAAAGTTGGCTGAGTCACCTTTCCAATGAGTCTTTTTTTGTGAAATTCTAATCTCGTATGACGATGTTATGAAGAAAAGAAAAAAATGCCCTATTAGGGTATGTAGAAGGTGACAATAAGACTAGCATGTTGAAGTAAACCGCTAGCTATTTTAGGAAAAGTGGTCACATGGACCGGCGGTTGAAGCTGAGGGTTATAGTTTGTGTGGTGGTTTGAGTAAGTGGGGGCCTTGGTCACTAATATGACCAAGGGCTGAACTGAATAAAAAAAATAAAAAATAAAAAGGAAATAAGAGGGGGCCAAATGCTCTAGCCCCTCCTCTGATTAGCAAAGGAACCGTGGGCTCTGGTCTAGCCCCACCCCCCACATGGCTTTATTTTCTTTTTTTTTTGTTTTAGTACATACAATGAGGGATTTAAAGCCCTAAAAACATAGGGTCAACATTTTTTCAGGAGGTTGACCAAGGATTATTAGCCATTGACTATGTTGTTGTGGGTGGACAATGACCATGAAGGTCGATGCATTCAGTGAAGGGGAGCGGTGAACGGAAGGAAATGGTGGTGGCAAGGATAGGTGACTAGGAGTGGGGATGCCAAGGTTAGGTTTTTAGCAATGGCGATCGAGAAGAAATTTTAGGCGGTGACCAATTGCCAGTGGCAGTCGGTAGAGAGAATTTGGGGTTTTAGCAGGCAAGTAGATTTAGGGTTTAGGCAGATAGTGGAGTATGAAGCAGTGGAAAATGGGGGTCTATGGGAGTTACAGGGAATTTAAAGAGGTTGGCAAGAAATCTAAGGTCAATAGAGGATTGAAACATGGAGTTAATAGTAATACACAAGCTTTAACCTGCAACACAGAATTGTTAGCCCCTCAAATCAAACAACAAAAAATTAGAAATTTCGACTAGACCCCTGCACAGGGGTCGTACTGGTCTGTACGGATCCATACGATATGGCCCTGCGATAGGGGCCAAACTAAAAAAATTCAATTTTTTCTTGCAACAAAATATCAAGTGTTATATGTTGTTTTTTTTGCTTGTGAGGCCTCCCAAACGCAACAGTGAGGTCCGTTTCAGCCCTAGAGTCACCTACAAAAGTCAAGTTCCTAAAATCAACAAAAAATGTTAGATTTGTAAATATTCACGTCAAGTTCACCAATGTAGCTAGGGTAAAAATCAGGGCAATGAATCAGAAACATGTAATCTTTAAACCTTAAAAAGCACAATGAAGTACAAGATAGCATAGAAATCAAAATGACAAAGCAAACCAAAAATAAATCTCTACACTAAGCTTGACTCTCCTCCATTGCTCTTCTCAATCTGGTATAGGAATACATTATTTCAAATGATGAATGTTGATTGCTCATTCCAGTTGCATAACAATACTCAAAAACTGAATCCTAGAGGAAATTCAACAGGATGAGGCTACTTGAAACTCATTGATGCAAATGGCTTAGGTGAGGCTTGATTTATAGGAAGTGAGTGATTTGAATGAAGGGCTATGATTGAAAGTTGAAATGAACGATGTCGATAGCTAGGATTGAATAGGGTTTCCCACTCCATGAGGAGTTGTAGTCATATGACAAGTGTAGGGTAGACCTAATTTAAATAAAAGATTATTTAAATTAGTGGGACATGTGAAGTGTATTAAATGAAAAATGTATTATGTGACATGTGTTGCAATGTGGTGAAAGGTGAGGATAAATTCAAATATTTTATTTGAATTAGTTGGAACATGTGAAAGTGAAATTAATTAAAAAATAAGATTTATTTAATTAATTGTCTAGTGGGATAAATGGGATTAGTAGTGGGATTAGGACAAAATGTCATATGATGTCTCTAGTAATGTGTCGACTAGGTAATGGTCAAGAATGGACAATTTTAAGTGTCTACACCTTCCATCGCATTACCTCTACCTGACCTATCACCTAAATAGTATTAAAGGTTGCCACCCTGCTTCACCTAACTTCAAGCAAACTATTGCAAAGGGTAAGCAAATGAGGGAACATAGTTACAATAGAGGGTGACCATCCCAAGAATCATACTAGAAAAAAGCCTCAGAGCCACCATTACAAATCCAGAAAAATTCATCCTTGGTAATTTTTGCCCCTTTTTTTAGGGTATCCCAAATCATAGATCCCTTCCCCAAAAGGCTATATCAAGGCACATTAGAGGGGTCCACCCCTGGAAGGTACTTGTGAGTGAGAATACAAGCCCAAACCTGATCCTAGAAAGTGCACCATCTCCAATACAATTTGGCAGTTAAGACTTGTAGGCCTCATCCCAAGGCCTCCCTCCTGCTTTAGCCTACAAACAAATTCCCACTTAACTAGACTTCACTTCAAAAAGGACAAATTACCTACCCAAAGAAATTGTCGGGCAAGGGCATCAAACTCCTTGGTAAAACTTAAGGGAGCAACCTGCACAAAGCACCTATAAATAGGGAGGGCTTGAACCACCAAGTTTAGCAGCGTCACCTGCCTAGCTGACGAGATCCATCTATAAGTCCAATGACTAATCCTCCTGCGAAACTTATCCAGAATCTCTTGTCATGTCTCCCTCGATTGGGACCCCACAACAATGGGAATCCCAAGATACTTCAAAGGAAGAGAACCAATCTGAAAATGAAGAATCTGAGCAATCCTGGTTTGGATAAGCCAAGGGGTATTGAAGAAGAAGATGGAAGACTTATCCTCATTAATATTTTGTCTAGAGGCAGCCAAATAGGTATCCAAAGCTTTCTTTAAACTCACAGCTTTATTAATTCTGGCCAAGCCCATCAAGGTAGTATCATCCACAAACTGAATATGAGAGTGAGGAGGCAGACTATTACCACAATTCCATCCCTGAATCAGCCCTTGACTAACTTGAGACTTGATAAATCTACCCAGTCCTTCTACCATAATAATGAATAGATAAGGAGATAAGGGATCCCCTTGACGGTGTTGGGAATTAAGGCATCTCAACCTTGGTAATTCCTTGTATTTATTATTGTAATGTAATTTATTTATTTAGCCTATGTTGTATTTTTGTTGCACATCCTATTTTGTCATTTAGTGTGAAGTGGCATGATGAGTTGTCACTCCACTTGTAAGATGACTAGGATGGTCAACACACTTCATGTGGAGATAGGCATCCCTTTTGTGTTGTAGAGGTTTTCTACCATGTGTTGGCATCTTAACTAGTGTGTAAATGAATCTTGACCAAAATAGTTATGAAAGATTCCTATGACAGAATCTATGACATGTAAGAGTCAAAAATAGAAGGTTCTATGACAGGTGAAGACATGTGTCACAAGACATCTTGGAAGAAGGCATCTTTGGGTGCCCCAAGGAGGATTATGACATGTTGTAAGAGAATATGCTATTTAAAGCCTATTTATGACAGATTCTCTTACAGCTATAAGATATGACAGCTATGACAGATTCTATGACGGTCGTAAGTGTTGTAGGAGTATTTGTCATTGCCCAACTTGGGAATAGGAAACCTTTTTGCAATGGGGTGACATGACAAGTGCCAGGAACATCCTACAATGTTGGACAAGTGTCCATAGGCATGGGTTTTGGGCCATGAAGCCATGTTGGACACCCATCTCAAGATAGAGCCATTTTTGCCTTGTATCTTCTATATAAACAGGTGCTTTGGAGAGATGTATTATGTGATTGACAGGTACTATTTTACTGCCAAATTGTCTCCAAATATGAGTGTCAAAGACTCCTACAAGAGCATTTGCTCTGAAAGTGTATTGTAACCTTGATTGTTTACTGGAATACATTTGAGTTGTGTTTTGGAGTGTGGGGTTTTTCACCCCTAAGGGTTTTCCCCATGTATATCTTGTCTCTCTTCTTCTATCTTACATTCTTGTGTATGTGTTCACTGCAATATCTCTACTGTTGGGTTAACATTGTTGCAATTGTAAATATTAAAACAAATTTGCACTCATCTCTCCTCATTAGATTAGTGTAGGAAGCGATTTTAGCACACCTAGCTTCCTTTCAGTTGGTATCAAAGCTTGATCACCTTTGGTCCTAGTTGTTGGGTAGGGGTTTTTTGAGCTAATCTTAGGTTGAGTGGGAGCTTTGTGCAGAGCATTCTGTAATCTTGTTGCAAGAAAGAGATGGCAAGCACATCCGGAAGATTAGAGGTAGAGAAATTCAATGGCACTAATTTTAAGTTATGGAAACTTAAGATGGAAGACATGCTTGTTGATAGTGACCTATGGGAAACCATATCCGGTGTAAAACCAGCTGCAATGGCACAAGATGATTTGGATTTCAAAGATCGAAAGGCTAAGGGTCTCATAAGACTCAATCTAGCTGATTTTATCTTGTTAAATGTCCATCAGGAGAAGAGCACAAAAGTCCTTTGGAAGAAGCTAGGTGATGTTTATTAGGCCAAATCCCTGGTGAACAAGCTTTTTTTGAGAAAGAAGTTGTATTCTCTGAAGATGGAGGATGGAGGATCTGTTGCAGATCACCTAAATGCCTTCAACATTTTAATTGCACAATTGATATCAGTTGGTGTGAAGATAGAGGAGGAGGATCATTGTATGACCTAGCTTTGTTCTTTACCAGACTTGTGGGATCATCTTGTTATGGCTATTGGGAGCACCACATCCACTTTCATAATGGATGAAGTGGTATCTTTGTTGTTATCTGAAGCGATGCAGAGAAAGTCTTCTTAGGCAGCCAAAGAGGCTCTTGCAGTTCGTGGAAGACCCCAGGAAAAATGGAAAAAGAAGGACAATAAAGCTGAGAAGGGTAGATCCAAAACCCATGAGAGATCCAAATCTCCTGGAAAGTCCAAGGCTCTCTATTGGAACTGTGGAAAAAATGGGCATTTCTGAAAGGAATGCAAGGAAGAAAAGAAAAAAAAGAAGAAGAATGCCCCAGATTCAGATTCTAACAAATCACAAGATGATGGTGATGCCTTCATCACAGCCCTAGCCACCCATGCATCTGATGATGTGTGGTTAATTGATTCTAGTGCATCATTCCACATGACCTCACATTGAAGCTGGTTCACAAAGTATGAAGATATTGATGGTGGAAGAGTGTACCTAGGTGACGATTCTCATCTAAAGATTGTTGGTTGTGGAAGAGTCTCAATCTGATTCCTTGATGGACGAGTGAAGGGGATCACTGGAGTTATGCACATCCCAGGCTTGGCACAGAACATGCTTTTTGTAAGTATGTTGAATGATGCAGGTGTGTAGGTTATCTTTTTGAAGGATGGATGCAAGATGACTAGAGGATCTATGGTGCTTGTGAAGGGTACTCGGAGAGGTACTCTATTTCAGCTGGAGGCATGTACTTCAAAGTGCAATAGTTCTTCTGACTCAAAGAAAAGAGATACAATCACTTCATCCCCACCATTTGAACGAGCAGTGAAGAAATCTAGTGTAACACATTCTAATGGTAGTGCACATGCTTTGGAAGTTAAACTTCCTGCTGAAAAGACTATGTTATGGCATTTGAGATATGGCCACATTGGTGAGAAGGGTCTTAGAACCCTAAAAAATAAAAACCTCATTGAGGGGTTAAATGATTATAATCTCAAGTTTGACTTTTGTGAACATTGTGTATATGAAAAGCAAAACCGTGTTCAATTTTACTCTAGTTCTCACAAGTCTTTTGGTGTATTCGATCTTATTCCTTCTGATGTGTTTGGTCCTGTTAATGTTCCTTTGATTTCCAAATCTGTATATTTTGTATCTTTCATAGATGATTACAGTATAAGGACATGGGTTTATTTTATTAGAAGCAAGACTGAAGCCTTTAGTCGGTTTAAAGAGTTTAAAGCTTTTGCTGAAAATTAGACTAGTAAAAAGATTAAGTGTTTGAGAACTAATAATGGTGGTGAGTTTTGTTTGGTAGAGCTCAATAAGTACTGTAAAGAGCAAGGGATTGAAAGACATAAGAGAACTCCATACACCATGCAACAAAATCAAGTTGCATAGAGGATGAACAGGACACTGATGGAGAAGGCTAGGAGTGTGCTTAGTGGAGCAAGCCTCGAACAAAAGTTTTGGGCTGAAGCTGTAGCCACTGCATGCTATCTAGTAAACAGGTCTCCTACATCATCTCTTGTTGGTAAAACACCTATGGAGGTGTGGTCTGGTAAGAAGCCTTCAGTTAGACATCTTCATATTTTTGGTTGTGAGGCATATGCACATGTGCCTAGGGAGAAACAGTCTAAATTGGAGAACAAGGCTATTAAGTGTATTTTCATTGGCTATGGTGTCAATGTGAAAAGATACAATCTTTGGGATCCTATGGCTGAAAAAGTGTTGTATTGTAGAAGTGTTGTCTTCAGAGAGCTAACACCTTCTTCCATTGTTCTACACCCAGAACAGATAGAAAAGAAAGAAGATGTGGTTCAGTTTCCTTCTACCCCTGAGAAGACTGAACTGACAGACCCTGTGAGACCTGATGATGAGGAGAGCTCTAGTAGATTTGAAAGTTCAGAAAAAGAAGCAAAACCTCAACCTCATCCATTGAGGTCTACACAAACAAGAAAGTGACTTGATAGGTTTGGTTATTCATTACTTGATTCTACTTGTGCTTTTGCCTTGCTTACTAACACTGATGAGCCTAGAACTATGACAGAGGCTGATGAGTGCTAGGTAGCACCCATGAAATGTACCTTTTTACCTTTGTTTTTCCTTCCTTCTTATTCCATTGTCCTGATGACTACACCAAAATAGATTAACAAGATTGTTCTAATTATGATTAATAAGAGATGGATTACTTAAAATCATGATTTCTTATTGAGGGACTAATGTGCACTAAATTAATGAAAATATGCAGAATTTATCTCTTTTTGAATCTACAGGTACAGATGTTCAGGTCCTAATAATCTCCAGAGCTGACAGATGGATCCTGCACCAGTCTCCAATATTTTCCAATATGATTGGAGAATTTTGAGATAAAGGGGGAGAATCATCTCTGAAGCTAGACTGAAGTCAAAAGCATATCTCTGGAGCTGAACAGAAGGTCGTAAAGCATATCTCTAGAGCTGTAGACAAAAGTACACACCTCCAAAGTCTCAACATAGATGCAGATTTCCAGCGTACTACCAGTCACCACTTCCAGTAGTAATTGGGGTATTCCAAATATTACTCAATCAGCACCTGAGTAATCCGATGAAGACCATAGTTAATTGTTGGAAGTTTATCTTTCTTTTGATTTTGCATGAGTTCTTGACAAACTAATTTAAGTACCTAGGGCCTCATTGTATAGTTGTATTTGAAACTAAGACTCAGGTTTAGTGAGACTGTTGTTCCACTAAATTTATTTTAATTGCATGAATGTTTACTCTGTAGTTAAACAGTTAGTAGAATAAGAGATTGGTATTATCTCATAGATGAACTAATAGTTAAGGTAAGTAATATCTCATCACTAGATTAGATATAAACTTACAAAGGTAGCAGTAGAACAGAGAGTGAATTATTGTTATTGTAATCTCATTTTGATATAGAAAATTTTTGAATACAAAAGCTGATGGAATTGGACTGAAAGAAAATTGTGATATTACTTTCTTGTGTTGATTCTTTACTTTAGTCTTCAGCCCTAAGGGTGTGGAGCAAGGGCCCACTCTCACCACCAAGGTAGTAGTTTAGTACTATTGTTTTGTCATTTCAAATTCTGTTTAAGGAGATAGTTACTTTTTTCATAGATAAATGCATGTTTCAGTTGAAAGGAATAGTATAGGTTTCCTTTAGAAATTCAATGTTCAGTTTCTTTTTTTTTATATTCTTGGAATTCATTTTCATAGCAGATAGATCAGTAATGTTATTTTCTTTAATGACTAAAGATCATTAGAGTTAGTTAAATAAACTGGCGACTATAGGATTCCTAATTACAAATAGCCATGGACACAGCCTTGGATTTGACAAAATGAAATATGACTAATGCCAAGGACCAACAACCCTTGTTAGAGGCTATGGGCATGAAAGATTCAAGTTCCTGGAAGGAGGCCATGGAAGATGACATGGCTTCTTTGGAAAAGAATAAAACATTGGACTTGGTGCCTTTGCCTGAAGGATGAAAACCTATTGGATGCAAATGGGTGTTCAAGAAGAAATTTGATGTAGACGGTAGTGTTGAAAAGTACAAGGCCAGACTGGTTGCGAAGGGGTATTCACAAGTGGAGGGAATTGATTATGGTGAAATTTTCTCTCCCATTACAAAGCTAGAATCTATTCAGTTCTTATTATCTCTTGCAGCAGCTTATGACTTAGACGTGGAGCAAATGGATGTGAAGACAATATTCCTTCATAGTGATTTGGAGGAAGAGATTTACATGTCACAACCAGAGCATTACATAGAGAAAGGTAAAGAAAATTTAGTTTACAAGTTGAAAAAGTCTTTGTATGGTTTGAAGCAGTCTCCTAAGATGTGGTACTCAAAATTTGATGCCTTTGTGTTGTCAGTTGGATCTCTGAGATGAAAATCAGATCATTGTGTGTATTTTAAGTTTGACAATGATCACATTCTCATTATTGCATTGTGTGTTGATGATATGTTGTTAATTGGGAATGGTAAGAATGTGATTTCTAATTTGAAGTCTTAGTTGTTACTACAGTTTGAGATGAAAAATCTAGGGGTATCCAGGTACATTCTAGGAATAGAAATCAAAAGAGACATAGCTAATAGAAAACTTTGGTTAAGCCAGAGTAAGTATGTGAAGACCGTGTTGGATAGGTTCAGCATGGCAGATTGTAGACCATTGTGTGTCCCTGTTTCTTTGGGGACAAAGTTGTCTATTAATGATTGTCCAAAATCTCCTAGTGACATGGAGGACATGAGCAAAGTACCTTATGTTAGTGTTGTTGGTAGTTTGATGTATGATATGGTCTGACAAGACCATACATTGCCCAAGCAGTGGGAGTCCTTAGTCGATTTATGGCTAATCCTGGATGAGTACATTGAATGCAGTTAAGCGAGTGTTTAGATATTTGAGGGGTACTTCCAAGTATTCCATATGTTATCATGGCAATGCTACAAGGCCTCCGCATTCTACTTGTATTCGTGGATTTGTGGATTCTGATTGGGCAGGTGACATTAACAGCAGGAGATCCACTAGTGCCTATGTGTTCACTATGTTTGGTGGTGCAGTTAGTTGGATGAGTAAGTGACAACCTGTGGTTGCTTTGTCCATGACAGAAACTGAGTCTATGGAAGAAACTCATGCTTGTAAGGAAATCATTTGGCTTAAGAGATTGTGTTCAGATATTGGTGTTGATGCAGGACAGATTACGATTTGTTGTGACAGTCAGAGTCTGATTTGCCTAGTAAAAAATCTAACTTTTCGTGCTAGAACAAAGCATATTGATGTACAGTTTCACTTCATGTGAGACATGGTAGAGGATGGGAAGGTGAATTTGGAGAAGGTAGACACTTTGAAGAATGTTGCAGATGCATTAATGAAACCAGTGGGCACAGAGAAGTTCGGATGGTGTTCAGAGTCTATGGGCCTCTTGCCCTATAGCAGTTAAATCTTGTTATTTCTATTGGCTCTTACAAGGTGTTTGACAAGTGGGAGAATGTTGGGAATTAAGGTGTCTCAACCTTGGTAATTCCTTGTATTTATTATTGTAATGTAATTTATTTATTTAGCCTATGTTGTATTTTTGTTGCACATCCTATTTTGTCATTTAGTGTAAAGTGGCACGATGAGTTGTCACTCCACTTGTAAGATGACTAGGATGGTCAACACACTCCATGTGGAGATAGGTATCCCTTTTGTGTGGTAGAGGTTTTCTGCCATGTGTCGGCATCTTGACTAGTGTGTAAGTGAATCTTGACCGAAATGGTTATGACAGAATCTATGACATGTAAGAGTCAGAAATAGAAGGTTCTATGATAGGTGAAGACATGTGTCACAAAGCATCTTAGAAGAAGGCATCTTTTGATGCCCCAAGGAGTGTTATGACATGTTGTAAGAGAATATTCTATTTATAGCCTGTTTATGACAGATTCTCTTACAGCTGTAAGATATGACAGCTATGACAGATTCTATGATGGTCGTAAGTGTCGTAAGAGTACCTGTCATTGCCCAACTTGGGAATAGGTGACCTCTTTGGAATGGGGTGACTTGAAAAGTGTTAGGAACATCCTACAGTGTTGGAAAAGTGTCCATAGGCATGGGTTTTGGGCCATGAGGCCATGTTGGATGCCCATCTCAAGATAGATCCATTTTTGCCTTGTATCTTCTATATAAATAGGTGCTTTGGAGAGGAGACGTATTATGTGATTGATAGGTACTATTATGCTACCAGATTGTCTCTACATACGAGTGTCAAAGACTCCTGCAAGAGCATTGGCTCTGAAACTGTATTGTAACCTTGATTGTTTACCGGAATACATTTGAGCTATGTTTTGGAGTGTGGGGTTTTTCACCCGTAAGGGTTTTCCCCATGTATATCTTGTCTCTCTCTTCTTTTGTCTTACATTCTTGTGTATGTGTTTTGTACAATATCTTTGTTGTTGGGTTAACATTGTTGTAAATGTAAAAATTAAAATGAATTTGCACTCATCTCTCTTCATTAGATTAGTGTAGGAAGCTATTTCCGCACACCTAGTCTCCTTTCAGACGGAGGCCTCTAGATGCTCCAAATAATTCAGAAGGCTCCCAATTGATAAGAATCGAAAAGGAAGTAGATGTCACACAACTCATCACCCAATCCACCCACTCCCTACCAAACCCAAAAGCCAAAAGAACTTTCTACAAGAAGAGCCATTTGATCCTATCATAAGATTTTGCCATATCAAGCTTGATGAACATGGCTTTTTCCTTAGAATTCTCCATGGAATGAATGACCTCAGTAGCTATCACAACCCCATCTAGAATTTTTCTACCAGCAAAAAATCCCCCTTGTTCTTTTGAAATCAATGAGTTGGACCAAGGTTTAATCCATTTTGCAATTAATTTGGTAATAATTTTGTAGATCACATTACAGAGAGCAATGGGCCTAAATTGGTCTAGAAAATTAGCACATTCCTTTTTAGGGATAAGAGCCAAAAAAGTAGAATTCAAGGCCCTTAACATTTTCTTATTTCCTTGAAACTCCTACACCACCTCTAAGAGATCCAACTTGATAATCTCCCAAAACTCCTCGAAGAATTCTATAGGAAAACCATCAGGGCTCGGAGCTTTACCTTTCTTCATTTGGAACACCACCATCTCTAATTCCCGTAGTGAGATGGAAAGCGTGAGGGTTTCATTCATCTCATTAGAAACTAAGGGAATACAATCAAGAATACACATTTCATCTTCTCTAGCAAGAGGAGAGTCTTTTGTAAATAGAGTTGAAAAGAACCGGGATGCCTCACCAGAAATCTCACCTAGTGAAGAGAGTTGAGTTCCCTCTAGAGAAACAAGATAGGTAATAAGATTACCATTCCTTCTAGCTTTAACTAAGTTGTGAAAAAATGCAGTATTCTTATCTCCTTCCTAAGGCCAGTCAATACGAGATTTTTTCTCCCATAAAATCTCCTCCTGCAACTCCCATTCCTCCAACACCTTAGTAGCTATAGTCTCTTCCCAACTCAAATTTTTAGTAAGACCTTGATCCCAAATTTGAGGGATGATGATGTCCAAATGAGCCTGAGCTATCATTTTATTATTGTACAGATTGCCAAAGCACTACTTATTCCACTTCTTGAGCCTATATTTCACATATTGAAGTCTTTTGGAAAAAGAATACATAGCCCTGCCATAAACAGACCTCCCTTTGTGCCACCAATCACTAACTAAGTCCTAGAGAGATGGGTCTCTCAGCCACATGAGTTGAAATTTAAAAGAAGGTTCTTTGGAGCACTAAAGGGAACTGGTAAAAATTTAATTGTCCAATGGTCTGAACCCTTCCAGTCTAAAATCTCTGAGGTGGTATATTTCCACCTATCCACAATCCAATAACATGAGACTAAGAATCTGTCCAGGCGCTCAGAAATAGCACCTTCACCACATCTTTTGTTGGTCCAAGTGAAGATACCATTACTCAACTTCACATCAATCAAATGCAAATGCTCTATGTTATCCCTTAGAAGATAAGAAGAAGGGTCAAGCCTAGTAGTTCCACCTCTTTTTTCTTCCAAGCAATTAACAACGTTGAAGTCACTTGCCACAATCTAAGGAAGCGGGGGGCAAGTGATCAAACATATTGAACATGAGACCAAAGCTGTGATTTACCCAAGAGATCAAAAGGAGCATAAACATTAGTGAAAAGACATATTTCACCAGAGTCTAAGCTGTGATTTACCCAAGTCTAGAGCCTCCTTCACCGATGAAGGAACTAGAACAACAGAATCACCCACATCTTTTATAACTAATGTCCCTTCTAAATCAGGACCAATCAGTAGTCGAGGGAAAGATTATGTAGCCATCAAACCCTCCTGCATAGCCACCATAGGAAAATCTTGAGTATCCATTTCCTTACCTTTCGACAAGGCTGCTCCCATGAAACCAATCCTAGACGATAGCTCCACTGGGACTCCCACCTCCCAAACTAAGTCCCCAAGAGCATCAAACTAATTAAAGACCCCTTTAGTTTGCCTATCCTTGAGGGTTCTATTTAGACCTCTCCCCCTATTACAAGGCTTAACCAGAATAAATCCTTCCTTATCAACAGTCCCATCAGCCAAAGGAGCCCTTCCTTTATCCTTCTTGGGGCCAGAATCGGAGAAGACATTAGTTGCAGTCGACACCTAAGAAAGTCAAGGGCATTTCCTTTGTAGATGTCCATACTCATGACAAAACTAACATCTAAAAGGAAGGGTCTCGTAGTCAAGCTACTGGATCTAAGAAGAGGATCCAAGACAAATTTTTAGAGTCTGGCAAAGGGTTGTTTAAATCAATTTCCATGCAAATATGGGCATAAGAAATTACCTTTCGGTCCAGAGTTTGTTGAGCCAAGATGAATGACTTGCCAAGCAAAAGAGAAATCATATGTAGAATGTCGGTCCTCCAAAACTCAAGTGGAAGCCTAGGAAGATGAACCCACATGGGGACCCTTGTAAGGAGCTCCTCAGCTGAGTTGAACCCCACATGCCATGGTTTCATGAAAAGCCCAACCTGATTGAAGAAATAAGGACCACCTTTAAAATCCTTATTTATGTTCGTCATGTATGAAAACACAACCAAAAAGTAATTGTTCATATCCATCATTAACTCCATATCTCGTTTGGGGTTCCAAACCCTCCGAGTCCAAGATTCCAGAGCTGGCAATGAAAGGCGTAAACCCAAAAACTTACAAATAAGAGCATGATTACTTAGATACTCCACATCCTCTGAGACCGAGTCTAGCTGGATCATCAAGATAGGGTGCTCTTGACTTTGCTCCAAATAGCCATTAACTTTTTTGAGTCTAGGTAATCTACTCCCAGACATAGAGCCTGCCCCAACCAGTAGCTTCTCTAAGTGCTCCAAAGTCCTCAAGCATGCAATGAGGGAGATAGATCTATCATGACCATGTCTTCAGACATCTCCAAAGATCGGATGACACCACCTTTCTTCATCTCATTACCCTAGCTAAGAGAAGAAAAAGCAAAGGCTCAAAAAAGGGATCCTCGATCCCAAAGCCCCCGAGCACAACAGCAAATCTGATCTAAGAATATCAGGGATCTTCCACTACCCAAAGAAACCCTTCTACACTACAATTGAAGGGAAAATAAATAGAAAAACTAAGCAAATACCACTACCATGGCTCCGAACAATACTCAACTGGCCCCCTGGCACAACCTACAACAAAAAAGCCCCAAAAGAAAACCCCAACGTAGAACACCCCAAACGCCCACCTTACTAACCAGAAACAATCACCACACAGCTAAAACAAGCTTAAAAAAGCTCAAACATAGGCATGACAATGCCTTAGGGTCGAGCCCTAAGCATAGAAACCCTCTCGACACCCGAGCTCACCATCCATTCCCATGGATTTAATATATCATCTCCCTTATGATGCATTTACAAAATAATATTAGGAGTAATTAATTACTTAGAATTTACAAGGTTGATGGCACCTTAATTCTAACAAACATATGACATGCAACATCTTCTTCATGAATTTAATCTTAGATTAAGACATCTTTGTATGCATATATGTGCTCTCCATCTATATATGTACCATTGAATTGGAATTTAGATATTGACCTTATCTAATTTTTTGGGTAGGTTGTGCCCTTATCAAGTAACATTTAGTGATCTATTTGCTCCAAGACACCTAGGTGGATTTGTAGCCATTACCTTAGATAGAGGACTATAGTTTGATATGTAAGTGGGTTGATCAATGGAATTGTAGGACTAGATAGTAGGGGGACTACAAATGGATTAATAAACAAAATTTTAGGATTGATTTGTAAGTCAACAAACAAACTATGGGAATCAAAATAAGCTTCTACAAGATTAGGAGAGTCACTAATAAAATTATTAAAATCAAAAGTTTCAAATGAACTCTCAAATCTTGACTAAGTGTGGGTATGATGGAATTCTAGTTTACCCTCCTTCTAGCACTAGTTTGATGTTGAATGGTTGAACTGCACTTGTCAACTTTAAGGAGTTAGAAAACCAAATCCTTTCTTAAGAGGAGGTTGAAATCCTCCCCAAGGTCTCAAGGGCACTAGGTCTTGGTATTGCAAGGTAGTTCAATGGTTATTTGAATGTTTTTTAACAAGGGGCATATTTGAATTTCTAATCAATTTATTAAGTGGTCAAGTTCTAAGCTCAAATTTATGGGTTTTTATATGACATGATTAATCTTCTTAGGTTTAACAATCATGAATACATTGATCAAAACATTCATTTCTCATAAATTCTAATACAAATTTCATTAACCAACAAAAAATACACTTGTAAACATGAGCTTTAAATCTTTTAAAAGTAACTTGCAAGTTTTGTCCTAAACTAATCCTATTCTAATCACATATAATAAAAATTACAAAAGAGATACAAGGGTTTAAGAAGAATGATTGACCCTATTTTGTAGAGATGAGAAGTCTGCCCCTACTAAAAAGACAAAATTGTTTTGTGAAAACCAATTCTTGTGTGGCTAGCTTACACCCAACTATGGAAAGAAGAAAGTTGCAAATGTATAAGGATGATCAACAATGAAGAAAGATGCACAATTACCACCATCTGCATATATAGATCAACTGCATACAACCCCCATAGCCTAGGATTATTGTGCTATTTAATGAAAGTCTTGTTGGAGTCCATCACATTCAATTTGACTACAAGATTCATCAAAACATAATAGCCCATATTTAGAAAACCCCAAAAAAATAAGGGAAAGCAAAGAAAAGTATGAAACTTTATTTACGTCAAGAGTTTACAACTAACATTTCTAACCAAATTATAGTGATTTCTCTACCTATTTATAGAGGAGAGCACCAAGGGTTGCTCCTCAAGGCCCAAGATATAAAGCACTAAAGATTTTTTTAGTCAAATCATAATATAAATCCAAAACATCCATTTGAAGAAGAAATTTCTCCTAGATCTAATGAACGACACCATGGGATAGATAAGATAGTCTTTCCATTCCTTAGCAACCTTTAGGTACCAGTTTTTAGGTAGGTGAATGTAGGGTTTGATAGTCACATGATCATGGCACCCTTACCTTGTTTCATTAGCAAGAACACAACTCAATATTTTTTCCATGCCTTGGAGGGGTACACATGTACCAACAGTCATTGAAAGTCTTCCAAAACATAATTTCTTACATTTGAGAAAATTAATGGCATTCCTATATGTTCATAGCAATAGGTATTGACTTATGTTTGAACAATAATGATCTAAGGAAAATATGCAACTAAGGTTTACAAATGTTCTTGGGAGGTTAAAAAGTCTACAATATAACCTAGGCAGGAATTGGAGCTTGGCATCATCATGTAGTTGTAGGTAGATGTCAAAAGGTCATGGAGAATGCTTATGGAAAAGTGATGGAGATGTAGAACTGTGTAGTAGGGACACATGGAAGCAACTTGTAGGAAGGAGGGAAAAAAACCATAAAAGGTACGTTGTTAGGAGGTAGGACTTGGGATGCACTTTACATAAGATGTAATGTGCTTGTAGACTCTAAATATTTGCAAGAAATAAGGCACATGGGTAAGTGGGGATTAGAGGTAGGGGTGCACTTTGCATGAGTTTCAATTGTGCTTGTAGAGTCTGAAAGTCTACAAGTAAAAGGAAGAAAGTGAGAAAGTGAGGAGAGGTAGGGATGCAATTTGCATGAGTTACAAATGTGCTCATAGAGTCTAAAAATCTATAGGGAGGAAGGCACGTGAGATAGAAAGGATCAGAGGTATTGATGTAATTTGCATAAGTTATAGATGTCCTTATGGAGTTTGAAAGTTCAGAGGGAAGAAGGCACATAGGAAACCAAGGATCAGAGGTAGGAAGTTACAAATGTGTTTGAATAGCCTAAAATTTTGCAAGGAAGAAGGCACATGGGAAAGCGAGGATTAAACATAGAGATGTTCTTTGCATAAGTTAAAAATGTGCTTGCAAAGTTTGAAAGTCCAGAAGGAAGAAGGCATGTAGGAAAGCATGGATTAGAGGAATGGATGCACTTTGCATAAGTTGTACATGTGCTTCTGGAGTCTGAAAGTCTATAGGGAAGGAGCACAGGAAAGTGGGGATCGATGGTAGTGATTCACTTTGCATAAGTTTCAAATATTCTTGTAGACTTTGAAATTCCATACTGAATAAATTATGTAGGAAAGTAGGGAGCAGAGGTATGGATGCACTTTGCATAACATTCAAATGTGCTTGGAAACTCTACAATTTTTCCTAAGCATGGCAATTGAGTAAATCCTTCCCAAACTTGGATTTTTTCCATCTTTCCCATGGATACGATCTGACATCCAACTCTAGCACATCATCTTGTGTCATAAGAAAATAAAAGAGCATCAAATTCATGAGGATTGATGTATTGATCAAGCTCAAAGGATGTAGGGACCATTTCCAAAGTGTAATATAACCATCCAAACTATAATTAGAATCAAGACTTACCTGCTTAAAAGTTAGCAAAATACAACCAAAACATTACCCAACAAGAAATCAAAAGGAATATAAAAAAGACCTTAAAACTTAATCATGCCATAAGGACTCTTGACCCAAGACACAAAAATCAAAAGGGTGCCCACATTTCTGCCAATGCAAAATGGGGCAATGTTGTGAGACACAACACTCCTCCCCTTAAAACCAACATTGTCCCCAATGTTAATGAACTTTGGATACTTATGAAGAAATAGTTCATCCTCCCATGTCACATCTAATTCACTATATATATTATTCTTCTTATTCTTGTACTCTTTAATTATCCTAGTCCTCATCTTCTTTATTCATCTTTGGAGAGTTAATACTAGATCCAGTATTATCTTTTCTATTCATTCAAATTGAGTAACACTATTTGTGGACTGCATCCAACATCTCCTCTACCATTTTACCAAACACACTCTTTTGAAAGTGGAGGTATTGATATGGACTAATGTTAGCTAGTTTCTCCTATAGGACTAGCTGAATGCTATGATCCTAGTATCTTTTGGGTGGTACACCCTCTCAAAATAGTGATAGTTCATAGTAAAATATTGTTGTTTTGGACACTCCTCCTCCTCCACCCCTTCTTCTTCTTGAGCTTAAACCTCCTCCTCCTTCTCCTTATCCTCCTCCTCTTCTTCTTCTTGAGCTTAAACCTCTTACTCTTCCTCTTCTTCTTCTTCTTCTTCTTGAGCTTAAACCTCATTTTTTTGAAAAAAAGCCAAGAAATTTGTTGGTTTGTAGCCTTGGGTGCAAATTTTATGAAAACCCTAATTGCATAATAACACCTTCTAAACAACTTAAAATGACCTTAAATTTGGACTATAGCTCCAAATTTCAAAAAAAATCACTAAATTGAAAGATATGTGTGCTTCACAATCTGACCTCCTAAATTAAAAAAATCACCTTGTTTCTTGTCTTTTAGATGACAAGATCATGCTCTTATACCACCTGCAATGAAAGAACTTGCACCAGATAATAATATAATAGGAAAATATGCTACAAATAATTGATAATAAAAAGCCATTTCAAAAGGTTGAACCTCCAAAAGCCTTCAACAAGAAATAGAATTCTAAATATAATGATAAGACACTAACGACAAATCCATTTACCAAAAAAATTTCTGGTGACTTCATTGGGGATTCTAATCATGTATATATCATAATGGTTCGCCTATATTGTGTTGGAATATGTTTTCATTGATTTCAAAGGCACAAGGTCGTTAAGTGATGTCCTTGATGTCAATGTAAAGAGTGGAGTGTTATAATAAGAGGTGCATATTATACATCCCCATTGGAGAGCAAAGAAAACAAGAGTATATCCGTTATACATTATTGTTGGGAGATTGCATGTTTAAATTGAATATTTAAACATTTGAGATATAAGTATTTTTGGTTGACATAGAATGGAGTTCAAATTTAATTATACATCCAAGGTGGCTAACTTGTGAAAGACAAGAATTTAAATTAAAGATTTAAATCCATGTAAGGTCGACTCCTTTGAAGGAAATAGACAAGGATGATATAAAAGACATTTTGAAGCCATTTCCAAACTATCATATTGTGATATACATGTGTAGTGGTCAATTTTGTATGGTGCGAATACTTTGTCGATACCAGAGATTTTCAAGTGTTATATTTTGCAAAGAGGAACAACAATCATTAGTATACATGATGCGATTTATGAAGGCAACAAGAAGAGAAATTGTGTTAGCAAATAAAGATAAATTTGTTTAAGGAAGACAAAATCACTAGAGGATGATTTGGAGAAGAAGCTGAAAGTGAATAAGACAAAAGTCTTATTTAGAAAAGAAAAACAAGTATCATATTTAAAAGGTGTGATTAATATTACATGCATTATTATTGATAGAGGATGACAAGTGATCTTTAGGAGTAGTGATTATCATTCCAAGTGATGTGATTTGTATACAAGAGGTTGCATTTGATATTTAGCAATTAATACTTGAAGAGGTAATCATCTTTGGCAATGATTAATGAAAAGTGATATAATTTCTTGTGGCAATGATTTGTGTAGAAGAGGTATGATTTAAGTCAAGGGTTGTGTTTATTATGGAAGGACACATTTGGTCATAAAGACATCTCCTTTGAGGAATCTATAAATGCATAGTGAAGGTGTGTTTTGAATGTAAGAAATCAATGAATTATAGTTGAGTATAAGGAAGAGGAAGAGCAGAAATATGAAGTGTGAATCTGATTTGTGTTGAACATATTTGTGAGATAGAAGAACAAGGATAGTTACTAGTGGAATGATTTGATAAAATTCAGATTTTTAAGAGTAGTGTGTGAATAAGTTTGGAGCAGATTTAAGTGAAGGAGTAAATCATATCAACCATTGAAGGATTAATAGGTTGGGGCCTCTTTCTAGGTTGGAACTCAGTTTGTGTGGGGGTTGGAGCCTCCAATAGGTTGGTGCCTATAATTCTGTCAAGTGGAGATTGATGTCTCCTATGAGTTGGTGCTCACTATTTGTATGTAAAGTAGGTTGGAGCCTACAAGAAAGAGAAAAAGATCAATAAGATATATATAAGCAATTTTTTTTTATGGTTTTCCCCTACAAGGGTTTCCACGTAAAATCTTGTGTTGTCTCTGTGCTCTAAATTGCTAGATCTTACTTGAATGTTTTATTGCGATTGATTAAAGTAGAGAAAGAAAAGTTTTATTATATATTGATTCACCCCTAATCTCAGTATAACTAAGTGCTCATCAATTGGTATCAGAGCGGGTTCCTTTGGAGAGAGCTTAACCACTTGAAGGTAGATCTTAAAAGTACACATGCCTAGTCACAAAGGATGTGGGTTTTCCTCAAATAGGGCACCACTATTTGATGGAAATAATTATGCATTTTGGAGCATAAGGATGGAGGCTTATTTGAATGCTCTAGGGTTTTACATTTGGCAATCTATTGTGAATAGTTATACAGCTCCTACAACCCCACCTATGAATCTAGATGGAAAGAGGGCAAGTTAGAACAATGCCAAAGTGAAAAATGCTATCTTATGTGGATTGACCGAATAATCAGAGTTTGTAAAGGTAATGAGATGCAAATCCACCAAAGAAATGTGGAATAA
Organism: Cunninghamia lanceolata; assembly: GCA_027924645.1. NCBI lineage: Eukaryota > Viridiplantae > Streptophyta > Pinopsida > Cupressales > Cupressaceae > Cunninghamia > Cunninghamia lanceolata. The sequence continues at coordinate 5,420,420 of BSBN01001215.1, forward strand.
TCTTAAGAACATTTATGAAGATGATGAAAAAGTCAAGAAACCCAAGCTCCAAACCCATAGAAGGCAATTTTAGAGCTTAAATATGAGAAATGATGAAAATATTACAACCTACCTCCTCTATGTGAATGAAATTGTTAATACTATTAGAGGACTTGGAGAAGAGATGAAAGAATCCACGATAGTAAAAAAGGTGCTAAGATCTCTTCCTATGAGATTTGATGCAAAGGTTTCAGCAATTGAAGAAATAAAAGACTTGGACACATTAACAAAGGACGAGCTACATGGAATCCTCACTACCTATGAAATGAGGACTGAAGATAAATGATCAAAGAGAGAGGTAGCCTTCAAGGTAACTCAGAGAGGAAAGAATAGGGAATATGAATCAAATGACGACTCTAGTAGATAGATGAAGAAGAAGCACATTTCATGAGAAAGTTGAAGAAGGGCTCAGGTAAGCATCAAGGCAAGTCTTCTTTTACATGTTATAATTGTCGTAGAATGGGATATTTTGCATCTAAGTTTCCATAGGGGAAGCATGAAAATGGTGACAATGAAGAGGATCATAACAAAAGAAGAGGATATCAACAACCAAGCAAGAACTACAAGAAAAATTAGTTTGAGTGAAAGAATAACTTCCAAAGATACAAGAAGAGTCTTTACTCCAACAAGTATGATAGCTTATCAGAAGAAACTGATGATGAATATTATAGTGATCGAGAAGAGATACTATTTATGACAATTGAGACAAAGGAAGATAAAAGGTATGTAGAAGACAAGATGGATGAGGATGAAGAAGTTGACCTAGAGGAAGAACTCCACCTTGCATATGACGAGATTGGGTATCTCCAAAGAAGAAACTCGTGTCTAAAATCAAAATTTTAAGAAGAAAGTGAATCCAAGGCCAAGGTATCTCAAGCTCTTGAAGAAGCTAAGAAAACAATCATAGATCTAAAAGTTAAATGTGAAAATGCAAAAATAATTGAGGAAGAAGCCGAGAAAATGATCCTAGATCTACAAAATTTAGTGTGAAGAAGCAAAAAAGATTAAGGAATGAATGAGAATCCAATTAAAAGAGAGGGAAGAAAATTGTGAAAAGTTGAAATCTGAGATAGTGTCACTAAGGAAGGAATTAGAGAAGATCATGGCACAACTAAACTAAGAAATGAAGAATCAAAAATCTTGGATGAAATCATAAGCTCCCAAAAACCCACATGTGACAAAAGTGGAATTGGATTTGAAAAAAGGGAAAGTTCAAAAATGGACCAAATTCCCAAAGAAGCAAAGAAGGAAAAGTAGAAAACTTATTCACAAGCAATTCAGAGTACCAACAAAGTGGAAACCAACAAAAGAGAAGGAAGTCAATGGAAAAACATGAAGAGTTCATTCAGAAGACCTATTCCATGGAGGTAGGTAAGTACAAATAGATTCTATCATTCTTTCCTTGGCTATTGTTTCTTTTACAATCAATTTGGGCATAAGGCAATAGATTGTAGATTCAATGTTAGAAATAACTATAGGCATAGAGCTATGAATTATGGTACATATGCTAGAACTAACCCTATAGGAAACAAGATGGGAAGACTAGGGATGGTGAACATAAATGTTAATCCATTTTCTCCACTCATGGATCCTAATATAATATGCCACAAGTGCAACACTTTGGACATCTAGCGAAGTTGTGCAGAAGTAGTTTTGTGGAACATCCTAGACAAAACAAGAAGGCAGATATACTTGGCAAGAAAAAGGAAGGATCTACACAGGTATAGAGAAAGAAACAAGAGAAAGAGAAGAAGGAAGAATCAATGCTTGTGCCTCATACATAATAAGTATCACTAAGTCCTTAAGGAAGAGTATGAGTTTAAGGAGGCCTAACTATTGCATTATCCTTTAGGTCGATGGAGAAGACAATTCAAGATAGATTAGCTAATGCATACTCTAACTGAGCATTATGTTGTCATTGATCAAGAGGGAAAACTACTAGAAAAGGAGAAAGATATGATTGGAGAGTAGAATGAGAGACTAAGGAACAATGACAATATAGCCATCAAAGACATAAGAATTATGACACCTTGAGAATGGTGATATGACATCAATCTATAGTAATAATGATGCAATGAAGTTTTCATAGAACATTGAAGAGGAAGGTAATAACATGATAGTGTTTCAATATGCAAAGGTGACAATCAAATAAAAAAGATCGTGTATGACTGCCATAAAGATGAATGTAAGAGACAACCATAAAGAGGAATGGTTTATTGGTATGGGAAATCATCCTAGTATTCAAAGGCACAATCATAAGGAAAGGACAGTTAAGGGAAATGATGTGGTCATTGTGTCACTATGAATTACAATGAAACCTATTACACAAGGTAAAGGACTTGCACACAATCAATTAAGAGGGTAAAGGCCTACCAATCATGCAAAGACTTTAAGATTACAACTTTTAAAAAGAAATTTCTTAGCCACAGAAATCAAAGATAGAGTTTGTGAAATGATCAACATGATACACAGTAATGGCAATCCTTGCAAGATAATGCCAGTGTTTACAATGTTGCTAAAATTATATGCTATATGATATCTTTTGGAAAAGACTATACAAAAGGCAATGATAGAGGAAAAACAGTGTTGAAAGGTATCCTAAACATGCACAAGGAAATAACAGTGGTATGAAGTCATTATGAGAGTAGTTTGTGGTTGGTGTCAAGTGTTTGGCAAGTTACAAGATGAAGAAGATCTCATGCAAGAGAATAGAAAAGAGCAAAAATACAATCATTCAGTTGTGGTAAACTAAAATTCTTGAGGAAGAGAAGGAAGGTAAGAAGACTCTCACAAAGAGATCATATAGGATGATCTTCTTTCAGCAACCATGGATAGAGAAGGAAGAATTGAAAATATATAAAGAATGATGAGATGGTTAAACAAAGTCCTAACTTGTTAAATTCAAGGAGATGATCCAAATACTTTTGGATGGTTATACAGGAAATATGTCACTCAAGCATCTTAGAAAATAAAGGGTGAAGAGAAACAAGGAGCATTAGAAAATATTCAATAGAGAGAGAAGTATATTCTTATTGCATTGGATCTATAGAGGAAGCATATCACCCAAGTGAAATAGAGACAAAGGGGGAGCCTTACAGACAGGGGGAGCTACCTACAACATTATCTTGTAGATCCATAAAAGATAAAGTTTAGAGATAGATGGAAAACCATTTGCTATTGATGTCAAAGGGGGAGAGTTATAGCAAGGGGAAGCTCAAGAAAGGTGGAGTAGTATAGCCAAGGGAGCAATGCAAAAAAGAAGAGTTATATTCATAGTTGGGTTGCCATCAATGACAAAGGGGAAGATTGTTGGAATATGTTGTCATTGATGTCAAAGGAACGAGGTCATTAAGTGATGTCATTGATGTCAAGGTAAAGAGTGGATTGTTATAATAAGAGGTGCATGTTATACATTCCCGTTGGAGAGCAAAGAAAACAAGAGTATATCCATTATGTGTTACTGTTGGGAGATTGCATGTTTAAATTAAAGATTTAAACATTTGAGATATAATTGTTTTGGGTCAACAGAGAATGGAGTTCAAATTTAATTATACATCTAAGGTGGCCGACTTGTGAAAGAGAAGAGATTTTATTAAAGATTTAAATCCATATGAGGCTGACTCCTTTGAAGGAAAGAGAAAATCATGATATAAAATATGTTTTGAAGTCATTTCCAAACTACCATACTCTGATATACACATGCAACGATCAGTTTTGTATGGTGTGAACACTTTGTGGATACCAGTGATTTTCAAGTATTATATTTTGTAAAGAGGAACAACAATCATTAGTATACATGATGTGATTTTATGAAGGCAACAAGAAGACAAATTGTGTTAGAAAATAAATACAAATCTATTTAAGGAAGAAGACAAAATTACTAGAGGACAATTTGGAGAAGAAGATGAAAGTGAATAAGACAAAAGTCTTATTTAGAAAAGAAAATTTAACAAGTATCATATTTAAAAGGTGCGATTAATGTTACATGCATTACAATTGATAAAGGATGACAAGCAATCTTTAGGAGCAGCGATTACCATTCCAAGTGATGTGATTTGTATACAAGAGGTTGTGTTTGATATTTAGAAATTAATACTTGAAGAGGTAATCATCTTTGGCAACGATTAATGAAAAGTGATACAATTTCTTGTGGCAGCAATTTGTGTAGAAGAGGTATGATTTAAGTCAAGAGTTGTCTTTATTATGAAAGGACACATTTATTCATAAATACATCTCCTTTGAGGAATCTATAAATGTATAGTGAAGGTGTGTTTTGAATGTAAGAAATCAATGAATTATATCTGAGTATAAGGAAGAGGAAGAGCAGAAATATGAAGTATGAATCTGATTTGTATTGAACATATTTGTGAGATAGAAGAAGGATAGTTGCTAGTGGAATGATTTGATAAAATTTAGATTTGAAGGAAGAGTAGTGTGTGAATAAGTTTGGAGAAGATTTAAGTGAAGGAGTAAATAATATCAACCATTAAAGGATTAATAGGTTGGAGCCTATCAAATAGAGGTTGAAACCTCTTGCTGGGTCAGAGCTTAGTTTGTGTGGGGGTTGGAGCCTCCAATAGGTTGGTGCCTATAATTCTGTCAAGTGGAGATTGATGTCTCCTATGAGTTGGTGCTCACTATTTGTATGTGAAGTAGGTTGGAGCCTACAAGAAAGAGAAGAAGATCAATAAGATATATATAAGCAATATTTTGCCATGGTTTTCTCCCACAAGGGTTTCCACGTAAAATCATGTGTTGTCTCTGTGCTCTAAATTGCTAGATCTTACTTGAATGTTTTATTGTGATTGATTAAAGTAGAGAACGAAAAGTTTTATTATATACTGATTCACCCCCCCCTCAATATATCTAATTACTCATCATATTGTAGCCAAATATCAATTGGACAGAAGTTGCGTAAGAAGATACCATCACAAATTTGTGCACTCTTGCTTGAAGAAATTGAAGAAGCAATAGAGAATATTATAGAGTACATGTTGCTCTGAATGAAGAGGAAGATCTTGACCAAGATATATGTTACCATTTTTTCACTTGCAGCTCAAATTGGTAGATCTGGTATAGCAAATTTATTTTTAGAGTGAAGGTTAACATTTTCTGCTATAAATTATTTGCATACTTGATTGTGTTTCAGTGATATTATAGTTTAGTTGTTCAAACAAAAGGAAAGGTTCAAATCATCATTCATTGCAGAAAGATGCATAAGAGATGAGTTATTTCATTTCACTACAATGTTTATCCATTCTACAAATGAAATAAATAAAAGAAATAAACATTGCATTGAATGAAAGAATCATAGATCAAATGTCCCACACATGCCGTGGAAATAGCTGAACAAGTGCAAATGTAAGAAAGATACTATGCATCTAAGGATAGGAGAGAAGGATCATAGCTATCATTGCCTTGTAATGTCTTTGGTTTTCGAGGATGCCTTTTGTCCTTGCTCCTGATCTCCAACAAGAACCTGCAAAAAAATTGGGAGAAAACCTGTTAGAGCTCTGGTTATGATTTCTCTATGTACCTATCAGAAGAGGCATAATACATTGCCTACAATGCACTAGATTAGATGAACATCACTCACATGCAAGAGGAACTGAAAAAGAAACAATCATTGAACTTCATTGTTTTTCATCTAATATGTTTGTTTCATGTGCAGGTATAGGATAAATAATGTAGCTGATTGAAGACATATCAGCATGTGGTGTCAAGTGGGCTCCCACAAGAGTTGAGCCCAGCATACTGCCCCTAAATCTCAAAGGGGATGGAATGGAAAAGAGAGATCATTATTCATATTGATTAAATTGAATGACAAACTAAAGGAGTATCAAATCAATCAGGTGCACTGGTTTTGAGAACAGGACACACTCATGACTGTGGTTCGAAGAATGAAGTGAAAACATAAGGGTGAACTAAACTCATCCAAGATAGTATCTAATTCATAAGAACATCTGGTATTATTGCTACAATAGCAATTGAGGGAGTGGAAGTCATAAATGAGCATTGATACAACTCAGAGATATCTAAAACTAAGTATGGGACACTAATGATCAAGCAAGATAATCAAGTGGATTATGTGCGCAGAAGGAACTCAACTCTCATCAAATTCTTTTGCCATTATAAAGAAGGATTTTTGTTTTCTCCTGTCTCAAGAGTGACAGGAAGTGGGTCATATTTACCTCAGTTTATCATAAACATCACAGATCCATGTATGAGACAACTAGAACATCAGGTATAATCTCAAACATTTGTATGCTAAATATTTGCTAATGGATAATATCATTCAGTGATGTATGACTATTCTAGTCATATGCATAGTGAGACAATCAAATATCAAATGAGTGTCATAAAGATATAGTGAGCTCAACTGAAAGTAGTCAATACCATGTCATGCTACCAATTTGTCATTTGTGATACATGTAGAGTTCAAGATACATTTCAGAAAAATGATGGTAATAGTAAGGTTGCAACATCCATAGTCATTTACAAGAGATGTATACATCAACATAGCAATTGCAATAACATGTCAAATAATATGCATTATCTCAGGTATGATTCAATGATTCAAGTGAATACAAAGAAAGGATGGAAGTATCATATCCATCAGATCGAGCATAATGAATTTTTAATTATGTGAACATCAAGATATAAATTGCAAATTTGAATGCTACAAGAAAGGACAGTCAAGCTGATGCATGCATCATGTATCTTATTTCCATGTTACGGATTGAATATAGCCACATCAGTTAAATGCATTGTCTCAAAAATATGATTGCATAAGTATCAAGGAGCAATAAAACATTTATATGCCATCATGAAACAAGAGTAAAGATATGTATCAGGAGAGAGTTTCAGTATAAATGTTTGCATTTTAGATTAGAAGGAATAATTTAAACAAAGTTCTCCTCACATAGTGCAAGAAATGATAGATATTGTTCAAAATGTCATAACCATGTCACATTGACAGGAAGTGTATCTACAGTATACAAAAGAAAGGAAGAAATTTTGAACTTGTTTCTTTCTCAAAAATACACAAGAGGTACCATTAGACACGCAATCTCATAGAAGTAAACCCATGAGAAGATAAATGTTTCAATACATTTTCTTCATCACAAGATATCAAACCTTGTTGTTATCAACAAAAGCGAGCTTCAGATTTAAAAGAAAAATGAGTTTTAACTAGCCCATTCAAAATCACATGTGAGTGCAGACCCAAAATATCATACTCATGGCCCAATATGAAGGTATTTCAACACAAAAGGATGAGTCAAAGACACAGAACATGCTAAGGATCCGAGCCTATGAGAAGATGTAAAAAATTGCCCAGAATGACTAAGTCATAGCCATGGCCTTTCAAAGAGATGAACACAGAAATATGTATACCTGAGACACAAAGCATCATATATAGAAAAAGAATGCATTTTCCCACAGAAAGGTAATACCCACATGGGTTTCATACAAATACAGATACAAAGATAAAAGTATTTTGAACGTGTGCTGGTGAGATCACATAGGAAAAAATGAGAAATGAATATATATGGCCATGGCCTATCAAAAAGAAAGGGAATGGTGAAATAAAACTCTTGTGCTTGAACCCACTTGGGGTTTTAAGGGGAAAATGGAAGTTTCATATACAAAAAGGAAAGAAGACTTTCGATATCATTCAAGCTCAAAATATCATTAGTGGCCACAACCTTCAATTTCCATTTGAGATTCAAACAATGTAAATATCATGAAATAAAACTCACCTTGCAAGATACTCACAGCAGAAAGTTTCTTCTTCTTTTTGTTTCATTTTTTTTTCGAATGGAGCTCAAATAGGTATCATTAATGGTGACCAAAGCATGAGAAATGGGTAATAGGCAGAGAGCAACAAGTGCATTAGAGAATGTAAATATAGTGGCGATTCTAAAACTAGAGTATTCCCTGAGTGAAAAAATGGAACACATATTAAACAGAGAGTTCTTACCTTTCATTTCCTATCAAGATTGGTGCAAGATCCAACAAAATCGACTTAGAATGTCTGAATTTTGCTTCAAACCCTAGAGTTTCATGGTGGTTGCAGAGAGGCCTTTCTTGAAACTTCAAAATGTGAAAAGTGAAATGATGCGAGAAAGTAGGGATTCGAAGGAGTTTTGTTCTAGGGTTCACTTTGAAACCCTAAAAAGAATGGAATTTAAATCACATTTTATTCATATTTTGAGGCACAAACTAATGCCCTTCGTGGTATTAAGTGTATCTTGCATAATGCCTAAGTCCCAAGACTTAGAGTGAGGTTGAGCCTTAAGGTTCCCTCTATACATTTGATACCTTAAAACCATTTTTGGTCACCTTGAAAGATATGCCATGTACCTTAGACTCCTTTGAGGAGTAAAACATAAGATTTTAGAGCTATCTTTGGAGATCATTTGGAGGGTAGGGTATAGGTTTTATTTTTGCACAAGCTATGTAATGTATATACTTGGCAGAATTATAAGCCATGTATTATTATTTTTTGCAAAAATCAAATCGAACCAGGATATAGTTTTAAACTGCAATAACAATGTAAGGTTTTGTTTTAAAGCAATGATTTATAAATTGCTTTAAAATTAAAACTAGTTTATGCAGTTAAAGCTATTAAAGAAAATCAAATATCCCTTTCTGGATTTGCTTTATTTTGAGGCAGATGTGGACAAAAAACTAAGTTTACTTGGGTAGACAAAGCAAATTTTTGGTGGGGTCTACCTTGGAGAAGATTTTGTCAGTTTGTTTTCACAATTTGGAGGTGATTTGAGGGCTTATTTTTTGGCTTTTCTGAGGAGCTCAAAAATGGATTAGCATATCTATTTTTAGGAGCTTTTTTCCAGCTTTCTTTTGGAGAGATCTTTCAACAAGATATATTGCAGAGAGCTAGTTTATTTTGGCAGTTCTAGTTCTAGTTAGAGTTAGAGATTTTAGAGATCAGAGTTCATTTTTTAGAGTCTTCCTCTCACATTGAGAGTAGTACTTTCAGATTTTGTACTCATTACTCCTTTCAGTCTATAGAGCAACAGTTTTCGTTCCTATTTGTCTACTTGTTTGCATTGTGATAGTCATTTATCCTTTGTTATGTCTTAAATTTTGTGATGGGTATGCAAGTTTATCATTTAATTCAAGTTGCATGTTGTGTTCTGAAGAACCTTCATGTAAAATATTGATGAATTAAGTGTAATCAAGGGGTTGTGAGAGTTAAGTTCTGTGATCTGATTGTGGGTAAGATCTGGTACGAAATTAGATATTGGTGCATCACCTTAGGAGTTAGTTATAGTTATTTGTTTTATTTACAGTTATCCTTCTATCCCTTTTCCCCTGCAAGTCATTTAGATTAGGAAAATCATAAGGAGAACTAGCTCACTCTGGAGGTTCACTCCAAGCTTAGGCAACCCACAAGCCTAGGAGTGTTCCCATGTTGCAACAGGATAGCAAAATTCATCTTTGCTAAGGGTGCAATCCTGATTGCCAACAATTTTTGGCATGCCCGGTGAGACTCTGAAAGTGTTTTCAAAGAAGTTTTTCAATCTTGAAAGTTGTTGTTCTGGTATATGCAGCAATGTTCCAGCCTTCGGAGGCTTTTTTACAAGTATACCTGGCGACTCAATTTTCTGGTCTTGCATGTAGAACTAGTGCATTCAGCTTGTGAAAACAAGACTGAGACCGACTTGACTATTTCAGTCCAACAGTATGTTCATACATCACTGACAATTGGTGTGTGTGTCAGTGATCTCTACCTTTGGAGGCAAGAAAACAACACATCTAGCGACTTCGAGTTCAAATCTACTAGTTTTTATAGACCAAGTGCTAGTATGTTTCTAGCAATTAAGTTATATTCTCATTTTCCAATTCTCATATGAGTAGAAATGTCAAATTTTCATAGCCAACATGTATACCCACCTCCATACTATGAGAATTCCTCTTACCCACCTCAAGGTCAATCACATCAGACTGATTATGTTGTTGTTTCTAGTCCCATGGTTTCTTAAAATCAGCATGCATAGTATAATTGCCACCCACCCACCCCTGCTCAACCTCCTTACCAGCCATACACAAGTAGCCATAATGTTGCTTTTAGTCCAAATACTCAGGATGCTTACTGCATGCCCATTCGCACCCAATCTCCTAGCCAACCAAAATAGTCTGAGATGACAGAGCTTAAAGACATGATGAAAGACATTATGTCATACCTCAACAAGCAGATGGAGGAGATTAGAAGGCAACGTGAGTATGATCAGCATCAGAAGGAACTAGCTTATCAAGCCTATCTTCATGAGCAGGAGTTGGAGGCACAAAGCACACAGTTTGAGCTAGAGATTGCAAGCATAAAGAGTTATCAGTACCAACAAGAAGAGGGATATCAAGCAAGATAGTATGAAGAGTCAAATTTCTAGCTACAAGAGTTAAATCACCAAGCTTACTTTCAACAACCAAAGCAGCCACCCTGTGAGACCTTTGGTTCTGATCAGGAGTGGGAGACACAAAAGAGATAGTTTGAAGAGAATCTTGAGAGAGAGGCAGCTGCACAAACAAAGCTTTTGCTTGCTCAAGCCCAAGCAGCCCCTGTTGTTCTAGAACAGACTGCTCAAGAAGAGGTACGTAAGTATAAATTTTCAAGTTTCAGACAGAATGAACCTCTTAATGCCCCTAGAGTTGAAATTTTGAGTTTTGAGCAAAGTGAATCCTTTTCCCTCCAAGAAAGTAGTCTTGAATGCAAACAGACTCCCCAGAAAATCAAAATCCCAAGTTTTAGAGGTTCTAATTTTGTTGAGGAGCCTGTTAGCATTTGAGACCAGTCCATTAACCGATAGAAGGGAGCTAGGTAGGTAAATTTACTACATATAGCTATGGAGCAATATCGGTTAAAGCAACGGAAGATCAAACTAGAAAAGACTCCTCCTGATGAACCTTCTAATATTTTTATTAATGATCCTCCTTATTTTGTAAAAGATGATAAAATTCTTTCCGAAAGTCATGTAGTCCAAGAGGCTGACTCACATGAAAAGGTTGTTGTTGTTTGTGTAGGGCAAGTTGATTCAAATATGACCCTAAATCCTCTACATTTTGATTCCTTCAAAAAAATTTCTAATTTTGTTCATAAGATGCATGAAAGTAGGGTACAGAGCTTACAAGGTGAAAGTCTGAAATTGCAAAGACAGAATACTCAGGTTGCGTTGGAGGAAGCACTAATTTTTGAATAGCAAGAGGATCCTCAACAATACAAGGAGTTGCTGAATGAAGATCATCAATATCATCATAGAGCCTTGGATCAAGAAGAAGGGAATATAGAGGAGCCCGATTTGGATCACAATAAGCTTAGTGAAAGCTATCGCGAGGTAAAGAACATCCTTTTTCCATCAAAAAATTAGGAAAATTTGTTTTGGAGTAGTCTTGAGATTCTTGTTACAAACATAGATAATATGCAAAAAGAGGGTGTTGAACCTCATATTTCACTTAACCTGTTTGATGAGCTTCCTGACTTCGTGCACAAAAACTAAAATGGCATGCCCATGCTAGGCTCTGATCACCACAATGATGAACATCATTTAGATAATTTGCTAATCCAAGAACAAATAGGTAAAAGCAACCCTGATTTGAAAGGTACAGAGCTTGAGGAAGATCCATTTCAAGCAAAAATTGAGCTTTTTTGCTCACATTTAGAGGTTACGCCAGCATTTATGGAAGAGGGTTATCTAGAACAGAACAAGCAAGTGGTTGAAGTGGTTGTTTTCCTGACCAAATCATTGGTTAAGGAATAGCCTGACTTGTAGCTGAATAAATCATGGTTAGAGGAGCTGCCCTCCTATTTCACAAAGCAACCTAAAGTTGTTGTGCAAATTAATGGCTTGTTACAAGAGGTGAGTTCATTTTTTGACTTTGTTATCGAAGAAACACCTATTTCAAAGTGTATCTTCTCGAGCAATCTTGAATATTTTCAGCCTAGTATAGCTCTTGCCAAGAATCTTACAAGTTTTGATAGTTTTGATGAGCTATTGGCTACTCTATTGGAGGAAGATGACCCGTTAACCAAAGAGGAGGAAGCCACATGGTGGGCTATAATGCAAGGTGCAGATAATGATGTTGTTTTTAGTCCAAAACCATCAAGAGGATGTCCTATTAGGTATCTGACTGGATTAGCATCCAACAAGAAGGAACGGCCTCATAGTGACACTAATTCAGCTCATCAAGGTGAGTATAAAGTTAAGTTCAATCAGCCTATTGGCTTACTCGATCAGTTTACCAAATAGGACAAGTGTGTAAGTGACTACATTTTATATCTCAGAAAGGTGTCACAGCAGTTGGCTAAAGATTTAATTGTTCTCCATCTTTTTGGGCTGACTGACAAGCTTATGAAGTACTGCAGATTGCATAGGAAGGGTAGTTATTTTCTTGAGCCGATGAATGGATTTTTTTGATCAATGTCTCTGGCTAGTTAGAGTAGGATAGGGTAGATTTAGTTTTAATAAAGTGCTTCATGCACATTTACTTTCAGTTATTTTGTTTCCCTAAGTGTTGCTACACAGGTTTTCTGGCCACCAAGGCCTTCCAGTTTGTTTTCAGTTTAGTTTGTTTTGTTTCCTATTGTTGTTTGGACTGTTGAAGTGCTGAGTTTCAATGTTTTCTGAGTTTGAGAAGAGCAGAAAGTGACTCAATGCCCAATGGATATTCAGGGCAACTGGTCCTGATGCTTAACAGGCAAGCATATAGCAGAGTTGCCAGAAATGTTACCAATTTTTCACTTGCAGCTCAAATTGGTAGAGTCGGTACAACAAATTTATTTTTAGAGTGAAAGTTAACATTTTCTGCTATAAATTATTTGCATAGTTGATTGTGTTTCAGTGATATTATAGTTCAGTTGTTCAAACAAAAGGAAAGGTTCAAATCATCATTCATTGTAGAAAGATGCATAAGAGATGACTTATTTCATTTCACTACAATATTTATCCATTTTACAAATGAAATACATAAAAGAAATAAACATTGCATTGAATGAAAGAATGATAGATCAAATATCCCACACAAGCTTTGGGAATAGCTGAACAAGTGCAAATGTAAGAAATATACTATGCATCTAAGGATAGGAGACAAGGATCATAGCTATCATTGCCTTGTAATGTCTTCAGTTTCTGAGGATGCCTTCTATCCTTGCTCCTGAGCTCCAACAAGAACCTGCAAAAAATTGGGAGAAGACCTATTAGAGCTCTGGTTATGATTTCTCTATGTGCCTATCAAAAGAGGCATAATACATTGCCTATAATGTACTAGATCAGATGAACATCACTCACATGCAAGAGGAACTGAAAAAGAAATAATCATTGAACTTCATTGTTTTTTATCTAATCTGTTTGTTTCATGTGCAGGTATAGGATAAATCATGTAGCTGATTGAAGACATATCAGCATGTGGTGTCAAGTGGGCTCCCACAAGGGTTAAGCCTAGCATGTTGCCCCTAAATCTCAAAGGGGATGGAATGGAAAAAAGAGATCATTATTCATATTGCTTAAATTGAATGACAAACTAAAGGAGTATCAAATCAATCAGGTGCAATGGTTTTGAGAATAGGACACACTCATGATTGTAGTTCAAAGAATTAAGTGAAACCATAAGGGTGAATTAAACTCATCCAAGACAGTATCCAATGCATAAGAGCATCTAGTATTATTGCTACAATAGCAATTGAGGGAGTGGAAGTCATAAATGAGCATCAAGACAGCTCAAAGATATCTAAAACTGAGTATGGGACACTACTAATGATCAAGCAGGATAATCAAGTGGATTATGTGTGCAGAAGGAACTCAACTCTCATCAAATTCTTTTGCCATTATAAAGAAGGATTTTTGTTTGCTCTTGTCTCAGGAGTGACAGGAAGTGGGTCATATTTACCTTAGTTCATCATAAACATCACAGATCCATCTATGAGACAGCCAGAACATTAGGTATAATCTCAAACATTTGTATGCTAAATATTTGCTAATGGATAATATCATCCAGTGATGTATGACTATTCTAGTCATATGCATAGTGAGACAGTCAAATATTAGATGAGTGTCATAAAGATACAGTGAGCTCAACTGAAAGTAGTCAATACCATGTCATGCTGCCAATCTGTCATTTAAGATATATGTAGAGTTCAAGATACATTTTAGAAAAATGATGGTAATGGTAAGGTTGCAACATCCATAGTCATTTATAGGAGATGTATACATCAGCATAGAAATTGCAATAACATGTCAAATAATATGCATTATCTCAGGTCTGATTTAATGATTCCAGTGAATGCAGAGAAAGGATGGAAGTATCATATCCATCAGATCGAGCACAGTGAAGTTTTAATTCTGTGAACATCAAGATATAATTTGCAAATTTGAATGTTGCAGGAAAGGACAGTCAAGTTGATGCATGCATCATGTATCTTATTTCCATGTTACGGATTGAATATAGCCACATCAGTTAAATGCATTGTCTCAAAAATATCATTGCATAAGTATCAAGGAGCAATAAAACATTTATATTTCATCATGAAACAGGAGTAAAGATATGTATCAGGAGAGAGTTTCAGTATACAGGTTTGTATTTCAGATCAGAAGGAATAATTTAAACAAAGTTCTCCTCACATAGTGCAGGAAATGATAGATATTGTGCAAAATGTCATAACCATGTCACATTGACAGGAAGTGTATCTATAGTATACAAAAGAAAGGAAGAAATTTTGAACTTGTTTCTTTCTCAAAAATACACAAGAGGTACCATCAGACCCACAGCCTCATAGAAGTAAACCCATGAGAAGATAAATGTTTCAATGCATTTTCTTCATCACAAGATATCAAACCCTGTTATTATCAACAAAAGCGATCTTCAGATTTAAAAGAAAAATGAGTTTTGACTAGCCCATTCAAAATCACATGTGTGTGCAGACCCAAAATATCATACCCACGGCCCAGTATGAAGGTATTTCAACACAAATGGATGAGTCAAAGACACAGAACATGCTAAGGATCCGAGCCTATGAGAAGATGTAAAAATTTGCCCAGAATGACTAAGACATAGCCGCGGCCTTTCAAAGAGATGAACATAGAAATATGTATACCTGAGACACAAAGCATCATATATAGAAAAAGAATGCATTTTCCCATAGAAAGGTAATACCCACATGGGTTTCATACAACTGCAGATACAAAGATAAAAGTATTTTGAACGTGTGCTAGTGAGATCACATAGGAAAAAATGAGACATGAATATATATGGCCATGGCCTGTCAAAAAGAAAGGGAATGGTGAAATAAAACTCTTGTGCTCAAACCCACTTGGGGTTTTAAGGGAAAAATGGAAGTTTGATATACAGAAAGGAAAGAAGACTTTCGATATCATTCAAGCTCAAAATATCATTAGTGGCTGCGACCTTCAATTTCCATGTGAGATTCAAACAATGTAAAGTTCAGGAAATAAAACTCACCTTGCTAGATACTCATAGCCGAAAGTTTCTTATTCTTTTTGTTTCATTTTTTTTTGCTCTTGAATGGAGCTCAAACAGGTGTCATTAATGGTGGCCAGAGCACGAGAAATGGGTAACAGGCAGAGAGCAACAAGTGCATCAGAGAATGTAAATACATTGGCAGTTCTAAAACTGAAGTATTCTTTGAGTGAAAAAATGGAACACATATTGAACAGAGAGTTCTTACCTTTCATTTCCTGTCGAGATTGGTGGAAGATCCAACAAAATCAACTCAGAATGTCCAAATTTTGCTTCAAATCCTAGGGTTTCATGGTGGCTATAAAGAGGCCTTTCTCAAAACTTCAAAATGTGAAAAGCAAAATGATGCAAGAAAGTAGGGATTCGAAGGCGTTTTGTTCTAGGGTTTACTTTGAACCCCTAAAAGAATGGGATTTTAATCACATTTTATTCATATTTTGAGGCACAAACTAATGTCCTTTGTGGTATTAAGTGTATCTTGCATAACACCTAAGTCCCAACACTTAGAGTGAGGTTGAGCCTTAAGGTTCCCTCTATACATTTGATACCTTAAAACCATTTTTGGTCATCTTGAAAGATATGCCATGTACCTTAGACTCCTTTGAGGAGTAAAACAAAAGCTTTTAGAAGTATCTTTGGAGATCATTTGGAGGGTAGGGTGTAGTTTTTATTTTTGCACAAGCTATGTAATGTATATACTTGGCAGAATTATAAGCCATGTATTATTATTTTTTGCAAAAATCAAATCAAACCAAGATATAGTTTTAAACTACAATAACAATGTAAGGTTTTGTTTTAAAGCAATGATTTATAAATTGCTTTAAAATTAAAACTATTTTATGCAGTTAAAGCTATTAAAGCAAATCAAAAATCCTTTTCTGGATTTGCTTTATTTTGAGGTAGATGTGGACAAAATACTAAGTTTACTTGGGCAGACAAAGCAAATTTTTGGTGGGGCCTACCTTGGAGAAGATTTTGTTAGTTTGTTTTCACAATTTGGAGGTGATTTGAGGGCTTTTTTTTGGCTTTTCTGAGGAGCTCAAAAATGGATTGGCATATCTATTTTTAGGAGCTTTTTTCTAGCTTTCTTTTGGAGAGATCTTTCAACAAGATATATTGCAAAGAGCTAGTTTATTTTGGCAGTTCCAGTTCCAGTCAGAGTTAGAGATTTTAGAGATCAGAGTTCATTTTTCAGAGTCTTCCTCTCACACTGAGAGAGTTGTACTTTCAAATTTTGTACTCATTACTCCTTTCAGTCTATAGAGCAATAGTTTTCCTTCATATTTGTCTACTTTTTTGCAAAATTGATTTGATATTGCATTGTGATAGTCATTTATCCTTTGTTTTGTCTTAAATTTTGTGATGGGTATGCAAGTTTATCATTTAATTCAAGTTCCATGTTGTGTTCTGAAGAACCTTCATGTAAAATATTGATGAATTAAGTGTAATCAAGGGGTTGTGAGAGTTAAGTTTTGTGATCTGATTGTGGGTAAGATCTAATAGGAAATTAGATATTGGTGCATCACCTTAGGATTTAGTTACAGTTATTTGTTTTATGTATAGTTATCCTTCTATCCCTTTTCCCCTGCAAGTCATTTAGATTAGGAAAAATCATAAGGAGAATCAGATCACTCTCGAGATTCACTCCGAGCTTAGGCAACCCACAAGCCTAAGAGTGTTCCCATGTTGCAACAGGATAGAAAAATTTATCTTTGCTAAGGGTGCAATCCCGATTGCGAACAATATCAAAAGAGAAGCACAAAGGAACATTTAAAAAAACCCTCACCAAGATTTGGTCAAAATTTTCATTATTTCACTACATCAAGATCCCCAATTCATGCCAGTCCTTTCCAACCTCCTAAATAGCAATAAACTTCACAAACTATCTACTAAAAAATTCACTAGAGGACACAAAAAGAAAGGCATACCTAATCCATTCTTCAATTTACAAGAAAGCTCTAATTTTAGTTTAAGTCCACAAAGAATGTAAGAATTTCTCATTTGTAAGCCTTCCTTCTTCCCCTAATTAAAAATTTGATAAAATAGCAATTGATAGTTCCTCTCTAATTCAATCCCTTACTTTGTATGGTATTAATATTCCAATTCTCATAAATTTTCAAAATTCCTGCATTCAAAATATGGTTGCTCAACTAGTCCTACCTTGGGGTGTTGCAATTAACCCTTTAGCATTGAGAAATCAATTCTATGATTTACCACATGGATCACATAAGAATCTTCCTAAATTTAGAGGAGATGGTAAACTGAGCACAAATGAACACATATTAGCATTTACAGTTGCTTGTGCTATTCTTGGAGTGCAACATCAAGATGTTGTCAGTAGATTGTTTGTTGAAACACTTGGTGACTCTACTACTAAATGGATTTATCATATAAATGTAGGTAGTATCACCAACTAGGATGATATGAAGAGTAAATTTGAAGAGAAATTCAAAAGTTCTTAAGATGAGCATTCCTTGTTGGCACAACTCACTCAAATGGAAAAAGAGATGCATGAGCCAATGTGATAATTTGTGGCTAAATTTAATAGATTAATAAATAGGATTGAAGTAAATAAAAGGCTTACTCTAAAAACTAAAAGTGTTTCTTTACAATGCACAACCTCCTAATGTAAGATTTTACTTTATGAAAGAGAGAGTTGCCAACCTCAATGTGGCCCAAACATTAGCCATCAAAGTTGAAGATGATTTAATCATTGTAGGAAAGTGGAAGAAGGAACTTCATAAAGGTTAAAAAAATAGTAGTTTCCTCCTCAACAAATCCTTTGTTGATGAAGTTGGCAAATGACATGATTTATTTGAAGAAACATACCTATTACATGCAGCAGAAACAAGCTCTCTATCAAGAATTTCCAAGAAGGAATTTCACTCCTTATAACAAGAACAAGGTTACTAGATTACCTCCTCCAACTTAACATTTAGCTATTGAGGCTCCATCTTCTAGCAATTACACCACTAATCTGGTATCTAATTTTCACTTAACAAATGATCATGATGGAGCCTCTTACCCAAAAATGAATAGCTACATGCAAATGTGTACCACCACTAAAGTAATTGAAGAAGTAACTCAAAAGCTAAAAACTCAAAAAAAATTGGCAACTCTACTATTAGCTTCCTTGAGTATGAATTTGAAGATACTAAGGAGGTCATTGCCAATATGAACAAGTAGTCCTACATTGTTTTCACACGGAATCAACATCAAACAATGGAAAAAGGAGAAGACAAAGACACTAGAAAGAACCAAAATACTTAAGTAAGGAATTCAAGTGGCTAAAAGGATCTAAGCAACAACTAAGATATATTTTCACTAAAAAGGTCATATTTCCATCTCAACTTTCAACTTCTAATTCCTCTTTAAAGAACCATAGTAAAAATAATTCTAATATACAAGCAAGCTCCTCCAATTTAGAAAATGTGTAGTTATATAAAATCCTTTAATATAATCAATTTTTGTAATAGAACAAAATCCAAATATCCCAAGAAGAATATCTAAAATCTAATATGAGACAGCTAGATATGTAGTGTCCCTTGTAGGACTGTTAGCTCAAATCCTCTAATTTGTTTTTGCTAATCACTCAAATCTTAGCTCTTTATAATCACCAAGTTCCCAGTATAGGCAAGGTGAGAGCATACAGAGACTAGAATGAGGACAATAGAAATTAAAAACTAAGTATTTGTGGCAAGATGACCAATTTACAAATAATCAGAGTCAAAATTGATCAATGCCAAAATGGTAAATAGTGATTTGCATATTCCAATCAAGCCAAATTGGCTGATAACAAATGGAAAATATATCAACGCCAAAAATGGTAGACTAAATCACCAGATTTTGATTCATGTTGAGATGGTGAAAAGTACAAAAAAGTAAGGATTGATCTAGAAATTGAACTAACTAGGATCTTACAATGAAAAAAAAACACAATTTGGGGGTATAACTTTCCGAATTTATAATATCAGTTAATCACAATGTTGGAAAGTGTATAAGATGAATGTATAACTGCAACAAGTCCTAGAAAACATCTTAATTAGCATAAACTATATTTATGATAGGCATGATAAAACAACTCTAAAACAATAGTAGGACCAACACCCAAATAACTTTCCAAAGATGCAATTAGCAAGTATAAAATGGTATGGCAGGTAAAGAGGAGAGTAGGCACAAGAAAAAAATATTAATACCTTTTGCATTGTTGAAGATGGGGTCCACTTCACAACCAACAACTACTAAAATTGATGTATGGATTATTTCTTAATAAAACTGAACCTCCTTTCCTGAAGACAACCTCCTTTTATAACTTTTCAAGGAAATATAATATTATTTTCTTTTATT
Organism: Cunninghamia lanceolata; assembly: GCA_027924645.1. Taxonomy (NCBI): domain Eukaryota; kingdom Viridiplantae; phylum Streptophyta; class Pinopsida; order Cupressales; family Cupressaceae; genus Cunninghamia; species Cunninghamia lanceolata. The sequence goes on from BSBN01001215.1 coordinate 5,440,298, forward strand.
TTGTAATGTCCCCTTTTATATTATTTTCTTTTTTTTTTTTTGGGTTATTTATCGGTCCAACTCTTCACCTTCAGTGGAACTTCTTCTTAAGTCCCCACGATACAGCGATGACATTACACTTTTGTTTCGGTGTGATCACCTCTTCGGCTGAATTTTTTTTGAGGTAGACCGATGCGTCGATAGTCTCTTCCCGCTCTTCTTCGGCGAGACTGCTCAATTTTGGTGGAATTTATTTTTGGGTTCTGGCAATATGCCGATACATGCCTTTGGTGAGATAAAATTCGTCTTATTCCGATGCGCTAACTCCTCTATTTGATCACAAGCCCTAGTTTTTCTTATCGGTGAGACTCATTTCATCGACGTGTTCAACCTTTTTTCTGCCAATAGGCCGATGCTATAGCGTGTTGTTGCTAAGACTTAAATCAAAGTCTCTCCAAAATATTTTTGTATCGGCATAGGTTTCAATTATCGGTAACCTCAAAAATAGTTACCCCGAAGCCTTTTGTTTCATCGATCAACATTATTTTTATTATCGATTAAGATTTCTTTTTGTCGGGGAACTTTTTCTTGTGGGCCCGATGCTTTGATACTTCCAAACTGTCTATCAGTGGAACTTTGTGCCGATAGTGTTGTGTTACACCTAAGGCTATAACTTCTTCTTCCTTCGGTGTGACTTCAATTCTCGGTGAGGCTTTTAAAACTTTGGCTGATATGCCGATTAGTCTTATTTGTTTTCAAGGTCAGTGTGAGTCTGCTCTGTCGATGGAACTTTGCATCCTCAGTGAGACACTTTCCCGTATTGCACCGATACGGTGATGGTTACTCTCTGACTTCGGTGAGATCCAAACTAAAGACTATCTAACAGATACTTTATGATCGTTCACTTGGCAGAAGTTTTTTTGTCATTTTAATGGTGAAGTTGAAAGTTCTTTTGTTTCTAGCAGCAGAAGGGAAGTGCTTTTGTTTCCTTGTTTTCATTTAGATCTATTAGTTGGTTTCTCTATTTTTTTTTCTAACGCTATGGTTTTAGTGTAGAATGCAGATATTGTGGGATTTTAGTATGACTTGCATGCAAGTTTAGTACAGGCTTCAAGTTTGAAGCCAAAGTCAGGGAACTGTTTCATGATTTGTTCCTTCTGCTACTTTTCCAACTTCCTCCTCCTGCTCAGTTTGGCATAGATGTGGACAAAGTCCAACAGAGACCTGCTATTTTGGTCTGCCTCTAATAGGCCTTTGTAATGTAATTGAATTTTGCTTTAGACTTTTGGTGGCAAATAGGGAGAATGTTTGGTTCATGGCACTATTACCTATTGTATTTGCCATAAAAAAAATTTGTATTATAGATAGGATGTAGTTAGGTTTTTTCAGGGCTATAATCAGAGGTTTTCTTTCCCTAGGTCTTTCCTACCAATATGCCCTTTCCAAACTAGGTTTTTGTAAATTTCATTATTATATTTCAATAAAATGTTCAGTGGCTTTGCCACTTTTTCTTTAAAAAAAATGTCCCCTTTTTGGGACATTTCTAACTTCATGGGAAACTCCAATTTTCTCGAGAAAGTTGGGTTGTTCATGTTGAGTTTCTGATAGTAGCAGTGAGTTAGGGAGAACTCCAAACTTCTTGGAGTGCTTGGGATTGGTTAGCAATGATTTTGGTTCTTGGAAATGAGCTCAGTAAGCATCATGGATTAGTTTGGCACTTTCAGAAGTTAATTTTGACTTCTGGTGGCTTCTCCAAACTTCTTGGAGAGCATGTCTATTTATAGTAAGTCACCTAGTTGGCATCATTCTTCATCCCAAATGTTCAAGATCATGTTGGTATGATTTATTTTGCAATTCACTTCAGTTTTGGATTTTCTATAAAATTGGGTGAACTATTGAGCTATTAATTATTAAATTCACTTAAGTTATCTAATGTCATACATATTTCAAAAGATAGCTTAAGTGTGATAGCTCTTTGGAAAGGTAATTAAGTGTTTTAAAAGATCGACACTTAAAAAGGGGACCTTGCACATGAAAAATTAATATTATTTCAAATAAAGGTCTTTTGGAGAGGAAAAAGTGTTTTTTCAAAAAAGCAACGAAAAAGCAAAAAAATGTTTTTTTTTCAAAAAAAAGAAAAAAGTGTTTTTTCGAAATGTAATAAAAAAACAAAAAAGGTGTTTTTTCGAAAAAGTAACAAACAAGCAAAAACACTTTTTTTGAAAAAGTAGCGAAAGAGCAAAAAATGCTTTTTCCTAAAATAGCTCCAAAATGTTATAAAAGGGAGTTGGAGCTCATTGTTGAGGGTTATGCATTGGATTTGATATTGTTATGCTACTAGATTGAATCTGGAGTTCTTCCATTATCTCTTCAGGATGAAAATCCTCTTGCAAATTTTCTTGAGGACGAAAACCCTCTTGTAGATTGGGTGTGGTTTCATTCAGAAACTACCATTATGCTAAAGGCGGAGCTATTGGAGAAATCTCATACAAAGTTTGCATTTGTGCTACATGGATTTTGTTGTGATTTGCATTTGTTTCTCTTTTGCTAGATTGATGCCCTTTTCTTGAGGTTTTGTAGTGGAGTTTGGTGTGTGGAGTTTGGTGTGTGGAGTTTGATGGTGATTTTGGAGTTGGATTTTGGGTTGAAGTCATATGTTCTTTCCTTGCAAATCTTATGGATAATAATCTACATACCTAGGCATTGTTGTCATATTTTGCCCAATCCCAGAATATCCCAAAAATCCCTCCTTCCATCAAAAAAATATGATCTGAGAGAGCCTAAATGGAAGGATAAATTTCCCTTAGTAAAAGCCCAAAAAATCCCCCAAAAGTTCTAAGTTTTTGCTTTTTATTTTGCTTCAGTCAGCAAAATTTTAGTTTGGCGAACCTTTGGTTCAGCAGTTCGACAGTTCGCCGGTTCATCCGACTGAAGGGGCGAAGCAGCAAGAAGCAATGGGCAACAGATGAAGGAAGAGGTAAACAAAGAAAAAACAAGTTTCCTTTATCGAAAAACTTAAGGTTTTGCGAACCTTAAGTTCGTCGATCGACGAGTTAGCCAATCAACAAATTTGTCGACAAAGGGACACAAGAGGCTGGAGGTGGCAAGGGATCTTCATTGAAGAAAACTAAGGCAAGAAAAGACTCCATCAAGAGGCTGGAAAATGGAAAACTCGCCAACTAGTTCAAAATTCCCAAGGTTCGCCAACAGGGTGATTTGCAGACAAGGCAAAGAAGAAGGAAGGAGATGGCCTAGTTCTCAAAGTGGCAAATTCACTAACTAAAGGAAAAGCAAGCCAGCTCAGTGGTTCTGAAAAGGAGAAGTTCACTAATAAGGCAAAAAAGGTGATAGAGCTCGATTGGTCGAGAAATCGGCAAGGGACGAACTTGCCAACAAGTTTGAATTTTTTGGAATTCACCGATATGGCAATAAAGAGAACCAAAGGCAAAGAAGAAGGCAACATAAAAGTAAAGTTCTTCAAATAGAGATTTTACCGATAAGGCAAAATAAATGACCAAAGCTGCCAAATTCGTGAAAGCTGGAAATCGTTGACCAAAGGGAAAAGTGAAGCTAAAGGCCACTGGTTCGCATAGGTCATGTTTTGCCAATTGAAGTGAAGCAAGCGCAAAGTAAGGTTCACCAAACAAAGATTTTGCTAATAAGGCAAAATGGAAGACCAAAAGGCCCAAAAAGCAAAAGAGAAGTAAAGTTCTCAAAAGGGAGATTTTACCGATAAAGCAAAAGTAAAGCAAGCTCAGTTCGTGAAATGAAGATTTTGTCAATAAGGCAAAATAAAGGTAGAATAAAGTAAAAAGCAATGTAATATTAAAGCATGTACTATAATGTATTGCTTTAAAATATTCTAAAGTCAATTTAAAATATTTTGAAGAATTGTAAAAGGCTTTTAAAAGGTGTGACTTTTCTGGGTGCCTTAAGATGCGCTTCCAAGTGATGCCATAGCTGCAAGTTGAGGTTGCAGGTAGCAGGAATAGTGTAGGAAATTTAAAGTGTAAGTACTAGAAATGAATGAGGATGGAGTACCCTCTGCGGCCCATATTTCTATAGGTCCTTCCAAGGACAAATCAGCACATAGGGCATGGCCGCACTCCTCAAAGTTTGCTGATCTTCTGGCACAATTTTTGGGCCAAATTAAATATAGTATGGGCACACAAATCAAGTTGATTGACCAAAATTCAATGCCTAGGGCTGCTACGATGAACTAAAATGTTATATATACATGAAAGTAAGATGTAAAAAAAGGGGGTGGGTTGGCCACACTGGGTCATTTCCAAAGGCAAAAAGTTCCTTGCAGGCTCGACCTTGTGGTTTTCTCAAAAACTGGGCGGATTTGATGGACTGTGCTCTTTTGCTAAACCTCTCATGTCTCTGTATCAGTTCATCAATGGAGAGTCTCATTTTGTGTCTATTTCATGTCTGTAATGAATTTTTTCTTCCTTTGTAATGGCTATTTAGCCTCTATGATCAATATAAACTAAATTTTGCCTCTCTCAATGTTCTTGCACAATGTTTATTTGATATATGTAAGTTGTGTATTGTGGATAAAATGATCCCTTTCATACTTTCATCTCTGCCTTAACCTATGTTTGAACCTGCATAAGGCTATGTGAGTCCCCTTCAGCTTTGAGATCATTACTATGTTATGTCAGTTGCATCCAAACACCCTAAATCTTGGTGTATCACTATTTTCCTTCCTACATTCCTTCTATCCCTTTTCCCTAGTGATCATTAGTGTAGGTTTAGTTGAATTCTCTGGACATTAAGTATAGAAAGAGGAACCAACCTTCTCTAGAGGTTTGATCTCATTTGCAAGGTCCCACACATTGAGATCAGTTCCATTGTGTCATTAGAATGCTTGAACAGGCTTCAAGTAGGGTGCAATTCCACATGATAATAGTTTCTAGCATGCCCAGTGGGACCAGTTCGATGAGCTTTATCATCCATTGAAGTATTTGGTGTGTTCTTCAATGTATCTTTCCATTCAGAGCAGTCTTCTTCGACACCATGGTGACTTTGCTAAACAAATCAGCTGGTGCAACCAATTCAAATGCTTAAAGAGTCATCAAAGATCAAAGTTCGGTGATACTTTTGGTCTTTTCTAGCTTTCAAAAGCATCCCAAATCACGTAGTGACTCTCTTCTGGTATGTTTCTAGTCTCCAAAAGCAGACCTATTACCCTTGTTTTCAAAGAATATTTTGATATATCTTTGCTTTTCAATGCTCTAGTATGTCAAGTTATTATGGAATTCATGGTCATTTCCCTCCATCAAGATAGGGTTCCATACACCCAACATAACATTCACACCACTGTCATGGCCCTACCAAGAAACATACCCTTTGTGGCCTTTAATGGTGGAAGCCCTTTCGACCTTGCACAATATGATGAAATCTTTGTTCTAGCTCTGAGGGCTATTCCCTTTTTTACTAGTGAAAATTCCAGTACCCTTGCCGAGCACATCCAAGACATTGCCAATGTATGCTCTGTTCACAATATTACCCAAAACAATGTCACGGTAAGGCTCCTTGCTTCTTCCTTTAAAAGAAAAGCTCTCCAGTGGTACAGGGGGTTACCTGCAAATTCAATTCATGAATGGGACAATTTGGGAACAAGGCTCTATCAGTGTTTTGAAGATAACAGTGATAATTTGTCTCTAATAGAGAAATTGGCCACTATTAAAAGGGCTCCTTATGAATTCATGGTGGATTTTAATTTCAGGCTTCAAAAGACTTGGCACATAATCCCACCATTGGTGAGGCCTTCCCCTAATGTTGCCTTCTTGTACTATTTGAGATCCCTAAATAGTGACATCGATGTCATGATCCAATCTCTAGGAGGGGATGTGTTACCCGATGCCTATGAGGTAGCTACTAGGGAAGAGAATTGTTTGATTCTAGTTGGAAAGATTGCCCCCAGGCCTCCAATGCCATTATTTCTAGAAGCCCCAGTCTTTCAACCAATTATGGCACCAATTCCTACAACTGATGTGCCATACCAAGTTCCCATTCAGCCCTATTAGCCTAGATGGCAGCTTTCTCAGGGGAACAGTCAAGGACAAAACTAACCAAGCCATGTTAGGCCCCTAAACTCCATAAATCTAGCTTCTACAAGTACATCAGGCATACTTGTTCCAATTCAGAACAACCTGGCTCAAGGTTATGAGTGGTGCCATCCATGCAATCCATCACCAGTCCCAAAACAACAGATTGGATCAAGCCATCAGGCTATGGGAGGACAAAGGCAAGTGTAGGTTGAATGTGTGTTTTTGAATTCACAAGTGGATGATGCTACCCTATTTCATGAACTACCTGGTTACATTGAAAATGAAGAAGACAGATAGATGACAGTGGATTTGCAGCAACATGAGGGCAGTGAAGATGATGGTGAGTTATTGTAGGTTGAGGCCTAGCATGACATTGAAATTCCAGCTCATGAAGAGAATCATATGAATAGACCTATACTAAAGAGTGTAGAGGATTTGGAGGATCATTTCTAGGATGAGTTTGATGTTTTTTGCTCAGAACTGGATAGTAAATCAACCCCTCTAGATAAGGTAAATTCTGAGTCATTTGAGCAGATTGAGGAGGCAGTCATTCCTCCAATTGATATATAGGAGCCACAGCATTTAGACCAGCAAGAAGAGAAAGAAACAGAGTAGAGGCATGAGTTCAAGTCCATTGATTTGCATGTCATTTTAGGGGATGTCCTATCAGACATTTGGCCCAGCTGGAGACAGGTCATGAAGAGTCACCACTTATCATGCTTACCTCTAAGCATGAAGTTGAGCATCAAAATGAGTGGGATCAGCCCATTTATCCACTTGTAGGCAACTACATTCACAATCAGTTCAAGTGGCTGAGTGTGTTTGTTCCCATTCTTGGGGAAGTATTTCACCATTTTGTTGTATGCCCACCCCTCCCCCACCTCCTGTTAGTTGTCCATAAGCTGGGAAAGCACCGTAAATTGTTGAGAAAGGGTGGTTATTTTGAAAAACCAGTTAATGGCTTTATTTAAGGTCATTTCTAGTTGGTTAGTTTAGGTGTAGGTTAGTTTGTTTTTGTTTTAGGTTTCCTTTCAATAAGTGCTCTTGCACAGGTAACATTCTCATTAGGAGATTGCTTGCCTTCTTGTTTTCTGTTTTGTCTTGTTTTCTAGAGGTAGTGTTCATTTTTGTGTTGGTCTGGCCCATTCTAGTCATGTTGTTGCAGTTTCCTTTTGACCTTGTGCCCAATGGATTGTATAAGGCAACTGGATCCCTTTGTTTAGCAGGCAAACAACCCTGCATAGTCGCCAAAATGTTGTCATATTTTAGCCAATCCCAAAAATCCCTCCTTCCATCAGAAAAATCCAAACTAAGAGAGCCTAAATGGAAGGATAAACTTCCATTAGTAAAAGCCCAAAACAATCCCTAAAAAGTTCTAAGTTTTTGCCTTTTATTGTTCTTTAGTTGGCAAAATTTTAGTTTGGCAAACCTTTGGTTCAATGGTTTGGTAGTTCGCTGGTTCACTGATTCGCTAGTTTGCTGACTAAAGGGGCAAAGCAGCAGGAAGCAATGGGCAAAAGATGAAGGCAGAGGTAAACAAAGAAAAAACAAGTTTGCATTTGTTAGCAAACTTAAGGTTTTGTGAACCTTAAGTTCATCAATCGGCGAGTTTGTCGATCGGTGAATTTGCCGACAAAGGGACACAGGAGGCTCGGCGCGGCAGGGGATCTTCATCAAAGAAAAATGGCTAAGGCAAGAAAAGATTCCATCGAGAGGCCAACAAAATGGAAAACTCATCAACTAGTTCAGAATTCCCAAGGTTCACTGGCAGGGTGATTTGCCGACAAGGAAAGAAGAAGGAAGGAGATGGCCTAATTCTCAAAGCGGAAAATTTGTCAACTAAAGGAAAAGTGGGCCAGCTCAATGGTTTTGAAAAGGGGAAGTTTATCGATAAGGCGAAAAAGGTGATAGAGCTTGGCTGGTTGGGAAATTGGCAAGGGGACAAACTTGCCAACAAGTTCAATTTTTTTGGAATTCATCAATAAGGTGATAAAGAGAACCAAAGGCAAAGAAGGTGACATAAAAGTAAAGTTTGTCAAATAGAGATTTTTCTGATAAGGTAAAATAAATGACCAAAGATGCCAAGTTTGCAAAAGGTGGAAATCACCAACCAAAGGGAAAAGTGAAGCTAAAGGCCACTGGTTCGCATAGGTCAAGTTTTGCCGACTGAAGGAAAAACAAGCGCAAAGTAAGGTTTGCCAAACAGAGATTTTGCCAATAAGGCAAAATGGAAGACCAAGAGGCCTAAAAAGCAAAAGAGAAGTAAAGTTCTCAAAAGGGAGATTTTGTTGATAAGGCAAAAGTAAAACAAGCTCAATTCGTGAAATGAAGATTTTTCTGATAAGGCAAAATAAAGTCAGAATAAAGTAAAAATCAATGTAATATTAAAGCATGTAATATAATGTATTGGTTTGAAATATTTTAAAGTCAGTTTAAAATATTTTGAAGTATTGTAAAAGGCTTTTAAAAGGCGTGACTTTGCTAGGTGCCTTAAGATGCACTTCTAGGGGACGCCATAGCTACAAGTCGAGGTTGCAGGTAGCTGGAACAGTACAGGAAATTTAAAGTGCAGGTACCAGAAATTAATGAGGAGGATGAAGTGCCCACTGCGGCCCATATTTCTGTAGGTCCTTCCAAGGACAAATCAGTGCACAGGGCATGGTCGTACTCCTCAAAGTCTGTTGATCTTTTGGCACAACTTCTGCGCAGAATTGAATACAACATGGGTGCACAAATCAGGTTGATTGACCAAAATTCAACGCCTAGGGCTACTACGGTGAACTAAAATGCTATATATACATGAAAGTAAGATGTAAAAAAAGGTGGTGGGTTGGTTGCACTGGGTCATTTCCAAAGGTAGAAAGTTTCTTACAGGTTCAACCTTGTGGTTTTCTCCAGAACTGGGTGGATTTGATGGATTATGCTCTTCTGTTGAGCCTCTCATGTCTCTATACCAGTTCACTAATGAAGGAGAGTCTATTATTTTATGTCTATTTCATGTCTGTAATGAATTTTTTCTTCCTTTGTAATGGCTATTTAGCCTCTATGATCAATATAAACTAAATTTTGCCTCTCTCATTATTCTTGCACTGTGTTTATTTGATAGATGTAAGTTGTGTATTCTCGATAAAACAATCCCTTTCATACTTTCATCTCTCTGCCTTAACCTTTGTTTGAACATGCATGAGTCTGTGTGAGTCCCCTTCAACTTTGAGATCATTACTGTGTTATGTGAGTTGCATCTGAACACCCTAAATCTTGGTGTATCACCATTTTCCTTTCTGCATTCCTTCTATCCCTTTCCCTGGTGATCATTTGCGTAGGTTTAGTTGAATTCTCTGGGCCTTAAGTCTAGAAAGAGGAATCAGCCTTCTCTAGAGGTTTGATCTCATTTGCAAGGTCTCACACCTTGAGATCAGTCCCATTGTGTCATTGAAATGCTTGAATAGGCTTCAAGCAGGGTGCAATTCCATGTGATAACAGGCACCATTGATAGTTGATGACTTTGTCATGAGATTGGAGGTGGAGAATCTATGATTTGGGACTAATCTGAGGTTTTGTTCATTGTTGTCATAGTATTTTCAAACCTGCAACAAACTTACAACAGTGTCAAATGGGACTTCAATCAGAACTTCCATAGTTTCTTGTATGGTATATTTTGGTGTTCATATTGATCAATTAGCATGTTTTCTTTCATCATTTATGTGATTAGCATGAGCTAACTTGTTTCAATAGTTCAATCAAGTTGGAAATTAGGGTTACTGAATGTTATTCAAGCCTATATTTATATTGTGAATGTTTAATTTAGTTGCAATATTTCATTGTAACCCTTGGAAGGTAGTACCGCCAGTGGGATTGATAGTTTAATGCTTTGGTTCTTACCTCACTGAATAAGTGGTTTTGTAATGGCTTCCTGTTGAATATGTGGATGTGCCTAGTTTTCCTTCCTATTTCTCCCACCGAACAAGTGATTTCCCACTGCATAAGAGGATGTTTCCTTTCAGTTTGATTCCCACTAAATAAGTGGATGTTTCCTTTCAATTTCATTCCCACGATTAAGTGGATGCATGTTGCATAAGAAGATGCCCACTGAATAAGTGGAAGTTGTTCTCAGTTGCTAGTTTTGGTTTTGAATGCTAACTCAGAAGCACTTGTATGCTCTCGCCTTGCCCACATCCGGATCTAGGTGATCAAAAGAGTGTGGAAGAATCATTGTTGCACTTAACTTATGTGTTGTTGTCTAGTTTTCAAAAAAAAATCAAGGCAACTTATTATATATTTATCCCCTTAAAGTTAAAATAATAATAAAGTGTCCTTTTAACTCACCTTTTGCATCCCCATGCCTAGCGACACTTTAAAACATCACTTTAGGTCCTCTTTTAAAAACAACTTTTAATATATAACATAAATTGCTTTAATAAAATAAAGCTACTTTTGGCAATTTAAGTTAAATTATTAATTTATAGAATGTACTACAATATATAACTTCACCCAACTTACCATATGTACTACACTAGCACTTGCACCCATAGGAGGTTCAAGGAATACGCCGATAGGAACAACCGACGAAAATTTTCTAGCGTGATTTTTTTTACAGCGTGAGACAATTCCAAGCACTATAATGCTCACATATAAAAGCCTGTCGGCTAAATATATAACTTCACCCAACTTACGGTATGCACTACAATATATAAATTCATACCCAAAGCTTGGAAAAGGCGATGTGACAAGATAGGCTCATACATTATATTAAAGATGATGACGTTGATTCCACCCCTAAAACTATCATTGTTACTAAGACTCTAAGTGTTGCTAGCAAAGCTATGTCATATGATGGAGACCCTTCTCTATTAGCCTTGACCAATGAAATCAATATATGCACTGCCTAAAATGAGAATTTGAACTCTTTTTATGTGTTTTTATACATATATGGTTTTAAATTGAATAATTGCATCATTGATTCAGGTGCTTCAGACAATGTTATGTTTGCTAAGGTGGCTAATGCACTAGGACTATCTTTAACTAAGTTATTAGGGAAATGTTATTCTATGGAGTCCAAACAAGTTCCCTTACTTAGTTAGATTAAAGATGCTCAAGTTGCCCTAGTAATGTGCCTTCAAAAGAGAATGAAGTTGACTATCTTGTTTGTTGATATACCATCAAGTTAGTGTATGCTATTGAATCAAAGTTTTTGCAAAGACCTTGAGGAGGGGTTTTAACCCAAAAACTATGGTTGATTTGATAAGTACAAATCTATTTACCAACAATTTGTCTAACGAATTCATTAGGGATTATGATTGTATTATATTGGTAGTCCCTATATTAAAATGTTCATATATATATGAATGATGATCCAATGCAATGGTCCACTTGTATTGCCAAATATTAATTAACAAGGGAATATCACCATAGATTTGCACACTCATGTTTGGAGAAATTAGAGAAGCAACAAAGGATATCATAGAGTGGATGTTGTTTTGAATGCAGAGGAAGATGTTAGCTCAGGTCATGGAATTTGGTTTTGCATCTAGCAATTACACCTATGTGAAAGTTTTTAAAACCTTATGAACAAATTCATTTCACGCATTGCTTCTAGAGTTTTACATTTTATAATATTTGACATAAAATGCCCCTTCTATTATGCTTTGATGGATGTCTCTACCCAGTTTTAATTTACTTGAATGTTTTTAAGTTTTTTCAATAGACCTCGTTCATGCATACCTATGACCATGGCATAAGGTAGGATGTAGGCAAAGTTCATAGAATCTTACATTTTCATGGTAGAGACATTAATTTATTGTGCAATTTGTAAAAGAGTCACTTTTTCAATGCTTGGTCCTTATAAAATTGTGGGAAGTGGAGTTCTGAATATAATTTACACATTTTCTTGGGTACATCATAGTCCCATATCTCTAATGAAAACCAATTGTTTTACAATATGCAAAATGTAGAGAGTTGTTTACAATTTGTAGTTTTTGCATTTTTCATCATAAGTATAAACTTCTACTATAATAAAGTCCTTTTAAAAGTAATTAACCTTTTAACTCTCCCTTTGTATAATGTCAAGGTTTTGAGTGTCAAACACAATTGAATAATTATGCTCAACCTCCAAAGTTCCCTAGTGTAATCTGTTTAGGAATGGGAGGTTAAAGTGCAATGTACAAATTTTGTAAACTTGCACCAGAACTCCAACATAGATACTTTTAAATTGTGAACACATATCACTGATGCCAAGAAAACACTTTGTAAATTTGTAGAAAGTGTATATTCACTCGATTTAACTTGCCTGGTACCTTTTTCGACTTGTGAATCCTTCTAAACTTTTGTTGACAACTGAGTCCCATCCTTTTTTTAAATCTTTGTCACAAATGTGAATAAGCATTATGACATTGTATTTTAGCCAACTAGGGAATTTAATTGATAGTATAATTTTAAAAATTGCCAAATTTAATGCAATTAGCCTAATAAATTAACTTGCAACTATGTAAAATTACAAATTTACAAAATGTGACTTCTAGATTTTAACCAACATTACTCTAGATTTTAAATTTTAATTGTGAATGCAAATAGACATTATAACTTTGCATTCTTGCTAACTAGGCAATTTAACTAGTTGTGCTTTTAAAATTTTACCATATTTAATAGTCATATTTGGAAATTAACTTGTGGCCACATGTAACCGCAAATTGTGAATTGATACTTTGCAAATTACAAATGGCAAACTGAAGATTGCATTTAAATTTTGCGTCTCTACTTATTATCTAGCATATCTTCATTTATGCATTATCTAAAGTTTAATCAGTGGGAACAAGTTAAAACACCATTATGAATCCATTGTCACGCTTTCTGGGGAGAACCTGCACTCTACAGGTGTTGGTGCTCAAACATGTAATCTTGCAGATCCTAAAGACTTGCACCAGCACCTAAGGCCAGGGGTATGTCAACAAAGGTGATAAGAAGGACTTATGATTAGACAATGGCTTGAATGAACCAATGTTTGTGAATGGGTAGACTCACCTTCATCTTTAAGCTCTGCTAGGACAAGGGGTGTATTCCTTGAGATATTTTTTTAAATAGCTAAAAACAAATAATAGGTAGAACAAATTGCAGATGGGTGCCTTTATCCTATATGCATAGCAGAGTCAAGATTCCATAAACAAGGAACATTACCAAAGTAAACCATGAGATGGCACCTTATAGAAGATGACACAAGGACTATACTCAACAATCTTACATATAAGCGAGGATCTACACATATAGACAAGTAGATGGTATCACAAGACAACCACATGAACATAACATAATAATCCATCAACAAACTCATACACATCCTATGCAGCTTTGATAGGATGCCTTACAAAAATATTTGCAAGGAGTTTGGTAGCCTCCTCACTGACAAACTAGTTAAAGACAACATTCAAATCAATAAATGTGATATGAGAATCAAACAAATCATCAAAAGCATACAAAATATTCATGAAGACATTCAGGTGATTACAAATTGCATGTTATATTTATTCCTTTATGAGATATAAAAGCAATAAAGTGCATGAATAATGAAAACTAAACTTCTACATTGAACACAAAAAATGCTTGGCCTATTAAAGGACACATAAGACAAACATATGCATTTTCTCTTCTCTTCTACATTCTACAACCATGCTAACAACCAACCCATCTCTCTCTCCAAGCCATGAATATATAGCATTTAACCAATGGGTCTTAGAGGGAAATTCAAAATCCACATCAAATCATCTTCAAGGCAGCCATAAGGCACATACAATACTCTGTCAAAAGATCCACAGCCTAGAGAGGAAAGATCCAACATGGATTGTGTAGGATGGCCGAGTAAAGACATTTGGTCTATGACCTCATAATTGTGAAATGCAAGGACATCCAATAGCATGGAGAAACTAGGAAATGACGTGAGAAATGATTAGGAGCTCAACGACCTATTGTATCTGTTGAGATAAGTGTGTCTCAACCTGTGAGTTCACTGTTGTCAACTATGACTATCGAGCACATATGATGAGGCCTTTCACATGCAAGGCATTTGTATGCATGCAATTGCTACATGAGTAGTGGTAGTTCTATTCTCCACTAGTGGTTATGTTTATTGATATTGTCGTAACTAATGAGTCAAGTCTATGTTATCATGCATTGATTTTGACTCACGTTTACATTTAGGTTTGTTTTAGATATTGCATGTTTGGATGCCATCTCTTTCGGTGATTATTATAATTACTTTGTGCCTTAGTGTATTTAGTAGTGAAGTTGATAATTTCTGAGACATTGTTATGTTGCCAAAATTATCCCAGATTCTTGTTGAAGTTGGAAGACACCTGGAGAAGCTTAGTGTTGTTATTGTATTTTGTAATTTTTGTTACTGATAATACAAAGTATTGTGCTTTTGGTGTATAGGGTTTTTTACCTCGAAAGGTGTTCCCCACATAAATCTGTGCATTATGGTAATATTGTTTTATGCATGTATTTGAATGTGTTTCTTTCGTTGTAACAGTTTAAGGATTTGTATGAGTTTTGCACTATCTCCCCCACATAGATTAGTGTTGGAAGCATTGTTTCGAGCACCTCTACTTCCTTTCAGTTGGTATCAGTTCCTAGCCAGTTTTGGTCCCATTGTTGGGTAGCGGGTTTTTTGTATTGATCTTTGAGTGGGAGTCTGCATAAGTATTTCAAAATCTTGTTGCAGAAAAAAAGATGGCAGGCACATCTAGTAGAATTGAGATGGATAAGTTTAATGGCAACAACTTCGAGTTATGGAATTTGAAGATGGAGGATATGTTCATGGATAGAGATCTGTGGGATACAATATCCAAAACAAAACCAACCAGTATGACTCAGGAAGAGTGGGATTTGAAGGATCAAAAAGCCAAGGGTTTGATTAGACTCTGTTTAGCTGATTTAGTGCTCCTAAATGTCCATGAAGAGAAGACTGCAAAATCTCTTTGGAAGAAGCTTGGAGATGTTTATCAGGCTAAATCCCTGGTAAACACGTTATTCCTGCAAAATAATTCTATTCTCTGAAGATGGAAGATGGAGGATCTGTTGTAGATCACCTGAATGCATTTAACATGTTGATTTCTCAGTTGGGCTCTGTTGGTGACAAGATTGAAGATGAGGATCATTGCATGCTTCTATTATGTTATTTGCCAGACTCATGGGATCATCTGGTTATGGCTATTGGAAGTACCACCACCAGTTTCAAAATGGATAAAGTGGTTGCATTGCTGTTGTTTGAAGAGATGCGAAGGAAATCTTCTGAGATGACCAAGGAAGCCCTTGTTGTTCATGGTAGACCTAAAGAGAAAGGCAATAAAAAGGACAAGAAGTCAAGATCAAAATCTTTGGCGAGATCTAAGTCTCTTGGCAAGTCCAAGGTGAAATGTTGGAACTGCAGAAAATCTGGTCATTTCAGTAAAGATTGTAAGGAGGAGAAGAAAAAGAAAGGTAAAAAGAACTTCTTTGATTCTGACTCTGATAAATCCTCTCAGGATGATGCAGATGCTTTTGTTGCAACCTTGGCAACACATGCATCAGAAGATGTGTGGTTAATAGACTTGGGTGCTTCTTTCCACATGACCTCGCATAGGGGTTAGTTCTCAAAGTACGAAGAGTATGATGGTGGGAAGGTGTATCTGGGTGACAACTCTCATATGAAGATTGTTGGCCATGGAAGAATCAAGATTAGATTCCCTGATGGTAGAGTGAAGGGGATTGGTGGTGTGTTGCATATCCTGGGTTTGGTGCAAAACCTTCTTTCTGTGAGTAAGTTGATTGATGTAGGTGTGCAGGTTATTATCTCAAGTGGAGGATGTAAGATAACTAGAGGAGCTATGGTGGTGGCTAAGTCTATACAAGTTGCATGCATGAACTATTTAGTGCAATAGTTCTTCTGATATGCTGAAGAAAAGGCCTTCTTCATCATCACCATCAGATTGAGCAGTGAAGAAGTCTGTTGTTTGTACATCTAATGGTTGTGTATTATGGGTACCTAAGGATGTAAATGCTTTAGAGATGAATCTTCCAGTGGAGAAGACAATGATATGGCACCAAAGACTCAGTCATATTGGTGAGAAGGGTCTTAGGGCCCTAAAAAATAAAAGCCTTGTTGAAGGCCTTGATGATTGTAATCTCGAGTTCAACTTCTGCAAACATTGTGTATATGGTAAACAAAACCGTGTTTCTTTTTATTCTAGTTCTCAAAAGTCTTCTGGGGTTTTGGACTATATTCATGTAGATGTGTTTGGTCCTGTGAATGTTCATTAAAAAAATCTATATATTTTGTGTCTTTCATAGATGACTACAGTAGGACATTTGTTTATTTCCTCAGGAGTAAATACGAAGTCTTTAATTGGTTTAAGGAGTTTAAGGCCTTAGTTGAAAATCAGACTGATAGAAAGATTAAATGTTTAAGGACTGACAATGGTAGTGAGTTTTGTTCAGCAAAATTCAATAGGTTATGTAAGGAGCATGGAATTGAGAGACATAAGACAACTCCACATACCCCACGGCCAAATGTAGTTGCAAAGAGGATGAATAGGATGTTGATGGAGAGGGCTAGGAGTAGGCTGAGTTGTGATGGCCTTGAGTAGAAGTTTTGGGCCGAAGCTGTAGCCACTGCATGTTATCTAATCAACAGATCTCCTACATCGGCTCTTATTGAAAAGACACCCATGGAGGCGTGGTCTGGTAAGAAGCCTTCGATGAGACATCTTAGAGTTTTAAGTTGTGAAGCTTATGCTTATATTCCGAGCATAAAGAGGTCTAAGTTGGAGAACAAGGCAGTTAAGTGTATCTTCATTAGCTATGGTGTCGGTGTGAAGGGGTACAAGCTTTGGGATCCAATGGCCGAGAAGGTTCTCCACAGTAAAAGTAATATTTCGAGAGATGAAACCTTCCACAGTTGAACTGCAGCCAGAGAAAGAAGAGAAGTAGAAGGAGGTAGTTCAAATTCTACTTACTCTGATGAAAGGTGAACTAAATACTCCTGTTGGACCTGATGATGAGGAGAGCCCTAGCAGCTCTGAAAGTTCTGAAGTTGAAGAACCTCAACCTCAGTAATTGAGGAGGCCTACATGTGTTAGGCAACCATGAGAAAGGTTTGATTATTCACCAAAAAGATTTGGTTATTCATTGTTGGATTCCAGTTGTGTTTTTACTTTGATTGCTAACACTGATGAGCCTAGGACTATTAGAGAAGCTATGGGTTGAGTGATGCAGATTCCTGGATGAAAGCCATGAATAAAGAAATGGCTACTTTGAAGAAAAATAGTACATGGGATTTGGTACTTTTGCCTAAAGGATGGAAACCTATTGGATGTAAATGGGTGTTTAAGAAGAAATATGGTCATGATGGCAGTGTTAAAAAGCACAAGGCACAGTTGGTCATGAAGGGGTATTCTCATGTGGAGGGAATTGACGATGGTGAGATATTCTCCTTGTTGCGAAGCTAACATCTATTTGGTTCATGTTATCACTTACAACAGCGTATGATCTAGAAGTGGAACAGATGGATGTGAAGACAACGTTCCTTCATGGTGATTTGGAGGAAGAGATCTATATGTCACAGCCAGAGCATTTTGTGGTAAAAGGTAAAGAAAATATGGTTTGCAAGTTGAGGATGTCTTTATATGGTCTTAAGCAGTCTCCTAGAATGTGGTACCAGAAATTTGACACTTTTGTGGTATCTTTGGGATTTCTGAGATCTAAATCTGACCATTGTGTATATTACAAATCTAATATGGTCACATTCTCATAGTTGCATTGTGCGTAGATGATATGTTATTTTTTGGGAATGGTAAGAGTTTGATTTCTAAAGTCTCAATTGTCAGCACAGTTTGAGATGAAGTATCTAGGTGTAGCAAGGTATATTCTAGGGATGGAGATAAGAAGAGATAGAGCTAGAAAAAAGCTTTGGTTAAGCCAGAGCAACTATGTGAATTCAGTGTTGGAGAGATTCAGCATGGTAGCTTGCAGGTAGTTAGTTGTTCTAGTGATGCAGGGGACGAAGCTTTCTATGGAGGATTGTCCAAAATCTCCTACTGAGATGGAGGACATGACCAGAGTACCATATGTGAGTGTTGTTGGAAGTCTAATGTATGCAATGGGTTGTACGAGGCCAGACATTGCCCAAGCAGTGGGAGTCCTTAGTTGGTATATGGCTAATCCTGGACGGGTGCATTGGGATGCGGTAAAGAGAATGTTCAGATATTTGTGGGGTACTTCTGAGTATTCCCTATGTTATCATGGTTATCTTACTAGTTCTCAACATTCTGTAAGTATTCGTGGATATGTGGATTCAAATTGGGTAGGTGACATTGACAGCAGAAGATCCACCAATGGATATGTGTTTGCAATGTATGGTGTTGTAAGTTGGATGAGTAAGCGGCAGGCTGTAGTTGCTTTGTCCATGACAGAAGCAGAGTACATGGTAGCTACGCATGCTTGCAAGGAAGCCATTTGGCTTAAGAGGTTGTGTTCATATATTGGTTTTGATGTAGGACAAATTACTATCTGTTGCGACAGTCGGAGTGTCATTTGTTTAGCAAAGAATCCCACCTTCCATGCTAGAACAAAGCACATTGATGTTCAATTTCATTTTGTTCATGATATGGTAGAAGATGAAAAGGTGATATTGGAGAAGGTTGACACGTTGAGAAATGTTGTAGATGCACTAACAAAGCTAGTGAGCACAGAGAAGTTCAGATGGTGTGTTGTTTCCATGGGCCTTGGGGCCCTGAGGAGTTGATTACAGATGACTCATGACAGGTCTTCGACAAGTAGGAGAATGTTGAGATAAGTGTGTCTCAACCTGTGAGTTCACTATTGTCAACTATGACTGTCGATCACATATGATGAGGCCTTTCACGTGCAAGGCATTTGAATGCATGCAGTTGTTGCATGAGCAGTGGTAGTTATATTCTTCACTAGTGGCTACATTGATTGATATTGTTGTAAGTAATGAGTCAAGTCTATGTTACCATGCATTGATTTTGACTCACGTTTACACTTAGGTTTGTTTCAGATATTACATGTTTGGACACCATCTCTTTCGGTGATTATTAAATTACTCTGTGCCTTAGGGTATTTAGTAGTGAAGTTGATAATTTCTAAGACATAGTTATGCTGCCGAAATTATCCTGAATTCTTGTTGAAGTTCGAAGACACTTGGAGAAGCTTAGTGTTGTTATTGTATTGTAATTTTTGTTACTGATAATACAAAGTATTGTGCTTTCGGTGTGTGGGGTTTTTACCTAGAAAAGTTTTCCCCACGTAAATTTGTGTTATGGTAATATTGTTTTATGCATGTATTTGAATGTGTTTCTTTCGTTGTAACAATTTAAGGATTTATATGACTTTTGCACTATCTCCCCCACATAATTTAGTGTTGGAAGCGTTGTTCCGCACCTCTGCTTTCTTTCAGTATCTAACATTAAACTCATTGCCAAATCGAGGAAGAAGAATTTTAAAATAAGATAGCTTACCAACAACACATACAAGGCTTAAGATAGAGCATCAGATCAAGCACCAAAGTCCTAGATCTCCACAATGGCTTTAAGGAACAAATGTGATGCTGAGAGGACATGCCAACCACCCCTAAAGGTAGCCATAAAGTTCATATTCTCAAATGAAACCTGAGAAGTGTAGGATAAGACCAAGTAGGTGGGATGAACATAGTTCGACAAGGTAGGTAAACTTTTTGAAAATCATTTGAATATATCCCATCCATTTGGACACAAGGTAGATTGGATGGTTGAAGGTGTGCAAATGACAACTTGCACTCACATAAGAATAAGGTAATGCAACAACCACAATTAAACAAAGTTTCAAGGCATCGTGAAAACATTACCAACACGCAATCGCAGGAAGACATAGATCCACCACAAAAGCACATACAATCATAATAACACATGTAGCCAAGTATATGAAACTAGAGGAAACACCAACCATCACACTTCCATAAGAATACTACCAACTAATAAATGACTACCGTGGATGAAGATCATACCAAAAAAAAGCAACTAAATAGTACCACAGACACAACACCTCCACTGCAAGAGAAAACCACCACTGCACAATGATTTTAAAAAAACAACGCAATTGCAAAGAGAGAGAGAGAGAGAGACAACCACCAAGAAGGACAAACATCATCAACACCCAACAAACATACCATCTGACACCGTATAGGCATATTGTGGAATAGGCACATGAAGATGCGACACATACAAATCTTCAAGACATAACCATTGTAGCATCAAAAGACACTTGGATCACAAGAACCTCATCATTGCTGCAAGGATCAGGGACCGTAAGGAGGTTGCCACAACACAAGATATGCATTCATAACATAAGTAGCCACCGCAAATCAATAGGAAGAACTATACGATGAGGAATCCACTACAAAGGGGATAACAAAGCCAAGCAATTAGAGCATTATTCTCTTGCAATAACAATAACAACATAGACACATGCAATATCGACCGTGAGCAAGAACAAGCGACAAGGAGTCATAGTGAGGCAATAGGGGACACCGCAACATGAAACAAAACATTGTAAAGCAACAAAAGGGGCAGGTCTAACAGAATAGTCCATTCAAACATCACCGCAAATGAAGGATAACACAAGTATAAGACTAGTGGTAGGAAGACACAAAATAAGACATGTTAGAACAATCTGGGCAACTCAAAGGATATTGTATTTATGGCAAAAACCAAACAAAGTCATGAAATTGGATGCAAGGCAACAATGATCATGTGCCAAAACTCCAAATAACTTCAAATTCACACTTGTGAATCAATTGTAATTGCGTTTGGACTTGAAATATTTTGATACTAACATGTCCAAACCTCGTAAGAGTCCTTTAAAACCTATTGTTGAACTTTCTAAGTTGTCTTTTAACTTCGCAAAGCTGCAATTTATGAAAGAGTAAACTACGAGAATGTAACCCAAAACTATATACATGTCAAACTGTATGAAACCTTGCATTTCTACCCATGATGATTTGACTGATCGTTTAATCACTTTCACTGATTACTTTTTTTCAAGGTAAATCCTTTTGTTCATCTCTCTTGTGTGTTTTAATTTATTTTCTTGTTTATTTTATGCCATTCAACTACTTCACTGACTCAAGCGCCTAGGAAAGCAACTAATTGTTATGCTGAGTTGATTGCAAGCATGATAATTGTTCATAACATTAAATAAAATTGGACTTAATCCCACACAAGTAAAATAATTAGCGTACTTTTTTGGAATAAAAAAGATTCACACATTAGCAGCAGCATGTAAGGGATATGAAATCTAATATAAAGGTAATGCAGGTCTACATGTGATCATGTAAACAAATGCATAAAGAATATTAATGTGGATGGAATTCATAGAGCTATAGTAGTAACATCATTTTTCCATCCTTTAGAATGTTGTTTTAGTGACACAAAATTTTTAAACAATACATTAGAAAATGTAAATCTTTGTTGGATTGTTCATTGGAATATCCAAGTCGATTATAGATCAATGATGGGATTAGGGGTATTACTCCTTTCAGTATGTGTTTAAGGGTTACTTCAATCTATCACATGCTTTTGCGTAAGAAAAAGGAATTTAACAAATAGAGAAATCCGCATGCATTATGGATTCACCAGAAAAATTGCAATTATTTTTTTATTTTTCAAGTAGTCTATACGAATTTAACCTGGAAAGTATGCCCCAAGAATGGCCATTTTCATCAGAAAATGCTTGAAGAGGTAAGGGAGTAAAAAACCTCAAGACTTGAACATGACAGTGGTACTAGAAAAGATTGCGTTCAACTTCATCCACAGAAAAAGAAGCATAGACAACAATTTTTTAAACACAGTCAATTGCTAGATAGAGTAACACACTATTAATTACCAGCCAAACGAAAAACTTTTTCTTGGCCATTTGATTTGCCTTCGGAAGGTCATGAACATGCTTAATATAAGCCTAAATTATACTTCTTTAGAACATGTTAGTTTAAAGATTAAAGTTGCTAAATAAATTTGGATGGAGAAAAGTCCCTAAATCACTTTGCATCCTAAAAATACAGGATCGCTTTAGAAAAGTCCATACGCTCATAAGGATTTACTTCTCATGATGCGGTACTGATCAATTTCATGGTTTATGTTGTTCTCAACTACCAGGACTAATGTGATCATATTTCTTATTGTAAGGTCAACATTGATACTGACATGTCCTCATTTCCGACGTGATCGTCCAGCGGAAGACTGAGTTAGCCTATCCTCATTCCGGTAGGCTAACCCATCGGAGCAAGGGAATATTTTGGCCAAGATGGAAAATAAATTAATGCACTTTGCATTAATTATCAAAATGAAGACAATTAAATAATAATAATATTTTATTAATATTATTTGATTATAGTGCCAAGGAACAAAAATAATAAAAATAAATTAAATAATATTATTTTAATAATATTCAATATGAGCACTTGTTTTGGAGAAATAAAATAATATCTTGGGTTGGAGTGCTCACCTTTGGAGGGAAAAAAAAAAAATTTAAATAAAATAAAATAATGTCACTAGTGCTCACTTTGGAATTGCAAATAAAATATTGATATTCGAAATATGGCTCACCATTGGAGGAATAAGTTCAAATAAAATAATAAAATAATGCATTGGATCTTGTGCATCGCCTTGGAGGAGTAAATATTTCAAATCGAAAGGTGGGAAATGAAAATTCAAATTTTTAATTTGAATTGGTATAAAAGAAGACTTGAAGGCTCATTTTCGGCACCACGAATCTTTTGCATACTTTGGCATTTTTGCTTGGCATTTCATTTTGCTACAGTGGAACTGGATGAAAACCCAATTTGCATCATTGGAGGCGGATTCACACGGAGTTCACAATTGTGCTTCATCAAAGATTTGTTGGGCTTCATAGTTTCATTCATTCAATAATTGGTCGAAGACCATTTTGGTGATTTTGGAGATAACAAGCATTGAAGACTTGTGACGAATTGAAGATCAATTGAACCATCATCTAGAGAGCCAATTTGTATCTTGGCTAGCACACCATAGTGGAGACATCCTACTAGCAGCGAATAAGAAGACTGACAAGATTGGCAGCGTATTCATCATAGAAGGCAATCTAAATATCTCTTTGGCAACAAATATATAGAGGTAGTGAAGACGCTTCAAAGGATAAGCACTCCACACATGTTGATAGCGATCATCATATAAGGAGCGATCTTCTGGGAAGATATCATTAGAGGCTACAATATGCTTAGTCCAAGGCAGTGAACCATTGCAATAGTGATTTCCATCATTTCATTGAGGTATGTCACAACATCAAATTGGACAGAGGAGGTTGCTCAATCGCTTGCATTGTATATGGCATCATAACTAGTATGTGACATCTTTGTTTAGGTAACGGTAGTAATAAGCATTCTATTTGGTTGTCATAAAGCCCACATTGGCTAATGTACCTAAGAATTGCCAAGTCTGTTTGTAACAACGAACTCTGAGTTAGTTCCATATTCATTGTTATCATTATAATTTGCATCCTTGATTATAATTGAAAGTTGCCATCATCAATTTGTTTCATTTGTTTGTAATTCATATGATTGGCATAGATATACTATAGATGTGCAAGTAGAAATCAGTCATAAGGGTTTCATAGTGTAATTGGCAAAAGTTCAAACTTGGCATCAAACCCTACTTCGGCACATGTCAGTGGTATCAAAGCTTGGATCCTGCCAGCCTGTAGGGTCTAACTGGATTGACGAAAGTCTTCTTCCAATAGCATTTCGTGCATAAGATTTTGTAGTTATATCCACCTACATTGGGTTGTGATTTAACTCTATTCTTATCCGGGTGTTATGACTGAAAAGATTGACCTAGTCAGAAGTTTATTTGTTATGCATATACCAACTCCATATGGCCATACATACAGAAGGAGTGGACAACAAGAAGAGATCTACCCGTTTGCAGAGATGGATAGAAACAGAAGAATGGAAATTCCATCGAGGGATAATGAAAATCCATTTTTGTTGGAACAACAAAGAACAAACAGGAATTTGGAACAATTGATGGCTTCACAAAATCTCATGATATAGTTAATGACTCAAACTTTGAACAATATGAAAGCGAATGGTACACCTATAGTAAATGGTAGCATGGTAGGTACGCCACATGGAGGAAGGACACATGTCTACAATAGATAGACCCTTCCCGCCTAAGTTTTTGCCTACTAAGGAAGAAGAGGAAGAGAATGTTGAGATTGAAGAAGAACCATCTTTTGCAGAAGAATTGACTATCATATGTGAAGAGTATGATGCCCTACCTGACATTGTCAAAAGAACGATAAACATTAATCAATTCATGAGTGAAAGGAAGGATGGGAAAAGAACAAAAGGAGGACAAAGACTTAAAGGGCCAACAAAACAAAACAAGGAATATCAAGATGCACTAAACAAGATACCCATACCTAATTTTGATGGAAGTGGAAAGATGAGTGCAAGAGCATGGGTTCACAAACTTGATACATTCCTCACACTCAAACCAATGGATGAACAAAAGGCTATATAGTTGGCTACTATGTATATGATTGGTGGCATCATGGGCTTGTTTCACAAAGACATGCAATAATCACTTCTTATGATGAGTTCACACAAAAACTTATCACTATATTTGACAGGAAGGATGTGGAGGTCTACTATAGAGATTTGGCACAATTGAGACAAGTTGGAAAAGTGGATTCCCACATCAATAAGTTCCAGAGGATTGCAGTAATGGTTCCAAACATGACAGAAAAGAGGACAATAATGTTGTTTGTGGAAGGATTGAATGATAAGTTGAAGGGATTGGTGAAGGCTCACAAGCCTAGTACACTTGATGATGCTATTGGACTTGCACTTGATCTTCATACTACACCATCATATCATCCACAGAAGAAATTTTTTAAGGGCTCTAGTTCAAATCAGAAAGGGTCCAATCAACAAAAGTATCAGCCTCCAAGGATGGATCAGGAAACAAAGAATGAGATGAGGAGGAAGAAGCTTTGTTTTCCTTGCAAGGAGCCATGGGAACTAGGACACCTATGCCTAGGAAAGAGCAAGGTTTATCTCATAAAGGTCATTTCAGATGATGAAAGTGAATCTGCAGAAGACAATAATTTGGATGGTGACGATGAACATGCAAATCAACAACTGCAGTTGGAGCTTGAGTCAAACATTGAAAATAATAAAGGACATGTGAATATTGCATCAATTTCAGGAGTCCCAAAATATCATGCTTTTCGATTGAAAGGAGTCATCAATGGACAAAGAGTCACTTGTCTGGTTGGCAGTGGAGCTACTCATAACTTCATTGATGAGGGCTTAGTTATGAAGAGAGGACTAAAAGCTTAGGATTTTTCAGGATTCAATGTAACAGTTGTAGATGGATTCACCATGGATTGCACTAAGATGGTACCATAGTTTGGCATTTGAATGGGAGATTACACATTGACTGATGATTTCTATATGTTAGGATTGGGAGAGATTGATGTTGTTTTGGGAATTCAATAGTTGCACTCACTTGGCAGATACATACAGGATTTTCAGAAGATGGAACTTAAATTCATTCATGATGGAAAGAAGGTTGTTTTGAGAGCACTCTCGAATGAAGGTCCTAGAGTTGTGACAGCAAGGAGAATGGAAACATTGTTCAGACATAATGATGTTGCTTGGGTAGCGCAGTGCTTTGTATCATCCAAATCTTTTTCGGGAGATCAAAAGTATCATGTGGATATACAGTTAGTGCTTGATAAGCATAGTATGGTGTTTGGAGAAATTCCTCCTGGTAGACCACCAAATCATGGGTTTGAGCATGTCA
This sequence comes from Cunninghamia lanceolata, assembly GCA_027924645.1. Classification (NCBI taxonomy): domain Eukaryota; kingdom Viridiplantae; phylum Streptophyta; class Pinopsida; order Cupressales; family Cupressaceae; genus Cunninghamia; species Cunninghamia lanceolata. Next base: position 5,466,201 of record BSBN01001215.1, read on the forward strand.
TTGAGTTGGAGGAGGGCTCCAAGCTCGTCATCACTACACCTTATCATCATTCGCGGCATTTCAAGAAGCAAATTGAGAAGACTATTAAGGAGTTGCTTGAGATGGGACACATTTGTCCTAGCTCTAGTCCATTTGCATCTTCAGTTGTGTTGGTGAAGAAGGATGGCACAATGAGAATGTACATTGATTACAGAGCTCTAAATAATAAGACAATCAAGAATAGATATCCCATTCCCAGGATCAATGAGTTGCTTGATGAGTTACACGGGACCGTGTATTTCTCTAAGATTGATCTTCGTTCAGGGTATCATCAGATATGTGTCTGTGAAGAGGATATTCATAAGACAACATTCAGATGCCACTATGGACACTTTGAGTTTTTGGTTATGCCATTTGGTTTAACCAACACATGAAATGTCCCGCCCCAAGTGGACACTTGCTAACAAATTTTCTGCCTTGTTTGGTTTGTTTTGATAAATGTTTGTGATATATTGGCAATGTTTGATACAACAATATAATGCAGCAAAATAGGAGATTTTGCAGTAATAATTTTTAACTCAAAACTGAAATTGCATTGGGAATACACAGCTGAAAATTCTAGATTTTAATACCAGCTTAAATACTCATTATTTTCACAATATATTGACAACCCAGTTCATAAAATAGCCCCTATTATCTAAAACAACAATACCCAGAAAATCTAGGAGTTACAATTTATGAACTTATGAGTAAACATGCCATGAACCCGTCTCAAATGGTTTCCAGGAAGAAGTGTAAAGTTTGTAGCAGTCATACAACAGAATAGACACGTCTTTAAATTACAAATGATCATACCCAGACCCAAGCCAATTAATGCAGGTCTAAAAACTTTATATCAACAAACTAGAATCTTCCATTAATGGACGCTTGGCTTCATAAGACGAGTTCTCCAACATGTAACAGCAGCAAACTGTTAACACTAGTTTAGAGGCCTCCAAAGAAGTTGGTTTCAGCTCCTAACTCAAAGCAATTCACCCCCAAACACAAACGCCACTCTCTAGATATTGTACAACCGGGTTGAAAGAGAAATGTATGGCCTGAGAGAAGCTACAGTACGGCCTAGCAATGATAAAACTTCAATGAATGCTACAACAAACAAGTCTTACTGATTTCTAATGCTAATCTTCAAACCCCTTTGTAAATCTTATGAAGTTCTCCAGTAAAGCTCAGATGTGACCTCCGTGTGAAGCCACCAGCACAATCGAAGAGAGGCTACGTCCTCCAAGACTGAATTTACAGTGAAACCCTAGGTTTCTTCTTCAAAGCCAAAGCTTCTTGAGAATAGACAAATGTTGAATGATTCAAGAATGAATGAAATACCTTTTCAAAAAGCCTTTATATAATATTCAATTTGTATTTGGCTTCATCTCATTAAATTTCACTTTAATTTCATTTACTTTTCCCTCTATTTGGTGCACAACAAAATAATATAAAGTATATTTTAATAATCACTTATATCTTCTTTAAAATTGGCACTTTATATTATTCCACAAGTAGGTGCCCATAATATGCACTTTATAATTCAACTTAAATGCACTTTATACAACTTGACTTTATAATCATTAAATACCTCTTTTAATAATAAAGTCAAATAACATTTAATGATGTGTACTTTTAATTAATTATTTCTCGATTCTGTCAGAACCAGGTGGTCAACCACAGAAACCACTACTCATCCAAATGTCTTTCCCAAAATAGAAAGGTTGGCCACTAACACTCAACTGACTTAGTATAAATAGTAAGTGCCTCAAAATAGAACCAGAAACCTCTGAATAGCTTAGCCTCAGAATATACCAACAATCTGGAGAGGTAAACACTGTCAACTGCCACTTGAAGAGCTCATTAACGTCCCCCTGACCCTCTAATCACTGAACACTAGCCTACGCGGGTCAACTAATAGGCTAATCTTCCAAACTCTAATGCTCACAAAAATGGGGACATTACAGTCCACCCTCCCTAAAATTGCTTGTCCCCAAGCAATCTCCACTGCAAAGAAACTCTACTCCACCGCAGGTCCATAGGAAGAACTGTAAAATGTCCCACACATCTCTAACCAACTCTTGCAGCACCAGCATAATCACAATTCCGCAAGGATAAACATCATGCGCACCAAAATTGTGCATCATAATCAAAACATGTACAAGTAAATCAAAGATAAAGCTGTAGGCTCTCTGCACACTATACATGTTGTGTAAATCACCAGTAAGCCCTTACTAGAATCTTGATGCACCAGAAGGATCCCAAATTCTGCCATCAATGCTCAGTTGAATGCCAAGATCCCAAATTATTCTAAAAAATGCCCAACTACTTGTCCACAGCGTCCACTAGATAGAGACGGTCCCATGCTCAAAACTATTGTGAACAATTACCACAACGTAGAGCAATCTACCAAACAGAAAAATCCCTGGATCCCATAACCGGAATGGAAGTCTGCCATGCATATCATCTGCTAACCTCCACTGCACTACTCTAATATAATCTTCACCATGCTGAAAATGGTGTAGCAACTCTCTAGGATCCAACTGAATCGACGTGCCAAACTAGACACCACCTGGATCCCAATGCAACTGAAACTCACATCCATCAATCATGAAGAGGTAAATATATCTCGAAGTGTCTGAACCACAACATCCCCCTTCATCCTCTGCAAAACTCCTATGGATGTGTTGACTATCCCACATGGGTGCTGGAAGATATGAAACTGCTCCTCCCAAGTCAAGGGAATAATAAAACTCTCCTCCACCATCGTTGTAAGGACTACACATGCCATCATGCTCAATACCACTGCAACCTCTCTGAAGACATGTCTCTAATGGAGTTTTCTGAGACGAAGTTGCAAACTCTGCCCGGTGCACCTCAGCATGAAGGTAATTTGAACTCTGACCCTACAAGCAAGCCTCTGAAAATAACTGAGTCAAACACTTGCAATCTTTAGTTCCATCTTCTAAAGATGGCAACCCTTCATCCCACAATGGATGGTATAAATCCCGAGCCAATCCACACTTACAAATCATCAGGTCATCTATGTGTGGACTAAAGGAGAAATGATGAGCACTCCTCACTATGCAGTCAAGATAAAAAGCACTTGCCTATGTCAATAGTTGACCGTCATAGTCATGGGGGACACACTCCTCATCACTCTCATTTCTCGAATCAGATGATGGCTCATGTCTCTGAACCTGAATAGCTAATGGGGTAGATACTCTGGTAACCCTCTCTGCGTACCCAATAGCATACTCCCTATCATGAAACAATTGGAAATATTCTAATTTAATCTCCTCCAAAGCACTCATGATGATCCATAAATCACAAATGTGAGTACCAGCTGAGACCCCATACCGTCTCTCCTCAAACTCTATTGTCCAAAGAAGGTACTCAACATACTTATGAGTGCAATCAAAACGAGCTGAGGTTGAATCAACCTTCTCTCCTATAACTTTCAGCTGATCTCTCCATCTTTGTGGCTCAATAAGCTGTCGATCAAAATTAGCTGCATGGGATGTAATCTCTTATTTGCTTCCAGGATAGGGAAACAAATCAACATGAGAACCAATCTCCCCACTAGATGATGCCCTACATATCTCCTATGAAAATGGAGTAGTGTGGTGATCTGTCACACAGCTCTCTGGAGAATCCACCAATTCATCACACGAGCTATCAATAACCTGCTCTGCATCACCTGTCATGGGACTAACCTCAAGAACACCTGGTGCAACATATTATTCCCTCCTAAACTCATCCAAAGCATTCATTTCATCTAAGTCACATGCACGAATAAGAGTAATGGATGTAGTCAAATCCTCAAAATGCTCCTTACCACTATTTGTGGGTGTATGGTCATCATTAGTAACTGTCTTAGGCATTGGACCTGTATCCGCTAATGATGAAGACTATGCTAAGCTCAACTCCACGATAAGCTCATCTATATGTAACCTTGACTCTTGAAGGGCTAATTGAGCGCTCTTCAAAGAGTCTGTGATGACCTTGAGCTCATAGGTGAACTCATCACCTCCTCTTCCTTTCCCTTCAGTGCATCATAATAGACACCATCAAGCATAAGAAGATGATCTCTATCTAATAACAACTATAGGTAATAAGTCTTCATTGCCCCAACTGCATCTCTAAGTGCTTGAAACTCTGCAAGGGAAAGTCCACTATCAAGGTGCTCATATATACCTGGAGTCCAACAACACTATGCCACCAACTGCTGAACAACATCAAAGTGTTCTAAGGCTGAAGAAATCATGCCTTCACTCACCTTCAGTTGCCCTACCAAATGATGGGACCCCTGTGACAAGTCATTTCCACACAAATTTTCTGATTTGTAATCAGCACTATGGTAAGAAGTTGAGTCACCATCACTCACCGATTGATAAGCATCCTCATGTGTGCTATCAACTTCGCACACATCCTCATCAAGTGTACTGTTGTTATGAACCTCTAGGGATGGCTCAAATGACATACTAGAGACTGCTAATTTGCCAATATCAATGCACACCTTCCCTATCCAAATAGATGCACGCACATTCGTCAAACAATCCTCAGAACCATCACCATTAGGCAAATTTTCTATTTTATTCCCATCCTCCAAGGTCTGATTTGCAGAATTAGACTTATTGTAGCTCGAATTCTCCATGCATTCCTCATTTTTTACCCCTATATCTCGTGTGCCAATATTAGGAGATCCTTCCACAACATTTTCCTCATGTGTCGTAGCATCTAACTCATGGTTATGCTCAGTAGTATGACTGCTATCATAAGAATCAGAATTGTTCTCATGGCTGATAACAACTCCCTGAAGTCTGAAAGTATCATTCGAGGGTTCTGTCAAACTACTATCAATATGTAAGGTGTTATCATCAATCACTTCATATTTGAACCCATGTTCTTCTACCTGCTCTTCATCAGCTTCCCCAATATGTTCATCACATTCTGATCCATTCTCGTTGCCTGCTACAACCCCTTGTCCATGATCACCTGTAAGCTGAAAATCATTTTGAATCAGTTCTTTTTTCTTATCCTTTCATTTAGATTTTCCAAACATTCTTAGAAAACCTTGTTTCGTTTTTGGATCCCTCATCAGATCATATAGGTTCTGCATCAATTCAATCATGGATTTATCTAAAGCCATCTTTCCTTTGTTTTGAATTTTAATGACTCACCCAACAGGATGGCAGGAAACTGCTCTGATACTACTGAAATGTCCCACCCCAGGTGGACACTTGCTAACACAAATTTTTTGTCTTGTTTGGTTTGTTTTGATAAATGTTTGTGATATATTGGCAATGTTTGATACAACAATATAATGCAACAAAACAAGAGATGTTGCAATAATAATTTTTAACTCAAAGTTGAAATTGCATTGGGAATACATAGTTGAAAATTCCAGATTTTAATACTAGATTAAATACTCATTATTTTCACAATATATTGACAACCCAGTTCGTAAAATAACCCTTATTATCTAAAACAACAATACCCAAAAAATCTAGGAGTTACAATTCATGAACTTACAGGTAAACATGCCTTGAACCCCTCTAAAAATGGTTACTAGGAAGAAGTGTAAAGTTTGCAGCAGTCATACAACAGAATAGACACCTCTTTAAATTACAAATGATCATACCCAAACCCTAGCAATTAATGCAGGTCTGAAAACTTTATATCAGCAAACAAGAGTCTTCCATTAATGGACGCCTGGCTTCACAAGACGAGTTCTCCAACATGTAACAGCAGCAAACTGTTAACACTAGTTTAGACACCTCCAAAGAAGTTGGTTTCAGCGCCTAACTCAAAGCGATTCATCCCCAAACTCAAACGCCACCCTCTAGCTATTGTACGACCGGGTTGAAAGAGAATTGTACGGCGTGAGAGAAGCTACAGTATGGCCCAGCAATAATAAAACTTCAATGAATGCTACAACAAACAAGTCTTACTGATTTCTAATGCTAATCTTCAAACCCCTTTGTAAATCTTATGAAGTTCTCCAGTAAAGCTCAGATGTGACCTTCGTGTGAAGCCACCAGCACAATTGAAGAGAGGCTACGTCCTCCAAGACTGAATTTACAGTGAAACCCTAGGTTTCTTCTTCAAAGCCAAAGCTTCTTGAGAATAGACAAATTTTGAATGATTCAAGAATGAATGAAATACCTTTTCAAAAAGCCTTTATATAATATTCAATTTGTATTTGGCTTCATCTCATTAAATTTCACTTTAATTTCATTTACTTTTCCCTCCATTTGGTGCACAACAAAATAATATAAAGTATATTTTAATAATCACTTATATCTCTCTTAAAATTGGCACTTTATATTATTCCACAAGTGCCCATAATATGCACTTTATAATTTGACTTAAATGCACTTTATATAACTTGACTTTATAATCATTAAATACCCCTTTTAATAATAAAGTCAAATAACATTTAATGATGTGCACTTTTAATTAATGATTAATAAAGTATTACTTTATTAATAATTAAAATGTTATAACTCCAAAAATACTCATTATTTCTCAATTCCGTCAGAACCAGGTGGTCAACCACATAAACCACTACTCATCCAGATGTCTTTCCCAAGATAGAAAGGTTGGCCACTGACACTCAACTAACTTACTATAAATAGTAAGTGCCTCAAAACAGAACCAGAAACCTCTGAATAGTTTAGCCTTAGAATATACCAACAATCTGGAGAGGTAAACACTGTCAACTACCACTTGAAGAGCCCAGCCATTGTTTGCTAAGGCATCCAAGTGTGAGTTTGGTATGATAGAGATTCTCTATCTGGGGCATGTGATTGGAGTTGATGGAGTCAAGGTTCATCAAGAGAAGATACAAGCAATTCTAGATTGACCACCACTGAGGAACATTTCAAACTTGAGAGGATTTCATGGGCTATGTTGCTACTACATGAGATTTGTAAAAGGTTTTTCACAATTAGCAATACCTCTCACAGATCTCACTAAGAAAGGAGCATTCAGTTGGTCAAATGTGGCTCAGATTGCTTTTAACAAACTCGAGAGTGATGAGTTCATGTCTAATATTGGCATTGTCAGATTTCACACAGCCTTTTGTATTGAAATGTGATGCATCAGGAGAAGGCATTGGTGCAGTGTTGATGCAAAATAGACACCCTATTGCTTTTGAAAGAAGAAAGTTGAGGGATGCAGAAAAGCTCTATTCCACCTACAATAAGGAGATGCTCACCATCATGCATGCATTGGCAAAGTTTAGACAGTATTTGGTGGGTAATAGATTTGTGGTCAGGACTATCACAATAGTCCAAGGCACTTTCTGTTGCAGACAGATTTGAATGAGAGGCAACAGAAGTGGGTGAGCAAGATTCAGGCATATAATTTTGATATTGAGTATGTGAAGGGAAAGAATAATGTTGTTGTTGATGCTCTATCCAGGAGGCCTACTCTTTGCTCGATGATAGAAATCTCAGCAAATTGGAAATCTCATCTTTTGGTTGAGTATTCCAAGAATACTTTTGCTTGTGAGATCATGGATGGAAAGATTCAGGATGATAGGTACAAGGGGTTGATGATGTGATCTACTACAAGGATAGGATCTATTTGGCTCCTGAGTCGAAGTTGAAGGAGAAATTTTTGAGGGCTATGCATGATGCCCCAATTATAGGGCATCCAGGTTTCTTCAAAAGCTACATGCAGGTCAGAGAGAGATTTTCATGGAAGGGACTCAAAGATGATGTCAGGTAGCATGTCAGAGAATGTATGATGTGTCAGCAAAACAAAACAAAGAATACTTTCCCAGCAAACTTGTATCAACCATTACCCATTCCAGAACAAAGGTGGGAAGGTATTTCAATGGACTTCATCACTGGCCCACCAAGAGTTCAAGGCAGGGATTGCATTTTTGTAGTGGTTGACAGGTTGACAAAGTATGCACACTTCTTTGCAATTCCGGCAGATTGCTCAACACTTCAACTTATAGAGTTGTTTTTCAGAGAGGTGTTCCATTTGCATGGACTCCCTAAGACCATTGCCAGTGATTGAGACAGTAGGTTTCTCAGCATGTTTTGGCATGACTTGTTCTGATTGGTTGGAATAGAGTTGACACCGAGCACAAGTTATCACCTGCAAATAGATGGACAGACCGAGGTGGTGAACAAATGGGTTGAGGATTACCTTCGCAACTATGTTGCAGGGCAGCAACGTGCTTGGATCAAGTGGTTGCACTTAGGTGAGTATTGCTACAATACCACCTATCACATGTCAATTGGCATGTCTCCCTTGAGGCATTGTACGGCTATGATGCCCCATCATTTGTAGATTTGGCCTTTGAACAGTACAGAGCTCCTAGAGCTAAGGAATTGGCACAGGATAGTCAGGATATCCTCAAGGCACTCAAGGACAACATTCAGCAGGCTCAGAATCAATACAAGATGTATGCAGATAGACATAGGGTGGAAAGGACTTTTGAGATTGGTGATTTGGTCTTCTTGCACCTTCAACTATACAGGCACTCGTCATTGAAGAAGAACAGTGCAAAGAAGTTGAAGCCAAGGTTCTATGGCCCCTACAAGATTCTGAGGAGAGTTGGTCAGTTGGCATATGAGCTTGAATTACCAACAAGAAGCAAGATTTACAATGTTTTTCATGTGTCATGCCTCAAGCAGGCATTGGGACAGAAAGTTGTTTCTTCACCTAATCTTCCACCTCTTGATGAAGAAGGCACTTTGGTTTTGGTTCCTGACAACATTTTGGAGACAAGGGAGCGACACTTGAGGAATAGGGTTATCAGAGAATATTTGGTGAAATGGAAAGATTTGCCATTGGATGATGCAACTTGGGAAGGATAATAAATTCTGCAACATTCAAATCTGATATTGCTTGAGGGCAAGCAATCTCAAGAAGGGAGGATTGACATGCCCGCATTTACGACATGATCACCCAACGGAAGACTAAGTTAGCCTATCCTCATTCCCATAGGCTAACCCATCGAAGCAAGGGAATATTTTGGCGAAGATGGAAAATGAATTTGCATTAATTATCAAAATAAAGACAATTAAATAATAATAATATTTTTTTATTATTATTTGATTATAGCGCCAAGGAAGAAAAATAATAAAAATAAATATGAGCGCTTGTTTTGGAGAAATAAAATAATATCTTGGGTTGGAGTGCTCACCTTTGGAGGGAAAAAAATATTCAAAAAATAAAATAAAATAGTGTTGCCAGTGGAGCGCTCACTTTGGAATTGCAAATAAAATATTAATATTCGAAATAGCGCTCACCATTGAAGGAATAAGTTCAAATAAAATAATAAAATAATGCATTGGATCTTGTGCGTTGCCTTGAGTAAATATTTCAAATCGAAAGGTTGGAAATGAAAATTCAAATCTTTAATTTGAATTGGTATAAAAGAAGACTTGAAAGCTCATTTTCGGCACAACAAATCTTTTGCATACTTTGGCATTTTTGCTTGTAATTCATTTTTGATGCAAGTCGGGAGTGATTTTCTTACACCTTTAAGTCCTATTAATGGCCACATCTCACAATCTAACATTTATCCAAACTTCTACATAACCTACTGTCAAAACAGTGACAGGAACTTAACAATTCAAATCAATACCTCTTCAATATGATAGAGACTAGCATAACAGTTAATAATCCACAACATATGAACTTTCATAACATGCCCAGGCAAATGGTTATTCAAATATTCACTCGACATTGATTTATTCATCAATATTAAAGATTACATAGATATTATTTTATCCTTTTCATACAGGCCTGGAATTCGTTTTGGCCAAACAACTTTTTGTCACCTTAGACTTGCTTCTCTATTCTCCTCGCTTGATCTTCTACCTCTGTCTTGACCTTCCTCTTCTTATGTTTCTTCCTCACAATTTTTTTTACCGCACCTTCTCTCTTATGCATTGCCCCTTCGCTTTGCAACTAGTTCCAACAGTCTCTGCCAACACATGCTATGTCATTGCCGCAATGCTACAATCCATCATTCAGCCTTACTTCATTCTCTTATTCGAAGTCTAACTATCTGCACCACTACTAACAATCGACCTCTCACTTGCCCTTGTTCTGCCCGGCCTTCACTCTATCATCTTTTCCATGATCGGCTTTTTGTTCTAACCTACTTCCCTTGGTCTTTTCGTCTTCTCCATAACCAAACCAACCTACCCCCAACATCCATTTGAACCTCCTTATGCCTCTCATAGAATTCTTGTTCCACCGAACTCAACCGAATGCCAACTGCCCTCCAACTGTCAACACTTCATCTCCTCTCCATAACTGAACGCCAACCGTTACTTACAAACTATCCACTCCATTTCCTCCCCACTGTTCGACTTCCCATAACTGTTTACCCCTCTTTGTCGTAGGCAACTACATTGACTAACATCCTGGCCACGTAATGACAATAGGCCAAGTCCATTCCGACTCATTTAACTTTCTATCTTCTTGTGACAAGAACAACTTAGAACCTCATCACACAATCCAAATACAAAAAACATAACCCACCAAATGAAAAGTAGAGTCGATGCTTCTACATCAAACTTCCCAGGGGACAAAGAAATCATGTACTCCTGTACATGGAGCCATTATTCAAAATTAGTCCATCTGTATTCTTTTCTTCCGCTTCCTCCACAATCTTTTTGGGAGTTTTATCAGATTTAGCCAACTTTGTCGTTCATCATTCAACTTCACTAGTACCAGACACCTTGCTTGCACATTCACACACAATCAATCCATTCAACTATATTAAAACAAAAAAAATCTGCATTTACTTTTCCAAACATGTCAACTTCACCCATCAGGGTAACTACTTTACCAAAGGCATGCTCAGCCTTAAACCAATTGTCATTCATCATTTCATATACTTCTTTCCCCATGGTCCAACTATATAGCTTTAAACCACTCTTAATTCCTTCTTCCACATCACAAACCCCAATGCCATGCACTATTTTAGACTTTTGCTCAAAGTCTTCATTAATCAACATACCAAATGAATACATAACAACATTCTCATAAAAGGTTTTCATATTTACCTCTGACTTCACCGCTGCACCAACTCCTTTGTTTTCAACTGTAACCTTTAATTCTTCTTCCTTTGTTATATTTCTTTTATGCATATCTTCATCCTCATTCTTCTTTTGCCTTTCTAATTCAAACTTGGAAAATGATGTCCACAAACCATCTGCACCATTCTTGGTTGCTGCCCCTACTTCAAATTCTGCCTCTACCATGTTTTTATCATGAATGTATTTGCCTTCATCTTCCTTACTCTTTGCTGCTTCAGCTTCCTCTTCTTTATTTTTTGTTGCTCCTTCCTCATTTTCCATGCCTTTTCCTGTTGTCCATCCGTGGTTCCCAAGCCTCATAGCCAACTCATTCCTCATACCTCTTTCATACTCATTGTTAAACTTCCCAATCTGCCTTCTTTTGTTGTCCTTTTTGTATCTTTCTCTTCTCATTTACTTCTCATCCACAATCAGCCATAACTTACTCTCATATTCATAAATTTCATTCAAAACCTCAAAATCATCATCATACAAATCAAATTGGCTACCTCTCACCTTGCACTTACCATGTTGCTCTTCCTCAAACTCTACTGTATTCTCTGGAGCATAATCGTCTTTCTCATCTTCTATGGCTTTATTCAGGTTTCTTTGTTTACTGGACTTGTCTTCTTCTTCACATCTTATATCCTCTTGCTTTGTCTTCATATCACCATGTCCTTCATTGTCATCTTCTTCTACTATTGTTCCAAGTTTCACTACCCACATTTCACTTGTCATATACTTGGGTTGTTGTCCCTTCATTGCTGCACTCATTTTGCTTAATCCATGCTCTGGTTTCAACCTTAAATCATCTTCTCTAGGCCTCCTTGTTTGCCAACTTGACCTAAGTTCCGGTTTCCACTTATTCCTCAACACATATTCCCCACTTTGCACCTTCTTGTTAGTACAAACATTTTCAAAAGAACCTTCTTCTTTACATTTTAACTACTGCCCCTCAACAATCTGTTTCTTTTGCCAACTTGGAATTATATACCCATGATTTATCAATTTCCTTCTCCCCTTATAAATTTGTTTATCCATATTCTTTCTTCTACTTGAAGGGTCAAAACTAACATTTTTAATCACTTGCATAATCAAAATCAACATTATGAATTTCTTTTACCTATTGTCCCAAATTGCTTCCATCATTGGCTTCTTTGTTTTCCAACTTTTTCTCTTTGTGGACATATTGTCCTGCATCTACAACATCCTCCAATGCATCCTGAAACTCTAGGATTCCTTCCTTATTTTCATTATCATACTGGAAATCTCCAGCATTAACCTTTTCTTCATCCTCAGGGACTTTGCAATGTACCTCTGCTGCCAACCGTTGCTTTATGCCTTCTTGACAACCTGCTGCAACTTGTTTCCTTTCTTTCTCATTAGCATCCCTCTCTACAAGTATTCTTTTTGCCCTTTCTCTTTTCAACTCCAAGGCTTTGTTCTTGACCTTCTTCACAAGATTTATCATACCTGCATACACATGCTCACATACAACATTAGTAATTAAAATAAGAGACCAAAATGTCTCTATGAGTGCCTCCTTCCTAGACACTCACCTTTCTTCATTACTCCCCTTCTCAAGTGTTGCTTGATGCACTTCTTCCTCTTTCCCTCTTTCTTTCTTATCTCTTCCCATGTATAATCATCTTCACAAACCACTTTACTTTCTTTTCCATGGGCCAACACCAAAAATATTCCTGGCTTTCTTCTTCAAACCTTTGTTGCCTTGCAATCATGTATTGTTCTAAATCTTTTCTCAATTCTGCCAACTCTCTTTCAAAATCTGCATTTTGTCTTGCTTTCTGGGCTTTCTTTCGGTTTTTCTCTTCAGGACTTTCTTTCTTGTTTGTCTTTATGCTTCCTTTCTGTATTTGCTACTGCATTTTCATGTCCTTTACCTTTTTCACAATCTTCTTCGCGACACCTTGCCTAGGGCCTTCTTTCCTCAGTCTTTTGGAACCTAGGCTCTTCAACAGCCTGTCAATCTGCAACATACTTACTCTCCCTAATATCAATAAACTTAACTAATTTCCCCTGCCCAGATCTTTTGGTATCCAGGTTCTCCACAACTTGTCAATCTACAACAAAACTGCAACACTCACCTTTCAACAAAGATCAATAACACATTCAATATTCTCGACCCAGATCTTTTGGGCTCTGATACCAATCTAATGCAAGTCGGGAGTGATCTTCTTACACCTCTAAGTCCTATTAATGGCCACACATCTCACAATCTAACATTCATCCAAACTTCTACATAACCTACTGTCAAAACAGCAATAGAAACTTAACAATTTAGATCAATACCTCTTCGATATGACAGAGACTAGTATAACAGTTAATAATCCACAACATATGAACTTTCATAACATGCCCAAGCAAATGGTTATTCAAATATTCACTTGACATTGATTTATTCATCAATATTAAAGATTACATAGATATTATTTTATCCTTTTCATACAGGCCTGGAATTTGTTTTGGCCAAACAACTTTCTGTCACCTTAGACTTGCTTCTCTGTTCTCCTCGCTTGATCTTCTACCTCCATCTTGACCTTCCTCTTCTTATGTTTCTTCTATTTTTTTTACCGCACCTTCTCTCTTATGTGTCACCCCTTCGCTCTGCAACTAGTTGCAACAGTCTCTACCAACACATGCTATGTCATTGCTGCAACGCCACGATCCATCATTCGGCCTTGCTTCATTCTCTTGTTCAAAGTCTAACTATCTGCACCACTACTAACAATCGACCTCTCAATTGCCCTTGTTCTGCTCGGCCTTCACTCTGTCAGCTTTTCCATTATCGGCCTTCTGTCCTAATCTACTTCCCTTGGTCTTTTTGTCTTCTCCATAACCAGACCAACCTATCCCCAACATCCATTCGAACCTCCTTATGCCTCTCGTAGAATTCTTGTTCCACCGAACTCAACCGAATGCCAACTGTCAACACTTCATCTCCTCTCCATAATTGAATGCCAACTGTTACTTGCAAACTATCCACTTCATCTCCTCTCCACTGTTCAACTTCCCATAACCGTTTACCCCTCTTTGCCGTAGGCAACTACATCGACTAACATCCATCCTGGCCACATAATGACAATAGGCCAAGTCTGTTCCAACTCATTTAACTTTCTATCTTCCTATGACATGAACAACTTAGAACCTCATCACACAATCCAAATACAAAAAAACGTAACCCACTAAATGAAAAGTAGAGTTGATGCTCCTGCATCAATTTTGCTACGGTGGAATTGGACGAAAACCCAATTTGCATCATTGGAGGCGGATTCACATGGAGTTCGCAATTGTGCTTCATCAAAGATTTGTTGGGCTTCATAGTTTCATTCATTCAATAATTGGTCGGAGACCATTTTGGTGATTTTGGAGATAACAAGCATTGAAGACTTGTGACGAATTGAAGATCAATTGAACCATCATCTAGAGAGCCGATTTGTATCTTGGCTGGCGCACCATAGTGGAGACATCCTACCAGCAGTTAATAAGAAGACTGTGACAAGATTGGCAGCGTATTCATCATAGAAGGCGATCTGAATATCTCTTTGGCAGCGAATATACAGAGGCAGCGAAGACGCATCAAAGGATAAGCACTCCACACATGTTGACAGCGATCATCATATAAGCAGCGATCTGCTGGGAAGATATCATTAGAGGCTATGATCTGCTTAGTCCAGGGCAGCGAACCATTGCAACAGTGATTTCCATCATTTCATTTAGGTCTGTCACATCAGATTGGACAGCGGAGGTTGCTCAATCGCTTGCATTGTATATGGCATCATAACTGATATGTGAGATCTTTGTTTAGGTAACAGCAGTATAAGCATTCTATTTGGCTGTCATAGAGCCCACATTGGCCAATGTAACTGAGGATTGCCAAGTCTCTTTGTAACAGCGAACTCTGAGGTAGCTCCATATTCATTGTTATCATTATAATTTGCATCCTTGATTATAATTGAAAGCCGCCATCATCAATTTGTTTCATTTGTTTGTAATTCATATGATTGGCATAGATATACTATAGATGTGCAAGTAGAAATCAGTCATTTCATAGTGTAATTGGCAAAAGTTCAAACTTGGCATCAAAACCTACTTCGGCACATGTCAAATACATTTGGCTCTCTTTGTAGAAGTTCGCTAGATGTGACGTCTTGAATCTTAACTTCTTAAGCAGTGCAGACTATAAATTATATAAAGAAAACCACCAAGAAATAAGTTCTACTTTGTTTCCTTCCTTGAGGAATGTTTGCAATTTTCAAATTGATTTTAGTTATAGTATAAAATCAATCTTCAAGAAGCTGGTATAAGGCAAACTTTGCAGGTAAGTGTTCCATTGGTAATAGAACATTAGTAAATAAAAAATTTAGAGAAATTAATACAACCACATTGCCAGAAGATTTTGATCTCATATAATGCTTGCTGTGCAAAAATTTCATTCCAGTTTAATTTCAAGAACTAAAATATCCTTGCAAAGCTTGCAGAGAAAGCCCAGAAGGGTGATTAAAAATCAATTAAACTTAAAAGCTAAAGATTATTGAAAAGCCTGAGGATACTTCTGCAATCACAAGCAAAATGCGAAACATTTTTTAGGGAGATATTGTATGATGTACTTCCTCTATAATCAGATTCAGTGCATATCCTGGTCAACTCGGTAAAAATTTCTTGAACAGGAACCACCAACAATACTGACAACGCTCTTTATTGTCAAGAACATTTTGAACTTTCTGTAGTAACAAATGATATATATCTGGGGACATCTTGAGGAGATACAGGTTCCTTTTGGTCTGGTTACAAGAATTAAACCATGCTTGCAAAGCTTGCTCCAAAACTACAATGGACAGATACAGAATCAAGTTAGGAACCACTGACAATCTCTGCATGTGTTTGCTATGATCATGACGTTAAGTGCTCATCAATGATTTGCAGGCAATGTATTGGCGTGCTTGCTCTTGGCATTGGAATCAGGCATCTCTTCAGCACTGTTTACGAGTTTCTAGAAAGCGATTCACCAACAGTACTAATCAGGAAATTCTTTCCCATTATTGTTAAGAATATGTTAGAGCTTCATACTAACAAAGTATATATCAATGCATGGCATAGAATCAAGGACATGCTAGTATATCCAGTCATGCTTGTGTTGAATGAGTCACCATTGATATTTTGCAGAAAGAAGAACTTCCTCATACTGCTGTGCAGCATTGTCCCAACTAAGGTCTTGACTCATACAACACTTCTGGAGTGCCAGCCAACTTTGTTTGAAGTCACAATATGTCCGTAAGGCATTTCCAAGTGCATGGATCAATGCTGATGATTCTGCAGGTTCAAATGTCCAGCCAGTGCCAGAGTCTGCAAATGGATCATAAGGTTTGACTGTATCTCTCAGACCCCCAACAGCATGAACAACAGGAATGGTACCATATTGCATCGCATACAGTTGGTTTAGTCCACAAGGTTCAAATCTTGATGGCATCAATAGAATGTCTGCTCCTGCTGCCATACGATGAGATGTTCTAACAGAGAATCCCACCCATCCACGAACCTTATCACGATATTGAGCCTCAAAGGAGTGCAGCATATTTTCCAAGTCTTTTCTTCCTGTACCTAACATCACTAACTGTAGATCTTGCTCCATCATCCAAGGCATAGCCTCTGCAATGATATCTACTCCTTTTTGTTGATCCAATCTACCAATGAAACAGATTAATGGGACATTGGAGCATACAGGCAAGCCAAGCTCTCTCTGTAATGCAGATTTACATGTGGCCTTGCCTGCTTCAAGTGTATTGAAAGAATAGTTGACATATCCATCATACATCAGATGGACATCAAATTCTGGATTCCACTCACTGTCAATTCCATTTACAATTCCTCTTAGTTTCCATCCATTTTCTTTAACTACGTCATGTAAGCCCCACCCACCTTCCTGTGTTTGACATTCCCAAGCATAGGTATGGCTGACTGCCACAAGACGATGAGCAGTTTTCAAGCCAGCCATGAGAATATTCAAATGTGTTTCTCCTATAGGGTCTTCAAGCATGAACTTCTCAAGATAGTGATCTGGCAATGTAAGCAATCGGAAATCATCTAGTTGACCCCGGCCCTGCAAATTTATGACATGAAGAACATCCAAGACATTTTAAAAATTATTTGAAGTATGTGAAGGAACAAAATCTAATTTTACAAAGAAATATTTTAGGGATCTGCTTCATAAATGTTATTAACTGTGCAAACACTATTGATCATCAATAACAGACCTAAAATGGAAAGTTTACAACTTCCAGCCATCTAATCTCAACAAGAAGTGGAAAAGATAAGAGTTAGCAGAAAGCTATAAACATTTTGCATTGGGGACTCGAATGGATGTTTAGAGGTGAGTGAGGTGAGTGTTATTTAAAAAGAGGCAGATAGATACTTTAAAGAATAAATTGAAAAGTTACAGGTTAGATACTCATGCGAATAGCAAAGTTTGATGATTAAATGATTAGCTTAATATCTTCCAAAGCTTGTACTTGAGAGAGAATTCCATTTAAATGAAAATTTCCAGATTTAGTAATTAGATGTTAATATGTGAAAAAAATTAGCAACTGAAAAAAGAGCCTCCTGTGTTTTTTTTCTTGATGTCTTAATGAATATAGACAATCCTAGAATATCAAGACAATATATTTACATCAAAGACTCATCTATTCAGCAAAGCGGATATTTCAAGGATACAATACACTCAACGGCTTAACCAGGAACAAAAGAAAGAGATCCAATCCACTATATACTTTTTCTGACAGTCAATTATCAGAATTTATTTTATCCTTTTTATTGGATGATGATGCTACAACATGCCAAACTCTTCTCAGAGTTGGAGCATTGTAATTCATTGCTTTATTTCCTAGCCCTGGTTGATTTGCTTGTTTCTGCGCATTGGGATTTAGAATGGCTCTTGTCTGGATTGCATTATTTCAGTGTTTTTTCATCCTGGGAATTGTATCATTTATTTTATGTATCAGATTCTTGGTCTTTTCTCTCCGATTTTGACACCCCAAAGTGTATTTCTTCCCAAGTTTACTTTTCTTCTTTCTGGAGCGGATTTTATTTCTCATATTTCTCAGGGTTCTTTGCATTTAAACCTTGTTAAAGTTTGTTGTTGCACTGATGGATTTTTCCAAGTGAGGGACCAGCACGTGTCACACATATCAGATAGCTTTCCATCTTCTTGTTTTCTTTTTATTCACTTGATACTTTGCTTTATGTCCAATAGTCTGAGACCATGTGGAAATGGTGCATGATGTCTTGTAATTTGCTTCTCGTTTCTCATTCTTTTGATTTATAATTTGTCACAATTCTTGGTATGGATGATGTAATAAAGCTGGTTTTTGTTGATGTTTGTGTAGCTTCGGGAGGTTACGATCTGCATATAACACAAGGAAGGCTGGCCCTAAGAAATCGGGCACCCCAGATTAATTCCCATCACCCATTTAGTCAGCGGATGAGGCATTGGGTAAAGTGATGCAACCCTACCACAAAGGCGCCTCCTCCCATAATACATATGCAAGATCGAATCAAGGCATGAGGTATGGACAACAAACAATACAATGAATCAATTTAGCAATCAAACACAAGTTCTGATCGTCCTTCATACACTGCAGAAAATTACAAGTAGACTCAGGTATAATATAAGGAATTCAACATCAGTTTCTAATCAATTTAAACATAACTGCATATCTGATCTGAAAATTTAACATGGTATCAGAGCATAAGAAGATCCAATAAAGATTGAAGGCGAGTTAGAAGCACAGAGGGGTACCATTTGAGAAAAGCTGCCAAAAACAAAAAATCAGAATCGCAGAATTGTGAGGCTGTAGCCACTAAAGAAATCACTGAAAAGTTTTGGCAGATTGTGGAAGACATTTTGTGGAATAAAGTTGTAATATTTCAAATAGAAAGTGAGGTCGCCAAAGATAAAGAGGCACTGATACTGTTAGGATAAATTCAGAAAAATGCTTTGAAGCAGCCAGCGAGAGAACAAGGGAGAATCGATTCAGTGTAAGACTATATCTGTCAAAGGAGATTATTTGGACATTGTAGCTGTCCCTGTCCAAAAGCAGAAGTTGTCAAGAGAAGACAAGTATTGCCGCCAGTGTCTATCAAAAAGGGACTGAAGTCTTTGAAGTCGCTGTGAAAAGGAGTTTAAGAGTTGTAGTAACAAAAGTTACATCATTAAATAGTTACATCATCTGAGCAGATATATTTGAAGTCTATATGGATTTTTTTTTTCACAGCTCCTTCATTACACCCCTGTAGGCCTTTGGTGGATTCACAATTGGGTCATTGGTTGAGGAAGCATCACTTTCAGTTGCGATCTTTTGTATTTCAGGTGATGTGAAAACAATCTCGACAACCTCTGGCATATTCTTTCCAGAAGTGACTGAACAAAAGCCTTGGAGAATAGTATGGAGATCAACCAAATAATATTGAAAAACATATTTTGCCACGCGATGGAGGTGTGACTGCACTATTAGACTCTTCTGCAATAGTGGGAGTGGAGAGTAAGCACACTGAACCATTTGACAAGATGCCACGATGTTACATACTATTCAGGAATATGATGATTACTGGTGATGCACTCAGTGGTCATCTTGAAAAGCCTCCGTGCCTGACCTATGAACTACTTCACTGATTTGTTGTCTGTGGACTGTAATCAATGCTGAATATGTTCTGATTTGTCCTATTGAATCTTTAGAAAAAAATTTTAAGAAAATTCAAATGACAAGTATAAACCTAGACTTATCATCCTTTGCCAGCTGTACCACTCTTGGAGCTTCAGAACTCATTGAAGTCGGATCAGAATATGTTTGAACAGTTGTTTCGGTGAACGACATTTCATGGTCTGCAATCATCACTGGATATGCTCAATAATGCTTGCTGATATACTCTGGAAATTTTACTGATTTATAATTAGCAGGTTTAGAGTCAGGACCATTACTAATTATGGATCTTAATAGCAGACTATCTATGTTCAAGGCAAGTGGTCTGGAAGTGAGTTTTTTGGGTAAATTTCAAGAGGATTTTATAGCCTAAACTATTACAGATGTAGGATTATTCTTAGATGATCTACCATCATTCAAACGAGGCGTTTCGAGATGACCCAAAGCAAACAAAGGCAAAAGATTAGAGTCCCAACTTATTAAAACATCGCCACCATTGTATTGTTGGCAACTTATACTATTTTAATTTGAGACTACTCAATATTAGGGCACCATTAAATTGCCCTGAGGTGCAAAACCAATGTATGGGTACTGATACAAAGCATTTGGAAGAAAAGGCCTCCTTCCTTAGATGCTGCAACTTCCCATGGTGTTACAATCTGCTCCTCACCCTCTTCAATTTTGTCCTCTCCCATGTTCAGCTCCTCCTGTTATATCGTGTAAGAATGCAGAATGTTCTGTATATGTAGAGTAAATCAGGTGGCGGATAGGCCCTGAGGTGGGAGAGACCAAGAGAAGGCCGAGTCACAAAGGAAAAAATCCTGGATTGGACAAGATCAGGCTGAATGAAAAGTCTGTGGGTGAAGTAATGCAGAAAGGGGTGCCTTTGGAAGGTACCGAGGCAGACTCAGGTAAGTTTGCAGTAGAACCATCTTGGAGGTGGCAATGAAGAGGCCGAGTATCTAGGGATACATGAAACAAAGTGTGGGATAGATGTGTTCAACTAGAACAAACATTGCAGGCAACCTTGATCAAGGAGGACTGGAGGTTGATGTGGGTGCTTGGAGCTGAGTTCAATTGGGAGTTAGTACCGCAGAAGGTGCAACAAGGTGTTTGTGGTGGCACTTGGATGAGAAGTCTAAGTAGCATGGAAGGTTTTGCAGGAATGTATCGAAAGGATGGATCAGCTCAGTGAAGGAAGTCAAGGCAGGGTTCTCGCAGTGATAGAGAGAGTAGTTCTGAAAAATCTACTAAAATCAGGTTAAGTCAAGGCAGGGATCTTGCAAGGGGTTGTGAAGTCTAGGACTCACAGCTAAGAGGGAGAACCAGTGTCTGGTACATTGGGTGCATCAAGTATGACAAGATCAGAAATGGTGCTAAGGAAAGCAATCCAACTCAAGTATATTTGCACTGATGATCAGACGGCTAATATCCTCACCAAGCCTCTTTCCAAGGTAAAGTTTACATACTTCCGAGACAAGCTTGGTGTGGTGGAGAATGACGCTCTCGCGGAGAGGGAGTCACACATCATTAAGATCCCTTGTATCGTAGATTTCTCTGAGACAAAG
Organism: Cunninghamia lanceolata; assembly: GCA_027924645.1. NCBI lineage: Eukaryota > Viridiplantae > Streptophyta > Pinopsida > Cupressales > Cupressaceae > Cunninghamia > Cunninghamia lanceolata. The sequence continues at coordinate 5,487,558 of BSBN01001215.1, forward strand.
AAATATGAGGTGAAAGCCCTTGTATCGTATATTTCTCTGAGACGAAGAAATGAGGTGAAAGCCCTTGTATCGTATATTTCTCTGAGACGGAGAAATATGAGGTGAAAGCCCTTGTATAGTACACATCTCTAAGACTGAGTTGTGTTTCCCACAATTGGATGTACCCATTGTGGAAGTCATGCTGAGAGAGTCCATGACGAAGAAGTCCTTGCTGATGAAAATACCTCCCTAGCTAAGAGGGAGTATTGATGTTTGTGTAGCTTCGGGAGGTTACGATCTGCATATAACACAAGGAAGGCCGGCCCTAAGAAATCGGGCACCCCAAATTAATTCCCATCACCCATTTAGTCAACAGATGAGGCATTGGATGAAGTGATGCGACCCTACCACAAAGGCGCCTCCCCCCATAATACATATGCAAGATCGAATCAAGGCATGAGGTATGGACAACAAACAATACAAGGAATCAATTTAGCAATCAAACACAAGTTCTGATCGTCCTTCATACACTGCAGAAAATTACAAGTGGACTCAGGAATAATATAAGGAATTCAACATCAGTTTCTAATCAATTTAAACATAACACCATATCTAATCTGAAAATTTAACAGTTTTCACATCTCTTGAGCACGTGGCAACCTTCCTTTTACTCAGGTCATCAGCAATATATTTCTAGAGCAAATACTGAGCCAAGGAGATATTGAGATTAATCTCTTCCAAGTAAATTGTATTGCTGACACTTGCCAGCATCTTGCGTGTCACAAAAAGGAAAACATTGGGTGTTAATGATGGCAGGTTTAACATGCATTTAAGGCTTATAAAGTTGTAATTAATGAGATAAGCTATTCAACTGCTCTGAGTGGTTTCATCACTGTAATTAGCGTAACAATAATTTATAATGTTTTGTTAGTTTGTGAAGCTGGTTATTTTGTTAGTTAACTTGTTTCCTTTGGGTTGGTTGTTCATGTTTTGTTGTAGTGGTTCCCAATAAGTTTGTTCTAACCGACAACTGTTGCCCCCCTTTATATTGAATAATTGTAGACAAGGAAAGCATTTGATCTTGGCATGGTCTTCCCTAATCTAGTTGTATCGAAACAGACTCTATTTGAATAAAGCTTCTATTGTGTTATATTTTGTTACTCTATCTAGTATGCACTATAGTTTCTATCATTGTACGCAACTGATACTTCAGCCAAATAATGGCAAACATTGGTGTCATTGCTTATAAGAAATCAGATCAAATTTATAAAGAATCAACGTTGGTCAATACCTATTGACGACTACACTGAAGAGCAACGAAATTAATGACATTAAGCCCGAACCAAGAAAGGAGAAGATCAAAGCATGGTCAAGGGGTGTGTTGTGACCTAATCACACATCACCCCATTGCAAATGGGGACCCCCTTTTTTTGAGCTCTGATGCTTTGCATGAAGTTTGGATGATGTCTTTCGGTTTATTGCATGATGAGGTCAATGGTTTGTTTGAGTTCTCAATCTAGTTCTAATCCAAATATCATGTGCTTTCATTCTGAGACCAATCCTAATGTATGTTTGAGACCCTGAAAATGACTAAGTCTGGTAGCCTGAAATCCTGAAACACTGAAAAATTGACTAAGTCTGAAATCTAGTGGATCCTCCAAATTCTAGATTTTGCATGTTAAATCCGGTGGATTCAAGACCTATCTCAAACATCCTGGAAGGTATATTGAAAAATATTTAAAGTATAAGAAAATACTTAAATATATTTTTCAATATACCTTACCCTGAAAGACACTGAAAAATGACTAAGTACTGAAGGGAGCACAAAAAACTTGATCCAGTGCGCCAAGACATAAGGATGGCGCAAAATCTTGGTTCACTGTGCCACTTTCAACCAAAGAGCAAAATCCAGAACCAATGCGCTCCAACCAATGCGCCACTCCCATATGAGGTTGGATTTGAGTTTTCAAGAGCCCTTTCACGCGAACAACCAAACATTGAACCAATGTGCCATGATGGAGGAGGTTTGACTTAAGGTTTTTTGACCATTTTTCAAGAAGCTTCAAAATCTCCAACCAATGCGCCAAGATGGATAGGTGGGATACAAGTATCAAAACTCAAATTTTGTGAAGTTTTAAGATGAAATCAATTCCATTAACCAACATGCCAACCTTGGAGGGAGTTTGATTGGAGTTTGATATGGTCTATCCTAGAGAAATCAAAACCTTCAAGTAATGCGCCACCATTTGGAGTATGATGATTCAAGATTTTAAATGAAATTTAAACCAAAACTCAAAATCCTCAACTAGAGCACCATGTTTACAAAAGAGTAATGAGGTCAAAGTGGTGTCTTTTTAAGACAAGTTTCAAGCGAGCACCAAAATCTTCAACCAAAGCGCCATTTTAGTACAAGGTGAAAGTAAAGCTTTAAGTGAAATTTTAAGCGAAGATTGAAATCTTGAACCAAGGCGCCTTATTGATATGAGGTCTAATTCAAGTTTCATGCAACCTTTCAAGAGAGGAGTAGAATGATGATCCAACGCGCCACCTTGATGTGGTATTAAATTTCAAGTTTTGACATCATTCAAACCAAGCATCAAACATCTTAACCAATGCGCCACCTCATGAAAGAAGTTAATATCAAGTTTTGGAAGCATTTTGGGGAAAGAATATCATGAAGATCTTGTGCGCTTGAAGCAATGCGTTCGAGGAGGTAAGTTGACTTCAAGTTTTATGAGACAATTCAATGCAGATCTAAAACCCTCAAGTGATGCGCCAAGTCTTGTCTTTTCAAGACAGATTTCAATGCAGATCTAAAATCCTCATGTGATGCGCCTTGTTCAACCAGAGCTTAAAATTCTTAACCAATGCGCCACCTCAAGGTAAGGGTAAATGTAAGTGCCATACAAGTTTCAAAGACTTTTCAAGAAGCTATCAAGATGTTGAACCAATGTGCTCCAACTGTTGCGCCAATGTTAATGAGAGAAGTTAACTTTTGAAGTGTCATTTGATAAGGATTCAAAATCCTCAACTGCTGCGCCTTAACTCATGTACCCCATTTAGATGTTTTTTTTAGTTTAAACAAGTATGTTAAGATCAGAGTTCAAAACCTCCAACCAAAGCGCCCTTATTAGTCCAAAACCCTGATCCAATGCGCCATTGCTAAGAGGAAGTGTAGTTTAAGTTTTAAAGCAAATTTTAACCAAGGATGAAATCTTTTATCCCATGCGCCAAGGATGATGAGGGTTGAGTGGTGTAAGACTTACCGAAGATGAAATGCTGATCTAATGCACCCTATCTAATGCAAGATTAAAACTATGATCTGCTGCTTCTAGAAAGAACTTACATAAGATAGTCCTTTTGAGTAGGTTCTTTGAAAAGTATTATCATTTTATGTCATCTCCTATTTTTTGAAGTCGTTAAGTGAAGTCAATCTGATGATAAGACTGTTGAATGATTCTTATGCATTATGAAATCAATTGTTTGTCAAAAGGGTTTGAAGTGGTTTTTTTGTTTGTATTGCAGCAATAAGGATGGAGCTAAGGAGTCATCAAAGAAGAAAAAGCTTGAACCACCTTTATGCTAGGAGTGAAGCCAACAAATCGCCATGTTGGAGAAGAGAGCATGTGGCTGACCCAAAGGAACATTTCTCCATCATACCAGAACACTTCATTTTCAATCATCGCATCAAGATCAACATGGTTCATCAATTGCATCATGTTCAAAAGACAAGGCTTTCATCCACTTTACTTCAAGTTCTTTCAACCTTCAAGATTAGCATGTAGCTGCTCCAAAGGAACTTATCATCATCATTAAGCATTCCAAACGCATCATAAAGTTTCATGCTCCTCCAGTACATTCAAGTCTCCTTGAGAAGTCATCTACTCCACATATAAGGAAGGCATTATCATCGATATCTACATGCTGAAGGACCACTTTGAGATCATCAAATTGGAGCATTTCATCATCATGTCAAGGACACTTATCCATTCAATTTCAAGATTCTTCGATCTTCAAGTCTAAGAGAGATCTCCTACTCTAGTCATGAATGAATCATCATCATCTACTCTCTACACGAAGATGCATCCAAAGATCAATCTACAAGTTACCTACAAAAGAAGAGGAAGAATCACAATGTTAATCAAATGAAGCAACAAATATCATACATCCAGTTTACAAGACAATGAACAAGGCGAGATCAACAAGATACATTCCCAGACATACAATCATTCATCATCAAAAGCAATCACATCGAGGACATCACAAGATGATACAATTTGGGAATATGCCCCACAAGAGCAAAATGAATAAACAATTGAAATCCATGAGAGTTGCTAAGGTGGCACCTACGTGGTATATACATCATCATCAAGCCAATCACACTTTGCCACATCAAGTAATGTCCCCATTTTAGGCAGTTGTGGTTTTTGGGTGGTTCAGCCTATTCCTGGCCCTCATAGGCTACCACAGGTGGTTAGAGGGCCTTGTTGGGCGCATATCGGTGTAGTTTCTTCTCCAGGATTCAATGAGGTTCAGGGTTGGCCTTTGCAGAGGTTTCAGAACTCAGTTTCTCATACTTACTATTTATAGTAAGTCACTTAGACGGGTTTACTATTCATAGCAGGGCACCTGATTATGACATGTGGGCAGTGTCGATTCTAGTATTCAGTTGGATTGGAAAATTAAAGGAGATAATAATTAAATTAATTATTTGTAAGGTTATTAAATAAATAAATATTATAAGGTGACCTTATATTTAATTAATTTAATAAAGTGACTTAAATAAAATATTATAACATAAAGTCACTAAAATAAAATAATAATATTATTTTTCTAGAAGCTTCTTGGAGATGGATTGAAAAAGTATATTAAGAGGGTCACCCAAGCTTCATATCATCCAGGAATTGATATTTGCTTTGATGTTGTTGTTTGGTGAGGAAGCCAGCTAGGGTTTCTGCCATTGAGCCATTGGGAACGAAAATTCTCATTGGTTATGCAATTTTGAGGTTGTGAAATATCAGCGGAGATTATTGCTAAAGTGTGGGCTTCATCCAGGAGTCCAATCTATGCTTAAATGTGAAGTATTAACCAAGGGTTTGGAGGTTAATCATTTGCAGATCTGAAATTGTTGATGACATGAACAGTGCCGTGAACAGTCATGTGAATAGTGGCATGAATAGTGTCGCGCTACAGTACCCGCTATAGTAACGAGCCATGGAGTTTTCAGATTTTCATTGTTGGAGGCTTATCTAGACACTCTTTCATTCTGGGTATTGGAGGGATCAATTCTTCTTGTGAAGACAATCATTTCTATACCAGTCTGGAGGTGTTTCAAGGCTGCAATTAATTAATTCTGAGGACTCATATACTACAGCAAGGGCACCATTGGCAAGACATTTTTGTTCATATCTCATCATTGAAGCATCCTATGGTTCTGGGCATTGTTGCATTTTGATCCTTTGATCCTACCGATCATTTCAGGTGCCATAAAGTGGAGTTAAACAACTGCATTTATTTTTAGTAAAAATTGCCAGGCAAGGGCAGGGGTGGCTACTTCTAGGAGGTGCGATTTCATGCAAGGAGGCTCAATAAAATCGAATAAAAATCAAAAATAGATATCATTGCATCTGTTGTTCATTCCTTGCTTCAAAATCAGGTTCCTCATGTTATTTGCTTCATGTATATGCATATAGAATAATGTTAATGGCTGCCATTTGTTCTCAGATTTTAGGAGTTGCATAAAATTGTAAAGCCAAGAATCTTGGCCATTCATATCAACATTGTATTAAACAATATATCTCAATAAAGGAGTGATAAATTGTAGGCCATATATTTGATGTAATGTGCATATTTATATCCTTCATGATTAACATAATAGTATGCATGCCAAGTGTTTGACAAAATGCCAATTGGCTGTAGGTGCACATTTTTCATATAGAATTCATATATATGCATTTGAAAAGCCAAAAGAGAATTGCATATGCATTTAGTTCTTTGCTTAGCATAGTAGTAATCAATTGCAAGCTTTTAGATGATCTTTGACATCATTTCAAGCAAGCATAATCAGACTGAAACTCAGAAACAGCAAGCATAGAGATTGTATGCGAAGTGTTTGACAATATTCCTTGAGCCTCTAATCAGCAAATTTGCATCAGCACTAGCAAGGGATATTACACATCATTCGACAAGCAAGAAGACAGAGAGGACACCCATGTGGAAGATGCTTTAAAAGATTCCATTTTATCCTAATCTTCTTGGAAAACGTGCCTTTATTGCCTCTCCTATGCAGTAAAAATAGCAATTTGTTGCAACTACCTGCCTTGTTGGCACAATCTAGTCCATTGGCTTTGCCAATCAATCTAAGCCATTCATTGTAACTCTGGACTTCTATATAAAGGCCTTGTTGCCTCATTTGTAAATATATAGATTAGAGATTAGATTAGAGTTCAATTGATAATTTGTAAGAGTAGAATAGAAGAGACTCTCGAAATTTTTTGAGAGGACTTGAAGTTGTACATATTTCTCAAAATTAATGCAAAGACATTGGAGATTGTTTGGTGTTTAAGTGTTATCTTGTGGAATCACATGGTTTCATGTACTTTGATGAAGTGTAGAGATGTTTCAAAATATATTAGAAGTAGATTAGAAGCTCTTTGATGTACTGTATGTTGTGTTGAATATTTGATCAACTCCTAGCTCATGCTTTTAACATTCACCGCTGGTGAAGTGTTGTGTAAAGTTAGTCTGAGCTTTATTTGCTTGAGTTCGATTGTGGATGCTTGTTTGAGTTGCGCTATTCAATGGGTGCTTATATGAGCCTTCATGATTTGAAAACTATTCGTTTACCTTAGGAGATTGCACCAACTCCATGTAGTTGTAGGCATCCTTGGCAAAGTGGAGTTAGGTTAATTCAGGAGTTTGTCTATTCTTACATCATCATTGCTTCATTGACCTTAGATTAGTTTTCCTAAACCCTTACCTTTTTACTTTTTCTTCATTATTGAAACCTTGTACATATATCATCCACACTAAAGGAGAGATAAGCTGAATGAAGTAAGAAATCTGTGTAAGTCCCTTTGTGATTATCAGCAAGATCACATGTAATCACTGAGTTATCCATCACAAATCATAAATAAGGAACCTTGGAGTTGCTTCACTAGATCACATAGTTCAGCCTTTTAAGAGCTTTATTCAAGAGAGAGTGGGATACTCTAGTGTTTTACTCTATTGTTGAGTTGTCTAAAAACAATTATCAACAGGGTGGACTATGAAATCAAACAATTCCTCCAACAGGTGGAACAACAAGAATGTAGAAGAAGGCTGCAGGAAGCAACTAACTTAAAAAATCTATCAATCTAGTTTCAAAGTTGAAGTGAAAGCCGAAGTAGAAGTGCAAGTCATAGTCGTAGTTGCGAACGAAGGAACTCATACATCCAACCAACTTTGAAGAAACAACTTATGGAGGATCAATGGGCTGAAGTTGCCAAGCAACTTCCCCTTCCTAAAGAAAGGTGTGTTGATCTCACAAACCAAGTGCAGTCGGAAGAGCCAACAAAGCCTATTCTATATGAAGGAAAGTCTTTGTCCTAAGACAAAGTCTAAGGACTTCTTCATAGACAAAGAAAGGGAAGCATACAAAAGCAATCTTCATGGTATCGAAGAGTTGTTGATCGAAGAAGAAACTGAGCCAGAAATATTGGGGCAAAGGATTGGAGTGGAGAAAAGAGACCCTAAGGATGATACTAGTGTATGGATCACCAAAGTGTCTAGAAGGGTCAAGGATTCTAAAATTTCTTAGAGTGTCGAACGAGCATTCGAACATTTGAATCAAAGCTTCTTGAGGAGAAGGTTCCAATCACAAAATTCATATCAAAGACAAGCAATTGTGACTCCACCAGCTAGCATGAGCATAGAAAGGGAGAAACTACCCAAGTTCATAGGAGATAGATCAAAAGATCTAGTGAGACACTACAAAACTTGTGAAACCATTTGGGAAGCAAATGGATAGAATGATAAAACCTATTGGCTATGATCATTTCTAGCCACTCTCAGAGGAGTGGCAATTGATTGGTACACAAAGATTGATCTAGCTAGTTAAAATACATGAAACAAGTTACAAAAGGCCTTGAAGAAAGTATTTAGATTGCTCCAATACAATAATGAAATCATTGCAGAAGTATACAACACCCCATAGTTCACCAACTCAGACTCGGAGAGTACTCGGCAAGCCAAAAATTCCCAACTCGGAGAGTACTCAACAAAAACTCAGCAAAACTCGACAACTTAAAAAACACTAAAATTTTTGAAACTCGCCAAAACTTGGTAAAATTGTTGGCTGATGAGTCAAGATGTTGGACTCGCTGAGTTTTTGGCGAGTCTCAACTCAGCCAGAAGACTTCGCCAAAAACTCAACCAAAAGACTTCGCCAAAAACTCAGCCAAAAGACTCGGCGAGTTAAACCTGCAGGTACTTGCGTGGGTTAAAAACTCGCGAGTACTCTGCAACTCGCCGAGTTGGTGAACTATGCAACACCCGACAAGGAAAACATGAAAATGTGAGATCTTACAATCACAGGGTTAAGGAATTATTGGCAAAATTACATAAAGAACTAGCTAATGGATTGAAAAAAAAAGATGGTCCATCCAAGGTCTCATTCTATCATTATGGAAATGAAAGTAGTACCACCACCATCATATGTAGAAGTGTACAACAAAGCTGTGGATATAGAAAGTGAGGACAAGATGTCTTCACGCTCTAAAACAAAAACTGATGAAGGTGTAAACTCGGATGTAAGCAATGATAGGGAAACGGGATTAGTTCAAGCATTATGGAGAAATGTGATTTCTATGATAAAGGAATTAAAAGTTGACAAAGAATCCAACAAAGAACCTAAAGATTTATGGTGTATGGATTGTAGAATAGAGGGCCACACCAAAACAAATTGATGAGCACACACTTATACTGAGAGGGAGGATGAATCAGGATAAGACAATCTTTTACTTATTTAAAACTTATCAACCACAATATCAGCAAACACATAAGATCCACACAATTAAGAACACAAGATTTATGTGGAAACCCTTTCGGGGAAAAAACCACGGAGGATTGCTTGGATCTACTATCCAAATCCAGTCATAATGAAATGAAAATTCTCTTACAAATCTTTGTAGGCACCAACCCACTAGAGACACCAATCTCCACTAAGAATTAATTTAGCAAGAGACACCAATCTCTTCTATTAAGAGGCACCAACCTCCAGATGAACAAAGTTTTCACTTTCTAGAATATTGCTTCTTCAATAGATGATAATCTTTTGAATTGCCTTCAAAAAATCTGTAATATCCCACCCCAGGTGGACACTTGCTAAATTAAAATTTCTGCCTTATATCTGTTCTTTGGGTTACAAATGTTTGCTCTTTCATATTGTTTTTGCTTGCTTTGATTTTTGATGTTATATTGCCAGGAAATATAAAAAAATACATATATTTGCAAAGATATATAAAGACATGCAAATAGCATATTCTAGTTGCAAGAATAGATGTGCTTAGTAATGAGCAACAAACTCAGATTTGATTATACATAGCTGCATATACAATAAATATTCAAATCTAGATTGATATTCTTTTTATTGCTAGACAATGAACCATACCCGAATAATGAAGAAATTATTTATCTTGAAATCTGGAAATTATGACAGCAAATTGCAAGACTTGGATTTAATCGATTAGACTCCAGATATGCTTCCTCCAACCCCAATAATGACAGCTAATGCCTTCAATGGCTTAGATGCCCACAATGATGATGATATAGGCCCAAGAAGCTAGGCATTTTGTCCTAGAATCCACACGCCTGCAATAAATGATGGTACAGCTGGCAGCAAGGAATCTGTACGGCCTTGGAAACTGTGCACAGCAGTTAATAAATGGCAGCCACAAAGATATCTGACTTCTCTACAACCAGCTGCTCAAACCCTTGATCAAAATCTTCTCCAATTTTGCTCAATATTGACCTCTAATTGAACTCAACTCTCCGGCAATCCTTCAGTAGTTATTTCACAGCCTCAGGAATGCAATATCAATGAGAGGTTTCATTCTCAATGATCAACAATGGCAGAAAACCCTAGCTGGTTTCTTCTCACAGACAAACTTCAATGTTTTCAAAAAGCATATGATAGAATGATTTGCAAATAGCTTTTGTTGATGCTTTTATACTTCTCCAAGAAGAGGTCGACCCATCTCAAGAGCATTTAATATCATTTTAAATAATATAAAAAATGTTTGCACATTGACTTTATTAAATGCTTTAATATTTGGCCTCCAAAACATAATTAATTAATTGCACTTTAAGTCACTTAAATTGAAGGTCATGGCCTCATTGAATATAAAGTGACTTTAATAACTTTATAATATGCCTTTAATGATTTAATTATTAATAAAGTCACCTTTATTAATAATTAAATATTATAACTTGCACAATAAACCTTATTTCACCAAGCCAACTGAGAACTGGGATTAACACTGCATCCGAGACCTGTCCAGGTGCCTTACTAAATATAGCAAATTGACTCCACTGATAATGTGACTTACTATAAATAGTAAGTGTGAGAAATTGAGTCAAACGAAGGCCAATCCTGAACCAAACTGAGTTCCGGAGAAGGAAACACTCTGATAACTACCAACTAGGACCCCCTAACCATCTGCATTAGCCTACAAGCGTCAGGAAATAGGCTAATCCTCTGAAAATTGCTGCTCACAAAAATGGGGACATTACAAAATCTCAATGTAGATGATGCAACACATACATTTTCTTTCACCAACCTGTTTATAGATGATGCAACATTTCACACAAAGGCTCTCCTTCACAAATCTGCTTGCAAATCTTTTACATATATTTCTGCTCAAATTCGAATGATATTACATTGCATTACTTGCTTACTTCCTTAACTCCAATTCACCTTCCTTACATACCACATCGTACCTCTTCTTGAAAGGAGACGATCTTTCCAAAAGGGTCAGCCTCTTATGAAACTGATAATTACTTTTAAATCCCCAAGAAGGGCCGTTGCACCAAGAGAGGCGACTTCTCAAGGGAGGTTGACCTCATAAAAGAAAATCAATCAATAAATATTTAAATTTAACTTGGACAGCTTGTAACATGGGTGCCAAAATGATTTTTGTGCATTAATTAAATCATAATTTAAATTATCATGGAGGTCAGCTATGATTCTTCTTTGATATTGTGACGTTGATCTTCCCTTTGACATCAATGACAATATCTCTAACAATCTCCCCCTTTGTCACTAATGGCAACCTTGCAAAGAATTAATTTGTGAATGCAACAAGAACATACTTCTCCCCCTTTCTGTAACTCTCCCCCTTTGACATCAATGGCAAACTTCACAGAGCTGAAAGATAATGCAGTGATTAGCCCCCCCTGAATTCATGCTTCTCCTTAAGAATTTAGTGACTAGATGAGAGAGATAGCGCTCCCAATTTTTGCCTAAGATACTCAAAAGTCTCTTTAGGAAGGGGCTTTGTGAAAATGTCTGCAATCTGTTCTTTTGTGGCAGCATACTCCAACTTGACATGTTGATCTGCTACTTGTTCTCTTAATAAATGATATTTGATAGGAATATGCTTTATCCTAGAGTGCATAACCGGATTCTTTGAAATATCAATTGCACTCGTGTTGTCACAGCGTATTGAAATGGGATGATCATATTCTACCTTCATGTCCTTCAATGTCTGCTTCATCCAAAGAACTTGTGTGCAACATGATACTACTGCTATGTATTCGGTCTCTGCTGTGGATAAAGAAACTTAAGGTTGTTTCTTGCTTAAGCAAGACACTAGACTGTTGTAGTATACCCAAATAGATCTGCCCTAAAATTCTGAAATTAATTTTCTGAACTCTGCCCTAAATTTCTGCACTTTAGATTTCTGCTCTAAACCCTAGATTTTGATTTTATTCTCTGATTATAAACATGTCATCATAGAGAACATATACATATACAAACATGACAAATAATCATGGCAAAATGATGCTACAAGTTGGCATTCATAACAAGCATGAATTACACCATGAAATACACAATGTAGGGCGTTCAAATCCAACAACCAAGTCTGATTTTCTGAATATAAGTCTGCTGCTATAAATCAGAATATAAAGTCTGAAGATTATATCCAAAACAAGGGCTCAAACATGACATAGTCCGGAATGTCACTGTCCAAATCAGACCTAATACATAGGTTTGTACATACCAAAAGAAGATGAAATGATGCTCCACAAACCCTCCAAACAGTGGCGCTTGGGTGAATGATGGCGGCTGCTAGGATTAGGGTTTGGAAACCCTCAACAATGAAGAATTCGCCTCCAAAACCAAGTCGCCCTCCTCCAAAGGTGGTGCTCCAAGTTAGAGAAATGCCCTAACACAATGTGCTCACAAAATGCACAAGAAATCCTCCTCCAATGCTGATCTAAAAATCTGAATATGCAATCAGCTCCAAATCTCCAAAGATCTCCAATGAAGTGCAAGTTGAACTCTGTAATGAGTACACCACAAAGATGAGTTGGGGTTTCGTCCAACTCACAAATAATCACAAGGATTTTCATCCTTGGATTCGTGCCCAAGAAACGTTGCAGCCAAATGAGAAAAACTCAGTGAGAAATGATGAATGAAATTTGAATGATGATGAAATGACTCCAAATGACCTTATATTTATACACAACTCTTCCTCCTCAAGCTGGCTGACCTCCTCTTAAAGCCCCTTTTTATTTTCTTTTTTTCCTCTCACATAGGGCCGACCTCATGCTAGGCGCCTAAACTCAAATAAAAATATTTTATTTTATTTTCTTTCCTTCTCCTTGGCTGACCTAGGCAAGGTATTTCATTTTTCTTATTTTTCTTTGCACTCTCCAAGTGGGGCAAACCACTTAGACATCTCATACATCATGTTTTTAACCTCCAATTTGGACGTCCTCCTCCAAGGGAATTTATCTTAATTTATTCTTATTTTTTCCTCAAACTCCCAAACTCATTTCCATCATTTTCTTCCTTTAATTTTTTTCTCTCCCTTGGTCACTCATCGCTAGGGCAAATTATTTTAATTACTTTGAATTCTTCAATAAATCCACAAAAATATATAAAGCCATCCCTTATGATCAACTTGCCCTAATAAAATTGGCTAAGTATGAAATCTAGCCAATTATGTTATTCCCTTAGCCCTCCGGCTTAGCCTACAAGAATGGAATAGGCTAGCCAACTCTGCTAGGTTATCACTTGGAAAATGGGGACATTACAAATTTACAACTATTGCCAAGAAAGAATGCTCCTCCACTTGTACTTTTCCTTTCATCAACACTCCCTGCCCAATCCACATCTGTAAATGCTGCTAGAGTGAAATCTTCACCTCTTGGATACCACAAACCAAAGTCCAAAGTGCCCTTTAGATATTTAAATATTATTTTGCCTGCTTGCACATGAGTTTCTTTTGGTGCTGCTTGAAAACGTGCCACCATGCCTACTGCTTGCATAATGTCTGATCTTGATGCTGTCACATATAGTAGGCTCCCAATCATTGCCCTGTATAGTGTCTAATTTGTTTCAGGAGATTCATCATCCTTGCTTAATTTAGTTTGCAATCTTCCATCCTGAATTTTTTCAACATTTCCTTGATCTATTTGGTTTGCGAGATAAATATGCCTTTGTCGGATTGAGAAATTTGTAAACCAAGGAAAAATGATAGCTCACCAAGCATAAACATCTCAAACTCCTTTTGCATTTCCTTTGCAAACTCTTGGCACATTTTGGTACTACTGGCTCCAAAAATGATGTCATCTACATGAACCACAACAATCAACTGATTCTCACCTTCGATCTTGATGTAGAGATTACTATCCGCAATTCCTCTTTCGAAGCCTTGTTGTTGTAGATATTTGTCAAGTCTTGAGTACCAGGCCCTAGGGGCTTGTTTTAGCCCATAGAGTGCTTTCTTCAATTTGCACACATAATCCTTATTTTCTGATAATAGGATCCCTTCTGGCTGTTCAATGTATACCTCTTCCTCTAGATTGCCATTGAGAAAGGATGACTTAACATCCATTTGATAGACTTTAAAGTTCTTGAAACAACCAAATGCCAAAAACATTCTGATAGCTTATAATCTTGCAACTAGAGCAAAGGTTTCTTCAAAATTAATACCTTCAACTTGAGCATAACCCTTACAAACTAACCTTGCTTTATTTCTTACCACTTGACCATCTTCATTCAACTTATTCCTAAAGACCCACTTGGTGCCAATCACATTCTTATCTTTTGGTCTTGGAACAAGTTCCCATGTCTCATTCTTTTCAATTTGATTTAGCTCTTCTTTCATAGCATCAATCCAATGCTTGTCTTCTCTAGCTTCCGCAAAGTCCTTAGGCTCAATTTTAGATAGCAAGGAAAAATTTGCATGTTCTGATGTATTTGCTAATCTTCTTATTGTCTAAACTCCAATATCTTTATTGCCAAGAATTAGATTTTCTGAATGATTCCTCTAGATAAATCTAGATGGTGTCTTTGTATCTTTTCGTCCTATTTCTTCCTTTTCATCTTCTTCTTCTTCCTTTCATCTTGAGTTTTCAAATCTTCTTCCTTGCAGCTTGAGTCTTCGAGGTGACCATTTGCTTGTACTTTCTCATTTTGATACCTTGCTTCATCCACTTTTACATTGGCACTCTCTACAATCTTGTGCAATCTTTTATTGTAACATCTATAAGCCTTGCTTCTTGAGGAATAACCAAGGAAGATGCCTTCATCAGATCTAGAGTCAAATTTGCCCAAATCTTCATCATCTCTTCTTATGTAGCACTTACTCCCAAAAACTTTGAAGCATAGTTTATTACTTGCGGCCGGGTAAATCCTAAAACGCAGAGTGAGTTTTGCAACAAAAAATCACGAGTTTTTGGAAAATCTCTCCAAAACTCGCCCAATGTGAAAAAACTCTTATTTTTTTGGCATATAAAAGGAAATTGAACTTCGTTTTTTCATTTCATCATTTTTGTGAGTGGAAGAACTAAAGAAGGGCGGACGAACAAACCCTAGCATAGAGTTTCTGGTAACTGGTAAGCTCGAAAACATTGTATTCCTCCATTTAAATGCTAAACCCGTCCCTCCATGAGTCTAGACGCGATTTTAAACGCCATTGTTGAATCGTTTAAAGTTTAAATTTTTTAAGGCATTTTTTCAATCTTTTTAGTTATTTTCTTCTCTGTTTTGAGAAACAGTAACAATACCACACTGTTATCCTAGTTCATTCACCATTCAGTGGCGGTTGATCGACGAATCGTTGAAATTGACATCAGGAAGCAACTGTCGGCACGCAAAACGAAGCAAGTTGCAGATGAGAATTGGAAATCAAAAAATGGTTAAGTATGAAGAAACCAGGCGCCCCAGGAGGCTTAGGGCACCCAACCTCTCCAGTGTTAGTTTTTTTTTCACGTTTTTTGAGAAACGTCAAAAATGCTTCCGTCAGCCTGTTTCCAGTTGGTCAAACTCAGTCAAACGTCAATCAAAGCCGGGATTTCATCACAGATATGTTCAAGCTGCTCAAATCACCCTCCGTTCTGCCTCGACAGTCGTCCGAACAACCGAAAACGAAGATCAAATAGAGGTTGTTGGCACAGAAAACGAGAAATGCAATAAATTTGAAATTTTCAAAAAAAATTCTAAGGCTGGATAATCCAAGCGCCCCAGGTGACTCACCTGGGGCGCCCAAACCAACCATACTTAGAATATTTTCTGTGTTTTTTTCCAGAAAATGTGAATCTCCCTCTGTCAGCCCTATCCGGTTCAGAGCAGGTCAATTTGGCATGTTTCCCGAGGCAGACTGAGTACAGTCAGCTCAGTTTTCATCATCCCTGCCTATCTGTCAAATCATCAAACTTAGTTTTGTCCTAGCAGATAGAAATCGACAGCCAAACAAGGGTTACAACCACTAGAACGCGCACGCAAACCGAAAAAATTGAAGATGTTGCAAAATTCGAAAAAATAGCCAAGGCATGAGAAGTCAGGCGCCCCAAGAGCCTTGGGGCGCCCAAATTCTTCAGAGTTAGAAAATTTCCTGATTTGACAGTGTTTTCCGACAGCTTTTTCTCGATCTCCATCCGTTGGTCGATTCAAGAGGTCAGATTCGTAGTTGAAAGATACCAAATCGTCAGTTGGAGGCTAGGGATGGAATCTCAGTTGATAGGTCTCCAAAATGTCAAGATCAGCCAGCTTTTTCAGTCGACAATGACATTTCGCCATCTTGTTGAAGTCGGGGGCAAGCCATACTTGAGTCAAAACGAGCGCAGAAGTGTCGAAAACGAAGAAAAATTGGCTAACACTTCTATCAACTCGCGTGCTCAATGACATCATCAAAAGAAGATATTTTTCGTCATCTTACACATGAAGCCATAGGCAGCTACAAAATAGGGATTCTTCCTATTCGAAGACATCCACTTGGATTTGTGCTTTAAAAGTTGTTTTCCTCATGGATGAGATCCAAGTTTTATTTTTTCACAAATAAAGCTGTTTTTTCGCCCTAAAGATCTATAAAGACAAGCATTTGGCTTCTTTATTTCATTATCTTTTGCAAGTTGCATCCAAAGGAAGGATTTTTATTTTTCTTTCGACGAAGATTCAAAGACCCAAACGAAGTGTTTTTTCAACGTTCTTCATAGTTTCGGGTTGAGGAAGCAGGGAGGCCCGCTTTTTCAGGGTCTTTTTTTCGAGGGGATCGTTTTTCAGAAATTGGACCGAAGCTTTTTCAGTTTTCGTCGAGATGGGTCCATCCAGTATTTCGTCCTCTTAAAGATTGGGAGTTTTTTTTTTTTGGGAATCTGTTTTTTTGCTGCTTTTTCGGGAAAGTCTGCTTTTTCAAAATTCGACAATCTAGGTTGCTTCAAAACAGAATTGCCTACAAAACCCATGTGCCAGCTTTTTTGCTCGCATTCTGCTTTTTTCTAAAAATCAGCAAGTAATTTTCAGCCAATTGTCCAATATTTTTCCGACTAGGCATGTTCATAGTCAATTTTCAAATCTTCCAATATGTAGTACTCTCCAAAACAAATCAGGCCCAAAACAGCGTTGGTTCACAATTCCCTGAGAATTTGTGAAATAGACTTGCATAAAGTACTCCCAGTGGTCAATTTACATTCTTTGGAGGATGCAGGAAATAATGCTATCAGGAATCTAGGACACTCCGGTTTGCTTGCAGCGGCATCCTTTCCCATCACAGTGCAAAGTATTGAATTTGTAATTGCTTGCATAACGCATTACAATTCGGTCACAAGAGAAATCCAATCAAGAGACGGACGTGTGCTCTATACCCTGAGGCCGAACAACATTGAGAAGTGTTTTACAATACTAGTCTGGAGGAAAAACTTAACTGTTTCAATTGAAGAATGCAAAAGGTTTTGGAACAATGATAAAGAAAAATATTGGAAAAAGATTGGTCAGAGGTGGTTAAAAGAGAAGCAGAACATCATGCCAAAGAATGTTGGACGTGGAGAATTCAAGGAGGAACATGCAATAATGATTACTCTGCTAAGCAGGATCACGGGTCAAGTAGATGCTAACAAGTTCCAGCCTTAGATGTTTTACATCATGTCCCAGATTGTTGATGGAACCGAATTCTATGACTGGTCAGCACTCATCAGTGATAGTCTCCACCAACAAATATTTGATTTTCGAAGGGCCCATGAATTCCACATGATGTCATACCTTGTGTATTTGATGGCTTTTCAGGATCAATTCAGAGGTTTGAATGTTGTTGGAACTCTGGGTATTTAGCATGTGTATCACCATTTCCCGCAGTTGGAAATCTCTCAAGCTGAACAACATTACAGGCAGGTAAATGATGCATTCCTAATGCATGCAGTGCGAAATATGGATAATGAGTTGCATATACGGTTTTCAGCAAATGCTAGAATAGCAATGGCAAAATGGGCTGATTGGTTTATCCAGTTTCCCACTTTTTCCTACATCAGAGTATATGGCTTCTCAGGAGAGCCAACCATGTTGCCGAGATATCCTACAGATGAAATAGCATTTATGGAATTTTTGAGGCAAGCCTATGAAGTTCATACATTTTTGCGTAGTCGATGCAAGGTAGCTTTCAATTTTCCACTTGGGATGAGTATTTGCGGATGCAAATCTGGAGCAGATGCCAAGGCAATTGGTAATGAATCATCCAAATATGGTCTTAAGTTTTTCGACAGGAGGTCTTCATATGATCTTCATGGTGTTTTTGCATCACATCTTGGTCAAAATTGTACGCACAAGCATGCAGTTGAAGACTTCTGGGCTAATTGTGCTGATGAGTTTGAAGTGCGAAAACGCAGTTACAGCAGGTTTACTCTTCAGCAGATGTCTGATATCCTATCAGAAGATATAGAAGGTTTGACAGAGAGTGGTGAAATTCTACTTCCCACATTTCAGGGACCAAGTTGAGCAACAACCGTTGCCACCAGTTAATTGGTCAGTAAAAGAAAACACTTCCATTGAGGAAAGAACGAGTCGAGTTGTTAAAAACAATTTGATATTCTTGAAGAATAAGCGGGAGGATGATATTCCGGTAGCAAAGCCACCAGTTGTACAACCATCAGAGCCTTCCACTTCCAAACCAAAACGAAAGGTTCAAGCTATGAGTGTTCTTCCAGAAGGAACAAAAATGGCTAAGTTAAAGAGGAAAAAGGATGAGCCTCTAGCTTAGGTCTAGCAGGAACAACCAGCAGTTGAATCAGAAGTTCCTGTTGAACCAACACCGCGTGTTGAAGCATTACCTTCAGATCATGTCTCTCCTCCTTCACCGAGCACTTCTCCTATCCACATAGATTCAAAGCCAGATTCACCGGTTCGTAACTCTGATGCACACATTGGTTCATCAGGAGATGATGAGGTTAGAACCGAGTTTCCAAGAGAGGATGGCTCATTCTGGCTTGAAAACATTTTGGGAAGGAAGAGGAGAAAGCCCTCATATCAGCTGGATTTAACAGAGCTTAAAAGCGTCTACCAAGACACACCAGACAAGAAGCTGAAGAAGCAGGTTCGCATTGAAAAGAATGCGGATGGAGAAATATTCCTTGAAACTGCAACACCGCCAGAAGATATAAGTGCTGATGATATTGAGGTTGATGACTTCAAGGTTGTTAAGGCTAACTTTGGTAGGAAGTACTCGCCATACATATGTAAATCTCTTCGAGGTTGCAGCAGATAATTTTAAGGAAAGGGTGTTGAAAAATGGAGAAGACAAAGCAACTCTCAAAGCTGAAGTAGGCCGCTGCGGCAGTATATTTCCAGCCTTTTCCATGGCACATCATGTAATGTCCCCTTGTTGGATATTCTAAATTTCTTTAACCTCTTGCTCAATATAGTTTAGTCCGGGTATGGCAATATATCCTCTTGTTGTGTCACAATTGTTATATGACTTGATTGCTTGATAATTCCAATCTATTGCTATATATATATATATATATATATATATATATGTGCGTGTGTAAGGGGGACGGATTTGTATTTCTATATATCTTCCCTTCTTATGTAGACCTGGATATAAATTCAGATATATATCTTTTATTCAGATCTATATTCTTATTCTTTCTAATTCCAACATTACATGCCTTTCTTCTTAAATCAGAATTGTATATTTAAATTCAGAAGTATATATATATGGTTACTTCTTTATCTCCAAACATAGACCAGATATATATGTGTACTCCAAATCAGAAATTATTATTTCTTTCTCTGCTGTATGGTGTTTGCTGATCCCAACTGCTGACAATTCTATTATTGTATATTCTTTTATTCAGAAAAATATATTTTTTCCCCCATTCCCTACTTCCTCACGTTGTCTCTTTTATACCATGCTTAATGCCAAGAGAAGTGTCCATTGAGAAATCGCAGCCCTTAATTATGGCTCTTTAATCGCTGTCTTTTTAGCAATAGGCGCTGCAAATCGTATCTATTCCATTTCATATAAATCATCTTACTTTACTAATTTCCTTGTCTCCCGTAACTAGCAGATATCCACCTTTATTAATTCAAAATTTACTTTTGTAATTTGCTTGCTAATAATATGTATGATGGGGTACTTCCTTGTGAGGGAATCGGTCTCCTTATTCATAAGATTTAATTTATAATATTCAATAATATTTAATTTATATTTATTTATGTATAATATAATAATATTTAAATTATTAATATTTATATATATATCTTATATTTATTATATTATTATAATCATCTATAATATATTTATTATATTATTATAATAAATGATTAGAATGATATTTCTTATTTATATTTATGTTTATTTATATATTTATATTATTATATAAATATATAAATATACTTATTAATATGTATTATATTGTAATTATAATAATAATATCAATATTGATAATATTATTTTTGTATTTATATTATCATCTATAAATACCATAAATATAAAATATTTATAAAATAATATTATTTAATATTATTGTTTATATACACGATTGACAATGACAAATATTATATTTGATAGAAACGATTTCTCCTCTTTTATCATGACGTTTAAATCTTTAATTTAAACAATGCCTTAATATGGGGACATGACACATCACAGGCTGATTTATTGCTTCCACCGAATCTGGAATCACCAGCCGATTAGCGGCAATTCAGTCAGTTGGTCCTCTATGGGAGGCACATGAATAATTGGGTGGAAGAATTTGTGACTAAAGGGAGAGTTGTACTTTTAGAGTTTTATCAATTAAAGTACAACGCTTATGATTTACGCCAAGGCATCCAAGGGTTGCAGTAGACCATGGCAGAAAATAGACCGGTGTTTGAGATCATTATCTCTGACTTGAAGATTGCACTTGATTTTGTTGATTCAGCCGATGATAAGAAGACAATTTCTACTTGGAAAGCGCAATACCTTTTCACAGTAAAAACTTATGACAGTATAATTTCAAAATTGACAGAATGGAAAGAAAAGGAATTCAACGTCCTCAAGTTTGTCAGATCTTTTGTTTCTCAGATCCCATGTTCGTATGAAAGAGAAGATGGTACCCTGTATGATCTCAGGGAAGTGCAAGCAGAGTTCCAGACTCTCGTCCGCAGCAATTTTAATGATGATATCAGTGTCGGCAAGATGGGTCGTTTTGCCGCAATGACAGTGAAGTTTGACAAGGCTGTGGGCGAAGTTCATGAATTTCTTTAGATGGTTGCAAACGGTGAAGAAATGTTAGAGAATCAGAATATCATTCTAGACAGTATCAATGTTCCTGGCAAAGATGCAGTCACTCGCTTTTTAGAAGATATTGTTTCCCAGAATATCAATGGATGACATCACCAAAAAGCAAGAATGTTGATAAGGATGCATTTCAAAAGAAAGCAGTTTTAAATCAGATGCTTTTTGTTTTAAAGCATTTGCTTTCATCCTAAGCTCATCCATTCTATATTTAGAAAGAAATCACTTTGTGTTAGTTGGAGTTTTCTTTGCTTTAAAGCGTTTGTTTATTGTATCTTTGTCTTAGAATAGAAATAAAGCTTGCAAGTTGGCAAGTTAGGGTTAATCAAGGAGATTTTAGGGTTCCCTACTCCTTTGATTTTAGTATAAATAAGGGCAGCCTTGCCCATTGTAATGGATCGACTTTTGTGATAACATATTTTGCTGTGCCTATTCTAGCCTGCAGATTTTGTTATTTCAAGTGTTTGTTCACTTTGTGTAACCTGTTCTCCGGTGTTTGATTGCTTGTTGTATGCCTGTCTTTTGCTACAGTATTGTTGTCCTAGAGTTGTATCAACTTTGTGATATTGAATAGAAGTCTCATGCCTATTTTGCTCTGATATTCTATCTCGAATCATCAAGTTTTCGTCGTCAGATGTGTGGCTTTTGTAGCTTTCATTTCAGCTTTCATCATTAAAGTACTATAAGTCTTGTGATGTAAATCTGGGAGAAAATTGCTTAAGTTTTTGTGTTAAACAATCATTCCTTGTTTACTTGTAATTTCCTTTGCTCCGAATTTACTTAGGAGATTAAAAGCGTCGTTAGTCTATGCTTAGTTGTAGTAGAAGTTTTAGAGTTTTATAACCTTGTGCTTGCAGCTGAGAATCAAAAAGAAGCTAAGTGAAATTTGGTTTGATTTATCTTTTCAGCGAACATCAGCAAAAAGGGAACTCCCCCTTCCAATAGGAGAGCAGTTTATCTGTGCATAGCTATCTATTTCCAACTCGCATTCCAGAGGTGCGAATTGAAACGCCAACACAATTAACGATCTCTTCTTGTGAGTGGCTCTTAGTTGAAATTCAAATAAACCTTTGACCACCACCAATAAGATGAGACCACGAGTTTGCTTTCCATTCAAACAGGTCCCTGACCTTCACCAATTGACAATGGCAGTATTTTATTCCTTGTTTCTAACCAGCAATGCCCTCCTGTCTATGTTCTTACTTTGGTAAAGCAAAATGCATGCCAAGGAGTTGATTTTATTCCTTGTTTCTAACCAGTGAGGCCCTCCTGTCTATATTCTTACTTTGGTAAAGCAAAATGGATGCCAAGGAGTTGATTTTTATCATCCTGTTTGTGAATGCATTCTGGTTCAACTAGATTTTGTCTAAGGAAGGAAAAGCATTGATATTGTTCAAGAATAGCCTTGGCAAAGAATCACAGACTTTGCTAGCTTCGTGAAATGATTGATATTGTTCAAGAATAGCCTTGGCAAAGAATCAGACTTTGCTAGCTTCATGAAATGAGTCTTTCCATTTCTCATGCAAATGGACTGGAACCACATGAGACAAATCACTAAATCTGGAATTCTACATAGATTCTTCACTCTCCTCTCTATTCCACCTGATCTCAGTCACAAGAAGCTCACAGGAAGTCTTCCACTTTTTTTTGTTGAAAATTTGTTTATGTAATGAAAAGTTGCAGGCAGGGGGGGCGCCAGGGCATCCCCAATTTTAGCAAAAAATAAGGGACTGTCTCCTGGATGTCCCAGTTTTGTAAGAAAAACAGGTGGAAAGAAGTGGGGGAGAGGAGAGAGAGGATGTCTTATCCCCAAAATGTCTCATACAAGTGTTGAGGCCCCAAGGATGCATTACCGAGGAACACTGGTAAGTCCTCCATGCAGTAGAATGATGGATCCCAATGTTTCACAAGCAAACTTGATTTGTTCATGAGCTGTGGTCTTCCTTTACTATTTGGAGCTGAAAACCTTCATGGAGTAGCCCTTTGGCATCATTAGTATATCAGCTAGTCCATCAGGGTTCTGGTTTCCCTTCAATTATGTCCAAGTTTTGGGCCTTGAGTAGATTCCCATGAATCTGCAGATCAGCACTCTCTTTTAGAATTCAAATACAGGGAATATTTTTCAGAGGAAAAAATATTGTCCTTTTCGGTTAAAACAGATCATTTTTTCCTGGAATAAAAAGAATGTCTGTATGGTCCACTTGGAAAATCAGATTCGGTAAGGTAATAGATGAGAATAAAATAAAATATCAGTGAGACCTGACAGATAAATACAAAGCACAGATATGTAATGAATAAACATTGATTTATAAAATATATTGATCTCATGGTTCATTGTCTTTGAATGGTCCAGCTAATTCTGCTATTGCTAACTCTTTTCGTTGCTTTCTTATTTTTTGAAAAAGAGGAAAAGAGAATATTCACAATTAAAAATATGAACCTGATGCGCTATGTTATGAATCACAAGTACACATCGGGTATACTTCATCAAGCCCCACTCATGGTAATATGCCTTTAGATAAACTGGCAAAAGTGCTGTATGCCAGTCATTTGCAACAAAGACAAGGTTTCCATCCCCATAACATTCACCACCAAGAGGCACATGCCATGGAACCTGTCATGAGGACTCAAATTCAGTATAATGTTAATGCATAATAATAATAATAAACTTCTATGAGTACAATATTTTTGTGACGAACTCATTCTTTCATTCTTAGGTAAACCTTATTTAGAAAGAAAAGCCATTTAAAAAGACCATAAGAAACCAAAATTAGTCAAAACATAGATGCAGTACAATTCTTCATGCATAAACTATTTTTTGTTGTTTGTGTGATGAGAATAAGAAAAATGACAACGAAATATACCAATAATGATAGAGTTCAAGGGATTTAATATCACGCAAGCTTTTAGTATCTTGCACATTTCTTCTGGCAGATTTATTAGTAAGAAATATAAATCTCGTTTTTAAAATAAAAATGTGCTAGAACAGCATGCTGGATGTAACTGCCACACTGTTTGTAACCTATAGAGACAACACAAAGAAATATACAATAGTTTATCGATCTTTTAAAAGTAGGTTCGGATGAAGGTTGGCCATCTAGCTCTTCTAGACTGGTATCTCACTGATTGTTCAACCCCTGCCCTGCCAAAATAAATTCTACTTGATACCCAAGTGGATGAAATGACCAACTCCTTTATAGTTACTCCCAAGCACACCGTTAGAGGTACGATAAGGACCTCATCATTGAAACCTTCTATATAAGATTCATTTAAAGGAGCACAGCTTCCACCAAGGCTTACCATAGTCAAAGGCCTTTTATGATGATGACTCTCTAGAAAGTATCTCATTTGACATTTCCACATCATATTAATGTAGCAGCATCTAAGGAACATGAGCAATCTTGCATCAACCAAAAATATTTTCTTTCACTTTATTTGTTTGTTTGCAGGTTTTCATTTACCAATTAGTTGCAGAAGAAGCCACTGCATTTTACTGCAAGTTTACATCTGGCCTCATAGTTTTGAGGTTGTGTTTTGTAGGGATAAATCCATGTCATATTCATGTTTCAGAAGAATTGGATCACTATAAGGGCATAATTTGGATTGTGAACATTTATTGGGCTAAATGAAAACACAGTTGATCTATTCTCACTTGTATCCGGTTTTTCGGAGTTTGCACCAACAAAGGAATACATGTAAAGATTCATTAGACCCAGCAGGACAAACATGGAGCACCACACAGATTCCCCATTCCGTTATCACCGCTTTGAACAAAGAACTTGTTTACATTGGCCAACTACGTGTTTCATGTAGCCTTGAACTTTGCACCACCTTGAAGCCGACAAAGATCATTATGGAGGTTCGAGATTGCTATATATATGTCACTCACAATCATTTGAACTCGTCAAGGAGAGTTAAGAAGAATTTAGCAAAGAGTTGGAGGTCCGAGTACAAACATAAGGATGAAGGTTCGAGATGGAGTTTGATGATGAGGATACAAATATCACAGAATGTGTTGAATTTCATTTGAATGTAATAAGTTTCATATTAGTAATCAAACAACTATGGCCTAGCATGTAGGAAGCCCATTGTGACAGATTGTAATCATTTTATACTTTGAATTCAATAAATGTCATGTTAATGCTTCATTGAATTTTGTTGCGAGTGTTGTATGTTTTGAGTTTTCACTGCATGGTTGGACAATCCTTCAGTGGATCCTCTGCCCATGACTGCATCAAGTGGTATCAAAGCGTAAGATCTGAATCTTGAGGAGAGAAAGCCAATATTCCAAAGTTCTGCTTACGAACAAATCACCGAATCGAGGAAGCCTACAAGAAGCTTGTCAACAAATCGCCGATTGAGAGACAATTGCAAGGGGTGATAGTAGGTAGACCGCCGACCTAAGGTAGTTTACAACAGACCCAATAAAGATGTCACTGCGAAGAGTCCAAGGTGTTGCTAACATTGCTAGAAAGTTGGATGAGATATTGAAAGAGGTAAGGAAGAACATCTGATTGAAGGATTTGGAGGAGGATAGGAAGAGGGGTCAGAGCCCAGAGGACACACAATGAGAGCAATGTGGAAGAAGATGCAAGAGAGGATGTGCAACATCTAGAAGACCTAGAAGAGGCCATTTCCAAAATTGGTAAGAACCCTGGAATTGAGATTTCTAACTACTACGGTGATTTGAATACTAAAGAATTGATTGACTGGATAAATGATTTGGATGAATATTTTGAGCATGAGGAAATTGATGATTCTGCAAGGGTTAGATTTGCAAAGATTGAGTTGAAAGGACATATTGTTTGGTGGAAATAAGTACAGTTAGAAAGAAATAGGAAGGGAAAGAAAAGAATAACAAAATGGGATAAGATGGTTGCAAAGTTGAAAAGATAATTTATACCAATGGACTATGAACTAGAATTACTAAAGAAATTGCAAAATCTAAGACAAAGGGATAGAACTGCGAAAGAGTATACTAAAGAATTTCACAAGTTGATCATTAGGATAGGGCATAGTGAAGCAAGCAAAGAGAAGGTTGCAAGATACATCAACGAATTGAGAAAGTATCCAAGAAGAACTAAGTCTGGTCAAGTTGACCACCATAGAGGAGGCATACCCATTTGCGATCAAAGTAAAACATAAATTGAATAAAAGGTTCAAAAGCAAGCAGCACCGACAAAGAGGAAGAGCGGAAAGATCCTAGAGGGAAAGATCATGGTGCGGAAACACAAGGCCATACAGAGAGGAAAGAAAGATTTACAATACCTACTACACGAACGGCGGTACCTACCGCAATGAAAGGAGTCGTGACACCTACCGCAAAGGCCAAGAAGAGGGTAACAACTACAGCAAGGATGAAGGAGAGTGATACATACTACAAAGATGGATATCACCAAGGTGGAGAGGGATATGGGAGGAATGAGAAAAGATCTTTCAAAGGGACATGTTTCAAGTGTGGAGAGGACATGTTTCAAAGGGACATGTTTCAAGAGTTGTGTGTTTTGAGTTTTTGCTAGATGGTTGGACAATCATTCAATGGATCCTCCATCCATGAATGCATCACATATCTTCATTCATTTGTGGAACATAAATTTACTTTGCACCTTGAAGCGTCATGAAACATAACTAAAGGCAGAGCTTAGCCTTCTACCCAGCTGTTCCTAATCCTCACTATCTTAACTAAATATTTTCCAAGCTTTTGCATGTCTCCTTATCTCCACCAAAATACAAAATCTCTTGTTATGATCCTTGATGATCAACTTACAAGCAAGCATGCCTTATCAATAAAATATTATATAATATAAGATATATACATTATAAGTGTGGAAAACAAGCATGTAAGTGAGGATCGTGATATAATTCAAGTGGAATGGGAAGAGGTTAGTTTTGAGAAATTACACATCTACATAATATCATAACGATGTCCCTCAATAGTGCAGCATTCAAATAATATTTGTATGAACAGAGAGCAAAAGAGGTTCAACAAGACCTATGCATTAAAAGGGGTTCATGACAACCATGAATCATATATAAGTATTTATGCAATTGAACACATCCATGGCTATATCCTTGCCACCTCCATACCTTTTTTTTATTAGAATAATATCTTTCTATTTATGTTATTAATGGTCATCTATGTCGGCCGTTTTCTATTTTTAGAAAACTTGCCTCTTGTACTTTGTATATATTGAGCATTTTTGCTCATTTGTGATATATCATCGATCATAACATCGATTTTGTAATATGGTATCAGAGCCGATCTGAGTCGGACTCCCTCACGGGAGGGCTCAGGATCTTGGGAGGGCTCTTTGTTTGCTTGGGAGATTTTGATCGTTGTTTTCCAGTGTGAAATTGTGATTTGTTTCCTGGAGATCGTATCTCTGGCTGTCGTCTTCAACAGTGTCCATCGGCTCTTGGTCTGGTTCGCATTTTTTGTTTCTGAAGTAAATGCATGTCCGTTTTGGAAAGCTCTGAGATGTTGATCACCGTTTAGGGTTCGTGATCTGAGGCATGCGATTTTCTTTCTTCTGTTGGTCGAATGATTCGCGACTTTAGCTTTGGTGTTTTTGGGCGTCGTTTTGAATTCGCGATTTCTTTGAAAGCCTTGCGATTTTGCTACGGTGGTTTCTTCCAGGCTCTGCGAGCGTCGTCTGCTAAATCGCGGGGTTTTTTTGCCGCGTTTTTGCCTAGTTCGGAGGTCGCTTCAGCAGGTTTACCAGTCGAAGGCGTCTGTTTGAGCCACGAAATCTCCATTTTTGGCCTGCGCGAGCCCTACTCTAAGGGCCGGGCGATTTTTGCACAGGCCGTCAGGGTTCTGGCGACCGCGACCTCCCTCTTCACTGCGGAGCCTTCGTTTTTTTTCGGGTCCTTCACTGGTGACTGCGTTGGAATCACGTGCCTTGCCTTGCCTGCGGATTCCTGTGTTCGCGTCTTTAGGGCCGTGATTTTGATCCTTGCATGGTCGTGTTTTTTACCAATCGGAGATCGCGTCACCCTGCCCTACCGAAATCTCCAGTTTTTTGGCCACGTTTTTGCCTTTTGTTTGAGGAGGTCGCGTTTTGAATCTCTGAAGATTTACTTCTGGATCGCATTTTCTCTGTTGAAGGATACCATTTCCTGTGTTTGGGTGTTCTTATGCTGCGAGGTGGTTGCTAGGGTTTCTTATCCTCTGTTTGAAATCGCGATTCTGCTTTAAACGCGTGTGTAGCTCCTGTCTGGGGGTCGTTTTGACCGAGCTTTGGGATTTGTGCGGCCTGCATGCCTAATCGATGCTTCTGGGTTTTTAATATTTTTTTTTTGCCCCTTATAAAAAAAAAAAAAAAAAACTGGCTCGTGGGTTTTTAATAATTTGTTGTCCCTATAAAAAAAAAAAAAAAAAAATCTGGTTCGAGGGTTTTAATGATTTTTCTCCTTAAAAAAATTCTGTTTCGTTTTCTGATTTTTTAAATCATGGGAGGGTTTATAATTTTTTCCTCAAAAATTAAGGGTTTGCTCCTATATGCCCTAGTCAGGGTTTTCGCAGTTCGGGAGGGCTCTCTGGTTTCTAGACAGGTTTTACCGTTTTTTCCTTAAAAACGATGATTTGTATTTTGATCCGTGTCTCGGATTTCGTGTCTGGTTTTGATCGATTTTTCACCTTAAAAATCGTGTCCGGTTTTGATCAATTTTTATCCTCAAAAATCATACTTTGTTGCAGTCTGTTTTCGTCGCACCTGGAGTTGCTGGGGCGAACATCTGCACAGCTGTTCTCAGTGTGTCTCTGGTTATAGGGAGGGACAGTTCTCCAACATCAAGTTGGACGATTGTTGTTGTTTTTGGTTATTTCCAGAAGTTCTGCAGTTTCTGGGATGGTTGGTGGCAGATTCATCTCCAGTGGCAGAGTCCGTGGTAGGCTCTTGTCTTTTGTTGCAGAAGCGTTCTGAGAAGAAGGAGGCAGCCTTCTCTGTTATCTCTTTGGGTAGTTACAATGATGACCATTAAGGGAGGGTATTAGAATAATATCTTTCTATTTATGTTATTAATGGTCATCTATGTCAGCCGTTTTCTATTTTTAGAAAACTTGCCTCTTGTACTTTGTATATATTGAGCATTTTTGCTCATTTGTGATATATCATCGATCATAACATCGATTTTGTAATATTTTTAATTGGAAAAAGTTACATTGAAAACATCCATAGCTATACCATTGCCACCTCCATAATCTTGCTCCTACTTCCGCTCTAGGAAGAGGACAAATGCCCTCTCTCCCTTAGGCAAGAGGTGGTTGGTCTATGCCCCACAAGGCAAGTCGTTTTTTCCATTTCCCATGCCCACTCTTAGCAACAATTGCACCTTTATGCTACAAATGCCCAAAATCAAGAGATGGAGGGAATTGAATGGCTGAGATGGAATCCCTTACCTAAGGATGCTGACCTGTCTATGGATGAGATTGGATATGAGGGTAAACCTGATGATCCTCTACTACCTCTTACTACCAGACTTGCCATGCTAGAAGCTTGTTTTATTTCTCTGATACTGTGAGTAGGACTTCTGCATTTTTGAAATTATGTTATTTTGTTACTTACCACATTTCAGGGAGAAAGCATATCTAATGAACACACACTCATATTGAGAGGGGGGGGAGGTGAATCAGTATAAGATAATCTTTTACTTATTTAAAACTTAACAACCACAACAATAGCAATCACACAAGATCTAACAATTATGCAACATAAAATTTACGTGGAAACCCTTTCGGGAGAAAACCATGATGCAAAGACTGATTGGATCTACTGTCCAAATCCAGTCATAAAAATAAAATGTTTCTTACAAAAGATTTGTAGCCACCAACCCACTAGAGACACCAATCCTCGTTGCTAAACAATTTGTAGGCACCAACCAATAAAATGTTTCTTACAAAAGATTTGTAAGCAACAACCCATTGGAAATACCAATCCTCGTTGCTAAACAATTTTTAGGCACCTACCTACTGGAGACACCAATCCCCACTACTAAGCACCAAATAGCAAGAGACACCAATCTCTTCGATATGAGGCACCAACCTCCAAAGTAAACAACGTATTTTGCCTTCTTGAATTTGCCCCTTCAATGAATGATACTCATGTAAACTTCTTCACAAAATCTGCCCTTGATAAAATATCTATTTTTCTCTCCTCACAAATTCTACTTGTGTTTGAATGATATACCTTTTATTTCCACACTTCTCTTATTTGAGCGATATGCCTTTTATATCTTAGTCATTCCATTGCTCCACTCTTGCTTTTCTTTAAACGATCTTCATATATATCATATTCACTCCATCATTTATCCTCATCCTTCAAATCTGCTTTGATTGATATCACATTATCCACACATATTCTTCCATTCACAAATCTGCTTATAAACAACTGCTATTACATTTTATTTTCATCCATCGTGCTGAAACTTCTCTATTCCATCTCCTTTTATACCATTTCCTTCATGCCTCTTCATTGAGAGAATGTGATTTCTCCCAAAGGAGACGACTTCTCCAAGGGAGACATCTCCTCCAAAGGAGATGCCAAACATGGGTCAGCCAATTTAATGTGGGCGTCTAATGTCCCCTTTTTCGGAGTGATCACCTAATGATATCATGATGCGCCAATTTTCACACTTTGCTATTTTTGCAAGACAACATGAGTGTGGGAATTGATTTTTCATATTTTTGTGGTAATTTTGGCAAAGTCAACTTGGGTCAAATAATTTTCCCTAATGGAAAGCGACCCATTTGGAGGATAAAAGTTGGAGGAAAAATATGATATTGCCATGGGAAAAATAAGGAATAATTCATGATGATTTTGTCTTGTTGTTGACGACTTCAATTGAGGTCCTTTGGTGTTGTCTTTCATGCACAAGTGTCGCCCTTGGATGGTGGAATGAGGAGCAAAGAAGTAAAAATAAAATAATGTTATGTCTCTTGTTTGAGCGCCCACATTAGAGGAATGAAGACTTAAAAAAAAACAAATCTTTAATTTGTTTTGTGGAGCACCAACATAGCCTAAGGTGGGTCGGCCAAGGTATGGAAAAGACAAATCTTAATTTATGATTTGGGCGCCAGTCTTCACCTTGAAGAGGGTCGGCCTAGTTTGAGAGGAACAAATAACATAAAAATTGAATTTTAGGAGGTCGGCCAGCTAGAGAAAATAAAGTGAATCATGTATAAAAGGAGGTTGTTGGAAGGCATTTCAATCATCATTCAGCTTATCATTTTATTTCCCTTTGGGCTGCAACTTGTTTGCATCATATTCCAAGGATGAAAACCCTTGAGAATATAAGGTGGATTGGACAAAAACCCAATCCCATCTTGGAGGTGGACTCATACTGAATTCACAATTGCACTTCATTGGAGATCTACGAAGTTGGAGCAGATTTGCATATGTTTTGGAGCAGCATTTGGTCATCATTTGGAGCAGAAATTGAATATCTCTTGGAGCAGATTTGATCATCATTTGAAGCAGAAATCGAATATCTCTTGGAGCAGATTTGGACACCTTTGGAGCAGAAATTTCAGAGCAGAAGATCTGATCAGCATTTCGTGGCATTTGGAGTAACTCGCACTAGGGTTTTTACCCTAGATTTGGCACGCCACCTTCAAGGTGAAGGGCGAATTGCATTTAAGGGCAGATTTTGACATCTTTGAGGAGATTAGGATTTGAATTTCAGATCAGCAGCAGAGCAGACCTGTTCGCCACCTTGAAGCAGCAACTTTGGGTGCTTGGAGACATCATTGCCTTAGGGTTTCGCCCTAGGACTGAAGCGCCAACATTTGAGGAGTTCAATTGGAGGTCGTGGAGTCTTTTCACACATTTGGAGCAGCAAAACCCTAGGTGCACCTTTTGGAGCATCTGCCCAGCTAGGGTTTATCAATTACCTCCTATTTTGTATGCAATAAAGAGTTTGAGAATACAGAATGAATTGGTTGTAATTGATTGATTTACAAATGAGCGAAAATGCTCAATATATACAAGGTTCAAGAGATAGATTAGCATTAACACAATTAGGCCGACATAGAAAAATCAGGCCGACATAGAAAAAATACTAATACCCTCCCTTAATGCTCAATCTATCAACAACCCAGAGAAATAACAGAGAAGGATGCCCCCTTCTTCTCAGAACGCTTCTGCAACAAAAGACAGGAGCCTGCCACTGGCTCTGCCACTTGAGATGAGTCTGCCACCAACCCTCCCAGAAACTGCAGAACTTCTGGAAATAACCAAAAACAACAACCACCGTCCAACCTGAAGTTGGAGAACTGTCCCTCCCTGTAACCAGAGACACACCGAGAACAGCTGCCACGATTTTGAGGAAAAATCGGCAAACCCTCCAAACTTTGGCAGATGAGCATCCACTCCAAAACAGACTGCAAGAAGTCAATTGTGCAGATGTGCGCCCCAGCAACTCCAGGTGCGACCAAAACAGACTACAACAAAGCACGATTTTTGAGGATAAAAATCGATCAAAACCGGACACGATTTTTAAGGTAAAAAATCGATCAAAACCAAACACGAAATCCGAGACACGGATCAGAATACAAATCATCGTTTTTAAGGAAAAAACGGTAAAACCTGTCCAGAAACCAGAGAGCCCTCCCGAACTACGAAAACCCTGACTAGGGCATACAGGAGCATACAGAATTTTTAAGGAGAAAATTTATGAAAACCATACGGAATTTTGATCCGTGTCTCGGATTTCGTGTCTGGTTTTGATCGATTTTTCACCTTAAAAATCGTGTCCAGTTTTGATCAATTTTTATCCTCAAAAATCATACTTTGTTGCAGTCTGTTTTCGTCGCACCTGGAGTTGCTGGGGCGAACATCTGCACAGCTGTTCTCAGTGTGTCTCTGGTTACAGGGAGGGACAGTTCTCCAACATCAGGTTGGACGGTTGTTGTTGTTTTTGGTTATTTCCAGAAGTTCTGCAGTTTCTGGGATGGTTGGTGGCAGATTCATCTCCAGTGGCAGAGTCCGTGGTAGGCTCTTGTCTTTTGTTGCAGAAGCGTTCTGAGAAGAAGGAGGCAGCCTTCTCTGTTATCTCTTTGGGTAGTTACAATGATGACCATTAAGGGAGGGTATTAGAATAATATCTTTCTATTTATGTTATTAATGGTCATCTATGTCGGCCGTTTCACTGTGCAGGGAAGGACCCGCGAAAAAACGAAGGCTCCAGAACAATGGCGCCCAGCAAAGGTGAATCCCGTGGGCACAAACTGGAAAATCGCGACCTCCTAAAAAAACACAGCCAAAAAACTGTAGATCTCGCAGCCAAGGTGGAAAAAGTGTGCAGAAATGGTGATTTTCAGACAAACCGCGCGGCGTTGAAGAAGGGCGCGGTCTTCACAGACTAAAAAACGCGAACACTTGGCGCGAAATCGCATGAAATCTGGGCGCGACCTTCACAGGCGACGGCGCGGATGAGAAAGGGATGGGGCCTGCAGAGGAGCCACGACCATCGCTGAGGGTTTATGGAGGCACGAATCTGGAAAACGCAGCCAAAAAAAACGAACACAAGCTTCGAACAAACCATCTGGGAAACAAAACGCAATCGCGGAATGATGAGGAACGGCGACAGGAGCAGGTAAAAACGCGACCTTCTGGAGGTGACCCTCCCACGAACCAGAACCTCAAACGTTACAGGAAGATCACACCCAAACAAGAATCGCGACCAACAGATATAGAAAAACGCGACCACCAACGGTTGAAATTTCCGACGAAAATCTGAAGCAACTAATGGTTGAAGAAGAAACGGCGATCAATCAAACCGCCAATCAAAGGAAACAAACCCAACCAATACCCACGATAAAATCGCCATAGAAACAAAAGAGGGGTGCTGGAACCAGGGACGAAGCTCGCAACAGTTTAGAACAGCAACCAAATACTGGTTGAAACCGGCGATCAAACAGATCTGTAGGTCATACGACCTTCGGACAGGCCCCGAGAAGGGACCCGCTCTGATACCATAAAGAGTTTGAGAATACAGAATGAATTGGTTGTAATTGATTGATTTACAAATGAGCGAAAATGCTCAATATATACAAGGTTCAAGAGATAGATTAGCATTAACACAATTAGGCCGACATAGAAAAATCAGGCCGACATAGAAAAAATACTAATATGCAATTGGTATGTGAAATCAAATGTTTTATGTCTGATTTGTAGTGCAGAAATTCTGAGCATTGTTTGGCTTGTTGTGCCCTAGAATCCATTGAAAAATCAGATCAGAACTTTCAGTTTGTAGCAGCAGAGTTTGACTCAGAAATTCAGACATGGTTGATTAATTCGAATGCCCTACAATGTGTATTTCATGATGACTACAAGGTTGAAGGAGATGCCGCCATGGAGTTTGCCAAACCCACGAAGTTGGGTCAGCTATATGAAGGTATGAGTTCTTGTGATGTTTCATTAATTGAGCCTATCATTGCTTCAAATTGTGGTTTGGATGACTTTGAGATGGATATTGTTCATAAATATGAGGGCAATTCAGAAATTTCAGTATGTAGTGAACAAAGGATTGATGTAGCATTGCAAGAATTGAAGGATCACTTTGTGGTTAAGGAGGTCATAGCGGTACATATACTTTCTAGATCAGCCATTGAGGAAAAGCATGATGTAGAAGATTCTACTCACTATTTTGATGGAGATCCTTTGATTGAGCATGATGATGACCTAGCTTTCACACATGGGTGTAATGAAGAAGATGTCGTGGAGGAAGCCGATTTGGAGATGCATGATCATGAAGACCAATCAGAAATTTTACATGAAGATGTTGGGTCCCATAAATCACATCATTTGGAAGGTCAATTGAAGGTAAATGAAGGTATGATTGTGGCAGCCCTAACTCATTTTGACAATGTTTATAAGATGATGGCAGATTTGTGTTGGAAGGCTCAAGGGAGACATGAAGGCTTTGAAGGAGGTCTATCTCTTGCCGACTTACAGGAACTCAAGGAGGCTTTGGTGGTGGTGAAGTCAAATTGCTTACACCTACTTTCGGATAGAGATCATCGCCTCAAGCTTGGTGAGATATATGTTGGTATGTTGAGAAAAAAGGAAGATGAGGTTGATAAGCTCACCTTTGAGCTTAAGGGCACTATGGATTCTTTGAAGAGCACTCAAATGGCCCTTCAAGAATCGGAAGATCACGTGGATGACCTTTGTTTGGAGTTGAGCGTGGCACACTCTTCATCATACACAGCAGAATCTCAGTCTTCTATGGCAGTCACATCCGAAGAAAAACAATTCAACATGAAGATTGCAAAGAGTAGAAACATGGAGGAAGAACTTGCAGGATCCTATTATGGAGTCTTGAGGATGGAAGAGACATGTACACATGAAGATATAGCTTGCAGCCATGGGACAGAAGTTGTGAGACATGATACACTTGGTTTTCCATTGGAGACATCCCTTGGACCAGCACTACTTGATGATCATCCACTCATGGAAGAAGAGAAGATTAAGGTCTATGAAGACATCACTCAAAGGCATGAGGTAAGGTCTAATTTTCTAGCTTGTAACAACAGTCCCTTATCTTCACCTCATCATGATATGACAGCCAAGAGGATCAGCCTTGAGGGATGTGATTTTCATTGGGAGACTCATGTTGGATCAGCACTTGATGGAGAGCATGCAACAATGAGGAAAGAGATGTTTGAGGCAGTTGAAGACACCAAGAAAAGGTATGACAGCAGTTCTGATTTTCTGATTTGGAACAGCAGTCTTTTACTTTTACATAATCATAAGATGGCAGCCCTTACACATGAGAATGAGGGTGGGAAGACTACTTCTATTGTTGGCACTCAATTGGGAGTCAAACATGAGGCCTTTGTTGTGGATTGTAATGTCCCCTTCCTAGGTCAAGACTTGATCGTTGGGCTAGTCTATCATTCGGGTTCTCGTAGACTAGTGAGGTGGATAGGGGACCCATGGTGACGTGGTTCATTACAGCTCAGACAACATTTTGGAGTGTAGTGTTGGATTCCTTGTGACGAGGAGTTATCAATTGGCCTTTTCTAGAGTGAGTTTGGGTCATTTGGCCAAACTAACTATTTATAGCAAGGTCACGGGATGCCAGGCAAGTTGGTGCGAACGGTCTGAAAATATGTTGTCATGTCATTGGCCCATTCTGCGGTGCTACGGATGACCAAAGGAGACCGTTGGAATTAATTATTTAATAATAGACTTAATTAAGTTAAATTAAATATATAACTTAATTAGTTTGTTATTAAAGTGACTTTATATTATATGGTACTTTATGATGTACTTTAAGTTTATAAAGTCACATGACTTTGGGCGCCCAAGTATAAGGAGAAATAAAGAAATTAAAATACTCACAATTCCCAAAAAGAGGGCGTTGGGTATATGGAGGAAAAAGCAACTCATTTGCAACATTCATGTTTGAGAAAATATTGTCTAAGTCTGAGCTTGCTTGAGCAAGGGTTTCAAACCAGCATTAATCAGAGACGGAAACCTCCATTGATAGGAGCAGTTGTAGGGTTTCAAGGCACTCTAAAGATGTTTTGGTGTGGCTTCATCCAGGGGTCACAATAGAGCTTATTGGAATGAACCAGCATTGTCCCAGAAGGATTTCCTTGAAGATATTTCCAGTTTCTTAGCATGGTAATTACAAAGATATATTGGAGATCACATTGCATCTACTAGTCCGTATTTTGGCTGAGTTTTAGTGTGAAAAAACCCTCATATACAGGCTGTACTGCCCTGTACCTGGGCCGTACCAATAGAAGGAGAACATTGCATTTTGTGTTGGTTTTGTGACTGATACACATTGGGTTCAAGGCGTCTCGGGTCTGCAGAGATAGGCGACTCAGTTGAGACTGTTCTGGAGCAGATTTTAAGGTGTTTTCACTGATTTCCAATGCACAGCTGAGGGTTGTACCTGTCCCTGGCCTGCCGTACCATACAGAGGAATAATATTGTTTTTGAAGTCTGTTTTGGGTCTGAGTTATTTGTCACAGCTGGGCCATTTGTATCTCAGTATTTGTGCAGGGTTTCTTAGAAGGTACTGAAGGTGTTTGTGATCCTTCATACTGCTGCTCACCTTCCCAGGCCGTACCAGCCATGGCAGAGATATGGGTTTTGAAAGATCTCCTTTGTTGAAGAGTTTAATGTATTAGAATCTCCTGTTAAGAGCCTTACTTCATGGGTTTGAGGAGCTGATTGCATTTCCCAAGTAGAAAAGGCCAACTTGTAATTGTAAATCTGCTGTACCCTTCATATCAGACTTCATTTTGTATGGACAGCGAAATAGGTATGTGAAAGACTTCATATTTTTGGCTTTCTATCTTCTGGGTATTATTTATATATGCTTTGTAATGCATTTCCATTAATATAGAGCATCTGGGTATTTCCATTCTATGGTGTTTTCAAAAAATATATGTATGCATGTGTGTTATGTCAAATGCAAAAAACCTAAAACGCACTAGGTGACAACTTAACATCAGAAAACACAAGGGGGTGAGTTATTACATGGATCCAAGCCACAAGAGGACTGATTTGGTACACCATGGCGTGGAATAAGTAAAGAAGACTCAAAGCATGTGGCATGTGAGGGATGAGCCTTGCACGGTGGCCAAGCTAGAAGAGCAATCAGTTTTGTATGGTGAGACATATGATTCAGAGATTTATGTTTGTTCACATGGTTTGCATCATGAAGATTTTGTGTCACCTCTTTTGGAGAGCCATTTGAGGGCTCAAGTCATGAACATGGAAGGAGTAGTTGAGCACACACTTTGTGGATCAGCCACTAGTGTTATGCCTACATGTATAGATGGAGAGCTCGAGGAGGTCAATTGTGTTGGGACACAATGCCATCATGATGGTGATTCCTTGATGGAGTATGCGGCTGTCCTAGCTTTGGGATTGGAGACACATGTCATGGAGTCACTTGCTTTTGATTGGTGCATGCTTGGAAGGATGGAGTTTCAGCTGATCCACGAGCCCGGGTATGGAGATATTGTTTTTGAATTGCAAATATTTGTGTTTCAGCTGGACTATGGTGTATGGTATGGATATGAGCATGAGGGCATCGATAATCCAGCCCTAATTCATGGGTCACTACTTCATGCATTGATGAGAGATGGTTGTTCTACACTGTTGTACATTGATTTCCTAGGGAGTACTTTGTAATGTCCCCTTCTCGCAAGCCCAAAATTTTCTTACCTTGCACACAATTTCAACTTGCAAACAAAGAACATTAGTACACTACTCCCTCTTTGATTTCCAACTTATTGCAATATATACAAGCAATATTCAAATTACATAATCACATTACTCTTATAATCTTATGATTACATTAATATACATCTCACATTATCCATCATTATCCATCGTATTTGGATCCATGCATTAATCATTAATTTCATATGAGAGGAGGTGATAGGATGCTCTTTTGCCAATTACCATCATGGGTCCACTAATCTAGCCTTTGACTCGAGGGGTGGATACTCACCAGCTGAGTCAAGGCCACTATGATATTCCTAGGTACGAGGAGTGACTTTTTCACCAGCTGTAACCAAGGCCACTATGATATTCCTTGGTACGAGGGGTGACTTTTTCACCAGCTGTAACCAAGGCCACTATGATATTCCTTCGTACCAGGGGTGAACTTTTCACCAACTGTAACCAAGGCCACTATGATATTCCTTGGTACGAGGGGTGACTTTTTCACTAGCTGTAACTGTTGATGAGCTTTTTATGACCACAACAACATTAGGATAGAGACACAAAGTGTTCTTTCCTCTCTTGAACAAAGCTTCTCAGACGCTAAACTTCGTGATCAAATGAGACTGCTCCAAGGTTCCTTTTATGTCAGGTCTTGACGGGTGTGGGAAAAGCTCTGTGGAATGATGTGATTTGCTGATAATCACAAGGGGGACTTACACGCGAATTAAGTGCTTCCTTTTTGTAGGGAAGGGAAAACTTGGATTTCACTATGACTTCCGAAGGTAAGGCTTGGATTTCTCAATCTATTGCAGAGGAAAAGCCTTGAATTTCACAGCTTCTTGCAAAAGGAAGGTTCAGACTTCCTAAGCTCTATCTCTACAAACAAAAGAATGATTTATCAATAAGCTCTCTATGAACTAATCCTAACGCAGATCTAAACAAAATACAAAAGAAAGATAAGGGTTCAGGAATCTAATCGATGGAGAGGATTACTGCTAAGGATGGAAACTGAAACCACGCTTATGCTCTGTCATGAGGCAACAGCAAGGCAGAGATGGTGCTATCTCCTGAGGGGAAGTAAAGATTTTCAGACTGCTCCTGCAAGGGACATGGAACTGAAACGTGCAAAAACAATCGAAGTTAGACTTGAAATAAGTTCAGACCAACCATACACTGTGATTTGCAAGCCACAGATCACAAATGGTGTGAACAATCAATTTAAATCATGCATCCACAGTAGCAATCTCCACCATTCTAACTAACAAAGCTAAAAGACAAAAGGAAATGAAACAACTTCAACATTTGGAGCTTAAGATTTGCTTGAAAGGAAATAGAAAAACCATGTCATGATCCAAAGAACTCTATAAACACCAATCCATAATGCTCATATTATTGATTTGGAAGATGTTTCTACAACAATCTTACTAATCCTTTGAAGTTTTCTGCTCCAAGAATGAAGTGATACAGAAATGAAACTATCTAGCTAGGTGCTCTAAGAGCATGAGAAATATATATGGAAAAAGAGGACCCCTTCAAATGAGGCACCCCAGCCTTTATATAGGCAAGCAAAGTACATAGGGGGAAGAGGAAATCTAATTTCCTCTAAATTTGTGCCCGGGTCAAAAACCATAAATGTGGTAGGTGGGGTCACCAGAATATGCAAGTAGATGACTGCCACCTGTCCTGGGCGCCCATGCTGACTAGGACTCCTGGACAGGACAGTCCTGTTCCTCTAGAACTTCCTCCTACTCCTTGGTCTTTGCTTCCTCGAACCTGGTCAAGACAACTTCCAACTCCTCCATAGGAATACTGGGCATGTTCTCCATCCTGAATTCCATGACTGACGAGGTGGTGGCGCAAGCAGTGAGAACATTCTCCCAATCCGCCCTCAACTCCTAGATAGTGTTCATGAAGATCAAGAAGGAAGAAGCACCTCGAGATGAGACCCCTGGGTAGGATAATCAGCCTTGAAGTATATGCTTCGCATCTTGTCTCTCAACTCCTCCAAGTTAATGACTCCATCCTGTGCCACTTCCAGATCGAACCAAGCCTCCATGGACACAAGGATTTTGTCCTGGATTTCCCTCAACATGGTGTGGGCCTAGGTAGTGTCACCCGCAATCTTCTCAAGATTATCCCTCTTCATGACCAAGGCAGAGTACCAGCTGAGGAATCCATAGGCTGAAATTGCCTGTATTACTTTCTCTCTAACCAAGTCCTGCTTCGGAGTGTTCATCAGTGCCTTCAGTCTTCGGCTGGTTTCCTCCCGGACAACAGTGAATTGCTGACAGACTTCCAGAATTGCCTGAGTCCTGTCCATAAGAGCAGAAACTCTTCCGTACACCTAAACGAGATCTTCTATAAACTTATGAGCCCTATCCGAGACCTTCTCCATCCATTCCTTCGCTGCATGACTAGCCGATCTCAACACTTCGAACTCTGCTAGTGAATCCTGGTTATGCTTGCAAGTTGGGCTGTCACTCCTTGGGCAGACTGTAATGGGCCCATGAGATGCTGGATGTAACACTTCAATTCCTCATTCTCCTGCCTCAGCTGATTCTTCTTCTCTTCCTCCCTCTTCAATCTTTCCTTAACGGCTGCAACGGAATCCTCCATCTCCTCCATTTCTTGTCCCTTTGTAGTTGGTCCAAGGTCGACCGTCACTATGTCAAAATCTTCAGGACTAATGCCTTGTTTCGCCTCATCTACCCTTGGAACTGTTATCTCTACCTAGCGAGATCCTGATTCATCCCTAGTGATCCTGGAAAACTTCTTTGGCTTCTTCGGGTCTGCGGATTTTCTTATCTTGGCCAGGAAGTTCCCGAGTTTGGCGGAAGGATCATTCCTCTTGACTAGCTTCTTCTTCAATCTATCTTGCAGCCACTTGGGTCTTGTGGACGGATTGACTTCTCTCAATGGTTCCTGCGGTTCCTGATCCACTTGTGGTATGGTTATTGGCACTTCACCAGAATTGAACTCCTCGTTCAGGAATTCCAGATCAGGGTTATGAAGCATGTCCTCAAGTCGGACCTCCCCTGGATTCCGTGATGAAAGATTAGGATGATTTCCTACAACCAGGCTGGGAGTCCGTTCCCGGGCGGAATCCATGTACTCATTGTCTCCCTTCTCAGCTTGCTCATTCGGGATCATTTCCTCCTCCACATGCCCTTTATCCTTAGTTGTTTGCATATTGTCATCGAAGAATAGATCCATCTCTTGGACGGAAGAAGTGTTGTCGGAATGAGGCCTACTATTATGCTCCTCTTGGGCTGGCTTCTTAATAGACTTCTTTTGGGCCTTTACTCTCTTTGCCGGTGGATCCTCTGTAGTTCTGTTTCTTGTTTCCTATCCCCCTGTGCCCGGTTCCTTTGCAAGTGTTCCTTCGGTCATGTCCTCTTCGGAAGACTGAGACTCCAAGTCTCCCATCAAATCATAAGTCGAGCGAGTGCCTTTCTTATGCAACCTCTCCGTCTGTTTGTTTATCCACTTCTGTGTTCTTGTCAGTACGGGCACCATTAGTTCATCCAAGTGGGTGACCTCAGGCTCAGACCAAACCAGTGGTGGAAGAGATTTATCCTTTTCCTGTTCGAAGACAGGCTGGACCTGCTTTCCATCCTCCTTAACTTGATTCGGAACTGAAAAGACCTTGGTCACCCTGATCATGTCCACGGATAACCGGGAACACATCCATCTCCGAATCTTGAAGTGATCCTCAGCATTTGCCCAATGATCCTCCAGGTGCACCTTGTGTCTATGCTTCCTTCCACATGCAACCCAGGTGGTATTGAATGGATCAAAGTTTGTTCGCGAGGAATGGGTCGCTAGGTTCTAAAACTGCAATTGCTCATTGGACCTCTCCGCGGCTTGGAGGGAAGGACACGCCTTGACTACATCCTCCATCTAGATTGGGAATGGTATCCCGACCTCCTTTTTCTTCTGGACTTTATCATATGCCGAAAGTTGTCTTGTCAATTCCAGTAGGACCATCTTATCCGAAGGATACCTCGGCAATCTATATGGGAAGGCGGAGAATCCCTGCACACGGATGTATGTGAACTTCGGAAATTGGATGTACCAGGAGCCATATGTCTTGATCAACTGCTTGGACTCGGGTGACAACCTCTGATGAGTGCCTCTTTGAAGGGTTCTTGTGATGTGCATGGCGAATGCGTCATTATATCTTCTGAAATGAGCTATGCTCTGGAGATGAAGCTGTGGATAGCAGTCATAGACTCTAACTTGTCCTTCGGAATTCCCGACGCGTCCCTTCCATGACAGTCCCTTGTATCTATTGTTCCTTGCCAACATGTAGATTATGTAGGAACTCATGTAAAATGCCTTTGAATCCTCCAGGTTCCGAAACTGTTCATCAATGTTGTCGCTGAGTATTTGGGCCCAGTCTATCATCTTCACTCTGGTAGTGATCTCCTCAATGTAGTAGAACATCCATGGCTCGAAAGTGAAGATTGAGGACTTCCCATGATCCTGTTCAGCGTGACGACGAGGTCTCCATGCTCCTGCTTGAAGTCGGATTTGAGGAGTCCCTTAGGCAGCTTGGAATGGAGAGGTCTCTTCTTCTGCATCCATGAATTATTGATGATTGCTAGACAGGTCGAGGGATCAGCCTTGAACATGTTGGATGCTTCCTCCTTGCTTGTTTACTCGATGGGGCTATAGATAGGAATTTTGAATGCCTCGGCAATCCTCTCCTTGGAGAAATAGGCTATCACTATGTCGTCGCGGCCGACAATCATCCAATGTTCAGGATCATAGTGCATGAAACACTCCATGATCAACTCAGAACAAGGAAAGGCAGGTGGGAAACATGCGACAAGCACAATTCCACTTCGAACTAGCTTTGTTGCGAGCTGGGATGGAGGGCTTCCATCTACTCCATACATCCGTTTCCTAATTTCCTCCATGCTTGAGGGGTGGATGTTGGTATCTCCAATGTTCCCCCATTTCGAGACGATCCTGGACTCCAGAAGTGTTCCCTTGAGGACAAGGAAAGAATATAAAGTATAAGGTTCAAGGAGTAAGAGCAAGGGCGGAAAAAAGAGACTTTATTCCCAACATAAGAAGCAAGTACTATGGATTTATGCATGTGGGACTAAAATATCATAAAGCCAATGCATAGGAAGGAAAGAATAAGAAAATTCTAGGTGAAAAGAAACCTATGTCTTACTTGCCCAAACCTGTCCTTGAACAATAAAATTCTGATTTTCAAGTAGATTTCTGATTTTATGATGAATTTCCTGATTTTTGAATGTATTTCTGAGTTTAATGCAGGGATTTCTGAATTTTTAATGAATTTCAACCCAAAAACTCACACCTCCAACTTCAGAAATTCCTAGTCCACATGAAGAACCTTGCTTGGAATGAAGGATTCTGCCCTTGGACTGCAGAAATCTGCCTTAATCCTACAGAAATTCTGCTTCTATGAATGATTTTGCTTTGGAAATGATAAAATCCGGTTCTTCCTTGATGAGATTCGCCCTCCCAATGGTGAAATCCTTTCCTTGAGTGCTGAAATCTGCCTTTTTAATGTCTACTTCTGCCCTTTTGGAGTTGAAACCTGCTTTTTGTTTTGGATTTGAGTGAATGTGTTTGAAATGGCTTGGGCAGCCTCCTTTATATAGGCGCTC
Organism: Cunninghamia lanceolata; assembly: GCA_027924645.1. Classification (NCBI taxonomy): domain Eukaryota; kingdom Viridiplantae; phylum Streptophyta; class Pinopsida; order Cupressales; family Cupressaceae; genus Cunninghamia; species Cunninghamia lanceolata. Next base: position 5,531,634 of record BSBN01001215.1, read on the forward strand.
TAGCTACTTGGGACACTTGGCCGACTGGGAATGGCCGACCCAATGCCTAGGTTTTGTCCTTTTCTCCTGACCGCCAAAACATGGCCGAGCTTGCTATTTTGTTTTTTCTTCCTCAGGCGGTGGCGCAATTTCAATCTGGTCGGGGATTTTGAGCTATCGTGGAATCCACATCATACTTGTCGCAATTTCCAATTGCAACTGGATTTTCCACAGGAGCGTATTTTCCACCTCCGCCTGGATTTTCAGTGTTAAGGTCATATCTTTGCATGGATTTTTGGAATTCATTATTTGAAATTTCACAAAGTCTTTGAACGAATCCTTCCAGACACACAGGGCGCACTTTCCAGTCTGGACTGGATTTTCCCTCTAGGTCGCATTTTCTAGTCTCAACAGGATTTCTCAACTAGGGCGCAAATTCCACTATTAATAGGATTTCTCACCTAGGGCGCAAATTCCACTATCAACAAGATTTTCACCTCTAAGCACATTTCCTCCTTCTTGGACCAGCGATTTCCTTCTTGGCATCAATGACATTCTTGAACAACGATTTCCTTCTTGACATCAATGACAACAATCTTGCCAACAATATCATTTTGTTTTAGGTTTTGAAAAGCCATGTGATATCCAGGGTGTGATGTAATTCTGCCGGTTTATATGTATGATTAGCCATGCTAGCCTCTTATCTTGGGTAATATAAGCCAGCTTTTCACTTTAAAAGGAGGTCAACGAAGAGATTTAAAGGCAATTGTTTATAGTTGGTAATTATTTCTCTCTATTATTTAAATGAAGGTATTTACTTCTCCCAACAGAAATATTATTCCTCATTGGAGACATTTTTTTGCCTCAACTTGAATGATATTCAGCTCAATTCACCTTCATATTTCATTTGTCCTGTGGTTTTCCTTCATGGGGATTTTCTACAGGATTCAATTTTGGCCTAGTTACAAACTAAAAATCAATATTGAAATCTTAATTTTTTAACATTCATGGCATGAAAATTGCATTTTCTAAGCCTAAATATACTTTGTATACGGTTGAAAATAGGAGGATTTTGTTCCTAGTTCTTTCTGTCAATTGACTTTTAACAAGTAATTCACATGAGACTAGCTTCCAAATCTATCTTCCTTGTCAATAACACATGGCATTTCCTTATATGAAAGATACTTTCTACGCGAAACAAACATCAAAGAATGGATCTTGAAATAAGGACCATACCTCAATAGAAGCTTTGCAGAGAAGAATCATACGACTCAGAATATCCTGCATTTCAAGTACCTCATGTCAAATTTAAAAAACAAACATCCCTAATATAAAAACTTCTGACACATAAAAGAAATGTTGATCTTAAATGTAGATCATAAATTCTGTCAAGCAAGACTAATAGCACTTCCTGTAGTAATAGCTGTAAAGCATCAAAAATTTGACTGAAACAAAAAAAATTGGGAATTCTGTTTAATAAAGCTCCTCAAAAAAGCCTAGGAGTTTTACGATAATCAGATATCATGAAATCTGCAACAAGGTAGTCATTAGATGAGAGTTGTGTATCCTTAACATGACAAAACAATATTGTACAAGGTTAAAGGACTTTTAACATTCTTGATTTTAATTATCAGTATTGTCCAAGCACATGTCAAGTTCTACTTGTCAAACTCTTGAGGAACATGTCAAAAGGAGATAGGGAGTGTTAAAACACAGGCAGATTGGACTGACCGAAATCCTTTGAGGGGATTGGACTCATATTTGTAGAACAAAAATAACAATATATGACAAAAAAACATGTGAAAATAAGATGGTCTGTGGTGGTTAGTGTGGTCTGTGCTGGCCATTGTGCCTGTGCACTGCTGTAGCAGTGGGACAAATTTACTTCCTTTGTTTTTGTCTTCTAACACCCCCATAGATTTGTTCTTCACAGGCTACAAACATGATGACCTAATGACTTTATTCTTTTGTTGCCTCCTCTTGTCCACTCCTTGGTTTATCCTTTGCTTGGAATACATAGCCACCTTGCCTTGATTTTCAATTTTGTTGCCTCTAAATATACCTCTTGAAATGTAGGCTTGCTTTGTGGAAGTAGGTTCTTCAAACTTCCTTCTAACTCTCTGTTCTTCCTGCAACAGATAATCACTCAACTGCTCAAATTATAGCGTCAATTTTATCAGCAACTTCTAGAAATTTTATTAGACATTCATACCCTGTAGAAATATTATTGAAGCTTACCTCGGCAAATTCCTTCTCTTCAAAATTTTCTCCCATAGCTTCTAGGTTATTCTTAATTTCCTTCAATTTTGTAAGATGTCCAATGACAAATTGATCATTTGTCATTCTTAAATTATGCAATTGTTTCTTCAGATGCAAGACCTAGTCTTTTAAGGCTTCTCAAATATTTCCTTGAGCGTTCCCCAAGATTTATGTTAATTAGTGATGTCTTGAATGTGTGATATGATGTCATCTACTACAGACATACTGATAATCGCCAAGGCTTCAATATTGATCTTCTTATATTGGGTTATTTATCTAGGATCGTCAGGTATTTTTATCTTTTCTTCTACAAATTCCCATAAATCTTTTGCAAGCAGAACATTTTTTGCCTTGTACTTAAATGTTCTTTCCATTTTGCTTACAATCAAGCACCATGATACTTGATGTAGAAGCCTTATTATATAATAGTATGAGACAACTTTCAACAACAACTTTTGAATTTAGATATCCTTTCACAACTTAACAACTTTAAAACTACCCAACACAATAAATTTAGTCACCACATCTGTTATTCCAAACTTCAACTCCGAGACCTCCTTTTATTATTGTTGTTATTATGTATGTATGTATACATACATACATATATGATATATGTATACATATACCTATATATAAGTATACACATGTACATATATATACGTATATACATGCATGTGTATGTATGTATATAATATATATATATAAATGTACATACATGTATGTACATCTCTCTCTCTCTCTCTCTCTCTCTCTCTCTCTCTTTTATAGCCAAATTCATAATTTTCTCATTAGTGTATATCTACTATATATCAATAAACAAATCACATTCACTTGGCAAACTCACATTTCCACAGTGATTTTGAATGGGAAAAACTTTGAGTCTATTCTCTTGGCTATGCAAAGCAGCTTACTTTAGAAATTAATTTTCTTTAAGATGAACTCAGAATCCCCCTCTTATGAAAGATCGAAACTTTTAATAAGGCAAGAAAAAATGTATAGTGGTGGATTTAACACCTTATGCTTTGCTTTCAACACCTAACCACAATTTTCAGCCTTCAAAAAAAGAAACTTTGGCCTTTAACATATCAAACAACATCCCCATTGCTTCTGCAGAATCATTCATAAAATCTTGCACTTTATCTTCCTCACAAAATCTCCTTCAACTTGCCTCTCTCATCTTAAAGATCACCCCCGGCCCATTCACAATAACAGATCTGATAAAATGTTAAAAAACTGGCAGATTGGACTGCCTGAACCTACCTTTTGAGTGGATTGGATTAATATTTTTTGAACAAAAAATAACAATGCATACAAAAAGACGTGAAAACAAAGATGGTTTGTGGTGGTCGGTGTGGTCTGTGCTGATCAGCTCAGTATGTGCTGGTCAGTGTGGTCTGTGCACTGCTGTAGCAGCGTGACAAATTTACATTTTTGTTTTATTTCCTAACAGGGAGACAAAAAGATATGACCTCACCTTTTGTGATCCCCCATATATATTATCTTTGGAGGCATGAAAAATGGGATTGTCAATGAATATGTAATCAATGCCATCAATTATTGCATGGAAATAACCAACCTCCATATCCTGCAAAATGCAAGTAAACCTTCAGGATTACAACCCAAGATTACATGATTGTTCTCACTACTATTTTCAAATCCATTCCTTCAAAGAACATACCTCGCCAGCAACATTATAACACCTGTGGACTCTAGTGTCCCATGCTTCAATGTAATCACTGTATCGTGGAGCAATGACCTATAAAAATGATGCAAAACTAAATATTAAGAAAGAAGGATTCTAAGAAGGCAAATGGTCAAATGTCAATTCATAGAACTTATATTCTGTCATATAAAACCATCAATGGAATTTCCTGAGAATGCTCGAATGCAGAGACAACTTATTAGAAAAAGCCTAAAGGACATGCAGTAATGCCTGCAAACACACAGGGAAACAAAAACAAGAACCCAAGACAATCAAATTAACATCGTAAATGAATAATTTTAAGGGTTTTCTTCTAGCTCTAGCTGGTCTCATCTCATCTCAGTAGCAAGTAATGTGAATTCCCAAGTGGCCTCATATACGGCTTTAAACAGACTTCCATGGATATCCATATAATGCAGTTTTAGAATTGGGAATGGCATCCATTACATAAGAAAATAATACTTTGAAGTTAGCTTGAAATGACTCTTAAAACTGCTGTAAGAATATTGTGAGACCTAGCCTGCAAAAGAGAATACTGTTCAAAAAGTACAAAATTTGCATTACATAAAACCATCTTATTAACAAATCAATTTGTATTTATCTTCTTGAGAGATCATCTTGCACAGAAGTGTTCTTAAGACTTATACTTCAAAGAAAGATGAAAATAAGAAAACACTTCTAAAAATGGGTATGACATTCATTACAAAGTAGATGAATACTTTAAAATAGCACTGAAATTGAGCTGCTAGAAATTGTACCCTGCAGAGAATTTTTTTCTTGGGAGCAGTACATCTTCTATTACACCAAAAAAACAAGAGGGAACAGACTATGACACTTGAAATATAACATTATATAACTAATCTATAAAGATGGCAGCTCATATGTGTCACATCCCTCTTTTTGAAAACAATTATGCTATTTACTTTCTTGCGAATTTTAGTAATTTAACATGTTGTGAATGACATGGAAATTGACGATTTATCTTACAAAGTTGTTATATCGAATTGTGGAATCTAACAATTACGATCAAGGTGATATAGTAGACTAAATGTCTTTATAATAAATGCAATGATGTTTGGATATATTATGTTTTGATTTGAACATAGGTGCTTTGACCACAAAATTGTATGTGAGCCTGTCAATGCAGGAACAGGTGGACCGTGTTCGACGGGAAGAGAAAGTATCTTCGAGAGAGTATAGACTCCGGAAATTAACCATGGGCGTTTGTTACTGAGATCGCCAAACAGGTAGATAAACCTTGGAACCAACCAGTTAGTCTTGTTTGTCGGTTGGGTTAGTTAACTAGATGTCGACGTCAAAGGATAAAGTGTGATATTCTAGTCGAAAGACGTCATGTAGAATCTTGGAGTCGTCGATGTCGTTGTAAGTCCATCATAGCAAGTCGACTTATTTAGACGTTTAATATTTTCGTTTATAAGTGTTTATTGAACCATCTTGTGGCGAAATTGTAAATTTTGTCTCGTAGTAGAAAGACGCGAGAAGTCGGCTTTGTGCGTCTAACGTCGTAAGAACTCGTTCGCGTTACGACCAATCCGTCGTGATTGTCGTAAAACGCGTCGAACTTGTATTGTGAAGTTATTCTATTCTTGTAGATCGACAAATGTCGATTTGAAGCCATAGCGTGAAATAATTTATTTGGTCGTCGATTAACGTGAGTCTTTTCTTCTGTCTTTGGCCGCGAGTAGTTGTCAATCTAACTTTGAGCTTTCTTAATAAGTTGGTCTTTGCCTCTTGTTCCTTTTTGACCAAAACGATGCTTTAGTCATTTCCTAAACCACCGCCAAGCCGAGCTTAACTCCACAATACATCTTATGGTGGCTTTTGGATTGAATTAGATAACTTGGTATTCAAGTGAAGGCGGAGTTGTTATGTCTTCTAGCAAGCCACGTCGCCTTAGGAACCACCACCTTTTGATTGGTCGTGATAAATGGGAAGTTGGGTTTAAAATCAACTGTGTCGACCCATATGATTAAATTATGCCAACCGAGAACTCTTTGGAGAGATTCCTTTTACCATGACGTGAGAGGAAGGTAGTTTGCAGTTATGAAGGAGAGTAACAGATATTAAATGATGATACTCCATTATCTAGGAAGGTGGAGAGGTTTCGGTGGCTGTTGTGAGAAAGAAGATAGAACTGCGGAGGTTAGGGAGAAGTCGGAGGTAGTTGTAGAAGTAGAGAGATTAATGGAAGGCGGATGAAAGTCGTTATAACCTTCCTCGCAGGCAGTAGGAGAGGGGAGAACGTGAAATGAGAGTTTAATGAGAGATTCTCCTTCGCAAGGTGAAAAGAGGAAGGAGTAGCCCGTCGTTGAGGGTGAAATGGCGGGAGAAACTGCGAAAGAGGAGGAAAAGTAACTGCGAAGTTAGAGTTGAGGGAGACATCGACGGATAGGGTGTAGCTGCGGTAAGAGAAGAATCATAAACGGCGCTTGTTATTGGTTGGAGACCGTCACCGAGGAGGAAAGTAGTTTGAGGGAATAGTGGTCGTGGCTGTGAGAGAGGAGTCGGCAGTAAAAGAGGAGAGAGGGCCATCATCGCGAGGGAAGAGGTAGTGATGGGAGGTTGAAAACTGCGGAGTTAAGAGTTAGAAACGGCAGAGAGAGACAGGAGGAGAGCCCGGCTTTGTGAAGACAAAAAAAATGGCAGTAAGAGAGAGGGTTTGGGGAGTTTTAGTAGAGGAAGAAAGTTTCTGATGGAATGAGCAAACGTGAGTGAGGGAAGGAGTGATAGGTTATTTCTAGGGAGCGATCCATTTTTCTGAGCAGAAAGCAGAGGGAGAGATAACTAAGAAGCCTGTAGTTGTCTGTGGGTGAACGTTTTCTAAGTATGGAGCCTGCCTTGACTTGAATAGTGTCTGGCAGAGAGAGGGATCTATTTAGTGTGGACTGTCGTTATTTTCAGAAGGAGATAAAAGAGATAGGTTCGAAGAAAAGCAGAGGAGAACGTGGAATTACCACAGCAACCTCCATTTTTATCAACAGGTTCATTTCCTTGATTACTTTTCTCAGTTTAGATCTGTAAGTAAAACTCACTTTGCAAAAGATCAATACGTTTAAAACGAGAAGAAATGCACGACAACGTAAACCTAGTATGATAACTGTATGCGGTCAATCCACGTAATAGTATCATTGCTGTGTTTGAGATTTGAAAACTCAGAAATAGAAGTATTGCTGTCTCATCACTGTGTTTGTGATTTAAAAACTCAAAAAAAGTAGTATGCTGTCTTCTTGAATTCGTAAACTCAGAAATTGTAGCATTTTTTGCCATGAATTAAGCGGTGTAATAAAAGAACGCAGTTCTCTAACGCATATCCATTTAGGAACGAACTTATTTTGATGCAAGATGCAATATACCTTCCTTGAACGATAACTCCACAACAAGTAAACATGTTGCTCCGCGTGCATGTTGCGTAGAAGTCAAAAACTACAGTTTTAAGCACGTTTTGACGTAAAATTAGAGTGTTTGATAGCCGGAAAATGCAGTTGTAAACAGCTGATGTCTTAACCATCATACATCTTTAGTTAGAGGTCGACCATGCGTTGGTCATCTCTATTGACATTAGAAAGATTCCTTAATCATTTATAATTTATTTACGACTCTCATCTTGATGAAAGATGTGAAATTAATGACATGGAAAATGGAAGTAGGGAGTTAAAGTTTTAGTAATGATTAGGAAACCGTCATGGATTTGAAACAAGCAAGTAGAGTGGAAAACCTGCATGTGAGTTGAAATTACGTTGCATGCGACGGTGCTAGACTCGTTTTACCTTGTAGACCATATGAGTCCAGAAACCTCGAATTTCGGGATAACGGGAAATGGCTTTAAATATTTGAGAATGTTGTGTAAACATGGGAACCAAGTAAACAAACGTGAAACCACTTAGGAGTGGGCGCTTATAAGAAATGTTATTACATGAAAATGGATTATGAAACTCTGAACTCGAGATTAGAGTAAAGTTGCGCCATGCGCTATTGTAGGAGGATATCCTAAACCCTTGAGGTCATCAAGGTCGTCAAATAGTTAAAATTATACAAATAGGAAACTGTAGGATTTCGACCAGTTGAAGTCGAGTAGGGTGGGTGAACCAAGTTCATGCGTTCCTAGAACGCTAATTAAAAACAAATCCTTTGGCCAAGGTGATGTACTATCCTCAAGTGCATCGAACGTTCACCGTAACTGGATGGCGTTTCTTGTGGAGTGTCGTGCATGACTAGAGGGTATCTAGGGATCTGTGCTATAACAAGACACGTAGGTTACAACACCGGAGCTCAGATGGCAAACACCGATGGTTATCCTAAGTCTATCCTCTTGAGTAGGGTAGGGCCACTTCCGGTTAGGAAGGAGTGCGGGAGACCGACGGTCTGTGGTTGGAGGTTAAGCTCCTTGAAGATACTTTCTCTTCCAAATACCGAGGAATGCCGAGTCTTGAATGTGATGGATCGACAATCGAGATGCATGATAATGGTATGTTTCCAATATATGTTGTTTCAAGAAAATTTCATTTGTTAGAAAACAAAATGTTTAATGTATATCATTTCTTTCAGCTTTATGAAAATGAGATCATGTGTATGATAAAATGAAAAATGTTGTATTGGATTATAGATGAGTAACTTTTGCATGTGATTTCCTAGAAAAAAAAAATTACCGTTGTGAAAACTTAGTTACTTCTTGTTATTCGGTTTTGGATATTACAATATGGAAGATCATATGGAAGATTCATCATTGGATCTTGACAGTTTTCTAAATCACTTGGAAAGTGAATCTTCAGTGGAGGATACTGTAAATTTTCTTTTGCAGTTTAGCCCACCTTCATCCTTGTCTCTGACAAATTTCATACATACTGGTGAAGAGGATATTGCTAGACTTTCAGAGGTTATCCATGAACTTGTGCAAGAAAAAGATATCACAGACATGATAAAATCAACACAAGATGTAACATGTGAAGAAGCTCATGCAGGAGAAAAGCTCATGGAATATTCAGTCTTGGTCACTGAAGACAATCATATGGAGAAATCAGAAATCCTCGACAAATGTGTGGTGAGATATGCCATATGTGAAGTCAATCAAGCACGTAAAGAGGAAACACAAAGTTTAGAAGAATCCGTGCTTGATCCTGCATGCATGTCAGAAGAGGAGAGGTGTGTGGTTGCCAAAGATGAGATGCTCCCAGATATCCGCATTCATGTTCTCAAGGATACATTTTTTGAAGGCGATTGCTCCATGGAAGCTAACGAGACTCAAAATGATGGATAGCGAAGTGAGCTACTAGGTGAAGATGTTATTCAGCAAGTGTACTTTGATGATGAGATGCTCCCAGATATCTACATTCATGTTCTCAAGGATATATTTTTTGAAGGCGATTACTCCATGAAAGCTAACGAGACTCAAAATGATGGATAGTGAAGTGAGCTACTAGGTGAAGATGTTATTCAGCAAGTGTACTTTGATGATGATCAGGTGCTTGGTGACTCAAACCTTGATGATCTATCACATTCCGATTCTGAGGATTGGATGGACAAAGATATAATTGAAGAGGACCATGAAGAAGTACCCGAATCACTAGATAAACTACTGTTGACAGTTGTGGATCCGGTAAGTCAAGAACCAATAATGGAAATTCTATATGAACAACTTCAACCTTTTCCAAAGGATAAACATGGACTAAGTTTAAGGTTGCGTATGTTGAAGACATGGATGAAGAATGTCAAGTTCTATGTGTAGTGGTTACCATTCCCACAAGCATACTTTGGCCATAGAACCTTGCTTCATACCTACAAAAGGAGGTTTTGTACCTTCACCTATTGCAGAGGTTTTTCGCTATGGAAGAAGATGATCAACCAGGGCTCATGCGTATCAATCAATTCATCATGAACTTCGCATGGCATGATCGTGTCTACCCACCTGAATCATGGCTCTTCGAGAAGGTGTTGCAGAGGAAGAAAGACTATGTGCCGCCAAGACAAATTTCCCAGCGCAAGAGGAGAGGTTCTTATTTTTCTGAACCTGTTGATGGTTTTGTGTAACAGTTTTTGTTCTTGTCCTCGCTCGAAAAAAGAGCGTTTGTGTGCGTCCTGTGTTTATGTTGTGTTTCCTTAATCATTTTTGTTAAATGTTATGTTAAGTGATTTAAGAACGTCGTGTTTTGTTAGGTGATTTAGGAATGTTGTTTCTAGGTGATTTTGGCTTGTTTTGACTCTATTGCCCAACTGATAAGGCACTGGTCTATGTGTAAAATCCAAAGATTTTGAGGTTCTCCTACGCCGCAAGTATACGCCATGGTCCCCAGACAGAGTTAATTGTTGTACCCAATCCGAAAATTTTTCATGATGTCATTTTTGTGTCTTCAAGTCATTAAAATGTTGCGTCATCACCAAACATGGTAATGTCAGGTCCAAAGATTGTCTTGCCGAAACTCACCAAAACTCAAAATGTCCGATGTTAAAGGATTACATAATTTAAAAGTTTGTTCAAAGGTGAAAAATGATCAAGTTCGTGGTCTAGTGTTTATGACATTATGTCATTGTAAAATGTGCCTAGTCTGTGTTTTCGTCATTCGATTGTCAAATTCGTTTATAGTCATCAATGTTTGTCTAAGTCTTGAAAGTGTCCAAAATTTGTATGTTCGTCATGTAGGTTTTGTCGTAGGATTTTCATAATTTAATATTTAATTAATAATTTCTTATTAATTAATTATTATTATTAAAATTAACTTGTTTATATTATTATTATTAATTCTCTATTATTAATAATATTATTGAAATTTGGGCAGTTGGGTGGGCACCCAATCCAAGAACACTTGGATGGGTCATTGCCATATAAAGTCATTATGGCCTTCTTTACGATTGAGAACAATCATTTTAGCAGCTGGAGCTCCTCCCTGACGGTTTTGACTTGAGAAGTCGCACGCTTTCCGCTGGCTAGCCTCTCCCTACATTGATTAGAAGCTTTGGTTCAATGTATACGGCATGTCTTAAACGCAGTCAGTGTATCCTACCCGACGTTCATTCCATTTTCGTAGTTTCGAGAGATTCTTTGCTAGTGCAGACGGTGGCAGTAGCAGACAGCATGGAGAAGGGCTCAGGCTTTATTGCAAGGATCTCAGTGCACGGGCTGATCAATCTAGGGGTGTCGACGCCTCTACAGTTGGAGAGTTCAGTTAGGCAAATGGCATTCAAGGGAGCGATCACAGATCTGAGGTTAAAACGCATTTTGCGACGGCATGAGGGCTTAATCCTCCCGGCGGTCAAAATCATCTTGGGGGCAGGTTTCTTAGCAGCCGACGAGTTCTACAGAGTCGACTCCCATATCTCTTCCCGCTTCCTCGCCTCCATTCTGGATATTGGGGTGTCTGCAGTGGCAGCGAAATCGCTCATGGTAAAAGTATTCAAAGCAGAAATCCTTCGGGGCCTCGACCCCATTTTGGAGGCGGCTATTCCTGGGGTGGGCATTCCTAGCCCAAAGGACATTGTCTCAGACAAGGATCCTCTGGAGGTGACGAAGGTTCTGCCCTTCATCCTTGACTTGAAAGGTCTGGCACTGGAGGAGCATCAGGATCGTGTCACTCAGGCCTATGGCTTCCTTCAGAGTATGCTGCAAGAGAATGGGGAACCCGGTGAAGAGGTATGGGTTGATAGGCTGCAGGCTATGGCCTTTGAGCTTGGCCTCTTTTGATTTCTAAGTTTATCTCTCAGTTTAGCAGGATCTGACCTAGTAGGTATGGCAATATGTCTGTAAATATAACACAGATAATATCAATACTGTAAGCCTAATGGCTAAAATTTTGCAAGGCAAGTCATCAATATTAGACCTGCAAGCCTAATGGCTGATTTTGTTAAAGCTTGGCAAACCCTATAGTTTCAAGAAAGGGTTCAAGTGTTTGATGTCATCTGGCTGTGGCAGGTAAACGGCTTATAGGCACCTGCATGTTAATTCTCCATTCGAATCAATACAAACCTATCTTTACGAATCAAAAAAAAAAAATAATATTATTGAAATAATAATTGAAAATTTGAAAAATTGAAAAACATTATTATTTTCTTAAATAGATTATTATTAATTATTAATAATAACCTAATGATAAAAATAATAAAAGCAAAATCCATAAGAAAATAAAAACATTAAATATTATTAATAATAGTCATGTAAAAGTGAAGTTAAAAATCAAAAACAATGAGTGCTTCCGCCCTTCATAAAAAAGCTTAAAACAAAAATGTTGAGTGCTTTAAAAGCACGTTTTATCAAAAGTCTTTTGCAAAAATAATAGAAGCACACAAATAAAATTTAGAGGCGCTTTCCTGAAGGTAAAACAATTAAAAAATCAAAAGCATAAATTAAAGCACGCATTCACAAGAAGAAGTCGCACTCAGAAGCGCTTCACCGCACCCATCACAAGAAACCTCTCTTCACGCCAAACGCACACAGAGATGGAGGATTTCAGGCGCCATCAAGAGGATAGACACGCTCAAAAAGGCGAAATCGTGCGACACAAAGGGATCATGTGCTTTGTGAAAGCAAAATGCTCCAGAGTGCTAAAAATCGCGCCTTCAAGGAGACTTCACATGCACAACAGATGATTCCACGTTATATGGAGATTTTCAACAGATCTGAACGTCCCTGTGTATCCATTCATCATTTCAAAACACCTTTGAATAGGGTTATTGATCAGTGTGAAGAGAATTCAATTCAGCATAAAGTCGCTCTTCAAAAAAGAGTTCTCATCCTTCAAAATCAAGATATGCTTCTGCAAAGGAGCCAAAATGCTTCAAATGGGAAACTCACGCGCTAGTCAGGTGCTCATTCAAAAGCTTCACATGCCAGAAAAACACATTTTATGAGAGGTAATTATGATCCAGTCAAAAACAAGCGCCACAAAGGGGAACTCAATGCGCCTGTTCAACACACATTCAAAAGAAAATAAAAGCGCTTTTAGACTAGTCTCAACGCGCTTCATTACAAGGAAAACGGCTTCAAACTCAATTTAGTTATGTCTTTACCAAGACTAAGCGCTCACATCAGCTTCCAAAAGGCAAAGTTAAAGCAATAATCAGATTTCTAGCGCCCATGTTAAAGTTCAAACAACACATCTAAAGCAAGGGAGACATGAAACGCCTGTTCTAAAGTTGAGAAGGCACCACATTCTTGCTCATATCCTTGCCAAAGAACAGCGCTTAAACCTCAGAAAATTAAGACGCCTAGAAAAGACAAAAAGAGTTTGCCAAATCAGCTCTAAAAAGTCTGCATTTATCAAAAGCCACAAAAAAGAGAAGTTAAAGTCAACTTCAAGTTCGCCTATCATGCTGCAGGATGAGAGCGCGAAGTCAAGTTCACATCATATTTAAGCAAGTTTAAACGGAGTTTGCATAACTTTGATCATCAATTCAACTTCGGTTGCATGATTCAATTTCAGTTTCAAGGGAGCAAATGCTTTGTAATAAGTTTGCATGTCATGCAAACATTAGTCAACTAGGGTAGCAATTCATTTATTTTATTTTATTTTATTCTCATGCATTTGTTTTGTGAGGGTATAAATAAGTGATTTTTGCGCATTGTGAAGGGAGAGATTTTTTGGAGAGAGATAGATTTTAGAATTCAACTTCATTGTTATTTAGCTTTTTTCGAAGCTTTTTAGCAATTAGCTTTTTCAGTATTCAGTATTCAAGTATCCAGATACTTAGTGTTGTCTTCAATCAGCGAATAAAAAAGCAATAACAATTCATATACCTCAATCACTTGTTATTTGTCCAATATTCATCTGATCGTGTCCTTGTTTGTTCATTTAATGGGTTCCAGTATGCTTGTTTTGCTTCCAAAAATCCATTGAAATGTATCATTTGTGCTGACATCATATCACACATTCAAGACATCACTAATTAAAGCCTTGGCGATTATCAGTATGTCTGTAGTAGATGACATCATATCATACATTCAAGACATCACTAATTAACATAAATCTTGGGGAACGCTCAAGGAAATATTTGAGAAGCTTTAAAAGACTAGGTCTTGCATCTCAAATGACTCTCTTATACCCATTGTCTTGAGAACACTACCCCCCACCGATAGAGTGTTCGTAACCTACTTGAATGCAGCTAGCAAGAAGCCATAATTTGAAGAGCTGGTGAATTCGCTTCAACAAGAGGCAGCAGTTCATTGAAACATACGCTCTCACTTCCCAAAAGCGAGGTAAGAAAACTGTAAATCAGTGTGGTCCATCCAAGCAACAACAAGAGAATCACGCTCACCCATAGAAGAAATGTTTCCTCTGCAGTAAGAATGGACATGTGCTCCAAGAGTGCTAGTACAACTCCTACACAAACAGGGCTTCAAACTAGAAGTCGCAGTAATCATGTCACGGGGACAAGAAGAAGAATCCCCAATGGAAGAAGAAATCGCCCAAGCAACATGGTAATGAGGTTGAGGTAGATGAATCAACAGAGGAGGACTGTACCTATGCTGCCCAAACTCAAAATTCATCCTCTACCTATCAATCAGTGTGATGTGGAATCTGGTGCCTCTAGACACATGACTAGACAGAAGGAATAGTTTGTTTCCTTGGATCATTTCTTGTCAAGCAAAAAAGTAACTCTTGATGATGATACTATGGTCTACCTATGATGTCAAGGCATTGATGGCATCTCGCTGCATCTCCACACACATACTCAACTCACAGAGGTTCTCTATGTATGCGAGCTCACATAGAACTTCTTATCTATTAGTCAACTACTTGCATGTGACCTCAAAGTGGAGTTCAATCATTACCATGGTACCAACATTTGTCTCATTTGAGACATCCCGAAATTCCTCCACCATTATACATGCCTCTAGAGTTGGGAAGATGTTTCAGCTTGATGATGTCATCCATGACAATCAAGCCCTCACTATTCAAGCCCACTAACCTACATTTCTCTGATACAAAAAACACTGCCACCTTAGTGTCGACTATTTAGTAGCACTTTGTTGACATGATATGGTGAGAGGTCTACCCACCATTCAGAAAAAGTCTTGGTGATAAGCAACGTCATGCTCCTCTTTAGTGACAAGAGAGCAACTAGTCCCCTAGATCTACTGCACATCAATCTACCCAAACCCATGGTACCCAACCATACCAGCTTCCAATATTTTCAGCTCTTTGTGGATTATCACACCTGAAGGATGTGGGTGTATTGTTTGCGCACCAAAGATAAGCTCTAGAGCAATTCAAGGAATTTAGAGCCTTGTTGAATGGTCCAATGGTTGCCATATTCATGTCCTCCACTTAGATCAAGGGGGAAGTACACCAGCCAAGACTTCACCTCCTTCCTCAAGGAGCATGACATCAGCAGCAGTTGATCACAGCATACATGCCTCAAGGAAATAGCATTGCAAAGAGGCATAATCATACCATCATGAAAATGGTAAATAGTATGTTAAAAGATTCAAGTCTTGCTCCTAAATTTTGGGCTAAAACAGTCCACACAGCTGTCTACTTGTTGGATAGAGTGCCCACAAATGCACTTGATGGCATCACTCCTGAAGAGGCATAGACCAGACATAAGCCCTCCATTTCACACCTTTGAGTGTTTGGTTGTACATCCTATATACATTTTCCCAAGGAGAAACATAAAAAGTTGGATGAGAAGTCATTGAAATGTATCTTTCTCGAATACAGTTCTGAGTCAAAATCAGGTGTTTGTCTCTACAATCAAGTGTGAGGATTCAACAAATGAATCATACAACAATGATGAGCTTTGTAAAATCAAAGCTACGGTGTCTTCATCATCCACCAGTTTTTGGCTAGCAAACAGTTGTCCACTTAGATCCTTTAGACACAACAAGTATTCTGAGATGCATTTGCCCTCCTACAACTTAGAAGAAAATAGAAGACTTTTCAAATACAAGCTCTAACCATCCTTCAATGTCTGGTATTTGGTTTTTAGATTCTCCCAAAGAGTGGCTGTATTAATAGCATTTTGAACTTCTGGAATAAATGCATCTACAACAGACAACTTCTGAAGCATTAAAGCTTCCTTATGCCTCCTATCATAGTCCTTCGGATCATGATCCAATCTTTCCTCCTTCAAAATCATCTGATCAAGGTCACACTACTCACAAATGTTGACTATCTTATGAATATGTAGGCTGTAATTCTTCCCAGTCAGCTTCTGAGAGTCAGGCAAACGAAAAGTTTGGATTCTTGCCATTCTAAGACACAACACTAGACTCTAGATTTACAAAAACAATTACACTGGAGAAATTACCTATGTTATAGAAAAAAAACTTTACAAATAAAATTGGATTTATGCAAGCCACGACTTAGCAAACTTTTGTCAAAAACTGCCTCCCGGCCAAAAGATATTGAATTGGTTTACCCCACAGCCCAATATAAGAAAAATATTTAATAAGTTTTATAGTCTATTTTATAAACTTTAAATAAAATAGTTTCACCCTAAATATTTAAAGTTTAATGATTGGAAATAATTGGATCAAGAATCTAATATATGATACTTTTAATGGTTTTAAATTTGTGTTGTATAGTTATAGCTACTCCACCATCTTTCCCACAAACACAAAAAGAACAAAGGAAAGCAAGCAAAGTAGATATCTACTCTTGCTTGTGTAATGTCCCCTTCCTAATCAATTCAGTTTGGTGGACAGTTAGCCTATCTGGTGGGTTCCCATAGGCTAATGACTTAGGGTTAGGGAATCCTGGGAGTCAATTGGATCCAACGGGGTGGCAATATTAGGAGATTAATTGAGCTCCGGAGGTTATGATGTGCGGCATGCCATTTTCTGGGGTGGTTTTGGATGATTTCTTCTACACTTACTATTTTTAGTAAGTCAGTTTCGGGCACCGACAGGGTCAATTGTTAGCATTTCTATTTTTAGCTATGTCGGTGGAGACATTTAATGTTGATATCCAAATTTTATTTAGAGTCCAATATTTTAATTTAAATAACGATACTTTATAAAGTTAAATTAAATATTTAACTTTATCGTTATTTAATATCATAAAGTGACTTTATGAAGGGGTACTTTGGGGAGACATAAGAAGTCATTTTAATTTAATAAAGTATTCCCTAAGGGATTATGTTTTATTTATCAAAATATTGCATACCCTAACTTGGGCATGAGATCTTGAGGAGAGATAAAAGGAAGATTTGAAGTTCATTTTCCTTCCTTGTGTTATGTTGGATATCTAATATTGTCTTGTTTTGGAGGAGCGTGTTCTTCTCAGGTTTGTGCGGACGAAATCCCTTACAAGCAACAATCTCTACATTGTTGAAAGACACAATCTAGAGGATTTCTTGGTGGTTTCACTACGGAGATCACAGCTGGGCATATTTGTGGAGTTTTTATTTTCAGTTTGGAGGATATTGCATATATGGTTTATTGTGACAGATTGAGTGAGAATGGGCAGAAATTTACTATGGTTTTTTACTTCAAAGGCCGGCTGTACCTCTCCATAGCTGGTCCTACCATCTTGGCAAGGGCGTGTGGATTTGGGGTGTTGGATGCCTAGGGTTTTAGGCAGTTTTTTACTGTGTTGAGGACGCCTAGGGTTGGAGAATATACTTCTATCATTCGTGAGCATTTCTATTCAGTCCAGGAGGTGTGGCACTCATTTCAAGGAGCTTGCAGGAGCTGGTTGCAAGTGCAGAAAATTATCAACGTCAATTAAATTTTCTAGGTATGTTTGATTTTTTTTTTGGATTGAGAATTGTGCACAAATTATATTCAAAAAAGAAACAGTAATAACATATTTGTGGTCAAGAGAACCACATCAAAATTTTATCAGCAACTAGTATCAATCCAAAACACAGTATACCCTATTACATACAAACTATTTTGTCTACTTCAAAACATTAGTACATAATAGAGTTTCAATACAATATAACATTTATATGTTTAACCCCATTCTTCTGCTCAAACTTTATCATCCTCAGATTACTGTTTCAAAACCTCATAGGTACTAACTGCTGCATTGGAGAGTTCACTATTCCATTTCCTCATCTACAATTTCTGCTGCATTGGAAGGATCCCTGTTCATGTTTACCTCCTTTGGATTTATGTGTCTTACTGGTGCCCTGTATGGCTAGAGTTGGATCTTCTTCCTCTCCCATTCCCCTTGCCTGATAATAGTATCCCTGGCTGTCATCCAAGTCAGTTCCATAGTACTCATCCTCTGCCATTGAATTTTTATTGTCAACTTTCCACTGTTCATCAAATATTCCTCTTTCCTAAGCCAATAGGTAGTCCATGTTGTCATTGTCTTTCTATGAGTCCATCCCTGGAATTTTGCCAGTATTCGGTGAGATTCTTAGTTGTTCAGTGCTGACACTGTAGTTCTGGCAAGTGATTTCCAAATGCTTGTGTATCTCTCCCTTTTCCATCTTTATTTGGTGCTTCTTACAATAGAGCTCTTGGAAATCTATGAATTCATTGTAGAACCTTTGATCATGGTAATAGAAATGGCAATGGGAGACATGGAGATGGTAATGGGAATGGAAGGAATGGTGATAACGAGGACGGTTCAATCAATGACAGGGCAGAAAATCAACGTTTTATGGTTGGAACAGCCAACACTAGACCTTGTATGCCCACCTTTCCTCCACAAGACAACCCTTCAATGGTTAATGAGCCCACACAGCATGAGTTGCAAGACCAGATTCTGAGGGACTGCAGGGATTCAGGAGCAGAATTCCAGGCTGAAATGTCATTCAGCAATTACATGGATCTCAGATTGAGGCATAGACCCCATAGAGGTGGGGGTGGCAGGCTTGATTATCAAGAACTGTAGAAGAAAGTGAGTAAAGTAACCATTCCTTACTTTGATGGCTCAGTGAAAACTACAACTAGGGATTGGGTACAAAAGTTAGATAACTACTTTCAACTCAGTCCTATGCCGAAAGATCGGGCCATTACATATGCTGCTCTTCATCCAGATGGTGGTGCCCATGAGTGGTGGCAATATGGTATGGTCACTTTCGGCCATGATCAGATTACCTCTTACGCGGAGTTTACTAAGAGGTTGTGTAATGTCCCCATTTTTGGAATGGTCGCCATTGGAGAACGAAGGAGTTGGTTTTCACACTCCAGGATTTTTGGATGGAGAATCGGGGTTTGGAGATGCCTTGGTATATTTTTCTAATGGCATTGATTTGATCCTTTAACTTAATATATTTTTTCTTCCTATTGGAGCGAACCATTTTAAGGATGGAAAACTTGTCATGTCGAGGAGATTGCCAAGAGATGATGTTGTAGCATATTCTATGACACCTTGATGATGGGACAAGTAATATTGTTTTGATCACGTGTATGTGTGCGCCAACCTTGTGATCCTTTCTATACACTATTGATTTGGGACGACTTGTGGAGGGAGATAAAAATAAAATAAGGCCTATTCCTTGAGCGCATGAAGGTGGTAGCTTGGAGATGGAAAAGAAGTTAAAAATCAAAATCTTTAATTTGGATTGTTGGCGCCTTGGATTCATTATGCTAGGTCGGCCCTCTTAGTGAGGGAAAATAATAAATGAAAAGTACTAAAAGTACCTAGGTCGGCCCTATTTGAGAGGGCAAAAGTTATGTATAAATATGAAATCATTTCAAGGCATTTTCATCATCGTTCACTCATTCATTCATTCACATTTGGGATTTTATCTCTTGGAGAAGAGCTTGGGACAAAAACCTCAAGTCTCTTAGGAGGAGTTGGACGAAAACCTAACTCTTTCTTGTGGAAGATTCCGTGATGGGAGTTCACTTGCACTTCATTGTTTTGGAGCAGAATTGCAGATCAAATTTGGGAGATCATCTTGAGGACTTTGCCATCATTATTTTGCATTACTTTTGGTATGTACAACCTTAGGGTTTAGGGCAGATTTGAGCTGGGCTTGTTTGTCTTGATCGCCCATGCATTGGATGTAATTGAAGACTTATTTAATTCTGATTTTTACAGCAGCAGACTTCTAGGTTTATTTCAGTCATTTATGGTTGTCATTTGAAGTTGTTTAATTGCATATTGTATGGTGGAATTCAAATATAGTATTGGAAATGTTGTTGGCAATGATATTATGGTTATGTAATTGAGTCAAATGGACTTTTGAGATATCAGCGAAGGATGTATATACCTAACTCAGGAGAATTGAGAAAGTTGGTGTTTGAGGAGATCCACAACGCACCATATTCGGGGCACCCTGGAGTGACTAAGATGGTCGAAGGTTTGAGACCCTTATACTTTTGGCCTAGACTTAAGAAGGATGTGACAGAATTTATGGCTCAATGCTTGGAGTGCCAGCAGGTCAAGGCTGAGCATGTTCATCCAGCAGGGTTGTTGTACCCACACAGTATTCCTGAACATAAGTGGCAAGTGATAAGTATGGATTTTATTCAAGGATTGCCCATGTCCAAGAATTGACATGATGTCATCTTAGTGGTTGTAGACAAGTTGACGAAAGTAGCATATTTTAACCCAGGGAATCTTTTAGATGGTTCGATGGTATTAGCTAAGAAGTTTGTTCATGAGATCTTATGATTGCATGGAGTCCCAGAGACGATCATTTCAAATCGGGACACTCGCATGACATCTAGATTTTGGACAACTCTTAATGCAGCTTTGGGGACTAAGTTGAATTTCAGTTCGGCATATCATCCTAAAACGGATGGTCAGACGAAGAGAGTCGATCAAGTTGTAGAAGACCTTCTCCGGATGTATTGTATGGATCAGCAATACAAATGGGAGGAGTATCTTCCATTGGTGGAGTTTGCTTACAACTCTTACCATGCATCATTGGGAATGGCACCGTTCGAAGCTCTTTATGGGCATAGGTGCCGAACACCTATCAGTTGGGACAAGGTAGAAGACAAAATAGTGATTGGTCCTAACATGCTAAGGGAGATGGATGATCAGATGAAGTTAATCAAATAGAAACTGAAGCAAGCTTCAGATCGTCAGAAGAGCTATGCAAATAGAAATAGGACACCTAGACAGTTCTCAATTGGTGACAAAGTCTTTCTGAGGGTCAAGCCTCAGAAGAGTTCAGTTTCATTTGGCAAAGCATCCAAACTTGCTCCTCGATTCGTAGGACCGTTTGATGTCCTAGAAGTGATCAATCCTGTAGTTTATCGACTTGCTCTACCACCTACTCTTGCCAGAATCCATAACGTCTTCCACATATCTTTACTTAAGCCTTGTCATCCTAATGCTTCGCATATTCTTGATTGGCATACCTTACAGGTACAAGATCCAGGTGTGGTGCTAGTGGAACTCATTTGAATTTTGGAGAGGCGCAACGTTAAGTTGCATAACAGGGAGATTGTGCAGTACAAGGTCCAGTGGGACCAGTATTCTGTGGGCAGTGCCACATGGGAGGACGCGGATGAGATTGATAGATCTTTTTCTCATCTGGGGGATTTAGCATAGTTCCTTTGTTTTATGCATAGTAGATGATAGTTTGAGATTTTGTTATTGTTTTGATGATACATTTGGATACATTGTTAGTGGTAGGTTGATACATTATTGTTTCAATTATGTAATAAGACATCGGGACGATGTCTCTTCCTAGTGGGGAAGGATGTCACGTCTCGAACCTTGTGACTTGCTTTACTATTGGTTATTATCTTGATGGTTTTACTTAATGGTTAAATTGTGTAAACCTAACAGGTAAATGGTTGTAATTGATGAAAATCTAGTTACTATGATAGATATACATACATACACATATATATACATACATACATACATACATATATATATCCATACATATATAGATACATATATATACATACATATATAGATATTGCTTCGGCTAAGGATTTTTGGACTTACCTATTAATGCGATTTGGAGTGCAACTGAGCGCAGGTACTCGTCGAAGACGAGAACATGACTGAGGTAGAGGTGTCTAGCCACTTGGCAAGAACTGAAAGGACGGAGCCCGATCTTGCACAGACCACTTAGACCATATAGCTTTATGTCACTCTGCATAGTGATTGGTATCATTTCGTGTTGTGGCATAATCTTCTGAATTTGTCTGGTGTGAATGAATTGAGTGGTTGAGTTAAAACAATTGTTTCTTCGTTTCAAGAATGTTGTCTTAACATATTATTATCTTGGTTGTTTTGACTCCATTTCATCGCTCGGTTAGATAAAGCGTATAATTGATATCATGTCGCAAACATAATTATTATGGGTATATTGTTGTGTATTGTGATTAAATTGTTTTCTTTTTCAAAAAAAAAAAGTGTTAAATAGATAAATATGTGATTTTGGGTTTTTAAGTAAATATTCTTAGTCAAACACAAAAATAAGTCTATAACTATAATATTATGGTAATTCAAAAATTTATGTATTAATAAATGGGGAGATTTAACTTAAGGAAAGATATTGTTTGGGGGTCGAACCATGCAGAGAGAGAGTTAACTGGTAAATAATGAAGAATTCTAAATATAAGAACTAGAATAAGATAAATAAAGGAGACGGAGAAAAAGCAAGGGAAACAGAAGAAAAAGATTCAGAGCAGGAGAAAGGGACTCAGAAAGAAAAAGAAAAGGGAAGGAAAACACTCAGCATAGGGAAAGAGATTCTTCGTAGGGCGCCAATCCGGGTATTCCTCGTAAACTTTCCTGGTATTCCATAAGAAATTAAAATTGTTTTCTGCAGCCTCTGTAACAATCAAATAGGCCAATATTTAGGTCGGCTCACCTTTGTTTTCCTTTCGTTGGAATTTTCTTCCTCAAGACCTTCAGATCTTGCTGCTTTTGCCTTTGATTTGGTCTTCAGACCAGCTTATATTTTAAATGCCTGTGGGTTTGCTTTCTTTAAGCAACCATCTTTTTCTTTTGAAGAGCATTCTCTTTTCTCCGTTCAAGGATCAACTCGTTGTGTTCGGCTCGCTTTTGTTAGTATTTCAATGTGGTAAGTCTAAAACCTGCATGGAAACTTAACTCGGGCTTATTCCAGATTTATCAATCTTTGTTGATGAACAACTATCGATATAGATCGATCTTCTATTAATCGGGACTGTTCTTTTCTCAAAACAGCACTCTCTTTTCTCTTACACTTCAATCTTCTTTTAAATCTTTATTTATCTTTCATTTATAAACTCCTTGTGGCTTGCTAGACGAAATCAACCTATGGGCGATGCAAAGCGGTCGGGTTTTATTTAAGTCGTTGGCCCTGTGAACTTTAATTCCTTCTCTTTGTAGCCGCCTTTAGCCTGTGTGTCAATATAGTCTGAGTAACAACATAACAACCTGCGTACTGGGTGCATACTAGGTGCATGAGTCAGTAAAGTAGGAAAACAATCTTTTTCCTTTTAAATCGGTTAGTTCTGTTGTCTCTGCCAGTACCGTTATTGGCAGGATCAAATGTTTTTTGTGTCCCAAGAAAGGTTCTCTTTGCTCTAAAAACCGCATGCGTCGACCTTGATGTTTTTGAGTTAAACGACTTCTAAGTTTATTTAATTAGTCTCTGTATTTCTCTTTTCCATTAGATTTTGGTTTCTTTTACTTTTTAAAGCCTATAAG
Organism: Cunninghamia lanceolata; assembly: GCA_027924645.1. NCBI lineage: Eukaryota > Viridiplantae > Streptophyta > Pinopsida > Cupressales > Cupressaceae > Cunninghamia > Cunninghamia lanceolata. The sequence goes on from BSBN01001215.1 coordinate 5,555,091, forward strand.
ATTGGGTTCGATCCCCAGCAGAGTCGATGGAATGTGATTAAGTTTTCTATATTGTGCATTCGGGGATATGAAGCCAATTTTCCTACTGTATATTCGTAAGCCAATTCCTTATGGAAACTCTTTATCACATTGATCACTCTTTTTGACTCACTTTGAGCAGTTGTGTATATCTTGATTAGCCGTATGATGTAATGGTAGGAAAAAAATCTTTTCGCTGTTATATATATCACGTAAATAAAATTTCCTATGTAACTTTTCTTGAACTAAGGAAATTTTTGAACCTAGCAACATAGATAGAGAAAAACAATTCTTCTTTTGTTAGCTTAGTGGTTAAGGAGGGTTTTTAATGGAAGAGTATAATTAGCCTTTAGTTTGAGAATATTTAGAAACGTTGCATGAAGGAAATACTTAAACAATTAGCTACATAGGCAAGATCTAAGATTGATGTTAGGAAACACTCTGCTCGGAATAGTATAAATTAAGTAAAGCAATGGTATTGATTTTTTTATTGCTATAGAGTTTGCATAAATTACTGAAATTTGAGAATTAAGATTGATTTCCCTTAAATGACATTGTGTTTTATGGATAATAATTAGTTATCCTTATTCAAATTGCAACTATCAACGAAATGAAAATAGAAACATGTATTTTATCAAAACTCTAGATTTTTGCATCATCCTAAATGCTAAGACATGTGCAACCAAGATAGTATTTGTTTTCCTTCTTGCTCATATCTGATTCTTGAAAATGGGTGCACTAGGGATAGAGTTAATTTATTGCATATAGACATGATTCTTGAATGGGCATACAAGGGAATTAGTTTTCTTTCTTGTTCTTATATGTTTTGGGTTGCTTTTGGGCTAGGATGCCGAATATGGATAACAGAGATGGCTTTTCCTTTTTTCGGGATTTGACCTTAAACTATTTTATATGCTTGGCCAAGCTAGGAATTCATTGAAATATATGAATATTTGTCTAGCAAAACTTATATATATATGCCACATCCTGTTGTGAGATATTTGCACATCATTATTTAGATCTTCATTTAGACTTCAGGTTGCATCGAGTGTTCCTTCCTGCCAGTTGTTTCCAGGTTGCTAGACATTTCGTTGAGGGTTGGGTTTCCTTCGTGTTATGAAGGGATCCGAGGAAGTGTAATTGCTTCATGGTTGGGCGGAAAAGCTATCATGTCCTATGATTAATAGATTAGTCCATTCCAATTAAATATTGGAATGACCAAACTTCACAGAATCGGCATGGGAAATAATATGATTTTTGGATTTTGAAGGATTGATCTAACACCAAGTTGAAAGAAGGTTTGTCATGACTCTCAAACACCGATCATCTTGCAATTGAAGACTAGAATTATGTTAGCGTTGTAGCCGAGATTATTACACCCCTCCCTCGTATGCATAAAGACGCCACTCACAGTGATAACGACTATATGTCTAAACACAAGTATAAGAGGAGAAAGCATCGGTCATAAGGAGTTAAACGACATCTAGAATAAGAAAAATGGTAATAAGACAAAAGACGTAGTGTAAAAAATAATTAATAAACAATGGTTATGTAATGCAAGGGTGTCGATCCTATGTGATTGTTCATAAGAGACATGTCTCCTCTAAGCATCAGGGTATAAGAGGAAATTCAATTCACACATCATCGGGGCATCATTGAATAAGCATCTTATTCCTCATTGCATAAACAGTCATGACGAGATCAACATAATTCAGTCTTCAATCAAAATACAACCTAGATCAGATCTTCTACTCAGCAATTTATTCCAGATTCAAATACAATTAAGGCAGAGCATTAAAAGATCACCGGTTCTTCTTCATAGCCCACGATCAAGAGCAAAAGATTTATAGATACTTTGTGATCATTGAATTCATTTGTCTTCCATCCACATACCATTTGGAGTAGAATATATATACAAGAACTGCAAATTTGCTAGCATTCGTGTCTTATAGTCCATTGGAGATCAGACACTTACCCAATCAAAGGTATGACGTATCAATTGTCCATTATGAGTTATATGCTACGTATGTTGTTAGAATCTGATCTGTGTTGCATTGTGATTAAAGAACTGTATGATATGAGTATCATTGCATGATGTTTGCTTTTCAATCTGTATAATAATCTGCATCTGATATTTGTATGGAATCTTTCACCAATCAACACACTGTAGTATAGTACAATAAACGAACTGTTGCATTTATTTGTTCATAACATAATAGTCTGCATAAATTGGAATGCACATTATCTCTGTATAACATAATCAGATTTATATGATGTACTGCTAGGCGATCATGTCTTGTATTTGTCTCTTACCATGATAAGTTCTAAGCAAATCTATAGATCTGCATTAGAATTGTTCAAGATATGTGTTAGTAGCAAACATTACATTACTTTATATTCTAAACTTTTGCTCATTGCATATGACAGCATGTAGTATGAATGATCCTCATAATTGCTTATACATACAAAGGAAATAAATAATCATATATACATTTAGGAATGAATGATTGTCACAAATGAATGAATATATACATCAATTGATCATTATATTGGATGTTTCAATGAAAGATGTTCAAGCATTAAGATGAATGTATGGCCATCATGATGTAAAGGCCAAGAATGATATAATTATGAAGCACTATGTATAAATATTGATGAGGACTTGGAAATCATAGTTTCGTGCCATATCCGAAAGGAGAATTAAGCCTCATCCTTAATCATCTCGCCAATCTATGGGTATGGGGTTAAGTTAAGGGTGTGATTTGGACATAGGTGACCCTCAAGAAGATGAAGTACCTCCGAGTGTGAGGTGAAGTCTCTTGGGCCAAGTGTTGAAGTACCTCCAGGTGTGAGGTGAAGCCTTGGGCCTATGGTATGATGAGCTCATCAATGTTAAATGTGCCCTACGGTGGGTGACTCTCAAATGGATGAAGTATGCTCGGGTGTAGCATGAAGTCCTTTGAGCCAAATGGTGAAGTACCTCGGGTGTAGTGTGAAGCCATCGGGCCTCCATATGGGATGGTTAATGACACCTTAACAAACCATGCTCGTGGAATTAGGGATTGATTAATGATAGGGCGACTCACGATTCTCTCTAGGATAGAACATGAAGTCTATGAATGTGAATATGGAATAACTATGTTCATGAAATCATGTGATTTTGATTAGAAGATTATAATGCTCAAAGACAAATGTGGAAAGAATATGGATTAATACTTTACTAGTGAGTTCTAATTATGATATAAAAAAAGGAAAAACTGAATACTAATGTTTCCTTTTTGTAAGTTGAAATTGTGCAAGGTTGTGAACAATTTGAGCTTACTAGAAGGGGACATTACAAAAGCGCCTAAGTCATGTTCCCGTCTCTTGGCTTGCGGATGACCATGTGGGTCGATGGCGGCTGGAGTTATTGTTCAGATAGTATTCATTGCTTGTAGCAGATTATTGTACTTATTTATTCATATGATTACTTGTGGCCTGCGGGCCAAGTTGGACATTGTATATTCTTTATAGTGCTAATACCTGGTTAAGCACATGAATTGTAAGATGTAATTTCATTACTGTCAATATGATAATGGAGATTTATCTTTTTACCTGACTTGATGTATTCATGTGGTTTATTTCCTTCAGTAGGTTTATTTCCTTCAGTAACTTTTGTGTTACTTTACAGCTCACTAAAGTGTCACTCCAGCAGATGATACTTCCAGCTATCAGTCCAGCGATTAGATTTGTATCCAAATGGAGGCTCTAGATGGTGACCTGAAACATAAAATTTGCCCTGATTAATGCCAATTGCAGCACCTGAATGGTACCGCCCAAAGAGGGGAAGGTTTTCGTCTTCACCTCTGTTAATCGTTGTCAAGGGTTTGCATCCCTGAAAGCTTTGAATCACAAATGTGAATTCCAATAATCAAATGATCTTCAAATGAAAATAAACCTCCTTTATACCTATTTGAGATAGGTCCAAAGGGCCCAAAAGTGGCTGGCGTCTTATTTCAAATTTGAACTTATTTTATATTTTTATTATTAATAATAATATTATTATTATTATTGTTATATTATTATTATTATTAGTGTTGAAAAACACTATTTTTAAAACTTAAAAACATAATTAACTTGTGAGAGGATGAGGGGACATGACAGGAATGGAGATCGAGATTAGAGCAGGTAGTGGTTGCAAAGGTGTTCTTAGATGAGAGCATGGCTGCAGGCTCTAATTCTAGTTGTTCACATTCATCTGATTCTGAGCTGGCCTTTCTAGCATCTGGTTATGGAGGTGCTCTTCCTTCGGACACAAAGCTGTTCACATTCATCTGATTCTGAGCTGGCCTTTCTAGCATCTGGTTATGGAGGTGCTCTTCCTTGGGACACAAAGCTTCTGATAGAAAGAAGATTAAAGAGATGATAGATGAGGTAACCAGTATCAGAGATAATCATGAAGAAACTCAAACCCATTGTGAATCCCAGGAGAGCAGAGGCAGAGGGGCCAAATTGGGTGGCACATGGACCTCATAATTTTGGTATCATGCTCACTTGAATGATAAGGAGCCAACCCCTGCTCAGAGACTTTTTTCTTATGTTGTTTTAGAACTAGTTAATCTTACTCCTGCTTTCTAGTACTGAGTGCCTTGTATGGGTAGTGAGAGGCTTCAATTATAAACTTATCAGTATTTTTCATACTTTGGTAATAAGTGGTTTCAAACTTGGAAATATTTTTGTGAATGTTCACAAGACATATTTTGCAAACATTTTTTCTCAATATTATCTATATTTATAATCTTTAAAAAATCAATTTTTAAGTGTTGGCCTAGTACTCTAAATCATTCCATTAAGTTGAATATTTTCATCGCAGACCTTAAGAAACACAAGAAAGCATGTACATGGTTGCATTGTAAGTTACCAATAATCTATAGCATTGTCGCACCAGCTACATTTACCAGTATTGCATATGAATGTCAAGCAAAATATAATTACAAGCATTCTAAGAAACAAGTTACAGGCATGTATGAAACTTACCTTGACCTAACAAACTTTTCAAGGGAGATCTAATGCTTACTACTGGAACATCATAAACATGTACATATAGATGGATATATAAAAACAACAAAGGGGAAACATCACCTAGCTCACAGATACTAGGAATAATTAGGATAAGCAAAGGCTAACACACACATATAAAATTCAACATAAACTATCATCCTAGAGCGCAACACCTTTTTGGCAAATTAACCAATCCATTTAAGGTGGAACCTCATGTTCTTCAGATTAGTGTTTGACATACAATTGCCATCCACGGAAGATTAGTCATAGATATATAAACCTACTGCGATACATATGTCAGAATAACATATATAACACAAGCATGTCTAGTAAGCATACCACAGGCATTTGGAGAAACTGTAGGATCTCCCAACCAGGAACTATTTTGAGCTATCTAAGCTAAAGTCAGCTTCCAGCTCGAGAGCTTTCAGAGTCTATATGTTGTTTCAAAGCCATAAAAGCCATTGATTTCTATGATGAAATTTACTTAGCATGTGACACAAAATCTAACTCAACTGCATCAAGCAAAATAGTCCATTCTTATGATTTCTTAGATGCTAAAGTAAACACTTTTTATCACAACAATGGACAACAGGAAAATCAAATGTAGCAATTTTAAAGTTTCTTTTCCTTAGCAACACAATGATTGTATTCCTTCAAAAGCATGTCTTAGTTTGTAATCTATTGTACTCGTAGAAAATTCTCTAGTGGTGTATAAACAGTAAGCTATAAAACTACAGACTAAAAAGGCGAATGGAGATGAAAATATGCATAGGGCAGCCCGGATTTGTCAAAATGAAAAAGGCAATCACGATTGTAATAAATTCTGATGCTAAAATTTTTTGTTCTTTATGAATGAAATTGAAAAACTCAGTATTTTATAATTTTAGAATCTAGAAGAACATACAAGCCTTACCATCACTCTATGACCTCGTCGAGCCAAAGCCTTAGGCAGTGCACCAACAACATCACCTAATCCACCTTTACAAAAAAGAACTAATCAGCTCTTATTAACATTTAATGCAACTCAGTACTTAAAAAAAAAAAAAGTAGGCTCGGTGAATGAGCTGTAACAATAATAAACACTGTTCTACAGGAACAAAATAATGGAGAAATTGAGTGGGAAAGAAGATCAAAACAAATATCTGGCCCCTCACATGAGCAAACAAATCCAAGAAAAAAAGTATGTTGAATGTTCTATAAGAAATAGCAAGAGAGAAAGAGTGGGTTTTGTTCTGTTCAGAGCTCGCAGAAACAACTAGTCATTATTAGGCAAGTAAACTAATACCTGTTTTAGACCATGGGGCACACTCTGCGGCTACCACAATAATCTTCATCATCTTTCATGTCAATAACAAAATAAATAAAGATTAAAATTACAAGTCAAAGTATGTCAAAATTCAATCTTACAAATGGATAAGAAATGCATAAATTAACGAGACGAATATCTATGAAATGCATATATTACAAGAATAGAACGGAGAGCATTCCTTTAATTACAAACATCAGAAAATCATTATATATGAAATAATTTAACTAATATAAACAACAGAAGTAAATGGTGAAAATTGAACTGTACCAAAGACTAATAATCCCACAGAAAGAATGTATGTTTTTGGAATGACATCCAAAATCTTAATGAAATCCACCACAATGTATAAATATATAAAGTGTTAAATTCAAATGCTATATTGGATGAGATATTAAAACGAAATCCATGAAATGGTTCTCCCTTCTAGGGAGTATATGGCTTAACGCATGGTCGAGTAAGCTTTCGAGCTTGCAGAAGATGAAAGCATTGCAAATATTTTTCAAAGTGCTTTGCTATGTTCCAGTGTGTTAACAGAGTACATCAGAGTAACACACCAAAAATTTAAACACGTATGAATACTGTTTAGTTATTTTAGCATCAGCAATTGCAGGCATTATGACTTTAACCAAAGTAAATCTCATATATTGTGAAAGGGTTATGAAATATGAACCCACACATAGAGTTCCAGCAGTTGACGATAAATTTAACACTGTCAGCTATGGGATCAGGTTGCTTACATGACGTGGCTATAACCACTACCAATTGGTAAGGATAACCCGAAACCACTAGAAATCAACACCATCTTAGGCTATGCTACTCACAGTGATGTAAAAATCATGAGATGGCCTTTTTCAGTTTGCTATAAAATTAAACGGTAGAGACCACTTGGAAGAATCCAGATAAGAGTTTTTTCGTTGATAGTGCACTATTGTAGGCTCACATAGTTCATTCTGTTGACAGCATGGACCTTGCACTAAAACAAGCATATTTGGTGTTTTGTTAAGTCAGGATCCTACTTGCTTTAAAAAATTATTTCCTAAAAAATAAAACATAATAAGTATCTTCTCAATTGCCGTAGGAATCAAGAGCAGAGAGCACTTGGTAGTTCCAAATACAATATTTTATTCAGTAATAATTCTCCATTTTAGGGTCATCTTGTTCTTATGTTGATGCCATTTACATTGCAATAAAAGAAAGTCAATATTTCCTATATTTTTGTTTGCAAAAAGGCTACTTGCTTTAAAAACACTATTCCCAGGAGAAAATATACATCCATGATGCCTGCCTAAAAGAAGGCAGAATATTCAAGCAGTATCTGAAGAGGAAAAGAACTCAAAGCACCTGGGCAGTTCTTGAATAGAAACAATCCCTAAGCTTCATTCAACTTTTTAAAAAAGTGTCAATGGTTGACATACATAAATGATTTTGTGTAATGGGAAGTGAAATCTCAGAGACATTCCCCACCTTCTCTAAGTCACTTCTGAAACATGATCTCATTTCACCATATGATCTGCACAGAACAGCATAAACTCTTCATGTTCTGCCATACACTCCTCCTCAGACTTGTCTTCTGCAGTTTGGGCTGATTACTATGCACACCTTGCAGATCATTCAACTGTACTTTCTGCTGCTTCTACCACCATATGCCCTGTCCACCAGCCTACAGTACAGATTCATGATGGAATACTTCATACAGTCTAGTCAGATCAGCATTCATCTACTGCTACCTCTGTACAATTCAATGACTCTGCAGATGCCATATGCCACAAAGGAGAAGACACCGCTATACGGTCCAAGTGTTATGGTGTTTCCCCTGTTGGGTCTAGTGATCCAAATGGTTTTGGTTTATATAGCTTTAAATAAACGTATGTGGGGCATGCATCTCATGTTTGAGACACCCCCTTTAGTGTTAGTAGATTCACTTAGAATGTAATTAATGTATGTAAGTAGGTTAGTGTAATTGTACGGGAATTGTTACATCCTGTAAGGTGGTTGGGTAGTTTAGGAAGTTAAGAGATGTGCCTTTATAAAGGCCTTTGAAATCAATGTAAATCAATCTCACATAATATAATTTTAGAGTATTCATTGATATGATTTGCAATGTAGATTGTAGATTTTGTTCTAACAGTGGTATCAGAGCCTTCATGATGCCAGGCCTGTGGAAGAGCAATGGAGATGAGAGCCTCTCCATTAATATCTGCTAGATTTTATCCAATGTCACATTTTTGTTGAGAGCCTCATCATGCATCATCTATGACATTGACCATTGCTCTAGTGAAATGGTAATCTTGCTGCACTTTCATTATTGTTATTTAATTTTACAAACTTTCCCAATAAAATAATAATTAAAAAGAAAACTTCCTACATGTTTGGAGCTTCCTAAGCTGTACCCAGGTAAAGTCCACGGTTAAATTCATATACTGTACCAAAGAAAGTCTACAGTGAATAATTAACTTATATTTTGTTAATATCAGCGCAATACTGCTTTAAGATTGTTATTATAAATTTAAAATTGTGATGATCCATCTCCAGAAAAGAGACCAAACTGTTCCCATATCCCGGATGCATAATCTGAAATATTGAAGATCGTGATCAATTTCCATCTGTCTGTTTTTAGGACAATTGATGGTACTGGTTCCCCCTCCCACCCACTATTTTGATAAATAGCTAATCAACTCGACACATCAACCACAAGGCTTGCACTCTTGCCAATATGATTAAGGGAACCAATTCTCATTGACTAGACCACACATCATTAGAAAAACCTGATAAATAGGGATCTAATGATAAAAGAAACTGAACAAAGATTTAAAAAGATTAATTATCTACCTTCTCATGACGTCGTTTTTGCAAATCCAACAACTTCCTATTCTGCTGTACACTGGCTTGAAAGGCTGCCTCTCTAGCATCATCTTCACTCTTTGCATTACCATTCTGTGATTTTGTCATACACCTTCCCCTATAAGAAAATCCATTAGATCTAAGGACTGCCATACCTGAAGGAGCTTGGGCTGTTCTACAAATGAATAATTTTATGCAGACATCCGCTGCTGAACAAGTGTCAGGCCTTAAAACTTTATCAGGAATCAAAGACAATGAATCAGATCTTCTTTTATAACCTAAAGTCTGATGGAAAGAACAATAAGGCCTGACCAAAAGTCTTTGGTCTAAATACGGGGAAACTTGTGAAGAAAGAGGAACTGCAGAGAAAAATGAGATAGAATTGTGTGGAATTAAGGAAACTGGGTTACCCATCAATTCCAGTAGGAATGTTTAAAGTTTTAAGACTGAGGTGATAAAATCATTTGTGTGACCTGCACGCAAAAAGTCATTTAAATTTTTATTATTGTCTATAAATTCAATTCAAATGCACTTAACACAATTTGAGAACTAAGATGCTTGACTTGACACAAAAAGAATCACATAAGACATTTCTTCACATATTGAAAATGCCCTCCATAATCATTACTGGTACGGTAACAAACTAATACACAACTGACAGATCACGATTTGATATTATTAAATAAAAAGTAAACCTCCAAGTGAAGAAAATGAAGCCTTGATTTGAACAGAGGTTTAAACCTGTCAACAAAGAAGAATTCTCTGTTATTTTACTCATTTTTGAAGACACCATCGCCCACATGTTCTTGTTATCCTGAGGAGCTTCCTAGCATAGTTGAAGTTGCTTTGAGTTTCAGATAGAATTTCTGGTTTAATTGCAACCAGAGGCAGAGACATTCTAAAAACAATATCCATGCCAATCATTTCTCAAAGGTTATCCCTGGAGAGAATGAAAACTTAACAAGCATCATTAATTTGTCTGCATCGAATTTCTCCACCATAACTTCAACTGTCATTGAGTTTGGAAAAGCTCTTGGTGGTCACTGAGTCATCAAGAAGCTAGAAATCAACAACCAAATCCTTTTTCTTATAAACAATAAGAGTGTAAAATTGAACTTGAAGAAAGAATTATGCAGCCATATACATAATTAAATAATTTATTATCAATAGATTTCTCTATTCAACACACTTCCATTGTTCCACCATGAGGCAAACTCAAAATTCAAAGATATGGACATCATTAAACCTACCAAACTCAACACACATTCAATTCAAAGAGGAAAAATAGTCAAACATGGGTAGTTAAATCAGATTAACAAACTGAAACCTGATTCAGATTCATTTTGACATTAAAATATAGGCCAAGGTTGTCTGCTGTGTAGAAATTCAAAACAAGTTCAAATACACTGAAAATGCATATGCATATGATCAGATCGATAAAACAAAACCCAGTACAGGTTTTATTGCAGGACAAAATACATGGGCTATATTATGAGAACAATAAATCGTAACTTGACAAATATCCAACCCTGGAAGAGAAATAATAGAAACAGGTACTTTGATCAGAATAACAGTTCCAAACCCTGGAAAGGGTTTCATTCCAAAAGAGTAATATGTGGAAAAAGGAAAAGGGGTAAGAGTAACAAATTGAAATCCAATCATGTTGAATTCCAAATTTCCAACAGAGAACACTATAGACATCAGAAAAGTAACAAGAGTATTAAAACTGAAGCCCACCAAATACATGAAGAAACTTTATAGCTATATATGGCACGTGACCAATAAATAAGCAAATCCCAAAATAAGATGAATCCCCACCAAAAAAGTTTCCCAGATTATATTCTAGCAGTAAGTTGGAGGCTTACCACTGAACTTGTCCACGTTCAAAACTAGGTGAGCTCATGGTCCATACACTAATATGGAAATTTAGGTGCAATTTGTAACCTGGAATTCAGTACTTCTCCAGAGTCCAAGGTAATTGGTAAAACACTGTCAATCGAAAAAAGAACTAAACAAAGACATGGACAATGGAATTGGATAACTTAAGTGGTATTTCAGGTTCAAGTCCCCAGCAGACATGTTTAGTATTGAGATTGGGTAAATTACGTTGTCCAACATGGATGCTGCATAATCCAGAAGTGGAATTTAACAATGCCAAAATTCCTAGGCAAAGGCAGTGAAATCAGAATAAGATATTGAAACCTAACATTGGTTAGAGATAGATAGAAGAAAGTGAAACCTGGAACTCAGACTCAGTTTGAAAACTAGGTAAAACTAAGAAATTAAATAATATATATATATATATATATGGGAAAAAAGGTTTAAGGGTTTTTTTTGAAAATTTCACATTGATTTTCTGTTGTTTTGACAGACTTGGCCAAGTCTGCAAGTCGAGGCTGCAGACTCATTGTGAATGACTCAGACATGGATCTGCAAGCCCTTGCCAAGATTCACGAGTTCGTGAGACTCATCTAGCCTGACTAGGACTCAGATCCACAAGCCCTCATTGAGATTCAACAAGCCTCAACACACTAAGTGAAACCCAAAAAATAAATAATGTGGGAAAAGACAAACATGGGCATGAGTACTGTCATATCCCTTAAATATATAGTCAATGGAGACCGGTTAAGGTTATGGGAAACGAACAATATGAACATATGCTACATTATAATTATATTTAAATTGAAGCCCTATCTCCAGCAAGCCATGGTCTAGTGGTAAGGTAAACTGGGAGAAGACTAGGTGGAGGGTACAAGCAGATTTTGGTAGAATAGATACTATCTGTCTAACCTTGATAGTGCATTCCATCCCTGTCAAATGGCATGAGCTCAAGTGGTACATCATTAAGGCCTTTATAGCGGAGATCAGTGTTTAAATTTGTAAGAGACAAGTTACATGCCAATATGTACATATGTTGAGAGTTTAAATTGGGCAAACTACCAAATCCAATTCTATGATTGTTTATAGTAGAAACCCATGTCCAACCTCCAAGAGACAGATTACATGCTAAATATGTACAGATGTTAAGTTTTAATATGTACAAATGTTAAGAGTCTAAATTGGGTGAACTATCACATCCAATTCTGGATCTCCTATTTACATGCTTATAAGTACAAATGTTGAGAGTGTAAATTGGGTTAAAGTAACACATCAAGAAGACAACGCCATGTACACGTGTTATGTAAATTTGACCAAAGGCAACAACTCCCAGTAAGGGAAATTTTACTGTAGTGTTTTTTTAAATATAGATGCCCCAAGTACTGCCCTGAGAGGAATTCACCAAATTATTAAAAAAGAAGAAGAAGATGGCGCTCTCGCTCCCAAAGGACGTGGGCAATATACCAATAAAAATAATCAAAACATAACATAGATTCCACGGGGAAAAACAAAAAGTAAAGGCACGGGAGCAACGACCCCTGAATTACATTAAAACAAAATACCTTGAATGCAACAGGAATTTATGACAATGCAGACAGTATAATCAAATGGACAGTAAGCAGAGGCACAATCTCACCACATAACATGTACCCAACATTTTCAATTCAGTCCTTGACCTATAATTTAAAGCCTAAAACTAATTCCACCCAGGGAAATATTTGCAAAAATATGCAGGCAAACTGTTGGGTTTCAATATTGATATGCAAACATGGAGTAAATTCATCCATTCGCAATGTGAATCAGCCTAAGAAAATGTACAGCAAGATCAACACCAGTCTAACGACAAGAACTTCCCTTTAGCTGAAAAAATGAAAAAATAAGAAATCCCCTTACCTGGACGGAATCATCAAGATGCATAATTAGGCCAGCGTTTTGAATAAAGTGTAATCCTCACAGCAGGAGCAAACAGAGGCTGTACAGAATGCGATAGAGCTACTAGGCCACGCGGGCAAGTGAGGAAAACGTGGTCTCCTTGAATGGTGTTTTTGTGGAGTGCAAGCTTGGAATTTTTACGTGAACATTGGTAGTGTTATGCAGGTTTGAAGGGATAAAAGTGGCCGAGCTGTTTATGACATTTGTAAAGCGTGAGAATACTCCGAGTAAAGATTCGTGATGTTTTTTATATGCTTTGGAAGGTTAAGGTCGATGCGTTTTAAGGTTAACTAAGTTATTCGTTCCTAATTGATGTCGATTAACAAAATTCAATAGTGTAAAGAAGTGGGATTTAGGATAAATCAATAGTGTAAAGTACCGTGAGAGATATATATAGACGCCTAATGTTATGATTGGTAATTAAAAATATAGGTATATTAGTAGTATCCAAGCGCAAGCCTAATTTTAATTATAATATATGATTATAAAAATTATTATAATTATATAATATAACATTATAATATAGATTAGACATATTATTATAATATATTATATAATAATTCTAATTAGATATATTTTTTATAATATATAATAATTATAATTATAATTATATTAAAATTAGAGTTAGAGTTAGTGTTTAGATTAGAATTAGGGTACCTATTTTTAAGGAATATTTTAATCTCAATGTTGACACCTAAACCTAATTTTCACAATAACCCTAACCCTAATTCTAACCCTAACCTTAACCCTTACTCTTATTTTAACCCTACACCTGATCCTAATTGAAACCCTAACAATAGTAACCCTAACCCTAATTGTAATATTAACCCTAATGATAGTTGTAACCTTAATATATCCATAAATCTGATTGTAAGGCCAACCCTTTGATTATATATCCACCCTAATTCTAATTCTAAGTCTTATTTTAACCTTAACCCTTGTTGTAATCGTAATATTATTTTTTATTATATATTTGCACTAATTGAAACCCTAATTATAACCAAACCCATTATCCTAATTCTAAATATAACCCTAATTATAACTATAACCTTAATCCTAACTATAATCCAAACCCTAACCATAATTATACCTAACCCTAACCTTAAATTAAACCTTGATTAAAATCCTAACATAATTTTTTAAATAACCCTAACCCTAAGTAAAATTCTAACCCTTCCCCTAGTTATATTTGTAAACCTAATTTTAATCATGATCGTAATTATTTCCCTAAACCGAACCCTAATTATAACTCTAACCCTAACCATACATCTAACCCTAACACTACTTCTAATCCTAACACTAATTTTAATCATGATCATAATTGTAACCCTAACCCTAATTATAACAAATCCCATAACCCTAATTTTGTACCTAACTCTAGCCCTAACCATGATTATAACCCTAAGCCTAAATATGACCCTAACACTAACCCTAATCCTAATTATAACTGTAACCCTAACTTAATCCTTATTCTAACCCTAACCCTAACTAAAATTCTAAACCTTACCCTAAGTAAAATTCTAACCCTTACCCTAATTATATTTGTAAACCCAATTTTAATCATGATCGTAATTGTATCCCTAAACCAAACCCTAATTGTAACTCCAACCCTACTTGTATTCAAACCCAAATTGTAACTATAACCTGAACCCTGACCTTAATCCTAACAATAATCTTAACCCTAACCCTAACTATAACCCTAACCTTAATCCTGACCATAACTTTAACCCTAACCCTAACTCTAATCGTAACCCTAACCATAATTCTAACCTAAAGGATAACCCTAATTCTAACCCTAACCCTAATTCTACCCTACATTTGATTAACAAAACACTAATTGTAACCATGATGCTCAACCCAATACTAACCCTAATTCTAACCTAAACCCTAAACCTAACCCAAAATCTAACACTAATTATAATTACAACGTTGAACCTAATTATAATCGTAATTGTAACCCTAACCCTAAATCCAATTATGTGGTGTGGCATTAATGTAAATAAATCTTGTAATTTTAGAATTAGGAGTTATTTTATTTTACCTTTATTGTAATCATAATATTTTTTTGGTTATATATTCGTGCTAATTGAAACCCTAATTATAACCAAACCCATTATCCTAATTCTAACTATAACCTTAATTCTAACTATAACCTTAATTCTAACTATAACCCTAATCCTAACTATAGCCCAAACCCTAACCGTAATTATACTCCCAACCCTAACCTTAAACTAAACCCTAATTGAAACCCTAACCTAATTTTTAAATAACCCTAACCCTAAGTAAAATTCTAACCCTTACCCTAATTATATTTTTAAACCTAATTTTAATCCTAATCATAATTGTATCCCTAAACTGAACCCTAATTGTAACTCCAACCCTACTTGTAATTCAAACCCAAATTGTAACTATAACCCTAACCCTAACCTTAATCCTCAATAATCTTAACCCTAACCCTAGCTATAACCCTAACCTTAATCCTAACTATAACCTTAACCCTAACCCTAACTCTAATTGTAACCCTAACCGTAATTATAACCATAATTCTAACCTAAAGGATAACCCTAATTCTACATTCAGATTGCACCAGTCATCTGATTTGCCTTCAGTTGTTGTGTTTCCAAATGAGAAACATCATGATTTTTATAAGTTTCCAAATGAGTTTTAGTTCTATTTTAATTTGAGTGGGTTGTCTTGTATATCTACTTGCCACTTAATTCAAGAAATCGATGAAGAATAGATTAAAAATTTGTTAGATTATTTATAGCTGGCTAAGAGCAATTCAAAGTTGTTTTACAGTTGCTTGGAATACTACTTATAACTACATGCAGAGCCACAATATGCAGAGATTAGCACTAAGAGAATGGCTTGAAATGGGCAGGAACACTATTTTGAAGAATGCACATCAATGAAATTGGAAGATAATTTTAACCCTAACCCTAACTTTAATTGTAACCCTAACTCTAATTGTAACCCTAATCATTGTTGGTGTGAATAGGGGTTTTTTCCTAACTAGTTTAGTATTTCTTAGTTAATTTCCCCTTGTGTAAATAATTCATATTATTTAACTACTTATTAGTTAAATAATATTCACACATCACACATAATTCACATGTTAAGTTGACTTAGTGAGTCTACTAAATGTTTTTAATTGTTTCTAGTTGTTGATAGTTGGCATCTTATCCTATAGTTGTCACATGTCATAGAATTAAGACACTTGTCTCATGATTACAACATCCTACATCTCATCCTTGTCTTTATGAGCAAGGCATATCATGTACATTGTAACAACAGTCTTTTGCATTTATTAATAGAATATAATTATTCTCATTTGATCGGTCTTGTGCTTTCATGAAGTCCTAAATCTTGGGTGGCTACCATTATAGCCAACTCTAACATGGTATCAGAACTCTAAGAGGAACCACTTTGTGTTGGTCAATTTTTGAGAGATCATGAATGCAAATCATGGTGGATCTTGATAGTAGAGTATGCTCTTCTCTTGCATCGAATGATGATCTAGAGAATCAGAAAAACTTGATAGAAAAATCAAATTTGGAGTATTTTCCTATTTGTGGACTTGTATTTCAAGTTGCAACATGCATTTTCTTGACTTAGGTGGCCGATTCAGCCTCTACATGTCATTTTTTGTTGTTGGAGGCATTGTTTTGCATTAGATCCACATCTTATGAACGTCAAAAAGAAAAATGTTTTTTGGGTTTTGTTCACCACATCAAAAAACCATCTAGGTATTCATTATTTCTCATGCAGCAAACAAATCATCTGCAAATTTAATCAAAAAAATTTTGCAGGCCCCCTCTCCAATGGAGTTTTCAATTTAACAATCTAACTTCAAACGCCTATATCTTACTCATTTTTGCTCTGTTTTTCATGTAATTTTTTTATTTGGGCTAGAATTTCGTAGGATTCACAGTGGTGTAATCAGATTTTGATTTTGGTTGCTGGATTTACCATAAATTATAGTTTTTCATCATTGTTGTTGAGCAGTTCCTATTTTTAGAATTTCAAAGGCTTTGTTTGGGCTCATGCGATAACATTTTTAGTAATTTTTTTTAATTGCATAATATTTTGATTATTTTCCATATCTACAAACAGTTTGATCTAGTTTTTCTCATAAATTGTACTTTCAGTTTTAGCCTAATCTTGGCTTTTGCATTGTACCAAAATCAAGGACCAATTTGTTGTTTTGGTTTCTGGAAATTGTAATTGGACTGAATATAAAGTCCCACAATCATTTTTTGTTGGGCGTATTCTCATGTTTAAGTAAAATTTGGGGTTAATCTTGTGAGTTTTGATCTCTAATATTTTAAGGAGACATCAATGGGCTTCTATCATCAGCATAAATCACATTGCAGATATTATGGAAGTAATCAACATGATAAAGAAATGTGTCATCATTTATCACGTCATATTTTTCAATTCCTTATTGAGATCTCTCCTCGTCCTATTGAGATCATTACTCCACCATCACATGTTGCTACATCAGAGTTCAGTGATGCTTCTTTGAGAGCTTCCAGTGATTCTTTGTAGCAGGATCATTTTAGTCTTCGTGATCCACCTCATTCAGATTCCTATCTTGCAGACATATCATCTTTATTTGTGGAGTCTTACATTGATGACTTGGAGGACACATTTGAGGGGCTATCTCTCCTCTTTGATGATCATGGTGTCATCACATCTTTGGTGTTTTCAAATACATTTCACTATCCTTCCTCTCCTAGTTCTACTTCTTTGATTGGGCATTGCATTCCTAATTTGGAGAAGACATCTTTTTCCAGCATGAGGGCATCAAATTTGTATTCTAAGACACGCATATTGATTTGGGTTCCCTTTTCATCCGTGTTTTGGGAGTTGCTTCTACATTAACCATTGGATCGGTTACTTCCTAAGGGGAAAAATGTTGTTTGCAAGTACAAGACACTTTCCAACGTTCATCTTCAGGCATTCACCATTGGCACAGGAGCTACTTCTTTATGGGGGGCACTTATAGTCTCACTCTTGTTCTCCTATGGGGGGTCATGTTGAGTCCTACTATCACTTCTTTCACTTTCGTGTTTTTCTTTTTTTTGGAGGGGTTTTTTCCTACGAGTTTTTCTCCTTTACTCCATTTGTGAGAGAATTGTTTGTACATGGGTACCTAACATGGCCTATTAGTCGAGACCCATCATTGCATCTTTTCTTTAGTCAACTACTCCCTAAGTTGCACTTAAGGGGGGTTGTTGGTGTGAATAGGGTTTTTTTCCTAACTAGTTTAGTATTTCCTAGTTAATTTCCCCTTGTGTGAATAATTTATATTATTTAACTATTTATTAGTTAAATAATATTCACACATCACACATAATTCACATGTTAAGTTGACTTAGTGAGTCTACTAGATGTTTCTAGTTGTTTCTAATTATGTCTAGTTGTTGATAGTTGTTGATAGTTAGCATCTTATCCTATAGTTGTCACATGTCATAGAATTAATACACTTGTCACATGACTACAACATCCTACATCTCATCCTTGTCTTTATAAGCAAGGCATGTCATGTACATTATAACAACAATCTTTTGCATTTATTGATAGAATATATTTCTCTCATTTGATCTCTCTTGTGCTTTCATGAAGTCCTAGATCTTGGGTGGCTACCATCATAGCCAACTCTAACAACTGTAATTATAACCATAATTGTAACCTAAAGGATAACGCTAATTCTATCTAAAACTCTAATTCTAACCCTAACCCTAATTCTAATTTTAAGGAATATTTTAATCTCAATGCTGAACCCTAAACCTAATTCTAACAATAACCCTAACCCTAACCTTAAGTCTTACCCTTATTTTAACCCTAAGTCTAATTCTAATTGAAACCCTAATAATAGTAACCCTAACCCTAATTGTAACATTAACCCTAATTATAGTTGTAACCCTAATTCTATCCATAACTCTGATTATAAGACCAACCCTTTGATTATATATCCACCCTAATTCTAATTCTAAGCCTTATTTTAACCCTAATCCTTATTGTAATCGTAATATATTTTTGGTTGTATATTTGCACTAATTAAAACCCTAATTATAACCAAACCCATTATCCTAATTTTAACTATAACCCTAATCCTAACTATAACCCTAACCCTTGTTGAAAGTACAATAATACACTAACATGGGGGTGAATCAGTGTATGTTAATTTTTCACAAAATTAAACCAAGAGACAAGAATCAAAAGCATACATAAATCACACAACACCAGATGTACGTGAAAAACCCTAAAAGGGAAAAAACACGATGAGAATGTTGCTTGAGTCTACTACTCAAATCCAACCTCACAATAAGAGCTTTTACAAATGTTTTGTAAGCACCAACTTATAGGTACATTGACACCCAAGACAATGTTTTGAGGCACCAACCTTCAGGTACACTATACACCTGATTGAGCACCAACCCCAAACTGAATAAAGAGGGACCAACCCCTGAATTCTCACAAATTCTTATATGCAGAAAATGGTTCTTTTCTAACCTGAAATGCACCTTTTCAATTCATATATTGTGCACTCCTTCTCCTCTTGTTGTTCTCATAAACACATCCTTCTTCACTCTATCACCCTTCAAACTATGTTCTCATTAACACTGTCTATCTTTTTCTCACTACACTCTGCCTGTGAACATTTGTATGTTTGTGCAAACTTTTCACACTCTGCCTATGAAAGAAATGTTTAGTTCTGTAACTGACTGCCAAAACATTCATGGTGACTATATAGTTTTTTTAACAACTACTTCCAAAACCAATTCTACCAGAAATAACAATGATCTCCTTTCATTGGAATAACTGCATCAAGATCCATAGAAATAGATTTTGAAGCGATTTGCACTAGTTTTCAAAAAAATTGTTATGTCTGTGTGTTCTTTCTTAAGCAGTCAGGAGTTGGCCTTCTCGTGTTTTGCCTTCCGTCAAGAGTCAAGCTTCTCGTGTTTTGCCTTCTATCAGGAGTCGAGCTTCTCACATTTTACCTTCCATCAGGAGTCAAGCTTCTCACATTTTACCTTTTGTCAAGAGTCAGGCTTTCGATCTTCCGACTTCAATTTTGGAATGAATCAAAGAACCTCTCTACTCTCTGATCTTTGATTTCTCTCTACTCTCTGATCTCTGATTTCCTTAGCTTTTTCATATTTTTCTCACCAAGCATTCTTTCTTCCATCTTCCATTTTGGAATGAGTCAAGGAGCAACTATGCTCTCTGATCTCTGATCCCTTAGACTAAAT
Organism: Cunninghamia lanceolata; assembly: GCA_027924645.1. Lineage (NCBI taxonomy): Eukaryota > Viridiplantae > Streptophyta > Pinopsida > Cupressales > Cupressaceae > Cunninghamia > Cunninghamia lanceolata. The sequence goes on from BSBN01001215.1 coordinate 5,575,374, forward strand.
GGGATTTCATGCACTGGAAATTCTGTCTTCTGGCTTCCATATCAGAATGGATCAAGGAACAGATCTGAACTCTGATCTCTAATTTTCTTAGACTAAATCAAAGCTTTGCGATCAAGCCTTCCTTATCGGTCCTTTCTTCTATCCTCGACAAGGAGTAAGGCCGAAACTTTGAACTTTAATGATCTCTATAAAAAACAAGTAAACTACCCTTTGCCACCTAGTCAATGAATCAATGAAAAGATGAACTCATGAACTAGTTTGCAAAATACAAGTTTTGTTGATAACTAAAGCCTTTGTTCTTCAACCTTTCATTTTCAGTGCCTCCTTCGTTATTGGCAAATAGACACTGGTGAATCGACAAATTTTGAAACTTACAAACAAAACTTTTTCTAAGACTTAACACATTTTCCATCTTCCAAATCTTCATCGAAAGCACTTCCCCTTTATCTTCTGTCAGTGAATCGGTAACAACTAAAGTGACAAACTTGCTAGTTCTCAAACCAAACTTTTTTCCAACTAAAGCCTTAGTGTCTTTGGCTCGAACTTGCTATCTCTCCTGTCAACAGATTAGTGAAAAACTAAATTGAAAAACTTGCTAGTTCTTGAACCAAACTTTTTACCGACTAAAGCCTTAGTGTCTTTTGCTTCCCTTTTGCCTTAGAAACTTTTGTACGTTACGCTTCTCCACTACCATAGACACTATAATAACAACACTTCAACACATTCCTTTAACAGCAATGACAACATTTCTAACAATCTCCCCTTTGTCATTGATGGCAACACTTGAATTTGAATAGGCCATGACAACACCTGAATGCTTGTGTTCTTGAACTGCACCAATATCTCCAGCATCTCCCCATTGTTCTCCAACAATACAATTCTCCCCTTGTTGCATTATCGCTCTTAACGACACTACATTATTCCTCATCGTTCTCAAACAACACCACCATTCTCCCCCTTGCTACATTAGTGCTTTACTACATTATCCCTCTTACTGCCACTACACTATTCTCCCCCTTTGACATCAATTACAAAGGGATTCACAAAAATCTCCCTAAAGACTAACATCCTATAGAGTAACTATATTACCAAGGATAGAGGAAAACTCTAATATGCCCCCCTGGATGAACACTTCCTGTATTCAATTGGAGATAGGAGAAGGAACGACTCCTAACTTCTACCCGAGTTGTTCAAATATCTCCTTTGGAAGGGGTTTTGTAAATATATCTGCTAGTTATTCTTTCATAGCAACATATTCTAACTTGACTTCCTGTTCAACAACTTTTTCCCTGAGAAAATGGTACTTAATGGATATGTGCTTGGTTCTTGAATGCATAACTAGATTCTTTGAGATGTTTATAACACTTGTATTATCACAAAGAATGTTAATTAGCTCATCAAACCCAACCTTAATATCTTGCAAAGTTTGTTTCATCCATAACACCTGAGTATAACAAGATACAACTGCAATATATTTAGCTTCAGCTGTTGACAAAGAAACTGAGTCTTGTTTCTTACTCAACCATGCTACCAATCTATCTCCTAGAAAGAATGCACCACCACTAGTGCTCTTTCTATCATCCACACAACCAGTCCAATCTGCATCTATGTATGTAGTCAAAGTGAATTCATAACCAACAAGATACCATAGACCATAATCTAATGTACTCTTCAAGTATCTAAATATCCTCTTCACTGCTTTGACATGTGTCTCCTTAGGAACAACTTGAAATATAGCTACCATGCACACAATTTGCATGATATCGGGCCTTGTTGCTGTGAGATATAAGAGAATTCCAATCATGGATCTATACAAAGTTTGATCTGCTAAAGCAGATTCATCATCTTTGCTAAGCTTACATCCAGTGATCGTAGGTGTATTGACTGGCTTGCAATCTTCCATCTTGATTTTTTTTAGAATTTCCTTCACATACTTGTTTGAGAAATGAAAATCCTTGTATCTAATTGATTGACCTATAAACCAAGAAAAAATGCTAATTCTCTTAGCATTGACATCTCAAACTCTTTTTGCATGGCATCAACAAACTCTCTACACATTTTGTCACTATCTCCACCAAATATTATGTCATCAACATAAACAATAACAATCAGCATATGATTACCTTCAATTTTAAAGTACAAATTGCTAGCAGCTATACCTTTTTTTATAGTGTTGTTGTTGAAGATATTTGTCCAGCCTGGAGTACCAAGCCCTAGGAGCATGTTTTAGACCATACAATGTCTTTTTCAATCTGCACACATAGTCTTTGTTTTCAGTCACCTTGAATCCTTTAGGTTTCTCTATATAAACTTCCTCATCTAGATAGCCATTGAGAAATGCAGATTTCACATCCATCTGGTACACCTTGAAGTGTTTATAAACTAAATATGCAAGAAACATTCTAATGGCTTTAACCCTATCCATCAGTGCAAATATTGCATTAAAATATATGCCCTCAACCTAAGCATAGCCCTTGCAGACTAATCTAGCTTTGTTTCTAGTTATTTGCCATCTTCATTCAATTTATTTCTAAACACCCATTTTGTGCCTATGACATTCTTATCAGCAAGCCTTGGAACAAGTTCCCAAGTCTGATTTTTCTCTATTTGACTAATTTCTTTCATGGCCTCAATCTAACTTTCATCCTTACTGGCTTCTTTATAAGATTTAGGTTCTATTTTAGATAGTAAATAATAGTTTACCTGTTCTTTGTTTTGCTAGCTTTAGCTTTCTCCTTGTCATGACACCATCAATTTTGTTTCCAATAATTTGATTCTCAAAATGATCTCGTTTGACATACTTGGGTGGAGCCTTTGGAGTAGATTTTGGTTGTTCTTCTTCATCAACATCACTCTCCTCTTGTGACTCGTCTTTTGCAACTTCTTCTTCTTCATAAACAGGAACCCTTGAATACAAGTCATTTCTATGTGATAACTGAGAGAAGTCTTCATCCACTCTAACATTCACACTTTCAACCATCTTCTGTAACTTTTTATTGTAGCATTTATAGGCTTTTCTTGTAGTTGAATTGTTTAGGGTAAAATATGAAGAGGGTTTGTTTTCAATGTTTTATGTTGATCCTCCTTTCACCACTAAACATTCAAGGACATTCAACCGAGTAAAGGAACCTACTACAAGCCTTCTGTCACTTGGAACATAGGGGAAGATTGGAATTGTGTGATTTTGTTGTTTAATTAAGCCCAATTATGCTCAAAACCCTAATTACATGAATTCGTGAACAAACAGACAAATTATAGAAAATGATCACACACAGAGATATAAAATGACAATCAAATGCGTACTAGATTTTGAAGTTCAAAAAGCATAAAAGTTGGGGACTAATGAGTGGGCGCCCTAGTCCAGTGCCAAAATTTTTGTCGAGATCTAAAAACCTTGTCTGCAACCTATTCCTACTATTCTAGAGATTTTTCTATTACAGGATCTCGAGGACTAATGAGAGGGCACCTGAGTCCAGGTCCCTATTTTCTTCTTTGATCTACAATTCTGATAGTCTGCACTACTCTCCTAAAACTCCACCTTTTCTTCTTCCACAACCTATAACCTGCAATCACAAAAAATGGGGTTAGGGGTTGTGGTGTTTAGAGGTGTGCCTCAGTCAAGCCCTAGAAAGACATTCAAGTCTTTTGAACACCACTGTCAGATAGAGAGTGTGTATACCTGCGGGATAGAGGCAAAATCCAAATAATAAATGATTGAAAACACAATTGATATCACCTTGTAGTGAAGATCTCATGGATATAAGATGATCTTCATGCCATGAGGAGATGGATGCCAAATCTGCAAATACAAACACAAGAACAACACAAATTTTTCTCAGCAACACACAATGAATGCCTTGAATCACCTTAACATAAGCCTTTCAATCAAAATGTCCATCTAGTTTACAAATGAATCACTAATCATGCTTATATATGCAACTATAAACATTCCCTCTAAGAATTTCGTAATTCAAACTTACCTTGTCGGCATAGGACCTAAATAACAGTCATAAAACGACACTTTGAAATTGGTCCTAACCTAAAATAGGGCAAGACTAGGGTGCGAGCGCCCAAGTCCTCCCCCTATTTTAGGCAGGATTTATGTCAAGTGTACCCCCTAGGTCCCATTTGCCATGAAACTTCAAGGTTTTCTCATCGGGATGTCAAATTAACATGCAAGATATCCTATATGCATCCTAAAGGACCCGAGAGCTAAACATTAAGAGGGAAAAGTCCCCAAGGGGATATTTTTTGACGAAACATTTAGCCCCCACTTTAATGTATGTATAAACACAAGGCCAATACATGCATTAAAGTATGGTCAATAGGCATAACAAACACGCCAAGCATGGAGAAGACACACCAATCACAATGAAGACAGTAACAGGCATCCAAAACACAAAGAAGACAGTTACAGTCACGCAAAACATGAAGAATACAGTATTGAAGACATGCAAAACACAGTGAATGCAATGAAGACAATGATGATATTATTTTTTTCTTTTTCTCATTTTCATATATATGAGATGCAGATGGAAGTACAAGGAAAGTAACACACCACCCATAATGTAGGAGGGACTCAATGCCACCAGTCTTTACGACTGCATATGGGGTAACACACATGCCAAACAAATCTTAGAGTGCAGGAGGGACTCATTGCCACCAGTCTTTAAGACTGCACTTGAGAACAAACACGTCATACAAAACAAGCACACCATACAAATCCCAAAGCATAGGAGGGACTCATCGCCACTAGTCTTTAAACTATACTTGGGAACAAACACACATCACCAACACACTTGGAAGACATGAAGAAAACACAACAGACAAGTGATGGAGTGTTCCTATTTCTAAGTTCATCACCATCTCAGGCACATTATAGGCACACACTGACGATTGTGCTTCGCCACAACAATCACTGAAGACATGCTTAAGGGTTGAGTTAGTCACAGAGCCAATCCCTGCCTCCACAGAGGACTTTTTGAAAATGACAGGATGTGCATTCTCCATGAGAAATGTACCATCCCCGCCTCCCCATAGGGCTTAAGATAAAAAGGATGTGCATGATATCTTGCCTCTGAAGAGGGCTTAAATGATTGCAATATATTTTAAACAAATCTCAGAGTGCAGGAGTGACTCTTCGCCACCAGTCTTTAAGACTGCACCTAAGAACAAGCACATTGCTAACATCTAAAATAGATAGATTACCTTATACATGTCCCCACCTTAAGGTGGTTGATATCAAGTACTGATATCAAGCACATTAAGGTAGGAAGAAAACACACAAGGGAACACAGACTCTCGCAAAGCCCATGCCCCCTGGAGGTGACATGTACTTTACGATCACCAAATGTTCCCACAAACACATTCTTGCAAGAAAAGTGTTAGCATCCATATAATCATGATAAATAACAATGCATATGATCATTCACACAAAGAGCCAAGGTTATACTATGAATTCAGAGATCGAGTATAACCGTGGGGCTATATCATGAAAATCTCAAAACTGAGTGTAACCAAGGCGAGATTCAAAGACAAACAAAGTACACTGAGTAATAGTATTGTTATGGTTTGTAAGTGTGATAAGACAACATCAAGATCACACGAAGTGATTCTACTAGCCAAACATCAAATAATATATAACGACCCCATCGTCATGTAGGAACTAAGTCCAATTTTTGATTTCTCACTAAAGGGACACTAGGTCAGCAACAATATAATATGTTTTTCATCATCTGCCTGCTAGATAGAAACACTAGAGGAAGGGAAACAATAAATTGAGAGAAGAGAAACAAGTGCCTTAGGGACAATCACGTAGGAGGGTGCCGCTAAGTCACCAACCGCAATGCTATGTCCATAAGACACAACACACAACAGTGAAAATAGAGGAGAAGCAATATAGAAGAATGATGACACAAATAGAAGAAGGGTCACAACAAAGGTGGTCTCCCAGTATCCTTGACCTTACAAGAGTGTCAAGGGTCATCCTAGGAGGCCTGAACAACACATAACACATCACGAGGAAACACAACACAGAGGTAAAGGGATAGAAATACTTACCTATAGGGACAACCAGGCTAATGGTCATCATGGATTTTGATCTTTACCTTAATGGTTAAGGCTTTAACTCTTCTCTCTTTCATATGTTCATGAGTTTGTGAGGTTATCCTTGTAGGAAGGTTGTCATTAATGATGGAAGAGAGGGGATATTTTAATTTTCTATATCATTAGCGATGTAGGAGCTTTTATAATTCCCTTTCCAATTGATTTAGGTTGTTGAGGAACCTGAAAAGTGCCCATTTCAATCCATATATAGGGTGTTGGGATACTTTGGGTTTGAGAGACAGTTTGTTCATCAATGTCATGTGAAAGTTCATTGTTTTCCAAGGCATGTGAAGGTTCAAGTAAAGATGCATGATCAGTTTCTTTGTTTAAGATATAATTGAGATTTTCTTGAACATCAGGTGGTAAATTTTTAGTTTCAACAGGTTGAAGCAAATGTTTGCAAAGAGAATCTGCATCATCCCAAGCATCATCCTGGCCAAGGAGAGCGAGAAGGGATGGTAGATTAGTATGGACAAATGTATCAATGATATCTTCTTGTGCCAAAATATCCTCACTAAGTCAGGTTATGTTGGGGCAAGTGCCTTTATTTGATGAATCACCCATTGCTATATCATTCTCATAGGTCTCAGAAAGAACTTCCATTATGTCATCATGAAATGAAGGGAGAGAGGGAGTAATATCGTCACTACTACTTTCCACATGGTTATTTTCAGAAATGAAATTAGTAAGATTTTCCAAGATTGAATGGAAAACACCCACGATAGTGAGAAAGCTTTCAAAATAAGCTATTGTTCGAAGGATATCATAGGTAGTGCTTACAGATAAGTCAATACCATAGATGTAGGCTATTTGATGCAAGACTTGAGGATGTTTATCAGTGAATTTACAAAAATTATCATAATTCATAATTTACTCAAATAAATTTTCCAAATATGCATGATTAGGAGAATCCATGAATGCAAAACTGTGTGAAAATGACCTAAAATGCTTGATTTTTTCAACTTTTTTCAATGCAAATAAGTGAAAGAAAAGATGTTGTAAGGAAATTGATCAGGGGAAGAAAATAATATGTCTAATATCAGTCCAATAAATCAATAATATCCTTCACAACACGTTTTTTATGCAGACCTAGAATGATGACAAGTCAAAACCTAGTGAAAATACGCTAAATATGCAAATTTTCACAAATTTTCAATGCAAAGACCCAATAAAAGGGGTGTTGTAAAGAATTTTAGGAGGTGCAATAGATTATAACATTAATATTAGTCACCTAAAGCCATAAAATCCACCACAACATGCTTGGAGTGCAAATCTAGGTCAAACCCTAGGGCAAATATAGCAAAAATATGCAATTTTCCACCAAATTTCAATGCAAAGGCCCAATAAAAAGGATGTTGTAAATAATTTAAGGAGGGGAAGTAGAAAATAACCTTGATAACTACCAATTAGTGTAGAAAAGTCCTTTACAACACGCTGATGATGCAAATCTAGAGAGACGATAAGGCCAAAATCTAGTGAAAAATCAAGGTTTTCAAACCCTGGGCATGAAATTTTGCAAGCAAACCACTATGATGGAACACTAAAGTTAGAAATCAGTCCTAATAAGTGTTTTAAAATGGTAGTAAAATTTGAAACAAGATTTTGACTACAAACCCTAGCTAATGCAAAACTAGGTTATATGAAAAAATGCACAATTTCAAGCAATTTCCAACAATTTAAGCATGAAAATACAATCTAAATGAATGTTGAATGAAAAATTTATGTATTTTAAATCATATCTGATGATAATGATAGGAATTTATTGAAATTAAATGCCAATTAATTCAAATTATTTGAAAATGCAAGCTAAAAATGCCAATGTTTTCAAAATTTTCAATTTTTTTTTGTAATTTTCCACATGCAATAAAATGAACAATGAAATGAATGAATGAAACAAATGTAAATCTAAATCACAACACTCAACAAGGTGGAAAATTCATTAAAAACATGAGTTCAACAAAATGTTTAGGGTAAAATATGAAGAGGGTTTGTTTTAATGTTTTATGTTGATCATCCTTTCACCACTAAACATTCAAGGACATTAAGCCAAGTAAAGGAACCTACTACATGCCTTCTATCACTTAGAACATAGGGAAAGATTGGAATTGTGTATTTTTTGTTTAATTAAGCTTAATTATGCTCAAAACCCTAATTACATGAATTCGTGAACAAACGAACAAATTATGGAAAATGATCACACACAGATATAAAATGACAATCAAATGTGTACCAAATTTAAAAGTTCAGAAAGCAGAAAAGTCAGGGACTAATGAGCAGGCACCCTAGTCTAGTGCCACAGTTTTTGTCGAGATCTGAAAACTTTGTCTACAACATGTTCCTACTGTTCTGAAGATTTTTCTGTTGTGGGATCTGGAGGACTAATGAGCGGGTGCCCGAGTCCAGGTCCCTATTTTCTTCTCTGATCTGTAATTCTGATAGTCTGCACTACTCTCCTGCAACTCCATCTTTTATGTTTCTACAACCTGTAACCTGTAATCACAAAAAATGGGGTTGGGGGTTGTGGTGTTTAGAGGCTTACCTCAGTTAAGCCCTGGAGAGACATTCAAGTCTTTCAAACACCGTTGTCAAAGAAGGAGTGCATATCCCTGCAAGATAGAGGCAAAATCCAAATGATAAATGATTGAAAACACAATTGATATCACCTTGTAGTGAAGATCCCATGGAAGGAAGATGCTCTTCATGCCATGAGGAGATGGATGCCAAATCTACAAATACAAACACAAGAACAACATAAATTATGATCTGCAACACATAATGAATGCCTTGAATCACCTTAACATAATCCTGTCAATCAAAATGTCCATCTAGTTTACAAATGAATCACTAATCATGCTTATATATGCAACTACAAACATTCTCACTAAGAATTTCATAATTCAAACTTACCGTGTCAGCATAGGACCTAAATAATGGTCATAAACTAACACTTTGAAATTAGTCCCGACCTAAAATAGGGTAGGACTAGGGCATGGGCGCCCAAACCCTCCCCCCTATTTTGAGCATGATTTATGTCAAGTGTACCCCTTAGGTCCCATTTGCCATGAAACTTTAGGGTTTTCTCATCGAGATGTCAAATTAACATGCAAGATGTCCTAAATGCATCCTAAAGGACCCGGGAGCTAAACCTTAAGAGGGAAAAGCCCCCAAGGGGACATTTTCTGACGTAACATGAATAACCAAGAAATATTCCCTCATCAGACCTTGTCTGAAATTTACTCAAGGTATCTTCATCCCTTTTTATAAAACATCTGCTTCCAAAAATTCTAAAATACTTCATAGATATAGGTCTACCTTTCCATAATTCATATGGAGTCTTATCATGATTTACTCTTAACTGACCTTTGTTAAAAATGTAAACAACAATATGAACTGCTTCCTTCCAATATCTATCAGACAATTTGGCTTCATTCAACATTGTTCTAGCCATTTCCTGGATAGTTCTACTTTTTCTCTCAACAACTCCATTTTGTTGTGGTGTCCTAGTTGTAGAAAAATGTCTTTTAATCCCATGCTTTTCATAGTACTGACCAAATTCATTAGAAGTGAATTCTCCACCCCTTTTGAAACTTAAGCATTTTATCCTTGACCCAATCTCATTCTCAACCATAGCCCTAAAGATTTTAAATCTTTCTAAATCTCGAGATATATCTTTAAGAAACGTTACCCATGTCATTCTTGAATAATCATCTATCAGCAACATGAAATACCTTTCTCCATTGATGCTTTTGGTTCTGGTTGGTCCACACAATTCTATATGTATCAATTCAAGAGGTTTTGAAGTTGAATATTCCTTTGTCTTGAAATTGACCCTTATTTGCTTCCCTTCTTGGCATTCTTTATAGAAAGTACTTTCTGGCTTGCCAATTCGAGGCATATGCCTGACTGCATTCTTCTTGTTGACCTTCACTAGATGGTCAAAGTTGATGTGGCCCATCGTTTTTTGCCATAACCAACTTTCATCATTTTTCCCTAACAAACATCTTGGACTTTTCACCTCCTTCAGATGGTATAGGTTGTTGTTTGTTCTATTTGCCCCAGCAACAAGTCTACTAGAGCTAGCTTGTCTTATCTCACATCCACTAGCATGAAATAACAAGTTATACCACTTGTCACACATCTAGCTAACATTGAGCAAATTATGTTGTAATCCCTCTAGATACAACATACCTTGAGCATTAGTTTTACCATTTATGCATAATGTGCCTTTTCCAGCTAACTTAGCAGTGGTGTTATCGCCAAACTTGACAGAACCACCATTTCATTTCTCCAATCTGGTGAACTTGCTCTTATCTTCAGTCATATGACTAGAGCATCCACTATCTATTACCCAAGGATTGCCTTGTCCTTTGGCATGAAAAGCTATTTGGACTAACATGGACTGTTCATTCTTCTTTTCTATCCAATGCCTTTTTGAACTTTTCTCCTTTTCCTCAGAAGGTTTTGTAGATTCTTTCTTCTGAGCAGGGAGTGCAGATTATTTCTTTTGACTTGCAGAGGATTGTGCAGGTCTTTTTTGTTTTTATATAGAAGCATGTGCAGGTCTATCTTGCCTTGGAGGAGTAAATCTCCTTTACTCATATCTAGAAGGTTGTATAAACACACTTCTACAAAACTTGGCAATATGCCCATAGTTGTTACAATTATAACAAATATCATTCATATCAACTAAATGGGCAAAAGGATTTATGCTAACAAAATCATGCCTATCCATTCTCCTAGGTCTAATTGTGCAATTTATTTCTTTATGTCCAAATTGATTACATGAAAAGTAGTACCCATAAAAAGCATAATTAAACCTAGTTTGACTTGCAAGTTGGTCCTTGAATCTCCTCCTTGGATTGTGGACTTTGATGAATCCATCATCCTCCTTTCTGAGATATCCAGTCTTCTTGTTTTTTTTGGATCCTTCAGGCTTCCTAGAAGCAACAACACTCTTTTTAGGATCTTTTGTCTTCTTAGGTTCAGTAGAGCTTGACTCACCTTTTTCTTCAACTACTTTTTGAAAGAGAGTAGCAGCTTTAATAGTCTTCTCTTCAGCATTCTTATTATCCTTGAAACTCTTATCTTCCACATATCCTAACCCAAGCATGTTGGAGAAGGACCTTTGACAACCAATCATTTCATCAAGAATTTCAGAGCTCTTCACAAACTTAAGGCTTCTATTTAATTGTATTTTACCTTTTCTAAGTCCTTCCTTATAGAGACAACTTCAGCCTCTAGTTTTTGACATTCTTCTAGTTTGATTTTCAAACTCAAACTAGTAACTTCCTCTATTCTCTTAGATTCTGCTAGCTGCAACTTCGAGCCTACTACAAGTTTTTCATCTTCTTCAATCTTTAACTTATATTTTTCATTTTGTTTTCTCTCATATTTTAAATCTTTTAAGGTAGAGATTAGTTCACCTTCTAAATTAACTTCACCCTCTTCTTCCTCATCAAAGTCTTCACAACAATCTTCTATAGGAGTATCTTCATTTTCTTTGATTTCAACAGTCATAAATGCAGTTTCATAATTTTCACTTGTAGAAGAATAGTCATCTGAAGAACTAATTTATTTGTCTACATATAGACTCTTTTTCTTCTTATTAAAGTTTCTCTTTTTATATTTAGAAACTTCTTGACTCCTAGAACTATCTCCCTTTTGATTTTCACCTAAGGGACATTTAGAGGCAAAATGACCAATCTTTCCACAATTAAAACATTTGAAAGGTAGTTTACCTTTATATTTGTCGGAGCCCTTCTTCAATTTTCTGACAAAATTTGCTTCTTCTTCACTTGAACTGATACTCGATTATGAATCTTCTTCAATCTGCTTGATTTTGGAAGTCTTGAATGCTGCTTCTTTCTTTGTTGAACTAGTATTCTTACTTTTCATCTCATATGCTGTGAGTAACCCAAATAATTCATCCATAGAAAGCTTATCCAGATCTTTTGCTTCCTCAACTGCAGGGACTTTAGAGTCATACCTCTGTGGAAGAGACCTTAGAACCTTCTTTACAACCACCTTATCTTTTACTTCCTCTCCAAGACCTATGATTGTATTCACTACCTCGTCTACCCTAATCATGTAATATGCAATATGCTCATCATATCTCATCTTTAGAACCTCAAATTTGCCTCTATGGGTTTGCAATTTTGCTTGCTTGACTTTATCACACCCTCATAGATGTTGTGCAGCTTATCCCATATGTCTTTGGTAGATTTACAATGCATGACTTTTAAAAATTATGTATTAGTTAGACCACACAATAAAGTGTTCTTTGCTTTGGCATTGTTTTCACAATCTTTCTTATTAGCTCCAGTAGGAGTAGTTGTTAGTGTTGTGTAGCCATCTAAAACTGACTGTCATACATCAAAATCAAGAGAGGTTAGATAAGTCTCCATTTTGATGCTCCAGAAAGCATAATTAGATCCATCAAATAATGGTGCTTTATTTGAAAAAGAACCCTCATGTCCTACCATATTGTTCTTGTGACCAGATCTTCTTTAAGTGGTTAAACTTTCTTCAAGGAACCCTAGGCTCTGATACCAATTGTTGAAAGAACAATAATACATTGAGAGGGGGGTGAATCGGTGTATGTTAATTTTTCACAAAATTAAACCAAGAGACAATAATCAAAAGCACACATAAATCACACAACACCAGATGTACGTGGAAAACCCTAAAAGGGAAAAAAACCATGGTGAGAATGTTGCTTGAGTCTACTACTCAAATCCAACCTCACAATAAGAGATTTTATAGATGTTTTGTAAGCACCAACTTATAGGTACATTGACACCCAAGAAAATGTTTTGAGGCACCAACCTTCAGGTACAATGTACACCTAATTGAGCACCAACCCCAAACTGAATAAAGAGGCACCAACCCCTAAATTTTTACAAATTCTTATATGTAGACAATGGTTCTTTTTTAACCTAAAGTACACATTTTCAATTCATATATTATGCTCTCCTTCTCCTCCTGGTGTTCTCATGAACACATCCTTCTTCACTCTATCACCTTTCAAACTGTGTTCTCATTAACACTGTCTCTCTTTTTCTCACTACACTTTGCCTGTGAACATTTGTATGTTTGTACAAACTTTTCACACTCTGCTTGTGAAAGAAAATGTTCAGTTTTGTAATCAACTGCCAAAACATTCATGATGACTATATAGTTTTTTTTTAACAACTACTTCCAAAACCAATTCTACCAGAAATAACAACAACCTCCTTTCGTTGGAATAACTACATCAATATCCATAGAAATAATTTCTGAAGCAATCTGCACTAGTTTTCAAAGAATTCATTATGTATGTGTGTTGTTTCTTAAGCAGTTAAAAGTAGCCTTCTCATGTTTCGCCTTCCGTTGGCAGTCAGGATTCTTGCATTTTGCCTTTCGACGGGAGTCGGGCTTCTCGCATTTTGCCTTTTGTCAGGAGTCAAGCTTTCGGTCTTCTGACTTCCATTTTGGAATGAATCAAAGAACCTCTTCGCTCTTTGATCTTTGATTTCCTTAGCTTTTTTAGATTTCACTCATTGGTCATTATTTCTTCAATCTTCCATCATGGAATGAGTCAAGGAGCAACTTTGCTCTCTGATCTCTGATCCCTAAACTAAATCAGATTTTGCACATCAGGGATTCTATCTTCTAACTTCCATATCAAAATAGGTCAAGGAATAGATCCAAACTCTAATCTCTGATTTCGTTACACTAAATTAGAGCTTTGTGATCTAGCCTTTCTTATTGAGCCTTTATTCTTTTCTTGACAAGGAGGAGTAAGGCTGAAACTCTGAACTCTGATGATCTCCAAAAAACAAGTAAACTACCCTCTGTCACCTAGTTAGCGAATCAGTGAAAATATGAACTCATGAACTAGTTTGCAAAACCTAAGTTTTGTTCATAACTAAAGCCTCTTTTCTTCAACCTTTCATTTTCAATGTCTCCTTCATTGTCGGCAAATCAACAAATTTCAAAACTTACAAACAAAACTTTTGCTAAGACTTAACACATTTTCTATCTTCTAAATCTTCATTGAAAGCATTTCTCCTTTCTCTTCTGTTGGCGAATCGGCAAAAAATGAAACTGGCATACTTGCTAGTTCTCGAACCAAACTTTTTGCTAACTAAAGCCTTAGTGTCTTCTGCTCGAACTTGCTATCTCTCTTGTCAGAGAATCAACGAAAAATGGAACTGGTGAACTTGCTAGTTCTCGAACCAAACTTTTTGCCAACTAAAGCCTTGGTGTCTTTTGCTTCCCTTTTGTCTTAGAAACTTTTGTTGTGTTACACTTCTTTGCTTCCATAGACACTGTAATAAGAACACTTCAACACATTCCTTTGACATCAATGACAACATTTCTAACAACCCTAATCATAATTATACTCATAATCTTAACCTTAAACTAAACCCTAATTGAAACCCTAACCCTAAGTAAAATTCTAACCCTTTCCCTAATTTAATTTTTAAACCTAATCTTAATCCTGATCGTAATTGTATCCTTAAACAGAACCCTGATTGTAACTCTAACCGTAACCCTACATCTAACCCTAACACTAATCCTAATCCTTATACTAATTTTAATCCTAACTATAATTGTAACCCTAACCCTAATTATAACAAAGCCCATAACCCTAATTTCATACCTAACCCTAACCCTAACCCTGATTATAACCCTAACCCTAAATATGACCCTAACACTAACCCTAATCCTAATTATAACTATAACCCTAACCTAATCCTTATTCTAACCCTAACCCTAAGTAAAATTCTAACCCTTATCCTAATTATATTTGTAAACCTAATTTTAAATTTTTTGATCATAATTATATCCTTAAACTAAACCCTAATTGTAACTCCAACCCTACTTGTAATTTGAACCCAAATTGTAACTATAACCCTAACCATAACCATAACCCTAACTATAACCCTAACCATAACCATAACTGTAACTTTAATCCTGACAATAATCTTAACCCTAACCATAACCATAACCCTAACCTTAATCCTAACTATAACCTTAACCCTAACCCTAACTCTGATTATAACCCTAACCATAATTCTAACCTAAAGGATAACCCTAATTCTACATTCAGATTGCACCAGTCATCTAATTTGCCTTAAGTTGTGTTTCCAAATGACAAACATCATGATTTCTATAAGTTTCCAAATGAGTTTTAGTTCTATTTTGATTTGAGTGCATTTTCTTGCCACTTAATTCAAGGAATCGACAAAGAATAGATTAAAAATTTGTTCTTATTTAAAGTTGGCTAAGAGCAATTAAAAGTTGTTTTAGAATTGCTTGGAATACTACATATAACTACATGCAGAGCGACAATATGCATATATTAGCACTAATAGAATGGCTTGAAATGGGCAGGGACACTATTTTGAAGAATGCATATCAACGAAATTGGAAGATAACCTTAACCCTGACCCGAACTCTAATTGTAACCCTAATCGTAATTATAACCATAATTGTAACCTAAAGGATAACCCTAATTCTATCTAAAACTCTAATTCTAACCCTAATCCTAATTCTACCCTACATTTGATTAAACCAACACTAACTGTAACCATAATGCTCAGCCCAATACTAACCTTAATTCTAACCTAAACCCTAAAACTATCCCTAAATCTAACACTAATTGTAACTATAACCCTGTACCTAATTATAATTATAATTGTAACCCTAAACCTAAATCAAATAGGATTACAAATATATAAGATACATGACTCTTCTTTTCAAATGTGTAATACACCTTATAGAATTTAAAAGTAGTGCATTTCATACTCTACTTTGATCTACTTTGCTCTATATGTTCTACTCTATTTTGTATGATCTGCTTTGTTCTATTTTATTATGTACATGCTCTACTATGTTCTTATGCTATGCTTTGCTCTATATGATTCAATTATGTGTATTCATATTAATAACAATGTGAAATCGAGTTGCCTATTTTTAGGTTTTTATTGAAAGGCTCAAAAAATAGTATAGTATTTTAATTAAAATACACAATCTACAATATACAATCACAATATAATATTTTAATATTGTATATTTTAATCAAAATATTAATATTATATTTTGATATAGTATTTTAATCAAAATATACAATATAAAGAGAAACTATATTAATATGTGGTATTTTTACTCAAAGGCTCAAGAAACTATCTTAATATATGCTCAAAATATATAATAAAAAATATGATTCCTATGAGTATAAGTAGAGTAATAAAAAATTTGAATACAAAGAGATATTAAAATTACAAATGACAAAATGGAGAGAAGATAATCAAGCATTCATGAACTCGGTAATAATCTTTGAACAATGAGAGACTGCACGCTTTCCAGGCTCCTGACGAAGACAAACCCTCACATCTTTGCTTTGTATGCTCTACTCTGTAATGCAAGAGGGTATTCCCTCTCTCTCAACACAAATCGTACAACTCAACACTCACACAACCAATGCCCATTCACTCAAAAAAATACCTTTGTAATACACATTCATATATAAAGCTTAGATGCAACATGTTCCAACATAAAATAGAGATACAAACAATTTAGCTTTCCTTCACCAAATTCATGATTGATCACAATAGTCTTTTTAAACAAAATGTCCAACAACTACACAAAATATACTCAAAGACCAAACATTACATACTCAACATATCTCCACTACTTATTCAATCTCTCCTCTTTACTCATATCTCATGCTGGGATGTCTCTGTTCTCTACACAATTCTACCTTTGCCAGACACTTCTCATTCTTGAGTACTATCTTCTCTCATAGCTAGTTACCTCTTCTATACTTTTCATCAATTTTTAGCACCAAATTCCCTTCCTTCTATCTTCCTAACCTATAGAATCAATCTCTTTTCATTATATGCTAGAGCAACCATCAAATGGTTTTTATTCTTTTCTTCTATGTTGGGCGCTCTGTGGCATTGAAACCTCTTCTGACCTTTTTTCCTTTTTAACAAAGAACAACCCAAAAATGGGCACCTTCCCCTATGACAAATTTTCCTTTGTTTTTATTTATTTATTTCTATTGCCTTCAAATAGGCATCTCATCAAATTCTAGTTCCCCCTCTCTCTCACAATCTTGGCGCTTTAGTTTGGAGGCTTTTCTTTCTTCTTGGCAACTACTCTTTCCTTTGCACCTTTCTTCTCTATTCTAGAATTAAATCTTTGATAGTGAATTACTTTCCTTTTCTGTTCAAAGCCACACACCTCTCAAAATCTTCATTCTACCTTTCACATCTTCCTTTCCTTGCTACGCAGCCTCCCCATACCTTTATTTAAAAAAAAAGCTGGCAACATTTTATATTGTGTCTCTTTTCTTATTTTCTGCATACTTCTTTATTTTCCCTGAGTTTTCTTTTACTTGCATGGTTGTGGAGAAATTTAAACAGCGACAAGTCTATTCAACTTATGCAGCTGGGTAGTGTCTTATAAATAAATTACGTACTTTTTTTAAATTGGTTTTGACAGCACTTAATTTCTCCAAAAGGAATTATCTTTGATGTTGAGTTTTTACTCCATCGAAACTACCCAAGTCATGGCCTCCAAATCAATGTATTTTGTAACATTTAGACTCACGTTGCTACATTCCTAACTTCTTGATGGAAATTTTCAAACAAATGAAAACAAAGTGCCCTACCTCCATTAGAATGATTCTGACTAACCATTGCGACAGGATGTGTGGAATCGGGTGCCGACAGGTGGAAAAACTCAAAATTCTCCATTTCACTTGAAAATTGGCGAGTAGGCTCAGAATGATGTCCCAAGGTCCCCTCCAAGAATGCCCCTACAAAAGGATTCTGCTCTAGCTCTTATGGATCTTTGGGAATAAATTTCACAAAACTCCCTATTATGCTCTGGTACGGCAAAAACTAAAAACTTGTGAATTTTGACTCGCCACTTACTCCAATAGCCAAGAGATGCCAAATGAAAACTAAATCACAACAAAAATGAAACCCAAACCTCACACTCTATTTTTGGTTGATGTTGATCACTAGTCCACCTAGATGCTCCTACATTAGACACGCTAGGTAAGAAGTTTGTGAGCATACACTCACAAACGTGGAGTTGAATGGTAGAACCATTCTTATAGATTGCAAGCAATCTACAAAGAACTCCATCATTGAAATGTGTGCACCAAAAATAATTTCTTTTTCCTCTTTTTCTAGCATCTCACTGGAACAAGATTCACGCTTCTCCAACAAACCTGCACTCTCTTCCTCCTTCCTCTTGTGGACTTGCATCCACCATGTACTATCCTCCTTCTCCAATGATCCTCTCCATTCCTATCCTCCTTCATGGGATCCATCCCACCATTATCAACTAGCCACCTCCACCAAACAAACTCACTACTCTTATCCTCTTTCATGGGTTTTGACCCACCAAAATCCGACCACCTCCACCAAATTCCCTCATCATACACATCACAATCTGCATCATATGCATACAAATTTGTCCCTACACCTTCATGGAAATCAACAAATTCCATTTTCTCTTCTTCACACTCCTCAACCCTCAACATTACAAACGAATGTAAGACAATATCATCACAAAAAGCAAACAAATTTACCTCCTCTTCCTTCGCTGCAATATTTCTTGTGTCATCTTCAACTGCAACCTTCATCATCTCATCCTTTTCTATGAGGTTTTTATCTACCCCATCTACTCTCATCATCATCATCATGTCATCAATTGTTATTCCAAGTTTTCCACTTGTAGCATCTCCTACATCCTCTTCACACAAACATGTAACAGCTGCATACAAGTCTGCATCTTCATTTGTTTTCTTCCCATCTATTTACAATTTCTTATCCAACTCAAGAACAAACAAACCCATATCAACTTCTTCTTCACAACATTTAGAAAAATTAGAAGTTACCTCTTCACTCTTAGCTGCCCCATTCATCTCCTTCAAGTGCTCACTCAAATGAAACAATTCTTCTATCCTCTCACTTTCTTCCTCAAGCAAATTATGCTCCTCTTCAACAGTCAAATCTACAACATCCTCATGGAAATGGAAATCTTCCATGTATCTACCTCCTTCATCTATATCTTTTATTGTATTCATCATTTGAAATAAATCAAACTCAAGATTATCAAATTGTACCTCATTTCTTTTCGTTGTTCCAATTTCTTTGCTCTCATTTTCTGCTGCACCATTAGGCTCTTCATGGTCTTCTATCCAATCTCCTAGCATTTAGTCTATTCTCTTCATCTCTTATTTCCATAGAAGATCATTCTCCTCTTCGCCCACTTGCTTGTCAAATCTAGGGCCTTCTACCTTTGTTATTTTGGCTACTATATCTGCTGCAACTTTCTGCTCTTCAGCTGCAAGTTTTTCACCTTCCGCTTCTACCTTTGTATCCTCCAAAGGATCTATTATTGCTATTTCTTCATCAATTTTATCTTCTTCATCTAAGTCTTTCAAAAGACATACCTCTGCTGCAAACTCTAATGCTTCCACTCTTTCATTTCTTCATGAATTACCTTTTCTCCACATCACTGTCCCACATATTCTATATCTTCCTATGGATCGTCCACCACTACAAATTCATGTTTTGCCTCTTCAAAAAGGCATGCTACAACTAAGCAATCTTTCGTCTTCCATTCTTTCCTCTCCTTATTTCTTCTCTTTTCTAATTTTATTTCAACTTGTAATGTATGGGCTGCTCCCATATGTTCTTCCCATGCCCCTTCTACCAGAGGGATGCAACTCTTCATCTTCTCCTTTGCAAGCTTGGTTGCAATCTCCTTTCTTCCCTCTCAATCCTTTTGTACAAGGATCTCCTGTTCTTCATTCTTCATATCCACTGCCACTTCTTTTCTCTTCTTTTCATATTTCTCTTTCATTCCATCTTCATGACATGTCTTCATTGCAAACTCATCCCTGTTGGCTTTGTCACATTGCATAGCTTCCAATTTGTCACACTTCTCCAACAAGCTGTCAATCCTTTCAATCTTTTATGTCATCTCCCTAAGGAATCCCTTCCTTTTGTATCTTCTCTAGCCATCCCATATGATTGGCTTCCACACATGTATTTTCATCTTGCTACAATCTTTTATATCCTCATTTACTTACCCTGCAACCAAATTCTCTCACCACTATCCTCTACCCAACAAGATGCTGGAAGATGCACCTCTCCAAGACCTCTTCTACCCACTTCCTCTTAGTGGAAGAAGTCTGCACACCTTCTACATACCTTCATCCCTGTTGGAGAACAACTAAAATGATTCTCACAGAATCAATTCTCTCTCGTGGCTTCACCACTTCAATCTTCACCACTCTTCACCCGCAGGTCCTGGTCCATACTCTACACTCTCAAGATCCCCTGCTTTGATACCACTTAATGTAAGATGGTATTCCTTCTCTCTCAGCACAAATCATACAACTCAACACTCACACAACCAATGCCCATTCACTAAAAAAAAATATCTTTGTAATACACATTCATATACAAAGCTTAGATGCAACATGTTCCAACATAAACCAGAGATACAAACAATTTAGCTTTCCTTCACCAAATTCATGATTGATCACAATATGCTTTTCAAACAAAATGTGCAACAACTATACAAAAATATAGTCAAAGACCAAACATTACATACTCAACATATCTCCACTACTTATTCAATCTCTCCTCCTTACTCATATCTCATGCTGGGATGTCTCTATTCTCTACACAATTCTACCTTTGCTAGGCACTATTCTCATTCCTGAGTGCTATCTCCTCTCATAGTTGGTTACCTCTTCTATACTTTTCATCAATTTGTAGCACCAAATTCCCTTCCTTCTATCTTTCTAACTTGCAACATCAATCCTTGTTGATTATATGTTGGAGCAACCATCAAATGGTTTTCATTCTTTTCTTCTATGTTGGGTGCTTTATGACATTGAAACCTCTTTTGACCTTTTTTCCTTTTTAACAAAGAACAACCCAAAAATGGGTGCCTTCCCCTATGAAAATTTTTCCTTTGTTTTTATTTATTTATTTTTATTGCCTTCAGATAAGCATCTCATTGAATTCCAGTGCCCCCTCTCTCTCACAATCTTGGCACTTCAGTTTGGAGGATTTTCTTTCTTCCTGGTAGCTACTATTTTCTTTGCACCTTTCTTCTTTGTTCTGGAATTAAATCTTTGATAGCAAATTACTTTCCTTTTCTATTCAAAGCCATGCACCTCTCAAAATCTTCATTTTGCTTTTTGACATCTTCCTTTCCTTGATACGCAGCATCCCTATACCTCTATTTAAAAAAACAAAACTAGCAACGTTTTATATTGTCTCTCTTTTCTTATTTTCTACATACTTCTTTATTTTCCCCGAGTTCTCTTTTACTTCCATTGTTGTGGAGAAATTTGAACAGCCACAAGTCTATTCGGCTTCTGTAGTCAGACAAAGTCTTATAAATAAATTACATCCTTTTTTTTATTGGTTCTGACAGCACTTGATTTCTCCAAAAGGAATTATCTTCGATGTTGAGTTTTTACTCCATCAAAACTACCCAAGTCATGGCCTCCAAATCAATGTATTTTACAAAGTTTAGACTCACATTGCTGCATTCCTAACTTCTTGATGGTATTTGTCAAACAAATGAAAACAAAGTGCCCTACCTCCATCAGAATGATTATGACTAACCGTTGCGATCGGATGTGTGGAATCAGGTGTCGACAGGCGGAAAAACTCAAAATTCCCTCTTTCACTTGAAAATTGGCGAGTAGGCTCAGAATGATGTCCCAAGGTCCCCTCCATAAATGCCCCTACAAAAGGATTCTACTCTAGCTCTTACGGATCTTTGGGAATAAATTTCACAAAACTGCCTATTATGCTCCGAACCTAAAGTACGACAAAAACTAAAAACTTGCAAATTTTGACTTGCCACTTACTCCAATAGCCAAGAGATGCCAAATGAAAATCAAATCACAACAAAAATGAAACCTAAACCTCACACTCTATTTTTGGTTGATGTTGATCGCTAGTCTGCTTGGATGCTCCTGCATCACTCTGTATGCCCCGGTCTGCTCTCTATGTTCTGTTTTGTATGCTCTAATTTTCTCTCTATACTTTGCTCTATATGCTCATGTTGAGGTGCATTTGTGGTGTTTGAAGTACATAATCTATTGATCTTGAATTTTCATCTTCAACATTAAAATCAGTATTAGCATTTGATTGATTAAGTTATTGTCTTTCTTCTCTTTCAGGGACACTGAGTTGTTGAGATGTTTTTGCATGACTCATTCTCTTCATATTTGGTTGTTGCCAATTTTGTAATTCCAATTGTTGAACTGTTATTTTAGCTCTATGTCTATGATATCTTTCTCTCAATCTCATTTCGTTGTATCCTTTGTTCTTTTTTTTTTTTTTGCATATGTCATTAGTTGGTGTTGTCGTATTCGATATTCCCTCTGATATATTCTTTGATATTCCCTTCGGTATTGTTTCCATTCCTCATTAGATTCAACATTCAACCTAGGTGGATCCATACCTACATAATAGTTGAAAACAAATATTTATAAGTCTAAAGTTATAATATCGACATTAATTTACAAAAATATTATGCCATTGGTATTTAATGTTCACATGATTACAAAGATTACACACTTTCAAGTTAAGTTGCAATAATTATGTTGAGAGATCAATACAGAGTATATTAATATCTATATGCTCTATGGTTCTATATTAATGTAGAGTATATTAATATGCTCTATAGTTGTATATTAATATAAAGTATATTTTAATATGCTCTATAGTTGTATATTTGTACATTAGAAGTTTGAACTTTAATTTTTTTAAAATATATTTATATTTATATTTATCAAAGCCATATTAACTCTAAGAGATAATAGGTGAACAAAGTAAAAGCAAGGTTACTAATTCAAAATAATGGGTTTTTGAGTAGAAGACATACACAATAGACATCACATTAAAGGAATGGTCAAACTATATTTACCATGATTCATGTCATGTGGAGCTGTATTTTGTGGTGTTAAAAGTACATGATTTATTGATCTTGAATGAGAGAGTTGTTTAGATGTTTGTTGACGACTATTTCTAATCATATTTGTTTCGTCTCTATTTTGAGATTCCAATTCTTGTACTATTACTTCTGCCCTTATTCTAGCCCTTCTTTGTCTGTTAGTTTAATTGTGTCTTCTTCTTTGTTCATCGCTTTGAACATCTGTCATTTGTTCTCGTTGTCGTCTACGACATTCTCTTTGATTGATACTCTCTGATATTGCTTCCTTTTCTCCTTCGATTCAAAATTCATTCTCATTCGCACCATAGCTAGAAAATAAATAATATTTAAAAATATATATTTATCAAGTTTAAACAATGCTATTGTAAGCTCTTGGCTACTATTTAAGTGATTTTCAAATTTTACTATAAATGATTATAAATATGACAATTGTATCGTAATCTGATATATTAAATATATTATACTAATAATATCATTAGAAGCAAGTGATGTATTATTATAAGAGGTATATAATCTATAATCTAATATTATCTTATTAGATTATATTATTATTATTTTATTATTAAAGTATAATTATATATTATTATTAAAGTATATTATTAATATGTTTCAATTCTATACATTGAGCATTATTTGGACCAATTTATTAGGATTGTCAAGAAACATGGTAATACATTAAACCTAGAATATTTGTAAAATTGCTATGTACAATATTTTTGTGTAATTCTTCAATAGTGTCCCTTGGATGACACCCTTCACAACTAATTTTAGTTGATTGACTTGATTAGTTTGATTGTATTAATTTGATTAATTGGAGATTTTCTTAACGCTTTACGACTTACATGATGAAGGGAATATGAAGGGAATCAGGGACATTAGTGTTAATTGTACATTGAGGTTTTTTAATATATACCATAGAAAAATAATAAGCAAAACATTTAATTCAAAACTATTAAATACCCTTTCAATTTATATATGTGAGAAGGAATATACAAAAGAGATATATAATATAGAATATAGATAAGAGCTATCTTTATATTTTGTTGTCCTTTACTATAGCATGTAATCTTGTGTCTTCAATTTCTTTAATGATTTTGTTGTAGTGTTCTGAAATAGATTTTGCTAATTTTTCAATAGGTGTTTCAACAAATCCATTTGAACTTGCAGATTAATTTGATAGTATTGGGCTTGTAACAGAGATTTCTGATTCATTTTGTGGAACATCCATAATTTCAATTTGCTAAGTATTATAAAACAATCAAATTAATATATATAAAAGTTTATAAGAAAATATTGAAGATGTAGATAGCATATGTAAATCATCAAGAAAAAAAAGTTGTAAATTTTCTAATTTAAATATACTTTTATAAAAAATATAAAATGATGTAATTAATGTCATGAATTTAAATAATAATTATTGGAATCAAATAATTTAAATGGTATAAATAGGTATATGATTTATTCTATCTAAATTAATGCATCACCAAATTAAAGACTTCATATAATCTACCAAGTATTTATAATTTATGTCGCCAATATATAATTTTAGATATTTGCAATTTTATTCTCCAAAACTCCTTAAGACATGGATTAAAACCCTAAATGTTGTCACTATAGAGTACAATTATTTTATATCCTACAACTATTAAAATTAAAACAAAATTAATTAGAGCGGGTAGACTCATCTAACAAATCAACAAATCTAGATATTGATAATTACATGTCACATTCTTAATTTATATAAAAACAAACTTGGTAATTTATTTTATTGAAGAACAACATCCATAAATATTCTATGTGGATGTTGTATAACTAAAGACTTATTATATAATATTTTTGGCAAGAAATTTGTGCAACTATAATTTATATATATTATATATAATTTGCTCTCAATTCCTTATTGTATACAATATTTTGATAGGAAATTTGTGCAACTATAATTTTTTTTAATGAATAAAAGCCTATATTACCATTTAGGTAAGTTTGATGTTCAAACATTTAAAAACAAAGGTGGGGTATGACAATGGTAATAGAATAATAAGTTATAATCCTATCAGACGAAAACATAAAATAATGTATGTTTGTATATGACATGCATATACCCTGCCCCTTATAAGTAATGGTTGAGTGTAACACATGAATAATTGTGAACAGATTGAAATGGAGCAATAGATGTCTCTGATGTACATTCTTATGGGTATTTATTGATTACTTGGGCTCTGTCAGGGGCTATTTTATTGTTTTGAGTAGGGAGGATACTATGGGGTAAAGTTGGGAGTGTGGGTGATATGCAATCAAACACAAACTCATATTCTATTCTATGAGAACTGTTCTATTTTAGATAGTTAAACTTCCTTCTTGTTGATGACTTTCTATGAGAACCATTCTTGATGACGGTCATATGGAAGAAGATATCTATCACTAGGGATTTTTTTAGTGGTGAATCTTTGTCAATTGGTGAATACTTCATATCTACCAATTGCAAATTGGTGAATACATTGCAACCGGCGGGGGGCCAATTCACTAGGATTTTTCAGATTTTCGATCAAATGTGTTTCAATTCGCCACCCAATTAATTTATGAGTCATTTATAATTAGTATTTTTGCCATGATATACTACGCATTTATAACGGTGATTCACCTAGAATTTCGGAGGCATGTTTTAATTCACCCACATATTCGCCAATAGCAATAAATGATTTACGTGTATGAGAACCAATTTCGCCAATACCATTATAACTCCATGCTAATACCAGGGCCATATTCACCTAGAAAATTACAACATATGTGTTTGATCGAAGTCCATTTCACCCAACATTTATAGGTGACCTATTAATAGTACACGAGATTCACCAAATTACTACACTACCATTTGAAAATCCAGCAGTATTTGCCAAATATGGATTGATATAAATGCATTTGAAACTCTAATTAATCCTTTACACATTTTGTTCAGCTTTAAGCTCTCAAATCCTTGAGTCATTTCAGATCATAGAGAAGTTATAGTTATAGGCATTGGTGAGTCACTAAAAGGTAAGTGATCATTTCTTTACTGTGTAATAATATAAGATTCATGTTGATTATTTATGTATTTGTTTGGTTTCATTGTTACAAATGACATTGAGTAGGAGTTAGGACTAGAGCGATATCTTAATCTAAGACCTAGGGATCTATATTCTATCATCTATGATTCCTTCTTCAACAAAATGTCATTTTTTATGTAGCTTTTAATTCGTGAGAGATGTCAAGCAAGAAGTAGGTTGAGGGTGGTGAAGGGAGGTCATCAAAATGGAGAAACATAAAGTCATACTTTGGCAATGTTGGCGGTCCATCTGATGGAACTACAACATCAGAACCTATACCATCTATTGACTTGGATCACAATGTCACAGATGATATTCCAAGGAATACCCAAGGTTGCAGGAATGATGGCAATGCCAAAAATGATGTTCTAGGGAATACCCAAGGTAGCAGGAATGATGACAATGTCACAGATGATGTTCCATGGAATATCCAAGGTAGCAAGAATTATGACAATGCCATAAATGATGTTCCAGGGAATACACAAGGTAGCGGGAATGATGAGAATGCCACATATGATGTTCCAGGGAATACCCAAGGTAGCGAGAAAGATAATATGAATAAATCAAACTCAATAAATGATAATGAAGTTAATGAAGTTATAGAAGTCAATGAAGATGAAGATTCTACAAATACACACAAGGGGAAAAGAAAAGCGCCCATATAAAAAAAGGGGTGTGAGTGGGATATGTTAAGGAATTTTCAAATTGATTGGGTGTCAAAGTACCCATTCATTGAACTGGTGGAGAATGCAAAAAAAGATGAACCTCCCACATAATGCAAGTGTAAGATTTGTAGTTGGAAATATTGCAAGGATGAGAGGATGCAGCTAAAAATGACACCATAGAAAAACATATTGGTAAAGTTTATGAAAAACACATCATAGATGGATAGGAAAAATCAGTGATAAGATGGAAAATAAAGGAACAAAGTCTTCGTGTAAAGAATGCCTTTGAATATGATGTGCATATGCAAAGAAAGGTGAAGATTCATGCAGGTGGAGATTCAATTGAATCTCAATTTGGAAAGATGATGGGAGAATTACAAATGGTAAAAATTATTTAGTTGGGTGTTGTTTTTCATATTTTGACCAAAGGGTGTCCTATGACAAACTACCTAGAATATAATAGTTTATTATCTTTTATGGGCATTCCTAACTTTCCTAACACACAATGGTTAATAGATAATGGATGGGAATGGGCAAGTTGTCTTGCTGAGGTGGAAAAACATGATTTACAGGAAAAAATAAAAGAGTCAACTTTTATTGCATTATCTCTAGATGAAGTTACAACAATAGATAATACTTCTTGGGTATGTATGCATGTGTATACTTGTTATGGAGTAAAAAGTGGACACGTCTTTTTACTTCCTTGTTTAGCTCGTAGGTCCCTGTGATTACATTATACATTCTAAATATTCATCCCGATGCAAAATTCATTGAAACCAATGTAAATTGGGAAAAAGGGGCCCATATTTAATCTTACCCCAGACCAAAAAGGAGCCTCAAGACTTGGGCGCCACGGCCCAAGTCTTCCCTGATTGGTTGAGGCAAATTTAATTGCATGTCAGCTTAGGACATTTAAAAAGGTTTATCCTTGTTGACTCTTTTGGTTTAATTTGATGAATGTTAGCGGAAAAGCGTATATAATCATGTTTTTCAATTCATTATGAACCTAGATAAAGATATCCAACTTGAAGCATTGGAATAAAGAGCATTCAAAGCATTCATTGTGATTCTAGATCATATTTGTGTTGATATTGTTTGTGTTGTTGCAGGTTTGAAGTTATCATATATCTCTCCTTATGAGTTGAAGGTCATTCATCCTCCTAAGGGTTTCATCACATAGGTGATATCATTATTGTTCATCATCATTTGATTCATCATATTGATTTTTTGTTTAGCCTCTACCCTACAAAGGCACACTCTCTTTATCTATCAACGGTGTTGGGAAGCTTGAATGCTATATCAGGATTTGACTGAGGCAAGTCCCTAAACACCATTATTAGAATAAACAAACAATCTCTAATCCAATTGTTAATCATCAAAGCATCAAGATATGATATCAATTGGTGAGATACAAGGCTTTGACTACTACAAAATAGAAATCTAAAAATTGTATGCAAATCTGAAAATAACTTTGCTCAATCCTTGAAATACCATGAAGAGATTCAACTTCTTTATGATGCTAAAATTAGCCACTCTAACATGCTTGATAAAACCACATTAGATGAACTTATAATAGCAATAACATCACCATAAGATAGCAACAATAAAGAGGCACAAATCAACAACATAAGAATGCAAGATCTCATAACACAAGGTAGCAATGCAACAGAAGAATAAACACATAACACAGTGTTTACGTGGAGAAACCCTTGCGGGAAAAAACTCCACCAAGAAGAGAGGATCAAGTTGTATTATCTTCAAAATAAGATTACAATACATCCACTTCCAATCTCCTCTTCACTCTTCAATCCAACAGCACCTGTGTACCTGTAAACTGAGATGTGCAACACATACATGGCATTGTACTTATAGAAGTATTTTACTCCTAAAACAAGGAGTCCATTTTCTCTCACCTAGGAATCTTCATCATGCAATATTCAATGACTTCTTACAAGCTCATAACACTTGTCAAGAGTCAACCATGCAACCTTGGGCATCCATGAACAAGATTAGACTCTTGTGGGGTAGTAAATGCAGTCATAACCATCATATATTCTGTTATAACACCCCCCAAATAGCATCTTCCTAATATGGGCACCTAGAGCCAAGAATAACAACTTACAACTAATAATTATCTATCATAAGTTGTCATATTGTCATAGAATCCTATGACAACTTGCAGCTATCATAGATTCTCTTACATGCACTCAACAACTTTATGACGTGTTCCATACATGCCAAAAATAGCCGATTCCTCCAAGGTGGTGCCTACCCTCAATTACCCTTGATATTTACAATTACCAACCATAAAATGTTGCTCCATAATTACCACTGGTAACTCTGAAACTTACCAATGTAGTAACTCCGTAATTACTGCCCCCGATAATTAATTTTTACCATTGCTGGTGAAACTTGTACATCTCCTTATGGGTAATTAAAAATTACAAATAATACATCGAATAATACAATATTGGGATTTACAAGGTTAATGGCACCTTATCCCAACATTCTCCCACTTGACATTATACATTGTAAATCAACCCATAGGAAATATCAATCAAGGGAAAAACATCCCTTAGCCAACCATGTACCATTGATTCTTCAACATGCTTTTGTGCTCCAATAAGATAACTACAAAAGCAACCATGATAACCACCATTCCAAGCAAGAAATCTTCACATCATATTACCCATGCTGGGACAATAAACATGCCAAGGTGAAACATATCAACTATCACTGAAACCTACACCAATCTATACATGAATACAAGCATCAAATCTAAATGATAACAAATGACTCTGAGTGTCTGCCACACTCATACCAAATTGGAATAGAAACCATAGAAAGTTGCTAGCTCATCCAAACTATCCATACCTCAAAGCAAGGTAAACAAACTATCATAGGTAGAACTTCATGTTGTCAACTTAACAACCCAAATCTACAAACAAGTCCCTGTATATCCACCATCCTGCAAAAGAAGACTCCAAGGTAATAACACACATAGACATGCGATAAAAAAACTCTGAAGTAACTCACTACAATAAAGTGTAACTAGTCCAAGAGAGGTGCTACTCCCATACATAACACATATACCTTCTAGAACTCCCATTGCATAGGTAATGTCAAATCTAAAAACAAGATCACAACATTAACAAGTCCTCCTATAGCACTTCACACAGAGGATGTGACTAACTCCTCTATCATAGTGTCAAAGAAGCATACAATGATATGAAAAATACATCTCTCATTACCAATCCAAATAACTCTCCCAAGTCCCCCAAACCAATGAAGAAAGAGATCAAAGAGCTACCAAACTGTTGCCAAAAAACAATGAAGTACAAACAACAACATATGACTCCATTCAAAACCTCAACTCCATTAATATAAGAACCTTCAAGAAGAAAACAATATACTAGAAAAGAGAGAACCTACAAATCAAATTGTGTCCTTATACCATACTAACATGTGCCAAACTGTGTAAAGTAAGATCTCCTTCAACACTTCCAAACTAAAAGGATATCAACATCTAACCATTCAACTTATAATGAAACATGGTAGCAATAGATGTAAACCTCTCACAGAAAGTAGATCAAACTAACCAAACATTCCCACAGCATAAGGGAATATACCCAAAGCGACTAACCATCTCCTGTACCTCTTCTACCAAAACCTCAAAATTAACCTAAGTTCAAAATTATAAGGAGAATAATCGAAATACATAATGTGAGGCCGATTATTTCACCTCCCTTATTTTGATCAATTATGCTATTTTGTGATGACATTATTAGACCTTTAGTGACTATGATTTTATTATGAAGACTTGTTTTTTATCTCCTGATTATGATAGGACTTTGATTTGACATATGTGATTTGATTCGATCATAGTGGATGATATTTTGTGATTTGACACATGGGATATATTAGATGATATTTCGTGATGAGTTTCTAATTAATTATGTGATGTCGACTATTTGACATATGATTTAAAATGTAGTTTAAATTGGAGTTATATATTGATGATTATTGATGTATTCGAATTGCATGAATTTAATTCCAGTTGCTTCGGCTATGATTTCCATGATATGACTGACACTTGATCGAGATGTGCAGGTTTCACATTCCCTAGCCACAGGAAAATCGGAGGTAGAATTCACACTATGTTATCCCCTGTAAATTGTTGCATTCCCAAGAGGGATAAGGATCACGTTTGAATTTGAATGATGATTTAAGTACATGATTTAATTTGGTTATTTCAGCCTTAGTACCCCCTTGTCTATTTATTTAATAATGAGTGTTGTATAATTTTACTTGATTTACATCACTTGGTATTTATTTTATTTTGAGGCCATTTAAATGTGATTTTTAACCCCCTTTGTGAACCCTAGAGTCCCAAAAGCTACCCTAGGTGGTTACCCTTGAGTCTAGGGTCAACTTGGACTATCTAACCCTAGATTTGACTCAGGTTTGGTCACTCTAAACCTTGGTTTGGTAAAAGTGACGAAAATTTGAAATAAGGGAAGTGGGAGATGAGTCATGCCTTGGGAAAGACTCATCTCCCTTCCCAAAGTTTGGGAACCCTTTCCCAAGGAAGACTTGGGAGGTCTCCAAGACTCCCAAGTGTGTGGGAGCTTCCCCCAAGACTCTCACACACGTGTGAGAGCATCTTGGAGGAAGATGGCTCCTTGAGAGAATGAGAGAATGCCATATGGCATCCCTTATCCTCTTGAAGGTGTGAGTGGGATTGCCACCTCACCACTTGTCCTGTCACACATGTGTGAGAGCACAAGTGGATAAGGTGAGGATTGAGAGGGAATGAGAGGATGACACTTGTCATCCTCACACTTCCTCTCCCTTGCAAGTGGCATGGGAGGAGGAAGGAGAAGGTGACAAGTGTCACCTTCTCATTCCTCAAGGCCAAATTCATGGCCTAGATTACTCCTCTTGTTGAGAAGTGTGGGGTTCTTCAATTTTCATTCTTATTTGTTATTTTTGGAGGAGTTTGGGAGAGTTAGAGTATTGCTTGAAGGATTGGAAGGCTTGGGAAGGCTTGGAGCTCTTCACCAACTTGCTTCCATCCTCTTAACTTGTTTTCTCACCCTAGCTTATTTAATGTGTTGTGTTATAGTTTTTGGTTGTTTTGTTGTTGCATTGTTTTGTTTTGTTGGGATGGGGGTTATGGTGAGAGCACCTCCAATGGAGGTAATGTTCAACTTGTATGGGTAGGGGAAATGAACCTCCTTGAGGTCTCTCCCACACTATGTATTTATGCCTTGAGGGCTTTTATTTTGTTGAGAAGGTTATTGAATGCCAAGAGTGCCATGGAGGTCATTCTTGTGATATTGTGGAGAGTGGAGTTTTGGAGATTTTATATGGCTTGAGGCCATGAGCTTGACATTTTATCATTTGGGAGCCCTTTGAAGTTGAGGGGTCCATTCCCTACCCTCACCAACTCATTCTTATGGGTAGAGTTTTGTGTTAAACCTATGGGCTGTTTGTGTTGTTGTGTTTGATATTCTTGTGGTGGATTGTTATACCTGTGTGAATCCCTACCTCCCTAGCTCGAGGGTGACTCACTTGCGAGTCTACGGTAGGGAGGAGAGCTTTCGAAGTGGCTGGTTTTGTTGTTCTTGTTGTTGAGTTCATGTGCAGGTTTTGAGTGGAGAAATGAAGTTGAGAGGAGTGCTTTTTGGGGACCATATAGTTCTTTGTGTTCATTGTTGGAGCCATGGCCAATATGGCCTTATTGTATTTATTTGACTAGTTTTAGATTTATGAAGTTGGCTGTCAAAGGTTGTGTAGTGCAAATAATGTCTTCAAATTATTTAAATGCTGTTCGTTTTTCCTATGATGTGAGTTAAGAATTAAGTATTACATGAGAAATAAATTTATATTTTCTGTCATTATTGTTTTCAAAAGACAAGAAGTATGCATGTGTTATGATGTTGCTGTTTAGATTTTGTTGTAGATAAAAGAAGGAAATGCATTTTCTGTTTTGTGTAATGTTTAAAAAAAAAAAGGGGAATATAATATAAGGGTGTTAGTAAATAAATATTATGACAGGAGGGATAGATAAAGTTTGGGCATAGTTTTTTTTTGTCATTTTGAAGTTCAAAATATTCATTTCTGAAGAAAAGTTAGATGAGAAGGATAGTAGTCTTTCTTTTGTATTTACAACAATGTTTTGGAAAAATGAATGCTGTGAGAGCTTGTAAATTCTGTTTTTCTTTATCTGCCCTTCTTTTAACCTATCAATGTATCTGGTTGTCTTCTTTTATGTTTTCCAAAAAGTATAAAATGCTGTTTACATTATTTTCCTTGCCACTGTGTATATACGGTTAACATAGAAGAGAAATTTTAAACTACTTGTTGGGCCGAATACATATATTGCTCATTTAAAAAAAAAAGAGATATATATGCTGTGATTTTCTTTTTACAGGCTGTGAATACTTGAAATATATATTTTTATATATATACATATATATTTATATATATATATGTGTGTGTGTGTGTATACACATACATACATACATATATATATATATATGCCTCCTCCCCCACACCCCCCCCAACATCCTTCAGCCACCGCTGCGCAGTCACACCCCTTCCAAACTCCCATCGTCGTAGTCGACCTCCCCAACAACTTCCGCAGTGGTCGGTACCTTCGCCACTCCACTCCACAGTCCCTCGCCACCAGCCTTCCCCAACAGCGCCGCCCGCAATCTGGAACCGCCACTCCCTCCACCGCTCCCCTTGCTGCCACTCCACAACCCCTTTGGCACCGCCACCACTCTTTTCCCTCCACCTTTTTGCTGCCTCTCCATCATCGGCGGCCCTCTGGTCAAACGACCCTGCAGCCCATTACTCAGTTGTTCACTGCCAGTAATGAGCTCAATGGCATCAATAAATATATGTGGATTAAAAAATATATATACAGTAACACTAATGCTGTGCTTACCATCCAGATACTTCCATGGCCTCCATTGTGGCCTCCATGGTTTTCTCAAAACCCTACCTGCACACAAGAAGGAAAAGAAATGAGAGAATGAGTTAGGGCAACTAATGAGATATCATTAGAATAAGATTAGGGCATCTTGTATAACAATATTAAAATAGGGATTAGGGGTGTTTTACTTTTAGGAAACAATTATATTTTTCTTTTATTGGGAGTATTTCATATTTGAGGGGATTTGATTTATTCTATTATTTTGTTTGTGAATCTTCTTTTCTTGCCATGTATCTTATTTCTTTGGTCTTACTCTATTATTAATATTGTAGTTGTATTATTTGAATTTTACTTATTTCGTTTGCCTTGTGATTGCATTTTTTTGGGAAGCTAATCTTGTCTAAAGTAGGGAGAGATTTCTTTTCCTTGCTTTTAAAATTCATTTTTTTGTTGAGAATTTATTCTATCTCCTTCTTTGGGTTTAGCCATTTTTTTTAACAATTTTATAATTGATCTATTTTATCCTTATTTTACGGGGAGAGTTATTTAAACTCTCCCCCTCCCTCAATTAAATTTTGAGTTAGTTATTAAATATAATTGCTAAATTGTATTTAATAACAAACTTAATTTTCTTCTTAGACTGTTTGACGTCGTGTCATTTAACTTTATCTTATTAATTTATATTTAAATCATTTTTGAATTTATTCTTTAGTTTGATTTAATTTTATTATTAATTTTTACTTAATTCCCTAAGGGGGATTTATTTCAAATTTTACTTGCGTTTATCGAAAATGTGTTATACTGCCGAAATTATGCTAGATTTTTAGGGTTAATTTTATGCATTGTTTAATTTATTTCATTCCATCTTTCCACTTGAATCATGCGCCATATTACCATATTATTAAATCACCTTTCGGTCTAGTTCTATTAAGGTTCGATGTTGGCGGATTCCTCTTCACACCTAGGAAACTAGGGCCCAGATTTGAAACAGTCTAACCCTAGAAGCGACACACTTCGTGTCGCATACCCCCTAGATGGTTCACCATCACGGTTACGTTGACATGTCTACGTCCTTGCGTATTGCCACCGAGCAAGCAGACGCGTGCGAGGGGGCCTAGGGATAGGTAGAAAAGTTTTTCGTAGTTCGTGTCATGACCACATGGCAAATGTGGACATGACACGTATGTTTGTGTGTCGTGACCGCATGGGAAATGCGGGCATGACACATAAAATCATGCATCTACTTCTCAACAAGCCCTCAGAACTCAACTTCAAGACTAATGCACAAGAGAAGATAAGATGCATATAAAGAATGCATCTAATAATTAGGTGGGCAATACCTCTTAGAATATTCACCTACTAAGTAGATCGAGAGTGGGATATAAGATTGTCCCATGCATATAACACCAAGCAATATAAGCTTTCAATAAAGACAACATTCTCATCAGGTCTATGATGGACTCACATCTATTTCCAGGTGTAGGCTCCCCAGTCTTTATTGTTGAAAAACTTTTATAACAAGTAACCATTCCAACACATATCTCTTAAGTACAAGAGATTTCCAACCTAACCCAAGTCTTTCTAGTATCCATGAGCACCCATCAATCAATCCATGCCAACTTCAAATGCAACCTGCAAAGTCATGAAGCTCCAAGCAAATGATTAATACTCAAAACCAAAGAGAACTACATCCTCTCCAAAGGAAGAACAATAACACTTTTACCAAAGACTCTAAGGGTCCTCCATGAAACAAGATGTTAAAACCTCTTCAAATCACATGAAGATAACCATATCTTGCCAAAGCTCCCACTAAACCATGATACTGAGATATACATGGAAACAAGATAAACATCAAACCATCACTATCAAAAGCTCCCACTGAAACATGTAACCAAGCTATCCATGACATTGTGATAGCCATATCCTAAATGAAAATCATTCATGGCCTTAACACAATCAAAGAATCCCACTGTAACGACAACAACTCCCAAAAGGTCAAGTAAACCATAATCTCCAAGCCAAGAAGATAGAACACACTATGTAACTGCATAAAACTCCCACTGAAAGTGATACTAAGTTGTATACATGGTATCATGACCTACATCATTACCAAAAATCCACTAAAAGTGAACGGAGCTTTTCACGCACCATAACTTACTGCTATAGATTCTAATGAACAACTATATCAGGTACTCCAAACCATCCTTTTGTCTCACTGTAATAAACATACCAATGTAATCAAGGTGACCAAGAAGAAGTCAACCAAACAGAATCCCCATCAGATAATTTTCAAGATCTGCACTCATGCAACATCTCAAAGTAGAAAAACATGGTCAGTGCTCCAATCTCAAATAACTGAAAAATAGATTCAACCCCACATCAGTAACATGCAGAACACAGATAACTAGGTATAACATGTCGATTTCCAATACTTAAACACGAGGATCAATGCTAGACCTGATTTGCCAAACAAATCCACATAAGAGTAAGTACAGATCTTAAGAACCCATCAAGCAGCCCTGTAAATCTGTAATCGTTTCAATCCATAATACTCTAAGAGTCTAAATACAATCTTTCCACGGATCTACAAACCACAAATTTTAGTTAACATGTAAAACCTGCAAAACCATCTCTCTATGAATCTAAAATCACTTAAATATCTAGACATTCACACCATATATGTCATCTGAAATAATGAAATATCACAGATCTACTATCCCACAACTTTTTGGAACAAGAAAACTATAAAACCTACATATACGAAGTGACATGAATATGAAAAAGGAGAAACCAGGTTGTTCAAGATTTTCCATATCATTGAAATACCAACTCCACAACCTACATGCAACTAGTGAAAAATCATCCAGTGCTTTCATGTAACCAAGGGCTAAAACCATGAATCCAACATAAGCACTCCATACTATAGTCCAAAAAATAAATGTTCTTCCATGTGACTAGGGCACCAAAAGTAACCATCCAACATGAACACCCATTCACTTCACATGACCACAATGTAAAGGAACATAACCACATGCAAGAGGATACTCACATATTGCCAAATTGGAGCTCCAGGTCACCACCCTGTAAGGAATAAACACATAACCAACTCCATGAAGATCCATAACCCTGAGCCTCAAGAGCCCAATGTAGATTCCATTGACAATATCCATCCGAAAGTTAGCTACCATGGTTTCCAATCTCAGAGATCTACAAAACAATGCCAACATACAGAACATCCACTACAACCCAAAAAGCTCCAACATTCTATAGTTCCTTCCAACAAATTCACAATCTTTACAAGCTAAATTCAAACATGGAGGAATACCCAAAACCAAATTACCATGAATCCATCACATGCAAGCAACATGCAAGTACATGCAACTCACATGCAAGCACATGTAACTCACATGCAAGCACATGCAAACACATACAAGCACATGCAAGCAACATGCAACTCACATGCAAGAACATGCAAGCACATACAAGTACATGCAAGCCATGGAACAACCTTAAGCTCTGATACCAATTGTTGGACAATCTCTAATCCAATTGTTAATCATCAAAGCATCAAGATACGATACCAATTGGTGATATACAAGGCTTTGACTACTACAAAATAGAAATCTGAAAATTGTATGCAAATATGAAAATAACTTTGCTCAATCCTTGAAATACCATGAAGAGATTCAACTTCTTTATGATGCTAAAATCAGCCTCTAACATGCTTGATAAAACCACCTTAGATGAACCTATAACAACAATAACATCACCATAAGATAGTAGCAACAAAGAGGCACAAATCAACAAAATAAGAATGCAAGATCTCACAACACAAGGTAGCAATGGAACAAAACAATAAACACATAACACAGTGTTTATGTGGAGAAACCCTTGCGGGAAAAAAACTCCACCAAGAAGAGAGGCTCAAGTTGTATTATCTTCAAAACAAGATTACAATACATACACCTTCCAATCTCCTCTTCACTCTTCAATCCAGCAGCACCTATGTACCTATAAACTGAGATTGCAACACATACATGGCATTGTACTTATAGAAGTATTTTACTCCTAAAATAAGGCGTCCATTTTCTCTCACCTAGGAATCTTCATCACGCAACATTCAATGACTTCTTACAAACTCATAACACTTGTCAAGAGTCAACCATGCAACCTTAGGCATCCATGGACAAGAATAGACTCTTATGGGGTAGTAAATGTAGTCATAACCATCATATATTCTGTCATAACACCCTCCAACTAGCATCTTCCCAATATGGGCACCTAGAGCCAAGAATAGCAACTTACAACTAATAATTATCCATCATAAGTTGTCATATTGTCATAGAATCTTATGACAACTTGCAACTATCATAGATTCTCTTACATGCACTCAAACAAATTTATGACATGTGTCATACATGCCAAAAATAGTTGATTCCTCCAAGGTGGCGCCTACCCTCAATTACTCTTGATATTTACAATTACTAACCATAAAATGTTGCTCCATATTTACCGCCAGTAACTCCAAAACTTACCAATGTAGTAACTTCATGATTACTGCCCCCGGTAATTAATTTTTACCACTACCAGTGAAACTTGTACATCACCTTATGGGTAATTACAAATTATAAATAATACATGGAATAATACAATATTGGGATTTACAAGGTTAATGGCACCTTATCCCAACAACCATAACCCCCAAACCCCCTCTCTTCTTCTTATGTACAGGTTACAGGTGCGAGATCCAGAATTTATATGAAGATATAGGAAGACTAAGCAAGGATTGGGGTTTTGGGATCCAATAATAGTTCATGAATATTCCTTTGTGCAAGACTTGGGTAGTGGCACCCTAGTCTTTCTACCCTTGCTAACTCTAGATTTGGCATCAACATAGTCTCTGTAGCATTTCTCTAGTTTGCAGTTTCTAAAGATTCAACCTTTCAAGACTTGGGCAATCCTGAAATAGTCCTCTGACATCTCTGCTTCTGGGACATAGGTGTCAACATCTTCCTAATTCTTCCTATGCAACAATTGGTTTCTAGAGATTTGCTGTACATCTTTTGTTTTAATCAGATCATCATAGAACTAGGGTTTTATGCATCATTGACCTAGGGTTTGATAAAAAGTCTTGATTAAATATGATCTTTCTATAGTACTCTTAAGTACAAGATCTATAGCTAAGTCCACCTGCATTTATTAGTGATTTGGCTCAGTCTTGTCCTTGAATGTTTTTGTGAAAGAGGGTTTGATCTAGTGTGCATGCTAGTTGTCATCATTCATCTTTTTCATATTTAACATTTTGGTGAACCCGTAGCTTTGAGCATTTGCATCTTGCTGAGAGTTCAAATCAGATCTTGCATTGATTTATAGCATATTTTTCATTAATCATTTGAAAATCTTGCATCATTTCATATCATTGGTGTGAAAATTCATAGTTTTGCAATTACACATTGTGTATTTCAACAAGCATAAATACCTTAATATTTATAATCTTATTGATCCTATTCTTGGTTAGTGCATTGAGTGTTATAAGACCTTGTATGAGTTGTATAACCCGCTGCCCTAACACCAACACCTTGGTAAGAAGAAGTTGTAGACTAATGGGTTCTAGTGCATTCAATAGCAATGATATGCAAATATCAGAAAATCCATTACACAACTACTTTACTAAAGATAAATCAACATCTTCGTAAGATATCATAAACACCAACATGTTGGAAGAACAAACACTTCATGATTCTAAATATGTGATTGACATAGTTACACATGTGCTTGAAGATCAACTCAAGAAGTTAGACAAGCAACTAGCTGATTTCCAACAAATTGTAGGAGGTGCACATCTAGCTCAAGAAGTGATACCTCTTGTCAATGGTATAAAAGGATTATTAAAAGAAGAACAAGAAGGTGTTGACATGCTCCATGGAATAGCCCACATAGTGGATCATAACATTATGTTAGTGGCTAGCCACATGAATGTCATAGAAATGTGTCACCACCGAAGTATATAAGGTCACAAGTATTGGCACCCATACCGGCTATTGGAATATCCATTTTTACACCATCAATTCTCACCACTAATGCACAATCTTGTATTAATGCTACTACCATGGGAACATCTACTGGAAACAATTACAAAGCTGTAGCATTTAATTATCAAAACTTAGCACATCTTGTATCCATACCCATGAA
Source organism: Cunninghamia lanceolata (assembly GCA_027924645.1). Classification (NCBI taxonomy): domain Eukaryota; kingdom Viridiplantae; phylum Streptophyta; class Pinopsida; order Cupressales; family Cupressaceae; genus Cunninghamia; species Cunninghamia lanceolata. The sequence continues at coordinate 5,615,357 of BSBN01001215.1, forward strand.
TAATTATTCTCAACCACCCATCACTTCCACTTTACCAACCACCTCTCAATTTTATGACTACAACATCAAATACTCTTGTCTCAAATCCTCAAGCCACATCACCTAATGATGTGTTCTGTAACCAACTTTTGCAAAGTATGACATCCTTGTAGTAAAAAGTGACAAACCTGACTAAAGCTTCCTCTCAACCAAATATACCAACATATCATGCTCACAATCCTTTATCTTATACAATCCTAAGAGCTCAAATGCCTAACAAATTTAAGACTCCCTGCTTTGAAAAGTACAATGGTAAAGGTGATCCTAATACTCATGTGGCAGAATTCACAATAATGTGTAGTGATTTCTTCTTTGATGAGTTGTTGTTAGCAAAAATCTTTCCTCTTTCTCTCAAAGAGACCACTTTGGAATGGTTTTTCTCTCTACCTCCTAATTCAATACATTCCTTCTCACATCTAGTTGATCAATTCTTGCAACATTTTCAAGCAAACATTGGACCTTCTATCTCATTGATTGATTTGGTCCATTGTAAACATGGTCCGAAAGAAAAATTAATGGAATTAATCAGTAGATATCAAGCTCTCTTTGTGCAAATACATTATTCAATTATAGATGAAGATGTTAAAAATATTCATTATGAATCTACAACCAAACATACATGATGAAATATTGTTGATGAAATATAGTTCATTTCAACATCTATGCATAGCTCTTCGAGATTACCAACTTTCAGCTAGTCAATATGAGAATCATAACTCACCGACTCCAGTTAGTCAATCCACAACTATAACATCTCAACATTCATTTAAGAAGCATAATAGTAATTTCATCAAGATCAATGGGCAACATTTGAATAATTTTCAATCACAAGTGTCCGCCATTACAAAACCTAATTAGACACCATTTCAATTTGGGCAACAATAGAGACAGTTTACTCCATTATCAGATTCTCTCCATTTGATAATGAATCAAGCAGTAAACAACAATCTTTTGAAGCTTCCTCTTGCTCATCTACTAGAGAGTAGCAAGATGCAAGGACCTTCATTTGATGCTAATGCCTATTGTCATTATAATCACTCGGCAAGGCATGACATTGAAATATGTATGCATCTTAAACATGAAATTCAAGACCTCATTGATTCTAACATAATACAAGTGACTGGTGTGAATGATAATGGAAATAAGTTGGTAGCCCCTTCGAATCAAAATCTGCAAATCTTCACTAGTCCCTTTCCTAAGCATAACGACAACAACATGGTGGAATAACAGAATGAAGTAGAGCATGGAGATGAATATCTTGACTACGATGAAATAATTGGCATAATAGAAGTAGATAAGACAAAAAATTAAGATCTACCTCAACCATGAGGAAAAGGTATCTATACTGAGGTTCCTCCTCCATTATCCCTTCAAGGATCAGGAGAACCAAAATGCACAAGATACGCAAATGGAGCAGCCTACATGTAATCAATTTAAGCAAGAGAAAGTTGTAATGATGAAAAGCATCCCATTTCATCGTGAGTGGTACATTCATCATGCAAAGTAGAATAAGAAAGGAAAAGAAAGGAAAAGAGAAAGGCGTGAGTCATCTATTGAAAAAGGTAATGATTTACCTCCCCACAAGCATCAAAAGATTTCAAATGTACACAATCTTGTGAAACAAGCATCCTGCAACTACTTAGGTAATGAAAATCAAGTAGGTATGAATCTCTCCTCTATTCCACCATACTTGATGGAGCACCTTTCCAAGATTCTCACAAGTTTGGATTCCTCTTAAATAGATATATTTATATGTGTATGTGTTGTGTTGTGTTTCCCTCATATTGTGTTAAATGTTGTTTAGGTCTCCTTAGATGACCCTTGATACTCTTGTAAGGTTAAGGATACAAGGAGACCACCAAGGTTGTGATACTTATTCTATTTGTTTCTCTATTCTTCTATTCTCCTTTATTCTCCTTTCTTATTGCAATTGTTGTATGTGGTGCCTTAGGGGCATAACGTTGTGGAGGTTGTCTTGGGGGCATTTTACCACATTATGGACCTAAGTCACCTTTGTCTCCTCCCTCATTTTTAGTGATTTATTTCTTCTATGGCTCTACTTGTTGGTAGATGATGATAAAAAATAAACACTGATAAGGACCATGCATCCCTACAAGAAGAAAACAAAAATGGACCTAGCCCATGTATATGAAGATGGGGTTAATATGTTACTAACGCTTGACTAGTAGAATTACTTTGTGGTGTGATGTGATCATGTATCATGTTGTGAAGTTCCTGTAACAAACCTTTGCAATACTCTAAATATGCTTCTAGGCACTTTGGAATGTTTTGTAGCTCACCTTGTTACTACACTCAGTTCTGAGATACCTGAAGTATAACCTCATGGCTATACTCGGTTCTGAACCTGCAAGTGTAGCCTTGGTTTATTTAAGTGGTATGTTGCCTTATTTCTATATCATTTGTTCACAAGATGATTTGGTTGTTATCTTAGCTAAGATTTTCTAACCGAAGCTTGTTTGGATCTTAGTAATCTTTCGTATACATGAATATTGTTAATTGTTAGCATATAATACTAATATGTTTATATTGTGATTGTTGGAAATAACTGATGATCGTAAGCACATGTCACTTTGGGGCATAGGATTTGGGCATGAGATTTGTGAAATCTCTTGCTCCCTCGTGTGTTTTCAACCTTACTTTAAACATGATTGCTACTGGCAAGCGAGATCAATAACTTTAAGGTGGGAGTATATATTGCGGTAAATGCTTGGATATCTTAGATATTGTGATAAAGTATGTTTGTGTATGCTTCCTTTTCACTGTAAGGTGTCTCTGTGATGCAGGTGGGGTTGTATACTTTGTTTTGTGTGTTGTGTATGCTTCCTTTTCATTGTAAGGCATCTCTGTGATGTAGGTGGGGTTGTATGTTTTTGAAATCCCTTCTACAGAAGCTGAGATTGTATATTCCCTTGAGTGGTTGCACATCCTTTTAAAAAGTTTGCTGTGGAGGCAGGGTAGATCTTGAGTTATTCACCCTTAAGTGTGTCTTTGGCGGTTGTGGTAGCGTAGCTCAACTGTTAGGTATGTTTGGCATTTCTTAGATGGCGGTGCGTAGCGATGAGCTCCCCCCATCACCCATGTTTGATGTGTTTTAGATGTATAGTGTGTCAACAATGTACTCTATAGTGCTCGTGTATTCCATGTGTTCTCCATGTGTCTTCCTTGCATGTCTTGTGTGTTTTAGTGGCGACATGTAGTGATGAGCTCCCCCCATGCCATGTTTTACGTGTTTTGTGGCGGTACATAGCAATGAGCTCCCCATGTCACCTAATTGGGGTTAATTGATGAAGATTGATTGTCATTGATGTCAAAAAGGTGTGAGTTGATGATGTAGATACATCATAATGAAAATTAGATTGGTCTTCATATGACAAGAATTGGATCATTCTTTCAGGAGTTCACAAGAGTTCACTTAGTGAACATGCTTGATGAAGTTGCTTCATGTTTGTTTAAGATGAAGTTCATATCTTGATGATCATGATTCATTTGTGAAGGTTTAGGTTCTCATCTTAAGAGTTCACATAATATGATCTCCTTATATTAGGATCTGCATTGCTTTGTGTCAAGATGATATTTGAGAATTTGATTTGATATGTTACTTCATCATGTTCAAGACTTCATGTGCTTTGATGTTGTATTATTTTCATGTTTAGGATATGTCAAGATGCTTTCATCCCTAATGCAGAGCACTCCAACTGATGCAAAGTATCTATCAATGCAAGGGACATTTGGAAGCTTCAAGGCAACAACTCTCACTGTTCACTGGCTCTTAACAGAATTCAGGCTTCTAACAAGGTAGGGTTCTTATTCAAACTACATATGTTCATGATCCAAAGTGAAGGACTTTAGGGCACACCTTCCAAGATGCCTAACTTCCTCTAGCATTCCACCATCTCCATTGTGTAGACCCTGCAGGACAACAATTCCTACCATACCTTTCAAGGACAGTCACAACGTCACTGCTCTATGAGGAGGACAGTCACCATATCCTCTTTGTGATGATCTCTATTGGGACAAACCCTATCTCATACAACTAATCAAGTCTGTAACTTGCCAAACATCTACTATCTTCTTTGACAAAACAAATGACATGCCAACATACCTGTGTTCTTCTCTTTGTTGCTGTCCTCTACTCCATCCCAAGACATAACACTGCAGGGTCATCTACAAGGTAAACTTAGACCAAACCCATTCTCCTGCCTCCAAGGTCTTCACAAGCCATTAAAGTAGCCTCTACATGACTCATTCCACTGATTATAAGACATGGTGGTTTAGTGGAATGAGCAAAGCATCAGGAATTCGCTGACAGAACCCTAACTCAGGGTTATCAAACCACTCTCAAACAAAAAGGGAATACGGTGCTATAGAAGACTATCAAGGCTTCAAATAACCTGCAAAGAAAAGATAGCTCACCCCTCTAATCGCCCAACATGGACACCAATCCTCTTCAGGCCATACAAGTACAGATTAGTGCAGGAAATAACAAATTTCTGATAGAAACAACAATTTTAAAGAGCAGTTTGGTATTCAAAGATCCTATCCTATCTTCCTTCAACTTCAAGGGCTCAAATTCACATTAATGGATAGCTAATCCATCAACCTTCACTTCCAAGCATTCAACATCCCATGACAGGGCCGTATTGCATAGTGGTATAGGCTCAAATACACATAAACTTAGAAAACTCAGAAATTTTTTTAGAAAATGCAAGAGAATGGTTTACTTCTTTGTTTCTTCTTCTTGAATCTTTCTTCCCACATGAAAATGGAGAGATTCAAGGCTTCTTAAGCCTACCCCTGATGCCTTGCACCTTATGGAAGGTAGATGAATCATTGGAGAGGTGTAAAGACTATTCAACTGCCCGATTCACAACTGTCAATTGCTTTGTAACTGTCCTCTTGGACTGCCTCTACAATTTTCATGTTTACATGATGTTTTTGTTTAATATTAAACCTTGGACAAGGTTTTGACATTCTCCCAAACACTTGACATGCCTCTATAGGCTTAAAACCAATAAGATTGCCCCCTACACACATTAGGTGGCTACAACCTTAAGGAGACTGCATTTTTTGCCACATGACTGTCCTCTTGAGGACTTACAACAAGATAATAGATTCTAGACATTTGGACATAGTCCAATTACAAACATGGCATTAGCCTTATTACAACATGTAGATGGTCTCCAAGACCTTACTAAACCAAACAAAACAATTTGAAGATTAACCAAAACTTAGATATCTTGGTGCTTTTGTACCATACTCCTCAGCATAATGAAAACTCTTGTCCCAAGAGATATGGGATCTGCTCCATCCATTCTTCCATCTTGTCAGAATGGTCCTCTGACTGGTGATAGGAAACATGAACTCTCCAAGAGTTATCTTCCTCCTTCTCCAACCTACATGGCTCCTGTAAACAGGGTTAGAACCATAAAACTTGTTTTGGTGTCCTTGTCTAGGACCCTGCTATTGCAATGTTGTTGTTCTTCCCAACTGGAGGTTCTAATTCATTTCTCCCTGGACTATCTGCTGTCTACCTTCCTTCTTGTATCTCCTTATAGGACATTCAATGTCCCCAACCTTGACATAACTCAAGTCCCAAACCTGCTGCTCTTCAGGACTGTCATCCACCTTCTACTATTGCAACTGTTCTGATTGCTTCCCATCATCCTTAACCTGCATACTCAACTGTAGTTTCTCTCCAAAACAATTAGTAACATGTTCCTTCTTCTCTTCACAAGGTAAAGGTATCAGTTTGAACTTCTTACCATCTTTGTGCACCACATAGTTAATAGTATAACCATCATGAATAGTTCTCCTCAAGTGCTGCCATGGTCTACCCAAAATAATATGCCTACATGTCATTGGAATAACATCACACAAAACATAGTCCTGATATGGACCAATTGTAAAATCAACATATGCCTTCTTAGTAACCATTACCTGCTACTCTTGACTCACCCAAGTGACATTGTAAGGACTAGGATGATCAAAAGTTTTCAATCCCAACTTGTGCACCATTTTCCAAGAAACTAGATTATCATGAGAACCTGAATCTACAATCAACTTGCATATCTTTCCATGGCTTAAACAATTAGTTTTGAAAATAGATACCTATGGTGGTTGTTGTATTTTACCTTTATCCACCATAAGCATTTCTCCAACCATCATTGGAGAGGCTGATGACATTTATGGTTCTTCTGGCTTCTCCTCCTCTTGTGCCAAGTGAACTCTTCTATCCTTGGTCTTGTCAACACCATCCTTCTTAGGACAGTTGAAAGATGTGTGTCCCACCTCATTGTAGTGATAACATCTACTTGTAAACACTCCTCTTCCTGATCCAAATCTACCTCCACTTCTATATCCACCTCTCTAATCTGTAGACATCTCCTTACCCTTCTCATTGTTGTTCTGAACTTCATTAGTAGGTTTGCCCCTACCTCTATATCCTCTTCCACTTCTTCCTTGCCTTTCTTGCTTCCTCTTCACCCTCTCTTCAGCCCTTATAGCTAACTGAAAACACTCTCCAAGTGATTTTGGTACTACCAAACCAATCTCATCTTGCATGTTATACCTAATCCCATTAAGGTACCTTGCCACTTTCTCTTCTTCATCTTCTAATCCCCCTCTAATACTAAGCTTATGAAATTGCTCAGTATAGGACATAACATCCGTGTCCATTTGTTTCAGATTCTGCCTCATCCTCTTTGTCTGAATGGAGTAATCAGATGGAAGGAATTGGTCCTTTATCATATCCTTCATCCTACCCCAAGAAGTGATTCTTGATGCACCTCTAGCCATTCTTTCTGCCTACACACTACTCCACCATGTAAGTGTTGTTCCTCTCAATTTTATCTTTGCAAATTTGATCTTCTTCTCATCACTCATCTCCTCATACTCAAATTTTTTTTCAAGGGCATCTATCCACCCTAATACCTCTTCACTATCCATCTTCCCCTGATAGATAGGTAACTCTATGTTTGCCTTTGTTCCACTTCCTTGGACTGCCTTTAGCAATCTCACAAACTTCTTTTCTTCAGCATCCAACTCATCCTCAGGAGGATTCTCATCAACATCCTGATCTCCTTCTGAATCATTTTGTTCATCCTTTCTAGGATTCTTCTCCAATGCTTCCAATCTACCCAAGATTGTTGCATTCTCTCTTCTCACTTGCCTCAACTCTCTGTCCCTGGCAGCATCCTGCTCTCTTCTGTCCCTCAATTCTTTTTCTCTAGCCTCTAAAGCTTCTCTCAACTCATTGTTCTCCCTAGCCATTTGATTCTTAGGAGGCATCCTTACACCTCTCACAAACTCTTACTGTTTCACAAGATCCTTTACTCCCTCAAGGACCTACTAGTGGCTCTGATACCACAAATGATGCAGAGCACTCCAACTGATGCAAAGTATCTATCAATGCAAGGGACATTTGAAAGCTTCAAGGCAACAACTCTCATTGTTCACTGGCTCTTAACAGAATTTAGGCTTCTAACAAGGCAGGGTTCTTATTCAAACTACATATGTTCATGATCCAAAGTGAAGGACTTTAGGACACACCTTCCAAGATGCCTAACTTCCTCTAGCATTCCACCATCTCCACTGTGTAGACCCTGCAGGACAGCAATTCCTACCATACCTTTCAAGGATAGTCACAACCTCACTCCTCTATGAGGAGGACAGTCACCATATCCTCTTTGTGATGATCTCTATTGGGACAAACCCTATCTCATACAACTAATCAAGTCTATAACTTGCCAAACATCTACTGTCTTATTTGACAAAACAAATGATATGCCAACATACCTGTGTTCTTCTCTTTGTTGCTGTCCTCTACTCCATCCCAAGACATAACACTGCAGGGTCATCTACAAGGTAAACTCAAACCAAACCCATTCTCCTACCTCTAAGGTCTTCACAATCCATTAAAGTAGCCTCTACATGACTCATTCCACTAATTATAAGACATGGTGGTTCAGTGGAATGAGCAAAGCATTAGGAATTCGCTGACAAAACCCTAACTCAGGGTTATCAAACCACTCTCAAACAAAAAGGCAATATGGTGCTATAGAAGACTGTCAAGGCTTCAAATAACCTGCAAGGAAAAGATAGCTCACCCCTCTAATCGCCCAACATGGACACCAATCTTCTTCATGCCGTACAAGTACGGATTAGTGCAGGAAATAGCAAATTTGTGACAGAAACAACAATTTTAAAGAGCAGTTTGGTATTTAAAGATCCTATCCTATCTTCCTTCAACTTCAAGGGCTAAAATTCACATTAATGGACAACTAATCCATCAACCTTCACTTCCAAGCATTCAACATCCCATGACAGGGCCGTACTACATAGTGGTATGGGCTCAAATACACATAAACTCAGAAAAAAATTTAGAAAATGCAAGAGAATGGTTTACTTCTTTGTTTCTTCTTCTTGAATCTTTCTTCCTACATGAAAATGGAGAGATTCAAGGCTTCTTAAGCTTGCCCCCGATGCCTTGCACCTTATGGAAGGTAGATGAATCATTGGAGACGTGTAAAGACTGTTCAACTACCCGATTCACAACTATCAATTGCTTTGTAACTGTCCTCTTGGATTGCCTCGATAGTTTTCATGTTTACATGATGTTTTTGTTTAATATTAAACCTTGGATAAGGTTTTGACATTCTCCCAAACACTTGACATGCCTCTATAGGCTTACAACCAATAAGATTACCCCCTACACACATTAGGTGGCTACAACCTTAAGGAGATTGCCTTTTTTGCCACATGACTGTCCTCTTGAGGACTTACAACAAGATAATAAATTCTAGACATTTGGACATAGTCCAATTACAAACATGGCATTAGCCTTATTACAACATGTAGATGGTCTCCAAGACCTTACTAAACCAAACAAAACAATTTGAAGATTAACCAAAACTTATATATCTTGGTGCTCTTGCACCAATCCCATCTTGGTTACTCATGTTAATTTCATGATCTAAAACTTGCAAAGAATGTTATAGGGGTTTAGAGTGTTTGATAAAGTTGTTTTGATTTACAGTATTGTGACATTCATGATAGAGGTTGATAGGAGCAGTTTATTCACTCACACTCAAGGTTTCATGGTAATGTTGGTTTCATGATATAGTATCAATGCTTCTACATCATCAAAGTTTGGCAGATAAGTTACAAGGAGGGTTTCATGCTTTTATCTCAGTGGAAGAAATTTAGTATGTTGTCATAATCAAAATGATAAGAAACATGGTTAGAATGAAGATCAAATTTATGATATTCATGTTGAGGTTTGCTTAGGAGTTGTCTATTATCCTTCATGATACTTTCATGACAAATTCCTTTTATGGTTTAAGTTTTTGCTTTAAAAGTCTCCATCTGATCTACTGAATGTCTTCAATCAATGTTGTTAAGGTTTTCATGTGAGAAGTAATTGGGGGTTACTTCTTCTCAAAGAGTCTAGACTAAAATGATCTTAATGCATCATTCTAAACTCATTCTAAAAGACCAATCCTACTCATCATCAATAAGATGCACTTTTTGTTTTATTGTTGAGTTGACCTACAGCTATAGGTCACAATCACTTAAGTGACTTGCTCAAGGGTCTTTTAGTCATTGTGGAAACCGGCCCCCTTTCCTTGCTCAACCGATTCCATCGGTCACCTTATGAGGGCGTGGGTGGAAAAATGCATATCAACGGTGTGTGTTTAAAACTCTATGAGTGCAAAATAGCCAATCAATGGTCTATATTTAAAATTCAATCTCCTCTCCTCAACAATGCACTTTGACGTGCATGGGAACGCCATCTTCTTCTAACTGCAGTCAAGTCTATTTTTTAGCCTGATTGCAAGGCAGATTTTGGGATTTTTAAACATGCTTTTTAGAAGATCTTTTTGTGAGATTTTAAAGAGATTCCTTCTATTTTAATTATCCTATCTCGTGCATTGAAGAGATAAAGAAGGAAGTATTTTTTGTTTTTTCTATAATGGGCAGTGATGATTAAAATTCCTCTTGAGTGAAGCTTAAAAGTTTTTTTCTTCTCATGGAGATAGTGAAAAAGGGTCGAGGTAATAAAGACTGAGATGAAAGAATTAAATTTATTCTCTCTCACAGTGCAAAATAATAAAATGATATCATTGTTGCAGATAAAGTGAAATTAAAGAGTTTTTTTTAAAAGGAAAAGGTATACGAAGAGAAGGTGAAAATGAATGTAGTGAAAAATGAAAAGTTATTTCATTTGCAGGTGCATTGAGGACTAATATGATGCAACAAACATATGACTTTATTTTTATATAGAATTATTTTAATGGTGAAGATCGAAAATGAAAAGGAGATGAAATTTTTGTGAAAGGAAAAATGAATCAGATTGAAAAGGAATGTGAATGGTTTTTGGAGAAGAAATATATATGTTTTTATTTTTTGCAGATGAAGATGAATTTGTAGAAAGAAGAGAATATCAAGGATGATTCTATTTTTGATTCTTTAGAGGAGAAAAATGATCTTATTTTTTTTACAAGAGTATTGAAAGGAGAAAGTGAAGAGAGAATGTTTTTTGAGAAGAATTGGAAAGGACATTTTATTTTTTATATATTGGTTTTGTAGGTTCATTAAAGGATGGATTGTGTGTATGGATCAAAATGAAATGATGAAGACATTTTTGTGAAGAATTTTTGAAGAGAAAATATAGATGATATTATGAGATCATGTTTATGCAGGAATGAATCAAACAAAGAGTGAAGACACTATGCGGAGAATTTATAGATTGAATCATGCTAAGTATGAAGATAATATGCAATTGATTGTGCATCAGGTTAATTAATTGTGCAGAGATCATAAGATTGGATTGAGTATGATTGCAAAGAGATATGCAAACTCAGAGAAGATAGGTTATGTAATGGTGCAAATTAGATTGACTTGCAATCATTTCTTGCACACTAAGAATTATGTTTTGATGGTGGTTGTATTTTTCAGTGCGATAGAGTTATGCTAGTGAGGCTTTGTATGCCAGTGAGGCTTTAATTGTTAGTGAGACAACCATTGTTGTAATTAGTGAGATTCAAATAAGCCAGCGAGGGAAATTTTTAGAGTAGTTTTTCTTCCCCTAGAGGGTTTTCCACTCATCAAATCAGGTGTCATGGTTGTTGTTTGTCTTCATGTGTTCATGTGCTCTAATGATTTGTTCTTAAGGTCTTGATTCATATTTTTATTATCATACTTTTGCATATGTGTTTAACAAATCATTGATGTCTTCCTCTCTATTTGTCTTGTAAATTAAATTGTGTAAAAAGAGATAAAAGTTTATACAACACTGATTCACCCCCCCTTCTTAGTGTTGTCCCATACTCCTACAATATAATTGTTTAATCATGTCTTCTCTTCATGTATGTCTTATGTATTGCATGACCGCATTCATGCCTTCTCTATATATTACATTCCTTTTTACTATCTTCTTCATATATTGTGTGCTTCCTTACTATATTCACTATGTCATGTGTGACTGTCAAGTTTTTTCTTATGTTTGCCTAAGTTCGGGGGCTATAAATGGTCTTCTGAACTTAGGGTGTGTCTTTGCTCTAGTGTTTGATGTGTTTGATATGCTTTGACCGTACTTTAATGCATGTACTGATTAGAAGACCTTACACACATTAAAGTGGGGGCTAAATGTTATGGAGTAAAAAGTGGACACATCTTTTTACCTCCTTGTTTATCTCCTAGGTCCTCATGAGTACATTATACATTCTAAATATTCATCCTGATGCAAAATTCCACGAAACCAATGTAAATTGGGAACAAGGGGCCCATATTTTATCTTACCCAAGACCAAAAAGGAGCCTCAAGACTTGGGCACCACTGCCCAAGTCTTCCCTTATTGGTCGGGGCAAATTTAATTGCATGTCGGCTTAGGACCTTTAAAAAGGTTTCTCCTTGTCACCTCCTTTGGTTTAATTTAATGAATGTTAGTAGGAAAGCATATATAATTGTGTTTTTGAATTCATTATGAACCTAGATAGAGATAGCCAACTTGAAGCATTGGAGTAAAGAGCATTCAAAGCATTCATTGTGATTCTAGAGTAGGTTTGTGTTGTCATTGTGTGTTTTGTTGCAAGTTTGAAGTTATCATCTATTTCTCCTTATGAGTTGAAGGCCATTCATCCTCTTAAGGGTTTCATCACATAGGTGATATCATTATTGTTCATCAACATTTGATTTATCATATTGATTTTGTGTTTAGCCTCTGTCTTGCAAGGGCACACTCTCTTTATCTATCAATGGTGTTGGGAAGCTTGAATACTATATCAGGATTTGACTACTCGGCAAGTCCCTAAACACCATAACCCCCAAAGCCCTTCTCTTCTTCTTTTGTCTAGGTTGCAGGTGTGAGATCCAAAAAATATGAAGACATAGGAAGACTGAGCAAGGATCAGGGTTTTGGGATCCGGCAATAGTTTGAGAATATTCCTCTATGCAAGACTTGGGCAGTGGTGCCCTAGTCTTTCTGCCCTTACTAACTCTAGATTTGGCATCAAGGTAGTCTCTATAGCATTTCTCTAGTTTGCAATTTTTGAAGATTCAACCTTTCAGTCTGACATCTCTGCTTTTCAGACACAGGTTCTGACATCTTCTTGATTCTCCCTGTGTAACTAGTTTCTAGAGATTTGTTGTACATCTTCTATTTTAATTAGATCATCATAGAACTAGGGTTTTGTGCATCATTAACCTAGAGTTTGATAAAAAGGCTTTATTAAATCTGATCTTTCTATAGCACTCTTGAGTACAATATCTGTAGCTAAGTCCACCTCTATTTGGTAGTGATTTGGATCGGTCTTGTCCTTGAATGTTATTGTGAAAGAGGGTTTGATCTAGTGTGCATGCTAGTTGTCATCATTCATCTTTTTCACACTCAAAAATATTGTGGCAAATCATGTTTGCCAACCTCATCTAGTCTTTGTTTATAAAATGAAGGAGAATGCAATACCACAAAATCTATTTGATCTAGTTAAGAAATCTTTGAAGGAAATTGAAGGTATGGATGATTGCACAATTGCTAGAAAGTTGGTGTGTGTAGGGGTGGATGGAGCTTCAGTAATGCAAGGTGATAGGAACGGTTTGTGTATAAAGCTACAAACTTCTATTTCACCATACATGATTGGCATTCACTGCACAACCCACCAAATAAATTTAGCATTTAAAATGGTGAGCAAGTTTCCTACAGTATCAAAAGTTGAAGATCTAGTCCACAAGCTCTACTCATACTTCTGTCGAAGTCCCAAACAATTTTTGAAATTTTAAAATTTTGCTAAGGGAATAACTGCAGGAAACAAGCTTCTTAAGGATGTTGATACCAGATGGATCTCCTTGCATGAACCAGTGAAAATAGTTTTAGCAGAATATCAATCCTTGATTGGAGTAATGTTAAGTGACATAGAAACACTCTTCATTTTAGTTGGTATTCTTCCCCTGTTGGAGGAAATCAACATGCCTTTGAAAAAATCTCAAGAAAGAACTATGTATATTTTAGAATATACTAGACTGCATAGAATGATATGCATGACCCTCAATAATCTATATCTATCAGACCAGTCTTTCATAAGTCCAAAATTTAGTAGTTGGCACTTGATAACAAATGTACCCAATTTTACTAATTTTTTACAATTTAATGATAGTGGGGAGTTATGTGTCTTTGTAAAGGGATTTGAGATACCAATGCACTGTTTTAACAAGGTTAGACACAATATCAGAGAAGAACATGTTACAAGGGAAGTTTTGACCAGATTGTTAATTCTATAAGTACTACTTTAAAGAATATTGTGTAATCTCTTTCCTCAAAGATTAGATATCAATTCCCTCACGATGAACTGCTTGAAGTCATTTCTGTAGTGTATCATCAATATTGGGTCAACTGTCAGCCAAGTGATTTTCACAACAAGATAAAGACCTTAATGAATCATTTTTGCAAAAGTATAGAATTTGATGGACAACAAATAGAAGGAATTATTTATAAATCTAATCTTACAAAGCAATCAACTCATTTTGCAACATCAATGAAGGAACAATTGAAACTCATGGAGGCTCCCTACCAAGATGCATCGATAAAAAAGATTTGGGAAACCTTAAGTTAGAGTGAAATATTACGTGATTCATCATCATAATATTTCAAACTTATTTATTTATGTCAAACCATGATATTGGGGTTGGTGGAGGATGAGAGAGTTTTTAGTGCATTGGGGTTCTTGAAATTAAAGATAAGAAACAAACTTGACAATAATTTTAAAAATTGCTTGAGAATGTATACAACTAGACATGATATCCAAAGTTTTTCTTTTGAAAGGGCACTCTTAATCTGGAGGTCCTTATGTGAAAGATGAAGGTTGTGCAATGCTTCAAACAAAAATAGCACACATGACAGTGACACAATGAATACCACATGTAGTGGTAGTGGTGTTGATGAGACACTCTTAAGTGGAGATATGGAGATAGAAGAAAACAAAGAACATGATCAGGATGACACTAGCTATCATGGTCAGAGGGAGGAGAATCAGGATGACAAAATGATTTAGCAATTTGAAGGGATTTAGCAATTACTAGGTATTTATACTATATTTCATGTTCCAAACCCCAAAATGTTGTTAATGTCATTTTATTTTTTCTATCAGTGATGTGCATTTTTCATTTTTGATTTAAAAAATCAATAGTTTCATATTATTATCATATGATACTGATAAGTTTTACAAGCATTCAACTAATTGTATAGTAATCAACAATAGTAGCATATTAATATACAACACTAGCAAATATTTAATGTGTATGTAGAAACTAGAGTTTTCCTGAAGTAGGCAATTAAATAATATAGATAATTTGAACACATAAATGGATTTTAGTCTTATATTGATTTTCAAATCGAGGAATACACAGAAGTAATACATTTAGAATGTACAATAACTTGCTCAAAACCAACTCTCTACAATGCTCTATTGGAAACACATATTACTAAATCATTTTATCAACTGTTGTAGCATGCTCCACTCTTCATCTGATGGAAGTGCAATATGTCTTAACTCATGGTAACTGAGTTGTAAGTGTGTTAACAATTTATAATTGATAATGGTACTTGACTTGAATGTTTTAATCAAAGTTGCATTCAAGGTTATTAGTGATTTGATAGAATCCAAAAAGTTTGTTGTTGATATACATGGGACAACTGAGAGGGAGGGTGAATCAGTTGTCACAAAAACTTAACTTTATATGAATATCAAACCATCAACTACTTAATTATTGATAATCAAATTTAACCATGAAAGCATGAAACCATAGACTTAATCACAATCACACATTCAACACGGTAAACACCAGATTTTTACGTGGAAAACCCTAAAATGGAAAAACCACGGTGGTTGTTAGCCCACATAAAATATATAAGTTATACCAATACCAAAAAATAGAGGCTCACTGCCTACGGGGCTCACTGCCCAAATTTCTCACTGCAAAGAATGGCTCACTGCCAAGAATGACTCACTACCAAAGATTTTTGAACTGATTTGATAGCATCTACTCTATGCCTGAGTTCAGTTCCATTGAAGCACAATATTCTTCCTCTGTTCTGCTCTTCTTACTCTTCACACTTATCTCCTCTTTTTTCACACTCACACTTTTTTCACAATTATATTATAAGTCTTTATACAAGTCATCAACCTTGGAATGTACATCAAAGTTGGCAATACATTCATCAACCATTGGAACAATCTCCAAGGTCGGCATTACAAAAACATACATAGAAATAGGTCTGGACCTAATACATAAATTAGCTAAGGAAAAGATGTAAAGATGTATTCTGATCATGCCATGCCTTAGCTAGGACTCAAACACAATCCTTCACACCATGAAATGCTTCTACAATCTTCAAGGCAACTCCGCAAATAGTGAAATCAACCAAGTCAGCCAAGACTGGTGAGAACACTAGGTCTACTAAGAACATTCTTCATCCACAATCCAATTTTCTCTTTGCAGACCAATCCAAGGGTAGGAACATGATCAAAAGACATCCACAAGAACATTGAGATCATCAAGAACAACCGCACAACTTCTAACCAATCTGTCAAGAAGATTCTTCAAACCGAAGCACATAAACACCACTGCCAGCTACTGTCATAAGGAAAAGATCACTTGTGGACCACCAGATCATGAACCATTAGAGTCAAAGGCACATAACATCATCTTTGACTTAACTCTAGAACCGTAGATAAAAATACTTCAATGCGGAGGAATGTGGAGCATAATACTTTCTCCTTGTCACCACCAAACATACAGGAAAAGCAATTTTCACTCTAGTGAACATAACTCACTCAAATCTTCATACCAGAGGCTCAAACTTGGAACATAGCATCTTCAGACAAACCTCTAAATAACTTCCAATCCGCAAACAAGGATATTTAATCTATAGGAAATGCAGAGCAATCTATTTGACTATTCTTCTGTAGACAAAGATACTCTGCAACATACTGTTTCTACCGAAGGAGCAAATTTTCTCAATATCCTCAGTATTAGGCTTTCCAACACTTACATAGGCATCTAACTCATTACAAGCAATCATCAAGACAAGAGCATAGTTGGCACCAATGACAACACTGATATGTTGACATCAATGACAACACTGGTTAGGCATGTACTTGCAACATTTGCATCATCAAGATTTTGAGGAAACTGTCCTTATCCAATTTCATTTTATCCTCCATCTTCTTTTTGAAAGCAACTTTTCCAATGTATCGGTATGATGGGTCAAAATCCACCGGTAAATCACACTTTTTCAACTATTCTTCCTTTGTTTGCAACCTCTTTGTCAATAGTCCAGCTTGTTCCAAAAGTACCTGTGCATCTTACAGCTTCGTACATTTTTGAATGATAGATGAGGCCTTTATTGTGGCATTAATACGGTTCTGAATTTCTTTTGATTCTAATTCTTTGTCACTAGTTTTATAGATTGATTGCAAAATTTTGCTTACATCTGACTATCTTTAGGTTGCCATGTCTCCTTTTTCAGCAATGTATTGTTTGATTGTATTACTACTATTATATGTCAAAATGAGAGGAGGGGATGAATGGTGTTAAAGAGCATCAAATCAAACCCTCCTTTCACAATAACATTCGAGGACAAAACCGAGCCAAGTCACTACAAGATGGATGAGGACTCGGCTGCTAATTTTGTGCTCATGAATGATATGGAAATAATAGATTAGATTGAGAGATTTACCAAACCCTAGGTCAAATAGGCCCAAACCCTAATTTTACTGCAATCGGGTAAAAATAGACAGAATGCTATAGAAAGCCAGATAGGAAAGGACTCAGGAAGGATTAGAAACATACGAAAAGTTGAGTTTCTAAAAATGAAACACTAGTGGACTACGAGGCGGGCACCTAAGTCTAATAGGATAGAATTTCTAGAGATTTCGAGTAGAGAGATGTATCAGATTGTATCCTAAACTCAAGTTTGAAGCTAAACTTGTTGGGAGGACTATAAGGCGGGAGCCCTAGTCCAAGAGGGAGGAATATCCACAAGATTCTTTCAGATCCTGAAACCTTATCCTTCAAACTGTTTCTTTGCACCTGCACTTTTCCAACTCTTGCACTTGTAACCTGCACACACAAAGAAAGGGGTTTGTGGGTTGTGGTGTTTAGGAGCTTGCCTCGGTGAAGCCCTGAAAGGACATTCAAGTCTTCCAACACCTTTGTTAGATAGAGTGCATGCCTAAGGAGGGCAGAGGCTAAATCCAATAATGAAATGAAATGATTGAAACACAAATTGATGCCACCTTAGATGTGAAGCCCTCATGGAGATGAAGATCCTTCAAATCATGAGGAGATGGATTGATGAAGCCAAATCTGCAATAAATAAACACAATAACAACATAATTCTGCTCTAAAACACAATGAAGACTTTGAATGCTCTTTGCTCAATATCATAAGTTCACGTTATCCATCTTCACTTAAAATGGACATAAACCTATTTAAATATGCTTTCCCGCTAACATTCATAAATTAAATCAAGAGAGCCAACAAAGGGAAACCTTTTGAAAGGGCCCAAGCTGACATGATTTAATTTCTATCCTGACAAATCAGGCTCGACTTAGGTGCGGGTGCCTAAGTCCCAAGGCCCTTTTTGGTCATGTTTAAATATTAAAATGGGCCCCTTAGTCCCATTTGACATGGGTTTTGGGGGAAATTGCTTTGGGATGAGTATTCAACTTGTAAAGTGTTAACATGGGGACCTAGGAGCTTAACTCGGAGGTAAAAAGGCATAGGGAAACTTTTTACTCCATAACATTTAGCCCCCACTTTAATGTATGTATGATATTATGATTCCATACATGCATTAACGTATGATTGAATAACATCAAACACATTAGGAACATAGAGCTAAAGCATACCCAAAGGTTGGAGGACTATTTCTAGCCCCCAATCTTAGGTAAGCACTAGAAAACACATGAGAGTCACTAAAGACACAAAGAAGAGAGTAAGAAGCACACAAAACATGGAGAATATAGTGAAGCACGTAATACATGAAGAAGACATGAGAGAAGTCATGCAATGCATGAAGTATACATTGATTTAACAACTAAACAAATCCTAAACTAAGGGGTGGAGGAAGCTCATCACTATGCACCTTTAGACCATCGAAAACACATAAAACAAAACCCAAAATGTGGAGGGAGCTCACTGCTACATACCTTTAGACAACACCAGGGGGAAGATACACCAAACAAAAACCCAAGTGTGGAGGGAGCTCATCACTATGCGTCTCTAGACCACACTCGAGGGAAGACATGACAAACACATAAGGAAGACACATAGAATACACGAGCTCCACATAGAATGTCATTGACATACTATACGTCTTATACATGACAAACATGAGCGATGGGAAGGAGCTTATTGCTAAGCCCCACGATCGCCGAATGTTCCCACAAACACATTAATGTTAAGTTTGCTAAGATAATCAATAAGAGATAAGGTTAGAAAATCTTACTCTAATATAATAACCAAATCAATGAAAGCTATGCATAAATCATATATTAGATCGCATCAATAACCAAGGCTACACTTGTAGGTTCAGAACTAGGTATAGCCGTGAGGTTATACTACAGGTATCTCAGAACCAAATGTAGCAACAATGTGAGATACAAAACCAACCAAAGTGCATTGAAGCATATTGAGAGTATTGCAAAAGTTTGTTACAAGAAATGTCATAATATGATACATCACATGAAATGATTCTACTAGTCAAGTGTTGGATATATATATCAACCCCATTTTCATACATGGACTAGGTCCATTTTTGCTTTTCTTGCTAAAGGGACACATGGTCCTTATCAATATTTGTTTGTTTTTGTCATCTACTGACTAGGTAGAATCATTGAAGAATGTAAACAATGAAAATGAGAGAGGAGACAAGCATGACTTAGGAACACCACATAGGAGGATGCCCCCAAAAAACACCCTCCGCAATGCTATGCCAAGAAAAGAGTAGAATAATAGAGAAACAAATAGAAGAATGATCACAATAGAGGCAGTCTGTTGGCATCCTCAACCTTACAAGAGTATCAAGGGTCATCCAAAGAGACCTAAACAACATATAACACAACACGGGGGGACATCACATGATATAAGAGGAGGCCACATAAGGGAGCAACTCAAAGAGATGATACAACAAAGGTGGCCAAAAAGGGTTAGAAATAGTTAACTGTTATCTTTGACCTTGATCTTTACATTTATTGTTAAGGCTTTGTCTCTTGTTCTTTCTTCTCGTTGAATCATGTTATCCATAATTTGTGAAGAGGGACCCATAGGAGTTGGCAATAGGAAGCCCCTCTCTTGAAGGTTCTCTCTTGTAATATGCAAAGATGGTGGAGAAAGAACCTCATAGATCCCCATTTCAATCAGGTGAGGTGATGAAGGAGCTGAGAAAATGCCCGTTTCAACTGGTTGAGGTGGTGTTGGAGTACCTTGGTCCTTCGTAACATTATGTTTGTTTATGTATGCTGAATGATTAGTTTTTTCCAAGGTATGCAAATGTTTAGGTAATGGTATGTGATCTATTTCTTCATTTAAGATGTGGTTAAGAAGTGTTTTAAGATTGGTAGAAGAACTTTCATTATCCATAGGTTGAAGAAGTTGTTCATAAAGAGAGTCTTCATCATCCAATGCTTCATCTTTGCCATGGAGAGCATTGGTATTAAGAGATGCCAGAGTGGTGTTAAGGAATGTCTCAATGATTTCTTCTTGCGCCAAAATATCCTCACAGGGTGAGTTTATGTTAGGAGAAGATTCTAAATCATTTGATGAGGCACACAAGGCTATGTATGCCTCATATGTCTTAGAGATGATGTCCATTATATCATAATGAAATGTAGTAATAGAAGGGTGAATGTCTTCATCATTATCTTCCTCATGATCATTCATGGAGATGAAATTAGTGAGATTTTCCAAGATGAAAGGGTAAATACCCATGAGAGTGGTGAAGCTTTCAAAATCAGATATGTAACAAAGAATTTCATTTGTGGAACTCATAGAAATGTCAATATCATAGATGTATGCTATTTGTTTTAGGACTTTAGGATATTTATTAGTGAATTTATAGAAATTGTCAACATTTATGATGTATGCAAACAAAGCTTCCAAAGATGAATAACAAGAAGCATCCATGATGAAAGTATAATGTCTTGGTGTACAATAGTGTGAAGAAATCAAGTTTTTAAAGACTAAAAACACATGGATTTCACCACAAAAAAGGTAAGTAGGTTGGAAATAGTGTTACACAACAAGGCAAGATGAATGATTTAGAAGGTTGCTTAAAGAAGTTTAAAGAAAGTGTATAAAAACCCTTTAATGTTGAAATACATAATGTGTAATTGCAAAGTTTGAAATTTAAATGCAAGGATGCACAATGAAGAAACACTACAACTCAATATTAGACTTTAATGAGTGTCTAAAGGAGCAGAAAAATCTCAAATAAGATTTTCACTACAAACCCTAGTTTTTGGAATCACTAGGTTATGTGAAAAAATGCAACTTTTAAGCAAAACCCTAGCAAATGGAACCTTCAAATGCAAGATTTAATATGAATTAATGATGAATTACTATAATAAAGGTTAGATCTGATGAAAATATCAGAAAATTGGATCTTTTTATCATATGCATTACAAATTATGCAAAACTATGCCTTAATGCAAGCCTAGAATGCTTGTTTTTTAATTTTTTTCAAATGTATGTAAAATTTTCCAATGCAAGATGATAAATATGATATGAATGAATGCAAGGGCTGATTATAACACTCAAAAAGATGCAAAATGCTCACTATTCCATGTTCACCAAAATGTTAAATGTGAAAATGAGAAGAGGGGACGTTATGATTTCCAACAACTTATGATTTTCTGCACGTTATGGTTTCTAGAAGGTTATGGTTTCCAACACGTTATGATTTCCAACACGTTATGAGTTTCAACATGTTATGGTTTTCTATCGTTATGGTTTCCAACATGTTATGGTTTCCTATATGTTGGATGATTCCAACTTATGATTTTCAACAAGTTATGAGTTCGATAACTTGTTGGAAACCATAACTTATGATTTCTAATCAAGGTAGAGAGAGTTTTTAGAATGAAAATCATAACATAAAAAGGCAAAATAAATGTTTGATAGTTTGATAGTTATTTACCATAACTTATTCTGATCTATGTATTGAGTGCAAGTAATAGTTTGATAGTTGTTTACCAATTACTATCAACTGAGAGTGGGCTCCAGTTGGCTGATCAAATATGTTGTATAGAACCTAAAAAGGCAAAATAAATGTTTTAGAATTTGGTTATTCTATGTCATATACAACAAGCAGTCAAGATAGAATAAAAAATACAATTAACGTAACTTGCAGTATTATGGAGTTTAAGAATAGAAGGCTTCACATTAATTCTATTTTTCTAGCTTGCTTCTCCATATCTAAAATTAAAACAAAAATTCTGTTAAGCATAGAATTACTGATTGATTTCCAACATGTTATGATTTCCAGCAGGTTATGGTTTCTAGCAGGTTATTTTCCTAGACTTCTTCAATAGTTTCATAATCCATGACCTTTATCAAGTCAATGTCAGTTAATGCACTTAACAAAGTATCTCTAGCTTTTATATTTAACTCCTATTGTTTGATTTCATCTTCTGTTATTAGACCATTCAGAGGTATGGTATATTTAGGCTCTGTTGCTTTCCATACTCTATAACCTATACAAAGTAGATGGCTTTTCATGCGTATCTTCCAGGTCGCATAATTTGTTCCATCAAACTACGGAGCCTCCTTCTTGTAAGACATCCTAGATCTACCTCAAGCTATTAGGCTTACCTCCGAGGAACTTGGCTCTGATCCCAATCGTTGAAATACACAGACAACTAAGAGGGGGAGGGGGTGAATCAGTTGTCTTCAAAACTTTAATCACTTATGAATATTAACACATCAAACACTTGTTCACTGTTATTCATATTTAATCATGAAAGCATGAAATAAGAAAACTCAACACAACAACATCATCAACACATGAGACACTAGGTTTTTATGTGGAAAACCCTAAAAGGGAAAAACCACGGTGCATGTTAGCCCATAGAAATATTTCTGTTATAACAATACCAAAAAATAGAGGCTCACTGCCTAATATGCTCACTACAAATGTTGAGGCTCATTACCAAGATCGGCTCACTACCAAGGGGTGGCTCACTACCAAGGATTGGTGAATTGATTTGATAGCATCTACTCCATACCTGGGTTCAGTTCCATTGAAGCACAATATAACTCTTCTGCTCTACTCTTTTTACACCTTCACACTTATCTTTTCATTTGCACACCTGGATATCATTTTCACAACTGCTTTACATGCTTTTATACAATTCAACGACCTTGGAATGTACATCAAGGTTGGCATTACATTCATCAACCATTGTAACAATCTCCAAGGTTAGCATTACAAACATACATAGAAATAAGTCTGGACCTAAACAAAACTAGCTAAGGAAGAGATGTATGTGGATCATTTTATGCTTTAGCTGGGACTCAAATGCAATCTTCCACTCCATGACATGCTTCCACAATCTTTGATGCATCTTTGCAAGTAGTGAAAACATCCAAGTCAGCCGAGACTGTTGTTAATACTAAGTCTTCTAAGAACAGTCTTCATCCACGATCTGAATTTCTCTTTGTGGACCAATCCAAAGGCAGGAACATGACCAGGAGACATCCACAAGCACATTGTAATCACCAAGAACATCCGCACAACCTTAGACTAATTTGTCAGGAGGATTCTTCAAACCAAAGCACTTAAACAACATTGTCAGACTGTCATAAAGAAAAGATTACTTGTGGACTACCAAATCATAAACCATTGGAGTTGAAGGCACTTGTTATCATTACCAACTTGATTCTAGAACCACAAACTAAATACTTAACCGCAGAGGAATGCGGAGCATAATACATTCTCCCTATCACCACCAAATACACAGAAAAATAGTTTTCACTCTGGTGAACATAACTCACTCAAATCTTCATACCAGAGGCTCAAACTTGAAATATAGCATCTTCAGACATGTATCTAAATAAATTACAATCCGTAGGCAAAGATGTTTACTTTACAAGAAATGTGAAGCAATTTGTTGAACTGTTCTTCTATAGACAAAGATACTCTGCAACACACTATTTCCATTGGAGGAGCAAATTTTCTCAATATCCTCAATATCAGGATCTTCAATACTTACATAGGCAAATACAAAGCATCTAACTCATTACAAGGAAGCATCAAAATAAGAGCACAATTGACACCAATGACAACATTGATATGTTGACATCAATGACAACACCGATTAGGCACATACTTGCAAGAGTTGAATGATGCAAGGAGAAGATATTTAGTTTATGATTAGGAGTTTTATGCCATAATTCAAGCCTTGAAGAAGTGGAGATATTACTTGTTGCCTAAGGAGTCTATGTTGTATACATATCATCAAGCTTTGCAGTATTTGAATAATCAATGAAATTTTAATTAGAGACATATGAGATGGGTAGAATTCATGCAGATTATACTTTTGTATTGAAGCATAGGAGTGGAAAATCAAACAAAGTTGCAAATGCATTGAGTAGAAGAAGGAACTTGCTGACAGAGATGAGAGTTGAGGTTTTGGGATTTAAGGAATTAAAAAACATGTATGAGGAAGATCTTTATTTTGCAGAACCCTGGAAAACATGTAAGGAACCTATTGTGATTGATAGGAGTAAGTGGTTAGACTATTTCATTCAAGAAGATATGTTGTTTAGAGGAAATCAGTTATGCATACCTAGGAGTTCAATGAGAGACAATTTGATCAAGAAAAATCACAGTGGTGGATTGGCAGGACATTTTGGCATTGATAAGACAATGGCTTTGGTAAGTGAGAATTACTTTTGGCCCCAGATACATAATGATGTTAGGAAATTTGTGCAGAGTTGTAGAATTTGTCAAATTGCAAAAGGAAGTAGTCAGAATACTAGTTTGTACAAATCTTTGACAGTACCGGAGAGACCTTGGGAAGACATAAGTATGGATTTCATAATGGGATTGCTAATGACACAGAGAGGACATGATTACATCTTTGTAGTGGTGGACAGATTTTCAAAGATGGCACATTTCATACATTGTAATAAGACAACTGATGCAGTACATGTAGCTGACCTATTTTTCAAGGAGATTGTGAGATTGCATGGATTACCTAAGAGCATAATTTCAGATAGAGATACAAGATTTCTTGGATACTTTTGGAAGACACTCTGGAAGAAGATGAAGATAGATTTGAAGTTCAGTTCAACATTTCACCCATAGACTTATGGATAGACAAAGGTAGTGAATAGGAGTTTGGGAAACTTTTTGAGATGTTTGGATGGAGAGAAGGCATGAAATTGGGATTTGATTCTTTCACAAGCAAACTTTGCATACAATAATTCAGTGAATACGAGTATTGGAAGAACACCATTTGAGATTATGACAGGAGATAACCCTAGAGGAGTTGCAGAGTTGAGAGACATCAACAAGGAGAACAAAAGGAGTGCAGAAACAAAAGAATTTGTAGGACACATGCAGACTGTGGGTAATCAGGTTAAGAAACATTTGGAAGAGACGAACAACAAGTATAAGGAGCATGTAGATGAGAAGAGGAGACACAAATAATTTACAGTTGGACATGAAGTGACGGTGTATTTGAGAAAAGAAAGATTTCAATTTGGGACATATAACAAGTTGAAGATGAAAAGTTTGGATCATGTAGGATACTCAGAAAGTTTGATTCAGGAAATACATATGAAGTAAAATTACCAGAGAAATTGGGTATATCACCTATTTTCAACATTGTAGACCTATATCAGTACCATGAAGCAGAGCTCAGTGACAAAATTGAAGAAGACTTGAAGAATTAGTTACCACAACAAGCACCAGAGCAAATTGAAGACATTTTGGATAGTAAAGTTGGACACATCACCAAAGGAAGACAGTACAAAGAATATCTTGTGAAGTGGAAAGGCATATCGAAAGAAGATTCATCATGGATTTCTTAGGCTGAGGTGAACTGTCTTGGTTTCCCTCTAGCCCCAACAAAGTGAGGGACTCACTTTTTCAATAACTCCAGATGTTTGATGCAGGAGCATCCCTAGTTCAAGAGCAATCTTGCATCAACCAAAAACATTTTGCATTCTGTTATGTCAGAAATCGTCCTCCTATATGGAATGGTACAATTTCCCCATGGTTTAGCTCCTCTCCTTTGGTGACCTTTTAACCTAGTTTATTACAGACCTTCCCAAACCCTAACTAACCTAGGTCTAACTAGAAGAATGTTACATTTTGAAGTAACTGAAGACTGAAGGTGAAATGTAAACTTGAATTTGGGGTCCCCTGACCTCCTTGAGGCAGTCCTAAGCAAGAAATTAGGGCTTAGACTTGGGTGCTAGCGCCCTTGTCCTTCCCTATTTCCTAGGGTCCTAAATTTTGGAGGGATGTTGGCTATTGCCATACATTCCAAGATTCTATTTTCAAATTTTTCATTTTCGTGTGATGTCAACATCTTATTTCAAAATTTGAAATTCCTAAAGTTAGATATAAAAAGACATTTGAAAATCATTTTATGACATACAATCTTTATGTAAACTTTATGCCAAAACTCTGTCAAAATTGCCATTGAAGATCAATGACTTGTGGAAGCTCTTAAAATCATTCGAAAGTCATTTTAAATTTGCTTTCATGGAGACAATGGATGGAGATTAGCAATCAAGATCTTGAGACTATCTTGCTCTTCTTAGGGTTTGTACACCTTTTGCATGATCGAGAGAAGGGTTGAAGCCTCCAACATCGAGCTTCGAGATCCTCTGCAGACATTGTTGATTCGCCTTCTTATTCATGTAAGTTTTCATCATTTTCATCTCCTTAACGTGAAGTTGTATTTGTTTATCAAGTTGATGCAAGTCATTGATCTTCCCTTGCTTGTGACATCTAGGGTTTGGTATTTTTGCACACACTTTGTTAGGTTTGCACACACTTCTACAAATCTTTATCTCTAACTATTGTTGAGGTACGGATACTGAAAATAGGGCTTGATTGAGGCAAGCTCCTATATAGATACAAACATCTTTCTCCTCATTTTGTATGTGTAGGTAGCATTTGTCAAGATCCGACAGAAAGGAGCGACATGAAGACGGATATTGCAGACACAGTTGTCACAAAATTTGAATTTATGATTCTGAGACTTTTGGGACACTAGGAGTAGTGCCCTAGTCCAAATGAATGACTTTTCTGGGATCTAGAAACCTTAGGAGAGTGAGAAAAAGCTGGTGTAGAAAATCTCAACATTCAATAATCTTTGGGACACAGGGACTAGCGCCCTAGTCCAACTGTTCCTCAATTTCTGAGTACACAGTCTCTGATCTATTTACTTTGCATTTCTATACTCATTTCAGTGCTATCTGTATCAGGGATTTAGTTGTTACAGTTTGATTTAGAAATTAGGGTTTTGAGGTTATATGTAAACACTAGCTTGTAAAACCTGATTCAAACAGTCACATAGACACAATATACAGGAAAAGAGAACATTGGAAAATAGTAGTTTATCCCTAAACCTGCCCTTTGCTTCTCTAATAATTTAGTGCATGTTAAAGTGTGGAACTTAGAATCTCATATCTTTCTTCCACATTTTCACCCAAAACATTTTGGTGAACCCAACCTCTAAAGAATTTGTATCTTTTACAAACTCATATCTGAATTAGTTTGCCATCCTCAAACAAATTTAGGTTGCAAACCCTCTTTAGTGAAAGTACATGCATTGAAATTTGGTGATATCTCTTAATTCTTTCATTAAAAGAGTTTAAAATTTGAATTTTGTGTGTTGTGTGGTGTTCTATTACATTTTCACAAAGCTTATGATTAATCATTCTACATTTAAATCTTGGGTTAGTTTGAGCATGTTAAAATGTTTGATTACTTTTTGCAAGACTTTCATGTGTATGACGAGCCATTTAATTGTGATGATTTCAATATGTTAGATGAAGCCCTTGAGGACTTTATCTCAATTGAGTAATCCACTACAACTCTTAAACTGTTATTGTTTCAAAGGTTTGTAAATGTGAAATATGTGAAACTGAAAATAGTGGTCACTTTGTGCTCAGATGCTGTTCAACTTACTTCTAAACCAGTGCTCACTATTAGAGGTCCTTCACCTTCTTCTTGTTCTCCTGGTTACATTTATAACTATTATGTTGGAAAAAGTAACCTTGGGGGCTTTTCCTCTTAAGGTTTATCTCACGGGTCCTTTAGAATGCATTCAGAGCATCTTGCATGATTTTGATGACTCCCGATGAGAAAACTCTAAAGTTTCATGGCAAATGGGACTCAGGGGATGCACTTAACATGAATCCTACCTAAAATGGGGGGGAGGACTTGGGCGTCCGCACCCTAGTCCTATCCTATTTTAGGTTAGGACCTATTTTAAAGTGTCAGTTTATGACCGTTATTTAGGTCCTATGCCAACATGATAAGTTTGATTTATGAAATTCTTAACAGGAATGTTTGTAGTTACATATATAAGCATGATTAATGATTCATTTGTAAACTAGATGGAAATTAGATAAGCATTATGATTTTGTAAAAGTGATTCAAGGAATTCATTATGTGGCAGAGCAAAATTTGTGTTGTTATTGTGTTTGTATTTGCAGATTTGGCGTCCCTCTCCTCATGGAATGAAGAACATCTTCCTTCCATGAGATCTTCACTACAAGGTGATATCAATTATACTTTCTATCATTTATCATTTGGATTTTTCCTCTATCCCGCAGGGATACACACTCTTTATTTGACAATGGTGTTCAGAAGACTTGAATGTCTCTCTAGGGCTTGACTGAAGCAAGCCTCTAAACTCCACAACCCCCAACCCATTTTTCCATGATTGCAGGTTACAAGTTGCAAAAGAGAAAGAAGTGGAGTTGTAGGAGAGAAGTGCAGACTGTCAAAATTGTAGATCAGAGAAGAAAATAGGGATCTGGACTCGGACACTCGCTCATTAGAACTCTGGATCCTGCAACTGGTAAATCTTCAGAGCAACAAGAACATGTTGTAGACAAGATTCCTAGATCTTGATAGAAACTATGGAACTAGACTAGGGCGCCCACTCATTAATCCCCAACTTTTCTATTTTCAAACTTTAAAATCTGGTATGCATTTGATTGTCATTTGATATCTCTGTGTGCGATCATTTTTCATAATTTGTCCGTTTGTTCACAAATTCATGAAATTAGGGTTTTGAGCATAATTGGACTTAATTGAACAACTAAATCATACAATTCCAATCTTCCCCTATGTTCCAAGTCACAAGAATTTCGTAGTAGACTCCTATACTCGGTTGAATGTCCTTGAATGTTTAGTGGTGAAAGGAGGATCAACATAAACTATCAAAAACAAATCCCTCTTCATATTTTACACTAAACATTTTGGTGAACTCATGTTTTTAATGAATTTTGTACCTTTCTGAGTGTTGTACTTCATATTTACATTCATTTCATTTTTCATCTTATTGCATTTGAAAAATTACAAAAAAATTAAAAAATTAGAAAAAATTGAAAAAAATTGGCATTTTTAGCTTACATTTTCAAATAATTTGATTTAGTTTGCATTTAGTTTCGATAAATTTCTGTCATTATTATCATATCTAATTTAATTTATAGAAATTCTTCATTCATAATTAATTTAGATTGCAGTTTCATGCTTAAATTGATAAAAATTGCTTGAAATTATGCATTTTTCCATATAACCTAGTTTTGCATTAGCTAGGGTTTGTAGTCAAAATCTTGTTTTAGATTTTACTACCCTTTGAAAACACTCATTAGGACTAATTTATAACTGTAGTGTTGCATCATAGTGGTTTTAATTTCATATCTAGGGTTTGAAAACCTTGCCTTTTCACTAGATTTGGCCTTATCGTCTCTCTAGATTTGCATCATAGGTGTGTTGTGAAGTATTTTTCTGCACTAATTAGATGTTATCAGGGTTATTATCTACTTCCCCTCCTCAAATTATTTACAACACCCTTTTTATTGGGCCTTTACATTGAAATTTGGTGAAAAATTGCATATTTTGTCTATATTTTCACTAGGGTTTGACTTAGATTGGCACTATAAGCGTGTTGTGACAAATTTTATGGATTTAGGTGACTAATATTACTGTTATAATCTACTACCACTCCTAAAATTCTATACAACACCCTTTCTATTGGGTTTTTAGATTAAAAATTTGTGAAAAATTATATATTTTAGTGTATTTTCACTAGGTTTGGACTTGTCATCACTCTAAGTTTGCATCAAAAGTGTGTTGTGAAGGATATTATCACTTTATTGGACTGATATCAGACATATTATTTTCTTCCCTTGATCAATTTCCTTACAACACCCTTTCTTTCACTTATTTGCATTGAAAAAAGTTGAAAAAATAAAGCATTTTAGGTCATTCATCTTTGGAAGATTTAATCGTCATTCATCTTTGGAAGATTTAATCATCATTCATCTTTGGAAGATTTATTTGAGTACATTATGAATTATGATAAATTTTTTCAAATTAACTAATAGAAATCCTCAATTCTTGCATCAAATAGCATACATCTATGGTATTGACATGAATGTGAGCACAACCTGTGATACCCTTCGAACAATAGCCTACTTTGAAAGCTTTCGCACTATTGTGGGTGTTTTCCCTTCAATCTTGGAAAATCTCACTAATTTCAGTTCTAAAAATAACCATGGGGAATTAGTAGTGAAAACATCATTCCCTCTCTCCCTTTGTTTCATGAAGATATAATGGACATTATCTCTGAAACCTATGAGAATGATATAGCAATGGGTGATTCATCAAACAAAGAAACTTGTCCCAACATAACCTGATGCAGAGGCATCCACACTATAACCTTAACATACAGCATGGATGTCCGCAACACTTCATCATCATCATCATCATCATATTTGACTTAACACTGGCAGCATCATCATATTTACTGTCGCCGACCGATATCCTCCTGCAGACAAGCTTTCGCCCTTTTGCATG
Source organism: Cunninghamia lanceolata (assembly GCA_027924645.1). Classification (NCBI taxonomy): domain Eukaryota; kingdom Viridiplantae; phylum Streptophyta; class Pinopsida; order Cupressales; family Cupressaceae; genus Cunninghamia; species Cunninghamia lanceolata. Next base: position 5,646,024 of record BSBN01001215.1, read on the forward strand.
TCAACAGCATCATCATATTCGGCAGCATCATCATGTTCGGCAAGCGCGAACATCCTCCTGACGTCCACTGTTCATCTCACCGACAACTTTGACCTTCACTATCTTCAGCATCATGATGTTCAACATCATGTTAATCAGCAGGATAAAGAACATCTGGTTCCTCCCATTTATCTTGATGATGACAAACCTTAACTCCACGCATCGTCTCCTCGATGCTTACGTCACCCAGATATCCTGATGAGGTATATCCTGATGACGATGACGTCACCTGCAGCTTCTCAATATCCTGCTGCTCCGAAATATCCTGATGACGTATATCCTGATGATGATGACGTCATATCCTGCTGTTGGCCAAACTTAGCTTTTTCGGCCCGCGATCAACCCGATCTTCTTCCTTATGCCGATGCACTCCTCCTCGGCACCTCCTGATGATGATCACCCCGACGTTCATTCACTTCATACAATCAAAAGCATCATGCTCCTCTCCATCGACCCGGATGACGATGTCCAAAGCGACTGCAGGATATACCCCGAAATATCCTGATGATGCCGTTTTAACGAACTTCCAACCTTAGCAAAATTTCAACTCGCCGATCCTCTGGGGATGACCTGATCCACTCTCAGGGTGATCTTCCACACTTTAACAGCTCGACCTAGCACATGCCCATGCTAGGGTCTTCAACATCTCTCGACGGCGATCCTGCACACCTGCATGCGAACAAACAAACTAACACCTAACCTACTGTACATCGCCATTCCACCGATCCGACGAATCAACCGGTGGAATGGATCAGCAAATCCATGGAACCACCAAAACAGCAAATCGATTAGACAAAGGAGATCAAACAGAAGACGAAAACAGGATCTTTATTGATTTCAAAGATGTAATACAATATACTGTCTCTCACACAGCACACTCTAACTCCTCTGCTCAATGCAATACTATACTATCGATCGATGATCTACAGTCAACCGATCCTCATGCTTAAATAGATTTTCCTACGAGTACTACTGACCCGACTCCAAGCGGCTGGGAAATCTCCAGGCGGCTGGGAGGTCCAACCGAACATACATCATGACAACTGTCCTAACAAACTAACTAAAAATAGCAAAGCCTGGTCAGCATGATCTTAGTATGATCAGCTTGACCTTATTACATGCATTTGGTCTTATCAGACCTTCTTGGAAACATAAACAAGACTCAAACTAACTAACTGCCTCATGAAGGCCAACTGTCAGGTAGGTGCTCCTGCACCATACTCCCCAACAGAAAAGAACTCATGTCCCATGAGTTTAGTATGTGGAAGTCCTCCACCTTTACACCTTGCCTTAGCAATATTCTGACCTGTTCCAGCTATATCCTCTGCTGGCGCTTGACTGCTCCAAGACTTCTGAACTGTAACTTGCTTTCTGGCAAGTAAATCCTCATGCCTGTCAATGTAGACCTTTCTCTCACATACCCTGTGTTTGTCAGGTTGTCTGACCAGAACCTCTGGCTGAACTGCCTCTTGAACTTCTGTAATGTTCAATCCTGTCTTCCTTTCAACCTTTATAGGACAAACAATAGTCCCAACTATGACAACATCCTTGTCATTCCTCCCAACTGGTTGCTGTGTGCAAACCTGTTTCTGCACCTGCTGCTGACCTCTGTCAGTCAAAACTAAAACTTTCTTCAACCTGTTGTCCTTATCAACTTCTTTTCCTGCAGTATCCTCAACTGCCTTTATGCCTGCTCCTATAGGCATCTGCACAAATTCCTTCTTTCCCATTAGAATGATTTTGGCTACCCCCTGTGCTGCAGCATCTGCCTGCAATGGCATCAACTTCATAGTCTTCCCATCTTTCTTGATGGTATAGGTATTAGCATACCCATCATACAGTACCCTTCTATCAAATTGCCATGGTCTACCCAACAGTAGGTGACAACATTCCATGGGCAAAATATCACACAAAACTCTATCCTGATATGCTCCAATCTAAAAATCCACATATGCCTGTTCAGAGACAAAAAGTGATTGACTATCACTCACCCAAGATGCCTTGTAAGGGTGTTGATGTGGAATCTTTTCCAAATTCAGTTTATCCACCATTTCCTGAGATACCATGTTGTCTGTTGAACCAGTATCAATGACAACTAACTAACTGCCTCATGAAGGCCAGCTGTCAGGTAGGTGCTCCTGCACCATAACCCCACTTAGTGAGGATATTTTGGAACAAGAAGAAAACATCATTGATACATTTATTCACACTACTCTTCCATCCTTTCCTACTCTCCCTGGCCAAGATGAAGCATTGGATGATGCAGACTTCCTTTGTAAACATTTGCTTCAACCTGCTAAAAGTAAAAATTTACCACCTGATGTTCAAGAACTTCTCAATTACATCTTAAACAAAGAAATGAATTATACATCTTTACCTGAACCTTCACATACCTTGGAAAACAATGAAATTTCACACGACATTGAAGAACAAACTATCCATCAAACCCAAGGTATTCCAACACCCTATATATGGACTAAAATGGGCACTTTTCAGGTTCTTCAACAACCTAAATCAACTAGAAAGGGAGTTATTAAAGCTCCTACATCACCCCGTTTACTTGACACAAAAAATGGCAATATTCCCTCTCTACCATCATTAATAGACAACCTTCCTATAAGGATACCCTTACAAACTTGTGAAAATGTGGAAGAGAGAAGAAGAGATAAAGCCTTAACCATTAAAGTAAAGATCAAGATCCATGATGACCACTAGCCCGGTTGTCCCTACAGGTAAGTAGTTCTACCCCTTTACCTCTCACATTGTGTTTCCCCCGTGATGTGATATGTGTTGTTTAGGCCTCCTGGGATGACCCTTGATTCTCTTGTAAGGTCCATGATACCAAGAGACCGCCTCTATTGTGACCTTCTTCTATTTGTATTATCATTCTTCTATATTGCTTCTCCTCTATTTTCACTGTTGTGTGATGTGTCTTATGGACATAGTGTTGCGGTTGGTGACTTGGGGGCACCCTCCTACATGATTGTCCCTAAGGCACTTGTTTCTCCTCTCTTGATTTATTGTTTACCTTCCTCTAGTGTTTCTATCTAGTAGGAAAATGACGAAAAATATTTTATACTAATGTGGACCTTGTGTCCCTTTAGCGAGAAATAAAAAAATGGATCTAGTCCATACATGACGATGGGGTTGTTATATATTATCTGACACTTGGCTAGTAGAATCACTCCATGTGATCTTGATGTTGTCTTATCACATTTATAAAAACATAACAATATTGCTGCTCCGTGCACTTTGTCTATCTTGAATCTTGCATTTCTTGATTCTTTATGTGATTGATCATATGCATTGTTGTTTATCATGATTATATGTGTGTATATGAAAAATTTGGATTAAATTAAAATGATAAAACAATGAAATGCATTACCTAATCCAAACCTTCAACACCTTAGATAGATAGAATGATGGATGCAAGATAGGTTGATTGATTGATTGATTTGATATGTTGGTTGCTCAATTCAGCAGCATAACATTTGAATAGGATGAAGATGATTCATGATGGATGGAAGATAGATGATAATAGATGAGAAGATTGAAGAATGATTTTGATAGCATAAGGATGTATGAAAGGTGGATCCCCAAATGGCTTGTAGATGGCTTGATTTATAGGCAAGGATTGGTTCAAATGGATGGTTGAGATCAAAAGGCTACATGAATGATGTGGACAGATAGGATTGATTAGTTATTCCCGCTCTTCAAGGGAGTTGTAGTCATGTGACAAGTGTAAGGAGTAGGATAGGGCTCATGTGTGACTGTGTACACAAAAACCTTTATTTTATAAGTTTATGTGTGATTGTGTACACAAAAAGGATATTAAACAAAAGTTGTACTACCACACATGATTCAAGTGAGAGGTGGACAAGTGTTGGAATGAGGTGAGAGGTGAAGATATAATTCAAATATTTTATTTGAATTAGTTGGGATATTGGTTGGAGAATTAATTAAATAAATAAGATTCATTTAATTAATTGGATAGTGAGATTATGAATGTGAAATTAATTAAATAAATAAAATTTATTTAATTAATTGGGTAAATGGGATTATGAATGGGATTAAGACAAAATGCTACATGATGTCTAAATAATGTACTAACAAGGTGTTGCAAGACATGGACAAATTTAGGGACAATTTTGGGTGTCTACATTTTGCCCCTATTTGAGATGATGTTCAAGATGATGAGATTTATGTTGAGTAACATCATTTCAAAGAAGTTAAGGTATGGATAGAGGAAAATGGATGGGATAATAAAATGGGATGATGGAAAGAATACGATGATGATGATGGAAAGATAGGATGATAATGTAAAGGATGGGATGAGGATGCCCCCTCGAGAAGATAGGTGGGTTTGACAAACATAGGTAGGCTCTCGAAATGAAATGGATTGGTTAGGGAAGAAAGATAATGGAATGGATAGAAGAAATGAATGATGCGTTATGCTACAACGAAGGTGAGCAACCATGGTGTTTGATATAGCACTAGACGTTATGCACCAAGGTATAAGGACCAAGGTGACGATGTGTATTGTGTCCCAGTGTAATACAACCTTGTCTAACGTATGAGGAAGAAAACTTAAAGCATTGAAACCCTAATGCACAAAAGGTATGATATGACCTTAGATGCAAAGGATAGTGCAAAAATCTATTCCAACATACACAAGATATGAATATTAGCTGTAATGATACCGATGTGATACAAATGCAAGATAAAATGATAACATGCAGAAGCAAGCAAGCAAGCATGCATGCACAAATGATTCAAAAACAAACAAGGTATTGCCCCTGTCAAGCTGTAAACCAATGATTAATTATTTGATTGATGATTGATGATGATAATAGTGTGGTCATTGAGGGGAACGATATATCCCTAGATCAACACAAGGATGTGGGAATGATATATCCCATTGATGATGATGATGATTGATTGATTTGGTTTACGACAAGATTAGGATCAAGACCATTGATATGATTGGATAATTTGACTTGATTGGTATGGATTGATATGACTTGCATTTGGATCATTGCTTGGATTGTTTTGATAAGGATGAAGGAATTGATGATTGGATTGATTTTGTTTGATGAATTGATTTGATGGTTGGATTGATGTGCTTTAATTTTGATGATGATGGATTTCTATGAATGGATTGATTGGATTTGAGTTTGATGAAGTTGATTGATTGGATTTGATGTGATGGATTGATTTAATTTGAAGATGTGATTGGATTGATATGAGTGAAATGTGATTGATTGGATTTTTGGTGTTTATTGATGATGTGGGAGATAGATGATAGAAGAAATGTGAGATGGATGAAGATGATGATTAGTGAAGATTAGAAGGAGGATGAAAGATGGAAGAGGTCTATCGCCTATGCCTGAATTTGAGTACTTCCTTCATATCCAAGATTGCCTACATACCCTATATCCACGGGATCAAGGCACTTAATGATAGATATGAGATGTAGTTCTGATTTTGTGTTTTATTGATGGTGATGAGTGATGGATGGATTGATCGAGTTATGGATTGATTGGATGTTTGATGATATTGATTGGATTTTTGTGTTTATTGATGAGTTTGATGTGATGGATCGTTTGATGATTTGATTGGATTTGTTGGATTTGATGTGATGGAATGCTTGATGATTATTGATCTTATTGCTTGGATTTTTTTGTTTGTTGGATATTTGATTTTTTGGTATTTTTGGGAATATTTGATTTTTTTGTATTTTTGAAATGTTTTGATTGTCAATGGATTTACAATTTGGGTATCCTTAGTGCTAGATACCAATGACAAGGGAAGAAACCAAGTCTAGGTGCAAGGATGGAGGTAGGATGGATAAATGGATGGGTGATAGTAAAGAGGATGGAAGGCTCATGAAAAAATGGATGGGTAAGAGGATAGGCCATAGTGGAAAGCTCATGATAAATGAATATATATAAGCATAGGCTAAAGTGGATGGATGTATGCCTCATAATGGAGCTAGGATGTGATCTCAAAAGGCTATGTCGCATAGGAACAACATGCCCCATTCTAGATGGTAGACTTAGGATTTTGACAATGACAAGGCTTATGATGAAAGGATGACATGATGGATTTTACATGACAAGGCTTATGATAGGTGGATAATGATAGGATTGTTTGGAAAGGATGAGGTGTACCAAGAGATAACCAAAACATATTTCAACATTTTTGCCCCTATATCTTTATCAAGATCAAAAGAAGGAAGGGAGGATGGATGGACTCAATATGATAGGTATGTGGATGTAATGGCTAAGGATGGTAGGATAGGATATGGCAAGATAGGATGGAAAATGATAGGTTGGATGAGACAATGTGCCCCCAAGTGTAAGTGACATAGAAGATCAACCTACACATGACGCCTGTTTGCCAAGTTTTCATCATGGTACTTACCTAGGGTGCCTGTTTACCAGGTTTTCACCATTGGAGGAAGGGATTTCTCTTTACTTTTTTGATTTTTTTTGACTTTTTTTCTTTTTTCTTTTTGATTGGATAGCATGACAATTACACATGGCACCTGCGAGCAGGTTTTAACCATGGTAATGGATAGGAGGGACTCAAGTGTCTAGTGCTATGAAAGGTGATAATGTCCCAATGTTGTCACATGGACCATGTCATTATGCTCATAGATGTTGGTAAGGGATTGCATGAGAAGGAGATGGATTAGGTGGATAGTGGATTATGTAAAGTAGGCTAGTGGATTATGTAAAGTTTGTGCAAAAGGATGGATGAAAGGCTTATGCAAAAGCATGGACCATAGGAAGGTGATGGGGAAGATATGTAGGATAATGAATGAAGGATGGAGAGATGGAGGTATGTGGGAATGTTGTGGAATGGAAGGAAACCATAACCAACGGTTGCACACACCATGATAAACATTGAATCTTTTGATGGGAAGATGGTGTAGGAAGTAATGGGGATGTTTGCTTAGGAGATAGGTGATGGAAGCATTTAGGTACCAACATAGACTTAGGATTTTTTATGATTTTTACTTTGCTTGTGGAATTTTTGGATGGAATTGGATTTTTGGATGGAAGGAGGTGGTTGGGATTTTTGAGATGTGGATGCCTCATTTGACTTGCTTGATTTTTTCTTAGGGACCCAAACCGTTTTGCTTTTGGCCTTTTCTTTTGGAGGGATGGGCTTGGAGAGATTTTTGAATGTATTTGGATTTGATTTTTTGTATTTATGCCCTAAGGCATGAGGATTTTTAAGATTTTTGGCTTTATTGGTAGAGGCATCCAAATTTTTACTTTTGAATCCCATGGGTTTGGTGGAATGAGTAAAAGCTTGATATTTAGACAATGTGTACATTTGTTGGTCATGACAAGGATTTTTAGAGGACTTATGGATAAGTGGATAATTAGGCGTTGGGAGAAGTGGAGGTGAAGTGGATGGAGGGATATTTTGATTTGAAAGGAGTGGAGGTAAATTGGATGGTGGAAGGTGTATGATCACATGCTTTTGACATTTATAGGATAATGGAGGTGGAATGGCTACAGATGTTTTGGTTGTATGATAGGATTTATGATGGAAAGTGGTAAATTTAGGATGCATGAAGGAATTACCAACATATTTATATTGTTTACCTTGGGGTGTGTATCTAAGGCCATATGAGCATGGAGAGACTTTGACATGGATGGGCTCCAAAATACCTTGTTCATGAAGGCCTAAGCCTTTACCTTGGTAGTTCATGTTTTGGAGGATACAATGGACAATGGGACTAGGTGTAGTTTGAACACTAGACTTGAGTTCATTATTGGATGGAGAAGGTGAGGTGGTGTTGTTGTCCTAGGGAAGAACATTCATCGATGAAGGTGGTAAGACCAAGTGGACATGTTGGCTTTGAAGTGGAGTTGATGGTGGATGTGGAAGGATCATTAGGATCTTGATTGTGATCATTTAGATCCAAGCTATTGGTTTGATCTTCTATGCATGCTTGGGGGACAAGTGTCTCATGATGACAAGTGGACGTTTGCTTATTATGGATAGGTGGAGAGGTGTCTTTGCTTTTAATGTAGGCCATGAAATGAGGTGAATGCTCAAGTAAGTCAACAAGACTTTCATTAGATGGAGCATGTAGTTCTTGGGTGTCTTGTTCATGAATGGTTGTGGGGGTATGAATAGGATCAAGTAGCTCATGGATAGGTTCATCATCATGGATATCATCTTGATCATAGAAAAGATAAGTGTTATGGATGGGGTGGATGGAAGTGATTTGATCTTGATTAGGACTAGGGCTTGATGTTTCCACATGCTTAGGATTATGTTCTTGACACAACTCTTGATTTGTTTGAATGAAAGGGGATGACTCTTGGATAGGTTCTTGGATAGGCTTGATGGATTATGGGTCACATGATGAGCTTGAAGGGCTAGGCATATTAATGGAGGGCTCATTGGGAGGCTCAAGGGTAGGTGGACTATATGAAGGAGTTATAGGATTGGACATGACCTTTGGAAATTCCTTGGTAGGCTCTTGAATGGGTGTTTGACATGGAGATAGTTTATTCCTGCTAGTAGCCAATGTATCACATCCTTTGCAAGTGTATGGGTGGATGGAAAATATAGGGGATGGATGATAAGGTTAGATGGTGTTGTAGGCTTAGGATCAAGACTTGTTGGATGGATAATGGGATTAGATGGATTGGGACTTGGGCTAGATGGAAGAATAATGGAATTAGATAGATTGGTTTTATCTAACACAATCTTACCACAATCTTCTAAGTTCTTGACCAATATTTTAAATTGTGTACAAGTAGATATAGCATGGCCCTTACACATATGTTATGTACGATATTCATCATTGTTATACCAATGGGGTTTAAAGAGAGGTGGAGAATATGATCTTAGCGGTAATAGCTCAATCAAATTTGCTTGGACCAATCTTTCTAAAAGTATCTCCATAGAATCTTTTAATGAAGGGTTAGTGGAACATGGGGATGAAGGTGATGAAGGTTGATGGACCAATGGACTAGGATTGGGATCACATGAAGGTGTTAGGATAGAACTAGTTCGTTCATGTGTTGGCATATGATTGGATGGTGAAGGCCACTCTAGATTGGTATCTTCCTTGTCAAAGGTAATTAAGTCTTGCATAGGATAACTTGGGCTCACTTGATTTATGTACAAGGGGCTACTTGGACTTGCATGTGCTTCTTGTTGCAAAGGTGGACTTATAGTACAGTCACGGTAGGAGGGTTCACAAAATGAACTGTTTGGACTGTGCAACAAGAGTAAACACAACGGAAACAACCTAGAAATGAAGCAAATGCAGATTTAGTCATTTAGTATATCATACAATTCAAATACAATCTGGCCAACATCATGTGGGCTTACAATTAGGGCTCAAAAGCCTGACTACCTACACGCACAAGATAAAGCCTTGAAGCTCCTTTGCATAAATCTAAACTATCAATCTTCTAAATCATGAGAACTATATCAACTAATTTCCTAAGGATCTATTACATCAATATATATCATCTCCAGACCAATAGATTCCTCTGCGTCAGCCAAGGAAGATCACAAATTCCAAAGAGGAGATGTAACATGTGTACACAGATAGGTCAGACCTAAATGCATAAAACGCTTCTGGAAAATGAATGGAATGATATGTGGATCTCCTGTGAAGGTCAGCCATGAACCAAGGATCATTGAATGATGTGTCATTAGGCTCTACAGATCTAGAAATGCTTCCACAAGTTTCTCCTTCAGCTGATTGTATGTGATTATCTGGATGCTTTGTTCTGAGAAATAGTCAAACTTCTGATAGCGATATCTTTTTGGTATTGAAGTGTGGATCTCTAAATTCTTGATATGATGTAGATGCTAAGTCCAGCTCCACAAGGTCTAAAAATGCTACTAGACCAAAATACAGAATCTACTTCTGACTGAACTGCCTAAACTAAATTGGAAAATGAAAAGAAACAAATTAAACTGCAAACAAACTGAAATGTAAATATTTTTGGTTGATACAAGATTACTCTTGACCCAGGGATGCTCCTACATCAAACATCTGGGGTTATTGAAAAAGTGAGTTCCTCACTTTATTGGGGCTAGGGGAGAACCAAGATGGTCCATCTTAGCCTGAGAAATCCATGATGAATCTTCTTCTGGTCCACCTTTCCACTTCACAAGATATTATTTGTATTGTCTTCCTCTAGTACTGCATTTAACTCTGCTGTCCAAAATGTTTTCAATCTTCTTTGGTTCTTTGTGTGGTAACTACTTCTTCAAGTCTTCTTCCATGTTATCACTGAACTCTGCTTCATGATACTGGTATAAGTCTACAATGTTGAAAATAGGTGATATACCCAATGTCTTCGATAATTCCACTTCATATGCATTTCTTGAATCAAATTTCTTGAGTATCTTACAAGGTCCAAACTTCTTCATCTTCAACTTGTTATAAGTGCCAACTGGAAATCTTTCTTTTCTCAAGTACACCATCACTTCATCTCCAAATTCAAATTCCTTATGTCTTCTCTTCTCATCTGCCTTTTCCTTATACTTACTGTTCATGTCCTCCAAATGCTTCTTCACCTGATTATTCATTGTCTTTATATGATCTGCAAATTCTTCTACTTCTGCACTCGTATTTTCTTCCATGCTGATATCTCTTAATTCTGCTACTCCTCTAGGATTTACTCCGGTAATAACCTCAAAAGGTGTTCTTCCGGTACTCCTATTTACTGAATTATTATATGCAAACTCTACTTGTGAAAGAATCAAATCCCAACTTTTGGCTTTTTCTCCAACCAAACATCTCAACAAGTTTTTCAAACTCCTATTCACTACGTCGGTCTGTCCATTTGTCTGTGGATGAAAGGTTGAACTAAACTTCAAATTTGTCTTCATCTTCTTCCAAAGTGTCCTCCAAAAGTATCCAACAAACTTTGTATCTCTGTCTAAAACTATACTCTTAGGTAATCCATGCAATCTCACAATCACCTTGAAAAATAGGTCAACTACATGTACTGTATCAATTATCTTCTTGCAAGGTATGAAATGAGCCATCTTTGAAAATTTTTCAACCACTACAAATATTGAATCATGTCCTCTCTGTGTCTTAGGCAATCCCATTACAAAATCCATGCTTATGCCTTCCCAAGGTCTCTCCAGTACTGTCAAAAGTTTATACAATCTAGTATTCTGACTACTCCCTTTTGCAACTTGACACACTCTACAACTGTTGGATTGGGTCCGGACAACTGAGAGGGGGGGAGGGGTGAATTAGTTGTCACACATTTTCAATCCTTTTTACTTTTAATCTTCCATTACCATTTATAATCAATTTAATGATATAAACATTTCAGCATCAATCAATAACATATGAACATAAAACATAAATAACACATTTGACACCAAGATTTTGACGTGAAAACTCGGTTAAGGGAAAAACCACGATGGGGGTTAACTCACAAATATTAATACCCTATTAAAAGTATTTTTACAATAGAATGCACATGCATTCAGGCTCACTTCCCAGAGATCACTGTTCAAATGGAGGCTCATTGCCTATGGAGATGTTACAAGAGAATGACAGCGATTTGAACTGATTAATAGCATCTACTTATGCAAGAATTTTAGTTTTGGTTAAGTACAAAAACTGATCTTACACATTTCATCTTTGCTCTCCTCTTCTTACTATTCTGCCTTCATTCACACTTCGGATTTCTGCTCTTCTCCACACATTTACACCCATTGAATTATCAAATTTCATTAGCTATATATATCTGCAACATGATCTACAATCATTCTATTAGTTAGCTTTAACAACACTTAGAACTTTTATAAGTGCTCTGCTTAGTCGGCTAGATCTAAGCATAACTTAAGGTGCAAACCAAAAAGTGCTCTTGAAAATCATTACTAATGTCGGCCACTATCACTGATCATCACTAATTGTCCAACAAACCATTTCCATATATCTGGAATCAAGACCTTTTGCAAGGTCAGCTTGTTCTCCTTCTATTTGTTTTGACAAATTGGAGCCCGGTACTCAGAGGCTAATATCTTTTGAATCCTTCATCACTGAAGGACAAAAATCTAGATTTAGACTATCTTTACAATGCATATGACTCCCCTAGATCCGCAGCTAATCATGACTTATCACCAGAGAGATCCAGACAAAAATACTGGACCCTGTTACTACTTTGTTCCTAACTATCTAGACTTAGACAAATTCTGAATCTGACTTCCGATATGAACAAATTGTGTTAAACAGATGATTGGGATGATCCTAGTTGCCATCAATGACAACACCTATCAATGCAAAGAAGTGTCTCTTGCCAACAATCTCCCCCTTTGGCATTGATGGCAAAACTTAGTGAAAAATGACTTAGTGTCTAGTACAACTCCCCCTTTGTCTATACACTCATGTACTTCACTTATTCCGGTGCTCCCCCTTTTCTGAATACCTCATTTTTCAATACCCTTCACTCCCACTTTGTCATCAATGGCAAAGGGTGGGGTCCGCAAGCCAAAATTTTCCAAAAATTCTGTATATACTGCCACATATGTACAAATAATCATTGAGTCTTATTTACATGAACTTGAGAACGTCTGCAAAGCTGATTTTTATTTGCATAAGTTTAGATGCCCAAGTGCTCTTCATTCCATCCAAAATGGAGATGTGCCCACTTAACAAGAATGAATATGCTTTTCTCTTTGATAGATCTGTTGGATCACTAGTCTAAGCTGCACTCTAAGCTTCAGATAGGGCATTGTACATTGTCTCTAACTTAGGAACAATTAATCCCCAGAGCTCACACATTCTCTTCATAATGTTACCTTTTTCTTTGACAAGACTCTTTACCTCATCTATCAGGCTGATTACTTGACATTCTTGACTTATAGGTGAAACTGTTAGAGGATCAAAATTTTGAAAGAGATTTGACAATTTCTATTCTTGCTCTTTTATCTTTATCTCAATATCCTTATTAACTTTGGGCCATGATAGATATAGTTTGTACATATCACTTCCATCATTTAGAGCATTGTGAATACTTTTTATGCTAATACCAAGTATTCTTCTATCATTTCCTATCAGATTCTTTATTTCACAAAATTTCTTATCCAAGAATTCTTTCTGAACTTTTGCCTCCGCAGACTTCTCAAAGGACTCAAAGTGAGTATTCATAGAACTTACAAGATTTCTCAGATGTTCAGAGGGTGAATTAGATGGATTCTTTTGGTAGGTAGGCATTAACTTTTCCAAGATCCCAGATGCAAGCCCCAATAGTTCATTGTCCTCCATGTGAAATTTTAACATCTTTTCTCTGGCCTTTACTTGGGTAAATGATGCTATTTTCATCAGTTGAGTTAGAGAGAGAGCATCTAGATTGGCTAGACCTTGGAGTAGTTCTGGTTCATCAAGCTCACTCAACTCCTTTTCAAGAAGACTTTTTCCTGCACCTGCAGTGTCTCTTGCAACATTTATTGAACCATCCTTTTGTTCATTAGGTTTCTCAGTATCTGCCTTATGTGTTTTAACATTTGCACCATCTTCTTCTGCTTTATCTTTCTCTGTGTTCTCTGTAGAAGGACTCTTTCCTATTTGTTCATCATTTGCTACCTGATCCGGAGGGCTCTGAGAAGTAGTAATATTATCCTCTTTTCTTGATGTATCAGTGGATTGGGAGTATTTCCTACACCAACTACTTTAACCAACATTTCTATATCCTCTTGATTTGCTTGTTCTACTTCCGGAATAGAGGCTTCACCCAACTCAGATTTCTGCTAAAAAATGTTCTCTTCTTTACCATTCGGAACTTCTTTTGTGACTATAGGAAAAATGTGTTTTCTCAAGGCTTTGTGTAGTTGTCACACATTTTAAATCCTTTTTACTTTTAATCTTCCTTTACCATTTATAATCAATTTAATGATATAAACATTTCAGCATCAATTAATAACATATGAACATAAAACATAAATAACACATCCGACACCAAGATTTTGATGTGGAAACCTGGTTAAGGGAAAAACCACGGTGGGGGTTAACCCACAAATATTAACACCCTATTAAAAGTATTTTTACAAATAGAATGCACATGCATTTGGGCTCACTGCTCAAATGGAGGCTCACTACCTGTGGAGATGTTACAATAGAATGACAAAGATTTGAACTAATTAATAGCATCTACTTATGCAAGAATTTCAGTTCTGGTTAAGTACAAAAACTGATCTTACACATTTCGTCTTTGCTCTGCTCTTCTTACTGTTCTGCCTTCATTTGCACTTTAGATTTATGCTCTTCTAACATATGCCTTCAACACATTTACACCCATCGAATCATCCAATTTCATCAGCTATATATATCCGCAACATGATCTACAATCATTCTATCAGTTAGCTTTAACAACACTTAGAACTTTTATAAGTGCTCTGCTCAGTTAGCTGGATCTAAGCATAACTTAAGGTGCGGACCAAAACTTGCTCTTGAACATCATTACTCATGTCGGCCACAATCACTGATCATCACTAATTGTCCAACAAACAACTTCCATATATCTGGAATCAAGACCTTCTGCAAGGTTGACCTGTTCTCCTTCTGTTTGCTCTGACAAACTGGAGCCTGGTACTCAGAGGCAAATATATTTTGAATCCTTCATCATCAGAGGACAAAAATCTAGATTTAGATTGTCTTTACAATGTATATGACTCCCCTTGATCCACAACTAATTATGACTTATCGCCGGAGAGATTCGGATAAAAATACCGGACCTTGTTACTACTTTGTTCCTAACTGTCTAGACTTAGACAAATTTTGAATCTAACTTTTGGTATGAACAAATTGTGTTAAGTGGATGATTGGGATGATCCTAGTTGCCATCAATGACAACACCTATCAATGCAAAGTAGTGTCTCTTACCAACAACAACTCTGCATAAATCTCTAAACATCCTTATATATCTGAGGCCAAAAGTAGTTTTCACTCTTCGAAGCCACTGTCTTATCAATGCCAAAATGTCATGCCAATCCACCACTATGCTTCTCCTTGATCAAATTATCTCTCATTGAACTTCTAGGTATGCACAACTGGTTTCCTTTGAACAACATATCTTCTTGAATGAAATAATCCAACCACTTACTCCTATCTGTCACAACAGGCTCTCTACATGTTTTCCAAGGTTTTGCAAAATCAGTGTCTCCCTCATACATGTTCTTTAATTCATCAAAACCCAACACTTCAACTCTCATTTCTGTCAACAAGTTTCTTCTTCTACTCAATGCATTAGCAACTTTGTTTGATTTACCACTCCTATGCTTCAACACAAAGGTATAACTCTACATGAACTCTACCCATCTCATATGTCTCTGATTCAACTTACCTTGACTATTCAAATACTGCAAAGCTTGATGATCTGTATACAACACAAACTCCTTAGGCAACAAATAATGTCTCCACTTCTTCAAGGCTTGAATTATGGCATAGAACTCTTGATCATAAACTAAATATCTTCATCTTGCATCATTCAACTTCTCATTGAAATATTCTACTGGTCTACCTTCTTGACTTAATATTGTTGCAATTATATTTCCACTTGCATCACAATCAAATTGAAATACCTTATTGAAATATGATAATGCTAAAATAGGTTGCTCTGTCACCTTCTGCTTCAACAACTCAAAACTTTTGTCTTCTCCTAATGTCCACTTGAAATATTTTCTATCACCTCTCATTGTCTCTATCCTAGGGTTACAAACTAAATGAAATTTCTGATGAACTTCCGGTAGAAACTATCCAATCTATGAAATGATCTAACCTCACCAATGCTCTCTGGTGTAGGCCATTCAACAATTGTTTTCACTTTCTCAGGGTCCATCTTCAATCCTTCCGTAGAAATCACAAATCCCAAATATACCAATTCTTCCTTCATGAAACTACACTTCTTGATATTTATCAGCAATTTCTCTTCTCTCAGTCTCTGCAAAACTTGTCTAATATGCCACAAATGTTCCTCTTTTGTCTTACTGAAAATTAGAATATCATCCAAGTATACAATCACAAACTTACCCAAGAATTTCTTCCAAACTTCATTCATCAATCTCATGAAAGTACTCGGTGCATTTGTCAATTCAAAGGGCATCACTAACCACTCATACAATCCTTCATTTTTCTTAAAAGTAGTCTTCCATTCATCTCCTTCTTTGATTTTGATTTGATGGTATCCACTCTTCAAATCTATCTTTGTGAAATATCTTGCTCCACTTAAACAATCCATGATATCATCCATCCTAGGTAAATGAAATCTATACTTAACTGTGGTCTTGTTTATTGCTCTAGAATTAGTATACATTCTCCATTCTCCATCTTTCTTTGGTGCCAAAACTGTAGGTACTACACAAGGACTCAAGCTTTCTCTAATCAAACCTTTCCTCAATAACTCTTGTATCTATCTATTCAATTCTTTATTATCTGCCGATGTCATTCTATGTGCTGCTTTGTTAGGTAAACTTGCTCCTGATATAAGATCCATGTGATGACTAATACTCATAGGTGGCAATCCTTCAAGTACATTATCTGATATGATGTCTTCATATTCTTTTAGCAAGTCTCTTATCTCCTTCAGTCGTGGTTCTTTAGTCTCTTTCTTCAATGCTTCAGGCTTCTTAGGAATCAAGGCATAACACATATTCTCATGTCTCAAACCATCTAGAAATTTTCTTCCATCTACCAAACAGATTCTAGCATTCCCACATACTTCACTCTTAGGATCATCTTCTAAAGGAATCAAAGTAATTCTCTTTTCATTTGATGTTATAGTGTAAGTATTCTTTCTCCCATCATGTATAGCTTTTCTATCATACTACCAAGGTCTACCCAACAAGATATGACAAACATCCATAGGCATAATATCACACAAGACTTCATCATGATGAGATCCAATATAAAATTTCACCAAACATTGTTCACTCACCAGTACCTTATGATCATCCTGAATCCATGCTATCTGATAGGGCTTAGGGTGTTTCAATCTTTCCAACTTCAGCTTAGTCATCATCTCCTTTGAAACTAGGTTATCTAAACTACCACTATCAATTACAACTTTACAACACTTACCTCTTGATTTACATCTTGTCCTGAACAAACTTTTCCTCTACTGTGGTTCCTCATTTGTCTCTATTTGAAATAGTGCTCTCCTCATCACAAGTGATTCTCCTTTCTTAGGTTTGCCAACTGAATAGGGGGATTCAATAGGTTCTTCTTCAACATAGGCTGCTCTTCCACTATTTTTTGTCCTCTTACTTGTACTACCCTGATTACACTCTAATGCTCTATGTCCTTCACCTCCACACTTGAAACATGTACCTCTAAATGTTATCTTATCAAATCCTCTTCCTTCTCTTTTGTATCCTTCATTCCAATATGGACTAGGGTTTCCTTTCTGGTAAAAATTTTTGTCATCTCTGAGGTAAGTATTATTATCTTTATCCCCCTTCTTGAATGTGTTGTTAGACTTGTTCTGCTCTAGATATGATCTATCTCCTCCAGAAAATGTCCTACCTCTCTAAAATTTACCTCCTCTACCTCTCTATCTCTGATCATGTCTTTTATTCATCTTCTCTTCAACTTTTAGGGCAAATTGATATGCTTCTTCCAGAGATGTCATCCTTACCAAGCTTAGGTCCTCTTGAATGTTCAATCTCAGTCCATTGATATATCTATCCACTTTCTCTTTTCTTGGTTCACTATGTCATGTCCTTATGATCATTTTATGAAATTCTTCAGTACACTCCACAGATTTCTTCTTTTGTCTCAGGTTTTGTAATCTCTTCAACAACTCCAACTCATAGTCAACATGTATAAACTAATTCTTCATCTTTGTCACCATCCGGTCCCACTTTGTAATCTTTTCTTTCCAACTGAACTTCTTTCCACCATATAGCAGCATGTCCTTTCAACTTTGTCTTTGCAAAATTCACCTTCTCCAGATCTTCAACTTCTTCATATTCAAAATATTCTTCCATGTCATTTATCTAGTCAATCAATTCTTCAGGGTTCAAATTACTAGTATAGTTTAGCACATCAACTCTAGGTCTTTTTCTGATCTTTGAAATAGATTGTAACATCTTTACTTGATCTGATTCTTCCTCTTCATCACCTCCTAGGGTTTCACCAATTTGCTTAGTAGATTGAAATTCTTCTTCCTCATCGCTTTCAACATTAGGTCTTGGTGTCAATCCTCTTTGCCTATCTTCTTCAACAACATCCAAATGAATTCACATTGTTCTCATCATCTCCATCATCTCATCCATTCTACTAGCCTTTGTTCCAATAGCAGCAACTCTCCTTGGTGGCATTCTTCCTAGGATCAAGTGCAAACTACCTCAAGTTCGGTGATCGGGCTACAAGGTGACAACTACCTCTTAATCGCTGATCGGTTGTGACATAAGTAACCTACCTCAATTTGGTGAGTTGTCCACAACAAGATCTTACAGAATTCACTTGCTAACTTCACTCACTTTGCTCCCAAAGATTCAAACCTTTGCTCTGATACCACTTGGTGCAGTCATAGTAGAAGGGTTCACATAATGAACTGTCTGAACTATACAGCAAGAGTAAACACAACGGAAACAACTCAAAGAAATGAAGCAAATACAGATTTAGTCATTTAGTATATCATAGAATTCAAATACAATCTAGCCGGCATCATGCAGGCTTACAATTAGGGCTCAAAAGCATGGCTACCTACATGCGCAAGATAAAGCCTTGAAACTCCTTCACATAAATCTAAACTATCAATCTTTTAAATCATGAGAACTATATCAACTACTTTCCTAAGGATCTATTACATTAATATATATCATCTTAGGACCAATAGATTCCTCTGTGTTGGCCAAGGAAGATCACAAATTCCAAAGAAGAGATGTAACATGTGTACATAGATAGGTCGGACCTAAATGCATAGAACGCTTCCGGAAAATGAATGGAATTATATATAACTCTCCTAGGAAGGTCAGCCATGAACCAAGGATCATTGAATGATGTGTCATTAGGCTCCACAGATCAGGAAATGCTTCCGTAAGTTTATCCTTCAGCTGATTGTTTGTGATTATCCGGATGCTCTATTATGAGAAATAGTCAAACTTTTGATAGCGATATCTTTTCGGTATCGAAGTGCAGATCACTAAATTATTGATATGATGTAGATGAATGAATGTAGATGCTAAGTCTAGCTCCATAAGGTCTAAAAATGCTACTGGACTAAAATATAGAATCTACTTCTAACTGAACTGCCTAAACTGAACTGGAAAATGAAAAGAAAAAAATGAACTGCAAACAAATTGAAATGTAAATGTTTTTGGTTGATGCAAGATTTCTCTTGACCCAGGGATGATCCTGCATCAACTTAGGTCTATCAACGATGCTTCTTGTGAGGACACTTGGTTGCCTTGTGGATGGGTTTGGTGATGTGTTAGAATGTTGGAATGAGGAATTGGATAATGTTGGGGTGAAAGTTGATAGGTTGATATGGCATTATCATGATAAGTGGATGGATTAGGTTTGATGGATCACACATAATATATATGTGGAATTTGTTGAGGTTGGGATGATGTTTGGACTTGTTGTTGTGATATGAATAGTTGTTGTTGTTGGTGAATGTGTTGATGTTGTGGTTGGAATTGTTGAATTGATTGATGTTGTTGTGGTTGAATGTGTTGATGGGATGACGATGATGATGGATGGGTTGCATAGGATAATGGTTGTTGTGATATGGATTGATATGGATAAGGGTGGATATTGGAAGAGGTGTGATAGGTTGATGAAGGATTGATGTGACATGTAGATGGATGAAGTTGATATGAAATGGGAGGTGATGACTTGTAAGGTTGAGGTGGCATTGGTTGATGTTGAATGGATAGAGGATGATGTGCTTGTTGGACTTGTGATTGATAAAAGGCTATGAGGTATTAGGCTTGTGCAATGAGTTGTCGCATTTGAGGTGATTGGCTTGTTAGAGGTTGTAATTGTTGGATGATGCCTTAGAGCTTTTGTATAGTTCGTTGGTCCAAGGGTTGTGGTTCTTGGTAAAGTGCTTGGAGAAGGTCTTGGAAGTTGGTTACTATGTCTTCTAATGTTGTCATGTTGTCACACAAGTGTTTAAGTCTTAAGACCTTTTTGGCAAGCACTTGATTAGGATTTGGATGATGATGTGGAAGTGATTAGGATAGTGATTACTTGGATGACTAGGATGATTTGGCTTGGAATGATTAAGTGATGTGTAATGATTAGGAATGTGTATGGATGTGACTAGGATATGTTTAGGATGAAATTGATTTGGGATGTGATTAGGATATGATGTGAAATGACAAGATTGGATGATGTGGATGAAATTGAGTTGGATATGATGTGTAGGATGACTTGTTTATATGTTTGGTTTTTATAGCTTGATTTGGCAATGTTCAAACAAATGATTATGTATGTACACACATGAATCACTCATGTAAGACACATAAGCAATTTTAACTTTGAAATTGAAATGTGATGATTAAACAAGAACTTGAAGAAGACACATCAACAAGCCCTAAGACTAGCCAAATGGGTATGACCAATTAGGTCTTAGGCTAGATTACACAAGGTTGACTAGGGATACAATGAAAGCAAAATACTACCACACAACCGAGAGAAAGGGGTAACCCACCCTATTGCAAATATGTGCCTAATCGATGTTGTCATTGATGTCAACATATTCTTGTTGCCATTGGTGTCAACTGTATCCTATTTTGCTGCCTGTTTAGAAGACTGGAATGTTAAGGATATTGAGAAAATTAATAAGGTTCAATGTATGCAGACCATATGGCTGAGTAGAGGATTATATTAAGAAGCTCTAGTTAAGATTTGAAGGGTTCACATGAAGATTTGAAGAAGCTATGGCCATCTGAGTAGAACCGGTTTTGCAGTGTTCAGAAGAGACAAAGTGACAGGAAAGAGGTCCGGATTGTTCTGGAAATATAAAATGATGATCTGCAGATCTAGAGACATGTTTGGGAAGTCAGTTTGTATCATCCAGTCAAGTGGTTCATGGTTTGGAGATCCGCAAGCAATCTTTCTTATGTAACAGTCATAGCAGATAGTGTTCTTGAGGTTCCAGATAAAGATGCAAGTGATTCTGATAATTTGGAGGAGTACAGATGTTTTTGTTGAATTCAATGTGCTTCTTAAGGTCTCTAGATCATGTGATTGCTATGTTGGAGGTCTGCATTGAAGTTTGATCTCGTTGGTAAAGATTTCCTTCTTGGTGCTATTGTTCTTCTCAGTCTTGGTTGACCAGATGATTCAAGAGTGTTGCACATGATCTAAGAGAAATTTGATGGAGCATGGCATGTTGATCAAGGAAGATTTGAGTCTCAGTTATGTTTGGCCAACAACTCAGTGACTTGTATTAAGTTAAATGCTTGTAGTGCCAACCTTGATATTTATTCCAAGGTTGATGAAGCATATAAAGACATGTAGTTGAGTAGTTGAAAATCTATCCTTGTACGAAATCAAAAATCCCAAGAAAGGATCAGAGGTAGAGCAAAGAAAAGGAGAAGCAGAGCGAGAACAGTAAAGGATGAAGTGATAATGAAGAAGTATTTGGGAGAACATAAGTTTTATGAGCACTCAATGAGATTGAACGAGGCATGAAGAAGATGCTATTTCTCAATTAATTCCTTCTGTACTAAAAATAAATTCTGTAGGTAGTGAGCCTCTCTTTTGAGTAGTGAGCTCTAGGCAGTGCGCTTGAAGGCATGTGCCTTCTATTTTTCTAAAGTACTTTTAATAGGGTACTAATCTTTGTGGGTTAACCCCCACCATGGTTTTCCCTTAACTGGGTTTCCACATAAAAATCTTGGTGTTATGTGTTCATTTGTCTCTGCTCATGTGTTGATGATTCATGCTTTAAATATTTATAACATTAATCAATTTTGTGTGATAAAGAAATAGTTGCAAGTGTTAAAGATTTGGGACAACTAATTCACCCCCCCTCTCAGTTGTCCGGCCTAATCCCAACAATTGGTATCAGAGTAGGATCCTCTAAAAGAAGCTTGACCGCTTGAGGAGATCCAGGATGTCAACCTACAAGAAGGATAGTCCAAGATTTGATGGAACAAATTACTCTGTTTGGAAAATTCGCATGGAGTACCATTTGCAATGCATAGGTGATGCTTATTGGGTAATAACCAATGATGAGTATAAACCTCCAGAGAAAGGTCCTTTGACTCCAGATCAACTCAAAGATGCTGAAAATAACCTTCAAGCTAAAGAAGCCTTGTTGAGTGCCCTGACTGATTTAGAAATGACAAATGTCTTTGGACTAAAAACTATTCATGAAATCTGGAAGAAGTTGGAGAATCTTTATGAAGGCGATGAACATGTCAAATGTGCCAACCTAAAAGTCTTAGAGGAAAATTTAAAAATCTGAGGATGAGTGAAGATGAAAACATCACAATCTACATGCAAAAGATAAATGAACTTGTGTGTGGTATCAGGTGTGCTGGTGGAACTTTGGAAGAATTAGAGATTGTGGCAAAACATATCTTTACCTGATTCATACAAACATAAGGTTGCTGCTATAGAGGAGATCAGAATTGTCTCAAAAGTTAGAAGAGATCAGCTAGTTGGCAAAATTTTAGGTTTTGAATTAGCTGAGTTTGGTGATTCTCTTCCTAAGTTTGAATCTGCATTTAAGGCCAGTATATATGGAAAACAAAGATATGATCTGGGTGAAATCTCTTCAGCAAGATCAAATAGATTTGTGAAGGCAAGGAAGGATCTTGAAGATGATGAAATTGAGACTATAAATCTTGAAGCTCTTATTGCCAAAAGAATGCCAAGAAGATCTGGTAAGTATGAAGGAAAGTTGCCATTCAAATGTTTTGCTTGTAAAAAGATTGGTCATTTTGCCTCAAGATGTCTGGAGAGGTTTTCAAAACCAAGCCCTAACAGATATTAAGGTTAGAAGAAATGTTACTATGTCCAAGAATCTAGAGAAGGAGTCACAGATTTTCCATTGAAAATGATTGGGTGTTCATTGCTATCAAAGAAGAAGAACCGGTGTCTATTGAATCTGCTAGCTGTGCAATTGTGGAAAGTGCTTTGGCTGCTTAGGTTGTTGAAAAGGATGAATGGGTGATTGATAGTTGATGTTTTTATCATATGATTGGTGATAAAAGTAAGGTTGTAAGCCTTGAAAAATATGAAGGTGGGCTTGTAAAATTTGGAGACAACTCAACTGGTAGAATCCATGGTAGAGGATCCATCTCTTTTGATGGTAAGAATAACACCAATGATGTTTTGTATGTGGAAGGACTGAAGCATAATCTTCTCAGTGTTGGATAGTTGGTTGACAAGGGTTATGATCTCTGATTCAAGGATGGAAAATGCAGAATCTTTAAAAGCTCCAGAATTGAAATTGCATCTAGTACTCAAACTAGAGGTAACATCTTTCATTTAAGTAGTTCTGGCAAAAGTTGTCTGATTGCTCAGATAGATCAAAGTTGGTTATGGCATAGGAGGATGTGTCATGTGAATTTTGATAACATTGTCAAGATAAGTTCTATTCAGGTTGTAAGAGATCTGCCAAAACTTGTGAAACCTGATAGCATGTGTAGAGAATGTCAATTGGGTAAACAGAACAAAATTTCATTCAAAAGTAAAGAATAATTTTCAAGTGAACAGTTGGAACTTGTGCATACTGATCTGTGTGGTCCTGCTAGAATTAGGAGTGTGCAAGGAGACATATATTTTATGTTGCTAATTGATGATTACTCCTGGATGATGTGGGTAACCTTCTTAAAAGAAAAATCACAAGCTCTTGACAAATTCAAAATATTCAAGGTTATGATGGAGAATGAGATTGGTGGAAAGATAAAGTGTCTGAGATTTGACAGAGGTGGAGAATTTACCTCCGGTGAGTTTGACTCATTCTGTGAAAAGCAAGGAATAAAAAGATAGTTATTTGCTCCTAAGACTCCAAAGCAAAATGGAGTAGTGGAAAGAAAAAACTAGACCATTTAAGAAGCTGCCAGGACCATGATGATGGAAACAAATGTCCCTCAAGTCTATTGGAGAGAAGCTGTGAGTACTATTGTCTACACTCTTAACTAGGTGCAGATTAAAGGCAATTCTGGTAAGACTCCTTATGAACTATGGTTTGGTCATCCTCCTACTATGAGATATTTTAGAGTTTTTGGTAGCAAATGCTATATCAAAAGAGATGAGGATCTAGGAAAGTTTGAAGGAAGAAGTGAAGAAGGAATATTTCTAGGTTACTCTACTCAAAGCAAGGCATACTGGTGCTTTAACAAAAGATTCAAAAAATTGTCGAAAGTGCAAATGTTAGAGATGATGAAAGAAAAGAAGGTCATTCTAGGTCTTGCAGATATGATTTAGAAGATCAAGATGAAATTCAAAATCAAGGAAGGCAAGTTCAGACCCAGATTTAGATCTAGATTGATCTAGAAAATCTAGTAACTCAAGAGGATAGTGCAGAAGTTGAGGAACAAGCTCAAGAAAATTCTAAAAATCCTAGGTATATAAGGTTGAATCATCCTAAAGATCAAATCATAGGAGATAGAAATAAAGGTGTTCGAACTAGGAGAAGAATTGCTAAAAATCAAGAAGAGATTTGTCTGATTTCAAAGATTGAACCAAAAACAGTAAGTGAAGCCTGCAAAGATGAAAAATGGGTAAAGGCAATGGAAGAAGAATTAATGCAAATTGAAAAAAATCACACTTGGGATCTTGTTTCTAGACTTGAGGATAAAAATGTGATTGGAACTAAATGGGTCTTCCAGAATAAACTAAATGAAGATGGTTAAATTGTATGAAATAAAGCAAGGTTGGTATACACAGGATATTCTCAAGTGGAAGGAATTAATTTTGAAGAAACTTTTGCTCCAGTGGCAAGAATAGAGGCAGTCAGATTGTTTCTTGCTTTTGCTACTTATAAAGATTTCAATGTCTATTAGATGGATGTCAAGTCAACATTTCTAAATGGAGAGTTAGAAGAAGTCTACATTGAGCAACCAAAAGGATTTCAGTTGTCTGATCAGAGAGATATGGTCTACAGGTTAAGGAAAGCATTGTATGGACTCAAACAAACCACAAGAGCCTGGTATGCAAGATTAGATAAGTATTTGCTAAAGCTAGGTTATAGCAAAGGCACTGTTGACAGTAATCTTTACTTCAAGATTGATCATGAGAATATTCTGATTGTTGAGGTATTTGTTGATGATATCATTTTTGGTGGAAATGAGAGTATGAACAAAACATTTTCTGATTAGATGCAAAGTGAATTTGAGATGTCCATGTTTGGTGAGATGAATTTCTTCTTAGGTCTACAAATCACTCAGTAAGATAAAAGTATCTTCATAGCTCAGTCTAAGTATGTGAGAGAACTGTTGAAGAAGTTTGGAATGGAAGATTCAAAGCCAGTAGGTATACCTATGGTAACTGGATGCAAGTTAAGTAAATATGATAACTCACCTAAGGCAGATCAAAAAAGGTATAGATCAATGATTGGAGGACTACTCTATCTAACTCAGACCATATCTGATATCATGAATGCAGTTGGACTTGTTGCTAGATTTCAAGCTGATCCTAGAGAATTCCATGTTGTAGAAGTCAAGAGAATTTTTAGATATCTCAAAGGGATAATTGATTATGGATTATGGTATCCAAAGGATAATGACTTCACTCTTCATGCATATACAGATGTTGATTGGGTAGGAGATGTGGATGACAGAAAAAACACTAGTGGTGGTGCATTCTTCTTGGGAAGTAAATTAGTTTTTTGGTTGAGCAAAATGTAGGAGGCAATATCCCTATCTACAACAGACGTAGAATATATAGCAGTAGCAAACAATTATGCTTAAGTTCTGTGGATGAAGTAAATGCTAAAGGACATCAAAATTGTGTTTGAGGAGCTCACAATCTTCTATGATAATTCAAGTGTAATAAGCATCTCAAAGAATCTAGTGTTACATTGAAAGACAAAGCACATATCCATCAAGTTTCATTTCTTGAGAAAGGGGGTAAATGAGAATGAAGTCAAGTTGGAGTTTGTGTCTTCAAAGGATCAAATTGTGGATATTTTCACTAAGCCTCTTCCCAACGATACTTTTGAGTATCTTAGAGAGAAGTTAGGGGTTATTACGCCTCCTGATCAGAATTAAGATGCACTAGATTGCATCAATTTGGTGGAATTCACAGTCACATCTTGTGATCCAGATTGATGTTAAGAAGGCACTACTCAAGGGGAGTAGTCTGCATGTAATTTTTGAGTTTGGTCTAAAACAAAATAAGGAGAAAAAATTGCAAATATGTGCCCTTTGCCATTGATGTCAAAGGGGGAGAGAAATCATGTGAAAAACTAGTTGCTGATGAAAGGGGGAGCAGTGAAGATAGTGGTTGCAGAAGTGATAAGAGAAAAGGGGAAAAGTTCTTGTCTTGCTAGTTGAATCAATTTTTCACATCATATGTTGCCATCAATGACAAAGGGGGAGATTGTTGGAAATATGTGCCTAATCAATGTTGTCATTGATGTCAACATATTCTTGTTGCCATTGGTGTCAACTATATCCTATTTTGTTGCCTGTTTAGAAGATTGGAATGTTGAGGATATTGAGAAAATTAATAAGGATCAATGTATGCAAGCCATATGGCTGAGTAGAGGATTGTCTTAAGAAGCTCTAGTTAAGATTTGAAGGCTTCGCCTAAAGATTTGAAGAAGCTATGGCCATATGAATAGAACCGGTTTTGTAGTGTTCAGAAGAGACAGAGTGACAGGAAAGAGGTCCAGATTGTTTTGGAAATATAAAATAATGATTTGCGGATCTAGAGACATGTTTGGGAAGTCAGTGTGTATCATCCAGTCAAGTGGTTCGTGGTTTGGAGATTCGCAAGCAATCTTTCTTATGTAATAGTTATAACAGACAATGTTCTTGAGGTTCTAGATAAAGATGCAAGTGATTCTAATAATTTAGAGGAGTGCAGATGTTTTTGTTGAATTCAATGTGCTTGTGAAGGTCTCTAGATCATGTGACTGCTATGTTGGAGGTCCGCATTAAAGTTTAATCTCGTTGGTGAAGATTTCCTTCTTGGTGCTGTTGTTCTTCCCAATCTTGGCCAACCGAATGATTCAAGAGTGATGCGGATGATCTGAGAGCAATTTGATGGAGCATGGCGTGTTGATCAAGGAAGATTTGAGTCCTAGTTATGTTTGGCTGATAGCTTAGTGACTTGCATTAAGTCAAATGCTTGTAGTGCCAACCTTGATGTTTATTCCAAGGTTGATGAAGCATATAAAGACATGTAGTTGAGTAGTTGAAAATCTATCCTTGTTCGAAATAAAAAATCCCAAGAAAGGATCAGAGGCAGAGCAGAGAAAAGGAGGAGCAGAGGAGCAAGAATAGTAAAGGATGAAGTGATAATGAAGAAGTATTTGGGAGAAGAACATAAGTTTTATGAGCACTCAATGAGACTGAATGAGGCATAAAGAGGATGCTATTTCTCAGTTAATTCCTTCTATACTAAAAATAAATTTTGTAGGTAGTGAGCCTCTCTTTTGAGCAGTGAGCTTTGGGCAGTGCGCCCAAAGGCATGTGCCTTCTATTTTTCTAAAGTACTTTTAACAGGGTACTAATCTTTGTGGGTTAACCCCCACTATGGTTTTTTCTTAACCGGGTTTACACGTAAAAATCTTGGTGTTATGTGTTTATTTGTCTCTACTCATGTGTTGATGATTCATGCTTTAAATATTTATATCATTAATCAGTTTTGTGTGTTAAATAAATAGTTGCAAGTGTTAAAGATTTGGGACAACTGATTCACCCCCCCTCTCAGTTGTCTGGCCTAATACCAACACACCCTTCACCTTCACTTCCCAAAGGTATAAAGTTATTTGGGGCTTAGCCAAGAGTGTCAAGATTCCAACTCTCAAAGGAGGGTGTCTTTTGATTCAGCCTCGATTGAGGTCGTCCCTTGGAGTGGTGTGTCTCCAAGTAGGCTTCCTAAGATAGGGTATAACAAAAGCAAACCAAGTGAGCTGTCGCTTGGTTCACACTCACAGTTGTTAATTGACCCTTAGAAAAATGAAATGTGTGGAAGAAAATTCAAGCACTTGATCTTTTTAGATTTGAAGCCGAGATGTGATAGAAGACACTTGTTCATTTTAGCCCAATTTCGATGTATGATTGCAAACAATGTTTGTTTTAAGCCCAAAAGTCAAAATGTGTTTACAAATAATGATTAAGAGATGAAAAGATGGAATGTGTGCACCTAATTAAATCACTTTCCAAGTTGCTTTTGTGACTGATCCAAATGCTGCTCTAGCTCCTTTGATTCACCTACAAGTCACCAAATTAAAAAGCGACCAAGTAAACTTGCACATGAAAGTGATATGCAAAAAATGAAGAATTTGATAAAAAAAGATTAAAATGATCTGATACAACAGAATTAATTGCATAAACAGATTCTTGAGGATATTCTATGCACTTTTTTTTAAAAATTCACTGAAAAAGGATAAAAAATGCAAAAGTTATGTTCGTTTGAAGTTTATGTACAAGTTTGACTTTAACTGAGAAAATGACTGATAAGATGATGAAATCACCTAATAAAACCTCACAGATATTAGTTGCATTGAGTTATCTTTCCAACGAGTCCTTTGTGCGATTTCGATAGCGTATGCAAAAGTTATGGCAAAAAGAAAAAACAATGCCCCATGTTGTGCCAAATGTGACTTACTGTGCTTCAATTGCTTTTGAAATAAAGCCAAATGCAACGATTTGTGCTTCAATTGCATATGGATTTGACCAAATGTGCATATAGGGTGTTTCAGTAGGAGATTTTTTAGGGAAGACCAATTGCGTATGGTTTGGACAAAATGCGATGATCTGTGGCTCAATTGCGTATGGTTTGGACAAAATGCGATGATTTGTGGCTCAATTGCATATGGATTTGACCAAATGCGACTATATGTGCTTCAATTGCATATGGATTTGACCAAATGTGCATGACCTACAAAATAGAAACCCTAACTAACCAGATGCGACTAGAAAAACTAGATGCGACGCTTTGCTATGTAATTGCACTCAAAATATGACCAAATGTGAAATTGTGCAGATCAATTGTGCTTTGTTTTTCAGCCAATTGCGATGCTCTGCAGTGCGATTGCAATTTTCTGCAGAACAATTGCGCTCAGAACCCTGCAAAATCTAACTTCACAAAAACAACTAGACAAAAAATATGTTAAATCAAGGATGTGAGTCCCATCAGGCATGCCAGAATGTGTATATGAAAAATTTGAATAAAATGAAAATGATAAAACAATGAAATGCATTACCTAATCCAAACCTTCAATACCTCAGATAGATAGAACGATGGATGCAAGATAGGTTGATTGATTGATTGATTTGATATGTTGGTTGCTCAATTCAGCAGCATAACATTTGCATAGGATGAAGATGATTGATGATGGATTGAAGATAGATGCTAATAGATGAGATGATTGAAGAATGATTTTGACAGCATAAGGATGTATGAAAGGTGGATCCTCAAATGGCTTGTAGATGGCTTGATTTATAGGAAAAGATTGGTTCAAATGGATGGTTGAGATCAAAAGGCTACATGAACGATGTGAATGGTTAGGATTGATTAGTTATTCTCACTTTTTAAGGGAGTTGTAGTCATGTCACAAGTGTAAGGAGTAGGATAGGGCTCATGTGTGAAAGTGTACACAAAAACTTTTATTTAATAAGTTTATGTGTGATTGTGTACAAAAAAAAGATATTAAATTAAAGTTGTACTACCACACATGATTCAAGTGAGAGGTGGACAAGTGTTGGAATGAGGTGAGAGGTGAAGATCTAATTCAAATATTTTATTTGAAATAGTTGGGATATTGGTTGGAGAATTAATTAAATAAATAAGATTTATTTAAATAATTAGATAGTGGGATTATGAATGTGAAATTAATTAAATAAATAAAATTTATTTAATTAATTGGCTAAGTGGGATTATGAATGGGATTAAGACAAAATGCTACATGATGTCTAAATAATGTACTAACAAGGTGTTGCAAGACATGGACAAATTTGGTCTACAGTATGGACGCTAACACTTTTCTTGCAGGAATGTGTTTGTAGGAACATTTGGTGATTGTAAAGACATGTCACCTCTAGTGGGCATGGGCTTTGTGAGAGCTTGTGTTCCCTTGTGTGTTTTCTACCTACCTTAATGTGCTTGATATCAATACATGATATCAACCACCTTAAGGTGGGGGCATATATAAAGTAAGTTGTTTGATTTAGATGCTAGTAAAGTGTGTTTGTTCTCATGTGTAGTCTTAAAGACTGGTGGCGATGAGTCCCTCCTGCACTCTGAGATTTGTTTGAAATCTATTGCAATCATTTAAGCCCTATGTGGAGGCGGGATATCGCGAATATCCTTTTTTATCTTAAGCCTTCTACGGAGGTGGGGATGGTGTATTTCTTATGGAGAGTGCACATCCTGTCATTTTTAAAAAGTCCTCTATGGAGGCAGGGAGTGGTTTTATGACTAACTCAACCCTTAAGCATGTCCTCGGTGATTGTTGTGGTGAAGCCTAATCATCGATGTGTGCTTGTAATGTGCCTGAGATGGTGATGAACCTAGAAATAGGAACACTCCATCGCTTGTCTCCCGTGTTTTCTCTGTGTCTTCCAAGTGTGTGTTTATTGCGTGTTTGTTCCCAAGCATAGTTTAAAGACCGGTGGCAATGAGTCCCTCCCATGCTTTGGGATTTGTATGGTGTGCTTGTTTTGTATGGCGTGTTTGTTCTCAAGTGTAGTCTTAAAGATTGGTGCCGATGAGTCCCTCATGCACTCTAAGATTTGTTTGGCATGTGTGTTGCCCCATAATGCAGTTTAAAGATTGATGGCGATGAGTCCCTCCTGCATTATGGGATGCATGATTACCTTCCTTGTACTTGCATCTGCATTTCATATATAAGAAAAAGAAAAAGAAAATCATCACTATCTTCACTGCATTCACTGCATTTTGTGTGTCTTCAATGCTATCTTCTCTTTGTTTTGCGTGACTGTTACTATCTTCTATTGCAAGTATGGGCCTAACTGGTGTTGTCATTAATGTCAACATACTCTTGTTGCGTTAATGATAAGGACTGGATGAGCTGTATGCTGAGGATATTGAGAAAATTAGTCATATCAGGATCAAAGAAGAACAGTGAAGACAATGAGGTAAAGATCCAAGATAAGTTGAAGATCAGAGGATGCGCTTCAAAGGGTTTGTAGATATGTGTCATAGGATGATCTAGTAAATATTTTAGAGGTCCGCATGAAGATTTGAAGAAGTTATGGCCACTTAAGTAAAACCAATTCTGGCAGATGTTCAGAGGTGATAGAGTGACTCAGAAAGGTCCGGTGAGCCAGAAATGCAATATCCTATTCTTCAGATTTTGTGGAGTGTTAATGAAGTCAATGTGAATTGACAACTCAATTAATTCATGGTCTGGAGGTCCGCAAGCATCTAATCCATTATGACAGTGATGACAAACTATGTTCTTGAGGTTCTGGATGAAGGAGAGAATAATTCCAGTAAGTAGATGTAGTGCGGATGTTCTTGGTGATTCAGGCAAGCTTGTGGAGGTCTTTGGATCATGTCCAGTTCGTGTTGGTGGTCCGCATTGGAGTTTGAGCTCACAATTGAAGAATTACTTTTGGATGATGGTGTTCTTCCTAAGTCAGGCCGACTGGATGAATTATACATCCTGCGGATGATCTTGAAGATGTTGTGTGAAGACTGGAGTGTTCCCGAATGAAGGTTGAAGTCTTAGATCTGTGTGGCCGACAATGTGCTAATCTGCGTGAAGTATTTTTGTAATTAGTCATGTTGTATTCATGTATTTGCTCTGTAATGTTTGCCAACTTAGATGATCATTCCTAAGTTGATGTCTTGTATAAATAAGGAATCGTAAAGTCATTTCAAAGTGTATCTTATGAAGATGAGAGTGTGGTAGAGAGGAGAGGAGCGAAAAGTAGAGTAGAAGTCGTGGGCTTAAATGGAACTGACTCAAGCATGGTGAAGATGCTATTCTTCAGTTCAAGTATGTAATACTTATTATTCTGTAGACAGTGTGTCTCCTGTAGGCAGTGAGCCTCTTGTGAGCAGTGTGCTCGGGCAGTGAGCCCTAATTGGCATGTGCCATTTTATTCTTTCTATTCTTCTAACAGAGAATACAATCTTGGGCTAGTCACCCCGTGGTTTTTCCCTTAACTGGGTTTTCCACATCAAAATCTTGGTGTCTTATGTGTTAATGTGTTTCTGCTCTTGATTTAATGCATTGTATTTCCATGATTGATTTATTATTATGCTGCTAAATTACAAAGTGGATTTAAGTGTTTAATTGGAAGAAACTTTCAGACAACTGATTCACCCCCCCTCTCAGTTGTATGTCCTGAATCTAACAATTGGTATCAGAGCTAAGTTCCTCTCAAAGAGCTTAACCGCTTGAGGAGATCCAGAATGTCGACATATATGAAGGATAGTCCAAGGTTTGATGGAACCAATTTCACTCTTTGGAAAAGTCGCATGGAATGTCACTTACAATGTATGGGAATGCAGTATTGGACCAAAGCTTCAAAATAGTATACTCCTCCACAGAATGGTCTGAGATCTATTGATGAAATCAAAGATGTTGAAGACAATCTACAGACTAAAGAAGCTCTTCTAAGTGCCTTATCTGATTCAGAACTAACAAATGTTGTTGATCTAAAAATTGCACATGAGATTTGGCAAAAATTGGAACTTCTACATGAAGGAGACAAGTATGTGAAATGTGCCAAGCTACAAAGTCTAAAAGGAAAATTCAAAAACTTGAAGATAAGAGAAGATGAAAATATCACTACATTTATGCCTAGAGTAAATGAGCTTGTTTGTGGCATTAGATGTGCTGGCAGAGTCTTGGATGAAGATGAGATTGTTGGGAAAGTTCTCAGATCCCTTCCTAATTCCTAAAAATACAAGGTTGCTGCCATTGAAGAATTCAGAGCCCATTCAGGTGTCACAAGAGATCAATTGGTTGGTAAATTGGCTGCATTTGAATTAACCGAGTTTGGAGATGCCCCCCTAAGACTAAATTTGCATTCAAAGCTAGTGCATCTGTAAAAGGCAAACAAAGGTTTGATCTGGGAGAGAATTCTTCAAGGAAACTATCATGGTATGAAAAAGCAAGAAAGGACGTGGAAGAGGAAGAAGCTGAAACTGCCCAACTTGAAGCCCTTATTGCAAAAAGACTGCCAAGAGGATCTGGTAAGTATGAAGGGAAATTGCCTTTTAACTATTTTAACTACAATAAGATTGGTCATTTTGCCTCAAGGTGTCCAGAAAGATTTTCAAGGCCAAACCCTAACAAATCAAGGTTCTAAAAGAATTGTTACTATGTTCATGAAGATGATGATAATGAAGAAGTAACAGATAATGAATCAGAGATAGGAAACAAATCTGGAAGTGACTGGGTGTTTATTGCCATCAAGGAAGAAGATCTAATGCCGTCTGAATCTATTAATCATAAAATTGTGGAAGAGGTCTAGCTGCTCAAGTTGAAGAAAATGATGATTGGGTCATTGATAGTGGATGCTCCCACCATATGACAGGTGAGAAAAATAAGTTCATAGATTTGGAAAGGTATGGAGGAGTGGTAAAATTTGGTGATAATTCTATTGGTAGAATCAGAGGTAGAGGAACTATTTCTTTTGATGGAAAGAACAAAACCGGTAATGTACTATATGTTGAAGGATTGAAGCACAATCTTCTCAATGTTGGACAGTTGGTGGACAAAGGCTATGATCTCCAATTCAAGAATGGAAAATGTAAGATCTTTGAAAGTTTTGGAACAAAGATTGCATCCAGTACTCAAACAAAAGGTAATATCTTCCATTTGGTTGGTACTGGTAAAAGTTGTCTTTTTGTTCAAATTGATCAGAGTTGGTTATGGCATAGGAGAATGTGTCATGTGAATTTTGATAACATCATCAAGATAAGCAACACTCAGGCTGTTAGAGATCTTCCAAAATTGGTGAAACCTACAAATAGTTTGTGCAAAAAGTGTCAGTTGGGTAAACAGAGTAGAATCTCATTCAAAAGCAAAGAACAATCTTCTACTAGATTATTGGACTTAGTTCATACTGACCTATGTGGTCTGACAAGAATCAGGAGTGTGCAAGGTGATAGATACTTCATGCTATTAATTGATGACTACTCCCAGATGATGTGGGTAACTTTTCTGAAAGAGAAATCTGAAGCTCTTGAGAAATTCAAAATATTCAAAGCTATGGTAGAGAATGAAACTGGATTAAAATTGAAATGTCCGAGGTCTGATAGAGGTGGAGAATTCACATCCGGTGATTTCATAGAATTCTGTGAGAAACATGGAATAAAAAGACAGTTGTCTGCTCCTAGGACTCCATAGCAAAATGGAGTAGTGGAGAGAAAGAACTGAACCATCCAGGAAGCATCTAGAACCATGATGATGGAAGCAAATGTTCCTTAGATCTTTTGGAGAGAAGTTGTAAGCACTGCAGTCTATACTCTCAATCGGGTACAAATCAGAAGAAATACCGATAAGACTCCTTATGAACTTTGGTTTGGCATCACTCCCACAGTGAGGTATTTTAGAGTTTTTGGTAGCAAATGTTACATTAAGAGAGATGAAGATTTAGGCAAATTTGATGCTAGAAGTGATGAAGGAATCTTCTTGGGTTACTCTACTCAAAGCAAAGCATACGGGTGTTACAACAAGAGATTGAGGAAGATTATAGAAAGTACAAATGTGAAGGTTGATGAAGGGATTGAAAAACCCTCAAGGTTTTATGAATGTGATGAAGATGATTAGAATGATGTTTTGATCCAAGGAGTCCAAGCACCTTCTGAGATTCAGGTCCAGACTGATCCGTTAAATCAAGAAAAAGAGATTAGTGTGATTGAAGCTGTTCAAGAACATAAGTGCAAGAAAATCCCAAAGTTCCCAGATATGTAAGACTAAATCACTTTGAAGATTAGATCATAGGTGATAAAAGCAAAGGTGTACAAACAAGAAGAAGGATTGCTCAAGATTCAGAAGAGTATTGTCTGATTTCTAAGATTGAGCCTAAGACAGTGAATGAAGCTTGCAATGATGAGAACTGGACTAAAGCAATGGAGGAAGAGCTGATGTAAATTGAGAAAAATCACACTTGGGATCTTGTTCCCAGACCTAGAAACAAGAATGTGATTGGAACCAAATGGGTCTTCTGGAACAAACTGAATGAAGTTGGTGAAGTAATCAGAAATAAAGCCAGATTGGTCTACAAGGGTTACTCTCAAATAGAAGGAGTTGATTTTGAAGAAACTTTTGCTCCGGTGGCAAGAATTGAAGCAGTCAGATTATTTCTTGCCTTTGCTACTTTTAAGGACTTCAAAGTGTATCAGATGGATGTCAAGTTTGCCTTCCTGAATGGTGACTTGGAAAAAGAAGTATACATTGAGCAACCGGATGGATTTCAATTGTCTGAGCATGATGATATGATCTACAAGTTGAAGAAAGCACTGTATGGACTCAAGCAAGCCCCAAGAGCCTGGTATGAAAGATTGGATAAGCATCTTTTGAAGATTAGTTTCAACAAAGGTACTGCTGACAGTAATCTGTACTTCAAACTTAATCATGAAAATATCTTGATTGTTGAAGTATTTGTTGATGATATCATTTTTGGAGGAAGAGATAGTTTGTGCAAAACCTTTGCAAATCAAATGAAAAGTGAATTTGAGATGTCCATGCTTGGGGAAATAAATTTCTTCTTGGGTTTACAAATCATTCAAACTAAGAAAGGAATCTTCATTTCTCAGACCAAATATGTGAAAGAATTGTTAAAGAAATTTGGGATGGAAGAATCAAAACCAATGAGTACTCCCATGGCAACTGGATGTAAATTGAGCAAAGATGATGACTCTCCTAAGGTTGATCAAAAAAGTACAGGTCAATGATTAGAGGATTGTTGTTCTCACTCAAACTAGACCTGACATTATGAATGTTGTTGGTCTTGTTGCTAGATTCCAAGCTGATCCAAGAGATTCTCATGTCATGGCAATCAAGAGATTTTTTAGATATCTAAAAGGGACAATTGAGTATGGTTTGTGGTATCCTAGAGATCATGATTTCTCTCTTCATGCATATACAAATGCAGATTGGGTAGGAGATGTGGATGACTGGAAGAGTACCAGTGGTGGAGCATTCTTTTTGGGAAAGAGATTGGTTTCTTGGCTGAGCAAGAAACAAGAGGCAATATCTCTATCAACTGCAGAAGCAAAATATATTGCAGTAGCAGGTAGTTGCACTCAAGTTTTGTGGATGAAGCAAATGCTAAGAGACATCAGAGTGGAGTATGAGGAACCTATCACAATTTTATGTGATAATTCAAGTGTAATAAATATATCTAAGAGTCCGGTGTTGCATTCAAAGACCAAGCATATTTCCATCAAGTTTCACTTTTTGAGAGAGCAAGTGAACAAGAATGAAGTCAGATTGGAGTTCATACCTTCCAAGGATCAGATTGCAGATATTTTTACTAAACCTCTTCCTAAGGATTCTTTTGAGTATCTCAGGGAGAAGTTAGGGGTTATTGCCCCTCTAGTTCTGAATTAAGATGCACTGATGTGCATTAGTTTGGTGGATCCCACAGTCATATCTTGTGATCCGGATTGATGTTTTTGGAGCTGCCACTCAGGGGGAGCAACTGGTATGATTCTAAAGTGTTGAAGTTGCAAGTATGTGCCCTTTGCCATTGATGTCAAAGGGGGAGAGAAGACATGTGAAAAATAGGTGGTTGTTGATCAAAGGGGGAGCAGTAAAGGAAGAGAAGACACATGAATGGTAATTGTTGATAGGGGGAGTTGTCTTAGTAAAGAAAAATTCTTGTCTTGATGGTTAAAACAATTTTTCACATCATATGTTGCCATCAATGACAAAGGGGAGATTGTTACAAGTATGGGCCTAACCGGTGTTGTCATTGATGTCAACATACTCCTGTTGCATTAATGATAAGGATTGGATGAGCTGTATGCTAAGGATATTGAGAAAATTAGTCATATCAGGATCAAAGAAGAATAGTGAAGACAGTGAGGTAAAGATCCAAGATAAGTTGAAGATCAAAGGATAAGCTTCAAAGGGTTTGTAGATATGTATCTTAGGATGATCCAGTAAATATTTCAGAGGTCCACATGAAGATCTGAAGAAGTTATGGCCACTTAAGTAAAACTAGTTCTGGCAGATGTTTAGAGGTGACAGAGTGACTCAGAAAGGTCTGGTGAGATCCAGAAATGCACTTTCCTATTTTGCAGATTTTGTGGAGTGTTAATGAAGTCAATGTGAATTGACAACTCAATTGGTGTGTGGTCTGGAGGTTCACAAGCATCTAATCCATTATGACAGTGATGACAGATTGTGTTCTTGAGGTTTTGGATGAAGGAGAGAATGATTCCAGTAAGCAGATGTAGTGCAGATGTTCTTGGTGATTCAGGCAAGCTTGTGGAGGTCTTTGGATTGTGTCTAGTTCATGTTGGTGGTCCGCATTAGAGTTTGAGCTCGCAATTGAAGAATTACTTCTAGATGATGGTGTTCTTCCTAAGTCAGGCCAACTAGATGAATTATACATCCTGCGGATGATCTTGAAGATGTTGTGTGAAGACTGGAGTGTTCCCAAATGAAGATTGAAGTCTCAGATCTATGTGGCCAACAATGTGCTGATCCGCATGAAGTCATTTTGTAATTAGTCATGTTGTATTCATGTATTTGCTTTGTAATGTTTGCCGACTTAGATGATCATTCCTAAGTCAATGTCTTGTATAAATAAGGAATCGTAAAGTCATTTCAAAGTGTATCTTGTGGAGATGAGAGTGTGGTAGAGAGGAGAGGAGCGAAAAGTAGAGCAGAAGTTGTGGGCTTAAATGGAACTGACTCAAGCATGGTGAAGATGCTATTCTTTAGTTCAAGTATGTAATACTTATTATTCTATAGATAGTGTGTCTCTTATAGGCAGTGAGCCTCTTGTGAGCAATGTGCTTAGGCAGTGAGCCCTAATTGGCATGTGCCATTTTGTACTTTCTATTTTTCTAACAGAGAATACAATCTTGGGTTAGTCACCCCGTGGTTTTTCCCTTAACCAGGTTTTCCACATCAAAATCTTGGTGTCTTATGTGTTAATGTGTTTCTGCTCTTGATTTAATGCATTATATTTCCATGATTGATTTATTATTATGCTGCTGAATTACAAAGTGGATTTAAGTGTTTAATTGGAAGAAAGTTTCAGACAACTGATTCACCCCCCCTCTTAGTTGTCTCTTGAATCTAACATCTTCTCTGTGTTTTGTGTGCCTGTTACTGTCTTCTTTGTGATTGGCATGTCTTCTCTGTGCTTGGTGTATTTGTTGTGCTTGTTGACTGTACTTTAATGCATGTATTGGCCTTCCGTTTATACATACATTAAAGTGGGGGCTAAATGTTATGTTAGAAAAAGTAACCTTGGGGGCTTTTTCCTCTTAAGGTTTAGCTCCCGAGTCCTTTAGAATGCATTTAGAGCATCTTGCATGATTTTGATGACTCCCAATGAGAAAACCCTAAAGTTTCATGGCAAATGGGACTCAGGGGATCCACTTAACATGAATCCTACCTAAAATGGGGGGAGGACTTGGGCACCTGCACCCTAGTCCTACCCTTTTTTAGGTCATGACCTATTTCAAAGTGTCAGTTTATGACCATTATTTAGATCCTATGTCGACACGATAAGTTTGAATTATGAAATTCTAAGCGAGAATGTTTTAGTTGCATATATAAGCATGATTAGTGATTCATTTGTAAACTAGATGGACATTAGATGGAAATTAGATGAGCATTGTGATTTTGTGAAAGTGATTCAAGGCATTCATTGTGTGGCAAAGCAGAATTTGTGTTGTTATTGTGTTTGTATTTACAAATTTGGCATCCATCTCCTCATGGCATGAAGAGCATCTTCCTTCAATGAGATATTCACTACAAGGTGATATCAATTGTGTTTTGTATCATTTATCATTTGGATTTCACCTCTATCTCGCAGGGATATGCACTCTTTATCTGACAACGGTGTTTGAAAGACTTGAATGTCTCTCTAGGGCTTGACTGAGGCAAGCCTCTAAACACCACAACCCCCAACCTATTTTTTCATGATTGTAGGTTATAGGTTGTGAAAGCAAAATAAGTGGAGTTACAAGAGAATAGTTTAGACTATCAGAATTGTAGATTAGAGAAGAAAATAGGGACCTAGACTCAGGCACCCACTCATTAGTCCTTTGGATCCTACAACTAGAAAATCTCCAGAACAATAGGAGTATGTTGCGGACAAGATTCCCATATCCCGATAGAAACTGTGGCACTGGACTAGGGTGCCCGCTCATTAGTCCCTAACTTTTCTATTTTTTGAACTTCAAAATCTGGTATGCATTTTGATTGTCATTTGATATCTCTATGCGATTATTTTTCATAATTTGTTTGTTTGTTCACGAATTCATGAAATTAGGGTTTTGAGCATAATTGGACTTAATTAAACAACTAAATCATACAATTCCAATCTTCCCCTATGTTCCAAGTGACAAGAAGCCTATAGTAGTCTCCTCTAATCGACTGAATGTCCTTGAATGTTTAGTGGTGAAAGGAGGATCAACATAAACTATCAAAAACAAATCCCTCTTCATTTTCACCCTAAACAATAACTATGCTAGATAGATCACACATAAAAATTTTCAACAACCTAGTCATATTGTGGTTGCTCATGCTTACAATACTCAGAATAACAAACAAGGCAAACAACAATCAAGCATTCTGATATCTTTAATAGCTTCTTAACCTATGCTTCCTCAAGCACCTCATTTAATGCATAAGGTTGGTCAAGATTATGATCTTGTTGAGTAGCTTCGTGCTACTCCTACTAAGATATCTCTTTGGGAACTTATACAAACTTCACCTACATACCATGGAATGCTCCAAGAAGCTTTACAAAAAGTGATTGTACCACCTGCTATTAAACCTAATGATGTAGCAGTTCTTCTCGATTGTATGCATGCAACAAAAATAGACATTTTGTTTCAACAACATGAGCTGCCATCTCTTGAAGTTCAAAATTAGTATGATCCTTTGATTATATTCATTACAATAAATAAGAAACTAATTAAGAAAGTTATGATTGATAATGGATCAACTCTTAATGTTTGTAGCATCAATCTATTACATAAGATTAAAATTGATACATCTTTGATCAAACTGGATAGGATAAGTATTCGTGGCTTTGATAATGTTGGAAGACAATCTGTAGGCACTATAACTTTACCGGTACAAGTTGGGCTTGCAACTCTACCAAACCTGATTCATGTCAGGCCTTGTTCTCTATCTTACAACATGATTCTTG
Source organism: Cunninghamia lanceolata (assembly GCA_027924645.1). NCBI lineage: Eukaryota > Viridiplantae > Streptophyta > Pinopsida > Cupressales > Cupressaceae > Cunninghamia > Cunninghamia lanceolata. Next base: position 5,686,542 of record BSBN01001215.1, read on the forward strand.
GTAGACTGTGGATTCATGCACTAGGGGCAGTTCCTTCTTCCTTCATCATTCAATAAAGTTTATCCATAAAGATAAACTTCATACCATTCATGCTGATCTTGAACCAGATCTTTGTGTACAAATTGAATCACAAAAGCAAATTGTTCAACATAAGATCCTAAACAATCTCAAGGTTGACTCATCAGCCTCCCTGCTTCAAATAATGTTGTGAAAGAATCAAAGCAATTGAATGCGTTTCTTGGTGATGATTGGGGTTCATTAGATTTTTCATCTCCCTCTACAAGCGAATATAAAATTAACAACTCCACTTCGGAAACATCAAGTGTTGCATCGATCTCATCTCATTGTTCAAATACTAAAATCTCTTTGTTAACAAATATAGATAATACTCTTACACTACAGATTACGACTCATGAAGCCCCACCTTCTTCCAAAGAAATGGCTTCACTCTATGGCCGAGGATTTTAGATTCTTTATAAGAATTGTGATTATGTAGGTAATGGTTGTGGTATTAATCAACAAGGGGTTCATGTACCTATAGAATCAGCTTCGCGACATTACTCAAGTGGTATTGGATACAACCCTTTTAGGGAATCTAAATCTCGTAAACGTCCTACTCTTAATGTGAATACAATATCCACACTTAACTTGATATTACCTAAGATGATTGACACTAACTCTCCTCGAGGAGAGATTCCCTTAGACATCTTTTCCTTAGATGAAGCAATTATTAAATTCTTGGGTGCTTACGACAACGTACTCCGTTACCATCATAAACGTGGATTGCCTTATTGTCTAAATAATGATGCATATTTTGGAAAGTCTACTGGCTTGATAAATTTTACTCTAAAACCTGAAGGAGAATATGAAGAGTTACTATAATCACCCGATCTCCCAGACCACAATACTCTATGTAATGGAAAAACTATTGATGTTTTCGTGGAGAAAGATAACACTAAAAAGGTTATCTCTATAGGTGATTGCTTAAGTGATGAAGAAAAAGAAGATATGACAAAATTATTACATGAATTCTCTAAATTGTTTGCTTGGAACTATTTGGATATGTCTGGTATCAATCCTCATATTTTAACACATAATATTGTATTGAAACCGGATGTCAAGCCGTTTAAACAAAAGATTCGTAAAATTAATCCTAGGATTGCCTTACTTGTTAATGTTGAGATAGAAAAATTGTTACAAGATAACTTTATCTGACCTATTGATTATTCACCTTAGATCTTGAATATAGTCGTTGTTGCTAAACCTGATGGTCATATTCGCATGTGTACCAATTTTAGAGATCTGAATCTCACATCCTTAAAAGATGATTTCCCACTCCCTAACATTGATATGATTGTGGATTCAGTAGCTGAACATGAATTACTTTCCTTCATTGCTGGATTTTCAAGATATAACCAAATTCTTATAAACCCTCATGATCAATATAAAACTATTTTTATAATGCCTTGGGATACATTTTGTTGGGTAGCCATGTTGTTTGGACTTAAGAATGTTGGAGCAACTTACCAACGTGCCATGACCCTTATCTTTCATGATTACATGCACACTATCTTAGAGGACTATGTTAACGACATCTTGGTGAAATCTATTTATCGCCAAGATCACGCTATGACTCTTCGACAAATTTTTGAGTGAATAAAGAAATACAAGGAGAATATGAAGAGTTACTATAATCACCTGATCTCCCAAACCACAGTACTTTATGTAATGGAAAAACTATTGATGTTTTCATGGAGAAAGATAACACTAAAAAGGTTATCTCTATAGGTGATTGCTTAAGTGATGAAGAAAAAGAAGATATGACAAAATTATTACATGAATTCTCTAAATTGTTTGCTTGGAACTATTTGGATATGTCCGGTATCAATCCTCATATTTTAACACATAATATTGTACTGAAACCGGATGTCAAGCCGTTTAAACAATAGATTCGTAAGATTAATCCTAGGATTGCCTTACTTGTTAATGTTGAGATAGAAAAGTTGTTACAAGCTAACTTTATCTGACCTATTGATTATTCACCTTAGATCTTGAATATAGTCGTTGTTGCTAAACCTGATGGTCGTATTCGCATGTGTACCGATTTTAGAGATTTGAATCTCGCATCCTTAAAAGATGATTTCCCACTCCCTAACATTGATATGATTGTGGATTCAGTAGCCGAACATGAATTACTTTCCTTCATTGATGGATTTTCAAGATATAACCAAATTCTTATAAACCCTCATGATCAATATAAAACTGCTTTTATAATGCCTTGGGATACATTTTGTTGGGTAGCCATGTTGTTTGGACTTAAGAATGTTGGAGCAACTTACCAACGTGCCATGACCCTTATCTTTCATGATTACATGCACACTATCTTAGAGGACTATGTCAATGACATCTTGGCGAAATCCATTCATCGCCAAGATCACACTATGACTCTTTGACAAATTTTTGAGCGAATAAAGAAATACAACATGCAATTAAATCCCTGTAAGTGCGTATTTGGTGTCAATAGTGGAAAATTGTTGGGATTCATAGTTTCACACCGTGCTATTAAAGTTAATACGAAAAAGATCGACATGATCGTTAACATGCCACCACCTAAAACAATATCTCAACTTCGTAGTTTGCAAGGGAAGATACAGGCCATTCATCGATTTGTTTCACAACTTGAGGATTTAAAAACTTATCTCGCTAAACCTCCTATTTTATAGCCTATTATTTTTAACAAACCTTTTATACTTTACACGTCCACATCTAATAATGCTCTTGCAGCTTTATTAGCACAACATAATACTAAAGGCAAAGAATGTGTTGTATATTATATCAGCTGAACATTGCTTGATTATGAAGTGTGATATACTATCATTGAGAAACAATGATTAGCTCTTGTCTTCGCAACAAAAAAGCTCAGGCATTATCTCCTAAATACTGAGATACATCTAATAGTAAAATTCAACCCTCTGAAATGTCTATTTGCTAAAACAGATATTTCCGGTCACCTTGCTAAATGGGTTATGTTGTTAACAGAATTTGATCTCAAGTTTATATCTCAGAAAGCAATTAAAGGACAAGCACTAACTAACCATTTAGTTGAGGCACCTTTCCCTTTTGCTACATAGAATTAGGAGACATTCCCTAATGATCAAATCTTAGCTATCGACACAGAAGGTAAATAGGAATTGTATTTTGATGGATCAAGATGTCAAACTAGCTCCAGTGTTGGTGTCATACTAGTACCCCTTGTAGGTAAGTTGATTCCTATGTCTTACCATCTAAGCTTATCATGCACAAACAATATTTCTTAGTATGAAGCTCTTATCATAGGACTTCATGTCGCCTTGGCTTTAAATATAAAAAACCTCACCATATATGGTGATTCACAACTCATTGTAAGACAAATAAATGGATCATATCAAGCTAAACATGAGAAACTATCTTAGTATCATGATTTTGCCTTGTCTTTATTAAAGCATTTTCACTCTTTTTCACTTGATACTATTCCAAGAAAAGACAATCGACATGTGGATGCAATGGCAAGTGCAGCTTCCCTTATATCCCTTGACAATTCTCCTGACACATTCACTTTTCTTATTCATAATCTCAAAACTCTAGTCATAGAAGATGTTGTAGTCGCAAATCTGGACTCTTTCTATAATATAAACTCTAACCAATGGTTCTCCCATATATTCAACTACTTGCGTGATGGAACCGTTCCTAACTCATCTAAGAATGCCTGAGTTCACCTACAAAAACTTGCGGCGCACTATATCATATTATCTAATGTCTTATATAGACAAAGTTATAATGGCGTCCTTCTCTGATGTCTTAGTAATTCAGATATTCTGATAGCTCTAGAAGAAGCTAACTCTGGTGCCTGTGGAGGGCATTTTGGAGGCAAATCCGTACAAAAATTAGTACACTGTTGGTAAACAGATTTGTCACTGAGAAATAACCTTTGAAAATGACTCGTTGCCCTTAGAGCGGTGACTAAATTGTCCCAACATTTGGAGAGATCGCGACAGAGAAACGATCTTCCTCTATGTTTGAGAGGGGCAGCTCCCTCGTAGGATGGGGGTATTTATGGTTTTTGTCTACTTTTATCTAGAAAGTACAAAAAGGAAGAAAAGTAAAATAATCAGGAGAAATGAGTATGTAGAAACCCTCGTGGTAGACGTACAAAAACCAATAGGAGTTTCACAATCTTATTGAAAAGTATGAAGGGGTCTCACCACAAAGCTAGAAACCACTTTCCTAAACTCCATGATGAATCTCATGATATATATGCAACAACGATGACAAAAGATGGCAAACCTCAACATACGCAAAGAAAATTTATCTGAACACTTTCAAATTAGGATACCGAGACAAGATTGTGCTTCATCACCCCAATTGCATGCTTCAATGGATAACTTTGATTTACATAAATACATAGAAAGATCACCAGTTTGACATACGAGAAACTAGTAATCATAACTCAGAAATACATCAAGAACATACGAACTAAAATGCATTCTTCATTATCTTTTTGAAATTATACAATTCCAAATATAAACTATACAATGTGTAAAACCAAAAATGTTCCAAGAAGTTTATTCATAAGTTCCCCTTGCAAAAGTTCTCTCTAAAGAGTTCCCTATGCAAAAGTTCTCTCTAAAGAGACCCTTTTTTTACAATGTGAAATCCAGTATATATAGACTTTTCCTCATTACCACCTAATAACCAACTTGTAACTACTTCCTAACCACTTCAAGTAACTACCTCATAACTACCTTTTTGAACTACAATAGAATAATGAACTTTATTTTTGGTTATGTTTTACATCACTTTCCTGAAATAAAATTCATTTTCTAACTTTTAGTTACAATAAGTGACATAAGTCACTTTTACAAAAAGGTAACTAGGACTTGCAACTTTCAAGTTGTGGATTTGGCTAAGATACTCTCCATCTTCATATGCTCCATTCGCCCTTGTACTTACCTCGCCATCCAGCCAATTAAGAACACAAAACTATTATCATTATGTTGAAATACAAATAATTTTGAGGTATTCCATGAGAACGAAAAAGCTTAATTGTTGCAATGTACCCATAAGTCCTCCTCGCTCTGTAAATTTCTTATCAACTTCAAAGGATATTCTCCATCTTAGTTGTTCTCCAGTGAGAAGTAGAGCTGAAGAGTCCCTGATGTGTATTTGTTTTTCATTTACATGACAGGCTTGCAAATTAAATGATTCACACATTTTTGCATATATGATTTCCTTTCTTGTCTCTTATCACAAACTTTGTTCTATAATACATTCTCTTGATCTCTTGCTCATCTCAATCTGAAAATAGAATGTACCTCAGGGGATAGTATATCATGGAGCAAGGATCAGATTTGATGCAATGATGCCAGTAGCAAGTCCAAATACATTGACTAAACTTGATGATATTGAGTCATCCACTGATTAATAATTCTCAAACATCGAAGCAAGCAATTGCTCCACTTAGTCTTCATTGTTTCCTGAAATTGATTCCTTTTGTTGACTCAAAATGACTCTCATCTCAAGCACTTACATTCCACTCTACTTAAATATCATCCATTTCAATGGTTGAATAATGAATAACAATTTTACACCTCATCCATAACAAAAAGTGGTAAATATTTTTCATAACTTTATTAGCCAGAATTGATCTTTGACTGTCGAAGTGAATGATGTTTAAGAATAACCATTACACTCATCATAGAATCCATATATATATGAGTTGATTGAGGCCCCTTTCAACATGTCAAAAGTTTAAACAACAGGCTGCCAAAATGATTCTCCCCTACCAATAATGTCTAACTATCTTTGTTACTTGTTGTGCAGAAAGAAGCATTTGTGATAATGGTGTCATTTTCTTCTGCCATATGCTATTTACTCCAAATGATGATCCTGTTGCCATTTTGCACAAAAACCTTGCACAACAATTCCTATTGTAGTCATTACATTGAATTGCATCCACACTGAAAGGATACAATGCTACTCTAACCCAGTACATATAAAGACTCCAAGAATAGCAAAGGAAGAACTAGAAATGAAACCATCATTCATATTGCTCCAATGGCTTTTAGGTGATCAAATGCCCTCCACATTATACATGCAAGTCTACCAAGGCATTTGCAACCACGACTCTGATAGAAATTGACTTCAAATTATACTTTGGTGGATGTTCAAACCCCTATAATTATTACAGTCCATACTTTTCATACGTGTCTACCAGGGTGGTTGCAACATTTATTTGAAAGTTTGTAAAGTCTTTTCACCTGTTGGCAGGTCGTGGAAGCCATTTTGCATCTACCATAATGCATTTCCTTGAGTGTTTCTAAAAATCCTGTAATCATTTGAGTTCGTGACACTGCATTTCTCTCACTCTAATTTAAATATCATCCATTTTAATGGTCAAACAACCAATAACAATTTTACACTTCATTCACAGTCAAAAGTGGTAAATATTTGTTCTTATTTTTATTGGCCAAAATTGTCCTTTGATTGTTGAAGTGGATGATAATTAAGAGCAACCCATTTCCCTGAGGTATAACTATGTAGTTCATGCACCTTGTGTATGCTCCCATAATTTATATACAAGCCTACCACCGTGTTTATACTTATAATATCTGATAAACATCTCATTCCGTGGCTAGCTGTTGGTTTTAGAAGTTAACTTTGCACCTGCGAATTGCAATTGAAGGAAAGTTTCTAAAGTCTTCTTAACACTCCCATTTCGCAGATTCTCTGTAATCATTGTATTCCACAAGACCATATTACTTTTAGGTATTTGGTCAAACAATTCGCGTGTGTAGTCTTCCACATTTTGCATACATGTGCGTTTGGGGATTGGCAACTACAACATCTGACAAATATCCTCTTTGTTGTTTGAAAACTCCTATTTTGGCATCAACTGAACAAGGAGCCCGTTAAACCATTGGTCTGGTCAAAAGGGAGTTTGTTACAAGGAAGAATTCAAAAACCATTTTAAAACACTAACGAACTGCCATGACTGTAGGAAGTGTGCATGTTAGAAGTAGAATTCAAATACAACCATAAACTGTCTATCGTAGATCAAGCCACATCCAAGAAAGCTCAATCACTTGTAAACACCAACCACATTTGAAGCGCTTGCCCATCTCAGCCCATGGTTCTATTGGTTGCACGCTGTATCTCTGGGATCGCTACCTCCACTATTGGCCATGTCTCAATAGGCTTGAAATCTTGAGTGCTGATGCCCCATAGAGTACAATCTTTCATTGAGAACGGTAGTCTTGAAATCACAATACTTTATCAATGCATGATGAATGCTTGAGCTGTCTTATGCACAAGAGAATGCACCTTACCACGAGAATGCTGGCAAAGGATGTGGAATTCAGTTTTGTAACTGCCATTAGAAAGTTTCTTGGGACTTTTCAACAAATCTATTTTATTCATCCCTCGCAGTCGTTCTAACTCATGAGAACACATTTCAATGAGGCATTGTGCAAAATAGTCCACGTGCCTTCAGTCTCTCTATGCAAGGAAGACGTTGGCAAGGGTTTCACTGCCTAGTCTAAGCATTTGCAACGATAATGTTTGACAAATCCACTGATGATGGCAAAAGTTGTGAGGTCTGGTTCAAACATTAACCAACTGCATTTGCCTTAAAAACTTCTAAAGCTTCTTCAATAAAATCATTTTGTTACAACACTAGTTTTACACTGCAGATTGCATTCACTAGGTGTCTTTAATAAACCCTGTGTGCATATCTTTTGTCTACCATGTACCATAAGACCACATTTCATTGAGGAATTTTGTTTAGCAACTCATGTGCCTTATATCTAACAAAAAATTATTTTCAACTATGCTTCGATGGATATGTATAGTCTTTTATTTTGCATTGGCTGGGAGGAAGGTTGCAAAGGTGGTGGAGTTTGACATTACATCCTCTAGTTACATTTGCTTCACAGCTTCTAACAAAACCATTTTGTGCACATCCCATTATTATTGCATTCACTTGAGGCATTTTGTTGAACAGTTCAATGTGCTTTGTTTGTGGTTACATTTTACATATATGTCGACTGGGGCACTTGCAACTACCAATCTAACAAAAATCCATTTTCAATCTTTCTTTGAGAGGATGCTCATACGCTGTGCCAGAGTTTCATATTGTCATGGCAGAGGGGAATGCTAGAAAAGGTCATAGATTCTGGTTTTACATCTGCCAGTTGCATTTGCTTTAAATTTTCTAAACCCTTTTCAATAAATCCCCTTTGTGAGTATCTTGCAATCATTGCATTGCATGAGAAATCATTTCTTTGAGACATTATGTCAGTCAGTTCTTCAATATTTTACATGCATATCTGCCAAGACGGATGGATGTTGAAACCTATTTCAGCGCTTCATTTTGGTATAGGTTGGAAGTATGTTGGCAGATATCGCAGAGTTTCATTTAACACTGGTTAGAATGTACTTGAAAACTTGTAGAGCCTTTTCAGCAATATCCATTATGTGCATATCTTGCAGTCACTGCACTCGATGAGACCACATTTCCTTGAGGCAGTTGTTAAAACATTTAGGCACCATGTCTACTAGAGCACTTATAACTGTAAGATCTGAGAAAACTTCCATTGCCCATGACTGGTTTCACAAGGTTGGAGATTGGCGAGGGTTTTAACTTCTAAGTAGTTATAATAACTACTTTTATTTATAACCATATTTCTTTTCACAAGTTAGTGAAAACTACAAGTTGCTTCCTTTTTTAACTTTTTGGACAACTTTGCCAAAAGTAAAAGTGCGCGCGAACTTAGACGAATTTGAAAGTTAATGCAAACTTTTCGAGAGGCTAAAGTTGATGCGAGGTTTGCAAAAAGTACAAGTTTGACGTGAACTTTCACTTTTTCCTAAGTAGGCCAAAAATAACTTCTTTTTGAAAGCAAACTCTCCACTTAACCAAATTCACAAGTGATATCTTTTCAACTTAGGCGAATTTGCAACTTGCGAACTGTGCAGGAGCGAGAAATGGCAAAAAGTACATAACTTCCAACTGGAAAGTCAGATCGTTGTGAAATTTTGCCACATTGTCTGTATTAACATTATAAATCTCTGTGCCAAACAATTTTTCTCCAGCCCTTACAAAACCATGATTTTATTGTTTCTGCCAACCACCCGCCAAAAAATTGAAAGTTTAAAATTTCTCAAACCATAAGACTTCTTGGTCTGAAAAGTTGCCACATTAGGTGAAATGGAGTCACGAACACTGCCATAAAAATTATTTCATATCATCTATCACATATTTTCAATATTTAATTGTTTTCATAAAATGCCGCAAACTGGACAAGTGTGCTCGAGAAACTTAGTGAAATGATGAGTATCTCTACTCCAAAATGATGTTGTTATGCAAAGTTCAATGTAGGGAAACAATTTGTGACATCTTAGAGATAAGTTATCTCAATGACTCATGTAGGAAAAACGTGACACTGGTGTTTTGCAATCGAAAGGTGACTCTGGAGAAAGGGTTCAAAGCATGGTTAGATTTGTCATTTTGACACAAAAAGTTTAAATTTTTTGAAGTGCAGAAACAAGGTCAACATACACATGGGATATTATCAACAACACATGAAAAAAGATTCATTCGCTTATGTCAAGAAGTGTTCACAATGTCAATAACATCAACATTTAATCCGAGCACCTGTCTAGGAAATCCGCGCTCAAGTATCACCTTAGTCATTTTCTATCTGGGGCTTGGATCTAATTGGTAAAATTTCTCCACCCTCCTCTAAAGGATATATATTTATCATCACTGCTATGGATTACTTCACAAAGTGGGTCGAAGTTGTCCCCTTGCGATCTACGACTGCTAATGTAATTTTTTGCTTCATACAAGATAACATAATCTCTTGATTTGGTATACCTTCCTCCTTGGTCTCTGACAATGGCACGCCATTGAAAAACAAGAAAGTGAGGAAATTTCTAGAAAAATATTATATCCAACATCGCTTCTCTATGCCTTACTATCCTCAATCAAATGGCTAGGCAGAAGCTTCAAACAAAGTTATAGGACATATTTTATGCAAAATTGTTAATAAACATCAGAAAGATTGGCATATTAAATTGTCTTACGCATTATGGGCCTATAGAACAAGCATTCGTAAGGCCACCAAAAATACTCCATATAATCTTGTTTATGGCGTTGATGTGGTAATGCCCTTGGAACTTGAAATCCCTTCATTATGAGTTTCCTTGCGAGATGTTATTGACGATGATATGGAAAGAGAAAAGAGATTACAACAACTTGAGATGCCAGATGAACAACGTAGCAATGCTCTTGAGCATCTCAAGGCTTATCAAAAGAGTATACAATGATTGTACAATGAGCGATTCATACACCATTCATTTGACGTTAGAGACTTGGTACTTTATGAAAATCAACACAATGTAAATGCACCTCCTAGAGAAAAAGGAAAGATCAACTCTAATTGGCTCAGACTGTATGTGGTTACTGAAGCCTTTAGATCAGGACTGTATAAGCTAGCTGACGAACAAGGTACGCTGCTTAAAGAACCTATTAATGTTGTGCACCTCAATAATTTTTATGCTTAAGATTATGTGTTAGATGTTACTTCGAAAAGCACAACTTATTAGTTAGTTTAGCTTCAATTTTGACAAGGTATGATTATTTTGTCTTAATTCATCTATCATAGAAATCTCTTTTAGTTAATCATTATGGTGTCTTGTTAAACATGTTTATTAAGATCACTTTCGTAATAACTTTGTGCAGCATGGGATATTATTTATGTGTGAAATTCATTAGTCATTGTGATTTTACTTTATGTTATGAAAAGAATTGTTTAGTATAACATTTGCATTAATTATATTTCCTCTTGAACATTTAACATTTATCACTAGTTGCATATTACATAAATCGCATGTGATAGATAAGAAAACACCGGACATAGCAATAAGAAAAAGCATCTCATATATATATATATATATCATAATTGGTTTGCATATACATCTGAGTTGACAATCTCGTATATCAAAATGGGATGCCGTAGTAAATCATATACATCACATAGTTGAACCCCTATCACCTGTGCCCTCGGGACCTTATGGTGCACATGTGATGGAGGCCTGACCATGTGTGGCTACATATCATGAATGACTCCTAAAGATACTCCATGATCGTAGTCCCCTAATCTCGCCTCTCAATCCTAGCACCTCGCCTTGTAACTCCATGTACATCCACTGATACCAGTCTCTCTCTGCCTGAGCCATGTCTCTATCAACTCTCACCTGGCGTAACTCAGGAAGTAAGATCTTGCTAGCAATGGGATCTCTCTCTAGTGTAGGTACAACTGCTTCCTGATCTCGTAGTGTCTAGATCTCCATCTCCGCACACTCGGCTCTCTGGATAGCTTGATCTAGAATAGACTCCACTGATAACCGATACATCACAAAAGGCATAAAGATTTCCACGTGCTTCCCTATGGATGGCTATGGCGAGTATCCCTCTCGCGTCTGCTACTCTGCTACATTAGCTAGAACTATCTCTGCTATGACATGACTCACCATGTCACACCAAGCGTCTATCCCAACTACAAAAAGAAAATAAAATGACTATCAGTACCTCATAAAAATAATAGAAGCAAATACTTGCAAATAACTGCATCTAAAACATAATAAGCATCCTACCTAGATCTCCATCTCACCAAGATGGATCTCGGATAGCCAATGGTGTGATCAGCTCTGCAGCCACCTTTGTAGATAGGGGCATATGACTACTAGTCTCCCCTCGCTCATATCGGCTTGATCTCCTCACATCTGTAGGAGCTGGACCATGAGCTCTCAACTATGACTGAATCTCATCCTCATCATTGCTATCTACTACCTATTGCTCTCACCCCAGTCTCACCCTGAAGATGTACCATGATGGGACCTCCTCCACACTATCACCATCATCCTCATCATCATCTAGATTGTAGTACCCTGCAAAGTCACTAATATCATCCTCTATCCTTGTGTCACTCTCGTGACCGGACCAAGGTCAAGAATTGCCTGTGGGTTGACCTGGCGGATAGATAGGAGCGAGTTGCGATGTCTGCCACCAGACCTGATGTGCTCAAGTAACTCTGACATCGTCTGCATCAGATATCAGCTCCGCATCCTCTAGACCATCATCGTCACTCATTGCCACATCTGCTAGTGTCGATCATCAGGTGATGTTCACCCTGACTGCATTGCACACAGAGCGCACATAACTCAGACGTATCACAAGCACATCTTGTCAGCGTCCAAATTTTCATGCCACTTGATCAAAGTAAAACCATGAGACTATATGATCAAGGCGACCAACCGTCAATCGATCTCTCTACATCCTCATTAACTATCTCTGTTGACCTAGCCATGACATATAGCCATGATATGGTCTCCAAATGACATCGCTTGACTGCAATCTATCAAACACAATCCTCCAGTACAGTAAATCATCGTGTCTCCAACACCTAATAAGAGGATAGGCATGGACCCATGGATAGGTGAATGTTGGCTCTATAGGAAAGCATGTAGGTCGTGTGCATCTGATATGATCAAAGGCCCAAACTTGTAGTAGTGTGCGACACATAAAGCTATGTGCCTCATAATGAACATATCATCCCAAGTCATGATATAGGTGCGCAAGCATACTGCGTCCCCACACGTAGACTGTCCGATGCTCCTCCATAGCCCTGATGGTATGAACAAGGCCCCCGTGAAGGTGGATGCTCCATCCATCTAGTGCTGTTGCTAATGCCACTGTGACAATCATAATCTTCTAAATCAAAGGGATATCAGTGGATCCCTACTCTAGTAGTTGAAGTTGTATATGCCCTCTCTCTACGCGAGTGACTGTGCAGCCTAGACAGTACATCTGGCTCTCTTGTGTATATGCCACTAAGCGACACTCTTCAACCCTCACTGTCTACCCATGTATAGGCAGGTGCAGGATCCTATAGACATCCTCCAACATAACAATTATCTCCCTTGTTGGTAGATGGAATGTAGAAGTATATGTATTCCACCTCTCCATCAATGCCATTAGCATACTAGCATGAAATCTAATCATGGGCATGCCAAATACCCACCAGAGGCCCACCGGCTGTAAATGCTCTCTCTTAATTAGACATGGTATTGATGTGATCACGAAATAGCAACATCAGGCAATCGCTTGTATGCTCTCGCATCATCAGAATGACCTGCATGAAAAATAGTGAAAGAACAAATTAGTAAACAACATGGAAATGAAGTCAAGTATCTACTACAATAGCTAGTGCCCTGCCCCTGGGGCCCTTGTCTTTTCTGGACTTGGGCACCCCAAGTGGACTAGGGCAACCTAGTAGGACTCAAGTGCCCTAGGTAGACTTGGGCGCCCCTATTGGGGACCCTTGCCCGTGATTGTCCTAGTTGGCATGAAAAAATGATAAAATCTAATAGAAGCAAAATGAAAGATAGTGCAAGCAAGGATTGAGACCCTACCTCGGCCTCAAAACGTCTCTCTGCCACTCGGGCTTAGAGCACCTCTAGTCGCGGAAGTTGGTATGGACGTCATGTCGGCATCATCAAACTCTCTCTATCCTTCTCCTTCTTTCTTCTACACAATGACAAGTAACAATGACTAGTGAGAAGTGAAAACTCCCTTTACTTATAGTAAGTGGATGACAATTCCTATCACCATCTTGGTGCAAAATTGAACTATTTTACACTTGAGCCCCTATCTTGAGCTGTTGAACTCTAATTTTCTCACCGTTTGTTGCACTAGAATCCTGGTTCCACTCCTTATCTTACCCAATATGTTGTGCTTGGGTGTTGTTCCTCCAAACAACCCTCATAATGCATTTCTCATCAACTTCCCTTGAAATTGACGTGTGTAGATATTTCTTTGTTTCTCCTTTTCAGACTAAGAAAATAAAAACAAGGGGGGGCATATATCTCCCTTGATTTCCTCCCTCATCATGTCTCATCATTCAACCCCCTTAGTGTTTTTGAACTGAATTACTAACAATGGTTGCAGGTTGATTTGATTTTCAATTTTCTGACAAGTGTTCCTTTGCAGGTTGTGGTTCCTAACTTTCTGGTCTTGCAGGATTACAGACTCGGGGGCTTCTTCCTCTCTTGCAAAAACACATCAGATCCCCTATAGTATCCTTTTGGGTATCCTTTTCATGTTTGATGTATTCAATTTCCTTTAGTTGCATATACACGTAGTGTCATATGGCCATTAAAGTGGGGGTTAAATGTTATGTCAGAAATTGTCCTCCTATATGGAATGTACAATTTCCCCATGGTTTAACTCCTCTCCTTTGGTGACCTTTTAACCTAGTTTATTACAGACCTTCCCAAACCCTGATTGACCTAGGTCTAACTAGAAGAATGTCACATTTTGAAGTAACTGAAGACTAAAGGTGAAATGTAAAATTGAATTTGGGGTCCCCTAACCTCCTTGAGGTAGTCCTGAGTGAGAAATCAGGGCTTGGAATTGGGCACTAGTGCTCTTGTCCCGCCCTATTTCTCGGGGTCCTAAGGTTTGGAGGGATGTCAACTATTGCCATACATTCTAGGATTCTGTTTTCAATTTTTCATTTTTGCACGATGTCAACATCTTATTTCAAACTTTGAAATTCCTAAGATTAGATATAAAAAAAAATTTGAAAATCATTTTATGAAACACAATCTTTATACAAACTTTATGCCAAAACTCTACCAAAATTGCCATTGAAGATCAGTGACTTGTGGAAGCTCTTGAAATCATTCAAAAGTCATTTTGAATTTGCTATCATGGAGACAATGGATGGAGATTAGGAATTAAGATCTTGAGACTATCTTGCTTATCCTAGGGTTTGTACACCTTTTGTATGATCAGGAGAAGGGTTGAAGCCTCCAACATCAAGCTTGGAGATTCTCCGCGGACATTACTGATTCACCTTCTTGTTCATGCAAGTCTTCATCATTTTCATCTCCTTGAGGTGAAGTTGTATTTGTTTATCAAGTTGATGCAAGTCATTGATCTTCCCTGATTGTGACATCTAGGGTTTGGTATTTTTGCATACACTTTGTTAGGTTTGCACACACTTCTGCAAATCTTTATCTCTAGCTATTGTTGAGGTAGGAATACAGGGCTTGACTGAGGCAAGCTCCTATATAGCCACAAAGATCTTTCTCATCCTTTTGGATGTGCAGGTTGCATTTGTCAAGGTTTGGTGGAAAGGAGCGACAGGAAGATAGATATTGTAGACACAGTCATCACGAAATTTGAATTTTGTGATTCTGAGACTTTTGGGACACTAGGACTAGTGCCCTAGTCTAACTGAATGACTTTTCTAGGATCTGGAAACCTCTGGAGAGTGAGAAACAACTGGTGTAGAAAATCTTGACATTCAGAAATCTTCGGGACACAGGGACTAGCGCCCTAGTCCAACTGCTCCTCAATTTCTGAGTACACGGTCTCTGATTTGTTTACTTTGCATATTTCTATTCATTTCAATGCTATCTGTATCATGGATTCAATTGTTACAATTTGATTTAGAAATTAGGGTTTTGAGGTTAGATGTAAACACTAGCTTGTAAAACCTTATTCAAACAGTCACATAGACACAATATACATTGAAAGAGAACATTGGAAAATAGTAGTTTATCCCTAAACCTTCCATTTGCTTCTCTATGTTTTAGTGCATGTGAAAGTGTGGGACTTAGAATCTCATATCTTGCTTCCACATTTTCACCCTAAACACATTCAGTTTGTTTCTTTTCATTTTCTAGTTCAGTACAGTCAGAAGCAGTTTCTGTATTTTGGTCCACATTCTACCGTAGTTGCATTTCAGACCTTGTGGAGCTGGACTTAGCATCTAGACACATTCAGGAACATCATATCCAAATCTCAGAGCAATTGGGTCAAGTACCAGTAAGGTATCACTATCAGAAGATGGATTGTTTTCTCAGAATAGAGCAACCTGACAATCTCAGACAATCAGCTAAAGGAGAAGACTTGTGGAGTATTTCACAACTTGTAGAGATAAATGACACATAATTCAATGTTCTTTGGTTCATGGCCAACCTTCCCTAAGATCCGTACACCATTCCATTCATTTATCGAGGAGTTCTACACGATTAGGTCCAACCTATCCGTGTACACATGTTACAACTCTTGATTGGAGTTTGTGACCTTCCTTGGATGATGCAGAGGAATCTTATGTTCTGGAGATGATATATATTGATGTAATAGATGCCTAAGAAAGTAGTTGATCATTATTTCATAGTTTATAGTTTGAATTCTTTGCGAAGGAGATTCAAAGCTATATCTTGTACATATTTTGTAATTGTGGAATCGGGCCTGTGAGCCCTAATTGTAAGCTCGCATGTTGCTAGCCAATTTGTATTTAAATTCTATGATATACTGAATGACTAAATATGATTTTCTTTATATCTTTGAGTTGTTTCCATTGTGTTTACTCTAGCTACATGGCCTGGACAATTCACTTTGTGGACTTTCCTAACCATGACTGCATCGGATTGCATGATATTATTAGCCTTCAATGTTTGTGGATTGCTACAAATTTGTAAAACAATATGAGTAATACCAGTTTTATACTAGAAAGAGGAAAAATGTTCTCTTCCCTTCAATCCCACTCTAGTAGAAGAACCATACACACAATGGGGTTTGGATTTTATCAGAATGATAAATCCAATTTCAAGAACGTGTCACAAATGTATCTTAACAACAACAGATTACTTTATAAGATGGAGTGAGGTGATTGCATTAAAAGAAGCGACAAAGAGAGTTGTCCTTAATTTATTAGAAGATATTGTCACTAGATTTAGTGCTCCATGCATAGTTATATTAGATAATGCAAAAGCATTTCTTGGATCTAGAATTTTAGAAATCACCTTAAGAAATGGAATCTATTTGAAAACCTCTTCAAACTATTACCCTTAGGGGAATGGTTTGGCTAAATTAGCAAATAAAATCTAATCAAGTTAGTCAAGCTTATTGGCTCAGAGCATCAAAGAGAATGGCACAAAATTTTAAAGCTTGCATTATGGGGAGATCAGATTAATCTGAAGCAGATCATTGGCTCATCCCCTTATGCTTTGGTATAAGGGAAAGAGGATTCAATACCTATCTCAATCAAGTTTCCCACACTCCGATTAGTTAGATAGCTTGAAGTGAAAGAAAATTTTGCCATGGAAGTTTGAATTATTCAATTAGTAGAACTTCGAGAGAAAAGAGAGTTCATGCTCAATTTTATGGCTAAGAATTAACAAATAGTCAAATTATGGTTTGATAAGCACTCGTCTAAACCAAATTTCAAGATTAGGGACTCTATATTAAAATGGGATGGGAATGTGAGGATCCTAGTATGCTATATTCCTAATTAGAATAAGGATAAGCACTTGTGGCATGATTAACCTTAATAGATGCATTTATTAGTCTTAGTTATTCCTTAAGATAACTTAGTTAGGATGAAGGAGCGTATCCCTACATAGTTATGCATATAAATAATGAGAGAGAGACTCTCCCAAACCATCATATCATCTAGTATTGAATTCAAATATTATTTTTTGATTATTGGAGGTCACCCCCTCGAAGTGGTCTACTATTTTACTGATTTTTACATTTATTTCTAAGAAATATCATAACAAGTGGTATCAGAGCTACAGTTTGGGCCAAGATTTTTGTTTCCGCCATAACTTTCAAACTAGTGTGAATTTGGACTTGATTGTTTTTGGATTTTGAGGTATTTAGTAGGTATGGTTTCATGTAATATTTTGGAGTTTTATCATAAGTTTTACACAAGTTATTTTAATATCATTGTTTTTCATTAATTAGCTCTACAGGCAACAAATTTTGGAATTTTTTAAAATATTACATTTTTGGAAAGCTTATGGAAAATTAGGTGGTGTTACTTATTTGGAATTTATTATTAGAGATAATTTATATAGTCCGTAATTTTGTGGTCAAAGTTAGGTCAACATATTTTATTATTATGCTTTGTAGGCCATAATTTTTGGAATTTTTGGAATTTTTTTTATATTTTTGGAAATATATTGAAAAACTAGAGTTTAGAATAAATACACATAAAAATACATGTCATCTTTAGGATTCAAAGACTTTTCTAAAAAAAATTGTATCCAATGACCTTTATTCTCCACCACCTAAAATTGAAGGTAAAATTGCTCCGAGATGTGAAACAATGGTACATTTTATTAAGGATATTGATTGACCCATTTGCATCATTTTTCAGTAAATGTTTAGATAGGTTAAAACAAAAACTATTACATGAATTGAAGTCCCAACAAAACCACCTAGGTGGGTACAACCCTAATAGACAAAATCAAGGGAAAAAACAACCTTTTCAAGATCCAAAATTGAACCTACCCAAAATAAATATGGTCCCTAAGTTTCATGGTACTGATGTAACTTCATGGATAAGTCTCATGGAAGAATACTTTAAGATTCATAATATAACAGATAATGCAATGGTTGACATATCATCACGACATTTAGAATAAAAAGCAAGGGCAAATGATTAGTTAGAAATAATTTACAAATGACTTAGTAGTCCATTATGAGAAACCAAGGAATGGAATCTATTTTACCCAACTAATAAATTTAAAAAAAATAGGGTTTGTCGCTGAATATAATGTTGAGCATATGAGATTAGCAAGTCAAACTCAAGATGTGACACCTTATCAAAGTCTGTAACTCTACATCAATGGACTTAATGACAAAATTAAACATGATGTTTGTTTGTTGGAACATTACATAGTTAGGAGAGCTATGCAACAAGAATTGCATATTGAGAAACATAAATCCACCACCAAAATTACCACACAAGGTCAAAATACAAGATTGGAAGATAAAATTATGACTAATCCTTTTGATAGAAATGAGGACAACTTACTTAACCTATGAAAAATTACTAAGCACTCTCCTCAACAAGAGGAAAATAAAAGAGAAAAATATCTATGCTCAAATTGTGATAGTAAATGGTCTGGGGGTCATAACTATGCCAATAGTGATAAAATAATAACAATTATCAAGAATTGGGTGGAAGAAGAGAGAGAGAAGTGACTACAAAAGAACCAAATGTGGAACTTGAACAAAAACCTCCATCACTAGAAGTTATTCTCAAGGTCAAACATTGGGATTAAAAGACAAAAATAATTCTATTGAAAGAAATAGGGATAACTTATTTAAGCCAAGAAAAATTAGTAATCTCTCTATCTCTTGTTGGAATGGTGGTAGGAAATGGCCTAGAAATCATAAATGTACTGATAGTGAGAAAACACAAATGACTATCAAGAATGAGGTTGAACAAGATAAAGAAGTAGCTACAAAAGAACCAAATGTGGAGCTTGGGCATGAGAATTCTAAGTAAAATGTGTAAGTTATTATCTCCCTACATGCAGTAAATGACATAGGTGCACCACAAACACTCAAAGTAATTGGTTATATTAAAAGACAAAAGGTGACAGTGTTGGTTGATTCAGGTAGTACACACAACTTTATTAATAGAAGATTAGCTAGTGAGCTCAATTATTTTGTGTATCTAATATCTAATTTTCAATTCATGATAGCTAATGGGAAATAACTCTCTTGTGGTGGTAAATGCCATCATATAAAACTCTCAATGGAAAATTATCAAATAGATTAAAAAATGTTCTCTATCCCAATTGGGGGAGAAGATGTTGTTTTGGGTGTACAATGGCTTAGACAGTTAGGAACAATGAATTTCAATTTTTAAGACTTATCCATGGTTTTTAGTACATATGGGAAAACTATAAACTTAGAGGGATACAATCACCACCAAGTCAAATTATTAGCTCCCATAGGATGGAGAAACTACTTAAGAAAGATTCTTATAGCACAAGAGCACAACTACATTTTGTACAAGCACAAGATGCGAAAATTCAAGATCAACCAAATATTCAAGAGATCATTCAACACCAACAACATGCATTTTGTTTAGTAGATAAAAGGTGGATGAATGCAAGCATGTAAGTATACTAGATCAAACCCTCTTTCACTATAACATTCAAGGACAAAGCCGAGCTAAGTCACTACAAGATGAAAGAGGACTCAACTACTAATTTTGTGCTCTTGTTTGTTATGGAAAGATGTGATTCAACCAATTTTTATCAAACCCTAGTTCAATCAATGCACTAAACCCTAGAATTGAGATAATCAGCTTATAACAACACACAACAATGGAAAGCCAGGATCTAAAAGTACCAGGATGATCAGTGAGATGTCATTAGCTATTTCATGGAAGCTAAAATGTCAAAGGACTCTAGGGTAGGTGCCCAAGTCTAGAAAGTCCTGATCTCTAGAAGCTTAGAACTGGAAAATGTTGTAAATAATGTCTTGATGTTGTATCCAGTGTTTGATTTAGCGGGAGGATGTCGAGACGAGCATCCAAGTCTTTTGTAGAGGAATTTCCTTACTTTGTTTTCAGATATTGAAACTCTATCCCTTAAATAACCTCCTTGTACCTTCACTTCTTCAATCCTCGCAATTGCAACCTACACACAAGAAGAAAAGGGGTTTGGGGGTTGTGGTGTTTAGGGATTTGCCTCAGTCAAATCCTGAGTTAGCATTCAAGCTTTCCCAACACCATTGTTAGAGAGAGAGTGTGTCCTTGCAGGATAGAGGCTAAAGATAATCCAAATGATGATGAAATGATTCAAACAATAGTTATGTCATCTTGGAGGTGAAGTCCTTAGGAGGATGAATAGTCTTCAACTCATAAGGATGTTGATGATGATTCCAAATCTGCAACAAACATGTGCAACACAAACACAAATCTGAAACAATAACACAATGAATGCCTTGGATGCTCTTTTGATCAATATCATAACCTTTCTATCATCAACTTCTACTAAAATAAATTCAAACACTCACTTATATATGCTTTCTCGTTAAACATTCACAAATTAATTGAAAGAGCCGACAAGGAGAGACCCATTTAAAGGTCCTATGCTGACATGATTTAAATTCTACCCCATCCAATCAAGGTGGACTTGGATGTGGGTGCTCAAGTCCCTAGGTACCTTTTTGGTCTGAACTTAAGCATTAAATCGGCCCCTAGTTCTTATTTGACATGGGTTTCAGGGGATTTCTCATTGGGATGAATATTTTCCTTGTAGATTGTTAACACGGGGACCTAGGAGCTAAACTAGGAGGTAAAAAGGCATGTGTCCACTTTTAACTCCATAACACATTTAAAAAAACTGAGGGTCTACCCACAGTCAAAGACCATGATTGTGCCATTGAATTCATACCAAGAAGTATTGTTCATCCCAATAAAAGTGCCTATTCATCCCCAATGATTATGGTTAACAAGAAGGATGATTCATGGAGAATATGCCCACATTATAAGGAGCTCAACAAGCTCACTTTTAATGATAAGTTTCATATTCCTAGTATTGATGAATTGGTAGATGAATCTAATAGTTTAGTTTTCTTTACTAGGTTAGATTTGCATTTAGATTGTCATAGAATTCAACTAAAGGAAGATGATATAAATAAGACTGCATTTATAACATATGAGGATCATTATGAATTATTATTTATGTCATTTGGTTTGATTAATACCCAATCAACTTTTCAAAGCCTCATAAATTCAATGTTCCACCCATTTTTTCAAAAAATGGTGTTTGTATTCTTTGAGGACATCTTCATCTATACTAAAACATGGAATGATGAACAATTCATAGAAAAGATTCTAGAGTTGCAAATCATTGAGGACAATGCTTTTTTGAAGGGGATGGGAATGTGAGGATCCCAGTATGCTATATTCCTAATTAGAATAAGGATAAGCACCTATGGCATGTTTAACCTTAATAGATGCATTTATTAGTCTTAGTTATTCCTTAAGATAACTTAGTTATGATGAAGGGGTATCCCTACATAGTTATGCATATAAATAATGAGAGAGAGACTCTCCCAAACTATCATATCATCTAATAGTGAATTCAAATATTATTTTCTGATTATTGGAGGTCACCCCCATGAAGTGGTCTTCTATTTTAACTGATTTTTACATTTATTTCCAAGAAATATCATAACAAAAAGCTATAAGACTAGACCATTACTCTAAATTTGGAGCAACCCATATAAGATTGTGGCCTACAAGCAGAATAATTTTTTTGACCTGATCAATGAAGCAAAAGAGTTGTTGGAGATCACAATTAATGGAATCTATTTGAAACATCGTAATTAAATTTTTAGGTTCCTATACATATGTACATTAGTTTAATGTATTGGTGGTGTTTTTTGTGTGTTTGTTTCAATTTCTGATGGGAAGGTGTGGTTTCCCACCTCCTTCAGTTTTGAATAAGTGGGATCAACGCGTGATGTTTGGGTCATGGTTAGTGGATCAATAGGATTAGTTTAAAAAATAATGTGCATCAATATACCAGTATGATTACCTCTTAAAATGATGAAATCTATCTTGAAGTCAAGAAAAATCTTGTGAAAGGTAGGCTAACTAACCATTAACAGGTATTGAATGCAGCAGATCACCGCAAATGGAGCAATGATACAAAATTTAGGAATGCAATTAATGAGATTACTCAAATGTGTGAAGTGATACTTAAGTGAGGCATCACTTACCATAATTAATGACCTCTTTAAAGAACACAAATTTTGTAATGCAGGTTATGGATATAAATAAAACCTCAAGCATATTGGGAAGAGTTATTGTATAGCCTTGAAGAAATCATACTTGTCTACTTTTCGCAAGTATTTGAACACATTACAGGGATTTTTTATGCAAAAATAAGTGGATTTACAAAAGGTTCTCTCAAGTATCAAGATGCCTAAGAGGAAGAGGAGTTCGTCTACTAAGCCACTCTATGACCTTCCCCTAGAGTTTAAAGATAGAAAATCTTACGCTGTAATGCCTATGTAGCCAAAGGTGCCTCCATACATGTCAAATGTGAAAACAGTAAAAAACACAAAGTGTTATAACTTGTCTCTAGTATATGACATTACTTATCATATCTTTGATCTAGTACTTTCAAAGCCTGCAAAGAACTTAAGATAAGGAGCACATACACGCATGTTGAAGTGGTTGAGAATGAGAACAGGAGATGTTCAGGATAAGGACATGGAGCTCTACATTAATATAGTATATGGTCCCAATTGTTCATCCATGCTCAAAAATCATTGAAGCCTATGTGAAATGTTATGACACAAAAATAGGGATGATTCATAGAAAAAATATTTATGTGACAATCAACCTCGACACTATTAGGGAGATGTAACTAAAATTTTATGAATAGGATTTCTGCTATAGTTACAAAAACTTTCAAAGAACATGGGAGACTAGGACACAAAAAATTAGCTTCCTAAATAATGAGCTTGGATTAGATAAAGGGAATATTGAGAACAACTTCCTACACTAATCTTGAGGGGAGCGATATGCATAACTTTTAAGATCTTTACAACAGTTACATAAATAAACACAAATAGCAATCATACCACAACACAATAATTATGTAGGGAAACCCTTTCAAGAGAAAAACCCCACACTCTAAAGCCATCCAATATATTATTCAGGAATCAAGAAGATTACAATATACTTGTAGAGAAAGTTTTCATAGGAGTATAACCAACCAAAGATCCAAAGGCAACTCAACATCTATAAGACTCTTACACACAACCTCCATCTCAAGCTCCTGATATATAGGAGATACAATATAGTAAATAGTTAATGATAATTACAAAATCATGAGCCAAAACCACCCAAAAGTGGTGCCAAAATTATCTCCAATAAAATATGCGTTGTGATGTGCCAAATCACACACCAACATGTGTCCAACACATTTTCACATTTCCCAAAATTGGAGGTCCAACTTTCGGAGGCCATAACTTTTGATCCGGGTGTCTAATTGACGAATCGTTTGATGTGTTGGAAAGGTCATGAAGAGATCTATCAAGCTATAAGCCACTTTGTCAATTATGACAACTTTAATGGAATTTAGGGACCTCTAAGTGCCTCAAATATGAGTTCAAAACTATTTCTAGGAGTTTCAAAAATAAAAACTTTAAAATCTTGCAATCCAGGTATGATCTTGAGTCGAAACTCACCCAAGATGTTTACTTGGCAGTTCCACACCTTTTGGAAAGATTTTAAGTCCATCTATGCTCAAATGTAGAGTTACTAAAAATAGTAATCCCTACCATTTTTAGCCCCTTTTGAAAACTTTGCAAGTTCTAAACCATTCTTCAAAATAAAGGGTATTCAAAAAGATCAAAATTGGGAAGAATAGAAAACTTTTGTAGCTGCAAGGTTGAGACACCTTTCCTAACATTATCCTTGTTGAACACCCATAATACTAAGAGGGGGGGTGAATTAGTATTTTGTTAAACCATTTACCCTTCAAAAATTCAATCCATCTAGCATATACAACTTCAGTAAAGGAAACTAAGCATAAAACACACAACCACAACTCATAACACATCAACACTAGGATTTTTACATGGAAAACCCAAAAAGGAAAAAACCATGGTGAGGATTAGCTCACATTATAAAGTAGTATCAACACTGAATTGCAAAAGGCTCATCGCTAGAGGGCTCACTGCCAAAGGGCTCACTACCCAAGAACTCATTGTCCTAAAAGAAAGAGATAGAAGAGGTGGCTCACTGCCAGAGTTGAACTGTTATAATTACATCTAACATATGCATGGAGTACAATTCCAATGAAGCTCAAAGTACTGAAACAATATCCATCACACAATTCTGAAATACCATACTCCATTGCTCTGCATTCATTCAATTTGCTTCCACAGGCACTTGTCGCATCACACATTCAATCACACTATTATTAACATCACATTCATAGCACACACTCAATCATGATCCCTTGACACTTATTTATACTATCTTTAGAAAACATTCTCCAAGGTCAACATTACACCTTAACATAGAAGATTCAAATTAGGTCTGGACCTAAACATTCCTGCGGTGGAAAAAAAAAAGGTAGACTACAACACACCTTAGCTCGGACCTAAATTCATCCAATCACATCACTCCATGCTACTACAATCACCAAAGCAACTCCTCAATTAGTGTAAACACCCAAGGTCGGCCAAACCTATGTTAACATAATGAACTTTTAAGTACACGCTTCCTCAAACCGAAAGATGACTTGGGGACCATATGCAAGGATTCAACACAATCAAGAGTATTCCATGAAGATCCTAAAACATCTTGAAATCCAACAAATTCCTCTGCAACAACTTTCACCTGACTGAAGTGCACACCGAAGCACTTAAACAACTCTATCATACACTACAACTCAAGAAATCAACTTGCAGAGCACCAAACCATGAACAACTTGAATTGAAGTAATATATAAGAATTATAAGCACAAATCTAGAACCACAAAGCCTAAAACAAATCTGCAGAGAAATGTGGAGCAAAATAGTTTCTCCCAGACACCCCTGGACAACTCAAAAACACAGTCCACACACTGGAGAACATAAGTTTCTTTGCACAATGAACCAAAGCACCAAATTTGGAATATAACATCTCTTAACACCTCTGAACAACATATCCAAACCATAAATATATATCTTCAACATAGAGGAAATACGGAGCAAAACCAGAACACTACTCTGTAAACCAAAATGCTACTTTAACACACTATTTCCTTTATTAATCAAATTTTCTCAAAAGCACTTGGAACCCAACCAATAGAACCATATTCTCAACATCTTGAGCACCTATTCAAAGCAACCAAATAATCTTCAACAAGGCAACTCAACCAAACAACTCATACACTTACAATAGCCTCATCTCTGCTCACCCAATATACACAATTGACACCAATGACAACACCGACTTGTTGACATCAATGACAACACCAACTACACATACTTGTAACAATCTCCCCCTTTATCATTAATGGCAACAGATAATGTGAAAAACCATCAAGACACAACTCTACACCAAACTTCTTTTCTTTCTCACTCTCCCCCTTTCTTTAACACATCTTACTCTCTCTCCTTGACCACTGACTCTTTTATTTTTCACATTTCTCTCTCTCCCCTTTGACATCAATGGAAAAGGGTGACACATCTTTCCTTTAACTCTTACTAGGTCTCAACACCTTTTCTTTCACTACATTGAATTCTCCCCCTTAGGTGTACACACCAAATTGTATCAACTCTTACTCTCATTCCAGAAAACTTCAGGACCTGAACTTTGGATTTGCACTCTGTAAATATTTAGTAGCAACACCTTACAACCAAAAAGAAAAATATTTCATGTTGGAGAAATGTGGAGCATTCCATTACCTTCAAAAAACCAACATTTACAGTGATCAGATACTCATGAAACTTGGAACATACATAATGTGACACTTTATAAAGCTATGTTCCAAACTGCAGCAGCTAAACATTAATATGATGGAAATGCAGAGCAATCTTCTAGACAATCTTCAAAAGAGTGGTCATCCTAAAACAGAGACAAACACCAACTTCTGGAGTAACATATATTGTCTTCTCAAGAATTTAAACTTAACTCTGCACTGATCATGACATGACATCCAACCATGAACTTTCCTTCTTCTTTAGGAACATAACATCTCATCTCTTGAAAACCTTCATGACAGCCTCAGCAACCTTTCTCACCTTGTGACAATTTTGATATCAAGGATAACACATATGGCCAACAATATCTCCTTTAGATTAACACTCATCTGTCTTTAACCTTTCTCTTGCAAGCTCCCCCTATCATTAGTCACCACTACCTACTCCCCCTAAGAGGTAGCCATCATTAGTCCAAGTTAAAGATGTGGCATGAAGTCCCCCTGGACAGATGCATTGATATGCATCTTTGGAAAGAAGAGGGAGGGGCAATTACTCCTAACCTCTGCCAGAAATCCTCAAATGTGTCTAAGATTTTTTGTCACTGCAACTATCACTGTCACTTTTATTCTTAGAATCAAATGTCCTAGCCCTTTTCTTTCTTCTTGTCACTATCATGCTTTGAATTGTTTTCTTACTTGATCACTCCTTCCTCCTCTCATTATTAGTTTTACTCTAATCATCATCCCCTTTTGCTTTAAAGATACCTTTCTTCAATTTTCATAGGTCATCTCAGGTTCTAAGAACTCAGGATCTAGCTTAAAAACATCCAAACCAGCTTCTTGATCAAGTTCATCTTCTAGGAAAACTTCATGTGTTAAATGATCTTCTTACTCTACAAGATCTAATTCAGCACACACAGTCAGATAACCCTCAAACTTGCGATTTACAAAAAGGCCTTCAATCAAAGTTCTATTCATTTGTCAATTTCCCCTTCCTGAAACTATTTTCTAGATGATTGTCTTCTACCATATCTTTCACTAGTTCTCATAATTTAAGTTTTAGTTTGAGTAGCTGTGCAAGAAGAGCCTGAATTAGACACTTGAATACCACTCTCTTTGAAACCCCTTGTTCACTAATCCATTGATATCCTTTTTTGACAGGCATTCCAAGTCACGCGCTGAAATTTCACACTGCTCTTGTCTTGCACATTAGACACTCCCACTTCTTTCAACACCCTTCTCAATCCCTCTTACAACACCTTCATCATTCCCATTCTGTGATGGTCCTGAAATATTCACTTCCACTACTTCTCAGTCCCTCTTGTTTCTAGAAACCTCTTTTTAACTCATTTCGTGCTTATGTCTGTCACCCGGTTCCTTGTGAGACTTGGAATTTGAATAGTTGTGCAAGAAGAGCCTGAATCAAACACTTGAATACTACTTGCTTTGAAACCCATTGTTCACTAATCCATTGATATCCTTTTTTGACGGGCATTCCAATTCATGCGGCGAGATTTCACATTGCTCTTGTCTTGCACATTAGACACTCCCACTTCTTCCAACACCCTCCTCAATCCATCTTACCACACCTTCATCATTCCCTTTCTGTGATGGTCCTGAAATATTCACTTCCACTACTTCTCAGTCCCTCTTGTTTCCAGAAACCTCTTTTTCACTCATTTCGTGCTTATGTCTGTCACCCAGTTCCTTGTGAGACTTGGATTTATTAGATCCTTCAAATGCTTTGGACTTATGTTGTGTACTTTAGTCACAATGAATAATTGATGATGAATTTTCAGAAATGACTCCCCCTGAGCCCATGAAACTTCTCTTGTTGTTGTGAACCCTAAAGTCTTCCACAATTTACCATATTTAGATATTTTCTACCACAATCTTTACCAAAAGATTAATCATGTCGATCCTCAACTTATATCTTCATGTTGAGGCATCAGCACCATTCCTTTGGCAGGGGAGAAAAGATTTTCAATGAAGCTACCCTACGCCAAAGCTCTAATCTTAGTTCCTAGAGGGAACATCTGCACTAGATGCTAGTATAGGCTCATCCTTATGCTAGTGCTATTGGCAGTTTGATGTATGCTATGGTCTGCACAAGACCAGACATTGCCCAAGCAGTGGGAGTCCTTAGTCAATTTATGGCTAATCCTGGACGGGTACATTAGGATGCAGTTAAGTGAGTGTTCAGATATTTGAGGGGTACTTCAAACTATTCCATTTGCTATCATGGCAATGTTACAAGACCTCCACATTCAATTTGTATTCGTGGATTTGTGGATTCTGATTGGGCAGGTGACATTGACAGCAGGAGATCCACCAATGCCTATGTGTTCACTATGTTTTGTGGTGCAATTAGTTGGATGAGTAAGTGACAACCTATGGTTGCTTTGTCCACTACAGAAGCTGAGTATATGGTTGCAAATCATGCTTGTAAGGAAGCCATTTGGCTCAAGAGATTGTGTTCAGATATTGGTGTTGATGCAGGTCAGATTACGATCAGTTGTGACAGTCATAGTGCAATTTGCCTTGCGAAGAATCCAACTTTTCATGCCAGAACAAAACATATTGATGTATAGTTTCACTTCGTGCGAGACATGGTAGAGGATGGGAAGGTAAATTTGGAGAAGGTAGATACTTTGAAGAATGTTGCAGATGCATTAACGAAACCAGTGGGCACAGAGAATTTCAGATGGTGTTCAGAGTCTATGGGCCTCTCGGCCTATAGCAGTTAAATCCTGTTAATTTTATTGGCTCTTACAAGGTGTTCGACAAGTGGGAAAATGTTGGGAATTAAGATGTCTCAACCTTGGTAATTCCTTGTATTTTTACATTGTATTTATTTATTAATTGCCTATTGTATTAATTGGATGCAAATCCTATGTTGTCATATTGTGGGAGTTGGCACAATGAAGTGTCATCCTACATGGCATATGACCGCATGTAATTTTGTCCTCACATGAGGAGATAGGCATCCCACTTAGTGGTAGGAATATTTTGCCATGTGTCGGCATCTTGGATGTTGTGTAAGGGAATATTGACCATAACAGTCATGACAGATTCCTATGACAAAGTTATGACATGTAAGAGTCAAAAATAGGAGATTCTATGATAAGTGAAGACATGTCGAAGAGCATCTTTGAAAAAGGCATCTTTGGGCGCCCCAAGGTGGACTATGACATGTAAGAAAACATGTTATTTATAGCCTATGTATGACAGATTCTCTTACACCTGTAAGTTATGATAGCTATGACAGATTCTATGATGGTTGTAAGAGTCGTAAGAGCATTTGTCATAGCCCATTTTGGACATAGGCGACCTCCTTGGGATGGGGTGACTTGACAAGTGTCAAGAGCATCCTACAGAGTTGGACAAGTGTCCATAGGCGTAGGTTTTGGGCCATGAGGCCATGTTGGATGCCCATCCCTATGTGAAGCCATATTTGCCTTGTATTTGTTATATAAATAGGTACTTTTGAGAGCAGATGTACTACATGTTTGATAGGTACTGTTATGCTGTTAGTTTGTCTCCAGATACAAGTGTCGAAGACTCCTGAGAGCTTGCATTACAAGTGTATTGTAAACCATTTCAGTTTTGATAATACATTGTGCAGGTTTTGGAGTGTGAGGTTTTTCACCCTATAAGGGTTTTGCCCACGTATATCTTGTGTCTCTTCTTCTGTCTCACTTTCTTGTGTATGTGTTTGCTGCAATATTTCTATTAGTGGTTTAACATAGCTGTAATTGTAAAGATATAATTAAATTTGCACTCTCCTCCCCTCATTAGATTAGTGTAGGAAGCAATTTCCGCACACCTAGCTTCCTTTTAGTCTTCACATCCATCTGCTCCACCTCTAAATCATATGTTGCTGCAAGAGATAACAAGAACTGAATGGATGTCAGCTTTGCAATGGGAGAGAAAATTTCACCATAATCAATTCCCTCCACTTGTGAGTACCTCTTCGCAACCAATCTGGCCTTGTACTTTTCAACACTATCATCTGCACCGAATTTCTTCTTGAACACCCATTTGCATCCAACAAGTTTTCATCCTTCAGGCAAAGGCACCAAGTCCCAAGTTTTATTCTTCTCTAAAGAAGCCATCTCATCTTCCATGGCCTCCTTTCAGGAACCTGCATCTTTCATGCCCATAGCCTCTGTCACAGTTCTGGGCTCATCAGTGTTAGCAAGGCAAAAACACAACTAGAATCAAGCAATGAATAACCAAACCTATCAGGTTGCTTTCTTGTTCGTGTAGACCTCCTCAAGGGCTGAGGTTGAGATTCTACTTCTTCTGAGATTTCAGAGCTGCTAGAGCTCTCCTCATCATCAGGTCTCACTGGGTATGTTGGTTTAGTCTTCTTAGGGGTAGAAGGAAACTGATCCCA
Organism: Cunninghamia lanceolata; assembly: GCA_027924645.1. NCBI lineage: Eukaryota > Viridiplantae > Streptophyta > Pinopsida > Cupressales > Cupressaceae > Cunninghamia > Cunninghamia lanceolata. Next base: position 5,717,293 of record BSBN01001215.1, read on the forward strand.
TGAGTCTGACAAAGAACAAAGCAAGGTTTGTCAGTTCATCTATTTTGAAAGTGGATGTGATACTCCCAATAGCCATAACAAGATGATCCCACGAGTCTGACAAAGAACAAAGCAAGGTCATACAACGATCCTCCTCTATCTTCACACCAACAAAAGTCAACTATGCAACTAACATGTTGAAAGTATTCAGGTGATCTGTAACAGATCCTCCATCCTCCATCTTCAAAGAATACAACTTGTTTCTTAGAAAAAGCTTGTTCACCAAGGATTTGGCCTGATAAACATCTCCCAGCTTCTTCCAAAGATCTTTCGTAGTCTTCTCTTCATGGACATTTAATAGAATAGAGTTAGCTAGATTGAGTCTTATAAGACCCTTAGCCTTTTGATCTTTGAGATCCCAATCAGCTTGTGCCATTGTAGTTGGTTTTACACCAGAAATAGTTTCCCATAGGTCTCAATCAACAAGCATGTCTTCCATCTTAAGTTTCCATAACTCAAAATTGGTGCCATTGAACTTCTCCACCTCTATTTTTTCGGATGTGTCTGCGATCTCCTTTCCTACAACAAGATTTCAGAATACTCTACATAGACTCCCACTCAACCCAAGATTAGCTCAAAAAACCCCTACCCAGCTGCTAGAACCAAAACTAACCTGGCTCTAATACCAACTGAAAGGAATCAAGGTGTGCGGAAAACGCTTCCTACGCTAATCTAAAGAGGAGAGATGAGTGCAAATTCTTTTTAACCTTTACAGTTACAGTGTTATTAAGACAACAAATGAGATATTGCAACAATACACACAGAATATAGACAGAAGAAAGAGAGAGACAAGATATACATGGGGAAAACCCTTACAGGTGAAAAACCCCACTCCAAAACCTGCACAATGTATTATCGAAACAAGGAATGTTTACAACACACTTGCAATGCAAGTCTTTACAGGAGTCTTCGACACTCGTATCTAGAGATAGTCCAGCAACATAACAGTACCTGTCAAATCAACTATTCATCTCCAACTCCAAGCACTTGTATATAAAGAGAAATAGTACGAATAGAGGTAGCTTCTAGAGCAAGTCACACAAGGAACTCGTCTAAATCCACGTGGCCCAATTTCCAAGGCCATAAAACATGTGTATGACACTTGTAAGTGATTCTCTTTCATCCCTTACAACCCCCCAACTTGGACACCCCAAATTTGCCCAATTAAGGTATGACAGATGCTCTTACAATGTCATAAAATCTGTCATATATGACTACTCTTACAGCAGTAAGAGAATCTATTGTAACTGACTATTAATAGCAGATTCTCTTACAACCTTGTCATAGTCAAACTTGGGCGCCTACTTCCTCCATGCAAGATGCTTTCGGACACTTGTCTTCACCTGTCATAAAATCTGCTATTTCTGGCCCTTTCATGTCATAGATTCTGTCATAGGAATCTGTCATAACTCTTACATGTCATAAACCTCTTACAACACCTAAAAGATGCCGACACATGGCAAAATTCTTCTACCACAAGGTGGGACGCCTATCTCCTCATATGAGGACAAAAATACATGTGGTCACCTTCCATGTAGGATGACACATCACCGTGTCAACTCCCACAAAGTGACGAAATAGGATTTGCATCCAAATTACAATAATAGGCAAAAAATAAATACAATTAAATAATAAATGCTAGAAACTTGCAAAGGTTGAGACACCTTAATTCCCAACAGGTAGCACATCGTGTAGACATGCAGATTGGGTGAGAAATTGGAGTGAAAAGACATTAATTTGCAGTTTTGCTAGCGTACTAATTGTATGGACGATAATGCAACACGTTGGTGTCTTGGACATCATTCTTTAAACTTATGTGTTAGGTTCCTTTCTCTTTGTTGTTTTATGTTCTAAATCCTTCTCTATGAGTTTGTATTTCAATTTGAGTTATTTTGTTTTTTCTTTTTTACTGGTAACAAAATACTTTTTCTTCGAAACTAGATAAATTCTAGAGCAGTGTCATTGAAAACATTTAGTTAGAAAACAAACACTTTCTTCACTATATGAAATTTTTCGCTGCTTCAGTTTATTCATTCATATTTGTGTAGTCCTACGTTCAAGGCAAGCATATGTATGAAGCACTACATGATTACATTTATTGATGATTTTACTATATATATATATATGGATTTATCTTTTGAAGAATAAGAGTGATATTTTTGAAGCATTGAAAATGTATAAAGCTACAGTTGAAAAAGAAAGTGGAAGATACATAAAGTGTTTAAGAACATATAGAGGAGGTGAATTTTGTTCAAAAGAGTTTAATGAACTTTGTTCATGGAATGGAATCAAGAGACGGTTAACAACACCTTATACATCACAACAAAATAAAGTTGCAATAAGAATGAATAAAACCATAATAGAATCAACAAGAAACATGCTAGAAGCAAAGAGTATGGATATATTATTTTGGATTGAAGTAATTAACATTGTTGTTTATATCATGAATAGAAGCCCAACTATTGCATCTAGAAATAGGACACTATATGAAACTTGGTAGGGAAGAAATCCTACAGTGACACTTAAAAGTATTTGGTTGCTTAGCTTATATTCAAATAGATGATGAAAAAAGAAAGAAATTAGATGCAAAAAGCAAAGCCTACAAATTTTATTCCCCTCAAGGTAGGAAGAGTATTATTTGAAAATATGTTTTTTTTTTTTGAAAGAAGAGTTTATGTAGATTGTTTGAAGAAAGAAAAAGAAGCAATAAGTCAAGGAATAGTTTAAAAAAGCTTAAAGTTCAATATCTACATCAAGTTCAATAAATGTTGTTACACAAAGTAAGAAGATAATGCAAAACTCATCCTCTAAATATAATGTTGCATCAAATATAATGTCAAGTTAAAGAAAGCAATGAAGATGGCAAATTGGTTAATTATGTGTTTGATTGAAATATTGAGGTGGAACCTACTAAGTTTGAAGAAGTGACTAAAAAGAAAGAATGGATCAAAACAGTGGAAGAAAAAAATAATGCTATTGCAAAAACAAAATTTGGGAGCTTGTAAAGCTACCAAAAGATAAAGAAGTGATAGCAACTAAATGGATTTACAAGATAAAGTACAAGAGTGATGGTACCGTTAAAAGACACAGTTAAATTGGTTGCAAAACAATATGCTCAAATTATGGTATAGATCATGAAAAGATCTATGCACCTGTTGCAAGGCATGACACTATAAGATTGATATTATCATTAACACAAAAAGGATGGAAAATACACCAATTAGATGTGAAGAGTGCATTTAAAACTACCAAAAGACAAAGAAGTGATAGGAACTAAATGGGGTTACAAGATAAAGTACAAGAGTGATGCTACCATTAAAAGACACAAAGTTAAAGTGGTTGCAAAGGAATATGCTCAAAGCATGGTATAGATCGTGAAAAGATCTATGCACTTGTTGCAAGGCATGACGGTATAAGATTGATATTATTATTAGCAACACAAAAAGGATGGAAAGTACACCAATTAGATGTGAAGAGTGCATTTTTTAATGGATACATTGAAGAGGAAGTATATGTGGATCAACCACAAGGCTTTGAAGAAAAAGGCAAAGAAGAATATATTTGCGAGTTGAAGAAAGTGCTCTATGGTTTGAAATAGGGACCAAAAGCATAGTATTTAAAAATTGATACATGATTCTTAACAAATGGATATGTGAGAAGCAAGAATGAGTCTACACTATATTTCAAGAAGAAAGGTGATGAAACAATTTATGTATGTCTATATGTTGATACCTATTCTATACAGAAAGCTCAAACAAGATAAAGAAAAAATTCAAAGAAGCAATAATGCAAGAATTTGAAATGACTAATTTAGGACTTATGCAATATTGTCTTGGCGTGGAGGTACATCAATCTCATGATAAGATATTTATTTGTCGAGCTAAGTATGTGCAAGATATGTTGAAAACGTTTAATATGCTAAATTGTAAAGGAATTGATGCACCAATTGTACTTAGAAAAAAAAAATGAAAGAAGATGGATTCCTAGAAGTAGATGAAAAGAAATATAGAAATATTGTTATAAGTTTAATGTATTTGACAAGTTGAAGGCCAAATATCATTGATTTCAAGGTATATAAGTTAACCTACAAAAAAAAACATTTATAAGCAACAAAAAGAACACTAAGATATGTGAAAGGAACAAAGGATTGTGTAATCCATTATTATGCAGTTTAAGATTCAAAATTGTTTGATTATTTAAATGCAAACTGAGTTGGATCATCATATGATAGAAAAAGCACATCAAAATATTGTTTTACAATAAGTAATGGATTGGTTATATGGAAGTCAAAGAAGCAGAATACAGCTACATTAGTCAATACAAAAGCAAAGTATATTGCATTAAAAGCAACATGTATACAAACAATTCGATTGAAAAGAGTTTTGAAAGTTCTAGGAGAACAAAGAAATTCTACAATTAAGTAAAAATCCAGTATTTTATCCAAAAACAAAACACATATAACCAAAGCACCATTACATAAGAGTTCGTATAAAGCAAAAAAATATTGAAATTCAGTTTTGCATGTCAAAAAATAGTTAGCTAATATAAAAATATTGTTAGAAGTTTAACGTATTTGAGAAGTAGAAGGCCAAATATCATTGATTTCAAGGTACATAAGTGAACATACAAAAGAAACATTTATAAGCAACAAAAAGAACACTAAGATATGTGAAAGGACCAAAGGATTGTGTAATCCATTATTATGCAGTTGAAGATTTCAAATTGTTCAATTATTCAAATGCAAACTGAGTTGGATCATCGTATGATAAAAAAAGCACATCAAAATATTGTTTTAGATTAAGTAATGGATTGGTTATATGGAGCTCAAAGAAGCAGAATATAGCTACATTAGCCAATACAAAAGCAAAGTATATTGCATTAAAAGCAACATGTATACAACCAATTCGATTGAAAAGAGTTTTGAAAGATCTAGGAGAACAAAGAAATTCCACAATTAAGTAAAAATCCACTATTTTATTCAAAAACAAAACACATAGAACCAAAGCACCATTACATAAGAGTTAGTATAAAGCAAAAAATATTGAAATTCAGTTTTGCAAGTCAAAAAATAGTTAGCTAATATCATGACTAAAGAGCTAAAATAGTTAGCTAATATCATGACTAAAGAGCTAGAAAAGATAATACACTCAAATTTAAAGACAAAGTTACAAATATAGGGATTTGAAATCGAAGGGGAGAATGTAGGAAAATCTTGTGTGAAATCAACAAAACGTTGTTGAATAAGTGATGCTGATGAATTTGAACTGTTGTTGCTGAAGTCATCCTAGTTGTTATTGAAGATAACAATTATTGATGAAATCTTGTACCACCGAAGACATCTTTATGCATTCTATAGTTCACTAGAAATTTTGGAGCAACTATTTTTAGGAAGATATTTTATAGGATTTTATTTATAAATTAGTTACTTATTTTAATATAAGTTAGTCATTGTTTTTAGGAGAAGTTTGTTGTTTTTTTGGAAGTTATTTTTAATGGGTCGATCAAACTCTATATTAATCACCCCTATTGTGGTTTATAACAGGTTATTCAAGAAAGTTGATTTAGAACTAAACAAATTAGCATGTGATTTCAATACTAATCTTGTTCCATGCAAACTTTCCTAACAATGGTATCAAAACCTCAGTCGACCAAATTTCAATTCCCCTAAGTTACTTCGAAAGAGGGTGTTGGACTAACCACCACACCTCTGGGAATGTATCTCATGGACTAATCACTGCCCTAGGAACCTTGGACTAACCGCCCACTCAAGGTGAAGAAGTCAGGTTTGAAAGTTTACTAATACCTGCAAGTTTTGGTGTAACGACAAACCCATCACAAACAACATGGGCTTTGAAATGAATGTATTTTGGCCTTGCAACATTTAAAAAAAAAATTGTGCATTGTATTTGACCACATTTATGTCATGCACGGCCACGCATCATTTCCACAAACTCATTGTCTCTTTGTTTAGTTCCAAACCCTTCCCTACCTACCTATTGGCATACCCCTTGCACATCTTGGTCCAATTACTATAATTGCCCCCCCTCCCCCAAGTATATCTTATAAGTGTCCGTCTTTAGCTCTTATTTATCATCTATTTCACAAAAAACAATTTGGAGATGCCACTAATTACATGTAACATGATGAGAACCCCTTGAAGAAGACAAGTCTGACACACAATCCCTGCACTCTTGAAGTGGCATTTAGTAATATTGCTAAAATTTGATTCTTTAACACCAGAAACGTTAGTTGTTCTTTGCTCTTTGGCAAAAATTAGTTAAGGAACATTTACATCTAATTGGTTGAGGCACTTGGTGCTTCTCTCTGATAGGTACATTAAAAAAGCATCATCTTATAAGAGTAATTTAGGTGTAGTAGATTAGTGCTTCCCTTTCTCCCAAAGAAGTGAAAACATCAACCTCAGATTAGTTTCTTTTCCTTCTTAGCAAAAGTTTACTTATTGACAAGGCCACATCCAGCAAGTTTGCCTACAGTAACAAAAACACTTCTAAGGAAATATGCAATTTATAGCAAGATGCTACTGGAATTTGCTCTAGTGAAATCTGAGGTTAATGACTAAGTTCTATTATTATACTGGCTACAATGATTAAGTAAATGCTTACAAAATCAGATTAGAACTCTTTTGAAAGGAGTACCTTTCTTCTAGAACCTACTTGGTCTCATCTTCAATTTCTCATACAAGCAATAAGATAAATTCAATATAAATGATAAAAACCAGATGAGAATCTATTATTTCTGAAATCGTCTGAGTCTTCATATTGTTGTTACAACATTCCACCTGAAAATTTAGATCACAATAAAGAAAGCTTCTGAATATTGAAGCCCGTTACTATTGTAACAAGAGAAATTAGAAATTTCAGTAAATGGAGTTTCGAGTAGATTCTACATGGGGAAGCAAGACTTTGCCCAAATAAATTGCCCGTCTAATTCCTGCCTGCAAGCATTGAAACTCCATTTATGTTAAAAATGAAATAAGTATCAATATATTATGATTCAAGACCAAGCACACCTAGAAATAGGCTTTGTATGACATCATACATTGAATCTCTAAACAGCTCTAAAAGCCACATTTGAAAAGACAAGATCCCAAAACACATTATGATTCAAGACCAAGCACATGCAGAAATAGGCTTAATAACATTATACATTGAATCTCTAAACAGCTTTACAAGCCCCATTTGAAAAGACAAGATCCACAAACAATTCACCTATGTGTTCCTATGAAGCCTTACAAAAATTATGAGAAAGCCCAACTGATATTGTTCAAATTTCACTGAGCGGTCTATTGCATGTAGGAACAGAAAAGTCCTCACAAGATGCCACCTTTAGTTTCCTGGAAAAAATGATGAACAAGTTAAAAGTATTATGTTTTATATTCTTGCATTTTACTTATTCGAAGGGCTGCAATTATAACACATGCAAAACACTAGTATTAACCATCTATTATAAATAACTTGTTCATTTGCCTCTGCATGGTGTCAACTCTATGTATTCTAGACAGTCTTCTTTTTCTCTTATTTAATGATCTTTACAAACTTGATACCCATTCTTCATATGCAACATATCTCCCTCTACAAAAATCGGTTTATACCTGAATATTAGTAATGGCTGAAACTGTTGATGTGTGACCCCTTTTGGATTGTAAAATCTGGGATCGTTGAAAGGCGGCCACTCTTTTGGCTATTTCCTTTGTTTTTCCTCTAGACTTTCCCATTAAAGATTTTTTAAATTGTTCCCGGCGTCCTTTCTTTTGTTCAATTATTCTTTCACCATCCAGTTTGCTTTCACACTTCGCAATGTTCAAGGGTGTCTGATTCATGTCTTCGGAGGAGTTATCTGCGCTATTTTTCTTGGCTTGAGTTTCCTTTTTTGGCATGGCCGATCCATCATACACTCCTGAACGCAGCATTTTTTGTGCCTGCAGTCGCTTTGCAGATTCAAACAAAGCTTTTTCTAAGAAGCGTTTCTTTCCAAAGACAGAAAATTCCATCTTTGATTTATTACTTTTATTATTTCCTTCTGTATGATCAACCATTGCAGTACCCCTTGACTCACAACCTCCTTTCTGGTTCGAGCAAATATGATCCACAGAGGCAGAAACCACACAAGAAGACCGTCTACGAGCTAGAACTTCTTCCCGCATGCTGGAAATTCTGGCCAGATTGTTCATGTTCCTAAATTTCCTAAAAAAAGTAAACTTCTTGTAATCATTCTTGAACCTTGAATGAACTCTTTTTCCTTTGGCTTCTGACTCTACTAAAGCATTTGAGAAATGTGTTTTAATCTCTGCTTGGCTCTTAAAATCTCTGGATGAAAAGAAAATCTCAATGAATTATATCAATGAAAAGAAAAATATATGAACATATAAAATCCAAATATTAAAAGAGTAGTTTAATCAATTTGACCTCTGGATGCCTTTCTCGTCAACATGCTGAACCTGCATAAAGTAGAACGATATATCAATCTCTTGTATATAAGAATCATCTATATATTTATGATAATCGAACAAAAACATGCACAAAGTATTACATTCCATTTGTTTTAAATGCTAGTTACAGCATTCCTAAGTTAACTTTCATAAATCACATCGCATTTCTATTACATCTCAAATCAGTATATATAAGCCAAACTCCAACAACATACTGTAAGACTTAAGACAGTATTGATGATGTTTTTGTGCCAACAACAACAATAGAGTAAAACACTAAGTATCCCACTCTCTTGAGTAAAGTCTCTCAAAGGCTAAGCTATGTGATCCAGTGAGACAATTTCAAGGTTCCTTATTCGTGATTTGCATTGGATAAACTTAGTGAATACATGTGATCTTGCTGGTAATCACAAAGGGACTTACGCAAACGACTTCTTACTTCGTTCAGCTTATTTCTCCTTTCAGTGTGGATGATGTATGTGCTATGTCTCAATAATAAAGAAAAGGAAAAAGATAAAGGTTTAAATAAACTAATCTAAGGTCAATGAAGGAATGATGATGCATGAATAGACAAACTCCTTAATCAACCTAACTCCACTTCGCCAAGAATGCCTACAACTACATGGAGTAGATACAATCTCCTAAGGATAGCAAATGGTTTTCAAATCATGAAAGCTTATATAAGCACCCATTAAACGGTGCAGCTCAAACAAGCATCCACAATCGAACTTAAGCAAATTATAATGAAGCTCAGAGTAGCTTTACACAACACTCCACCAACGATGAATGTTAAAAGCATGAGCTAGGAGTTGATCAAATATGCAATACATATATGCATTACATCAATGAGCTACTACTCTACTTCTAATCTACTTAGAAACATCTCTTCATTTCATCAAGATACAAAAAACCATGTTATTCCACAAGACAACACTTAACACCAAACAAGTTTCAATGTTTTTGCATTAATCTTGACAAAGTACAACAATCTTCAAGTACTCTCAAAGAATTTTGAGAGTCTCTTCCTACTCTACTACTCTATTCTCCTACCACTAGCTACTGACTTTACAAATGAGGCAACAAGGCCTTTATATAGAGTTCCAAAATTACAATGAATGGCCTGGATTAATTCAAGTAACCAAGGGCCCAGATCATGCCATCTCAGCAGGTAGTTACAACAATTTGCTATTTTTAGTACATAAAAGAGGCAATGAAGGCACGCTTTCCAAGAAGATAAGGATGAAATAGAATCTTTTGAGCATCTTCCACATGGGCGTCCTCTTTGGCTTCTTGCTTGTTGAATGATGTGGCGAACTGTGATTGAATGATGGTGTGTATCCGCCACGTAGGTGCCACCTCAGCAACTCTTATTGATTTCAACAATTTATTCAATTTGCTTTTGACATATTCCCAAATTACATCATGTATGTGATGTCTTTGAATGTGATTGCTTTGAACTTGAATGTTTGGGAAGTATCCTTGTTGATCTTGCCTTGTTCTTTTGTGAGTAGGATATGTATGATGCATGTTGCTCAACTTTGTTATTCTTCTTCTCTTGCAGGATATAGGTTGATCTTCTTTCCATAGAGAGTACAGTAGATGATGATGTAATATTTCATAGCACGGAGGAGGAGACTTCTCAGAGACTTGAAGATTGAGAGAACTTGAAGCTTGATGGATGAATGTCTTCTCTAGATGCCATTGATGAAGAGTGCCGGTATGTTAGACTTGAAGTGACCTCTTGGGCCAGCTACATGATGTCTCCTCCCTTGTAATGGCCTTCTAACCTCATTCCTCGCTTGAAGGTGACTCCAAGCACCTTGTTCCTCAAATGACTTCCTCAGCCTCATCAACCTTCCTGCAACATACAGAAACATCATATTAAACAATTGATAACATTGCATTCCATGGCATATAGGCACCATTCTTAAGCATTTCTAGCACAAACAACACCTAATTTGTCTAGGTGCAAATCTAGGGTTTGCAGAAGTAGGAATGTGCACCTAGAATCCTTAATGCAAATTTCATGATATCAAACTCCTGTAAACACTTAAAGATATTCATTTTGGTAAAGCAAAGTGTCCTCAACATTACATCATGCTCTTTCAAAACTAGGCGCTAGGAATGAGTTGCAAAGGTTGAAAAATGCGCCTCATCATGATAGGTGTTTAACATGTTCATCTTGATGGTCTTAAGTCAGTGCAGAGATGTCTAAAAGGCTTCTCACTTCAAAGTGATATCTAATTTAATGATTCTAAGCCTCCTTTTACCTAGGCGCATTTTAATGGTGGAATAGGTGTGTATTTGCGCCTCACACATTTGGCTGTTTCTTAACATATTGTGATTTCAAAACACTTTTTCAAATTTTCTTAAAGACTTTCTATTCCTAGGCGCCCTTTTGTGCTCTTAAACTCCATGTTTTCTAGGCGCATATTTTGACATCTGCAAGTGGAAATCAGCGCCTTATCTCTATAGTTGATTTCATCAAGTTTTTGAAGATTCCAATCAAATGCTTAAGTGCCTAAAGGATCTCTTGCTTAATGGTGATCACAGTTCTATGTTCCATGTCTCTTTCTATGCAAGGCGCACTTTATGATTCTCTTGTTGCAGATCTGCGCCTAAATGCAAGCAGATACCTACTTCAAGTTAAATGACTTCAAACCATTGTGAAGGGTCAAGAAGAGGCCTTGACACTCAAATATTCTCAAACTCATGGAATCAAGTATGTTTCTTCCTAGGCGCATCTTTGGTGTTCAACAAGTGGCAAAGTGCGCCTAGATTCAATAAATTTTGGACATGGATGATTGAAGGTGTCTTGATATGTCAAACTCCTCAAGGCACCACCTTGCTCTTGCAACTTCTAGCATCTCCTAGACAAGGCGTTGATTTGTGATTGATCATGAATGGATTTGCGCCCAACATATTTCCCTGTGTTCTTTCAAGATTTCCCAAGTCTTAAACACTACAAGATAATCCTAGGTGCCAATTTGCATCTCTTGATGATATTTCTCTTCCATCAAACTAGGCGCACTTCGGTGTTTGAAGCTTAGGCGCATATTTCAGTCTCAATCTTAGGCACACTTTTGGGGCTGTTCATGAGTGGATTTGCGCCTTGAGTTTTAGAGTCATTTCTTTGTAAAACTTTCAATGTTTGAAGCATTTGGAAGATCAAAATGTCAAGTACTATCAAAGTGCCACAAATTTGGAATGATTCGAAGCTTGTTCTCCTCTAGGCGCACATTTGAGTCTCCACCTTAGGCGCATATTTGGGTTTGCAGAGGTGAGAAAGTGCGCCTAACTACCTAGAGCAAATTTGCGCCTAAGAAATGGAAGTCCCCAGGGTTAGGTATATTGAAAAATATATTTAAGTATAAGTTTCTTATACTTCAAATATTTTTCAATATACCTTCCAAGATGTTTGAGATAGGTCTCAGATCCATAGGATTTAACATGCAAATTCTAGAATTTGGGGGATCCACCAGATTTCAGACTTAGCCAATTTTCAAGATTTTCAGGTATCAAACTATCATTTTCAAGATCTCAGAACATACATCAAGAGATTATGGTATCCACCACAAAGCTATAGACTCAAACACCACTGACTTCATCATGAAATAAACCTAAGACATCGTCCAGGACTCAAGGCGAAGCACTGGAGCTCAAACAGGGGGTCCCCATTTGCAATGGGGCGATGTGTGATTAGGTCACAACAGACAGCACATCGATAACATACACTTGTAAGGTTCTTCATTAGAGTATTTTCAAATTTTGTAAACTAAGATCAAGCCATCATCAATGTGCTTTCATTGGTTAAGGATTTAGCTCAACTATAATTATATGATATCTATGTATGAAACAAGTACAAGAACCCTTGGAAGGATAGATGTCAAATAGCCTAATGTAGCCAAATTGTTCTTTGTCAGAAGATGTTACATGATTTTTCTCCTTGGGTCATATGGAATATTAAGAAGGAAGATCTTGCAGACAAAGATCAGTGAGTTATTGTGTCAAGAAAGAAGCCCTCGGGTATCACAGCAAAAGATTGGACAAAAGTTGATAGGAAGGCAAAGAGTTCAGTTCAATTGTGCCTTTTAGATTTAGTATTTTTGAGTGTCTTCAAAGAAGCCAATGCTAAGGAACTATGGTATAAGATAGGATCTTTGTGTCAAAGTCCCTAATAAACAAACTTTTTCTTCAAAAGAAGTATTCTCTTAAGATGAATGATGGCAACTCTATGACAAAGCATTTGCATGCTTTAAATATTGTGGTAACTCAATTAGCCTCAATTGATGATAATAGATGAAGAAGATAAATGTATTACTTTTCCAGATTAATGAGATAATCTTGTTATGGTCACTAGTAGTATATCGTCTAAATTAAAGCTTGCGAAAGTAGTTGTATGCTTGTTATCAAAAGAAATTCGGCAAACATTCATGGACAATCTAACAAAGCATGTCTTGTTTGTAAGAGGTCGTTTCCAAGAGAAACAAAAATAAGTCAAGGGACAGATAATCAAAGTCTAAATGACAAAAGTAAGGCACCTAACCATGCTTCTTCCACAAAAACAATGACCTCCACTAAAGAAACAAGGGGTGCATACTTAGCAACTTCCAGTACACATTTGTGTCACGATGCATGGTTAACTGATCTAGGTGTTTCTTTTCATATGACTCCTCACAAGAAGTGGTTTTGTGAATATGAAAGTTATAATGGAGGTGATGTCTTCTTAAGGGACAACTCACCATATAAAGATGGAAGGGTTAAAACCCTCTCTAGGGTTTTACATATTCCAAGATTGGCTAGAAATCCAAAATATTTAAGTAAAATAAATGATGTAGGTGTGCAAGTAATATTTAACAAAGATAGTTGCAAGATGGTTCACAGAGCAATGGTATTGACAAGAGGAATCCGCACTAGAACACTATATAAGCTTGAGGCAAACATCGTGAATGATGGAAGTAATAGCTCTATCATTTCTAAGGTTGGAACATGTGTTGCCTACAAAGTAGATAATGCTTTGGCATGAGAGAATGGGACGTATCAGTAAACATTGTGTAGACAGTAAATAGAATTGGGTAAAGTCCCCTCTAGTGCTAAGAGAGCATATAGGATTTGCAGATGATACATAATGATGTGTTTGGGACCTGTCCGTATTCCATCACTAGGAATTCACAGCTTTCGTAAAAAACCAAACAGAGAAGAAAATTAAGGTGTCGAGGATAAATAATTCTGAAGAGTTTTTCTCAAATGAATTTGAACAATTTTGTAAGCAGCATGTAATAGCAAGACAAAAGACAACTCCAAATACACCACAAGAAATTGGAGTTGCAAAAAGAATGAATAGGATGCCAATTCAAAAATCAAGGAGTATGATGATCAATGGTGTGGGCCTAGAACAAAAATTTTAGGTAGAGCAATAAAGAGTGCATGTTATCTGATCAATCAATCACCTACATCAGCTCTTCTTGATAAGACTCCACATGAGGAATGGATCAGCAATAAACCCTCTCTTCAACTTCTTAAAGTTTTTGGTTGTGATGATTATGTATGTGTTCCAAAGGAAAAGAGAACTAAGCTAGATTATAAAGGAGAGATTGTAGTTTTTACTGGGTATAGTAATGGTATAATATGTTACAAGTTTTAGAATCTGGAAACAAATAAGATTGTTTACAGTTGTAATATAATCTTTGGAGTGGTTAAAAAGCTTCCACGATGTGGTCAAGAATAGGGGGGTAAATTAATGATGACCTTGTCCTTGCAACCAAAACCCAAACTTAATAGACATATACCTAATGCACTACAAAGACACAAAATCCTAAGGTTTTAGTTGAGATTTAAAAACACAAACGAACCATAAGGAACAACATTATTTTGAAAATTTATGACAAGCTCTCAAAAACTTCTATCATTCACTTGATCTCTCTCTACAAAATCCAAACTAAGTTTTTTAACCCCTCTATCTGAATTTTCAATTCATTTTATAACAGTAATTAGAATAATAATGAATTGAATTGTTCAAAAAATCATAAAATAAGAAAAAAAATGTCTTGTGGATGTTAATTGCCCTATACCTAGGGTTTGGTAATTGAAAAGCACTATGAGCCCCTACTCATTGATTAGATTAAAATTCTTCAATAATGTCCAAGGTGGCTGATTTCAATGGGGTTCAACCATGTGGAACTCTCCATTGCCCTATTTTTTGCCTCTAGTCTTTTTGTCAACTTTTTAATACAAATGGTCTCAATTTCCTCATTCTATTTCTTCGGCACTTGATGCTTCCAATCAAGAACCTACAAACTTGATTTCTCTTACCAAGAATTTGTGCCTCAGAAATCATATAGGTCTGCTACATTAGAAATGTCCATTCCCTCAAGTAGCTCAAATTCATATGCACTAGTCATAAAAAATTTAAAATCTTGCATAGTTCAATTCTTTTAAATTTCAATTTATTATGTGTGCCCTTTGGAAATCTCTCTTTCCTAAAATGAGCCATTATTAGATCTCCAATTTGATACAACTGCTCTCTTGCAAAAAGCATGTTGTTTGTAGGTCCAATTGCTCTGCTCCAACTTTCTCTTCACTTGTTAATGTATTTCCTGTAAAATCGTCTGCTTCAGTATTCTTTACCCTTGAATCAATGGTATCTCTCAATTCTGTAACACTCCATACACTATCTGGAGAGGCTTTTTGTCATGCTTCTATTGACCGAATTATTATTTCAAACTCAGCTTTTGCCAGTATCAAATCTCGCTATTTGCATTTCCGTCCTACTAAACACCACAACAAATTGAGGCCCATGACTACCTTAGTTTGACCATCCATTTGTAGATGGTAGGCTAAGCTAAAAAACTCAATTGAGTAACCAATTTCTTCCACAATATTCTCCAAAAGCACCCAACAAACTCTGTGTCTCTGTCTAAAACAATAAATACTCCAAGGCAACCCACACAAACTCACTCTAGCTCTCTAGAGAACTAATGTGAAGTATCCATGGCATCACTTGGCTTCTTAAAAGCAATAAAGTGTGCCATCTTCAAAAATATGTCAACAACAATGAAGCTAGAATGATTACCCTTTTCGGTCCTTGACAATCCAATTTAAAATCCATACTAATGTCATCACATGGTCTGTACAACATTGGCAATGTCTAGTACAATTCCGTGTTTGAATTCTTCCTTTGGCATGTTGGTAAATTCAGCGTCCCTACACAAGCCTCTTCACCCCTACTCCCATCTTTGTCCAACAATATCTTTCACTCAATTGTGCAAGTGTCATATCTATGCCAAAATGGCCTACCAATTCTCTACCATGTTTCTATTTAATCAAAATTTCCCTCATTGACCCTTGAGGAATGCACAATTGATGTCTATTGAATAACAAATCATCTTACACAAAAAATTCTAGACATGGAGTTCTATCCATGCTGGTTGGATTTTGCATGCTTCCCATACATCCTTGAAATCTTCATCAAGGTATAATTCCTTCATGGAATCAAACCCAATCACGTCAGCCTGCAACTTGATCATCAAAAGACAGTGTCTACTCAAAGCATCTGCAATTCTATGATTTTCACTCCTATGGTTTAAAACAAATGAGTAACTTTGGAGAAATTCTACTCATTTCACATGTCTCTAATTTACTTTAGCTTGGTTGTTTATGAATTGCAAGGCTTGATTATTTGTGTGCAACACAAACTCCTTCAAAAGCAAACAAACCTTCACTTATTCAATGCCTGCATAATTGTATAAACTGAATATTTTTTGGCATCATTCAACTTTTTGCTGAAATATGCTACCAGTCTTCCCTATTGACTCAAAACAGCATCTATCAATGTCCCACTAGCATCATAATCAACTTGGAACAGTTTGTTGAAATTAGGCAACACCAACACTAGTTGTTCCATCACTTTCCTTGTCAATAGTTCAAAACTTTCCCCTACTGCAATTGTCCACCTGAACTCCTTTTTATCTACTTTCTGTAAGGTCGAAAATTGCCTGCTTTGCAATCTTCACCTTTGTTTCTACATTCATTTTGGTGACCATCCCCATAGACATACATAGGACTTATTTGCCTCATTTCTAAAGCCTAAACCTTCTATGTGATAGTTTGCAAGCACTTTCAGGTTGTCCCAGACGTCATAAACCTACCCCAAAATATGAATTCTTGCCAGTCAAAAGACACTTTTGCATCCAAACACTAGTGTCCCAGAAACTTATGCATCCAAAGCTAGTCTTCAACTTCAATTTTACAAATTCTAACCCCACCAACCCCTGCTATGTTTTCTAACAAATATCTAATCCTGGGCACGAAACAAAACCTCTCTCATTTTGAAAGGTCTTCTACAATTCTTCTAGCTCTTGCACTCTCTCTATTTTGCAATTTTTCTTGGATTCCATTTTTGCAAGTTGATTTCAGAGTTCCTCCTAGCCATCTACCGCACCTCCACTAGAATTTCTCCCTAATTTCAACATTTTCATGGCCTAATCCTCTCCATCACTCCTCTCATCCTTTGTTCATTGTCCTTTCCCATTGCTCCAAATTCTTCCCTCATTGTTTCACAAAGCCGTAATTGTTGATATATCCATTTCTCTTCATTCTGTTTTGTTGATCAGCCCATTAAATCTCCTATTTTCCCTGCTCCAATGAATTTTATCATCTCCCTTGCCCTCTCCACTGCACTTGCACACATCACCTAGCGTTTCAGCTTCCACATTACACCTCTTGCACTCACCACTTTCACCTCACTTAGGAAGCACACAGTCAAATATTTTCCATGGCTACATGTTGAGGTTAAAAATGCCATCCTAGGGGGCTGACTAAGGCGGTCTCCCAAATAGCCAAACCCCAAAGCTTCCCCGCCTTGGATCTTCAAATTTGAATAACAAGGTGCAATGGATACTTTTTGAGATTCTACAAGTGTACAGAGACTGATAAAAATTAGGCAAGCAACTTCTAAAGGTTTCAACACTATCAAAGAATGGGACAAGAGTGTATGGGAGGACCCCAGTGTCAAACTCTAGCGCCCCACTATTAGACTCCAACACCCCATTGTCAAACAAGAGCATCCCTTTGTCAAACACTTGTGCAAGACACTAGCATTTGTTACTAACTCTAGTGTCGAGCACATTAGAATCTTCTGCAACATAAGGGACTGACTACATGTTGAGGTTAAAAATGCCATCCTAGGGGACTGACTACGACGGTCTCCCAAATAGCCAAACCCCAAAGTTCCCCCCTTGGAACTTCAAATTTGAATAACAAGGTGCAGTGGATACTTTTTGAGATTCTACAAGTGTACAGAGACTGATAAAAATTAGGCAAGCAACTTCTAAAGGTTTCAACACTATCAGAGAAAGGGACAAGAGTGTATGGGAGGACCCCAATGTCAAACTCTAGCGCCCCACTATTAGACTCCAACACCTCATTGTCAAACAGGAGCATCCCTTTGTCAAACACTTGTGCAAGACGCTAGCATTTGTTACTAACTCTATTGTCGAGCACATTAGAATCTTCTGCAACATTCCAAGCAGCTTGCTCTAGTTTCTCTCAACACTTTTCAGCAATCGAATCCCACCAATCTTCAGAAACATGAACATGTCCTTTTACGTAAGTGTTTCCTTTTACATGTTTTTGTCCCAACTCTAGTGTTAGTTTGGCTTAACTTAAAGAAATCTGAATATTGTTTCATTTATTGTTATTATGTTATATTATCATAATACAATTAGGTTTACTTAGATTAGATAACATAGAAAGAAAGTGAACTTCGTTACAGATATTAATTTAAAATTTAAGTAGGTTCTCCATTTTTGTTCTTTCTCTCTCATAGTCTCCATTATGGGTGCACAGATATTGTTGTAGTTTCAAATGAACTTCAGCTAAAAACTAGCCAACCCATGGAAACTTCTTGCCTCAAACAAGTTTTTTGTGTTGGCCACTCTGAAATTGCCTTCACCTTCTTGCAGTTGCACCTTCATCCTATGTCATACTTGCCTTAAATGCATCAAACACTCCTCTTTTGTTTTACTAAAAATCACAATATCATCCAAATATACAATTGCAAATATGTTCAAGCATGGTTTCAACACTTCATTCATGGGTCTAGTGAGTGTACTTGGTGCATTGGTCAATCCAATTGGCATAACCATGAAATGTCCCATACTTGTTAGAGGACATTCAATATGCAAGACAGTTTTTGCACTAAATCGTACTATGTGAGAAGCACTTAGTGGAGAGTAGTTATTATGAATCCTGGCCGACTATGTGAAGAGTATTTATCACAATTTAATCTGCATTGTTTGCTGGCCAACTCACTTAAGGCAGCGCCAAGATATAATTAAATCAGATTAAGTAAAATCAAGCCAAAATAGTTTATGACCGACTTCCTAAGGAAGCGCCACTTTCCCTTTACAAGGCCGACTCTTCAACACAGCTTTAGTAAAGTTTGAAAACAATATAAAATGTTAATGTGAAGAGGCCGACTTCTTGTGTGAGATCACATCTTTTGAAGGGGTGCATCTCTTGGGACAAGTCATCCCTTCTTGGAAGGATCGCACCCTTTGATGGGCTATAAAAGAAGAGTAAATTGTGAATGAAAAAAGGTAAGTTCTAAATGTAATATCATATGAATAAAAGCAAATTTTGTGAAGACATTGAGCAGAAATATATTAAGGAAAACGAGGAATATAAGATCTTACACCATCAGATCTGCAGATTAGAATTGAAAAGAAGATCATTTATGGCAGACTTGTAAAGAGGAATAAATGCAGATTTAAAAGATAAGTATGCAGATTTGAAAGAGGAACATACAGATTTGAAGGGGAGCATAAGTGAATAATGAAACATCATTTATAAGACAGATTGAATGAAGAAGATATGAGTGTGGGAAAAAGATATCAAGCAGAAATATATCAGCAGAGAAATATATCAAGCAGAAATATATCAGCAGATAATTATTCATTGCAGCCCTTCTATCATGCTATAACTTTATCATCCTCTCATTCTATTAATCTATTATTCTACCATTCTAATATTTGATTATTATATCATTCTTTCTTCTATCATTATATCATTCTATTCTTCTATCATTCTATTATTCCATCATATCTATTATTACATTATTCTTCACTCTATCCTTCTACTCTTCTATCATTCTACCATTCGATTATTCTATTATTCTATCATTCTATTGTTCTATAATTCTATTATTGAATCAATCAAATCATCCAATATCTGAGATATCAATTATCAATCAAGGAATATTTATTTGGAGTATAAAACGCAGAAATAAATAAATAAGAAGAGCAAGCAGTATTAACAGTTACAGCAGATATTTGTATTATCACAGCAGCACTACCATATACAGTAACAGCAAGAAATAATTGACATTGCAACTGAACTTATCAAGAGGTACTTTATATTACCCATTTAACCCAATGTGTCATCACATTTGGAATGAATGTGAAAAGCAGCATTGGTCCCTTCATCAAGTAAGCCACCCCAAGTTGGATGGACGGGAGTTCCTACCACTTGTGGGCCAAGAAGGGAATTATCCAGAATGGACGTACCCACCCTTGGGCTTGATTGAGGAGGACAGAAATATTAGGGGACAAGCAGCAGCACTGGTCCCTTCATCAAGTAGGCCACCCCAAGTTGGATGGACGAGAGTTTCTGCCACTTGTGGGCCAAGGGGGCAATTATCTGGGATGGACGTACCCGCCCTTGGACTTGATTGAGGAGGACAAAGTCATAGTGCCCTATAGGCTTTCTCATAGAACTTCGTTATGTGGTTGACCATTGGGAATAACCCTGAAACAATTATATGTCTGCTTCGTGTATGATGTTATACTTTGTGCTTGTTAATATATGTATTGAACTAAAAATCGATTATGCTATGATGATTTGATCTCATTATTTATGTTATGAAGTATTGATCTTATTAATAATTATCTAATATATTGATCTTTAATATTTCTAATGTCTCTTTCTAGTGATTATTATTGTATGCAGGTAAGGAAATCAGGAATATCCTAAAAGGGGACATTACAAACCAGCCACTCATACAAACCTTCCTTGGTTTTCTATTCATCTCCTTCCCAAATTATTATTTGACGATGCCCTTTTTTCAAATCAATTTTTGAAAAACATTTTGCTTTCACTCAAACAATACATTATATCATTCATTCAAAGCAATGGAAATCTATACTTGACTATGATTTTACGTAGTGCCTTGGAATCTGTACACATCTACCATTCCCCTCCTTTCTTGCATGCCAAAACTATTGGAACTACACATAGGCTTAAACTCTCTCGACTAGACCCCTTTCCAACAATTTTTGCACTTGTTTCTTTGCCTCTTCATTTCCTATGGGTGTCAATCTATACACTATTTTGTTTGGAAAACTTGGTCGAGGGACCAAATCCATATGCTCATAAATTTTTGTTTTCCTCATGCAGCCATTTTGTCAAACATTCCATAGTTTTACTCACAGGTCTGAAATACTGAGTGTAAATGTCATAGAACAGTGCATAGAGGTTTTCTTTCAACTTATAACATTCATATAACAGCCAGGTTTGATGCAAATAGATAGGCAATATAACAAACAGTTTGCATGATAAAATAGGAAGATTCAAATTAAAGATTTGAATATTAGCTTGCTGTTATGAACAGATTATGATATTATACCAGTCCCAAACTAATTTGAAATGGTAAACATACCCACAATATACTTTTTGTGGCAGCAGATAAGAATGGTTGGGCAACCAGCTTCACATCACAATATGGCGTCCACCAAAGACCTCACAAACAACTCAATGCTTGGCGCATCCTTTAGAAGACTCTAATATCTCATAGAGACCATGTCACCTTCAAATACAGAGTTGCGTCTCCCTAAACCCTTCCTTTCTCTCTAGGCGCCACCAATTAAAACTCCTTTATGTACTCATACTCCTACACACTCTCTTGTGAAGGCTGCGGCACTTTCTATAAGGCAAATATGATTCCTTTGACAGCTGCTAATGCAATGACAAAAACCAACAGCATACAGTTCTAATGCAATAGAGAACAAATAGCATACAGACTTTATTAAGTTTCTCAAAAACAACCACAAAATTACAAACTTTAGGTGGCCTTCAGGCCTCTAACCCGCTGGGTTCTCAAACACCAGCGACAGATCAATCTTCTCCAACTAACGCCTCATAGAGGTTGTATCTTTTGTACACTATCTTTTCCCCTTCTCCTTCCGAATTGCAGGCAGCGATCAATTCAAAACCAAGACCCCAAAACCTTACACATTAGGCGCCTCTGCTACGCCATTCCGCCGAAAATCCAACCTATGCTGGGAAAAAGGTGAAAATCAAATGATAGCAGAGAGATAGAAAAATATCCTTCGCAATCTTCCCCAACCTTTACTAATTCAGGCAGCAATCAATTCCCCAAATTGCCAGTCCACCAACCTCCTTGCACCTCCTTGAAGTGTATCATAAAAGAGAATATGGAGTGAGAGCGTCCGCTGTTCTCTCCAGAACCGACCAAGCTTAAAAATAGAGTATGCCAAAACAGGAGCTGCCACCACACCAAAAAGAAACGCATAAAATTTAATTCCCCAACACCGCCAAGTCTACAATAGTATCCATAATTTAAGAATGCATCAATAACCGCCATCAAGAAGGAAGTGGAAATAAATATTGACGGGGCTGCAACATAAAAAGGAGAAACCATTGCCAAGGTTTAGTGGATGCCCCTACATCAGACACCCAAGGAAAAAAAGAAAAGTGACCCTGTCACTTTCAAGTGGAAAACCAAACATTCTAACATCATTCTCAATCTGAAACTCCTTATGTCTCCTCTTCAAGTCAGCCTTAGACTTATACTAAAGATTCTTCTTGATGCCTTCTCCTGATATAACAAAGCCCAAATATACCAATTCCCTCTTCACAAAGCTCATTCATCAACCTCGTAAACATACTAGGTGCATTGGTTAGCCCAAATGGCATGACCAACCACTCATAAAAATGCTCTCTTTTTCCAACATCTTGCCGGAACAAGCTTCACTCTCCTCAAACAAATCTACACTTCATTCTTTCCTCTTCTTTTCGTGGACTTGTATCCACCATGTACCATCTTTCTCTCATAACTCCATTCACCACTCTTCTCTTTACTTGTGGAATTACATCCACCATATACTGACCACCTCCACCAGATCTCTCCTGTAGCTTCCTCTACAGCCTCTATCTGCAAGTATACATCTGTATCCCACTCTACATCCACAAAATCCTTTTTCTTCTCTAACTCTTTACTCATTTCAAAATGCAAATCCTTTGCAACTTCAACATTACAAAACTCATAAAAATTAGATTTTACCTCGATGACTTCTTTTGTCACAACATCCTCTTCCTCACTACTAAATGCTATTGTCTTTGTTGTTGCTCTGAACAACTTCTCTACCTCTGCGATCTCTTCCTTAGAAAACTCTTTGTCTTCATTAGGTTCCTCATCGAACACTTGATCCTCATATGTCACTGCATACTTTGTTTCAACTGCAACATTCTCAACTGCTATAATGTTCCCATTTTCAATCTAGTCGTCCTGAAGCCACTTATCCTCATTCCAAATCTTTGGAGTAGATAATTAATTATCAATTTTGGTAATGGGAGAAAATTTGATAATTAATCAAGTTATTTATATTTTTTTGGTGCACTTAAGTTATAATGTTATATTTTATGAAGTGACTTAAGTGTGGGATGAGGACATATTTATATTTTTCTCCTAGACTTATTATTAAAGTGAGCACCACTTTGGAATAGGAGAATTTTATAAGTTGAGAAAAAAAAAAGATAATATTTTCAAGAAAGTGGAGTTTGTAACTCCTAGATGCCTTTATATGCTGATGGTGAGCTCATTTGGAGGGCATCCTTGGATTTCTATTGTTACTCTGTTGGTTTGAACCTGCGTGTTCTTCCATTTTTTTCCCTTCTTGTGGACGGAAACCCACTCGAAGATCGGTTTCGGTGGTGGAATATCCACCCTAGCTGATAATGATAATGGTGGTTTTTACACAGAAAATCACATAGAGCCAAATTGGAGATTGTAGATTTCTAGGCAGTTTGATGTTTGTTTCAGATTGGAGTTGATAGAAATCAATAGTAGATAGTAGATACATTTTGTTGTGCTTTTTGGGAGTTTACTTGTATTTTTGGTATGCTCAAGCTGGGTTGTACATCTGCATTGCCGTACCAGCTGAAAGCATGAATTGTAGTTTGCAATAAATATTGTTTTTAGTTTGATCAATGCTTTTGGGTGATGTTTTTGAATGATCAGACAGCTTCATTTATAACCTCTAGCAAGGAGATTGATACTTATTATGGATTGTTTGATGATGTCTGTACATCAACTGGTCATACTGTTGTGGAATGGTACGATTCAACTGGCAGTTAAATCTAATGCATTCTTTCTGTTTTGGATATTGATTAGTATGCTCAGATAAATCACCTTGGGTCACTTGATATACATTAGATTTGAATTGAAGTTGTTTCAAACTCATCCGTACCTGGCATAGTCCGTAGCAGCTTGATGGTACGATCAGACAGTATAAAATGGAAGAGTTTCTGAGGATCAAAATCTGATTTGGATGTTATTGTCCAAGCCATATCTTTCTTTTCAGTATATTTTCCATTGGTTTTTAGTATAGAGTTGACTCATATGAATGCATCCATACTTCCTATGACCGTACAAGTAGATTTGGGATCGATTTGCCATAGAGATTATTGAAGAAGTTTTTGAATGCAAAGTTGATAAGAATGGTTTGTTATGACTTAGGCGACCCTTATGGTATTGATTGGTGTTGATTAAAAGTGAGCTTGGATTTTATTTTGGCTGCCGTACTCTTTGAAGGGCCATACCAGTGCTGGTACGATTTCTAGTTTGCAAATTATTTCTGAGTTTTTTATTTCCTATTTGGAGTTGGAAAATATTGGTAATATGTTTGTAAAGCAGGCTGAGTTAACTATTCAGAGGTTTTAGCAGTTATTGGTTCCATTTGAATAACCTGGGAAAAAACAGACCGTGCAGACCTGAGTGTGGACTGTCATTCATTTTGGGTAGTCTGGTATGTGTATGAAATCACTGATGCTTGAGTGAGTATTGATTGTATGGGAATAATGCAGCAGCAAGAAAAAGAATGAAATGTCTTGTTCCTTATGAAGCTAAATCTGACTCCTAGCAACCATACATGTATAGCAGCCTGATTTCTCTCTCAGTAGCAGTCTGGGTAGTAAGCAATCTTCTCTTTGGCAAAGGATTCATGTATTCTTCATGATATCATGCAGGGTTTGATCTCTCCCTTCAAGAATTTCAGGGGTAATAGTATCAAGTTCTAATCATGTATTACTGATTATCATTGTATTGATTTGCATTATGATCTTTATGCAATCACATGATAACCCCTGGATGGTTTATCGCCAGTGTGGAGTAAATGAATCTTTCTTAATTATTCCTACCCAATGAATAAGTGGATGGCATTGTAATTTTCCTTTCTTGTTCATTACCCACTGAGAAGTGGTGAATCCCCACAGCTTGTGGATGCCCGCCACAGTGGATGAATTGTAATTCCTTGTTGCATAGTTGATCATTGTAAGCCAATCACTATATGCTCTCACCTTGCCCGTCCTGGGATCTAGGTGATCAAAAAGTGTGAAGCAAATAGTTGTTTATTGCATTTATGCTAACACTGTTCATAGCATTGCAAAAATTGGAAAAAAATTGGGGTAGATTGTTACAACTGCTGCAACTTTACTCACAACTGCTCCTGTATTCTGTACAATCTCCTCAATGCTCATTTCTAGAACCCCTTCATCTTCAGCCAATGCTGCAACAATTTTCTCTTCTTCACTTTTCTCCTCTTCTTCCATGTTTTCATCCAAGCATATTTTTGCAACTTCTTTAGCTTCCTCATGAATAATCTCTTCACCTTGATCTTCCTTACCTACACACAAATCTGTAATCTCTACAAGAACATCCTCCTCATTTTAACAGTTAGTCTTAGGAATCAAAGCAAAACAAACTTCCTCATGTTTCAAGCCATCTAAAAATTTCCTACCATAAACTAAACAAACTCTTCCATTACCACAAACTTGAACCGAATCCTCTTTCAAAGGTGTTAATTTATGTCTTACTCCATCCTTAGTGATTGTGTATGTGTTAGCATAACCATCGTGCACTGCCTTTCTATCATATTGATAAGGCCTTCCTAACAAAATATGACATGCATCCATAGGTATAATATCACATAAGATCTCATCAAAATAACCTCCTATCTTAAATTTTACCAAGCATTGTT
The DNA here is from genome assembly GCA_027924645.1 of Cunninghamia lanceolata. Classification (NCBI taxonomy): domain Eukaryota; kingdom Viridiplantae; phylum Streptophyta; class Pinopsida; order Cupressales; family Cupressaceae; genus Cunninghamia; species Cunninghamia lanceolata. Next base: position 5,743,114 of record BSBN01001215.1, read on the forward strand.
CACTGAACATAAGTTTTTGATCATCTTGTACCCATGATATCCTGTATGGGTTCGGGTGCCTCCTCTTCTCTAGCTTCAATTTTCTCACCATCTCTTCTGATACAAGGTTGTCTGTGCTTCCACTATCTATGATGACGTTACAAGCCTTCCCTTGACACTTGCATCTTGTCTTGAATAATCTCTTCCTTTGAGCTGCTCCATTGTGTTCATTCAACAGTGCTCTTCTTGCCATTAGGACTTCACCTCCTTCTACCTCTTCGGAAGGTATTGAATGTGCATCTTCTTCATTGATGTTTGCTGCTCTATTTTGGTTTTCTGCTCTCCTTCTTGGTCTTTCCTCCTCATGAGGGCAGTCATAAGCTCGGTGACCCTCTTCTCCACATTTATAATAGGTTCCTCTCCTCTTCCAAAGCCTCTGCCCGATCTTCCTCTACCTCTCCAATTTTGATCTCTAGGACCATATGGATCTTCATATCTCTGAGTCTTGTTGCTGCCTTGGTCTGTATTTTTCTGATTTTTCTGATTGCCATCATCATTGTAAGATCTTCCTCCAATCCATCCATCACGACCTCTTCCTCTTTGCTTACTTTCATATCTTTTGTTCATTCTTTCCTCAATTTAAGGCAAATTGATATGCATCCTCCATTGTGTAAACTCTCACCAAAGCCATCTCTTCTTGTATGCTTGGCCTCAGACCATTAATGTACTTTGCAACCTTCTTAGTAGCTTCAACATGTCCTGCTCTAATCAGGATCCTATGAAACTCCTCTGTATACTCCTTCATTGTTTTGGTTCCTTGTTTTAAACCTTGTATTTTTTTTAGCAAATCTAATTCATAATCCACTGGGATGAATTGTCTCTTCAACATGTCCTGCTCTAATCAGGATCCTATGAAACTCCTCTATATACTCCTTCACTATTTTGGTTCCTTGTTTTAAACTTTGCATTTGTTTGCCCAAATCTAATTCATAATCTACTGGGATGAATTGTCTCTTCATCTTCTCCACCATTCTATTCCACTTGGTAATTTTCTCCTTGCCTCTCTTTCCTCTTTCCAATTGAACCTCTCTCCACCAAATCGAAGCATTTCCCTTTAATCTAGTTTTTGCAAATTTACTCTATTGGGGTCTTCAACCTCTTCAAGTTCAAAATACTCTTCCATGTCATTGATCCAATCCACTAACTCTTCAGGATTCAAATTCCCACTAAATGTAGGAACATCAATTTTTGGTTTCTTTCCAATTCTTGTCAATGCCTTCACCAACGGATCATTCATGGCTGCTATCATTGATTCATCTTCTTCACTACTTGTATCATTCGCATTTGTAATTTCATCCTCTCCACTCACAAGTTCTCTCCTTTGTGCAAAACCTCTTCTGATTTCTTCTTGTAATGCTTCAACTTGCCTTCTCAAGGCTTTGAAATCATCATCACACCTAGAGGATTTCTACCTTCATCTCTATCTCTAGCTCTACCGCAACCACGTGGAGCTCCTCCTACATACATTTCTCTCACAACCCACTACTCACAGGCCCTGCTACAAGTTGCCTCACCTTTGGCGATCTACCTGCAAACTTAGGAACAACCCGCTCTGATACCACTAATGCAATGACAAAAACCAACAGCATACAATTCTAATGCAATAGAGAACAAACAGCATACAGACTTAATTAAGTTTCTCAAAAACAATCACAAAATTACAAACTTTAGGTGGCCTTCAGTGCCTCTAACCCACTGGGTTCTCAAACACCAACATAGATCAATCTTCTCCAACTAAAGCCTCATAGAGGTTGTATCTTCTATGCACTATCTTTTCCCCTTCTTCCGAATTGCAGGCAGCGATCAATTCAAAACAAAGACCCCAAAACCTTACACATTAGGCGCCTCTGCTACGCCATTCCACCCAAAATCCAACCTGTGCTGGGAAAAAGGTGAAAATCAAATGATAGCAGAGAGATAGAAAAATATCCTTCACAGTCTTCCCCAACCTTTACTAATTCAAGCAACAGTCAATTCCCCAAATTGCGAATCTGCCAACCTCCTTGCGCCTCCTTGAAGTGTATCATAAAAGAGAATATGGAGTGAGAGCATCCGCTGTTCTCTCCAGAACCAATCAAGCTTAAAAATAGAGTATGCCAAAACAAGAGCTACCACCGCACCAAAAAGAAACGCATCAAATTTAACTCCCCAACACTGCCAGGTCTACAATAGTATCCATAATTTAAGAATGCATCAATCACCGCCATCAAGAAAGAAGTGGAAATAAATATTGACGGGGCTGCAACATAAAAAGAAGAAACCATTGCCAAGGTTTAGGGGATGCCCCTGCATCGGTTGCATCCAAAGTGAAGGGTTGCGTTTAAGCTTAACAAGGGCTGCAACAATCAAGGAGTTGCGACTTCATTTAGAGGAGTTGCATCCACATCCAAGGATTTGGTGTTGCTACCAAAGGCATCCTCTTGTAATATAGTCACGGTAGAAAACAGGGAGTTGCGGCTAGGTTAACACCAGCCTTCAATCCAATACGCTGACACTAACATGGACTCCACAATCAACCACTAGAGTCTATCGTCCCACAACCAAGGCACGATGAATCTCTACAAATAACTTCGAAAACCACAAATTTATATTTAACTGCAAATCTTCATAAATTTGTATCTATGAATCCTTCAACACAAACTCGGTTCTCCATTAATAAGCACTAGCGTGAAACCTATGCGATTCCACCAGAAACCTATGCGTGAAACTCGGTAGATCTTGCACTATCGAAACTGATTTCCCTTAGGGTTTTCGTCCTAGGGTTTGCTCAAGCAAGAGCTCACAAATTCATCCAATAAAATATATTCAACATAATACAAATGAGCTTTTGAACTCCCTTTTATATTTTCCATAGAACATTCCCGAAGGGTCAAATATTAAATTCACCTTTTTAATATTTCACTTAAAAGCCCAAATAAAATGACTTTATAATATAACAAGCTAAACCCCTTCAAAGTCACTTTATCAAATAGCTAATAAATAAATATAAGTTGCCCGTAAAATATGAGAATTGAGACAACTTAATTTATTTAATTAAATATTATTCCCTTATTCAACTCCAAATAAGCCTACGGGAATAAAATAAGCTAAATGGTCTCCTTCGCCGACTAGGCTAATGAAGGGGACATTACACATGGGCTTAGACTCTCTCGACTAGACCCCTTTCCAACAATTTTTGCACTTGTTTATTTGCCTCTTCATTTCCTATGGGTGTCAATCTATACACTATTTTGTTTGGAAAACTTGGTCGAGGGACCAAATCCATACGATGACTAATGCTCCTTATTCGTGGTAATCCATCTAGCAATTCATTTGTCACAATCTCTTCATATTACTTCAACAAATTCCACACTTCGCTTGGCATTACACTCTCTTTTTCTAATGTTGCGTCTTGATTTTGATTTGGGAATGAAAGCAAAATAAGTTTTCTCCTTCACCATTTTTTAAAAATTGTTTTACCAACAAAACTTTGGGCTGATGTTCACTGCCTCTTCTTTGTCTTTCAATGGGCTCAAATCGCCATGGTATTCCCAACAACATCCATGGTCACACCAACCTTCATTACCACATCGTCCAATCTGAACTATGGCCAGACCTTCCTTGTCTACCAAGATTTAATGTCCTTTTAGTAACCACAACACCCTGTATGGATTTGGGTGTGTTACTCTCTTCAACCAAAGTTTATCCACCATCTCATTTGACACCAAATTGCTTGTGCTACCACTATCAATGATAACTTTGCAACATTTTCCCTCTAATTTACAAAGTTCAGAAAAGATTTTTTCTTTGAACTGGTTCTCTATCTTCCTTTGCTCTTTAACATTACAGGCTCTCCATGTTTTGGCTCCTCCATGTTCGGCTGATTCAAATGATTCCTCTTCCACTTGTGCAATGTGAGCATTGGCTTCATTACTCCTATTGTCATCAGTTTTGGCTTGTGGATACTCATTTGCTCTATTGCCCTAGCTACGCACGTCTCAAACAAGTGCAATAAATCCTCTATCTCTTCCTTTTCCATATCTTCCTCTTTCTCTTTAAGGATATGATGTTTTTCCTCATTGTGTTTGGTTATGATCATGAGAAGCACTTGCTTCGTGCTTGCTTCTCCTTCATGATCATGTTGTTCTCTTCTAGCATTTGGCTGATTTCTCCCTCTTGAAAATCTGCTTCTTCCCCTAGGTTTGTTTTGTTGCCTCCTTGCTAACTTTTCCTCAGCTTTCAATGCATGTTGATTGGCTCCTTGCTTTGTTTACCATGTAATATTTTACACTTAACACTCTTTGTCTCAAATTTTGCAACTTCTTCAACAATTCATCTTATAATAAACAAGTAAAAATTTCCTTTCAACATGGCAACCATCTGACCCCAACAAGTAATCTTGTCTTTACCCTTTCTAATTCTTTTAGTCTAAACTTTCTTCCACCATAGGACTATAGGACTACATGACCTTTCAATTTGGAATGAGCCAAGTGTTAGACTTAGGGCACACAACTGAGGGGGGGGGGGGGGGGGGGTGAATCAGTTGTGCAAAACTTTCTCTAATTTCCAAACTTAAATCTTCTTGGTAATTAGCAGTATATTAAACATGAAACATAATGCATTCAAATCAAAAGCAAAAACTCATCAACACATAAGACACCAAGATTTTGACATGGAAAACCCGGTTAAGGGAAAAACCACGGGGTGATTAACCCAAGAATGTATTCTCTGTTAGAAGAATAGAAAGATCAAAATGGCACATGCCAATTAGGGCTCACTGCCCGAGCACACTGCTCACAAGAGGCTCACTGCCTACAAGAGACACACTGTCTACAAAGAAATAAGTATTACATACATGAACTGGAGAATAGCATCTTCACCATGCTTGAATCGGTTCCATTAGGCTCAATACTCCTGCTCTGCCTTTCGCTCTGCTCTTCGCTACCACACTCTCATCTCCACTAATCACACTTTCAAATGACTTCACAATCCCTTATTTATACACGACATCGACTTAGAAACAATCATCTAAGTCGGCAAACACCTACAAGAACATCCGCAAGACGTGTAATACATCCGGTCGGCTAGTCTCAGGAAGAACACCAACATCCGGTGGTTATTCTTCAAAATACGAACTTTAACTTTAATGCGGACCACCAACATGAACTAGAAACGATCCATAGATTACCACAAGCTTTCCTGAATCATCAATAACATCCGCACTTCATCTGCTTACTGGAATCCTTCTCTCCCTCATCCGGAACCTCAAGAACACAGTCTATCATCACTGTCACAAAGGAATAGGTTCTTCCGGACCTTCAAACCACAAACCAATATACTTGACACTTCACAAGGACGTTCTCAATACTTCCTCAAATCCGCAAAATGGGATAGTGCATTTCTGGATCTCATCGGACCTATCTGTGTCACTCTATCACCTCTGAACACCTGTTGGAACCAGTTCTATTTGAGCGACCATAACTTCTTTTGATCTTCATGCGGACCTCTAAAAACTTGACTGGAACATATCAAGACTTATATCTACAAACCCTTTAAACCGCATCCTCTTATCCTCAACCTATCTTGGACTTTTACCTTGTTGTCATCACTATTCTTCACTGTTCCTGATTGAGACTAATTTTCTCAATATCCTCAACACACAGCTCATCCAATCCTTCTCATTAATGCAACATGAGTATGTTGACATCAATGACAACACCGGTTAGACCCATACTTGCAACACCAAGTTTACTCTTCTTAGGTTGGTTAGGTCTCATCAAACTCAAAGTACTGAACAATTTCCAAGAGCCAATCAATTAGCTCTTCGAGATTCAAACATGAAGTTGGCAAAGTGCAATTTGTTTGGCAAAAAAAACTTATCATGCTCAAACGAAGCATATTGATGTACAATATTATTTTGTTAGAGACATGGTTGAAGACAAAAGAGTATTGTTGAAGAAGGTTGAGACCTTGGAGAATGTTGTTGACTCATTGACAAAGTATGTTAGTATTGAGAAGTTTTCTCGATGTAGGAAATCAATGGGTACAATTACATTTAGCAGTTGTTGACTTGTGTACGTATGGCCTCCTATATAAAGTATTCAACGAACGGCAGATTTGTTGGATGTGTTGTATATTTTGCATGTTTTACAATCCTTATAAATTGTACAATAGAGCACAATTATTGGGGGTTTCAAGGAAAATAGCCCCTAAAAAAATTGGGCCCTTTTTTAAAGTGGTTTTTCACCCCATGGTTTTTATACCCATTGTATTATACCACATAGCAGTTTTCTATAATGATGTGCCTATAATCACACATGGATTAGGGTTAATCACAAGTGTGAAATATATTAATGTATTGTGAATGGATGAGTTAATACAGTGAGTGTTGTTTTTGCTACATTTTTTCCACAGAGTTTTCCTAGCGTAAATAATCTTATTATATTGTGAGTGCATCATTATTTTCTTTGTACTACATTTAACATTTTGTTAGTGTTGCTTCACTTGCATAGGTTTATCAATATTATTTCTCTTCATTGGTGTGATGCTTGATGTTAATCATATGCTTGTATACAATAATAACCGTCCTTGAAAGTAGATTCAGCTGAAAGAAATCCATCGAAACCAATTCCCAAAGCCTTTCCTTGTTTCTTGTTAATCAACTTGGCTATGGCACAAGCAATATAAGTCTAATGGATTTCAACCTAAGATATTGCTATAAAGGCCTTTCTGCCTCCAGTATCACCTTCAACCTTGTTGAAGTAAGCCTCCCATATCAACTTCTAACATTCTACTTTATTCATTATACAAAAGTATCTCAAGATACAAGATTCCATCTTGCAAGTGGTAATCCGGAATTGACTTATCACTATGAAATGCCTAATAGATATCAGCACAATCTAAAATCTAATTTGTACAATTATGGCCAAGAACTGGTCTCATGTCCATATGGGTCAAGCACAAAGATAAGGGCTCAGATGAAAGGGCCTACTTGTAATGTCCCCATTTCCGGCATGATAACCTAGTGAGGAGAGAGGTAGCTTATTCACCATTCCCGTAGGCTAATTCATGTGGTAAGGGAATGACTTGGTTGAGCTCCGGTCATAAGAAGGCTTGGAAAAGAGAACGTTGCTAGAGGCTTGGAGAATGGAATATTGATTTTATGGAGCTCAACTATTTTTTATTGGCGAAACGAAGTTGGGAAATGACTGTATTTTGTGGTATTTGTGGAAAAGTCAAAAATAATAAAATAATTAGCCAAGGAGAAAAGCGACCCAATGGGAGAAGACAAAATTGGTACAAAAATATAGAAATATAGAAAATAAGGCAAATGACAAATATATAAGATTTGATTTATTAAAATATTATATTACAAACCAAAAAGTGGCCGCTCAAGGTGAAAAAGTAAAAATAATAAATATTATTATTTTATCTCTCCAAGTTAGCCACCCAAATTGTGGAAATTAAAATAAAAATATTTTCTTATGGAGGTGGACTTCAAAATGCATTAAAACATATTTCATATGGGCGCCAAGTGAGAAAATATAAAATAAGGAGTGTGGAGGTCATTTGCATCATTCTATGTTATGGGCTTTTGATATTTGGAGAGTTTCTCTTGGTTGCAACTTCGTTTCAGCTTGTTCTAAGGACGAACACCCTTAGACATTTGTGGTTTGGACGAAAACCCATCCCACCTTGAGAGATGAATCCATCCAGGGTTCATTATTGAGCTTATTTGCAGGTTTGATTGGCATTTTGGAGCTTCAACCAGCTAGGGTTTAAAAGGAGAAATTGATATCACCGGGGTTTGAACAGTATTGCAGGTTGAAGGCATTGTATATTCAGATCTGAAGGTTTATATGCTATATTTTCTTCAATAAACATTTGACAAGGGTTTGGAAGTGGAACGCTTGGCATTGGAGGGCAATTTTGGTGATTGGCAACATCATTTGGCATTCTGATTTTGTGTTTCAGACTTCTGATAATTCATGGCAGGTGCAGATCGAAGGGTTTAATGGCATGTTTTGATGATACATTTGACATATTTTGCATCTAGGGCCTAATCGCCTCATTCTTAGACCTAACCGCTACATTTTGGAGGAGTTTTTGGCATGTTTTAGCTAGGGTTTTGAAATCAGATTTGTCATCAGCAGCTACAGTCCTAAAAATAAGTCTTACAACAGCGGCATTGTCTTCTTTTCATCATTGGTTATCATTCCAACCAAGGCGGCTAGCATTGGGATCAATCGCTTTATCTTGGAGAGGTGTTTGTTGATCATTTGGATCATATTTGTATTCATCTGCAGGTCTGATTTTGTAATCAGTCATGGCTGTCAAGTAATCAACATCTCCTGATGTATTCGATTGAGATGATTCCATCATCCAGGTATGTAATTGAAGACACATCTTTCCAATCTTCAATTTGAAATCATCTATTTCAATTTCAGTCCTCTATGTTGTGTATTTTCTATGCTATTATGTTTCTATTTCATTACCATATCATGGCAAAACATTACAGGCATTGAAACAATCAAAAACATCAACAAAACCACACAAAAACAAATTCAGAAAATCATAACAGCAGTGTGAAATTCAGGGCAGAATTGGTAGGGGTTCTTACGCTACTCAAATAATCTACCAAAGGATTAGCACATCCCTTCTTATCCCTAATTTTTAAGTAGAACTGTCGATGATATGGAGACCACTCTTGCTACAATTTTGCTCTACATCTATAAGACTTTCAATGATTTGTGATCTGTACGGATGACAGTCTCATTTCCCAAAATTTGTAATCCTTTTAGTGCCTATATTCTTGGATAGTGGTCATATGTGGGATACTTTCTTACAATGACAGTGAATGTTTCATTATGGTGGGTGATTGGGTTACCAGGTTGAGTTGAGGATTACTCCAAGTGCATATTTTGTTGCATCAGTCTCAATTTCAAATGATTGTTGAAAATCAAGTAATGTGAGCACTAGTACAAAATAAAGTTTACATTTCAATTCTTCAAATGCTTGATGTTGGCAACTTGGTTCAAGGTCCAGGTGATGTGAGAGAAACCAAGCTATATTAAAATTCTCAAACCCTAAAAAACTACAAAGTTCTGTGAGGATCTTTAGTGCAGGTCATTCTTGAATAACATGAATCTTGTGTGTCAACAATATACCGATATTGGGTGATAGCACAATAGGTCTCAACTTCTGGCCTCAATCGGCCGCAAAAATCAATAATTTTTTTAAATCATTTCTCTCAATCATAGCAAGCAAACTGTTAAGAATTTGAAGATAATGTAAACTAATGACTTGAGGGATTTTCTATGTGGGGTATATTTTATTAATTTTTAAAAAATTAGAAAATAATCTCTCCTTTTTTAATATTTGTTAATAAAGTGTTTCTTATACTTTCTACTATTTTTTATGAGTAATACTTTTCCACAACACATGACTTAAGCTAAATATAAAATCTTTTCATAATTTCTTAAACATAGATCATTAACACTAATATCTGGGGCATACATTTATTTTGTAATTTTTTGTGTCATATTTTAGTTATTATCAATTTTTTAAATGAGAATAATTATATCCTAGACATATTTTCCCATAACGCATAAATCATTTCATATAACCCAAATTATTATTTTTTAAAGAAAGACATCAATATGGAGAAGCATCTTATTTTAATGAATTTTTTTATTTTTTGCTTTTTTTCCACATGTCAAATCAAGGTCTTTATTTTTTATAATGAATCTATGTTGATTAGGAAATAGAAAATAAATGTAATAATAAAATATACTAAGATCTATATTTACTCCAAGTGCATATTTTGTTGCATCAGTCTCAATTTCAAATGATTGTTGAAAATCAAGTAATTTGAGCACTAGTGCAAAATAAAGTTCAATTCTTCAAATGCTTGATGTTGGCAACTTGGTTATGAGGGCTACTTTTGTAAAAAAATATACTAAGATCTATATTTTCCAAAAAGCATGCTATGAGGGCTACTTTTGTTAAAAAAATTGTGTTATGATGACTTCATTTGATCATGAAAAACGTGATCCGAATTTGACAATTTGTGTCTAATGAAATCCTTCCACTTGACTTGAAAGGAAGAGAGTACCACATAGAATGTTTAAGAGACACATATACAAGTCAAGAATGTCATCTACAATGAACTTAACGATTGGGGCATACTATTTTGTATAAATTGTTAAATCGGCATATGGACCATAAGTGAAACACACGTTTATGATTCCACCCTATTGCATCTCCTTTATGACAAAAGAACATTTCTCCAAATTTGAATAACATTTACATTGTCACAAAGTGCTAGGAAATTGTTAAATCTAATGCATATGTTCTTTCCATGTTTTTCTACAAATGAGCATTTCATCCACAAATATGTTGTGAGGATGTTGATCAAGCCAAATGGCATAGACAACCGATTCATACATAGTTTACAAACCTTGCTTTGCTTTCAAGGTTGTCTTCTAGATATTTGAAGGTTCAATGGGAATTTGATGGTACCTTGACTTGAGATTGATCTTGGTGAAGAACTTGGCACCATGGAGCTTAGTCCAATAAGGTTATAGTTGAATGATCAAATGGTGTATGGTTGTGGACGAGGCATCAATAGCATATTCAATCTTGAGACTTCTTTAGGGTCAATCAAACTCTTCTAACTCTTGTTGTCAATATTGAAATGTACAGGTTTCCATCATCACACACCTAAGAATGGAACAATCTTTCTACTTCTTCTGGATCTCAATTCAAAGAAGACACTATGCTAAAAGTTGCTACCACCGTGCTAGGCTCACCGTCCATGCTTTGTTTGCCTTTATCTTATGTTGTTGTGGTAGAACTCAATACACCCAATTAATTATGGCTTTCAAGGCACAACATCCCTAGTGGAGTTGTCCACTAAAATTATGTATCAAGAACCACTTGCTAATCTTCTTTGCTCTATGCACAGTGTATTCTTCTTTTGAGAATCATGTAAAGCTCCATTTTGTTGTTGCTTTAATTTCGATTTTTCTCTAGACTTGGAGTTCTTATTCTACGACTTGACCTAAGATTTGGAATCATCATTCTTAGACTTGTGTTTGGATTTTCCTTCAAATCTGTGAACATGCATGTAAGCTTTTCCTAGAGTGGAGATATGGAGATCACCCATGTCAATTTAAATACATGATCCCAAATCTAGCCTATACTTCAAAATGAGGTTTTGCTTTGTTCATTTGGATGTTCAAATTAGAAGTCAGTGTATTTTGGGAGAAGATATATTGGTCTTCACAGTTTCCAACAGGGTAAAAGGTTTCTTTAATCATCTATATGGGTAATATCTTCCTCATAGGCAGTGCATGAGTTATTCCACCATTTCTTTAAAATCAATGAAAGTCTCGAAAGGGCAAAGGTGATCTTTTCTTGATCAAAAAATGAATTGACCACATAGCATAAGCATACAAGATTAAGCCAATCATCAAGAGCATCAATATTTATTTTTCCTTCAAATATAAGATCTCCAAACCACTTACTGACAAGTGCAAAGGAAATTAAATTGGCTACAAGAATTGTGCAGCAGCAATCCAGAGGTCAAATAAACAGCTATTGAATAGGCATGCAAAGCACACAATGGAAACAACCAAAGAAGAAACATTGGAGATCGAACAAGAAATAAATGAATTAAATAATAGAAGAATAGAAAGAATACAAATGGCCGCCAATATGTGAAACCCAGTCACACTATGCTACCCAACCCTGAAAATATGTGCAAAGACTCTACAACTACAATCAACTCAACTCTACCCAAAACCCAATCAACTAGCAACAACCCCTTCAAATGTGCCACTTGTGTTGCCACATAGGATAGAAGTAGGTCGCTGAAATAATTGCAAGCTCAAAAGGTAGCTCGACCAACAAGGTGTCATCTAACACAAAACATTCAACCATTCCTCAAAAAATTCAAATTTGACATTTTTTTTACTCCAAAACAAACATGCCATCAAAAGACCTAATCATTGTCGTTTGATAGAAGCATTTTGATGGAATGACCAACTCCCTGACATTTAACATTGGTTGATCACTGCAATGCGCATGCAAACGACAAGTTGCACAATGGGACAAGTCGGTGTGTGGCAAAGCTATGCAAAGAACAGCAAGTTTCGGCACAAAAGAACTTGCATTCAGTAGAGATGCATGGGGACCCACCAAAACAACACATGCAAGACACCAAAAGCCACCCAACATAACATGAGTGCATGGAGTAAGCCAATGCAAAACAATCTACCATAGCACAGGGCATGTACAAGTTAAGCATGCGCACAAGGAACTAAACATACTTTTTTGGGTAGTGATGCAAGATTGGACTAACCCAAGGATGCTTCTGCATCAAAGAGTTGAGCAAAGTGATCGACAATCCCAACCTTTTCCCATGCATAGTGTTTGTCTAAGTCATCTCTCTCTATCATTGCAAGGGATTCTCTATCATCTTCTAGAACATTTTTGAAGTAAACATCTCTGGCATGGATGTTTTTGTCATCTACTAGAACATTTTTTAAGTAAAAATCTCTAGCATGGATGTTTTTGTCATCGACTAGGGTTGTAGAAAGTGACTAGGAAGGAAGACAAAGGGGTCACAAATTTGGAGTCAAACCTCATGTGAGTAAGAATACAAAATGCAAACAAGGAATCATATGAGAAACTCTAACAGCACTATTATGTGATAGGAAGTAGGCTATGATATCACTAATCTAGAACCTAGGGTAATACAAAATGCAAACAAGGAATCATATGAGAAACTCCAATACCACTACTATGTGATAGGAAATAGGCTATGATATCACTAATCTAGAACCCGGGGAGATACAAAATGTAAATAAGCAATCATAAAGAAACTCCAATACTACTATTATGTGATAGGAAATAGGCTATGATAATCACTAATCTAGAACCCAGGGGTGCCTAAGGATCAAGACACTAAAATGGATTCTAGTGTGTTGTGTGGATGTGATATGAATGAGAAGAGTGCAATAATAACAACAATCAAAGTACCAAGATAAAAAGAATATAAAGACAACAGCACACCATCCTAGAAATATAATGCAAAATTTTATTATACAAAATTATACTATTCAAGAATTCTATATAATAAAGCCAAGAGACAAGATGTGTAGCCAAATGGGTTTATATATTCATATATTTAATGCCCATTCAACCAATGGCTAGTATACATTAAGGGGAGAACGACAGAGATGTCATGATGGTTACAAAAAATGCAACTGCTCACATTTTGTCGATTTGTATTCCATGTTGTCATTTTCTGCATGTGCTGTAGAAAAACTATGTTGAACAAGGTTGACACCATCAGAGCTGCGAGGTAATAAAACATTGAGAATTAGAACTTCGTGGTATAGCCACATGTGCTTGAGATGATCATGAAGCTAGGAGGGAAGCCAGGATGTGGCGCTTAGTACCACCATTGGACTGCAACATGTGCAAAGTGCCAGATCCTCTTGGATCAATACCAAGCAAAATGAGTGAGCTATCATGACTATTACAGCCCTGTCAACAAAACAACGACTGACATAAACAGATTTGCAGCTTCTATGGAAACTCAAAGAAAGGGAACAGAGCAAAAAGGACAAGACAACAGCCTTGATGCAAATACACACAAAATGACAAGACTATCCCTAAAGCATGGATCATTTCAAGTTTATCGCAATCATTGTTGTACTTTCTTTGTTTTACAAACAAGAATTTTATTGAGATATTTGGTGGTTTTATAAATCTCTCATTAATATTTATCTGTCAGAAAGTTACTTTTGGCATCCTTGCATCATAAAACTTATAAGCTAAGCTTATCAATAGCAGCTTCAAAAGGGAAACAAAAATCCAATGCTCTGTAGCTGACATGGAACGCATACTGGGAGTCAAAAAGTTCTTACTCATTTATCTAGTTCTCTAAATGCTTACACATATGTAAAATGAATATGAACTGCATACAGCCCATGTTAATAAATAAAGAACAATAAGAAAAATATCCAAAGCCATGTGAGAGAGCTATCATGACTCGTACAGCCCTGTAAACAAAATAATAACTGACATAAACAGATTCGTGGCTTCTGTGAAAACTCAAAGCAAGGGAATGGAGCCAAAAAGACAGGAAAACAGCCTCGATGCAAATATAAACACAATGACAAGACCATCCCTAAAGCATGGTTCATTTAAAGTTTATCTCAATCATTATTGTACTTTCTTTGTTTTTCAAACAAGAAATTTTATTGAGATATTTTGTAATTTGATAAATCTCTCATTAATATTTATCTGTCAGAAATTTACTTGGGCATCATTGTATCAAAAAACTCATAAGCTAAGCATATCAATAGCAACTTAAAAATGGAAATAAAAATCTTATGCTCTGTAGCTGACATGAAATGTATGCTGGGAGTCAAAAAGTTTGTACTCATTTATCTAGATCTCTAAATGCTTACATATATGCAAAATAGATATGAAATCCAAACTTCCCACAATAATAAATAAAGAACAATAAAAAAAAATATCCAAACCATGCGAAAACACCAAAATAATGATCCCTGCTTCTACTCAGAGTTAGATTGATTAACATACCACTGTTTCATTTTGAAAAACCTGTGGCTCGTCTAGCTCATGCTTTGGGTTCTTCATATAATAGGCACCAAACTGCATGGAATCTAGCATATCTGCATCTTGTTGGCCGAAATTATTGGTAGGAGGCCCTTTCTTACTTTTCACTTCAATATGAGCATCTCCCACCATCGTGTTTTTTAAGCCAGATTGTGTTTCTTCATGATACTGTTTATTCTCAAGCACTCCTGTTTGTAAATGGGAGCCTTCCCCTGCTTTTGATGACTGTTCTAGCATTGGCATACAGCTTTCCCCTAGGTGATTACTACAGTCAACCTGTTTCAATCTACTTTCAGATGAACGTGACAAAACACTGTCATCCTCTTTACACACACAGACAAATAAAGATAACCATTACATTCATTATAGAGTTTAGTAAACACGTTTTCCGTCCTATAAAGAGACATTCACAAGAGGCTTGAGTTATTACATAGAAGGTGAACGGTATATGATCAACAAATAAATTGAATGAAGACTCGGATAGCACAAAAAAAGTACATTCAAAAGCGTATCACCTACCTGTTGCTCTTTACAGGTCTGGGGCTTGCTACTACCACCTGCAGAAAACACTGATAAGAATCTATTTGCTCCAGTAGGAAAGAGGACAGACCTCACTCTGCTTGACTCACAAGACGTAAAGGAAGATGAGAACCTATTTGCACCATGAGGAGGTATAAGCATTAAAGATGCACGCCTAAGCTCTCTTGATGCTCCATTTTTTTTGGGTATATTCTCTGGAGAATAAGTGGCAAGACATCCTAATCTTGAAGTACCCAGATGAGGATCTCCAGAATCAACATGTTGAATTTCTGAGATAGCCTTCTCTGTCTGAAGAACATGTGACTCAAAGAACTTGCTCAACTGCATTTTCTTGCCTGCTAGATTGGAAGTTTCTTCAGAGATACTAACACTCTTCATGACATTTCTCTGTACATCCACTACATCACTATTGCATTCAGATGGTAATAATCTATAATTCTTAGTATTCAAACTCGCAGGAGTATTATTTTTCTTATCAACATGTAATTTATTACCGTACTGACACTCAACAGAGGACTTAGAAGAGTTGTCAGGAACATCAGTAAGTTCAATACCCCTGGAGACCAACTCATTATCAACAGTGAGATCTCTCTTCCTTCCAACCCCATCATTAATAGAGGCTGGTTTGTGGAAAATAACTTTACTACTAACAACTTCACCAGCTAAGTCATGAATGGATTCTCTTGTTGATGAAGCTTCTCTAGAAATCCTGGGTGTACAGTCATTCCCCGCACTTTTAGTCTCAACAGAACACACCTTATTTAGAAATCCATAACAAACATCGTTGACAATAGCAGTTTTTGTATCTAAAGTCCTGTTTACACTGTTCTGGTCGATTGGTTCAGAAGCATAGTCTTGCTCAGTCAGGCCATTATCCAAGTCATCTAAGTTACTCTGCATTCCATGATTAAAATTACAAAGAAACTAGTTCAGGTGACTAAATATAACAACCTTATTGATAAAAATTGAAAGAATTCGTTAATATTTATACCAGAATTGAAGAATTCTAATTATCCGCAAACAAAGACAGCTAACAAGATAGAATGACTTGACTAGTCAACCAGAGAACTGAAGCAAAAAATTACCATCAACATTGCATTATCTTCCTCCCCTTCACGCTGCTGAAAACTTGTCAATTCCTGATGATTTATGTCATTGTCTTTTGCAAAATGCAACTCTCTTTCTGCACAGATATCATCATGTTCCTGATTAGCAACAACCATTTCAAACTTTTCAGACAAAAATTGGCCTTTTATTGGCTGGGGTCCACCATCACAGTTACTATTTTTCAATATCTTTTCCAGTATCATCTTCAATATCCAAATGCAACGAACAAGACTCACCTTCACCACCCTCAAAAACAACCTTTGGTGCTACTGAATTTCCATGTTTATTTTGTATCTTCATATGAGGAGGATTAAAATTCTGCATTTCATCCTCCAGCCTAGCTATGGGATTTTCCGGAGCAGAAACAACCTGCAGAGAATCCCATCAACGGAGATATGCTAAATTATTATGTCGTGTACTCAAAACAATTTTGCTATTTATCACAAAACCAAGATACAATGATTCAGAGTGGTCGATTTTTTCCGCTGTTTAGAACAAAAGTAAATAGTAATGCCAACTGGATTCCCAAAACCCAGTAATTCATAATTTCAAACTATCAAAAGAGCATTGGTGAGTTTTGCCACCAAAAAAGGGAGAAAACCATATTGACCTAATATTGCACCCTAGTTGATACAGTAATCCAGTTCAGTGCTGATTGTTGGGGTTCAAACTTTGCTGTGTTTTACAACAAAAGGGGAGCCTAACAACATCTGATTCCAAAACCCTATAATCCAAGTATTAGAAGAAAAAATAACGTGTTTGTCTCCAAATTAAAAAACTATATCACTCCAAAAATGCATCCTAATTAATGCAACAATTTAATTCAATTCTGATTGTTGTGAAGTCTATTTACTTTACCACAATGAACAATTTTGCTACCAGTCAATACAAGACCTAGAAAGCTGGAACTTTTCCAACATTTTATGTATAAGATCAGATGAGATGAGGTAAATCATCTGAGCTTTGACAGTGGAGCCCCAAGTTCAAATCCCCATGAGACACATTACTAATATTGAGTGTCAAACAAAGATAACCACCAATAGGACTCTTAGATGACTTTGAAGGAAGATGCACACCTCAGTAATGCCACCTAAGCCAAAGGTAACCTCACAATGGAAACTTCACAATCAAAAAATTGAATCCTATTGCTAGGAGCCCTACATAGAGCCGGGAAGGTAGAGGCGCACTATTGGCCAGCAATGGCATACTCCCGCCACAGCCACACCATAGCTTGGAAAAAAAACGTAAAGGTTCAGGTATAGCTTAGAGGAAAGCACAAAAAATGGGCCTAGGATTGGTTTCATGATAAGATTACAATGATGTGCACTGCTATTGCCTAAAGTTTAAACCCTCCCCACTAAAATTGGACACATGCATTGCCATAAGTTCCCAATTTTTGTTCGGGTCATTTGAGCCCACCAAACTTCCTTAACAAAATGTAGCTAATTGCTACATATGTAAAGCTGTTAATTAGACATGATAAAGCAAAGAATCATGAATGAAATGGAATGAAGCCATTGGTCTATAGACCCCAAAAGTTACAGCTAATTCAACTACCTTAAGTTCCCAATTTTTGTTCGGGTAATTTGAGCCCACCAAACTTCCTTAACAAAATGCAGCTAATGGCTACATATGGATAAAGCAAAGAATCATGAATGAAATGGAATGAAGCCATGGGTCTATAGACCCCAAAAGTTACAGCTAATTCAACTACCCAGAGGACTGAAGTTGAGGATAAAGTCTTTCTTTATGCAGATTATTTCTTTTACCATTGACTTGGATCAACATTTCCCCAAGACTCCAAATTTTGGATCCTTGACCAAAGAAAACATATGGAAATCTTTAAATCAGAGAGAAGAGGGATATACCTTGGCCGGAAAGGCAGGGTCGTCAGACACGGTGGAATTCATTTCTCCGCTACCAATTCCATAGTTTTCGTCATCTTTATGAAACTCAGTATCTGTATTACGTCCTGGCATCTTGTTCGTATTTATCGTGGCACTAAGTGACCTTGGTTTTATCAATGGTGGCTTAAATCACAATTAAACGAACAAAAACACAAGTTACCTAATCAAAAAAGGCGAAAACCATTAAAACTCATTCCTCAATTTTAACAGTAATGGCTTGAAACATGAAAATTTTGTACAAATCAATACATGAAAACGATTACCAAGGTTTTCAGCAGTCAGAAATATGTTAAAATATAAAATTTGCTGTAGCGTACCTTTGTTAATAATAATTACCGCTCTGGATTGTGAAAATACGGCTGAAGTTAAGGAGGGTTTAGGGTTTTTGATTCCCAAACAAGGCAATTACAGTAGAGAGTGGAAAAGAAATAGCAAAGACAGAGAGGCATCTGGCCGTTAGCCGCCGATAGAAATGCATTCATCAAACCAAATCAAACAATATGGCCGTTGACGAGGCGTGTTATGGAGAGGAAAAGCCTTGTGGAGCTAAGGAAAGTGTGAAATACTAAGTTAGGAAGCGGTCCCATGGAAGGGGCTTTCTAAATTATCTCAGCGGTGGTGTTAAATTTTTTAGGAATATTTTAAAATAAGCAGTCCCATGAATATTGTAGTTGCATGTAGGCTTAAAACTTTAAGCTCCGAAATTTATGGAAGATCTCATTACGTTTTTAGTTTAATGTTAATTGATTTAGCTGTAGAAAAATTCAATGTTAATTAATTTAACTGTTGAAAAATCTTAAGATGGTGGAAGAAAATTTCAGCCCCATCTCAAAATAGCTACTCCTTTTTTGAAGGAAAAGATTCTAATTTATGGGCTAGCAATTTTTTTGGGGTTTCATGGGACCCCTTGCTCCACAAAAATAGATCATATAGTAGCTCGATGGGACCCCTTCCTTAACTGTTTAATAAAGGTGTTTTTTTTTTAATATTTTAGTGAGTGTTGTAGAAAATTTTTAGGAGCATTTATAAGTAGTCTCAAGGATGTTATAGATAAGCTTAAATTTTTTAACTTAAAGTTTTAGGTAGTTAGGGCATGTCCACATGTGTTGCGTAATTTTTTTAAGAGATATTTGAGGAGCTAGTGACCCATGAATATTTTATCTTTCTGTTTATCTTAGTTATCTAGTTTTTATTATATAAAAAAATAAAAACAAAAAAAAAGGAAGGAAATATATGCAACCACGTGGCATATTTTTCACTTTTTTTTCCCACAGTGTATTTGCAATTCCTAAATAGTAGTTGCTCCACAAAAATAGGGAAAGATTATATATTATCATTTTCCCATAATTGTAAATTTCCAGCCCCGAGACTTAAATTTGACAGTCAAACTTGGTTGTAAAGTAATTTTTGTATGATAGTTAGCTATTCAATGGTGCCTTTCAAATACTATCACATACTTTAGTATAAGTAAATTATATAAAATCCAATATATATATATATATATATATATATATATATATATATATATATATATATATATATATATATATATATATATATATATATATCATAATCTTATATAAATTTTGACAGTTTGTCCAAAATCTCTCCTTTCACATGATACGGTCTTTTCAAAATTTTAGTTGTGTTTTACAGCTAAAATGTCTAAATGTAGCTATACCACTGTCAAATTTAAGCCCTGCATGGGGCCACTCTAACTGCTGAAATTTAAGCAGAAAAATACTTAAGCAGCCGCATGGGGACATGAGGTTAGTGTCCAATTTACAAAAGAGTAGATGAAAAATGGTTAAAAAGTGAAAATTTCCTTTCAAAAATTAGCCCAAGATTTATTGGTAGGAATTTAAAAATTGTAGATATGTGACATATGGTAAGGTGGGGGAAATTTCTACTCTCACTCCAAAGGTTGCCCCTAGAAATCTAAGGATGTGATCCTATGGAGGGGTTTAGGAATTATTTTCATGGAACAAAGGTTCCCATGAGACAAAAAAAATGTTATAGGATAAATTAGAATTTTGTCTAGGTGCCTTTGAGGTGGCGCTGGAAATTTCCCCCACCAACTTAGGAGATTTTGTTGTCATGTATTATTTATCTAGAGTTTTTAGGTTCCTACCAATTAATTTAGGGATGATTTTTCAAGGGAAAATTATGTATTTTAATCATTTTTTATTACTTTATTTACAGATCTATATACCAAAAAAGTAGAGCACTGGGCATTTCAAAAGCAAAATAAAGACCAATAGTAGCAATAGAGGTAAATTTATTTTATCTATATTTCATTCTAACTTCTAACTTGATTCTAACTTCAAAGCTATCATAGCAAAATATTTGTTTGGGATAAAAGCTTATATATTAAAAACAATAGCAAATACGATGCACAAGAAACTCCATAATCCTTAACAACTAGGGAAACAAGAGCAAAATATTCTCACATAAATTAAATTAGTTGGCGCATTTTTTCTTGTTTTATTCTTAGTGGTTGAATCTGTATCATTTAAAAATTTGGGGATTTTATTGTTTTATATCTGCAAACACTGCGAATAATAATGAAACCACTAATTCTTATCAAATACAAACAATGAGCATGCACTAAATAATATATGTGTAAGCTTGTTCAAACATGAAATATTGGTTAGCTCCCTTTCTTAATTGTGTTAGCATTCCTAGCCTTGTTTTGAAGCCTTGTAGTTAGCCACCTCTTAAGATATGGTAATCTTGTGCTTGGGACATTCACCAAGTTCATATTATGATTGATGCTTATGATACTAGTATAGGATAATCAATAGCAAGTTGTACTCTTTTAGCTAGTTATTTGAAGGTGATGTTCACCTTTTTTTAATGTGTATGAAATTTGTATTTGGTGTTCAATTTTTTGAATGAATTTGAATATTGGGTTTACAATTGTGTTTAATTTTTTGAATTTCATCCATTTGATTGTAATCTCTAATTTGTTTGAACTTGAGGAATGGACATGAAGGCGGTGCTTGGTCTCAATTTATGTGTGCCTATAAGAAAAGTAGGTGTTCCCTACCACCTTTTGAAGCTTTGTTGTTATTCACCCCTAAATATATTGTACATTTATGCAACATGTCATGATGTGCTATGGGAGTGTAGACACATCTATATGTGCCTTGGATTCAACTTTGTTCTTGTGAGTTTACACTTACTGCCCATACCCTTAGAGCCCCTAATTTCTCCATTTTCTCCCAAAGTTCTAATCATTTGACTGCTAAGGTTTTGTTCAACTCAATAAAATCAGAGAACTCTAAATAAATCTTCAATCTCTTGCATCTCAACATTTTTCATTAGCAATTCGTCTAGAATCCTTATGGTTATTATCTACTTCGTTTATAGATACAATATCAATGGCCACTAAAGACCTGAGTTTTGTTTTATTAAATAATGTTGACTTCAATTATACTTATTATGGTTTATCCATTTGCTAATGGTTTTCTCTTCCCATAAACCATTTGCTACAAATATTGTGTATGCTTTGATTTTGAGGAACTATTTTTCTATTTATATTGTGTATTCATGTGTAGGGTGTGGGGAGGTACTTTCAAGAGTTTAATTGAATGGAAACCTATTTTAAAGTTCAAAATTAAATTTGGCCTATCTATTCCTCAAATTTTGAAACTCAATTCTGATGCAGAGTGCAAAATGGATCTCACAACCACATATTATCTCAAATCATCAAAACAGTGGAGAAATGGGACCATAAAATCATACGCATATTATTCCATTCCAATCCCTCTTCATTCCTGCCTATTACAAAGCTTATATCCCCTTACATAGGGAAGTCTCATATCTTATTGAAATTTTCTCAAATCTTAGTAAATCCAAACCACTCCTATTCTTGTGCTAACTTCCTAACCATATGCTAAAACAAAATACATTACACTAATTTATCTCATTACATAGCATTGAGGAGGTTATGAACAACTAAGTCCCCCCACACATATGAGTCTAGAAACTCTTACAAACTTATCATAATTAAATACTAAATTTAATTAAGAAATGCATTTCCCTTTAATAATTTTTGATACTCCCTAAAGTCTAATCATAAATGATTAATGTGGTCTTATGCTCCTACATCAAATTGTAGTTAGGTTTTCATGATAGTTAAATCACCACATTTTCATCTAAATATGAGTAAGGTAATTGTTGTAAATTTAAATTCTCTATAGAGAAGGTTTGATATGACTATTTTCTTTTGATATTTTATCCTAGATTTCATCTTATACTGCTAAACTATAGTGATCTATAAGTAAGGAACTAGATGATTCCCCCTCCTAAGGGTGGTTTTGATTCAACTTGTTTTGCTCACAACTTCCTGTGTCCACCCTCATATGTGACTTTAGCTTTGTCTTTTATACATTTATCTACAGTGTAACCCATCTTAACAAGAATTTTTTCCTTCTTAGAAGATTTAAATCATATGGAACATCAAGAACTTGATTCTTGAAGCCTAGGATTCTTCCTTCCTTTTAGTTTTCCATAACTACCAATTACTTTTTCATAAACCTAGGACACCTCGTGTTAGCAAGATACAAAGCATAAAGGAGAGTTGATCCAAGGAGACTACACATTATGAGGAGGTCAGAGTCGACAGGAAACACATCCCTATATATATAGGATATGATGATATGATATAGAAGAGTAGGAGTATGATAGAGGATATATTCTGATGTAAGAATGACATAGAAGTCATGACTGACAAGGGTCATTGTACCTTAGCGTTTAATCATGTTTTCCATGTGTCAAATCCAGGGCCGTGTCCTAGGCTATTTGCAATAAGGAACTTCATAATCAACAATCCTCTAACTAATCCTACTGGTTTTACTGTTTAAGGAATTAACGCTATTGATTCATCTGCTGTGAAATGAAATCTTGAAAACACCAAAATAATGCTAAAGCAGTAGATTGCTAGAAAATGACCTATTCTAATATATAGCTAGAAACATGCATTTACTGGAAACAACTATTAATAGAAATAATCCTATCTTCTGAAAGCAATAAAATTGTACTCTTAATCAAATTTGTAAATAAACTAAAGCAATAGATACTAGCCTCTTGTCTTGATGGTGGGAGTGGGCCCTTACTCCATGCCTTCAAGATAAAGACTAAAGAAAGAACTCAGTATAGAAATGTAATAATGCAATCTTTCCTTCAATCTAATCTCATTAAGGTACGCTTGTATTCAAGAAGTATATCTGTCTGAAAATGGAAATTACAATAATCTAATAGCTAAAATTTGTATGTGTTTCTATTGCTCCTATCTAAACATATATTAGTCCAAATGATAAGATATCTTTGGAACTAAATGTTATATTCATTAGTTTATCTATGAGATATAACCAATCTCTTATTCTAACTAAAACATACAACTGTTTAACTGAAGAGTATAATCATGCAAACTAAAAAAGGCTTTAGTGGAATAGAAGTCCCACTAAATCCAAAGTCTTAACTTAAATAACAGTGAGCAGCGAGGCCCTAAAATATAGGTCTTAACAAGTCTTTTAGAACTCGTGCAAAAGCAATAAAAAGGGAATCAGATCCCCAATAGTCAACTGGAGTCTTCGTCGAATCATTTTGGTGTTGCTGAGTAAACTCTGAAGCACTGCAGTTGCCCCCTAAGATGTAGATTGATAGCAGCGCAGGAGACTCTGCACTGTCACCAGTAGCTTCAGAGATGCATCCACTCCTTGCTTCCCTACTCCCCTTCTAGGATACCTCCAACACTTTGGGAAAATGGTGGAGTATGGTATAGTATCCTCCATATTGGCTCCGAAGATTATTAGGACCATCTCCGAAGATCTTCAAAATTGCCTTCGCCCATACAACTGCACCTGCGGACGCAAAAAGAGAGACTTTTTTGCACATTAGTCTTTTCACCAAAAATAATGATCTTCAGTAATTCATCTCTCATTAGTGTAATTAAAACAAGTCTTTTCAGTTTCTATGGTGCAATTACCAGGACAACAGAATGAAAGGATGGGAAAAAGGGAAGTAAAAAGGTGTGTTAATCTGGGTGCTACCTAGCACTCATCATTCCCCCCAAACGTAAAGGTTGGCAGGTCCTCCTACACTTCACAGCCTGGACTTGTTGAGGTGGTATATTTTATTAGTAAGATTGTATTTATTCTCATGAGTTGACTAAGTAGTGAAGTTTGTATTACCATTTCCTTTGAACTACTCAACCTGTTTCATCCATTCTTGAAATTTGGCATCCTCCATTTGCTCAGCCCATATGGGTAGTGGCTTAATAATGAGGGGTGGCCTGAAATAACCACCTATCCAATCATGTTTATACTTGTCCATCAATCTAGACATTGCTCTTGCTTTCCTCATAAATAATCGGAGGTTGGTTGGGGACACTACTTCCTTCATCTTTTGCTCTAGAGTTAGAGTGTTCCACATCTTCTTCCCAATTGTGATCATGTAACTGGATGAGTTGTGCATGAAGAGAGCAAACTCAATAGCACACTCTTGTAGGTATTTCTGGTACAGGGGTAAGATTTTTGTTTTGTCTTCTGGGGGAAAAAATTTTACTCTAAAACGAATCTCAAATCCCATAGGATTTGGACACTCTCTCCTAAGGAATAAGCATGTCTTTGCATCCTTTTTGGTGTAAGCGTCCATCCATTCATTCTAGATCTAATGATTTCTCATCAGTGACAAATTCTCTGAGCTGGCATTCACCCACAAAGTAGTTGATGAAGAAAGTGTGATCTTTAATGAAGAAATCATGTAAATATAGTTCACACAGAAAATTATTGTCTTCATCAGAACTCTTCATGTATACCTCCATGAAATCTTTCTCATCTTATATATTTTTAGTTAAATCAGAGAGAACCAGTGATATTTTCCTTTGGAGGATCCACTCTTGTAAAAATAGAGCATTACTTCCATTGGGAGGTTTGTAGGTTATGCTCTCAGTAGAGAGAGTGACCACCTTGATGACCTTCTCCTCTAGGGCTTATACTTTTTCTGACAGGGTGGTTACTGCCCTTTGCATTTGTAGCATTGGCTTGGATTCCTCTAACTCCTAACATCTCCTTTCCCAATGGAATAGGGCCTTAGGAATGTCTATTGGGAGCACCCCCAGCTATGCATCTATTTGAGTCCCCTATTCAATAGTAGCAACTAGATTGGTCAGTTGATCATGAAGCAGGTCTTCCTAATCATCTATCTTATTATTGTCCCATGTCAGCTGCTTAGCTTGATCCTACATTTTCTCTATCAGTGTTGAAATCAATGTGATGCCATTGTCTCTAGCTTTGATAATGCCAGAGGTATTTGTTGCTGCTTCTTCATCCTTTTCCCTGATTTTAGGCTCTTTCCTTTGAATGATCCCCTATTTTTCTTTGAGCTCATTTCTTAGCACCTCTATTTGCTACTTTTTCTCTGTGTCTTTTTATCTCATGACCATCTTGAGGTCAGTGATAATCAGGTTCTTTCCCCACAACAACTTCTTCAAATTATCAATCTCTTCCATCAATTATTGTTCTCATGGAACCTCTACATCTTCTTGATCAGAAGGGTGTGAGTAACTCCCTGTTTCTCCTCCTTTTGTCCTTTCTTCATCAAGGGTTTATGTTTCTCCCTATCCCACATTGTCATCTTGCTCCCTTTGTTCATTTGCCTTTACCTGTTAATCCTCATATTCCTCTTGGGTCTCTTCTTCTGGAGCCTCTTCCTCTTGAGCCACTTCCTGCCTCACTTTTGCAAATGCCAGGGCTAATGAGGGTCCAACCTCCTCCATGGAAGTTCTGAATCCCATGAGGACCTCAACCAAAAGAGCAGTGTCCTATTCTTCCTAAGTAGGCTATCTCTTCCATTTACTTCTCTGGAGCACTAGTGGGGAATGTGCTCGGGAGCTAGATCATTTCCCTCAGAATCTGAAGAGATGGTCAAGGTTTCTCCCTCTACTACCTCCGGAGCTTGAGTGCATTGTGATTCTGGAGTCTAAGTCCTTAGAGGGGTAGTAGATTCTGGAGTACTCTCCTCAACTACTCTTCTTTTTATTTTTCTTCTAACCAAGGGAATTTCATCTGAATCATCATACTCTTCTTTTGCCCTTTTATGCTTGCTGGGATTAGGTGTTTTTGGAGGCCGTTTTGTTTTCTCCCTTTGTCATGTTCCTTTTCTATGTTTTTTGGGGCCAGAAGTTTGGGCAGATTCTCGTGTTATCTCCTCTTCCATAATCACAGTTCCCCTCATCTGTTCTATTGGGGTAGACTCCTCAGCCAAGGTTAACTTACATTTTGTTGAGCGAGTCAAATGGAAGGGTTGCTTTGTAATTGTTTCTGACAGCTACTTAGCTATAGCTGAGGCTTCTCCCATAACTTCTTTTGTCTTCTTTTTCCTGTTAATAATGGTGGCAAGTGGTGGCAGCTGTTGGGCTTTCTGGTGATGTTTGTAGGGCAGAAGTTGGTGTTTCCTCCATTGTTCTCTTCTTGCCCTTACTCTTCCCAATGGCTGGGGAGGAAGTAGAAGGTGATGCTTCCTCATCCTGCTGAGTGGAGGAAGTCTCTTCTGCCCCATGTGTCTTGCTTGGTGTTTTGGCCTGTGATGTGTCATCTAAAAATGACTGCCACAAAGCCTCTCTGTCAACTTGAGATAGGAAATGATGTTTTATAGTTAAGAAAATGAGATCGTGATGTTTCATGGGACCCTTCCCCTGTTGGTACTTATTTGTCAAAGCCACAATAGCATAATACGAAAAATTTGGGAGATTGATGCTATATTCTGGATGGGCATGCCCATGTCTCAAGAAAATTAGTATTTTCATTATGGGTCCTAACACTAGGGAGAATTGCCCATCACATGTAAAATATTTCATGAGCCACGTGGCTAGAGACTGTCATGGTTGGGAAAGTGAGGTTCTGACAATTCTTTTGACTTCATTTTTACTCAAATGTAACTGGACCTCAGGATCACCTTCTACTAAAAAGTTTTAATCAAATTAGAGTAGGTTTTGAGATGATAAAACCTCTCACCTTGTTTTGGTAGCCCTGAAATGTGGTTGATGATAGTGGTTGAGGCGTTGATTGGGACTCCTCGTACTTTGGTTTGGTTATTTTTTAGGTGGCGCAGGAATCATCTATTATGTCCTCCTGAAACCCTTTGAATTTCTCTAAAAATTCTAACCACCCAACATTTCTTAATATATCTATTGCAGCATGATCTTGGAGCAGTCCTATTGCACTTTCAGGCTCTGACTTCTTTTTCACTCCCATACTACCTATATTCCTCTTCTTCCTTGTGTATGAATGAACCTTCCCTTATTAACTCTTCCCTTGATCTCCTTTGTAGTTCTCTTTCCTGTTGATGATAAACCTCTTTCTCTATTCTCTTTGAAGACTCTGCTATAATGGCTTGAAGATTATCTCTAGGGTTTGGAAAGCTCTGCAATTTCTAAAGTTTGGGACTAGATATCCTTTGATGGCAATTGCTTTGATTACAAGAGAGTTAATCACTTCAATTAATTTGAATTGATGGTTCAATCATAATCACAGGGGATGATATGACACTTCAGAGTGAAGTCATTAGTGTGGCAATTAAGGCAACATGCATAGGTCAAAAAAAGAAATGATGGTAGGGGTACATGTCTAAGTAGTTTGCACCAAAAATAGAAATGACAAGATAGGTAATAATTAACTAACTTGAGTGAATTACCTAGATCACTTTCCATGATGATTGCTCAATGTACTTGGCTACTGTATCGCTGCTTTGATGAGGTGTGATGGTGACTTTACATGTGTGTAGCCTCCTCATTTCTTGTAGTGATGTTAGCATCGTCAACATCACGTGATCTAGAATCTTTCTATGAATAGACTTGAAAGTGAAACATTGGCTTATGACGTCAGGAGGTTGAGCTTGGATGATGTGTGCTGGCAGCTGCAACATAATTGTCTTGTGTTGGTTTCCTTGTTGATGGTGGAAGATGTGTCATGTTTTCCTCATCAATTTTTCTGGCCCCACCTAACGCTTGGAGAGGTGGGCCCCTGCACCTTGAAATACTTCAGCTTGATGAAGTGCTAGAGGTACTCCTAGTTACTCCAAAGGTGTGTCTTGATGGCTCTCGAGGAGTGCCTGGTTAGCTCCAGAGAGCTTTTGTTGGAATCCTGCATGAAGAAGGGAACCACCATTTACTGGTTTTCAGTCCCCCTGGCGAGAAAGACAACCATTTACTGGTTTTCAATCTTTCCCTTTTTTCTAGAAGGGCTGCTATTTGTTGGTTTTCAACCCTTTTTTTTATTTTTTTATTTTTTTTTATTTTTTTTGTTTATTGTCCTTTGAATTTCTTCAGCCTATGGCAGAGGTTGTGACCCTTGTCACCAAGCACAAGTCCTTGGTAAACTCTTCATTAGTAGCCGATCCCATATAGAGCCAAATTCTATGACCATTTACTAAGAATGTGTTTTCACCTCCATCAATGGGTGCCAGCAAAATTGTTCCATTCTCATAGACTTCCCTGATTTGGTAAGGACCCATCCAATGAGTTTGTAACTTCCCTTGAACTCCTTTAACTTAGAATCACATAGGAGAACCCGATCCCCTTGTTGAAATGTCCTCTTTTTGATGTGTTGATCATGTTATTGCTTCCTCTTGTACTAAATAAGTTTTGTTTGTTGTATAGCCTCTATTCTGATTTCATCCAACTCATTAAGTTGGATAATACTATCTTGTTGTGCTATGGATAATGCCAGCCCAATGTCCAATGAGGTCTTTAGTGTTTGTAGTTTGAACTATATGGACAATATGGATTTCTTTCCATAAACCAGTTCATAGGGTGAAAACTTGGTTGTTGACTTCCATGTGGTATTGTACCTGTTAGCCCAATCTTTCCTAGTCTTTGTTCTCATCAGGATGTTTTCCAGCTCTCTATTTATCACCTCAACCTGCCCATTAGCTTGGGGGTGGTAAGGTGAAGACTTCTTATGCTTAACTTGGTATAGATCTATGAAAGCTTGAATTACCTGAGAAGTGAATTGTGGTCCCCTGTCTGAAACTATGGATCTCGGATCTCCAAACCTCAAGAAGATTCTGTTATAAAGAAAATCAACAAATATTCTTCCCTTGCAAACTGCAATGCCTGAACTTCTGCCCATTTGGTTACATAATCTGTGCAGACCAAAATATATTCTTTGCCTGAAGAAGGTGGAGAAATTGGCCCCACAAAATCTAGACCCCATTGCTCAAATGGTTCCAGCACTACTTGAGGGTGCAGTGACATTTCTTGGGTAAAGGTTGGCTAGCCCATCCTTTGGTACTGGTCACACTGTTGCGCATACCTCTTGATGTCCTTATGGAGAGAGGGCCAGTAGTAACCAACTCCTAGAATTTTGTGGATCATTCTTTGTGAGGAATAATGTCCACCAGAGGGTTCATCATGACATGCCCTTAAGACATCAAAAATTTCATCAGCTCTCAAGCACCTGTATAAAATAAAGTTAGGACCACATTTAAACAACAAATCATTTAACCATTTGTAAGATAAACTTTCTTTTACCAATCACTTCTTTTGTTTTGAGGTGAAATGGGATGGAAACAAGCCTGAAGCTAAGAAATTAGCTATGTCAGCAAACCAGGGTGTGGTAGAAGAAACAACAAAGAGATGTTCATCTAGAAATTTATCTTCCACTGGCTGGTTTTCTCCACCTGTATGCAACCTTGACAGAAAGTCAGCAACCAAATTGAATTTTCCTAGGTTGTCTATGATGGTAATGTCAAATTCCTGCAATAGTAACATCCATCTAATTATCCTTGCACCCACTACAGGTTTGTTCATTAAGTACTTAATGGCTGCATGATCAGTGTGCACAAATATTTTGTATCCTGTGATATAATGCCTAAATTTGTTAATAGCATATATGACTGCCAAGAATTCCTTTTTGGTTGTTTTATAGTTTTTTTCTACTGGGGTAAGGTTCTTACTGATGTAGTAGATGACATACATACCTTCCCCTTCCTCTTTTTGTCCTAAGACACTCCCAATTGGCTCATTTGAGGCATCAGTTTGTATGTGAAAGGGTAAAGTCCAATTGGGTCCCCTCAAAATAGATGTGATAGTAAGTTTTTCTTTAATGGTTTCAAATGTTGATTGACAATCCTCTGTCCATGAGAAGTCAACATCCTTGGTGAGCAAAGAAAACATAGGGGCAACTATTCTGCTAAAATTTTCTATAAATCTCCTATAGTATCCTGCATGACCTAGAAAGCTTCTAACATCTGTTTGGTTCTTAGGTGAGGGTAACTGTTTTATCACTTCTATTTTGTTCTGGTCTACTTTGATTCCTTTGGCTGATATGTGGTGTCCAAGTACAATTACATCCTCTACCATAATAAAGCATTTTTCATGTGTTAAGGATAGCTAATTTTTCCTGCAACATTGTAGCACCTTATCTAGGTTTGTGAGAGCTTCTTCAAAGGTGTCTCCATACACAGTAAAGTCATCCATATAGACTTCCATACACACATTAGCCAATTTAGCAAAAATGGCTAAAACAACCCTCTAAAATGTAGCTAGAGCGTTACATAGTCCAAATGGAAGAACTCTATATGCAAAAGTTCTCCATGAACAAGTGAAGGTAGTCTTGTCCTGGTCCTCCGATGCCACTTGAATCTGGTTATACCCACTAAATCCATCTAAGAATGAGAAGTACTTTTTCCCTGCTAAGTTGTCTAACACTTGGTCAATGAATGGTAAGGGAAAATAATCCTTCTTTGTGGCTTTATTTAGCTCTCTGTAGTCAATACACACTCTCCACTTTCCATTCTTTTTAGGTACTATGACTAAGGGTGAAACCCACTGACTATCTGAGATAGGATATATGAACCTTGCTTGTAGCAATTTTTCTATTTCAGTCTTAACAATATCTTTCAGGGCAGGGTTTAATCTCCTCTAGGGCTGTCTAACAGGTTTGACATCTTTAGTGTATCTATGATGAGTATAGATCTCAAGAGGAATTCCCTTCATATCCTGGTATTCCCAAGCAAAAGTTGCTGAATGGGAGACGAAGAGATTAAGAAGTGCTTCTTCCTATTTTTTTGCTAGCTGGGTGTTTATGTTCAATGTTTTCCCAAGTAGAATCATGACCTATTTTGTAATCTGATCCATAGATGTCCCTACCCCATATCCTAGAGTCATAGTGTTAAGAGGATAGTAATGTGGGAGCAACATATGGAATGTGACCAAGTCTCTATAAAAGGTTTCTCCACAAGGAATAATATTTGCAAGGGTACAATGGGTAGTAGTGAGGAATTATCTTTTTGAGTCTTGGGCTAATTCCATTATATCCTTGTCAATAAAAATGTGGGTTATGTCTTCAATTGTGTCGTAGTTTATTTCTTCTTCTAACTCACCCAAATGTTCCTTGATAGTACCCATAGCTACTGAGGCACTATTTCCCATGTTATTAGGCTCATCTACCCACACCTTTCATGAGTAATGTATTGATGGTTTAGCTGGAGGATATAAAGAGCTTTTCTTCAAATCTATCCCATTGGAAATGACCATGTCTCATGTTTTGCAATCAATAGATGCTACTGTTGTAGCCATCCATGGTCTTCCTAAGATCAAGGGGTAAGCATTTCTCTAGTTTCTAGGTTCTATTATCAGAAAGTCTACTGAAAATTCCCATGACTCCACAACGACTGGGACATCAATTAATACCCCTTTTGGAATAGCCACTGATTGGTCATCCAGTTGGAGAATTATGGATGTGATCTAGACACCAGTCAGAGCTAATTTGTCCAGGGTGTGCACTGTCATTACGTTTATTATTGCCCCCAAATCAACCAAAACATTAGATATTTCTACCCCTGAAATGTAGATAGTTATGACAGGGTTCTCAGGGTCTCCATATTTTGGGAGGACCATCTCTCCCACAAGAAGGTCTACTACTTTCCCTTGTACCTGAATGGTGGTAGGGAAGTTTTTCTTCCTGCCCTAGGTTTTAACACAATGTTGTTTGATGAATTAGTTTAGTTCAAGCACATCCCTGATTGCTTGTAGGAGTGGAATTTCAATATTTAACTATCTGATTTCTTGCAAAAGTTTTGATTCCATGGTAGGTTGGACTTGTATTTGTAGGACAATTTTTTGAGGGACACGTTGTTTAAGCCATTCTGGGTAAGGTGTTGGTTTTTCTATCTTTGGAGCAGCTTTGGAGTTCTTTACAAAAGTGGCTCCAGAGGTGTTTTTTGGAGCTATTCCTTTAGGAGGAACTCTAGAGTTACCTAGGGGTTGTTCTTCTAGCACAGTTTCGATAGTAATCTCCTGAGGTTGAGTGGATGGATTTTCAAGTTCTGTATCATTAGTTACTTCAACTATGAGCGGGGGAGATGGTCTTGGTAGTGCTTTCCTAGAACGTAGCTGGAGGTTGTGTATATAAATAGAGTTTACACCAACCATGTTTTCTTGCTCTATCATGTAAACAGCTACTACCTGTTTATTTCATGGATTTGCTATAGGTTGAGCTGGTAAGGGTGGCTGACTAACTAGCTCATTTTGTGACTATTCATGTGTGTTGGGGGATCCAATTAGTAATGCTTATTGCTGAGATTGGAAACATCTAGGTTGTCCTCGATATTGTTGACTATAACCATGTTGAGGACCCCACTCAGGCTGCATGTTTTGTGATCCAAATTGTTGTGGGAACTGTTGTGGCCATTGTTGATTTTCCCGAGGGCTGGTTTTGCCAATGTTGGTTCTACCATTATTGGTTTGACCAATCTTGTGGTACCCGAGGAGGAATGTTTTGAGGCCCCTGCCAAGTTGGATTCCATTGGTTACTTCCCTAGTTCGAAGGACCCCTATAGGAAGCCTGATTTGGGTATTGATTGAATGGGAAATTGCCACTTTATTTTTATCCCACGTAATTCAACTCTTATTCTATTATGGCATTCTTTTTAGTCAACCTTTTTAAGGTCAGGAGCTGATCACAATGACTGGTAGGGTGCTCCCTATCACAGATTTCACAAATTTTTGATTTGTCCAATGGGTATCCTCTCAAAAGGTGTTTGTTTCTACACTTAGGACAGTATATGGAGAGAGGTTCAGTTGTTCTACTTTGTTTAATTATTCTAGTATTTGCATAAATTCCATCTAATGTGGTGTTCAGTTGAACTAGAATATTTGTCTTAAGATTTGCAATCTCCTCCATTAATTGTCCTATTTCATTATTTCCTTTAAAAGACCTGGGTGTTCTCTCTCCATCATGGGTTTTATAGTAGTTCTTGCAGAGTTCTATAGCAGGCATATCCATTTTGTTAATGTTTCCTCTCCCCATTAGATCCAGTGCCTATTTTGATTCTCTATCTAATCCTTTTACAACCAAGGTTCTAGCCAGAGGGTGAGCCACAGGGTTTCCATATCTCCTCAAGGCAAAGTTGAACCTATCCAGATAGTCTTCTAAACTTTCATACTCTCTTTGTTTAATTTTGAACAACTCCTTTTTATCACTAACCCTACAGTAATTCTAGTACTTGTCCAGAAATTTAGTTTCCATTTGATCCCATGAATGAATGGAGTCTAGGGCTAAACCCATGAACCACCTTATAACATAATCTTTCAGGGTTGATGGGAAAAGTTTGAGTTTTTGATTATTTGATCCATAGTCATAGGTCTGACATACAACTTTAAACTCAAATAGAAACTGATCTAGATCCTCATAAGTAAGACCCCTAAAGTTTGGTAGGTTTGAAGGTGAAATGTTCTTCATAGGGGCATTATCTCCACGAGCAAGGACAATAGGGTATGAGAAGGTCTTGGCAACTTGATTATCTTCCTCATCATGATTATCATCCATGTCTGATGTTTCTTCTCTTTGAGATTTAGTGTGGGGTTTTGAGGAAGTGGATTCTTGTAACAGATTTGCCTGGTATCTTTCTTGCAATTCTTGGATGAACTCAGAGAGTGAAGGATTTTGAGGATTTGAGGGAATATCAAGTTGGGGTGTAGTTTCCAAGGTAGGTTCTATGTATTCCTCTCCAACAAGATCTTGTGCCACCCTATTGCTTTCTCCTGTAGTTTGTTGCTGGGGTGTTTATTTTATGTATCTACATTTTGAATCCCTAAGTCTAACCATGCAGATTCAATTTAACCTAAAAAGGATTGCTAACTAAGTTTTTCTTATTAACACATATATCCCCGGCAATGGTGCCAAAAATGACAAGGGTTGCTGTACCTTGCCATTTAATCATGTTCTTCATGTGTCAAATCTAGGGTTGTGTCCTAGGCTGTTTGCAATAAGGAACTTCATAATCAACAATCCTCTAACTAATCCTATTAGTTTTATTGTTTAAGGAATTAATGCTATTGATTCATCTCTTACGAAATGAAATCCTGAAAACACCAAAATAATGCTAAAGTAGTAGATTGTTGGAAAATGACCTATTCTAATATAAAGCTAGAAACATGCATTTACTGGAAACAACTATTAACAGAAATAATTCTATCTTTTGAAAGCAATAAAATTGTACTCTTAATAAAATCTATAAATAAACTAAAGCAATAGCTACTAGCCTCTTGTCTTGATGGTGGGAGTGGGCCCTTGCTCCACGCCTTCAAGACTGAAGACTAAAGCAAGAATTTAGTACAAAAATGTAATAATGCAATCTTTCTTTCAATCTAATCTCATCAAGGTATGCTTGTATTCAATAAGTATATCTGTCTAAAAATGGAAATTACAATAATCTAATAGCTAAAATCTTTATGTGTTTCTGTTGCTCCTATCTAAACATATATTAGTCCAAACAAGAAGATATCTTTGGAACTAACTGTTCTATTCATTAGTCTATCTATGAGATACAACCAATCTCTTATTCTAACTAAAACATACAACTATTTAACTGAAGAGTATAATCATGCAAACTAAAAAAGGCTTTAGTGGAATAGAAGTCCCATTAAATTTGGAGTCTTAACTTAAATAACAATGGGCAGTGAGGCCCTGAAATATAGGTCTTAACAAGTCTTTTAGAACTCATGCAAAATTAATAAAAAGGGAATCAAATCCCTGGTAGTCAATAGGAGTCTTCATCAGATCATTTTGGTGTTGGCTGAGTAAACTCCAAAGCATTGCAGTTGCCCCCTGAGATGTAGATTGATAGCGGCATGGGAGACTCTACACTATCGCCAACAGCTCCGAAGATACATCCACTCCTTGCTTCCCTGCTCCCCTTTTAGGATACCCCCAACACTTTTGGAAAACGTTGGAATCTAGTATAGTATCCTCCGTATAGGCTCCGAAGATTATTAGGACTATCTCTAGAGATCTTCAAAATTGCCTTCACCTGTACAACTGCACCTGTGGACGCAAAAAGAGAGACTTTTCTACACATTTTCATTAGTTTGTTGCACATTAGTCCTTTCACCAAAAATAATGATCTTCAGTAATTCATCTCTCATTAGTGCAATTAAAACAAGTCTTTTCAGTTTCTATGGTGCAATTACCAGGACAATAGAATGAAAGGATGGGAAAAGGGAAGTAAAAAGTTGTGTTAATCTGGATGCTACCTAGCACTCATCAATGACTGTAACTGTTGAGGCATAGACTTAGACCTGTCGGAGGATGGATAGATGGTGTATGCATTTGATGACTGTTAATATATATAGAGGTATGCTGACACTAGGTAATTATGTGGTCTTATACTTTAATGTGTATGTGATGCTCTGTTTTGTTATTCTTTATATTTTGTTGTCAATCTCTAGCTACTTGACCAGGGTATAAACTGACTACAAATACTTGACTAAGGACCGGATCTCCAGACCGGCATCTCCTATACATTTCTTGCTAACATTTGGTTCCACTACTGGGACCCTGGAAGAAGGTAGTTAAAGATCGAAAGGGCAAAACATCTAGAGAAGTAGCACAGAGTTCTAGAGAGAAAAGAAGGCAAAGTTGGTAGAAAAAATTTCAAGTTGCAGAGAAATTCAAGTCTCCTTAAGTTTCTACCTCTTTGAGAGGGGGCAAGAACTTAAGGGGATGACAAATGGAAAGGGGTAGGGTCCACAATGATCTTTCAAATGATTAGACTCTTCAAATAAGGATTCCATGGGATATAAGATGACTAATGGAACACCAAATCAAGAAAACCCATGGTGAAAGGGGAGAAACAGAGGAAAAGAGAGATTGGCAAAGAAATCAAAATTGGTATGGATATAAGTAGAGAGGAGAGATTGAAGCAAACTCAAGAATGATAAGAACATTACCATAGAAGGATGGAAAGGGCACAAGAGATGGAAAAAGGAGGGATAACAGAAGTTACAGAGGAAAAGGAGGAAGAATTTGAAGAGCGTGCCACTGAGGGTGCTATTGGAAGGAAGCAGACAAGCGCATCATGAAGGATTTTGTTGAGCATGCCAATGTGGGTGCTACCAGAGAAAGGAGGTTAGGAGGAGAAGAGATAGAGGGGGTTATGGAGAATGTTGCTAAGTGCACCACTATGGATGCTGTCAGAGAAGAATGTAGAAGGGTAAGTGAAGAAACAAATGAATTAGGGTTTATGCCGCAAATTGTCAGTAAAAGGAATTAACACTAGACATTTTAAGGATGGATGAGGAATATATAGAGGAACTAATTTGCTAAAGCATAAAGGAGATAATAGAAGGAGCAGGAGATGCAGTAAACATTAAGAAGAGCTTTGATGGTTTTGGAAGGTTATTTCAATCATCATTGAATGTTGACATGATGTTTACAAATGGAAGGGTATCGCCTAATTTGAAGAGACACTACGAAGAGACACATCCCCTAGACCACGAGTCATCCTGAGTGCCATATAAAATCAAGAGAATTTGAGTAAAGAAAGAAGATATTCAAGTAAACAAAGAAGTAGAGAGAATAACAGAGATCTAGACCAATTTCATAGAAAGGTGTACTTTGATATCTAACTATAAAGAGATAAGGGAAGAAAAGAAAAATGAGTCGATAGGAGACAACCTAACTGAAGGAGTAGACTGGAAGAAACTCATCGTAGAGTACCAAAGATTTTGAGAAGATCAATCATGGATATTCCTATCAAGCTACCAATCTTTGAGGACATTACTGAAGCATCCAAACACATCTTTGTGTTGGAGTCAATTTGGAACTAGAAGGGAGTAACAAGAGATGAAATCAAGTTATTTGACTTCATAGGCACCTTGCAGAATGAAGCATTGAAGTGCTACAGGAAGACATGCCCGAATAGTGTTAAGGATTGTGATGAGATCAAGAAGCTATTTTTGGAGTTCCAGATGTTCCAACAGAAGGGGTAAGTAAGATAAGAGATTTGATGTAGTTGGATAAGGAATCAATAAAGGACTCTGATATAAGATTCAAGAGACAACTAGGAAGCTGGAGGAACCATTGATTGAGAAGCAAAAGATAGAATGGTTTATTTCTAGAATAAGCCCTGAAATAAGGACAATACTAGATGGAATCTAATATTTGAGACATATGCAGAAGCAATAACACTAGCCTGTCGGATAGAGTCTCAATCTTGACATAGACAAGATAAGATGAAAGAAAACCTAGAATTGGAGAAGCTGAAGTTGGAATTGGAGTAGTTGAAGCTAAGGCAAGAAATCCTGGCTAAGTAGGAGGAGAATACACAAAAGCTAAGACCTAATATTTGGTGCTCATATTGTACAAGAGAATGTCATTTAAGAAATGAATGCCCTGGGATGAAAGGTGAAAGACAAGTTGCCGCAATAAAAGCAAACATCAAAACAACAAAAAGAACCAATTCACTATATTGTGGACTATTTGGTTGGATGACTATGAAGCACTAGATTTCCCTTCACAAAACTCCCAGAGGAAAAGAGAATTTACTGATGAAGAAGATGAAAATTGGTACAAAAATTTAGCGGAGAGTAATAACATGTCATATGTAGAATGAAACTCACATGATCAAGGCTACAAACAACCAAATTGGATAAATCAGAGGAATGTCAATGCAATACAAAATTCAAACTCTAGCAACCCATCCTATGAAAATAACTCTAATAATGATGACAGAGAGCAATTTGGAGGTTACAGAGGAGGTAGAGGTCATGGAAGAAATCAAAGAATGTGAGAGGATGCCACATGTTTCAATTGTAGTAAGCTAGGACACTTTGTGAATGAATGTTGGGCTGAAACAAAATACAGTATTCATTTTGTAATAGTACATAGCATGTTCTATTTTCTTGTGAGAGAGCACAACAGTACTTTTAGAATGCACAACCACAATCTAAGAGTGATGAGCTACATAACCTGGGCAACCAAAAAGGAGTAAGGATCATAAGAAGAGCACTAAATGGTCAAGGGACAAGGACTTGCCAGAAGAACAAAAGGGAGGAAATAGACATATCTTCAACTGAATTTATAGAAGAAGAAGAATACTACTAAAGAAGTAAGACAAAACATACCATAAAAGACAAGAAAAGAAGGAAGGAGAAAGTTGCAGTACTAATAAGACAAGGAACAAATACCAAAACACACTATTTCACTATGACAAAAGAGGAAGACAATGAGGAAGAAGAATGTATTCCCTCTAAGAAACAAAATGAGGAAGTTGTTGGAAAAAGGGAGAGAGAACAAGGTAAAGTTGTAGCTATTGTCTCTCAGATTTACACCCTTGCCGAGTTGTAAAACTTGGCAATCTGGAGAAACATGGGATCTTTCCTAGGTCTGTGGGTTACCTATGATGGAAAGAACCTCCGAAGAAGGCCGGCTTCCTGCTGGTACTCCACCTAAACTACTTAAACTAAAGTCTTTGCAGAGAAAAGGGTAAGAAGGTTTGCATGAAAATAAAAACCTATTGTCTAAGGTGATGCACCAAAAAGATTATCTGAAAATACACAGAAATAACACACTACAAAACCAGTAATACTAAGGATCCCTTACACAACCCAGAAAATCATAAATCTTGTATCATTGTTTTGTAAGGAGGCTAAATAACAGCAGTCTTGTTAAGGAGAAATAGATTTTCTCACTACCCACAGACTGATTGTTATTCCTTGCACATCTCACTACCTGCAAAAATATGTAACCCCTACATAAAGGCACCAACATGCAATATAGTTCCAAGGACAAAGAATATCACAAAGACTGCACTAACATTGAGGACACACAATATCAGGAGAAAATGGGAAGGTATAGACTGTTTATTACTGCCAAAGAGGTGTTACAATGCTACATATCTCTAAAAATGGGTTACAAACTCTTCACTTCTACAAAAGAACTCTTAAAATTACAATATACAGAGCTATGAATAGCCAGAACCTCCTAAAACTGAACAAGGAAGAAGACTATATACTTCTCAAACAACTATAAATAGATCATACTCCACTCAAAAAAGATCAACCTCCACTACCTCCATTATCTCCATTCCCGTGCATCTCATAAATCTCTAAAAAATATCCCCCTAAATTGCTCCAAAAAGGGGTCCCAATGCATAAATGGTGGAGGCATGTCATCCACTATCATGAAGGCACTTAAAAATATTATAAAATGTCTTTAAGTGCTCTCTAAAGCTTCTGACATATGTCAGATATGTGTCATCATCCTCTTGCAGCATCATAAATATCTGATATTTTCAAATAAATGACATAATAACACATTTTCTGCATTTAATTAAAATTTAACTAAGAGGCTTATAATTATACCACCTTAGTAAATGTTTTACAGTTCAAAATTACACAACCCTATGTAGAAAATAATGACATTTATGACATAATCATCTAATCCCTGATTTTGCATGATTTTAGGTGTTTTAATTAAATGTCGTAAAAAGATGACAAAGAAGACATCCTCATCTCCTAGGCAAAATGACGTGATTCACCATATACTGTTGCACCACCTCGCATCTCAAGATCATGCTAAAATGTCTTATAACCCCGAGCCATCTCCGTTTCCGCATACATCTCTACCATGATTTGAGGTTCAATGGAATACGTTTCAAAACAACCCTTGTGACTCCCATAACACGTCACTATGCTTTACGGCCTCCTCTTTATTTGAATTTGGACAAGACATAAAAGCTGTCTAGTTTGAATAGACATCATAGCATGATATGTAAATTGGTCCAATTTGAGATCCAAGCCTTGCTTCAAGTCACTTAAATTCAACACCCTCAATATCTGACAATTGATTACTTAATGTCAAATGGCCAACTTTGTCCGATGCCTCAACACAAAAAGCTATTTCTGTGCACAATGGATTTGAATCTGAACAGTTCACTAGCAAAAATATAAATCTGTATCGTCCTGCTTTTGTGAACATTTCCAATAAATGGTATCCTTCCATAGAGAAACAGTACAAACCATTGACTCCTTTCTGAGAAGAATCCCTTCTTTGCATGGTATACTTCACATCATTTCTAGGTAAACTGTAACAACTATACTTCTAGTAGTTGAACCATATGACTGATCTTTGACTCTTTTCGGGATCACTGTGCTTCAACAGTCTACTGCTTCATAGTGTGACTGCTGCTACAAAACCTACTACCATCTTGAACTGATTGTCACAATCAACCTCATGGTCACTATATTCCATTATGTTTGGCCATGCAAAAAAAACTCATACTTCTCACGGCTCTATTCTCCTAAAAGCACCCTCTAGGATCTACATGCTGTCATATGACTGTTTGCATGCCATCAACTTGTTGACTGTGACTTGTTCATACACAGTACTAACTGCTCTCAGCTGCTTTATCAGTCTTTAAAGGTCTACCTCCTCATATGTATATTGCACTATCTCTTGTATTATTTTCTCATTCTGTTGCTGAAGTGTGACTGGAAGAAAAATGAGCATATATTTGTGAAAATCTGCATTTTTTTGACATTGGATGTGAGACTTAGCTTATAAAATGACATCTCTGCCTCTTAACTTGCTTTTGTGTCTTCTACTGCTACTTTATGGCTATATGAGTCTCTTTCCTCAATTATTATCTCAGATCTCTAAAAGAAACATGATTTAGAGACTCATATGATGTAT
Organism: Cunninghamia lanceolata; assembly: GCA_027924645.1. NCBI lineage: Eukaryota > Viridiplantae > Streptophyta > Pinopsida > Cupressales > Cupressaceae > Cunninghamia > Cunninghamia lanceolata. The sequence goes on from BSBN01001215.1 coordinate 5,784,323, forward strand.
TGCCCTCCCACAATAGTGTTAACCAATGATTGATTGTTTTGCATGCTTGTTCCTACTCCTGTAGATGATTATAGCCATACATTGCATATGAGAAAGGAAATAGAAGTTTTGAGCACTTATCTCCAGTGTTACTTCTAGTAGTTGAACTCTGTCTATGCTCTTGTTATCCTTAAGTGCTTGGGTCCTGTTGTTGATTATTGGCTGTCCTTTTTTTACGACAGTCAGCTGTTCTATACATGCTATGACAACACTTATTGCTATCTATCTATCTCTATGACTATCTTTTTGCTACTGTGCTTGAAAACAATTTAATTGTTGTTCCATCATACCTTGCTGCTCTGTCTCATGCACCTTTCCAATGTCTTTTATGACTGTTATTTTCATGGTAACTGCTTGCTGTCCTACCATGACTGAAACCTCTATTGAAGTTGAGATCAACCTTCTGAACTATTTTCACTTTCCTTGTTGTTTGTCTTACATTTTTTTATGTTTTGTAAGGTCTATGAGCTGGGCTCAACCCTTGTGGGAGCCACATTTCCTCCACTCATAATGTAATTGATGAATCAAACAGAAACATAATTACACCTGTAGCTGCACATGAAGCAAACTTGTTAGAAAATAAATGCATGCTTGCAGTCGATATTCTTGATTTGTCTTCTCGAAAGCTTCTGTGACGCTAACTGGTTTACTACATCTGAAAACACAAATTGTATGTTTATAGATGTATATCATATGATGTATGATGCCTCGTCATTGCTCTAACATCGATTTTCCAAAATTTTATGCAGATAACCAGGGGTAGCAAGGAGTCAGCGGCTGGATGCAGGACACGCCGACTATCTAGGACAACACAAGACGCAGCAACAACATGGAGGCTCATCATTCAGGCAATGACGAGTCACCCTACCTTATATGCATATTCGTCTTTCAGTTCTTTTTTAAATGTATAGTTTGTCTTTTCATTTTGCAATGAAACAGTTAGTCTCACGGCTTGTGTGAGGTCTTATACATTTATTTTTTCAATACATATTGCTGATCTTTTTAAAAGATTTGTACAATCTCTTAAGTTCTAAAAGACATCTGAATGCAACAATACAATGTAATTTTAATTTGTAGCAAATGTGCATACGCAGCAGAAATATATGTACCTTTTCCTCTATCAAAACTGAAAAGCTCTACCTGATTGAGCTAGTAGTGAAATCTAGGTAACAGTAGCTATGTGGCTTTTAAAATGTTTTCAAATCTAAAATTAATAGCATGTGTAAATCCAAAAATTACTTTCAATTTAGATGTTATAGTATTTTTCCATTTTAATCAGTGTAGTAGAAGAAGAAAGCATGATAGAAGAAGACACAATATTTATGTGGAGAAACCCTTGTAGGAAAAAACTCCACACCCAAAGATGTTTATGCATGTATTAAATATCTTTAAGAAAGATTACATTCAATACTGAAACTTCTCTGAATCTTGATGCACACCTCAAGCTTCTTCAATCTTCTAAAACATGTTATGTTTTAATTCGTGTAATGCTTTTTCCTACAACTTCAAAACTTCTATATAGAAAGTTTCAAAACTTGCTCTCTAGGAAATACATTGTGCTTTTTTTAATTACAACTTCAAAGCTTTTTAATTCAAAAGATTGAAACTCAAATTACAAAAAAATGTAATTGATAACATAAGACAAGTCCTCGTGAAAAACCCAAGTGCTCCAAATAGAGAAGACTAAAGTCAAAGTGTGCCAAGCACCCTTTTAACTGTCAGTCTTGATTATGGGCACCCAAGTTGTCCCACTTAAACTTAGTCAACATAAATAACATTTCCAAATAAAATAAATAATTGAAAGTCTCTAGATTGGATGCCCAAGTTGTCCCAATCTATTTCAATCAACTAAAGTGCATCACCACACATCAATCTCATGCAAACAACCTGCATAATTGATGTCCCCAATATTATTCTGAATTAACTTGTTCTATAGATACAAGTGACATGCAAACACATATAACAAAATGCAATAGATACCCATTAACTGAATCTGGTAGATGGAGTGTTCTACAAGTTTTATGAGTTGGAGTGTTCTACATGCAACCTCATAAAAATGACATGCAACAATGTGAAACTCCATATAACAGACATGCAACAACATGCAACTCCATATAACTGACATGCAAGCACATGCAAGTTCATATAAGCAACATACAACAACATGCAAGCACATGCAAGTGGCATGCAACAACGTGCAAGCACATGCAAGTTCATATAAGCAACATGCAAACACATGCAAGTGACATGCAACAATATACAAGCACATGCAATTAACATGCAACAACATGCAAGCATATGCAAGCTTTTATGAGCTCATGCAAAAACATGCAAGCTTTTATGAACTCATGCAAGCTATATTCCAATATCATGCATCTCTAACACTTCTGATAACTCCCACATCATATCCATGCAAAGTGTATCAACAATATCCACTCATGTACATAAAAAACAAACTCCCAATCTAAATATAAGACACCTCCAAAGTGGGTGCCCAAGTTAACTCCCACTCACTAGGAGTTGTCAAAAACCCAAAATAGACTTCAAGGAGTTGTCAACAAATCTTCATGGACCCCACTCCAAAAGTTGATGCCCAAGTTTGACCCTACAATTTAGGAGTTAATTACAATAAGCCAAGTAATATAATTAAATATTAATTTATCTCTCAAAGTCCTTATGTGTTGGGGAACACATTCCAAGAACTTTGGAGACACATGAATTGGTTAGGATTGCAAAGTTAATGGTAAACTTTCCCAACAGAAGTTGTGAAGGAAGTCAAACAAACTATAAGGAACAAGAAAAGGATAAGCAATACAAGCAAATTTTCACTAAAGTAGAAGTAGAAGCTCTTAAGCAATTAGCTCAGTTAACACAACAACACAGACTTATTCAGAAAATGAAGCAATTTTCTAAATACTGGAATAAGGAGCAAGGTCAGAAGAGTCAACTCCAGAGGATGGGAAGAACATATAGAGAATGGAAGACAAAACCACTTATGGTGGATGTTCACATCAATCACAGAAAGGTCCAGAATGTCATGATGGATCTAGGAGCAGATGTCAACATGATCACAAAGAAGCTATGGGAGCAGTTAGGAACACCTAAGTTGATAGAGACAACTTACAATATTATTTTGGTAGATGGATCTAATATGTAAACAATGGGAACATGGAACCAAGTTGAAGTTAACCTAACGGGGGTCAAACAAGTCCTAGATTTCATTGTTGTATCCATGAAGGATCAAGGAGAAGCTTTTAATGCACTATTAGGGTTGAGATGGTTTGTGGATGCAAACAGTATCATATACTCCCAGAAAGAAGAGCTATCATTTTCTAATGATCACAAGACTATCAACATCCCTCTGGGATCATCAATGGAGGAAGCATATATAGAAGAATCCAATCTGACTGAAGACAATGACAAGGATGTAAAGAATGTCTACACAATTACAAGGTTAGATATAGAGGAGCTGACAGGAGAGCCAACAAAAGAGCCTAACTCTGAGGGAGAAGTAGAGATAGAAGATAGTCACTATAGCATAGATAGTGAGGAGGTTTTAGAAGCTTGGATGAGAGAAGAATCAAAACTCAAAACAAGGAAAATGTTGGGCTACTGAAGCATATGCATGATCAGGATTGGCAAGGAAAACATATTGCAATTCCCTGCAGTTCATCAAAACCCACCGCAGACCACTTATGACATAGTATGACATAGTAGGGGTAGACAAGAAGCATATATCTCAAAAAGATCAACAAGTGGAAGAAAGGAAACAAAGAAATCAACATACCAAGATGACTGGGTTACTGGAGGTATAGACAAGATAGTCACAAGTAAAGAGGAGGAAAAAAGAGAGAAAGTATGCAAGGAAAACATTGGGGAGAGATTGTTTTGGTTGCCAAATCATCAAATCATCAATTCTTTGAAAGAAAGAAGTTGATTGCAGAAAGATTTTGCCATGGCAATACCCTGTATCAAAGCCTAGCCGCTAATAAGGAGCAAAGAAATAAAGTAATTTGAAGAAAAAGAATATAAAAGGTAAGCAGGAAAAAATAGGGCAAAAATGAAATGTATTTAACCCTAATCTCGCCCAAGGAACCTCACTTTACGTTCATACTTTGGCAAAATCTTAGCTTTGAGAAAAGAATCAAACGGCGAACATAGTAGTGAAGAGTAGAAGAACACAGTAAACCAACAAATGCACAATGGCAACCCTTGAGCTAATCAACATCACACACAAGCCATAACTGAAGTTCACAAAATAACCCTGGAAAGCCCTACAGGTGGATCTAGATGATGCATTCTCGAATGTGGTGATAGATGTGGTCTACATAGAGGATGTAAGGAAATACATTCATAACACTTTGTCCGAGATCAACCGCATGAAATTTGAAGAGCTAAGGGACACATTATTGGGAGATACAGGGTATATACCTAAATATGCAAACATACCGACAAAGAAACTAGATATATGGAAAGACTTCCACTACTTCACGGATGCCCACGAATGGGTAAGGATCATTTTAGGTAGAGTGCATGATGATTTTATATATCTAGAAAAACTCTATAAAATAACAAAGGAGGCCATTAGGGCAGTCACAGGGTTAAGTATTGTAGGGTCCCTACCGACAATGAAGGTTATTAGAATAGATCAAGTGAGGGAACTAATCAGAGCTACAACAGATGGGAGAAATATGCATGTGAACGACATCACAGATCTGGGGGTGAAATATGGCACCGTGGGCATTGCATACAAGGTCTATTATGCCAATCGGAAGGGTTCAGCCACAACCACTATAATTCATACGGCCTACTAGATGGTGAAGGAAGACAATAATTTTGACCTTTGTGAGGTGATGCACCAATAGCTCCTGGAGAACCTATAAAAGATTAAAGACTCAAACTATAATTTCCAATATGGTACCTTAATCATTTATCTTACATTCTTTTTTGTGAACGAGCTACCAGAGTTTAAGGGGAAGCAATGGCAACAAAATATACTAGTAGGGTTAGAGGTTAAAAGACATATAGCTCAATTTTTTTACACCAAAGCATTTAGTGCCACATATTGGGGGTTTTTAAAACGCTACAAAAAGAGATGAGAGCAAGGGGTAGAATCCCTTATGGAATAGTGAAACAACACATCAATGATATAACATTTTTGGTTGACAAGTACTTCACATACATGGAGGTAGTAGAGCCAAGAATAACATGGGTACCTCAATTACCCTATGAGATAACTACGATAGAAGCTAATGCCTATGCACAAAATCTACTCAGCAAACCTAAGGATACACGTGCAGAAAGATATGGAACTTATTCATAAGTGATAGAGAAAAAACATAAAAAATAGGCTGAGGAACACCTAGACAAAACAAAGAGAAGCCACATAAAAAGTGGGGAGTTCTAGAAAAAGGAACCACGTCATCTACAAAACTAGCCACATCAGCTCCTCTAGCTACTAAGGAAGCTCTAGCAATGAGAAGATCGGAGAGAATGTCACAGACACCATCATCTTCTACCATGTCATATGGAGGGAGAGCAACATTAGAAGTGTTGTTTGGAATGAAGAAGAACATAGAGAAGAAGGCTTCCCAACAGAAGCAACAAGCAAAGAGAAAGAAAACTCAAGAAGTGCTGGAGTTATTGAGTCAAAAGAAGAAGGGGAGGAGAAAGAATCCAAATTGAAGAATGTTACATCCCCAATCTTGACTAAGTTTAATTTTAATTTTTATGTGATAAACTAGATAAGTAATCATAGGTTAATGATTTGATGTTTATTGATTATATGGATTATGATTAATGCTTAGATTAGACATGAGATTACATGTTGTTGAGATTATTTTATCATGATGCTTTATGATTTATTGATGATACACTGATCATAGTTCGTATGACTGTGAGTGTAACCATGGAAAGATTCCACCTTCAAGAATGGAAGGAGAGTATCACCAAAGAGAAGGGGATAGATATTTTGAAAAGACCAGTTTGCCATTTGAAGTCTCAAATTATCTATTATGTGAACCTTTGCGAGTTAAAGTATGTCTCAGTTGGTTTCTATCTCGAGATTATCTCTAATTTAACCATTATCAGTTTGATGTGGGGAAAAGGTTTTCCAACATCAAACTTCATTGATTTGGTCGAGAGTTTTCTGATTTATTTCTCTGCTTTGCTCGGTAGCTGATGCTGATGTAAGAATAAGGTGGCAGAGGGGGAGAAGGTCTCGACCCACTCTCACACCTTAGCATGTGACTAATATCAACTTTCATTGAAATGGTAATGTTACCATTAAGTTGATATTTAATATTTATTTATTTGCTTAAGTAATATTATAATGATAAAGAGAATTTGTTTTATTAAGTTATTAATATCTATTTCTCTTATGTTAATTCTTCCTTGGATGCTACCTCTTTGTCCACGTAGGGAGGCACTTTCACCACAACCCACATAATGTGGAATGAGTGGGAATAACCCACTGTGGCTGCGGGGGTCATTTTGGAGACAGGGAACAGCTAGAGGGATGCATATCCCTTTCGATGAGAAATCTATGGGGAAGGTTTTGCTATCCCACGGATGTTGAGTAGAGAGGATTATTCTCTTGAGGATAGTTTTTCTTTTCTTTTGTTTTTCAGGGCAAGAGTAACAATAGGGAGAAAGAGAACATGGTCACTAGAAATAGGGAGATCGATAGTGAGAAGGGAAGAAAAACTCACCGAGGAGCTCAAAGAGATAGATAAAAGAGTCTGTAGCTAAGTGTTCCAGATATTATCGAATACTTCAATTATGATTGAAGTAGTAATAAAAATGTATCTTTATTTATTTCTTATGACTATCAACTATGTTATACAGCGGTGTCGTATGCCAACAAGGGTGGAAACCCCTATGTCATGCATGATATCTTTATTGTGTTTCAATTTATAACCTTTAACTTAGCTTTGTCTCTATTATAACCCATATGATAGTCTCCGAGAGAAAATGCTATCATTTAGTTATAGATAATATACAACACACCTCATGAGTAAGAAAGGTGGCAGTCGATGAAAACATGCTTGATTATTTTCCTTTATATATGTATATGTTCAGACTTGTAGTGTCTACATGCAAGTAGAGCCCCTACCATACCCACTATCAGAACGCCAGTAATGGTGTAGCTTGGAGATGATAGGGTTGTAAACCCATTCTTACCTCAATAGAATGATTATACCGATAGTATTAAACTTATCTTTTCTCGAGAGATAGCATAGAATGCAAATTGAATGCAGTGGCAGCCATATTTTATATACTAATAAGATAATGTTATTTCTCCAATTAGTAAACCACGAGGGTGGTCAACTGTGGACAATACCACTGGCCATGGTTTTACCTCATAGAATTCCATGTTTGGACAATCTGTGTAGGATAAAGAAGCTCTCGATGCCAAGCGTTGGTGTAGTATTTAAATAGAATTGTTGTTCTATTTCACATAAATGTCGATAACACCACTCACTTAGTGGTAGTTAAAGAAGACTTTTAAGTCAATAGAACCAAATTGTATAATATTATTCATTCAGTCTACTTTGCAAGAATTCTAGATGACACTCGAAGAATGATGATTATTATTTAGACCTTGAAATAAATAGTTTTCATTAACAATTATTTAATAGTCTCTAATTTTCAAATAAAAAGATTGTTATATTATTTTGGGGTTAGAGAAGGATAACCTCATTCTTGCAAAAACATTTGCTAAACGTATTGACTTTTGAGTAAAACAAACAAAGTCATTATCGAAGAGGATTAGATAAGAATCCTCAACCCAAATGAGTTCCTTGGCAAACTTTGGAGATTATATATGAACTACTCTTTGTGTCAATACTAGACATCAAGCTAAATATGATAATAAACTGTTGAAATAGGGAATAGAGTGATAGGTAGTCATAAATTATGTGTTGCAGATGTAACAAGAAACCTTTGGAATGAACTCAAAGAATCAGAGTTAGTATTCTAAGTCAGATGGACTAAGAATTACCTAATCCTATTTATGTTATACATATATATTCTGGACTAAGGATTGATACTTGGTCAGATTGACTAGAAAAGAAATAATGAATATACAAGTTTTGTCTAAAATCACTACAGGATGAGATAACTTCTAAGTCGAGCTAGAAGTGTGTGAACAATCGACTACGTTCATTGCAAAACGTCTATGTATATTAAATCTTTGGCCAAAGTAATGCATCCATCTTTGCATGCATTAGTCGATTCACTATGCTCCAGATGGCATAACCTTCCAGTAGTGTCATACATAGTTAGAGTAGATCTATAGTTATATGACTGTGAAGAGTTATGAAGGACACAACACTAGAGACTCAGATGGAAAACCTATTGGTTACTTATATCTATTCCCTTTGTGAAGGGTAGGGCCACTTCCATGAAGGAAGTTGTGCGGGGGACCTCCGATCTGTGGTTAGAGGAAAAGCACTCGAGTGATGCTCTCCTTCCTAAGTAGAAGACAAGATGAGACTTATGAAGACATATATTAAAACTCCAGATGTAGTATACTCTATTATATGACTTCACAGTAAAAAATTCTATGTAAAACTTATCATTATTTCCAAGAGCAAAACATTATGATTGTAAAGTGAAGGAAATCACTATTATGTTATCTTTGAGTATGTTGTAAATTTTAGTTTTGAAATTATTCAAAAAAGATATGCATTTTGGTTATTGAATATAATATTGATTATTGTTAAACAGAAACATGATTATGTTGATCATGACTATTTACTTGATGGCAGATTGATTTGATAATCTAGGTAATATGAGTTGATATGTTACATATGGTATCAAAGCTACCAAGTTCAATACATGGACCTATGAGCTCACTACATGAAATCTTCCTCAGACATTAATAGTTGCTAATGTTTGGATGTTCTTTTGCCAGAATGGTAAGAACAAGAATGACACCAAGGAAGAAGGTAATGAGAAATAGACATTACCTAAGGCTATGAGGGAGTGAGCCTCAAGAATGAAAACCCTTGGCCAAACTGGTTACTTGAAAGGCACATGGTTATCTGATGATGAAACCTTCACTGATGATATTAAATGCATCAAGAAAGAGAAGGACAAAGTAGTTAGGGCTATTGTTCCTATATCTAAAAATGAATCAGTGAAACCCTCTGTACCTAAGGACTTTCCATTGGGGAGTGATCCCAATGCACCTATTGCTACTTGAGAGGTCATGGATGAGTACCTACGAGTACATCCACCTCCTAGGTCTAATTTGATGAACCTCAATGACGAGGATAAAGTCAGGAAGATATCCCAATCTAAAAGTGACTTGCAGTTGCAAGATGTGAAAAATTGTAACAAATGATGGATTTTATGTTGTCCATTGAAACTATAATGCAAAATTTGAGATTTTGGCAAAATTTTCCTTTCTTATTAAGATTGCATAAATGAGAATGGATTTATGTTTATGAATGGATTCAATGGTATGAAAGACTAATTGAATGATTAAACTACAAACTTTAGGAGAAGTAGATTGTAGAATGGTTCAGATAGGAACCAACATTAGGGATAGCTAAGAGGAAGGGCAACCTTCAGGCCACTTCGATCCAAAACTTGACTAGATCCTTGCTATGCTCCATGAGATGAGGGCGAGAATTGGAACTCTAGAGTAGGAGGTCAAGGGTCAACATGGACCCAGGTAGGAAGCCTTCCATGGGTGTGATGACGAGGAACGTCATGAAAACACCACCCAAAGTGGACGTGGAGAGAATAACCCCATAATAAGACAAAATGATGATAAAATAAGCCATTTGGCTCTAGAATTATCAAGAGATGTGAAAAAGGTTACACCTCCCAAGTTTGATGGGATTGTAAGTAGGTATGTCGTGGAGGCATGGCTTACAGAAATGGAAAAATACTTTGAAATAAGAATCTATTTTGAAATCACCAAAGCGGTATGGGGAGCATACCAATTGGTAGGTGAAGCATCCACCTAGTGGATGAACAAGAAAATGGAGTTAAAATTGAACTCCACGAGTCTAACCTGGGAAAGGTTTGTGGAACTTTTCAGGCAAAGATGGTTGCCTCAGTTGTATTTTGACTATAAGCTTATAGATTTTCAAAATCTAACACAGGGTGACTCATCTGTGAATGAGTACTGGGAAAAGTTCACTCGCCTCCTGATATATGTTCCCCAATATTAATAGGATGAGAGGTTTCACATCTGAAATTTTATCATGGGATTGAATGCCCAAATTGGAGGTGAAGTTGATGTGCATGGTCCTACTTCAATAGACCAAGTTTATGAGAAAGCTATTAAACAAGAACAAAAATTGAAATCCATGTCTGCATACCGAGAAAGGAACCATAAAAATTTTAATTGGTCCCAATCCTCCCAGTCATTTAAGAAAAAGGGAAAAAAGTAGGATTTCACTAATAAAGGTGATAAGGGATTCAAGGATAATCAGAATGAATCCAAGGGTGAAAAAAAGGTAATAACAACTCTAAGAAAAACAGAGACAATTCTAGAAAGCCTTATGAAAGGCGAGGACCCGTGGGGGTGTTATTCATGTGGCAAGTGATCATTATGCCAATCAGTGTCCCAATAAGACACAAGGAACCTAGCCACAAGGAAATTCTTTACCCTCACAACAGGCAACTTTTCAACAACAGATACATGCAGCCCTGGACAATAGGCAAGCTAAATATCAAATCACTCCAATTGAAACCACAAGTATTTTATTTGGTTTTCCAATTTTAGTTTTGATATATACTGGTACTACAACATGTTTCATTTCTCTAAAAGTTTTAAATAAGATTTCTAGAAAAGTTGGATAGTGATACATGGCAAATACTTGGTCAGTTGAATATGCTAATTAAATTAGAGCTCAGGTAGAACAATGTTTGTTTGAGGCTAAGGTTGAACTTCTGAGTTTCTCCACTGAAGTGAACCTTTATGTAGCCCCATTAGGCTTGTATGATGTCATCCTTGGGATAAACTAGTTATGGAGACATAGGGCTAAAGTGGATTGTTTTACTAAAACAATAGAATGCTTAGATGACTTCGGGAATAAAGTTTCTGCAAGGAAACCCTAGAGAGGTTAAATTGAGGCAAATATTTGCCCTACATATGAAAAGAGCCTAGAGAAAAGGATGTCAACTTTTTGCCATTAAAATGGAGAAAATAAATAATCACAAGGAATCTACTTTCCAAGATGATTTGATGTTTTATGAATCTTAGAAAATCCAAGGAGTTGAACAAAGAGAATCCATAGATTATGAGAGATCAGATATGGATAGATACCCCTTTCTTTGAGATTTTGAGCATGTATTCCCAATTGAACTATCATGATTACCTCCCAAAAGAGCTTTTAATTTCTCAATAGATATAATTTCAAGATCAGATCCTATATCTAAAGCTCCTTATAGAATGACCACAACAGAGTTAATGGAGCTAAAGGCTCAGCTGTAGAAATTGCTTGATAAAGGCTTGATAAGACCTAGTGTTTCACCCTAGGGAGCACCAGTAATTTTTGTTAAAAAGAAGGATGGTACTTTGTGAATATGCAATATAGATTATCGTATGCTAAATAAGGCAACAATAAAGAACAAGTATCCATTTCCCTACATTGACAATCTCTTTGATCAAATGCGAGGGGCAACTGTGTTTACAAAGATTGATCTTCGATCAAGATACCATCAATTGAGGCTAAAAGATGAGGATATTCACAAGACAACTTTTAGAACAAGGTATGGGCACTATGAGTTCACTTTCCTACCCTTTGGGTTAACAAATGCACCTATAGCATTTATGAATTTAATGAACAATGTGTTTAGAGACTGCTTGGACAAATTTGTCCTTGTTTTCATTGATGATATTTTGATTTACTCTAAGAATGAGGAGGAACACCTTCAACATTTAAAGATTGTTCTTCAGAGGTTAAGAGAGCGTAAACTATATGGTAAGCTCTCAAAATGTACTTTCTTTCAAAAGGAGGTGCAATATTTGGGTCATAAAATTTCAACTAGGGAATAGTTTTGGACCCAGCCAAGATTAGAGCCATTTTGGAATGGCCAACACCAAGAAATGTGCATGAGGTCTGAAGTTTTATGGGCCTAGCAAGTTATTACAAAAAAATTATGGCTATTTTTTTCAAAGATTGCTTATCATATTACTTCTTTATAAAGAAAGGGCAAAAGATTTGATTGGTCAGAAAAATGCTAGGAGGCATTCGACCAACTAAAAGAAAGATTGACTACCACACCTATTTTGAAGGTACCTAACCTGGATAGTCATTTTGTAGTCATTACCAACACCTCAAGGGAAGGTTTAGGTGGTGTACTTGTCTAGGATGGGCAAGTTATTGCTTATGAGTCCAGAAAACTAAAAAAATATGAATTGAATTATGCTCCTCATGATCTAGAATTGGCATCACTAGTTCATGCACTACAAATGTGGGGACACTATTTACTTGGAAAGCCTTTTGAACTAAAAATAGACCATCAAGGACTCAAATATCTATTTACTCAACCACATCTGAATGCTCTCTAGAGAAGGTGGTTAGAGCTAATATCATATTATCATTTTGAGATTAAATACATCCAGGACAAGGAAAACAGAGTGGCAGATGCCTTAAGTAGGAGAAGACATAACTCCTCAATGATCTCCATACATTGTAATTTTAGGAATCAGGTGTTACAAAAGTCTAAGGGAGATGAATACTATGAATAGGTAAAACAAGATCTCATGGATAATCCTCATGATGCTAGGTATGATGGGTTTTATGTTGAACCAAATGGACTACTAAGGTTTAAAGGAAGGATGTATGTTCTGAACTCCGAGGAGTTAAGGAATATCATGTGTGTTGGCAAACAGATTTGTCCTTATTCTGAAAATAATTTATTCTAACTCTATACCCCTCTTTTGAAGAACAAATGAGTTAAGCAACAAATGGGTGAACCTTTTAAATTAGTTCCCCTCTGAATTTAGGTACAGCTCCCTTTAAGATTTTTAATGAATTTAACTTATTCAACTATCCACATGCATTTTTAACCAGAAAATGCTTAAGGCAGACTAACATTCATACATAACCATGCTATGAATGCGATAGATTTATACAGTATTAACTAGCAATAGAATGCACAGATCCTTTTTTTGATACATTCAAATATATGAATACATTCACACGAACTTGCTGAATCTATAAATAATAAAACACATATGACGAGTTGTCCAAATAAAGAACAATTACCAGATGAAAGGAGATTTCACACAAAAAATCTAATTCCACACATTCAGACGCACAGATCCAAATAAGTAGTAAATGTTTCTTCTTCTCATTCACAGATGAAAATTACTCAGACAATCATCACATAATGTAAAACTATGAACCATTTAACCAAAAATTTCTTTCTTCTTTTCTTTCCTAAACTACCCCCTCTTTCCAAATTTTAAAAACCTATAAATATGAAAGTTTTAATCATGTCCTTGAGTAAATTAAACCCAGAGTTAACATAACTCTAACCCGTACGGGATTTAGTTTTAAACAACTGATTTTAAAGAAACAAGTTTTACTGAAAATAACATGACAGAGGAATTGAAATAAAGGAAACAAGCCAATGAGGTCATGACTGGGACAACAGGTTTGTATCCTCAGTTTTGTTATCAGTGGCTTGGGCAGCACGTTGGGTCTTCCATTCCTGGAAAGCAGCAACGAACTCCTGAATCTTTGGGAAGTTAGGAATTCCTATATGCTTCATTCGTGACTTCCAAACCTCCTTTTCCCTTCGCATTTTACCAAATTTTTCTTTGTGTTCTGGAAGTGCATCGATGCAGAGGTAAAGTAGTGATTCAACTTTGGAAATCCTGGAGAAGTCCTCAATTAAAATATTGTCATTTTCTCTTACGAAGCTGATCTTATCTTTGAAAGATTGGACCACTGCATCGACATCTTCCACTGGTTTTCCATCATCTTTAATGTATTTAATATCAATACATTGCAAATCATGTTACAACGATTGAGTGAATTCTATTATTTCCTTAATTAACTTTGAAAGTTCAAAACGACCTTGCCGGGATACGGAGTTCCTCCACTCAATATTCTTTTTGTTCACATATAACAAATCCTCGTCCAAACCAGTCATGCTTTTCTCTGTCAAAAACTTAGCCAGCCCATATTTTTGAACTTCATCTATTTGGTTTATCACATTCATCCACTTACCTTCGTCTTTCATCCAGACAGCAACCTGTGCTTTAAGATCCTCGATTGTGGTAGCAGTCAGATCGTATATGCTTTTGAGCTCATGAATGTATTCAGTCCCTTTTTGTTCAATGTTATTTAACCAACTGTCAAATGTTTTTGTCACCATTTTGCTTCTATGAACCTGATCTAACATCCTTTGGTTGACAGGTGATTTTGGGTCAAAAGACAGGGGAAGCTGTGAGATCGGCTATGGGTTAGGATTGTTGATAGCCTCAATGTACTCTGCCATTGAGCGCAGAGTTTGTTTCAACTCCCTCTTGTCCTTTTCATCTTTCATTGTTCGACTGACCATCCTCTTAGTAGAAGCTTCAAGGTGGTGGACATCTGCAGCTCTGGAGGCAGCACCGAGATCCACTCTCTCCACAGTGAAATCGTGCACTGTTGGATTATGCACCTCTTCTTCAGTCACTGGCTTAGCAATTTTAGCACTCCAATTACCAGTGTTTGGGTCAATATCTATTCTGGATGTCGTCTTGAGTCTCTTGGACTTGGGGGTTTTCCCCAGACATTTACTTACCATGTCCTCTAAAGGGAAAACAAAAGGAATCACTTTTTTCTTATCAGAAATAGAACTCTCTAACCATTTTGGTGCAGGGGCTGAGATTGTCTTCTCAGGGTTCACTGCATCAGAGGACACATTTGAAATCATTAATATTTCAGGGTTCTCTAGAGCGGCCTCTGACTGTAACCCGGTGTCAACCTTCTCTATTCTGTGTGAGCTTAGTTCCTTGTCACCCATAGGTCCTTCTGAATCTTCTTCTGAATTTAAATCAACAATTATTGTTTTAGATACCTATTTCTTTCTTTTTCCTTTGGTCCTTAACCTGGTAACACGAGATGGCAGAATATCAGTGAGTACTCTTCTGGATCTCTTAGTGACAGGGCTTCTCTCAGTTGATGGCTTGGAAGCACCTGCACCACAGATAGCAAGAGGTTGATTAGAAGAGTCTATGGGAAGCGGTGATCCAACCATTGAAGAGAATTGTTGAGTATTTTTATCCTGCAGCCCTTCCTGTCTCTTTTCTCTCAACCATTTCTCAGTTCTTCTTATTACTGGAAGAGTTTTAACTTCAATTATGTCTTCTTCCTTTTTGCTCCAGTCCACCTCTGGAATGGGTAAGTGTTCTACTTTTTCAAATTGTGGGTCAACCAATTGTCCCCCATCATCAGAAATACCAGAAATATCCATGTTTAAATTGAGTGTAATTATTTGCCCCAAAGAAAATTTACACCACAGCCTTCTTCTGACCTCAAATTCATCTAGACAGTCTTCCCAGTAATCCTCCAGTTTAGGAAGGTGTGAATGTACTGTTCCAGAATCTAGGTTCTCTCTAACAAATCTTTTACTGTCAAATCGAGACCTGGCAGTGAAGGACTGAAAATTGAACCTTTTGAGGTTCACCTCCAAATTCAAGGCATTAGATTTTGAATGGCATGAATAATGCTCAAGTTCAATAGGAAAAGAAATACCACAACCCCTTTTTGATGGAAATTTCTTATCAACATGTGCCAGTTGCCTACATACCTCCATCAGCACGAAACGATCAAACACATATCTAGGTAACTTCACAGGTTCACCATCAAATCCTCCAACTCTGATGTAAGTGAACTCAGAAAATTGGATGAAGAAGCTGCCATAGATACTGATCAGTTGCATTGCTTCACTGGACATTCTCTTACCCAGGTTCCCTGCCAATTCATAAGTCATCTTCCCAGTGAAGACATCATTAACCCTTTTGTAATTTTCATAGCAATTCTTTCTTTGCAACTGTGAATAATATTCATAAATTTTACTATTCTCAGCTATGGGTGCTTGGGGTAGGTCAAACCAATCTCTTGTAGATACTAGACAATAGAACAGGTACGAAGACATATAGAAATCTCTGTTGCCCAGACAATTGCTCAAACCCTGATATAGACAGTCAGCCACTATTTCAGCCCAATCTAAATATTAATCCTCTTGAAGGATGACTTGTATGAAAAAGTACATCCAGTCCTCCCAATAATAGGCATGTTGACTGCCTTTCAATCTGTGTAACAATACCACAATATCCCTTACCTCTTTTATCAAATGATCTCTGGTAAGTGGTTTGGGCAACCTTGAACCGCCCTTCTAAAATTTTAGCAACCAATTCCTTGCTATTACACTTTTGTAAGTTGATCTCTTTTCTGAGAAATACCCATTGGAGGCAGTAATGTCAAGGCTGGAATATGCCTCCTTAGGTGGTATCTTCATCACAGACATGAGGGTTTGTCTGTTAACATAAAATAACACATCCCCGTTTGCATTTCTGACACACCTGTCCTGGGGATCGTATCTATTCATACATTCTTGAACCAACTCTGGGCACAGTATAGCCTGAGGAAAAGCTGCAGCTTCAACTAGACCGCTGTCTACAATTTTCTTCATTGTAGGGGTTTGAACAGGGTTTCTAGCTCTTTCTTTAAATTCCTCTAAATCATATTGAACCAATGCAGTATCTCCAAATTCTGAGTGAGAATAAGTAAGGCCAGGGCCATGTTCATCCCCCAAACACGTAGATTTCAAAGACATATTTGGACGATTATAATGAAACACTTCAAATTTTGAAAACAACAGAAATTCCAGTGATTCCTCTTTCCAGCATAAGAACTAGGAATAGCATAGGGGAAACAGAACTCACCTTCAGGATATCTGAATTCACTACGAAAACTTGAACAAAAAGAGCCTTGCACTTCCAGTGCTATCCTTCTCCGCGTTGCACAGTATGTTTACTTGCTAAACTTGGCTTGTTCTTGGTTAATAATGGCACTTACCAGAATGAATAATTATTGCTCGGAACAAAACGTGCCAAAAATATTTGAAAAGATGTGAACTCTGATTTCTTCATTAATAGCAAGTAGTATTCATGCGCCATCATGAAGTATAATGATTATCCGTAGTCTCCGCTAAATTAGAGCTCTCGGTCTCATAATGAGTTTTTGATATAATTTCCTCCAACTTTGCCGCTAAGTTTGACTTAGAAAGTCACGGGAACAAATGGGACCAAACTCACCAAATCTTTGAACTATTGAACCATTGAACCTTTAGGATGTGGTTCAATACGATGGTTCAATATGGTGGTTCAAACATGCCAATCGGACCATATAGATAAGCAAAGGATTGACTTACGGAAACAGGAACTTAACTCATGAACCGTTGAACTTGTAAAGATATGGTTCAATACGAAGGTTCAAAGACGCAAGGGTTATGTAGACTAACAAAATGTTACGCGGCTTCGGTAAAAGGCTTTCAACAATGAAACAATGAATGTCGAACCTTGAACCATTGAACCCCGCTATAGAGTACGAGCGGAAGGTTCAACGATACAATAATTACGCAAGGTAACTATGTGACCCGACTTATAAGAAGACAGTGAATGTTGAACCTTAAGAATGTTGAACCATTGAACCTTGAACCCGCTATAGAGTACGAGCAGAAGGTTCAAGTTCAACCCGAAAGTTCAAAGACGCAAAAGACATACAAAATGACAGCTTGCTTTATGAGACGCTTTAGACATGTTGAACCATTTGAACTTTGAACTTTGAGAATGGTTCGGGTTCAAAGGGTTCAAACTTTAAGTAACCTTGTCTATAAAGACAATAAGCGGATAAAAATTAAAGAACCAAGAGCCGATTTACAAAACAAAGGCATGACCAAAAATATAACACGGTAAACCGACTCTTGCTCAGGAAAAAATTACCAATGAATGAATAAATAAGGGCAACTCAAAAGGTAACAATGTGGAAGGAGGTTCATTCTGTACCTTATTCAGGACATCTTGGAGTGACAAAATTGCTAGTTGATGTGAAGCCTTTATATTTCTGGAAGGGAATGAAGAGGGATGTTGCAAGGTTTGTAGTTGGATGTCTAGAATGCCAGAGGGTGAAGGTAGAACACCATCACCTGATAGGACCTTTATCCTTCATGATATTCTAGAATGGAAATGGCAAATCATTAGCATGGATTTTGTGCAAGGATTTCCTATGTCTAGGAATAGACACAATTCTATTCTGGTTGTGGTGGAAGACTCACCAAGGTGGCACATTTTATACCCAGGAATTTGACTGATGGGGCACCAATCATAGCCTGCAAATTTGTGCAAGAAGTATTCAGATTGCACGGTATCCCTAAGAAGATTATCTTATATAGGGATGCCCGTATGACATCAAGGTTTTGGCAAACCTTATTCTCTTCACTTGGAACTTAGTTAAACATAAGCTATGCTTATCATCCCAAGATGGATGGCCAAAATGAAAGAGTAAACCAAGCGTTGGAAGATCTACTGAGAATGTATTACATGGATCAACAATACAAATGGGAGGATTATCTTCCTCATGTGGAATTTGCTTATAATAATTCCTATCATTACGCTATCAAGATGGCTCCATTTGAAGCATTATATGGAAGAAAGTGCTAAACTCCTATAAGTTGGGATAAGCTAGAAGATGGGATTAGCCTTGGTCCAGAAATGCTATTAGAAATGGAAAAGCAAGTCCATTTGATTAAGAGAAGGCTAGCAGAAGTGAATGATAGGAAGAAAAGCTATATGGATGCTAAACTCATCGCAAGACATTTCTTAGTGGGAGAAAAAGTCCTCTTAAGAGTCAAACCACAAAAGAGTTCTATTAAGTTTGGAAAGACATCCAAACTAGCTCCTAGGTATGTGTGTCCCTTCGAAGTTCTCAAATAGGTCAACCCAGTCACATATAGGATTGCTCTACCACTAGCTCTTGCCATGATGCATAATGTTTTCCATGTTTCATATTTGAAAAAGTATATTGCAAGAGATAATCATATCCTATTCTTGATTGGAATGCCATACAGGTGAAGGATCCAAGGGTGGTAATGGTTGAGCCCATTAAGGTGCTCAAAATACGTAAGCTAGTAAAGAGATTACTCAATACAAGGTCCAGTGGGACCAGTATGTAGAAGAGAATGCCACCTGGGAGAATTATGATGATATTTATCAAAGATTCCCTCATCTCTTTTAAAACTTTTCATTATGACGAAAAAAACACTTTTTCATGTTGTTCTAATATTTGGAAACATTAAATCATCGAGTGATTCTTATGGGGGGAGATATGTTACATCCCCAATCTTGACTAAGTTTAATTTTACTTTTTATGTTATAAACTGGATAAGTAATCATAGGTTAATGATTTGATGTTTTTGGCAAATTTCAAGATAAATAATTGATTATATGGATTATGATTAATGCTTAGATTAGACATGAGATTACATGTTGTTGAGATTGTTTTATCATGATGCTTTATGATTTATTGATGATACATTGATCATAGTTTGTACGACTGTGAGTGTAACTAGGGAAAGAATCCACCTTCAAGAATGGAAGGAGAGTATCACCAAAGAGAAGGGGATAGATATTTTGAAAAGACTGATTTGCCATTTGAAGTCTGAAATTGACCATTATGTGAACCTTTGCAAGTTAAGGTATGTGTCAGTTGGTTTCTATCTCAAGATTAGCTCTAATTCGACCATTATCGATTTGACGTCGGGAAAACGGTTTCCAATGTCAAACTTCGTTGATTTGGTCGAGAGAGTGTTTCGATTTATTTCTTTGCTTTGCTCAGTAGTTGATGCTGATGTAAGCATAAGGTGGAAAAGGGGGAGAAGGCCTCGACCCACTCTCACACTGTAGTAGGTGACTAATATCAACTTTCATTGAAATGGTAATGTTACCATTAAGTTGATATTTAATATTTATTTATTTGCTTAAATAATATTATAATGATAAAGAGAATTTGTTTTATAAGATATTAATATCTATTTCTCGTGTTAAGTCTTCCTTGGATGCTACCTCTACATCCACGTAGGGAGGCACTTTCACAACAACCCATGTAATGTGGAATGAGTGGGAATAACCCACTGTGGCCACGGGGGTCGTTTTGGAGACAAGGAACGGTTGGAGGGATGCATGTCCCTTTCGATGTGAAATCTGTGGGGAAGGTCTTGCTATCTCACATATGTTGAGTAGAGAGGATTATTCTCTCGAGGATAGTTTTTATTTTCTTTTGTTTTTGGGGCAGGAATGACGATAGGGAGAAAGAGTATACAGTTATTGGAAAGAGGGAGACCAACAGTGAGAAGGGAAGAAAAACTCACCAAGGAGCTCAAAGAGACATATAAAAGAGTCTGTAGCTGAGTGTTTCAGGTATTATCGACTACTTCAACTATGATTGAAGTAGTAATAAAAACATATCTTTATTTATTTCTTATGACTGTCAATTGTGTTATATAGTGGTGTCATATGTTGGCAAGGGTTGAAACCCTTATGTCAGTTTAGGATATCTTTATTGTGTTTCAATTTATAACTGTTAACGTAGCTTTGTCTCTGTTATAACCCATATGATAGTCTCCAAGAGCAAATGCTATTGTTTAGTTATAGATAATCTATGGCACACCTCGTGAGTAAGAAAGGTAGTAGGCAATGAAAACATGCTTGATTATTTTCCTTTATATATGTATATTTTCAGACTTGCAACATCTAGGTGCAAGTAGAGCCATGTCGTACCCATTGTTAGAATGATAGTAATGGCGTAGCTTGAAGATGATAGGGTTGTAAACCCATTCTTACCTCAATAGAATGATTATACTGATAATATTAAACTTATCTTTTCTCGAGAGATAACATAGACTACCCATTGAATGCAGAACAATACCACTAGCCATGGTTTTATCTTGTAGAATTCCATGTTTGGACAGTTTGTGTAGGATAAAGAAGCTCTCGATGCCAAGAGTTGGTGCAATATTTAAACAAATTTGTTGTTCTATTTCACATATATGTCGATAACACCACTAACTTAGTGGTAGTTAAAGAAGACTTTTAAGTCAATAGAACATAATTGTACAATATTATTCATTTGGTCTACTTCGCAAGAATTCTAGATGACCCTCAAAGAATGAAGATGATTCTTTAGACCTTGAAATAAATAGTTTTTATCAACAATTATTTAATAGTCTCTTATTTTCAAATAACAAGATTGTTATATTATTTTGGGGTTAGAGAAGGATAACCTCATTATTACAAAAATGTTTGGTAAATGTAAGACTCTTTTTTTATTAACTTTTGAGTAAAACAAACAAAGTCATTATTGAAGAGGATTAGATAAAAATCCTCAACCCAAATGAGTTCCTTGGTGAACTTTGGAGGTTCTATACAAACTACTCTTTGTGCCGATACTGGACATCAAACTAAATATGATTATAAACCATTGAAATAGGGAATAGAGTGACATGTAGTCACAAATTACGTGTTGCAGATGCAACAAGAAACCTTTGGAATGAACTCCAGGAATCAGAGTTAGTAATCTAAGTCAGATGGACTAAGAATTACCTTATCCTATTTACGTTATACATATATATATCTTGGACTAAAAATTGATACCTGGTCAAATTGACTAGAAAAGAAATAATGAACAAACAAGTTTTATCTAAAATCACTGCAGGATGAGATAAATTCTAAGTCAAGTTAGAAGTGTGTGAACAATCGACTATGTTCATTGTGAAATGTCTATGTATATTAAATCTTTGGCCAAAGTAATGCATCCATCTTTGCATGCATTAGTCAGTTCACTGTGCTCCAGATGACATAACCTTCCAGTAGTGTCATACATAGTTAGAGTGGATCTATAGTTGTATGACCGTGAAGAGTTATGAAGGACACAACACTAGAGACTCAAATGGCAAACCTATTGGTTCCTTATATCTATTCCCTTCGTGAAGGGTAGGGCCACTTCCAGGAAGGAAGTTTGTAATGTGTCGTACCTGTTGGTTCTTTTTAAAGATCTTAATAGTGTTATTTTATTTTTTTAATGTGTTCTTTTTGACTAGATAGAAGATGCAGAAGGGGTTTCAGTTTTCTTGAGATGTGTTTGCCAGAACAATACAATATGGAGCATATATTGAAAACCCAAAAAAGATACAATAGATATAAGCAAAATATTAAATACCCAAATCATAAAATCATTGAATATGAATTACTATTACATACCCATATGGAAATTTACAACTTCATACATGTGTTGAAACTGGACCAGCAACTGGGTAGCATAGACTTCACTCAAATCTCAATATATTGAAAGTATTTGGCATTCAGAAGAATACAATGCATAAAGAGCCCCTAGACACCACCAATAAGAGGAATACAATAGTTATTCACAATAGAGATTGAGTCCCAAGGACCCCATGATTCCCAGGTAAGATGTATGGCCTAGCATGAAGGTGCACAACACATAAATCACCAAAACTCAAGTCTGCAATCAGCTGTAATTTACTGCACACAAATTCTGCCTCTACACATCCAGGTTGAAGGCTAAAGCAGCCCACAAATACAAGAGAATCCCTTTGAGGATGTACGACCAAGCCACAAGGAAGTACGGCTAGCCAAGGAGGTATTTTACAGCTCCAAACTCGCTCTAAACTTTCCTCAAACTCACAATATATTCAGTCATGCAAGCTACATAAGAACTCCATTGAATCTATAAGAAAATAACATACAGTTCTTCAAACCATCACCACATGAATCACAATGAAGCACAACTATGAATACTGGATGCATCCACCTCAAAAGCACCTTTGGATGGTATTGCACATCTATAAAATGCTGTTACTTAGGGAGGTTTTCGTCTCCAAGAGCCACCAAGGTTGAAATCCCATCAAACCCTCAAGAAACCCTAGCAGAGCCAAAAGCAACAATTTCACAATATTCAAGCATAAGCATAAATGAGGCATTTTCCTCTTTTATAATTCTCCAAGAGGGGTCGATGCACTTTGGAGGGAAATATTTCTTTTAATTTCACTTTTAATATTTCCCAAGGTGAGCGCTCCATAAAATAACTTAAGTGACTTTTAAATATTTTATTTTTCATCACTTAACCATTAAATCCCAAAGTCTAATATATAAATAATAATATTAATTTATGGACTTTAAAATGGAAGCCCAAATGAACTCAGAATTCAGTGATCTATAGACTGTTGGAAAGGTCTCGCCAAGATGCTTCATCTCCAACACTGAAAATCCTGAAACAGACTGAAACCCTAATTTGCCAAAAATAGCAAGTCTAGGTCCAAGTCATCAAAACCACCTCAGAAAATACCATTGAAGATCATACAAAACCCAAGCCAACATCCACTTAAAAATTGACCAACCCATCCAAAATACTGCCAACAATGGTTCCCTAACCAGGATGGTTAGTCTATGGGAACTCAATAATAGACTAACTCCTCAACTATCTGTCTAGGCTAAAAAAGGGACATTATAGTCCTCCCTTCCCAGAGATTGCTTGCCCTCAAGCAATTTGTACCTACATGCCAAGGTTAAACACCAGGATCCCAAATCATTCTATAGACTATCCAACAACATATCCTTTGCATCCACTGGGTAGAAATAAATCCATTCTCAGCATCCCTGTAAACAACTACCTAATGTAGAGGAATCTACCAAACATAGGAATCCTTGGATCCCAAAGCCAAAATGGAAGTCTGCCAAACACATCACCTGTTGACTTCCATTGCACTAGTCTAATATATTCTTTACCATGTAGGGAGTGGTGAAGCAACCCAATGGGACCCATCTGAACTATAGTGCCAATCCTATCACCACATGGATCCCAATACAATTGAAACTTACATCCATTAGTGAAGAGGAGGTAAGAATATCCAGTCATGTCTGCACCATAACATCCCCTTTCTTCCTTTGTAAATCTCCTATGGATGTGCTGTCTATCCCTCATGGGTGCTATAAGATATGTAACTTCTCCTAAATTGAGGGAATGATTAAACTCTCCTCCATCACCACTGTAAAGACTAAACATGCCATCATGCCTACTGAGAATACAACCTCTCTGAAGCCATCTCTCCAATGGAATTTTTTGAGACAAAGAAGTTGCAAACTCTATCTGGTACATATCAATATGATGGTAATCTGATCTCTGATCTTGCAAATAATCTTTTGAATATATCTGAGTTAGACACCTGCAATCTCTAGTTCCATCTTCTATAGATGGCAACCCTTTATCCCACAATGGATGGTATAAATCTTGAGCCAATCCACACTTATGCATCATTAGGGCATTTGTGTGTGGACTAAAGGAGAAATGATGAGCACTCCTCACTATGTAGTTAAGATAAAAAGCACCTGCCTATGTCAATGGTTGACCATCATAGTCATGGGGGACACACTCCTCATCGCTCTCATCACTCGAATCAGATGATGGCTCCTGTCTCTGATCCTGAATAGCTAACTGGGTAGATACTCTAACAACCTTCTCTGTGTACCCAATAACATACTCCCTATTATGAAACAATTGGAGATATTCTGATTTAATCTCCTCTAAAGCACTCCTAATGAATCACAAATCATGAATGTGAGTACCATCCGATGAGCCCATACCATCTCTCCTCAAACTTTGTTGTCCAAAGAAGGTACTCAACATAATTATGAGTGCAATCAAAATGAGATAAGGTTGAATCAACCTTCTCTCCTATAACCTTCAGCTAATCTCTCCATCTCTGTGGCTCAATAAATTATCAATTAAAATTAGCTGCATGGGATGTAATCTCTGATTTGCTTCTAGGAGAGGGAAACAAATCAACATGAGAACCAATCTCCCAATTAGATGAAACTATGCATACCTCTTGTGAAGAAGATGAAGCAGCGTAGTGATCTATCACACAACTCTATGGAAAATCCACTACTTCACCACAAGAGCTATCAAATCTGCTCTACATCACCTGAAATGAGACTATCCTCAAGAACACCTAGTGCAACATATCGTTCCCTGCTAAAACTCATTCAATTCACTCATCCCATCTATGTCACCTGCACCGGTAAATGAAATGGATGTTGCCACATCCTCCACATACTCATTACCACAATCTGTGGATGTATGCTCATCACCAAACACTACCATAGATATCTGAATTGTATCTGTAGGTGATGAGGACTGTGCCAAGCTCAACTCCACGGTAAGCTCATCTATCTATAAATTTGACTCTTGAAGGGTTGTTTGAGCACTCTTCAAGGAGTTCGTGGTGACCTCAAGCTCATAGGTGAGCTCATCAACTTCCTTTTCCTTTCCCCTTAGAGGATCATAATAGATACCATTGAGCATGAGAAGATGATCTCTATCTGATAATAGCTATAGGTAATTATTCTTCATCATCCCAACTGCATCTCTAAGTGCTTGAAACTCAACAAGGGAAAGTCCACTATCAAGGTGCTCATATATACTTGGAGTCCAACAACAGTGTGCCACCAATTGCTAAACAACATCAAAGTGTTCTAAGGCTGAAGCAATCATGCATTCGTTCACCTTCAATTGCTCTGCCAAATGATGAGACCCCTGTGACAAATCATCTCCACACAAATTTTCTAATTTGTAATCTACACTATGGTAAGAGGTTGAATCATCAACACTCACTGTTTGATAAGCATCATCATGCATGCCATCAACTCTGCACACTTCCTCAACAAAGGTATTGTTGTTATGTACCTCACGGAATGACGCCAATGACATAATAGAAGCAGCTGATTGGACATAATCATTGCACATTGCTTCCTCCAAAGTAGATGCATGTTCATCCAAAGAGTTATCTTGGGACCCATCACCAACAAGTAAATTTTCTGATTTGTTCACATCTTCTAAGGTCTGATTTACAAAATCAAACTTGTTGTGGCTTGAATCCGCATCACATAATTCATTTTTAGCACCAAAATCTTGAGTGTAAACATTAGGGAACTCCACACATCCATCATCCTCACATGGAATGCCTACTATCTCATTTGTAGGCTCGACATTATAACTACTATCATAAAACATAAAATCAAAAACTACATCATACTTATTTGCAGCATCCTCAAAGAACTCAACCAAAACTTCATCCTTTGTTGGCTATCCATTGCCAAGTGCTAGTTCAAGAGGTGTCTTCAAAGGAAAATTAAGTGTATCATGTGTTGTAATTTCTGTTGTAGTCTTCCCCAAATCAGCTAGCTCCTCTAAATGATGAGGCTCATACGACCCACTGTCTTTATGCAACCTACCCTAATCATGCCTCCACAAGTCAACTTCCTCATGGTCACCTCCTCCATCAAAGTAGTAGGTAGAGTCTTCTACCTCATGATCTCCCTCTATGGCTAGCCTAGAACATGCATGCACCGCTATGACCTCTTTATTTTGTAATGACAAATCAAGATTAACTAATCCACTTGAATCACTTCCTGTTGACATTTTTGAATTGTCCTTATGACCACCATTTGATTCGATGCCAATATGATGCAAAGGTAATTTTACAATGCTAGGACCATCCAAAGAACCCATACCTTGATTCGACCTTGTAGGTTTGGCAACCTCCATGATAGCATGTTCTTCCTTTGTGTGACCATTATGAAGCCTTAGATATCTATCCTTTGTAATGTGTGATACTTCTTTATCCAAACCCTTACAATGGATTGTAGGATGCAAATTATCCACAAGTATACCTTCCTCCTTCATGGCACCATCTTCTTTAATCTTATCTTCATAGGGCTGAAGTGCATAGTTGGTTTTGTCTCCCTTATTCATGGACTGATTTATGTTCTTCTTGTGATAATTTGTAGGTTGCAAAACTTCTTCCTTTCCTACCTTTTCTTCCACGGGCACTTCAGTTTTGTAACCTTCTTTGAATTTTTCAGCTTTTTGTTCTGTCATCATTATCCCTGAATCTATACCTATCTCCATTGTTCCTGTCTCCGTGGTCTATGTCATTGTTGTTGTTGTTATTGATACCAAGATTCTTGAGGCAATAATTAGTCGTCATCTGTATCACTTGATTAATATTTTGATGCATTTGATTAACAATTTGTCGCATCTCTCTCTGTCTCCTACACCAATTATTTAGCATCTCTTGGATACTGAGGTCTTCCCGGTCTTTAATATCACCCATTTCCTCAACCTGCACCTCAACCTCACATGAAAAAGGATCTATCTGTGGTACCTCAAGTTCTGGTTGTGACCTGTTTCTTCTTAGATTATAATGGTGAGTAAAAGGCTGCATGTCTCAGTTCATCTTCTACATGTCATGTTTAACCTCACAGGATGACAGGATACACGGCTTTGATACCACTGTAATGTGTCATACCTATTGGTTCTTTTTAAAGATCTTAATAGTGTTATTTTTTTTAATGTGTTCTTTCAGACTAGATAGAAGATGGAGAAGGGGTTTTAGTTTTCTTGAGACGTGTTTGCCGAAACAGTACATTATGGAGCATATATTGAAAACCCACAAAAGATATAATAGATATGAGCAAAATATTAAATACCTAGATCATAAAATCACCGAATATGAATTACTATTACATACCCATATGGAAATTTGCAACTTCGTACATGTACTGAAACTGGACCAACAACTGGGGAGCATAGACTTCACTCAAATCTCAATATATTGAAAGTATTTAGCATTTAGAAGAATATAATGCATAAAGAGGCCCTAGACGCCACCAAAAAGAGGAATACAATAGTTGTTCACAATAGATATTGAGTCCCAAGGATCCCATGATTCCCCAGGCAAGATGTACAATCTAGCATGAAGGTGTACAACACATAAATCACCAAAACTTAGGTTTGCAATGAACTATAATTTACTACACAAATTTTGCCTCTAAACATCTAGATTGAAGGCTGAAGCAACCCACAAATACAAGAGAATCTCTCTGAGGAGGTATGACTAAGCCACAAGGAAGTACGACCAGACAAGGAGGTATTTTACAGCTCCAAACTCACTCTAAACTCTCCTCAAACTTGCAATATATTCAGTCCTGCAAACTGCATAAGAACTCCATTGAATCTGCAAGAAAATAACATATAGTTCTTCAAACCCTCACCACATTAATCACAATGAAGCATAATTGTGAATACTGGATGCATCCACCCCAAAAGCACCTTTGGATGGTATTGCACATCTGTAGAATACTATTACTTAGGGAGGTTTTCATCTCCAAGAGCCACCAAGGTTCAAATCCCATCAAACCCTCAAGAAAACCTAGTAGAGCCAAAAGCAACAATTTCACAATATTCATGCATAAGCATAAATGAGGCATTTTTCCTCTTTTATAATTCTCCAAGAGGGGTTGATGCACTTTGGAGGGAAATATTTATTTTAATTTCACTTTTAATATTTCTCAAGGTGAGCGCTCCATAAAATAACTTAAGTGACTCTTAAATATTTTATTTTTCATCACTTAACCATTAAATCCCAAAGTCCAATATATAAATAATAATATTAATTTACAGACTTTAAAATGGAAGCCCAAATGAACTCAGAATTCAGTGATCTATAGACCATTGGAAAGGTCTTGCCAAGATGCTTCATCTCCAACACTAAATATCCTGAAACAAACTAACACCCTAATTTGCCAAAAATAGCAAGTCTGGGTCCAAGTCATCAAAACCACCTCAAAAAATACAACTAAAGATCATATAGAACCCAAGCCAACATCCACTTAAAAATTAATGAACCCATCCAAAATACTACCAACAATGGT
This sequence comes from Cunninghamia lanceolata, assembly GCA_027924645.1. NCBI lineage: Eukaryota > Viridiplantae > Streptophyta > Pinopsida > Cupressales > Cupressaceae > Cunninghamia > Cunninghamia lanceolata. The sequence continues at coordinate 5,813,172 of BSBN01001215.1, forward strand.
TCCCTAACCAAGCTGGTTAGTCTACGGGAACTCAATAATAGACTAACTCCTCAACTCCCTGTCTGGGCTAAAAAGGGGACATTACAAAGTTGTGTGGGGGACCACCAATCTATGGTTGGAGGAAAAGCACTCGGGTGATGCTCTTCTTCCCAAGCAGAAGACAAGCTGAGACTTATGAAGACAAATATAAAAACTCTAGATGCAGTATAATCTATTATATGACTTAACAATAAAAACTTCTATGTAAAACTTATCATTATTGCCAAGAGCAAAACACTATGATTGTAAAGTGAAGGAAATCACTATTATGTTATCTTTGAATATGTTGTAAATTTTAGTTTTGAAATTATTCATAAAAGATATGCATTTTGATTATTGATTATTGTTAAATAGAAACATGATTATGTTGATCATGACTATTTACTTGATGGTAAATTGATTTGATAATCTGAGTAATATGAGTTGATATGTTACAAATTAAAGGAAGAAATCACAACAGAAACCAGAGGAAAAACCAATAGATCAAGCATCAAAGGAATCGACACAAGAACTCTACAATCTAGATGCACTACTCAACACCATGGAAAATGTCAGAATGTTGAAAGAAACTATTGTTTTGTATGAAGATTCATCTGTAGAGAATAAACAAATTATAGTTACTACTATGATATAATACATGAGGGCTAAGGAAAATACATTAGATGAAGTAATGGAAGAATTTCCAGAAAGCTTAATAGAAGCATTAAGGGAAAGGAGAAATAAGGAAAAATGCCATTAATAAGCTCAGTGACACATTGTCACCAAAAGAAAAGAACAAATTGATACAACAACAAGCCATGGAGCTAAGGATAAAGAAAAGGGTAGATAGCCTCATGAGTGGAAATAAGAAGGAAGAAGAGAAAATACAAAAAGAGACAGAAGAAGTAACAACAAAGATATATCAAGCTATCAAAGAGTAAGAGCAACAACAATTGACACCATCACCTTTGCACAATACTAAGATACTGGTAGGAGGAGAGAACATAATAGAGGAAAGTTTGTCAGAAGCTCCAACACAAGGGATACCTCCTTTGGAGAACACAAAGATGGAGGAGAGGAACACAAAACAACAAACAAAGAATCCAAAGGATAAAGAGAAGGGAAGAGAGGAGAACACAAAGTAACAAAGGGAATCAAAACAAATTGATATTCTGGAGGCCTCATCATCCTTAATTGAGTTAATCAAAGAATTTTTGGAGCAGTAAAAACAAATAACGCCCATTTTGGCCCCACAGTTGCTATAGTTACTGGTAGTAGAAGGCCAAATAAACCTTTTCGGAATATCCCCACTACAGAAGCTACAACTAGGAGATGTGTTTCATTCCTCTACTAGAGCATAAATTTTGAAGCAACATGTGGAAGGGAATGAACTCCTACAAGACATGGTGGATACATTGGCCATGGAGATGTCAGAGACACCTAGAGATACTACCTTACCCTTGCCAGAACAATTGAAATAATTAACACAAGGATTTAAGGAGTACTCTAGCCAACTGGAGAACAAGGTAACTGAGCAATTTAATAAAAAAGACTGGCAAAAATGACGAATAAGTGTGCCAAGGCACACACTTTGCTGGAAATACAAATCAAGAACATACAACAAAGCATTGTGAAGGCTAATATCCTATACCATTTTTTTCTTAAATGGCCACAATCCACAAAAGCAATAAAAGATCAAATGGGTGCTCTAGAACTTCAAATCATATATGTAGCAGCCCAGTATGACCCTCTGGGGGATAAGGATGGAGTAATAAGGGCACAGGTGGATACATTGCATAACCAACACCAACAACTCCAAGATCAAAGGGACTAGATAAAGGGACAAATAAAATAGTTGAGGGAAGTGGTCAACCTGAGACTAGCTAACTTAACTGGCAATTTTTTAGAAGCTAAACAAACTACACAAACCATAAAAATATCGACAAGTATAGAAGAAGTAGAGGAGACATATATAAAATTAGAAGGGCAAATAGCTATTGTGGCTAAAGCTAAGAAGTAGTGGGGCACCAGTCAAATACAAATCAAGAAAATCTATAAGATTGTCCTACCTAGCAGTTAATTTTGCATGTCTCGAAGACAAGACATAATTTTGAGGGGGGTGATGTTAGCAGGATATAAAGCATAAAGGAGAGCTGACCGGAGGAGACTACACACTATGTAAAGGTCAGAGCCAACATGAAACACATCCATATAAGTAATAGATATAGTATATACATAGATATAGGATATGATGATAAGATATAGAAGAATAAGAGTATGATAGAGATATATTCTAATGTAAGAATGACATAGAAGTCATGATTGTAACTATTGAGGCAAAGACCTGGAACTATCAGAGGATGGATAGATGATGTATACATTTGATGACTGTTAATATAAATATATATAATTCTGTGTTGTCTTCCATTAATGTGTATGTGATGCTCTATTTTTTATTCTTTATATTTTGTTGTCAATCTCTAGCTACTTGATCGGGGTATAAACTGACTACAAAGACTTGACTGAGGACCGGATCTCCGGACTGATATCTCCTCTACATTTCTTGCTAACACCTCCCATTAGCATGTCAAGGTGCTACACCAGTGAGCTACTATCCCATTTTTAGTCTTCAATGTGGATTGTTCTTTTGATAGCCCCCTCAAGCCATCCCTCGTGGCTTGGGGCTCCTAGTCTATCTGTGATACCATATTATTTGCAATGGACCAACTAGCTCTCAAACCTAGGGCTTCTCATTAGCATGCCAGGGTGCTCTACCATGAAGTTAATATCCCATTTATAGTCTTTAGTGTGTATTATTCTTTTGATGGCACTCTCAAGACACACATCTTGGATTGAGTATCTTTGTGTTAGCATAAATAAGAATATTATACAACTAGTTAGCTTTTAGCCTATCTAGGAGAGTTCTATTTACACTTGTTAAGTCCATACTTAGGGACTTTTACCTTTTTGTCTCACTTCATAGAGATTTTACACATGTCCTCATACTTATCTCAAGTGTCATAATAAGTGTCACATTCTTGGAGGGTTAGTCAGTTGTCTACTCCTACCTTCCTACCTCCTCCTTGTCCTACTTATATAAGGAGCCTCATTGTAAATTGTAAGCTTCACATTTGATTCACTTTTGTATGATAGATATTTGGATTATTGTGCTCATAATTCATTTGTGGAAGCTATTTGGATTTTGCATTCAAATCTTGGTTGCTTCAACGTGATATCAGAGCCATGAATTATAAATCCCTTCCCATTATCTAGTAAATCCCTCGCTAAGCCCTATCAAAGGTGTCTCATAAAGCCAAACAAACCTCACCATTAAGTCTATAAGGCTAAAAAACCTTAGGATTGCCTATCCAAATGCCAAAATCAAAGTTCAGAAAATTCTAGGTGATTTTTTGGGGGTTTGATTTTTTTGTTGAAAATTAGTACCATTGTACGGATCCGTATAGCCTAGAATATGATATTTGTACTCTGTACACTATGCAAGTCATAGGTCTCTTAGCTCTTTCACAAGTTTTTATCTAGTGAATAAATCATCTTCTAGTGGTCTTTCAGAATGCACAATGATTAAAAAATTACACAGTGGATAAAATCACGTCGATGACAAAATTTTGGTGGGTGCAATTTTCTTTTGTCTACTGGATAATATCCAAGGTTTTTGCAATACACAGAGGTCCTTGTCTATGGGGTTAAGGATTGAGCTCAAATTCCAAAGGCCCACCACTTCAACACTTGGACTTAAGTCCTAGGTCACATTGGTGACCAACCACCCATTGCTTTAGCACCTAGCACCCAGATTGATAGTCTAGGTCCTATTGGTGACCACTTGCCAGCCCCTCAAAAAACTAGCCCTTGGTCATATTAAGGAACAACTACCCAACAAATCAATGCCTAGCTCTAGCCCACAGTCACCCATAGGATCGTGCCCCAATGCCTTTAGCACTAGCACCCAAACTGCTCTAGCTCTAGGTCACATTAGTGACCAACTGTCAATGCCTAGCCTCTTGTGTTTATCCCTTCGTCATATCAAGGACCAAGGCCTAGTCTCCAAGCTACCAAGAATATTCCTCGAATACCCACCTACTGATGTCATGATGACATCACATTGACATTATCCATCATCCCTAATTTCATGACCCCTGTTCGTTGGCCAGTCTAAATTTTTGGCTCAACTTTAGGAGCCTCATTTTAGGCCATATAGAAACATTTTCCCATGTATTTCTTTTATTTAGGGCAATTTTTTGTTCTCTACATCATGGTCTGATCCATTTGTAAATTTAATGTGTGGATTTTTGTTACATATTCTCAAGGTAACCCTGCATAATTCCCATTTTTGGAACTTCAGAGGGCTCGTTCGAGCACATACAGACTCCTTTTTGGGTCTCGTTTTTGAAATTGCCTAATTTTTTGAGCACTATGTAGTGGTGTTATTTTTCTTGACATTGTTTCATAATTAGACTTTCAACATATGTCTCTATTTTGAGATTTTGTAATCATATGTCATAAATCTACCTGGTGGAGATTGTAAATTCACTACATATAGAGTGTCACATCATTGCAAATTGCTTGGGAGTTTCATTGATTGAATCAAGGGGGTAATCTTGTGATTCTACATTTGCATTTATTAGTTTTGAGATCATGTCTCTCACACTAAATCCTTTCCATTTGTGTATTCTTCATAATCCTCCTAATAATGGAAAATCAAATGTGGTTATTGTGGAATGAAAAAGCATAGTAAAAATGATTGTATTCTAAGATGAATTGATAAAATGAAACAACTTCTTTTATATCATAATATTTCTTTATTTGATCATTCTAATCCAACACCTACAGAATCATCATATTGTCTCACTCATACATCTTGTGAGACAACATCACTTGCGAATGATCAATGTAGTTTGATGACTTGCATTGCAATATCATCTCTCATCATCACCTATTTCTATATCTAAATCTAGTTTTGATACAACTATGGCTTCCAATGATTCTTTGCAACGGGATATCGATATAAGTTTTCCAAGTCTAGTTCAATGGGACATACTTCTACTAGACATATCATCCTTATTTGTAAAGTCCCACATTAAAGAATTAGAATACACAGTTAAAGACATTCATCTTCTATTTGATGATAGCTAAAATGGAGTTGCATCACCATCATCTTCTTGGGATGTCATGAGGGAATATTCAAATGTGCTCTTGTTCTTTCTTTGCCTACATTTTCTTCTATAGTGACAAATTATACAGATATTCATGAGTCCACATATCCAACTCAGTCTTCATTCATGTTGACATCCTCTACAAAATACCAGATTCTCATTAGTCTAGTTGCCTTTCCTATAGTGAGCACCATACATCCATGGTTATTCTACTTAAATCTTTTATGGTACCTAATTCATCATATCAGCAATTGCCACAATTTAGCATTGGCTTGGAGATCTTTGAGAAACATTCAAAGGCATCATCTTGGGAATCATCTAGGTCTTTGGACCATCTGCAACATTCAGAGACATTAACCCTTCTTCCTACATATTCCTATCTTGAATGAGAAGATATCTTGCACACATCGAGCATCTACCAACACTACAAGAGGTAATTTGAGGGGAGGCTACATGGTATCTCTTCTCATCTTAGTTTTGAGAGGAAGCATTTCTTCGCATGGGGATCTTTCCATCTCACATTTTGGGGAATCATACAGACCTTCTCTCTCTTTCTCTCCTATAGGGGTGAACATTTTTTGTACTTATGTGCTAGACGTAGTCCTTGGGGGTCATGTTGAATCCTCCTTTTTTCTTCACTCAAGTACATTTTTCATACATCTTTTCTCTTTTGGAGAGTTTTTTTTCCCACTATGTTTTCTCCTTTACCGTATTTGTGAGAAAATTATTTGTACATGGGTACCTAACATGGCCTCATAGCTGGGACCCATCTTTGTTTGTTTATTCTCTCTAAGTTGCACTTAAGGGGGGTGTTAGTGTAAATAAGTACATTATACAACTAATTATCTTTTAGCCTATCTAGGAGAGTCCTATTCACACTTGTTAAGTCCATACTTAGGGACTTTTACCTTTTTGTCTCACTTCATAGGGACTTTACACTTGTCTCGAGTGTTCTAACATGTGTCTCACTCTTGGAGAGTTAGTTAGTTATCTACTCCCACCTTTCTACCTCCTCTTTATTCTACTTATACAAGGAGCCTCATTGTAAATTGTAAGCTTCACATTTGATTCACTTTTTATGACAGGTATTTGGCTCATTGTACTCCTATTTCATTTGTGGAAGATATTTGGATTTTGCATTCAGATCTTGGCTACTCCAACACTTTGTCTAGCTCATGTTATTTTTTATGGACTGGCTAGGACTCAAAACTAAGGCCTCCTATTAGTATGTCGAGGCTCTCTACCAATGTGTTATCAACCCATTTGCAGTTTATAGTGTGGAGTTTATATGCACCCAAAATTGCATTGGTTGACATTACATGTTTGATGATGATTTGAAGGTCTAACGCATGACCCACGTGGCCTACTTATCTCTCCTCATAGCGTTTTCTGCCTTGATGGAAGTTGTCCCAGCATCCTAGTACACTTTATGTAAGGTAAAATCTATAATAAAAAGAGGAATAATGCATGTGAAAACAACCTCCTATTCTAGAATAAACTAAGCACCTTTGATAGAACAAAGAAGGCAACAATCACAACAAATGTTATCCAAACATTATACCTTCTTGGTGGAGAGTAACAAGGATCATTGCAATCTTCCTCATTTAATTTATCAATCTAGGGTGGTGTCCAAAGGCTGTATGCATTAGGAACTTAAAGATTTTTTTGGCAAATAGTTCTTTCTAACAAAAATAGTAAAGAAAAATTAAATTAATCTAATGAAATCACACATGCAAAACTTAAACATACTTACATAAATTAAAACTATAAATTTAAAACATGTTTCCATGAATTAAAAATACAAAAATAAAATAGCTCTTGCACTAAAATCTAATTTAATACATTTAAAATAAATAGAAATGCATAAAACTAAAATAATACAAACAGTAAAATAAGTACCAAATGTTAATCTGAGTAATAGTTATAAGAGGTGGAGGCTACCATTTCATAGGCCTCGTGATGAAAACAATCAGCTCAGGGTGTTTTTTGGGGTAGAAGATCCCTCGTATTCTATTGACTTATTTGAGAAATATTTTCAATACACTTATTATTATGTTTGTCAAGTGTTAGGCTTGGATTCCCCTACATTCATGGAAGTGGCACCAATGGTTTTGACTACAGATGTGCAGAGCCAAGAGGCTCAACCATCAGATTATGTTGAGTATCTTGCAAATGATCTCCATAATGATTTGGTTGTTGCAAAAAATAAAGAGGGAGGAGTTAAGTTCATGCACCATTCCTTGTTTATGCATCTTGTTCTGTATGAAGGATGGAACATAGATCTATGGAATGAGTGTCTAAGGATCAGAGATTTGGATAGGGATGGAGACATCAAACCCATACAAATGTGGACAGCTATCTGGGATAGTAGATGTGATGAATCACACTACTTGTACTTTGAAGAGTATTTTTTGAAGCCACTATATGGTTTGTTGGGACATCCATGTAATTATAATTTGTCACCTGCTATACAAAAGTTTCTCAAACCTAAGGATATGGATAAAGATAAGAAAATCAATCACAACTGGGGTGATTGGTATGCCTACAATGATTACACAAAAATTAGAGTTTTTGGGTATGAAGGAGCACCACTCTTGCTTCCAAAGACTTGCCCTGATAGAATTGCCTATTTAGAAATTGTGAGGCAATTGGCCTATTCTAATTTTATGCATTTGAAAAATCACAATAAATAGTCTTTTATGCTGAGTACTTTACATTTTGGAGATTTTATTGCATTTTCTGAAAAGGAGTATGAAGCAATTGAGAAGAAATTAGATCATTTGGGAATGCCTAAAGGGAATGCCAGGGAGAAATTTGATCCTGAGCATTTTATAAATAATGTCAAAGTGAGTCAGAAGTTGAAAAGATATCAGTATACTCTTTTTGTAGATGACGATCTAATCAAGAATATTGATGAAAACTCTACCATTGAAAGGAGAAATAAGTATCATAGGGTAATGTTGGTAGAATCATTGAGAGTTTCAAATAATCCTATGTATGAAGGGGCCTTTATTGAGATTGGTGATCCTATCTCAAGATTGGAAAAATTGGTTGCTAATGAGGCAACATTGACTAAAAATGTGCCCTTGTGGGTTTTTGAAAGAAGTAAGAGCGTCAGAGATACACAAGCTGAATATGAAGCTCATCTTAGCCATCTATCCCCACAGCCAACACTAGATATTACCTTTGACATTGAACAAGAAGAAGAGAAGGATGATGATGAGGATGAAGACTTGTGGGCATTCCAGCCTATGGTTAACAAATATGAGCCCCCTATGGAGAGAGAATATGTTACAATGGAAGCTCCTGATGAGATGTCAGATGATATCAGACACATGGCAAGAAAAAGATTTGTCTCAAATGATGATTTTGTTAAAACCCCTAAGTTCAAAGCCTTCTTGTATGAGTACAAAGGCAAATAGGCTAGGGAGAAAATGAAGAACATCACTCTTGAAGTGGAGGCTGAGGCATTGAAGGAGCTCCAAATAGAAATTGATAAAGAAATGGAGAATATGACTCTAGAAAAGGGAAGAGCACTGCTTGAAGAAGCAGGAGTCTTGTTGGTATTTAGATGGTACATGACTTCAGCCATTGTCTTTGATAGTTTCAAAATAAATCAGGATAAAAAAGTATAGTTGAGTGTTGAGGGAGTGGACAAATTTTATTCTCGTTCAGGCTTTGATCTAGTTAATACTACCCTATTGATATGGGTCTTGTACCCACCAAATAAAAGGCCTTTGATCATCTTTTTGTACAAAGAGTTGAGGACACTGACCCAATGGATACTACTGATCTGAATGTAAATGTTACCAGATTCATAAAGGCTCAAATTGAGAAATTGGTAAGGAATAATAAAGCATACATGGCAAAGAATGAAAAATTGAGGCAAGAAGTTTCCAATTATAAGGATAGGTTTCCATCATCATCAAGCATCTATTCACCTTACCTGGAATATGACAAAAGAGTGGTGGAGGCTAGAGCTGATGCTAGTTATTGGAAGATTAAGGCAGAGCAATTCCAAAAGAAGAGTGATCAATTGGAGATAGAGATAAAGGCTATTAAATACAAGATGGTCTTAGAATTGATCTAGAACAGATTTGAGAAAATGATTACAAATGTTGATAAGGTGTGGGTAATACATGACGGGTCATATGTTGCATATCAAGAACATAAGAGATTACACCTTAGAATGCTAGAAAAGAAAGAAGAATTGATGTCCAAGGGGGATGTTAATATACAGGTCCTCAAAGAATATGATGAATTGATTGACATACATGAGAGATTCAACATTGTTCTCACAGAAGACCTCAGTGACTTTGATCAACTGTTGGATCTATCTTTTCCTAGCTTTTTTTGATGATGAAGGCAATCTAAGAGAACAAAATGTTTGGAGGGAAGAACTTGCCCAGTTGCTACCAATGGCTCTAAATAAATTAAATGATGAGTCCACAGTAATGAAAAATACACATGAGCAGTTAGAAAAAAATTTACTCTTGAGTTTGTTATGAAATAAATAGTATCAACTACAGATACTTATGCAACCCAAGAGTATATTGATCATATTGCCAAGATTAATTTGTTTATCTCTAGAGCAACATGAAGGGTTGGAGGAACCATGTACACATCCTCAGTTGATTAAAAAATAGAAGACAATGGTTAAGAAAGAAGCTAAAGAAGCTAGAAAATCTGGAGAATCTTTTGATCCTTAGGAATTTTGCCAATGCTAATTTAAGAATTTTTTGTAGTGAAGTACAGAGGAAGAAATTTACAACAACAATGGGCAAAGCATGCGCATCAAGACTCTGCATCATTGGAGAGGAGAACCTTGCCAAATCAAGATGATCATTGATTCTCTAAATTGATTAACAGACTCAAATCCTAACAATTGTGAACGCCCACACTGTTGTCTTTGTTTATTTCTTAATTATGTTCTAAACATTTGTTAGTTATCACAAGAGGTGTGAGTCATGAAGTGACACTCTCTTTCGGCCTGAAGCTTGTTCGCTTACCATATATATGGGAAACCAAGGTCATTTTGTATCATCATCAATACCATCATTTACTTGACAGAATTTTATATATACAAGCAATCAAATTATACTGTTATCTCTAGTTATTGATAAAAATGCAAGAGAACTCTTATGAATTTTAAGTAATACAATGGGAAGAATATATAATCAGTGGCTCAAAACTTTGGTGTTCAATTATTTTGTCATTATTAATATTTACATGTTATCTGTGTTGTCTCTAGAATGGTTTTCCTTTGTTATTTAAACTAATATATCAAGGATATACCTAATTTATTAGGGCACATTTGCTGCTTCTGTGTGATGTGCTTGATTGGTTTTTGTGAGAAGTTTATTTAAGTCCTTCTAAGTGGTTTATGTTTATTGGTCTCTGCTAGGAGTTAAAACCCTTTAAATAAATCATCTTGGTTGGTTTCCTTCACAATAGAATTAAAAGTCCTTTCAATTGATCACAGTAACCTGGGAAAATATCATTGGGATTTTTAAGAAGGGCCTGGTAATTGACAACCTTGCACGTTTGTATAAGGTATATGATGCAGAGTACAGCCCAGAAGAAGCGTATGAACCCGGTCAAAGACCCTTTGGAGCCTACAAGACAACAAATTGAGAATATATCGGCAAGACCATTTGAATGTCACACCGAAAAATACAAACTCTTGCCTATCGGCAAGACAGTCCACCGTCGGTCAAGCTAAAAACTCCTTCACCGATGCATATTTTTCCCCGATGAGCCTTCCATCGGCAGGACCACAGCAATGTCTCACCGAAATATACAAACCCATTGAATCGATGAACCAGTTCAATCCGATGGTTCAATGGCGGGTTCAATGCCGAGGTTCAACCTTCCCCTTCGGCTAGACTTCTATTTGTCGGGTTGAACCATTGGTTCAATGACTAGGTTCAACGGCAAGGTTCAACGCCGAGGTTCAACGGTGAGGTTCAATGTTGAGGTTCAACGGCGAGGTTCAATGGCTAGCTTCAATAGAGACTGTAAATACACTCTTCCCTTGCTGACGGCAAGACGTTTCCTTTTGTCTCGCCGAAGTAGTTCTCCTCTTGCCTATCGGCAAGACAATAACTATCGGCCCACCTTTCTTCAGCGTTCACCGATACTGAATGTCACGCCAACCTCTTTCATCGGTGACACTCCATAATAGTCTCCCTGATCGATATGACCTGCTACCATCGGCCCACTATTGAAATCTTCCACCGATGCCTCCTTTCTCGCCGATGACCTTAACTCTATCGGCGAGACCACCTATCATCGGCACCACCTTTCTCCCTTCTGCCGATATCTCATGTCCCACCGACAGTCCTATGCCAACCCCTTTCGGCCAGACTTCCCTACAGCTCACGCCGATGACTTAAATGCAAAATACACCTGCAGGTTATCTATTACAAACAACAGACACTCAGAACTGGTGTCTTCTCGCCATACAACAACAAAGCATCTAATCAATATACACTGAACATATACACCAATGGAAACTGCAACAACAAGAGACACTGAGAGATTGCTTGAAGTGGTTCTACAATTCTAACCTTCCATACCTAGAATGATTAAACAAAGATGGGGAATTAATCTACAAGTCCATTCCACTGATTTCACCAAAAATCTATCAGTGGAATGGATTTATCTAGTTAATTCGACCACAGAAGCACAAAACTAAATTATATACAAACCCCACACAGAATGAATTTCTACACAGAGTATCTACACTGGATATCTACACAGTATTCACAATCTGGAAAGAAAATAAATTGCAGAACTTCTACTCCTTCTTGATGTTCAGAAAATTACATTTTCGACTGTTCAGAGACTAGACACAAAAACTACCACCGTCCCCTCTACAAAAGGTTTTCCCCTTTTTATCTTTCCCAATGCGAGGGATTGACATTCCCCTCTGTTTCTGGGATTTGATCTTTTCAAAATTATAGGTGGAAACACTTAATCTATTACAAATGACATCTGTTTTGCATAAGACAGCAAAACTCTTAAAGCTAAGACACCTTGATTATCTTTCCCTTAATCCAAACTATCAATAAATGTCAAGTTTGGAGTTTACCAACATGAAATGCTAATAGAGAATGTTACATTTTTGAAGATGCTATAAGGTAACATAAAATGTCAAAAACTATATTAGTCTTCTTCCTCTCCCTCTTGTGTATGTTGATCCAGTTGAAGGGGTGCCCCTGCACCATACTCCCTGGGAGAAGAGATCTCAAGCCCCTTTGAGATCAGAGTTTGGAGGTCTATACCATGCTTTGAAATTTGGTCAGCAGTCATCCAAACTGCCTCTGAATCTGGTTGTCCTTGCCAGGCCACCAAATACTCCAAGTATTCTTTGTTTCTGGTCTTCTTGAGCACTCGTGAGTCTAAGATGTGGTTCAACTTTGGTGGATCATGCTTCGGAATGCCATCAGCTGCTGCCTGCAATGGTTCCTGTTCTACATCTGCATTTGGTTTGTATGGAGTCAAATCACAGACATTGAAAATTGGGGACAATCCAAAATCAAGAGGAAGTTGGATCTCATATGCATTCTGTCCACACTTCTTTAAAATTTGACATGGTCCAATCTTCCTGTGCATTCGCTTGGTATACTTACCTTTGGGGAGCCTCTCCTTCTTTAGATTTACCCAGACCAAATCTCCAATTTCAAACTGTAAATCTCTTTTCTTCTGGTCAGCATATGTTTTGTACTTCGTTGTAGCCTGTTGGAGTTGGTGCTTGACCTGATCATGTACTTCTTTAATAGCTGAAGCAAAAGCTTCACCATCTGCACTAATAGGCTCTCCTACAGGTAGATCTCTTAGCTCCAGAATACCCCTAGGATGAAGTCCATACACTATCTGAAAAGGTGACTTTCCTGTACTCCTATTGATGGTGTCATTATAAGAAAATTCTGCTTGTGGGAGGATATTATCCCATTTCTCTCCATGCTGTCTGGTTAAACACCTGAGTAGGTTACCCAATGAATGGTTAACAACTTCAGTCTACCCATCTGTTTGAGGATGGTAGGCTGATGAGAAAGACAAATTTGTTCCCAGCTTTTTCCAAAGAGTTCTCCAGAAGTGGCCAATAAACTTCACATCTCTGTCTGATACTATGTTCAATGGTAAACCATGTATTCTCACTATCTCTATGAAAAACAAATCAACGACATATGAAGCATCACAAGTGGTTTTACATGGCAAGAAATGTGCCATTTTACTGAATCTGTCTACTACCACAAAAACACTATCATATCCTTTCCTTGTCCTAGGCAAACCTAGTACAAAATCCATGCTTAAGCTCTCCCATGGCTTAGAAGGAATGGGTAATGGCTAATACAAACCTGCATTTGTGGATCTTCCTTTGGCTTTCTGGCATATTACACATGCTTCCACAAATTTTCTCACATCTGACTGCAACTTAGGCCAATGGTAATGTCTTTTTACCAGATCAAGAGTTTTATCAAGACCAAAATGTCCTGACAGAGCCCCACAATGTTTTTCCTGAATAATATTCAGTCTCATAGAACATCTGGGAATACATAGTTGTCCACCTTTGAAAAGTAATCCATCTTGGATCAGAAATTCAGAAAACTCAACATGATATTTGTCTCCAAAAGAAGTACATACCTTATAGACCTCTCCAAAGTCTTCATCATCTGCATACATTGTCTTCAACGAATCAATCCCAACACTCTCCAATTGGATCTGATTTATGGTCAGAACTCTCCTGCTCAAAGCATCTACTACTTTGTTCTTAACTCCTTTCTTGTGCTTGAGTGTGAAAGTGAAAGCTAGCAAAGTTTCCACCCATTTCATGTGTCTATGGTTCAGTTTCTCTTGACTGTTTAAGAAACTAAGGGCCTGATTATCTGTGAACACTATGAATTCTTTGGGCATCAAGTAATGCCTCTATTTCTTAAGTGACTGGACTAGAGCATACATCTCCAAATCATAGGATGAGTATCTCCTCTTGGCATCATTTAATTTCTCATTGAAGAATGCAATAGGCCTACCTTCTTGGCTGAGTACTGCTCCAATGGCAATATGACTTGCATCACATTCTACTTGTGAAATCTTGCTGAAATCAGGAAATGCAAGAACTGGTTGTTCTGCCATCTTCTTTTTTAACATTTCAAAAGAATTATCTACCTCCTTTGTCCATGTAAACTTGCACTTCTATCCTCCCTTTATAGTGTCAAGCATGGGTGCACAGATATGACTAAATCCCTTTATAAACTTCCTATAAAAGGTTGCTAATCCATGGAAACTTCTAACATCATTCATAGTTTTGGGTGTTGGCCAAGACAATATGGCACTTACCTTTTCTGGATCCATTCTCAGTTTGTTATGTGAGATAACAAATCCTAAGTAGATGATTTCTTCTTGCATAAACAGACACTTTGGTAAATTTATCATTAGCTGCTCTTCATGCAACCTTTTGAGAACCAAGTCTATATGGATGAGGTGTTCTTCCCTCAGATTGCTGAAAATCAGGATGTCATCTAGATATACTATGACAAATTACCTATGAACTCTCTCAAGACCTCATTCATCAATCTCATAAAGGTACTAGGAGCGTTGGATAAACCAAAAGGCATGACCTTCCACTCATATAACCCCTCATTTGTCTTGAATGCAGTTTTCCACTCATCACCAGGTCTAATCCTAATATGATGATAACCACTCTTTAAATCTATTTTGGTGAAGTATTTAGCACCTCCTAAACAATCAAGTAAATCTTCTATCCTAGGGATTGGAAACCTGTACCTGATTGTTATCTTGTTGATAGCCCTTGAATCAGTGCAAAGTCTCCAAGTGCCTTCCTTCTTTGGTGCTAGTATAGCCGGTACTGCACATGGGCTTAAACTTTTGCCAATTAGGCCTGTCTTCAACAACTCTTCAATTTGTCTTGCTACCTCTGTATTCTGATCTGGAGTGAGCTTATATGCTGCTTTGTTTGGAAGTGTAGATCCTGGGATCAGATCTATACAATGGCTGATGTCTCTTATAGGTGGTAAGGAACTTGGCATCCCATTAGAACTAATGCCTTTGTACTTGTCCAATAGCTCTTGGACAACTGGGTCTATGAATTTTTGTCTCTTTTCTCCCTTGACTTCTTTCTGCTGTTCCTTGTTTACCTTTAGGCAAGGAATTAGAGCATATGTATCTGCTCCTTCTTCTCTTATCTCTTTCATGAATTGTCTTCCTTCTACCATCATCACTTTAACCTCTTTTCCTTTTATCTCCACCTCCGTCTCCATTAATGGTATCAATTCTATCACCTTACCATTCTTGGTGATGGAATAGGTGTTCCTAACTCCATCATGGTATGCTTTTAAATCATACTGCCATGGTCTTCCAAACAGGAGATGGCAAGCATCCATCTTGGCAATGTCAAACAATAACCTATCCTTGTATGGGCCAATTTGAAATTCTACCCAAGCCTGTTCTTCTACAACTGTTTGCTGTCCTTGGGTAAGCCATGAAATTTTAGAAGGGTAAGGATGTGGCAGTCTCCTAAGCTTAAGTTTTTCTACCATCTCAATGGATACAAAATTTTCAGTAGATCTAGAGTCAATCAAAACTTTGCATACCTTTCCTCCTGCCTTGCAAGTAGTTCTGAAGAGAGACTTCCTTTGTGGAGGTTCTTTTCCAGGCACTTTCATGGTGGTCATTGCTCTCCTAATCATCAAAGATTCTCCATTCTTAGGATACCCATAACTGCTAGGAGCATTCACACTTTGAATAGTGCTTGAGCTTGCTACACTCTGACAATCAGATTCTTGGATCAGATTGATCCTCTTTTCTCCTATTGAACTTGTTGCCTTTGCTGGACATCTGCTGGCTATATGGCCTTCTTGGTTGCAATTGTAACATCTGATAGGTCCTCTACCCTGAGATCTTCCTCTAAAAGGTGGTCTTCTGCCCCTGAAGTTTCCCCTTGGATTGTAGCTTCCTCCTTGGTTCTGACTATTATCTCCTCTGCTGGTCTCTTGGTTGGATTCACTCTGGTATCCAAATCCTTTGCCTCTAAAAGGACTTCTTCCTCCTCTCTGTTGTCATCCCCTACCTCTATGATTCTGCTAACTGATAGCACTTTTGAACTGTATCTGGATTATGTAGATTTAAGTCTTCCTGGATGTTAAGTCTCAATCCATTGAGGTATCTTGCTACCTTCTCTTCCTCATCTTCCCTTACCTTTGTTTTTACACACAACTTCATGAACTCTTCTGTGTATGAGCTAACATCTAGCTCCTTCTGCTTCAAATTATGTTTTCTCTTATGTAATTGGATATTGTAATCCAATGGAACATAGGCCTTCTTCACCAATACCATCATTCTCTTCCATGTTGTAACTCTGTTCTTTCCCTCTTTCACCCTGTCATCTTGGATGAAATTCCACCAAGTCAGTGCAGCTCCTTTCATTTTGGACTGAGCCATCTTCACTCGTTGGTGTTCTGGTATCTCTTCTGTCTTAAAGAAATTATTCAAGCAGTCTATCCACTCCATTACTAAATCAGGTTCCATTTTTCTTGCAAACACTGGCAGGTCTATTTTCACATCCATGGTCCTTCTTTCCATGGACTTGAGGGCATTGAGTAAGGGTCTCTGGTCTGCAGGAACCTCTAGCTCTTCCTGCTCTAGGGTCTCCTCTTCATCCCCATCTTCTCGTTCACCAAAGTTTTCTTCCCCTCTCTCCACTCTTTCCCTCAGCTTCTCTAGTTCTTCCTTCAATGCCTGATTCTGAACTCTATCGGCTCTACTCTCTGCTATTTGCTTCTTCACCAAGGCTGTCAATTCAACATTGGTCATTTTTGTTGGAAGAGTGTCCGAGTCTTCTCCTTCCAACATTCTGCTTTCTCCTTCTACTACTAGATGGAACAAATAACTTCAAAAATGAAATTTTCACACTAACCTTTCCCAGAGCTTTCTCTAGCTCTGATACCACTTGATGCAGAGTACAGCCCAGAAAAAGCATATGAACCCAGTCAAAGACCCTTTGGAGCCTACAAGATAGCAAATTGAGAATATATCGGCAAGACCATTTGAATGTCACACTGAAAAATACAAACTCTTGCCTATCGGCAAGACAGTCCACCGTCGGTCAAGCTAAAAACTCCTTCACCGATGCATATTTCTCCCTGATGAGCCTTCCATCGGCAGGACCACAGCAATGTCTCACCGAAATATACAAACCCATTGAACCGATGAACCAGTTCAATCCGATGGTTCAATGGCAAGGTTCAACGCCGAGGTTCAACCTTCCCCTTCGGTGAGACTTCTATCTGTCGGGTTGAACCATTGGTTCAACGACTAGGTTCAACGGCGAGGTTCAACGCTGAGGTTCAATGCCGAGGTTCAACGGTGAGGTTCAACGGCGAGGTTCAATGGCTAGGTTCAACAGAGACTGTAAATACACTCTTCCCGTGCTGTCAGCAAGACGTTTCCTTTTGTCTCGCCGAAGTAGTTCTCCTCTTGCCTATCGGCAAGACAATAACTATCAGCCCACCTTTCTTCAGCATTCACCGATACTGAATGTCATGCCAACCTCTTTCATCGGCGACACTCCACAATAGTCTCCCCAATCGGTATGACCTGCTACCGTCGGCCCACTGTTGAAATCTTCCACCGATGCCTCCTTTCTCGCCGATGACCTTAACTCTATCGGTGAGACCACCTATCGTCGGCACCACCTTTCTCCCTTCTGCCGATATCTCATGTCCCGCCGACACTCCTACGCCAACCCCTTTCGGCCAGACTTCCCTACAACTCACGCCGATGATTTAGATGCAAAATACACCCACAGGTTATCTATTACAAACAACAGACACTCAGAATTGGTGTCTTCTCGCCATACAACAGCAAAGCATCTAATCAATATACACTGAACATATACACCAATGGAAATTGCAACAACAAGAGACACTGAGAGATTGCTTGAAGTGGTTCTGCAATTCTAACCTTCCATACCTAGAACGAATAAACAAAGATGGGGAATTAATCTACAAGTCCATTCCACTGATTTCCCCAAAAATCTATCAGTGGAATGGATTTATCTAGTTAATTCGACCACAGAAGCACAAAACTAAATTATATACAAACCCTACACAGAATGAATTTCTACACAGAGTATCTACACTGGATATCTACACAGTATTCAGAATCTGGAAAGAAAATAAATTGTAGAACTTCTACTCCTTCTTGATGTTCAGAAAATTACATTTTCGACTGTTCAGAGACCAGACACAAAAACTACCACCGTCCCCTCTACAAAAGGTTTTCCCCTTTTTATCTTTCCCAATGCGAGGGACTGACATTCCCTTCTGTTTCTGGGATTTGATCTTTTCAAAATTATAGGTGGAAACCCTTAATCTATTACAAATGACATATGTTTTGCATAAGACAGCAAAACTCTTAAAGCTAAGACACCTTGATTATCTTTCCCTTAATCCAAACTGTCAATAAATGTCAAGTTTGGAGTTTACCAACATGAAATGCTAATAGAGAATGTTACATTTTTGAAGATGCTATAAGGTAACATAAAATGTCAAAAACTATATTAGTCTTCTTCCTCTCCCTCTTGTGTATGTTGATCCAGTTGAAGGGGTGCCCCTGCACCAGTATAAACATTTACAAGTGCCAAGTAATTAGAGTTAAGCCAAACAAGAAGATCCACATATCATACAATTCTTGACCCCATTCACCCAATAGAATTAGGCACTCGTCATACTCACTTTAAAACATCAATTTATAGTTTATATTTTCACATTTCAAACATCAGTAGTAGGAATAACTCTTAGCCTTATATCTGTCTCGCATCTACATGCCACTGTGAGTAGATCACTAAGGTCACACAAATCTGCATCATCTATCAAGGTACACCCGCTTAGGTCTAGCAGAGCCTAAAGAGAAGGGGGTTTTCAATTATATCAACCCTATTTTGTTAGCCAAAAGCATTAAGAGAGCTTGGCATCCTCTTAAGGTTTACAACCTGTGTTTTTGAGACCTAGCAAATCTCACATTGATTCTTGATTAATTAGATCAATTTCCCTTCACTAGTTAATTACATAAGTTATATTTATTTAATTCATTAGTCTAAATTTCCTTCTAATTTTCCTCCACTAATTCTTTTTTATAATAAACCTGAAAGGCCCAAGAACCATAAAACAAAATGGGCATATAAACTCAGATGTTGGTAAGAAATAACAACTAGGTCCATACCAAAAAACTAGTCCTGAAACTTGTACACACTTACATAATCAACAAGCTATCGACCAAACAACCAAGAGATAAACAACAATCACATCAACCCATATAACATTTCCATACAATAACACTTGACCACCCCAAAACATAATAGCATCCTAACCAAAATATTGACAAAAACTACCACCCTACTTGACCAAAATAAAGAAGTCTTAACATAAAAGTTTGAAATGGGGGTTGCAGAAAATTATGTAGGCCTTGAGCATGCCCCCTTAACAACATTACATTTATCACAAGAAATTGTCTTACCTAGTGGAGCCACAACCTCCACATCCTCTAATTCCTCACTATCATAACAATTAGAAAATGTTAGGATTGCCTCCACAAGTAGAGCCACCTTCAAACCCTTCGCTAACTCCTCCATCAAATGCTATAGACACAATTGCTTTTTCTTGGAAACATGAAGATGATCAAGAATGTAATTAAATATACCTCATATTGGTGAACCACATCTCGATATCATCATGAATCAAATACAAGCCAACTACATTTGACAGTAAAGAGCCATAGGACAAAGTTTGAGCTACATCAAACACATTCCTCCTTCCTCGCATGTGTCCATGGTTGAGCAAAAGATTAGCCATGTCTAAGTGAATCCCCACACTCAATGCCACATCCATATCCTTGGCAAGCTCCCAAATACGTATCACCCCATACGAAGATCCAAATTTTTACTTGCTTCTCAACATATGCCATGAAATCCACTATCATTTCCTTGCTAGGGAC
Organism: Cunninghamia lanceolata; assembly: GCA_027924645.1. NCBI lineage: Eukaryota > Viridiplantae > Streptophyta > Pinopsida > Cupressales > Cupressaceae > Cunninghamia > Cunninghamia lanceolata. The sequence continues at coordinate 5,833,376 of BSBN01001215.1, forward strand.
CCACTACTTCCTTTGTTTCACACTCTTCTCCAGAGCTTGCTCTTTCCCCTTTTTCTTACCTCCTTTTCTCCCAACCCCAAAATGACAACCTTTTGGGGATGCTATTTGTCAAAGCATCACATACAAGAACAACAAACAATACACCCATAACCATAACATAATATGCTCACTAGCAACATTGCCAATAAATTAGGGATTATCCCTTCTCATAAATTCCTTTGTCACATCTCACACATGAAACATCATTACCTGTTATGTCACCAACCTCCTATCCAACCCATTATTAGGTGAAATTTTACTCCACTAATTAATTAAATAAATTATTTAATTAATTAGGCTAATCTCCTTCAACTAATTAATCTCATTTAAAAAATAAAAATAAAAATATTCATCTCCACCTCATTACAAAAAGCCAAAAAATTGACTTTACATCTCAAACACTTTGTTCAAATTAAGAAAAGTATAGCCATCCACCACTTGATTTAATCTCACCCATCCTAGTACAATCATAGTTGGAGGATCCAATGAAGAATTATCCAACTAGACATCCAAAACATTCAATGCAATAATGTGATTGAATTTCACTATTTTAAAACTGCAACGCAACTATATCAATTTCACAAACTTGAATGCTTTCAATTTGCCGCAATGGGCTCCTTACATGCCAAGTCACATCCATTTGATTACTAGCATAAAGATAAACTATTTATAACTTGCCGCAATGGGCTTCCTACATGCTAGAGCACAATCATTTGATTATAATAAATTCACTATATTTCCACATGCTACAACTTCAGCTTCCTCAATATCAAATTCCATATTAGATTCCCATTCTTCTGCTCGCACTCCTCCTCTCAGCCTCACTTCCTCTCTCCTTTCCTTTAATATTGATCTCTTTCTTCTTCCTTGCTTCCCTTAATCAATTCATGAACCATGTATAAATAGTATTCCCCAACCTCTAAGATGATCTATGTTGGCTACAAGATGGCACAAAGTTCTATGCCTCATGAAATGTGTCGTCAGCCAGTGTTAAAAAACTTCTAAACCCATATAGTGACAACGGTATAAATTGTTTGTGTGATGCTCAACATATGTCCACAATGGTCCAATAAACCTTCTCATAGACTCCTCTACTAGCATAAAATCCAAATAATTTGGCATAAGTGGAAAAGTTACAATTGTGTAAAGTCGATAACCTGGTATACATTTACAAATCAAATATCACTCTTTTGTCAATCTAATTCCCCTCAAACATGGACATAACTTCCATTCATCACTATACAACATACTTCCAAAACTACAAAACCAAATATCAAACTATGGTGAAATGTAGTGGCTTCTTCTGCAATTGACAGATAACCAAAAATAAATAAACAAACAAATGAATTGAAACAAACTAATAAACAACTATTTTTGGGTGATGAAGATTGCATCAACACCTGGGATGTTCATACATCACATCCACTTGCATTGATCTCATCCATTCATCTTTAGCTTGCCCTACAAGCTAAGACATCCTAGCCCTTCAATCTAAGATGCAATCTCAACCATTCACATTCCTAGCCAAAAATCTATAAAAATCCCCTTCATAAGGACATGTTTACCTATGTGGAAATGATCAATCATTGTAGGTACATGCTATCCAAATTGAGAAATATCTAAAGAGAAACCAACATACGAGCATACCAACTCTGTATCTACATCCAAGAGTGCATCTCTCTGATGAGACTAGAAATGTCTCATCTAAATTCATCTCTATTTTCTCTTAAAATTACTATTAAAAGTGGATTTAAATGTAGTTTTACGAACTGTTAGCTTATTTAAAATAGAATATAGATATATATTGATTTGTTTCTTAGAAGTCTATTTCAATTTAATTGCTAACATTTTCTAATGTTTATTGGAAAAAAATAGAATGCAATATGTTTTAAAATGATGCAGAATTAGTCTTGAAGTATTCTAGCCCCTTTCAACCAACCTTGAAGCATTCTAAAATCACTTCCAGAGCCTATTTTGAAAGTATTCCAGCTTGATTTCAACCAAAGGTGTTTCAACTCATTCGGCTTGAACCATGGATTTGATATTCTCTCAACCTTTTATTTTATAAAAAGTTGAAGATAAATTGTTTTGGGAAAATAATAAAAGTAGCAAAAATAAAGCTTTTTTCCCTTAAAAGGATGTGGATGTGTTGTCACTTTGTAATGAGGAAATAAAGGATGTTGTTCCTTTAGCATAGGATTAGTAGAGAGAATAAAGGAATTTGTTTCCTTTAGCATAGGAGTAGGAGAAATATGTGTAGAGAATAAAGGGAGTTGTTCCTTTATCATAAGAGTGGGAAAGACAAGTGTATTTATGATTTCCACTAGTTTAGGGAGTTGGGTGAAGATCTTCAATGTATAAATAAACCTCTCAACTCTAAAGAAAGGAGTTGTTATTTTGGCAAATTTTTGGAATAAGAAAGCTACAACAGTTTTAGAAGTAAAATTGTAATACTTTGTTGAAGAAATAAGACATATGGAGCATTGAGCACAAAATTGGGTGAATGATCTTGGTCCAATTCCAAGGGAGGAGCAAACAAGTTGCTCATCCTCAGGGAAAAGACAACATTTGGTACTTATTTTATTGTTTGTATTATTTTAGTTTTATGCATTTCTATTTATTTTAAATGTATTAAATTAGATTTTAGTGCAAGAGCTATTTTATTTCTATATTTTTAATTCATGGAAACATGTTTTAAATTTATAGTTTTAATTTATGCAAGTGTGTTTAAATTTTGCATGTGTGATTTCATTAGATTAATTTAATTTTTCTTTTCTATTTTTGTTAGAAAGAACTATTTGCCAAAAAAATATTTAAGTTCCTAATGCATACAGCCTTTAGACACCACCCCAGATTGATAAATTAAATGAAGAAGATTACAATGATCCTCGTCATTTTTGGTGCCATTGCCAGGGACCATGGTGTTATTAGGAACTTTATTCTCAGATGTGTTTTAGATTTAATTTTCTTCTCTCCCTAAAAGCATAAAAAAATGAATTATTTTGTGACAGCAGATAATTTATTTATTTTTGTATAAGGACCAGTAGATTAATTTTCAATTCACTATGTAATAGTTTAAGCTTCTTTTTTCTGTAATTTCAATTTAGCATAAGTATTTAAATTCATAGATTAGATTCAATTTAGCATAAGCAATTCAATTTGTAGATTAGTTTCAATTTAGCATAAGCATTTCAATTCACAGATTAATTTCAGTTCCAATAAATTTCAATTCAGTTTGTGTTTGTAATTTTGAAAAAAATATTTGGTAACAAGTAATCTTTTCTTTATGCCATAGAGAGTAGAAGGAATCAATATATTAGATAGATTTGATCTAAAAATTATAAGCAAACAGTTTTGTAGTTGTTTTTCTTTTTTATGTCAAAAATTTATTAAAAAAAATTGTATGAACAAGTTCGGGGAATCTAAAAGATTTTTATCTACCAACACCCCCCCCCCCCCCCAAAAAAAAAAAACAAAACTTCTTGTAAATTTTCATCTCTTTTGAAAATTTGATCAAGAAGCCCAAATATTTTTGTTGCATTTCAAAAAATAAAAAAAATTGTCAAGTTTAAAGAAAAATAGTCTATTTGGTTGAATATTTGGAGGAGAAAAACTCTAAATTTTTAAAACCTATTTATATGGGAGACAACTCTCTAAGTCTAAATTCAGATCCAAGTGGAATCGTGTCATTTCAATAAGAAACAAAAAAGTTATCCCCAAAATAGTGACTACTAGTCAAAACTATAAAAAAATTGTTATAAACATGACTGTGTTTTGCCAAATTTGACGTAGTAAATAAAATTTTCTGAAAGATCTGTTTATAGTGATGATAGGCCTATGAATCTAGTTTCTAGAACATTTTGAATCATTTGATTTTGATATTGTATGAAAAAATTGGAGCAAAAATACCATCTGCTGATCTATCTTACTATTTTTTTTTTAAAAAGAAAGGCAAACCAGTGATTATTATTTTTCAAATGTGTATTTATTGCATATTACATCGAGGATTTCTAAATAAAAATCTCTTTCTTACATGTGTCTCATTAGTTTCTACTTTCCATCCAATGCATTTATTCGTTATGACATATTACTATTATGATGTTGGATGGTGCAAAGTTATTAATATTTTTGTAGGATCAACAAAAAGAAGTTTAGATTCATGCATGCTAATAGGGATGTAATCAACACTCTAGAACTCAAGTTTTGTTAAGTATCTCTAGAGCTCACAACTCTGCAGAGTTGCTTTCCAAAGCTGCACCCTGAGCTGTCAGCGGAGTTATAAAAAAAGAAAAAAAAGAGTGCAAAAAAAAAGTTTTTAAAAAAAAAGTTTCATTGGTCTTTGGAAAATCTTCATGTATGCGTCATAAATTGTTTTGGAAGCACCCATCTAACAATGCTTTAGAAGCATTTTTAGATATTTCTCGGGAGAAACTTTGTTGTTGTTGTTTAAAGTTCTTGAAGCATCCTCTATCGATGCTCCAGAACTTCGTTATTGTTCGTGTTAAGTTTCAGTAGCATCCTCCATCGATGCTCCAGAACTTTGTTTATGTTCATGCTAAGTTTCAATAGCATCCTCCAGTGATGCTCCAGAACTTCATTCATGTTCATGCTAAGTTTCGATAGCATCCTCCACTGATGCTTTAGAACTTTGTTCCTGTGTTCTAGCGGCATCTTTCAGCGATGCTCCAGAACTTTGTTCTTATGTTCTGGTAACATTTTTCAATGATGCTCCAAAACTTTATTCTTGCATTCCAACGACATCTTCTAGCGATGCACCGAAACTTTGTTCCTGTGTTCTAGTAGCAACTTTCAGTGATGCTCCGGAACTTTATTCCTACGTTTTGGTAGTATTTTTCACCGATGCTCTAGAAATTTGTTCCTATGTTCCAAGTGGCATCTTTCAGTGATGCTCTAGAAATCTTTCACCGATGCTTCAAAAAATTGTTCCTACGTTCCTGTGGCATCTTTCACCGATGCTCTAGAAATTTGTTCCTACGTTTCGATGGCATCTTTCAGTGATGTTCCAGAACTTTGTTCCCATTTTCTAACGACATCTTTTAGCGATGCTCCAGAACTTTGTTCTTGCATTTTGGCGGCATCTTTCACCGATGCTCTCGAACTTTGTTCCTATGTTCCAGCAGCATCTTTCACTGATGCTCCAGAACTTCATCTCTTTGATCCTATTATGTTTGTTCCAAAAGCATCCTTTAAATAATGCTCCAAAATATTTGTTTATTGTTGTAGAGTTGTTATGTCCTTCTAGAGTTGTCCACTGTTTTGATGTTTTTCTGTCCATTGTTTTGAAGTTGTCCACTGTTCTAGAGTTCCAGAGCTGAACATTCTGAAGTTTTTCTAACTTTCTAGAACTAAACTTTTGAAGATTTTCTAAAGCAGAAATTAGAATCGAATGGCATGAAGAAAGCAAGGATAACTTTGAAATACGACCAAGGTATATTCTACTATTTTATTTTTAACTATAGCTATTAGTTTTTTTAATTACAGATAAATCCATTTTTAGGAAAGCTAATTAAAAACATAAACTACCTACACTGATTCACTTGTTGTAGCTAAGAGATTTTCAATAAAAGGTGTTTTTTGAAGAAAAAATATTATCCAGTCTATAGAGAATGCATCAAAAAGTTTAATGTTGTCCCGAACAACATTTCTATATTGGTTTAACCTCTTGTTCTTTGATGAATATTTTGCCCTGATTTGTGAGACAACTAGTTCAGAGTCTCCATATATTTCTAGTAGTTTGATTCCATATCTTAGGGCAATGTTCAAACCCAGCAGCAATGCCTCGTATTCAGCGATATTATTAGTGCATTCAAAGGTTAAGAGAAATGAATATTTGAATGTCTTGCCTGTTGGTGAGAAGAACACTACTCCTGCCCAATTCCCTCCTTTACTACATGCACCATCAAAGTACATTCGCCATACACCATGTTCATCTAACTGATCCTCTCTATTGATTGGTTCTATATTTTGTAATTCAGGCTGTGATTTTTCAATTCTGAAACCTCCAATATCTACATCACAAAAACAATTCATCTAGTTTGGATCTAGACATTCTATTATATTTTCATATCTCGGCTCTCTACACAACCTGACTTCCTTACCATTTACTGGTATTGTTACATATGATAAGTCAAATTAGACATTTCCCCCTACTGCAACAATCCATTGTCTGGATAACAACATTCCATAGTATGGTGGAGTATTTACTACAGTTATATCAGTTCTGTAAGTGGCTTCAAGACATGAGGCCAATTTCAATTCCACATACTTCATGACTCCAACAATCGGGATGGACCTATTGTCCATTGCATAGCATTTACCATATGCTGTGTCCACCCACAAGCCTAATTCTTTCATAATAGCTATTGGCATGATGTTTATTACAGCTCCAGAGTCAATCATACAATTTCTTACCAATTTGTTATTGATCAATAGTGTTATATAGAATGGATCCACCTTGGAAGGATTCTTTGTTATGGTATCACCAAGATAGATTTCAGGTGTTTTCATGACTTCTTGTCCAAGATTGCTTATTTTGTTTTCTGACCCCTCTTTGTTTTTGTTTTAATTTTGCTACTTATTTGGTACATTAGAAATCGATTTGAGAGCACTGTCCCTATATTCATCTATTTTCATCATTTCCAGTAGTGGTATTGACATCTTTATTTGAGACAAGCCTTGTGTTATGTCAAATCAAGGAGTAATGGTGAGTTGCTCTGCTTTTTCTTTATTGGAGCCTTTCTCTTCAGATTGTTGCTTATTGTTATCCTTTGTCTTATTTTGCTCAACCTTTGATATTTCCTTATGTGTATTTTTCTAAGTTTCTCCTTTCTTCTGGTTATCCAAGGCATCCTGATGAGGTCAGAGGAGGCTTTGTAAATACATCATCATTTACTCTTTATCAATCTAGAGGTGTCTGGAGTGATTTGCGATAAGATTGTTTGTTGGGGGGTTTTCTTTACGGGATGGTTGAGGATCAGAGATTGGTTTAGTGATCCTTGCACGGTTGTAGTTCTGATCTTCTTGCTCATAAAATAACTACCTTACTTTGCTTGAAAATAAACACTCTTGCTTGAAAAAAAAGAACTATTCTAACATTTGCTGAAATAAACATTAATCTAATTGCTTTGAAACAAACACATGTGTTGAAATGGGAGTTTAATCTAATTACTGGAAATGAACACACTTGCAAAAAATAAGAGATGAACAAAAAGGAAACCTATTGTTTCTTCTCAGACATGCAATACTCTGAACATCACAATGCTTAAGGAGATAACAAATCTAATTTTTTTATAATTTTCTATTTTTGGAAGAATAAACCTACAGGTGAGAACACATGATAGAAAAACAACACATATAACACTTTGTTGTAAAGAAATTAACAGAAGTAAAATGATACATACAGAATACTGAGAGATCTCCTCCAAGATGGGGAAGTGGGCCCTAGTTTCCTAGCTAGAGATGATCCTCTTTGATCAACAACTTCTTTCAAAAGAAATCTCCCTTCATTTGTATTTTATTTAGATTTAAAGAACATACATGCCTAAACTCAGAAGTTTTCTTCTGCTGAAAACAAACTGCGATGAACAACTAATTGATGGAAAAACATGAACTAACTTAATAAGGTACAATGGCTTCTCTACTTATACAATCAATCCTTATTGAAAAAGGAATGCTAATTGCGAGTCTAACTATAACGAACTGGAACAACCAGTTGCATGCTTATTGAAAAGTAAATCTAACTACTAACTAATTCCCTATGAACTGGAGCTGGAACAACCAGCTGTATTATTTTCTTAACTACACAATCAGTTACAAGAAACTCCAGATCTATGATCTGAGTAAAGCAATTAGTTGGGCGAACTCCATGAATTCCCCAAAAATAGTGGTGCACCCAGGTGACAATGATAGCTGGAGCTGACATTAGCCATCGGATATAAGGGTCACTAAGTTCAGTGATATGGAGGTGTAATTAAAGCTGTGGCAAGGATTTGAGGTGCTGATATTCAAGAGCGTTTGCTGGAAATCATCGACTCAGGGGAGGATGATGCTTAGGAAGTATTGTCCTCCAGAGCTATCTGGAGTTCATCTGAAGTTCAACTGCTGTAACCTTTATTTAAAATCCACAACTTATACCACAAATTATGAGATATGCACGTAGAAAACATCATTCAAGCTTCAATATTAAAGAGATTTCATCAAGGTGTAATGGAAACAAAACATAAACATAATCAATTCTCAAGACAAATATAATTATAATAATATGTATTTATATGCCAATATGTTTTTTAAAAGTTTATCAAAGCATGAAAAAATTGATAATTAAATGAGTTAATCATTTGGCTCATCATTTCCTCCATACTAAGCTTCTGCCATGCCCTCATGGCCATTACTGTCCTGCCCCATCCAAAATGTTTTTCCCTTCTTTAATTGTGCTACAATTATAGTCGTCATCGCCGTACTGGATCAATTATCTACCCTTAGGGTGGAACCCATCATTTTCCTAAATCCTGTTGTGCCATTTGCTGATTTTCCCAGTGGCATTGGCTCACCTTGAGGATGGCCAAGCCTAGGTGTTGGCATGAGCAACAATGGGGGTCTAAACCTCATTCCAATCCAATTTTGTTACTTTTGCTGAATAATTGGAATGAGGCTCCTAAATCTTGCGGTCATCCATCGTATGTTAGCAGGGTAAATTGGTTTCCTTCTTTTTAGCACATTGGGAAGTGTTGCAAATCATGCTCTATAGCTTGATGTGGCGGCATTGAGAAGGTGATCTACAACGACAGAAATCTGCAATACAAGAGTTCAAATTTTGTATATATTGGCCCATGATACCCTGCCTATACACATTTGCCCTGAAAGTGTTTCTGAACCATGTAGTCTTTGGGCATTCATGCCTCATTAGTAGGCCAATTGACCCAGTAACAATTTCATACTCCTCCATTCTGTCTTCCCATAATCTGTTGTTTCTTAATAGGGATAGATAGCTCCAAATTTGGAGTTCCCCTATATAAAGATTTAGCATGGAAGTATCTACATGGCCTAGAATGTGGCCATGTTGGAAAAATTCACAGAGAAGGTTCTTCTGATCTAGAGGATTTTGAAGGTAACATTCAACAAATTCTTTTTCATTTTTAAAATCAAAGGGCAAATTGTAGCGAATGTGCAGTAGTTTCCATCTCAAAAATTATTCTCTTAGAAAAAGAGCACACACACCTAAGGGTGCCTGTTGTGCTAACAGAGTTTCCCCTGTTTCACAAGCGAGAGCCAGATTTTTCTCTACCTTTACTTTCTCCTACCTCAAGGTCTCCATCGCTCTTCGAAGCTTTGTAATTTCACCTCTAAGTTGTTTATTATCTCTAGTTAACTACAAATTTTGTTCATAAACATTTAAGGATGTGGTGGCAGGGGTTTGCTGGGCAGCAGTCTATCTCAACCTGGCAATTTGCTTGTCCTTTTAGGTAATCATGCCTGCCTAATTATCCACCTCCTTTTTTAAAGAAACAATTTCTTTTTCCTTTTCTTCTTTTTCCCCAGTGGCCTTTACCCTTCCTGCCACCAGCTCCTCATCTTTTGCCTTTACTTGTTGAGACAAAGCTGCCAACTATGCATTACATTGCTTTAGCTCAAATTCAATATTTGAAAGGTCAAGGGCATTTCAAGTATCATGTGCCGTGGTATCCTCAGAGCGAGAGCTCTCTGTCATGACTTGTTTGCCTTGCCTGCGCCCATGTTGCAATGGTTCATTCTCTGGAGCTTCCAAGGCATTATGCTCATCTGCTATTGGAATGCCACTGCCACCACCTTCCTCAATTGTTTCATGTGCCTTTTGTGGAATATCATCTCTGCCACTCTCCTCAGTTGTTTCTTACGTTTCTTGTGGATTGCTCTGCTGACTTGCTGGAGCAATGGGGACTGCTTCAACATCTTCATCATCTAAAGAAATAACAAAAGTGCAAGAGTGTCTAATTTGCACAGGTCCAGAGAATGCTTCTTCACCTTGTTGGCGCAGATGCTCTGCACCTTTACGGAGCCTTTTGAAGTGGACCTTGGAAGGATTTGAAGACATGGCAACGACTTCGCCAGATATAGACACAGCGGAAGAGTGCTTTGTTCTTTTCTTCTTTGGCGTCAAAGCCAAAAAGTCCTCCCATTTTCTCTGCCCATCTTCTTGCTATATGAAATGGTGTTTCATAATCAAATGAATTAATCCCGCATGACTAACCGGGCCCTCTCTGCTCTTTTGTTTTGTCAGCATATTTACCAATGTAGTGTACAAAAAGGCAGGAATGTTTATCAGAAATTGTGGATTATTGGCACCATGCCTGAGGTGTGTGATTAATCTCATTCTAGGGCCAAGTATAGTCCTGTACTAGCCATCATAGGTAAAGAACTTCATAACCCATAGGATTACAGTCTTCCAAGGATCCAGAAGATTGTTCCTATCGATGCCTTTTGTGGCACCTTTGCTAACAATGTATCTAGGCAAGGGCTCAAGAGCAACATGAAAGTTTTGAATTAACTCCTCATACGAGGGTTTAGTGGCAAATAAATCAACTCCTACTGTAGTTGTTCCAAAAATTTGACTAATGACAGTAGAGTTGATTGGAATCCTTACCCCTCTTATAGTTGTGAATGTTTTGTGGAAATTCTTGATAAATTCTTGGACTAATTCCGCCTCAAAACCCTCAAACTTCTGCAAGAACTCGAGCCATCCTTCCTGTTGGAAAATTTGAGCACCGGCGTCACTGATGATTACATTCTCTGGTTCTGCCTTCCATTTATACCCCATATCTAGTAGTTATTTTCTCTGCCTATCACTCTGGTTTGAAGGAATTCAATCCGGAGTAAGAGGGGTCTATACTATAACTTGGTTTATTGAAGTTTGTCTTTATTTTGGTCCAGTGAAGAAGGAAGCTATTGAAGTATGAGTTTCCATCTACAGATTCGCTGGAAGAAATAATTGCATGCAGGTTGGCACTTGTTCCTATTCTCTTTTCAGTACTCATGGCGGATACTTCAGAGTGTTGCCATAAGGTGGCGCATGCAAAATTTTTCTTCAAAGCCACCATCTTAATTGCCTTCTATGCATTTCTAGAGTTGACACCATTCCACTACGGCTTTATATTCATTCAGATGTACTTCCCTCTTAATTGTTCATCATTACCTTCATTATGATTTTACAAACCAGGCCTTTATTTTATTTTTGGTAATAATTTAAAGCTCACCCATCTTAATGACCAAGTACTGTAGTTTTCTTGGGAATACACAAGATCTGCAATCAAGTATCAACTTGCCACATGTCAATCCATAATCATTGCCATGACTACGATCTTTGTGTACCAAAAGTTGAAGTTGCATGATGTTACTTTTTCGAAACACGTGGCATAGCTATACACATTAAAATAATTATATAAGTTTTGAGGAAAGAGTATACCTAGGTAAGGTACCCATGACCTTGATTATATCACTTCAATCTTTCCGGCAAATTAATTTCTACCACACATTGGTTTTGTACCCATAGGTATTTGAGTTGGTGCTATACACTTGATCTTCATCTAGAGCCATCAGGAGCTATTCGGAGCCATCTAGAGCATGCTATATCACAAAAAGATCTGTAGAGTCTGCAAAAGATTTTTATTAGAAAAGGAGGGAATTTCAAAGAAAAGATTGCCATTACTGGTTTTCAGTCTTCCTTCTGGGCAAAGCCGCCATTATTGGTTTTCAACATTTGCCCAATTATTTTTTTACAGGAAAGGCTGCCATTTCTGGTTTTTAACCTCATCTGCTTTATTCAGTCAAGAATCATTATTTAGAGCACAATTCCCATGGAAGAAAGATCTTCCACAAAGAAATGTTCTATTTAAGACTGAATTTTGGCAGAAAATTCTTCTTTGGAGGCTGGTTTATGGTACAACTTCAATCTATGTCCATTCACTAGAAAAACTCTGCGATCTCCATTAATTGGAACTAACTGGATAGCTCCATTGCTGAAGGTTTCTTGAATTTCATAGAGCCCCAACCATCTAGTATGTAGTTTTCCTTTTAGATCCTGATATTTAGAATCATACAACAGGGCCCAATCTCCTTGTTTGAAGTGCCTGTTGATAATGTGCTTATCATGCCATTCCTTCCTTTGTTGTTGGATTAATTCAGTATGCTGAAGTGATTCCATTCTCATCTCATCCAGCCTGTTTAACTGTAACACCCTTTGTTGTTGAGCCTCGGTCAAATCAATGCTAGCTTCAAGTGCTGTCCTTAATGTTTCTATCTCATTTTTTATGGGTAGCACTAGGTTCTTTCCATAAACTAACTCATATGGAGTGAAGTTAGTTGTTGATCTCCAGGTAGTATTAGAATCCCAAACAGCTTCTGTCATTCTATTGGCCCAATCTATCCTCCTGCTTGAGATAGTTTTGGTGAGAATATTCTCCAATTCTCTATTTGTGACTTCAACCTGACCATTGCTCTATGGATGATATGGAGAAGATTTTCTGTGAGTGATCTGATATCTTTCTAGGAATGCTTTGATCATGGCAGACATAAACTGTGGTCCCTGATCGGAGACAAGAATTCTGGGTACTCCATACTGCTGCAAGATATGTTTGTATAGGAAATCTACAACTTTCTCCTCTTTTGCTGCCGGTAGTGCTTTTGCTTCAACCCATTTGGTGGCATAATCTGTGCAGACCAATATATAGTGATTTCCTCTAGATGGTGGGTCAATTGGTCTGACAAAGTCTATCCCCCATTTTTCAAATGGCTCTAAAGCCACTTGGGGATGGAGGGGCATCTCTGTGGTGAAAGTTGGACGTCCCATTCGTTGACACTGATCACATTGCTTGACATATTGGTGAATATATTTGGTCATTGTTGGCCAAAAATATCTAACTCCGAGGATTTTGTGCCCTGTTCATCATGACATGCACGGATTATGTCATACACCTCTATTTCCTGCACACATCGACGTAATACATGATTAGGACAATTTTTAAATAGAAGACCATTTACCCACTTGTATCTAGAGCTCTCCCGAACTAGTCGTTTGATTTCTTTCAAGTTGAAATGTTGTGGGCATTTTCCTGAAACCAAATAATTAGCCAGATCAACAAACCATGGAGATTGTATAGAGATGGTGAACAAATGTTCATCAGGAAATGTATCATCCACTGGTTCGTTATTTCCCTGCACATTCAATCTAGACAAGAAGTCGGCAACAACATTATCTTTGCTTGGTTTATCAATAATAGTTATGTCAAATTCTTGCAATAATAATAACCATCTAATAATTCTACCACCAACTACAACTTTGTTCATCAGATACCTTATGGCTACATGATCAGTGTGTACGAAGATTTTATAGCCTATGATGTAGTGGCAAAATTTGTTGATAGCATAGACTATTGCCAAAAATTCTTTTTCAGTTGTTGTGTAATTTTTCTCAGCTGGGTTCAAGTTCTTGCTGATGTAATATATTGCATGCATACCTCCAGACTCACTCAATTGTCCTAAGACTGCCCCAATGGCCTGATTGGAAGCATTTGTGTGGATGTGAAATGGTTCTCCCCAGTTTGGTCCTTTTATCACTGGAGCAATTATGAGGGCACTTTTGATGGTCTCAAATGACTACTAGCATTCTTGTGTCCATTTAAATTCAGGATCCTTCTTCAGCAAGGTGAACATAGGGTCAGCTTTTCGACTAAAATTTTCAATGAACCTTCTGTAATAGCCAGCATGTCCCAGAAAGCTCCTCACCTCAGTTTGAGTTTCAAGAGGAGGAATTTGTACTATGATTTTTATCTTCTTGCGGTCCACTTTCAATCCCTCCTGTGAGATATGGTGACCAAGTCCAATTCCCTCAGTCATCATGAGAAAGCATTTTTCATGGTTTAAAGACAGCTGATGTTCTTTGCATCTTTCAAGTACCTTGTTTAAACTATTTAGGGCTTCATCAAAGGTTTTACCATGCACCGTAAAGTCATCCATATAGACTTCAACACAGATTTTTGCTAGATCAACAAATATTGCTAAAACAACACGTTGAAATGTGGTTGGGGCATTACATAACCCAAATGGCAATACTTTGTAGGAAAATGTCCCTCATGGATAGGTGAAGGTTGTCTTATCCTGATCTTCTGGAGCTACCTGGATCTAGTTATAGCCACTAAAACCATCCAAGAAGGAGAAATAGCGACTTCTAGCCAGGTTGTCTAGGACTTGGTCAATGAAAGGGAGTAGAAAATAATCCTTCTTTGCATCTTTGTTTAGCTCCCTATAATCTATGCAGACTCACCATTTTCCATTCTTTTTGGGCACTATTACTAATGGTGATACCCATTGACTGTCAGAGATGGGATAAATGAACCCTACTTGTAATAATTTCTCAATCTCTTCCTTCACTATGTCTTTCAGAGCTGGGTTGATTCTTCGTTGTGGTTACCTAACAGGTCAGACATCGTCAGTGTAAATATGGTGAGTGCAAATGCTGGGATGGATTCCCTTCATGTCTTTGTATTCTCAAGCAAAAGCTTGGGTGTGGTTTTGTAACAATTTTGCCAATTGAATCTCTTCCCCTTCTGTTAACCAACTGCTGATAGAAAGTTCTTTGTCAGTTTGAACTAGGATTTGTTTTGTGCCTATATGAACAGAAAGAAGTTCTCTATACAGACTTAACAGCGTGTTTAAAGGACAAAGGTGAGGTATGACTTAGTGGAGAGTTTTCCCTTGTTGGTAACTTACATGAGAGGCAATCTCTTTAGAGTATGGGCAATTAAAAGCTTTGAAGGACCCTTTTGGGTCTCTCTGGAGCCATCCAGAGACCTCTTACTAAGTAACATTATATAAGAAGTTTTTGATGTTTGGCTCTATTTATTCATATTCCTTATTACATTCTTCAAAGTGTTCTACTATTGTTACCATTGCCAACAAGGAGGCATCCTCTTCATTAGAATCTATCAAATCATCTATCCATGGTTTATTTTCGTATTGCAGAAATGGTTTGGCTAGAGGATAGATAGAAAGTTCTTTAAGTCTTTTTCCATTTGAAATGGTCATACTTCTAGATCTACAGTCAATAAGTGCTGCTGCTATAGCCAATTGAGGTCTTCCTAGGATTATTGGGTAAACTGATCATTTTTTTCTTGTTTGTAGGACAAGGAAATCAACTGAATAATCTCAAGTGTCAATGGTGACTATGACATCCTCTAAAATTGCTTCAGGTTTGGTAATAGATAGGTCTGCAAGTTGTAAAACAGTTGAAGTTGGCTGAACGTGTTTTAATGCCAAAGCTTCTATAGTTTCTAACATCATTGCATTGATAGTAGCACCCAAATCGATTAAAACATTTGAAACAGACACCCCTTTTATGTCCACTGTTATGACTGGGCTCCCAGGATTCCCATATTTTTGAGGAATCAACTTGCCTGATAGAACATCTGCAAGTTTTCCTTCAACTTGGATAGTTTTGGGCAATTTTCTTTTTCTACTTGGAAGTTTTAGACACAGACTTTTAATAGTCTGATTTATCTCAGGGATCTCTTTTATCACTTGTAACAAAGGAACTTCAATGTGCATTTTCCTAAGTTCCCTAATTAATTTGGAGTCATCATGTGAAGGCTAGTTTTCCATAGATTTTGGAGGGGTCTATTTCAACTGTTCTGGGAATGGAACATGGGTCTCCTTCAAAATCTCTTTTGTTTCTTTTGCCTTAGCCTTTTTATTGGACTGTTGTGTATCATCTTTAGGATTCACTTCTTCTTCTTCGATGACTTCCTCAATAGGTATAGTTTCAGGCATATTTTTAGATTAGAGTTGGATATCATTGATCTCTACCACATTCAGGGTTGCTGTATTTGGATCGGTATTGTACACCTGTTGCTGTGGTCTATTGTTCTTGGGGTTCACAACCGGTTGTGCAGGCATTGATGGTCGGTTTACTTGCTCATTGGGATTTGTATTCACAGGCTGTGAAGGTCCTAGAAGTAAGGCCTAAGGTTGGTTTCCAAATCTTCTTATCCCTTGGTTGTATTGAGGAGTCCATTGCTGTTGATACTATTGTTGATTTGACCATTGTGGATTGGACCAAGATCGATTTGTCCAATCTTGCTGAGGCCATGAACCCCATTGCATTGGCATTTGCATTCCCCAAGGTCCATTATAAGAGTTCCCTCTTGGAGCATATTGGTTTTGAAACTGATTAAATCCATAAGTAGGTTGTTTCTGACCAATAAAATTTAGCTCTTCCTCATTTGCTAGAACCTTTTCAGTCTATTTTTAATCTCAGGGAGTAGGCCACATTCGTTGGTGGAATCATTTTTCTCACAGATTTCACACAACTCCGTCCTATTTAAAGGGCATTCCCTACATGGATGTTTTTCTCTACGAGGGAAATAAATAACAACAGTTAAGTATTCTTTTTACTAGCCTGCATGCCATCCAAAGTGGTGTTTAAATGAAGTAGGATGTCAGTTTTAAGATTTGCTAGTTCCTCCATCACTTTCGTAACATCACTGTTACTATCCCTTTTTAAAATTCTTTTGCCCGCTCTTGTATGAGAATAGTTTCTACAAACTTCTATAATTTCTTCAAAAGTTTGCTTATTAATGTCTCCCTTACCCATCAAATTTAATGCTTCTCTGCTATCATCATCAATCCCTCTTAGAAAGATGGTCTTACTTAGTTCCTCATCTAGATTGTTTCCACATCTCCTATGGACAAATAAGAATCTATCCACATAGTCTTCTAAGTTCTCCTCCTCCATTTGTTTCATGCGAAAGAGTTCATCTTTCTGATCCCTGACTCTACAGTAATCCTGATATTTATCAAGAAAAACTATTTCCATATCATCCCATGTGCTGATAGAATTTGTTGCCAAGCCCATGAACCATCTTAAAGCTGACTCCTTGAGAGTGGAAGGAAAAAGTTTCAGCTTCTAGTTATTAGTAGCATAGTCATAAGTTTGACAGAGAACTTTGAACTCGAATAGGAACTAGTCTGGATCTTTAGATGTTTTTCCCCTGAAGGTAGGTAGAAAAGCAGGTGATATGTTTTTCATAGGAGGCTCATTTACCCTAGGAACTATGGCTATAGGATAAGAAAAAGTTTTGTTAATAGGTGGATCCCCCTAATCACCCATGGTTGTGGATGTGGCAGATGAGTTGGAAGACTATGATAAAACTGGTAATCCTTGATTGATCGGATCCTCTGAAGGTTCTTCCCAATTAGCCTCCAAGGGTATATTTGCTATATGATGTCTAATGAATTGACCTAAGGCATCCCTAGGTCTTCTCATAAACTAATGGATCGAAAGTCTTATCGACACCTTAAACCTACAATGATTTGTAGATTATATCCCTGACAATGGCGCCAAAAATGATGAGGTCGAAGTAGGCTTTGTTAATACATCATCATTTACTCTTTATCAATCCGAAGGTGTCTGGAGCGATTTGTGATAAGACTATTTGTTGGGGGGGTTTTCTTTACGAGATGGTTGAGGACCAGAGATTGGTTTGGTGATCCTCGCACAGTTGTAGTTCTGATCTTCTTGCTCATAAAATAACTACCTTACTTTGCTTGAAAAGAAACACTCTTGCTTGAAAAAAAAGAACTATTCTAACATTTGCTGAAATAAACATTAATCTAATTGCTTTGAAACAAACGCACATGCTAAAATGGGAGTTTAATCTAATTGCTGGAAATGAACACACTTGTGAAAAATAAGAGATGAACAGAAAGCGAACCTATTATTTCTTCTCATACATGCAATACTTTGAACATTTCAATGCTTAAGGAGATAACAAATCTGATTTTTTTTATAATTTTTTATTTTTGGAAGAATAAACCTATAGGTGATAACACATGACAAAAAACAACACATATAACACTTTGTTGTAAAGAAATTAACATAAGTAAAATGATACAAACAAAATATCGAGAGATCTCCTCTAAGATGGGGAAGCGGGCCCTACTTTCCCAGCTGGAGACGATCCTCTTTGATCAACAACTTCTTTCAAAAGAAATCTCCCTTCATTTGTATTTTATTTAGATTTAAAGAACATACATGCCTAAACTCAGAAGTTTTCTTCTGCTGAAAACAAACTACGATGAACAACTAATTGATGGAAAAAAAGAACTAACTTAATAAGGTGCAATAGCTCCTCTACTTATACAATCAAGCCTTATTAAAAAAGGAATGCTAATTGCGAGTCTAACTGCAGCAAACTGGAACAACCATTTGCATGCTTATTGAAAAGTAAATCTAACTACTAACTAATTCCCTATGAACTGGAGCTAGAACAACCAGCTATAGTATTTGCTTAACTACACAATCAGTTGCAAGAAACTCTAGATCCGTGATCTGAGTAAAGCAATTAGTCAGGCGAACTCCATGAGTTCCCCAAAAATAGTGGTGCGCCCAAGCAACAATGATAGTTGGAGCTGACGTTTGCCATCAGATATATGGGTCACTAAGTTCAGTGAAATGGTGATGTAATTAAAGCTATGGCAAGGATTTGAGGTGCTGATTAGGCGTGTTGTAGGGCTTGGAGGGTCTTTAGGAACATTTGCTAGAAATCATCGACTCAGGGGAGGATGACGCTTAGGAAGTATTGTCCTCTGGAGCTATCTGGAGTTTAGTTGAAGTTCAACTACTGCAACCTTATTGAACATCCACAACTTATACCACAAATTATGAGATATGTACATAGAAAACGTCATTCAAACATCAATATTAAAGAGATTTTATCAAGGTGTAATGGAAACCAAACATAAGCACAATCAATTCTCAAGACAAATATAATTATAATAATATGTATTTATATGCCAATATGTTTTTTAAAAGTTTATCAAAGCATGAAAATATTGGTAATTAAATGAGTCAATCATTTGGCTCATCACACCCTTCTTATGATTTGGTTCTTTGATGAACAAGCCTTGGGGTGTTCCTTGGTCTGCATTTATGGCTCTATTCCTCATATTGTAATTAGTTCTAGCCTGATCCACTGCAACAATTATAAGAGCTTTTTTCTCTTCCTCAGTTGGTTTTCTTAACTGGAACTATGGGACTATATTGGGTATATGAGTGGTTCCTTCATTATTATCTTCCTGATCAGAGAAGATTTCTTGTTGACCCATGTTAACATTATACCTTTGGTTGCTCACATCGTATTCAAACCCATCTTCTTCAAAGGATGAGTATTCTTCATCAATTTAGTGAGGTCTCATTCCTAACATGTTTATAGTATGATCATCCCTGTACTGATCATAAGATACTTCATTTTCTTGTAATGATTGGGCCAGTACACAGAATTCAGGTGAATGTGGTAGGTTGCATGCTAAACACCATGGATTATTTTCTACCACATGTCCCATGTTTCTTTAAGGGATCATGGGTATCTTTACTATAATTCTTCTTTTGTTTGTTAACCACAGGTCTCCCATCCTTCCAATTAGTGATGTAGGGCATATCATGTAACCTAGGCCTCTCATTTCTATAATAGTTTGCTTGCCTAGTTTGATGGTTGTTAGGACTTTGTGGAACTCTGATGTTTTCCCTTTTACCAAGTTTTCCAGCAGCTCTCCTGTTATTTTCAACATTCATAGCAGCTTTTTGAGCTTCTGCAAGAGTACTAGGAGCTCTATTTCTGAGTTCATACCCAGTTTTGGGATCAAAGGCTTTTAAGTATAAATCCAGGGCCATACCATCTAGGGGTTTCATCTCAGGAGAGATTTTATAGTATATTTTTTAGAACCTCTGGTTGAAATCCACAACTGATTCATTATGGTATTTTTGTATGCTTGTTAGTTCATGCACAACAAAATTTGGGTCACATTGATTTCCATATTGTTCTTTAAACTAATCTTTGAAGTCTTCAAAAGAACTGATTGAAGCATCAAGCAAATTATTATACCAGTCCCTAACATCTTCGATCAAGGATAGTATAAATAAATTAATGAGGATGTCTTCATATTGTACATCATAATTATCCATAATTGTCTCAAAGTTTCTAATATGTTCTTCTACTGAAATGGCATTATTCCCTGAAAAATTTGGGAGTGCATTTCTCAAATCATTGTCAATGGGATCAGGATAGATCTAGTACCCAGATAAATCCAGCTGCCTATATCGTTTATATTCAAGCGTCCTTGTAGGTTTTGATTTGGCTGGTATTATTGGTGAGGTGTGTGTTGTATATTATGATGTGGGATCATACTTATATTTTGCAGGCGAGATGGAACATGTTGTTGACCATGAGGTGGATAGGTATTAGCCATATGTTGGGAAGTCAGATGAACATTATGTGTTCTTGGGTTTCGTGTTGGAATGTTTTGTTGTACATGACTAGTGTTACTTGGATTATGTGGTGCTTTTGAAGCATTTAAACCACTTAAACTCTGATGTGACCCTTGTGGATTACTTGTAGGAGCATGCCCCCTTTGCTTATGGGGGGTATATACTTTGAGCTACCTGTTGTATTTCTAGATTTTAACTATTGTAATTCTTATTTTATTTGTTCTTCTTCTTCCCTTAGTTTTGCTAACCTGAGCTCTTCCTATAACTTCTGTAGGTTTTATTGTATCTCATCAGCATTCCATGTATCTTTTGGTGGACTGTGAATCTTTGTGGATGCTATTTGATCCATAGACTCATACTAATCTTCTCCACCCTATTGTAGTGACATTTTATTCTCATATTCTTCTTGGGCTTGTATCCTTTCTCTTTCAAGCCGTGCCTCAAATTCAAGCTACTTTTGAGGGTCAGGTCTATATTGATCAAGAATATCACTAAAGTTGTTCTATTTAAATTGAGTTGGATTACTTCTTGATTGGAATCCTTTATGAAATTCTAATTCATGCAAAGGAGTAAAGCTATTATGCATTAGGAGGGGTTGTTTTGATGTATTGTCCTGAGTATTCTGGCTATGTGTTTGAGTGCGTTCTAACTTATTTGATATTCCCCCATTCTTCTTAGCAGGGACTTTTGAAGCTGGGGATGATTCCTTATCATTCAACTTTTTATCATTTGTTTTGGACATCCTACCGTCCATGTTGTGATATTTCAATAATATATCTAGAATTTAGAGTAGAGTCGCCACCTCTCTTAAAGAGGACTAATTAGGATCCGTTACTTTCTTCACTCTATTGAGATGGTCTTCTACTAGGTTTTCTTATGTTGGTCCCCAATAGAGTCGCCAATTCTGTTAGGTCTCAAAAATGCAAGTTGTAAACCTTAAGAGGATGGCAATCTCTCTTAATGCTTTTGGCTAACAAACAGGGTTGATATAATTGAAAACTCCCTACTCTTTAGGCTCTACCAGACCTAGGCGGGTGTACCTTGATAGCTGATGTAGATTTGTGTGACCTTAGTGATCTACTCACAGTGGCATGTAGATGTGAGACAAATATAAGGCTGAGAGTTATTCCTACTACTGAGGTTTGAAATGTGAAAATATAAACTATAAATTGATGTTTTAAAGTGAGTATGACCAGTGCCTAATTCTATTGGGTGAATGGGGTCAAGAATTGTATGATATGTGGATCTTCTTGTTTAGCTTAACTCTAATTACTTGGAACTTGTAAATGTTTATACCTTATATAAATGTGCAAAGGTTGTCAATTACCAAGCTCTTCTTACAAATCCCAATGGTATTTTCCCATGTTACTGTGATCAATTGAAAGGACTTTTAATTTTGTTGTGAAGGAAACTGACCAATATGATTTATTTAAAGGGGTTTAACTCCTAGCAGAGACCAATAAACATAAACCACTTAGAAGGACTTAAATCAACTTCTCACAGAAACCAATCAAGCAGATCACACAGAAGCAGCAAATGTGCCCTGATAAATTAAGTATATCCTTGATATATTCATTTAAATAACAAAGGAAAACTATTCTGGAGACAACACAGATAACATGTAAATATTAATAATGACAAAGTAATTGAACACCAAAGTTTTGAGCCACTGATTATATATTCCTTCCCATTATATTACTTAAAATTCATGAGTTCTCTCGCATTTTTATCAATAACTAGAGATAACAATATAATTCGATTGCTTGTATATATAAAATTTTGTCAAGTAAATGATGGTATTGATGACGATACAAAATAGCCTTGGTTTCCCATATATATGGGAAGCAAACAAGCTTCAGGCCAAAAGAGGGCGTCACTTAGTGACTCACACCTCTTGTAATAACTAACAAATGTTTAGAATATAATTATGAAATAAACAAAGACAACAATGTGGGCATTCACAATTGTCAAGATCTGAGTCTATTAATCAATGTAGAGAACCAATGATCATCTAGATCTGGCAAGGTTCTCCTCTCCAATGATACAGAGTCTTGATGCACATGCTTGGCCCATTGCTGTTGTAAATTTCTTCCTCTGTACTTCATTGCAAAAAATTCTTGAATTAGAATTGGCAAAATTCCTAAGGATCAAAAGATTCTCCAAATTTTCTAGCTTCTTTAGCTTCTTTCTTAACCATTGTCTTCTATTTTTTAATCAATTGAGGATGTGGACATGGTTCCTGCAACCCTTCATGCTGCTCTGGAGATAAACAAATTAATCTTGACAATATGATCAATATACTCTTGGGTTGCATAAGTATCTGTAGTTGATACTATTTCTTTCATAACAAACTCAAGAGTAAATTTTTTTTCTAATTGGTCATGTGTATTTTCATTGCTGTGGACTCATCATTTACTTTATTCAGAGCCATTGGTAGCAACTGGGCAAGTTATTCCCTCCAAACATTTTGTTCTCTTAGATTGCCTTCATCATCAAAAAACGCTAGGAAAAGATATATCCAATAGTTGATCAAAGTCACTAAGTTCTTCTATGAGCATAGTGTTGAATCTCTCATGTATGTTGATCAATTCATCATATTCTTTGAGGACCTATATATTAACATCCCCCTTGGACATCAATTCTTCTTTCTTTTCTAGCATTCTAAGGTGTAATCTCTTATGTTCTTGATATGTAGCATATGACCCATTATGTATTACCCACACCTTATCAGCATTGGCAATCATTTTCTGAAATCTATTCTGGATCAATTTTTAGACCATCTTGTATTTAATAGCCTTTATCTCTTTCTCCAATTGATCACTCTTCTTTTGGAATTGCTCTGCCTTAATCTTCCAATAAGTAGCATTAGCTCTGGCCTCCACCACTCTTTTGTTAGATTTTAGGTAAGGTGAATAGCTGCTTGATGATGATGGCAACCTATCCTTATAATTGGCAACTTCTTGCCTCAATTTTTCATTCTCTTCCATGTATGCTTTATTATTCCTTACTAATCACTCAATTTGAGCCTTTGTGAATCTGGCAACATTTACATTTAGATCGACCGTATCGATTGGGTCAATGTCCTCAACTCTTTGTACAAAAAGATGGCCAAAAGCCTTATTAGGGTCTTTAATTATCAGAGGCCTTTTATTTGGTTGGTATAAGGCCCATATCAATAGGGTACCATTATATGGATCAAAGCCTGACCTAGGATAAACTTTGTCCACTCCCTCAACACTCAACTATACTTTTTTATCTTGATTTCTTCTGAAACTGTCAAAGATAATGGCTGAATTCATGTCCCATCTAGATACCAACAAGACTCCTACTTCTTCAAGTAGCGCTCTTCCCTTTTCTGGAGTCATATTCTCCATTTCTTAATCAATTTCTGTTTGGAGCTCCTTCAATGCCTCAGCCTCCACTTCAGGAGTGATGTTCTTCATTTTCTTCCTAGCCTATTTGCCTTTGTACTCATACAAGAAGGCTTTGAACTCAGGGGTTTTAACAAAATCATCATCTGATACAAATATTTTGCTTGCCATGTGTTTGATATCATCTGATAGCTCATCAGGAGCTTCCATCGTAACATATTCTCTCTCCATAGGGGGCTCATATGTGTTAACCATAGGCTGGAATGCCTGCAAGTCTTCATCCTCATCCTCATCCTTCTCTTCTTCTTGTTTAATGTAAAAGGTAATATCAGGTGTTGGATGTTGGGATAGATGGCTGAGAGGAGCTTCATATTCAACCTGTGTATCTCTGACGCTCTTACTTCTTTCAAAAACCCACAAGGGCACATTTTCAGTCAATGTTGCCTCATTGGCAACCAATTTTTCCAATCTTGAGATAGGCTCACCAATCTCAATAAAGGCCCCTTCATACATAGGATATTTGAAACTCTCCATGATTCTGCCAACATTACCCTGTGATGCTTATTTCTCCTTTCAATGGTAGAGTTTTCATCAACATTCTTGATTAGATCATCATCTACAAAAAGAGTCTATTGATATCTTTTCAACTTCCGACTCACTTTGACATTATTTATAAAATGCTCAGGGTTAAATTTCTCCCTGGAATTCCCTTTAGGCATTATGAAATGATCTAATTTCTTCTCAATTGCTTCATACCCCTTTTCAAAAAATGCAGTAAAATCTCCAAAATGTAAAGTACCCGGTATAAAAGACTGTTTATTGTGATTTTTCAAATGCATGAAATTAGAATAGGTCAATTGCCTCACAATTTCTAAATAGGCAATTCTATCAGGGCAAGTCTTTGGAAGCAAGAGTGGTGCTCCACCCAAAAACTCTAATTTTTGTGTAGTCACTATAGGCATACCAATCACCCTAGTTGTGATTGATTTTCTTATCTTTATCCATATCCTTAGGTCTGAGAAACTTTTGTATAGTAGGTGACAAATTATAATTACATGAATGCCCCAACAAACCATATAGTGGCTTCATAAAATACTCTTCAAAGTACAAGTAGTGTGATTTATCACATCTACTATCCCAAATAGTTGTCCACATTTGTATGGGTTTGATGTTTCCATCCCTATCCAAATATCTGACCCTTAGACACTCATTCCTTAGACCTATGTTCTATCCTTCATACAAAACAAGATACATAAACAAGGAATAGTGCATGAACTTAACTCCTCCCTCCTTATTTTTTGCAACAACCAAATCATTATGGAGATCATTTTAAAGATACTGAGCATAATCTGATAGTCGAGCCTCTTGGCTTTGCACATCTGTAGTCAAAACCATTGGTGCCACTTCCATGAATGCATGGGGAATCCAAGACTAACACTTGACAGATAGAATAATAAGTGTATTGAAAATATTTCTCAAATAAGTCAACAAAATATAGGGGATCTTCTACCCCAGAAAACATCCTGAGCCAATTTTTTTAATCACGAGGCCTATGAAATGGTAGCCTCCACCTCTTATAACTGTTGCTTAGATTGTGATATTCATCTAGGAGGTCCCTAATCCCGAACCTCATGTCGAGACTGGTATCCAATTGAAATACCATGGATATATAATCCTTGGTGATAGGGATAAAGGCAGACCCATCTTTAAGGTCAATCATATGAGTTTGTGGATTGAATCTATCTACCAACACTTTGAGCAATTCCACATTTACAAACACATTAGGCACCACTAATTTCCCCAAGTTTAACCTCCATAGATTTGAAATAGGTTTATGTCTATGCATTTTCCTAGAGTTATATATAAATAGGTCATACCCTCTTATCAGGGTCCACGAGTCACCTACTCGTTTGTTCACATCTTCCAATTTTTCAGCTTGGGGGTTTAATTGGGCGTTTCTCCTAGACCTTTGTCCAGAACCCAGGCATTGGTCTATCAAATCTTGGTTGAAGTGCCTCTCCTCTATTTTTTGCCTCTTTTTAGGGTTTTCAATTACATTTTCCATGATAGAAGCAGAGAAACTATATCTCTGTGTTTATACTTCAATGAGTCTATGTATACTCTACAAATTTAAGCTTGAGCTTGGGGTACTTACTTGAATGAGCTTCTTCTGGTTATTGAATTGCTACCCTTAGCCACTTGCCGCCTTGGTTTTCCTTGATTGATTAATGATTTCAAAAATCCTCTTGGAGATTGATTTTACTACACTCAGCTCTAGTTCATTGATGGCATCTTGTGGCAAATTTCATATCAGCGCAAGAGTAATTAATTCATTTGAATGTGAGCTATTTGATCTATGCCAAATAGTCTTGTCAATAGCTCATCGAGATGACCCTTTTATGTTCCTATCGATATCTTTCTCTTCCCCCAATGGTCTTTCATTCCTTTTATTTCCTTCAGGATTTTAGAATGACCCTAGATGGTATTATACTGATATCATGACTTCCTCTCGAAAACCCCTTTTATGAATAGTCTCTTCGATGCCTTTTTGCTTATTATATCGTTTGCCTTTTCGGAAGGACTAGGGAACACCTGACTCTGATATCCCAGAGTCTCTTTGAAATACTCTCAATGTTTTCCTTTATTCACAAATATTGTCGGCTTATCAGCAGGATTGGAAATCATGTTACTCTGATATCCTGAAGTCATCTCGAAATGTTTTAGTTACCCTTTATAAACATTATCACTTTATTGGCAGGACACATTTAAGTGTCACACCGATATACATCTATCTCTTTGATGTCTTTTTGTGTTTTAGGAATATCAAAGGGACCCTTAAATGACTCACTCTGATAATCCATAGTCTCTTCGATCTATTCAGTCCCTTTGATTTTTTGATTTTAGCACGATATGTTGATGAGTCGTATGTTTATACCTTTTTGGTCTTTCAAATTATTAAAGAGACTCCAAAGTGAGTCTCCCCGATATGGCGGCTTCTCACCGATATCTTTCATATAACTTATTAAAGGGACCCTAGGGTAGGTCTTAGCGATACATAGGTGTTTTTCCGATATGACTTTTGCTTTTAGGGTGAAGGCGACAAGACATGGATTTATTAGGGTTAAGACTCTAGGTCGAATGGATATATTATTTTGAGTGGGGGAAATTTAAAATGTTATTTTAGGGGATAATATTATGGGGGGAAATGGATTTTTTTACAAAATTTTGGGGTTAAAATTTTGTTCCAACATGATTAATGATGTGGCAATGGTATTAGAAATATGGAAATGTTAGGTTAAAGTTTGGAAGTAGATTTTATGTGTCTACGTCTTGTCCCTCTTTGAGATGACATTACAACTAAGAGGAGTAATGTCGTTTCAAAGAAAAATAAATGCAAGTATAGTGGAAAGATTCACCAATTGTTCAAAGAAAGCAGAGTTAGAAAGTGGGTTAGTGATGACCCCTCAAGAGAGTTGGCAAGTTTATGGAACTTGGGTGGTCTCTCGAAAGGAGAACTAGGTCCTAAGGTGTGAAAAATGGAGGGAAAGACATGGAAATGAAGAGAAAAGTGAATAGATAGGGGAGGGGGTAAAAATGTCATATTCACCCTTGCTAGTAGTGATTGAAAGCTTTGAGATAAGAGAGACTAAGAGAAAAATGAAGCACATTACAATTCATGAGCACCAGAGCGACTGGATGAGGGAGTGTAGGCAATGGGATGCAAGTGGACAACTAGTAAGTACCATTTAGGAATTTTAAAATTAGTATTTATCATGCATTTATTAGGGTTAAAGTTTAGTTAAAGTATAAATGTTATGGGATGAATTTCATCCCACATCATTTGCTTTCCAAGTAGTAGTATTTGCATGTTAGGACATGATGTTTCCATAGTGAGGCATTTTTGCCATGTTGCAAAGTGTTGGTGTTGCAATTCATGATGCTTGCATGTTTTGTAAGGCATTTCCACAATGAAGCATTTCTACCTTACTACAAGGAATTTGTGCAAAGAGCACAGTTTTGCACCTTAATGCACAATGCTTACACTTTTAGTAAGAGGATGATGATTTTTGACATGTGTTTTGTGTTTGCTAACAATTTCAAGAGTGACTACCAACTTTGGTGACATGAGAGAGGAGGTCAACAATGATGGGATTGACAACTTGATTTGGTGAGGTAGAGTGGGGTATCCTAGAGACAGTGGGGTTGTATCATGTTGCCTAGATGCTAGATATTTGTGTAGACAAAGCTATGTTGACAGTGTTGGCAGAGAGATGGCATTCTAAGACTAGCACATTCCATATCCTAATAGGGTAGATGATGGTAACATTAAAGGATGTGTGGAAGATTTTACACATTCATATATGGGGGAAGATGGTGTATTGATAGGACATAAAACTACTTGTGCCGATGCAAATATTGTTGTGGAAGGTGGGCATACCACTCAGGATAAGGCCCTAGACATGGATGCATACATGGTGGGTGACTTGTTGGAGGAGTTTTCCTTACTCCTAATGGAACTTGTCATCAATGTATTGTTGCTTGACAAAATTGGCTAATGCTTCTAGATGGGAGTAGCAAACTATGTAGCAAATATGCTTGACATGAAGATGGCATTTGCATGGGGCCCTATGTGTTGGCATAGTTATAAAGGGACTTCCATTTGGTGGTTTACAAGGGTGTTCGCAACACTATGTTGTCTATATTGCTATAGATATAGGCTTGGGAGCACATTGTTGTGGGTCAGCCAAAGGGTGTGTAGGAGATCTGAGGGGTTGAAGAGTCATATGTATATAGATGGAGGATGTATAGGGGTAGAAGACAACAACATGTTAGAGATACATGCTACCATTGTCAGGCACTAGAAGATTTGACATTGAGACCTTAGATAGATGTAGAGGAGTTGGACGAGGATGCATAGTACCTAGGGTATTCTTAGACTATATATTATATAATTGGTCGCAAAGAGTACATCATTGAGTGGTATTGACTATATAGGGTACATATGTAGTTTGGGATCGAGCAATGTATTCTCGTAGTGCCCCATGTTTTTGTGCGAGTGACCTAGGAGATAGGACAGTGTGGGCCATTAGTCAATAAATAGGTTGCAATAGATAGCTAGATAGGTCTATTAATGGTGGAATGTGATTATAGGGATGATGTAGTAGATGTTGGGGTTGTTGGATATGATGTATGGTGGGATTAATTAAGTCTAGTGAGGCTTACCACACTACTACAAGAGAGGATAGCAACACATGTGAGAGCATATCCATGACACAAGTAGCAAGGGAGAAGAGGAGGGAGAGTATTGGTGGTGGTAGTAGTGCTAGGAGATGGGGGTGGCGAAGGAGGCTATTATATGGATATTTAAGTGGGAGATGGAGGCATAGGTGTAGGGCCTTTTGGGCCATTAGGGGCATGACGATTAAGTGTAGGAGGAGACATCATTCTGAAATGCCCCAACAAGCATATCATTGAGACATTCCATGATATAATGTACCATGACAACCTTGTTGGAATACATTACAGGATGAAGAGAACAACAATCAAGCAATACAACAAACAAATAAGAAGACACAAAAATATCTATTTCTCACCATAGTGGAAAACTAAATGATGGTAAGTGTTAGGATAGCAATAGTAATATCAGATGTAGGAATGATATATCCCAATGGTAGGATGACTGATGTGATTTTGAATAAGGTTTTCTCCAAGACTAAAGGAAAATTTGCATGTTAGGTGAACGATCATGTTTATCATGATAGATTATTTTCCCAAGGTTGATGTAGATGCATAAGTGGAATCTAAATGATTATGTGGAAAAAGGAATTTGTGCCAAAAGTGCGTACAAGAGACAATTGAGATGATTGCCCAAAGCACGAGTCAATACTTTGTTTGACATTATTGACAAAGTTAAAAATCAGATTTAGGTGGACAAATACGATAGGATATGCCCCCAAGTACACAATGAGTATGCCCCCAAGTATAAAATGGTACATGTAGATAATAGTTACAAAAGATACACATGGTGCTTGCAAGAGGGTTTCATCATGGTACTTGCACAAGGTACCACAAAAATGGTTTTAACTAGAGGGTAATTTTTCTCTTTATTTTTTAAAATTTTTAGTTTTATTTTTTATTTTTGGGGTTTTCTTTTTTTCTTTTTTTTTGTATTTTGTGGTTTTTATTTTTATTTTTATTTTTTGCATTGAGACTTTTGGATTGCTACATATTCAATCATGGAAATTATCGAGATGAATAATGTTTAGCGGCTCTTCTATCTCTTGACCTTCAAGTGTGGCCAACTTGTATGCTCCTGATCCATATTTGACAATGACAATGTAAGGGCCCAACCAATTTGGCTTGAACTTTCTTTTCTTTTCATAGTCCTAAGTGGTGTTCTTTTGATTTTCCTTTAGGAAAAGGTTACCAACTTCAAACTCTAGTCTTGATGTGCTTATCGTAGTTGTGGAACAATCAATTTTGATATGCCTTCAAATGATTCAATGCATTAAGTCTTTTCTCATCAAGGAGTTTTAGTTCATGAAGGTGTGCAACTTGGTACTCTTCAACATTAATGAGATATTACAAAGAAATGCACAAGGATGGTAACTCTATCTCAATTGGCAAGATTGATTTGGCTCTAAAGAAAAGGGAATATGAGGTGGCCCTTGTACGTGTGTGAATACTAATGCAATAAGCCCATAGAGCAAGACATAGTTGAAGGTGCCAATCATGACCAACATCATTTTGAGGAATTTGATGAGAGTTGATTATCTATGTCTCAACTTGGCCATTATCTTGTGGATAGTAGGGAGTAGCCCATTTATGTTTTATATGGAATTTATCACAAAGGGCACATACTTCATGGTTTTTGAAGGATTTGCCATTATCCATACTAATTGTAGAGGGTATACCATAATGACAAATGATATGGTGGAGGATGAATTTGGATATTTTGTTAGCTAGTGACATAAGGGAGAGGAACTAATTCAACCCACTTAGTGAGTAATCTATTGCTATGATGATGTGCTTATGGCCATTGGAGTATAAGGGATTTATCATCCCAATGAGATTGAGTCCCCATGTAGAAAAGGGTTGTGGAGTTGTGAATAGTTGTAGAGCTTGATATGGTGGATGAATCAAGTCCCATGCTTTTGGCATGCCATATGCTTTTTGACATATTTTCATGCATCATGTTCCATGTGTAAAGAAGCAAAGATAGTGGAATTAGCGTCCATGCAATCAAGCAGCATGCCTACGTAGTAGGGTGGCATACCTATGCAAAATATGTGCCCGTGTGAAGAAAAGTGCATCCACGCAGTCGCGTGGAGCACATATGATGGAAAATGATGCACTGATGCTTGTTAGCATGCCTGTGCAGAAGAACAACATGCTTTCACTGTGGAAGAGTGCCCAGGCTGAAAAAATGGTGTGCCTGTGCGTAATAGTGTGCTTATGAGGAAAAATGACGTGCCCATATGTAACAATGTGCCTGCATAGAAAAAGGATGTGCTTTTGCACTGAAGCAAAAGGGTGTTGGTTTTGACTTAGGCAAATGTCTAATTTGGTGATTTGGATTGATGCAGGAGTGGCCATCAGCTATAGAGTCATGAGTTAGGTAGCCAAGGACCATGAGTTTGATTTGATAGTTTACCAAGGAGGAATGAGATTTATTAGTTTTCATTGGGATGATTCATATTTCTCAGATACCAGAGATCAGGGCTCATACAACCATGATGATTGTACTCATCAAAAGATGGCACATCGAGAGGAGCACATTTCTCCTACCCATCTGTGAGATGATAGTGACATTAGAGGATGTATGGTGGATATTGATGATTGTGATTCACAGGTCCTCAGTTAGACATGATTTGGATATTGGAGCGGCTGTACTGGAGAGAGTTTTTGTGGATGATGATCTACCATTAACAGGACACAACTGGATTTGACATAGGAGGAGGTGGATGCCCCACTACCACTATTCATAGCTATTACATCCCTATTTCTGACTTTCTATACTTTTACCTTTTTACTTGGGCATAAGTAAATTTATTGAGATGTTATAGATTTTTGAGAAGATATGACATGGAATTATATTTAATATCATTTAGGAAATCATGGAAATGATTATGTTATTGTCGATTTTATATCTATATGATGAGATTTGATTTATTTTGAATAATGATGCACTGATCTCTTATTGTTTGATGACAAGTGAAACAGGATTACAAGTTATCGACTCTCAGAGAAGAGAGAGAGAGTATCTTTCGAGAAGAGAGAGATAGACCTTGGAATATGAGTGGTCTATTTGCCAAACGAGTTTAGTGTTAAATGATAATGTGAGCCAATGAGTTGTATGAGGTAAGTCTTGCCTTACTAGTTACTTTTGAATCTAATTCGACGGGTAGTCGATATCTTGATTATCATCTAGTCAAGTCGATGGTGAGTCGACATAGTCGTTTGCGAAGTAAACAACGTCATAGCCATAAAACAGTTGCGTTATTCTTCTTGAGTCACTTGAGGTTTTATTGTCACCTCTTAAACGTCAAGATGTTCCCATCAAGTTAGATGATGCTAATATTGTCGACGTTTAACGTCAACAGATGAAATCATCAAGTCGACGTGATTTTAATGAAGAATTGTGATGGGGAGGTAAACTCGACCCATTCTCATCATCTAAAATCCTTGGGACAAATAGAGAAGTTTTAACAACTTCGGGTAGAGGTTTTTCACAGCTATGTGATAACTAAACAGAATCTTGAGTCTTGTTCTACGTTGAGTCCAATCCGTCGTGATTGTCATATAACGCTTTGAGCATATGTTGTAAACTCTTTTCTTTGCAGAGATCGACGGATGTCGAATTAGAAAACCCAGACGTGTTATAACTTGTTTTGGTCGCAATATGCAAAAATTGCATAAGTTATATTTTTGTAGTCATGAGGAATTGATTTGAAGTTCTAAAAGGGAAACTTTTAAGCCATTAGGAGGTAGTAACTGCCCACACTTTCTTCATATGTAATTCATGCCTTTAATTGTTTTGAAGTCCATGATTTGAGGGTATTTGTTTAAACCAACTTTGAGTTAATGAGAGTGGATAGGATTGAATCAAAGTCGTGTTTTAAATGATTTAGTTGTGTCCGTTATAGCATGAAGTGGTGCTTCTATAAGGGCGAACACCTCTCAACTCATTAGAGGATCCTTGTGCTATTAAAGGCATGCTGCTCGCTGCCTTGTAGGATGTTTCTACTATTTCGGGGAAGTAGTTATCTAGACATAGTGGGTGTCTAAGAAATAGGGACTTGGTTGTTTTGAAGGCAAGCAAATAATGAGTGGGAACGGGGGTGTCTTCGTTATAGAAGGAAGTTGTTTTAACAAAACTGGAGGGAGTGGAGAGTTATATCAGAGATACATGGGCAGGAACGACTCGAAGGAGAGAGTGGTGGTGACCATTTGGGGGAAACGACTTGTTAGGGGAGTGCAAATAACCACGACTGAGAAGTCATTGGAGGCATCTTCGTGACATGAGTCGATAGGAGAGTATTCACATCATAGAAGGAGATACTTAATGCAACTTAGAGGATAGAGTAACGAGTCAGCATGTAAACAGTATAGTTATTGTTGGTGTCTCATTTTTGGACAAAAGCTCGAGTCAAGGAGAGAAGAGCATCATTTTCATAGAAGGCAGAAGCTCTATAATCATCAGAGAAGAGCATGGTTAATATAGAAGATAGGATAACATAGAGCTATCATAGAAAAGGATGGCAGTATACGGATAGGAGAGTGCTGTGTGGTGAGAGTCTGAGGAAAGAAATGGAAGGACGTCGCTGAGGGATCAACAAGGCCGAGCCACCGTACTCAACCCTACCAAGAATAGCTTAACAACGAATTCATTGAGTATGTCTATTCACGTTTTACTCATTGACTGCAAATAAAGTTATGGTATAAGATTTGTTTCACAGTTCACTGTGTTTAAGCTGTGCTATCCTTATGTTTAAAATAATGGTCAATTGGTATTGTTTCACTGTGATTAGTGAGACCAATAAACATAGTGAGGTAGAGTTTTATAAGACTGACAGATATTTATAAACCTTCGAGTTATATCAGTGGTTTTAAATATATAAACCCTTGTGCCTATGAGGCTGATAGACCTTGTCAACTGTTATGGATAAAACAAGCCGACTAGGCTAGATATTATTGTGTATATGAAGGCTGTAGGGATTTGTTATTACTATTTAAGCATTAACATCATAGTCTTATCATTGTATAAGATTTATTACCATTATATAAGCTTTGACATTACTGAGTTTAAGCTTTATTTTATTGAATAAGAGTTTTGGATAGCATTTTGCTAAGAAGAGGCCGATAGGTATGTTTACCTCTGTGCTTATGAGATTGATAGATCAAGCTTAGTATTGTTTAAACGTAAGGTGCAATAGCCTTCACAACCTATATACTCTCGTATAAGACCAATTAGATCTGATTGAGCTTAGTTTATATCAACTGTGCAATGTTTTTTGTAACCTTGGGCAAAGAAAGGCTGAGTAGATTTTAACTCAGAATATTTTAGTTTAGCAGAGAAGCTAAGAAGAATTATTATGGACTTTTTAGAAACCTATGAAGGTTTAGTAGTCAAAAACCCGAGAGCTTAACTAGGGAAGACTAGAGAGTACTATACTCTTGTTGTATAAATATATTATTGTACTTAGATTCTTAAGATAGATTCTAAGTCTTTATAATATCTTATTTTACTACTCTTACCTCATTGAACCATGTGAAACCATTTGATTTGGAAGGAGGTGTAGAGTTGAAATATAAGTGTTCATTTTTGGTCGAAAACCATCATGTTTTTGAAATGAAAAGATAAGGATGGGAAACCTGCATTTTGTGTCTTAATTAAGTTACATGCGATGATTCTTGTGTCGCTCTTATCTTGAAGACCTTTATGAGTCTAAAACTTTAAAACTCCGGGCTTACAGGTAATTGTATTATATACTTGAGTATGTTGTATAAACTTATGGAAAATGAATAGCCAAGTTAGAAACCACTTAGGAGTGGATATTATTAAACAATGTTTTAGACAGTTATGGGATTATTATTGCATTACAAATGCTATCCGTATAAACAATGAAATAGAAAACCCTTTTTACATCGCGAAAACGGATATGAATCCATAAACTCGGGAATAGAGTAAACCTTTGCGCCATGCGCTAGTGCATGAAAGAAATTCAAACACCTTGAGGGTATCGAGGATGTTTTATAGAGCTTATAAGTGGGTGAACTCATTTCATGAGTAGACATTAATGTGACGTGAACCCTAATTTTAGTAAATGCTCATATCTATCTTGATGGAAAGAGATTTATTTCTAGTCAACAAAGATTAACCTTAGGTAGGGAAAACTCCTTGTTGAGTTAAAAGTCGAATTGAATTACAAGCCATGAGCCTTAGATTTTGCAAACATGCAAGAGGTACCATTAAATGGTTAAGTCAAACATCAATTCATTATACCTTTTATCACAACTTCTCTAAGCTATTACTTGTCGACAAGGGAGTAAATCTCAAATGTTGCAAAGATGCAAAGAGAGAAACCTAAGAATGGATAGTCAATCCATAATGATTAATAGAGCAACGACAGTGTCTTGTGAATTCACCTAAGTCAGAAAGACTAGGTTTGAGTTAGGCAA
The DNA here is from genome assembly GCA_027924645.1 of Cunninghamia lanceolata. Taxonomy (NCBI): domain Eukaryota; kingdom Viridiplantae; phylum Streptophyta; class Pinopsida; order Cupressales; family Cupressaceae; genus Cunninghamia; species Cunninghamia lanceolata. Next base: position 5,868,779 of record BSBN01001215.1, read on the forward strand.
AACTCATCAATTGAATTTAAATTTAACCTAGATATGGTAATTATTATATTAAGACATTGAGATCATTATTTAGATCATGAATGAAGGGTCAAGTGCCCTGACTATGCGTAATTATTCTTACTTGCAAGAAGTGATTTAGATTCCTAGACTATATTGCTTAACCTGGGTAAGGTTATCATATTAGTCGTAATTAATCTATCTATATCTATTATGAGACAATAAGTCGTGGACCTTGGGTATTGCAAGGATGCAATGAGATTCCTTGTAAAGAAAGAAAATTGAATAGGTCTATGGATTATAGACAATGAAAGAAATCATGTATGAGTCGGGAAGACTAAATTAATGAAAACACCATGACTTCATAAGTTGAATGTAGGTTGACCAAGTCGAACTGTAGGAATATGATAGTATCCAAGTCGAGTTGGGGTGGGTGAACATTACGACAACGTTCATTGCGAACGTCAATTTATATTGAAAACTATGGCCATAGCAATGCATATGTCTCTGCATGCATTGTCGGTTCACTGTATCTGGATTGCACATCCTATCGGGAATCATACTTAGCTAGAGGGTATCTAGGGTTGTATGATAGATAGAGTTGTGTAAGATACAACACTATGTACTTGGAAAGACAAATTACCACTGGTCACCTTGGTCTATACTTCTCATGAAGGGAAGGGCCACTTCCAGTTAGGAAGGAGTGCGGGAGACCGATGGTTTGTGGTTGGAGGTTAATCACTGGAAATATACTCTCTCTCTAGCAGAAGACATGCCGAGGCTTGCGATAAAGATGTCAGATTTCCGGATGCAGTATATTATCTGAGACGTGTTTTTTTTTGAGACTAAGTAAAACATTATCTGATTTAGGTATTTATAATTGATTTATTTGTGTAAACATTGTACTTGAGAAAGACAATACAGATTATTGTATTTGTAATGAGACATCTTGTAATTATGGTTACTCGACTATATGTTGAATAAAAGAAAAATTTTCTCTGTCTCATTTTTACCTTGTAAATTTACTTTATGGTGAATTTTTGGTTTTTACTATGTTGTTAGAACGTGGATGTTACAATAGCAGGATTAATCTTATATGTGTTAGTACCAAGGTGATAGGTGAGGTACTTTGCTACTAGATGGGGAGATGTGTTTGAGCACATGATGGAGGGAGAGGTGTTTGCATGGGGACCTTGTGTATTGATACATTTATACATAGATCTGCATAACTGTGTGTATAGTAGGAGATAATATCTGGGATGTGGAGTGACTCTACTTCACGTGTGGGCATGGGAATACATTGTTGTTCTAAGGTTGTTATGTGATCGAACGAGAGGTGAGGATCATCCATACTATTGGCTATATGCAAGGATACTACACTATTGTTGGGTAGGTTACTAGATGCAAATTTTAGATGAGTTAGACACAGTCACATGGCAACCATGGAAGGAGTATGAGGCGTGGGAGGATGATATTGAGCAATTGTTGTATGTGTAGCAGACTAGATACATCTTAGGCAAGATAACACAGACTACAGAGAGATACATGCCTGGATGGGTGCTATGACAATTTAGTGAGAGATAGACTGCACCTATACATGAGGCTATCTTTCCTAGGGTTACTACAAATGTTGGACTATGGGGGCTGACACTAGATCCTCATATCCCACTTGCAGATTTTTAAGGGCTGATACCGATATAGTGGGTACCACTAGGGGTTGATATGGAGGATGCGGATATGAGCCTGGATTACAACACATGGTGGGCCACTCATAGGTTGATTTGCTTGACTCTTATAGGGACACAGGTTGGACAGGTGGCAACGCCTCCATTCCAGAGATGGGTTAGACGACAGGTAGAGGGAAGTGTTGGAGGATAGGCTGGAGGAGGTGAGGATGGAGGAGATGGAGGTGACAGAGGTCAGGGATCTGCTGGTGGTGATCGAGGTGGATAGAGACAAGTACCTCAAGTAGCACAAATAGGTTCCCTAGACATTCTTAGAGAGAAGGGGGAGGATATGGAGACACTGTGGGTTTCTCATGATAGCCTATGGATGGAGGTTGAGTGGATGCAGAGTCTGCTAGCTGGTGTGACAGTGAAGAGGGATAGTGCTTGAAGATGAAAAAGATTCAACAAGACAAAACATGAAAGGAAAACTAAAAATGAAGCAATATACCTTCCAAGCCCTTAAATCTTTCTCACTCCTTGATAATGTTGATGAGAAGTGCACCCAAAGTCCTCCTAGCTTTACCCAAATAGTATGATTGTATGTGTGGATTGCTCTCAAAATGAACACAATTTTGGCATAATAAGGCAATGATGAGATAAGATGAGGAATGATTTTGACATAATAATCTTACTTTAAACTTGGATGTGAAAATGGCTTGTGTTTATAGGTAAATTAGAGGGGAAATGGGATCAATGGCTAGGATTGAAAGTTGAGATCTAATGGTGGAGATGAGAGGATGATATTGAGGGCTTAGATTTCATCAACAAGATTGGAGGATTGAGATTATTTTGTAATTTTTAATTCACCTTGGGAAGGCTTAGCATTAATTAGGATTAAGACACATGAGGAAATAAAAAATTAATTTACTTGGGAGGTGTTGGAAATAAAAATTCAAGTTTATTGGTGAATGGGATGACATGTGACCACATGTGTGCATTTGGCAAACACATGTGTGAGCTCTTTGCATAAAAAATAGCTCTAACATGAAAGAGGAAAGGTGAGGTGGAAGGGTCATGTGACCCCTTTGAATAAAAAAATGCTTTTTATTCAAAGGGTGTGGGAGAAGGTGTTAAGCAAGGTTTGACCCACTTAATTAAGTGATTATCTTAATTAATGTGGTTGTAGAAAATTAGTGAGTGGGCTAATGAGAGGTTAAAATTAATTAAATAATGATTTATTTAATTAACTTTGGTCTAGGGGTTATGTAGGCTAGGGTAGCTAATTAAATAATTAGTATTTATTCAATTAGGCTAGGTTTAGGTTGTAGGGTAGGGGAGATTAATTAAATAAACATGTTTTATTTAATTAATGAGGAATAGGAGATGGATAAATCAACTAAATAAATATTTAGAATATTTATTTAATTAATGATGAATGAAGTTGTAAGGTATAGTGATGAATTAATTGAATTAATTCATTACTAAGGATGAATTTGGGCTAAATGGCTAAGGATGAATAGTTAGGGATGATCTAGGGTTAATTAATTAAATAAATTTCATTTTTATTTAATTAATTGGTGAAAGGAGGAATTAGTAGGGTGGTTGATGTGAGAAAGTGGCTTGTGGGGTTGAGACATTTTCAGGTGTCTACATTTTGCCCCCTCTTTGATGTGGCATCGTGACCGAGTATGGAATGACACCAAGTCAAAGAATTTTGCCCCAGCTGACGGGAAGGAGTGGAAATAGATGAGGAATGCCCCATCAAGAGATCGGGTGGAATTTTTTTTTTTCAGGCGAACTCTCAAAAAGGAGGGAAAGGTGGTGAAAAATAGGTTCAGAATGGAAAACAGGGTTGATAGAAGAAAAAAGGAGGAAAACGAGTAAGATTTGTGGCCTGGGGAGAAGAAATGGTGACTTAGGGTTGACATGGCGGTTATAGATAGGCAAAAGTGGGCCCAACATGCCACATTTGCACACCTAAGCTAACTAGACAAGAGAGAAGAGTGATAGTGATGGTGCAACCAACATTTCTATGACACTAGCACCACTCTGAGCATGTTCGAGAGTATCGACGGATGGAGGAGGCAGGCCCACGAGTATGTCGTCTAACCTCACTTTATGATTTTTAGGATTCAAGTTAGTTTTAGGGTCAAAAAAGCGTAGGTTAGGGCTTTAGTGCTATCGCATAGACGCGTAATGCCTTAGGTTGGCGCATTAATGCCTTAGGCTAGATTAGCGCTAAAAGGCTAGGGGTAAAGAGGAATTTTAGCACCATCTGTTGGTGGATTAGAGTTATCAGGTGGATTATTACTGAGGTGTAAGGGGGGTTATCGTGATCATCTAGATTAGTGCCGAACCCTAGGATTAGTGCAATCACCTGGATTAGCACATAGGTCTGGTGAATTAGCACCATCAATTGGTTTAGCACTGGCTAGTAGGGTTTTGGGGTCATCCAGGAAAATTAGTGCCTTTAGTTGGGGGATTAGCACTATCCACTGGATTAGCTCCATAGGGTTGGGAAATAACGCAATCCATTGGATTAGCGCCATTGGTCAGGGGATTAGCACCATCAGCTGGATTAGCACCTTTGATAGAGAGATTAGTGCCTTTGTCTAGTTTAGCACCATTAGGTAATGGTTTAGTGCCTAGTTATTGTTTTGTAGAAAAGGGGTTAACTTATGTGGTTTTTTTAACATAGGTTAGCTTGACAGATATTCAATCATGAGAGTGATGGGTTTCATCAATTGTGTCATTGAGGGATAGGTTTTCACTATCGGAGAGACTCCGTTTGCATGTGGTCGGTCTATAATATGTGTCAGATATGCCTTAGTTGAGGGCACACCAAGCAATGATGACAACATTAAGGGAGAGGTGGCATAGCAAGACATGTACCTTCCTACTACTGACGGGTGAGATGACCATCACCCTGGAGGATGTTTGGAGGATCTTTAGGATCCCTATAGTTGGGCAGTGGGTTGTGTACGATACTGCGATAGGAGTAGCAGCATTGGATTAGGCCTTTGCGCTAGGGTAGCTGACATATAGTCAGAATTGATGGGAGATGTTGTGGGGTCCCACTCATGTGAGAGGTGTGAGTCATTATGTGTTATATCTATGTGGGCTAATCAGAGGGATTCTGATGCTAAATCGACACTTGCGGGGATTCTCAATTGGCTAGGGGGGATTGTATTGAGCAGATGCTGGTGCATGGCACTGTGTATGCATGGGTGCCATGCCTAGTGGCCTAGCTATACTACGAGATGCATCTGGTGGTATACAGGGATGGAGCCAGCCTCAGCTATGGAGTGACATTGTTACACGTATGGGTGTGGGAGCATATAGCTATCACGAGGCCCATATGTCCTCATGTTAGGCCGCAGTTTGAGCCATGGGTGATGGCATATAGGGGTACTCTTTAGCATCAATAGAAAGGGAGTATGCGATACTGGAGACATCAGCTGGATGAGGCGATGATAGTGGTGTAGCAGCCTACATAGGCTACGAGCCATGGATTGATGATGATGCCCAGATGTTATTTACTCGACAACCTTGGTACCTCATAGGGAGGATCGAGCATATTATAGATTGGTACATCCCTTCTCAGGTGTTACGTTAGTTTGGTATTCAACAGGACCTACCACAAATTACAATGATCTTTGCATGAGTGTGGGCAGATCAACCATTATGGCCTCCTGAGATGGATTCACAACTGGCACTGCTAGATTTTGTAGCATTACAAGTAGTGAGGTGGGAATGGGGATTGACGGTGGCAGATGTGAGGACCACCCTGACATATGATGTGTGGTGGGCACATGTGATGCATGTGCGACTAACTATTCCAAATGGGGAGCCAAGTGCATCTAATGCAAAGGAGGAGGAGGAGATCATTAAGGAGGAGGAGGAGAGGAGGAGGGGTATGGAGATAGGAGAGATGGAGGAGATGGAGACAGGGGTATCCAAGTTTTGGTAGTAATGGCGATAGGGGTTGTTGGTTCATCATGGGTAGGACCATCAGGTGCAATTCTTGACCCCTATACATTTGGGTAGTGCAAAGTCCGACAGAGGGCAAGAGGTGAGGAGGAGGATATGGATATGTTGAGGGCTCAAGTGGCTATCTTGGAGCATCCAGTTCGCTAGCAACAACAGGAGCTTGACACAGTACGGGTGGAGCAAGACAGTGCTCGCACTGAGGTTTAGAGACTATAGGGCTTGCTAGATGGAGGGGATGGTGGGGATGGAGGGTAGTAGGTGCAAATTTTATAGGTACAAATTAGGAAGCTACAAAGCCTGCTGCAGGTTTAGATACTTTAGTGGAAGGGGTAGGTCTAGAGATACCAGCATGAGAGGGATGATGCGCAATAGGCAATGGGTGTAGGTCTTCGTGATGTTATGAGCAAACTGTAGCAACATGCATATGAGGTCGTCTAGGAGGTGCAACATTACTGCACCCTTTATTCGAGCACTTGGTTCCTATGGGGCAACGAGAGAGTTACATGAGCCATTTTGGGGCTTCGGTATCTCAGAGATCAGGGCAGTTTTAGCGCTCTATTTAGCAACCATCTCAGCAACTACCTCAATAGCAACAACCACCTATGGGGCCACCTCCTCCATGACCTATAGGTTCTACAACACCATATAGGTCTCCTTCTAGTTCTCCTACTCCTTCTGTTCATGAGAGTTCAACTCATGGCTCTTGGGCTTATGTATGCCTTCAGGCTTTTATATGTATTTTGGCCCTATGGGCATTTTTGTATCATGATCATTGTGTACTGGATATTTGACATTTATACAAGATGATTTTTTGGTGGCAGTTATATGGATGTGTTATGATTATGATGATGTTTATGTGATGTTTTGATGGTTATGATTATGCATTATGGATGTTTTATGATTATAATGTTTTATGGATGTACTTGATGGATGTTATGATGATTTGATTTATGCATAGATGTATGGATGTATGATGTCTATAATGGTTTATGGATGTTTTAAGTATATGGATGTGATGGATATGTTTATGTATGGATATGATGTGATGTTTTATGCATTGATGTGATGTATATGGGTAATTATGGTTTTATGGATGTTTTTGATGGATTACTATGAATGACTATGTGATGATATGGTAAATGGATATATGTTCAGATTAATAAACATATATTATGGATGGATAATGAAAAGCAAATGGAAAATATGCTTAGATTAATAAACATATATTATGCAATGCATAAAGGAAAATGCAAAGAGATGATGATTAATGCAATGATATGGTAATGATTATGATGTGGTTTATGTTCTAATGATGATGTTGTGTTTGTAGGATGGCGGACGTAGGTCATGATACATGTGCTGCTTAGAGCCATGGTGAGGAGTTGGGGGAGGGTTGGATGAATGGTTAGGGGGGTGGGATAGTGTATCCTTGGTCACTTGAGTCACATTGTTAGAGAGCCACTTTTGGTTTGGGTAGATTGGAATTAGGATGATTAGGATGGTTATGGGATGGTATGGGATAGGTTGGATTTGGTAGGGTAGGATGGTTAGGATTTGGGAAGGATTTGTTAGGATGGCGGAGATGGGTTGGTTCTTTTCCTTTATTAATGCAAAGCTAAGGTGAGATGATTTTGATAATAATCACATGGTTTGGTGGATAGGGGATGAGGGTAGATTAAGGATGATGGGTTGGGGTGAGTATTGTGTTGATATTTTGAGAGCAATCCTAGATTTATTATAGCAAAGAGGATATTTTCACCAAGGTATGAAGGACCAAGGTGATGATGTATATCCATATTTTGCATGGACTAGATCCACAAACAATAGGATGATCCCATACATGCCCAAGATAGTACAATCTTGTCTAGATGAGGGAAGGGGACTTATAGCATAATCCCTTAATACACAAAAGGTATAAGTAACCTTAGATGTCAAAGGAAATCAATATGCTATAACCAACCCTACATTTCACAAGATATGAATACCACATTGGAGTAATGAGGCCAACCCACAAGCACAATATACAAAAGTAATGGCCATGCCCCATTCTAGGTATTTTTTGCCACATACCATGATATATTGGGATCAAGGCAGCTTTGAAATGATCCTTAGAGGGGACAAAAGATAAAATCAATAATCAAAAGGACCAACTGACCAAATTAACAACCATTGTATCTCTTGCTAAGATAAGTGTGGATTTGATTGATTTTGCTTATTGTAGAAATGATATAACCATTAAGGTAGAGATCACTTGGATGATTAGGATAAAAGTCAAAAGATGGGAAAAAATATATAGGCCATAAGTCATGATTGAAGTTGATTTGATGATTGATGATTTTTGCATGAAGGTATAATGCTTTTAATGGTATACCTAGCGAGTGTATTGCATTTGGGTGAAGTGTAAGCTTAGGGGATAGGGACCATCCAAGTGGGTTGGGTGGGTGCATCTTATGTACCTATGTATTGGATACTTCCTTTGTATTCCAGAATACCTACATACCCTATATCCACGGGATCAAGGCACATTAAGATGCAGGTGGTGATGATATGTAGTTCTGATTTGTGATGATGATGTGGGATGGTTCGGGATGGGTTGGATGTAGGATGTAGGATGGGATATTTTGATTATGTTGGAATGATTATTTTTGGGTTTTTGTATTTTCTAATATTTTTGGGATTTTTGTGAATATTTTTATTTTTTTTGGGTTTTCTAGATTTTTTGATTTTTTTGGATTTTGTGATGTTTTTGGATTTTTTTGGTTTTTTGCTATACAAGGAGGGCATACAAGGATCCACTTATCCAAGAATCTACATCAGGTGGGGGATGAAGGGTGGGATGTGTGATGTTGAATGTTTGTAATTCCAAGCCATGGGATGGAACTGGTGTGGAGTGATGTAGGCGAGGACTTATTAGATGGTGGAAGTGGCCACTACACATGGTGCTTGAGATAGGTTTTCACCATGGTACTTATCCAAGGTGCCACCTAAGTGGTTTTCACCATTGGATGGCTTTATTGCATTTGTTTTTTTCTTGATTTTTTTTTTATTTTTTTATTTTTTGATTTTTTTGGAATTTTTTGCTTCTTTTGATTTATTTTAGTTTTTTGATGGGATATCCTGATGGGTTAAGCATAGTATTTCTTTAGGTGCATGATGTTCATGGGCTCATCTAGAGGCTACCCCTTAGTTGTTGCAAGTTGATAGGCTCCTGATCTGTAGTTGATTGTTATGACATAGGGTCCTAACCAATTAGGTTCGAACTTGCCTTTCTTGTGTCACTCTTGTAAATTTCTCTAATTTTTCATAAGGACTAGATCGTCTATCTCAAATCGACAGGTCTTGATTTTATTATTATAGCTTCCACGGAGGCAATTATGGAATGTCACGTCGTCAAACTTTGATAATATCTGTGGTTGCTTTATGTGGAAATAATCTATGGACAATTATGTGTGTTAAAAAGATAATTTATTTCTTTTGAAGGATGAATGATTATTTTAATATGGAAAGATGAAAGGAAATGAATGTTATATTATATTAGTAATGCTTTAGCTATTTGGTTACTAATCTATTAACGGGAAATTAGAGTTTACTATGAGTTGCAGGTTGTCGAAGACAAGGGGTGGTTGAGGTAAAGGAGATTAGCATCCCGGCAGGGTTAAGATGGAGAGATATCATTCACACACTTCATGTAGTGACATGTAGCTGCATATGTTTACATATTGCATGATTTAATAGTTTAATTTAAATTGCATTTTTATTTTATTAAATTATATGATTTTATTGCATAGTTAGTAATGGTGATTTTATTAGATTATTTAATTCATCATTATTTAAATATTGTGAGTGCTTAGAAAATAGAATAATTGAAATTAGTTATTTAAATTGTTTTTATAACTATATTCTATTTAATTATTAGTTTTTATAGACACATTGTGATAAATATGTAAATTATTTTAATAATATTTTTAGAACTAGAAATAGAATAAAACATGTTTTTGAAGCAAAAACTAAATTTAGGAAAAGAAAAGCTTTAGAAAACGAAACTGCTTGAGGAAGATGAAACAATAAAAGAAGAGTTACAAGTCTTTTCTTGTGCACCAAAACTTCTATTTAAAATCTTGAATTCTCAAAAAGAGGGGAGCTCTTCATCTCTGAAACAACATTCAAAACAAAAGGAAATTGTGGAAGCATTTTTTTGGGCACAAAGAGGGAATAGTTCAGATCAAGAATTCTCTATAAAAATATGTAGGAATCAAATGTTCGATTGGAATAGGGAGTGAATTCCAGGTTCTTATTTAATCTTAGATCATTTATGGTTGTTTGTGTGTGAATCTTTTTCTTATACGCAAAAACCATGATCCTCTGTCTAAAATTGATATATATAGAAATACGTGCAATTGGCTACGACATTGTGAAAGAAATGTTTTGTTTCAAAATATATATATACATGCAATTGGCTGCGACATTGTGAAAGAAATGTTTTGTTTCGAAATATATATATTATTATCGAGATATATATATATATATATATATATATGTATATTGGATCGACTGTATTTTACATTGGATCATTTGTATGTATATTGGAATGAATGACAATATTAAAATTGTTTGAAACAAATTATAATTTTTTGCATATTTTATAAGAAATTGATCCTCTGTCTGAAATTGATATATATAGAAATACATGCAACTGGCTGCAGCATTGTGAAAGAAATGTTTTGTATGTATGTATGTATTTATATTATATGTATTATCGATATATATATGTATATTAGATTGACTATATTTTACATTGGATCATTTGTATGTGTATTGGAACGAATGACACTATTAAAATTGTTTGAAACAAAATATAATTTTTTGCATATTTTATAAGAATCGTTGTCACTGTTGAAATTTAGGAAGTTTTATTAAATAAAACTCAGAGTAAGCGGCACATTGGCCGCTGCCGCACCCATTAAGGAGTGTGGGGAGAGTGCTAACCCTTCCCACAAGCTTAAAGCCTGTGGGGATGGCCAACGCCATCCCCACATTAGTAGTTATATATTTTTTACCTCAGACTTTTAAATGGTGCTTGCTTTGGTCATTGGGCCTTGCCTTATATTGCAGTCTCTTTCATATAGTTCCCTGTCTTTTATTTCTTTCGTTGTTTATTCTGGAACCTGCCATATGTGGAATTCACTGTGATTAATAACTGAATATATATTTAGTTTGTATATTATTCTGAGTTGTAAATATATATATAAAGCATATGAATAGTTTTTGAAGATGATTTTTCACTGTATATTAATCTGAATTAGAAGAAAAGAAAAATTGTTATCTTTTCAATTGATTTTGATAAGTAAATTGGATGAAATTCCATGAAATAATTGCTTCAATAGATGGTATAAAAATGTTAATAGATTCAAATTATATTACAATTCAATATAATTCACTTGAAAATTGAGAATTTTAGACAAAGTACAAAACCAAAAATAGAAAAAGGATTGAAGTAAACTCTAATTGTATTCCAATAAAAACTTTTTGATCAAAATAGATGAATGGAAATTGCACTTGTGTGAAAACTTATTCTTGCAAACTAAAATGGAATTATTGAAAGTATATATATTGGAAAACTTAGATAGACTATGTTTTTTTATTGGTAAAGTATTGTACTGCAGGAAAAGAAATATTTTTTCTATTTTATAATTGCACCGATGAAAATGACTTGTATGAACTTTTGAATTATTGAGTTCTTGATGAATGTTATTTTTATTTTTCATTTGGTAAAACTAGCAATATATCTAATTCCTTGATTTATGAAAGAGATGCATTGTATTAAACTGATAGAATCATCACATTTGGAATAGCATGTCAAGGAAAATTGATTTAAAATGAGGAAAATGGTAAAACTTGTCAACAGGCAAACTAGTGAGATCAACTGAATAATGGAAACAATGTTTGAATTCGAATTATAGATATTTATGACTATGGAAAACTAAACTTAGGAAAAATGTGCTTTGTGTATTTTTGGTAAAGTACAAACTTTCGAGATAGGCTGTCGAATGTGGGCTCCTAGAGACGATATTTTTACTTTTTGTCAAACTATCATTTTTATTTATTTGCTTGGCCAAGCTACTATACCATTGAAATAGATGGATTTGTTTAAAAGCCTAGAATTATGTTTGTCTCTGCCACATCCTGTTTGCAAGAGTTTATGTCATTCTAGTATTAGGATGCATACAGGCAATAGGCATGCATCAAGTGATTCCCTCCTGCTTACACCATTCCAGGTTGCTAGGCTTCTTGTGCAGGGTCGATATTTTCTTTGAGTTAGGAAGAAACCTGAGGAAGTCCAGTACTTCATGGTTGGGTAGAAAAAGCATCTCAACCACTCTTTTGGTCTTGGTTTGCAGATGATCAGAGGATCGAGGCAACTGAGTTTAGATATTATTATTGAAATGGATATTTGCTTTATATATATATATATTTCTTTGTATGGCTTCATTGCCAAGTTGCAATTGTAACATGATTCACGAATATCTTGAGGATAACACTTGTGTAACATTGAAACAGATATATTGTAACACCAAGTCAGGGGTATGTAAACTATTTTGTAATCCATTCTGGTATATGGATCATTATTCTTATTCATGGATTCTTGCCATTTTATGTTATTATGGATATTTGGAAATCATTATTGGTTGATTATCTTACTTACAGAATATGCTTTTCATTTCGGGTACTATTTTTAGTTGGTAAATTTTCACACCTTACGTGGTAGGTCTGCAAATGATTAAGAACGTTGAGGCACTTCTCATCCAAGAGTTCTAGCTTGTTTAGGCATGCAACCTGATACTCCTCCTCATCAATAAGATTTTGCAATGAAATTTTGAGAGAGGGGAGCTTGACCTTAATGGGGAGGATGGATTCAAAACCAAATACCATGGAATATGGCGTGGCTCCTGTGGGGGTTTGGATGCTAGTGCAGTAGGCCCAAAGGGTAGGATTAAGCTGTAGGTGCTAGTCATGGCCAACTTCATTAATTGTATTTTTGAGAATTCTTAGGATGATTTTGTTCGACGCTTTAGCTTGACCATTACCTTGCGGGTAATATGGCGTGGAAAAATTATGTTGGATATGGAACTTCTAACAAAGGGTGCATACTTCTTAATTTTTAATGGTTTCCCATTATTAGTTATGATGGCGAGGGGGATGTCATAATGGCATATGATATAGTGGAGGATGAATTTGGTGATTTGGATACTAGTGGTGTAGGTAAGTGGAATGGCTTCCACCCACTTGGTGGAGTATTCGGTGGCTATGATAATGTACTTGTGTCCATTAGATGATGGCGGGTGGATTTTTCCAATGAGGTCAAGCCCCCACTTTGAAAAAGGCCATGGAGTCATTATAGGTTGCAATTCTTATGACAGAGCATGGATGAGATCTCCGTGTTGCTGACAAGGAAGACATTTCTTAACAAATTGGTTGGCATCATTCTCCATGGTTAGCTAATACTACCCTATTTTGATAATCTACTTTGCGAGGGTAGGTCCACAAAATAAGGTTGAATAGGATGTCAGATTTTGTATAGTAAATTTCATTTATTTTCCTTCTATATTTTTTTGTGTATTCATAGCTCAAACCTTTAGTGCATGGATTATTTTCTTCCTCAATTTGATAAATATATATTTTTAAATAAATCTTGGAAGTTGCGTGTAATGAAAACACAACTATTACGATGCGACGTCAACTTTTGTCTTTATTATTTATCCAAAATAGTAAAAAAAATATGTCATCTTGACAAGGAATCTCTCCTCTAGTGCATCATATTTTTTTCAATTTTTTTGATAAACTTTACTATTTTCTCTTAAGAGGACAATTGACACCATATTTTGGTGCTGATGACCCAATTTTAGTAGAAATAAAAAATAAAATATAAACACTAATTGAACTATTTAAATAATTATATTTTTACAAAATAGATTGATTGATCTACAAAAGGGTATTTTTGGATTCTTTTGAAATGATTATTTGCACGAGTAGGAGTTGTTAGAGCATCAATTTTTTAAAATAATTTTATTTTTTGGGTAAATGAGCCCCAAAGTGATGCTACATATGTTTTTAGTGGATGGTTCCAATTGGAAATGTTGTGGCCTAGATCTAATCGAGCTAGAATGAATCTAGATAGAACATAAGTTTCACCAAAATTGACTTTTAGTTGGAAATACTTAAATTTGTTTATGTTAATAAGTTGGCACAAAGTGTGACACAACTTTGAACTTTTACCCTGTTTTGGCTTCTTGAGAATCGATACACCTTAGAAGGGTCCCATCAAGGCTCTTTCACTATAATGTGTTGCCGATAGGGTGAAATGGGAGGTTCGATGGATGAATGATCATTGTTGGTTGGATGATAGATTGGGTGGAAGGATGTTGTCATGGAGATATCGGTAAATATCTTGGCACCATGAGGAGAGGGGACCAAAAATGTTGCATACCAATTTAGATTGTGGAACATCATAAGTTGGCACTTGTAGCTCTTTGATGAGGAATTCACATCTGTAGCTATTCTTCTGCATGTTGACCAAAGATCCTATGGTGGCCATAGCGTCTGCTGCTTTGTTGTTTAACCTCGAGACTTGCTCAAAGTGGATTTCATGGAAATACTTTGAAGTCATCTACCATCTTCTTGTAAGGTAGGAGATTGTCATCTTTTGTTTTGTACTCATTGTTGACCTATTTTATGACCAATTGAGAGTCATCCTAGACCATTAGCTTCTAAATTTTCCATTGGATGGACATTCAGAGTCTTGTGATAAGAGCCTCCTACCATGCCACGTTGTTGGTGCATAGAAATGTTATTTTGTAGGATTTTGGGATGCAATCTCCTTGAGGGGTGACAAAGAGGATTCCTACCCTCGAGCCTCAATGTGTGTAGGATCTATCAAAATACATCTTCCATTTTGTTGTAGGTGCCTCTATGAGGATTGACTCATCCAGAAATTCTAAGAGGAGTGGATGTTTTGTTGGGATTGGTGCGTTGACTAGTTGGTCTGCAATGACTTGTCCTTTGATGGCCTTCCTTTATGTATACTTTGTATCAAAATCACTTTAGATCATCACCCACTTAGCCATGCGGCCTGTAAGAGCTACTTAGGATAGTAGGTACTTTAGTGGATCAATTTTTTCTATGAGATTCGTCTTGTGATCAAGCATGCAGTGTCTTAATTTTTGGGAAGTAAAGACAACTGCAAGGCATGCCCATTCAATAGGTGTGTAGTTGAGCTCATACGCCACTAAGGTACAACTGATATAGTAAATAGCTCTTTATTTCCCTTAATCATCATGCTGTGCTAACAAGGCCCCTATTGTTGTTTCTATTGTTGTGCTAGTAAGGGTTGTCTTTGCTTTGGTGGAATGAGGATAAGAGGCGTAGCGAGATATTCCTTCAATTGGTCAAAGGCCTTTTGACAATTTTCATCCCATTGAATGCCACGTATTTATGGAGGAGATGCTGAAATGGTTGACACTTGTCGGCTAGTTGGGCTATGAAGCGTCTTATTGATTGGAGCTTTCCTTGAAGGCTACGTAGTTTCTTAAGATTCTTTGGTGGAGGCATTTCAACTATTTCTCTTACTTTTGCGGGATCCATTTCTATGCCTCGTCTTGATACAATGTAGCCTACGAGCTTTCCTAAGGTGACTCTGAAGACACATTTCTTAGGATTGACATGCACTTTGTATTGTTCTAGCCAGTCAAATATTTTAGCTAGCACTTGTAGATGCTCATCCCTTGTTTTAGATTTTCCCAATAAGTCATCAACATAATCTTCCATGATGCTATGGAAGAGGTCATGGAATATCACTGTCATAGATCTTTGATAGGTATCTCTTGCGTTCTTGAGGTCAAAGGGCATAACAACCCAGTAGTATGTTCCCCATGGACATATGAATGTTGTCTTGTGTTGGTCTTCTTTAGCTATCCTAATTTCATTGTAACCAAAAAAACCATCCATAAGTGATAGCATTTTGTGCCTAACTGTTAGATGGACTATGATGTCGATGTTTGGGAGAGGAAAGTTATCCTTAGGGAATGCTTTGTTGAGATCCCTAAAGTCTGTGCACACAAGGATGCCCCAATGAATTTGTCTACGGGCACAATGTTTGACACCCACTCAAGAAAGTCAATAGGAAAGATGAATCCCATATCTAGAATCTTTTTAAGCTCAACTTTGACGAGTAGTGCTACTTATGGATTCATTTTCCTTAGCTTTTACTTCATTAGTTTTTCATTAGGATGTACGACAAGGTGATGTACCACTAGTGTGGGATCCAACCCTGGCATGTTAGTGTAGGTCCATGCAAAATTGTGACTTATTTGTTTGAAGAACACCAAGAAGTCCTCTTGTTCTACTAATGTAAGGCAAGCGGCTCGAAAGATGATTTTTGGTGATACCTCGATGCCAAGGTTCATTTCTTGTAATTCTTCCATGAGGATTGGTGACCTTTCTTGATATGGCTTTGGGACCTCAAGGAGATCCATTCTCTCATCTCCTAGCGACTCGGGGATGTTTTCACTAGGAAATAAGTCCTTTATTTTGATTTTTTCTTCATTCAAAAGTGCCACAGAGTGGTTTTCACTAAGGGTTGTCTTTTTTATTTTTATGTTTTTACAACTAAGAGATATGAATGTCTCCCTGAAGTATGCAAATGTGTTTAGTTCCATGATGTAGCCAGCTTTGTGATCTCCAAGGGGTAAGTGGTCTCTAACCCCCATTAGTTCGGCTATTGCTCATCATTTTGTGTGACATTGAGGACTGGAGGTCCTTGTTGGTCCGATTCAATGAGTTGTGGCTAGACAAGAGGAAGGTCATTGGATGATGATGGTGTGGTTGAAAGGCTGTAAATGGTGCATATGGATGATTTGAATAAGTTAGTGAAATCAGTGAAAGAGTCTTGATAATCCTCTTTGTTAGTGTTATCGATTACAGGAAAGGCTTTGGCAACCTCACTTAAGATATATTCAATATTTGTAGGGGTAGACTCTTGTTTTCCATACCCCAAACCTTGATGATGGGGATTTTTTGTTCCTTGGATTTGTTCAAGGATCCCTTGCTTGTGCAAGCCCATAACTCCTTATCCTTTATAGCTCATGTGTTTGACAATTTCTAGACCCTTTCCATATTTTTTGACAGGTAGGATGGGAGTTGCTAGTTCTTCATCTTCATCTTTGTACAACCATGATGACATGTCTTTGAGGATATCTTGTTCCATCAAGTGTTTTCGCTTGAAGATTAAAGATTGTTTACATTTGATGATCACTATGGAGATTTATTTTTTCTTAGGTGTACCAAATGTTTTGGGGGATGATGGAAGTTTCCATACACAAAATATACCATCTAGGTCGTACTCTTCACATCCTATGTCACTTGCTTTGATCTTGATCTCGAGGATGGGTGATGGTGATGAGGTGGATGCAATATTGGAGGGATTTATGTAATTGGTATATGGTCTTGGCTTGGAGGTGGATGATTTGATAGCATTATTGTAAGGACAAAAGGTTTTGTCATGGCCTTCCAAGAAAGTACAATATTGGAAGGGACGAGGATCGGTGTAGATGGTAACCTCCGTGCTGTTGTATGGGAACTTAAGGCATTGATGGAACATGGATGGAATGTTCTGCATGGCATGGATCCATGGGCAGTTGAGGAGGATGTTGTGGGAGATCAAGATCAAGCACTTGACATTTGGTCTCCAAAATCTTCTATCCAACTTGGATAGGAAGTTTGATGGTTCCTTTGGATAGGCACTCAGTGTCATCATATCCTTTGATGGTGATGGTCTCTCTTGAGTCTACGACCACATCAAAATATCCAAATTGTTTTATTAATTTAATATTGCAAAGGTTTAGGCTAGAGCCACCATCTATTAAGACTCTTTTTATGGTATGTTTGTGGATGTGTACGTCAATGTGGAGAGCTTCATTATAAGTTGTGCTTGTGGCAGGAAGGTCTTGTTCAGAGAAGGTGAGATGATGTGGCGATGACAGGTGTCCCACCATGGCTTGGAATTGATGGACATTCAAGTCATTGGGGACACGAGTCCCCATCAAGGCTTTGTCAAGGACTTCCTTATAAAGAGGGGATGTGTAAATCAACTCTAGGATAGAGATTTGAGCAGGGGTCTTCCTAAGGTGTTCAAGAAGGTTGTACTTGTTTGTGGGTGGGTGGCTTGTGGGTGTTGATGTGGTAGGTTGATCATCAGTGGTTGGGGCTCCTTGAATTGATATGTGGCCATGATGAGTAGTGATGATGCAATTAGGGGTTTTAGCTCTTATGGTGATGGTAGAAACTTGGTTATGAGATTCTTCTATATGACCCACAATGGAGTCAAAAGAAGATGGGGGAGGGATGAAATTATAGGTTTGATTGGAACTTGAGGCTTTTCCTTTGTTGCGGTTGGGGAGCGGATCCTTTTATGCTCCTAGATTTTCATTAGGTGATCATTTAGGTGGTTCATCAATGGTGATATCACCGCGATCAAGGTCTTGAATGCAATTCTTTAACCTCATGCAATATGATGTTTTATGTCCCTTGACGCGATGGTATTCACAATATGCATTCTTATTAAACCAAGAAGGTTTAAATTTGTTGTTGTCATATGGTCTAATGGCACGTAATTGGATAAGGTCGGCCTTCAAAAGGTGTCTCAAGATGTTTTCAATAGGTTCACCCCAAGGTGTGAATCTTCATCTAAGTGTGTTGGATTGTCTCGGTAGACCTTTTGGAATGCTAACATTATTATTGCTTGTAGATGAGTTGGATGGTGTGGAATTTTGTACATTTTGGACATTTTTAACATCAGTGACACCATCGTTAAGAGTGTTTTTTTCTTACCCCAAAAGTGGGGTTTCTCGTAGGTGTTGTTGTTGTTCATGTTAGTGTTGGTGTTGTTGTTGTGGTTCCTTTGTCAATAACCTCTTCAAAGGTAAATGCGCATTGAATTTGTAGGTGGAATCCCATCTCTTGGTTAAGATTGGCCACAAACATAGTGATCAATTTTTTTTAGGGATGGGCCATGGGAGCTTGCTTGCTAGGCTTCTCCATCATTGCAAGAAAGAAGCGAAAGATTCCCCATTTCGTTGTTTGGTGTTGCAAAGGTATGTCATGGACACTTCATGTTCAAAGTTATAGGAGAAGTGATTGACAAACTTCTCTATGAGTTCATGGAATGTTTTGATACTAGGGGGAAGGCAGGCAAACCATTCAGTGTCTTGGCCTCCTAAGCTTTGGGGGAAGAGTCTCATAAGATATGTGTCATCATAGGAGACTTCCAAGCAAGCTATGTAAAATTCCCTAAGGTGTTCCCTAGGGTACCCTTTCCCTTTGTATTTATTGTTGTTAGAGCCAGGATTAGCTGCAAGCATTCATCTACGGGAGAGTTATGAAAAAAGCCAAGAGAATATTTATGCAAAATATTGGAGAAATGCATTGAATAACCCATGAAAAATACATGCAAAGGAGTGAGTGTTTATAGGCAAGGTGAGTGGGGTGAGGTGTCAATATTGACCAATAGGAAATGTAACTCTAGCATCTCCAAAAATAGGGGGAGGTGGAGTAACTTCCATGAATGGATTGACACCACACACATGCACCCACTAACATAAAAGGCCTATTAAATAGCTCACATTATTAAACTACCTAAGCAAACTTAAAAAAGATGTGTAGGAAAAACCTTGTAATAAGGAATAAAAAACCTACACTAACACCGCCCCGTAAGCACAACTTAGGAAGATGTAAAGATGGGTCTCGGCAAATGAAGCCATGTTAGGTACCCATATACAATGATTGTTTATGCTATAGAGAATTACTGGAAGCATTCGAAGAAGCAACCCTGAATTACTAGAAGCTCATGAAGAAGTGACTCTCAATTACTGGAAGCTCATGACGAAGCATCACTGAACTCAGATGAAGCAACAGAGGATAGAAGAGGACCTGCTGCACAGAAGCACTGGAAGCCAATGATGATGCAACACTGAACTCTGATGTAGCAACAGGTGATAGAAGGATTAAAAATGATCTACTACACATGACTGTTAAAGAATAACTGTGTTGTACTAGAAAACCCCACTGAAGATCAGGATCAAAGAGGTTGGTAACATAAGGTACCAATGATCTCAAAAATACTGAACAAACTATGAAGGTTGCCTCTAGGGCGAAACCAAGGAAGCATATGCACAAGTACAAATAGGTTGATATCCCCATTATGCTATAGAAAGTGCAAGAGAGACCAAAAATATATTATTGCTGATAAATGAACCCTATCAAAGCAAATAGAACCTTTCTAGGAGGTAGCATGTCCATGATATCCAATAGAAGCCATAAAATTGACAAATTGAATAAAAGATATCTGGGGCTGAATCTGAAAGAATTACATAGATGGCTGTGTAGAGCTCTTTGATACCTTTCCAACGCCTATTTGTTTTCAAAAAACGAAGATTTTGGGCGCAAGAACGGAGCTCAAAAGCTAGAAATGATGCCTTGACTTCAAACAGCAAAAACAGGTTTCAAACAGAAAAATTTGGGGAAAAGACCAGCATTACTAGATAGTGATCAGAACCAGCTTTCCAATGCTTTTTCATTTGCCTCTGGAAGAAAACTACCTTTTTAGGCATGCACATGAACATGGCACAAAAATTGAGGTAGATTCAGATATTGAAGTGGCACAGAAATCAAGGCAGATAGAAATCTAGCGGCATGGAAATTGAGACAAATTTGAAATTTTTTGACACGCAAATCGAGGCAGCTTGAAAATCAAAATAGGCTCAAAACAATTTGGGCACAGAAATTGAGGCCACTGTACATAAAATCTGGCACATAAATCAAGGCGTCTGTACAAAAAATTTGGCATGGAAATCAAGGCGATTGTACGGATTTTTCCTACACAAAAAAAACCAAACCCCAAAAAATGCCCAAAATTTTTTCTGTCACCAAAAAAAGAGTGCCTTATATGAAAATAGGGGTTTTGACACCTTTTGAGTGCAACCGTGAGGTCTGTTTTTCTCTAGGATGCATAGATTATCTACTCATGGCTAAAACCCTCTCCGATTTGAGAAGAAACTAACAGATCTGGAGCTCTGATACCATGTTAGAGTCATACAAGGACTAGGAGCAAGGATGATCTGCTGGAAATCTTCTACAAGAGAGAACTGCAAGAAAATATTGCAAAAGCCAAATACATGCATGAATTAGTGCTTCACATTCCCATTGAATTATTCAAAAATAAATACAAAGGATATACACAACCATTGTCCAAGAATAGACAAAGTGGGAAAAGAAAGCATGTGACACATGTCACAATGCTCTCAAGAGAAAAGAAAGCCTATGACACATGTCATAAGGCTCAAAATAAAAAAAGAATCTCCCTAATTAACTTATGTAAAAGTGAAAATATGATTTTTCACCAACAATTGTTGTCAAATTTTTGAGCATGTAAATTTTAAACTTTTCCATCATTGAAATCCTGCTTGCACTTCATAGACCTTCATTCTCTGGATCATAAGCTTGTCCATTTCTCTCTCCTATGAAAGAAAACATATGTCGCAAGTTGTTTATCCTTATAAAGAGTCATGTTGTATCTGATGGTAAAATAATTCAAGGTTTAAGGACTATGAATTATTATTATATAACAATTCTTGATGGTGAAGCTTATCTCCTTGAAGTGGATCCTAAGGTTTCTCGAATAGCTGCCTTTGAGATATGAAGAAAGTACTTACAGGTATGGACGCATCATGAACTAAGTGTCACCACAAGTGAATATATGCACCAATTTAGTAGGATGGTTGAGTTCGGCAAGATGTTATGATTATGATTATGGTGTGCCACTATATGACTGAAACAAGTGTTCACATGGTCATTGGTATCTCAAAATCACATGCCTCAAAGACTAGATAGTGACCATTAAGAACAGTGGAGAGATCATGGTGTAAATATCTTCCTGAGGATGACTAAAATATAACAATGGTTGCTTGTTTGAAGCCATCATATGTTGGTATCCTCTCTGTATTTGTTTTGCCTATGCAGTTGAAAGATTTGAAGTTATTGACATGTTGGAGGAATCTATCAAGGACCGCAGCATGTTCTATAAAGGATCTTGTTGAGTGGATGTCATCTAATATACAGTAAATATTGTCTAAAAATACTCTCCTTATACTGCACTCTGTATGATATCACGAATGAGCTTTGCACTACATGGGCAAGAGAAAACATGTATTGTCACTCAAATGAGCTTAACATTATCAGCTGATAATCGAGTCTATGGTGACCATATGGGAGAACTGATGCCATATCTAGATATCATTACCATTACATCACGACCTCACCCCTAGAGGTTTTCAGTTCTCTACCATTTCTCATAAGATTGAGGCTATATCAGATAATGATTTGCTGTCCTGACCTCACCTCAGTGGCATATTGCTCCCGTTGTAGTTTCAATTGAGATGATAGTTGAAGTTTTAGGTTTGTTTCACCAGTAAAGGATTGGGCCATGCTATTAGCGATTTGTGCTCAGCGGCAAAGTGAAATGCCCTCTTATCTTTAGGTGATGTTTCCATGAGAGAAGATTTTGTAAAGATTTTACTAGAAGAGTGTGGATTCACAAATGAATGTCACGACCTGTTGGAGTATATGGCTCAATATTCATGTCAATTATTATGGCAAAAGGTCTCATGGAGAGTATTCGCTACCCGTGCCAGGTTGGAATTTTGAAGTTAACCCTAAACTTTCATTTGAAAAGTCTAGCAACATACACAAGCTCATGATTTTGTGCCAGAGACAAATTATAACACCGGGGTTTAAAATAGAAAGCTTTCAAGATAGAGCCCGTGGGCCGTGGCTAAGGGATGAGATGAATGCGTTCAAAAGGAGGGGAATGTTATCTTTAATGCGGAGATTAGCAAATATGTACAGAATGGATTTGTTGAAAGCTTGCAACTAGCAGATTTTCACATCCTTTTGTGGCAGTGCACTCCCAATCTGTAGCAACGACGTGTCAAAAATGAGATTTTTGTTAGATCTTACAGTTGGAAATGCTCCAGCAGATAAATATGCAAGATGTGGAAGCATTTACAAAGGTGTGTAGCCTTTTGGACATTAATGCTAGCTCATACCAGAAATCAAAATGTTGCTATGCACAAAATGAATTTGTTGATAAGGACTTTAGAAACTTTCCATTACCTCTGCCAGCACACCCCAGCCCGTGCCAAATGATGATACAAATGTTATGTTAGAAAGCCTTTCTTTTTATGATTGGAAGTGTTTTAGTAGACATGCACGTTTCTACATGCAAAAGCATATTCAAAGCCTTGACCCCATAAATGAGAAACATAAATCCTTTCTGGTGGAATGCGAAAATTGTGAATATGTATAAAACAAATTCATTAAAGTGGTTGCGAAAACTTTCAAGTGGAGGCAATGATTGGAGGATATGCACAAAAACTTGTTTCCATAACTCCACGCTAAAGGTAGCGTAATAAAAGGATTTTTGTCTGATATTATAGTTGGAAATGCTCTTGTAGGCATGCATGCAAAATGCAAAAGCACAGAAAAAGCCGTGGCCACGTAAAGTTATGAAAGGATATCTCATAACAAAATCATTCCAAGTCACACGTTCAAAATGGATTTGTTAGAAAAGTTTTGGAAACTTTCAAATAAATGCAATTGGTAGTTCTAACGCCAAGTCCTCCTGCGCGCTCATTGGGAACTATTATTAGATATTATCAGCGGGACAAGATTTTATTCCTCAAACGCAATCTTTCTTTTTGCCTTCTTTCTCATATCCTTATTTCAAAAGTGCAGATGATTACTTTGAAGTGCGCGACTTGTGGATATGTTTCAGAAATTAGCCCAAGGATAGTTTCTATTGTAAACTCTGCATTAGAAAGTTTGGATGGTGCAAAGGTGGTTGCAACCGCAACAGTTCATGACACAGTGAAGACTTCCAAGTTTTGGGTGTAAATATGTTTGCACTTGGGTTATCTCAAAGGCCTATCTATGTTCATGGCACCACGAGTGCTTCAGTTGCATCTACTCAGGGTCTTTCAGATGGAATGGAAACTATTCTAGAAGCTGTTCCTGTTGTGTTAACAGAGCCTCCCCTTGAAGAAAATTTGGCCTGGAATACTTTATGGCTTGAATCTCACAAGCTTTATGGTCATGGTAATGAACTATTTTCCATGTGCTGCAACCATGAAGGGAAGATTATTGCAACAGCTTGCAAGGCACAATCAACAAATGTAGCAGAGATATGGCTATGGCAAGTAGGCTCTTAGAAAGCCATCGGTCGACTTCATTCTTATGCTCTGACTGTAACACAAATGAATTTTTCTCATGATGATCATTTCCTTTTGTCAGTATCGAGGGTTCGACATTTTTCTATATTTTGGCTAGAGAAAAATGGAACATATGAGGCTAAACATGGGCTTGTTGCAAGACATGATGCACACAAAAGAATAATCTGGTCATGTTCATGGAGCACACACAATCATGTATTTGCAACAGGTTATAGAGATAGGATGGTAAAGATATGGAAAATAGAGGAAACTAATGAGAGCAAAAGTTGTGTTACAGAGCTGTTGGCTTCCTCAATTCAATAGTAGTGTTACTGTTGTATCATGGTCTCCACGTAGCAATTTTAAAGATGATCTACTTGCAGTTGGCATGGAAAATGGACTTGTTGACATCTGGAGGGAGTCTCGGAAGATACGTTTGTGAAATGGACCTTTTCTATTATGTTGGAAAGATGTCCTGAGTTAAGGTGACATGGGATTTCTCAAAAAGTCTTGTAGTGGTAGCTATGCAGAGTGAAATGATGGTTTGCCATAGGTGCATATATCATTTCTTTGAAAACTGAGAAAGCGAAAGTTTGTTTATGATGTATCTTTCACAAAATGTGCTCGTATATGGTTTGAAAATAGAAATTTTCAGCAACATGCGGAGTCCACGTTCTAAGTGGTCATTGAGGGAAGCATTTCTTGGCTTTATTTCTGAATGTCAAGAATCATACCAAGAGTCATTCAAGACTCTTCAACTTATTTTTGTTATTTTTATAATTTCTTGTGGAGGAACGTATGGCTTTTGGGTTTCCATTCAGGGTGGAGGTCTTTATAAGCTGATGAGGAGTTATTGTAGAGGAGCTTTTGGCTGTTTTTCATCTAGGAGCCTTTGTGAAGGCTGGGGGATCTTTTCCATTTAGTTATTTTCCTGGGGAAGATAGGAGTAGTTTGGTTTTTCCTCAAGACACATTTTGTTGTACAGGAGATATTGAGTTTGTGAGCTTATATTTTACATTAGGGAAATAAAGAGACATTCTCAAATCTGTGTGTTTGCCTATATTTCTTTGATTGTATATTTCCTTTGAGTCTTTGCAATCATCCTTTAATGTAGCTTCTGTATATCAAGTTGTGAATGCATTTGCTGCTGAATCTATGAATTCCAGTTAAGTCATTTCTTGAGAGAACCTGCAGCTCATTCTTTCCTGGTTATCATTCGTGGGTGTGAAGTGGGTGATCTGTGTGTCATCTAATTTGCATTTTGTTTATTCTATGCTTGTCTATCGTAATTGTATCATGTTTATGTGCAGATATTAGTTTTCATGCTTTCCGGTTAAAAGCATACCTAGAAAAATTAATTAAATCATATGAGGGAGCTACCCAAAGGATAATCATTGCACTCTCAATGATTACTCCATTTGTTGGTTTCTTTTCTCACTACTTATGGGCGAATCAGGGTATTTTTGTAGTGACAAAATTGTTAACCAACATTTATCAAATTTGGGTGTTTCAAAATTTTTAGGGAAGGGAGGCATGGGGATGGTGCCATCAAATGGATATGGACAAATGTCTTTGAATGAATATTGTTTTCTCTTATGCCCATGTTATATGTCCTCAACTTTTTGGTTCAATGTTTGAACAATGCTTGATAAATCTTGGGAGGGTGGTTGTGGTATGTTGGATTGTTGTTGTTGGATAAAATGTTGGATATTTGTTGTTGTTTTGAGGTTTGATTTTGTTGGTGTTGTTGGTAGGCGATGAGTTGTTGTAGGAGATTTTTTGGAATTTGTTATTGATGTTGGGGATTTTGATTTTGTTGGAAGGTTTGGTTGGTATTTTGTGTGAAAGATGTTAGGGTGGTTGTGAAATAGGAGGTTGGGAAATTGGAGGTTGTGTGTAGGTGAAGTTAGATGTAGGTGAAGGGTTATTGCATGGGTTGTTGGATGTATTATATGGTGGTTGTGAGAAAAGTTGTGTCATGAAGGCAATGGTGTTGGCATCAAATTGCAAGATGCTTGTAGAAGTGTTGGTGTATGTGGTGTTGTTAGGGATATTGAGGGGTAGAAGTAGATATGGTTGATGTTGATGTGGAGGTGGGAATTGATGTTGATGTGGTGGTGTTAGATGATGAATGTTGTGATGTATTAGGGACATTGTTTGAGGAAGATGGTTGTGATGTAGAAGGTGGGTTAGGTACCTTAGAACCATTTTGGATCAAGAACTCTAGGTATTTATTAGGGTCCAACTTTAGGATGTGATCTAATAAGTCCATTGAATCTACGTCTTGCATAAAGTCTACTACATCTTGATCGATATTGTTGGTGTTGGATGGTTGTGGCATGTTTCCCCAAGGATTAACATAGCATTGTTGTCATAGGATGTTTTTTGTTAGATTATTGGGAGACTATTTTGGTTGGTTTGGGGTATCCCAATTCTAAATGGTTCCATTTTCTTGTTCTTCCTAGATTGAGACCTTGTTTGTGGCATGCAATGAAAAGGTGTGGATTGGTTTGATTTGATGATGATAAGGTGGGTGAAGGTTATGACCTTATAATTTGATTTTCAAAAAAAGTTTGGACCAAAGGTGGATGAATAAATGGATGACTTGGTGATAGGATATGAGGATGATTTTTTGGATGGGCGATCAAAGGGTACATTTTATAAATTTGGATGATGAATGGTTAAGGGAAACTTTATATACTTTTGGATACGATGATAAAGGGGTATTTTGGATACTTTAGATAATGATTTTGGATGTATGATTGTGAGGGATAATTTGGATAAGTTTGGATGATGTTTGATAAGGATAATCAAACCAAAAGATGGCTAAAAATAATCTAGATCTTGTAGATTTGGAAGAGATTTTCCTCTCTTTACTTAAGGTAGACTAAGACACTTAAGCAAAACGGGGAAGGGGATTATTTTATTTGGGGTAGACAAGACCTCCATGCAAAAAAGGATCCATATAATTCACTAACTTAGGAGTAGTCTAGGCTCCTAAGCCAATTTATCCTAAGGTTGATAAGCCTAATTTATAAAATAACTTAAGTTAGACAAATGCTTAATCTTTCTATAAATTAGGGGATGAAGGATGAGATCTAGATTTAGGTTTGCATAAATTTGGTTTGAGAGATGATTTTGGATATCGATGTGATTTGATTTGGATAGGATAATATTGATTTATATTCGGATGATGGTTTTTGATTTGGTTTGGACAAGATTTGGATAATTGGATTAAGGTTGGGATGATTTAGATTTGGATTGGATTTGTATTAGGTATCTTGATTTGGGGAAATTGTGGTGAAAGGTTTGAATGGTGTTGATTGGAATTAGAATGGATGAAATGGGGATGAAGGTCTAAAATAAAAATAAAAAATGTTTCCTAAGGTCAAAGGGATGGATGTGGGATAATAGACTTGGCCTAGGGTTTGGATGGAATCGAGATGAAAGTTTGGGTGATATTGGTTATAATTGGTATGGATGGGATGAGGTTAATGGTCCAAATTGAAAATCAAAATGTTCCCCAAGGTCAAATAGTATGATATGGGATGATGGAAATTTGATAAAGAATGGACTTAGATCGATGGATGACTTTGGGATGTTTGTCAAGGATTGCCACATCACAAGGAAGATGAAATTTTTCTAGGAGGATCAACTATAGGCAAATTAATGATGTTTAGCCATGGAGACAAAAGGGGCTAAAAGATGACCCAAATGTGCTAATAGATGATTTGTATGCACTGAAGTATGGGCTTAAGGTGCTAATAGAGGGTACTTTAGCACTAACATTCCAGCGAAAGGTACTGACAGGGATTCTAATGGTGCCAAATAGAGGAGTAAATGTGCTATTTGTCTATTCAAAAGGTTGAAATGGATTGATTTTGGTGAAAATTTTGGATCTTTTGGATTCAAAGGTTCTTGGAAAGAATTTAATCAAGCAAGAAAACATAAAAGATTGACTCCAAAGGGTGGACTTGGATTGTTGGCTTGTATAGGTTTTGACAAAGAAGGCACACCATTGAACATCCTTGAAATTAATCAAGTGGGAGTGTCACATCTAATGGACCCACTTAGGTGCGGTTTCAATCTCCACTTTTAGAAAGTGGTGACTTCCACCTCCTTGATACCATATACCATTGCTTGGTTGGCTAGAGAATGCAAGTTCATGGACCGCCTTACACCTCTTATCTTAGAGATGAAATGTCTTGCCTAAGGTTTGTCCCAACTGAACACAATGGAGATAATAGCATGGGCTCTTCTCCTCCTACTACAACGATGCACCATGGATGTGACGGTCGAAAGGTCTTATGCTAGGATTGTACAAGATTATAGGGAGTCCTCAATATACGCAAGGTACGTGAGGCCCAAACTATGAACACTAGTCCATTGAAGGGATGTGGCACAAGCAATCAAGTCTGGAATCACCTGGGCCCCAAGGTTGTCCCAATGACGGTGTAACTAGATTGGGGTATAAGTTTCCTTTTGCCCCCTTTGATATACCCCGCCGATACACATGGTTGAGGTCATCCCTTGGGGTGATGAAATCCCCAAGTAGGCCTGTTAAGAAGAAATTACCCCTTGCTTTTGATCACCCAAGATCGCACTAGGTGTGAGGGGAGAGCATACACAAAAAAGTAACCCCTTTGGGATACACTTAAAAGCAAAGAAAGTTTTCAAGTAGACTTTTGATCCCAAGATCACCCTAAGGTGCGAGGAGAGAGCATATGTCTACAAGCAAACAAGATAAATTTCCCACTACTCTAAATTTAGTGCAACTACAACTAGTGATAAAAACACACTTTGTCAGCAAATCTGCACCAAATAATTTAGTAGTTTGGGAAATAAGTCATGGATAAATGTTCTTAGTACCTACAAAAACAAGTTAGACCGCTGCATAGACCTATAAACTCTATCAGAAAAATGGTGCTAAAACAAAGAAGATATGTGTTGACAGATAGATAAACTGCACTAAATAGAGAGCAAAAGGTGCTAAAATAGAGACAAAAAGAACTACAAAATAACCTAAAAGCACTAAAATGGACACTAACTGTGCTAAAACAGACTCAAATTGCACTAAAACAAAGGAAAAGAAATTTTATACCTGTCTGTCATCTTGTTAGATCTAGGGCACACAACTGAGAGGGGGGGTGAATTAGTTGTAAAAAAAATCTTTCTTCTACTTCAAACACTTGATTCTTCTTTGTTAGTTAACAACATATCAATTAACCATTCTTGAAAGTAGAAAGCATAAACACCGGAGTAGATAAACATCAACACATTAGACACGAAGATTTTTGACATGGAAAACCCGGTTAAGGGAAAAACCACAGGGTGATTAACCCAAGGATTATTCTCTGTTAGAAGAATAAGAAAAATGAATAGCACATGCCAATTAGGGCTCACTACCCGAGCACACTGCTCACAAGGAGGCACACTACCTACAAGAGACACACTGTCTACAAGATCATAAGTATCACAAACTTGAACTGGAGAATGACATCTTCACCATGTCTAGATCAGTTCCATTTAAGTCTGAGTCACACCTGCTCTGACTTTCACTCTTTCACTATACCACACTCATCCGCTTTACCACCACCTTCAAAATGAATTCACAAACCTTTATTTATACAAGGCATCGACTTAGGAACCATCATCCAAGTCGGTAATCAACCACAAGAACATTCGCAAGATAAATAACTCATCCGGTCAGCTAGTTTGAGCAAGAACATCTTCATCCGGAAGAACTCATCCAGTCGACCAACAAGAACATCTCCATCTGGAAGAATATCTCTAATTCAAGGCTCTAACGCTAATGCGGACCAACAACACAACCTTCACAAGCTTGCCTGAATGACCAGGTACATCCACACTTCTTCTACTCACTGGAATCTCTTCTCTTCCTCATCCGAAACTTCAAGAACACAGTTTATCACCACTATCATACTGAAAAAGGTGCTTCTGGACCTTCAAACCATGAACAAATCAAGATGACACATCACAAGGACATCCCAAACACTCTGTCCAATCCGCAGAATAGGACAATGCACTTCCGGATCTCACCGGACTTTTTTGTAACACTCTGTCACTCCGGAGCATCTCCTGGAACTGGTTCTACTTGATCAATCACAACTTCTTCACATCTTCATGCAGACCTCTAAAATCTTAACTTGATCATCTCAAGACTCATATCTACTAACCCTTTAATCCACATCCTCTGAATCTCAACCTATTGAGTACTTTTGCCTTCTTCTCATCATTGTTCTTCACTGTTCCTAATTTAGACTAATTTTCTCAATATCCTCAGCACACAACTCATCCAATCCTTCTTGTCACTGCAATATGAGTATGTTGACATCAATGAAAACACTGGTTAACCTCATACTTGCAACAATCTCCCCCTTTGTCATTGATGGCAACATATGATGTGAAAAACCATCAAGACAAGATCTTCTCCTTTCTGTCACAGCTCCCCCTATCAGCAACAACTCTTCACATGTCTTCTCTTCCTTTACTGCTCCCCCTTTGATCATCAACCACTTGTTTTTCACATGTCTTCTCTCCCCCTTTGACATTAATGGCAAAGGGCTCATACTTGCAATTCTAACATATCAGAATCATACCAGCTGCTCCCCCTTAGTAGCAACTCCCCATCATCAATCTGGATCACAAGATATGACTGTGATATCCACCAGATTGATGCACATCAGTGCATCCTAGTTCATCACCGGAGGGGCCATGACCCCTAACTTCTCCTAGAGATACTCAAAAAAGTCCTTGGGAAGAGGTTTAGTAAAAATATCTGCAGTCTGATCCTTGGAGGGTACATACTCCAATCTGCTTCATCCTTGTTCACTTGCTCTCTCAGAAAGTGAAACTTGATAGATATGTGCTTGGTCTTAGAATGCAACACCGGATTCTTAGAAGTATTTATAGCACTTGAATTGTCACAGAAAATTGTGATAGGCTCCTCATATTCTACTTTAATGTCTCTTAACATCTGCTTCATCCATAAGATTTGAGTGCAACTACCTGCTGCTGCAATATATTCTGCTTCAGTTGTAGACAGAGATATTGCCTCTTGTTTCTTGCTTAGCCAAGAAACCAACCTTTTTCCCAAAAAGAATGCGCCTCCACTTGTACTCTTCTGGTCATCCACATCTCCTGCCTAATCTACATCTGTATATGCATGAAGAGAGAAATCATGATCTCTAGGATACCATAGATCATACTCAACTGTCCCCTTTAGATATCTAAAAATTCTTTTGATTGCCATAACATGAGATTCTCTAGGATCAGCCTGGAATCTTGCCACAAGACCAACAGCCTACATTATATCTGGTCTAGTCTGAGTGAGATACAATAATCCTCCAATCATTGATCTATACTTGGTCTGATCTGTCTTAGGAGAGTCATCATCTTTGCTCAACTTACATCTGGATGCCATAGGAGTGTTCATTGGCTTTGAATCTTCCATTCTGAATTTCCTCAACAATTCTTTCACATACTTGGTCTGAGAGATAAAGATGCCTTTCTTTGTCTAAGTAATTTGCAGACCCAAGAAGAAATTCATTTCACCAAGCATTGACATTTCAAACTCACTTTTCATTTGATTTGCAAAAGTTTTACACATACTGTCTTTTCCTCCAAAGATGATATCATCAACAAATACTTCAACAATCAAGATGTTTTCCTTATCTATTTGGAAATATAGATTACTATCAGCAATACCTTTGTTGAAACCAATCTACACAAGATGCTTATCCAACCTTTCATACCATGCTCTTGGGGCTTGCTTCAATCCATATAGTGCTTTCTTCAACTTGCAGACCATATCATCATGATCAGACAATTAAAATCCATCCAGTTGTTCAATGTATACTTCTTCTTCCAAATCACTATTTAGAAAGGTAGACTTGACATCCATCTAATATACCTTGAAGTCTTTGAAGGCAGCAAATGCTAGAAATAATCTGACTGCTTCAATTCTTGCCACTGGAGCAAAGGTTTTTTTAAAATCAATTCCTTCTATTTGAGAGTAGCCTTTGCAGACCAATCTTGCTTTATTTCTGATTACTTCACCAACTTCATTTAGTTTGTTCCGGAAGACCCATTTGGTTCCAATCACATTCTTGTTTCTAGGTCTGGGAACAAGATCCCAAGTGTTATTTTTCTCAATTTGCATCAACTCTTCTTCCATTGCTTTGGTCCAGTTTTCATCATTGCAAGCTTCATTAATTGTCTTAGGTTCAATCTTTGAAATCAGACAGTATTCATTTGAATCTTGAGTAATTCTCCTCCTTGTTTGTACCCGTTTGCTTTTGTCACCTATGATCTGATCTTCAAAATGGTTTAGAGTTACATACCTTGGAACTTTGGGAGTTTCTTGCACTACTGTTTCTTGATCCTGGGCTCATTTAGACAAACTTCTTCTTCCTGATTTACCGGATCAGTCTGAATCTAAATTTCAGAGGAGGATTGAGCTCCTTGTACCAGAGAATCATTCTGATCATCTTCATCATATTCATAAAACCTTGAGGGCTTCTCAATTCCTTCATCAACCTTCACATTTGTACTTTCTATTATCTTTCTCAATCTCTTATTGTAACACCAGTATGCTTTGCTTTGAGTGGAGTAACCCAAGAAAATTCCTTCATCACTTCTAGCATCAAACTTTCCTAGATCTTCATCTCTTTTGATGTAACACTTGCTACCAAATACTCTGAAATATCTCACAGTAGGAGTTACACCAAACCAAAGTTCATAAGGAGTCTTACCGGTATTGCTTCTAATTTGAACTCGATTAAGAGTGTAGGCTACAGTGCTGACCGCTTCTCTCCAAAACATCTGAGGAACATTTGCTTCCATCATCATTGTCCTGGATGCTTCCTAGATGGTTCGGTTCTTTCTCTCAACTACTCCATTCTATTGTGGAGTCCTAGGAGCAGACAACTATCTCTTTATACCATGCTTCTCACAAAAGTCTATGAATTCACCGGATGTGAATTCACCACCTCTATCAGACCTTAGACATTTCAGTTTTAATCCGGTTTGATTCTCTACCATAGCTTTGAAGAATTTGAACTTCTCAAAGGCTTCTGATTTCTCTTTTAGAAAGGTAACCCACATCATCTGGGAATGGTCATCAATCAGTAACATGAAATATCTATCACCTTGCAGACTCTTGATTCTTGTCGGACCACAGAGATCAGTATGAACTAATTCCAACAATCCAGTGGAGGACTAATCCTTGCTTTTGAAAGAGACTCTGCTCTGTTTACCTAGCTGACATTCTTTGCACAAACTATTTGTAGGTTTCACCAATTTTGGAAGATCTCTTACAGCCTGAGTATTGCTTATCTTGATGATGTTATCAAAATTCACATGACACATCCTTCTATGCCATAACCAACTTTGATCAACTTGAACAAACAAACAACTTTTAGCAAAACCAACTAGATGAAAGATATTACCTTTTGTTTGAGTACCGGATGCAATCTCATTTCTGGAGCTTTCAAAGATCCTGCATCTTCCATTTTTGAACTGAAGATCATAGCCTTTGTCCACCAACTGACCAACACTGAGAAGATTGTGCTTCTATCCTTCAACATATAGTATATTACCAGTTTTGTTCTTTCCATCAAAAGAAATAGTTCCCCTACCTCTGATTCTACCAGCAGAATTATCACCAAACTTTACCATTCCTCCTTCATACCTTTCCAAATCTAAGAACTTGTTCTTGTCACCTATCATATGGTGAGAGCATCCACTGTCAATAACCCAATCATCCTTTTCTTCAACTTGGGCAGCCAAAGCTCTTTCTACAACCTTATGATTGACAGATTTAGAGGATATTGAATCTTCTTCCTTGATGGCAATAAACACCCATTCATTTCCAGATTTGCTTCCTATTTCTGATTCATCATCTGTTACTCCTTCATTATCATCTTCTTCATGAACATAATAACAGTTCTTTTGGAACCTTTGTCTGTTAGCATTTGACCTTGCAGATCTTTCTGGACATCTTGAAGCAAAATGACCAATCTTATTGCAGTTGAAGCACTTAAAGAGTAATTTTCTTTCATACTTACCGGATCCTCTTGGTAGTCTCTTTGCAATGAGGGCTTCAAGTTGAGTTGTTTCTGCTTCTTCCTCTTCCATGTCTTTCCTTGCTTGATCATACCATGACAGCTTCCTTGAAGAGTTCTCTCCTGGATCAAATTTTTGTTTGCCTTTCACATAGGCACTAGCTTTGAATGTAGATTCAGTCTTGGGGGGATCATCTCCAAACTCAATCATTTCAAATGCAGCCAGTTTGCCAGCCAATTGCTCTCTTGTGATAGTTGTATGCGCTCTAAATTCATCAATGGCAGCAACCTTGATTTTGTAGGCAGCAGGAAGGGATCTGAGAATTTTGCAAACAATCTCATTTTCATCCAGAACTCCACCAGGATTCCTGATTCCACACACCAGCTCATTTACTCTTGGCATAAAGGTAGTGATATTTTCATCATCTCTCATCTTCAATCTTTCAAATTTCCCTTTGAGACTTTGCAACCTTGCACTCTTAACAAACTCATCTCCTTCATGCAGATGTTCCAGTTTAACCCAGATCTCATATGCAGTTGGTAGGTCAATAATATTTGAGAGTTCTGAGTCATTCAATGCACTTAGAAGAGCTTCTTTGTTCTGCAGATTATTTTCAGTATCTGTGATTTCATTCAGAGTTGTCGGACCACCCTGTGGAGGTACATATGCTTTTGTGACCATGGACAAGTAAGCTTTTCCCATACACTCCAAGTGACATCTCATGCGACCTTTCCAGAGCAAGAAGTTGGTTCCATCGAACTTTGGACTATCCTTCTTGTATGATGACATCCTGGATCTCCTCAAGCAGTTAAGCTCCTTTCAGAGGAACTTGGCTCTGATACCAATTGTTAGATCTAGGGCACACAACTGAGAGGGGGGAGTGAATCAGTTGTAAAAAAAACTTGCTTCTACTTCAAACACTTGATTCTTCTTTGTTAGTTAATAGCATATCAATTAACCATTCATGAAAGTAGAAAGCATAAACACCGGCACAGATAAACATCAACACATTAGACACCAAGATTTTTGACGTGGAAAATCCGGTTAAGGGAAAAACCATGGGGTGATTAACCCAAGGATTATTCTCTGTTAGAAGAATAAGAAAAATGAATGGCACATGCCAATTAGGGCTCACTGCCCGAGCACACTGCTCACAAGGAGGCACACTACCTACAAGAGACACACTGTCTACAAGATCATAAGTATCACAAACTTGAACTGGAGAATGACATCTTCACCATGTCTGGATCAGTTCCATTTAAGCCCAAGTCACACCTGCTCTGCCTTTCGCTCTTTCACTATACCACACTCATCCGCTTCACCACCACCTTCAAAATGAATTCACAAACCTTTATTTATACAAGGCATCGACTTAGGAACAATCATCCAAGTCGGCAATCAACCACAAGAACATTTGCAAGATAAATAACTCATCCAGTCGGCCAGTCTGAGCAAGAACATCTTCATTGGAAGAACTCATCCAGTCGGCTAACAAGAACATCTCCATCTGGAAGAATACCTCCAATTCCGGGCTCTAACGCTAATGCGGACCAACAACATAACCTCAACATGATCCAAGAACCTTCACAAGCTTACCTGAATGACCAGGTACATCCGCACTTCCTCTACTCACTGGAATCTCTTCTCTTCCTCATCTGAAACTTCAAGAACATAGTCTATCGCCACTGTCATACTGAAAAAGGTGCTTCTAGACCTTCAAACCATGAACAAATTGAGATGACACATCACAAGGACATCCCAAACACTCTGTCTAATCCGCAGAATAGGACAATGCACTTCTAGATCTCATTGGACCTTTTTGTAACACTCTGTCACTCCGGAGCATCTCCCAAAACCGGTTCTACTTGATCAATCACAATTTCTTCACATCTTCATGCGGACCTCTGAAATCTTAACTTGATCATCTCAAGACTCATATCTACAAACCCTTTAATCCACATCCTCTGAATCTCAACCTATTGAGTACTTTTGCCTTCTTCTCATCACTGTTCTTCACTGTTCCTGATTTAGACTAATTTTCTCAATATCCTCAGCACACAGCTCATCCAATCCTTCTTGTCACTACAATATGAGTATGTTGACATCAATGACAACACTGGTTAACCTCATACTTGCAACACATCTGTCACAGAAAGTGACTGCACAGTTCTAGGTGCTAAAGGCGCTAAACCGATAGAATATGAATGACCTATAGAAAAAATAGAGATCTTTTTCTTCTAAATGGTCAAACAAGGTGTTAGAGGACAGGCAAGTGTAGTCAAACAAGATTATGCAGCAGTTCTTGAACCCAAAATAGAGTTATGATGTGAGATATGCAAGATAAAAACCAAGCCTAGGTATTTCTTCCAAAATGTGTTAAACAAAGTGATAGTATAGCACCTTGGCCTAGAAACTCTATTAAAATAGAAAACAACTCTACAAACAACAAACAATGAAGAACCAGGTGTTAAAAGTGATTTAGAAACAATTTTGTTTGTTACTGTCATGCATAAAGTGTTGGATCTAGGGCATACAACTGAGAGGGGGGGGGGTGAATCAGTTGTATAAAACTTCTTCTTCTTTCAAACACTTGATTCTTTGTTGTTAGTTAGCAGCATATCAAATAATCATCCATGGAAGCATAATACATAAACACAAGAGCAGATAAGCATCAACACATTGAACACCAAGATTTTGACGTGGAAAACCCGGTTAAGGGAAAAACCACGGGGTGATTAACCCAAGAATTATTCTCTGTTAGAAGAATAAAGAAAAATGAATGGCACATGCCAATAAGGGCTCACTGCCCGAGCACACTGCTCACAAAGAGGCCCACTGCCTACAAGGAGACACACTGTCTACAAAGTGATAAAAATCACAGTCTTGAACTGGAGAATGACATCTCTACCATGTCCGGATCAGTTCCAATTAAGCCCAAAAATCTCTGCTCTGCCTTTCGCACGTTTCTTTGCTATGCCACACTCATCCACACACCACACTTTGAAATGAACTCACAAACCGTTATTTATACAAGACATCGACTTAGGAACAAACATCTAAGTCGGCAAACAACCATAAGAGTATCCGCAAGATGAATAACACATCCGGTCGGCCACCACAAGAACATTCGCAGGATGAACAACTCATCCGGTTGGCTAAACAGAGCAAGAACTTCATCCGGAAGAATAACTTCAATTCCGGGCTCTACCATCAATGCGGACCAACAACACAACCTAAACATGATCCAAGAACCTTCACAAGCCTGTCTGAATGACCAAATACATCCGCACTTCCTCTACTTACTGGAACCTCTTGTCTTCCTCATCCGAAACTTCAAGAACGCAGTCTGTCGCCACTGTCATAATGCAAGAGGTACTTCCGGACCTCCAAATCATACAAAAATCAGGATGACACATCACAAGGACATCCAAAACATTCCTTCCAATCTGCAGATTAGGATAATACAATTCTGGACCTCACCGGACCTTTTTGTGATCCTCTGTTACCTCTGGATACTTGCCGGAACCGGTTCTATACCGACAGCCACAACTCCTTCAGATCTTCATGCAGACCTCTGAAATCTTAACTGAAGCATCTCAAGACACATATCTACTAACCCTTTAATCCGCATCCTCCGGTTCTCATCCTATATAGTACATTTGCCTTCTTCTCATCACTGTTCTTCACTGTTCCTGACTGAGGCTAATTTTCTCAATATCCTTAGCACACAGCTCATCAAATCCTTCTTGTCAATGCAATATGAGTATGTTGACATCAATGACAACACTGGCTCACCTCATACTTGCAACAATCTCCCCCTTTTTCATTGATGGCAACATATGATGTGAAAAACCATTAAGACAAGAACTTCAACTTTTCACATGTCTTCTCTTCCTTTACTGCTCCCCCTTTGATCATCAACCACTTGTTTTTCACATGTCTTCTCTCCCCCTTTGACATCAATGGCAAAGGGCTCACACTTGCAATTCTCATACATCAGAGTCATACCAGCTGCTCCCCCTTAGTTGCAGCTCCCCATCAGTCCGAATCACAAGATATGACTGTGATAGCCACCGGACTGATGCACATCAGTGCATCTTAGTTCATCACCGGAGGGGCCACGACCCCTAACTTCTCCCGAAGATATTCAAAAGAGTCCTTGGGAAGAGGTTTTGTAAAGATATCTGCAATCTGATCCTTGGAGGGAACATACTCCAATCTGACTTCTTCCTTGTTTACTTGTTCTCTCAAAAAGTGAAATTTGATAGATATGTGCTTAGTCTTAGAATGCAATACCGGATTCTTGGAAATATTAATTGCACTTGAATTATCACAGAAAATTGTGATAGGCTCCTCATATTCAACTTTGATGTCTCTTAGCATCTGCTTCATCCATAAGATTTGAGTGCAACTACCTGCTGCTGCAATGTATTCTGCTTCAGTTGTAGACAGAGATATTGCATCTTGTTTCTTGCTTAGCCAAGAAACCAATCTCTTCCCCAAAAAGAATGCTCCACCACTAGTGCTTTTCCGGTCATCCACATCTCCTGCCCAATCTGCATCTGTGTAAGCATGAAGAGAGAAATCCGGATCTCTAGGGTACCATAGACCATACTCAACTGTTCCTTTCAAGTACCTAAAAATTCTTTTGATTGCCATAACATGAGATTCTCTAGGATCAGCCTGGAATCTTGCCACAAGACCAACAGCCTGCATTATATCTGGTCTAGTTTGAGTGAGATACAACAATCCACCAATCATTGATCTATACTTTGTCTGATCTGCCTTTGGAGAATCATCATCTTTGCTTAACTTACATCCGGTTGCCATAGGAGTGTTCATTGGCTTTGAGTCTTCCATACCAAATTTCCTTAACAATTCTTTCACATATTTGGTCTGAGAAATGAAGATCCCTTCTTTTGTTTGAGTAATTTGCAGACCCAAGAAGAAATTCATTTCACCAAGCATAGACATTTCAAACTCACTTTTCATCTGATTTGCAAAAGTTTTGCACATACTATCTCTTCCTCCAAAAATGATATCATCCACAAACACTTCAACAATCAGAATGTTTTCATGATCAATTTTGAAATATAAGTTACTGTCAGTAGTACCTTTGTTGAATCCAATCTGCACAAGATGCTTATCCAACCTTTCATACCATGCTCTTGGGGCTTGCTTCAATCCATACAAAGCTTTCTTCAACTTGCAGACCATATCATTATTATCAGACAATTGAAATCCATCTGGTTGTTCAATGTAGACTTCTTCTTCCAGATCACCATTTAGGAAGGCAGACTTGACATCCATCTGATATACCTTGAAGTCTTTGAAGGCAGCAAATGCAAGAAGTAATCTGACTGCTTCAATTCTTGCCACCGGAGCAAAAGTCTCTTCAAAGTCAATTCCTTCTATTTGAGAGTAGCCTTTGCAGACCAATCTAGCTTTGTTTCTGATTACTTCACCAGCTTCATTTAGTTTGTTCCGGAAGACCCACTTGGTTCCAATTACATTCCTGTCTCTAGGTCTGGGAACAAGATCCCAAGTATGATTTTTCTCAATTTGCATCAATTCATCTTCCATTGCTTTGGTCCAGTTTTCATCATTGCAGGCTTCATTTATTGTTTTAGGTTCAATTTTTGAAATCAGACAGCATTCATCCTGATTTTGAGCAATATTCCTTCTAGTTTGTACACCTTTGCTTCTGTCACCTATGATCTAATCTTCAGAGTGGTTCAGTCTTACATACCTTGGAATTTTGGGAGTATCCAGCACTGCTGTTTCTTGATCAGGCTCATTCAAACCTATCTCTTCTTCCTGATTTACCGGATCAGGCTGACTCTGTCTCACCGGAGAGGATTGAGTTCCTTGAACACTGTCTTGGTCATCTTCATCAAGCTCATAAAATCTTGAAGGTTTCTCAATTCCTTCATCAACTTTCACATTGGTGCTTTCTATCATCTTCCTCAATCTCTTATTGTAGCACCGGTATGCTTTGCTTTGAGTGGAGTAGCCCAAGAAAATTCCCTCATCACTTCTAGCATCAAACTTTCCTAGATCTTCATCTCTTTTAATATAACACTTGCTACCAAATACTCTGAAATATTTCACAGTAGGAGTGATGCCAAACCAAAGTTCATAGGGGGTCTTACCGATGTTGTTTCTGATTTGAACTCGATTTAGAGTGTAGACTGCGGTGCTGATAGCTTCTTTCCAAAACATTTGAGGAACATTTGCTTCCAACATCATTGTCCTAGCAGCTTCCTGGATGGTCCGGTTCTTTCTCTCAACTACTCCATTCTGCTGTGGAGTCTTAGGAGCAGACAACTGTCTCCTTATACCCTGTTTCTCACAAAAGTCAATGAATTCACCAGATGTAAATTCACCACCTCTATCAGACCTTAGACACTTTAGTTTCAATCCGGTTTGATTCTCCACCATAGCTTTGAAGATTTTGAACTTCTCAAAAGCTTCTGATTTTTCTTTTAGAAAGGTAACCCACATCATCCGGGAATGATCATCAATTAACAACATGAAATATCTATCACCTTGCAGACTCTTGATTCTTGTCGAACCACATAGATCAGTATGTACTAATTCCAACAATCCGGTAGAAGACTGATCTTTGCTTTTGAAAGAGACTCTGCTTTGTTTACCTAACTGACATTCTTTACACACACTATTTGTAGGTTTCATCAATTTTGGAAGATCTCTCACAGCCTGAGTATTGCTTATCTTGATGATGTTATCAAAATTTACATGACACATTCTTCTATGCCATAACCAACTCTGATCAATTTGAACAAACAAACAACTTTTATTTGAACCAACCAGATGAAAGATATTACCTTTTGTCTGAGTACCGGATGCAATTTCAGTTCCGGAGCTTGTAAAGATTCTGCATTTTCCATTCTTGAACCGGAGATCATAGCCTTTGTCCACTAACTGACCAACACTGAGAAGATTGTGCTTCAATCCTTCAACATACAGTACATTACCTGTTTTGCTCTTACCATCAAAGGAAATAGTTCCCCTACCTCTGATTCTGCCAGCAGAATTGTCACCAAACTTTACCATTCCTCCTTCATATCTTTCCAAGTCTAAGAACTTATTTTTGTCACCAGTCATATGGTGAGAACATCCACTGTCAATAACCCAATCATCCTTTTCTTCCACTTGAGCAGCCAAGGCTTTTTCAACAACTTTGTGATTGACAGATTCAGAGAGTATTGAATCTTCTTCCTTGATGGCTATAAACACCCACTCATTTCTGGATTTGCTTCCTAGTTCTGATTCATCATCTGTTACTCCTTCATTGTCATCTTCTTCATGAACATAATAGCAATTCTTTTGAAACCTTTGT
The DNA here is from genome assembly GCA_027924645.1 of Cunninghamia lanceolata. NCBI lineage: Eukaryota > Viridiplantae > Streptophyta > Pinopsida > Cupressales > Cupressaceae > Cunninghamia > Cunninghamia lanceolata. The sequence goes on from BSBN01001215.1 coordinate 5,910,196, forward strand.
CTGTGAGTATTAGATCTTGCAGATCTCTCCGGACATCTTGAGGCAAAATGACCAATCTTATTGCAGTTGAAACACTTAAAGGGTAGTTTTCCTTCATACTTACCGGATCCTCTTGGCAGTCTCTTTGCAATGAGGGCTTCAAGTTGAGCTGTTTCTGCTTCTTCTTCTTCCATGTCTCTTCTTGCTTGATCATACCATGACATTTTCCTTGATGAGTTTTCACCCGGATCAAATCTCTGTTTGCCTTTCACATAGGCACTGGCTTTGAAAGCAGATTCAGTCTTGGGAGGATCATCTCCAAACTCGGTCATTTCAAATGCAGCTAGTTTGCCAGCCAGTTGTTCTCTTGTGACAGTTGTGTGGGCTCTGAATTCATCAATGGCAGCAACTTTGATTTTGTAGGCAGCAGGAAGGGATCTTAGGATTTTGCAGACAATCTCATTTTCATCTAATTTTCCACCAGCATTTCTGATTCCACATACCAGCTCATTTACTCTTGGCATAAAGGTAGTGATATTTTCATCATCTCTCATTTTCAATCTTTCAAATTTCCCTTTCAGACTTTGCAACCTTGCACTTTTGACAAACTCATCTCCTTCATACAGAAGTTCCAGTTTAGTTAGGATCTCATATGTAGTTGGTAGGTCAATGACATTCGAGAGATCTGAGTCATTCAATGCGCTTAGAAGAGCTTCCTTGGTCCGCAGATTGTTTTCAGCTTCTGTGATTTCATTCAGAGTTGTCGGACCACCTTGTGGAGGTACATATGGTTTTGAAATCATAGCCAAGTATGCTCTTCCCATACATTCCAAGTGACACTTCATGCGACCTTTCCAGAGAGTGAAGTTGGTTCCATCGAACTTCGGACTATCCTTCTTGTATGACGACATCCTGGATCTCCTCAAGCGGTTAAGCTCCTATCAGAGGAACTTAGCTCTGATACCAATTGTTGGATCTAGGGCATACAACTGAGAGGGGGGGGTGAATCAGTTGTATAAAACTTCTTCTTCTTTCAAACACTTGATTCTTTGTTGTTAGTTAGTAGCATATCAAATAATCATCCATGGAAGCATAATACATAAACACAAGAGCAGATAAGCATCAACACATTGAACACCAAGATTTTGACGTGGAAAACCCGGTTAAGGGAAAAACCACGGGGTGATTAACCCAAGAATTATTCTCTGTTAGAAGAATAAAGAAAAATGAATGGCACATGCCAATAAGGGCTCACTGCCCGAGCACACTGCTCACAAAGAGGCCCACTGCCTACAAGGAGACACACTGTCTACAAAGTGATAAAAATCACAGTCTTGAACTGGAGAATGACATCTCTACCATGTCCAGATCAGTTCCAATTAAGCCCAAAAATCTCTGCTCTGCCTTTCGCACGTTTCTTTGCTATGCCACACTCATCCACACACCACACTTTGAAATGAACTCACAAACCGTTATTTATACAAGACATCGACTTAGGAACAAACATCTAAGTCGGCAAACAACCATAAGAGTATCCGCAAGATGAATAACACATCCGGTCGGCCACCACAAGAACATTCGCAGGATGAACAACTCATCCGGTCGGCTAAACAGAGCAAGAACTTCATCCGGAAGAATAACTTCAATTCCGGGCTCTACCATCAATGCGGACCAACAACACAACCTAAACATGATCCAAGAACCTTCACAAGCCTGTCTGAATGACCGGATACATCCGCACTTCCTCCACTTACTGGAACCTCTTGTCTTCCTCATCTGGAACTTCAAGAACGCAGTCTGTCGCCACTGTCATAGTGCAAGAGGTACTTCCGGACCTCCAAATCATACAAAAATCAGGATGACACATCACAAGGACATCCAAAACATTCCTTCCAATCCGCAGATTAGGATAATACAATTCCGGACCTCACCGGACCTTTTTGTGATCCTCTGTTACCTCTGGATACTTGCCGGAACCGGTTCTATACCGACAGCCACAACTCCTTCAGATCTTCATGCGGACCTCTGAAATCTTAACTGAAGCATCTCAAGACACATATCTACTAACCCTTTAATCCGCATCCTCCGGTTCTCATCCTATACAGTACATTTGCCTTCTTCTCATCACTGTTCTTCACTGTTCCTGACTGAGGCTAATTTTCTCAATATCCTCAGCACACAGCTCATCAAATCCTTCTTGTCAATGCAATATGAGTATGTTGACATCAATGACAACACTGGCTCACCTCATACTTGCAACATAAAGGCACTAAACCATAAACATATGGCATTGAAATAGATGCAGATGGCGTTGATAGAGCAGCAGATGGTGCTAACAGAGCTGTTGATGGCACTGAAATAGACTCTGAAAGCAGTAAACTACAAACTGAAGGTGCGACTATGAGAACAAACTGCACTAAATTTGACATGCATGTTAAAAATCTTCCAAAAAAGATCACAAAAATGTTAGTTCAGGACCAGGGATCCCACCAGGCATGCCAAATGAAGATGAAGAAATATTTAACAAGACTAAAAACATGAAAGAAAAACTAAAATGAAGCAATATAAGTTCCAAGCCCTTGAATCTCCCTCACTCCTTGATAAGGTTGAGGAGAAGTGCACCCAAAGTCCTAAATTTACCCAAATAGTGTGATTGTATGTGTGGATTGCTCTCAACTGAACATAATTTTGGCATAATAAGGCTATGACGAGATGAGATGAGGAAGGATTTTGGCATAATAACCGTACTTCAAACTTGGATGTGAAAATGGCTTATGTGTAAGGAAATGAAAGCATCTCAGAATGTATTCTAAGAACAATGGTGTCTTCGACAGATTTAAATTTCATTAGATTGCCTCAAAAACACGCACAACTATGCCACAAAGTGGAATCAGACATAGTTCATTTCCAACATTAACCCTTAGAGGAAAGTACAAGCAACATTAACCAGTTTCAACAACAGAAATATTAAACATGAAAGACAAAACAAAAACATAGATTTACGTGGGGAAAACCCTTACGGGTAAAAAACCCCACACTCCAAAAGCCCAGATCACCATTGTATTATTCAGCAACAAAAAATACAGTTACAATACAAATCTGACACTAAGCCTTTCATGGAGATTAACATCCTGTTCCATCTGGAGATAATTCGACAGTCTCTTCTCTCATATCTTTCTGTCTTGCTTGGTTCGAGGTATCACACTCATCCAGCATTCAGAACTACATGTCCATGCATGAGTGTTGAGACTACTCTTCTTGTCTCTAATAACCAACCGAACAGAATAGCTCGAACTCTCTCACTCCTTTGTTCTAGTCACATCTCACATTACAGAAATAGAATAATCAGTTACTATCTCAAACTGTTACAATTTCCAAAAGGTCAACAGTTCATTTTTAACCATTCATAATTTTTCGTATTCATGAGGACTAAATAGTCCCACATGCATCAGGTGACAAACACAGTAGTAGTATATATCCATGAACACGCAGTAAGTCTATCATCAGTGTTTTTGCCGTCGACGACCCCAACCGGTCAATCATCAATGAACCACCGGAGTGACCAAGACCTTTGGTGTGACTTCATCCTTCTTTGCCGACAAAATTCCTTCTACCGATGCCAAACTCCATCGGACAGACCAAGCTTATCGGAGTAAGAATTCCACCTAAGGCTGATAGTGTTAGTCCTACTGATACCAAACCTCCATCGGTAACACACATAACAGTCGAAGTGACACCTTAGAGCTTAGTTGATAGTTCAAGCTAGGCCGAACACCTTTCCATTAGAGAGACACCAAATATCGCAGAGACTACACAAAACTTCACCGATAGTTACAATTACACCAATCGGTGTAGCACAGGCGATCGAAGAGAGAACTTAAGACAAGGCCGACAACGATAGTCAAGCCGATGGACATAACACCATCGGTGAAACATACTCCATCGCTGGAACACAAACAAGTTATGCCGATAGAGCCTGTCAGGCCGATAACAAAGGGCAATCAACCAAGGACAAGAGATCGCTGAGACAAAGGGCAGCACAAGCTGATGCCTGTAATCTGAGTCACAAGTACTCAACATTATGAGGGCTTTTAGTTATAGGCAAATTGGAGGGGAAATGGGATCAATGGCTAGGATTGAAAGTTGAGATCTAATGGTGGAGATGAGAGGATGAGATGGAGGGCTTAGATTTCATCAACAAAATTTGAGGGTTTAGATTATTTTGTAATTTTTAATTCACCTTGGGAAGGCTTAGCATTAATTGGGATTAAGACACATGAGAAAATAAAAAAATAATTTCCTTGGGAGATGTTGGAATTAAAAATTCAAGTTTATTGGTGAATGGGATGACATGTGACTGTTGGTATATTGTCATTGACGTAAAAGTTGGATGTTAAAGGAGTTTGTTAGAGTGTCTCTGGCAGAGGAGAAGTGCATAGAAGCAAAATGTTCTAAGGTAGAAGGGAAGAAAAAATACTAAGGCATTAAGTTTTTTCCTTAGTTGGTAAAAAGATAAAGTTTAAAAATTGGTAGGTTCACCGGTTTTGATTTTTGCATGTATAAAGATAAATTATATTTATTGCATGTATAAAGCTACATGCAGAATTAATTTTTTGGACATGCAGAAAAATGGGATTGTAGAAAAGCTAGAGTGGAGTGCGGACATGCAAAAAGCAGAAGTGCAGAAGGACTGGAGTGCAAGAATGTAAATGGGAAAATTTGAACAGACGGATATATGTGTGTGTGTGTGTGTGTGTGTGTGTGTGTGTAAGTGATTGTTACATAATATAGTTTTTGTAGAATGTATGTGCGTGTGTAGAGTTCTGTGTGCAGAGATTATGTGTGAGAGGAATTCAGTGCAGAAAGAGTCTGGGTGAGCAGAGTGAGAGAAGACTGTGTATGAATTGAAAAGGTACATTTGAGGTTTATGAAGAACCAAATGGCTGCATATTTGAACATGTAAGGACTCAGTGAGGTTGGTGCCTCCTGTTGACTGAGTTGGTGCTCAAATTAGGGGATTGTAGTCTCCTTAAAGTTGGTGCTCATAAATCAGGAGTTTGGTGACTCCTTAGAGTTGGTGCTCTTAAATATTGTAATCAAGGTTTCATTTGTGAGGTTGGATTAGGACGGTAGATCCTAGCAACATTTTCTCACCATGGTTTTTCCCATATTAGGTTTTCCATGTATATCTAGTGTTCATGTGTGCATGCTTTCTTGTTGTTGATGTTATTGCATTGAAAGTTAATTTGATTTGTATTCTAGAGGCTTGAAGTTTAAAGTTTTATTGATCTATTGATTCACCCCCCCTCTCAGTAGATTGCTTGTATTCTAACAATTGGTATCAAAGCAAGGTTCCTTGGAGAAGCATAATAGCTAAAGGTTGATCTAGGAGATTGAACACATGGCTAGTCAAGAAGGATCTCACTCAAACAAAGCAACATTGTTTGATGGAACAAATTATGTGTTCTAAAGTAGAAGGATGGAAACCTACCTAACTTTAATAGGGTTTGATGTATGGCAATCTGTTAAGGATAGTCATACTACTCCTCTAACTCCTCCAATAGACTAGGCAGGTAAGAAGGAATGTGAGAATAATGCTAAGGCTAAGAATGCAATTCTATGTGGTTTAGCTAACTCTAAATTTGTGAAAGTAATGCAATTCAAGTCTATCAAAGAAATCTGGGATAAGCTTTAGAGTGTTTATGAAGGAGATACAAAGGTGAAACAAGCCAAGCTATAGACCTTTAAAGGAAGATTTGAAAGCCTGAAAATGAGAGAGGAAGAAAAGATTGTCGATTACCTGCTCAGAGTTGATGAAGTTGTAAATGCTATGAGAGGACTAGATGAAGAAGTAAAAGAGCCAGTGATTGTTTAGAAGGTACTTAGATCTTTACCTTCTAGGTATAATTCTCAAGTCTCTATTATTATAGAAGCAAAAGATCTTAATAAGATAATTGTTGATGAGCTCCATGGTATTTTTATTGCCTATGAAATGAGGACAGGTGGTACTAAGATTTCAAAGAGAGAAGTTGCATTTAAGGCGTTAAAGAAGGCAAATAATGTAGAGCCTAAATCTGAGACAAATGAATAAAAGGCCAATTTTGTCAGAATATCAAAGAGAGGATCTAGAAAGTATAAAGGTAAGTTACCCTTTAAGTTTTTTAACTATGGAAAGGTTGGTCACTTTGTTGCTAAATGTCCTTTTGAAGGAAAAGATAAAAGTGATGAATTTGATAGTAAGGAAAGTAACAAGTAGTTCTATCCAAAGAGGAAGAATTTTTAGAAGAACAAGAAGAGCCTTTACATAAAAGGTGACAATAATTCCTTTGAAGATAGTCCCATATCAGAAGACAACAATGAAGGCATTTCTAAGTCTAAAGAAAATGAATACATGTTCATGATAGTGGAAACTACTGATATAGATCAAAATAATATTGATGTAGAAGCTCTAGAGAATGAAGAAGAAACAGAAGTAGATTTGGAAGGAGAGCTAGTATGTGCTTTAGGAGAGTTGTAACTTCAAGAAGATATGGTGTCTAAGAAGCTTGCTGAATCAGAAGAGCTGATTGTTGACTTGAAGACACAAGTGGAAGAAGCCAAGAGAATAGAAGAAGTTCTTAAATCTGAATTGAAAGCTAAATCAAAAGAATGTTGGAAGCTGGAATCTAAAGTGGTATCTCTGAGAAAATAATTAGAAAAGGATAGGGATAAGATTGATCTAAGTCTAAAATTTGATTTAGAGCAGTAGCATGCTTGATGAGATGATTAGCAGTCAGAGATTTCCAAGGAACATGGCTGGTTTAGGATTTGAAGATGGTCAGCATTCAAAGTCTAATGATGCTCCTAAAAAGGTTGAAGAGAAGAAGTAGAAGAAGAAAGATGATGGCTTCACAAAAGTCAAAGATCTGAAGGAGAAAAGATTCAAAGGTCCCCCTCTTGCAAGATATTCTGGCATGATCATGTTTCCCCAATCCTTTTATGGCTATTCTTATTCATGTAATTAATATGCTCATAGGGTTGTTAGTTATAGAATTGTTCTTAGGAGAAGAATTAATTTTATTAGCAAAAATTCTTTTGCACCTCTAGGAGATTTTAGAGTAGTTTGTTACAAATGCAATAACTTTGGTCATATTGCAAAATTCTATAGAACAAACTTTGTAAAAACTAACAAAAATAAAAGAAAGGAGAATGTTCCTCCTAAGGAGGATAACACATCAGTCTCTCTTATGAATAAGGAGAAGGAAACAAAGATATTCTAGAAGAAGAAGAAGGATGATCAGAAGAAAGAAGAATCTCTGATAGTGTAGACAACATTTCATGTGACAAAATCCATAGGTGATAGAAAGTGGTTGTTCCAGTCACATGACAAGAGACAAAAGTAAGTTTTTAAGCTTGCAAGAATGGAATGGAGGCTTAGTTAAGTTTAGTGACAATACATCTACAAAAATCTGTGGTAAAGGAATACTTAGTATTGATGAAAAATCCAAGACTCACAATATCTACTATGTGGAAGGACTGAAGCACAATTTGCTGAGTGTAATTCAAATATGTGATAATGGATATAATCTAAACTTTAATGCAAAAGGCTGTGAGATTAGGAAAGCAAGTTTTGGTAAGTTAGTGGCTGAAGCAAACAGAACAAAGAATAATCTTTACAATCTCAAGGAGATTCAATGTAAAATTTGTTTGATAGGATAGATTGATGAAAGTTGGTTGTGGCATAGAAGATTGGGTCATATCAATTTTGATAATCTTGTAAAGGTAAGTTTAAAAAGTGTAGGTAGGCACATGGCTAAATTACCAAGCCAACAAATATAATTTGTAAGGAATGTCAGGATGGGAAGCAGATAAGGTCAAGCTACAAAACAAAAGAGTACTCTACTTCAAGAATCTTGGAGCTAGTTCATACTGACCTATGTGGTCCAACCAGGACACAAGGATTGAAAGGTGAGAGATATTTCATGTTATTGGTTGATGATTTCTCATGAATGACATGGGTAACTATTGTCCTATTTTTCTCCCCAGCCAAATAGCCCAAATCAAAAAACTCTCTAAGTGTTTTCCTTCCTCTTAAACCCCTAGGTTTTACGGTCATCTCCCTTTATGTTATATTCTGTCATTGACTGCCTAGCCTAGGTTGCCAGTCACTTAAGTTATGACCTTGAGCCTTTTATGTCGTTAAGTCACTAGCCCCAAGTCCTAAGGTTTACCTTTTATCATCTGTTAGCATCGTTCTTTAAGTATTACGTCCTTTTGGGCCTGAGAGTGCCACATGGTGGTATTTCGTGCACCCGCAGCTTGTCAAAGCTGACATCACATTCCTTCCGTGTGGCTACAAAATGAACACAACTGTAAAGTATATTGGGGATCCATGGCCATAGGATCATTGAATCTATCAGGTGAAGCAACTCACACCAGGTGTCAAAGGATGGAGTGAAGAGGCGGGGTCTTGAAGATCAAACGGTAGCACAACATCGTAGGAGAATCTTTTCTACCAAGAAGATTCTGTACGTGGTTGTGAGATGCTACCACGTGTCTAGGTTCGTAGTTTTGATGATCAATGTATTCTCTGGTGGACCCTCGATAAAACAAAGGATATTGCACGCCCGTAGCCTGCCTAAGATGACATCACTTTCCTTCTGCATGGTTGCGAAATGAAGACAAGTATAAAGTGCATCGCGACCTATGGCTCCAGGATCAATGACTCTGTCAAATGGTGGAGATTATGCCAGATGTCGAAGGATAAAATAAATAATGGGGCCGCAACATTCAAACATCGAATGGTAGCGCAGCGTCACAGGAGAATCTTTGCTACTAGGAAGGTTCTTTACACTGCTGCAAGATGTTGACACGTGGCTAAAAGGAGAATAAGGCTTGCATAAGGCAGACTCTTTAGGCCTCAATGTCGAATTAAAGGGAAAGTGATGGCCATTGATTCTAAGAGTAGATCCATCTGTGGTCGGGATTCAAAGGGAGGTTCTTAGGCATCTCGAAGACAGGAAATCTTTCTGATCAAGGAAGCAAACAAACTTGGCTGGTAGAGGCATTTCAGAGGCTGATTATTCAAAATTTAGAATCGATGAAAGACACAGAGATCTAAAAGTTAAAGATTTAAAGTGTTGTAAAAGCTTTGCTCAGGAAATTTGTCTCATATGCCATCAATGCAGATCCTATGCTTCTCAGTTGCCCCTTTTTAGATATTTGTTGCATTTATGGTTGCAAGTCGATGAATCATCTGCTCACCTTGAAGAGGAACAAAATATCTCTCAACTGCCTATGGACTCCAGATATTTTTTGCATTAATTCTTGTAGATAGACATCTTTTAGGCAGAGATATTTTCTGACAGCGCCCATGGGGTAATTTATTGTAACCTAATTAGTTCATTTGGAATCAGATGCTATATCTGCATGAATGTAAGATGTAAAAAAGGTTACAAAATAGTTAGTTTTATTCTTCTGTATTCCAAACAGAACTTTCATCTGATGTAACTGTATGGTGTTTTACTTTTTCAGCTTTAACTCTATGTAGTCTTAGAATTGGCTATTGTTTGTGAATGTTTAATTCCTAGCAATCCATTCTTTACCTCTGTTAAAATGTCCATGATCTATGTAAGTTTATCAGTTGTATTTCTTTATTTGTGCATCTTAGCTCTGTGAATGTTCTTTATTCAAACCTAGTGTATCACCTCCCCTTCTTTTTTAGTTTTTACTCCCTCTTCCTCCTTTCCTATCAGGTGGATAGATTAGGTATAGTCTTAGGATCATTGAAATGTTCTCATTCAGCAAAGGAGCCATCCTCTCTCTAGAGATTTGGCCTCCCTATAGGGTCCCACACCTGGAGGTTAACTCAATGTTTCACTAGATTATTGGAGCCCTAAAAGCCTTCAACACATGGTGCAAATCTATGTGACAACAGTTTTTGGCACATCTGATGGGATGCTAAGCATAAGCAATCAAAGAATCAAGCTAAGAATTTGGTGTTCTTCTTAATACTTTGCATTTTGGCAAATTTCCATGCACCTGGCGACTCTACAAGCTACTAGTTCTGATCAGTTCCATCTTTTATGCCTGTGCAAACTAGGGAATCTTCAAGAGGCAATTTCCAATTTGTTGAATTATTTGCTGCTACTTCAAGAAGAAGGTCTAGGTTATCTAGGTCTCCTTTGAGAAGGGGTAGCACCTTTATTTTACCTCTTTCAAGGGCCCAATCCACACACCCTCCTGTTAGGTTTCAGTATAATAGAAGAAACTTACATATCCCTAGACTAAATTTGAATATTCTGAGGATGGCAAGGAATTTGCCTTTTGTGACCTTCAATGGAGGAAGTCCATTAGATTTGGCTGCATAGAATGACATACCTGCCATAGCCCTGAAAAGTGTTTCACCCTTCACAGGTGATGGTTCCATAACCCTTGATGAGCATATCAAAGATATATCTAAAGTATTATCGGTTCATCATATACAACATGAAGATGTTGTAGTCTGTCTCATGGTGTCATCTTTCAAAGGGAGGGCTCTTCAATGGTTCAGGAGCTTGACCCCTACTTCAATACATACTTGGGACAAGCTGGGAGAGGCCCTCTACAAGCAATTTGGTGAGAGGGCAGATAACGTTCCATTGCTTGAGCAGTTGACAACTATCAAGAGGGCTTCAAGTGAGATGCTAACAGACTTTAACTTTAGATTCTAGAGGACATAAGAGAGAATTCCAGCTACCCTCATGCCATCTCCACAAAGTGCTTTCTTGTATTTTTTAAGAGCTTTGAATTTTGACATTGCAGTGATGATGCAATCCATGGGTGTTGAAACTCTACCAACTAGCTATGAGAAAGCTCTAAAAGTTGAAAATTGTTTAATACAGGCTAGGAAAATTACTCACAGACCTCCTACCCCACTTTTTCTAGAGCTATCATCTTCATCCCAGCAGCCCATTATTGCTCCCACCCTAGAGCCTAAAACTTCAACATCCTCTCTTTCTCAAGAACAAAGTGATTCTAAGACCCTAATGTCTAATTTGACCAACAAGGTAAATAGTATAGCTATTCAAACAGCTCCCAAACCCTATCAGAACTATAACTGGGGACAGACATCTAATCAGAATTAGAATGAAGGATATCATCAAAATAGAAACCAGAATTGGAATCAAGGTTATCAGCAGAATAGATACCAAAATCCTAACCCTGCATAACCCATACAAACCATCAACCCATCCAACAAATACTAGGTCTCAATCTAGTTAGGGACTTAGTCCCTACTCAGAACAATCTGGCCTAGGAGGCAAATTGGTGCTACCCTTGCAATCAACTGCACAATCAGTCCACTTGTGCTTTTGGAGCACAAGAAAGAGCTTTAATGGTGCAAAACTTTCATATTCAATAGACATCATTATCAGAGGCATCAAACAACCATCCTGAAACATCAAAAGAAACTACCTGATACTAGTATGATGCTATGGACTGCAGAGGACTTTTGTGCTCTCAATCAACCTATGGACAGTGTTGTTATGCCCATTGTAGACAACATTAGGTCAAAGAAGAGGTGGTTAGAGGCTAGCCCTATGCTTGTTGTATTACAAAAAGAGCCTGTTCCAAAGGCAAAAGTAGCCAGTGCCACAATCCCAATCTAGAGCAACAAATCTGCTGCTACAAAAAAAATTCCACCAGGCTTAAAAGTGCCTAAACAAACTACAAATCAAACAAAGAAAGGAACATGGATGAATTCCCTCCATGCATAATGCATCCATTGTTCCATTAAATATTGTGGAATAGATGAAGAAAACAAACATAAATGTTTCTATGTGGGAAGTGATGTCCATCCCCTCTCAAAGGGATCTGTTACAGGAAGCCTTAAGGCACTTCCCATCTGCGGAGTTAGTAGCATCAGATTCATCAACTAGGCAAAAAGAAAAGGCCCCTACCAATCTTGTGCAACCTAGTGAAGGACGAGTAAGTATAGTCAAGAAGCCATCTCCTTTCTACTTGTCCTTGATCATTGGCAAATTTTTAGTGCACAATTGCATGATAGACTCTGGGGCTAGTGTTTCAGTCATGCCCAAGAAGATAGTAGATGCATTAGGAATCAAATATACCCCTGTTTCATCAGGAGTATTGTAGTTGGATGGCACCTCTATGAACATTGTAGGGGTGATCAAGGGACTGGACTTGACTTTGCATGCATGTATGAACTTGATCTTCAAATAAGATATTTCAGTCATTGATCTCCCTCCCTTCTTTGCTATTTACCTATCAAGAGACTTCACAGCAAAGGTAGGTGTCTACCTTTCTTCTGACTGGTCTCATATGTTGCTGAGGACCAGATATGGCACATGATTTACCATCAAGGCTAAACCAATTTCAGAATATCATGTGGAGAATTACGACCATAGCCTTGTGAACCCACATGTGATGATTCAGGGTGAGGAAGTGCATGACTCAAAACCTATTAAGGTAGAACATTCACCCCTTCCTATCCCTAACCTATTTTTTGATGAGTGGGCAAGGGATCATGAAGATTTTGATCCTTATGACAACATGGAGGCAACTGACTTGGGAAACTATATGATCCATGAAGGGGATTCTTCAACTCTTTCTATACTCAAGGTGGATGAGGACTCCAATGGCTCGTGGAAGATATTTTTTGATGGTGCAAAGAGTAGAAATGGAGTTGGCACAGGGGTTTTTCTAGTCTCTCTGACTGGTAAGAAGTTGCATTTTGCTCATAGGTTGCATTTTCTTATACAAATAATGTAGCAGAATACGAGACATTGATCCGTGGCCTATTGATAGAAGAAAAGAATAAAATCAAACATTTGGAGAGCTTTGGTGATATTGCATTGGTGGCTAACCAAGTTAGAAAAAATATATGCTACAAAAAATAGCTTCTAAGAGCTTACAGACATAGGGTTTAGGGCCTGTTTGAGATTTTTGATGCTCTCAATCTATAGGTAATCCCAAGAAAATTAAATTCAGAGGCTGATCAATTAGCAATGGTGGGGGCTCAATTTTCTCCACTTACAGACTTATTCCAAGGTCCTGATCAGCATGTGAGGGTTGTTGTCAGACCGTCTATTCTTGATAATGATATCCATTGGCAGGTCTTTGACATCAATGAATAGATTGTGAGTTTCATTCATAATGAAGCATAATTTTCCTCCAGGGCACAACCTAGGTTGCAGGAGTGCTATGGTGATCAGATCATCTAGCTCAAATCAAACAAGCTACCCAAGGGCCTAGTCACCCTGGAGGCTATCTTTAGCCATGATGACGAGTTCAAGGGTGATAGAAATAACATGAACTTCAAGAAAGAAGATTACTAGAAGGTAACCATCACCTAGGAAAAAGAATTACTGCTAGGAAAAGTGTGTGGCAATGTAGAGGAGCAAGAATTTGTAAGACTTGCCCAAAAGTATAATGATGTCTTGGCATGGACATATGAAGATCTTAAAGGATTCAATCCAGATGTGGCTCAACATGTCATTGACCTGGATCCTAATTGCAAGCCAGTTCACCAAAAGCAATGACCCATAAATCCAAAAATTGAACCACTCATGAGAAAAGAGCTTGCTAAGCTCATACAAGCAAGGATTATCTTCCCTATCAAGTATTCCACTTGGGTTGCTAATCTAGTTCCTATGAGAAAGAAGAATAGAGAGATTAGGCTTTGTGTAGACTTCAGAGACTTGAATCAGGCTTCTCTGAAGGATCATTACCCTTTGCCCTCTATGGATCAAATTTTGCAAACATTTGCAGGGGCAGAGAGGTTATCATTGTTGGATGGCTTCTTTGGCTATAACTAGATCATTGTTAGAGAGGAAGATAGGTTTAATATGACATTCACAACCAAATGGGGAATCATGGCATATACAAAAATTGTTGAAGCAATCAACCACCAAGATCAAATCTAAAAAACCAAATAACCTTCTACACAAGAAAGACAAGCAAAAAGAATGCTATATTGCCATGATACAACAATACTAGATTGCAATAATGTACAATGAGGCCTTGGTTATAAAGACCAAGGTGAAATACAAGATGATGTAGTCATGTGATAAGTGTCTTAATCCTATGACATATGACAACTATAGGATAAGATGACACTATCAACAACTAGACAAACTACAAACATCTAAAAAACAACTAGAATGCTCCCTAAGTTAGCTTAACATTTGAACATGTACATGAATATTATTTAACTAATAAATAGTTAAATAATATGAATTATCCAGACAACAAAGGTTAAACCAGATAGGTAATAACCTTGTTCACACCAATAACCCCCCTTGAGTGCAACTTAGGGAGGAACAAACAAATGCAAAGATGGGTCCTGGCAACAAGGCCATGTTAGGTACCCATGTACAAACAATCTCTCACAAGTGGAGAAAAGGAGAAAACCTTATGGGAAAAAACTCCTCTCCAAAAGAGAGAAAAACATGCAGAGAAAAAGCATGAAAAAGTGAAGGGAGGACTCAAGAAGATCCCCCAAGGACAACTTCCTTCACCCCAAGCATCGATTGCAACTGAAGATAACGAGGTGATGCCAAAAGTTTAGTGAAGATGTTTGCAACCTGTTCCTCGGTAGGCAAGTACTCCAAGCTGAGAACACCATCCTGGATGAGTTGCCTGATGAAGTGCATGTGGATCTCGATGTGCTTAGTATGCTAATGCTCCATGGGGTTGCAAGAAATGTGAATGGAACTCTGATTATCACACCAAAGAGTAGTAGGATGATCTGGGGGAAATCCAAACTCAGTCATCAACTGTCGAGGCCAAAGAACCTCCTGGCTAGCTAAAACTGCACCTCGATACTCAGCGTCTGTCGATGATAATGCAATAGCTAATCTGCTTCTTGCAAGACCATGCAATCAAACTAGAAAACAAAGCCAAAAGTGGACTTTTGATCATTAACATCACCAGCCCAATCTGAGTCAGTGAAACCCATAATCGAAGAAGCTCCTGGTGTGTAATGAATGCCAAAGTGAGATGTGCCTTGAATATACCTCAAGATACATTTGGCTACCTTCTAATGACTCTCATGTGGTTCCCTGATACAACCAAGAGACAAGTCCAACTGCAAAGGAGATATCAGGATGACTGTGTGTCAAGTACAAAAGTCTTCCAACCAACTACCGCTACAATGTAGCATCAACTATGGGAGTAGTACAATTGGTAGACAGTACAACACCTGACTGAAATGGTATAGGGGTAGGCTTGCAATCAGCCATGCCAAATCTTTGAAGCAAATCAATAGCATACTTCTGCTGAAAAATGAAGATCCCTTCAGTAGTTTGGTGAACTTGAAGACCAAGGAAGTAGTGTAGAAGACCAAGATCTATCATATCAAAGTGCTCCATCAATGCTTGCTAAATACTCTAGATCATGGAGGTAGAACTGTGTATGAGAATCAAATCATCCACATAAAGCACAAGGATAAAAAGATCATCTCCACGTCTTTGAGTGTAAACTGTAGGGTCAGAATGGCATTGTGTGAAACCAGAAGCAAGTAGGAAACTATCCATCTTCTCATACCAAGCCCTAGGGGCTTGTTTGAGACCATATAATGAATGGCAAAGCTTGCAAACAAGTGAAGAGTCCTGCACAAAATCTGGAGGCTACTTCATGTAGATCTCCTCATGAAGATCACCATGCAAGAAGGCACTCTTCACATCCATCTAATACACTGACCATCCTTGAGATGCAATAAGAGAAAGTACAAGATGAATGGAATCCATCTTGGCAACAGGAGCAAAGGTCTCAGAGTAATCGATACCCTCAACCTGAGAAAACCCCTTAGCAACAAGATGAGCCTTGTACTTCTCTATAGAACCATCAACTGCATATTTGGTGTGGTACACCCACTTGCACTGAACCAATTTTCTTCCCTTAGGAAGAGGAACAAGATCCCAAGTATGATTCTTCATTAAAGAAGAATACTCCTCAACAAAGGCACTGTCCCACTTTGGAATACTTGCGGCATCTAAAAACTTCTGAGGATCTATGGAAATGGCATGACTCAAAAGACTAACACCTATTGTCTATGACTGAGTGTGACGAGTATCTGTGGGATCAGCAACAAGAGGACCAGCCTTCTCAAGAGTAGTACAAGCCCATTAGGGAAAAATTGGTATTGGAGGAGGTGGTGGAGTAGGACCTTCATCAGTATCATCCTAAAGAAGCAAAATATCCTCAAGTGATGATGAAGAAGGTGAAGTATACAGTGAGGAAGAAGAAGTGGAGGAGGAATCAACTTGTGTGAAGGACTCATCAAAATGGACATCTCTATGAAAGTATACATCCTGGGTGACAGTATCAAACAACCTGTAAGCCTTCACATCCTCACAATAGCCAACAAAAATCAAAGGTTGACTCTTCTTCTCCATAGCCTTATGCTGACCATTTAGAATGAATTCCCAAGCCTCACTATTGAATACTCTAAAGAAGGATACATTAGGCTTGACATGGGACCAATCCTCCTCGAGAGTCATAGACTGCATTTCCTTGTGAGGCATACAATTTTGGATATAGTTGGCACAATTGACTGCTTCAGCCCAAAAAGTGGGATCCATAGACCTGGACTGAATCATGCAATTTGCCATCTCCCATAAAGTCCAATTCTTTCTCTTGGCCACACCATTCTATTGAGGAGTGTAAGGAATTGAAAACCGATGCTGAATTCCATGCTCACTACATAAATCCTAAAAAGCCTAGTTCACATATTCCCCCCATTATCTATGTGTATCTGTTGAAGAGAAAGACCTGACCGCTTCTCCACAAATGCCTTGTAAGTCCTGAATGTGTCAAAAACATCACTTTTGTACTTAAGAAAGTACACCCATGTGCGTCATGAGAAATCATCAATGAAAGTGAGCACATACTTGGCCCCTAAAAATGAAGGAGTTGGGAAAGACACGAGATAACTATGAACCAAATCGAAGGGTGCCAAAGCTTGATCCTGATGATGTTTGCCAAGTACACAACCTGGACAAACTCCCTCTCTACAAGAAATCTTAGGTAGACCAACAACCAACTTCTTTGTGTTAATCTGCTGAAGATAACTTTAATTCAAATGTCCAAATCTCTCATGCCAAAGCTTGCTCAAGGCATCGCATGTGCTATAAGAGATGATCTTGATGAAGACTCAAATCCATCAAATCTGTATAGTCGAGATGCATGATCCACTCTCCCTGTAGCAATAACTATCTCAGGATTGTGTAGCTATCTAATAACCACATTGTGAGGAGTAAACTCAACTTTCTTCCCATCACCATAATGATAAATCTAATATATGGAGAGAAGATTTACATATATCTTAGTAACAAATAGAACATACTTAATGCAACCATCTTGCAATTGAACAGTGCCTATCACCATGAGTAAAATCTGTGAAGAGTTTCCCACTGCAATCTAAGAAGTGCTAGTATTAGAAAGAGTCTCAAGTAGATCAAGTGAATTAGTCATATGATGTGAAGCACCTGAATCAAGTATCCAGCTATCTAAAGATGCAAGCAAGCCATGTGTCAAAAGAGCATGTCCTTTGCCTATACAGGAGGGCTCGGGGATGGAAATTTTGTGCTTCTTCATAGCTTCCTCCAAAGCCTCTAATCTCTTAAAACAATGAGACTCATCATGACCTGTTACGCCACAAAAAGAACATGTACCACCTTTCTTCTTCTTTGTCTTGGAGGAAGACTCACCATATTTGGAAGGATTAGGTGGAGTGGGCTTCTGATCATTCTTTGGCTTTGGTTTGAAGGGAGACTCACTACTAGAAGGAGATTATGTCTTGGGCTTCTTCTTATTCTTACCTTTACCCTTGGATGATGAGGCCATCAAGGCTTGACTCTTAGAACTAGGAAGTGCATCCATTTGAAGTAACTTGGTTTGCTCCCTAGTAAGATGCTCACAAAATAACTCAAAATTAGGCATCTTAAAGTCTTTCCCAAAGGCATCCATAGTAGAGTAGAAGGTAGATGAAAACACCTGAAATGGGCCCTTCAACTTTGACAAAATCAATAAGATACATTCCTTTTTAGTTTTATCATGCCCACATCCTTTCAATTGTGAAAAGAGCATCTTGAATTTTTCTAGAAAATCTTGGATAGTAGGAAAACTATCTGGAGAGAGTGATGTCAATTTTGCCTCTAGCTGCAATATTCAGAATTCATTGATGTACCATACAATTCTTCAAGTTTATCCCAAATTTGCTTATGTGTTTTACAATCTACAATATGGAACAACAAGTTGTATGATACATGCAATCCTATGATTCCCATAGCTTAATCTAATTTGTTCTTATAATAAAATCTTTCAAACTCCTTAGTGAAACCAGGTGGATTATCCTCTAGCATTTGCCAAAGTCCCTTAGATTGCAACAGTTGTTTCATTTTTAACTTTCATGTGTGATAATTATGTGGAGTGAGTGGTTTTATAGACACACTTTCTGCCATGTGTAGTAGAATAAAACACCAAGAACCAAAGACACAAGGACACTTAAATCATGCCTTTCACCCCCCCAAAAAGGAATTAACAATGTTATTGTAACCCCTAGCAAAGTACAATGAAAGAATTTGTACAATCGACAAGTTTAAATCAACCATTTATAACCCACGGTGATTTTTACAATTTTGAGACAAAAACTTGTCAAGGGAAAAAATGGAGGTTACAATCAGATTCCTTGTGATTTTTTGAGCAATTTCAAAAAAAAATTCACCAGATTTTGACATTGTATGCAAAAGTTATGCCAGTTGCAAGAAAAATGCAAACCATACCTTCAAGCTGCTAAAACTAGCAAAAAATGATGAAATCTGAAAAAATCACCTACACCACAATGTAGCTCACTAAACCACCTTTCTGGTGACTATAAGAATGTGAAAATATGCCTCCTGGTTTGGAAGATATGGCAAAAAGAAAAAAGCTCCCTCTTTGTCGAAATTTGCAAAAAATGAATGACGTCAACTTGCATGTTACGCGATCAAAAACCATCGTGCGACCAGATGATGTAATCAGCAAGAAAGGAAGATAGCTTTGTTTGCGAAGGCATAATGGCTACTTGCCAAATTGGGCCTCAATCACCGTCTTCGACAAACAAAAAAATAATAGTTCTCCTCCTTTATTTGAAACTACCCCTCTCTATTTTGTATGTGATTTCCTTGCAATTAATTGACTTGAAAAATAAAGAAAATCAGGGGCTACAAATCACCTGTGTATCAGAAGAGAGATCGGATCTTAAGTGCAGATCTCTAAGAAAAGATCTGATACAAACCATGGCCAAGAGAATCTGAGTGTGGCTGTTGGAGTTGAATCTCAAACAATGAAGTAAATCGACGCCCCTGCTCTCTGCATTGATCACTCCAGCCAATCAGTACACCTTCGATTTGGTGAACAAGTTCACACCTTGTTGAAATCCCTGTGGCTGAATTGCCTATTTGAGATGTCCCACCCCAATCTAAGATATTTAATTTTCTGATTCTGTCTGATATTCTATTTGTTTGGTGTGCCTTTTTTTAATCAAACTCAGTACATTTGCATTGCATTAAATTGCCACAATATTTGAAATAAGAGCATGAGGGATTCAATGATAAACTTAGCACTCAAAACATCATTATGGCCCCATTATATTGATGATAACTGAGAAATGAAGTTATCAATTAGAACTAATTTTTAATGAGTAAAATAGGGTCTGATATTTATATGATAGGTCTGCTGATAATAATGATAGTCTTATTCATACTTAGACTGAATATTAAGGAAGCAATATTCTAATGATACCACAAACTTGACCAATGTACATTGTACTCTCAATATTCTAATTTTTTGATCTGTGATTTACACTTAATAAGCATGTAATGATATTATACTCAAACCTGGAAATGAGTGCAGGTTTGAAATGCATATAGCAACATGTACCCTGCTTGAATCCTCCAAAAAGTCCCTAAATTTACAGAAATAGACCGATAGAAAAGCACGTCCAGCTCCAAGCTTACATAATATAACCTTGTGATGATATTGCTTCCAATCTAATAGCCTAAACACCCAATATAGTGATCACATGAGCTGCTAAGTGATCCAATATGCAAATTAAAATATGTATGCATCCCAAGAAGGTACGACATGGTATTTTTGGACCCACATGCCAAAGAGAGTGCAAACCCTAAAACCCATGTGTTGAATTATTACTAAGCACTCTACAATTTATTCAAACTTCAAACCCTTATTTTGATCTGCAATCAAAATGTGAACAACTTGATTTATTCTTCAAACCCTAGCTCTGAAAATCCAAATAATCTATCTCCAAATAATGTATATGAAAACCCTTCACAATTTCTTCATAATCATACACAATTTTGACCTTTGGATGAAGCCAAATCATTAAGCAATCTTCAGCTGGTGTTGCCCAACCTCAGAATGCTGAAACAAAGAAGAAAGCACGTTCTCCAATGCCCAAGAATTACAGAAACCCTAGTTTCATCTTCTACAAGAGAAGAGCTCTCCAAAACAACCAACTTCAATTTGTAAAATGATCTAATGATAATTAATTTGCTTTTTGAATGCCTTTTATATAATATTCAATTAGTATTTGACTTCATCTCCTTTAATTTCTCTTTAATTTCATCTCCTTTTAAATAACACTTTATCACTTATAATAAAGTATACTTTAAAAGCATTTAATATAACTTTACTTCATCTCTTAAAGTGGGCCCCCAAAATAAATTAAATGCACTTTTAAATGACTTGACTTTATAATCATTAAATGACATTTTTAACATAAAGTTAAATAAAGTCATTTAATGTTCACACTTTATTGACTTTATGATATTAAATACCCCTCAATTATAAAGTCACATGAAGTCAATATAATATTCCTTTAAAATAATTAATTATTATTAAAGTAACACTTTAATAATAATTAAATGTCATAACTCCATTAATAATCATTATTTAATGATTCTGACTTCATCATTGACTAGCCCACAGTTCCCACTATCAATCCGGATGCCTTACTAAAAATAGTAAGGTGGGTCTCTAATGTCCAACTGACTTACTATAAATAGTAAGAATATGGAAATAGAGCCAGAAACCCCTGAATATCAATTGCCTTAGAACATATGAAGGATTTGGAGATGAAACACAGACAACTACCCTCTGGAGAGCTAAATAACTCCACAACAGGGTCCTCTAATCACAAATATTAGCCTACAAGGACCCAGTGATAGGCTAAATCCTCTAACTCTGATGCACGCTCAAAATGGGGACATTACACTATCAACAAATGCTCTCACGAGATCTTTAAACAAGCCACGGCACTCATTGAGAGAGGTCGTAAGGGACCAAAAAAAGACGGCTGAAATCTAGATTGTACGGTGATGTAGGCAAGCACAAAGGATCACCCAACGAACATTCAATGAGAAAGCTCCAAGCAAACATCGACCAAGATTAGACAACCAAAAATTACCAAAATTGACCAAAAGATTCAATAAAATCATTGTGGGAGCAACTAAAAATAAACAATCCAATCAAGGCTTCCAAATTGAAGCTGCTTTTCCTTCACCAAAAACACAAACAGGCTGCAAACAACAATAAAGGATCAAATCGCCCAATGGGGCCAAATGGAAGGACCAGACCTGGAACGAGTTGGTAGCCTGATTGGATCCACACATGGGTTAACACAAATAGATCTCAACTTGAGTTGAATGGTGTCAAGAGCCGCCTATGGTTTAGATACATCGACTACCAATGAATTTAACTACCAACAATGATATCAAATCACTTATACCGTCGGCCGCTGTCGATTGAATTGTGCAAGATGGACCAAGGTCTTGGCAGAGCATCGGATCATGGCCTAAGAGGCTGATTTGTGCAACAATCAACTGACAAGTCTAAATGAAATCAACCATAGTGTTCACCAGGCTTGTGAAGGTTACTAAGATATGAATCCCCAAACACAGGTCGTAGCACAGTATTGGATCTGCCTTGAAAACTAGAAAACCATGCGCATGCAAACTTATGTTTGAGCCAATCTTCTAAGTCTAAGATCACCCAAGAAAGAGGTTGTAATGTGAAATCAAACACAAATGCAACTCTTCTGAGATCTAGCTATCAATGCACGAGGCAAATATAACCATCGCAGCTTATACAGACATAACCACGATCTAAAATAGTGAGGCCTGCTCACTAAAATTGTCGACCGAGAACAACAGAGAAATGGTCTGCAAAGACCAGATCTGAACCAAATCTCCCAAAATAGGCAAAAAACTATTGAATCTAATATGTTAATCTATCAAATGAAACAAAAATTGTAGAGGGCATAATGGCCCTCTGCTAAAAAAATTTTGCCTTTTGGACAAAAAATTACCTATGTCCAAAATCAAGTTTTGGATAGTCGATCTTTACTGATTTGGGTGATCTAAACTCAACGGTGAACTCTGTTTTGAGCCAGGATGCACTAGCAAAAAGTTGACGACAAGATCTCTCAAAACAATGAGAAGGGGCTTGCAGGATCAAAGCTCTGATACCATGTTGGAGCAATCAACCACCAAGATCAAATCTGTAAAACCAAATAACCTTCTACACAAGAGAGACAAGCAAAAAGAATGCTATATTGCCATGATACAACAATACTGGATTATAATAATGTACAATGAGGCCTTGGTTATAAAGACCAAGGTGAAATACAAGATGATGTAGTCATGTGACAAGTGTCTTAATCCTATGATATATGACAACTATAGGATAAGATGACAACTATCAACAACTAGACAAACTAGAAACATCTAGAAAATAATTAGAATGCTCCCTAAGTCAACTTAACATGTGAACATGTGTGTGAGTATTATTTAACTAATAAATAGTTAAATAATATGAATTATTAACACAACAAAGGTTAAATCGGATAGGTAATAACCTTGTTCACACCAACAAAAATGCCATTTGGTTTGTCTAATGTTGGTGCCACCTTTCAAAGGGCAATGGATATTGCCTTCAAAGGATTTATAAATAGGTTCATCCTGATTTATCTGGATGACATCATAGTCTTCTCCAAAAAGGGAGAAAACCACATGGAGCATCTGGAAAAGGTTCTCCAGAGATGTAGAGAGTTTGGGGTATTCTTGAACCCCAAGAAATGTATTTTTGTTGTTGCCCAAGGTAAGCTTTTGGGTCATATAGTGTTTGAGGATGGGATATCCATTGACCCCAAGAGGACATCAACTCTCCTTTCTCTTCCCCTACCTGCTCACAAAAAGGCTTTACAATCATTTCTAGGGCAGATCAACTTTGTTAGGAAGTTCATTCCTAATTGTGTTGGCTTGGAGAAGCCTCTAACCCTTATGCTCAAGAAAGATGCAGTCTTCAAATGGACTAAGGGAAGGATGGTTTTGAAAAGATCAAGGAAGAGATTACCCAAGCACCTACTCTCAGGAATCTAAATTATGAGGACTTTGTCCTCTATGCACATCAAGGAAAGAATAGTATTGCTGCTATCTTGATGCAGCAAAATGAACATGGACTAGAGCATCCTTTGGCCTTATTTAGTTAGACCTTGAAGGATTATGAGGTCAGGTACAGTCCCATGGATAAAAAGGTATTTTCCATTATTAGAGCTTTAAAGAAATTCAAATATATGCTGGCAAATAATCATATTAAAGTTTTAATTTGTCATCCTAGCGTGAGAGATTACATAATGGGGATAGAGATTAGTGAAAAGAGAGCCAGTTGGGTCACAAAGATCCTGGAATATGATGTGATCATCAAAGCCACTAAGCTAATTAGAGGTAGAGGATTGTGTGAACAACTAGCCCAGACATCAATAGATGAAATGAATTCATCTTACCACTTGAATGAAGAGAAGCCTCTAGCTGAGTCATCAGTTGTGAGTCCTTGGACAACAAATATGGCCAATTTCCTATCCACTGGTGAGTATCCCTATGGACTGGACAGAACCAAAAGAAGACTTTTCAAGCTATAGTCTATCCCTTATGCTTTGGTAGATGGTGTTCTCTTCAAGAGAAACATGAATGGAGTCTTACTGAGATGCATATAAGAAGATCATGTTGATAGACTTCTTGGTGAGTTTCATGCTAGCCCAGCTAGTGGCCATTTCTCTACTAGAGCTACAACAATGAAAATAATGAGGGCAAGTTACTTTTGGCCCACATTATTTAGTGATGCCCATGTATGGGTAAGAAAATACAAAGAGAGTGCTCTCTTTGCTAGAAGAAAAGATTGGCGGCTCTTCCCCTCCACTCTATTCAGGTTGATCAAGCCTTCTCACAGTGGGGATTAAACTTCATTCGCATGATAAACCCTGTTTCCAGTGCTAGTCACAAGTGGGTTTTGACTGCAACAAATTACTTCACCAGGTTGGTTGAAGCAGTCCCACTCAAGGAGGCCACTGAGTTATCAATCATGGATTTCTCGGAAGAAATCATGATAAGGTTTCGAGCTCCTCATACTATTATTTCTGATAATGCAAAAGCATTCACTGGTTTTAGGATTGCTAATTGGGCTCTCAAGTACAATGTGTTCTTAAAGACTTCATCTAATTATTAACCTCAAGGTAATGGGCTAGTTGAATCCACCAATAAGAACTTGATCAGGATTCTGAAGATGACCATGGAGATAAACCAAAGACAATGGCACAATAAGATCAGATTAGCTCTTTGGGCTGATAGGATCACATACAAGAGAGCCATTGGGAATTCTCCTTTTGTTCTTGTATATGGAAGAGAGGCTAAATTACCTATATCCTTAGAACTTCCTGCATTGGATTTGGCTCATCAATTGGAGTTGGAAGGAGAAGATGCAAGGTCTGTCAAGATGGCTAAAGTGACTGAACTGGAAGAACAAAGACAGTTAGCCATGATCACATTAGAAGAGCATCAGATGCAAACCAAGAAATATTTTGATCAGAAGGACAAGGTCCAGACCTTCAAAGAGGGTGATCTTGTCCTAAAATGGGATGCTGACTGAGCCAAACCAGGAGGCCACACCAAGTTTGATGCACTTTGGAGTGGGCCTTATGTCATCATCAACACCAAGCAGGCCAATGCCTTCATTCTCTCAAGGCTGGATGGTGAAGTTTTACTGATCTCAGTGAATGGGATCCATCTCAAACCTTACCATTAAGGTTGATATGAAGTCTTGTAAATATTATTTTAGTTCATTATGTTTTAGGTTTCCTTTCCCTAAGTGCCTTGCATAGGTTGCATTGTCATTAAGAGAATGCAAGCCTTGTTTCTTTTTGTGGTCTTGTTTTGAGGCAGGTTTTAGTTTTTCCAACATGTTCCAGACTTGACTCTATGCCCAACGAATGCTTAAGGCTATTGGTTTCCATTTGTCTAGCAGATAGACACCCCTGAGAAGTCACCAAATGTTGTCCTATTTTTCTCCCCAGCCAAATATCCCAAATAAAAAAACTCTCTAAGTGTTTTCCTTCCTCTTAAACCCCTAGGTTTTACAATCATCTCCCTTTATGTTATAATCTGTCGTTGACTGCCTAGCCTAGCTTTCCAATCACTTAAGTTATGACCTTGAGCCTTTTATGTCATGAAGTCACCAGCCCTGAGTCCTAAGGTGTACCTTTTATTGCCTGTCAGCATCGGTCTTTATGTCTTAAGTCTTTTGGGGCCCAAGGGCGCCACATGGCACTATTTCGTGCACCTGCAACCCACCGAAGTTGACGTCATATTCCTTTCGCACGACCGTAGAATGATGATATCTATAAAGTATATCAGGGGCCCATGGCCATAGGATCATTGACTCTGTCAGATGAAGTAGTTCACGCAAGGTGTCAAAGGATGGAGTGAAGAGGTGGGATATTGAAGATTGAATGGTAGTGCAGTGTTGCAGGAGAATCTTTTCTGTTGGGAAGATTCTATGCGCGGCTGCGAGATGCTAACATGTGTCTAGGTCTGTAGTTTCAAAGATTGACGTATTCTTTGGTAGACCCTTGAAAAAATAAAGGATATCACATGCTCACAGCCCACCTAAGCCCACGTCACTTTCCTTCTATGCGGCTGTGAAATGAAGACAAGTGTAAAGTGCATCATGACCTATGGCCACATGATCAATGACTCCATCGAATGGTGGAGATTGCACCAGATGTCGAAGGATGAAATAAATAGTGGGGCTGCAACAATCAAAGATCAAACGGTAGCGCAACATCAAAGGAGAATCTTTGCTGCCATGAAGGTTCTCTGCACTACTGCAAGATGTTGACACGTGGCTAAAAGGAGAATAAGGCTTGCATAAGGCAGAATCTTTGGGCCTCAATGTAGAATCAAAGGGAAAGTGATGGTCATTGATTCTAAGAGAAGATCCATCTATGGTCAGGATTCAAAGGGAGGTTCTTAGGCATCTTGAAGGTAAGAAATCTTGCCGATCAAGGAAGCAAATGGACTCGGATGGCAGGGGCATTTCAGAGGCCAATTATTCAAAATTTAGAATCGATGAAAGACACAGAGATTTAAAAGTTAAAGATTTAAAGTGTTGTAAAAGCTTTGCTTGGGAAATTTATCTCATATGCCATCAATGTAGATCCTATGCTTCTCAATTGCCCCTTTTTATATATTTGTTGCATTTATGGTTGCAAGTCGATGAATCAGTTGCTCACCTTGAAGAGGAACAAAATATGTCTCAACCACCTATGGACTCCAGATATTTTCTGCATTAATTATTGCAGATAAACATATTTCAAGCAAAGATATTTTCTGATAGAGCCCATGGGATAACTTATTGTAACCTAATTAGGTCATTTGGAATCAGATGCTATATATGCATGAATGTAAGATGTAAAAAAGGTTGGAAAATAGTTAGTCTTATGTTTTTGTATTCCAAATAGAACTTTCCTCTACTGTAACTATGCCTCTTGATCAATACATATGGTGTTTTAATTTTTAATGCTTTTAAGTCTGTGTAGTCTTAGAATTGGCTATTGTTTGTGAATGTTTAATTTCTAGCAATCCATTCTCTATCTTTGTTAAAATGTCCATTATCTATGTAAGTTTATCAGTTGTATTTCTTTATTTGTGCATCTTAGCTCTATGAATGTTCTTTATTCAAACTTGGTGTATCACCTCCCCTCCATTTTTAGTTTTTACTCCCTCTTCCTCTTTTCCTATCAGGTGGATAGATTGGGTTTAGTCTTAGGATCGTTGAATTGTTCTCATTCAGCAAAGGAACCAACCTCTCTCTGGAGATTCGACCTCCTTGTAGGGTCCCACACCTAGAGGTCATCTCAATGTTTCACTAGATTATTGGAGCCTTAAAAGCCTTCAACACGAGTGCAAATCTATGTGACAATAGTAACCTTTCTAAAGGATGAATCAAAATCCTTTGAAATATTTAATTCTTTTAGGTCTTTGGTTGAGAAGGAGAGTGGTTTGGCAATCAAATGTTTAAGATCAGACAGAGGTGGAGAATTCACCTCCAATGAGTTTGTAGAATACTATGAAAGTCATGACATAAAAAGATAGTATTCTACCCCTACAACACCACAACAAAATGGCATTGTAAAAAGGAAAAATAGAATGGTAAAATAAATGGGAAGAACAATGCTAAATGAGGCAAAATTACTTGATGTTCACTGGAGAGAGGCCATACACATAGCAGTGTATACTTTGAACAAAGTGCAGCTAAGGGTAAAGGATGACAAGACGTTGTATGAATTATGGCATGGCAAATCTGCGATAGTCAAATATTTTAGGGTGTTTGGTAGAAAATGCTACATTAGAAGAAATGAAGATGGCCTTTGAAGCTTTGATTCTAGATGTGATGAAGGTATTTTTCTGGGATACTCTAGCAGATCCAAAGCATACAAATGTTACAATAAGTGATTGCATAGAATCATGGAAAGCACTAATGTTAGGGTAGATGAGGACCAGCCGCATCTAACTCAGAATAAAAATAGCTTCTCAAATGGATCAATGATACCGAAAGAAAAAGAAGATGATACTGATGAAGAAGAACCTAAAGAATCAATTGGTAAGGCACCTGCAAGATATGTGCAGAAAGATCATCTATAACAATAAATAATCGATGATTAAAATGAAGGTGTGTAAACAAGAAGGAAACTTGCTAGGGCAAACAAACAAGTAAATTTCTCTTTACTCTCTAAGATTAAACCTAAAACATTTAATGATGCTAGTGAGGATGAAAGATGGATCAATGCAATGGAAGAGGGACTCAATTAGATTGAGAAAAATTAGATGTGAGAATTAGTTCCATGACTTGAAGAAAAGAATGTAATAGGCACTAAATGGGTCTTTAAAAACAAGCTAAATGAGGATGGAGAAGTTGTGAGGAATAAGGCACATTTGGTTTGTAAAGGATATGCACAGGTTGCAGGCATAGATTTTGAAGAAACATTTGTACCTGTAGCAAGATTGGAAGGGGTTAGGATGTTTTTGGCATTCTTTATTTATAAGAACTTCAAAGTTTACCAAATGGATGTTAAATATGCATTCCTGAATGGGAATCTTAATGAAGAAGTTTATATTGAGCAACCTGAAGGATTTCATCCGTCAGAGAAAGAAGACTATGTTTGTAGACTGAAAAAGGCTTTGTATGGTTTGAAACAGGCCCCTAGGGCTTGGTATTCTAAGTTAGATAATTACCTCCAGTGGCAAGGATTTAGAAAAGGATGTACAGATAGTAACTTATACTTCAAATCAAAAGGTAAGCACATATTGATTGTTGTTGTGTATGTTGATGACATCATTTTTGGTGGTAGTGATGATAAGATGAGCAAGGAATTTGCTGATCAGATGTAGAAAGAGTTTGAAATGTCCACGCTTGGAGAACTTTCTTTCTTTCTTTGTTTATAAATATCATAATTAGACCAAGGTATATTTATATCTCAAACCAAGCATGCAAAGGAAATTCTCAAGAAGTTTAGGATGGAAGACTATAAGCCTATGAGTACCCCCATGATGATAGGATACAAGTTGAGCAAGAATGATGAATCAAATGGTATAGATCAGATAGTATATAGGTCTATGATAGGTAGCTTTTCGTAGCTAACTACATCTAGGCTTGATATCATGCAA
The DNA here is from genome assembly GCA_027924645.1 of Cunninghamia lanceolata. Taxonomy (NCBI): domain Eukaryota; kingdom Viridiplantae; phylum Streptophyta; class Pinopsida; order Cupressales; family Cupressaceae; genus Cunninghamia; species Cunninghamia lanceolata. The sequence continues at coordinate 5,939,214 of BSBN01001215.1, forward strand.
GCGGTATGCATGGTGGCTAGATTCCAAGCTGCTCCTAAGGAATCTCATGTTCAAGCAGTGAAGAGAAATTTTAGATATCTGAAAGGTACTATGGAGTATGGATTATGGTACCCTAGAAATGATGATTTTACTTTGACAACCTATACAAATGTTGAATGGGCAGGAAGTATAGATGACAAGAGAAGCACCAGTGGTGGAGCTTCCTTCCTTGGTGATAGGTTGGTATCTTGGCTCAGCAAGAAGCAAGATTCGGTCACATTGTCCACTGCTGAGGTAGATATGTTGCTGATGTTTAATGTTGTACACAAGTTATATGGATGAAGCAAACTCTCAAGGATATAAAGGTACAGTTTGAGGATCCTATTTCCATTCTTTGTGATAATACAAGTGCAATCAATATCTCAAAGAATCATGTGATGCACTCAAGAACAAAACACATTTCCATTAAATATCATTTCTTGAGGGAGAAGGTTCCAGATCAGGAAGTAAAGTTGGAGTATCTCCCCACACAAGATCAAATTGCAGACATTTTCACAAAGCCACTTGCCAAGGATACTTTTGAATATCTTAGGCAGAAGCTAGGAGTTATTACTCCTTCTCACAAGTAGAAGTGCAGTTGTGACAACTGTCCAAGGAGAGCAGATCAAGGCATATTTTTCATCCTTGTTTTGGACAGTGACTACCTCTCAGGGGGAGCAAGTAGATAGATGGTAGTTTGGATGTCACAAGTTCATGTGACATGGTGAGGAGAAGCATTTCAGATAGTAGCAATTGGCTATCAAAAAGGAGGTTGATTACCTCTCTTTCTCATTGATGACAAAGGGGCAGAGTAAGAGTAAGGGGGAGCAACACTAGAGAAATTAAGGTAGAAGGACAACATTAATGTAGAAGGAATAGAGCAACACTAAGAATAGTTTATGCATGAGTATTTCCATCAATGACAAAGGGGGAGATTATTGATATATTGTCATTGATGTCAAAGGAGTTTGTTAGAGTGTCTATGGCAGAGGAGAAGTGCATAGAAGCAAAAGATCTAAGGCGAAAGGGAAGAAAAATTACTAAGGCATTAAGTTTTGTCCTTAGTCGGCAAAAAGATAAAGTTTGAAAATTGGCAAGTTCGTTGGTTCTGATTTTTTCTTATTTACCAACAGAAGAGAGAGGAAGCACTTTGGTTGAAGACTTAGAGGAAAGAAAAACAAGTTAAAGTCTCGCCAAAGAGTTTAAGTTCATCAGTTATGTTTTTTGCCAATTCACTGACAACGAAGGGAGCGCAGAAGGAAGAGTTGGAAAGATAGTTCAAAAGACTTAGTCAGAAAAAAAACTTAGTGGGGAAAAAATCAATTTTGTGAAACTAGTTTGAAAGTTTGACATTTTTCTGATTCGCTAACAAGGCGATAGAGGTTCTCAAAGTCAAAGGTTCAAGGTTTTGTTATTTCACCGACTAAAGAGTTTTCAAAGATGGCTAAGGCAAATAATTTGAAGAGTCTAAGTACTTGATCTGGAAAATCTTCATTGGAAGAACTTAGGTTTTTCGAAGTAAGTTTGAAGGTTAGAGTTTTCCCTGAGTTGCTGACAAAGAATATATAAGGCGTAGATAAAGCAATGAAGGCTTGAAACAAAGGTTCACGGTTTGGAGACTTTGCCGATAGATTCAAAAGGAGTTGATTGTAAAGTTTGTAAGTTAGAAACTTTGCTAATAGAAGGGAAAAGGTGGTAGAGAAGAAAAGTTTTGAGAATGAGCTTTTTGCTGATAAAAGAGACAAGCGCCAAAGTTTGAAAAAGATAACTTTTGCTGATAAAGGTGATAGAGGCAACAGTTTGAAAAAGGTAAAGTTTTCTGATAAAGGATTAAAAGCACAGGTTCGAGAAATGACAAAATTTCTAATAGAAGAGGATATTTAAAAAATAATAAAATATTTTTTAAATGGATATTTCTAGCATGAAAACTGGATGTTTTATTTACGGATAAAGATTAATAGTTTGCATGGTGATGACCATAAAAGCAAAGCAGAAAAACTAGTTTTTTGCATGCACGAAGATATTAATAGAGCAATGTCTGTAAAAGAAAAAAAGCAAATTTAATGCATGTATAAAGCTACATGCATAATTAATTTTCTGGACATGTAGAAAAGTGTAATTGTAGAAAAGCCAGAGTGGAGTGCGAACAAGAAAAAATAGAAGTGCAAAAGGATTGGAGTGCAAGCATGCATATGGGTGAATTTGAAGAGAGTTATATATAAAAGTGATAGTTACAAAATATAGTATGTGTAGAATGTATGTGCGTGTGTAGAGTTCTATGCCCAAAGATTATGTGTGAGAGGAATTCAATGAAAAAAGAGTCTGGGTGAGCAGAGTGAGAGGAGAAGACTATGTATGAATTGAAAAGGTACATCTAAGGTTTATGAAGAGCCAAATGGCTACATATTTGAACATGTAATGATTTAGTGAGGTTGGTTCCTTCTATGGAGTGAGTTGGTGCTCAGATTAGGGGATTGTAGTCTCCTTAGAGTTGGTGCTCTTAAATCAGGGGTTTGGTGACTCCTTAGAGTTGGTGCTCTTAAATATTGTAACCAAGGTTTCATTTGTGAGGCTAGATTAGGATGGTAGATCCTAGCAGCATTTTCTCACCATGGTTTTTCCTATATTGGGTTTTCCATGTATATCTGGTGTTCATGTGTGCATGCTTTATTGTTGTTGATGTTATTGCATTGAAAGTTAATTTGATCTGCATTCTAAAGGCTTGAAGTTTCAAGTTCTATTGATCTACTAATTCACCCCCCTCTCAGTAGATTGTTTGTGTTCTAATAGTGACCACATGTGTGCGTTTGGCAAACACATGTGTGAGCTCTTTGCATAAAAAAGAGCTCTAACATGAAAAAAGAAAAGCGAGGTGGAAGGGTCATGTGATCCCTTTGAATAAAAAAATGTTTTTTATTCAAAGGGCGTGGGAGAAGGTGTTAAGCAAGGTTTGATCCACTTAATTAAGTGATTAACTTAATTAATGTGGTTGAGGTTAGAATTAATTAAATAATTATTTATTTAATTAATTTTGGTATATGGGTTATGTAGGCTAGGCTAGCTAATTAAATAATTAGTATTTATTCAATTAGGCTTGGTTTAGGTTGTAAGGTAGGGGTGATTAATTCAATAAACATGTTTTATTTAATTAATCAAGATTAGGAGATGGAGATATCAAATAAATAAATATTTAAAATATCTATTTAATTAATGATGAATGAAGTTGCAAGGTCTAGTTATGAATTAAATGAATTAATTCATTACTAAGAATGAATTTGGGGTAAATGGCTAAGGGTGAATGGTTAGGGATCACCTAGGGTTAATTAGTTAAATAATTTTTATTTTTATTTAATTAATTGGTGAAAGGAGGAATTAGTAGGGTGGTTGATGCGGGAAAGTGGCTTGTGGGATCGAGACATTTTCCAGTGTCTATAGTGCCCTCCTTCATATTCAGACTCTATAGGGACAGGTATAGGTGTTACAGGTGCAAGTACAATGAATTATGTGACATACGTATGATATATGTGTAGGGATATAAATTATAGATATAATCATGGATATAAATTTGGAAATATATGTAGATATGGATATATACTTGTTTTATTTTATGATGATGTATATATGGATGTAATGAATGGTATGCAAATGGTATGGCTATGGATAATGATTATAATTAGATGGATAAAGTTATGGAAATGATTATGGATAACATGTGTTTGTGATTGACAGGATAATGGAGTGACATGATGGATTATTATTTTTGGTTTGGTCATGATATGAAGTAGAATAAAATGTTAGGATGAAATGTTAGAATGGGTTATTTAGGCTAGAAAGAGTGGATAAAATGAGTTGATATGATTATGATAGGTGAGTGAAAAAGAATGCTCTAGAATATAATATGAAAATGGATAAGTTATGGATATATACGTTATGGATATAATAGATAGGGAGGGTATGGTTACGCTAGTAAAATATGTAGAGTAGTCCTAATTTGATATAACAATAGGATATTATGCAGCAAGGTATAAGGAACCAAGGTGACTTTTGTATCCTTTGCATGTACTTGACACTTTAAACAAAAAGGAGTATCCTTATACATGCCCAACATAATACAACCTTGTCTAGACGTGTGTGGAATGAGCTTAAAGAATTAAGTCCAAAGGCACAAGAGGTATAAAATGACCTTAGATGCAAAGGATGACTGGTATGCAAAAATCTATTCCACTACACACAAGATATGAATATTAGCTAGAGTAATAAGAACATACAACATACACGCAAAATGCTATGCCCCTTTCTCTACTAGTCGTAATGTTCTAGGTGGTTTTGATAACACATGAAAAGGAGATAGAAAAGATAAAAACAAAAAATAAAATACCAAATGACGACCCAATTCACATGACCATTATATCTCTTGCCAAAGATTTGGATGATGTTTGGATAGGTGCTTGATCATGGGAATGATATATCCCTAGATGAGGCTTGATGATGATGTTGTTCGTTATCAAATGATATGACAATTGATAAAGTGACTAGTTATTGTTTCAAAATGTGGACTAGTGCAATTGATTTTTTTGTTAAGACATGAAGTATCTCATGGTTGTTATTTTGTTTGAATGTCAAGTGTTTTAATATGGACTGGGTGAAAATGTGACTGTGGCATTTATTATGGTCATGATGGGAAATCTTTATTATGGGATGTGGTATGGATTAAAGATGACTTACCTTCGAATGTCTTATGGAAACTGGGAGAACAATCCAAACCATAACTAGGTGTCGATAATGTGCCCCCAAGCGATAGGGCTTTACTATGGTATGAATGGATAGGGTAGTATGGTATGTATAATGGATGACTTATTATGGTATGATAAGAAATGACACTAAATGAAAATTTTAATCTAGGATGGGACAACAATAAGGTAAATGGATGATGACATGGTAGATGGATGAAACCTAGATGAATGAAATGAAAAGTAGAAGTCAAAGTGATTGTCTAATGGATGCTAAATGCAAGGCTACTACACATGGTGCCTGTAAATAGATTTTCACCATGGTACTTATCCAAGGTGCCACTAGAGTGGTTTTCACTAAGGGATGGAATATTTATCTTTACTACTTAGATTTTTTAATATAATGGGATATCCCAAAGATTAGGCTAGAACCTCTTCAGGTGAATGATGTTGATAGGTTCCTTAAGGGGTTGGCCCTCAAGTGTCAAAATTTGATATGATCCAGAACCATAACGGTTGGTAATGTTGAACGGTCCCAACCAATTCAGCTAAAATTTTCCTTTTCTATCTCGATATTGAAGATTCTTTTGATTTTCCTTAAGCACAAGATCACCAACTTCAAATCTGCATTCTTTCAATCTTTTGTAGCTATGATGAAGATGATTTTGATAGGTTGCGAGATGATTAAGAGCATTGAGATGTTTTTCATCTAGCAGTTCCAATTCTTGCAACCAGGCTACTATGTAATCTTCTTCATCAATGAAATGCTGTAATGATACCCTTAAAGAGGGGAGATCAATCCTAATTGATAAAATTCCTTCAGATCCAAAGACAAGGGAATATGGTGTGGCTCCTATAGGTGTATAGATGTTAGTATGTGGTACGTCATAAAATGTCCCCCTAGGACTTTTTACCACCTAGTTTAGCTTCTATGTCCCCATAATGTAATCATGCATATTTAAAACTTATCCCTAAGTCCCCAAAACCCATGTCAAATGGGGCTTAGGGGTCCACTTCGATGCTTAATCAAGACTAAAAATAGGCCTTTGGACTTGGGCACCCATGCCCTAGTCTAGACCTATTTTACTGGGACCCAAATTTAAAAGTGTTAGTTTATGACCATTAAAAGGTTTCCCTTTGTCGGTGTTTTCAATTTGAATTACAAATGTTAGAGAGAATGCATATATAAACATGTTTAGGACTTCATTTTACACATAGATGGATAATGTGAACTTGTGATGTTGAGCTGAGGGATTCTAAAGCATCTATTGTGTTGCAGAGCATACTTGTGTTGTTAGTGTGTTTGTTTGTTGTGGATTTGGCTTCATCAATCCATCTACTCATGGCATGAAAGGGCTTCATTCTTCCGTGAGGGTTTCACCTCCAAGGTGACATCTATTTGTGTTTCAATCAATCTATTGTATCATTTGATTTTGCCTCTGTTCATCAAGGGCACACACTCTATCTAACAACAATGTTAGAAGGCTTGAATGCCATTCTAGGGCTTGAATGAGGCAAGCTCCTAAACACCACAACCCCTAACCCCTCTCTTGTGATTACATGTTATAGGTGCAAGATCTTGCAAATAGGAGTTGTAGGAGATCAGAGCAGAGGATAAAGATTTAGGATCTAAAGAAAAGAGTAGAGAATATTCCCTTCTGGACAAGGACGCCTGCCCCAGTGTCCTGATTGTCAGCACTGGAAACTCTAAAGTAGGTTGTTGTATATATGCACCTAAAAATGGCTCGAGATGAATTAAATAAATATTTTATATTTATTTTATTCTTATTCCTCTATCAATAAATAAACATACTAATTTATTTATTTGGTTCACATTCATCATATTCTTCCAACAATTAAATATCTTAAACTCCTCTAAAGTCATCACTAATTAAATAATCATCATTATTTAATTATTCTTCTAAGACAAAGTCCTATGTCTAAAATCCACATCATTCATCCATATCACCCTCCACGTCAGTGGACACCTCACCATGTTGCTCCATAAATTAATAATTATTAATATTTAATTAGGTATTTATCCTCTCAACACATGCCCTATTTCCTCTCAACCATCCCTACTTTGTAGAAATTGGTTTCTCCACATCACCATGGTCAATGTTGACTATGAGACACTTGTCTCATGAATCCTATATTCCCTCTCACATTCCAACAAACAAAGACTCCTTCCTCCATGTTTCTCTCATGGTCTTCCATTTTTATCTCATTGGTCTTTGTGAGCATCACGCCATGTGGCTCCTTGTCCCTCATATTCTTCCACCTTGTCATCATAGTAGGAACATCTTCCATCTTTATCTCCCCTCATCCAACCAATTTGATCTTCATCGTACATGTCACAAGACTTATTCTTCAACCATAGATCTTTTGACACTTGTATTTGAGCCATCCTTTGCCTATAAAAGTAAGCTCCTCACCTTCATTTTGCATCACAAGAGCTATCATACTTACATGCTGCAAAAATTCTATCAAGTATCCAAGCATGCCTTTGGCCCCCATTTGCATATCAATATCATAATCTCCATTGTGGCATTATCATCTAGCTTCATAATATCATTTAGTTGCATATCATTATCCTCATATCAATCATTATCAATAACATTGCATTAGCTTTTATCAAAATCATCATCATTATCATTAGTCTTGCATTGTAGGATTATTTACATTACATTTTAATCCACAATTACATTCATCTCATAGTCATCTTGAAAAACAAAGAAGGGCAATTCTGAGAGCACCATCATAATCAACAAGATCTTGAGAAGATAGGAGACAATGGAACACGAAGGATAAATCAGAGTTTGCAAGGTATAACTCATGTTTTCTGTATTTTTCTTAGTTTCATTAGTGATTTGAATTTGAGTAGGAATTTAGAGTAATTGTGGTATCTTATTAGGTTCTTACAGTTGTTTCAAATAATCAATCACACTGTCTACATCACCTCATTGTTCTAGATCTACAAAAAAAGTGGTTTGTTGGACTAGGGCGACCGCCCCAGTGTCCCCGAAGTTTCTACCTTCTAGAATCTGAATCCTAGTTATTTCTAATCTACATCTAGTTCCTTCCTATGTGATCATTTGTCATGTTTCATTCATCTGTGTTGGAGTTCATAATTAACTCAATCCACAAAGATCACCTGCAAAACCTAAGATTTACCTTCCACAAGAGAAAAAAGCAAAGAGGAATAATTTTTTTTGGATTGAGAATCAAGCACAAATATTATTCAAAAAAGATTCCAGGTATTACATCAAAGTGGCTAGAGAAACCCCACCAAAATTGCTACTTACATCAATCCAAAACTGCTTTCTTTCTAATATATAGAAAAAGTTTTATAGATCAAAACTAGATTATATACTAGAAAGGATACTCCTTGTCTATTGATTATTCAATATCTAATAAGATTAATTGCTTCTATAGTTCCTATCCTTGATTTGATCTTAAATTCCACATCAAGAATTTCTTAATCCTCTATCTCTGAAAGCAAGCGCATGAGGGGACTATCCTGCATCATTGATTTTGGCATTCTAATCCATTCCCTCCTCCACATCAGGCTTGTATTGATCCACCACCTGTGGATCTTCTGTTGCTTCCATGTATTGATAATACCATCCTTAGCTATCCTCCAATTCAATGCCTTATCTCGAGTCTTCCATTTCAACTTTTTTGAATTCCAACCTAGGGTCATCATACCATTCTCCTTCTTCGTCACATATGTGTAGCCTATTGTCACTATATTCAAAGGAGTCAAGTTCGGGGATAGCTCCAATCTTGGGTGAAATTCTTAACTATTGATGAGTGCCAAGTAGCACCCATGAAATACATCTTTTTACCTCTCTTTTTCTCCTTCCTAATCCCATCTTTCTTAATGTCTACACCCAAATAAGCTAGCAAGATTGTTCTAGATAATGATTAATTGAGATAGATTACTTAAGATCATAATTTTTGATTGAGAGACTAATGTGCATGGAATTGATGGAAAAATACAGAAACTTCTCTCTTTTTTAATCAATAGGTGTAGATGCCAGGAACAACAATTTTGTACATCTCTGAAGATAGTCTTCAATGATCTCTAGAGACAATACCAGAGTACCATGACACTAGAAGTTTTGAAGTAAAGGGGAAGCCTCTCCAGAGCTAGACGGGAGTCTGGAGTATCTCTAGAGCTGAACAAAGAAGGCCACAATGTTATCTCCAGAGCTACGAACATCTCCATAGCAACAGATGCCTCCAGAGCTACAAACATATCTCTGGAGCTGCAAACAGGGACAGATATCTCCGGCACCTCTTGAGAGCAGGGCATGTTTCCAACATAAGCTGCCAATCAGACACTCTCAATAGTGATCTTGATACCCCTCATTTCACTCAAATCATCCCCTGAGTCATGAAGGGTCATCTTTAGTTGACTGCTAGAGTTTTTATCTTTTTAAACTTTTTACATGAGTTATGGATAGAACTAATTCAAAATCCATATTTTCAGGGCCTCGCTGCCCAAATGTATTAGGACTCAAACTTTGAATTCAAAGTGGACTTCTGTTCCGCTCAGTCCACTTTTATTGCATGATTACTTTTTTCATAGTTAGACAGCTAGTGTAATAAAGAGATGGATGTCATCTCATAGAGGAACTGGTAGATGAGATAAGTGATGTCATCACTCATTTCATATATACTGATAGAAACAGTAGAAGAAATATACAATGATTTGATTTATTTTGATTCTCAGTAATCTCAGTTTTGGGATATCAATATTTTCATGAATGCAAAGAGAATGGAATTGGATTGAGTTTAGTTGAGACCTTCTTCTTTTGTGTTGATTCTCTACTATAGCCTTCAGACCTAAGGGTGTGGAGCAAGGGCCCACTCTCACCACCAAGGCTGAAGTTTAGTACCACTGTCTTATTACTTCAGATTTTGCTATGAAAAAGTATTTATTGATTTTGATAGATAAATGCATGTTACTGTTTTTAAATTGTTTCAAGTAACTTCCTGTTTAATTCTATTTTCAGTATTCCTTAAATTGATTCAGTAAGTAGATAGATTAATCTCTTCAAATTAGTAGAAGTTGTTTAGATTAGCTAAGAAACCTAGTAACTGTAGAATCCCTAATTGTAGAAAGCCGAGGACACAGCCCTAGATTTGACATCTGAAATATGATTAAATGATGAGGTATAACGACACCTTGTCATTTTTGGTGCCATTGTCGGGGACATCTTGTGTTAATTAGGGAAACTTAGTTAAAACAATTTTTAAGATAGATCTGTATGGTTAGAGCTAGAGATTCGAAAGGAAGATATATAAAATAGACACCCCAACAATAAGCCATAAGGGAAAGCAGTGAGGTGGCACAAGATCTTGTTGAAGAGAGAAACCTAGAACCTACTCTCGAAACTGCACCTCAAATCAATAGTCCCTTAGATCCTTCAAATCTTCCACTTGCCGATTATATCCAGGAATTACAACAAAAGTTTCAAGCAGATCCTTTGATAGAACCTAATTTCCTAGAACCTCAGGGAGAAGAACCAGTACTAAACATGGACAATGATAATCATGAAGAAGAGGAAAATCAGGCTCTAAGGACCTTCTCATATCCTATTGTTTTGGCTGCTGGAGACAATGCTCCTATGAAGAATATCTCACTAGTACACTTGCCAAATTTTGGAGGACTTTCTTTTGAGGATCCAGATCAGTTTTTGTTTGAATTCAAAGTAGTCTACCAAACTTATGATTATGGATCAAATAACCAAAAACTCAAACTATTCCCTTCAACTCTGAAAGATTCTACGATGACATGGTTTAAGGGTTTACCCCAGAATTCTATCCATTCTTGGGATTAGATGGAAACAGAATTTTTGGAAAAATACCAAGATTATTGTAGATCCAATAATAAAAATGAAGAATTGTTTAAAATTAGGCAAGGAGAGGAAGAAACCTTAGAGGACTATGTTGATAGGTTTAATTTTTCCTTGAGAAGTTATGGTAACCTAGTAGATCACTCCTTGGCCAGAACCCTGTTTGTAAAAGGATTAGATAGAGAATCAAAATAGGCACTGGATCTAATGGGAAAAGGAAATATCAACAAAATGGATATACCTGCTATAGAGGAACTCTACAGGAACTATTCTAGAACTCAAGATGGAGCAAGGTCATCCAAAACTTTTAAAGGGAAGAATGAAATAGGACAGTTGATGGAAGAGATTGCAAATCTAAAAACAAACATTTTGGTCCAATTAAATACCACATTGGATGGAATTCAAGCAAAAACCAGAATAACTAATCAAAACAGAGCAACTAAACCACTCTCCGTCTATTGTCCTAGGTGTAGAAACAAACATCTGTTGAGAGAATGCCTTTTGGACAAATCAGAGATTTGTCAGATCTATGATAGGGAGCATCCTACCAGTCAATGTAGTCAACTTCCAGCCTTGAAAAGATTGAGTAAGAAGAATGTTGTAATAGAAGAGGAATTGAACTATGAGGGACAAAAACAAGCTGGGAATTTTCCTTATAATCAGTATCCAAACCAGCCTTCTTATAGGGGTCCTTCTAATTGGGGAAATAATCAGTGGAATCCAACTTGGCATGGGCCTCAGAATAATCCTCCTTGGGGACAGCAAGATTGGCCAAGTCAACATTGGCAAAATCAAAATTGGCAAAACCAAAATTGGCAAAATCAGCCTTGGGGAAATCAACAGTGGCCACCACAGTTTGGATCACAAAACATGCAACCTCAATGGGGTTCTCAATAGGGATACAATCAACAATACCAAGGACAACCTAGATGTTTCCAACCTCAACAACAAGCTTTACTAACCGGACCCTCCAACACACAAGGTCAATCACAAAATGAACCAGTTAGCTAACCACCTTTACCAACTCAACCTATACCAAACCCACGTAATAAATAGCGAGCAGCTATTTACATGATAGAGCAAGAAAATCTAGCTAGAATTAATGCTATATATTCAAATAATCTCCAGCTGCGTTCTGGGAAAGCATTCCCAAGACCATCTCTTCCAACTATAGTTAAAGTAACCAATGATGAGGAACCTAAAAATTCATCCACTCAACCCCTGGAGGAGATTACTATGAAAAAGTGCTAGAAGAATCATCTTTAGACAACTCTAGAGTTTCTCCTAAAAGACTAACTCCGGAGAACATTCCTAAACACAATTCTGACAAGAGCTCCGGAGATGTTGTGGAGATGGAAAAACTAGCACCATACCCAGAACGGCTTAAATAGAATGTTCCCCAGAAAAAGATCTTACAAAAACAAGTCCAAACCAACCTGGAATCAGAGCTTTTACAAGAAATCAAGCAACTGAACATCAAAATTCCTCTTCTCCAAGCAATCAGAGATGTACTGGAACTAAATCAGTTCATTAAACAGTATTGTATCAAAATGCAGGGTAGGAAGAAAAACTTTCCCTCCACAATACAGGTGGAAGGAAAAGTAGTAGATCTATTAATGGGAGAAATTCTCCTCCCAAATAATGGAGACCCTGGAAATCCTATCATAACTATTTTTATCTCAGGGGTAGAAATTTCAAATGTTCTGGTTGATTTGGGAGTAGCAATTTTTGTGATGACAGTTCACACAATGGACAAATTAGCTCTATTAGGTATCCAATGCACAACTACAATTCTTCAACTTGCTGACCAGTTAGTAGCTGTTCCAAAAGGAGTAATCACTGATGTACCAGTTGTGATAGATTCATGGGAATTTCCAGTGGACTTCTTGATATTAGAACCTAGAAACCAAAGAAATGCTTATCCACTGATTTTAGGAAGACCATGGTTGGCTACAGCAGCAACATCTATTGATTGTCGAACTGGGGATATGGTCATTTCTAATGGGATAGATTTAAAGAAAATATCTTTATATCCTCCAGCTAAACCATCAATACATTATACGGGAAGAGTATGGGTGGATGAACCAGAGAACAATGACAGCAGTGCCTCAGTAGCTATGGTAACCATCAAGGAACATCTAGGAGAGTTAGAAGAAGAAATATACTATGATACAATAGAAGACATTACTCACATCCTAATCAATAAGGATGTGATGGAACTTGCCCAAGATTCTAGGAGAGAACTTCTTACTTCTTCTCAGTGTACCCTCGCCAACATCATTCCTTGTGGGGAAACCTTTTATAGAGATTTAGCCACTTTCCACATGTTGCTTCCACATTCTTGTCCTCTCAATACCATGACTCCAATGTACGGATTAACTACATCCTTGAATCAAATGACAAAATAGGTCATGATTTTACCAGGGAAAACACTTAATATCAGTACTCAATTAACAACAAATCAGGAAGAAAAACTCATCCAACTTCTGATTTCCCATTCAACAACTTTTGCTTGGGAATACTAAGATATGAAAGGCATACCTCCTGAGATCTGTACCCATCATATATACACTGGGGATATTAAACCTGTCAGATAGCGCCAGAGAAGATTGAATCCTACTTTAAAGGACTATCAAAACTGAAATAGAAAAATTACTTCAAGTAGGGTTTATATATCCAATCTCAGATAGTCAATGGGTCTCACCCCTTGTCATAGTGCCTAAAAAGAATGGGAAATGGAGGGTGTGTATTGATTATAGAGAACTAAACAAGGCCACAAAAAATGACTACTTTCCCTTACCATTTATTGACCAAGTACTGGATAACCTTGCTGGGAGAAAGTATTTTTCTTTTCTAGATGGATTTAGTGGGTATAATCAAATTCAAGTAGCACCTGAAGACCAAGACAAAACCACCTTCACATGCTCGTGGGGAACTTTTTCTTACAAAGTTCTTCCCTTTGGACTATGCAAAGCCCCAGCTACATTTCAGAGACTTGTTTTAGCTATTTTTGCTGAACTAGCTAATGAATGCATGGAGGTCTATATGGATGACTTTACTGTGTATGGGGATAATTTTGAAGAAGCTCTCACAAACCTTGAGAAAGTACTAAAATGCTGTGAGAAAAATCAATTATCCCTTAGCCATGAAAAGTGCTTCATGATGGTGGATGAGGGAATTGTTTTGGGACACCACATTTCAGAAAAGGGGATTAAAGTGGATCAAAACAAGATATAACTGATCACACAGTTGCCTTCACCCATAAATCAGACAGATGTTAGAAGTTTTCTGGGTCATGCAGGCTACTATAGGAGATTCATAGAAAATTTCAGCAGAATAGATGCCCCCCTGTTTACCCTGCTTAACAAAGATACATAATTTCTATGGACAGAAGAATGTCAATCAGCATTTGAAACCTTGAAAGAGAAGCTTACTCTCACACCAATTTTGAGAGGACCTAATTGGACTTTGCCATTTCACATACAGACTGATGCTTCAAATGAATCCATTGGGGTAGTTTTAGGACAAAAGGAGGAAGGACAGAGTATGCATGTCATTTATTACATCAGCAAAAACCTTACCTCTGTAGAAAGGAATTACACAACAACTAAAAAAGAATTCTTAGTAGTCATCTATGCTATAAACAAATTCAGGCATTACATCACTAGATATAAAATATTTGTACACACTAATCATGCGACCATCAAGTACCTAATGAATAAACCAGTAGTGGGTGCAAGGATCATCATGTGGTTATTTCTATTGTAGGGAATTTGATATTACCATAGTTGATAATCCAGGAAAGTTTAATTTTGTTGTTGATTTTTTGTTGAGATTGCATACAAGAGGAGAAAACCAACCAGTAGAGGACAAGTTCCCAAATAAACGTCTTTTTGCTATCTCCTCTACTGCACCTTGGTTTGCTAACATAGCTAATCTTTTAGCTATAGGCTTGTATCCATCCCATTTTACCTCAAAACAAATAAAAAAATGTTTAGTCAAAGAAGGTTTATCTTACAAATGGTTGAATGGTTTACTATTTAAATGTGGTCCTGATTTTATTCTACGCAGGTGTTTAAAAGCTGATGAGATTTTTGATGTGTTGAGAGCATGTCATGATGAACCATTTGGTGGCCATTACTCCTTCCATTGGACAGTCCACAAGATCCTCGGAGCTGGTTACTACTGGCCCTCTCTTCATAAAGATACAAAGAAGTATGTGCAGCAGTGTGACCAGTGCCAAAGGATGAGACAACCAACCTTTACCTAGGAGATGCTACTGCATCCTCAAGTTATGATGGAACCATTTGAGCAGTGGGGTTTAGACTTTGTGGGACCAATTTCTCCACCATCAATAGGCAAAGAATACATTCTAGTATGCAAAGACTATGTTACTAAATGGGCTGAGGTTCAAGCATTACAATTTGCAAGAGAAGAAAACGTTGCTGATTTCCTTTATAATAAGATTTTCTTAAGGTTTGGAGCCCCAAGATCAATAGTTTCAGATAGATGACCTTAGTTTACTTCACAGGTAATCAAAGCATTCACAGATTTATATCAAGTCAAGCATAGGAAATCTTCACCTTACCATCCTCAAGTGAATGGGCAGGTAGAAGTCACTAATAGGGAACTTGAAAATATTCTGAAAAGGACAGTAGCAATGAACAGGAAAGATTGGGCTAACAGATTACTTGAAGCAATTTGGACTTACAATACCACTTGGAAGTCCACAACAAAGTTCTCACCATATGAATGGGTTTATGGGAAAAAGCCTATTTTGTCTATAGAATTTGAACTCCAAACACTTAGAACTGTATTGGATATTGGTCTACCATTGTCTGTAACTCAACAGAATAGAATTCTTCATCTCAATGAGTTGGATGAAATTTGGACAGAGGCTATTTAGCAGACAGAACTGGTTCAGTATCTGAGGAAGCAATGGCATGACCAACACATCAAAAGGAGGATATTTCAGCAAGGTGATTGGATTCTTCTTTATGATTCTAAATTCGAAGAATTCAAAGGGAAATTACAAACTCATTGGATGGGTCCTTATCAAATAAAGAAAGTTTTTGAAAATGGAACAGTATTATTGGAACCTATTGATGGAAGCATGGACACATTCCTAGTAAATGGTCACCGAATCAGACTCTATAAAAGACCATCTACTAAAGAAGAGTTTCTCAATGATTTGTGTTTTGATACAAGGGATACATCCTCTATCACAGTGTTGGATTGAAAAAAAAAGGAAGGTTGAAAACTAGCAAATGGCGGCATTCTAAAAAAAAATAGAGAAAGATGGAAAACCAGTAAATGGTTGTCTTTCTTGACCAAGGAAGTTGAAAACTAGCAAATGGCGGTTCCCTTCTTCAGGACAGTTGAAAAAAATTGAGCTACAGAGGTAATCAGGTGCCAGGAGTTAGTCAAATGCACCTCTGGTGCTTCTGAAACCAAGAGCACCTCCGGCACTTCCTAAACCAGGAGCACCTCCTGCGCTTCCCAAACTAGGAGAACCTTCGGTGCTCCATCAATAAAGAGTCAATTTTAATAATAGGGGAGGGGACCCACCTCTCCAGGCAATAAAGTGGACACATCACATGATGAGGTCATCATGACTCATCCTCTGCTTTATCACAGGAATAAAATAAAATTAGCACACATATCATTTGCAAGGGTATTCACAAAGACGGCGTTGACGTCACCCAAGGAATGTGGATTCTTGAACCACTCAGCGAAATAACTGCAGGTCACATACCAACGGAGTAGTGGGCGTCATCTCAAGCCATCAAAAGCTACTCATGTGCCACGACGCATGCAGTCTCATAAATGATGCAGCATCTTTGCTGTGTGCATCACCCCTCATCATTAAAATGATCCAAGTAATTCTATCTTAAATTAAGCATTTATAGAAACTGTCTTGTCTTTCTATTTTTGGGTGCCGCCACTATGACATGTCCTCCTGCCATCATTTTCCTTTCTAAATCCACACATGCCGCCATCTGTGTTGTGTTGTCACCTTGCCTCTGGAGTGTCCTATCACTCTGTTGCATTTATGACTACCTAGGTACTCTAACTAATCTACAATCTTCCATAAGCCTAAGTTGAGAGACATAGCAATCCTCACTCGAACTTCCAAGGTACCTTGAAGAATAGAGCAAATTGAACAGTCCTTTGGGGCCTACAGAGTTAAGAGGAAAAGATAAACTGCAGATTGAAGAGAGTGAGGGATTAAGCACAGAAGGTGGAACCAATTAGCAATGGGGGTAAAGAAGAAGTCTAGGCCAGAAAGTGTTGCGGGTCTTCTGCAAGATGAAGCTGCAGCAAACATTCTAAGAGTTGCATGATGGCTGGACTTCCTAGAAAAATTTGAAGGGTTTCAGGAAGATATCGTGGATGAATTCCTCAAAAATCTAAGGGACAATCAGGTAGCTATTAGAGGAGTTCAAATCAATCTCTCCTCAGCCATTATCAGTCACATTTCTAGGCTGCCTGAACAAGTTGGAGGTTTTATCACTTGAAAACCTTATACACTGATTTAATTAAGAATTTCTCTGTTCAAGGTGAACCTACCATACAACTGCATTCAAATAAAAATGAAGTAAAAGGAATTCTTAGGTCCACACTTCCAAACCCTTGGCAATCTATTGCCACCTGGTTGATGAAATATTTTACTTGTAATGGTCAATTCTCTCTAGTTTTAGGACCAATCATTAAAATGCTGATTTTTCTAAGGCATGGGACTATTAGATATAGCATCTAGATAGCTACTGTACATGGCATTTGTGATGTAATGAATGTTAGATGAATATAATTTGCCAGGTTATTCAACTATGTTTTGCCCTGTCTTTTGGTGTTTATTGGGCATGTTCTTACATGGTATCAGAGCCGCGTTATGGGTTCGAATCCCCTTGGGTAATGCTGAGGGGATTGTTGGAAAAAAAAGATTCAGTTAGAGGATCAGCCCAAGTTCAACTAGAGTTTCAACTAGGTTCAACTAGAATGTTTTCCTAGTTTAGCTAGAATGTTTTCCTAGTTCAACTAAAGAACCATCAAGAGGTTCAGCTAGAATGTTTTTCGGTTTAGCTAGAGGTTCAATTAGAAGTGTATTACTGGAGTGATTTGTTTGCAGGGCAGAGATATTGCTGGAGTGATTTGTTTGTAGGGCTGAGATATTGCTGGAGTGATTTGTTTGCAGGGCTGATATATTGCTAGAGTGATTTTTGTTTGCAGGGCTATTGCTGGAAATGCAAGTTAGAACAAGCTAGAGGTATTGTTGGTAGTGATGATGAAGAAGATGACTTTTTAGCTAGACAAAAGACAATGAGTGTTGAAGGCTTAAAGTTTCAATCTCATATGAGCAAGCTAGAGGAAAGAAAGAATGGGAGCAAGTCATGAAAGAGGATTATGATCAAAGAATGCTTGGTATGCTAGAGGTGAACATTAAGGGGGGATAATAATATAATGTTCCCCTCTCATTTGTATTTTTTCTGTATTATTCTAGCTAATCTTAAGGGGGGATGTTAAGGATTAAGATTGTCTAGAAAATTGTAGAATGATTCTAGAGCCTTCCACAAGCAAGAACATTCCTGAAGCTGTTCTAGAAAATAATATTGTAAGATATGTTCTAGAAAAGAACATTCTAGGTTTAAGAGTTTTCTAGAAAGCTAGAAGCTTCCAGGCTTCAAAGGTTCTATAACTATATATATATATATATATATGTGATTGGAGAGAGCTGTTGAATAGAGAGCCTCTGGATGGCTGCTAGATACAACATTCAGATTGCTATTAGATATAGCATCTGGATAGCTGATGTACACGACATTTGTGATGTAATGAATGTTAGATGAATATAATTTGCCGGGTTATTCAACTATGTTTTGCCCTGTCTTTTGGTGTTTATTGGGCCTGTTCTTACAAGTTTAACATAAACATTCCTAATTTCCTGTATTCTGCCATCAAGGCAACTGCAGAAAAATATCAGCAAAATAAGGGTCCCATGCAACATCATGGCCTCATTTTTTTAGTAGTCAAACACCACTTCCTATCTTAGGCCAATGGGGAAGAATTATGGCAAAATGTTCTTGAACATAATTCCCAGGACAGAGAACTAGAGATGGCACAACTAGGAGGTGACGGTTTCCCTACTCACCAAGAGGAAGAAACTGAGCCTTCAACCTCCTCCATAGTTGTTCAAAGAGGAAAGAAGTCCTCACAGGAGGTAACTTCATCTGCAACTCCTATTCTTGATCAAAAGAAGAAAGGAAAAGAAATTGCAGAGTCTGCTCCTAAACAAACCCCGTACATGACTCGATCAGTTAGGAGAAAGATGACTCTAACTGAGGAATATTTCCCTAAGAAATTAATAAGGGAGAGGTCAGGACAAAAAATAGAGAAAACCTGGGCTGAAGAAACATCTAATGATTCAGATGAGATTCCTCTAGTCAGGAAGAGAAAACAAAAAAAAGTTTCCCCAGCACCATCTGTTCATCTGGGGTCAAGCCCAATTTCAGAACCATCATGTGCTCCGGAGACAGAACACATACAAACTTTTACTATTTCCTCAGATTCTGAGGATAAAAGACATGCTTCGGAGGCACCTGCCCCACCTCTGCTACGGAGAAGCAAAAGGAAAAGACAACTCTCACAAGCTGAGGAAGATACTGCTCTCCTAGATGAGGTACTCCTGGGTTTTAGAACATATGAGGATAAGGCTGGGCCTTCATCAGTGCCAACAGAAGCAGAGGAACCCCAAGAGGACCCTTAGGATAGGCAGTCTGCAGAAAAAGATGAAATAGGGCAAATGGGTATAGTTGATAGTACAAAGCAGATGGCCATGGAGAACCCTGATAATCAGCAAACAGCAACAGAAGCAGAAGTAGAAACTTTCTCTCACCCCTCTGATCAAGAGGATGAAATTTTAAAAGAACAACAGATGATAGAAGAAATTAAAAACCTAAAGAGACTACTCTGGGGGAAAAATCAAATTATTACTGACCTCAAGAAAGTCAGAATAGAAGTAGAAATGGAGCAAAAACAAGTAGAAGGATTCATGACAGCATATACAAGGAATAATGATGAGGACAAGAATTTCCTATGTGAATTATACCTGCATGGTTTCTGTGTTAATGATATAACCTTCATTCTTAATCATTTTGTGGGAGAATGTTAGCTTAAAGCATTTATGTCCCTAATGAGGAATCATCAAATCTAGAATGAACGAATGGAAGATCATCTCAAGAAAGATACAAAAATAGATCTCTTCATTAGGAAGGAATGTCCCAATCCCAATGCTTTTAAGACCCAATTCAGGTCTTATATCTATCACCCTAAGAGTAAGAACAAAATTTTGCCATTATACCTAAAAAGTTTGCAAGAGTGTTCCATCAGTTTTGGTCTTTTCATGAATAGTTCAGCAAATCCAGTACTTGCCATAGCAAAGAAAAGATGGAATATTTTGACCTCAAAGTAGAAAATGAGAGAGGTGGTCACCCCTGCAAACTTAAGATTCTTTATGAGAAAAGAAAAGTTAATATCCAAAATGATGCATAAGTATAAGCAGGAATGGATAGGTGGATGGTTCAGGCCCCCTCTCATAATTGAATCACTCCCTGTATGGGCTGAATAGATGGAAGATGAGAAATTACAGGACTGGTTGAAGTAGGTTGATCAATACAAAGGCAATGGTAATACCAACTACACAACTTGGTCTACCTATGCACAAGATTACAGCTTGACTGATAAGCTACTTCACCATAATAAATCCAAATTGTAAAAAGCAGGAGGACCTGCCAAGCCTTAGGTATGGGGGGATGATGAGTGCCAAGTAGCACCCATGAAATACATCTTTTTACCTCTTTTTTTCTCCTTCCTAATCCCATATTTCTTAATGTCTGCACCCAAATAAGCTAGCAAGATCGTTCTAGATAATGATTAATTGAGATAGATTACTTAAGATCATAATTTCTGATTGAGAGACTAATGTGCATGGAATTGATAGAAAAATACAGAAACTTCTCTCTTTTTGAATCAACAGGTGTAGATGCCAAGAACAACAATTTTGTACATCTCCGAAGATAATCTTCAATGATCTTTGGAGACAATACTAGAGTACCATGACACCAAAAGTTTTGAAGTAAAGGGGAAGCCTCTCTAGAGCTGGACAAGAGACTGGAGTATCTTTGGAGCTGAACAAAGAAGGCCACAATGTTATCTCCGGATCTACGGACATCTCCGTAGCCACAGACATCTTTGGAGCTATAGACATATCTCTGGAGCTGCAGACATGGATAGATATCTCTGGCACCTCCTGAGAGCAAGGCATGTTTCTAGTATAAGCTGCCAATCAGGCACTCTCAGTAGTGATCTTAATACCCCTCATTTCACTCAAATCATCACCTGAGTAGTGAAGGGTCATCTTTAGTTGACTGCTAGAGTTTTTATCTTTTTAAAGTTTTTGCATGAGTTACGGATAGAACTAATTCAAAATCCATATTTTTAGGGCCTCGCTGCCCAAATGTATTAAGACTTAAACTTTGAATTCTGAGTGGACTTCTGTTCCACTCAGTCTACTTTTATTGCATGATTATTTTTTTCATAGTTAGACAGCTAGTGTAATAAAGAGATGGATGTCATCTCATAGAGGAACCGATAGATGAGATAAGTGATATGTCATCACTCATTTCATATATACTGATAGAAACAACAAAAGAAATATACAATGATTTGATTTATTCTGATTCTCAGTAATCTCAGTTCTGGGATATCAATATTTTTCATGAATACAAAGCTAATGGAATTGGATTGAGTTTAGTTGAGACCTTCTTCTTTTGTGCTGATTCTCTACTGTAGCCTTTAGCCCTAAGGGTGTGAAGCAAGGGCCCACTCTCACCACCAAGGCCGAAGGCTAGTACCATTGTCTTATTACTTTAGATTTTGCTGTGAAAAGTATCTATTGATTTTGATAGATAGATGCATGTTACTATTTTTAAATTGTTTCAAGTAACTTCCTATTTAATTCTATTTTCAGCATTCCTTAAATTCATTCAGTAAGTAGATAGATTAATCTCTTCAAACTAGTAGAAGTTGTTAAGATTAGCTAAGAAAACTGGTAACTGTAGAATCCCTAATTGCAAACAGTCAAGGACACAGCCCTAGATTTTGACATCTGAAATATGATTAAATGATGAGGTACAACGACACCTTGTCAACTGCTCTATGTTCAGACTGTAATTCTACCCTGTCATCTCTAGCTGCTTCTAAAGATCACTTTCAACTTTCTCCAATTCTTTCATCTTACTGTATAAGCTTTGGAAGTGTATTTAAGAGTTGAATAACTTCTTAAGAATTTTTCTAGGACTCTTTACACAAAAATCTGTTTCTTTGATGTCCTCTTTGTAGAACATTGTACCCGTTTCAACCATCTCTTTGAACCTGCCAAGAGAAATCTCCATTATTACAATGACCTGTTCAAAAAAGTTAAAAACTGTGAGATCCTGAAGAATCCCAGTGAGTCCTCTTTCCTTGCCAAGAAACCTTTCTTCATTCCTTTAATTTCATAAGAACCATAGAATTTCAGAAGACATAATAAACCAAAAACAATTATTTCTTACATTCAGACCTTTAATTAGACCAGAAAGTATTTCTTTCATAATTGTATTAACTTTTGGGAACCATTTATCAATATTACCCATTAAAAAGGACCTGACATACTTGGCATATAGCCATTCAAAGAAAATATGAGACACTGACTCTGACTCATTACATAGAGGACAAATAACAGTTTGAGCTCCTGGGTTCAGTTTGTTTAATAATAGCAACCATTTAAATGAAGCTTTCTTTGGTTCGAGGACTTTGGACCACAACATTTTAAAGGTTCTGATAAGTTCTTCATCTGTAAAGGAGCCAACCCAAGAGAGGTTGATGTAATGGATAATGTCCTCTGACTTTGTTAACATTTTATAGATCAACTTTAGCTTTATCTGAGCAAAAGGAGTTCCATCTTCCCACCTCAGTTTCCCCAATCTCTCATCTCCTGTTATTTCTATTTTATTGTTCAACTTGCTTGTCAAAGCTTTAGAAATGGTGGAGTGTGTTCTAAAGTATTACTGTTTAACTGAAACTGGTTTTCTATTTGTTTCCAATCTTTCGGCAAACCTTGCTCAAACAAGTCTGCAAGTATTGACAGACCTTTTTCATTACATTTTTTTGCTAAGCAGCCTTAAAGCAAGGCTAAAGGCTTGTTTTTATGAATAACATTCCACCATATAGACCTTTGTCCCTAAATAACTCCTTTATTCAAACTAATAGCTTCTCTATCCAAAATCAAGGGCTTCACCATTTGCCATGCTTTCCAAATGCTACAAAATACTGCAGACCCCCCTGGTTTAGAGAGAAACTTCCCTAGCAGGGCATTATAAAAGCCAATTCTACCCCAGCCTTTCTTTTTTGAGGGAGTAGCATTACAAATATTGTGTCTAGTCAAAACTTTTCAAGGTTCGTCCCTAGATAAGGCATTTGTGATCCATTTAGAAGACAAAGCCACTCCTTGGATTTTTAGATTCTTCAAATCCAGCCCTCCTAATTCTTTACTTACATAGCACCATTCCCACTTTACAAGATGCTTTTTTGGTTTTCCTTTACCGTTAGACCATAAGAAGTTCCTATCAATTTACGGATGATCTCAAACTGGTAGTTGGAAAACAACCACATAGAAGAATAAAAAATAGTATATGTAGAGAGGATTTTTTGACAAACTTGTTTTCTTCCAGCTAAAGAAAGATGCATTTTGTTCAATTTTTTTAGTTTTTTCTCAATTTTAGTAAAAAACCAATTCCACATTACATTAAGTGAGGGGCACGCTGCAAAAGGAATACCAAGAAATCTTACTTGCACTGAAGGTCCTCTCTACTGACATTTATCCCTCTTAAACCAATTAGGGATAGTATCAGCCCAAGACAAAAAGATAGATTTAGGGTATGAGATTTTTTCCCCTGATGCTAAGCAGAAAAGGTCAAGTCTTCTTTCTAGATTTTCTAACTCTTCCTGCTCTACCCTAGGAAAGAGTACGGTATCATCAACAAACTGGACATTTAGAATTCTATCACTATTAGGCAATGAAATCCCTTCAACTTTTCCTTCAATTACTTCTGATCTCAAAATGAAATGAAGAGCCTTTGAAACAATAACAAACAGGGAGGGGGCAAGGGGGCACCCCTGTCTGATTGACCGGCAAAAAGTTCTCCATTCACTTCCACCTGAGCTGTAGCATCCACAAAAAGCATCTTAACCATGTTGATAAAGAATTCAGGAAATCCAATTGCTCTAAGCATCATAAAAATAAAGGACCACTCAACTTTGTCATATGCTTTTTCAAAATCCAGTAGAAGTATGCTTGCATTTTGATTGGAGTCTTTAGCCCATTGAAGGGCTTCCCAGCTTGTTATCAAGTTCTCTAGTATATTTTCCCTTAATAAATCTAGTTTGTGTAGGGCTAATAATTTATGGGAGGATATCTCTGAGTCTCAAGGCCAACACTTTTGCTATAATTTTATATGAGACATTTAGGAGTGTTATGGGTCTCCAATTATTTATTTCTGCTCTATCTCCTTTTGAAAGAAGCTTTATAACTCCTTTATTTATGTCATCTCCTAATGTCCCTTTCTCTATGGCTTCAGAGTAAAGTTCAAGGAGGTAATTAGCTATCCAATCAATGTTTGCTTTGTAAAATTCTACTGGTAGCCCATCCACCCCAGGGGACTTATCATTACTCATTAAGCTGATAGCTTTTTTAATCTCGTCCTTATTAATTTTTTGTTCTAATTTCCTTCTCATGTCTGGGGTCAATTTAGTTTTACAAATTCTGCAACATATATCTTAGGCTTCCTTGCAGCCTTCCCTATTATCCTTTGCCTTAAATAGGGTTTCATAAAACTTCCTAAATGCCTCTAGTATTTGCTTTGGAGAGTTCAGAGTGACACCATTTTCCATTATTACTTCAATATTTTCTTTTATGTTTTTCTGCTTCAACAAGTTGAAAAAATACTTAGTCCCCTTGTCCCCATCTTGTAACCAGTTAAGTTTAGCTCTTACCCTAGCTCCTCGTGCCTTTCTTATTTGTACTTTCCTTAATTTATGTTTTATTTCTCCCATTTGAATACTTAGCTCCTCATCTCTTGGATTATTTTGCAATTTCTCTTCTACCTGGAGGAACATTTCCTGCAACAAGAGCTCTTCTCTTTTCCTGTCTAAGGCATATTTTTTCCCAACAATTTGGAAAAAAACTTTACAAGCTTCAGTGAGTCTAGACCAGTAAAAAATATTTCCTTGGCCTCCATACCTAGCCTTGCATATATTCCTGAGAGTATTGATTCCTTGCTTGCAGTCTTCATCCTTTAGTAGCTCACAATTCAATTTAAACAAGGACTCCTTTCAGCTTATTATACTTTGCTCTTGCTTTTTGATTGAAACTACCATTTTAATAAGGTGATGATCTGACAGTGGGTTAGGAATAACTTGAGTTTTGTTTGTGTTCTTCTTTTGCATGACAGTGAAACAGTCTTCGTTCAAATAGAATCTATCAATCCTGCAATAGATTCTTTTGTTGGCATTCTGATAGTTTGACCAAGTGAACTAGATGGCTTTGTTGTTCTTTTTTCCCCCTTCTATTGGGTCTGCCAGGTTGAGTGTCTTTTTAAATCTTAGCCAGAAAAAATTTTCATTTCCTCTCCATTCTAGAGGTTTCCCTCCTTTTTTGTCTTCTAAGTATTCTATCATGTTAAAATCCCCCCCAAATATCCAAGGAACCTTGGGAAGGTCAGATGCTAACCATTTCCACAATTCAATTCTATTCAGGTAATCATTGGGGGCATAAATGGAGAATAACCCAATATCTACCCCCCCAATATTCAAAGTAATCCATACACACCTGCTGCAACGGGAATGACCAGATTCTTTTTGGTATTTTTCTAATTTCCTACTTAACAAAATAGCATTTCCCCCTCTTCCCTTCTAATGGATTGAGGTAAAGGCAATTGCTTCCCTCCAAACAATTCTCAATGTATTTTCTAAGGTGAATCCAACAGCCTTTACTTCTTAAATAAACAATACATCCATATCCTTATTCTTATTACAAAAGTCCCTCAGAACATACTTCCTGTCAGGGGACTCTAGACCCCTTACATTTCAACTACAATAGTGAATGGCTTTCACTACTCTAGAGGTTGAGGGGGTAGAGGGTCTCTCAAAGTTTTGTGTCTTCCACCAAATATTTTTGGATGGATTCATCTTTCCCTTTCTTACTAGGCTTGATGCTACTAACATTTCTACTTAGATTTTTTCTTTTTTTACCTTCCTCCTCAACCCTCAGGATACTTTGCTTGAGGATGCTCTTCTCTATCCTAGAAGGCTCTGCTTCTCTCCTTCTTAGGAATTCCTCCTTGAGTCTATCTAGTTTATTTCTTTTCTCTGTGACTTCCCTTATTTTATCAAGTGCTAGTTGTTGTGCATTTTTCTTTCTCACTGAGATAAACCCATTGTCAAAGGTATATCCTAGAGGAACACCATCCTATTTATTTTCAAGGTCTAATTAGGGAGGGGATATCTCCCCCGGAGCCTCAATGCTATCATTGCATTGTAATGGTGTGTCTACAATATGTGAAACAAGAGCAGGGTCTTCATCCATCCACCCTTTAGAAGATTTATCCCCCAAAGAGAAACCACTTAGGGTTCCATCTTGGGTACTATCTGATTCATCACCATCTAGGTGATCTTCCTCTATAGCCTCTCAGTCCAAACCATCATCCATAGACAAAGATCCATTCATGACCCCATCTAGAGATGATGCCATGAGCCCATGGCCCTCATTAGGGTCTGAAATATTGTTAATGATGACCTTCCATTTATTTGATGTTGGGCCCTCATTTCTGTTCTTTGGTGGGGGGTAGAAACTCCTCCCCCAGAGTCCAAATCTTTTTCCTCAGGGCTATTAACCGAAACCCCCATTTTACCTTTGTTTAGGTTTCTATTTAGTGTCAGACAATTCTTTTTTTGGTGCCCGTCCTATTTACATAGGAAGCATGAATTGAGCCCCCCATACTTACTAACTCACATAGGAATTTTTTTTCCTCCCAATTAATTTCTAGGACTTCCTAGATTTGAACCCCTGTGTCAGATGAGACCAACATTCTCACATCGAGATGGGGAAGGGCGATCCTTGTTTCATCAATTTTTACTATTTTCCCTAAAGGTTCAAAGACTTGAGGCAAAAAATTCCAGAATTGGACGAGGACATCTTTTAACAAAATCCACCTTGGAACTGAACAAAATCTTATTTCTTTGTGTGGTGTGTCCGGTTTCTAGGGAAAAGCCTTGAAAAGAGCCAATCCCATATTCCAATAATCTTTCTCAATTACCCTTTTTCTGCATAGCATGTGATTTAAAGAAAATTACAAAGATTCCCAGTTGTATCAACCTGTAGAATGAATAATGAATACCCAATTTTTTTGCCCAAATTGTTATCAACCAATTGTCAAAGAATTTCCTCGATGGCAATTTTTCTACATTAACACAAGTAAAAAACATTATAATATTCATTAATCTTGATTCTTCCTTTTTGACTACTTTCCCTAGTTCATCTTTAGGTTTTAAAGAATTTTTTCTTGGTACTAAAGGAGGCTCACCTTGCCTTCAATCCAGGGGTCTACATCCTTCTTCACCTTCTTTGGAGCTTGGACCGAGTCCTCCTACACCATCCATGAGTGTGAAGACTGCATTTTTTGGTACGGCCTGAGCATCATCTGCGTTAACTACATTCTTGAAAGATTTTAAATTCCCTTTTTTCTAGCTGATCTTGTCCACCCGAGTTGCCTTCCATAGGCACTTAAAGAGCCTTACTTTGAAATAAATGCCTTATCAAACTCTGTACTCCCCTCTTTGTCGTCCATCCACCAACCCCCTAGGCTAACTCCAAATGATGCATGGGAAGAGTAGGAAACTACCAGATAAACTTATAAAAATTAAAGAATTAAAACAGAACAAAACACAATAACAATCAATACAGAGAAGACTGCAATTCTACCAAGAAGACAAGGAAGTCAAAGGATTTCTTAGCAAGGAGAGAGGCCCCAAGCGAGAGGCACATGGATGACTTACAGACAAACCCTCGTGCAACCCCTGGGAGATCATCCTCCTAATAGAATTTTTTAACAAAACCCAAAGAGGAATAATTTGCACAATATTGGATGAATTAATGAATTACATGTGAGAACTTGCTTTTATATTTGCAAGTTAGAGAAAAACCCTAATATGACTTAATAATAACCTAAGACTAAAAATAAGCCCTACGTAAACTTATTAAAGTATAATTAAATATTTAATTACACCAACACCCCCCCATAAGTGCAACTTAGGGAGAAATAAAAAACCATGCAACCAATGCAAGAATGAGTCCAGGCTATAGGGCCATGTTAGGTACCCATGAACAACAAGAATCTCTCATAAAGTAGAGAAAAGGAGAAAAACCCAATGGGAGAAAACTCCTCTCGAAAAGAGAGAAAATACAACAAGTACATGAACATGTGATGGAAGAAGGACTAACACTAAGACCCCCCAAGAACTGAATCCATCACAAAAGTATAATCATGAATGTCCTCCATAAGAGAGGAAGAAGAGAGAAGGTTTGATGACCCCCCAGAAGTGAGAAGGATGAAACCCCATGTGAGGAAATGCTCCCTCCCAAAATAGAGATGAGAAGAGAGATCATGAAGCCACTCCTCAAGATGACTCCTGTAGTGCTAGAAGATGCTCAACATAGAATAGAGATGAAGATCCATGAAAGTCAAACAACATTTCTCCCCTTGGGAAGAAATAGAACTACAAATGTGTGCATAATATCTTCCCATTCTGAATAGGAATATACAGGAAGAAGGATAAATGTCTTTGAACTCTGCACACGATCCAAAGACAACAATGATGCTCCTGAAAACTGCTCAAATGTCTCCAATCCACTGTAAAACTGTGACTGAATAGGAGGATGAAGAATAATCTCTGAAGAATATGATGGAGTCTGAAGAATATGATGGAGTTGCAACTCCATCATATTCTTCAGAGATTGTTCTTCATCCTCCTATTCAGTCACAATTTTACAGTGGATTGGAGACATTTGAGTAGTTTTTAGGAGCATCATTGTTGTCTTTGGATCATGTGCAGAGTTCAAAGACATTTATCCTTCTTCCTTATATTCCTATTCAAAATGGGAAGATATTATGCACACATCTGTAGTTCTATTTCTTCCCAAGGGGAGAAATGTTGTTTAACATTCATGGGTCTTCATCTTTATTCTATGTCGAGCATCTTCTAGTACTGCAGGAGTCATCTTGAGGAGTGGCTGCATGGTCTCTCTTCTCATCTATATTTTTGGACGGAGCATTTCTTTGCATGGGGTTTCATCCTTCTCACTTCTGGGGGGTCATTAAACCTTCTCTCTTCTTCCTCTCTTATGGGGGGCATTCATGATTGTACTTTTGTGATGGATTCAGTTCTTGGGGGGTCTTAGTAGTAGTCCTTCCATCACATGTTCATGTACTTGTTTTTTCTCTCTTTTGGAGAGGAACTTTCTCCCACTAGGTTTTTCTCCTTTTTCTCCATTTTATGAGAGATTCTTGTTGTTCATGGGTACCTAACATGGCCTCGTAGCCGAGACCCATTCTTGCATTAGTTGCATGCTTTTCATTTCTCCCTAAGTTACACTTATGGGGGGTGTTGGTGTAATTAAATATTTAATAACACTTTAATAAGTTTACTTAGGGCTTATTTTTAGTCTTAGGTTATTATTAAGTCATATTAGGGTTTTATTTAACTTGCAAATATAAAAGCAAGTTCTCACATGTAATTCATGAATCCATTTCATTAATTCATCCAATATTGTGCAAATTATACACTTAAGGGGGGGTGTTAGTGTATAATTTCTATTCTAGGATATTTCTCTAGATAAGTTTGCTAATTGTTAGGTTGTTAGGATAATGATTGCTTAGTTGTGCAATCTTGCATGGAGCTACATGCCTTTTTTTCTAGTTGGCAGTTGCTTTATTAGATGGCTCATCTTCTGCTATATATATTGTACTAATTCTTAAGCTATTTATCAATGATATCAATGCAAGCAATGCAATCAATGTAATTATTCACGATTTATTTTTCATTCTAATTTGTGCAAGTGTAATTTGCAGCTCGACTGATTCACAAATTTTACATGATATCAGAGCTAGATTAGTTTGAGTACAAATTTGTTTTATATTGTGCGAATTTATTACCATGGAGGCAGATGTAAACTTTTGTTTCTAGATGCAGGTAGATTTCTGTGAAGATTTTCACCACCATGGAGGCAAATGTAAACCTTTGTTTCTAGACGCATGCATGTTACTTCCCCTATTTTTTTTGTATGTTCCTTGCTTTTTTTTCCTAGTTTGATTCTTTAAAAATTGTGTGTGCTTTGCAAGCACCACATGATAAAGATATGGAAAATTTTGGTGCTTTGTAAAAACCTTTGTTTCTTTAAAATTGTACGTGCTTTGCGAGAACCACATGATAAAGATTTGGGAAAATTTTGGGCTTTGTAAAGATCAAACTTATATAAAGTTCCATATGGCAGTTTCTACTTAAAGTATCTAGTATAGGTTTCTTTCATTATGCTTTTGAATAAACAAAGGATAAAAGTTGCTAATTAACTGCCAAATATTTGTATAGTTTGGAGCACATCTCTGCAAACATCAAATCTTTCGACGATAAGCTTTTGTATCCAAAGACCAGGTGTTTGTCTATTCAACCCCATCCAGTTGAAAAGTGCAGACTAAAATACCAAACTACAATTTCAAGAATTCAAGAGTATCCTAGAGGTACTCGTGCAGTGGTTTCTATGGCTCTAATACCATGTTGAAGTTGAGAAACCAACCTCACAGATCTCAATGAACACCTGCAAGCAAATAACCTGTCACATAAAGGAGATCAAGAGGCACAATAATGGTGCTCAGCAACCCTGAAGCAAAATATGCATTAACAAGAATGAATAATTACAATAAGATCAATCCTTATGAAAGGAGATCAAAACCCTAAAGGTGAGAACCCTAGGATTAATAATAAATTATTAAAGTGCCTAAGTTTAGCTTAAGTGAAATAAAGTAAAGGTGACTTAATTAATTTTAAAAAAATAAGCATTTTTTGCTTGCATTAAGGCATAGTTTGCACTATTTTTCTTGCATATCATTGAAAACATTTAATTTTTTTATATTTACATCAGATCTAAGACAAATTACATCATTTCATGATTATTTACCTTGCATTTTCATCTCTCATTTGCTAGGGTTTTACTTAAAATTTCTCATTTTTATATAACCTAGTAATTTCAAAAGCTAGGGTTTGTAATTAAAATCTTGTTTCAAATTTTATTACTCATTTAAACACTCTTTCAAATCTAATTTTTAACTTTAATGTAGCTGCATTGTGTGTCTTTGAATTTACATTTGCATTGAAAAAGAGAAAAAATTGAGCATTTTAGGTTCATAAACAAGCATATTTTTGTATTATTTCCTTACACATGTTATAAACATCTTCTAGATCAGATCTTGCATTCATCCTAAACATATTTCCATTGCTTATTTGAAAAATTTGGCATCATTCCACACTCTTGCTTGAAAATTTTTATGTTTTTAATTACACATTATGTATTTCAACATTAAGGGTTTATACACTTTCTACAAATGTCTTCAATAAATATTTCAAACCATTCATCTTGGCTTGTTGTGTAGCACTATTTCCATATTATTCACTTTGTTTGTTGTGAACTCTGTGTGTCTTTTAGAACCTGTTTTCCTCAAACAAGTGCTTTGGTGCGAAATAATCTCACATACATGACTTCTCATCACGAAAACCTATGTTCCCTCCTAGGATTTATATGAAGAGGAAACTTCTTGAACCTGAATTAGTCTTTACACCACCTGATAGAACAACTGGAAATGTTGAAGGACCTCTTTACATTGTAGTGAAAGTAATGGATAAATCCACAAGAGGGGCCCTTATTGATCCTAACTATGCAACTAATGTGGTTACAGAGGAATTCCTTTATCCATTTGATTTGATGCAAGAAAATTATGAACCTACCAACATGATGATTAAAACACATACTAGAGATTTCCTCCCAGTCATAGGGAAGATTACTTTATTGATCATAGTATTTGAGAAAGCTTTGGAACAATCACCCGATATCATACCTACATCCAACCTCTTCTGTATAAAATTAGGCCATCCATGGCTTAAGGCCATGAAAGTCATCCCCTCAACAATTCATAAATGTGTAAAATTTCCTCTCAATGGAAGTGTGCATACTATTCATCATAGCAAGTGGCAACCTATGGTTACTCAAAAGAACTTCAATCTTGATTACTTTTAGCCATGACCTAGTGAACCTCCTGAACCATGATAAGATCAAATGTTCTTGGCATACCAACAATACAAAGCAAAGTTGATAACAAAATTGGCTAGACCTCCTTCCAAACAAATCATAAGCAAAGAGCCACCTGAATCAAAAGAACCCCCTAGACTGAAAGGAAAGGGAGTCTTTGCCAAGGTTCCTCTTTCGTCATCCTTACAAGGATCGAGAGATACCCGTAAAGAACAAAACTTTTTATCACAAACAATTAATCTAGCACAACCTTCCTCCTCTGAAATGTCGAAGACTATGGAAAATCATGATAATACTTTTGCAAACATCACCAACAAAATAATAAGGAATAGACAAGCAAGAGAAAAGAGGAAAAGAAGACAAGCTTTAGCTTGAAAACCAACACCTCAACAAGAAAACATTTCACCACCTGACATTGAACAAACTAAAGAAGAGCTTAATGTTGAAGAATCAAATGATGATGATCTAAGTCGAGCAATTGTACCCTATGTACCTATTTCCTCTTGCATTCAAGATTGGAAGGAAGATGATTTGTTTGATGGCAACCGCTAGTTCAGTTATGTAAATAGGTAAGTATTTCTAACCCTATTGGTCACCTTTGTTGTAGCATACCTTTGCTTGTTTACGTGACCTTCTCTTATGTGTTGTGTTCCCCCGTGTTGTGATATATGTTGTTTAGGTCTCCTTGGATGACCCTTGATACTCTTGTAAGGTCAAGGAAACCAGGAGATCGCCTCTGTTGTGACCATTCTTCTATTTGTTTCATCATTCTTCTATCTTGCTTCTTCTCTATTTTATTGTTGTGTGTCGTGCCTTATGGGCATAACATTG
The DNA here is from genome assembly GCA_027924645.1 of Cunninghamia lanceolata. Taxonomy (NCBI): domain Eukaryota; kingdom Viridiplantae; phylum Streptophyta; class Pinopsida; order Cupressales; family Cupressaceae; genus Cunninghamia; species Cunninghamia lanceolata. Next base: position 5,972,105 of record BSBN01001215.1, read on the forward strand.
CAGAGGGTGTTTCTGGGGCATCCTCCTAGGTGGTGTTCCTAGTGCACTTGTTATCCTTTCTAATTTTTATTGTTTACCTTCTTCAGTGATTCTACCTAGTTGGCAAATGACGAAAACAAACAAATACTGATATGGACCATGCCTCACTTTAGCGAGTAAGCAAAAATGGACCTAGTCCTTATATGAAGATGGGGTTGATATATATATTTGATGCTTGACTAGTAGAATCACTCCGTGCGATGCATCATGTTGTCTTATCTCTTCTAACAAACCTTTGCAATACAGTTGCTCCATGCACTTGGGATTGTTTTGTATCTCACCTTGTTGTTACACTCGATCCTGAGATACCTGCAGTATAATCCCAATGGATATACTTGGATTCAAACCTGTCAATGTAGCCTTGGTTTCTTGAATGTGATATAACACATGCATAGCTTTTATAATGTGATTTTCTAATCTTAGCATATATTATCAGTGTGTTTGTGGGAACATTCAGTAATCGTAAGCACATGTCACCTCGAGGGCATGGTTTTGTGAGAGCTCTTGTTCCCTTGTGTGTTTTCTCTCTACCTTAATTTGCTTGATATCAGTAAGCAACATCAGCCACCTTAAGGTGGGGCATATATAATGGTATATGTCTGATGATTTTGGCATTAATGAAGTGATGAGTGCCAGGTAGCACCCATGAAATACACCTTTTTACCCCTCTTTTTCTCCCTTCTTATTCCATTGTCCTGATGAATGAACCAAAATAAGCTAACAAGATTGTTCTAATGATGATTAATAAGAGATGAATTACTTAGAATCATGATTTTTGATTGAAAGACTAATGTGCATTGAATTGATGGAAATATGCAGAAATCTTCTCTTTTTGAATCAACAGGTACAGGTGTTTGGATAGACAATTTTGTGCATCTCCGGAGGTAGTCCTAATGATCTCCAGAGCTGACATCAAAATGCCACGACTGGTCTCCAATGTTTCTAATTTGAATGGAGAGATTTTGGGATAAGGAGGTGAACCATCTCCAGAGATGGACTGAAGTCACAAGCATCTCCGAAGCTAAACGAGACGGTCACAAACATATCTCCAGAGCTACAGACAAAAACATACATCTCTGGTGCCTCTTTAGAACAATGCAAATTTCTAGCACAACTGTCGGTCAGACACTTCCAGTGGTGATTGGGATGCTCCTGATGTTACTCAAATCATCACCTAAGTAATTAAGGGTAGTCTATAGTTAACTACTAGAAGTTTTTACCTCTTTTTAATTTTGCATGAGTTATTGATAAACTGATTTAAATACCTATATTTCAGGGCCTCACTACCCAAGTGTATTTAAAAACTAAGACTCAGATTTAGTATGGACTGTTGTTCCACTAAATCTATTTTAATTGCATGGATATTCATTTTGTAGTTAGACTATTAGTAGAATAAAGAGATTGATGTTATCTCTTAGATGAACTAGTAGAATAGGGTGAGTGATCTCTCATTGCAGATTTAGATATAAACTTATAGAAGTAGCAGCAGAAAGGACAGTGATTATTTTTCTGATTTCTATAACCTTATTTTGATATAGACATTTTTTGAATACAAGGCAGATGGAATTTGACTGAATTGAGTTGTGATATTATTCTCTTGTGCTGAATCTTTACTTTGGTCTTTAGCCCCAAGGGTGTGGAGCAAGGGCCCACTCTCACCACTAAGGCAGAAGGCTAGTACTGTCATTTTCATTATTTCAGATTATGTTTAAAGAGATAGTTACTATTTTCATAGATAAATGCATGTTTACATTGGAAGGAGTAATATAGATTTACTTTAAGCAATTCATTGTTTAGTTTTGTTTTCAATATTCTTAGAATTCATTTCACAGCAGATAGATTAGTAATATTAAGTTTCTTTAATCAATAAAGATCATTAGAGTTAGTTGGATAAAACTGGGCAACTTTAGGATTCCTAATTGCAGATAGCCATGGACACAGCCTTGGATTTGACACTTGAAATATGATTAAATGATAAGGTACAATGACCCTTGTCATTTTTGGTGCCATTGTCAAGGATACTGTGTTGATTAGGAAAACTTAGCTAAACAGGTTTAGGATAGATCTATATGGTTAGAGCTAGGGATTCAAAAGGAAGATACATAAAATAGACACCCCATCAAACTATAGGAGAAAACAGTGGGGTGGCATAAGATCTTGTTGAAGAGAGACATCTAGAACCTATCTTGGAAGCTGCACTTGAAATTAATAATCCTTTCAATTCTCCAAATCTTTCACTCATTGACTATATCCAAGAATTACAACAAAAATTCTAGGCAGATCATAGAACCTAATTTCATAGAATCTCATGGAGAAGAACCAGTACTAGACATGGATGATAATCATGATAATCATGAAGAGGAGGAAAATTAGGCTCCAAGAACCTTCTCATATCCCATTGTTCTGGCTGCTGGAGATAATGCCCCTATGAAAAAAATTTCACTTGCACACTTGCCAAATTTTAGGGGTCTTGCTTCTGAGGATCCAGATCAGTTTTTGTTTGAATTCAAAGTGGTATGCTAGATTTATGATTATGGATCAGATAATTAAAAACTCCAACTATTTCCCTCAACCCTAAAGGATTTTGCAATGAGATGGTTTATGGGCCTGCCCCAAAACTCCATCCATTCCTGGGATTAGATGGAGACATAATTCTTGGGAAAAAACTAGGACTACTGTAGAGTCAGTAATAAGAATGAGGAATTATTCAAAATTAAATAGAGAGAGGAAGAGACCTTAAAGGATTATGTGGATAGGTTCAACTTTGCTTTGAGAAGATATGGCAACCCTGTAAATCATTCTTTGGCCAGAATCCTGTTTTTAAAAGGATTAGACAAAGAATCAAAATAGGCACTGGATTTGATGGGAAAAGGGAATATTAACAAAATGGATATGTCTACTATAGAAGAACTCTACAGGAACTATTCTAGAACCCAAGATGGAGTGAGAACGCCTAAATCTTTCAAAGGGAAGAATGAAATAGGATAGTTAATGGAGGAAATTGCAAATTTTAAAATAGATATTCTAGTCCAACTAAATACCACATTAGATGGGATTCAGGCAAAAACTAGAACAAATGATCAGGACAGAACAATTGAACCCTTTCCATCTATTGTCCTAGGTGTAGAAACAAACATTTGTTGAGGGACTTCCCTTTAGATAAAGCAAAGATCTATCAGATCTGTGACAGGGAACATCCTACCAGTCAATGCAGTCAACTTCCAACCTTAAAAAGGCTAAGTAAAAAGAATTTCATTATAGAGGAGGAGTTGAACTATGTAGGACAAAAACAAGCTTGAAATTTCCCTTATAATCAGTATCCAAACCAGACTTCATACTGGGGTCCTTCTAATTGGGGAAATAATTAATGGAATCCAACTTGGCATGGGCCTCAGAATAATTCTCCTTAGGGATAGTAGGATTGGCCAAATCATCAATGGCAAACCAACATTGGCAAAATCAACCATGGGGAAATCAACAATGGCCACCATAGTTTGGATCATAAAACATGCAGCCTCATTGGGGTCCTCAACAAGGATATAATCAACAGTACTAGGGACAACCTAGACGTTTCCAACCTCAACAATAAGCATTGCTAACTGGACCCCCTAACACATAAGGTTAGTCACAAAATGAACCAATTAACCAACCACCCTTACCAGCTCAACCTATACCAAACCCACGGAATAAGCAGGGAGCAGATGTTTACATGACAGAACAAGAAAACATGGTTGGAATTAATGCTATATATTCTAATAATCTCTAGCTGCATTCTGGGAAAGCACTTCCAAGACCATCTCCTCCAACTATAGTTGAAGTAACCAATGATGAGGAACCTAAAAATCCATCCACTCAGCTTCCATAGGAGATTACTACCAAAACAGTGCTAAAAGAATCATCCTTGGATAACTTTGGAGATCCTCCTAAAAGAATGACTTCGGAGAACATCCCTCGAAATATTTCTAATAAAAGCTCTGGATATACTTCGGAGATGGAAAAACTAGCACCATACCCAGAACAACTCAAACAACATGTTCCCCAGAAAAAAAACCTTACAAAAACAAGTCCAATCTACCCTAGAATCAAAACTATTACAAGAAATTAGACAACTGAACATTGAAATTCCACTCCTCTAAGCAATTAGAGATGTACCTGAACTTAACCAATTCATCAAACAACATTGTGTCAAGACCCAGGGAAGAAAGAACTTTTCCTCAACTATCCAGGTGGAAGGAAAGGTATTAGACCTCCTAATGGGAGAAGTGCTCCTCCCAAAATATGGAGACCCTGGAAATCCTATCATGACTGTTTACATCTCAGAAGTAGAAATTTCAAATGTTTTGGTTAATCTGGGAGCAGCAATAAATGTAATGATAGTTCATACAATGGATAAATTAACTTCAACAGGTATCCAATCCACATCTACAATCCTTCAACTTGCTGACCAGTCAGTAGTTATTCCAAAAGGGGTGATTACTGATGTTCCAGTTGTGATAGAATCATGGGAATTCCTAGTAGACTTCCTGATATTAGAGACAAGAAATTAGAGAAATACTTATCCATTGATATTAGGAAGACCATGGCTAGCTACAGCAGTAGCATCTATTGATTGTCGAACTGGGGATATGGTCATTTCTAATGGGATAGACTTGAATAAAATATCTTTGTATCCTCCAGCTAAACCATCAATACATTATATAGGAAGGGTATGGGTGGATGAACCGGATAACATAGAAAATAGTGCCTCAGTAGCTATGGTTACCATCAAAGAACATTTGGGTGAGTTAGAAGAAGAAATTCACTATAATACAATTCAAGATATCACCCACATTCTGATTAATGATGATATAATGGAGCTAGCCCAAGATTCAAGGAGGGAACTTCTCACTTCTGCTCATTGTACCTTAGCAAATATCATTCCTTTTAGAGAAACCTTTTACAGAGACTTAGCCACATTCCACTTGTTGCTTCCACATTCTTGCTCCCTCAATACCATGACTCCAGTATATGGATTGACTACATCTATGGATTAGATCACAAAATAGGTTATGATTCTACCTGGGAAAACACTGAATATCAACACCCAGTTAGCAGAAAAATAAGAGGAAGAACTTATCAAACTCCTAATTTCCCATTCAATAGCTTTTGCTTGGAAATACCAAGATATGAAAGGCATCCCTCCTGAGATCTGTACTCATTGTATATACACTGAAGATGTCAAACTTGTCAGACAACCCCATAGAAGACTGAATCCTGCTTTAAAAGACATTGTTAAGACTGAGATAGAAAAATTATTGCAAGAAAGGTTTATATATCCAATCTCAGATAGTCAATGGGTCTCACCCCTAGTCATAGTGCCTAAAAAGAATGGGAAATGGAGAATGTGTATTGACTATAGGGAGCTAAACAAAGCTACAAAAAAGGACTACTTTCCCTTACCATTTAGTGACCAAGTGTTGGACAACCTTGCAAGGAGAAAGTATTTTTCTTTCCTAGATGGGTTCAGTGGATACAATCAAATCCAAGTAGCACCTGAAGATTAGGATAAAACCACTTTCACTTGTTCTTGGGGAACTTTTGCCTACAAAGTTCTTCCATTTGGACTATGTAATGCTCCAGCTACATTTTAGAGGCTTGTTTTAGCCATCTTTGCTAAACTAGCTAATAAGTGCATGGAGGTCTATATGGATGACTTTACTATGTATGGGGACAACTTTGAAGAAGCTCTCATAAGCTTGGAAAAGGTCTAAAATGCTGTGAAAATAATCAATTATCCCTAAGCCATGAAAAGTGCTTCATGATGGTAGAGGAAGGAATTGTATTGGGACACCACATTTCAACAAATGGGATCAAAGTAGATTAAAACAAAATAGAAGTGATCTAACAATTGCCTTCACCAAAAAATTAGACAGACATTAGAAGTTTTCTGGGTCATGCAGACTACTATAGAAGATTCATAGAAAATTTCAATAGGATAGTTGATCCTCTATTTACCCTGCTTAACAAAGACACAGAATTCTTATGGATAGAGGATTGTCAATCAACATTTGAAACCCTAAAAGAGAAGCTTACTGTTGTTGAAAAGAGACACTGTGTGGCTTCATAAGTGTTGTCATTGATGGCAACAAATTCTATCCCACACATCTGTAGTACATAATATGCCTATACCAGAAGACAGATTAAAGATTGTTTTGATTCGGTAAACAAGAACAAAGTATGTAACAAGGTCTGACAATCAGGTCTGGATCTCTTAGATGGTGTAACTCAGTAAGTTGTGGACTTGGACAAGTCAAGAGGGGTATCATGACTACTGTATTCCAAAGATTTAGCCTCCGGTGATAAAGCAAGAAAAAGATAGGTGCATCTGAGTGTTGGGTTCCAATCAAGCAAAGCAGACAGAGGAAGAACTGACCGGCAGAGTATCAAACTTCAATCCGGATAAGTAAAAGGTGTTGATCAAGTAATTTGTGGGATTATACATTGTTGTCCGACATGATTAATGACTTCTATGCTTAAGCTTTTGATACGCATCACAAATCAAGCATGGATTTAGCCGACAGATCAATAACTTGCAAATATCTTGAGTGGTCTTGTTGCCAACTAGAAAGTTGATGAAAATCCTTAATGCAGATATATATACCAGATGGATTCCAGCATGTAAGAGGGAGTGTTGAAGATGTGAAGAAATAATGTGCAAAGAAAACTAGGGATAAGTGTGAGAACAACAATTCAAGTCCGGTATGTGACTGAATAACAACATTAAATAGAGGAAGAATGAAATGCATCAGATCAGTATATTGTGCCTAACCAGAACTAAACTCTTGCATTTGTAGATGCTTCTCATCAATTCAACCACTTGATTATCTTCTATAAGTTTTGTAGACAATGAGTCTCTTGTAGGCAGTGTGCCTCTTGTGAGTAGTGTGCTCGAGCAGTGAGCCCTAATTGGCAAGTGACATTTTGTACTCCTTTATTCTTTTAACAGAGAATACAATCTTGGGTTAGTCACCCCGTGGTTTTTCCCTTAACAGGGTTTCCACGTAAAAATCTTTGTGTTGTGTGTTAATTTTATTTCTGCTCTCATGATTACATATGCTTTCATTTTTTGATATAACACAAAATATTGAGATAACGAAAGAAAAGAAAATTAAAGAAATTTTGAGATAACTGATTCACCCCCCCTCTCAGTTATCTTCCTTGTTTTCAACAATTGGTATCAGAGCAAGGTTCCTCTGAACAAGGCCTAATAGCTTGAGGAAGGTCTAAGAATCTCAATGGATGCATATGGTATGAAGGAACAACTTCAGTCCATCCTAGATGATCTTGAACAATCCCACTCTGAAGTCAAGAATTTGAGAGAAAGACTCAAACAAGCTGATGAATTCATAAATAAGCTAAAAGAAAAACTTAGTATCTCTGTGAAAAAGAGAAAGGAACTACTTCAAAAATTAGCCAATCAGAGTGAAGTCAATGATACTAATGAAGATCCGAATGAGAAAAATGAGCTATGTGAGAAGCTGTCAAAAGAAGTCATTATGGTAAGGCATGAAATGGAATCAGGGGTTATGAGATTCACCCAAGAAATTGAAGAAAAAAGAAAGATTGAAGATAATCTAAAATAATCCCTCAAGGAGAAAATAGAGGACTACCACAAAATGGACAGAATAATCAGGCATCTTGAATCTGATCTTGAAGAAGCTAGAGACAATGAAGAACAACTTGAGAATCAGATAGACACTCTTAAACAAGATCTTCAAACTGCAAATGAATACAAAGAAAAATTCAAGATAAGCTTAGTCCAACTTGAAGTTCTTATTGAAAGCCAAAAGAGGGTAGATGATAAGCATGGCTTGGGATATGAGAAAGGTGAAAGATCTGGATCTGGTCAGAAGAACTTTGGATCAAGAAATCAAAGAAACAGGCCTAGAAGACCTCTAGTAAGGCAACCAAATGCCCAAAGATATCCATCCTTCAATGGATACTGCTTCAATTGCAACAATTTCAGTCATAAAGCAACTCAGTACAGGAGAAGAATGAATCAGAATAATCCATCCTTCTTTGGACAATGTTTTAATTGCAAAAGGTATGGTCACAAATCTCATGAATGCAGAAATATGTAAATAAATAATTCATTCAATGGTAGATGCTTTGCATACAATAGAATGGGACATATGGCTAATCAATGTAGATCAAGAGGATATCAATCAAGTAAGGAAAGAAATGTTGTATGTTACAATTGCAATAGATCTGGTCATATTGCCAAATTCTATAGAAGTAGAAATCAGGATAGAAAAGGTTCGATGGAACATGATCAGAAACAAGATAAGGGCAAAGGTAAAATAAATGTGGATGAAGTTCAAAAGGAGATGAGCAAGATTTGGGTAAAAAAGACAACAATGAATATTGGGGATGGATCCGCACCAAAATCTGGTGTTGATATTCCTTCCAAAAATTAAAAAGGGTGAGCTCTGGCTCAGGGGGAGTCACAGAGAAAAACAATTCCCCCCAGCCAGTTAGCTAGTGCCTAAATTTGGCACATTAAGTAAACATCTAACACTGTGGATTAAAGGGTTCTCTGCAAAATCTCCAAATAACCTTTAGTCAAAATATGAAGGATCCACATGGAGTTTTGCAAGATTTATAACAACTCAAGTTAATCTGGTTCCGACAGCTATCCGGTAAAGCAGAATTTCACAGACAGATCTGATATGATTCAAAATTGAAATGCTTTGATCCAAGGACCCATGGCATGATTGAAGATAAGAAGATATGTTGTCAATCCTTACAAACAATGATTCTAAGTTATGGGCAGTGATTCAAGAAAATCTCTCTCAAAATAGGGCAACTAGATAACTTAAGTTGTGCATTTGTTACAAAAGGAAATTAGGGTTTGCACAAGGATAAAAGGGTTCTTTCACTCATTATTTACACACTTGCACTCACGAAGAAGAAAAGAAGAGCTCTGCAAAGAAGATTCTACAATTCACTCAAGATCAACTAAAAAATGAATTCAACCAGCGATTTGTTTTGGCTCCTACTTCAAACCCTAAAGCATGAAAAAGGTACTTCCATTCTGAAAATCTCTCTCTGAATCTCTTACAAAATGGCTACTCCAATGGTTGTCAATATATCTGATAGGCTGAGACCTAAATTCAAGAAATAGCTTTACAAATCTCTATAATTTGATCCCTTGGGCGCATTTTCTAGCATTCTGCATGGAGTATTGCATGTAGAAGATGTTAGGGTTTATATCCATGCAAACATTGAAGAATTTGGAGACTCAAAATTGATGAACATTTATCAAAAACAACTAATAGATAAGAATTTTGAAATCAAACTTGAATTCAAGGACCTTCAGGACAAACACTTCAGACATTACATAGATTTTCCCTATTTTGTAGAAGATGATTGGGTCCGGTATGTTCTAAGTAGGATGCATGATAATTTTATGTGGCTAATGAGGCCATTCAAGATAACTAAAGATGGCATCAAGGCTATGACCGGACTGCATTCATCCAGTGCGCACTCAAATCTGTGAAGAACCAAACAGTAACAGAAGCCATCAGATCCAAATTTGACAAAAAAGTAATGACCATAGATGACATCACATATTCAGATGTCAAGTTTGCCTCAATGATAATTGGCTACAAAATCTATCATTCGAGTAGGGAGAATTCTATGTCTGGTACAGCAATCTATGTTGCATATCAGATGTTGAGGGAAGATGCAGATTATGATCAATGTGAGCTTCTTCTAAATCAGCTATTGTAGAACTTGCAAAAGATCAAAAAGGATAAGAAAAATTCCTTTAAATATGGTAGTCTAATACTATGTCTATTCTTCTATTACATGAATGAGCTACCTGGATCAAATGGTTGGGTTTGGCAAAATGATAAACTGGTTACAATTCATATCAGAGATTACATGTATGGATTTGGTGATGCTCAAGCCCAAAACATAGCTCTCTGGGGTTACTTCAAGAACTTCCAGAGCATGATGCAAGCTAGAGAGAGAATACCACAGTTCATAGTTGAGAAATACAAGGACACAGTTTGCTTTATGGTTGACACTAATCAATGTCTAATGGAGGCAGTTGAGCCAAGAACTGTATGGATAATGCCTATGGGATATGAGGTCGATGGAAAAATCTTGGAGCTGCATATTCAACACCTATTGAGCCAGTCTAAGGACACTGAAGCAGAAATATTTGGCACCTTTGAAGAGCTAAGTATAAAAATACATGTTGAGTTAAGACAGTCGGAGATGAAGAGGAAAGTAAGAAAGGAAGTTGAAGAAATTGCCAAAAGATTTGGCTTATCAAAGAGGTAGTCGATGCAAATAGAGAGAAAATGGAGAAGTCAGAGAAAGAGAGACAAGAAGTAAAGAAAGGAAATGTTCTGGTGCAAGCCTCCTCTCGAACTAGATCTTCCAAGAGCTCTGCACCTATCACTCCTAAAAGCTCAAAGGCTACCAAATCGGAAGTCCATCCGGCAAAAGTGAAAAGAGAATGAAGACCAAAGCCTTAAGAACATATATAAGCCATAAGGATAATGAAGAAACAAAATCAGATGTAGAAATCAAGAAAATAAAGAAGAAGAAAACATCCAGAAAGTTCTCAGCTAGCAGAGATGAGGAAGAGAAGGCAGAGGAATTTATTGAAAAGCCCATTCTTTCCATTGATAACATCATCAAGTAAGTTACTTTGGATGGGAACCTGCAGCCGGTGACTAAGTTCTATGATGCATACAGTGATGTTGACAAGAGAATTTTGGAAGAGGCTACTGTCAGGTACTTGAACATTTATAATAAAGATTTCACTGAAATTATATCATTGATTCCTAAGAGCCTAGAAAAGGTACTTGAGTTGAGAAAAGAGAATGCAATGGTTAAGGACTTAGAAATCTGGGAGCAAATAATGATTCAACTTTACCCTTCTATCACTCCAAAACAAATGGACATGATTTTCAAGGACTATAAGGATGAGTTTCGGAGTAAGGCGAGAATGAGTAAACTCATGCTTGGAGAAACTGACCAAGTAGCAAGTGAAACAAAATATATCCTCCAGAATGCCTTGAAGAGATTCAATCTTCCTATTGTAGAGGAAATAGGTGAAGAACCTTCTACCATGGATGTTGAAGGATTAAATGTAATCAATGAAGAATTTTCTAACAAGGATGTCAAAGGATTAAAGAAAATATATAAAGAGAAGTCTGAGGACTTAGATTCCTCTATTCTAGAAGAGGAAGTTCATGAAGTAGCAAACACATGTGACATCTCTCCTCTAGATCCCACTGTACCTATGACAAACATTCTAGACTCTAAAGCTAAAGGAGAAGGTAGAAGAGAGGAGAAGAAGATTCAAGAAGAAGAGGTTAAGGGAAAAGAAGAAGAACAAGCAGAAAAGACTAATGATGACTCTTCTGATATTTCCAAGAAGTCTCAGTCTCTAGCAAGAGACACTGTAGAGACAGTGAAGAACTTCTTAGATAGAGAAATGATGGAGCTAGATGAATCGGAGCTATTTCAAGGACCACTAAATTTTGACTCACTCTCCCTAGTTTAGACAATGAAAATAGCATCTTTTACTCAAGCCAAAGCAAAAGAAAAACTCTTGAAATCTCACATGGAGGATTGTGAACTGTTGGAGATTACATTTGGGATGCTGGAGAAGATCATGCCATCCTATCAAAAGGATCCTTCGGCCTCACCATCCTGTAACTTGAAAAACTCAGTAAATTTTGTTAACACTCATTTTGAATCTCTTGAGAATTTAGCAGAAGAAAAGGTCCGGAAGGAGTTTATGGGAAAAAGATTCACTGAGGTGCAAGGACTTATTGCAAATGATAGGAGGGCTCTAGATATTGGAATAAAGAGCCTTGAAAATGCTCTCAAATATGGTGGGGACCTATTCAAAATTTGTCTGACTTGGCCTAAAGTGACAAAAGATATTGAGGAGAAAGTAAAAGAACAAGAAGAAAAATTCTCAAGCCTAGTTCAGAATTTTGACCCTCTTTCCTCCTCTTTAATGAATCAAGAATTCCAGGCTATTGTTATCATAAATGAAATAAAAAAACTGGACAAAGAAAAGAAGAACATAATGAACAGAATGGGTGAACTTAGAGGGATAATCATCCCTAAGTTAGAGGCAATGCATGAGGCCTTGACAGATGCTCAGACTATAGCCCGGACCAATGATCCAGTAGACTTAAGAAGGGCAGGAGTATATGCATTTTTTTGAGTGGTCACATCTCCATTTTAGATAGGATGAAGAGGAGTTAGGCCATAGAGTTTGTACAGCTGAAGACTACATTTGTAGACATACTCAAGTATATGTAAGTTTATCTTATGATTTGTATGTACTTATGCGACCATGTATAGAATAATTTTTGCAAAATTTTGGTATACGGATTCCACCCTTTGCCATTGATGTCAAAGGGCGAGTGAATAGTAGTGAAAAATGTGGATTCCACCTAAGGGGGAACTCCAGTATAATAGTACAAAAGATAGAGCATCGGCCAAGGGGAAGTTACTACAACACTTAGCCATTTTTCACTAAGTGTTGCCATCAATGCCAAAGGGGGAGATTGTTGGCAAGAGCCACTGTGTGGCTTCATAAGTGTTGTCATTGATGACAACAAAGTCTATTCCACACATCTATAGTACATAATATGCTTATATTGGAAGACAGATTGAAGATTGTTTTGATCTAATAAACAAGAACAGAGTATGTAACAAGGTTTGACAATCAGGTCTAGATCTCTCAAATGGTGTAACTCAGTAAGTTGTGGACTTGGACAAGTCAAGAGGAGTATCATGACTACTGTATTCCAAAGATTTAGCCTCCGGTGATAAAGCAAGAAAAAGATATGTGCATCTGAGTGTTGGGTTCCAATCAAGCAAAGCAGACAGAGGAAGAACTGACCGGTAGAGTATCAAACTTCAATCTGAATGAGTAAAAGGTGTTGATTAAGCAATTTGTGGGATTATATATTGTTGTCTAACATGATTAATGACTTCTATGCTTAAGCTTTTGATATGTATCACAAATCAAGCATGGATTCTACCGACAGATCAATAACTTGCAAATATCTTGAGTGTTCTTGTTGCCAACTAGAAAGTTGATGAAAATATTTGATGTGGATATAAATACCAATGGATTCTAGCATGTAAGAGGGAGTGTTGAAGATGTGAAGAAATAAGGTGCAAAGAAAACTAGGGATAAGTGTGAGAACAACAATTCAATTCTGGTATGTGACTGAATAAGAATATTGAACAGAGGAAGAATGAAGTGCATCATATCAGTATATTGTGCCTAACAGGAACTAAACTCTTGCATTTGTAGATGCTTCTCATCAATTCAACCACTTGATTATCTTCTGTAAGTTCTGTAGACAGTGAGTCTCTTGTAGGCAGTGTGCCTCTTGTGAGTAGTGTGCTTGGGCAGTGAGCCCTAATTGGAAACTATCATTTTGTACTCCTTTATTCTTTTAATAGAGAATACAATCTTGGGTTAGTCACCGCATGGTTTTCCCTTAACAGGGTTTTCACGTAAAATTTCTTATGTTATGTGTGTTAATTTTATTTCTACTCTCATGACTAAATATGCTTTCATGTTTTGATATAACACTGAATATTGAGATAACGAAAGAAAAGAAAATTAAGGAAATTTTGAGATAACTGATTCACCCCCCCTCTCAGTTATCTACCTTGTTTTCAACAACTGTCACACCTTTTTTGAGGGGACCTAATTGGACTCTACCATTTCACATACAAATTGATGCTTCTAATGAGTCCATTGGGGTAGTCTTAGGAGAAAAGGAGGAAGGAGAAAGTATGCATGCCATCTATTACATCAGCAAAAACCTTACCTCTGTAGAAAGAAACTATACCACAATTGAAAAAGAATTCTTGGCAGTCATCTATGCTATAAACAAATTCAGGCATTATATCACTGGATACAAAATATTTGTACATACTGATCATGCAGCCATAAAATACTTAATGAATAATCCAATAGTGGGTGCAAGGATAATTAGGTAGTTATTGCTGTTGCAGGAATTTGACATTACCATAGTTGATAATCTAGGCAAATTTAATTTGGTTGCTAATTTTTTGTCAAGATTGCATACAGGTGGAGAGAACTAGCTATTAGAGGACAGATTTCCAGATGAACATATTTTTGCTATCTTCTCTACTGCACCTCAATTTGCTGACATAGCTAATCTCTTAGCTATAGGCTTGTATCCATCCCAGTTTACCTCAAAATAAAAGAAACGCTTACTTAAGGAAAGCTTATCTTACAAATGGTTAAATGGGTTGCTATTTAAATGTGGCCCTGACTTCATTTTGTGTAGGTGTTTAAAATCTGATGAAATTTTTGATGTCTTAAGGGCATGTCATGATGAACCATCTGGTGGGCACTATTCCTCACACAAAACCATCCACAAGATTCTAGGAGCTAGTTACTACTAGCCCTCTATTCATAAGGATACCAAGAAGTATGTGCAGTAGTGTGACCAGTGCCAAGGATGGGACAACCAACCTTCACCCAGGAGATGTTATTGCATCCCCAAGTAATGATGGAGCCATTTGAATAGTGGGGTCTAGACTTTGTGGGACCAATTTCTCCACCATCATCAAGCAAAGAGTACATCCTTATATGCATGGACTATGTCACCAAATGGGCTAAAGTGCAGTTATTGCAACTTGCAAGAGAAGAGAAAGTTGTTGATTTCCTTTATAATAAGATTTTCTTGAGGTTTGGAGCCCTAAGATCCATAGTTTCAGACAGAGGATCTCAGTTTATTTCATAGGTAATCAGAGCATTCACAAATTTATATCAAGTCAAGCACAAGAAATCTTCACCTTACCATCCTCAAGCCAATGGGCAAGTAGAGGTGACTAATAGGGAACTTGAGAACATTCTGACAAGGACAATGGTAATGAATAGAAAAGATTGGGCTAATAGATTACCCGAAGTAGTTTGGGCTTACAATACCACTTGGAAGTTCACAACAAAATTCTCACCATATGAATTAGTCTATGGAAAGAAACTCATTTTGTCTATAGAATTTGAGCTCCAGACACTTAAAATTGCATTAGATATTGGTCTACCATTGTCTATAGCCCAATAAAATAGAATTCTTTAGCTCAATGAGTTAGATGAAATCCAAACAGAAGCCATTCAGCAAACAGAACTGGTTCAGTATCAGAGGAAGTAATGGCATGAACAGCACATCAAGAGAAGGACATTTCAGCAAGGTGATTGGGTTCTCCTATATGATTATTGTTGCAAGTATGAAGGTGAACCAGTGTTGTCATTGATGTCAACATACTCATATTACATTGACAAGAAGGATTGGATGAGCAGTGTGCTGAGGATATTGAGAAAATTAGCCTCGGTCAAAAACAGTGAAGAACAGTGATGAGAAGAAGGCAAATGTATTGTATAGGTTGCGAACCAGAGGATGCAGATCAAAGGGTTTGTAGATATGTGTCTTGAGATGTTTCAGTTAAGATTTCAGAGGTCCGCATGAAGATCTGAAGAAGTTATGGCTGTCTGTGTGGAACCGGTTCTGACAAGTGTTTAGAGGTGACAGAGGATCACAGAAAGGTCCAGTGAGGTCTGGAATTGTATAATCCTAATCTGTGGATTGGAAGGTGTGTTTGGGATGTCCTTGTGATGTGTCATCTCGAGTTGTGTATGATTTTGAGGTCCGAAAGTACCTTTTGCATTATGACAATGATGACAAATTGTGTTCTTGATGTTCTAGATGAGGAAGAGAAGAGATTCTAGTATGTAGAGAAAGTGCGGATGTACCTGGTCATTCAGGCAGGCTTGTGAAGGTTCTTGGATCATGTTGAGGTTATGTTGTTGGTCCACATTGATGGTAGAGCCCGGAATTGAAGATATTCTTTCGGATGAAGTTCTTGTTCCGACTAGCTGACTGGATGAGTTGTTCATCCTGCGAATGTTCTTATGGTGGCCGACCGGATGTGTGATTCATCTTGTGAATACTCTTATGGTTGATTACCAACTTAGATGATTGTTCCTAAGTCGATGTCTTGTATAAATAAAGGTTTGTGAGTTCATTTCGGAGTGTGGATTATGTGGATGAGTGGAGCATAGCAAAGAGAAGTGCAAAGGGCAGAGCAGAGACTTTTGGGCTTAAATGGAACTGATCCAGACATGGTAGAGATGTCATTCTCCAGTTCAAGATTGTGATTCTTATCACCTTGTAGACAGTGTGTCTCCTTGTAGGCAGTGGGCCTCTTTGTGAGCAGTGTGCTCGGGCAGTGAGCCCTAATTGGCAAGTGCCATTCTTTTTCTTATTCTTCTAATAGAGAATAATCCTTGGGTTAATCACCCCGTGGTTTTTCCCTTAATCGGGTTTTCACGTCAAAATCTTGGTGTTCAATGTGTTGATGTTTATCTGCTCTTGTGTTTGTGCATTATGCTTTCATGGATGATTAATTG
Organism: Cunninghamia lanceolata; assembly: GCA_027924645.1. Lineage (NCBI taxonomy): Eukaryota > Viridiplantae > Streptophyta > Pinopsida > Cupressales > Cupressaceae > Cunninghamia > Cunninghamia lanceolata. Next base: position 5,988,621 of record BSBN01001215.1, read on the forward strand.
ATATACTGTTAACTAACAAAGAAGAATCAAGTGTTTAAAGTAGAGCAGGTTTTTATACAACTGATTCACCCCCCTCTCAGTTGTATGCCCTAGATCCAACAATTGGTATCAGAGCCAAGTTCCTCTAAAAGGAGCTTAACTACTTGAGGAGATCCATGATGTCGTCATACAAGAAGGATAGTCTGAAGTTTGATGGAACCAACTTCACTCTCTGGAAAGGTCGCATGAAATGTCACTTGGAATGTATGGGAAAAGCATACTTGGCCATGGTCTCAAAACCATATGTACCTCCACAAGGTGGTCCAACAACTCTGAATGAAATCACAGATGCTGAAAACAATCTGCAGACCAAGGAAGCTCTGCTAAGCACATTGAACGACTCAGATCTCTCAAATGTTATTGACCTACCAACTGCATATGAGATCCTGACTAAATTGGAACTTCTGTATGAAGGAGATGAGTTTGTCAAGAGTGCAAGGTTGCAAAGTCTGAAAGGGAAATTTGAAAGATTGAAGATGAGAGATGATGAAAACATCACTACCTTTATGCCAAGAGTGAATGAGCTGGTATGTGGAATTAGAAATGCTGGTGGAACTCTGGATGAAAATGAGATTGTTTGCAAAATCCTCAGATCCTTTCCTGCTGCCTACAAAATCAAGGTTGCTGACATTAATGAATTCAAAGCCCACACAACTATCACAAGAGAACAATTGGCTAGCAAACTAGCTGCATTTGAAATGATCGAGTTTAGAGATGATCCTCCCAAGACTGAATCTACTTTCAAAGCCAGTGCCTATGTAAGAGGCAAACAGAGATTTGATCCGGGTGAAAACTCTTCAAGGAAGATGTCATGGTATGATCAAGCAAGAAGAGACATGGAAGAAGAAGAAGCAGAAACAGCTCAACTTGAAGCCCTCATTGCAAAGAGACTTCCAAGAGGATCCGGTAAGTATGAAGGAAAACTACCCTTTAAGTGCTTCAACTACAATAAGATTGGTCATTTTGCTTCAAGATGTCTGGAAAGATCTGCAAGGTCTAATACTAACAGACAAAGGTTTCAAAAGAACTGCTATTATGTTCATGAAGAAGATGACAATGAAGGAGTAACAGATAATGAATCAGAACTAGGAAGCAAATCCGGAAATGAATGGGTGTTTATTGCCATCAAGGAAGAAGATTCAATATCCTCTGAATCTGTCAATCACAAGGTTGTGGAAAGAGCTTTGGCTGCTCAAGTGGAAGAAAAGGATGATTGGGTCATTGACAGTGGATGTTCTCACCATATGACTGGTGACAAGAATAAATTCTTGGATTTGGAAAGGTATGAAGGAGGAATGGTAAAGTTTGGTGACAATTCTGCTGGCAGAATCAGAGGTAGGGGAACTATTTCCTTTGATGGAAAGAGCAAAACAGGTAATGTACTATATGTTGAAGGATTGAAGCACAATCTTCTCAGTGTTGGTCAGTTAGTGGACAAAGGCTATGATCTCCGGTTCAAGAATGGAAAATGCAGAATCTTTACAAGCTCCGGAACTGAAATTGCATCCGATACTCAAACAAAAGGTAATATCTTTCATCTGGTTGATTCAAATAAAAGTTGTCTATTTGTTCAAGTTGATCAGAGTTGGTTATGGCATAGAACAATGTGTCATGTAAATTTTGATAACATCATCAAGATAAGCAATATTCAGGCTGTAAGAGATCTTCCAAAATTAATGAAACCTACAAATAGTTTGTGCAAAGAATGCTAGCTAGGTAAACAGAGCAGAGTCTCCTTCAAAAGCAAAGATCAGTCCTCTACCGGATTGTTGGAATTAGTACATATTGATCTCTGTGGTCCGACAAGAATCAAGAGTTTGCAAGGTGATAGATATTTCATGTTGCTAATTGATGATCATTCCTGAATGATGTGGGTTACCTTCCTAAAGGAGAAATCAGAAGCCCTTGAGAAGTTCAAAATCTTCAAAGCTATGGTAGAGAATCAAACCGGATTGAAACTAAAGTGTCTAAGGTCTGATAAAGGTGGTGAATTTACATCTGGTGAGTTCATTGACTTTTGTGAGAAGCAAGGTATAAGGAGACACTTGTCTGCTCCTAGGACTCCATAGCAGAATGGAGTAGTTGAGAGAAAGAACCGGACCATCCAGGAAGCTGCCAGGACAATGATGTTGGAAGCAAATGTCCCTCAAATGTTTTGGAAAGAAGCTCTCAGCACTGCAGTCTACACTCTCAATCGAGTTCAAATCAGAAACAACACTGGTAAGACCCCCTATAAACTCTGGTTTGGCATCACTCCTACTGTGAAGTATTTTAGAGTATTTGGTAGCAAGTGTTATATTAAAAGAGATGAAGATCTAGGAAAGTTTGATGCTAGAAGTGATGAAGGAATTTTCTTGGGTTACTCCACTCAAAGCAAAGCATACCGGTGTTACAATAAGAGATTGAGGAAGATGATAGAAAGCACTAATGTAAAAGTTGATGAAGGAATTGAGAAGCCCTCAAGATTTTATGAGTTTGATGAAGATGATCAAGATGGTGTTCAGGTTCAAAGAACTCAATCCTCTCCGGTAAGTCAGAGTCAGCCTAATCTGGTAAATCAGGAAGAAGAGATAGGTCTGAGTGAGCCTGATCAAGAAGCAGCAGTACAGGATACTCCCAAAATTCCAAGGTATGTAAGACAGAACCACTCTAAAGATCAGATCATAGGTGACAGAAACAAAGGTGTGCAAACTAGAAGGAATGTTGCTCAAAATTAGGATGAATGTTGTCTAATTTCAAAGATTGAACCTAAAACAATAAAAGAAGCTTGCAATGATGAAAACTGGACCAAAGCAATGGAAGATGAATTGATGCAAATTGAGAAAAATCATACTTGGGATCTTGTTCCCAGACCAAGAGAAAGGAATGTGATTGGAACCAAATGGGTCTTCCGGAACAAATTGAATGAAGCTGGTGAAGTAATTAGAAACAAAGCTAGATTGGTCTGCAAAGGCTACTCTCAAATAGAAGGAATTGATTTTGAAGAAACCTTTGCTCTAGTGGCAAGAATTGAAGCAGTCAGATTACTCCTTGCACTGGCTGCCTTCAAAGACTTCAAGGTATATCAGATGGATGTCAAGTCTGCCTTCCTAAATGGTGATCTGGAAGAAGAAGTTTACATTGAACAACCGGATGGATTTCAACTGTCTGATAATGATGATATGGTTTGCAAGTTGAAGAAAGCTTTGTATGGATTGAAGCAAGCCCCAAGAGCATGGTATGATAGGTTGGATAAGCATCTTGTGCAGATTGGATTCAACAAAGGTACTGCTGACAGTAACTTATATTTCAAAATTGATCATGAAAACATTTTGATTGTTGAAGTATTTGTGGATGATATCATTTTTGGAGGAAGAGATAGTATGTGCAAAACTTTTGCAAATCAGATGAAAAGTGAGTTTGAAATGTCTATGCTTGGCGAAATGAATTTCTTCTTGGGTTTGCAAGTTACTCAAACAAAGAAAGGGATCTTCATTTCTCAGACCAAATATGTAAAAGAATTATTGAGGAAATTTGGTATGGAAGATTCAAAGCCAATGAACACTCCTATGGCAACCGGATGTAAGTTGAGCAAAGATGATGACTCTCCAAAGGTAGATCAAACAAAGTATAGATCAATGATTGGTGGATTGTTGTATCTCACTCAGACTAGACCAGATATAATGCAGGTTATTGGTCTTGTGGCAAGATTCCAGGCTGATCCTAGAGAATCTCATGTTATGGCAATCAAAAGAATTTTTAGGTACTTGAAAGGAACAGTTGAGTATGGTCTATGGTACCCTAGAGATCCGAATTTTTCTCTTCATGCTTACACAAATGCAGATTGGGCAGGAGATGTGGATGACCGGAAGAGCACTAGTGGTGGAGCATTCTTTTTGGGAAAGAGATTGGTTTCTTGGCTAAGCAAGAAACAAGATGCAATATCTCTGTCTACAACTGAAGCAGAATACATTGCAGCAGGAGGTAGTTGCACTCAAATCTTATGGATGAAGCAAATGCTAAGAGACATTAAAGTTGAATATGAGGAGCCTATCACAATTTTCTATGATAATTCAAGTGCAATTAATATTTCTAAGAATCCGGTATTGCATTCTAAGACTAAGCACATATCTATCAAGTTTCACTTTTTGAGAGAACAAGTGAACAAGGAAGAAGTTAGATTGGAGTATGTTCCCTCCAAGGATTAGATTGCGGATATCTTTACTAAACCTCTTCCCAAGGACTCTTTTGAATATCTCCGGGAGAAGTTAGGGGTCATGGCCCCTCCGGTAATGAACTAGGATGCACTGATGTGCATCAGTCCAGTGGATATCACAGTCATATCTTGTGAGCCGGATTGATGATGGGGAGCTGCTACTAAGAGGGAGCAGCTGGTATGATTCTGATGTGTAGAATTGCAAGTATGAGCCCTTTGCCATTGATGTCAAAGGGGGAGAGAAGACATGTGAAAAACAAGTGGCTGTTGATCAAAGGGGGAGCAGTAAATGAGGAGAAGACATGTTGCTGATAGGTGGAGCTATGACAGAAAGGAGAAGTTCTTGTCTTGATGGTTTTTCACATCATATATTGCCATCAATGACAAAGGGGGAGATTGTTGCAAGTATGAAGGTGAACCAGTGTTGTCATTGATGTCAGCATACTCATATTACATTGACAAGAAGGATTGGATGAGCAGTGTGCTGAGGATATTGAGAAAATTAGCCTCAGTCAGAAACAGTGAAGAACAGTGATGAGAAGAAGGCAAATGTATTGTATAGGTTGCGAACCGGAGGATGCGGATCAAAGGATTTGTAGATATGTGTCCTGAGATGTTTCAGTTAAGATTTCAGAGGTCCGCATGAAGATCTGAAGAAGTTATGGCTATTTGTGTGGAACCAGTTCCGGCAAGTGTTCAGAGGTGACAGAGGATCACAGAAAGGTCTGGTGAGGTCCGAAATTGTATAATCCTAATCTACAGATTGGAAGGTGTGTTTGGGATGTCCTTGTGATGTGTTATCTCGAGTTGTGTATGATTTTGAGGTCTGGAAGTACCTTTTGCATTATGACAGTGACGACAGACTGTGTTCTTGAAGTTCCAGATGAGGAAGAGAAGAGATTCCAGTATGTAGAGAAAGTGCGGATGTACCTGGTCATTCAGGCAGGCTTGTGAAGGTTCTTGGATCATGTTGAGGTTGTGTTGTTGGTCCGCATTGATGGTAGAGCCCGGAATTGAAGATATTCTTCCGGATGAAGTTCTTTTTCCGACTAGCTGACCGGATGAGTTGTTCATCCTGCGAATGTTCTTATGGTGGCTGACCAGATGTCTGATTCATCTTGCGGATACTCTTATGGTTGATTACTGACTTAGATGATTGTTCCTAAGTTGATGTCTTGTATAAATAAAGGTTTGTGAGTTCATTTCAGAGTCTAGATTATGTGGATGAGTGGAGCATAGCAAAGAGAAGTGCGAAGGGCAAAGCAGAGACTTTTGGGCTTAAATGGAACTGATCCAGACATGGTAGAGATGTCAGTCTCTAGTTCAAGATTGTGATTCTTATCACCTTGTAGACAGTGTGTCTCCTTGTAGGCAGTGGGCCTCTTTGTGAGCAGTGTGCTCAGGCAGTGAGCCCTAATTGGCAAGTGCCATTCTTTTTCTTATTCTTCTAACAGAGAATAATCCTTGGGTTAATCACCCCGTGGTTTTTCCCTTAACCGGGTTTTCCACGTCAAAATCTTGGTGTTCAATGTGTTGATGTTTATCTGCTCTTGTGTTTGTGCATTATGCTTTCATGGATGATTAATTGATATACTGTTAACTAACAAAGAAGAATCAAGTGTTTAAAGTAGAGCAGGTTTTTATACAACTGATTCACCCCCCCCTCTCAGTTGTATGCCCTAGATCCAACAATAAGTTCAAGGAGTTTGAGGGACAGCTATAAACTCATTGGATAGGTCCTTACCAGATAAAGAAAGTTTTTGAGAATGGAACAGTGCTGCTGAAACCCATTAATGGAAGCACAGACACATTCTTAGTAAATGGCCACAGAATTAGACTCTATAAAAGACCATCCACCAAGGAAGAGCTCATCAAAGATTTGTACTTGATTACAGAGGACACATCCTTTGTCACAGATTTTGACTAAAAAAAAAAAGAGAGAGAAGGTTGAAAACTAGCAAATGGCAGTCTTCTTAAAAAAAAAGAGAAGGTTGAAAACCAGCAAATGGCGGCCTTCTTAAAAAAAAAAAGAGGAAGATAGAAAACCAGTAAATAGTTGTCTTTCTCGACCAAGGGGACTGAAAACCAGCAAATGGCAGTTCCCTTCTTCATGTTAGATGAGAATAATCAAACTACAGAGGTGATCAGGTGCCGAAAGTTACTCAAACACACCTCTGGCGCTCGCAAATAAGGAGCATCTCTAATGCTTCACAAACTTGGAGCACCTCCGATGCTCACAAACTAGGTGCACCTCTGGCACTCCACCAATAAAGAGCTATTCATGAATATAATAGATTGGGAGGGGACCCACCTCTCTAGGAAATAAAGTAGAGATGCCATTTGATGAGGTCATCATGACTCATCCTCCACTTTATGACAAGGACAAATATGATGTCAACATGCATATCATTGCCAATTGAGAAAAAGGTCATTACTCGCATGCGTAGATACTCACAAATGATTGCGTTGACATCACCTAAAAAGATGGCATTCTTAAACCACTCAGCGAAAATGATTGCACAGAATGTGACAATAGGGATGCTGATGCCATTTCAAGGCCATGCAAAAGCTGCTCACATGCCAAGTCACATCCAATCTCATGAAAGTTGCGGCATTGCAGCCAAGTACATTGGGCCACCATCATTAAGATTGGTTCAGGTACTTCTCTTTAATTAAGCATTAGTTAGTAACTATCTTGATATTTCTATTTTTGGGTGTTGTCATTATGACGCATCCTCCTGCCATTATTTCCTTTCTCCTCATGCATGTCGCCATCTTTTCTACACTATCACCATGTCTACAAAGTGTCCCATCACTCTGCTGCAATTATGACCGCATAGGCACTCTAACTGATTTTAAATTCTTTTTCCATAGTCTAAGCTAGTAAATGACTTGACATAATAACTCTCATTCAAAACTGCAAAATACTCTGAAGAGTCAGCTGATACAGTCCTCCGGAGCCTATGGAGTTAAAGGAGGGAGAACAAACTACACAGAAAAGTTGTTGAGTTGTTTGTAGCTTCGATCAGATAACGTATTTATTATGATCATATTAAGTATGAATATATAAGTAATATTAAATATTACTTATATATTCATGCTTAATATATAAGGTGTGTTAAAATAAATATCAATAGCATGATCGAATGATACATTACCAAAGTATAAACATAGTCCGCATTCTAAACAACGATTAGTAATTGTTAACATCGGTGAAATTGACTTCATTAGACATGGTGACAAAGTCACACCTGTGATAGGTGTGACTCCTTGAGGAGTCACGTCTGTCACAGATGTGACTCCTACAGTCACTAACATATATATATATCAATGTCTTTGCCCAGCAATACTATGCATCGACACAAAAATCGGAAGTGTATGAGAAGTAGAAATTGCATCTGGGAAAACAAAAGATAGTAATAAATTAAACTTTGCAATACAAATATCTAACTTTCAAAAAATATCCAAACCAGAGATTATAAGTTCGATTTGAATTTACATGGTATTAGAGCCAAGTTAAGCAGAATCCGGGCAAAAAATCAAACTTAAGAAATTCAGAGTTAATACATCTCATTTTTCAAATGACAACAGCAATTTGATTTGAAGACAGATTGGAAGGAGGAAATAACTTCTCATCATGGAAATTCAGAATTATGATAATACTAAAAGAAAACAAAGTTGATTCATTTGTGAGAGAAAACAAAATGGAACCAGAGAATGATCTTGATAAAATGACATGGATTGAAGGAAATGACAAAGCCATGAAAATCATAGTTGATGGAGTTAGAGATCATATCGTGCCGATTCTGACAAAACATGAGACTACATATCATATGTTTAAGTCACTTGAAGGCAATTATGAAATTAATAACTCCAGCAAAACCTTAGCCCTAAAGAGAGAAATAAATCATAGAAGTATGAACAAAGGAGAATCTATCAATGCATACTTTATGAGAATATCTGCACTAAGGGATCAACTATCAACACTTGGGTACCAAATTGAAAGCAAGGAACTAACACTTATTTCTCTAGATGGTCTCCCAAATTCCTAGGAGACATCTGTTCAAGGCATTAGTGCAAGGTCTAAATTTCCAAAATTTGACGGCCTAAGATCAGACTGTCTTCAAGAAGAATCTAGACGGACAAAGAAAGGGTCAAAATAGAAAAATATAGATGCAGACTTTCATGTTCTAAATACAAACTCTCAAAAGAAAGAAAAGAAGAAACACTTCAAGAAGAGGAAAAATTATCACGGGAAAGGTTCATTCAAGAAAGACATTTCTCGCATCCAATGTTTCAGATGCGACCAATATGGACACTATGCAATCAGATGTCCTGACAGAACCAAACAACAAGCATCTTATGCTAAAATAAAGGAGCATGAAACTGAGAAATATGTATTCTACTCTGCACTTTCAAACCAAGTATCAAATAAATCCAACACCTGGGTTATAGATAGTGGTTCATCAAGACACATCACAGGGTTCAGGGAAATACTAGACACCATGGTAGAAGAAACTGATGAAGAAGTAACAATTGGAGATAACTCTGTGCATCTAGTCAAGGGTGTTGGCACATGCACTCTCAAATTAAACACTGGTATCTCCATCCAACTTACTAGAGTATTGTTTGTCCCAGGCATCAAAAGAAACCTAGTCTCCATATCTACACTTGAAGATAATGGATATAGGGTGACCTTTATGGATAGAAAAGTATTGGCATGGCCAAAGAATTCTACTTTTAAGAAAGCCAAAACCATAGGTCATAGACAAGGGTACTTGTACGAGTTATGTACGGAACCAAATCTAGCCCTAATTCATGAAATTGCAGACTCCAATGAAATATGGCATAGAAGACTAGGACACCTAAATTTTTGTGTCCTATCTTCCATGGAAAGACTAGTTACAAGGTTACCCAAACTCACACAATGTAATTTAGGGGTATGTAAGGGGTGTGCCTTAGGGAAAAATACAAAGGGGTCCTTTCAAAATAGTTCTAGCAAAACAAATAAAGTATTAGAACTAGTCCACTCAGATTTATGTGGACCCATGTCTGTACCCTCCTTAGGTGGGTTTCTATACTATGTAATCTTCGTTGATGACTTATCCAGAAATACATGGATCTATTTTCTTAAATGTAAAGAATCACAAGAAATCCATAAAAGATTTAAGGAATTCAAATCCATTACTGAAAACTCTTCCGGGAGAAAAATCACAACCTTAAGAACAGATAATGGGAGTGAATACACTTCAAACATTTTTAAAGACTTTTGTAAAAACACTGGGATTAAGAGGGAGTTCGATGTACCTTATAATCCTCAACAAAATGGAGTTGCAGAAAGAAAAAATAGAATCATTGTAGAAGGTGCTAGGGCTATGCTACTTGATTAGAATATAGACACTTCTCTTTGGGCAGAAGCATCTAGTACTATTGTCTATATACAGAACAGATGTCCTCACTCTCATATTGATAACAAAACTCCTGAAGAAGCTTTCACTGGCACAAAACCAGACATTAGCCATTTAGGGATATTTGGTTGTCCTGTTTACATTTATGTGCCCAAAGAGAAAAGAACTAAGCTAGAACCTTTTGAGAGAAAAGGCATCTTTGTAGGCTATAGTGAAACATCAAAAGCTTATAGAATATATATACCTGGTCAAAGACAGATTGAACTAAGCAGAGATGTGATTTTTGAGGAAGACATAGCTTTCAAAAGAGCCAGAAATTATATTGAGTCAGAAATTCAAACTTCCAACTCAGGCATAGAAGAGGATCCTACACCTAAGTTTTAGAGGGAGTATCCTGAGGAAGATGAAAACCATGAACAAATCACATCACTAGAAAATCCCAAGAAAAGACCACTCTGGGCCATCAAAACAATGGAAGAAGCTAAAAATTATGCCGCTCCATTAGGGACTTTTAGGGAAAGCACAAGACCTAAGAGATTCTCTAGTTATGTAGCTTTAATGAGTGAATCCATTAAATTAGAACCTTCTAGTGCTATAGAATCTCTTAAGCACCAAGTATGGAAGGATGCCATGACAGAGGAGTATCAATCCATCCTAAAGAATGATGTATGGGATATAGTACCTAGACCAAAAGGGAAATCTGTTGTTTTTTCAAAAGGCTATTTAAAATCAAACATGTTGCAGATGGCAGTATAAGGAAATACAAAGCAAGATTTGTGTCCAGAGAATTTTTACAAAAGGAAGGAATTGATTACGATGAAACCTTCGCTCCAGTTGCTCGATATACATCAGTCAGGGCAGTTCTAGCTATTGCAGCAGCCAAAGGGTCGAAAGTCCATCAAATGGACGTAAAAATTGCTTTCTTAAATGGAACCATTAAAGAAGAGGTTTACTTAGAGCAACCCGAAGGATTTGAGATTCACAATGCAGGATCCCATATATGTAAATTAAAGAAAGCTCTATATGGACTTAAACAGGCCCCTAGAGCCTGGTATGAAAGAATTGATAGTTACCTCTTGAGATTAGGCTTCTCAAAGAATGATGTAGATCTAAATCTCTACTGCAAACAAAGCAAAGGTGATATGTTAATATTGATATTATATGTTGATGATCAATTAATTACAGGAGAAGATCACCTTATTGATCAGTGGAAGAAAGATCTAGCTTCAAAATTTGACATGAAGGACTTAGGTCTATTACACTACTTCCTTGGACTGGAAGTATGGTAGAAATCAGACTGTATTATTCTAAACCAAGGGAAGTACATAATTGATATATTAAAAAGGTTTGGTATGTTGGAATGTAGACCTATGTCTTCCCCCATGGAAATAAATCTTCATAAATTGAAGGAAGCAGCAACAGATTCTCCGTTGGCAAATCCCACTCTTTATAGACAGATAATTGGATCCTTGATGTATTTGGTCAATACCAGACCTGATATCTGCTCTGTTGTAAATGCCTTAAGTCAGTTTATGTGTGAGCCCAAGGAGATACATCTTGTGGCTGTGAAGCATATAATGAGATACCTTCAAGGTACTCTAAATTATGGCTTAAAATATGAAAAGGTTGACTTAGATCTACATGGATTCACAGATTCAGATTGGGCTGGAAGTGTAACTGACCGGAAGAGCACCTCCGGATGTTGTTTCAGTTTAGGGTTAGCAATGATATCGTGGATCAGCAGAAAATAGTTGTCAGTTGCTCAGAGTTCTACATAAGCCGAATATATTGCAGCTTCTATGGCTGCTAGAGAGGCAGTATGGCTTAGAAAACTACTTGTGGGATTATTTGGTAAACCTCTAAAACCAACTATCATCCACTGTGACAATCAAAGCTATATTAAGCTATCTGTGAATCCAATATTCCATGATAGATCTAAACATATTGAGATTCCTCATCACTATGTGCGTGATATGGTAGAAAGGAATGTGATTCAGTTGGAGTATATCAATACAGGAGATCAAACTGCAGATATTCTTACCAAACCACTCCTCAAGGTGAAAGTTGAATACTTCGGGAAAAATCTTGGTATGATTGAAATGTAAAATTCTAATTGATTTGTACTAATATATTAAAGATGTTTAATGTGTAAACATCTTGTGTCATATGTGTGACTCTATGACATTATGGGCCTACCCATTCTGTGTTTATTTCTAAAAGCTGACGATCTTTTGGATAATCTACACTTGTACCTAACATTATAAGGTGACGATCTTATAATGTTCATTAGACTGATATCATGTGACTTGATATTGGTATGAATCATGGAGTTATCATGATTAAGTTATGGTAGACATTATGTGACTTAATGTCAGTGCACATACCATAACTGGGATATATAAGGAGAATGTAATGTTCTCGAGTATAGTATATCCTTTAGTATCATGAGGTAGGTGATGCTACGTATCATGAGATAGGTGATACTATATATCATGAGTTATGTGATATTAAATTACTTTGAGTAATTCATTACAGATCAGATAATTGATATTCACAAAGATTATTGTGATATTGTTATCTTCCCGAGCTAAGAGGGAGTGTTGAGTTGTTTGTAGCTTCGATCAGATAACGTATTTATTATGATCATATTAAGTATGAATATATAAGTAATATTAAATATTACTTATATATTCATGCTTAATATATAAGGTGTGTTAAAATAAATATTAATAGCATGATCGAATGATACATTACCAAAGTATAAACATAGTCTGCATTCTAAACAACGATTAGTAATTGTTAACATTGGTGAAACCAACTTCATTAGACATGGTGACGAAGTCACACCTATGATAGGCATGACTCCTTGAGGAGTCACGTCTATCGCAGATGTGACTCCTACAGTCACTAATATATATATATATCAATGTCTTTGCCCAGCAATACTATGCATCGACACAAAAATCAGAAGTGTATGAGAAGTAGAAATTGCATCTGGAAAAACAAAAGATAGTAATAAATTAAACTCTGCAATACAAATATCCAACTTTTAGAAAATATCCAAATCAGAGATTATAAGTTCGATTTAAATTTACAAAAGTGAGGGAGAATTTTAGCACAAAAGATGGAAAAAGGACTTAGAAATGGGGATTAAGAAGAAATCAGAGCCAGAAAGTATAACAGGTCTTTTGCAAGATGATGATGTGGCAGACATTCTTAGAAATGCAGGATGGTTGGAGTTTCTGGAAAAGTTTGAAGGGTTTCAAGAGGATATTGTTGATGACTTCTTAAGAAACCTGAGGGACAATTAGACAGTTGTAAGAGGAGTTCAAGTCAATCTCTCTACAACCACTATCAGTCATATTTCTAGGTTGCCTGAACAAGGTGAGAGATTCTACCATCTAAAAACTTTATATGCTGATTTGATTAGAAATTTCTCTGTAGAAGGTGAACCCGCAATACAATTGCATTTGAATAAGAACAAGGTTAAAGGAATTCTTAGGTCATCACTTCCAAACCCATGACAATCTGTAGCTCTATGGTTGATGAAATATTTCACATGTGATGGTCAATTTTCCTTAGTTCTAGGACTAACAATGAAAATGTTGATTTTTCTGAGGCATGGAAATGCACATCCAGAATTTAGCATAAATCTTCCAAACTTCTTGTACTCTGCCATTAGGGCAACTGCAGACAAATACCAACAAGGAAAAGGTCCTATGAAACACCATGGCCTCATTTTTCTGGTAGTAAAATGTCACTTTCTATCCCAAGCTTATGGGAAAGCATTATGGCAGACATTTTTAGATAACAAACCCTAGGACAGAGAACCAGAAAGGGTTCAAGAAGTGGGTGAGGTTTCCTCTACCCAGCAAGAAGAGGAGGTAAGGCCTTCAACTTCCTTTGTAGCTATTGAGAAAGGTAAAATTCCTCACTAGAGGCAACTTCATCTGCTACCCCTATTTCTGACAAGAAGAGGAAAGGAAAAGAAATTAGAGAACCTGTTGTTGAGCATACACCATATATGACTCACTCAGCAAGGAGAAAAATGACCTTGGATGAGGAATCTACTCCAGCAAGACCAACAAGGGAAAGCCAGGGTCAAAAATCAAAGAGAATTTCAAAGAAATTTGACTCTGGCATACATTACTGGGATGAAGAACCATCCCATGACTCATATCACATTCCTCTAATAAGAAAGAAGAAACAAAGAGAGGTTTCTCTTGAGCCATCTCTTCATTTAAGTCCAACTTCACAACATTCTCCTACTCCGGAGTCAGAACAAAAAGAAACTTATAATATTTCCTCTGATTTTGAGGATGATATACCTGCTCTGGAAATGCCTGCTCCACCTATGCTATGGAGAAACAAAAGGAAAAGGTAGCTTACCCAAGCTAAAAAGATACTACTCTCCTAGCTAAAGTTCTTTTGGGTTTCAGAACTTCTGAGACAAAAGCTAGGCCTTCATCAGTACCAGTAATTACAGAAGAGACTCAAGAAGGAACTCAGGACAGGGATGCTACAACGGATGTTGAAGCAGAGCAAATGGATGTAGCTAGAAGTGAAGAGCCAATAGCCATGGAAAACCCTGATGTAGAGCAAACAGGAGAAGAAACAGGAACTTATTCTCACCCCTCTGAACAAGAGGAGATTGAAATTTCAAAAGAACAGTAGATGTTAGAAGAGATTGATAATCTGAAAATATTATTATGGGGGAAGAACCAAATTATTGCTGACCTCAAGAAGGTCATGAAAGAAAAAGAAATGGAGCAAAATTAGGTGATTGAAGGGCTGCAAGTAGAGCTCCAGAGTAAACAACAAATAATTCAAGAGAAAGAAGCAGAATTGGAAGCCTAGGAGACTGAGACAGCTAAAATCCTTAAGGAAAAGGAGGCAGAGGCAGTACAGAACATTTCTAATCTTACCAAGGCTAGAGACAATAGTCTCATAATAATTGCAGCGTTGATTGAGAAAGTACAGAGCTAAGATAAACAATTGACTTGGGCCAACAATAAAATAGATGATCAGGAGGAATATATTCATGAGTTAGTTGGCCCAGGGGCAACCATTAAATAGGAGGTACAAATAGATCCAAATGTAGGCCCAATCCCAACTGATATTCCTAAGGCCTTGTTCCATTAGGAAAGGAGATGTAGAGAATATGAGGCTTCTAAGCCTATGCTACAATTACAAAGGGCAGTTACTACCATGTCAAAAAGAGCAGAAACCCTGGAAGAAAAAGTCATTCACATGGCTTCCATTTCATTTGAAATCCTGTCTTGTAGGCCCCCAAGTGGAAGTTATGCTCTGTTCTTACAAAAGAGAGTTTTGCAGAGAAAATTATCTTTGGTCCTGTCTAATCTTACTGAGAACACAGAAACAGGGGAGCAGTTCATGGAAGCATATATGAAAAGTTTTGATGAAGACAAAAAAATTCTATTTGAATTGTATTTGCATGGTTTTTGTGTAGATGATATGACCTTCATTATCAACTATTTTGTAGGGGAATGTCAACTTAAGGCATTTATGTCACTGATGAGAAATCATCAGATTTGGAATGAGAGAATGGAGGCTCATCTAAAAAGGGATACAGAAACAAGTATTTTCATCATAAAAGAATGTCCAAACCCTCATGCTTTTAAGGTCCAATTTAGGGCATACGTCTACCACCTGGAAAGTAAGACCAAGATTTTGCCATCGTACCTAAAACATCTTCAGGAGTGTTCCATTGATTTTGGTCTTTTTATGAACAGTTCAGCTAATCAAGTGCTTGCAATGGCAAAGAAAAGGTGGAACATTTTAATTTTAGAGGAAAAAATGAGAGAAGTGGTTTCTCCTACCAATCTAAGGTTGTTTATGAGGAAGGCTAGGTTAATATCCAAAATGATGGATAAATACCAACAGGAATGGATAGGTGGCCGGTTCAGACCCCCTCTCATCATTGAGCCACTACCTATCTAGGCTGAACAAATGCAAGATGATAAATTGCAGGAGTGGATGAAGCAGGTTGATCAGTATAGGGGAAATGGTAATACAAACTGCACCACTTGGACTACCTATGCACAGGACTACAGCTTGACTAACAGGATATTCCACCAGAATAAGGCCAAATTGTGAGAAGCAGGAGGACCTACTAATCCTTAAGTACGGGGGGATGATGAGTGCCAGGTAGCAACCATGAAATACACCTTTTTACCCCTCTTTTTCTCCCTTCTTATTCCATTGTCCTAATGACTACACCAAAATAAGCTAACAAGATTGTTCTAATTATGATCAATAAGAGATGAATTACTTAGAATCATGATTTCTAATTGAAGGACTAATGTGCATTGAATTGATGGAAATATGCAAAAATCTTCTCTTTTTGAATCAACAGGTGTAGTTGTTCAGATAGACAATTTTTTGCATCTTTGGATGTAGTCCTAATGATCTCCGGAGCTGACATCAGAATGCCACGACTGGTCCCCAATGTTTCCAATTTGAATGGAGAGATTTTGGGATAAGGAGGTGAACCATCTCTGGAGTTGGACTAAAGTCACAAGCATCTTCGGACCTAGAATGAAGTCACAAGCATCTCAAGAGCTAAACGAGAAGGTCACAAACATATCTCTGGAGCTACAAACAAAAACATGCATCTCTAGCACCTCTTTAGAATAGTGCAGATTTCTAGCATAGCTGTCAGTCAGACACTTCCAATGGTGATCAGGATGCTCCTGATGTTACTCAAATCATCACCTGAGTAATTAAGGGTAGTCTATAGTTAACTGCTGGAAGTTTTTATCTCTTTTTAATTTTGCATGAGTTATTGATAAACTAATTTAAATACCTATATTTCAAAGCCTCATTGGCCAAGTATATTTAAAAACTAAGACTCAGATTTAGTATGGACCACTATTCCACTAAATCTATTTTAATTGCATGGATATTCATTCTATAGTTAGATTATTAGTAGAATAAAGAGATTGATGTTATCTCTTAGATGAACTAGTAGAATAGGGTGAGTGATCTCTCATCATAGATTTAGATATAAACTTATAGAAGTAGCAGCAGAAAGGACAACGATTATTTTTCTGATTTCTGTAACCTTATTTTGATATAGACATTTTCTGAATACAAAGTGGATGGAATTGGACTGAATTGAGTTGTGATATTATTCTCTTATGCTGATTCTTTACTTTGGTCTTTAGCCCCAAGGGTGTGGAGCAAGGGCCCACACTCACCACTAAGGTAGAAGGCTAGTATTGTTATTTTCATTATTTCATATTCTGTTTAAAGAGATAGTTACTATTTTCATAGATAAATGCATTTTTACATTGGAAGGAGTAATCTAGATTTACTTTAAGCAATTCATTGTTTTGTTTTGTTTTCAATATTCTTAGAATTCATTTCACAACAAATAGATCAGTAATATTAAGTTTCTTTAATCAGTAAAGATCATTAGAGTTAGTTGGATAAAACTGGGCAACTTTAGGATTCATAATTATAGATAGCCATGGATGCACTCCTGGATTTAACACTTGAAATATGATTAAATGATAAGGTACAATGACCCTTGTCATGAAGCATGTTTGTAAGCCCTCTCTGTGAGGCGGGATGTTGTATCTCTTGAGCTAGTGCACATCCTTATTTAAAATTGCAAGAAAGAAAGCCCTCTTCGCAAGGTGGGATAACGTATCTCTTGAGCTAGTGCGTATCCTTTTATACAAAGCCCTTCTGTAGAAGGCAAGATGGTGTATCTCTTAAGCTAGTGCACATCCTTTTATACAAAGTCCTCATCGGGAGGCGGAGTTGGATCTTGAGCTATCCTACCTTAAGTGTGTCTTTGGCGGTTGTTGTAGCATAAGTTCAACCATTAGGTGTGTCTGCAGCATGTTTTAGATGGTGGGACTTAGTAATAAGCTCCTTCCATCACCTGTGTTTGTCGTGTTTAAGATGTATAGTATGTCTATGGCATTCTATACGGTGCTCATGTATTGCAGTGTCTTCTTTATGTATCTTCTCTCATGTGTGGTTTCAAGGGCATAGCGATGAGCTCCCCTCACACTCAAGTTTTGTTTAGTGTGTCTTCCCCCTTGTGTGGTATCAAGGGTGTAGCAATGAGCTCCCCCCACACTCAAGTTTTGTTTGGTGTGTTTTCCCCTAGTGTAGTATCAAGGGCATAGCGATGAGCTCCCCCCACCCCTTAGGATTTTATTGCATATATGAAAATGTTATATCAATTTATTCATCGTGTTTTACGTGACTGCTCTCATGTCTTCATTGTGTATTACATGCTTGCTATAGTATTCTCTATGTTTTGCGTGCTTCTTATTGTCTTCATTATGTCTTGCGTGTCTTCAATGTGTCTTCTAGTGCTTACCTGAGATTAGGGGAGGGGCTAGAAATAGTTCCTCAATCTTTGTGTATGCCTTAGCTTCATGTGCTTGGCATGTTTGATGTGTTTTCGACCATACTTTAATGCATGTATGGGTCATAAGATCATACATACATTAAAGTGGGGGCTAAATGTTATGTCATAAAATGTCCCCCTAGGAATTTTTACCACCTAGTTTAGCTTCTATGTCCCCTTAATGTAATCATGCTTGAATGCCATTCCAAGGCTTGACCGAGGCAAGCTCCTAAACACCACAACCCACAACCCCTCTCTTGTGATTGCAGGTTACAAGTGTGGGATCTTGCAGAGAGGAGTTATAGGAGATCAGAGTAGAGGATAAAGATTCAGGATTTGAAGAAAAGAATAGAGAATATTCCCTTCTAAACAAGGGCACCCACCCCAGTGTCCTCCCAATTGTCACTGCTAAAAACTCTGAAGCGGGTTGTTGTCTACATCACCTCATTGTTCCAGATCTATAGAAAAAGTGGCCTATTGTACTGGGGTACCCGCCCTAGTGTCCCCAAAGTTTCTGCTTCCCAGAATCTGGATCCTGGTATATTTCTAATCTGCATCTAGTGCCTTCCTGTGTGATCATTTGTCATGTTTCATTCGTCTGCACTCGGGATCATATAATTAGGGTTTAAGGCTTAATTAAACTAAGGTTTGACATATCTAGCAATCTATTCTATCTTTCCATATCATTCCTAAGTGACATTAACTTGTAGACGATTCCTCTCCATCTGTACTGACTCGACTTGATTGTTGTCCTTTGAATGTTATTGGTGAAAAGCAGATTTACCTTAACTACACTTCAACCTAGTCCCCCTTTTTCCACTCAATAGTATGATATGCCCATAAAGAAGGATTGTGTTTCAAGTGCCAATCACAGCTAGCCTCATTCACTATTTTCTTCAAAATATTAAGAATAGTTTTGTTTGAAGCCTCAGCTTGACCATTGCTTTAGGGATAGTATGGAGTGGAAAAGTGGTGTTGTATATGAAATTGATGGCAAAGGTGGTGAACCTCTTGGTTTTTGAATGGCTTACCATTGTTAGTAATAATAGCTTGGAGTATACCATACTGGAAAATGGTGTAATGAAGGATAAACTCAAAAATTTGTTTATCAGTAATGTATGTAAGGGGAATGGCTTTGACCCACTCCATAAAATATTCAATGCCGGTGATAATGAGCTTATGGCCATTAGATGGGGTGGATGAATCTTACCAATGAGATCAATTCCCCATTGTGAAAAGGGCCAAGGTGTAATGATTAGTTGCAATTCTTGTGTAGGTGCACGAATCAAATCACTATGTTGTTGACAAGGAAGACATTTCTTGACAAATTGATGTGCATCTTGTTCCATAGTCAGCCAATAATATCTAGTCCTTAACAACTTTTTAACCAAGGTTGGACCACTAGAGTGTGCACCATAAATACCCTCATGTAGCTCTCTCAAGCTGGATTGGGTATCTTCCGTGTTAAGACATCTAAGGAGAATTCCATCAAGTGTCTTTTGATAACATGTATCACAGAGAAGGGTATAACAAGATGAATGGCAGATGAAGGTTTGACATTGGGAATGTGAAATATTGGGTAGTAGAATGTTGTCATGGAGAAAGTTATAGATCTCATTGTACCAAGGTGTATTGGGACCAACAATATGACAAACAATTTCAGATTCTAGAATATTAAATGCAGGAATGTAAATTTGCTCAATCAAGAATTTCAATTATGGACTATTTGAAGGAATGTCAATCAATGACCCCATAGTTACCATAACATCAACATCTTTATTATTTATTCTTAGAATTTGTTTAAAACAAATCCATGAAAATGATTGCTTGAATGTGTTGACCAACTTCTTATATTGGAGAAGCTTGTCACTTTTGTTTAATATTCATTGTTGACTTGACGTATGACAAGTTGAGAAGCCATTCTTAATCCTTCGATGAATGCTTCATACTCTATAATGTTATTTGTACAAGGAAATAGAATGCTATAATCTTTTAGTATGAAGTATCCTTGTGGTGTAACAAAGAGGATCCCTGCTCCTCAACCATGATGTGTCAATGATCTATCAAAATATTACTGCCAATTTGTAGTGGAGTCGATGATAAAGATTGATTCATTTGGGAATTTTGAAATAAGTGGATGATCATCCTCAATAGGTGCCTCTGCTAATTGATCTATAATGACTTGTCTTCTTATAGCTTTTCTATCCACATACTTGATATCAAACTCACTTAATCTTACCATGATCAATTTGTCCATTTGTTATGTTAAAGTAGCCTTAGATAGAAGATACTTTAGTGGGTCAATCTTTGAAATGAGCTTAGTTTTATGATTGAGCATATAATGTCGAAGCTTTTGTGAGGCAAAGACAATGACAAGACATGCCTTCTCTATAGATGTGTAGTTTAGCTCATAGCCCACTAGAGTATGACTAATGTAGTAAGTAGCTCTTTCATTTCTAGTGTCATCATTTTGTGCTAATAAGGCTCCTAATACTACTGATGTGGCTGATATGTGTAGAAGGAGCGACTTTCCTTGAATAGGTGGTACCAAAACTAGTGGTGATGTGAGATATTCTTTCAATTTATCAAATGATTGTTGGCACTTTTTATCGCAATGAAATTCTACATTCTTTCTCAATAAATGTGCGAAAGGTTGACACTTAGCAGAAGGTTGTGCTATGAATCTCTTGATGGATTGTAGTTTTCCTTGAAGTCGATGTAATTGCTTGAGATTCTATAGTGGTGGCATTTTGACTATAGATTTCACTTTAGTAGGATCCACTTTGATACCTCTTCGAGAGACAATGTATCCTAAGAGTTTGTCGTATGTGACACCAAAGACACACTTCTTCAGATTAAGGTGTACCTTGTATTCCTTTAAGCAGTCAAAGATGTTTGCACGGATGTATAAATGACCTTCTCTTGTGCATGATTTACCAAGGATATCATCAGCATAGTCCTCCATAGTTTTATGAAGCATATCATGAAAGATAATAGTCATTGCTCTTTGATAGGTTGCTCCCACATTTTTACGACCAAAAGGCATTACTTTCCAACAATAAACTCCCCAAACACATATGAATGTAGTCTTTTGTTAACCTTCTTCAGCAATCTTGATTTGGTTATATCCAGAAAATCCATCCACAAGGGATAACATTTCATGTACAACTATTAGGTCGACTATGATATCAATGTTTGGTAGTGCAAAATCATCTTTAGGACGTGCTTTGTTCAAGTCTCTCAAATCTGTACAAACTTGGATTCCCCCAGTAACTTTAGCACATGGTAAGGGTAAAGATGGAAGAATCATATAGCTCGACGATACATTCGATGGAAACATCGTAGGTATCCTCGTTAGTACTCTCAAAAATGGGAAATGTGTTACGTACCTCACTCAAGAAATATGATCAAAGGTAAATAATGAAGATAAATGCAATATAACTCAATACCTTTACCTCCAAATCATAGCCTCACACTTGATAGAATGGAGTAGAGCATCCTAGTTCTACTAGGTTTGTTCTATGGATATATTATGCATTTTGGAGTGCTCACAAAACTATCATAACCTAGGTATGAAATGGATATAATGAAGGAAAATGATAATGATAATGATATGGAAAATGACAACATTTACTTGCATATGAAAGATGTGATATGATAATGATGTGAGAGGTTTAATTTATAGAGGTCAAATATGATGGATGAAGGGTTAGGATTAAAAGTAAAATGGATGGCTAAGATTAGATGATAGGATTATAGGTCATGGATAAGGATCTTCTAGAGTATTCTTTTATGTGAATGGTTGAGATTAAAAGATGTAATATAATAATGGATGGTGGAGATGAAAAGTGAATTTAATTTTGGATCAGTTATTTAATAATTGTGACAAGTGGTTGAAGATAAGGATGTGAGTGGGTAAATTAACTAAATAATTCCATTATTTAATTAATTTGTGGAGAGAAATTTGTTAGAAATGATAAATTAATTACATAAATGGGCTTTATTAATTGATTTAAGAGGAAATGGTAAATTAATTAAATAAAATAAAATTTATTTATTTAATATTGGAAAAAATAGATTAATGAAAATGAGATAAATTAATTAAATAATGGAATTATTTAATTAATTTAGAAGACATGTTAGTATGCAAAGTGATGTTTGGAATGTGTAAAAATTGAAGGTGAATACATGGTGATTTTCAGGTGTCTACATTTTGCCCCTTTTTGATAGACATCTCGTAAGGTAGTGTCAAGTCAAAGAAATAAAAATATGCCCCAATTGGTGATGGAAATGGGAAATAATGGATAATGGATGCCCCTTCGAGAATTTCTTTGAAAATATATTTTTTTAGAAAAAACCTCGAAGGAAGGGTGACGAAGTGAAAATGGGTGACGGCGATGGTAAAAGGTGAATAGGATGAAACAGGAACAAACATCGAGGTTTGGGGGTGAATAGGGGATGCCAGGGATGAATAATTGAGGATATGGTGAAAATTAGGGCTTACAAATAGTAGCATAGGGGCCCATCTCTCCTCATTTGAACTCACAAGCTTTAGAAAATCCACGTCTAGACAAGGTTGTGTTATGATGGGCATGTATAAGGACACCCTTTTTGTTTGCAATGTCAAGTCCATACAAGGGATACAAAGTCACCCTAGTTCCTTATACATTGGTACATAATATTCTCTTTCTATATTAAATACTAGGACTGTTCTCCACATTATAACATAACCATACCCTTTTTATCCATTACCTAATCCATAACCTATCCATTTTCCTATCCTATTCTAGAGCATTCTTTTTTACTCACCTATCACCTATAGTATTCATATCTATCCTTGTTCATCTATTCATGACACTCCTAACATTCTTTTTAACATTCATCCTAACATCCATCCTAACATTGCATTCTACTTATTATCATGACCATACCAAAAAAGATTAAAAAAAAATAGTCCGTCTTCACGTCGCTCCATCATTCTGTAAATCACAATTCAATGTTAGCCATAATCCATAATTATTCCATAACCATTTCAATCTAATCATTATCACTATCCATAATCATATCATTTGCATGTATATCTACATCATCATAAATTCATTTCATTGCATCCATAACCATGTGCATATGCATTGTCATAAAACAAACAAATACATTAGTCCATATCCATATCCATAACATCAAATATTCATAACATCATATCCATAACATCAATATCCACAACATCATATCCACGACAATCACAACACCAAATCATATCCATACAATCATATCCATTATCATCATAATCCATACAATCATATGTACAAAAAATCATAATCCCTATGCATATACAATAGCATCATCACAAATAAAATAATACAATCACATCATCATAAATGAACCATAATCTCATCATATATGCCGCCAAAAACATGTGTCATCTCATATATATAACAAAAATGGTCATGATATAATGTTTGTACAACAAGGCTCCATAGAGAAATCATAATACATAATGCCCACGGGCATCAATCCACATCAATATATGCACATTGTCTAAGTAGAGCTCCCACCCTCTGACTGTGTCGATGACACAAGCTATGATCCTGTAGGCGGTGGTCCATGTGCCCCTGCTACCTAAATTGTGGGTGTTGTTAGTGGTGGACCTTGTATCCCCTAATCCCTTGGTGGCCCCATGACAGATAGATGTGACCCCATTGATATCGAGGCCCCTAATCTACTCTGTGTGCTAAAACTAGGTTACCTCTATCCCTCAGGCATTGCACTGTGGTATAGGTTGCGGTAGTACTTCACTCTTTGGATAGCTAGAGTTAGGTCTTCCTAGACTCTCATCATGTCTAGCCACATCTATCTCATCCCCTGCCTTGCCAATATCTGTTGTGTCATATCATGCTCTTGCTGGAATCATGTCACTAAGGCCTCTACACTAGCTCTCTATGCCACCGTCGCATCCCTCTCCACCCTTAGTGCATCTCTCTCAGCCATCACCTATTGTAGCACTAGAGAGCCATCTCTTTCTACCTATCACTATATTTCAGCTTGTAATGCTTGTATCTATACCAAAGCACTATCTCTCTCCACCACTACCTAAGCATGGAGTCCCTGTACTAGCTCCACCTCGAGTTGAAAGTTGTCCCTCTCTGCAATCATCTGAGTTAAGACCCCATGTATCCACTCTACCTCCATCTGCAGGCTACCTTGTGATGTGCGCAAAGCTTGTACATCCTCCTCCTTTCTAGATACCTTTGGTGCCTCCCTCTGTCTGCCATCTCCTCCATCATGTCCTCCATTGCCTCTGCTACCCTCAATTCAACACCTCACCTGTCTCTGAAATGGAGGCACTACAACCTACCCTGCCTGATCACCTAGTATTGTAAGTCATATTGGATGATGTGTCACCCACCAAGCATCATAGTCAGGGGTTGTCCCTACATTGTCCATGTCTACTCCTGGTGGTACCCATCACACGTGTACTAGTGCTTGAAACTCTACTAAAGGAATCATTAGATTAAGTGCGACTCCCCATGGTCCAATATCCCGTGTCACCTTCATAAATATCACCTCATATATCAATGCTATCTGTCTCTCTCTAAATTGTCCTAACACCCACCCTGGCATGTATCTCTCCATAATCAAAGATGTCCTACCCAATATATATCTCATATGTCGTACATATAATAGATGGTAGCCATCTCCCTCCCATGCCTCACAATCCCACCACGACCTCTATGTCATTGAGTCTAGCTCCTCTAAGACTCACATCTAGTACTCCATATCTCCCATCTATTAATAATGTGGTATGCCCACATAATATCTATAATATGGCCAACCCTCACCCCTCGATCAATCACATAGCAGCCTCATGACAACAATGTGCTCCCATGCCCATATGTGAAGTAGTGTCACCCCACATCCAATATACTAACTTCGACTATATACATAGTTGTGCATCTCCCGATATAAGTGTGAGAGATCATAGGGAACCCATGCAAACACTTCTCCCTCCATCATCTGCTCTAACACATCTCCCCATCCACTGAAGAAGCATCTCACTCATCTCCTTGGAACTAGTACATATAAGATCAACCTAGCTAAGAATAGTGGCATCGGGGAATCTACCTGAATCTAATTCAAAACCAATAATGCCCCGTCTATTGGTAGATCTTCATCCAAGAAAACTCTCTCCAAGGCCTCCTCACCTATATCCAAGTCATACCTAACCAA
Organism: Cunninghamia lanceolata; assembly: GCA_027924645.1. Lineage (NCBI taxonomy): Eukaryota > Viridiplantae > Streptophyta > Pinopsida > Cupressales > Cupressaceae > Cunninghamia > Cunninghamia lanceolata. The sequence continues at coordinate 6,013,879 of BSBN01001215.1, forward strand.
GGACCCATGAATTAAGATCCGTTGTATCCTCCAAACATCCTCTAATGTCATAATCATCTCACCAGTAGGGAGGAGGAATGCACTCCTCTCGCTATACCATCACTCTATCAATTTTATGATAGTTGTGTGCACTTTGATCTTTAGCACATGCATGACATGGTACAACCCAATCACCGCTAGGAACTCCCTCTCCTCAAAGAATCTAGTCAGCAACCTCATCATCCTAGGTCGCCTCAGTCGTGACTGAATCACCAATGATCACTCCTACATCCACCCAAACCATGAAGTCAAACCTTCTCTAAGTCAAAATCCCAATAGATGCCCTTTTATGCAAAGGCATGCCATTTTTCTACACAGAAGCCCTTTTACTCAAAGGCGCATTATTTTTTCTACATAGGCACCCTTTTTAACAGAGATGCACTATTTTTTGACCAAGATGTTCTTTTACACAAAAGTGCATCATTTTCCATCACAAGCGCGTCACTCCACATAAGTGCACCACATTTCCACCTGAGAACTAAATGCGACCATGCAGTCATGCTTTCTTCCCACAGGTGTGCCACTTTGCCAAGCAAGTGCACCACCTAATGGCATAGGTTTTCCTTTATAAGGTCGTGCTCACACCTTTTCCACCCTTTGCCTAGCATTGATGACACCTAACCCATCCCTTAACCTACCCAAAAGACCCTAGGTTTAGTCACATACCAGTGTACCAGCTCATGCAGGTCTCTGGAAGCTTCTAACTCTCTCACCACGAATCTTATGTTGAGGGATACCCACCATGTTTGCCATAGTTTTTTCTCCTCTTCTCTTTTTTTTCTAAGCTTGTGAGTGCAAATGAGGATAAATGGGCCCCCTTGCCACTATTTTTTAGGCCCCCAAACCCTAATTTTCCTCCCTGCCCTAGATTTTTTTATCCCTGGTCTCCCATTTTCACCCCCAAACCTTCATTTTCACTTCTTTTCATCCTATCCACCTTCTGCCATCTTCGTATCCCATTTTCTTTCCTCCACTATTCCTTCAAGATTTTACCTAAACATTTTTAATTTTTGACTAAACTCTCGAGGGGGCATCCAACATCCATTATTCTATTTTTCATCACTGATTGGGACATATTTATTTTTTGACATGATGCCACCTTGATGGGATGTCGTATCAAAGAGGGGCAAAATGTAGACACCTAAGTGTTCACTATCATTTTCCACATAATCCTTGTTGACCTATTTTCCTGTTTCCAGAGTCAATAGCCTAGCTTGAAAATCTTGATGAAATCCCTTAAGTGTCTAATATCCTTCAAATGTTAGTGTAAATCTTTGTAAAAATCCCTAAAATTTTCTAAGAAGAATCCTTGCAAAAAACCTAGAAAAACCCATAATTTTCTAAGTCCTTGCCTTAGTTTTTGGCCCCTTCTTGGTCTTTGTGTGAAAAACTTTAGGTTTTTGAACCTACCAATTCGCCGACTGGCCGATTCACCGACAAAGGGAGGAAAAGTCAAAAAATGACTAAGGTAGGAAGGCATGTTTCCCTTTATTGGCAATTCTCATGATTCGCAAACTTTTCCAAAGTTCAAAATTTCTCAAGTTCATCGATTCGCTGATTTGCCGACAAAGGGGCTAGATGAGCGGGCTACCTTCAAAATTTGGCTAAGGCAAAGAAAAAGAATGCCTTTGTCGGCGATTTCCTAATGACGTGAACACTTCAAAACATTAAAAATTCTTAAGTTCACCGATTGGGGGATTTCCTAATAAAGGAAGGCAGAGGAAAGAAGACAATTCCTTTGTCAATGATTTTCACAAAGCGCAAACTTTTGAAAAGTTTGAAATCTCCACAGTTCACCAATAAGGCAAATCACCAACAAAGGGAAAGGAGAAAGTTTTGCGAAGGAGCAAATGGGCTGATAAAGGGAAAAATCAGCTAAGGCATGGTGAGTTCAAAATTTCAAGGTTTCGTCGATAGGGATTTTGTTGATAAGGCAAAATAAGAGTGAAGATATCGACAAAGCAAAGTGGTTCAACAAAATGAAGTTTTATCGACAAGGAAGGCCTAGTTCAAAAGTTGATGATTTTGTTGATAAGGCAAAATAGAAAACATAAAATCAGCTAAGGTAAATAAAAAGAAACCCTTATCGGCGAACCGGTAAAAGTGCAGACTTTTCCCAAGTTTGAAAATCCTGAAGTTCACCAATAAGGGAGAAGAAAGCAAAAGTGGAAGTGGTCAAGTTTGACAAAATGACATTTCACCAACAAAGGTAAAAAGCTAGACCAAAATGCAAAGTTTGCGAAAGCGAAGTTTTGCCAATAAAGAGGTGAAAGTTGGCCAAAGGCAGAGTTCAAGAAATAATGATTTTGCTGATAAGGCAAAAAGTAAGCTTGGTTCGTAACAATGGTTTTTTGCTAATAAGGCAGAAACAATGACAAGGCCAAAGGTTCAGAAAAGTGGAACTTTTTTGATAAAAAGAAACAAACAGGGCTTGGTTCACAAAATCAAGATTTTACCGATAAGGGCAAATAATAAAGCCAAGCCAAAGTTTGAGAAAAGATACTTTTGTCAATAAGGCAAAATAGAGATGAAAAAGACAAAGCATGGAAGTTAGAAAAAGTGAATTTTTGCCGATAAGGGAAAAAATAGGATGAACAAACCATAGTCCAAAAAATTGAAAAATTGCTGACTAAAGATGAAAATATGCAAAAGGCAAAGGTACAATGATTCATAAAATGCAGATTTTGCCGATAAGGCAAAATTCAGGCCAAAGTTTCAAGAAAAGTGGGAAATCAGTAAGAACAAAGTTTATAATGTAATGTAGGATTTAAATAATTGAATTTGAATATTTAAAGTGTTGTAAAAGCTCTATAAAGGGGGATTTTGGTGGGAAAGTTCATTTGAATATCTTCTTCAGCCATTAATGCAGAATTTGATCTGCTTAGCTACTCCATCTTTGGATATTCTGCATTTATTATTGCAGGTGATGAATTGACTACCTACATTCAAGGCAACAAATATCTCTCAGCTACTTCAAGATCCAAGAGATTTTTTGCATTGAATTTTGCAGATAGACATTCCTTCTAGTAGGGATATTTTCTGATAGGCCTGACAGGATGTCGTGAGGTCCTAACACTTTAGTTAAAAAATATATCAATTATGTCAACCAGGTAGTGTCCAAAGGTTGTATGCAATAGGGGATGTTTTGGCCATCTCACTTAGTGCAGATTTTCTAAATTTTTGAAATGGTTGAAAACATAAATTAAACTAGAAAGCATGAGATTGTTTAAGCTGGAAAGCATTCAAATTCTATTCTATAAAGCATGTAAACTATCTAAGAATCAACACTTGCAGTTTAACTATAGAATTGAAATAAAGGCAACTAACTACTATCGACTAACTACTAACTGAAAATACACTTAACATATTTTAATCAATAGCTAACATCAGTTTTATGAACATAGTGGATGCTCTAGAAATTCCAAAGAAACACAACTCAGAGATCAATAACTTAAAAACAACACAACCTGCAGGAATAGACAACAGAGCTAAACATAAAGTAACATCTATCTAAATATAACATGCACATAATAGAAATAACAACATTGACGATAAAAATATTCATCTACTCTACGATCCCACAATTGGCCAGCTCTTGGGAGTTCCTACTTTTAGTTCAAATCACATGCGGTACTTAGCAACTTCAAAGTAAATCCATTCACAATACCTTCATTACTCAGAACAATACTGGCGATATTCATTTATTCAGATCATGAAAATGTAACAGCACCGAGAACATAACTGAACAGTATTCAAAATATATCATAATAACATATCCTTGTTTTAAACAGCTACACATACATATATTGTACTACTACAAAATCCTAATCTGTAGATGGCGGGAAAATACCATTGAAAAAGTCTTAAATAGAATTACAACTAACTGATATTCATGACATAAAACATAATAAAGGCTCTGAGTGGAGCCATAAAGTCTCAAAATAATCTTAACAAAAAATAATAGAATACTTTTAAATAAGTCTTCCACTATGCATGCCTAAATTTTTGGTGCCCCAACTTTTGGCGCTCTGACTTCAACCACTTGAAGTCCGCTCCTTTCATAGGCCATGCATAAGTCCTGCACAATTACTCAAAGTCTATACCAGTATATCAACATTAATTAGCTAATTCCAATCAATTTGAGAAATAAAGATTTATACACCATTTGATAAAAAGTAGAAAATTATTGCTTTTAAAAATAAATAAATTGGCATGGCTGAGGTGGTTGGCAAGAACAAAAAGGGGTATTTAGCTCATCATAAGAATGAGGTTGTTTATACCTCATCATCCTCCCCTTCCTAAGCCTGAGTAGGTCCTCCTACTCTCTGATGAGTCCCCTGCTTATCTGCATCCCTTTTCATGTTCAGTTCACCATATTTGGAGCTGAGATCATACATGTCTTCTGCTTCATCATCCAAATGATCAGGGTGTTTAAGAAAACCTTTGTTGAAATTAACCCTCATCTTCCATGTATGTAATTCTTTAGGATGTTTCTCTACAGTGACCAAAACTGTAGGGGGTGGCTGAAGGAGCAATGGAGGTTTGTATCGCATCCCTATCCACTTGGTCTTGAGCTACTGTAATATTTTAGTTAAAGCCTTAGCCCTTCTGTAGGACCACCTTAGATTGGTGGGGGAGATCATCTCCCTTCGTTTGAGATACATAGGTAGGGGAGTGTACCGCTCCTCACAAGCACTCCATGCCATTTCTATTAACTGTGGCCCATGAACTTTGAAATTTTTAAAGCAAATCCGAATACTGTCATTATATTTGTTCTTTATAGCTTCATAGCTTTTAGTCCTTCAAAATTGAGCCTTAATGAAGGCAAAGGGCTTTCAGTTAGGATATCTCATTTGGATTCCTGCAGTTCTCTCTGCTTGCAAATACTCCATGGTTCTCTCCTACCAATGGATTTGATTCTGCATATTAGACATGAAAGCACTAAGTTGTAACTCCCCAACAAAAAGGTTGATAAAGAAATCACTGTCTTTTTTCAAAAACAAATTATGTATGAAAAATTCACATAGCATATTTTGTTGAGTAGGGGTTGCCTCTTTGAATGCTTCTAGGAACTATTTATCATCTAGGTCAAGGTCAAGAGGTAAATTGCAGGAGATCCTTAAAAGCTTCCATTTTAACAATTGTTCATTTAGAAACATGGAATATAATTGGGATGGCTTTCTACAAGCTAGTAACAATTCTTCAATCTGACATGCATCAGTTTTAGCCTAGTAGAGTTTGTCATAGGATTCTTTTAATAACACTATTTCTTGCTTAAGTTTGGCATTTTTTGCCCCTGCTTGCCTCAAGAAATAGCATTTCTCCATCAACTTGGTCAACATTGGAGGAATGTGAATTTGAAACCATTCCATCTTAGTCAGCTCAATCTGCACTTCTTTTTATTCCATTATTAGTTTTACATTAATTTCCTACAAATCCTGCTCTACTGCCTTCAACTCTTCTAATTTTGTTTTTATGTGATTATATTTTTCAACTTCTGCGTCAGTGGAAGGGGGAAAAATAAAGGTTCCTACATTATTTTTAGTCACATGTTCTGCATTATTTACTTCCAGTGGACTCTGTTCTATGTCATCGATAACTAGGAGAGACAATTGTTCACTTTGGGGAACTATATTAATTTCTTGTGTTTCCAAGGGTTGCTGTGAAGGGGAAAGTGGTGTTAGGGTTAGCCGGTAGAAGATATCAATTAAATGCAAATAAAGATTAAATAGAGGAATGAAAAATACACAAAAATAATAACAATGAGAAACAATTTTTAACGTGGTTCACCCAAACTCGGGCTACATCCACCAACAGAGAGTCCAATATTATTATCTAGTAAATCAAACCGATTACAACCAGCAATTTTTGCAACTTAATACTATTGTAAATGCTACAATACATCAATGGAAACCCTAACCCTTAGCCATTTTTATCATGACTTTTGCCAGTTACAAAATAGGGTTTTTTAATGTCGATCAATGAAGAAATAACTCATGATGCTTTAATAAAATAATAAAAAATCATGTGAGGTTTCGGGGGCGTTGCCCCCAAGCTCCCATGGGGGCGCTGCCCCTCGACCCCGCCCTGTATCATGACAGGGAGCGCACCAGGGGCGCTGCCCTTGGACCCTACAAGGGGCGCTACCTCCAAACCCCTACAAGGGGCACTGCCCCTTAACCCCATAGGAATTTGGAGGGAAACCGCACTGTTAAAAGTAGGGTTAATTTAACCTCCGAGTTTGATTAGGCTCCATATAACAATAAGTGGTTCAACAGACTCATCATCAAAAAGTATATAGTTTGGCAATTGTGCTCCTATTTCTCCTTGTCTTGTCTCAGATGGGACATCCTCCTTTTCAGACTCAGGGAGCTTATTGCTATCCAAATTTTGCTTTTCACCTAACTGAGTTGTATTTTTACATGGATGGGCCACATTCTCATCTGATTGGACTACAATTTCATTAAATTGCCTATCTTGTCTTTTCTTTTTAGGAATATTCGGCTGATCACAAGCCACAACACAATTGAATTCAGTAGCTAATCGTTTGCTTCTCCTTAAAGGAGGAGATCTTTGCAATTTCACCTTTGGCCTCATTTCCTTTTATGTGGATGAGTGTTCTCATCTTCAGAATTCACTAAATCCACATTTTCTTGCTTCTTTGGAGTCTCTGGTACATTCTGTGGTTTAGGTCTCTCCTCAGGGTCTGAAAGGTTTGATGGATTTTCTGGTGCTTCGCCGTTAGGAGATTTTCTAGCATCTTGAAGCATAGGGGCATCTTGAGGAATAGGGGTAGGTTCTTTCAAATTTTGATCCACCAATCTAGATGACTCACCTTCCTCAAAATGTATTGGACGTTCAGGGTTTTCAAATTTTTGAAGAAATTTCTGTCATTTTTCTTCTAGTTTTCTTTTCTTCAAGAAATGATGTTTGCAAATTAGGTGAATGAGACCATGATGTTTCAATGGGCTTGAACCAATTTTAAACCTCTCTATCATGTTGACAATGGAATCACTGAGGGAAAGCGGGAAGGTTAACCCTTAATTCAAGGTTTTCGGTGCCATGGTGCAGGTGAGTGAGTAACTGGAAGGGGGGACTGACTATGGTGGCACATTTCCCCTCACATGTAAAGTATTTGATGATCCAGGCAACCGCTGTTCTCCACAGCGCTGCAATAGACATTGTTTGAAACCCCTTATTTTGCCCACGAGTATTCACAACTAGCAGAGGATGAGGTTCTCCCTCCCTTATGAATAGGTCTATCATTCTTTGATAAGAAATGTTTATAGTTTATGTTAAATTCACACCTTCATGGTTAATGCCAGACAAGCTAGAAATGATTCGAGGGCTTACCTTAAACTTCCTACCACACACTATCATCTATCCATACGAGAAGTTTTCTACAAATTCCTTGACCAGCTGCGTGTTATGCCCCTCAAATTTCTTCATGAACTCAAGCCAACCTATCCTCTAAAATAGATCATAAATATTACTCAACACTAACAATTTATTTGGGGAAGTTGGTTCTAACTTAAACTTAGCCCCACCCATTCTATTTCTTACTCAAAATTTTGCTAAGTGTCTACTGAATGTCGTGGCACTCTAATGGTGAAAAACTATTTCAACAAGACTGTTATGTAGATTAAAGGAAATTCAATCTTATGACCATCTGTACTTTGACAATGCTAATGGGACACAGATTAATTCAAGCATTTGTCTTCGCTGCATTATAATCATTATTTTGCATGGGATAGAGTGAATGAGCAACCACCTCTCTAGTGAAGGTACAGTCCGCCCAATTTACTAAATTTGGAAAGGAAGGTGGAATGTGCCAATTCATTTATTTTTATTCACAATAATATACCTACTTAAAATAAAATATGTACATAACTCATGTCTCGTCATTGATTTGAAAGTTGCTTTCCTTATGCTGACGTAATAGCATCATGGGTGGTGGTGTAATTAAATTCAGATGGGATGGTGAAGGGTTGTAATGAATTCATTATGAATAAAAATGGGATGGTTAATAAGTATTCTAATTATTATGACAAAAAGTGGTTACAATAATTTTATTTATTTATTATGGTAAGGGATGGCGGTATCGGGTGTGAATTTTGAAAGTGGCAGAAAAGAATAAGTGATGATCATGGGTATGTTGTTGGGATTGTCAGAGGATTTACAAAGAAAGGGGAATCACAAAATTTTGGAGCATCGCTGAAAGATGTGGCTGAGACAAAAGAACAAAATTTTGGAGCATCGCTAAAAGATGCAGCTGAGTCAAGAGAATGAAATTCCATAGCATCATTGAAAGATGCAGTCGAGACAAAAGAACAAAATTTTAGAGCATCGTTGAAAGATGTCAGAATGCAGGAACAAAGTTTTAGAGCATCGCTAAAAGATGCAGTCAGAATGTAGGAACGAAGTTCTGGAGAATCGCTAGAAGATGCAGTCAGAATGTGGGAATGAAGTTCTGGAGCATCGCTAAAAGATGCAGCTGGAATGCAGGAACGAAGTTTCAGAGCATCGCTGAAAGATATAGCTAGAATGCGGAAACAAAGTTCTAGAGCATTGTTGAAAGATGCAACTGGTATGCAGGAACAAAGTTTGGGAGCATCATTGAAAGATGCAGTCAGAATGTGGGAACAAAGTTTTGGAGCATCGCTGAAAGATGCAGCCGAAATGCAGGACCAAAGTTTTGGAGCATTGCTGAAAAATGCAGCTGGAATGCAGGGAGAATGGAATAGGATGATACACTTTGGACTTAAGACGTTCCAGAGAATCACTGAAAGATGCGTTGGAATGCAAGAATAATTAAAGGAATAGAACCAATTGAATGAACAAGTTCTGGAGCATTGTTGCAAGATGCACCAGAATTTGTATTCTATTAAAAATAAAGTCCTACAAAATAGAAATAAAATTTAGGCAAGTCCAAAAGAACAGTAATATAATAAAAATGCTCCAAAGTGATTATAAGTACATACACATGCATGATTGATTTTTTTAACTCAGACTGAGGATTATACTGGTTCTACCGTAGCAGAGTCAATGCATTGGGTCTCTCCTTGCATTTCTACCATTCTCGTAAATTCTTCTTTGTTGACAGGTTTGTGGTAGATTCGTAATCAATGACCATTGACTAAGAGGGTTCAAGTATCACCATCAATAGGTTTGAGTTGCACTGCTCCGTTTGGAAATAACTCAAAAATTTCATATGGACCCAGCCAATGAGTCCTTAGTTTCCCTTTTTGATCTTTATATCAGGAATCAAATAACAGTGCCCAATCTCCATTGTGGAACTCTCTTTCTTTTATGTGTTTATCAAGCTGGGCCTTTCATTGCTATTGAACTAGCTCAGTATGGTGGATAGCTTCTAAGCAAAGTTCATCTGATTCATTAAGTTGTAAGACTTTTTCTACCTAAACTTGGTCGAGGTCTAGACCTAATTCCATTGTCGTTCTAAGAGTTTGAAGTTCAAATTCAATGGGTAGAAGAGGTTTCTTCCCAAAGAGTAACTCATAAGAAGTAAGACCAGTGGTTGATTTCCAAGTTGTATTATAGGCCCAAACAGCTTTAGGCAATTTTCTAGCCTAGTCTCTTCTTCCCGATGAAACTGTTTTTGTCAAGATATTTTCAAGTTCCCTGTTAGTGATTTCTACTTGACCATTTTCTTGAGGGTGATAAGGTGATGACTTTTTATGGATTACCTAGAAATGATCAGTAAAGGCTAGCAAAACTTTTGACATAAACTGGGGTCCTTGATTTGTGACAATTGATCTAGGGGCTCCAAATATGAGAAAAATCTTGTTATACAGGAAGTCAGCAACTTGTTCTTCCCTAGCAACTCTTCGGGCTTGGACTTCTTCCCACTTAGTCAGATAGTCAGTACAGACTAAAATGTATTCCTTGCCTTGTGAAGAAGGGTCTATGGGACTGATAAAATCTAATCCCCACTTTTCAAATGGTTCAAAACCTACCTGGGGTTGTAGAGGCATTTCATTAGAGGTTGTGGGCCTTCCTACTCGTTGACATTCATCACAACAGTGAACATAGTTTTTCACGTCTTTATGCATCGAGGACCAATAATATCCTACACCTAAGATTTTATGGTACATTCTCTTGGTGGAATAATGACCTCCAGAGGGATCATCATGGTAGGCTCTGAGGATGTTGTATGTTTCATCTGATATGACACAACGTCATAAAACCAGATCAGGGCCACATCAAAAGAGCATTCCATTAATCCATTTGAACTGAGCACTTTCTCAAATAAGGTGTTTCTTTTGTTTTGACGTAAAGTTTGGTGGAAGCTCAGAAGTAATCAGATAGTTGGCGATGTCTACAAACCAAGAAGTTTTAATAGAGATGGCAAATAAATTTTCATCTAGGAATTCATCATGTACAGGAGCATAACCTCCATTGTCTTGTTTGATCCAGAATAAGAAATATGTGACTATGATGAACTTCTTGAGTTTGTCAATGATGGTTACATTGAATTCTTGGAGAAGCAATAACCACCTGATTATTCTTCCATTTACTACAGGTTTGTTCATTAGGTGCTTGATAGCTGAATGGTCTGTGAACACAATTACTTTGTACCCTGTGATATAATGTTGGAATTTATTGATTGCATGCACCACAGCTAAGAATTATTTCTTTGTAGTGGTATAATTTTATTTAGTGGAAGTTAAATTCTTACTAATGAAATAGATGACATAATTTCCTCCATTCTCATCTTCCTGACCTAAAACTGCTCCAATGGCATCGCTGGAAGCATCTACATAAATATGGAATGGAAAGTTCTAGTTAGGTCCACGTAGGACAGGAGCATAGATAAGTTTCTCCTTAATGATCTCAAATGATGTTTGACATTCTATTGTCCAGAAAAAATATATATCCTTTTGGAGAAGGGAGAACATGGGGGATGCAATCTTGCTGAAGTTTTCTATAAATCTTTGGTAGTATCCAGCATGTCCTAAGAAACTTCTAACATCAATTTGTTTCTTTTGAGTCTCTAGTTATTGTATCACTTCAATTTTCTTAGGATCCACTTTTATCCCTTCAGATGAGATGTGGTGTCTCAACACTATCCCTTGTTCTACCATTATTAGACATTTTTCATGGCTCAGGGATAGCTGATGGTCCTCACATCTTTTAGACCTTCATCAAAAGTGGAACCATATACTGTGAAGTCATCCATGTAGACTTCTACACAGTTATTTACTAGCTTAGTAAATATGGCTAGGATAGCTCTCTGAAATGTTGCAAGAGCGTTGCATAACCCGAAGGGAAGGACTCGATATGCGAATGTTCTCCAGGGATAGGTAAAAGTTGTTTTGTCCTAGTCTTATGTTGCTACTTGTATTTGGTTATATCCACTGAATCCATCCAAGAATGAGAAATACTTCCTTCTAGATAAATTATCCAAGACCTGGTCTATGAAAGGTAAAGAGAAGTAATCTCTATAGGTAGCTTTATTGATCTCTCTATAATCAATGCACACTCTCCACTTCCCATTTTTATTTGGAACTACTACCAGAGGTGAAACCCATTTGCTGTTAGAGATGGGATAGATGAATCCCACTTGTAGGAGTTTCTCAATCTCTGTTTTAACAATATCTTTGAGAGTAGAGTTGAGTCTTCGTTGTGGTTCACGAACGAGTCTAAACATCTTCAGTATAGATGTGATGGGTACAAACACTTGAGTGTATTCCTCTCATGTTTCTATAATCCCAAGCAAAATCTTTGGACCTATTTACCAAAACATCAAATAGCTTGAGCTCATCTGATTCTGTCAACCAAATGTTGATATTTAAAGTTTTTCCTGGTTGTAACATGATAGTTTTGGTTCTGGGGTAGTTGGAGGTAACAGTATGAACTCCTCTCATTAGGGTGTTGAGAGGACAGCTATGTGGTATAGTTCTGTGAAGTCTAGCAATATCTTCGAAGAAGTGATTTGTTTTCAAAATGATATTAGCTAAGGGACAAGGTAATGCTATGAATTTGGTGTAATCATGTTCATTGTCATAGGTGTAGATCGGGTGTCCTAAAATCTCTTCCACTTCTACAATTTCTTTGTCACTTGAGTCTATGTTTAAATCTTGCATGTTGTTTTCCATTACATCTTCCAACTCTTCACCATGTTGTTTAATGACTACCATAGCAAGTGAGGCTAGATTCTCTTGTTTGTCAGAACCATCTGGTTCATCAACCCAAAGTTGGTTATGCTCAGCAGGTTGAGTGGGGGGATACAGGAATAAGTGTTTACTATTGGGACCATGTGAAATGGTCATTCCTCTTGCTCTACAATCAAACTTAGCTACAACTGTAGCTAACCACGGTCTGCCCAATATTCATGGGTAACTATCCTTAGGTGTGGGGGACTGGATTATTTGGAAATCCACTGGATATTCCTAATCGTCAACCTTGACAAGAATATTTTCTAGGACACCCTTGGGGATAGCTATAGACTGATCTACCATTTGCAATATGGTGGTTGTGGGATGAAGATCAGTAAGTCCCAATTTTTCCATAACATCTATCATCATGACATTGATAGCTGCCCCTAGGTCTACTAGTGTATTAGGAATGGCCACATCATTGATTGTCACTGTAATGAGTGGACTACCTGGGTCATCGTATTTTGGAGTTGACATTTCTCCTGTCATAAGATTAGCTAAATATCCATCGATTTGGACCGTGTTGATCTATTTTGGTTTCCTACCTGGTGTTTTTATGCATAGTTGTTTAACTAGTTGAGTAAGTTCAGGGATTTCTTTAATTCCCTGTAATAAGGGGATCTTGATATGGAGTTGTTTAATTTCTTATATTAACATGGTTTTGGTAGGTAAAGTCATGTTCAGAGAGTTTTTCAAGAGGGTCCCTTTTAGGCACTCTGGAAAAGGTGCTTGAGATCTCTTTCTCATGGTGGGATCCTCCTTTAAAAGATCTGTTGAATGCTGGCCAACTTCTTGAGGTGACTCGGAAGCTCTTGGTGAGGATTGAGGAAGAGGCTTGTCTTGGTTACTTAATGGGTTTTTATCTAAAGGCAGGAAAGGTGTCTTAGTCCCTTCAGCAGATGCTGCATTTGGTTCGTCAAGGATCTCGACTATGGTAGGTTGCTGGAGTGTTTTTCCTGACTTCAACTGTAGGTTTCCACCATAGATGGCATTAACTCCAGCCATGTTTCCCTATTCCGTAGAATACACTATGTGGTTTGATGGTTATTCTTTGGATTAGGGACAGATTCTGCTGGGAATTGTGGTTGGTTGACCTGCTTATTTTGTTGAGGGTTTTGAGGAGCTAGTAAAAGGTTTTGTTGTGGATTGGGCATCCTCCTTGGTCCCTGATAGAACTGATTTGGATTCTGATTCCATTGTGGCACAGGATTTTGAGGGTACCATTGTTGTTGGGTTTGATTTTTCCATTGTGGATTTCCCTAGGGTTGTCCTACCCATTCAGGTGATCCAAAGGGTAAGGTCCCCAATTAGGTGGTGCTTACGGCCAAGGTGTTATCCATTGACTATTGTTCCAATTATTTGGAGGTCATTAGGAGGGATTTGAATTCTAGTTGTAAGAGAAATTCCCTCCAGGTCTTTAATTCACAAAATTGATCTCCTCAGTGTGATATGCCCTTTTCTTAGAATTTTTTATTATATTCAGGATCTCACATTGATTAGTGGCATGACTCTTTTCACAAATTTGGCAATTGTCAACTTTATCCAAAGGACATTCTCTTAACAGACATTTGTTTCGACACCTGGGGTAGTAGATGGATAAAGTCTTTGGATTACGTGTTTTAGCTTGTATTCCATCTAGAGTGGTGTATAGCTGAACAAGAATGTTAGTTTTTAGATTTGCTATTTCCTCTTGCAGTTTCCCTATTTCATTTGAACCTCTTAAAAGACTCAATTTATGGATACCTCCTTGAGTTCGGGAGAAATTACGGCATGACTTGGCGATATCAGTGAGTTCAAGTTGGGACACATTTCCTTTTCCCATTAAATCTAGGCTTCTCCTAGCATCCTCATCAAGTGCTTTAAGGAATATGGTCTTTAGAATTTCTGGGCTTATGGCTTCTTTACCACATCATTTGGTTAAGAAGATGAACCTATCAAGGTAATCTTCTAGACTCTCATCTTTTTTTTGCCTTAGTTTGAACAATTCCTCTTTCCTATCACTAAATCTGCAATAACTCTTATATTTGTCTAAAAAGATGGTTTCCATGTCATCCCATGTGGTTATTGACCCTAAAACTAATCCCATGAACCAATGCATTGCAGTGTCTCTCAAAGTGGAGGGAAAAGGTTTGAGTTTTTAGTTATCATTTTTGTAGTCGTAAGTTTGACATAGGACTTTGAACTCGAAGAGAAATTGGTCAGGATCTTCAGAGGATAATCCTCTGAAAGTTGGTAAAATAGATGGTGAAATGTTCTTCATGGGTGCATCGTCATCTTCATTGAGGGCAATGGGATAGGTAAATGTTTGTGCCACTCTTCTTGGATTATCACCATCTCCTTGGTTTACTCTCTACCCATTGAAAGGGTTATCGTTGTGATTATCAGCCATTATATTAAAAGGAATGTTCTCCTCCTCAAAGATCAGGTTTATTGGTTGAATGATTTCCTCCTCAAAAGTTGGGTTTAATGGTTGAACTTCTGGGGTATTTAGGGAGGTCTCAAGTTGATCCTACTTGATCAATTCATAACTAAGTTCTTCAGTTGAGACTTCTACCTCCCGACTTATCATTGGAACTACTATTGGGGGGGGTCTTGGTATGAATCTTCCATGCGGGCCTTGTTTCTTGATCATGCAAAAAAAGAAGTTTGACAACTATATTTTTTTCTAAATGAGGTATCCAAGCAATCTCCTATTAACACTTAGAAAAGAATCATGTCCCCGGTAGCAACGTCAAAAAGTGACAGGCTGTCATGAGATCCTAACACTTTAGTTGAAAAATATATCAATTATGTCAACCGACTAGTGTCCAAAGGCTGTATGCAATAGGGGATATTTTGGCCATCTCACTTAGTGTAGATTTTCTAAATTTTTGAAATGGTTGAAAACATAAATTAAACTAGAAAGCATGAGATTGTTTAAGCTAGAAAGCATTCAAATTCTATTCTATAAAGCATGTAAACTATCTAAGAATCAACACTTGCAATTTAACTATGGAATTAAAACAAAGGCGACTAACTACTATCGACTAACTACTAACTGAAAATACAATTAACATCTTTTAATCGATAGCTAACATTAGTTCTATGAACAGAGTGGATGCTCTATAAATTCCAAAAAAACACAACTCAGAGATCAATAACTTAAAAACAACACAACCTACAGGAACAGACAACAGAGCTAAACACAAAGTAACATCTATCTAAATATAACATGCACAGAATAGAAATAACAACATTGTTGATAACTCTATGATCCCTTGAGTGGCCTACTCTTGGGAGTTCCTACTTTCAGTTCAAATCACATGTGGTACTTAGCAACTTCAAAGTAAATCCATTCACAATACTTTCATTACTCAGAATAAATTACTCAGAGCAATAATGGTGATATTCATTTATTCATATCATGAAAATGTAATAGCACCGAGAACATAACTGAACAATATTCAGAATAACATATCCTTGTTTTTAGCAGCTACACATATATATACTGTACTACTACAAAATCCTAATCTACAGATGGCAGGAAAATACCATTGAAAAAGTCTTAAACAGAATTACAACTAACTGATGTTCATGACATAAAACATAATAAAGGCTCTGAGTGTAGCTGTAAAGTCTCAAAATAGTCTTAACAAAATAGAACAGAATGTTTTTAAAGAAGTCTTCCACTATGCATACCTAAATTTTTGATGCTCAAACTTCTGGTGCTCTTACTTCAACTGCTTGAAGTCCACTCCTTTCATAGGCCATGCATAAGTCTTGCATAATTACTCAAAGTCTATACCATTATATCAACATTAGTTAGCTAATTCCAATCAATTTGAGAAATAAAGATTTATACACCATTTTATAAGAAGTAGACAATTATTGCTTCTAAAAATAAATAAATTGGCATAGCTGAGATGGTTGGTAAGAACAAAAATTGGTATTTAGCTCATCATAAGAATGAGGTTGTTTATACCTCATCAAGGCCCATGGGGTGAATTTATTGTAATGAATGACTTAGGTCAATGAAATGAAATGCTATATATACATGTAAAAAAGATGTAATAAGGGTTGGATACAGAGACTTTTTTTTTTACTCCAAATAGAACCCTCCTCTGTTGTAACCGTGCCTTTTTTATTAAATATATGTTGGTTATTTTTACCTCTTCATGTTGTTTTCTAGCTCTGTGTAATTTAGAACTAGTTTTCTTGCGAATGTTTATTTCTACTCAACCCTAGTCTTCTCTTTACCTTTGTTAGAATCTGCCAAATCTGTGTAAATTTATCAGTTGTATCTAGTTATTTTGTGCATTTTAGTTCTATGAGTGTTCTATATTCAAACCTGGTGTGTCAACTCTTTTAATTTCTAGTTTTATCTTTCTTTCCCTTTTCCTCAATGGTGGATAGATTAGGTTTAATCTTAGCAATAGCTGAATCTCCGATTCAATGAAGGAACTAGCCTCTCTCTGGAGATTCAATTTCCTTGTAGGGTCCCACACCTAGAAATCATCTCAATGTTTCATTGGATTGTTGAAGCCCTAAACCACTTCAACACAAAGTGCAAATCCTAGTGACAATAGTTTATGGCATGCCCAGTGGGACCGTGAATATCTAAATCAAGGTTTAAACTGAGAATTTGGTGTTATTCTTAGTATTTTGCACTTTGGTAGACATTTACATGCACCTGGCGACTCTACTAGCTCCTAGTTTTTTACTAGTTCAACCTTTTATGCATGTGCAAACAAGAGCTTCTTCAAGAGGTAATTATCAATTTATTGAACTACCTGTTGCTGCTTCAAGCAAAAGCTCTAGGTTATCTAGGTCTGCTGCAAGAAGGAATAGCAGTCCTATTCTATCTCACCTAAGAGCTCAATCTACACCCCCTTCTATTAGGTTTCAGTATATCAGAAGAGGCTTGCACATACCTAGATTAAATTTGAATATTTCTAGTATGTAAAGAAACTTACCTTCTGTTGGTGCTTGAATTCACTGTCAGTTAATTTAGCAATTTTCATGCAGGTACCATCCCAAAATATCCAAAAGGTTCTAAGTTTTGGCACCCCTTCAGTACTTTTCAGCATCTGCATCTCATTTCTTGAGGAGGGGTCTTCGTTTTTTCTCCATCGGCATGGGTTCGTTTTTGTGTCTTCGACATTTCGGTTTGAACTTGAACTCTTTTTTCTCTAAGTTCAGTGGTTCAGTGGTTCAGGGTTCAATTTTCTTCTAACGGGTCGTATTATGCATTTGCCTTGCGCAAATATTGCATCATTGAACCTCCCGCTTGAACCTTTTTATTTTGGTTCAAGGTTCAATGGTTCGAAGCTTTGTTGCCTATGGAGTATTATTTTTGATGTTTGAACCATCGCGTTGAACCCTTTTGGTTTGGGGTTCAACGGTTCAAGGCTTTATGTTTTTGGTCTTATCGAAGTGATTGGCTTCATCGGCAAAAGATTTCTTGAGTGCTCCGATTGTTTCGGTCTGGCCGATGGATGTCCATCGGCGTGTGTTTGGCTATCGGTGAAGCAAATTTTTGGGCCGTCGATGTAAAGAGTTTGCCCGATGGGGAATGCCATCGGAGTAAGATTGCATATCGGGCTAGCAGTTGGAGGGTCTGCCGATGGGTCTTCTCTAGCCGATGTGGAAGTTGGTCTATCGGCCAAGGAAGCTTTTGGGCTAGCTGACAGAGGCTTGCGGAAATGTCGTCGGTGAGACGATTGAGATCGGCGAGAGGTTTTTGGGGCAAGCCGATGGTGTAGATTTGGTCGATGGGCTTTTGGCGAAGGGTCGTGCGTCGAGCGCGGCAAAAGACGCTCGACACCTATTATGCATGCAGCTATGTTTATAAAGTGCTAGTGTGGTCTCGGCATCATGCATGTGGGATTATTCCCCTGTGTAGTTTGAGCCTGCGAAGAGGGCGTTTTGGCGAGAAACTTCCATTTGAACGCAGCGATAGTTTTCTCGATGGTTGCGGGTTGTTGGGCCATCAATGGCAACTGTAGCAGGAGTATGGGCGATGGTACAAGCAATTAAACTGCCCAATTGTGAATGAAGACTCCCAGATGGCGGCGCAAGGCTTGAGGCCTCCCTTGTCTACTGCATTGATGGCTTCTGAGTGCCATTCCCTCTGATGGATGTATCTGGCGGATTTTTGACTTCTGGCCATGTAATTAATTGCTGAATGTACACGGTTCTGTATAAATGGTTTTGGCTGTGTTACTTTTGAGAGGTTGGAGGTTTTTTGAGCTTTCAGCTCTGACTCTGAACATAATGTGTTCACATTTTGAAAGGCATTTTTTGCTACAGACTCGGTCCTTAGTCTGGTGTACTAATCTATCTTGGATTGTAAATGATAATTTTCTCTGTGATGACCTTCTATGCAGATTGATTTTAAATGAAAAACACCTGTGTGTGTATTGTTTCTGATTGTCTCCTGTATGTCATTTGTTTTCCTTTCAAACAAGGTTGTTAAGGACTTCCAAGTTTTTCAGTGTATGCATACTGTGTGTCTGATTTATTGCGTCTGCTCAAGGAGTGGTTAAATAGGCTTTTGATCAGATACAAAGGGAAATAGATTGCATCATAGGATCTATTAAGCATGATCATTAATGACACTCTTTCTTGGACATGTTGCTGTCAGGCAGTAGCATTATTCTCAGGTCCTCTGGATATGAATTTATGTTGTCATGGGGAGACATTTACAGTCTTAGATATGACTCTGCTGCCCAGATAAGGCACTGGTTTGGGAATTTGTCTGTTCAATGGGTCTAGGAAAGTCCCATCACTCCAAACACCATTTCAACCCATCTCATCACTTCCACCTATTAGTTGTAGGATTAGGATTAGGAACCTCTGCATGCTCTCATACCTAACCAGACATTATGTCCAAGAATGTTGCCAACCTTGTGATTTGTTACACAAATCTTGGTCCATACATGAGAGTATTCTGCCTGTTGCCGTCAAGTTAAATCCTTCTATCATTGAGCTAGTCAAGGTTATAATTTTATCAAATAGGGACACCCCCCTTGGTGCGGCAGAACCAGAAGTGAAGGGGAGGAGCTCACGCAACCTCCTGTATTCAGTTGGCTAAATCTGCCTGTGCATTAGAACTGGCAAACCCTAACGCTGATTCAGAAGCAAAAACCAACAAAATGGCGACTCTACTGGGGATGGTGATTTAAAAATTATTATTTTTGTCCTCCCTGGTGAAATATCTATGTGCCCATCTGAGTCACCAACAAAATGGCGACTCTGCTGGGGAGTCTTTCATGTGAATAATGATGCTCTGCTGGTGGTATGAACTCAGAAAAAAATGTGTTGAGCTTTCAGCTGCTGTAAATTTTGTCCTCTTTGGAGAGGTGGCGACTCTGCAAAAGATCTAAATGCACATGAAAAGTTGATGTGTGTTGTGACAAAAATGTGCTGTTCAGACTTCAGCATCTGTATGAGAAAAGGTACCTTGTTCCTTCCCCTTTATATTTGTTGTTTTACTGCATAAGTTAGATGCCAGGGGAAGCCTTAGGTCTTAGGCAGACAAAGGATGTCTAAGAGTAAAATTTTTATGAATCCAAGTATGAATTATCCCATACTCAGCGGTGAAATGTTGGATAAAAGAATAGAAGAGATAAGAAATAGGTTGATATTCTTAGAGGCTGAGCAGGCCCAGTTAAAAAACAATAACCCTGTTGTGTCTGCCAGTCAGAAAGCTAAACCTCCTGCCACCCCTTTTGATCCTTTGTATGACCAATTAGATTTGTCATGGGTTGACTATAAAGTAGAAACTATGCCTGCTAGGATATATTGTCAGATGCCCAGATTTAGTGGTCACAGTGTACGTGATGGGAATGCACATATCCAAAATTTTCATGAGTTCATGGGAAAGCATTCATTCAGAGATGAGGATATGTGGATGAGGTTTTTTGTTAGGTCCTTTGATGCAAAAGCAAAAGACTGGTATTTGAGCTTTTCAAAAAGATCCTTTGCCTATTGGGATGAGCTTGTTGACTGTTTCAAGGAAGAATTTGCAAAAGAACTGGCTGATCTTGTTGCAGAATTGATGAGAATCAGAAAACAAGATGAAGAGCCATGTGTTGTTTTCAGTCATAGGTTTGCAGTAGCCTTTTCACAGATCCCAGAAGTCTTCAGACCTGATATTTCAGCCTGTGTAGGCATATTCTTTGAGGCTTTTGAGGAGGGCTCTAGTGCATTACTGAGGGATTTCAAGGTGACAAGTATGCAAATGGCATACAAGTTCGTAGAAAATATAGAAAAAATCAGAAATGAGCACTTGTTGAAACCCCTGTCCACAGGCTTTGGTGTGAAAAATAGTTGTGAAGCTGCAAATGACCAAATAATTAAAGCATCATGTGCAGATAAAAATAAAAATGAAAGCATAGAGGTTGAGACTGTTGTATTTAAACATAATGTTAACAATACAGCTCAACTGGATTGTTCACCAATTGAGGATGCCAATGAAGGAACTAATGAAGACTCCCATTGCAATGATGAAGTAGCTGGCCATGAAAACAACAACGAGGTTGTGGACAGTAATGAGCAACTTTTGGAATGGACCTATGGAGACAATTGTGAGTATTGTACTCAAGACAAAGAAGGTATAAGCAAACAGAAAAACAGTCCCATGTGTGACCCATTGCCTACCTTTCAAACACATGGAGATCATGAAGAGCAGTCAGAAATTGAAATAAGTGCTAGTGCAGAGCATGATTGTTTTTCATTCGATGGCTATTTTGCTTATGACACATAGGCTGATACTCCTCCACAGAGTGAATCCATTGGTGATGAAAATGCGTACTCTGCTACCCATGAACCAATGGCATACTACGATGAAACTGATGCACCTGGGTCACCCATTTATGACACATATGATGATGAGGATCTATTTGAGTATGGTGAAGGCTTGAGCACTATTTTTGACTTGGATTCTATTTCTCATCCTGATGAAAGAGGAAACAACATACATCAGGTAAGTGATTGTAAAGATGTGCCAGATTGTAAAAAGATGCCAGAGCCTAATCTTTTCCAGTTTGGTGCTACTATTGGTTGTGTGCATGATGTGCACAATTGTGAATTTGAAAGCTTTTCTTTTAAGAGGCCAGCGTATAAAGAGAGCTCTATTTTTCCTAGTTGTGTGGTGGACTTCGAGTGCTTTCAATTTGCAGTCCAGCTAGGAAATCATTTTGCAATGCATAGTGATGATAACCTGTGTTCTATGCCATTTGAGTATGCATTGCTTGATACATTCTGCATCCATTTGTTGCCTGATGCTGAGGGTTGTTTGCATAAGGGTGACAGTGACAAACTGAATCAGAAGGTTGAACATGCAAATGACCAAGGTAGCTTATGGTCAGATCATGGCAGTACTCTCAGGCTTGACCGAGTGTATGCAGATGAGAACAAGGTGTTTGACAAGGGGAAATATTGGTTTTCCTTTTCTTGGTGGCCTTAGGCCATCAAGTTTGATTGGTGATGCAGATCATGGTAACTTCATGACTTTATGCCCAATGGATAAGGCACTAGTCTGCATCCCAGAGATCTGGGGTTCTCGCTGCAGTCTTGCACCTGCACATCCCCAATCAGAGCCACTGTTGGTGCCTGAATTCACTGTCAGTTAATTTAGCAATTTTCATGCAGGCACCATCCCAAAATATCCAAAAGGTTCTAAGTTTTGGCACCCCTTCAATACTTTTCAGCATCTGCATCTCATTTCTTGAGGAGGGGTCTTCATCTTTTCTCCATCGGCATGGGTTCGTTTTTGTGTCTTCGACATTTTGGTTTGAACTTGAACCCTTTTTTCTCTAAGTTCAGTGGTTCAACGGTTCAGGGTTCAATTTTCTTCTAACGGGTCGCATTATGCATTTGCCTTGCGCAAATATTGCATCATTGAACCTCCTGCTTGAACCTTTTTGTTTTGGTTCAAGGTTCAATGGTTCGAAGCTTTGTTGCCTATGGAGTATTATTTTTTATGTTTGAACCATCGTGTTGAACCCTCGTGTTGAACCCTTTTGGTTCGGGGTTCAACGGTTCAAGGCTTTATGTTTTTGGTCTTATTGGAGTGATTGGCTTCATCGGTGAAAGATTTCTTGAGTGCTCTAATTGTTTTGGTCTGGACGATGGATGTCCATCGGCGTGTGTTTGGCTATCAGCGAAGCAAATTTTTGGGCCGCCGATGTAAGGAGTTTGCCCGATGGGGAATGCCATCGTTGTAAGATTGCATATCGGGCTAGCAGTTGGAGGGTCCGCCGATGGGTCTTCTCTGGCCGATGTGGAAGTTGGTCTATCGGCCAAGGAAGCTTTTGGGCTGGCTGATAGACTATATCTGGCTGACAGAGGCTTGCGGAGGTGTCGTCGGTGAGACGATTGAGATCGGCGAGAGGTTTTTGGGGCAAGCCGATGGTGTAGATTTGGCCGATGGGCTTTTGGCAAAGGGTCGTGCGTCAAGCGCGGCAAAAGACGCTCGACACCTATTATGCTTGCAGCTATGTTTATAAAGTGCTAGTGTGGTCTCGGCATCGTGCATGTGGGATTATTCCCCTGTGTAGTTTGAGCCTGCGAAGAGGGCGTTTTGGCGGGAAACTTCCATTTGAACGCAGCGATAGTTTTCTCGATGGTTGCAGGTTGTTGGGCCATCAATGGCAACTGTAGTAGGAGTATGGGCAATGGTACAAGCGATTAAACTGCCCGATTGTGAATGAAGACTCCCAGATGGCAGCGCAAGGCTCGAGGCCTCCCTTGTCTGCTGCATTGATGGCTTCTGAGCACCATTCCCTCTAATGGATGTATCTGGCAGATTTTTGACTTCTGGCCATGTAATTAATTGCTGAATGTACACGGTTCTGTATAAATGGTTTTGGCTGTGTTACTTTTGAGAGGTTGGAGGTTTTTTGGGCTTTCGGTTCTGACTCTGAACATAAGGTGTTCACATTTTGAAAGGCATTTTTTGCTACAGACTCGGTCCTTAGTCTGGTGTACTAATCTATCTTGGATTGTAAATGATGATTTTCTCTGTGATGACCTTCTATGTAGATTGATTTTAAATGAAAAACACCTGTGTGTGTATTGTTTCTGATTGTCTCCTGTATGTCATTTGTTTTCTTTCAAACAAGGTTGTCAAGGACTTCCAAGTTTTTCAGTGTATGCATACTGTGTGTCTGATTTATTGCGTCTACTCAAGGAGTGGTTAAATAGGCTTTTGATCAGATACAAAGGGAAATAGATTGCATCATAGGATCTGTTAAGCATGATCATTAATGACACTCTTTCTTAGACATGTTGCTGTCAGGCAGTAGCATTATTCTCAGGTCCTCTGGATATTATGTTGTCATGGGGAGACATTTACAGTCTTAGATATGACTCTGCTGCCCAAATAAGGCACTGGTTTGGGAATTTGTCTGTTCAATGGGTCTAGGAAAGTCCCATCACTCCAAACACCATTTCAACCCATCTCATCACTTCCACCTGTTAGTTGTAGGATTAGGATTAGGAACCTCTGCATGCTCTCATACCTAACCAGACATTATGTCCAAGAATGTTGCCAACCTTGTGATTTGTTACACAAATCTTGGTCCATACATGAGAGTATTCTGCCTGTTGCCGTCAAGTTAAATCCTTCTGTCATTGAGCTAGTCAAGGTTATACTTTTATCAAATAGGGACACCCCCCTTGGTGTGGCAGAACCAGAAGTGAAGGGGAGGAGTTCACGCAACCTCCTATATTTAGTTGGCTGAATCTGCCTGTGCATTAGAACTGGCAAACCCTAATGCTGATTCAGAAGCAAAAACCAACACCTTCTGTGACCTTTAATGGAGGCAGCCCTTTAGCTTTGGCTGCATACAATGATATACCTGCTATAGCCCAAAGGAGTATTTCATCCTTTATGAGTGATGATTCTACAACTCCTACTGAGTACATCAAAGATATATCCAACATGTGTTCAATTCATCACATTCAACATGAAGATGTTGTTGTTTGGTTCATGGTCTCATCGTTCAAAGGGAGATCTCTTCAATGGTTCAGAAGCTTAACCCCTACTCCAATACATGACTAGGATGAGCTGGGAGAAGCCCTCTACAAGTAGTTTAGAGAGAGGGCAGATAATGTTTCATTGCTAGAATAGCTAACAACAATCAAGAGAGCTCCAAGTGAGATGCTAGCAGATTTCAATTTTAGATTTCAAAGGACGTGGTAGAGAATTCCAACTCTCCTCATGCCATCTTCATAAGGTGCTTTTTTGTATTTATTAAGAGCTTTAAATTCTAATATTGTTGTAATGATGCAATCTATGGGTGCTAAAACCCTACCCGGTGCTTATTGGACAACTTTGAAAGCTGAAAATTGTTTAATACAATCTGGGAAAATTGCTCCCAGACCTCCTGTACCCCTTTTTCTAGAGCTACCTTCACCAGTTCAATAACCCATTATTGCTCCCATTCTAGATCCTAAAACTTCCACTTCTTCTCTTTCTCAAGAAGAGAATGATCTTAAAACCCCAATGGTCAATTTGACCAACAAAGTGAATAGCATAGCTATTCAAACTACCCCCAAACCCCATCAAAATTATAACCAAGGGAAATCTTCTAATCAAAATTGGAACCAAGAGTACAATTCCAACATAAACCAAAATTGGAATCAGGATTACCATCCTAATAGGTATCAAAATCCTAACCCTTCTCAGCCTTTGCAAACAATCTGATCTATCCAACAGATTTTGACTATAAAGCTAGTTAGGGCCCTAGTCCCTACTCAAAACAATCTAGCCAAAGAGGTAGATTGGTGCTACCCTTGCAACCAACCTCAAAATCATTCCACTTGTGCTTTCGGAGCACAAGAAAAATCTTTAATGGTGCAAAACTTTCATACCCAGCAGGCATCATTGGTAGAGGCAGCAAATAGCAACAAGAGGTATCAAATGAGGCTACTTCTGATGCTAATATGATGCTATGGACTTCTAAGGACTTTTGTGCTATCAATCAGCCGATGGATAGTGTGATCATGCCTGTAAGTAGTATTGCAGACAACACTAGATCCAAAAAGAGGCAGTTGGAGGATATCCCCATGCCTACTGTGTTATAAAAAGAGCCTATTTCAAAGGTAAAAGTGACCAATGCTACAAGTCCAATTTAGAATAGCATATCTATTGTTGCAAAAGAAAATCCAGCAGGCCCAAAAGTGCCTGAACAAGTTGCAGATCAATCATAGAAGGGAACATGGATTCCCTCAATGCATAAGGCAACAATTGTTCCCCTAAATATTGTGGAACAGATGAAGAAAATGAATATAAATGTCTCAATGTGGGAAGTAATGTCAATCCCCTCTCAAAGGGATTTGTTATGAGAAGCCTTAACGCAATTCCCATCATCTGAATTAGCAGCAACTAACTCATCAACAAAGCATAAAGAAAAGAGCCCAATTAGTCTTACACAACCAAGGGAAGAGCAAGTGAGTTCAACAAAGAAGCCCTCCCCTTTCTACTTGTCTCTAATCATTGGCAAGTTTCCAATGCACAATTGTATGATTGACTCTAGGGCTAGTGTTTTAGTCATGCCCAAGAAGATAGCAGATGCATTAGGCATCAAGTATACCTCTGTTTCAACATGAGTATTATAGTTGGATGGCACTTCTATAAACATTGTAGGAGTGATCAAAGGACTGGACCTAACTCTACATGCTTGTCCTAACTTGACGTTCAGTCAAGACATTTCAGTCGTTGATCTTCCTCCTTTCTTTTCTATTTGCTTGTCAAGAGACTTCACAGCCAAGGTAGGTGGCTACCTTTCTTCTGACTAGTCTCATATGCTATTGAGAACTAGATATGGCACAAGGTTCACCATCAAGGCTGAACCAATTTCAAGCTATCATGTGGAAAACTATGACCCTAGCCTAGTGAACCCTCATGCTATAAGTCAAAATATTTTAAGGCATCAACTTCACCTCTTCCAACCCCTAGTCTTTTTCTTGATGAGTGGGCAAGGGATCAGTGTGATTTTGATCGTTATGACACCACTGAGGCAACTAACTTGCGCACCTACATGATCCATGAGGGGAATTCTTTAATTCCTTTTGTAATTAAACTGGATGATAACTCTAATGGCCCATGGAAACTATTTTTTGATGGTGCAATGAACATAAATAGAGCTAGTGTAAGGATTTTACTAGTCTCTCTGACTAGTAAGAAACTGCATTTTGCTCATAGACTACATTTTTCTTGCACCAACAATGTAGCAGAGTGCGAGGCATTGGTTCATGGTTTGTTACTTGTTGAGAAGAACATCAAACATTTGGAGATCTTTGGAGACACTGAGTTGGTGGTCAACCAAGTTAGAGAAAGATGTGCTACAAAAATCAATTTCTTAGAACTTACAGACACAAACTCTGGGACTTGTTTGAGATTTTTTATGCTCTCAACCTATAGGTAATCCTAATGAAATTGAATGTTGAGGTAGACTAATTGGCAAGAGTTGGGGCTCAGTTTTCTCCGCCTACATATTTGTTTCATGGTCCTGATCAACATGTTAAAATAATAGTCAAGCCCCTTGTTCCTGACAATGATATACATTGGAAAATTTTTGATAGCAATGAACAGATTGCAAGCTTCATCCAGAATGAAGCTAAGTTCTCATCCATGGTACAGCCCAAGCTGCAAGAGGGTTATGGTGATCAAATCATTTAGTTGAAAACCAACAAGTTACCCAAGGGTTTAGTCACTCTTGAGGCCCTTTTTAGCCCTGATGATGAGTTCAAGGGTGAGAGAAAGAACATGAAGTTCAAAAAGGAAGATAACCAAAAGGTTAATATCGCCCAAGCTAAAGAGTTACTGCTGGAAAAGGCATGTGGTGATGCTAAACAGGAAGATTTTATATGCCTTTCTTAGAAATATAGTGATGTTTTAGCATGGATTTATAAAGACCTAAAGAGTTTTAACCTAGACGTTGCTCAGCACTCCATCGATCTTGACCTCAATGCCAAACCCATCTACCAGAAGCAGCAGCCCATAAACCCTAAAATTGAGTTGCTTATGAGAAAAGAGCTTGCAAAGCTCATCCAGGCAAGAACTATTTTCCTATTAAGTATTCCACTTGGGTAGCTAATCTAGTACTTGTGAGGAAGAAGAATGGTGAGATAAGGCTCTACATTGACTTTCGAGACCTGAATCATGCTTCTCTGAAGGATCACTACCCTTTGCCCACTATGGATCAAATTTTGCAAACTATTGCAGGGGCAAAGAGGTTTTCACTACTTGATGGCTTTTCTGGTTACAACTAGATCTTTGTCAAAGAGGAGGATAGATTTAAACAACATTTACAACTAAATGGGGAGCCATGGCATATGCAAAAATGCCATTTGGTCTTTCTAATGTTGGTGCCACATTTCAGAGGGCAATGGACATTGCCTTCAAAGGTTTTATAAACAAGTTCATCCAAACTTACTTGGATGATATCACAATCTTCTCTAAGACAGGAGAAAATCATATGGAGCATCTAGAGAAAGTTTTCCAAAGATGTAGAGAGTTTGGGGTGTCACTGAACCCTAAAAAATGTATTTTTTCCATTGCTCAGGGTAAGCTTCTGGGACATCTAGTGTCTAAGGATGGGATCTCTATTGATCTTGAAATAACATCAGCTCTTCTTTATCTTCCTCTACTTGTTCATAGAAAATCTTTACAATCATTTCTGGCGCAGATCAACTTTGTTAGGAAGTTCATTCCTAACTATGCTAGCTTGGTAAAACCTCTAACCCATATGCTTAAGAAAGATGTTGTTTTCAGATGGATTAAGGAAGGGAAATATGGTTTTGAGAGGATCAAAGAAGAGATTGCCTAGGCTCCTACTCTCATGAACCCAAATTATGAGGACTTTGTCCTTTATTAACATGGAGGAGAGAGCAACATTGTTGTTGTTCTGATGTAGCAAAATGAACAGGGTATGGAACAACCCCTAGCCTTCTTTAGTCAGTTCTTGAAATACTATGAGGTAAAACACAGTCCCATGGATAAACAAGTAATTGCCATTGTTAGAGCCTTGAAAAAATTCAGATATATGCTAGCAAATAATCATATCAAAGTTTTAGTTTCTCATCCTAGTGTGAGAGATTATATAATGGGCATTGAAATTAGTGAAAAGAGAACCAGCTGGGTCACTAAGATCCTGGAGTATGATGTGATCATCAAAGCCACTAAGCTAATTAGAGGTAGAGGATTGTGTGAACAACTAGCTCAGACTACTGTAGATGAAGTGAGTTCATCCTACCATTTGAATGAGGTAGAGCCTACAGCTGAATCAGTAGTTGTGAGTTCTTGGACAATAGATATAGCTAAGTTCCTATCCACTGGTGAGTATCCCTATGGATTGGACAAACCTAAAAGGAGACACTTCAGGATGCAGTCTATTCCTTATGCTTTGGTGGATGATGTTCCCTTTGTTATGTCAGAAAAAGTAACCTTGGGGAATTTTTCCTCTTAAGGTTTAGCTCTCAGGTCCTTTAGAATGCAATCAGAGCATCTTGCATGATTTTAATGACTCCCGATGAGAAAACCCTGAATTTTCATGGCAGTTGGGACCTAAGGGGCACATTTATGATGATTCATGTCTTAAATAGGGGGAAGGACTTGGGCACCCGTTCCCTAGTCCTGCCCTATTTTAGGTCAGGACTAATTTCAAAGTGTCAGTTTATGACTGTTATTTAGGTCCTATGCTGACACAATAAGTTTGAATTACGAAATTCTTAGTGACAATGTTTGTAGTTGCATATATAAGCATGATTAGGTTATCATTTGTAAACTAGATGAAAATTTGATGAGTATTGTGATTTTGTGAAAGTGATTCAAGGCAATCATTATGTTGTAGAGCATAATTTTGTGTTGTTATTGTGTTTGTGTTTGCAGATTTGGCATTCATCTCCTCATGGCATGAAGAGCATCTTCCTTCCATAAGATCTTCACTACAAGGTGATATCAATTGTATTTTCTATTATTTATCATTTGGATTTTTCCTCTATCCTGTAGGGATACATACTCTTTATCTAACAACAGTGTTTGGAAGACTTGAATGTCTCTCCAGGGCTTGACCGAGGCAAGCCTCTAAACACCACAACCCCCAACCCACTTTTCTGTGATTGTAAGTTACAAGTTGAAAAAGTGAAAGAAGTGGAGTTGCAGGAGAGCAGTGTAGACTGTGGGGATTACAGATCAAAGAAGAAAATAGGGACTTGGACTCAGGCATCCGCTTATTAGTCCTCCAGATCCTGCAACTAGAAAATCTTCAGAACAACAGGAACAGGTTGCAGACAAGATTCCTAGATCCTGAAGAAAATTGTGGCACTGGACTGGGTGCCCACTCATTAGTCCCTGACTTTTCCAAACACCAAACTTTGAAATCTGATATGCATTTGATTTTCATTTGATATCTCTGTGTGTGATCATTTTCTGTAATCTATCTGTTTGTTTATGAATTTGAAAAATTAGGGTTTTGAGCATAATTGGGCTTAATTGAACAACAAAATCACACAATTCCAATCTTGCCCTATGTTCCAAGTGGTGAAAGGAGGATCAACACAAACCATTAAAATCAACCCTAAACAAAACCTCTTCTCTTTTTCACTCTAAACATTTTGGTGAACCCGTGTTTTCAATGAATTTTTCACCTTGATGAGTGTTGTGATTCAGATTTACATTCATTCATGTCATTGTTCATCTTATTGCATTTGAAAAATTACAAAAAAAATTGAAAATTGAAAAAATGGCATTTTTAGCTTGCATTTTCAAATAATTTGAATTAGTTTGCATTTAATTTCAATAAATTTCTATCATTCTCATCAGATCTGATTTAAAATATAGAAATTTTTCATTCATCATTCATTTAGATTGCATTTTCATGATCAAATTGTTAAAAACTGCTTGAAATTGTGCATTTTTTCATATAACCTAGTTTTGCATTAGCTAGGGTTTGTAGTCAAAATCTTGTTTCATATTTTACTACCCTAATAAAACACTCATTGGGACTAATTTCTAACTATAGTGTTGCATCATAGTGGTTTGCTTGCAAAATTTCATGCCTAGGGTTTAAAAACCTTATTTTTTCACTAGATTTTGACCTTATTGTCTCTTTAGATTTGCATCATACGCATGTTGTAAAGCATTTTTCTGCACTAATTGGCTGTTATTAGGGTTATTATCTTCTACCCCTCCTCAAATTCTTTACAACACCTTTTTTATTGGGTCTTTGCATTGAAATTTGGTGAAAAAATTGCATATTTTCCCTAGGGTTTGACTTAGATTTGTATTCCAAGCGTGTTGTAATGGATTTTATGGCTTTAAGTGACTAATATTATTGTTATAATCTGTTGTACCTCCTAAAATTCTTTACAACACCCTTTTTATTGGGTCTTTGCATTGAAAATTTGTGAATATTTGCATATTTTAGTGTATTTTCACTAGGTTTTGATTTGTCATCACTCTAGGTTTGCATCAAAAGTGTGTTGTGAAGGATATTATTTCTTTATTGGACTAATATCAAACATATTATTTGCTTCCCTTGATCAATTTCCTTATAACACCTTTTCTTTCACTTATTTGCATGCTTGAAAAAAGTTAAAAAATCAAACATTTTAGGTAATTTTCACACATACTTTTGCATTCATGTATTCTCCTAATCATTCATCCTTGGAAGATTTATTTGAGTACATTATGAATCATGATAATTTTTGCAAATTCACTGATAAACATCCTCAAGTCTTGCATCAAATAGATTACATCTATGGTATTGACTTGTCCATGAGCATTACTTGTGATATCCTTCGAACAATAACTTATTTTGAAAGCTTTCTCACTATCGTCAGTGTCTTCCCTTCAATCTTGGAAAATCTCACTAATTTCATTTCTAAAAATAACCATGGGGAAAGTAGTAGTGAAAATATTATTCCCTCTCTTCCTTCATTTCATGATGACATAATGGAAATTCTTTCTGAGACCTATGAGAATGATATAGCAATGGGTGATTCATCGAACAAAGTTTAAGAGACTTGTCCCAACATAACCCCACTTAGTGAGGATATTTTGGCACAAGAAAAAGAAATCATTGATACATCTATTCACACTAATCTACCATCCCTTCCTGCTCTCCCTGGCCAAGATGAAGCATTGGATGATGCAAATTCCCTTTGTGAACATTTGCTTCAACCTGCTGAAATTAAAAATTTACCACCCGATGTTCAAAAACTTCTCAACTAAATCTTAAACAAAGAAACAGATCATGCATCTTTACCTGAACCTTCACATACATTGGAAAACAATCAAATTTCACACAACATTGAAGAACAAACTATACCTCAAACCCAAGGTATTCCAACGCCCTATATATGGACTGAAATGGGCACTTTTCAGGTTCCTCAACAACCTAAATCAATTGGAAAGGGAATTATAAAAGCTCCTACATCACCTAGTTTACTTGACATAGAAAATTGTAATATCCCCTCTCTATCATCATTAATAGACAACCTTCCTACAAGGATACCCTTACAAACTCATGAAAATTTGGAAGAGAAGAAGAGATAAAGCCTTAACCATTAAGGTAAAGATCAAGATCCGTGATGACCACTAGCCCGGTTGTCCCTACAAGTAAGTATTTCTAACCCTTTACCTCCATGCTGTGTTTCCATCGTGATGTGTTATGTATTGTTTAGGCCTCCTGGGATGACCCTTGATACTCTTGTAAGGTCAAGGATACTGGGAGACAGCCTCTCTTGTGACCCTTCTTCTATTTGTATCATTATTCTCCTATATTGCTTCTCCTCTATTTTCATTGTTGTGTGTTGTGTCTTATAGACATAGCATTGTGGTTGGTGACTTAGGGGCACCCTCCTACGTGATTGTCCCTAAGGCACTTATTTCTCCTCTCTTGATCTAATGTTTCACTTCCTCTAGTGTTTCTATCTAGCAAGTGGATGACAAAAAACATATTATACTGATACAAACCTAGTGTCCCTTTAGTGAGAAATCAAAGAATGGACCAAGTCCATACATGACGATGGGGTTGATATATATTATCTGATGTTTGGCTAGTAGAATCACTTCGTGTGATCATGATGTTGTCTTATCGCACTTACAAACTATAATAATACTGTTGCTCTGTGCACTTTGTTTATATTTGAATCTCACCTTGGTTACACTCAGTTTTGAGATTTCTATGGTATAACCCCACGGTTATACTCGATCTCTAAATCCATAGTATAACCTCAGCTCTCTATGTGAATGATCATATGCATTGTTGTTTATCATGATTATATGGATGCTAACACTTTTCCTGCAAGAATGTGTTTGTGGGAACATTTGGTGATCATAAAGTACATGTCACCTCTGGGGGGCATGGGCTTTGCAAGAGCTCATGTTCCCTTGTGTGTTTTCTACCTGCCTTAATGTGCTTGATATTGGTACATGATATCAACCACCTTAAGGTGGGGGAATATATAAGGTAAGTTGTCTATTTTAGATGCTAGTAAAGTGTGTTTGTTCTTAGGTGCAGTCTTAAAGACTGGTGGTGATGAGTCCCTCTTGCACTCTGAGATTTGTTTGAAATATATGGCAATTATTTAAGCCCTATGTGGAGGT
This sequence comes from Cunninghamia lanceolata, assembly GCA_027924645.1. Lineage (NCBI taxonomy): Eukaryota > Viridiplantae > Streptophyta > Pinopsida > Cupressales > Cupressaceae > Cunninghamia > Cunninghamia lanceolata. The sequence goes on from BSBN01001215.1 coordinate 6,046,693, forward strand.
GGGATATCACGTATATTCTTTTTATCTTAAGCCCTCTATGGAGGCGGTGATGGTGTATTTCTTGAGGAGAGTGTACATCTTGTCATTTTCTAAAAGTCCTTTGCGAAGGCAGGGAGCGGTTCTGTGACTAACTTAACCCTTAAGCATGTCTATGACGATTGTTGTGGTAAAGCCCAATCATCGGTGTGTGCCTGTAATGTGCCTGAGATGGTGATGAACCTAGAAATAGGAGCACTTCATCGCTTGTTTGCCATGTTTTCTCCATGTCTTCCAAGTGTGTGTGTATTGTGTGTTTGTTCCCAAGCATAGTTTAAAGACCGGTGGCGATGAGTCCCTCCTATGCTTTGGGATTTGTATGGCGTGCTTGTTTTGTATGGCATGTTTGTTCTCAAGTGCAGTCTTAAAGATTGGTGGTAATGAGTCCCTCCTACACTCTAAGATTTGTTTGGCGTGTGTGTTGCCCCATACACAGTTTAAAGACCAGTGGTGATGAGTCCCTCCTGCATTATGGGTGGTGTGTTTACTTTCCTTGTATTTGCATTTGCATTTCATATATGAGAAAAAGAAAAATAAAATCATCATTGTATTCACTACATTCACTGTATTCACTATGTTATGTGTGTCTTCAATGTTGTATTCTTTCTGTTTTGCATGATTGTAACTGTCTTCTCTGTGTTTTGTGTGTCTGTTATTGTCTTCACTGTGATTAGTGTGTCTTCTTCGTGCTTGGCATGTTTGTTGTGCTTGTTGATCATACTTTAATGTATGTAATGGCCTTGAATTTATACATACATTAAAGTGGGGGCTAAATGTTATGTCAAAAAAGTAACCTTGGGGGCTTTTTTCTCTTAAGGTTTAGCTCCTGGGTCCTTTAGAATGCATTTAGATCATCTTACATGATTTTGATGACTCCCAATGAGAAAACCCTGAAGTTTCATGGCAAATGGGACCTAAAGGGCACACTTATGATGATTCCTACCTGAAATAGGGGGGAGGACTTGGGCGCCCACGCTCTAGTCCTACCTTATTTTAGGTTAGAGCCAATTTCAAAGTGTCAGTTAATGATCGTTATTTAGGTCCTATGTCGACACAGTAAGTTTGAATTACGAAATTCTTAGCAAGAATGTTTGTAGTTGCATATATAAGCATGATTAGATTATCATTTGTAAACTAGATGGAAATTTGATGAGCACTGTGATTTTGTGAAAGTGATTCAAGATATTCATTATGTTGTAGAGCATAATTTTGTGTTGTTATTGTGTTTGTGTTTGTAGATTTGGCATTCATCTCCTCATGGCATGAAGATCATCTTCCTTCCATGAGATCTTTACTAAAAGGTTATATCAATTGTGTTTTCTATCATTTATCATTTAGACTTTGTCTCTATCCCATAGGGATGTGCACTCTTTATTTTATAACGGTGTTCGAAATACTTGAATGTCTCTCCAAAGCTTGACTGAGGCAAGCCTCTAAACACCACAACCCCCAACCCACTTTTTTGTGATTGCAAGTTACAGGTTGCGAAAGTGAAAGAAGTGGAGTTTCAGGATAGCAATATAGATTGTTAGAATTGCAGATCAAAGAAGAAAATAGGGACCTGGACTTGGGCGCCCGCTCATTAGTCCTTTGGATCCTGTAACTAGAAAATCTTCAGAACAACAGGAATAGGTTACAGACAAGATTCCCAGATCCTAAAGAAAAATTGTGGCACTGGACTAGGGTACCCGCTCATTAGTCCCCAACTTTTCTAGACACTGAACTTTAAAATCTAGTATGCATTTGATTGTCATTTGATATCTCTATGTGCGATCATTTTCTGTAATTTGTCTGTTTGTTTACGAATTTATGAAATTAGGGTTTTGAGCATAATTGGGCTTAATTAAACAACAAAATCACACAATTCCAATCTTCCCCTATATTCCAAGTGACAGGAGATTTGTAGTAGAGTTCTCTACTCAGTCGAATGTCCTTGAATGTTTAGTGGTGAAAGGAGGATCAACACAAACCATTAAAATCAACCCTAAACAAAACCTCTTCTCTTTTTTACTCTAAACACTCTTAAAGAGAAACCTGGATGGGGTCTTACTAAGGTGCATAGAGGAAGACCAAATTGATAGGTTACTCAATGAGTTTCATGTTGGCCCAGCTAGAGGTCATTTCTCTACTAGAGCTACAATAATGAAAATATTGAGGGCAAGTTACTTTTGGCCCACATTATTCAATGATGTCCATGTATGGGTAAGAAAGTGCAAAGAGTTTGCTCTCTTTGCTAGAAAGAAAAGATTATCATCCCTCCCACTCCATCCTATTCAGGCGGATCAACCTTTCTCCTAGTGGGGATTAGATTTCATTAGCATGATAAACCCTACTTCTAGTGTTGGTCACAAGTGGGTTTTGACTGTAACAGACTACTTCACCAGGTGGGTTGAAGTAGTCCCACTCAAAGAGGCCACAAAGTCAACAATCATGGATTTCTTGGAAGAAATCATGACAAGGTTTGGAGCTCCTCATACCATTATTTAAGATAATGTAAAAGCTTTTACTAGTTTTAGAATTGTTGATTGGGCTCTAGGATATAATGTGTTCTTGAAGACTTCATCCAACTATTACCCCCAAGGTAATGGGCTGGCTAAATCCACTAACAAGAATCTGATCAAAATTCTAAAGAGGGCCATTGAGACAAACCAGAGGCAATGTCACAATAAGATCAAATTAGCTCTTTGGGTTGATAGGATAGCTTAGAAAAGAGCCATTGGTAACTCTCCTTTTGTTCATGTGTATGGAAGAGAGGCTAGATTGCCTATATCTTTGGAGCTTCCTGCATTAGAATTGGCTTAGTAATTAGAACTGGAAGGTGAGGATGCTAGGTCTGTAATAATGGTTGAATTAACTAAACTAGAAGAACATAAATAGTCAGCCATGACTATCATGGAAGAAAATCAAATGTAGACTAAGAGGTATTTTGACAAGAAGGCCAAGGTTTAGACCTTCAAGGAGGGTGATCTTGTTCTCAAATGGGATGCTGATAGAGCCAAATGTGGAAGCCACACCAAGTTTGATGCACTTTGGAGTGGGCCATATATCATCACCAGTTGCAAGCAAGCCAATGCTTTCATTCTTTCAAAGCTGGATGGTGAAGTTCTATCGATCTTAGTCAATGGGATCCATCTCAAACCTTACCTCTAAGGTTGGTATGAGATTCTATACATATTGTTTTAGTTTAGTTTTTGCTTTAGTTTTCTCTTTTCCTAAGTGTTGTTGCATAGGCTACACTCTCATTAGGAGAATGCAGGCCTTGTTTTCCTTTTCTAGTGTTGTTTTGAAGGTAGGGATTCAGTTGTTTTGACCCTCTGCGGTCCCTTTTTTGACTCCATGCCCAATGGATGCTTAAGGCCACTGGTCCATTTGTTTAGTAGGCAAGCATCCCAGAGAAGTCACCAAAATGTTGACCTATTTTCCTCTTTCCATAGTCAATAACCCAGCTTGAAAATCTTGATGAAATCACTTAAGTGTCTAATATCCTTCAAATTTTAGTGTAAATCTTTGTAAAAATCCCTAAAAAATTCTTGAGAAGAATCCTTGTAAAAAACCTAGAAAAACCTAGAATTTCCTAAGTCCTTGCCTTAGTTTTTCGCCCCTTTTTGGCCTTTGTTAGCAAAACTTCAAGTTCGCGAACCTACCAGTTCACTGACTGGTCGATTCGTTGACAAAGGGAGGAAAAATAAAAAAATGACTAAGGCAGGAAGGCGTGTTTCCCTTTATCAGTAATTCTCATGATTCGTGGACTTTTCCAAAGTTCAAAATTTCACAAGTTCATCGATTTGCCGACAAAGGGGCCAAGTGAGTGGGTTGTCTTCAAATTTTGGCTAAGGCAAAGAAAAAGAATGCCTTTATCAGTGATTTCCCAATACTGCAAACTCTTCAAAATTTTAAAAATTTTGAAGTTCGTTGATTGAGCGATTTCCCAATAAAGGAAGGCAGAGGAAAGAAGACAATGCTTTGTCAGTGATTTTCACAAAGCACAAACTTCTCAAAAGATTGAAATCTTTGTGGTTCACCGATAAAGCAAATCACTGACAAAGGGAAGGGAGAAAGGTTCCTAAAGGAGAAAATGGGCCGATAAAGGGAAAAATTGGCTAAGGCATGGTGAGTTCGAAGTTTCATGGTTTTTCCGACAGGGATAAGGAAAAATAAGAGTGAAGACATCGGCAAAGCAAAGTGGTTCGGAAAAATGAAGTTCTATAGACAAGGAAGGCTTGATTCGAAAGTTGATGATTTTGTCGATAAGGCAAAATAGAAAATAGAAAATCAGCTAAGGAAAAGAAAGAGACACCCTTATCGGCAAACCGGTAAAAGTGCGAACTTTTCCCAAGTTTAATATTCTTGAAGTTCACCGATAAAGCAATTCATCGATAAGGGAGAAGGAAGCAATAGGGCAAGCAGTCAAGTTCAGAAAACTGACATTTCACTGACAAAGGTAGAAAGCTAGACCAAAAGGCAAAGTTCACGAAAGCAAATTTTTGTCGATAAAGAGGCAAAAGTTGGCCAAAGGTAGAGTTCAAGAAATAATGATTTTGTCGATAAGGCAAAAAGTAAGCTTGGTTCGTAACAATGGTGTTTTGTTGATAAGGCAGAAAAGATGACAAGGCCAAAGGTTCAAAAAAGTGGAACTTTTCCAATAAAAAGAAACAAATAGGTCTTGGTTCACAAAATCAAGATTTTGCTGATAGGGGCAAACAATGAAGCCAAGCCAAAGTTCGAGAAAAGATAGTTTTGTTGATAAGGAAAAATAGAGATGAAAAAGACTAAGAAAGGAAGTTAGAAAAAATGGATTTTTGCTAATAGGGGAAAATATAGGATGAACAAGCCATAGTTCAAAAAATTGGTGTAAATTCAAAATTGTGTCACACTTTTATAAGGGAATGGCCAACACAAACATATTTTTCCAACTTAAACGTAAAAAAGGTCATATGTATGTTTTGAATTTTAAAATAACATAAACTAATGAAATGTAGAATTTTTATAGTAGCTTATGCTTATATTTTTTTTTTATAAATAGGTGGATATTTTTTTTATAAATTTAATTGGTGAATTTTAAATGCTGATATTTTTCAAAAAAATTGGGACGTCAAAAAAAATATAGCAAAATTAATTTTTTCTTTAATTTGTTTTCCTAATTAGCCAACTCAAATATCTAGTGCATGGAAAAAAAATGATAAATATTTGTTTTAATTTTTTTAAGTCAATTTTAATCATAACAGACTAGTTTCCATGAGACGTCAATTCTTTTACAATATATAATTAAAAAAAAACCTTTTGGAGAGGATTCTCTCCTCTAGTGAACCATATATTTTTCAATTTTTTTGAATATGTTTTGCCTATTTATTTTTAATTTATAATCAGCTGCATGTTTGATTATAATAATCTACTTGCAATAAATTTAAAAATAATCCTAATAAAACTTATCAAATATATAAAATATATATATATATATCTAAGATCTAGACTCTGATATCTACAAAAGGGTATTTTTAAATTTTCACGAAAATGCCCTTTGGTTGGAGAAATTTATAGTTGAACTTGAAGTTTTGTTCAATTTATTGTAAAAATAGGGGTTCGTTGCCACATGGGATGCCACATAGACAGTTACGGGTGGAACAGTTCCAGCAAAACCCTTCCAAGCGGAGCCTTTAATGTAAAAAACATATTTTTAAAAATTTAAATCAAACTTTATATGTTTTTAAAATTTGGGCAAAATTGTTTTGCCCAAAACTATTCATGCCACGCAATGCCACATAAGTGCTACGTGGTTCCAAGCGGAACCCTTTCTATAGAAACTATTTATTTGGTTGAAAGTGTGACACATGTTTGAACTTTTACCCATTGACAAGTTTTCGACTAAAGATGAAAATATGCAAAAGGCAAAGACAAAATGGTTCATAAAATGCAGATTTTGCCGATAAAGCAAAATTCAAGCGAGAGTTTCAAGTAAAGTGGGAAATCAGTAATAGCAGAATTTATAATGTATTGTAGGCTTTAAATATTTGAATTTGAATATTTAAACTATTGTAAAAGCTCTATGAAGGAGGATTTTGGTGGGAAAATTCATTTGAATATCTTCTTCAGCCATTAATGCAAAATCTGATCTGCTCAGCTACTCCATCTCTGGATATTTTGCATTTATTGTTGTAGGTGATGAATCAACTACCTACATTCAAGGCAACAAATATCTCCCAGATACTTCAAGATCTAAGAGATTTTCTGCATTAAATTTTGCAGACAGACATTCATTCTAGCAGGGATATTTTCTGACAGGCCCATGAGGTGAATTTATTGTAATGAATGACTCAGGTCAATGAAATCAAATGCTATATATACATGTAAAAAAAGATGTAATGAGGGTTAGATACAAAGATATTTTTTTGTACTCCAAACATAACCCTCCTCTACTGTAACTGTGCCTTTTTGATTAAATATATGCTGGTTGTTTTTACCTCTTCATGTTGTTTTCTAGCTCTGTATAATTTAGAATCGGTTTACCTGTGAATGTTTATTTCCTCTCAACCTTGTTCTTCTCTTTACCTCAGTTAGAATCTGCTAGATCTATGTAAATTTATCAACTATATCTAGTTGTTTTGTGCATTTTAGTTTTGTGAGTGTTCTATATTCAAACATGGTGTATCACCTCTTTTAATTTCTAGATTTATCCTTCTTCCCCTTTTCCTTAATGGTGGATAGATTAGTTTTGGTCTTAGAAATAGCTGAATCTCCCATTCAGTGAAGGAACCAACCTCTCTCTAGAGATTTGATTTCCTTGTAGGGTCCCATGCCTAGAAATCATCTCAATGTTTCAATGGATTGTTGAATCCCTAAACTGCTTGAACACAGGGTGCAAATCCTAGTGACAACAGTCCTAACACCACCTTTCATCCTAACATGTCTCCTAAATTAATTAAATAATTTTATTTAATTAATTTATCCCTCTTGCATTAATCCATTTTTCCCATATTAAATAAATAAATTTTATTTAGTTATTTAATTTACCATTTTTCTTAAATTAATTAATAAATTCTATTTATTTAATTAATTTATCATTTTCTAACAACTTCCTCTCCATAAATTAATTAAATAATTTTATTATTTAATTAATTTACCTTCTCACATGTCCTCATATTTATCATTTGCCACAATTATTAAATAATTGATCCAAAATTAAATTAACTTTTCATCTCAAACATCCATTATCATACATCTTTTAATCTCAACTATTCACACAAAAAAATTCTCTAGAAATCATTATCCATGTCCTATATTCCTCTCATCTAATCTTAGTCATCCATTTCATTTCTTAATCCTAGCCATCTATCCTATAACTCAACACCCTATAAATTGAGCCTCTCATATCATTATGACAACACACAAGCCATATGTAAGTACATCATGTCAAATTCCATATCATTATCATAATCATTTACCTTCATTATTGTCATTTACATACCTAGTTTATGCTAGTTTTGTGAGCAATCAACATGTATTATATATCAAAAGAACAAAGTTAGTAGAGCTAGGGTGCAATCTATTTCGTTCTATGAAGTGTGAAGGGGTGATTGAAAGTGGAGGTATTGAGTTATATTGCATTATCTTCCACTATTTACCTTGATTCATTTTCTCATCCACATTTAGTCATTCATACAACAAAGTAATATCATTATGTAACCTCACACCAATGATGAGTTTCTCTTGTCACTTTTGCTTTTACAATTACCATATTATACATGATTGATGAATTTGTTTGCAAGTTCATATGTAGGACAACAAAAAATAGGTAAGAATAAGTAAGTGTGGGTCCTACAAGCCTACTTTAGGAAATGACACCTACCTTCTATGTATAATGCCATGCCTAAGGGGGTAATGTAAGCACCCAAAATTGTATGGGTTAATATTACATGTTTGATGATGATTTAGAGGTCCAATGCATGACCCGTGTGTCATGCTTATTTCTTCTTTCTACCTTGACGGAAGTTGTCCCAACATCCTAGTACCCTCCCTCCCTCAGATGATTTTTATCCTTCTAGCCTTACTAACCTCTCTACCTCCTAAAAACCCTATTTCCTACCTTACACTATAAAGGCACTCGAGAGACCTTGGGGTCAACTGGCTAACCCTGTTGATAACTGAGAGGGGGGGTGAATCAATTATCCTAATTATTTCTTCTTTCTGAACTTTCTTATTAATCAATGCAGCATTAATTCAAACAAGAAAATATTACCGTCAAATGAAAAACACATGACACAGTATTTTTGACGTGGAAACCCTGTTAAGGGAGAAAACCACGAGGTGATTAACCCAAAGATTATTCTCCGTTAGAAGAATAAGGAATTACAAAATGGCACTTGCCAATTAGGGCTCATTGCCCGAGCACACTGCTCACAAAGGAGGCACACTGCCTACAAGGAGACACACTGTCTACAAAAGAATGTTATACAATACTTGAATTGATTGGAAGCATCCACATATGCTGGAGTTCAGTTCCGGTTAGGCTTAGTACACTGATCTGCTGCACTTCATCTTTCCTCTTCTCTTTAATCTGCTTTTCTTTCACATACCGGATCTTTCTTACTGCTTCTGTTCTACTCTACTCTTATTCGCATGTCACATCACATCACCTCCTATCTCATAATTAAATCCATCCTATATATATCTGCACAAGTGATTTCATTATCTTTCTAGTTGGCATCCGGAACAGTCTATCTTCTCACAAACTCTGTTCTGTCAGCTGAATCCTTGCACATCAAGTAATGCGGATCAAGCATATACTTGTAGATATCATTAATCATGTCGGCCAAACATGATTCATGCCTTCACAACCTTTACCATCATCAGTAACACATCCGGAAAATAGTCTGATGTTCTGTCAGTCAGTTCTTCCTCTGTTCACACTGTCACTCAGGAATCCGGAACTCAACTATTCATATCTTTTTCCTTGTCCATCACCGGAGGCTAAATCCTTGGAATATACCACTCAAGGTAGTCCTCTTGACTTCCCCAGATCCGCACTGCACCAAGATACTTCCTCTGAGAGATCCGGACCTATCTATCAGACCTTGCCAGATGCTTTGTTCTTGTTCACCGGATCACAATAATCTTTATTTTGACTTTCAGTAGAGACACACCATGACTTGCGGATATGTGGGATGACCTTTGTTGCCATCAATGACAACAACTATGAATCCATATAGTGTCTCTTGCCAACAATCTCCCCCTTTGGCATTAATGGCAACACTTAGTGAAAAATGACTAAGTGTTTACACTATGCTCCCCCTTGGCTGATGCTCTGTCTTTATATACATTTTCCGGAGCTCCCCCTTAGTTGGATTCCTCATTTTTCACTGCTCCTCACTCCCCCTTTGACATCAATGGCAAAGGGTAGGGTCCGCACACCAAAATTTTCAAGAATTTTACTATACTTGGCTATATATTACATATTCACAAAAACTGAAGAATGTCTGCAAAGGATGTCTTCAATTGGATGAGTTCTGTAGCCCAACTTTGCTTCATTCTATCCAAAATTGAAATGTGACCACTCAACAAAAATGCAAAAGCTTCTACCCTCTTAAGATCTGTCGGATCATTGGTTTGGGTGGTAGTCTTAGCATCACTTATGGCCTCATGCATGGTCTCTAACTTAGGGATAATAATCCTTCTAAGTTCTCCCATCCGGTTAATTATATTCTTCCTTTCATTTTCAAAGTTCTTTATTGCATTTGTGATTGCAATAGTTTGACATTCTTGATTTACTATGGAGGAAGAGAGAGGATCAAAACTTTGAGACAAACTCAGTAGTTTGTCCTGTTCCTCTTTTATTTTCTTCTCAATTTCTACTATTGCTTTTGACCAGGAGATACAAAATTTGTAAATGTCACCGCCATCCTTAAGAGCATTTTCTAAGCTTTTTATTCCAATACTCATATTTCTCCTATCATTAGAGATTAATCCTAGTACCTCTGAGAATCTCTTATCCAAAAACTCCTTCCGGACCTTTTCTTCAGCTAATTTTTCTAGAGAATCAAAATGTGTACCAACACTGCTGACTAAGGTTTTGAGATTACCGGAAGACGAGGCTGTGGATCTTTTTGGACCGATGGCGTAATCTTTTCAAGCACTCCGGAAGCAGCTTCTATCAACTCACAGTCTTCCATATGATACCTTAGGAGTTTTTCATTTGCCTTAGCATTTGCAAATGAAGCTATCTTCATGGTCTGTACTGGAGAGAGGGAATCAAAATTGAATGGACCTTGTAGAAGCTCTAATTCATCAATCTCTATTGTTTCTTTGCTTAGAAATTTTTGGACAGTTTGTGCAATGTCTCTTGCTAGAAACAGATGTTTCTTCTCTTCTGCAGTCTTGGAGCTATCCTTTGGAGTTTTCTCTCCTTCTACATTCTTACCACTATCAGTTGTGGTTTTCTCTGTTGGAGTCTTCTCTTTCTCTGCAACCTTGGTACTGTCAACTTCTTTTTCTTTTTCCGCTGCTTCTTTCTCCTGTGATTTCTCTTCTTCTTTGGATCCAGAGACTGTAGGGGAAACCGAAGGAGAAATGTTGGTTTGTTCAGGGCCCATCTCTTCTGTTACTTTCTCAGAAGTTTCTTCTGCAGCACTTGTGGATGAGGGATCAGTACCTAAGTCCTCTACAACAGGAAGATTAAACCTTTTGAAGGCCTTCCGGAGGATCTCTTCTGTATCCATGGCCACCTTGTCAGTCTCACCAAGCATGAGTTGATTCATCCTTGCTTTACTCCTGAACTCATCTTTGCAGTCTTTGAATATTATGTTCATTGTCTTGGGATCAATTTGAGGATATAGTTGAATAGCTATCTGCTCCCAGATCTCAAGATCTTTTGCCTGGGCATTGTTCTTTCTTATTTCTAACTCCTTTTCTAGGCTTTTAGGAATTAGAGATATAATCTCAAAGAAAGTCTTATTGTATATGTTCAGATACCTGATTGTGGCTTCATGCAGGATCTTTTGGTCAGCCTCATTGTAGTCATCATAGAATTCAGCCATTGGTTGAAGGTTTCCATCCACAGTGACTGATTTGATTACACTCTCTAGAGACAGGGTGGGCTTTTCAACAAATTCCTCTGCCATTTCTTCCTTGTCTTGGCCTGTGGAGGGTTTATCAGATCCTTTCTTCTTCTGCTTTTTTATTTCCTTTACCCCCTCATCTGATTCAGTTTCCTCTTCATCTTTCTAACTTGTATAAGCCCTTGTGGCTTTTATTTTAGACCTTTTCTCTCCTTTACCGGAGGTCTGACCTTTCGGTTTTGATGTTTTTGAGCTTTTGGTTGTGACAGGTGTAGATCCCTTTGATGATCTGGTCTGGGTTGAGGTTTCCACCAGAGTACTTTTCTTGCTTTTCTTTTTTGCCTCTTTCTTCTCTTCCTCAGCCTTTCACCTCTTTTCCCGGTTGGCATCAAGTGCCTCCTTTTGGATGCCTAGGCCTTGAGCATTATGTTCTACTTCTTTTCTCACCTTCCTCTTTATCTCAGGTTCTCTGAGTTCCACATGGATCTTCACACTCAGCTCCTCAAAGGTTCCAAACCTTTCTGCCTTTGGATCTTTGGGCTGACTAAGCATGTGTTGAACATGCAGTTCCACAATCTGTTCATCAACCTCATACCCCATGGGCATGATCCAGACTGTCCTTGGCTCTACTGCCTCCATTAGGCACTGATCAGTATCAACCATAAAGCAGATTGAGTCTTTGTATTTTTCAACAATAGACTGGGGAATTCTTTCTCTTGCTTGCATCGTGCTCTGGAAGTTTTTGAAGTATCCCCACAGGGCTGTATTTCTTACTTTAGCATCCCCAAGCCCATGTAAATAATCTCTGATCTGGACTGCTATAGGTTTGTCATTCTGCCATACCCATCCACTTGATCTGGGCAGCTCATTCATGAAGTAGAAAAATAGACATAATATAAGTGTACCATACTTGAAAGAATTATTTTTGTCCTTTTTGATCTTTTGTATATTTTCCATTAATTGGCTTAAAAGAAGTTCACAGAGATCATAATCTGCATTCTTTAGGCAGTATATACTGCAGTTCCGGATACAGAATTCTCCCTACTGCAGTGATAAATCTTGTATCCTATTATCATAGATGCAAACTTGATATTCGGATCAGAAATATCTTCAATGGTCATTGCCCTCTTATCAAATTTTGATCCGGTGGCCTCAGTTACAATGTTATTTTTAATGGATTTCAGGATAGGTATCCCTCTGGAAGAGTATAGACCAGTTACTGCCCTAATTGCCTCTTTTGTGATCTTGCAGGGTCTATCCAGCCATAGGAAGTTGTCATGCATTCTACTCAATACGTACCGAACCCTTTCATCTTCTTCAAAGCAGGGGAAATGAATGAATTGATCAAAATGTTTCTTCTGGATACCCTTATACTCTGGTTTAAACTCAAAAGCGTTGTCTATCAGTTGTTTGTGATAGAAATCTCTCAATTTGAATTCCCCAAATTCCTCAATACTTGCATGTATGTAAACCCTAATGTCTTCTGTGTGTAAAATGCCATGTGGAACACTAGAGAATGCTCCTAAGGGATCTACCTCCAATGACTTGTATGGGTGTTTCTTAAATTCAGGTCGGGCCTATCTGAGATTTTTACTATATTCGGAGTAGCCATTTTTCAAAAGATTTGCAGTGAAATATCGAAAACAGAAAATACCTTATGCGCCTTTGGTTACACGGAGTGGTTGGATTGATTTCTGTATGTAATGACTTCTGCAAGAGATCTTTGGTGAACTTGATGAAGTTTGTTGCAGAGCTCCACTTTTCGCTGCTTCTTGAGTGCAGAATGAACAAGTGATTTATGAGAAATCCCTTATATTGCTCCGCAAACCCTAATATCTTATTGCAATAAATGCTCGACCTACATTATTCTGGTTTGCCTTATTCGAATGACTTGAAGAGCCGGATCAATCCTGATCTATGAACATCATGCGGATCTTCCAACCATGAACAAATCAAGATGACACATCACAAGGACATCCCAAATACTCTGTCCAATCCGCAGAATAAGACAATGCACTTCCGGATCTCTCCGGACCTTTTTGTAATCCTATGTCATTCTAGAGCATCTCCCGGAATAGGTTCTACATGATCGATCACAACTTCTTCACATCTTCATGCGGACCTTTAAAATCTTAGCTGGATCATCTCAAGACTCATATCTACAAACCCTTTACTCCGCATCTTGTGCCTAATCCAACACTACTTGATTGGCTAGGGGAACAGGGTTTTCTTTGTGTCTCCCCCTAAGCCAGAGTTCATTTCTTAATTTCCGAAAGGAATATCAACACCAAAGTCTGGTGCGGATCCAACCTCTACCTTCTCTGAACTTTTCTTCACCCAAATCTTGTTCATCTCATTCTTAACTTCATCCGCATTCATCTTTTGTTTACCCTTGTCTTGATTCTGATTATATACCAGACCTCTTTTGTCCTGATTCTTGCTTCTGCAGACTTTTGCATTATGACCGGACCTATTACAGATTTGGCAAACAACATTTCTTTGCATATTTGACTGATAACCTCTTGATCTGCATTGATTAGCCATATGACCTACTCTATTGCATGTAAAGCATCTACCATTGAATGATTTGTTCATTTGCATATTTCTGCATTCATGAGACTTATGTCCATACCTTTTGCAGTTAAAGCATTGTCCGGAGAAGGATGAACTAGTCTGATTCATTCTCTTTCTACACTGATTAGCTTTGTGACCAAAGTGATTGCAGCTGTGGTAGTATCCATTGAAGGATGGATATCTTTGAGCATTGGGTTGTCTTACTGGAGGTCTTCTAGGCCTGTTCCTTGCATTTTCTGATCCAAAATTCTTCTGACTGGATCCGGAGCTTTCTCCTTTTTCATATCCCAAACCACACTTGTCATCTGCCCTCTTTTGACTTCCAAGAAGAACTTCAAGTTGAGCAGAACTTATCTTGAATTTCTCTTTATATTCATTTGCTGTTTGAAGATCCTTTTTGAGAGAGACAATTTGATCCTCAAGTTTTTCTTTATTATCTTTAGCATCTTCAAGATCAGATTCAAGATGTCTGATAATCCTATCCATCTGGTGGCAATCTTCTGATTTCTCTTTGAGAGATTGTCTTAGATTGTCTTCAGTTTTTCTTTTCTCTTCAATCTCTTGAGTAAACTTTATAACTCCTAATTCCATTTCATGTCTTACCATAATGACTTCTTTTGATAACTTTTCACATAACTTGGTTTTCTCAGTCAGCTCTTCATTTGCATTATTTTCTTCACTTTGTCTTGCCAATTGCTAGAGCAGCTCCTTTCTCTTTTTCATAGAGAGACTTAATTTGTCTTTTAGTTCTCTCATGAATTCATCAGCCTGTTGGAGTCTTTCCTTTAATTCATTGACTTTAGAGTTTGACTGTTTAAGATCCTCAAGGGCAGTCTTGAGTTGCTCCCTTAAACCATATGCATCCATTTGAACTCCCAGATCTTCCTCAAGCTGTTAGGCTCTATTAGGAGGAACTTAGCTCTGATACCAATTGTTGATAACTGAGAGGGGGGGTGAATCAGTTATCCTAATTATTTCTTCTTTCTGAACTTTCTTATTAATCAATGCAGCATTAATTCAAACAAGCAAATATTACTGTCAAATGAAAAACACATGACACAGTATTTTTGACGTGGAAACCCTGTTAAGGGAGAAAACCACGGGGTGATTAACCCAAAGATTATTCTCTGTTAGAAGAATAAGGAATTACAAAATGGCACTTGCCAATTAGGGCTCACTGCCCGAGCACACTGCTCACAAAGGAGGCACACTGCCTACAAGGAGACACACTATCTACAAAAGAATGTTATACAATACTTGAATTGATTGGAAGCATCCGCATATGCTGGAGTTCAGTTCCGGTTAGGCTCAGTACACTGATCTGCTGCACTTCATCTTTCCTCTTCTCTTTAATCTACTTTTCTTTCACATACCAGATCTTTCTTACTGCTTCTGTTCTACTCTACTCTTATTCGCATGTCACATCACATCACCTCCTATCTCATAACTAAATCCATCCTATATATATATATATCTGCACAAGTGATTTCATTATCTTTCTAGTCGGCATCCGGAACAGTCTATCTTCTCACAAACTCTATTCTGTCGGCTGAATCCTTGCACATAAAGTAATGCGGATCAAGCATATACTTGTAGATATCATTAATCATGTCGACCAAACATGATTCATGCCTTCACAACCTTTACCATCATCAGTAACACATCCGGAAAATAGTCTGATGTTCTGTCAGTCAGTTCTTCCTCTGTTCACACTGTCACTCAGGAATCCGGTACTCAACTATTCATATCTTTTTCCTTATCCATCACCGGAGGCTAAATCCTTGGAATATACCACTCAAGGTAGTCCTCTTGACTTCCCCAGATCCGCACTGCACCAAGATACTTCCTCTAAGAGATCCGGACATGTCTGTCAGACCTTGCCACATGCTCTGTTCTTGTTCACCGGATCACAATAATCTTCATTCTGACTTCCGGTAGAGACACACCATGACTTGCGGATATGTGGGATGACCTTTGTTGCCATCAATGACAACAACCATGAATCCATATAGTGTCTCTTGCCAACAAACCCATGTTAAATTGTAGGGTGACTTGGGTGACCTACCCTGGCAGAAGGGGCAACCCAAATCCTAACACGGGTGACCTTGGCATGTTTTAAAGTGAGCATGAGTTTCTTATTTTTGGCTAGTTTTCTTCCAATTTTCCTCCTAATGGCCAACTTTTTTCCATGCTTTCTTCATTAGTTTTTTCTTGCTTTCTTTCCTACTTTCATGCCTTCCTTTATCCTATTTTATTCCCTAATCTGTTCCATTCCTCTCCTATATAAGCCCCCCTCTCATTTATTAAGGAGGAGAATTTTCACATACAAGCTTTGAGTAGATTTGAAGAAGTTTTCTCCCTATAGGATAGAAAGATTACGATACCTTTGTAATTCTTTCTTATAAGCTTTGTATCCCTTCCCCAAGCATTGAATCACCTTAGGTGATTGCATGCCTCTCTACATAGCCTCAATAAAAAATCCTCTTGTTTAGTTATACTAGGAATCTAATGTTATCTTCTTGACGTGCAAATATCATAGGAAGCTAACGCTATCTTACTCACAATTCACTCTCAATTCAATCCCAACTTGAAATCTTTCCTTTCCATCTAGTGGAGTACCCTGAGGCTAGAAGAGGAAAAGAAATGAATAAAAGCTAGACCTTGTTGGGATAAGGTACCATTAACCTTGTAAATCCCAATATTGTATTTATTCTATTGTAATATTTTCTATTTATAATTACCCATAAGGAGATGTAATAGTTTCACTAGCAATGGTAATTTTGGAGTTACCAGCGGTAGTTACGGAGTGACTTTTACTGTTGGCAAATGTAAAAACTCAAAGTAAATGAGGGTAGGAGTGCTCCCTTGAGGAATCTACTATTTTTGGCATGTATGACAACTATCATAATGTTTGGTAAGTGAATCTATGACAGTTGCAAGTTGTCATAAGATTCTGAGATTCTATGATGCATATGATGAATATGTTAGTTGTATATTTGCTATATGTAGCCCAAGGTTCCTATCTTGGAAAGATACTCTTTTTGTGGAATCGATGATGGTTATGACGTGTCATAAGATGTTGTAAGAGACCAATTTTAGTCTTGGGCTCCCAACCTTTGCATGGTTATTTTTGGACAAGTGTAAGATGCTTGTAAGATGGTAATCAATGTTTACATGTTGGAGAATCTTAGGAGAGAGAAGGTGAATGCCTAGAATGAGTTGAAAAATATTTCTATAAATATTTGCCATGTATTTGTTGTTGCAACCTCAAGTGCTGCCAGAATACTATCGGATTGAAGACTTGTGAAGAGAGTTGTGTAGTTGATGTATCATACACTCTTGTTGATATTAATACAAACTTGTGTCTCTTTTCTGGTGGAGTTTTTTTACCCGCAAGGGTTTTCTCCATGTAAACACTGTGTCATTGTGTTGAGTTCTTCATGTTTGACATTTTTCTATAGTGGGTTTTATGTTTTGTTACAATCTCCATTATTAATACACTTAAGATTGCTAAAATTTATCTTGAATAAAATTTCTATTAAAGTAGTGTTGCTTTCATTTCTAACATTTGGTATCAGAGCGTGGCCAGCTTTGACTGTTGGGTGGTAGTGTGGAAGCTGTAGTTGCAGTGGGAGATTTGGTTGTGTTTGTTTTGCAGATCTTGTGTTGTTACCATAGCTGCATCCACTGTTACATCAACATCTTGAATGGACATTGAGAAGTTCAACGGAATGGAGTATGAGTTGTGGAAGCTGAAAATGAAAGATTTGTTGGAAGAAAGAAACCAATGGTTGACTGTCCAAAAAGAGAAGAAACTTGACGATGTCTCTCAAGATGAGTGGGATAGATTATATAAGAAGGCACGAGGAATGATCCGATTGTGTCTTTTAGACTCTATCTTGTTGAATGTCGCAAAGGAAGAGACTGCATACAAATTGTGGAATCAGTTGAGTGAGATCTATCAAGCCAAGAGTATGGTAAATAAACTTTATTTAAAAAGAAATTTTTTTTCCATGAAAATACGAGAAGGTGAATTAGTTGTAGAGCATTTAAATTCTTTTAATTTGTTATTGAGTCAACTTGATTCAATAGATGTTGAGGTTAATGAGGAAGATAAATGTATCTTACTTCATTGTTCTTTACCTAAGTCTTAGGAGAATGTTATCCTTGCTATCACTGCTAACCTTGCAGATCCAAAGTTGGATGCTCTTGTTTCAGTGCTATTGTCACAGGAATTGAGGAAGAAGAGTTTGGATAGTTTAGGGGATGCTCTCAGTGTTAGGGGAAGGTCTAAGGAAAGAGGACCAAAGGGAGATTAGAAAGAGGCTAAGGACAAGTCCAAGGGCTAGTCTAAGACTCCTGGTAAAAAGAATAGAGTTAAGTGTTGGAACTGTAGTAAAAAGGGGACATGTGAAGAAGGAATGTAGAAATCTCAAGAAATAGTGGGAGAGTGCTTCGGATAAGTCCTTGAATGCAAGTGAAGATGTTTTACTTTTTGCATGTAATGTTGTTTCTAATGATCACTGGTTGGTTGACTTAGGATGCTCATTTCATATGACCCCACATAAGGAATGGTTCTCCACATATGAAGAATATGATGGAGGTAATATCTACCTTGGTGACAACTCTTCATATCTGATTGTCAGGAAAGGAAAGGTATTGTTGTGTTTCAGTGATGGGAGGATTAAAACCCTCCTTGGTGTTTTGCATGTTCTTGGATTAGCTAGAAATCTAATTTTAGTTTCAAAGTTGAATGATTTGAGAATGCATGAGACATTTGACAAGCATGGTTGCAGATTGGTGAGAGGGAACTTGGTGGTCGCGAAAGGGAAGAGATTTGGGAACTTGTTTAAGCTTGAAGCCACTATAGTTTATAATGCCTCTTATGTGTCTGGGGCTTCTGAAAACACTTGTATGATGTGGCACAGCAGATTGGGCCACACAAGCAATAATGTATTAAAAACTATTAAGAATAAAGAATTGTTGGATAGTTTCTCTTATTCTGATGAGCACTTTGATTTCTGTGAGCATTGTGTGTTTGATAAACAAAACATAAAATCATTTCCTTTAGGAAGCAATAGAGCAAAAGAGAAATTAGAAATTATTCATACGGATGTGTTTGGACCTGTGGATAATGAATCTATCAGAAAAATCTCATTATTTTGTAACCTTCATTGATGATGTATTCAGATTTACATGGATTTATTTTATGAAGCATAAATCTAAAGTTTTCACTAAGTTTAAGGAATTCAAAGTCTTAGTAGAGAACCAATCAGGTTTAAAGATAAAAATATTAAGGTCTGACAATGGAGGGGAATATTGCTCTAAGGAATTTGATGAGTTTTGCAAGCATGCAGGTATAATCAGACAAAAGACAACTCCATATACACCACAGCAGAATGGTGTTGCAAAAAGGATGAACCGAACAATTATGGAAAGGGCCATAAGTATGCTTAGTGATGCATAGTTGGATAAATGCTTTTGGGTAGAGGTTGTGTGTACTGTTGCTACTTGATAAATAGATCTCCTCGTAAGGTTCTTGATACGACACCTTATGAAGTGTGGACAGGTAAGAAACCTTTTGTTTCACATTTAAGGGTTTTTGGCTATGAGGCTTTTGTTCATGTGCCTAAGGAAAAGCAATCTAAGTTAGATCCAAAGGCTAAAAAGTGTACATTCATTGGATATGGTGATAATGTCAAAGGTTATAAGCTTTGGAATCCACTAACCTGTAAGATTATCTTTTCTAGAGATGTTATTTTTAGGGAACTTAGAGCTATTTTTGAAATTGAGTAGCCAAAAGAAAAAGATAAAAAGGTAAAGAGAGTGCACTTTGAGTTAGAGCAGTAAGATGCACCTTAGGAAGAACAAAATGATGGATTGGGGGGTGAAGAAGAAGAAGAAGAATCAAGTAGTTCTGATGAAGATGAGTCTGTTGTTACAGAAGAAGTTGGTGCAGATGATCATGCAGAAGAATGACTAGAGTCTCTTACTCCACCCTTGAGGAGATCCACAAGACAACAAAATCTAGTTGATAGGTATAGCCCATCAGATTTCTGTTGTGTATATGCTTTATTGAGTACTAACAATGAACCTAGATCCTACAGGGAAACTATTTTTGCGGATGATAGTGAGTCTTGGCAATTAGCCATGCATGAGGAGATGATGGATTTAGACTCTTGTAACACTTGGGATCTTGTTCATTTGCCCAAAGGAAGAAAGGCCATAGGATGTAAGTGGGTCTTCAAGAAGAAGTTTGGAGCAGATGAGTCATTGGAGAAGTACAAGGATAGACTGGTAGCCAAGGGCTACTCCCAGAGAGAGGGAGTTAATTTTGGTGAGATATTCTCTCCTGTTGCTAAATTGACTTCTGTTAGATTTATTTTATCCATTGCTACAGCTTATGATTGGGAGATTGAGCAAATAGATGTTAAGACTGCATTCTTGCATGGAGATCTTGAAGAAGAAATCTATATGCAATAACCTACAAGTTTTGAGGTAAAAAGAAAAGAACATTGGGTTTGCAAGTTAAAGAGGTCTCTTTATGGTCTAAAATAGTCTTCCAGAATGTGGTATCAAAAGTTTGATTCATTTGTTTTGAAATTGGGTTTTGTTAGAAGCGAGGAGGATCATTGTGTTTACATTCATTGTGTTGATGATTCTATACTGGTTATTGCTTTGTATGTTGATGACATGTTATTTTTTAGCAATACTAAGGGTATGATCAGTGAGCTTAAAGCCCAAATTTCAGGTGCATTTGACATGAAGGATCTTGGAGCTACCAGGTATATTTTGGGAATGAAGATTAGAAGGGACAGAGTTAACAAAAAGCTTTGGTTGTCACAAAGTAAGTGTGTGAATACTATTTTGCAAAGGTTTAGTTTGCAAGATTGTAACCCAGTTAGATTTCCTTTACCCATTGGTACTAAGCTTTCATTAGATATGTGTCTAAAGACTGGAGATGATTTTGATGATATATCTAATGTGCCATATGCTAGTACTGTAGGGAGTTTGATGAATGCAATGGTTTACACTAGACTAGATATTGCCCAAGCAGTGGGAGTTTTGAGCAGATTTATGTCTAACCCTGGTAGACAGCATTAGAATTATGCGAAGATGGTGTTTAAATATCTTGCAGGTACTCCTGATCATTGCTTGGTTTATTATGGTACTGATAGTGCTAATAAATCTTTGGACATGCAGGGTTTTGTTGATGCAAATTGGGTAGGTGACTTGGATAGTCGAAGGTCCACTAGTGGCTATGTGTGTACTCTGTTTGGAGGAGCAGTGAGTTGGATGAGTAAGAGGTAGCCCATAGTTGCTTTGTCCACCACATAAGTAGAGTATATGGCTACTACTCATGTCTCTAAGGAGGCAGTTTGGTTGAGGAGACTATGTACAAGTATTGGTTTTGATTGTAGGAACATTCAGATTGGTTGTGATAGCTAGAGTGCTATTTGTTTGGCTAAGAATCCCATGTATCATGCTTAGACTAAACATGTTTATGTTTAGTATCACTTTGTTCAAGAGTTGGTTGCAAATGGAGAGATTGAGCTAAAGAAGATAAACACTCAGGAGAATCTTGCAGATTCATTGACCAAGTCTGTGAGCACAGAGAAGTTTGAATGGTGCAAAGAGGCCGTGGGCTTTATTTCTGGGTTGATTTACAATGTATAATATCAAGTGGAAGAATGTTGGGATAAGGTGCCATTAACCTTGTAAATCCCAATATTGTATTTATTCCATTTTATTATTTGTTATTTGTAATTACCCATAAGGAGATGTAATAGTTTCATTGGCAGTGGTAATTTCAAAGTTACCGGCGGTAGTTACGAAGTGACTTTTACTGTTGGCAAATATAAAAACTCAAAGTAAATGAGAGTAGGCATGCTTCCTTGAGGAATCTACTATTTTTGGCATGTATGACAATTGTCATAATGTTTGGTAAGTGAATCTATGACAGATGCAAGTTTTCATAAGATTCTGAGATTCTATGACACATATGACGGATATGTTAGTTGTATATTTGCTATATTTAGCCCAAGGTTCATATCTTGGAAATATACTCTTTTTATGGAATCTGTGATGGTTATGACACGTCATAAGATGCTGTAAGAGGGCAATTTTAGTCTTAGGCACCCAACCTTTGCATGGTTGTTTTTAGACAAGTGTAAGATGTTTGTAAGATGGTAATTAATGTTTACAAGTTGGAGACTCTTAGGAGAGAGAAGGTGAATGCCTAGAATGAGTTGGAAAACATTTCTATAAGTATTTGCCATGTATTTATTGCTGCAATATAGATTTTAGGTACTCAGGTGCTGCTAGAATGTTGTTAGATTGAAGACTTGTGGAGAGAGTTGTGTAGTTGATGTATTGTACAATCTTGTTGAGATTAATACAAACTTGTGCCTCTTTCCTGGTGGATTTTTTTACCCACAAGGGTTTTCTCTACATAAACAATGTGTCGTTGTGTTGAGTTCTTCATGTTTGAGATCTTTTTTGTAGTGGGTTTTATGTTTTGTTACAATCTCCATTGTTAATGCACACTTAAGATTGTTGAAATTTATCTTAAATCAGATTTCCATTGAAATATTGTTGCTTTCATTTCTAACAGACCCTCTAAGAACATATTCACAATGATTCTCCAAGAAGCCCAATAGCTTCTTCCAGGTTCTTTAATTTCAAATCAATTTCATTTCTTAGTAATTAGAGCACTCATCTTGCCTAAAGACTGTAACATTATGTTATTGCTTCTTAGTTTAGCTTAAGTTTATTTTTTGTTTTCTTAGGTAGTGTTATATCTAGATTGCTTCTTTTCACTTACTACAGTAGATTAGAAGTTTCTTTTACTTTCAAGTGCATCTCAAAATTGAAACAACAAAAGAAAAGAGCATAGATTGCATGAAATAGTCATATAGTTAATTAACTCAAACTTCATTTCATAAATAAAATAAAAAATAGAACTAGATTAGCTTTCTTTCTTGCATGCATGTAGTTTAGCCTTGATAGAAAAGCGTAAAAGCAAAATAAAAAGAGAAAAGAAAGTCCTTTATTCCATCACAAGGCATCCAACAAATATCAACAAATTGTGTAAACAAACACAAAAGTAAATAAATCTTTCAAACTCCTTAAAAATGCAAGACACAAAAGTAGATAAAGCAAGCACATCAACTTCAACAAAATCACTATCTTTCCAATTCTTTATCAACTTCAAGAAAAAAGCTCTTGCTCAAAATTTTCTCTAAATTTGAGAAGGGGCTTGTAGATCTAGAGCTCTGATACCATGTAGAAGTTGTGAAACAAACCTCACAAGACCCAGTGAACACCTGCAAAACCTAAAAACCTCCCACAAGAGAAAAAAAAAGCAAAGAGAGCAATTTGCACAAAAAAGGATACAATTAATGAAATGGATTAAAGAATTACATGAGAGCACTTGCTTTTATATTTGCAAGTTAGAAAACCCTAATGAGAGATTCATAAGTTTTGCTTAAGTGAAATAAAGTAAAGGTGAGTTAATTAATTAATCAATATGATTAAATTGATTAAGTAAAGAACATATTACTCTAACACCCCCCTTAAAATGAACTTAGGGAGAAGCTAAAAAACTAAGGACAAATGCATGAAAGCAAAGAAGGGTCCCGACAACTAGGCCTGATGAGGTACCCATGGACAAAAGAGTTTCTCACAAATAGAGAAAAAGGAAAAAACCACGTGGCAAAAACTCCTTTCCAAAAGAGAGAACAAACCTCCCTACAAGAGAGAGAGAGAGAGAGAGCGAGAAAGAGTGGACTAAGAAGCCTCCACAAAGGATGTCCCAAAAGAATAGGAACATGAAGATGAACATGAAGAACTCCACTAAAACATGAAGAAGCTGCAAACACTATCGAAGATTGACTCCTATAATGCTGAAAGAAGAACCTCCTCTAAAATAAGATGAAGATCAGGATCAAAAAGACAAAAATCTGCACAAGTGACCCAATGACACTACTCGAATCAGATGGCAAAAAAAGGCAAAACATCTGGAACTCAAAGATACAAATGGCACAGGTACCAAAAGTCTGAAGAACTAATCAAGTGAAAATAGAAGGTTGCCTCCACAAAAGGAATGCAAGAGTGTCCATATGGTAAATGCTCCATCTCACTGAAATGCATGTGTAACCAGCCACTGATGTACCACTGCATCCACCTAGTACATAGGAACAAATACTAGATACATAACTCACTCCAACACAAAACCAAGGAAACATTAGCACCAATAGTAGAAATCCCCCATAATGCAGATAAGGGAGAGAGACATGTACACTGAAACTATGTGAAAGCAAGAAGTGCATGTAGAAGAAACAAGAACATTTGAACGTGCAAATGTGAAAGTACTAGCAAATAAAAGGGTGTGCAAACCAAGGCACACACGCATGAGGCAAGAATCAATGTGATTCAATGTTGTCGTAGAAGGGACATTTACTTGACAAATGTGTGATGGCAAAACAAAAGGCAAACATCAACCCCCATGGCACTTTATATCATAGTGCGAGTATAATAAAGCATACAATGATGTCCAATATCTCAAGAATACATGTACAATGTCGAGGCACTTTATTTCAGTGAGTTTACATATGAGAAGTGCTTACAATGGAAGCTCACAATGTCCAAAAAAGGACCACATGCTAAAAATACAATTCTCTGATAGAAATAGAAGAAACTGATAGCACTGATGAAGTACACAAAAAACATGCACTTTCAAAAAAAATGGGACCCAAAAAGGAGTCCGGATGTAGAAGATATGGCCCGTCAAAGTCTCCAAAACGAGAATTGCGCAACAAAAGCACTGAGAAAACTGATTTCTAGAAAAAACTAGAAGTCAAAATGAAAAACCACATGCACCACTATGAAAAGCACAAAATTCTACCCCTTTTTAAAAAAAATTGCACTGAAAAATACCACCATATGATTGAGATATGGCCCCTGGAAGATGGAGTGCAAAAATGAAAAGCCTAATGGTGAAGAGTAGATATGACAAAAAAATCCACCTTCGCCAAATTTAGAGAAACTCTGACAAATTTGGAGGTCCACCAAATGTAGAAACCCTGCCAAACTGGTTAGCTGTTGCCAAAAAAGAAACTCCTATAGACAAATGTAGAGCTCCTCCAAATTTGATGAAATAGCCAACTTCAGAGAAATTGCCAAATTGGGCACAAATATCAAGGCAGGGCATGCAGGTACAAAACATGTTTTTTTATTAATAAAAATTAGGTAAAAAAATTGCATGTATTTTTTTAAATAAAAAAAACACAAAAAAATTACATTTTTTTTATAAAAGAACGTGAAAAGAAATAATGAAATCTTTTTTATTTAAAAAAAAATTAAAAATATATATATATGGGGGGAGGGATTAAACCCCCCCCCCCCCCAAACACACACAGACCTCTTAAGGAGGGGACCCCACCCTGTTGTGGTAGGGTACGGGGTCCCCCCTGCACGGTACCAGTGCTTTAAGCGCTTAAAACAAAAAAAAATGTTTACCTTTTTTTATTAAAAATAAAAATTTTACACAAAAAAAACTTGCTTCCAATATTTTTTTTGGAATTTTTTTTTTAAATGTAGGGAAAAAAATTAATAATATTTTTTTTTAAAAAATCACCTCGATCTGCGTGCTGGGTAGGCCGTATGGCTTCCCTGGCAAAAAAATTGCCCCAAATGAGCCCGAAGCCAATTTTGATAATTTGACAGTCGATCTTAAAGTTTTTAGGCCTTCTAAGCATGATGGTGAGGTCCGTTAGGGCCCAAAATGCTCCAAAAATAGCTTTCCTCCAGATCCTAAAAAAAAAAAAAAACCCTACTGAAACCCTTGCAGATCTGGCCTACGAAGCTCAAATCAAGCCAAATAAAAGGCTAATCTGACTATTTCGACTGCTCTGAATCTAATGGAATACTCTATTTTACACAAAAATGCACCAAGAAAAAATCTCTTGCTTAAAATTTTCTCCAAATCTAAGAAGGGGATTATAGATCTGGAGCTCTGATACCATGTAGAAGTTGTGAAACCAACCTCGCAAGACCCAGTGAACACCTGCAAAACCTAATAACCTTCCACAAGAGAAAAAAAAAAGAAAAAAGAGAAATTTGCACAAAAAAAGATGCAACTAATGAAATGGATTAAAGAATTACATGAGAGCTCTTGCTTTTATATTTGCAAGTTAGAAAACCCTAATGAGAGATTCCTAAGTTTAGCTTAAGTGAAATAAAGTAAATGTGACTTAATTAATTAATCAATATGATTAAATTAATTAAGTAAAGAAGCTATTACTCTAACACTAGTAACACAAAGAGGACATTTAAATACCACAACAACTCAAGAAACAATCGTTCCACATTCCACACTCCAAATCAACACCATAGTTTGCCACCAATCTAACTTCTTCCTCGTGAAGTGAGTGAACCTATTGCTGCGACCCCTACCCCACACAACCATTTCATTGCCATATACAAGATCCTCTTGCCAAGAGAAGAGAATGATTAATTGAATTCTCCTTTGCTTGGCTAGATTTCTAAAAGAGTGGGAGTAATTTGACCCATGCCATCAACAAAGTGTAGTACATGATGCATGTGTCGTTTTGACTCTACCTCATTCACTTTTTGCAGTGAGTCAATTTAGAATATCATAGTCTAGATTGCTATTATAACCCAATCTCCTCTATTGAAGAATCATTTCATCTAGCTAACCATATACCTCCCCTATTCTAAATATTATTTATATCATTGTCTTATTCCTTTTGGAACAACATTCACATGTCATACCATCAACACTCTTATAAGCTTTAGTTGATCCCCTCATTTCTCTATGGAAAAAAGTCTCGCACCTTGAACTCCATCCTTATTATTTCTTTTTTTTTTTATCGAGTTATATGCGAAATAGAATTTAGATATGAAAATCAAAAAATAGAAAAGTTAAAATGACAAAGCCAGGAAAACATACCTAAGATAGCATGGTTAACATTACCAAAGTATATTTCAAATTCTACTTGTCATTTTATAGTACTTAATCCACATGTTGAAACTCCATAATCCGTAGCCATTAAAGAAACTCCATAATCTACGTGTTCAAATTTATTCTCACCATATGTTGCAAAATTCTTAATTTTTCTTTAATCTAACCATATTTTGATCATAGTAGGGATTTAAGCTTTTATATTTAAAAAAAAAGTCTTCTCATTTCTATTTCTCATCTCTATAGCTTTTTATTTTTTATATACATGGAAATTGTTCTTGGTATTTATTTTATTTGTGGCATATATGTCTATCAACAAAACTTTTTTAGTATACATAATTTTTTATGTATTTTATTACAGTGTTAAGCAACATATTTTTCTTATTGTTAGCATGGATACAAATTTGCATCACACAACTTCCACAAAGAGTAGTTTTAGGAGGTTTACTGCAACACTTTCACAAAATGACATAGAAGATAGAGATACATATCCTATAAATGATGACCTCCTTGATTTTGTTCCAAGTACACATGTAGACACCTAAAAATGACCATGCACTCACCTTTATTTTCGACACACTCCTAAAATCATTACACATCTTAAAATGTCTTCTAAATTAATTAAATAATTTTAATTATTTAATTAACTACCCCTAATTGATTTTTTCTTCATTTATTCACTTTTCTTCTAATAAAATAAATAACTGATATTTTATTTATCTTATTCGCTCATTTTCCTTATGAATTAATTAAATAAATTATATTTATTTAATTAATTCACATTTTTCCTCCATCATCCCAATTAATTTAATAAATTAAAGATTTATTTAATTAATTCCACATTTATCTCTATCTTCATGTGACTAGAAGCTTATAGAAATCCTTATTACATGGAAGCCATTTGACTTTATTCTTCTCACGAGACACTTGTCACGTGACTACAACTCCAAGTATCATTTAATCCTATCCCTCCACATCACACTATTCATCTTTTAATCTCAACCATCCATTCATCGTTTAACTCTCTATAAATGAAGCCTCTCCTAACACATCAAGAACATCTTTCATATGCAAGTATATGCTATCATTTTTATCGTTATCTCCATTATAGCCTTTTTTATGCCTAGATTATGTTGGTTTGTGTAGGCAGTCCACAATGCATATCTCATCATAAAGAACAAAGCTAGTAGAAGTAGGGTGTAGTCTACTTCGTTCTATCTAAGTGTGAGGGTTTGATTTGACCTGAGGGTTTTGGTTTATTTGCATTATCTTCCATTGTCCTTGCGTCAAATTTCTACATACATTTATGGCACGCCCGATGGGACCCACGTCCCTTTGATCATCTTTTTCAGAGGAAATTCCATTATTTTTGTGTTGTATGTACAGAAATGTGCTTTTGACTGTAGATCCGTGCTTGTGGTTCAGGTTGGCATGCCTAAGGCATCAGGATGCACACTTTTGGTCAATGTTGGTGCACCTATGGTCACTGTTGATGTGTCTCTATTTCTGATTTTAGCCTTTAACTCTTGTTTTGCTCCATATTAGTGATGATTTTTTAGGTTTTCTAGTAAGATCTAGTTTCTGTAGCTTGTTAACCCTCAAATCTCCATTGTCAATCATCTAATATTTATTTTGAAAGGTTTGAATTAGGTTTTGTTTGTAGGTTTTTAGGTACTTTCTCTAGATCTACGTATGTGCTTCAAAATAATGTTCTTTTGGTTTGTGTGACATTTTACAGCTTCTGCTTGATTAGATCTAACATTTAGGACCTCTGGATCATTCTCTATCAGTCACTTCGTATCTTTTTCAAGATTTGATATTCTATTTTGATAGGTTTCATTAACACAAAATTATCTGTAAATCTGCACCTTTGGTTTGTGACAACGCACCTATGATATTTGAAGGCATGCCTGTGGTCTTTGTTGACACACCTTTGGTTTCTATCAATGCACCTTCAATCTGTGTCGGCGCGCCTCTGGTCTCTATCGACATGCATGTGGTCTCTGTCGGCATGCCTGTGCAAAAAAGGTAGAAAACGTGTATAAGTGTTAAGTTTTATGGTTTTGTTTATCTATGTTTGCATGCTTTGACTGTATTTTCACACTTTTAGATGATTTTCTATTTGGGCTAACAATTTGATTGGTCTTGAGACTAACTCTTTTGTGTAGATTGTTTTTCACTTGTCAAAGATCATATTTCAAAACTACTAACAAGTTTTATTGCAGCCTCGCTTGTCAAAGATCTTGTTTTTCCACTAATTTAAGCACTAAAGTAGATTAGTAGGTAAATGAACTTTTATTTTTTGTGTCTTTGAAGTTGTGTGTTGGTGTATACTCTCTCCTTGCACTTTGTGTGATCTTGGAGATCAAAAGCCACATATTTCTTCTCTTTGTATCCTAAGATTTTCTTGTTGTGTGTATGCTCTCTCCTTGCACTTTGTGCGATCTTAGATATCAAAAACACCAACTAAAATCTTTCCCTTAGGAGGCCTTCTTGGAGACACACCACTCCAAGGGATGATCTCAATTGTGTGTTCCAACAGTATATAAACGTTGTGAGAATCGAAAGACTCACTTTAAAGGAAGGACCCTCTCCCCCTTGTAAAGACCCCAAGACCCACAGTATGCTGAGACTTGTGTTGGTTGGCACTTGGTTGGATAGGGACACCCCCAATCATGAATTCATCCCCCATGCCTTGCATATATTGGGAAACCCCCTAGAAGCTAGTAAAGCCTAGATAAGACCATCGGTCATTTTCTAGTGTGGTGTAAGGGATGCAGACCGCCCCTTGAAGTTACTCACCATCGTACCTCCTTGAGGTGGAGATAAAAGATTTCTTTAGGAAAGGCATAAAAGCCTCCAAGAAAAGGAGTATTGGGGCAATGCCCTTATCCTTAGCTATCCACACAGGGTGAAGTGTTCTTAGTTAGGTAAGAACATGGACAGGTATTCTATTGTGTGGGCCCACACTTGAAATACTCCTACTTGAATAATTATAGATTTGTTAATGTGTTTAGCATGTTTTCATTGTGCAAAACTAGTATGAGCCATTTTTAGTTGTGAATTAATTCACGTCATTTCCCTTGATAAGTCATGAGTCAGCCAATATGTTTTTATGATTGTATTTCTACCAAAATTTCACAAACTAGTTGTAAAAATAGTGAATCAGAATAAATCCGCACCTATGACTATGGTTATGCACTTTTGGTCATTATCAATAGGCTTTTGGTCATTGTCTACACACCTACGGTCACTGTCAGTGTGCCTTTGGCTTATGACTGAGCACCTATTTTGGAACTCAAATCGTCATTCAAAAACTAAAATTTTAGTCTTCAAATCGAATCGTAGGATAAACTAGTAGCCTGCAACAAACTTGTTTTCCAATTTACCTAGTTCATTCAAAACATTTCCTCATTACATAAGGTTTTCTACTTTCATAGCGATCCATTCATCCCATTAGCCTTGGTTTTGGACTTGTTAGTACCTTGATGTTCTTGGCTTCTCATTTTGGATTTTACAGTTTGAATTTTGTCAAGCTTTGTCACACATCCAACAACATATCTATTCATCCATTTCTTGGTTAGAATGCATTAGTCCATTCACTCATTAGTTCCTTAATCAAATATTTCCCCCTTTCTACATCATCTATTCACATGTACCCATCATCATTTCAGTCATATTGTCAACCAAGATACCAATCAATCAACCACATCCTTTATCAATCAATCAAATTCCACAATCAAAATCCAATAATCAAAGTTATCAATCAAAATCCAAATTTGGCTTTGGTCTAGCCTAGATCTTTTTACCCTTTAATCTTTAAAAGACTTTTGACTTAGGAGACTAGACTACTCTTGAGTTGATAAGTCTTATCCTATCTTTTGCTTGGGCCCTTGTCTACCCCAAGTAGAAGGTTTTATCATCACTTTCCTTCTTTCTTAGGCATTTTTCAACCCTAAGTAGTGAGGAGAATCCCATCCAACATCCATAACAAAAGATCTAGGTGTATCTTGAGCTATTTTGGTACCATCATTTTATCTTTGGTGTTGACCGCATTGTCTTGGTTATTGCCTTAATCATATCATATCATATCCATATCATCATTTTATCCTTGGTATCATCCTTTTACCATTTTGGATGGTCATCTTCATCATATCATATCAACATCATCATATCATTATCTTGGTTGTCATATCATATCATATCAATATCTAAGTCATTATCCTGGTTGTCATTTTATCCATATCGTCAATCATCATCGTGTCCTACACCTTTTTATCATACCATCATACCCTTGCTACATCTTGTGGTACAAATTCTTGACGAATTAAGGTCCTATTCACAAATATTATTCTAAGGTCATCCCATTCATGCCCACTACAAGGTCATGAACGAAGAGAACCATAGAATCACATCAAGAATCTTTACAAGAGTCTCATCAAGTCCAACAAGTTCATCATGAAATCTGTCAAGAATTTCAACAAGATCCCCCTTCACAACCACATCAAGACTCTTCACAATAATCCCATCAGAGTCCACTTCTCATGGAAAGGGGGCTATCATCCCATTCACTATTACTCGTGGATTTCGTCCCAAGTTTGGGATGCCTACGAACACATTCGTACTTGATCCTTATAAGGGCATTCTTGAACCATCATCAAATCCCATATATACTCAAGAATTTGAAAATACTGTCCAGTAGCCCCAAAGTCCAAGTAGTGCTTCCCATGAGTCTCGCGATTTTGAGGATAGAGTACATGACTTCATTTATGAATCCAATAATTTTGCATTTTTGGAATGCCTCCTTATCAAAAATCCTCAAGTTTATTTTGAAAAGTTACTTCATCTAGGAGTCAAGTTACCTCAAAATTTTGATGTGTCCACTTTGCTTCCTCGAGATAGGAGGATCTTCTCAACCATATGTTGATGAAATCTTAAATGAAAAGTCAAATCTTAAGATCAACACATCTATCGCTCAATTTGTTCCCTCTATAAGTGTCTCATAACCTATTGCTAGCATGTCCATGTCCATTCCTCAAAATACTGCCCATGTCACTGTTTCATCTAGTGGGTAAAACACATCTAAGAAGTCAAACATTCCTACATCATCCATTCCTAAGGCCTCACATCCCCTTCATATGTCCACTTCTCCAAGCACAACATCCATACCTATGTCCAATCCAACCATCAATGTTATTATTCCACCTACAAGTGGCATAGTTATTCCTCCACTTACCGCTCAAATGTCAAATCCTATCTATACATCTTCAACTATGCCACAAGTCCATACCCAAGCTAATGTTTCAATGTAGCAAGGTCCACATGTCCAAACTTAAGTCTCGTCATCTCTTGTTCAATATTCAAATACCGTTGACTCCCAAGAAATCATACAACAACAAGTCCTCATACAACTCCTAGCCACCCAACAAACACAACCACAATGACAACCACAAACGCCCCAACTATTGCAAGTATGTGCCTAATTGATGTTGTCATTGGTCTCAACTGTGCTCATGATTTTGATGTTTTCTAGTGTTGAAGACAATGAGTATGTGATCCTGATATTGAGTTTCCAAGTGCTTTTGAGAAAATTTGTTCCTCCGGTGGAAATAGTGTGTTGTAGAGTATCTCTGTGTATTGAAGAATAGTCCAGTAGATTGCTTTGCCTGTGGATTGGAATCTATTTAGAGACATGTATAAAGATTCTATATCTCAAGTTTGAGCCTCTAGTATGAAAATTTGAGAGAGAGTTTTGTTCACCATAGTAAAAACTATTTTTTTGTGCATTCAGTGGTGACAGGAAGAAAGTATTTTGCTCCGCATTCCTTCGCATTGAAGTATTTTGGTCTGCGGTTCTGGAATTAAGTTTTTAGTGTTGATAAGTACCTTCAACTCCAATGGTTCATGATTTGGTGGTCCACAAGCTAGCTTTTCTCTCTGACAGTAGCTTACAGTGTTGTTTATGTGCTCTGATTTGAAGAATCTTCTTGGCAGAATGGTTAGAGATTGTGCAGTTGTTTCTGGTGATTACTATGTGCTTGTGGATGTCCCCTGATTGTGTTCCTACATTTGGATTGGTCCACAAAGAGAAATTTGGATCATGGATGAAGTCTGTTCTTTGAAGACCCAGTGTTAACATTAGTCTTGGCCGACTTGGTTGTTTTCACTTCTTGCAGAGATGCATTGAAGATTGTGGAAGCGTGTCATGGTATGGAAGGTTACATTTGAGTCCCAGCTAAGGCATAACATGATCCACATACATCTTTTGCTTAGCTAGTCTTGTTTAGGTCCAGACCTATTTCTATGTATGTTTGTAATGCCAACTTTGGATATTGTTCCAATGGTTGATGAATGTAATGCTAACCTTGATGTACATTCCAAGGATGATGAATTGTATAAAAGCATGAAATGTGATTGCAAAAAAGAAGTGCAAATCCGAAAATGAAAAGATAAAATAAGAAGTGTAAGAAGAGCATATTAGAGGAGTTATAATGTGCTTCAATGGAAGTGAACTCGGGCATGGAGTAGATGCTACCAAATCAGTTCACCATCCTTTGGCAGTGAGCCACCCCTTGGTAGTGAGTCGTTCTTGGTAGTGAGCCTCAACTTTTGCAGTGAGCATTTTGGGGAGTGAGCTCTAAGGCAGTGAGCCTCTATTTTTCAGTATTTCTATAATATATATATCTTTGTGGGCTAACACCCACCGTGGTTTTTTCCTTTATAGGGTTTTCCACGTAAAAATCCGGTGTCTTATGTGTCATTGTGTTGAGCTTCTTATTTCATGGTTAAATATGAATAACAGTAAATAAGTGTTTGATGTGTTGATGTTCATAAGTGTTCAAAGTTTTAGGGACAACTGATTCGCCCCCTCTTAGTTGTTCGGTGCATTTCAACAATTGGTATCAGAGCAAGGTTCCTCAGAAGTAAGCCTAACAGCTTGAGGTAGATCCAAGATGTCTTACAAGAAGGAAGCTTCGCAGTTTGATGGAACAAATTATGCTCTCTAGAAGGTATGAATGAAAATTCATCTCCTTTGCCTTGGATATAGAGTATGGAAAGTGACAGAGACGATGTATACCATGCGACCGAATGGTTTGACAACTAAAAATGAAATCAAAGAATATGAGTTGAACATAAAAGCCAGAGATGCTTTGTTAAGTGCCCTGTCTAACACAGAATTGATAAAGGTCATGGATTTGGAAACTACTCATGAAGTCTGGGAGAAGCTGAAAATTTTGTATGAAGGAGATACATCTGTAAAAAGCATCAAATTGCAGGGTTTGAAAGAAAATATGAGAGTTTGAAGATGGGTGAAGATGAGAACATAATACCCTACATGCAAAGAGTTGCTGAAATTGTCAATGGAATAAAAGGAATGGGAGGAACTATTGATGAGAAGGAAGTTGTAATGAAAATTCTTAGGTCATTACCTAAGTCCTATAGTCACAAGGTAGTTGCAATTGAAGAAGTAATGACCGTGAAGGATGTCTCTAAGGACCAGTTACTTGGAAATCTTATAGCCTTTGAAATGAGAGAATTTGATGATGCTTTGCCAAAGGTTGAAACTGCTTTCAAAGCCAGCACTTCAGAGAAGACTTCTAGAGCTGAGAAGTACAGAGTGAAATTTGATGATAAGCTTGATGAAATTGAAGCCAACTTTGTTGACAGACTACAAAGAGGCTCTGGTAAGTATAAAGGCAAATTACCTTTCAAATGTTTTTCATGTGGTGAGGTTGGTCACTATGCT
Organism: Cunninghamia lanceolata; assembly: GCA_027924645.1. Lineage (NCBI taxonomy): Eukaryota > Viridiplantae > Streptophyta > Pinopsida > Cupressales > Cupressaceae > Cunninghamia > Cunninghamia lanceolata. The sequence continues at coordinate 6,081,083 of BSBN01001215.1, forward strand.
TCTAGATGTCCTAAAAGAATTGTAAGGAATAGAAAAAGATTTGAGAGTAAACCTAGAGTTCCACAGAAATGCTACTATGTTAGAGACATTGATGATGAAGGTGTAACAGATGAAGAATCCAATGATGCTAATACTAGTGCAAATGAGTGCTTGTTTATTGCTATTAAAGAAGAACCTGAGACTACTAATCCTACTAGTTGTGTAAAGGAGGAAAAACTAGTAGAGGAAAGTGCTTTGGCTATTCAGGTGGAGAAAGATAAGGATGAATGGATTATTGATAGTGGATGTTCACATCAAATGACTAGTGACAAAAGTAAGTTTGTGAGTTTGGAAAAGTATAATGGAGGACTAGTTAGGTTTGGAGATAATGCAGCTAGTAAGATTTGTGGGAAAGGATCTATTTCTTTTGATGGAAAGCACAACACTGATAATGTCTTATATGTGAAGGGTTTAGAGCATAATCTTTTGAGTGTTGGTCAGATGTGTGACAAAGGATATGATCTGAGATTCAAAGATAATGGGTACAAGATCATGGAAAGCTCCGAAACAGTGATTGCTACCAGTAAGAAGACCAAAGGTAACATTTACCAGTTAAGAGGAACTAATGATTATTGTTTATTGGCCCAAGCAGATGAGAGTTGGTTGTGGCATAGAAGGATGTGTCATATAAACTTTGATAATTTGGTGAAGATAAGTTTAGGTCAGGCTATGAGAGGTTTACCAAAGCTTGTGAAACCCACCAATACCATTTGTAAGGAATGTCAGTTGGGGAAACAGACAAGAACTAGTTTCAAGAGCAAAGAGCAATTTTCTACCAGCTTGTTGATCTAGTGCATACAGATCTTTGTGGTCCTACAAGGGTGAGAAGTCTACGAGGTGACAGGTACTTCATGTTGCTTATTGATGATTATTCTAGAATGACTTGGGTTACTTTTCTAAGAGATAAATTAGAAGCCCTAGAGAAGTTCAAATCTTTCAAGGCAATGGTTGAGAATGAAATAGAACTGAAAATCAAATGCTTGAGGTATGATAGAGGAGGTGAGTTCACATCAAATGAATTCAACATTTTCTGTGAAGAGCAATGGATAAAGAGACAGTTGTCTGCACCTAGGACTCCTCAGCAGAATGGAGTTGTGGAAAGAAAGAACAGGACAGTTCAAGAGGCTACTAGGACAATGATGAAGGAAGCAGATCTGCTGGAAGTTTTCTGGAAAGAAGCTATACATATTGTTGTCTACATTCAAAACAGAGTTTAAGTGAAAGGTAATGGTACTAAAACTCCTTTTGAATTGTGGTATGGAAGAATACCTATAGTAAAATATTTCAAAGTTTTTGGAAGCAAATGCTATATCAGAAGAGAAGAAGATCCAGGGAAATTTTATGCAAGGTGTGATGAAGGAATCTTCCTTGGATACTCTACCAAGAGTATGGCCTATCGGTGCTACAACAAAATGCTGAAAAAGATTGTTGAGAGTGCAAATGTGAAGGTGGATGAAGACAAAGGAAGAACATCATATCTGAATGGCTACAAATCAGATGAACCTGTTGTCACAGTAAATAAGAAGAAAGAGGAACAAGAATACAGTCAAGATGAAGAAGAGATGGCTATAGAAACTAGAGTTAAGACTCCTAGGTATGTAAGGATCAATCATTTAGAAGATCAAATTATTGGAGACAAAAGCAAAGGAGTATTAATAAGGAAAAGAGCTCCAGAAAAACAAGTGAATTACTATTTGCTTTTTAAAGTTGAACCAAAAATTGTGAATGAAGCCTGCAATGATGAAAATTGGGTAAAGGCCATGAAGGAAGAACTAATGCAAATAGAGAAGAATGAAACTTGGGAATTAGTTCCTAGACCTGCTAATAAAAATGTTATTTGAACCAAATGGGTTTTCAGAAACAAGCTGAATGAAAATGGAGAAGTTGTAAGGAACAAATCAAGGCTTCTGTGTAAAGGATATTCTCAAATTGAAGGAATATATTTTGAAGAGACTTTTGCTCCAATGGCTTAGATTGAAGCAATCAAAATATTTCTAGCATTTACAGCTCACAAAGATTTCAAAGTGTAGAAGATGGATGTGAAGTATGTATTTCTGTATGGTGAGTTGGAAGAGGAAGTTTACATTGAGCAATCAAAAGGATTTCAGTTATCAAACCAAGGTGATATGGTGTGCAGGTTGAAGAAAGCTTTGTATGGACTCAAGCAAGCTCCTAAAGCCTAGTATGCAAGGCTAGACAAGTATTTGTTGCAATTAGGATTTAGTAAAGGCACTGCAGATAGTAATTTGTATTTCAAGATCAATGATAATCAGATCCTGATTGTTGTAGTCTTTGTTGATCACATTATCTTTGGAGGCAATGAAGGTATGTGCATGAAATTTGCTAGTGAAATGCAAAAAGAGTTTGAGATGTCTATGTTTGGTGAGATGAATTTCTTTTTAGGTCTGCAAGTTACTCAATCAGATAAAGGAATCTTTATATCCCAATCTAAGTATGTGAGAGTTGTTGAAGAAGTTTGGAATGGAGGACTCTAAACCAGTATGTACTCCCATGGTGACTAGTTGCAAGTTGAGTAAAAATGATGAATCACCTAAGACTGATCATAAAAGGTACAGATCAATAATTGGAGGTGTTAGGTCTAAAAAACGTAGGTTGCAAACCCTAAGAGGATGTCAGGCTCTATGGTCAAGTTTGCAATGTTTTTGGCCAATGAAAAGGAGCAACCCTATGTGGTTTTGGACTCCCTGCTCTTTAGGTTCTACGGGACCTAGGTGGGTGTACCCTAATAATTAAGCAGATTATGAACTTTAAAGGTTTTTGACAATGGCAATCTATTTCTAAATGGCATATGATGAGGTATAAACGATCTCATTCCTTTGATAAAATAAATAACCCTTTTTGCATTGCCCAATCATGCTAACCATGCCAATTTGTTTGTTTTTAGAAGCAATACTTATCTATTTTTAATGAAATGTTGTACAGATCTTTATTTCCTAAATTGATTGAAATTAGCTACTAAATGTTGATATAATGGTATGTAGAGTTGAGTAATTGTGTAGGATTAATGCACTACCTATGAGAGGAGTGCACTTCAAGCAGCTGAGATCAAGTGTGCCAGAAGTTGAAGGCACTAGAAATTTTAGGCATGCATTGATTGGAGACTCTTTTAATTATGTTTACTTCTATTGGTTATTTGAGACTTTATGGCTCCACTCATAGCCTTTTATATATTTTTATTCCATAAAGACATCAGTAGTTGAAATTTTATTTTTCTGTTATGAGACTTTTTCAATGGCATTTTACTGCCATCTAGAATATAAGATTTTGTAATAGTTCAGTTTTAGTTAGTTGCTCAAAACATGGATATATATATCATATTGTGGTTGGCGAATAATTGAGAGTTATGTTCTGCAATATTTTCATGAATACAAATAGTGTTATTATGAATATTTCCTTTTGAGTTATGAAGATATGAATGGAGTTACTATGTTGCTATGGAAATAATTGAATGTGATATGAGTTAAAAGATGAAATTCTTCCAAGAGTTGGCCACTCACAAGATTGTAGAGTAGATAAGTATTTCTATTTTTGTGAATGTTCTATTTAGAGTAGTGTTATTTTATGTTTAGTTCTATTGTGTGTGCCTGTAGGTTGTGATATTTAAGACGTTAATTCTTGGAGCTCTATTTGTTTAATATTTTTGGAGCATCTGCTTTAGTTTCAAATTGTTGTTAACTGTTAGTTGGAAGTTTGAGTGTGTGTGCAGTTGTAGGATTAGTCATTGTTCAAGTTCATAGTAAAATTGCATGTATGAATTTCTAGTATAAAGTTTATCTGTTTACTTAGATTAAGAGATCAAATGCTTTCTACTATAGAGTTCAAATGCTTTCTACTTTGATATGTCGTTTAAGCCTTTTTTAAAGATTCAAGAAATTGTTTCTAGATGAGATATCCAAACAATATTCCCTATTGCATACAGCCTTGGACACTACCCGATCGATAAACTGATATTTTTTAGCTAAAGTGTTAGGACCTTACGATAGCCTGTCAGCATACAAATGTGAAATAGATGCAAGGCTAACAATTAATCCTAATGCTAATGTTTGAAGTTTAAAAATGTGAATAAGGTTTTTATGAGGTATTATTTTTTGGTGAATATGACCAGTGCCTTCTGGGCAACGGAGTCAAGATATGTATGATAAATGTGTCCTCCCTTCTGGCTTAACTCAAATTATTTGGCACTTTTCAAATGTTTATATCTTATATAAACGTGCAAGGTTGTTAGTTACCAAGCTCTTCTTACAAATCCCAATGATATTTTCCCAGGTTATTGTGATCAATTGAAAGGACTTTTAATTTTGGTGTGAAGGAAACCAACCAAGATGATTTATTTAAAGGGTTTTAACTCTAGGTAGAGACAAATAAACATAAACCACTTAGGACTTAAATCAACTTCTCACAAAAACCAATCAAGCAGATCACACAAAAGCAGCAAATCTACCTTGATAGATTAAGTATATCCTTGATATATTCAATTTAAATAACAAAGGAAAACCATTCTTGAGACAACACAGATAACATATATGAATAAATATCAACAAATAATTGAACACCAAATGTTGGACACCAGATTATAATATTCTTCTCCGTTAAATTGCTTCAAAAGATTTTGCAATGTATATCGGAAGCCTTCATTTTCTGGTATGTTTTGTCTAATCTCTAATTCCTACTGATTGCTTCTCCTACTGCTTCTAATTCTTGATCTTTGGTTTTCATCTCTAATAAATACTTTGTATTTTAGGGTTATAACCCTTCACACATCCATTTAATGCAACTTTTCATTTAATTAATTATCTTTGGCAAAAATAAAATATTTAATTTAAATTCTTTTTCTGTGTGAATTAATTGTTATCCCTCCTCTTTGATGGCAATCTTCATGGCAATCTTCATGCTCACATTCACTCCTTGTTGGAAATGTTTCACCCTTAATTAGAATAAAAATATCATCAGGGTAAAATAATCACCACTTTATAACTTCTTTGGTGAAAATATTTCACATTTCGATGAAAATATTTTACAACTTCCTTAAAATAAATGTTCTCCTTCATGTTCACCTTGTTTTAATTGCAAAAATATTTGATATACTCTCCCGTGAAAATAATTTCAATGGTTACTATAATCCTTTCTTTACTAGGGATTTCACTTCATTTTTACTTGTATGTATTTTCACCCACAAAATGTTCTTTGGGTAAAAATAACTACTCCTTCAAGACTTTTATGTTCTCTTAATTCCTAGGGTAAAATATTTTACTCCTCAGGGGAAACAAATTGCATTAAAAATAAAATGCCCCAAGGTAACATCAAATTCACAGTGATTATTTTAATAAAATTTTACTTTGCACTTTCACATACTTTCTATTTTTGTTCCATCTGGGGGACTCAAAAAATACTTACTCCGATATATTAGTCTCCTCTCAATATAATTTAATATCTATGGGGATGTGCCATCGCCATATTTTTATGCAAATGAAATTTTATTTATTCTTTGCTGTCATCGAAGGATCGAAGGGACCCACCACTCTGTCCCTTAGACACCCACATCTCACCCCAATAAATTCTTCAAACAAATGGTTTACCCTTTTTCAGGACATCGGAGGGACTCCATTTTACTCACTCTGATCTTTATTTTTATCTCTGAATATCTACTTCATATTTTGCTACACCAGTTTTAGGGTTTATGCCTTAGCTTTTATCTCCAACTTGTTCTTTTAATTCAGAGAGTTTGTTTGCAAACACACTTAACATAATAACCTCTTCAGCGTGCTTTTGCGTTCTTGTCCACAATGTCAAAAGATTTGCATTTTTGGCAGAGAGGTATGGTCAACTAGTTTTGTCCAGAACTATCTGAGAGTTCTTTTATCTATGTTCTCACTGCCACAAAAACACCTGAACACCTGCTCAATAGCCACATGAACTGGAGCTGATGACTGAGGTATTAAAGAAAGTAATGCATCTATAAGAACATCCATAAAAGCAAGTGTTACATTCTCCTCATTATGGCCTTCACCATCAAGTTCTATGACATTACCAAATGCCTCTTTATAGCATATCAGAAGTTCAGTAGATGTTTCACAAATTTCCCCATGCTTAAGGGGAATTTGAAGTAACAATTGTATAAGCAAAAAGCACATTGCTTGCATTCTCCTGATGTTACACCCATCTTTATGGGCTGCTTAAAAAAGTTGTGTTTCTATATCAAGCAATTTGTTGAATGTTTGTTCATCATCCTTACTCGAGAGCCAAATAGAGAGATAGATGGGATATTCTGCAACGTCCCCAGAAAGCACATTGCATATGCTCCCAAGTCATTCAATTCCAATGGACTCAATTCATGCTACATACTCTCTTCTATTTCTACATGTTTTTTTCTAAAATTAATAAGCATTTTGTATCTGCTAATAAATCTTGCATTTGCTTGATATTAGGGTTACCCCTCATATCGACTTATTAGAGGGACTCCTACAAGCATCACTCTGATGTATATAAGTCACTGTGATATTTATTTATTTGGTTTCAGCAATCTAGTTCTCGGGGCCCACATCATTGGCATATCAAGGAGACCTTTATAATTTCCCACTGATGTAATGTTTTCCTTTTGATGATTTCATGTACCCACCTTTTCGAACTATTATATATATCCTCAATATTCAACAATGGTAATATCTGTTGCAATGTGTTCTTACATGCTTGACAAACTATGGTTTCCTCATCCTGTAAATCTCCACCTCACTTTGTAGGTGTGGATCATACTTAACAAAAATAGAAAAATATTCCACACCATGCCTTCCTATGGAAACCTCATCAACATAAGCAACACGAAGAGCCTCATTATTCTTCATTAAATACAAGATATCCTCAACTTAGGTTTTTCATGCATGTACAATATCTCCTTTGCCATGTTTCAGATTCTACAAAACTCGATGTGATTTGCCTTCTTAACTCCAATCAACTTCACAATCTTGGGAGCTGGCACACATACAAAGTCTAGAATTGCACAGGTTACATTGCACATTAATCTGCATGTAACTTGAATTGACAATGCAATGTGATGGGGAGGAGGATTAAGAAGCAATTCTTTGAGATACATTGTGCAAAGACCAACACAGTCTAGTGGAAGAAGTACTTTCCACAAGCTTGGAACTCCCTCTGAAGCAATGGTACCTATATGAGTAGCTTGGACAATAATTATGAAATGGGATCACCGCCAAACCACTCATAATGCTTAAGCAAGCATTCTCCCCATAACAACCCTCCTTCACCAAATGCACTCCACCTTGCAGGCCCTGAAGATTTCTTTCTCAATGAAGAGTGCAAGAAAAGCGAGTGACAAGGTCATGCTCGCAATTTTGTAACAATTGCTTCTCCTATCAATCCATACTTAGTAGAATATGTTTGCATTGTCTCTAAGACTAAAAGAAAGCAATAGCCACGTGTTGAATGAGATATACCAACTACAAGCACTGGCTTAGGAAACTCCACATCAATATCAGCTCCTGCAAGTCCATATACATATGAGCTACCTGGATGTGCATGTCCAGATATGAAGTGCTCTTTACGAGTATGATCTTGGCTTGGGCCTTTAACTTCTTCTACAACACACCAAAAATCATTTTGAGTTCGCTCATCCAATGTTTGTCACAAATTCATAACTGGACAGCCTGCCCTTGGAACAGTGTTAGACCTGATGCCTCCCATAGGATTGAGACTAGCATACTCACAAGGATACATGCATCGAATCCCACAACCTCATAGAATTCTCCTACTTGACAAAGGATTTCCCTCATATGATTTCTCTTTATATTCTTGTATCTCAGATTCACCAATATCACCATCACTGTCATTAGTCAAATCCATTACGACACGTTAATGGATTAAATGTTGGACTATAGTATGGTTTTGTGCATTGGACTTGATGTTGTAATTCCTCCTATCCACTTCTACTCTGTTTTAACACTCTATCATCTCTTTGTGTTGAAAGTGCCTTTGGACAAAAATCTTTTTGCAACTTTTGAAACATTTAAAATTTTGATTTATCTTTAGGTCAGATGAACCTAAAAAATGTAGGTCTTTGGTTCCTTGGGTCTTTTTGTTTCATGCCCTAGACTTTGACGAACATAGGTTCAAAACCCAAGAACTTTATTTATTTGATCCATTTTATTCATTGCAGGAAGAGAATTGGAATTGGGAAAGTATTTTTGAACTCTGTTTATAAGCCCTATCAACAACAATCGTGTGACACAAGTCGGGTCCCCTTGTGGGCCCAGCTAAAAAAATTTCATTTTGAAACAAATTTTTGTCCTGAATTGATCTGGGACTACTCCAATATGCTTTTGAAGTGAAAAATTAAAATGGGTTGTCACTAGAATTTGCTTTCTGACATATTTATACAGTGACCAAAACAAGCTAAGTAGCCTCTAGAATCGGTCTGGAAAATTAGTCAAACCATCTCCTGGAGCCATGAAAATGCGTAGGCATGTAGAATTTTGAACCAAGAATTCAATGCGACAAATGGCTTGGCAAAACACATCTCAAGGTACGAGATATTAATATTCAAAGTAGCCCATTTATCCTTTTCTGAAACTGCACCTGTCAAAACCTAATTAGGGCTCACCAAGTCACCACCCCGAAAAAATACCAAATCTCTTCCTGGGAGGCTTCCATTGGAAACATTAGATCATTTAGGTCCATTGAGCATGTGTATAGGAGGAGTTTTCACCAATCATCTTCCTTCACAAAATATTGAGGGTCAAAGTTGACCTCTCTGAAACTTTCTGAAAATGCAGATGTAAAGATATAACAAACTGCATTTGCTTTTGACCTTGAAAAAATATCAAATGAAATGCTGGGGTTTTGAAAACTGGAATGAAAGTACATAAGCATAGGGACAATCTAAAACACCAATTAGTTTACCATGAAAATCATTCAGTTGCTAGATATTGGCTTCCAAAGTTGACCTCCTGGGCAGATTTAATACTAGGCAGACAACAAACCTTTTCAGAACCCTCCAACTTGATGCTTGAAAACCTAGTCAAATTTGATCATGGGGGCTGAAATTGGATATGCCTACCAAGTGGTTTGGCATGAAAGTGAATAGGCTCCGGCTTATGACCTTCCAAAGTAGGCTCCTCAGACAACTCTTACAACTGTATTTCTGAGTGCTAGAATTAAAATTTTCATCATGGGAACCTAAAATTTCACCAAAAATTGTAGGAAATTTTAGGTCCTAATAGGAGGATTACTTTATCTAACTCAATCCAGACTTGATATAATGCATGCAACAAGATTTCAAGAGGATCCTAGAGAGTCTCATGTGATGGCAGTTAAGAGAATCTTGAGCTATTTGAAAGGCACATTAGATCATGGCTTGTGGTATCCAAAAGACAATGATTTCACTCTTAGTGCATATACAAATGCAGATTGGGCCAGAGATGTTGATGACAGGAAAAGTACAAGTGGAGATGCTTTCTTCTTAGGTAATAGATTGGTTTCATGGTTGAGCAAAAAGCAAGATTCAATTTCCCTATCCACTGTAGAAGCAGAGTATATTGTAGCAACATGTTGTTGCACTCAAGTGTTATGGATGAAGCAGACATTAAAGGACATAAGAGTTGTATATGAAGATCCAATTGCAATCTTTTGTGACAATACAAGTGCCATAAACATTTCCAAGAACCCAGTGATGAGCTCAAGAACAAAGCATATATCTATAAGGTATCACTTTTTGAGAGAGAAGGTGATAGAGAATGAAGTCAAGATGGAATATGTGTCTACAAAGGACTAGATTGTAGACATTTTTACAAAGCCTCTACCTAAGGATACCTTTGAGTATCTCAGGGAAAAGCTAGGGGTTATTACCCCTCCTACTCTGAACTAAGATGCATGAGAATGCATCAATCTAGTGAAGCTTAGAGCCTCATTCACTTATTTGGATTGATGTTTTGAGAGCTACCTCTCAAGAGGAGTAGCTAGATGGTTCTGATATGAGTTCCTAATAATAAGCAGTAAGTATTAATAAAAAAAATTCAGTCTGATCAGAGCAGTAGAGTGCAAGTATGTGCCATTTGCCATTAATGTCAAAGAGGGAGAGAAATCATGTGAAAAACTCAGGGGAAGAAAGAGTACAGATGTGTAAAGAGAAACGGGGAGCATCTTGTCTTGACGGTTTTTATAGTTTTTCACATCATATGTTGGCATCAATGACAAAGGGGGAGATTGTTGCAAGTATGTGTCTAACCGATGTTGTCATTGATGTCAACATATCTGTGTTGTCATTGGTGTCAACTGTGCTCTTGATTTTGATGTTTTCTAGTGTTGGAGATAATGAGTAAGTGATCCTGATATTGAGTTTCCAATTTCTTTTGAGAAAATTTGTTCCTTCAGTGGAAACAGTGTGTTGTAGAGTATCTCTGTTTACTAAAGAACATTCCAATAGATTACTCCGCAATTCCTATAGAATGAATATCTTTGCCTGTGAATTGGAATTTATTTAGAGGCATGTCTGAAGATGATATATCTCAAGTTTGAGCCTCTGATATGAAGATTTGAGAGATTTCTGTTCACTAGAGTAAAAACTATTTTTCTGTGCATTCAGTGGTGACAGGGAGAAGGTATTTTGCTCTGCATTGAAGTATTTTGGTCTGTGGTTCTGGAATTAAGTTTTTAGTGTTGATAAGTACCTTCAACTCCAATGGTTCATGATTTGGTGGTCCACAAGCTATCTTTTCTCTATGACAATAGCTAACAGTGTTGTTTATGTGCTCTTATTTGAAGAATCTTCTTGGTAGAATGGTTAGAGATTGTGCGGTTGTTTTTGGTGATTACTATGTGCTTGTGGATGTCTCTTGATTGTGTTCCTACCTTTGGATTGGTCTGCAGAGAGAAATTTGGATCATGGATGAAGTCTGTTCTTTGAAGACCCAGTGTTAACACCAGTCTTGGCCGACTTGGTTGTTTTCACTTCTTGCGAAGATGCATTGAAGATTGTGGAAGCATGTCGTGGCATGGAAGATTGCATTTGAGTCCCAGCTAAGGCATAACATGATCCGCATACATCTTTTCCTTAGCTAGTCTTGTTTAGGTCCAAACCTATTTCTATGTATGTTTGTAATGTCAACCTTGGAGATTGTTCCAATGGTTGATGAATATAATGCTGACCTTGATGTACATTCCAAGGATGATGAATTGTATAAAAGCATGAAATGTGATTGCGAAAAAGAAGTGCAAGTGTGAAAATGAAAAGATAAGATAAGAAGTGTAAGAAGAGCAGAGTAGAGGAGTTATGCTGTGCTTCAATGGAAGTGAACTCAAGCATGGAGTAGATGCTACCAAATCAATTCACCATCCTTTGGCAGTCAACCACCCCTTGGTAGTGAGTTGTTCTTGTTAGTTGTCGTTGCACCAAAAGATCAACCTCTTAATGCCTGATATAACCACTTGACTTAACAAGCACGGGAGGCGATTAAGCCCTTGTCACAAACCACCGTAGCGTAGCACTGAATAAGGAGACCAAGGGCCACACCTTGCAACAATCCCCCCAGCGCAAGTGCAGGGTTTGAACCTGTGACCTTGGCTCTGATACCAACTGTTAGTTGCCGTTGCACCAAAAGATAGACCTCTTAATGCCCGATACAACCACTTGACTTAACAAGCACGGGAGGCGATTAATCCCTTGTCACAAACCACCGCAGCGTAGCGCTGAACAAGGAGACCAAGGGCCACACCTTGCAACAATCCCCCCAATGTAAGCGCGGGGTTTGAACTCGTGACCTCAGCTCTGATACCAACTGTTAGTTGCCATTGCACCAAAAGATAGACCTCTTAATGCCCGATACAACCACTTGACTTAACAAGCATGGGAGGCAGTTAAGCCCTTGTCACAAACCACCGCAGCATAACGTTGAACAAGGAGACCAAGGGCCACACCTTGCAACAATTCTTGGTAGTGAGCCTCAACTTTTGCAGTGAGCATTTTGGGGAGTGAGCCCTAAGGCAATAAGCCTCTATTTTTTGGTATTGCTATAACATATATATCTTTATGGGCCAACAGCCACCGTGGTTTTTCCCTTATAGGATTTTCCACGTAAAAATCTGGTGTCTTATGTGTCATTGTGTTGGGCTTCTTATTTCATGCTTTCATGGTTAAATTTGAATAATAGTAAATAAGTGTTTGATGTGTTGATGTTCATAAGTGTTCAAAGTTTTAGGGACAACTGATTCACACCCCCCCTCCTCTCAATTGTTCGGTGCATTTCAACACCAACATCACCAACAATCTTCAAATAATCCATCCTCCACAACACCCAATGGGACGTTTGACATGCAAACACTTATGAGAAATGTTTGATGACATGCAAAAAGCCAATCAAAAGAAGTACACTTTTGAAGAAGTTTGTCCATATCCATATGACAAATTTATAGTTATAACTCCCTTTCCTCCACATTTTGAAGTACCAAAGTTGGATAAGTATAGAGGAAAGGGTGACCCTAGAGACCATCTAAGAGAATTCTATTTACCTTGCATGGACATGGCTCATGACGAAACTTATTTGATGAGACTTTTCTGTGTAGTTTGGGAGGATCAGCCATTGAATGATTTGCTCATCTTCCTCATGGCATTATAAGCTGCAAAGGGGTTGCTAATAAATTCATAAATCACTTTTCATTCAACAATGAACATGAGATGTTAGTGGCTAATTTTTGTGATACTAAACAAAGGAATAGAAAACAAATTGTCACTTTCATACAACGTTGGAGAAATCTTGCAAGTAAGGTCCCTCATACAATTCCCGAGAAACAACTTGTCAATATCTTCATGCAAGATTTAAATCAAGAGATGGCCTTTCACTTGCAAATGCAATGCGTTGACAACTTTGAGGAAATCTTGGATAAAGGTGTAACTATAGAAAAAGCTCTCATAGCAAAAGAACTTGTTAAAAATTTCAAAGACAATAAAGACTCTAGCAATAATCAAGCTAATGATAAGTCTCGATTTTGGTCCAAAAATAAGAACATTGTCAACGATGGTATAACCAACTCTAGATTGGTGCAAAATGTACAAAATCCTCCATCGACACTCAAAATACCTTCACCATGAAAGGTAATAGATAATCCTCCCCCAAATAAGCCTTGTCCTGGGTTAAGGCATAGATGAAAATTTTCATATTTGGGAGAACCCATAGAGGTTGTTTTTAGAAAGCTCTTGAACCATGGTATCATTACACTACTTGAAGTTAGACCGCATGGTCCAAATGTTGTCAAACCTTATTGGTTTAATGATAATGAATTATGTGAGCATCATAGAATGACGAGACACAAAACTAGTGGTTGCATGAGACTTAAGAACCATATCCAAGATCTTATAGATTGAGGCAAAGTGACTATAGATGAACCTCTTCCAAAGTTGTCTAATGAGAAACTATGAGCATACCAAGATCCACTCCCATCCCATGGTCAAAGTAATTCTTCTTCCAAAAATAATAATCATGCTAATTCACTCAATTTCTCACCTTCCCATGACTCTGTCGTGGGTTGTATTAAAGCTTGTTCCTCACAAGCATCTACCATCACCATAAGACTTCATCATCCTGATTATGTTGTTACCACCCATCGTAGTCATATCACTATTCCAAGAGCCCCATCCTCATCCATGCCATCTTCATCCATAGCAAATCCTAAGTATAATATCCTTGATCATCTAAGAAAGACATCTACACGAATCTCAATCTTGGAGCTTTTACAAATTTCTCCCATGCATAAGGAAATATTAGGCAAAGTCCTACTTAAGTCCCGTGTCGCCAATGACATTAATGTGGAACAATTTAAAGCCATGGTTGGACATCTTGCATCCACTCACTATTTGGTCTTCATTGAAAAAGACATGCTCAATAATGATTCATCCCATAATGAATCCCTTCAACTAGAAGTTGAAATCCATAAGCATAAAGTAAAAAGGGTCCTAATAGATGGAGATTGGAGCTAAACTTGTGTACTTCAAGGTTGGTCAAACAATTGCGATACTCCACTCGGGTTATTGAACGACAACACTCTATCACTATTAAGGCTTATGATGAAGCTAAAAGAAGGTCTAAAGGTATTATTAAGTTGCCCATCGAATTAGGTCTAGACCTAATGGAAATCACTGGTCAATTCCTAGACCTTGATTTCCCATATAATATCCTCCTAGGGTGCCCATGGATTTATGCCATGAGGATTGTTCCTTCCATCGATCACCAATGCATCAAATTTCCATATAATGACCAAGAAGTTACCATTTATGTTGACCTGCATCCTTTTGAATATTGTCATTTATTGGAAGGACCATATCATAAAGCTCATTATTGCCCAATCATCTACCTCATTTGTTGAGCCATCCACCTTAGCCTCTTCATCCAAGTCACCTACCACTCATATCCAGATCAAGGCTATAATTGAAGATAAAGGTTTAGGAGAGTACATCCTACAAGGGCCTTTTGTGTGGGACAACTCCCACTCTCTCCTAAGAACTTTGGGTGGGCTCCTCCTAAAGGATGTAATTCAAATATCCCTATCAATTGTGAGCCTACTTAGTTTTGGCGATGGGGTGTACTAGACAAGGAGATTATTAATGAAGATATTTCTAAAATGCTTTATCAAGAAAAAGATGAACAAGGCAACCTCTCTCTTGATAAATATCCTAAAGGTTTTCACACAGTACAAAATATGGGTTACCAAGGCAAAGGAGGACTTGGCTTACAAGGACAAGGAACTATTGAACCCATCAAAGCTACTTGTAGACCTAAACACTTGGGAGTAGGGTTTGGAACGCAAGAGATAGCATCTCTAAAGCTTGAATTTATCTTAGATAAGGTCGTTGAAGCATTTCCCACTGTTAAGAGTACTAATGAGGATACCTCTGATGACTCCCTTGGGTGTATTGCTGAGTTATATGATTCCTCTGTTTTACCCTCAACCTATCCATGTCCTCATTACCATTAAATAAAATCCACCTCATATATCCAGAACTCATTGATTGAGACCAACAAGGGCCTCCTATTCTAGATGTCTTTCAAAATGATGAGGTTATCATTGAGTTCTTGGGATTAAGATTAGGAATACCACTTGGAGATCACAAGGCTAGATACATTGTAGAACTCAACACTAATGCCTACTTTGGAGAGACTCAAATTCCTTAGTCGCAAAAGTAAAAATATAAAAATCATGTCCCCTAGTGAAAACCACTTTGTGGCACTTTCAGACAATAAAAAAGTAAAAATAAAGGATGTATCTAATGGTGAAAACCACCTGAGGCACCTGAGGATGAGGAATTTGGCCTCCCTAAAGTTAAGGCATATCAAGAGAGATCTCCTATTCTTATTGAGGAAACACAAGAAATGAATTTGGGAATAGTGGAAGAACCAAATAGTACATTTGCAGCTAAATCTTTGTTAGAATCTGAATTACATAGTTTTATCACTTTCTTCAAAGAGATGTCACAAAACTTTGAATGGTCTTATGTAGATATGCTGGGATTAGATCCTTCTTTGATAGTACATCATTTGACAGTATATCTTGGGGTAAAACCAGTTAAATAAAAATTGAGAAAGATGCATCCTAAAATTACTCTCTTGGTTAAGACTAAATTGGAAAAATTGCTTGCTATTGGGTTTATCAAACCTCTAGATTATCCAGAATGGGTGTCGAATGTTGTTCTGGTTTCTAAGGTTACTAGGGGAATTCAGTTTTGTATAGACTTTCGAGATTTGAACAAAGTGTGTCCTAAAGATGATTTTCCACTACCAAATATTGACCTTACAGTTGACCTTACAGCAAGACATGAGATGTTGTCTCTAATGGATGTTTTTTCTAGGTATAATCAAATTAAAATTGGTAAAGAAGACCAACATAAGATTGTGTTTATATGTGCTTGGGGTGTTTATTGCTGGAAAGTAATTCCTTTTGGTCTTAAAAATGTGAGAGCCACATATCAAAGAGTAATGAATGTGATCTTTCATACTATCCCCAAAGTAATGATCAAGTTGAAGCTTTAAACAAAACTATCGTCAAGATACTAAAAAATAGTCAATTAAGCTAGTCGAGATTGGCATTTGTAGCTCAATCCTGCTCCATGAGCATATCGCACTAGTATTTGCACACCTACTAGGGCCACCCCATATTCCCTTATTTTTTGGTTTGAAGCTATCATACCAATCGAGGTCAAGCTCCCCTCCTTAAGGGTATCTTTACAACATCTCATTGATGAAGAAGACCATAGAGTTTCTCACTTGCAAGAGTTGGAAACATTGGATGAAAGGCATCTCAAAGCTCTTGATCACCTTATAGCTTATCAAAATCACCTTCATCGTAGCTAGAATAAGAAACTCAAAGAGCACATGTTTGAAGTTGGAGATCTTGTGCTTAAAGAAAATCAAAAGAATCTTTAGGATCGTGACAGAAAAGGAAAATTTGAGCCTAATTGGTTGGGCCCCTTCATTATATTAGTCATTATGGGTCCGGGACATATCAATTATCTGCACTTGAAGGCCATCCTTTAGAGGAACTTATCAACATCATTCACCTCAAAAGGTTCTATGCCTAACTCATGGAGTATCCCAATCATTAAAAAAAATTAAAATAGCAAAGATAAATAATCTGTCCTATGGTGAAAACCACTTAAGTGGCGCCTTGGATGAGTACCATGGTGAAAACATGTTGTAAAGTACTGATATTTCACAAGCATACAAAACTGAAGTAAAATGTAATTACTACAAGAAGTAAAATAAGGAAACTTCTATTACATCAACAAGTAGAATAGATAGAATTAACATCTTATGTCAAAACAAGATTTGCATTCATAAATTTCTAGTAATATTCAAATACAATACTATCAGATTTCTGAGTTCAATTGCAATGCTTTCAATGTCAATATATATACAATTACAAATATGGCTTTTTGCCTTACGTATCATTTGAGTTCAAAAAGAGTGTACAATTGTCATACATGTCAAGTAAATCCAACAAATAGTCCTCGACCTCCATTGACCAACTAGCCATCTGCTAAGTCGAAGGACAAGAACATGGTTCAGGCGCTTTTTCTGCCCAACCACGAAACTTGCGCTTCCTCAGAATTCATCAAACTGAGGAATACCCGACCCTACTCAAAGGACCTAGCAACCTGTAAATAAGTGCAAGGTGGAATCTGGTGTGTGCCTATCAATCTACATGCATTTCTATCATGAATGCAGCATCTCATCAATAGGATATGGCAAGGGAAAAAAAAACACTAGGCAATCAAACCATTTCCTACAATGGTGCATATGTCTATTTGAACATCACAGTCACTTTGGCCAAAGCATTAACCGAAAAAAATGGTGTGTAGATTTCGAAAAAGAAAACCTACTTCCCTATTATTCCATACTTGACACTAGTCCTAGAAGGCAACATTCTCAAGAAAAATAAAACATAGACAACTAGATAACCAATTTCTTTCAAATCGTAATTTATGACAAAATAAAACTCATTTCAAGCATTCATGGACATGATATTAGCAAAATCAATCAAGTTGAATTCATCAATTGTTTGTTTTCATGTAGCTAGTTTGCTTAACTTTTTACACCTGGGGACTTTTGACGTTATTTTTAATTGGTTCGTTAATTTCTTAGCTTGTAGGATAAAATCACAGTTTATTTAGCCATAAGAGAAAAGAAAGATAATACAATTAGAGTACGCATACTTTAATATGATTATTTTAATAGTTTTCTATTTTTAAATAATATTAATAGGTTTCTTACTTAAATTTCTAAATTATATTCTTATCTAAGTTAACTCAATTACTTGCTATTAAATTTAAGATATTATGCATTTTAACTACCTCTCAATTAGAATCTAATCCATACTTTTTGATTCACAATACAACCAAAAAAAAAAGATTATATTTCCACATATTAGAGTACTAATCATGCATTAAATTTAACACTCCATTTAGCTTTATTTACTAACTCCTAAATATTAGTCAATGTTTCTCTATCTAATATACTTTTTAACCATCAATTCATGATCCTTCACATTCTAAATATATATATATAAAGAGCTGCACTTTATACTAGAATAACTAAAGTATAAAAGAGAGAGGAATAAGTTAAACAAAAACTTCCTAATCGACTCTCACAAAAGAAGAAGAATACAGATTTTAACATAAAGTTAAATGCATAGAAGCGCCAATCTATGGCAGGAAAGGAGGTAAGATGTAAATAGTTTTGATGCCAATATATAGTGGTTTGCATTTAAAAACTTGGTTGATATAAAATTAGATAAAGATAAGGATTTCTAATGCCATTATATGGCCGTTCAAAACATGGAAGTTTATGCAGTTCATCGGGAGAAAAGCTCGGGTCATGCTGGCAGAAGAAGACGAGTAATCAAGGGACATGCATTGTTTAACAAAAGCCTCAAAGGTAAATTGAAGAGGTCGATCTCATCAACCGAAAGAGGATCATTTTTGAAGAAAGAAAAAAAAATAGATCACACAAATAAGAGGTCGATCTGCATGTAGATTCCCAGGTAATCGCTGAGGTTGAAAAAAAAAAGAGAAGGGGAAAAATCGAATATAAAACCCAGGCGAGTCTTCAATCTGATCGATCCACAAGGACATAAGACAGAGGATAATGAAAAATAAAAGTCGATCAAGTGTTTGTTGTGCCGAAATAATAAAAGATATCTCTGAAGATGTAATTACTAGATCATTTCCAGGCAGATATCACACATAGGCCGATTCATAATTTAAAGGTCGAGTACAAAGAAATAAAAAAAATCAAAGAGATATTATTTACTTCAGCGGTCACAAGAAGATACAGGTCAAAACATTGTAGAGGAAAGCCGATTATCAACAAAATGGAATAAAGACTGTATTGATTTAGCAGGAAAATGTTCGATCAGATTTCACACCATTATTTCTCCTAAGCTAAAGCGTTTATAAAACAATGAGAGACTTGTAGCAGGAATAAGGAACTTTTAAGTAAAAAAAATAAAGAAAACCTGGCAATAAAAAAAAACCTGGCTACCGAAAAGAAGATCTTTTATTTATTTTGCTGCTTGAGTCTTGGCGTCCAATTTCCTATCCTCTTTTTCTTACCTGTGCGTAAATCCTTGTTTTTTTTCACCCCAATTGCCTTGAGCTTTTTTCTTGTTTTATTAGCTCCTAAAACCTAAAAATTCCCTCCATTCCGTTGACTTCATGTAAAATACGCCCCTCCTTTACATGCTTAACCTATCCGTATATAAGAATATATCCATTCTTATATTTATTAAGATTTTTAAAATTAAGTTTTTCTTTTTATATATTTTTTTAATCTAAAAAGATTTTAATATTTAATTACCTTTAAAACTAAACTAAAGCTACTAATATTTTATATAGATTTATAATTTAATGTTTTATTTTTTTAATATATAAAGAAAACAAGAAATAAAACAAGAATTTTTTTTTTTAATGCTTTTGCACTATTATTTAATTTAACACTAATATTTTATTACAAGTATTATAACTTTTGTATTATTTTAATATTTATTTATTTATATAATTAATTGCCAAAAGAAATAGGTATATGTAAACAATAATGCAATTAGGCATTTTTATTTACATAAGTGCTTTAAATTTTCTTCGAAATAATATTCATACCATGTATTTATTCCAATCAAAATAACAAAACTGGCTTCGAAAAACAATTAAAAGATGACAATATTTAACAACAATAATCATGCAAGAATGATATTCTATGTGTGTGTGTGTGAACACCAGATAAAACCCAACACGTGTTGCCAAATAGCTAGGTCCCCTCTACTTGAGCCATGCTCTTGTCCTTCGACAAGACCTGTAGATAATCAAACTCATCACAACATCAATAGGTTAGTCCCAAAATATAGCTTAAGCAACTAAATTTTAAACCAATGATATATCTCTCAAAATTTTATCCTCTACTAAAGTTCAATGGTTTTCATGCATTTAACCAATCAAGTAAATGTGAGAGTCTGAGACCTGACACATGTTTACAAGCACCATGTATAGTAGCCTTGTATCTATCATCTATTACTTATCCATTTTGACTTTCATTTTCCCTTATCTAGGTTTTATCCATCTTCCATCTACCATTTCATCATCCTATTATGGCTTGAAGTATTCACTTAGTGGCATTTCCTGTCATCCCATAATAAGTCCTTTATTCCAATAAGTCTAATCACCTCTACCATACCTATACATATCATAATAAAACCTTATAGCATATTATCGATACCTAGTTAGGATGTGGATTATTCTCCCAAGTTTCTTTTAAACATTTTGGAAGGCTAGTATATGGTACAAGTCTCATGCACTGTTTCACCCACACATTTCAAAACAAAAACAACAAAACATTTCAAAAATACAAAAAAATCAAATATTCCAAAAAAAAATCCAAGCAAAAAAATTTCATCCAACCATATCACATCCCATAATAAACTATTCCACATGATCATAATAAACATTCCATGCACATTTCACCCATCCCACAATAAAACACTTGACATTCAAGCTAGACAACAAGCACCCCTACAATGCACTATACCTTAACCAAAATCACAAGCATTGGAGTAAAGGTTGAAATAATATCCAACCACTTTATCTATTGTCATATCATTCTATATCAAAAAAACCTCACCAAGCCTCATCTAGGGATAGATCGTTCCCACTCTCAGGATTTATCCAAAAATCACTATAATTCTTTAGCAAGAAATACAATGGTTGTGTGACTTATGTCATCATTTGATCTTTTGTTTTTTGTATTTTATCTATCTCCTTCCTATGTTCTTATCAAGACCACCCATATTCTTTCATATCCTAGTGTGTTACGATTAGTAAGGAATAGGGTGCATAGTGTTTGGTATGTTTGTTGGATGTCCTTATCACTATAGCTAATATTCATATCTTGTGTATGATGGGATCACTTTTTTGCATATTATTATCCTTTGCATCTAAGGTTGTTATACACCTTTTTTGTAATAGGATTTCATGCTCTAAAGCTTATCCCTCGTGCATCTAGACGAGGTTGTATTAAGCTACGTGCAAGGATACTCCTTTGTTTGCAGTGTCAAGTCCATGCAAAGGATACTTAACTCATCTTGGTTCTTATACCTTGATGCATATTATCTTATTGCTATATCAAATTAGAATTGCTTTACATTTTTTACCAACATAATCATACCCCACCCATCTTTCATAATCATATACCATCTACCATTTCCCCATATCAAATTCTTCCTAAACATTTCATCCTAAAATTTGTCAATTTCTATCCATGCTAATTATCTATTTTTCTTACACATTTATTTTGTTATGGTCATCTTTGCCTTATTACCATTATTATTACCATTACCATTATCATTTCCATGATCATTGTCATTACCATTATTATTATCATTATCATTTTCATTATCATTTTCATTATCATTATCATTACCATCATTATTATTATCATTGTCAAATTACCATTCAACCATCATATATACCATGAGTACATACACATTACTCTATTTTCATCACAAAATTTATCATAATATCATCACATCATATCTACACTACATACATCATCATCAATCAATAATAAAACAACCATATATCATCTATGTCAATCATACCTACATACATCATCATCAATAATGTGTCATCATCTATTCCAATCCATTTACATCATACATCCATATATTACCATTAGTCATAACATCTCATGCAAAGATAACATAGTAATTCCATAAAGATACATCATCACATAGCACCAACATACACTACAATATCATCATGACATCATCAATAAAACACCATAACATAGTCATAAACACCATCAAAATATCGACATCATATATATATAGTACAAAATGGCCATAATACAATGTCTATGTATCTAAAATACATAACAGCCCATAGGCATCAAAAAATACATAACATCATATCATCTCATGAAGAACTCCCACTCTCTAAGTGTGTCGAAGGCAAAGGCTATGGTCCTGACCCTGAAGGAGGAGAAGGGTGTGGTCCCTGTGTCACTGCAATTTGCCCTGAGGGATAAATGAAGAAAAATATTAATGAAGATAAATGTATGCAAAAATTTGACATAAGGACAATGGAAGATAATGCAAGTAAACCAAAACCCTCACCTCAAATCAAACCCTCACACTTAGATAGAATGGAGTAGAATGCACCCTACTTCTACTAGCTTTGTTCTCTATGATAAAAGATGCATTGTGGATTGCCTACACAAACTAGCATAATCTAGGCATGAAAAAGACTATAATGTAGACAATGATAAAATCAATAACATGATGCAATTAGGACTCTCTCTTAACCCTAACAACCCACTCCAATTGTTAGTTTTTCCAAAATGGAAGAGGTTTATGCACTTTCTTCATAACATGCCTTAGGCCTTGTAGCCTTGTTTTAGGGACTGTCAGAAGCTATCTTTCTCCATGGGCATCTTCTTGGCAAGACCGAGACAGTTTAAGGCACCCATTATCCTTATCTTCCACATATAAAAAATGGGTTATGGTTTATTTTGGGCAGAAAGCTTCAAAAGTGTGACAATACAGTCTTGAAATAGGCCTAATTAGGCCTCCCTTGCAAAGAGACTACCCTAATATGGGCTTGCAACTTGACTACAACCACTTGGACACATGAGTTGGATGTCTAAACACTGGATTCAGAGGGTTTTGGACTCATATGACTTGATCAACACCAATTATGATCACTGGCCTATTTTCTATGGCCTAACACATGGTTTTGTTAGGCTTGTTTCAAGCAGAACTCTACAAAAATCATCCTCCTGCACTTAATAGCAACAAAAGCAATCAAAACACATATTTTCCATTCCATCCCACTAGTTCTATGAAGGTCAGAGCGGTGGAATGGTCAAAAAATTCATTGTTTATTACCCAAAACCCTAGTTCGGGGTTTATAACCAGTTTACAGAAAACCCGTTCAAACTTCCTTTAATTCTAATGTCAAAAGCTCAAACCAAATGCAAAGATTAGTTAACACATTCCTCTATTTTTCAGGTTAATGATCAACAATGACAGATTCGTATAGAGGAGTAGTACGATTTGCAAAACGTGAAAATAGAGGAATTGCAGGAAAAGGCAAAGTTTATTGTATTTAATCTTCAAAAACTTCTTCATCATCCTTCATTCAATGCATATGAAGGGATTTATACTTAGTTACATCGATTACAACTGCCCAGACTACATTTTTTAAAAGTTATCAACATTTGGAGGCATTAGACCATCTGAGTTGAGCATGTGTTTACATGTTTTTTTGACCACCCCTTACATGATTAGTTACAAGAAACCCTTCACATATCTTTATTACATCCAATGACATCTCAAATGGTCTCTAGAGCTTATTGACTCAACAAAAACATTTAAAAGACTTAAAAAATGCATCAAAAACATTAAATGTGCAAGGGTGCTCTGCATCATACACTCGAGGATGAAAATGATTCAATCTCCTGATGAAATGAGGTCTGCAACAGTGACCCCATGTTTGGCAATATCTGCCTTAGACATCCAAGTGGCATCTTCAGCTGGTAGGCCAGCCCATTTGACTAAGTATTCCTTGTAGACTTTCCTTCTTGTCCCTTTAACATCCTTGGTGTCCAAGATAGTCTCAAGCTTCATTGGTTGATTGGGTGGCAGATCTCTGACCCATTCTTCATCATCAATATCAGGATCACATGGGAATTATATCACATAAAACCTTGTCCTTGTATGGGCCTATGTTGAACTCTACCCATGATTGTTCGTTTATAAGTACTTGCTATCCCTTATTGAGCCATGAAACTTTGTAGGGGTTAGAATGAGGGATTCTTTTCAGTTTTAATTTCTAAACCATCTGTAATGCTACAAGATTATCAGTAGAACCATAATCCACTACTACCTTACACAACTTACCTTGAACCTTGCAATTGATCCTAAATAGTGCCTTTCTTTTTGGTGGTTCTTTGACAACTGGTACCTTGAGCAATGTCCTTCTAATCATCAAAGTCTCTCCTACCTCTGAAGTAACATTCACCAATGCTGAGGTTGCACTCTCCTCATCCTCTTGCACAATCTGATTTCTACATTCTCCTCCTTGGGAATATGATGGCTGCTTTTCAGGACATTTGAAAGTAGGGTGCCCAAATTGATTGCAGTTGTAACACTTGCCAGAGAAGGTGTTTGATCCCCTTCCTTGTCCATTTGATCTTCCTCTTCCAAAAGGTCTTCTGCCCCTAAAACCTCCTTTTGAATCTTGGACTCGTTCTTGGCTTGATTCTCCTTGTGATTTTTGTGACTAATTTCTGCCACTAAAGTTTCCTCTTCCTCTTGGATTTCTACCTCTTCCTCTTCCTTGCTGCTCTTGTTTCCTCTTCAACTTTTCTTCAGCCTTACATGCTATTTGAGAATAGTCCTCTACTGTCTTGGGAGTGATAAGACTCATCTCATCTTGGATACTATACCTTAGGCCATTCAAATATCTGGCCACCTTCTCCTTTTCATTCTCCACACGACCGGACTTCAAACTAAGTTTATGAAACTCCTCAGTATAGGCTGCCACATCCATATCTCTTTGTTTCAAATTCTACATTTTTTTGTATATTTATACTTTACAATCAACAGGCATGAATTGTGCCTTCAATTTGGATACCATTCTACTCCATGAACTGATCATTGATTTTTTATTCTTCACCCTCTCTCCTTGAATGTAATTCCACCATGACAAGGCCAACCCCTTCAATTTTGTCTTGGCAAACTTAACTTTCTTATCCTCTGCCACCTCTTTATACTCAAAATAATTGTTCAAGGCATCTATTCATTCTAGTACTTCTTCAGCATCCATCTTTCCCCCATACATTGGCAGGTCCATTTTCACATCAAGAGTCTCCCCTCTTACAGAATTCAAAGCATTTATAAACCTTCTCTCTTCAAGAGCTATCTCCTCTTCCTGAGGTCTCTCTAGAAGGTCTCCACCTTCACCCTCTTCTTCTTCTTTAGAGGTGGTGTTGTCTTCTTCACCTTCTTTGCTCCTTCTCTCTATGGACATCAATGCTTCTATCTCCTCTTTTAGGGCTTTCAATTCCCTAGCAACCACTGACCCACCTTTTGGAGGCATCTTGACACCTTGTTTCTCTCTCAACCTTCTAACTTTTTGATACAAACCCACAACTACTCCACTAGATCAGAACTTGGCTCTGATACCAATTTGATGCAATTAGGACTCTCTCTTAACCCTAACAACCCACTCCATTTGTTAGTTTTTCCAAAATGTAAGAGGTTTATGCACTTTTTTCATAACAGGCCTTAGGCCTTGTAGCCTTGTTTTAGGGACTGTCAGAAGGTGTCTTTCTCCATGGGCATCCTCTTCACAAGACCTAGACAGTTTAAGGTACCCCTTATCCTTATCTTCCACATATAAAAAATGGGTTATGGTTTATTTTGGGCAAAAAACTTCAAAAGTGTGACAATACAGTCTTGAAATAGTTCTAATTAGGCCTCCCTTGCAAAGAGACTACCCTAATATGGGCTTGCAACTTGACTACAACCACTTGGACATGTGATTTGGATGTCTAAACACTGGATTCAGAGGGTTTTGGACTCATATGACTTGATCAGCACCAATTATGATCACTGTCCTATTTTCTATGGCCTAACACATGGTTTTGTTAGGCTTGTTTCAAGCATAACTCTAAAAAAGTCATCCTCCTGCTCTGAAGATCAACAAAAACAATCAAAACACATATTTTCCATTCCATCCCACTAGTTCTATGAAGGTCAGAGCGGTGGAATGGTTAGAAAATTCATTGTTTATTGCCCAAAACCCTAGTTCAAGGTTTATAACCAGTTTACAGAAAACCCGTTCAAACTTCCTTTAATTCTAATGTCGAAAGCTCAAACCAAATGCAAAGATTAGTTAACACATTCCTCTAATTGCTCAGGTCAATGATCAACCATGACAGATCCGTACAGAGGAGTAGTATGATTTGTAAAATGTGAAAATAGAGAAATTGCAGGAAAAGGCAGAGTTTATTGTATTTAATCTTCAAAAACTTCTTCATCATCCTTCATTTGATGCATATGAAGGGATTTATACTTAGTTACATTGATTACAACTGCCCAAACTACATTTTTTAAAAGTTATCAACATTTGGAGGCATTAGATCATCTGAGTTGAGCATGTGTTTACATGTTTTTTTGACCACCCCTTACATTATTGGTTACAAGAAACCCTTCATATATCTTTATTACATCCAATGACATCTCAAATGGTCTCTAGACCTTATTGACTCAAGAAAAACATTCAAAAGACTTCAAAATGCATCAAAAACATTAAATGTGCAAGGGTGCTCTACACCATAACATATACTTGCATATGAAAGATGTTCTTGATGTGATGGGAGAGGCTCCATTTATAGAGAGTTGAATGATGAATTGATGGTTAAGATTAAAAGATGAATAGTGTGATGTGGAGGGCTAGGATTAAGTGATATTTGGAGTTGCAGTCATGTGACAAGTGTCTCATGAGGGTCAAATGAGAAGAATAAAGTCAAAAGGCTTCCATGTAATAAGGATTTCTAGAAGATTCTAGTCATGTGAAGATAGAGACAAGTGTGGAATTAATTAAATAAATATAATTTATTTAATTAATTTATAAGGAAAATGAGTGAATAAAATAAATAAAATATTATTAATTTATTTTATTAGAAGAAAAGTGGATAAATGAAGAAAAAGATTAATTAAGGGTAAAATAATTAAATTATTAAAATTATTAAATTAATTTAGAAGACATGATGTGTAGTGACGTTAGGAGTGTGTAGAAAATGAAGGTGAGCGCATTTATCTACATTTTTGCCATGCCTTGCTAGTCTAACCCTGCTTGTTGCAAGTTTATGCACTTGAATTTATGAGGTCTAACATGTTTTGTGTCAATAATTGGAATTAAAGTATTATAGGTCATCTCCTACCCCAAATCTGACCTCGCCATTGCGTTTGAGAGGCCTTGCAGGTAAAATTTGACATAAAACACTCAATATTTCTGAAAATGATTTTTTTAAAAAAAATTTAGTTCGCCCCCTTGCAGGGTTGTACCGTACATATCCATATGAATTTTTGTGCCATCTATAAGAACTGACATAATTTACAATTGTTGGTTTGTTATTTACTATCTCACAGGCTGCAAACCACCCCCAAATCCTTGTCGACCACCTGCAAAACACTCTGTTGACCACCTATAAAACCTTATCGCCACCTCCAATCTTCTCCAGGTTGCCACCAATTCTTTGATCCCCTACCTTTCGCAACCTCTATGACACCTTTGCCACCACCTTCATTGACCATCCTTCCCAAGATCCCATCGACACCACATCCCTATTGCTCTCTAGACACCCTGTCAACTCCTCCCAACCTGTCTCCGCTTCCCTCACCACCTCAAACTCTTTGTCACCTCCCTTTGCATCCCTGTTGCCTCCCCTTCTAACCATCTCCACCACTAATTCCACCATCATTCATTGACCCCTATCGACAACCTCTCACCACCATCCACACTGTTGGATTTAGCCACTAGCGGCTTTGGCCCTCGATGC
The DNA here is from genome assembly GCA_027924645.1 of Cunninghamia lanceolata. Lineage (NCBI taxonomy): Eukaryota > Viridiplantae > Streptophyta > Pinopsida > Cupressales > Cupressaceae > Cunninghamia > Cunninghamia lanceolata. Next base: position 6,108,751 of record BSBN01001215.1, read on the forward strand.
CTGCTACCCTTGGACACAGTCCCTTTAATGACCAGGGTCCACTGCTCACGTTTCCTTTTTTTTCTTTTATCTTATCCCCTGGTCACATGGGTGACTAGGGGGGTGCTTAGCACATAACCGCCATCTAAACTATCAAACACTACCTACAGCCCATGTGATCGTTGCGGACCCTGACGGCCAATGATTAGCTAACCGCCAAGGGCCTTTTTTTATTTTTTGCATAAATTGGCATATGAGATCAGAGTTTCATGAAATTAATAGCATTGGAAAGATGACTTGCCCAATTTTGCTGTGACATAGACCTTATCAGTCAATTTTATCAGGTTTGTCAAGTATTATCAATTAAATGCACCCTTTGTTTGTAAACTTCAAATCACCATATCTTTTGCAAAACTCCACCAATTTTGATGATTTTTTTTTTTAAATAGCATATAATTTCACGTACAATCTGATCATAACATCTAAATTATTGTTATTGTCCATATTTATTAGAACTTTCTAGATTTTCCTTTTTCATCTAACAAGTGGGTTTGCAATCGTTTTTGCTCTTTTTTTTTGTTTTGGTGGAATAAGGGAAGACATCAGGTATTGCATTAGCATCAAAACTAAAGACAAATATTCTAGGTGTACACAATCTAACTCTTACATTTCCAATTGATCAAAAAACTTGTTTACAATATCACATTTCGAATTGGGATTAAAACGAACACTTGCTTGCATCATCATACTTGATCTTGGGCATAAAATGAACATGTGTCTTCATCATCACATTTGGGCTTGGACATAAAAGAAACTCGTGCTTTCCTTGTTTTGTGAATTTGAGTGTGATTTAAGGTGTGTATGCTCTTCCCTTGCACTTAGTGTGATCTTGGGAATCAAAAACATCCTTTATTCCATTCATCTTCACACACACATATTTCAATTTCTAAGGGTAAATCAACATTGTGAGTGTGAGCCAAGTGTGTGTGTATGCTATCTCCTCACACCACAAGGTGATCTTGGAGATCAAAAACACCACTTGATTTGCTTTTATCACCCTTCTTAGGAGGCCTTCTTGGAGACACACCACTCCAAGGGACGACCTCAACTCTAGTGTTCTGACAAAGTATAAAAAGTGAGGAGTGAATTGAAAGACACACCTCTTGGAAGTTGGAAGCTTGTCATTTGGGCTAAGCCCCCAAGAACTTTATACCTTGGGGAAGTGAAGGTGAAGGGCGGGTTACCCCTTTTTTTCGGTTGTGTGACATTATTTCATTTTCATTTCACGGAATTGGCCCCCTGTACCTTGTGTATATTGGGGACAACCTTAAACAACTTGTTCATCCTAGCCTAAGACCTCTTGACCACACCCATTTGACTAATATTAGGCTTCTTGATGTGTCTTCAAGTGTCTTCATAAATCTAACAATCAATTTTGAAAATTCAAACTTGCCATTGTGTCTTGTATGTGTGATCTATTCATGCACATGTGACATATTTATTTTGCAAATTACCTAAGTCAAGATATCAACATAAACATATTCCACATCATCCTAAGTATCCTTTTCATCACATCCATCCTAAGCCAAGTCACCTTCGTCATAATCCAAACCCTAATCATCCTAATCATCCATCCTAGTGATCTTAATCATCCTTGTTATCCATCTCATTATCCTTAATCATCCTACTTGTCGTATCCACATCATCATAATCATCATCCAACCCCATCATCCATAGTAATCCTAGTCATCTTAATCATTCATCCTAATCACCTCATTTTTCCATCTATCCCAATCATTCTAAATCATCCAATCACCCCATCCTTCATTATCCTAGTCATCCACCTAATCATCCAATCCCATCATTCCTAACCATCCAAGTCATCCTCCTTATCCATCCTCACCATCTTAAGCATCCAATCACTCCATCCTAGTCATCCTAATAATCCCTCTTATCCACCTCATCCCTAATAATTCTAAGCCTTCATCATAATCTAATCAATCCCAATCTATCCATAATCCACTTAGTTTCATCCACTTCATATCCCAATTATATCCTAATCACTCCACATCATCATTCTAGTTCTAATCCAATTAATTTCATCCATCTCATCATCCTAATCATAATCTCTTATCATCCTACATCATTGTCTTAATCCAACTTCACTTCATCCACATAATCTTCGTCACACTTCATATTTCATCATCATAATCATAATCCCATTCTTGAGCCCCATCTAATCCATCCTTTGTCAAAATGGTTATGACACTATAAAACAAGAACCTAGAGGATGATCCTTATGGCACCCAAAGAATGTTTGAGACAATTAGGTGGTTATATAGAAAGGAACAAGTCACTACCCCACCACAACACCAACAAGTCCAACAACAAGAAGTCCTAGACCAACAAATCATAGAACAACAAGAAGCCACCATCCAACAACAACTACAAACCATGCTCCAACAAACCCAACAACTCCTAGCCACCTACCAATCCCAAACTCAACAAACACGACCACAAACACAATCCCTATCCATTTAACAACCACAACCACAATCTTCATTTAACACATCATCCACTATACCTTTCTCCATACAACATCAACAACTTCCACCTCAATCCTATGTGTCATCCCCCTCAACTTTATACCAACCTAATCCATCCACATATCAAGCTAATCCTACCTCAACCTATCCCACGTCTTCTAATATCAACCAATATCCATATCAATCCATACCCCAAGAACATCCAACTACTTATCCCAACATTTCACCTCAACCCCAAATCCATTTACAAGACTATCAAGATCCTCCGCAATAAGAACATGCAAGTCCAAGTAATCCTTTGCACCAAGATGAAGTGTTATTAAGTCCTTATGCTACCTTTGACAAGGGAAACTCCACTCTATCTTATGCATCCTACGGGTATCCTCCATCACCATCCAACCAAATGCCTATCCAAGAGCCTATTAATCCTATCCCAACACTACCATGTAACCCCAATCCTAGTCCATTGATCCATCAATCTTCTAATCCATCAACCCTTCATTACCTTCACCATCATGTTCCTCCAATTCTCCACCAAAAGATAAGGTTGAGATGCTTTTAAAATGGATGCTTAAACAAAACTCATTGAACTTCCTGAAATCAAACCACTTGAGGAAATAGAATTTAATTCCCTCAAGTACAATGAACATGACTATTGTGCATACCATAGGATCAAGGGTCATAAGATAGATGAATGCCCCATATTTATCCTAAAAGTCCACAATGTTTTCAAACATGGAAAGCTTAAGCTTGCCAAATCATCACAATACCATGTATCACCCCATCACCATGCCAAGCCAATATATCCAATTCCATTATCCCTCCATCCAATCCAAATCCTAATATGTCCAATACCATTATCCCTCCACCTAATCCTAATCATAAGCCTACAACTTCCACCCATATTACCTCTCCACCTAATCCTAATCATAAGCCTATAACTTTCATCCTTATTATCCATCCATTATATTGTCCATCCACCCATACACTTATGAAGGATGTGATCCAATAGCTACTAGCAAGGAATAAGCCATTTCCATGTCATCAAACACCTATCCTCGAGCCTATCAAAGAACCTTCGAACAACATGTCTAGTCCTCCAAATCCATCATGTAGTCCACAACCCATCAATCCTATTGAGGAGTCTCCCACCATGAGTCTAAGTCAAGATCCCTTATACCCTCGTGTTGTTGACCATCTAGAACCTATCAAGCCTATCCAAGAGTCTTCCACTCTCATTCAAGAAAATAAATAACTATGTTAAGAGTATAATCTGAAGCATGTGCAAAACATCAACCCCGTACCCAAATCAAGATCAAAGCACCTCCATTCAGCCCATCAATAACCTATATAATTTATATGATCAAGATATTATCCATGATCAAGTTCCTAATCATGAGCAAACAATCCAGGTTCAACCTATCCATAAACTATATCTTCTTTATGATCAAGATATTATCTATGATGAAGAACCTATCCATGATCAAGAGATTATCACTCCACCTATCTATAATCCCATAACTATTCATGAGCAAGATATCCAAACTACTCCTATCCATATTCCATCTATCCCTATCCATGATCTACAAACATCCACTCCCCTTGATGAGATACTTGGCTCCCAAGTAAACATAGATGATCAAACAAATAACTTGAATCTTAATGAGCATAATGATAATCAAGATCCTATTGATGCTTTTTCATCCCCTGTCAACCCCCTTTCAAATCCATTATCCTATCTCCTTGGTCTTACCACCTTCATTCACAAATGTTCTTCCCTAGGAAAGCAACAACCACTATCCACCACCTCACCCTCTCCATAAAATAATGAGCTCACGTCTAGTGTCCATACACCCACAATCCTATTGTCTATTGCATACTCCATAAAATGAATTATCAAGGTAAAGGCTTAGGCCTTCATGAACAAGGTGTTTTGGAGCCCATCCATGTCAAATTCCCTCCACGATCATATGGCCTTGGATATATACCCCAAGGAAAATGATCCAAAGATGTTGGTACTTCCTCCATGCCTCCTAAATCCACTCTTTTTTGTATTTTGAATGTTTTGGGATGGCATTGGATTACAATTTGGATGGCCTAAATGCTATATACCAATGACAAAGGAAAACCATGTATAGGTGCAAGGTATGGAGGTGGGATTAGATAGATGGATAAAAGTATGGGCAATGATAAATGGGATGGAAGACTCATGCTAGAGGGATGGATAAGAGGATAGGCAATAGTTAATATGATGGAAGACTAATGATATATGGATGGATAAAAGGATGGACAACAGTGGATAGAATTGATGAGTGAATCATAAGAGAGCTAGGATGTGATATCCAAAGACTATGTAACATATAAATAACATGCCACATTCTAAATATGCTTAGAATTTTACATGACAAAATTCATGACAACAGGGTGATAGATTGGTTGGAAAAGATGAGATATATCAAGAGATATCCAAAGCATTTTTCAACATTTCGCCCCTATGTCTTTATCAAGATCAAGAGGAGGAAGGGATGATGGATAGTGTGATGGGATAGGTATATAGGTATAATGGCTAAGGATGGTAAGATGATACATTATAGGATGGGAAATGATAGCTTGAAAATGATAAGCTGGATATGATAGTTTGGATAAGACAATGCTCCCCCATGTGTAAGACACATAGATAAGCAACCTACACATGACATTTGTTTGCCAAGTTTTCATCATGTTACTTAACCAAGGTTCCACCAAGGTGGTTTTCACCATTGGATGAAGGGATTTCTCTTTACTATTTTGATTTTCTTTTTTTTGCAATATTTGGATGGGATAGGTGGATATGGATAAGAGGGAATCAAGCATCTAGTTCCATGAAAGGTGATAGTCCCATTAGAGATGGATGTCACACATGGACCATGTCAAATGTTATTATGCTCATATATGTTGGTATGGGATTGCATGAGAGGGAGATGGAGTAGGAAGATAATAGATTATGTAAGGAAGGATAGTTGATTATGGTGTGGATTATGGATGGAAGGATAGTGGATCATGATGTGGATTATGAAAGGTTTATGTAAAGATGGGGATAGTAGATTATGATGTGGATTATGTATGGAAGAATTACGCAAAAGCATGGACCATAGGGATATTATGGGTGAAATACGTAGGATAGTAGATGAAAGATGGAGAGATGGAGGTATGTGGAAATGTTGTGGAATGGAAAGGAACTAATACCAACGGTTGCACACACCATGATAAACATTGAAGATTTTGAGTTGAAGGAGGTGTAGGAATTAATGGAAACGTTTGCTTAGGGGATGGTTGATTTAGGAATTTAGGTACCCACATATACTTATGATTTTTGTAATTTTTGCATTGCGTGTGGGATGGAGGAATTTGATATTTTTGAATGGAGTGGGATTTTTGGAATTTTTGGAACGTGGATGCTTCATTTCACTTTATTTCTTTTTGCTTAGGGACCTAAACCATTTTAGTTTTGGACTTTTCTTTTGGAGGTATGGGCTTGGGTAAACTTTTGGATGCATTTTACTTTGATTCTTTGCATTTGTGCCCCATGGCATGAGAATCTTTAGGATTTTTAGCTTTATGAAAGGAGGCACCCAAATTTTTATTTTTGAATCCCATGGACATGGTGGAAGCTTCATGTTTGGTCAATGTGTGCATTCGTTGATCATGGTTATGAATTTTAGGGGATTTATGGATGGAGGAATTGAAAGTATATTTATGGATAAATGGATGAGTGGATTTAAGGATGGAGGGATTAAAAGTGGATTTGTGAATAAATGGACAAGGGGATTGAATGATAGGGATATTAGGCATTGGGATAAGTGGAGGCAAAGTGGATTAGAGGATAGGGATGTTAGGAGTTGAAAGGAGTGGAGGTAGAGTGGATTTAAGGATGGGGATATTAGGAGTTGGAAGGAATGGAGGTAGAGTGGATGGAGGGAGGTGTATGGTCACATGTTTTTGGGATTTGTAGGATGATGGAGGAATGAAAACATATGTTCTATGGAAATGGGTGGATTTAAGAGGCGTGGAGGAAGTACCAACATCTTTAGATTCTTTTCCTTGGGGTATTTATCGAAAGCCATACGATTATGGAGGGACTTTGACATGGATGGGCTCCAAAATACCTCGTTGATGAAGGCCTAAGCCTTTACCTTGGCAGTTCATGTTTTGGAGTATGCGGTGTATAGTGGGACTGTGGGTATTTTGGACACTAGACGTGAGCTCATTATTTGATGGAGAGGGTGAGGTGGTGGATAGTGGTTGTTGCTTTTCTAAGGAAGAACATTCATGAATGAAGGTGGTAAGACCAAGGGGATATGATAATGGGTTTGTAATATGGTTGATAGTGGATGATGAATGATCATTAGGATCTTGATTATCATTATGCTTATTAAGTTCCAAGCTATTTGTTTGATCATCCATGTTTACTTAGGATCCAAGTGTCTCATCGAGGGAACTAGATGTTGTTGAATCATGGATAGGGATACATGGAAGATGGATAGGAGTAGTTTGGATATCTTGCTCGTGGATAGTTGTGGGATTATGGATAGGTGGACTGATAATCTCTTGATCATGGATAGGCTCATCATCATAGATAATATCTTGATCATAAAGTAGATATAGGTTATGGATAGGTTGAACTTGGATTGCTTGCTCATGGTTAGGAACTTGATCATGAATAATATCTTGATCATAGAAAATATATAGGTTATGGATGGGTTGAAAGGAGGTGCTTTGATCTTGATTTCGATAAAGGGTTTACGCTTCCAAATGCTTTAGATTATACTCTTGACATGGCACTTGATTTTCTTGAATGGGAGTGGAAGACTCTTGGATAGGCTTGATAGGCTCTTAATAATCAACAACATGGCTATATGATAAATCTTGATTTGGACTCATGCTAAGGGGATCTTCAAGAGGCTTGATGGGTTGTGGACTACATGATGGGATTAAAGGAATAGGCATGGTGTTTGAAGGCTCTTTGATAGGTGATAATAAATGAATGACCATTAGATGAAGGAGGGTGATTTTACCAACGAGATTGAGCCCCCATTGTGAAAAGGGCCATGGTGTAGTGATTGTTTGTAGTTCATGTACTGGTGTATGGATCAAATCACTATGTTGCTGACAAGGAAGACATTTCTTAACAAAGTCATGTGCATCCTGCTTCATAGTTGGCCAATAGTACCCAGTCCTTAACAACTTTTTAACTAAGGCTGGACCACTAGAGTGTGCATCGCATATACCCTCATGTACCTCATGTAAAGTAGGTTGGGCATCTTTTGAGTTAAGACATCTAAAGAGAATACCATCAAATGTCCTTCGATAAAGTGTGTCACCAAGAATGGTATAGTGGGATGAACAATGAATGAAATTTCGGTGTTGGGAACGTGGAAGGTTAGGTGGTAGGATGTGATCATGGAGATAGGTATAGATCTCATTATACCAAGGTGTGTTGGGACTAACAAGTTCACATACAAGTTTTGTCTCAGTACATCAAATGCAGTAATATATAATTGCTCAACTAAAAATTTCGAATATGGGCCATTAGAGGGGAATCGATTAATGAACCCATAGTTGCCATGGCATCTATAGCTCTATTTGTGATTCTAGGAATTTTCTCAAATTGAATCCATGAGAAGGATTGATTGAATGTATCGACCAACTTCTTGTAAGGGAGTAGCTTGTCATCCTTTGTTTGATATTCATTATTGACTTGGTGGATAACAAGTTGTGAATCTCCATAGACTTCAAGTATTTTAATATTCCATTGAATAGCCATTCTTAGCCCTTTGATGAGTGCTTCATATTTTGCAATATTGTTTGTACAAGAAAACCAGATTCTATAAGGTTTTGGTATAAGGTCACCTTGTGGTGGGACGAAAAGGATCCCTACTCTTGAACCATGATGTTTAAAGGATCCATCAAAGTATAATTTCCAATTTGTAGGAGAGTCAATGGTAAGGATCAACTCATCAAGAAATTTTGAAACAAGTGGGCAATCAACTTCAATGGGTGCATCTGCCAATTGATCAGGAATGAGTTGTCCTTTTATGGCTTTTATGTCAACATATTCAATGTCAAATTCACTCAAAATTATGATCCATTTTGCCATGCATTTTGTCAATGTAGATTTTGAAAGAAGATACTTGAGTGGATCAACTTTGGAGATGAGCTTAGTTTGATAGCTCAACATATAATGGCAAAGTTTCTGTGAAGCAAAGACAACAACGAGACATGCTTTATGAATAGGTGTATAATTTATCTCATAACCTACCAGAGTACAACTGATGTAGTATATAGCTCTTTCTTTCCCACTGTCATCATTCTATGCTAACAAAGTTCCTAGTGCTACAGATGTGGCTGATATATATAAAAGGAGCGGTTTGCCCTATATGGGAGGAACCAAAATTGGTGGTGTTGAAAGATATTTCTTCAATTTATCAAATGCTTCTTGACGTTTCTCATCCCATTGGAAGTCTACATTTTTCTCAAAAGATGTGCAGAAGGTTGACCTTTATCTACAAGCTGTGATATGAATCTCCTTATAGACTAAAGCTTTCCTTGAAGACTACGCAATTGTTTCAAATTTTGTGGAGGTGCCATTTCAATTGTAGATTTGACCTTAACAGGATCGACTTCAATCCCTCTTCGAGAGACAATGTATCCTAAGAGTTTACCAGATGTAACACCAAAGACACTTTTTCGGATTAAGGTGAACCTTATAATCTTCCAAATGGTGAAAGACTTTTGCAAGTATACACAAATGATCTTCTCTTGTTTGTGATTTACCTAGGATGTCATCTACATAATCTTCCATTATTTTATGAAGCATATCATGAAAGATCACAATCATTGCTCTTTGATATGTGGCTCCCGCATTTTTTAGACCAAAAGGCATTACTTTCCAGCAATAAACACCCAAAGCACATATAAGTGTAGTCTTATGTTGGTCTTCTTTAACAATTTTAATTTGATTATACCTAGAAAAACCATCCATTAGAGACATCTCATGTCCTGCTGTAAGGTCAACTATAATATCAATATTTGGTAGTGGAAAATCATCTTTATGACACACTTTGTTCAAATCTCGAAAGTCTATACAAACCCAGACGCCCCTAGTAACCTTAGAAATTAGAACAATATTGGACACCCGTGATAAACCCAACAATAAGCAATTTTTCCAATTTTGCTTTGACCAAGAGAGTAATTTTGGGATGCATCTTTCTCAATTTTTGTTTAACTAGTTTTACCCCAAGATATACCATCAAATGATGTACTATCAAAGAAGGATCTATTCTTGGTATATCTGCATAAGACCATGCAAAGTTTTGTGATCTCTCTTTGAAGAAAGTGATAAAACTATGTAATTCAGATTCTGACGAAGATTTAGCTGTAAATATAATCTTTGGTTCTTCCACTATTCCCAAATTCATTTCTCGTGTTTCCTCAATAAGTATAAGAGATCTCTCTTAATATGCCTTAGCTTTAGGGAGGCAAAATTCCTCATCCTTAGGTGCCTCAAGGAGCTTTTCACCATTGTATACGTCCTTTATTTTTACTTTTTTATTGTCTGAAAGTCCCACAAAGTGGTTTTCACCAGGGGACATGATTTTTATATTTTCACTTTTATGACTAAGGAATTTGACTGTCTCTCCAAAATAGGCATTAGTGTTGAGTTCTATGATGTATCTAGCCTTGTGATCTCCAAGTGGTATTCCTGATCTTAATTGCAAGAATTTAGCGATAGCCTTGTCATTTTGAAAGACATCTAGAACAAGAGGTCCTCGTTGGTCCCAATCAATGAGTTCAGGATCTATGAGGTGGATGTTACGTGATGGTAGTGTGAACATGGATAGGGTGAGGGTAAAAATAGATGAATTATATAACTAGGTGATACACCCAAGGGAGTCATCATAGGTATTCTCATTAGTACTCTCAATGGCAGGAAATGCTTCAGCAGCCTTATTTAAGATAAATTTGAGCTTCAAAGATGCTGGCTCTTGCATTCCAAACCCTAGTCCCAAGTATTTAGGTCTACGAGTAGCTTTGATGGGTTTAATAGTTCCTTATCCTTGTAAGCCAAGTCCTCCTTTGCCTCCATAACCCATATTTTGTACTATGTGAAAACCTTTAGGATATTTATCAAGAGAGAGGTTGCCTTGTTCATCTTTATCTTGATAAAGCATTTTAGAAATATCTTCATCAATAATCTCCTTGTCTAGTACTTCCCATCACCAAAACTGAGTAGGCTTACAATTAATGTTGATCTTTGAATTAGGTCCTTTAGGAGGAGGTCACCCAAAGTTCTTAGGAGAGAGTGGGAGTCATCTCACACAAAAGGCCCCTTGTAGGATATACTCTCCTAATCCTTTGTCTTCAATCGTAGCCTTGATCTCGGGATGAGTGGTAGGTGAATTAGATGAAGAGGCTAAGGTGGATGGGTCAACATATGAGGTAGATGGTTGGGCAATATCATTGATTGGGCAATAGTGAGCTTTACAATATGGTCCTCCCAATAAACAACAATATTCAAAAGGACATGGGTCGGCATAAATGGTAACTTCTTGGTCATTATATGGAAATTTGATGCATTGGTGATTGGTGGAAGGAACAACTCTCATGGCATGAATCCATGGGCGCCCTAGGAGGATATTATATGGGATATCAAGGTCTAGGACTTGACAAGTGATTTCCATTAGGGCTGGACCTAATTTGATGGGCAACTTAATAATACCTTCAGACCTTCTTTCAACTTCATCATAAGCCTTAATAGTGATAGAGTGTTGTCTTTCAATAACCATAGTGGAGTATCCCAATTGTTTGACCAACCTTAAAGTACACAAGTTTAACCCTGATCCTCCATCTATTAGGACCCTTTTGACTTTATACTCATGGATTACAACTTCTAGGTGAAGGGGCTCATTATGGGATGAATCATTGTTGAGCATGTCTTTTTCAGTGAAGACCAAATGATGAGAGGATGCAAGATGCCCAACCATGGCTTTAAATTGTTCCACATTAATGTCATTGGGGACACGAGACTCAAGCAGGGCTTTGTCTAATATTTCCTTATGCACAGGAGAAATTTGTAAAAGCTCCAAGATCAAGATTGGTGCAAATGTCTTTCTTAGATGATCAAGGATATTATACCTAGGAGTTGCTATGGGTGAAGATGACATGGATGAGGATGGGGCTCCTGTAATAGTGATACGACTACGACAGGTGGTAACAACACAATCCACATGATGAGGTCTTATGGTGATGGTAGCTACTTGTGAGGACCAAGCTTCAATACGACCCACAACAGTCATAGGAAGGTGAGAAATTGAGTGAATTAGCATGATTATTATTTTGGAAGAAGAATTAATTTACCGTTAATTTATCTTTTTCTTCATTTATTCACTTTTCTTCTAATAAAATAAATAAATGATATTTTATTTATTTTATTCACTCATTTTCCTTATGAACGAATTAATTAATTCTCATTTTTCCTCCATCATCTCGATTAATTAAATAAATTAAATATTTATTTAATTAAGTCCACATTTGTCTTTATCTTCACATGACTAGAAGCTTCTAGAAATCCTTATTACATGGAAGCCATTCGACTTTACTCCTCTCACTTAACCCTCATGAGACACTTGTCACATGACTACAACTCCAAGTATCATTTAATGCTAGCCCTCCACATTACACTATTCATCTTTAAATCTTAGTCATTCATTCATCATTCGACTCTCTATAAATAGAGCCTCTATCTAAGTTGAGAGTTTGATATGAGGTGAGGGTTTTGGTTTACTTGCATTATCTTCCATTGTCTTTGGGTTAAATTTCTGCATACATTTTGTATTTTCAATAAATGATGACCTCCTTGATTTTGTTCCAAGTACACAAACAACTAATGAAACAATCATCCCTGATTTTCCTCCAAGTACATAAATGACAAATGAAGTATTCACCTCTACTAAAGGCAATCCATTAGAATATTATAGTAGTGTTTTTGGTACAACTAAAGATCATTTATCAACAAAAAATCAAATGGCCAAGATAAACCACCTTTGGTTCATGGTGCATAGAAAGGTAGGATCGTTGGAGCATTGTAAACACTATAATCCCTATTGAATCAAAACACATTGAGAAAGACACATAATCCAACTGTAGGGCAATGAAGAAAGCTTTACATCTATTGAAAAGTGGAGAATTATGAAAGACTATTGTTCTTGTCATGGTGTCCTTCAGACAACGAATCAAAGCCAAGATTGATGAAAGCATGTCTTGTTAGATTACAAAAGAATAAGAGATATGAGTCACATATTCCCTTGGGCCATGATAATTATTGGAGTATGACAAGTCAAGAGAGAAAATAAGCTTCCAACAAACTTTCCAAAGGAACTTATGGATGCAACGGAAGTCAATTTTGGTAGTGATAGAGCTACTGACCTTGGTAATATAATCATTGATACTTTAGACAACAATTATGAATTTGGGGGGGGGGGGGTTCTTCTTTAAACGAAAATGTTCCAATGGATGGATTTGGAACGTCAAACACATGTTAAAGATCACTAAACACTGAGAATGAAACAAAAAAAGCTTGCATAGGTAAAAGTGGAAATCAACATTGAAAACAACTAGTATGAAAAACACTATTCTCGAAAACAACAAATTAGTTGTTTCTACATTGAGACTACTAAAGATATGAAATGCCATGAAAAAGAGTACGCTCTAATGGAACATTGATTGAATAAGGAAGAATTGAATGATGAAAAGTTGATTAAACTAGAAGAACAAAAATTCAATGTGCAAATGAACCTAATTGTCTCCTTAAATTCTATTGGCAATCAATGTTGAATATATTTGAATCATTTTCAAATAAAAAATGATTTTGTTTGATATTATTATAGTTAATCGAGTTAAATTTTATAGCTTTCATTATGACATTTAAATAATTATGACAATAACAATTTGTATTTCAGATTTATTTACTACAATAAAGAATTTTGAATATGGATCTTTTTGGGTTTAATGTCTATCTTCGTGAGGCAAAGCAACCAATTATCTACCTTCTTAGTTAATTGCTAGTTGTCGGTGATTCACCTATATTATTCTTAAATGATATATAGCGTGTGATTTTCTAGGAAGAAGGTCAAATTTATTATTTATGAATTTTTAATACATCTATTATTTCCTACTATGTAAACCTATAAAATATTACTATAATAAAAAAATATCACATTGCATAAAACCTATAAAACCTATAGATCCAATTGCTAGTTCTTTATTTCCCTCGACACTATAATTTTAGGAGAGATAACCCTAGGGTTCATTTCATTTCTTGACTGTCTTTATTTTATTGGCCACGACAAAAGATAAGGTGTCTTTGTTTTATTAGCTAGGACAAATATTTAACTTCCTTTTTCCCCTACAATACTTGAAGGGAGCCGATCTCACGGCTGCCTTTGTCAAATATATTAATAATAATAATAATTGTACACATGTTTCAGTATCATACATTAAATAAAAATAATAATGAAATTGAAAATAGTGTCACTTCCTTCAAATCCCAAAATCGCAGTTGAAAACAACGATCTGAATATCTAATTTGTTAGGCAATAATATGCCAGGTCAGCAACATTTTGCCAGCAAGGCGAGATAGCGCGTAGTTAAATCAACTGCATTTCCCTGTCCCCGGACTTGAAAACAGTTTCCAATCGAGTTAAACTCACGCTTGCCTTTTATTTCCCATATTTAGGATCACAAATTTCGGTTCTCCAAAGCCTTCAAACTTCTAATCGGATCTGAAGGACTTTCTTTTATCTGCTTCGACTTTTTGCAACAAATCGAATTCGATCCAGATTCTCCTGCTTTTCCCCTTCAATTTGAGCTCTCTTGCGCCAGATTTCAGGGTTTTTGCTGTAATTTAGAGCAGCCAAAATGCCGTCTACGTTTGGAGAAAAATTGACGACTTTCGAGGACTCTGAGAAGGAAAGCGAGTATGGATATGTTCGGAAGGTGCTTTTATTCTGATCCATTTTCTGCACTATTTTTATTTGCACTGGCTTTAAAAGCTTTGGATTTTGCAGCGGATTTTATATGACAAATGAAGTTTTAGGATTAAAGTTTTGGCGGACAATTTGTGTAGAAGCCATTGAAATCTTTTTCTAGATAAATTAGGATTTGAACTCGAAGGGGTTTCATGATTTTTTTTTCTTTGTGGATTTGCGATGCTAAATGAATGATTGGAAGGAAGGATTTGTTAGTTCTTTCGACGAGTTCCTTTTTCTAAGGTTAAGCCATAAACATCAAGGCATCGGAGAAGCTTGGCAAATATGAATGTCCAGTGAAAGCTTGAATCTGAAATTTAAGACTTCTTCTAAATTTAAATTGTCGGATTTCCCTTGCCGTTTAACCTTTCTGTTTGGATGCCACTTCTGTGGGGTACACGTTCTCTCAAAGTTACTAGGAACTTACTTTTGGGCTTGTCGGTTGGGGTATCAGCAGATCAGTATTCTATCAAATTACAGCACTTAAGTGTAGTGAGGAATAAGACACTAGTATGGAATTTGTCTTCTGTCGAAGTCTCCAGAGACTGAGCTTGCATCTGGGCTTGTCAGTTGGGTTATATCTGCAGATCAGTATTTTATCCAACTTTAACATTCGATATGTGTCATTAGGATTTGAATACTACTGTAGTGCATGTCTTCTGTCAAATTCACCAGGGACTCGCATTCGGTTTTGTCCATTGGATGCACAAATCAGCATTCTATCCACCTTGGAAAATTAAACATGTGTCACAAGGATTTGAATACTATCGTGGGGTTTCTCTTAAGTCAAAATCACCAGAGACTGAATTTGCATCTGAGATCATCTGTTTTAACACTTAACACTTGTCATGAAGATTTAAATATGCTTTGGGGTATCTCATCTGTCAAAGTCACCAGGGCATCTGGGCTCATCTGCTTTGGGGCATCATTTGTTTTAACCCTTAACGTTAACGTGTATCATAAGGATCTGAACCCAGGCCCCTGGAAGGTTTACTGCTTAAGTTCACTCCATGTGACACAAATTTTATGAGGTTTTTTGGTGATGATAGGTTGATCAATTGAGGCAATATTTTGCATGTGGGATTGATGAGTGTAAAGGGACCAAATTTCTGATGTCATTGCAAAACTTTATTTTGTTAGATGATTATTTTATTACGATTATTCATGTTATTAAAGCGAATCTATTCGTGTGACCCCCACCCAGAAACCAGTTAATTGTGAACTGATCAGAAAAAATAATCAGAAAAAATAACATTCTTTGTGATTTGTTTCTCAAAATTAAAGTTTACACAAAATTGAAGTGGTTTGAACATCAGTATACTGTAAAAACCCCTATAATTGCACAAATAACAGACAAAAAAACTCCAGCAACATACATTCAAAGGGAAGTCCACCAATCTAATACAACTTGTTGGGTACTCGCAACTTACAAACTCTATCTAACTGATATGTATTGCCTTTGAGGGTTTCTGTTCCCATGATGATAGGTTCACGCCTGAAGGTTTTCATCTGAAAAGCGCCTAGCTGCTGTAGCAATGCCGCAAACACTGAAACGAGAGTTTCGTTAATTTTCCAAAGGTGTCTGCTCTTCTGCCTTATGCTCTGTTTTATAGATCCAACTCTCAGCGATCCTCAATCATGGGAAGTCAGTCCACACTTAACTGAGCAATCCTGTCCTCAATTTCAGCGCTTAACTGAGCAGTCATTTCTTTGATTTCAGCACATAATTGAGCAGTTCTCATCAATCGATGGTAGTGTCTAAACAGTCAACTGTTAAAGCCACTCCTCAATCAAAGCAGAAACCAAACAGTTAACTGACCACCTTATCACAGTCCACTGCAGACCTAACAATATGACCACATGCCCATCTAATTTCAGTCCTAACTATCTAACAGAAAGTACAAACACACCCATCTATGCTACTTCTATGCTGACAGACCACTCTGTCAAGATGGGGACATTACATATACTCCAAAAGAGTTGTTTCATCCATAAACTTTGCCACTGGACTGGAACTCAGGTTTCAAAAAGAAAATCAGTGGAGCTCTTAGCCCAAACATACAAGGCCTAATTCTTTGTCCATAGTTGCAAACAATATGTAGAAAAGGCTGAATACAGTGACAGGATCGATGGAACAATGTTTCTATTGCCAAGGGTCAATGGAGGCGGTGTTTTGCACGCATAGAGGAACTTATGTGATATGAAGTATGAAATTCTAATCTTTCAAAACCATTATTCTCTGGCAGTTTTTTCAATTTTAAAATTGGGTCCATATTGACAACAAAATAAGACAACAACTTACAAAGAAAAGCTTCCCAGTTGCAGTTTACACCAACACCTTCAACTTTACATTACCAGGAGCATCTCTGAGAAGGCTTCCTGTGGAGGGACCACAATTGCTGAAGAAGGACCATCTCCTTCTACACCAATGATACCAATGCCAGCCTCCTCAAGCCTATTCGTTTCTCGTGTCTTAGCCTCAACTTCCATCATCTTTGTACTCCCAAAAACTTTAATTATTTTCTCAGCCTCAGCATTAGAAATAACACAATGGGTTTTTAAGTTTTAACACTTGCTTTGACAATATGGGACCTATGTAGATATCTGCTAAATCCCTGTTCAAGCCCATCCTGCACGTGATTGCCTCTTCAAAGGCAGAGTCTTCATTCTGATTTTCCTTGCTGTCTTCATGAGAATTTGCCTTCTTTCATTTAGGTGATTTGTTAGGGACATGCCTGAGCAAAGTTAGGATATGAGGGCGCTTGGGCCAGTATCACATTAACTTTTAATTTATTTTTGTCGTTCGATCCTTAATATTTTTATGGAGACCTTTTTATTTTGCCCGGTTTCTTCAAAATGTCCTTCCAGAGACTCCACCTCCCCCTTCAGGTGAGAGAGCTCTTCCTCCAAACTCTGCAATTTGCCAGGCCACCTCCATGTTCATCAACAGTTTGACCTTGTAGCTCAGAAACCTTGGCTTCAAAGTTGACAATCCAATAAAAGACTGCACTTTCATCTACCATTTTTGCCATAGTTTTCAGTTTTCACAAAAAAGTTGCTTGATTGAGGCACTAGTCCTTTAAATTTTTTCTCCTTGAATTGTCTAGGCCATAAGAGCCAATCACAGAATTTACCACTACTAAAGTGTCTGGATTATTATTAATCCTAAAAGCATTGCTAAATCTCCTGTTTGAAACTGCACCTTCTACACAGGGTCTTTTCTCACATTTTTTTCCAACCATTTAACTTCCCAATCTCTACCAAGAAATTGAACACCCATACCGAGGAAGATAAAATTTTTAGAGAAATTAGATGGAAGAATGAATGCCATCGAAGCAAGCATAGAGATTAGAAGGATTGGCATTCCTGTCATGGAGGGTGCTATTAGAGACAGGACTGAGCAAATATGCAATCAGTTGGCACTGCTTACATCATACTCAAGCATCGGCCTCTCTGCGAATTGATCTCTTTGTATGGGTGTTTTAATGTGATTGTTTTGAAGGCATTAACAAATAGATACTTACATAGCCTCTCAATAGGTCTCCATTGCAAGACAACAAAATTTTTTTTGAGCATTTCACTTAGGATAAGTGTGTTCAAGTTTAACAATTTATCAGGTTTAATCTTGATGGTACTCTGAGGGTGTATTGTGTTGTCTCTGTGTTATATAATAGATCATCCTGTTTTTTTGCAGTCTTTGAAGCAATGTTCAAAGCAGATTGATTCAAACCTTGGTATTAGATTTGAGCCTTTTCTAGGATGCTTTCTAACTCCCAACCAGACATTGAGCCCTTCCCCTTCCACCATGAGGGAGCAGAAACCTAAGGATAGTGCCAGTTTCCATCCTTCCACTATAACAGTTACCCTGCCTCATTATTTGTTCCTTTCAGGATATACAAGTGCAACCTTACTTTTAAGATACCATTCTGGTTTCTGATTAGACATCTTGACCATGTTGTGGTCTATTCCTGACATTGTTTGGGTCTAAGGGCATCAAATTTTTTGGTCTCCAGTTTACTCTTCAATAGGTATTGACTGGTGCTTGTTCTTTTCGAGTCTGATCCGACTTTGTATAGACAATGGCGCCAATGTTTACTCCTTTATCTGATAAGACTAATAATTGCAGTAATGAATGGAAATAGCAATGCGTAACAGATTGAGCAACAGATGTATAACAATAAAAGCTTTACTCAACTGAAGTTCTTTACATATAAGTAGACCAGGTAAGATCACCCAAGGACCAGACACTTACCCTATCTATGAGAATTGAATTTAAGGGTTGCCAATGGTTGTTGGTTAAGATCAATCCATTTGGAGCCACTACAACTAATCATGACAACTTGTTAAAGATTACAAGTGCTAACAAAACAGTTGGCTGCTAACAAAACATTACAAGTGCATTTATCCTAATTACACAGGTCATTTTGCTGTTATCTTTCATTTTTATTGCTGTTTTATGCTTGTAGATACATGTTTCATTATATTGTCAACTCTAGACTGCATTTTTAGGTACTGTTTTTCTGTCTTTATGCACATGGAACAGTAACTTTTGCACTCAATTCACTTTCTGTTTTGATGAATTAAGTAGTGGAGTATCCATTAATTATGGATCAAATGATTTGAGCTTTTTGTTCCTCATCTACCCCAATTTCATCCTACTGTCTACTTTGATTTTCTAGCCTATTTTCTGTTTTTGCCTCCCTACTCCTGCTTCAGATTATTCATAAGTTGGGTAAACTCTTCCTTTCCAGCAAGAGCTGGGAAATGTTGCCAATATTTCTTCTAGAACTTTACTTTGTGCCCATTTGTTGATTTGCCAAGGTAGGTGGTGGGATGGAGTGTCTCTGGCCTTTGCAATGAAATTCCAGATATGGGCTTCCTGGTACAATTTGGAGGAGGTAAAGATCATTTCGTAAGCTGAAGATTTCAAGTGTTTTGATCCCATGAGGAAACTCCAGGGTTTTTTCATCTTCATGCCAATTTGGCACCCAAAGGTTGATTTTGCATGTCCATCTCTTTTCCTTCATGGATTTGGCTTTGCAGGCTTTAGATCACTTTTAAAAGAGGGATCTTCTTTTCTTCTGGGCAATCCTACCGTATGAAGTTTCTTCATAATCCTAGTTATTTGTGTTAGGGATTTCTTAACTGAGGACATATATATTGGCAATGCCTGAAGTACTGCGTTGACTGAAGTAAGCCTTCCAGCCAAGATTAGCTATTTGTCCTTCCAAGCTGAGAATCTATGCTTGAATTTCTCCAGTAATTCATTCTATAGCTTTCTATTTCCTAGTCCTGTGAACATCGAGATGCCTAAATACTTGGCTGAAATATATCCATTTTCAAAGCCTAAAACCTTTACAATTCTTTGTTGCCTTCTGATATTTACATTGAAGCAGTATAACTTTGATTTCTGATTCTCATTACTGATAAGTTTTCGTGAAGCTGTTGGATATGTCTCTAGAGCTTCCTTTATTTTCTACGCTTCTCTTGTCTCTGCAACTTCAAACAAAGATATTTGAGAGTGGGAGCAAGGAGGTAAAAATCTGAAGTTCTCTCAGTTCACCCGTGGATGTGGCAGTTTCTCTTATTATAGTTAAAGCAGATCTATTTAGGATGAGATAATTTGATCTGATGAGGAGAATTGGAAGTCTCCATTAATAGTTTGTGAGAGAAAAGATGTGTCATGTGTAACCTCTAATCTCATAGCTTTAAACAAAATTGCACTTGGTGTATGTTGGTGTGAGCCTGGAGAAAGTCCATACACTCTGTGACTGGACTCAAACATGGTTTTCACAATAAACATGAAAGGGCTCTTACCCCAAAAAGTAAACTGGCTTTTTCCTTGTTTACAGTTGCTGACATAACAATAAAAGGGTGGGATGCATGAAGGATGCAGATTCAAGATTAACTTGAAAACCAGAATCTTAACTAATATTTGGAGTATTATCTAAGATAATGTGAATGGTATTTGCTTGTGATTCCATGGAGTGGTTTCCAATATAGTTGTTTTATGCAGGTTAATGTTACCAGGAAAAACCAACAATTTGATGCCTTTAATTGAGAATTTAGCCTGAGAAATATTTGTAAATAAAATTCAGGCGATCATCTTTCTATTCCAATCTCTTTATTTTGAATTTACTTTTCCCTTAATTATATTGTGACTTAGCTTGCACAATAATTGCAATTACAGTACTTTTGAAGGACTTGTATTTTTCTTATCTTATGACATAGTTTGCACAATTTTTGAACGGGCTTATGGTTGATCTAATTTTTCAATATCACTTTGAGCAATTAGACAGGCATTTATCTTCAATATTTTTAGTGCTGAAGACCATGGTCTTTATACGTGCCCACATGGAAATCTTGCATCTGTATCATGGTTATAATAATGAGAACTTAATACTCCTTGAACAAATCATGGTGATTTCTTTTATTAAAATAATGTGCATGCACTGGGCACTGCTTTTTAGTGCATCAATCAAGTAGCATACCTTTACATCCAGCTTTGTAAAAGGAGGCTTCCCATCGCCATTCTTCAGTTTTCTGGTTAGCTAGGGAATGTTAGAGCATTCCATGAGGTAGTGACTGAACAAAACACCATTGAGAGGAGGGAAATATTGGTTTTTAAATAACTGCAAAAGAAGCAACTGCTCAAGATATATATTAGACAAATCACAAGTGCAGCTGATCATAATGAAAAGGCTGGAGAACATTTTGGCATAGAGGTTGCCCTTGTGGTTTTAAACAAAGTTGGAAAACTCGGACTCGGCAGCCCAAAATAGGACTCAGACTCAGGAAAAAACTCGGCTAGGACTCTGCAAAAAAAAAAAACTGTAGTTTAAAAAAAAAAAAGAAATTAATGCATTTAGAGAACATAAGAGCCTAATTTGATTATCAATTTGTCATAATTCAAAGATTACACATGTCATATGATCATCAAACACTCAATAATTGAAATTTCATCATTCATACTCATAGTTTCAAGCTTTCAAAATATATAACAGCATTATAAGTTTATAAATGTTTACATATAATCATATGTCAAAATGAGGAAAACATTAACAACCAAATATAATCTATATCTTCCTCTTTACCCTCGTAATGGAAGTCAATTTTGCAGGCCTGAAACTAGTAGGTGCTACAGTAACCAAATGAGGAGATTGAGGAGTGGTTTCTTGATCTTCAAAAGTGTCTTCATCCTCCGCAATTGCTTCTAATCCTATTGCTTCTTCTTCTTCTTCTTTTTCTGCTCTCTCTAATTCAGCAAGATCCTCATCAATAAGGAAGACATCAGCATCATCATTTTGTTCATCAATAGTCCATTCACCATATCGATCAATATCATCCAAGTCGATGGACTCATGTGAAACACCCTCCACCTTTCTAGTTCGAAGGCGAAGGTTGTACTGAACAAAAACTAAATCATTTAGGTGCTGCTGGGTCAACCTGTTTCTCTTCTTTGTGTGAATGTTCTCAAATAAACTCCAATTACGTTCACACCCAGAAGCACTACATGGCTGTGACAAGACACGGATGGCTAGCTTTTGAAGATTTGGCGTGCTAGCACCATAGTTCTCCCACCATAAATCTACAAAAACACATTTAAAAAATATAAGTATTAAGAATAAAGTAAAAAATGTAAGAATCAAGTTTCTAATTTCATCTTGTAGCATACTATTGAACAATTTTTTTTACCTGGTTGTTGTTTTCCTCTCCTTTCAATTGCTTGTTGTGAGGAAAAAAGTCTCCCCTCTGCACCCTTATAGACCTTGAATAGATAAAAATAAAATTAAATCTAATATAGAAAATTCATAGATAGTCAACAATGAACATTGCAAATTCATAAATAAGATGTAACAAATCTCACCTCCAACTCATCAAGCACCCTGTCTCTCATCACACGATCAGGCACCATCTTATCGATGCATCTGACAAGATCTGCCATGACCTCCTCATCAACCTTAGATGTGTCAGAGAAGTAGAACTTTGGGTTCAAGAAGTAGGCAAAGGCATGTATCGGTTGGTGGAGTTGGTTTGTCCATCTCTGATCAATGATGCACCAAATGATTTCATATTTTCTTTTGTTGCTGCCATAGTAACGTGAAATGGCCTCTTTGGCTCGCCTCATAGATGAAACTCATTGGCATGCCCTCTCCATCCACCATACGAAGAACCCTCACCAAAGGTTCTGACATCTAAAAATATCAAAACAAATGTTAAATTATTACAAAATTAACCCCTAAAAAAAACAACAAATAGATTATCATGTATAAAGTTTATTTTTGTGTTTGTTACTTACCCCAATCAACTCCTCTCCATTTTTGATGAATGTCCTCTCCCCTTTAGGTTTAGTGGCAAATGGGGACTGTGACCAAGCATCGGACACAAACATTTGCTTGAGATGAGCAATGGCACCAAGAATGCTTTGCAATGTGAGGAAGTGGCTAGCAAATCATGTCCCTCCTGGTCGCACAAGGTCCTTGCCATTTGTGAATTTCCTCATCAAGGAAAGCACCCAAGTATGGTTGTAGATAAATTTTGTAACATTTTTGGCATGTTCAACCACACTTTTGACCCATCCAATCTTCCCAATGTCCTCTAGTAACAAGTCCAAGCAATGTGCAACACAAGGAGACCATGCAATTGTGGGATGTCTCTCCACAAGTAGTCTACCTGCAGCTACATATGCAACTGCGTTGTCCATGATAATTTGGACAACATTATCAACACCAACCTCTTGGATCACCCCATCTAATAAATTGCATAAAGTCTCAGCATTTTTGACTTCATTGGAGGCATCTATTGACTTTAGGAACACCAATCCACCATTAGAGGCCACTAAAAAGTTGAGTCCTATTCTGTCCATCTGTCCACCCATAAAATAAAATGCTGCAGCCTTTTTTTCGCCAAAATTTCTTTTGCTCATCAACCACAAGCTGTGTATTCTTTACGGCTTCCTTTAGCAATGGCCCACTCAAATCTTTAGCTGTTGGGGTCTTAAACCTCTTACCTGCAACTGTAAGGGCATTCGCCAAACCTTCCCAATATGGGCTGCTTGCCACATTGAAAGGTAAATTATTGTAGTACCAAAAGTTTGCTGCTGCCATCCTAGCTTCATGATGCTTTTTCCTTATTCCAACCGGTACCTTCAAGTGAAGGTTGTGCTCCTGGAACATTGTGTGGAAAAAAGAAATTTGGTCCTGATAAAGGACCTTGGCTAGCACTAGCAGTAGTAGTAGAGAAAGAACCCTCAAGACTCTCACCAAAAGATGAATGTTGTTGATGGATGCTTGGACTTGGGGTACCATGGGGCCTAGATGGTGTAAAAGTGGATCCACTCATCGCTGCTGCTAGTGCATCTTTTATTTTTTGTCTTTCATCTTTTTTCATCTCATACTCAGCAAGAAGGGCCTTCATCTCTCTAACTATCTCAGGAGTCGAGTTAGGGCATACATCCACATTTTGCCCAGGTATTCTTGCAAGGTGGTATTTTAATCTGTTTATTCCTCCTGTCATCCATTTGTTGCATTCGGTACATATCACCTCACCCTTTTTATTTCCTGGTATCCCATACTTCCATGTAGGGTCTTTTCTCGTTCCCCTTGGGTTTGAAGATGACATAGATGTTTCAAGTTCAACATGAAAAAAAAAATCTGCAAGGGTTTGATAAAAAATCAGCAAATAAATGAGATTCAAACATTTGCAAAAAAATAGAATGCAAAACCAAGCTAGAAATAGTAGGAATTAGGCTATTAAGGGAAAGAGAAAAAAATTTAGCAGCATTTCCCCTTATTTTTCTTGATTTTTCTGATTTTTAATTGAAGAAAAAAAAAAAAAGAGAAGCTAAATCACTTACCTGGCTCTATTATGATCTCCTTAGCTCGTCTTTTCGGCTTCTTCCAACCTCACTTCAAGTTGCAGACCTGTATTTGGCAAAGTAGAGTGAAATGAGGAAAGAAATAAAAAAAACAAAGGTTTTAAACCCTCTTTTTGACGTCTTAGCTGTCTAGGAGTGCGAGTCTTGAGGTCGGACTCGCGAGACTTGTGCAGGGACTCTCTTGGACTCGACTCTTGAGTCCGCGCCGAGTCAACTCGACCAGCTTGCAGACTCTCGAGTTCGCTAAGTCCGCGGCGAGTCCGGACGAGTTTTCCAACTATGGTTTTAAATAGGATGCATATTTAGGTGAGCAGTTCCATTATTGTAAGAAGGAACCATCGATGGATATAATTTATTGAGCTGCAATTTAAGAGGTAAGGCTATTGGGAAAAAAATAAAATGGAATTGAATTATGCACCAAAGAATAAATGAGGTATTGGAGGATTTTTAAATAAATAAAAAGAAGGAACATAAATATGTAAGGTAGCTAATGGGGGATGGAGCATTACAATTATTTAAGTTAATTAGAGATGGAGAATGGCTCGTGTGGTATATTCTAAATGGCGAGCATTGGAAAACAAAAGTTGAAATTCATAATTGTCATGAAATAATTTTTTTAAGGAACTAATCATTAAATATAAAATAAAGAGTAAATGAAATGAAACTTACATAATGAACAAAGATAACACATTACACCATATATACATGGGGAAAACTCTTTCGGGTAAAATACCCCATAAAGCATCATTCATATTAGAGGAAACTTACGATACGCTTGTATAAATACAAACATAACAAGAACTTGCATATTGTAGTATCTTCATCCTCCCTTTCTTTCCATAACGTCTCTCATGCATATACAATGCATTAATATACCACTCTTGCAATCTTGCCTCTGGCACATATGAATGTATGTACCTCATATTCTCACAACGTGTAATATGCTTTATGATTGCCTATATTTAAAGCAATCTAAGGGGTTGGTGAATATGTCACAACCTTTAACCATATAACCTTTTGGTTATACATTTAATATTTATTTATAAAGATAAAATTTATAAATTACCCCTTATTTTATATTATAAGGATAACCCTAAGGATAACCCTTATAAGTTAGAGTCTTATAAATGTTATTTAGGAGTACTTGCATTAAATCAAAATGTAATCCCCAAATAACCATTATGCACTAACAGTAACTTTTCAGTCTTAAAGTACTTTTCCATTGTTACTCACCATGGAGTTGCTATTAATTTGTGTTGTGTAAGATTGCACACCATTGTATGAATGAATGGATCATAAAATGTCAAAAGAATTTCCCATGAAAACTTGGAACTTGTTTTGTGATATTTTTCTAGTTAAGATTGTGAGATTGCATTTCTAAATAAAAAAAATGAACCAGTGTAGCAGGGAGACGTGTCTCTTGCCCCTTGGAACACATCTTGGAGGTGTTGACATGTCTCTAATACGGGAGATGGGTATGGAGACGTCTTCTATGACCATAGACATCAGTTCACTTCTCTTGACATCTCCTGGGGGTATCTCTTGAAAAAAAGTAGTAAAGAATATTAAAAAACAATAAAAAACTGCCAAAACATAAAAACATAGGTAAGTTTACAGTTTTAACTTTATAGCAATCAATAACCTTAGATGATGACAATAACCAGTGAAGTGAAAGAAAAAGACTAAAAGAAAAATTATATCTAACATTAAAACCAAGGGTTGAATGATTTAGTTACAATTGCTTGTGGATTTGCCCCCAAAAAAGCACTAGGCAAAATAGAACTACCTTGCAATTGCAGTGTAGGACTTTAGGTAAAATTTAAACCTTGTATTCTATATTTTCTTTTTCACCAGAACTTTTTAATTTAAAAAATATGACGACAATATGAATTTTTAATTTTGTAAACTATATAAAGTATAATTTTTTTCCTTTAAAATTTAAAATACTAACTTTTAGTTTTTATTTTTTGTTTGTAATTTGGTTAAAATTTAATTTGTTTTTATTTTTAAAATAGTTAAATTTTAAAATTTAAAATTTTGAATAAATATTAAAATTGAAAATAGTAATAAAATTATGCTACTTAATTTTACCAACGATAGACATGCTTGAATGCACATGCATTTGGTACAAGAGGTGATAGAACACATTATTCTTTTCCCTTTCTAGAAAGGTCTTATGGTCGATAATTACATGTAGACTTGATAGAAAGGGGGCTCTGATAAACAAGTGGAGAGATTGACTCAAAAGGGCTTCCCTTGACCACTTCAATGCTCCTTGTCTACAATCGCCCCTATAAATTGTAGGGCAGATTTGGTTGGAATGGAAATGGAATTTGGTGGCTTGATTTTGGTAGGGTGTGGGTGCTATAAAGAGGTAGGGTGATAGTCAAGGGCCAAATGCCGGTGGGAAGGGGGAGAGATAGAGCACCTCGTGATGGGACAAATGACTTCGTTGCACTCGATTGGGTTGCCTCGGGACCTGAGATTTGGGAAAAGCATTGGTCAAAGTTATCCCTTGCCTACCTATATATAGTAGGGAGTAGGGCCCCCCACCATCCCCCTTACTGTAGTTCTATAGCTCTTTCTAAACTGGACCCCGTTCCTTATCGTTGCCAATGGGACTGTTTAGTTAAGTGGTTGCCAACTGGACCCCTTCCTCTCTATAGTTGCCAACTAAACTAGACTAAATCTAATTGGAATCCATTCCTTTGTGGTTGCCAATTGAACTTAACTTAAAAATAATTATTTACCTCATTAAGGGGGTAAACGATACTCAAAAAGTGCTTAATGAATCCTTTTGGATTGTGCTAGAGAAAGACTGAAAACGAATTTTTATGGGGCTGCGAGGGGCAATTTGGATTTAGCTGGCACTGGTATAGTGTTTTGGTTGTCTTTGGGAGCCTTTGTGAAAGGGGTCTCTTTTTGTAGGCTCCAAAACTAGTAACAAAGTAGAAGCTTTGGGGTGGAGGTTGCAAGTTGAATGGGATTCCCTTATTATCATTAATGATCTAGTGAAAATCAACTTCAACATTGACACTTGAGAAGTATTATTGATGAAGCTTGGAGGTTATGTAAGCATTTTGACTCGATTGTCTTCAATAATTGTTATTGGGAAAGCAACTTAGTAGCTGACAAGCTGGGCAATTTAGGGGATGAATAATTTCCATTCTCATCTAAAGTTAGATTAGATCCAAAGGAGTGTAATAATATTGATGATTTGGCCAAAGAGGTCAAGCATGGGAGGGATATTATTAGTCATAATTTTTGATCCCCTTTCTTACAACGATAAGAATTTTAATCATCACTTTTTGTGGAGCTTTGGGTATATTTTTGCTGTGTTTGGGACATCTATAGAACATCTCCCCCAAAGTGGAGGATGTTTCATGGGATGTCTCCCTTTTTTGGGGACCTTGTGAGGATGGACTACCATCCTCAACATCTCGGGGCCATTAGGATGTCACCTATGACCATCAATTTTGATCTTGCACAAAAAAAAGGAAAATTAGTTGTCCCCTTGTCGTCCCTAAAATTTAGGAATTTTTGGCTGGCTTGAAAATTGCGACCTTGTGTCCTCCAATTCTAGAAACCTTGAGAAACATTGGAATATTGGGCTGGTGTGGAGTGGACATCAAATACGTGTCTTGAAGTTTGTGGCTCCTTGGTTAGCTCTGCTTGTGTGACACTTTACTTATTTAGCTTGCTCTTTGTGCTCTCCAATGCATCTCTTGCAATTTTGTTTGGTAGCTTTCTTTGTTGTAGTTTTCATTGTGCAGGGTTTCGACGATGTTCTTTCTCTATGGATTTTGTTTGTGTTTATGTCAACAGGTGAAGGAAAAATGAAGCACAACTTTTCTCAACGAGACTTTTCTTATGCGGGGATTGTGTCTGATAGGTGTTTGTGCAAGACTTTTTGCATTCTTTATCTCTCCACCCTCCCTTTCATCAATGAAGTAATTGGTGGGGAAGGGCGTGTGAACTTAGGTGTTGTTTGCACCTATTTCTCTCCAAGAGTATTTGATGTTAGCTAATTTCCTAGTCACTCTTTAATGTAGTAATATATGGAGGGTCTAATGAAAGACAATCCAACCATGCAGCCCTAACCCCTAGATCTATGTAACAAACACCTAGATTTGATCAAACAATAGACAATAGCAAATACACACCAAATGCATTGAGAACAATGATGTTTTTATTCATCCACAGTAATTACATCAAGTTGCTATGCATTACAATTAGGCCTTGAAGCCTTACAACACTCACAAATTGAAAGATCTTACAATCCAATACAATAGACTTCACTAGGAACTCATTCCTAGTTCACACATGAGTTACAAAACAATTTTGTTATCTAAGTATTACCACAAATCTTCAATCCTTTGTCTAAAAAAAACAAGCAATGCATAGTTAGATCTTCATTGATGTGCTTTTGGACACCTAATCTCAACTACTTGGATTCACACTTAGATCTATTATCCTTGTTTAGATCTTCAATTCTATTCCAAACTCTTAGACCCAATTCTAACTTCACCTCCAACACTGCCAAAATGAGTCTATTTCGATGATTGCCAAAGGAAACCCATTACAACTCTTAAAGGAAGAGAACTTGCTATGATCTAATCCTAATGTCAATTTAGGTCGGCCTCATGAAACATTTATCATTTACATCCTCTTTTCATCAATTCCTAGGCATAAGAAAGCCTTAATTAATTTGCACCAAGAAATAGGTATTCACTAAGGATCAACTTCGCCGAAATCGTCAAACATGTACATCTGTACCTCGGGGGTGATTCTAGTTGGCCCCTTTCTTCATTGCAAGTCATGAGATGTATTCTTATCCTCCAAGTAAAAGAAAACAACTTCAAATTAAATAATTAGACTTTGCACCACCTCATATCATGCTAGATAAGCAAATGAGGACCAATGGTGTTATGGGATGGCTTCTAGATGATGGAGTGCAAAGCCAAACTTAAACCAAAATTGCAGAACTCTACCAAAAGAATAGAAAACACACAAGAAAACAAAACAATTTTTTTTGGGTGATGCAAGATTGCACGATCCTTGAGATGCTTTTGTAACACCCTTTGTTTTGACCTATTCAAAGGAGTTATTTTCAAAGTGTCTAAAGTGGGATGTGTGTAACTCAACAACTTTCTTAATTACATTTTTAAAATGTGGATTCCTAGCTACATTGAATGGAATAGCTAATGAATAAAACAAATCAGCTAATGCATCGTCAACATATTGTTTTTCTATTGGTTTCCAAAAACTACTTAGTGTTCCACTCTGTTTTGATCCACTTGTTGTGGGCTTGGGCATATTGGAAGAGGAAGATGCAAAAGATGTCGTGAACCTAGTCTCCTCTCTTGGATTCTTTATTTCTTTTGTGTCAATTGTCTTTCCTGCAATTGAAGAGGCTTGGTCTTTCTCTAGAGTAGTGCTGATCTTCGAAGTCGCAACATTGCATGCAATAACACCCCTTCTAAACCACTTAAAATGGCAAGTAGGTGCACCCTTGTTAAATTCCTAGTAAAAGTATGACCACACAAACAACATTTGATATTATTACTGTTGCAAAAGATGTCGTGAACCTAGTCTTCTCTCTTGGATTCTTTATTTCTTTTGTGTCAATTGTCTTTGCTGCAATTGAAGAGGCTTGGTCTTTCTCTAGAGTAGTGCTGATCTTTGAAGTCGCAACATTGCATGCAATAACACCCCTTCTAAACCACTTAAAATGGCAAGTAGGTGCACCCTTGTTAAATTCCTAGTAAAAGTATGACCACACAAACAACATTTGATATTATTACCGTTGCATGTGACGTACTTCCATCCCTTAGCATTTGATTTTGGGTGTGCCATTGATTTACAATCTACATGTTTTAAAAGACAAATAATAACATTTAATATTCAAAATATTAGATTTAAAAAATTAACAATTACATTAATAAATTTGACAAATGACCATATTAATTTTTAAAAATGACGTAAAAATACTAACAAATAGTGATCGCATAATTTAAGCTTCTAATTGATGAAAAAATGCAAACTTTAACCATTACTATTTATAATTAGAAATACATTTATTTTTAATAAATTTTTATAATATTAAAATACAAATATATTTAGAGATAAAATTTAAAATTTATAAATTACAATTACAAATTACAAAATATAAAATATTAAAATCTACAAGTATATTTATATTTAAAATATAATTTATAATTTAAAACTAAAATTACAAATACAAAAATATAAAATATGAAATTTTAAATATAATTATTCTAATTTTTTTTTCTTGCTTGGTATAATAAGACTAAATTAAAAAATATCATTTTTTTTGATGGGTAAAGTGTGAGATTGGGTCAGCCACCCTTTTATATTAATTGAGAAACAAACAAACAAAATACATATCAAGTGTGATTCAAAAGCCTAATGGCTTTAGCCACTCTAGCCCATTTTAGCATTGGAGTGACGAGTCAACTTGCTTTAGGTATTAATGTTTTTGGCCATGGAGGATCTCTTCTTATTCCTTTCCACTGTAACCCTAGAATTTGGATTATCTAAATGAGAGTGAACTGGGAGGTGTCGCTCCAAAACACTAGGAGAGGGACACCCTCTATTGTCAAGAGGAGAAGAAGACCCATCGAGCCCAGAAGAGGGGGGGCACCTTGGAAATGTCCCATTTATGAGGGGAACGTTGTCTTGGAGATGTCTCCTCTTTGGTGGTGGCTATGGTGCAGTGGTGGGGGACTTCTTTGTGCCCTTGTGTCTCAGGGACATCCCTGTCTTAGAAATGTGCTCCTTTTTTGGGGGGATGGGGGTGCACGGGAGGGGGTGGTATGTGTCCCTACGAAACATTGGCTAAAACTAAAACAAAAAAACATGAGAAATAAATAAAAAATTACATCGTAAAAATGAAACCTAATAGTTTTAGGTTCAAACTAAACAAAAAACATAACAAAAAAATCAAGGCTAACACTTGATGCAGCTGCAGATCTGATTGATATTTGATCACAGAGGAGTGCAATTAAACACACGAGGAGTGGATAGAAGGCACGAGGGACTAGCAAGCAACCAAGGCCAAAATTTTCAAGCTGTGCACCTTCACCTTTAGCAAAGAGCAAATACCTAGGTTGCTGTGATCAAGATTAATCCATTGACAAATCATATTTAGAATAGAGACACAAGACAAACTTTAGAAATCCTCAAACACAAACCTGTCACTATAAACAAAGGATGCATTTTTTTAGAGATTGGGGTGCGTTTTATGGAAAAATGTAAAACCCATTATTTGTGACAAATCTAGATTACTTCAAAATTTGTACAGCTGCACAAGTACAATTTTATGGCAATTTTGAACAATTTTTAGCCGGACAAGTACAATTTTTATGGCAATTTTAAACAATTTTTAGAGTTTTGCTGGATATAGAATTTTTATATTAAAATCTGACAAAACTCTATGACATAGGAAATCACCAAGAAGAGGCTTCATTATGAGGATAGAAAAGTAATGAAGGGATCATGGTTGCAGTGAAAAAAAATGCTCAAGCAAAGGATGCTTCCATTATTAAGACTTACTAGAATAAGTTTTCACGTGGGCAAGGTAGTTTTCCTACATACCATATGCATGCAAAGAAAGACCCAATAGAGTGGTGGTGTAACCATGGAGGTGAAGCACCTAGATTGTAATCATTTGCAATTCAATTACTCTCACAAGTAGCCAGCTCTTCATTTTGTGAGAGGAAATGGAGTACTTATGGTTTCATTCATTCATTGAAGAGGAACCAATTAGGGTTAATGAAGGTAGAGAATTTGGTCTATGTTCATAGCATGCTTAATATCCTCTCTTGTATAGACAGACCTAGGGTACAAGTAGGGTCCTTAAAGCAAGATGGGATCAAATTCCATCTGATGGAGCAGTCAGGGTCTGGGAGGATGAGGTGGTTGAGTTGAATGGACTCAATGATTTACGCCCAGTTCTATTGCCTGCAGTGGAGCTAGAGCTTGAGTGTGATTTAGAGAGCATCCTATCCAAGGACTTAGAAATTGGTGACATAGGCATGCAAGATTTGGCTCTGAGTTTGTTGATGTTCCATTGGATGAATCATGAGATATGGTTCCCACATATAATTAACGTTTTTCGCATTTTTACATTTGGTATCTACTATGTGTATTTCAATTTGTAAATAGCATTTCAATATAATCTGTAAATGGATCTAGTTTTGATTTAGAGTCCATGGCAAAGTGATCATAACGCAGAGGACACTTCCGTTGCAGGTTTAAAAACGAGTCTTTGATGACACCAAAATCTGAATATTCTTGCATATTTGGTTTCATTCTGAAAAATTATGCAATTTTCAAGAAACAGTACCCTGTTTTGATTCCACATGCAAAAGTTAAGGCTTCCAGAAAGGGTAAAACTGCTAGAAATTTGTGGTTCTGAAACCACCCCATGCTGTAAAGTGGTGGTTTTGCCCTGTGACAAAGAAACATGTCGTGGCATTCCAAATTGTTGGTTTGTTGATTTCCAGTGACTTGTGCAGCTACATATGCCATTATAAAGGCATTCTAAGATCGATTTTGAGAGGATTGAAGTAGTTCGTGAAGGGAATTGAGTTGAAATCCATAGGAGTTCATAGTGCCTAGTGAACAGTTGTTTATCACTTTATTGTGAACTGATTGGAGTTGTAAGAGAGTTGTTTTAGAGGTCTTAGGGACTGAATTGACTGAGATTCAGGCTGGTTGTGTGCTCAAGTGGCCTAGTACTGCAATCACCATTGAAATTCTGGATTTTAAGTGAGTTGCTGTCACATTTTGCTGGAGTTTTTTTTTCCACACATAGGTATCTCTGGGGTAAATCCTAATTTTCTCAATTATGCAGGGTGTTTG
Source organism: Cunninghamia lanceolata (assembly GCA_027924645.1). Taxonomy (NCBI): domain Eukaryota; kingdom Viridiplantae; phylum Streptophyta; class Pinopsida; order Cupressales; family Cupressaceae; genus Cunninghamia; species Cunninghamia lanceolata. The sequence continues at coordinate 6,142,104 of BSBN01001215.1, forward strand.
CTCCCATTCACATTGCTTTGGTTTTGTTTACTAATTTACAAGTTTACAACACTTCATTTTAGTTTGTTTGGATTTTTATTTTACTTTAAAGTTGCATAGAAGAAAACTGACATAATTGTTATGGTTAAATCTTGATGTATTAAATTATAGAGACAATGGCTCTATACAAAGATTTACAATACAGATGTTTTTAAAAGAGGCTAAAGCTAACAAAGCAAAAGAAATAGAAACAATCTAAACTAATAATATTACAATATTGATCATTAAATAAACTATGCAAATATTATTTTAATACCCTACCTTAATGGTCAATCTATCAACTACACCAAGGTGCCCCCTAAATTTGACAAACTTATCTGAGCTCAGAGACAAGGTGAGAATATGTGTAGTCTGGGCCTTAGTTGGAACATGCTGCAACATCATTGATCCATCTTCGACAAGCTGGTGGATGAAATGACAATGAAGTTCAACATGCTTGGTCTGTTCATGGAAGACTGGATTTTTGGCAAGTTTTAGCACCCCTTGATTGTTACAGTACAAGGGGGAAGGCCCTGCTTGAGACATTTGCATGTCAGAAAGCATCCTTCGAAGCCAAACTGCCTCACAAGCTGCTTTAACAATTCCCCGATATTCAGCTTCAGTCGAGGAAAGAGCCACTGCTTGCTGCTTCTTGCTGGTCCATGTAACTGCACCTGTACCCAAACTGAAAACATACCCAGAAGTAGACTTTTTGTCATCAACAGAACTTGCCCATTCTAAGTCTGTAAAGCCAATCAACTTAGGATCTTTGCACACGCTTCGCTGCAACCCAATGTTCAACTTTAGGGGTTGTCATAAAGCGAGAGATATAGCTCACAACAAAAATGAGGTCAGGTCTAGTAGCAGTGAGATAAATGAGGTTGCACACTAGTTGCCTGAACGTTGATTCATTCTCCACAGGTGAATTTGATTTGGCTGATAGTTTCAGCCCTTTCTCCATAGGTGTAGATGCAAGTTTGCAATCATTCATTCTGAACTTATCAAGCAGACTTTGGGCATACTTGCATTGAGAGATGAAGATGCTACCATTTGTCTGCCAAACCTCTACACCTAGACAATAATACAGAAGTCCCAGATCTATCATGTCAAATGATTGACTGAGACTATGTTTGATCTCCTCAATCAAATGTTCTGAGCTACCAGTATTGATTAGGTCATCAACATAGACAACAAGAAAAAAAATATCATCACCAGACTGTGACATATAGATTAGAATTAGGACGCCTCTGAAAACCATGATCAACTAGGTACTTATCAATTTTCTTGTACCATGCCCGAGGAGCCTGTTTAAGGCCATAGAGTGCTTTCACCAATCTGCATACCTGGTGTTCTTTATTAGCAACCTTGAAACCAGGTGGTTGCGTCATATAGACTTCTTCCTGTAATTCCCCATTGAGGAATGCACTCCTCACGTCCATTTGATGGACTTTCCGTCCAAACTGGGTTGCAATAGTGAGGACAAGCCGAATGGTACTCATTTTGGCTGTGGGAGCAAAGGTCTCCTCATAATCAATGCCCTTTGTTTGTAAGAACCCTTTGGCTACCTACCGAGCCTTATATTTATCAAGAGTTCTATCAACCTTATACTTAACTTTATACACCCATTTGTAGCCAATGGGCTTCTTCCTAGGTGGAAGATCGGAGAGGACCCAAGTGTTGTTCTTCAGTAGACTGATGTTCAACTTCCATAGCCTGTTCCCACTTAGGGATGCCTTTAGCCTCTGAATATGTCTGAGGCTTAGAGATGCTGTGAATGTTGGCCATAAGAGCAAAATTAACTGTATTCTGCTGCTTACTCTTTTTCCGAACAGATATACTCTCAATTAATTCATCATCATGAAGATCACCTATGGTCTTAGCCCACCATTTAGGTCGGAGAGTAGAAGTACCAACATCACTTGGGGTGGCTGGAACAAAGTCATCTAGATGAGGATCCAGATTGTCCTGAGGAGGGGCGGGTGGGGTAATAGTTTGTTGAGGTGCCTCCACAACTGTAGAATCTCTCCCATCAAGTGGTGCTAAGGGAAGGTGAACACCCAAATCAGAAGCATTCAGAGATTGATCCTGATGTCTCACAGTAGGAGAAGACAGATAGAAGGGCCCACTAGCTTCATCAACCACAACATCACGACTGAAGATGAGACGATCTGTATCTACATCAATTAGCCTATATGCCTTATGATTATCACTGTAACCAGTGAACATGAGTTTCTAGCTCCTGGAATCCAGCTTGGTGCGCTTAGCATCTGGAATCCACACATGAGCAGCAGAGCCAAAGACTTTCAAGTGGCTGACCTTAGGCTTGCGTTCAGACTAGGCTTCTTCAGGAGTCATCTTCTTAACGGCATAAGTAGGAGACCAGTTCAGAAGATAAATTGCAGTGTACACTGCTTCAACCCAGAACTTCTTAGGGACATTTCTATGCTCCAGCATAGAACGAGCCATTTTAGTAATGGTGCGATTCCGATGCTCAACAACACCATTCTGCCGAGGGGTGTAGGGTGTGGTAAGTTGGCACTTAATGCCATGTGTAGCACAGAAACTGGAGAAGTCAGAAGAACAAAATTCCCCCCATTATTAGACCTAAGAGTGACTATTTGAGAGCTTGACTCTTTCTCAACTGAGGCCTTAAACTGCTGAAATATACCGAACACCTCTGATTTGTTTTCACGAAAGTACACCCACATTCTTCTACTAAAATCATCAACAAATAATAGAAAATACCTGCACCCAATAACTGAAGGAGTGTTCATTGGTCCACATACATCAATGTGAACCAACTGTAATACCTTGGAAGCCCTCCATGTGTCACCATCTGAGAATGGAGTCCGATGTTGTTTTCCAGCCTGACAAGCTCCACAAACTCTATGATTCTGAGTTTGAATCTCAGGTAGACCACCAACCAGACCCTCCCTAGATAACTGAGAGATAATGCACATTTAGGTGCCCATAACGTTGATGCCAGAGGTTGCTGATGGAAGTACTTCTGGCTGCCATGGTGTGCTCTTGAGAATCACCTGAATCAACAAGTCAATAAAGACCATGATCCTCAAGTCCCTGAGCAACTGTAATGCGAGTCTCTCTATCAACAATGCTGCATGTATGCAAATTGAAAACAATATCTAGCTGAGGAGAGTGACGCATAATTTGACTGATTGATAGTAAATTCAGCTCCATGCTAGGTACAAAGTATACATTGAGAAATATTAAATTTCTCCCACCAGATTGAATCTACACATTGCCCTTTCCGACAAAGTATACTCTTCGCCTCCTCCAAAGAACATAATCTCTGAAATGGCATGTACTCGGTGAACCAATCTCAATGATGAGTGAAATGCCGAGATGCACCTGAATCAATATACCAGGCAGAGGATTTAACATGATCTGTTGGTCTCTTGGCCATAAAGGCATAGAAAACAGACTCCTTCTGCTCAGTGTGCTCTGCAACATGGGCTTTAGGTTTAGGCTCTCCTTGCTTGGACTGTTCAGAAGCCAAGTGTTTCTAGCAATCTTTCTTCATGTGACCATACTTATGGCAATAGTTGCACTGAATATTCTTCTTCTTGGAGGTGTCCTGGGATTGACCTTGGTTGATTTGTTGAAAGGACCGAGTTTTGCAATCTTTCATTCTGAACTTATCAAGTAGACTTCAGGCATACATGGACTAAGAGATAAACCCTAATGCAAACAATGAGCCAAAGCAAAACTGTTGATGAAGCCGAAGGAAAAGAGCGTAGAGGGCTGAATAGGCAGTACGGCCGCATATGACGTCGTATGAAGTATGGACAGAGCACAAAAATTTTTGAAAGATAAAAAAAATTTCAAAAAAAATGAATTCCCGCTCGAACCCGCTTTGATACCATGTTATGGTAAAATCATGATGTATTAAATAATAGAGACAAAGGCTCTATATAAAGATTTACAATACAGATGTTTCTAAAAGAGATTAAAGCTAACAAAGCAACAAAAATAAAAACAATCTAAACTAGTAATATTACAATATTGACCATTAAATAAACTATGCAAATATTATATTAATAATAATGACTCAGTGAAACCTACGTAGTTGTACCACCAATTACAAAAAACTGCATAATAATGAGAGATGCTCTTTCACTTTAGTAAAAGACTCAATAGTTGACATAATACCGAAAAACATTTTATATTGGATAAAATTATCCATAAAAGTTGAGAAGACTTAATTGACTTTAAGCTCATTTTATATTGCAATATCATACCTCTCAATAGTTGACATCATATCAAAAAACACATTTTATTTCAGATGAAATATTCCATAAATTTTGAAAAGTCTTAATTGACTTGAGCGCATTTTATATTGTCATATCATACCTCTTAGCAAGTTAAAGGGTATTTGTACAAGTTTACCAAAGATTTACACAACTCAATAAACACCGTTTGCAGATCAATGCAAAACAATAAGTTTGTTTCTGGAATCATTTGCATTTAATATTAGTTCATTTCATGGTTACCAGGAAACAGGTACCCAAACTGGTATGCAAGATGGGGATGGGTACTGGGTTTGTATTTTTTGAACAATTGAAGCAGGTGCCAGGAGATTATAAAAAATAAATTGTAAAATACATATTAAAAAGTTTTAAATATAAAATTTAGAGAAAAATTATTAAATACTTAAAATAAATAATCGAATAGTCTGGTTGCTTGGTTATGTTTGCAAATGTTGAACAGAAGCTCAAAGTTTCTGTACTAACCTTCTTAGTCTGAAGATGGCTTATAAGAGATAAACTTATTGTGGATTTGTTATTTACTTATGCTGGAGGTAAAACACAGAATTTCATGCAAGCATTTTCTGACTTGTTGATTTGCTCTTTTATTTTTGTCATACGATGATCATACCAGGTATCAGGACCTGTTGTTGTGGCAGACGGAATGGGAGGAGCTGCTATGTATGAGCTTGTTCGAGTGGGCCATGACCATCTTATTGGTGAAATTATTCGTCTAGAGGGTGATTCTGCCACTATACAAGGTATAGTCCTTGGTGCAATTTGATTGTTCAATCCTTAATCAAAGAAACAAAACCAACATTCTTGATGATCTTCATCCCGAAGCCACCATTTGAAGTTGATAGTAGCTTTATTGGCAATGCCTGTTATCATTCTTTTTGTTGTTGGGGTTCTGGAAGTTTAGTATGCTTTATCTTTTGAATAGTTATCATGGTGGGAAAGTACTAATTCACAGGTGTAGTGAAATTTTAGATTACTGATTGCATTATTTATTTTCTCAACAGTTTATGAAGAGACTGCTGGTTTAATGGTGAATGACCCTGTCTTGCGGACGCACAAGGTATTGGTTCACTGTTCTCCTATTATTAGTGCATAGCTAATGGTGCTTGGGTGGCATAGACCATGTTATCAAAACCTACTAGAGAGAATTAAGCTGTTGGTTTTATATTCTTTAAATTTATGAGGATTTTGGTTTTAATTGTAGCCTCTATCGGTAGAGCTTGGACCTGGAATTTTGGGTAATATTTTTGATGGCATTCAGGTTTGTCTCTTCTCATGCTCATACTCCTTCCTATATGGTGATGTTTTCCCAAGAAGTCTTCTAATTTTGTTAGTCATTATACTGCTAAACACTGAGAGTAGCCAGTTTGGTGAACAAAATTCTTATGCTCAATGTAAAAAAAAAGTAAAACACAACATACCTTCTGTATAGCATAATAGTGACATTCTACAGGCATGGTGGTTTTTATGTCTGATATTAATAATTGGATTTTTAATATTCTTGGCCTGCTTTTAAGGTTCCGTGTTTGTCATTTAGTTACTTTTTTAAAGCTCATGAATCATTTAATTTTACAATGCTTCTGCTTCATTGGTGGGATTTGGCAAGCGAATATTGCTGATGAGGGACCATTTGGTTACTGAAATGTAGAGGCCTTTGAAGGCAATTGCTATAAAGTCTGGTGATGTATATATTCCTCGTGGAGTTTCTGTGCCAGCACTTGACAAGGACACTGCATGGGAATTCCAGCCAAAGAAACTATGTAAGGCTAATGATTGGATGTGATAATTTTCTAAGCAGGACTCAATAAGTGGATGATCCATTCTGATGAACACTGTGGCATGCTAAGTCTAAAAAAAAATGATTTTGATGTAAATGAGAAAGATTTAGATCTTAGTTTTCAGTTTTTACTGATTGTATTGCATACTATGTCACAGCTATTGGAGATGTCTTAACTGGAGGTGACTTATATGCAGTAAGTTTTTTGGTTCCCTTGAACTTTGGAAATATAGTTGTCTTTTGAACACTAGTTTGCTATTTTGTTGTCAATAAGGAGCTTATACCTTTTTTGTGATGAATAAGTGTGTGTATTACTAATTATGAAATAATATCACAAAAAAAAGGTGGGTGGAAAAAAAAGGAGCTTATTCTTTTTCAAATAATGTTGCAGACAATTTTTGAAAATAGTCTGATGGAGCACCGCATTGCTGTTCCTCCTGGAGCAATGGGAAAGATAACGTACATTGCACCACCTGGTCAATACACTATTCAGGTTTGTTGGTTTATATCTTTCAAGTTAGTCTAATGTAAGTTTGTCATAACAAGTTCATTAGAGGGTAGTTTGTTCCATAGATTCTGGTCATAAAAATGCTTTTGTAAAAATTGCGGAGTCTTGAGAGGATTGATAGAGAATGTCAATCTGGTGGCAACAAAGGAATTTGACCTCGAGGACAAAGGTTGTTGCTGTATTGTCTCAAGCAAGGCGTGATTCCTAATTCTTTCTTTCAGTGGCTATTTTTACTGCAATTATAGCATTTCAATGACATGTGTCTTCTAAGTAATGTGGATTCTTGTGTCGGAATCTTTTAGTCATTAGTTTTCAACTTATATATAATCCATTCAGTTTAATTAGATACCTGAAATTTACCAATAGTGCATATGTATGTCTCTGATCAAAGATCTAGCAAGCTGTCAAGGAAGGTCCTTGGTTATGCAGAAGAACAAGGAACTATAGAGTAAGAATGGTGTTTAAACTGTTAAAATTACTTTACTGGGTTGTGCATAAAGAATGGCTTTGGGTCAGTCTCAGCCAGATGCCTATCAGGCAATGTTTATTTTAGTGGGTTGTGCATTAAGAAGTGCTCTGGGTCAGTCTCAGCCATATGCCTATATGGCAATGTTATGGTACTAGAAATCTAAATTAACATGGGTGATCCAGAAACAGATTAGTTAGATCTAGACTTCATGGAAACATTGAAAAGACATGTGAAGAGATCTCAGAACAGGGTGGAACTTGGATGCTGGAGAATGTTCAGGATGTTATGGGATATCATGGAGCAGGCTTTGGCAGAAGAGTAGTATTTGTTTTTTTGAGTGCTTTTGGCTTCTGGGTGAAACCACTGGTTGTTCTCAGATGGCAGGATCAAAACCACCGGGGTGGTTTCACAACTACTGCGGTGGTTTTGAAATCACTGTGATGACTTTTTTAGAAAGTGACAGTTTTGATCTGCCGAAAAGTCGTGGTTTTGACCATAACAGATCCATTTCCCTCAACATTAAAACTTCCTGTAAAACTATACTATGCCATTGTAAACCCGAATTAGGCATTTACATTTAAGTGGTGTTTAATGTATCAAATTATATGATGTTTTATTGGTATTCAAATGCATAGTTTTTGAGTCAATATTTATCAACCCATATTTAATGAGCATGAATGGTCCTCTTAGCACTCATTACATCTAGGTGATGCTCATAGGGGTGAAGCATTGAGACTTTCTGGGAGGTCACCCATCCTAGTATTACTCTGACTCAATTGCATTTAACCATGGAGTTTCCCCCAAGATCAAGCCCACTTAGCTTACTACCTCATGGTTAAGTGTACTTGATTTGGGGTAGTATTGGGATGGTTGACCTGTTGGGAAGTCTTGATGCTTCATCCTTGTGAGCACCGCCTAGATGCAATGAATGCTAAGTGGACCGTTCATGCTCATGAGAGATGAGTTCTTGTGAACCACTACTCATGAAATATGGGTTGATAAAGATTGGTTAAAAAAACTATGTAGTTGAATCTTTGATTAAACATCATATAAGTGAAATAGGCATTCTAGGGGCATGTAGTAATTGGGATTTAGAGTAGTTGTATGTAATTTATGAGTTCGCGAAGTACCTCCAACATCACCTCTAATTCTATTACCATGGGCTCGTTTTTCAACTTCAATTTCTTGACCCTCACTACCATCATTATTGCTCATTGTTTTTTTTTTTATTGAAAAATGTAAATGGTAGCTGCAAGTGCAAACATAGAACACAAACAAACAAAAAAACTCTCCTAAGTATTTGAAATTTTGACAAAAACAAAAGATAATGTACTTACCTAAATGATGGAGACTTGGTTCTCTTTTGCCCTTTTCTCACTTCTCTTCCCTTCTTTCAGTTGGTTTCTCATAGTTGTGCTCCTCTTTTCTTTTCCTCTTCATAATTTGTAAAATGATACAAATGAGCTCTTTTTTTGTTTTTGGATGTTATAATGTTTTTTTAGGTTTAGGTTTTATCTAACATCCCTTTATTTTTTATTACTTTTGTGTTTTTTGTAAAAAAAGAAAATTTCAAGTGTTAGGCCGTAAGGGATGGCTAGTCGTCCCTTGGCATTTCCAGACTTTCCTTATGCGTATTGGGAAGGTTTCGGGCAAATGAAAAAAAAGGGATGGCGTAGGGACATTTTCGACTCATCCCCGGGTTACATAGGTATGCACCAAGTACAAAGGACCAGGGGCTAGTTTTTTGTTGTAGGAAAGGGAGCCCAATGTTTTCTAACAAGACAGCTGGAGCAAAGATCTTCTGTTTTCTTCATTGGGGGAAGTCCTCGCACCATGTCTCAAGAGAGGATTGAAGCTGCGAACGATGGTTGAGCTGCTCCACCATGGGCAAATGTGGCGAAATCCACAAATAGCCTTTGTGGGGTCTATAACTTTTGAAAGGGTTATTCGGGTACCACTTTCAATCCTTCCACCAAGGTTTGAGGGATCGAACCCCAATCTTGTAAATCATTTGAGGGGGAATAGAGTCAATAACAGTCTGAAAAGTCTCTTGGTCCTGATTGGTAAGCTTGAATTCGGGCTAGGGTAAAAACTTCTTGGTGGCCTTGTGAATAAAATTGGGCAGCACCTGCGCTCCGTGATTGAAAAAACGTAGAACATGGATCGAAGGCATTTTAGCCATAGGGCGACCTTGAGAGCTAAGAACCGGGGACCACCAAATGGATTGTTGATTAATGGACAAACCATTGTAGAAGTCATCACCTGCCCATCGAAGCCAATGCTTGATGGCTTCCTAGGCCTTCCAAATACTTTTAATGACAAAAGTACCTTGAATAGTGACGGGCTCCCGAATGGTAAAGAGTGTGCCCATGTCCAAGCTTTTCCAAGGAGGACGTCTTGAAGGGACTCCCATATTGATGCAGTGGTGGACAATAATTTTCCAAGCTTCATTGCCTTCAAGGGTTCTGATGACCCATTTTGGCACAAAGAGCAATGCCCTGTCGTCGAATAGAAATGATGCCAAGCCCCCTAGCGTCGCAGGGAAGGCAACAATATTCCCAGGCAACGCGATGGAAGCTCTAGTGCCCATTGCTAGAAAAGCCCAAAGAAAGTCTTGGAGAAGCTTCTCAATCTTAGAGTAGGAGGCCTTAGAAGGGACCCAACAAGAAGAATAGTAAACATGCGTGGCAGCGAGCACTTTAGAACAAATCTGAAATTTACCAACCAAAGAGAGAGCCTTGGCAATCCAATACTGAAGCTTTTTCTCAATTCTAGCAATCATAACTTGTCAAAGATCGATAGAGGAAGCTTGGAAGGCAAAAGGGATCTAGGAATCTAAAAATTTCTCAATGATCAATCCATCTCCACCCAAAGGAAAGAAGCCAACCGGGTTTGGGAAGGAAGGATTACCGATAACATTGAGTTGTTTGCGATTGGATGTTGGAACCTGAAGCCTGGCAAGAGATGTCCAAGCATTGGAGAGCCTCTTTAACATTATTCTCCTCTTCAAATACAGTGAGAAAGGAGTCATCAGCGAAATGCCCATTAACAAGTTGTTGACAAGAGTTGGGGAGATAAATCCCTTTGACTTAGGATTGGGAAACTGTCTGAGCAAGTAGATATCCAAATCCTTTTGCAGCTAGAACATAAAGAGGTGGAGCGAGGGGACATCCTTGCTGGATGGATTTGTAATGGTGATGCAAGTTGAAGCATCCGCGAAAAGCATCCTAACCATTTGGAGGAAGCGCGACCCAAACCCAAGCGCCTGCAACATGGCAATAATGAATGACCATTCGATGTGGTCATAAGATTTGGCAAAGTCAATTTTGAGGAAGTGGGCTGGTTGTTGAGAGCGGCAAGCCCACTTCATTCATTCCCAGACAACAATAATGTTATCCAATATGAAACGAGATTTGATGAAGCTTGTTTGTTCAGGCTACAGAATTAAAAGGAGCATGGAGTAAAGTTTTAGGGCGAGAGCCTTGACAATGATTTTGTACGAGACATTGAGCACCATGATAGGCCACCAGTTACAAATCTCCTTCGAATCCTTGGACTTAGGTATGAATTTGATATTGCCTTCGTTTATTAAATTCCCCAAAGAGTCATTTTGCATAGCTTCAAGATAGATTTTATACAAGTCACAACCAATAGTGTCCCAAAAAGTTTTATAGAACTCACAGGGGAAGCCATCGAGGCTAGGGGCCTTGTCATTGGCCATAGAGAATACAACTTCCTTGAGGTCATCTTGAGTGAGAAGTTGATCGCATAGAATGCGTTGAGCATTGGAAACTTGGCAAGGAACAGCAACAAGACATTGCTGTAAAGTAGTCGCTCTATTCGGGGTGTAAGCTTATGTGAGGTGTATGCTTGAGCTGCCAAGACTTGCTCATAGTGTCTAACAAAAGCTTGCAAAATGTTAGGTAGCTCATGAAATAGCTGCTACTCTTCCTAAATCCGTTGAATGGATTGAGACGTATGGTGGTAGGCCTGCAAAGCTTGGAAAGATTCTTTGGACATAGTGTCCCCAATTTTAAGCTAGTGGAGCCGAGCCTTGATCTGAGCACCTAGGTTGAATAGGCATCAACAATTTGTTTCTGTTGTCGAAGCTACGCCACCCGAAGCTGTGCAGCGGTATCAAAAGGTTGCGTCTCCAGAATGGTGTTGGTGGAGCGGAGCTCTTTGGTGGTGGCCACATAAGAGTGGCGGCGGTGGCGGAACCGAGTGAGTTGTCTCCCATAAATGCGAAGAAAGTGTGAGGTGTGGGTGATGGCATCACTCCACTAGGTTATCCAGCTGGTCCCATGCATGGGGCAGGGCTCAAGATTCCAAACACGTTGAATGTGAGTTGACACGACCTTATGCTGAAGGGAGAGGTGTTGAGAAAAAATTGCGTCTTCATTGCTTTGGGTGCGAAAGTGGTCCAATCAATGCGAAAGCGTATTGGGAAGTGGTCTGACAAGACAAAATCCACAAGCGGCTCAAATGGCAAGGAATAACAGTTGGCCAAAGAGAAGAATGACTGGGCAGAAATCATACCCTGATCCAACCTCTTTAAAACTTTGTCAGGGCCTACCCATAAATTGCTTCATGTGTACCATGGTGAATTATCTTGCTGGCAGCCAATATTGAGATCAAAAAGACCCAATTTATTATGCATAATAAACCAAGCCTCTCTCTCATGAGCTGTCCACCGCATAGGCAAGGCACCTCATTTATCATATGCGTACTCGACCATATTAAAATCCCTGCTCAAAACCCAAGTGGCAGTCGATATTAAATGAGCAATCCATTTCCAAAGAGAAGATCTCTCTACGGCATCATTGGGAGCATAAACATTAATAACTCGAAAAAAATGATTGCTGACATTGAAAAGCGTCCATAGTGTCCAATGAGTGGGGTCACATCCATGATCAACCAATAGCTGATGCCACGTAGGAGAGAGGAAGGTGACAATCCTTCCGCGACCAACTTCATGGCTAGCTGGTCAAATAACCTAGCAAGCAGTTGAAAGCAAAAAACCAGACACTTTGACCTCTTGAAGGCAAAGAATGTCTTAATCTGGGAATTGAATCCTTGCATCTCTAACAGAGTTTCTATGGGAGGGCTGTTAGACCTCGAACATTCCAGGAAATACAATTCATAAATGGGGGTCGAGGGTCATCTCGTTATCCAACTCTTCAAGAACAAAATAATTGTTCTGTAGCAAAGCCTCCTTTGCCTCAAAGCTTCCAATTTGGAAGTTGAGCTGAACAGGCTATTGTTTCGTCGACACAAACTCACCTTCTTCCAAGTTTCCAGTCGGGCTGCGAGATCTCCTTTGACCAGCGAGAGCAGGGGAAGAGTGGCGAGCTGAGATGGTTAGTGGCTGTGACCACCCTGTTGTTGCTCATGGGGATTTGATATCATTTGCCCTTCTAGATGACTTCCCAGGAGGGGACACGAAAGACTTTCCACCGTTGATGATTTTTGAAGCATGCTTCGAAGCCAGGGCTCCTGAACTAGAGGTTTTGGAAGCAAGCTTGGAGCTACGCATGTTCTTGTTGCGCCTATTGATCATAGTAGACCAGCGTTCCTCTTTTTTAGCAGGAGGTGTCGGCCTTAACGAGGGCTGAGTTGAGGGCTTTGGACGCAGAGAGGCCAAAGGGCAATCTCGAATCTTGTGTTCAGAGGACTGGCACCGATAACAGGTGTTGGGCAAGTTGATATATTGAACCTATTGAGAGTAGCGGGTCGATCCAATCTAAATATCCAGTCTTTGAGGTCCTTAGAGGTCTATCTCGACGCATACTCGTCAGTGGGTGCGAGCCTCATAGAATTTCTTTGGCTCCACACAAACCACAGTGCCTAAGGTAGAGCCAATTTGTCGCAAAAAGTTCAAGCAAGGCAAGGGTAGACTAGGGAATTCAACCTAGACGAGAACCCAAATAGACTTTTGTTAGAGACGACAAAGTTGTGTGTCTAGGGTTTGAAGACGAGCAGGGAGGAACGGACAAGCCAAGGGCCTCGACTGAGAATAGCCTCAACATGATTGGCCTTGGTGAAACAAAAAAGGAAAAAACCTTTGGTAAGGTTTTGCACGGCGTCAAGCCGGACCCCACCCCAAAACTTGCTGAGCCTCTCTGAGCACGCTTTCAGGGGGGACTCTACCCTCAAAGTACACTATTAAAGTGAAATTTTCTAGCCATTTGCAAGCATTATCAAAATCAGGAATGGGAAGAATAACATTCAGAGGTGTTTCAAGGGACGTACCATGTGGAACACCTTGGGGACAAACTTCTGAGGGCGTTTGAGCGGGGGAGTGATTGCAAGTCGCTGTCAAGCCTTCAACTCTAGCAGTAGAAACTGCGGAGGAATGAAAGGTCGAGGCCATATAAAGTGGGCAGAAAACACCCGCAAGCTAAGGGGTGTATCCCACGCCGCAATAAATGCAGGCAAACTGAGAAATATCCTCCGAAAGCAATATGACAAAAAGCATTGGCAGAGCAAAAAACCTAGTAGAGCCTTCATCGTCTTTACCTCATTGAATAAAATAACCTTAGAATTTTTTTTCCAAGATGGTTCTCAATTTGGTTTGGCTAAGAGGCATAAAGATGGACCTGATTTGCATGCCTTGGTGAAAGCCTACTTGAAATAAGGAGATTTGAGGTATATGAAATGGATTACCATTGGCAAAGAAGGATTTGTGAATGGTATCATTTGTTTTCTCTTGAGCTTACAAATTAAACACATTTATAGCTAGGTTTGAAACTGAACCTGTGGCCTTCCTTTTCCCCTTAGGTTACACTAAGCAGCTCAAACCTTGGAATTGTAGGAGTTGTAGAAACATGTGTGGAAGTCCTAGAGGAAGGGCCACTAACAGATGGTGTGGAGTTCTCTCTATTATATAGTCTAATTCTTTTGGTCCTCTCCTCAAGTGTAATCTTATTTCAAAGCCCAATCCCTTTACCAAATATATGCATAAGGTGTGCATTAACTCTAGTAATTTTACCCTTCAATATTGGATGTGTTACATATTTTGCATGTTTTACACCCCTTATGGACTATATACCCTCCCACAGTTAGTGGGGTTTGAGGCATCAGCTTGGTTGGGGAGTACGAGGGTGTTAAATGCTGAGAATTTTTATTTGGGCCTTTATAGGTGGTTTATTGGCCCATGGTTTTATACGCTTTATATTGTAATGCCTCTTAGCAGTTTCTTATAGTGACGTGCCTATAAATACTTGCATATGGCTTAGGGTTAAGCACAAGTGAGATATCTTATTGTATTGTGGACAGTTGAGTTAATGCAGTGAGTGTTGTTCTTGCTAGGTTTTTCCCAAAACGTTTCCCGGGGTAAAATCTCTTGGTATATTGTAAATGTGCCATTATTTGTTTTTGTTGCATTGCTTCTCTTTGTATAGGTTTACTGTTTTTTTTTTCTCTTCATTCTACTCAAGGCTGCAAATGTTATAATTTCAATGCTGCAGACTTCTTGCTGAACTATGTACTTGGTTTATGTTGACAGCAAGTATTTCTCTTGTTGAATGACTCCTTTGGCACGTTGGGCCAAAATCTTGGAAGGGCAATAAGAAAGTAGCACTCCTATTTGAATTTTCAGTGCCCTCAACTCTTTACCCTCCCTCACTTCCTCTAATTTTCGCTATTCTGTCATACTCATCTTTATAATGGTCTTTTAGGCAACTCATCATGGCCCTAAAAAAAAACAATTTTTAAGGCCCAATGCAAATGTGGACAAGAAAACAAATAAAATTTTAGCCTATTGCAAGTGAAAATGATAAAAATCCAAATTTTAGTGCAAACAAAAAAACAACAATTTTTTTTAGCTCATGGCAAGTGCCAACAAAGAAAGATTTAGCCTATTTCAAGTGCAAACAAAAAACATCAATTTCGTGACCCCGTTTCATGTGAAAAAAATAGCAATTTTTTTAGCCCATTTCAAGTGCAAACAATTTCTTAATAAACTCTCCCACCCCCTCAGCTGGTTAAAACATAAAACAAAGACTCAAGAGTGAAGACTTTAAATGCCTAGGAAAGATTGGTGGCAGTTAACCTGTAGCTGCAAATTCTCTTCCTGTCTTTTCCTCTTACTCTCATTTCTCCTTCCTTTGTTGTTGCAAATGCAAAATGAAGTGGGTTCAGTATTTAGGGGTTGCATTCGAATGGGGTCTTGGTGAGTCCTCTTTTAGTTTTAGATTTTAATTGTTTTAAATTTTAAATGACTTTTTAGACTTTTTTTAATGTCCGTGGGACAACATGACATTCCCTTGGCATTTCCTAATCAATATTACAAAGACATTCTGCTTTGTGTTTTGCATATGGGGGATGTTTCTAGTCCGTCTCCAAGACCTCTTGGATGTCCTGGATGGCTCCCAAACCCAGATGATGTTTACCCCTCTTTCTTTGAATATTATTCAAAGGGAGGAATAGTTTGCAGAAATCATTTGCAGATTTGCAACTCTTATACAAGGCCTGAGATAAGGTTTGAATTAGTGGTCTAGAGTTTAGACACCCCTTTATCAATCTGTAGGATGTCTACTAGGTGGTCTTATTTATCCCTATCCCCAAGTTCAACTTGATTCATGCCAAGTGATTGTGGTCTAGATTGCAGAAGTTCATCATTTGTGAGGGCATACGAAGCTTTTGATTACCTACAAGGAGGTACTATTGATTGACTGGAAAATTAGAATTACAATCAATTATTATTTGATAGAGAGTAAATTTATTATTTATATGATTGATGCTCTTTACTGTTCTACATCTCATATAGTCCTTTAATACAACCTATTGTTTCTTTTATCTATTGTAAGTCCTTTTTCAGAATCATGTGCATATATTTGGTTTTCTTCTCCTATTGGCTTGGTTTATTGAAGAGATTATTATCCTGAAGTATGTTACATTTTTCACATTGCTGCAGGATACTGTGCTGGAGTTGGAATTTCAAGGAGTTAAGAAGCATCTGACAATGCTCCAGGTACCATTAGATCATTTTTTCACTTTGATGATATGTAAAGATTTCAAACTGTCCCATGATAGTATCTATTTTTCCTTTTTTTTCCTGATATTCCAGTTCAAAGTGTTGGGTTTAACAAATGCATATTTTTATTGTTCAGACCTGGCCTGTGCGTACACCTAGGCCTGTCTCTTCCAAGCTTGCAGCTGATACACCCCTCCTGACCGGACAGGTATAATAAGTGATTTACACTGAAGTTTTTAGCCATGCTATAGTTGTGTTAATTGTGTAATGCTGTTCTGAAGTTAATGCTTTTTTGATAAGAACATTGTAAGCTATGTTGGCCATGTTTTGTTGACCAATAATGACTTGTTCTAATGGCAGCGAGTTCTTGATGCTCTATTTCCATCAGTGCTTGGAGGAACATGTGCCATACCTGGTGCATTTGGTTGTGGTAAAACTGTTATTAGCCAAGCACTTTCAAAGGTAAATAAAACGTAACCACTGCTTGGAGCACCGTTAAATTTTAATTACTATTCTGCCAATTTTTTTCTAAAGTACAAAGATTTCTTGTTTCATTCAAGTTTGTCTATCTTTGCAGTATTCCAACTCTGACACTGTTGTCTATGTCGGTTGTGGTGAGAGAGGAAATGAGATGGCCGAGGTATGCGGTTTTCACTTGAGAAATAAACAATGGCTGTAATATGAAAAGCTATTTTCTATCAATTGAGACTGAGTGCTGTCTGCTGCTATATTCTAGGTCCTAATGGATTTTCCTCAACTGACAATGACCTTGCCTGATGGACGGGAAGAATCTGTGATGAAAAGGACTACTCTTGTTGCAAATACCTCAAACATGCCAGTGGCTGCTCGAGAGGCTTCAATTTATACAGGTAATTTTGCACTCCTGCAAGGCTTGGATATGCTGTAAGCATGTATCCACGCACTTGACACAGATTTGGGTATGATATGGTCAATACACCTGCCGTTTCTGGGTGCCTTATACAGGAAGCATCTGGTGCTAGATAGAAGGAATACACTGTATCCGGCTGACAAAAACAGTAAAAATCTTAAATAGAGAGCAGAGACCTCAAACATATCTCTTTAGGCCGAGAGGCATTCTATAGTGGCATCAAGGACTGTCATGTCGTGACTGTTAAAAAAAAATATTTAGAGCTGACATTTATTTTAAAAAAAACTAAAACTATAAAGTAGCTCTTAAGTAAATAAAATAACTCTTAAGCTAAGTTACTGGGCTGGGACGGCCTGGGGTTCACCCAGGGTATCTCGGGTTTGCTCTGGGTCTGGGGGCAAACCTTGGGTAAACCCGGGCCGGACTTAGGAGGACATAGGTGTTAGAACACTCTGATATATTGGAGGGGGGGGGGGTGTGAATTAGTATATACCACAAATTAATCCAATTCAACTTTATCTTCAAAAACTTTCTACTGCTTTAAACAGATAAAGAGATAATGAAGCAATTCAAAACACAATCACACAACTATAACACCAGATTTACGTGGAAAACCCTAGAAGGAAAAAACCATAGTGAGCAAGTTGCTTTGATCTACTGTCCAAATCCAGCCTCACAAATAATAAAACAGATTTACAACAAGTTTTATGGGCTACAACCCAAAGGAAGCTACAACTCCATGAATCATAGTTTTTATGGCTTCAACCAAAGGAAGCTACAATTCCCTAAAGTGCTACAACACTTACAAGAAGAGGCTACAACCTCTGTACAAAACACTTGAAAGAATTCTACTGATCAATCACCTCCGCAGCATCAACACTCTTCACATTGACATAAAACTCCAATACCTCTGCTCAAACAACTCTGCTATTTTCAACACACTTCCACATACACATAAACTCACATACACACTCGCACATACATCCTCGCACACTCTCACACACTCACACCCTTTGCAACAAACTTGATCTTACATTTATATCCTCCGCATGCTTCAAAACTTTCTCCTTTGTCGGCCAAGATGAAACGTGTAACATGAAATGTGCAACGGCCACAATAAGTCGGCTCCCAAAATCCAATGCGGTTCAAACCAAGTGATAACCAAGACCTATTCTTCCTTAGCACACATCTCCATGATGGCGCAGACTTTCAAACACACGACACAATCACCAAACCATACAAAGTCGGCCCAACAAATTCTTAATCTCATGCATTAGCTCCAGACCTAAAGCGGTACCAGAGAGGCCAGACATCATGCGGATCACTTCACAACCATTATATGACTTGCAAACACATTCCCATACGTTCCTTTCTCTAAATTATGCATCTTCTTTCTGGTGCAAACAAACAGACATTGAACCTAGCATCTCTTGCAAACTTTGATCACACAGTCTTGAAATAGAACATTAAAAAACAAACATGTGGTATATCTCAACACCTGAAATTTGAAATGAGCAAACCTATCGGCAATCTGAACATATCTTCCAAATAGCAAAGCCAGATATTGTAGTGCGGTGAAATGCGGTGGCTTTTACATTCTCTTTCTTACAACCCTAATCGGCAACATGATTTGTCCTTACTTCGTTGACTCCAAAGAACTTTTGCGGTACATCTTATCAATTGAAACTTGAATATATAATACTTCTCATCTATATCTAACTCTCCTCCAAACCACAAGATCACATCTTCAACTATGGAGAAATGCGGATTACTCTTTCTGACTACAACACCACTGTATTATTGTCTTCACTCTGCTAGCTGTGGAATCTTCTGCGGCAACTTCTATGCTTTGAAATTTGGATCATACATACTTTACAACTGTCTCTGTCTAACTTCCAAACCGCAAGGCTATATCTTCAAATGTGGAGGAATGCGGAGCATTCTCTTGAGCTTCTTCAGTCCAACTTCCTATGCATTGAAACCTTGTACACTTTCTTTCATAACTTATGCAATGCATTTCATCAAGAGACAATGAATGAAACATTCACAATACCATAGACAACAATCACAATTCTTTTTCATCAAACACAAGAAACTACTTCTTCATGTCAACAAGACCTACAACTTGACAACTTTCACCTATTCATGAACTTCAATAGATAAGCTACACTTGTGTATTGATGATATTGATCCAACAACATGCTCGTGACTTTCATCACCATCTCCTTCACTTCACAACACCTTTGAGCATCACTCCTTTGTTTGCTTCTTTGTCTTCTCTTCTAAACTACTCCTTTGTCTGCTCCTCTGATCACTTACTCCGTCATCTCCAATTACCACTCTGTTGACATCATCCACCACAACTTTGTTGACATCATTGACAACATATGCAACAATAGGCATATCTAGGTGAAAAAGCCAACGAAAAAAATGTCAAAGGGGTGCTTTTATCCAATTGTTGAAAGCTCATTTTGCCATCAGTGATCACTCTTTTTGCGTGAGAATTATTATTGCAGTTGAAGGTTGACATGTAATAAAACCTTATTCTACCCCGGTTGAGGGGACACACCATGTTCGTTTCAAATGGCGGTGTCCATTTTGGGTGTTTTTTCAATACACTTGTCACCCTGGGGATT
Source organism: Cunninghamia lanceolata (assembly GCA_027924645.1). Lineage (NCBI taxonomy): Eukaryota > Viridiplantae > Streptophyta > Pinopsida > Cupressales > Cupressaceae > Cunninghamia > Cunninghamia lanceolata. Next base: position 6,161,661 of record BSBN01001215.1, read on the forward strand.
TCTTGCAGCTTGTTTCCAATTAAAAACTCGGAAGCTTTTGCTGTTAGAATACGAATCAGAGAGTTTGAGCCAATGAATTGTTTAGAACAAGGGTGAGGGGAATGGGCTGCTACTAAGCTAGTGGCTTGTGGGTGGAGCACAATAACATGGCTATGTGATTACGAAATAAGCATTGTCCTTTTCCTTTCACCAAATGTTGGGAACCCCAGGACCCCAATCAGAATTACCTCAACCTTCTCAATACCACCCTTCGGTTTCAACCTTAGGGGGTTCAACCCCCTATGCTCCCTCACAAGTCAACTATGTTTTGCTCCATCATAAATCTATTAATGAGTTTGGACAAAGATGCATATCATTGTCTAATAATTCATTTTGTTTAATGTTTTAATTCATTATTTAAAATTGTGAAAATGGCGTGGGCCATGAAGGTTTGTGTGGTTTCAAAGGCTGGCCCCCAATCCTGTTGGGGGCACCGCCCCGTGACCCCTGCTAGTCGCCATCCTTAAATCTAGGCCCTTGGTTCCCTCATCCTTGCATCCCCCCGCCCTAAGACTCTATGGAACATCCCTCATCATTGAATTATGAATCTTTTCTTTTTTTGCAAATTATGAGGTATTTAAATATTTAATTTATTGGCAATTATGAGTATTATTTTTTCTATAATTTTTAATATATATAAAATTATAAATTATAGTTATATTGAGTATTACTATTTACTATTGCGTGTGTGTGTGTTTATATATATATCAGTGTTACAAGACTCGGATTTGCCTCGGACTTGGCAAGCTGATCTTTGACCCAGACTTGAACTCGTTGCCAAGATTCGGTGCAAACTTGACAAATTGAAAAACCAATGAAATACAGAGATTTTTAAGGATTTAAAACTTGTTTCATGAATCCTTTGATAAATAAACCTTAAAGACACAATAAACTAATCAAATAGAAGCCACTTTGATCACATACACAAGCATACATCAATCACGAGTATAAAAGTCGATTTTAGCTGAAGGAAACAACATTGTTAAATATATAAATATTATCAAGTGTTTTAGGTGTACAAAACTCATGGATTATGATATCCATGGCATCAAAAACAAAAATCACAATATGGAGTCATGAGCTATGGTAGAAAAGAGCTTGTATTGCTTGGCCCAACATTTTTACTTCTATGTGGAGTCATGTGTTTGTATCTCAGGCAAATCTACAAATATTGCTACAACCATAGGAGAATTACTTATGATAGAAATTGACTTGGAAACCAAAAGTATGAATGTAATTCAATTATTTGGGATTTAATTGGAAAAAAAATCAAAAGAATACAAAAATGTTGCTTTTCCATCTAACATGGCCCAAGATGATTTTTATTTTTTGCTTTTTAAAACTAGTGTGGGGGTTTGGGGGTAGCACCCTTAGTAGGGTCAAGGGGTAGTGCCACTTGCAAGGGTCTGGGGGCAACGCCTCCAACGGGGTTGAGGGGTAGCGCCCCTGGCACGCTCCTCACGATATAGGGTGGGGTTGAGGGGCGGAGCCCCCGCCACCAAGACCAAATTAAAGCCTTTGAGACCACACAAACCTTTGTGGCCCATGTCATTCTTCATAATTTTATTGCTTTTAAGTAGCCTTCAGGAGTCCTCCAAATCCTTCAAAAAATGCTTGACTTTCACGCTTTTACATTTTAACTGTTTTCGATTTTTTTATTCTTTTTTTTTTGGGCCTGATTTTCATTGACATGGCCGAGTCTTCCTAATAGGACTCACCGGTTTTGGTGAGTCTCGTAGACTCGATGAGTTTGACCAGACCCACCAAGTACTCGGGTCATGAGTCACTGGGGCTCGTTTTGACTTGCTCGCCATGGGACTCGCCGAGTCTTGTAACATTGATACACACAAATCCATACCCGAACCCAAGGAAAAAAGTTGCCATACTACCCGAACCCCAAACCCATACTCATCCTCGTACCAGGACCAGTAACTTAGCTCTTAAGTAAAATAAAATAACTCTTAAATAAAATAACTATTAAGTAAATAAAATAGCTCCAAACTGATTGTGTAGATAAAAGCTAAAACACAGCTAACATATATTTGAAAATAAAGAAGAAGAAACTATAAAATAACTCTTAAGTAAATAAAATAGAATAACTCTTCAGCAAATAAAATAATTCCTAAGTAAATAAAAATAGCTCTTCATAAAAAAATAAAGTAAGCAATGTAAATAATTGAAATAATTTTTAAGTAAATAAACAAACTCTAAATTGATATTTCTCAGCGTTTTAGATAGATGTATTTAAGATATCTATACTAGTTACTACTATTACCAATTTTTGAAATTTCTTATTGGCATTTGAGCTTCTAATCGTATATGTTTTTTAACTTAATTGACTTCTAACCTTTCTATCATATAATTATGTTCTTGTATCCATTCATATCCTATATTTCTAAACTCTGCTGTTATTTGTTTCGATACCATTTACTGTATCTGTCTTCATGCAACTTAGGATTGACCAACTTATGTTTTGAAATATTATTGTTTTGAAACTGTAGCCTTGGGGCTAAGTTAGAAACTAATAATTTATCTCCACGTTTAATCTCTAAGTTAGAAATTAATAATTTATCACCACGTTTAATCTCTCGAGTCCCTATGTTTTTCTGATGAATTAGGTCATCATATTTGCAATGATTTGGATTGATATTGTGCTCTGACATGGAGTGATTAATAGTTTGGAAACTTATGATGATGGTCTTGTATTAAATATTCATAGGTATCACTTTGGCTGAGTACTTCCGTGACATGGGATACAATGTCAGTATGATGGCAGACTCCACTTCTCGCTGGGCAGAAGCTCTTCGTGAAATATCAGGGCGTCTGGTGAGTCCCCCCTCTTCCCTTCTTGAACTTACCATATAGTTGGGATGTAATTGCTGCTGCCATGTTTTGTGGCCTATAACTAGGCAATATCCTTTCAAGAAGATTACATTGTGAGGCTTAAGTGTGTTTTGGCAGATCATGAGTAGATAGACTTGTTGGGTAGTTCACAACAATAGCTATATAAAATATTTGATTCAAGAATGCTGAAGATGTTAAAAACTTGAAACTTTTAAAGTAAAACTGAAAGCTCTCTATTAACTGAGGTAGCATGTTTAAGATTTTGGGAAGGAAGATGGCATCGGGGGTGTAAGTGACAAAGTTATCATTTGAGTATATGGCTTTTATTTAATTTAATGATGAAATTATTAGAGCTCCACTATTGGCTGTTGAGAGCCTTTCATTACAACCACCTCAGCTGTTTTGCTGTGCATTCTTATCACCGTGTACAAAGTGATGAAGAAAAGTCATATCTAAGTTATTGGTGAAATTATTGAAGCACTTCCATTTTCTGTTGAGAAACTTGATTACAACTAGCTCGGTTTTTTTGCTGTGTATTGTTATTACCATATACCAATCAATGTCAGAAAACTGGTTCAGTTCAATAGTTTACTTTTTTAAATGAATGTTTTCAGTTGCTTGTTCAAGTGATGCAATTGTTCCTTTATGATTTTAATGTGATAGAACCATCCATTTGCAGGCTGAAATGCCAGCAGATAGTGGATATCCTGCCTATCTGGCTGCACGACTGGCTTCTTTCTATGAACGGGCTGGTAAAGTTAAATGTCTGGGAAGTCCTGACCGCACAGGTAGTGTAACAATAGTTGGAGCTGTTTCTCCTCCTGGTGGAGACTTCTCTGATCCGGTGACTGCAGCAACACTTGGTATTGTTCAGGTTGGTCTGGCACTTAATTTCTATTTGTGAAAGTTTAATTAAGCTCCTTGTTAGAGGATGTGTTTTGTAGTGACAATTAAGGTATTAACCAGTGGGTATGTAGTTCTTACATGTTAACTGTTGGAACAGGTTTTCTGGGGTCTTGACAAGAAACTTGCTCAACGCAAACATTTCCCATCTGTCAACTGGCTTATTTCCTATTCAAAATACACAAAGGTGAAGCAGTATTCCTCCTTGTTTTTCTGGTTATAATATTTATTATGTCATTTGAAACATTTGCAGATTATATCTCCTTACATTTTTATATGTGTTCTAGCCTCAAACATTTCAGGATTTCCATTTTGATGTTTTTGCCCTCTCCATTATTGTTTCTAAAAATTCTGTGTGGCTGCTTTGCTTTGCAGGCATTAGAGTCTTTCTATGAGCAATTTGACCCAGATTTCATTTCTATCAGGACCAAAGCTCGCGAAGTCTTGCAGCGGGAGGATGATTTGAATGAAATTGTTCAAGTAAGTTAACTATATGTTTGAATGAAAATGTTCAAGTTAATTATATTAATTAATCATATGGAAAATATAGTTCCTTTATGGATGCTTTTAGCAGCTTTTGTTGTTATTCGTGTCTCACTAATACTGTATGTTTTGACATTGTTTGATCATTGTGATTGTTTCATTTACAACTTTATAGCAAGTATTCTTGTTGCCACTCTTAACTATAGTATGCATGCTTTCTGTTGTAGAAGATTTTTGATTGTCATTGCTTTATTTACAGAAAGATTCCATTGAAGTTTGTAAATGAATGTCGAAACATTATATGTTTCCTGATAAGATTGAATTTAATCCTGTATAATGGTACAGCTCGTTGGCAAAGATGCTTTAGCAGAAACTGATAAGATTATCCTGGAGACTGCAAAACTTTTGAGAGAAGACTATCTGGCTCAAAATGCATTTACTCCGTAAGTTGTGACTGATTTGTAGCTCCCTAGGTATACATTTTTAGTCTTCAGTTAGGTTAGTGCTTTCCTTATGTATTTGTTTAAATGCAATGATACTGTTTTGATACATGATATTTGACCATTTTGGTTCTGGGCTTTGCATACAGGTATGATAAATTCTGCCCATTTTACAAGTCCGTGTGGATGATGCGGAACATTATCCATTTCAATACATTAGCTAATCAAGTAAGTTGGAAGGCCATTTTTGATATTTCTGTCAATAATTGATAAAGACTCTTCTTGTTCGGATAATTGATAAAATCATCAGTTTTCACAGTCCTTTGTAAGGTAACCAGTTTTCATCTCTTCATAAAATATTTCTGGCTATTGTATTGATCCTTAATGGAGTCTGCTTTGAGGGGATGATATCTTCATAAACACCTATCATTAGCATTGCTCTCCTGTAGTGAAAGTAGATTTCCTGATGACTCGACAAATCTTTTACTTCAAAGCTGGCGCATTAATATGTAGAGTGCCAGCTTTCTGAAGTTTGAAGTTTGAAGCCTTTGAATATTTAAGAAGCATGCGGAAGTCAATATGAGCAATTCCATTGAATTATGGTGGATATAGGAAAGCAAATAGCGTCTGCTTATTTTAAGGTCCTATAAACAATCAAATACAAGTTTTGGAATGTTAAATGAGACCAACAATTATGTTCTGTATAAATTTTTACTTATTGTTTATCTCTAGTTAAATAATAAATATAGAATAGAAGATACGGAGGTGTGCAATAAGAGCACTTACTAACAAGAAGGGCTTCAGTGTTCTGGGAGTTTGTGTTCTAACCTGGGGTCAATGGTAGGAACAATAATTTTTTGTAAATGTATTTTCTTTTGGATTTTGTCAAAAGTGACTTTTGGGGGAGGTGGGGTATTTCAGTCAGTTACTGACATCATGTCCTTATAGAGCATTTATTAACAAGAAGGGCTTCAGTGTTCTGGGAGTTTGCGTTCAAACCTGTGGTCAATGGTAGAAACAATTTTTTTTTGTCAATGTATTTTCTTTTGGATTTTGTCAGAAAGTGTCTTTTGGGGGAGGTGGGGTATTTCAGTCAGTTAGTGACATCCTGTCCACATATATATATATATATATATAGGTATTTTAGCCTATGGGATGGTTTGTTGCATGACAAGTCTGCCAACATGATTCTTACTATTATAGAAACTTATTATATAAAATTGTTCAGTTGCCAACATGGTGTATCAATCCTCTTGACAGGAAAATTCTAAATATACAACATATCCTTCGGATAAAATAGCTATCTCAAAACCCTCAACGGTCTTTGAGATTATGGTAGAAGAGATGAACAAATGGGTTAGACCCCCATTAGTTTAGAAACCACTTCACAATTTCCTCAGTAAGCATGTGTGCTCCGGGCATGCTAGTTGCTTCTTTCAATTATTTTCATTATATTTGTCTTTAATCACTGCAGATTCATAACTTTCACCCAACTCAGAAGGGAAAGCAGGTCTGTGTCATCTCACTTGACCAATAGGTTCTGCATCTTCCATCATGACATCAACCATAGCGTGCTGCTATAATATGTGCTCCAATTTTTGGCCACGGGCTTATTGTTGCTAAATTATCAAAACTCTTTGGTCAAGTTAGTTTCTCGTTGGTTGTTTTTTGTCTTGTGTTGCAAACTTGCATGATTTTCTCTGTGGCAGCTCCTACTTAAATCAGTCCTAAGCTTGTGTTTTTTGAGGAAACCAAGATTTTAGAGAATATTCAACTAGAAGAATAGAATAAGTTCTCACAGAATTCTTGTTGCATGCTATAATTTTATGCAAGCACAAGTTTGCCAACGGATCAAATTTTGTAGTATTCTGACAGGGTTGAATAGAGCCATCTAACCTTTAGGCTTTTCCAGGATAAAAGTTTTGTTGATGGGTATTTTAATATTTTTATTAATTGTTTACTATCAACATTGATCCAACTTTCATTTATATGTGTACTGTTAAGTGGATGGGAACAAATGTAATGTTAAGATTTCCTATTAAATTTCAATTTGTAAGAGCTAAGAAGGGAAAGTGGTCACAGTTAGTTCATGAATCCAGCTGATTCCTTGGTATTTGGACAGATTGGCCTTGATTTTAAGGTACAGCATAATAATAAATGAGGAATCTTTTGCCTTAAATTGTCCGTCATTAAGTGCTCACGTTGTCTTTAACAGTATAGTTTCATTGTATTTGATCTTGTATAGTAGTAGCTTGATTCTTTGTTGGTTGACATGGTTACTATTGTTCTCTTTATTATTCTGTTTGAATGTATTCTGTATTAAAAAAAAATCTTATAGAATTATGTAGTTTTTAAGAGCATTTCCTCTTGCATATATCTAGGCATGAGGTTGTAGAGTGATTTCTTTCAATTGTATGACTAACATGATGGAATGATTAGACACAGTTTGAACGTGTTTTGTATTTATTAATTTAACTTTATTTTCATAGATCTCTGTAGTTTTTAAGAGCATTTAATCTTGCATACATCTAAGCCTGAAGTTGTAGAGGGTGATACTTCTTTCAATTGTATAAGTAACATGATGGAGCAACTAAACAAAGGTTGAATGTAGTGTGTATTACTTTTGTGGCATCTGTCGTTTGTTCATTTTTCTTACTATTTTTTAATGTTGCAGGCTGTAGAAAAAGGAGCTGGTTCAGAAGGGCAGAAGATTACATATAATTTAATAAAACAACGATTAGGCGACCTTATTTATAGACTAGTGTATGTATATGTTCCCAGATCTATTTATGTTGTGTATTCATTGCCAAGGGAGTGTATGCTAATAAAACTGCGCACCTTGTCAGGTCTCAGAAGTTTGAAGATCCTGCAGAAGGAGAGCCTGTCTTAGTAGCCAAATTCAGCAAATTATATGAGGACTTGACAGCTGGCTTCCGTAACCTTGATGAATATCATTAATTGTACAACTATCATTTGGTGTTTGCTTCTGGATGTTGCCTTGTTCTTTTGTAGCCATTTGCCAAGGCAGATTATTAAACTGAAGCAGCTTAAGCTTTTGTATGGCTGGAATTATTGTAATTATCTTTCTTTTAGTTCTTGGGGCTGGCACAAATTGTTGATAGGCTGCAAGTGGGGAAAATAGTGATTATTTTTGCTAGGAAAGTCATGTTGTAGCATGCACTTTCTATCAATTTTCTAGAGTATATGTTATGCATCTATGCTTATGTTGCATAGATTGAGAATAAGTTGCATTTCATGATTTATTAGTGCTCTTTGTTTATGAAGTCAGTTATAGATCAGTTTACCTAATGTAATTTTATTTGAAGAACTAGTTATTTTAGAGATATGTTCTTGAGAAGGAAGATTTATTGCAATTGCTTTAATCTGAAATCTCATTCAGTTTAGATGACGTATTTATGCAAATTCTCTAGTATCCTTGGATCTGAGATACCTTAATAGATGCAATTCAGTCTACTTTGAGTTGCATTAGAGGATGTGCAATTTTTTTGAAGCAGCCATTAATCTTCAACTCTAGCGATTCAAACACATTTTATGGCTCTACAGTGATTCTTCAGACTCTGGATTTGGCAGCTGCTAATGATGGTATTTTGTAACTATATTCCAGTAGGAAGATGTATGCAGAGATTGTATCTAATCTCGACAGACACTTACAGTTTTGGAGAGATTGAATCTTGGCAGTTGCTAGAGAGAGGGATCCCACAATACCATTTTGTGACCAGCACATTTAGCCCATTATTTAGAAGAGGTGGGACGAGATGAACACTCCATTACACATGGCAGCATATGTAGTTAATCCAAAGTGGTATGGGTGAGGCTTGGGAGAATGCCTCTTATAGAGAATAGTGAGGTAAAGAAGGGTTCATGAAGGCAATAAAAAATATGTATGCTACTAATGAGACATAGATATGGACTTAGCGGGTCAAATTTGTAGGGTGAGTCCAATACACGTGAGGCTAGAGAGTATCACTAAAGATTTCCTAGGAGCTCCCATTGGATGGTGGCAGCTACATGGGAATGCAACTCTTTTGCTATGGATGCTGCTTGTTTGCCTCCTTTAGTAGATTGTTAGCTCCTCTGCTGCTGAGAGGAAATGTTAGCTTCATTCACTCTATTACAGGCAATAGCCTTACCTTTAGAAGAGCTGAGAAGCTAGTCTCAATTTATATATTGCTCAAGACTGGAAGACATTCAGGTATCGTAAGAGTCAAGCAGCACAATGAGCCATTGACACTCACCATGCAAGGCAGATTGATGAGGAGGTGGTGCAGCAGACATTGTTAGGGTTCCTATTACTAAATCCCCATGATTCAGAGAGTAGGCGATGAACTAATGGTTTTTTAATTTTCCTAATGGCTAGTTCATTGTTGAAAGTTTATATCTTGATTAGTTTGTCCATATTTTAATTTTTATAATTTTAAAAATATAAAATTGACTAAATTCTTTATTTTTAATGTTTTATTATATATTTATATATGTTGGAATATAGATGTTGACATTAATTACCATTGAGACCAAAACTTGTTGCAAGCCTTTCTTATATTCCTCGCCCTTACGGGGGGTTTCAAGATTTTTTTACATCAGCTTTTCATTATTTGGGATTATATTAGCATCTGCCCCTGCTCTTCCAATATCTCTCTTACTTGGGTTGCCACAAGAATGCCATGAACAATGTTGTTATTGAATAAATTGGGAACGATCAGTGTAGTACTATTTTTTAAAATTTTATTATTTGGAAATCTATTTGGTCTCTAGATGGGTGATTCACGTTTCACACCCTCTACGAGAACTGAACTCAGAGAGCTTTTAGAGAGCGGAACTTCATTATCACTATGCCAAAAGGGGACACCAACAGCCATTGATGCCACAGACGTTATTCTTATATTAGGAGCATTTATAAAACACACCTTGGTGGTTGTCTCCATGTTTGAGACGATCTCCAAATTAAAGCTCATAACCTATTGATTTATGACCTTAATTCCCTAGAATTTAAGTTCACCTAGGAAAAATGTTAAAAAACTATTTCAAACAATCTGGGTCTTCCATTCTTTTGCAAAGCAAGAAGTCCAACTGTTATTCTAGATTTTGAATGGCATTTAAATCATCCCGGAACACCGTAAATTTGGTATAAGGGCACTGTGGTAAGTGGTCATTCCTCTAGGAAAATTATTTGTAGTGACCATTCGCAAATTGAACTAAAGTTTTTCTCAAATCTTGCTTGGATTAGTTTGTGGTTCTATTGATTAAGGGGCTATGTAAATGATTTAGTTGCCCTCTATCAAGTATGCAACCTGTTACAGGTTGGTAAATGCAGTAGGGTAAGCCTCCAGGGTCAAAATATTTGTTACAAGATTTTGAATATCTCATCCCTTGTTCAAAGTGTGTAGTAGGAAATACCAAAAGTGTTCATACGAACAAATCTAAATATTCCATGTACTCAGCCAAACCACCAAACAAGTTACCTACGGGGGCGCCCTCTGCATGCACGGGGGGTAACAACAACCATTGGGAACTTTAGGATCAACAAGTTAACATGCAAGCCACCTGGTTAGGACAGTAACAACCGAATGTGGAAACGAAGGATGAAGGAAGCAAGCATGCTAAGCTTACTATGCACGCATATTACTACAGATGGACCATGGAAAGAAATAACATGCTTGGAGACATGCAGCAACTTAGCTTTTGAATGTTCACTTCGGACTTCCATTAATAAGGTCACATAGTGTTGAAACATTTAGCATGTAGAGTTCACACCACCACACCTTAATGTTATATTTTTAAATAAAAAATAGTTTTCAAAAGAGCAGATTGGGATGCCCTATCTGGTTATAATGTTTTTTGGTCATCTAGAAACGACACCTAAGACAGTGGTCTCTAGAAATAACAGCTTGAGCTGCAATAATCTCTTTGATACAGCTACAAATTCATTTGACACGAGTATTATGACATAAACGAATGTTTTTTATTTACTGAGGAAAGTTGAATTGAGGGATTTATTTATCGTTACCTTATTAAGAAATGCATGCACAAAATCAACAAAGATTTAATTAAGGGAACACCTTTATTAGTATTATTTTTTAATGATCATATTAAATTGTATGAATGGAGAATTTTTAAGCTTTTCTTTCCCATTCCTTAACCATTAAAAACTCGTATTTATTTGATAGTGTGCTTATGGCCTGGTTTTGGTGTGGCTTAAGGTATTTTTGCATAAATTTGCCTCTAATCCCAAACTTAGGGCGAATTAAGGTTTTTAATATGGCTTTCTTCCTTAAAAAACTTTTATTGTGAATGATGGTGGAGATGTTACCAAAGAGACCTTGGAAAAATGGTGGAATAAGGTTATTAATATAGCCTTTTTCGTGCCTTAAACAACTTTGTTGTGAACGATGGTGGGGATGGTATCAAAGAGACCTTGGAGATTTGTTCCCTTAATGCCCTAGAGATATTTATCCAGGGGTATGAGAACTACAATTCAATTGCTTATGATGTCAATTGTATTCCTTTAGAGCAATCTATGACTACTTGGGTTAGGCAAACTTGGGAACCTTATGGCATTAATCTCATTGGAATATGAATGGCTTACCAAGGGCTTTTTTTGTTTACTTTCAAAGACTCTCAATAGGTTCATAAGCTTCTAAACCACTCTAGATGTTGGTTCATGCAAAACACCTTTTTAGTGTTGTTTCATTGGACTTATGATTTAAAGTCTGAGTATGCTTCATTTAAGGTCTCCATCTAGGTTGAGCTTCTAGGTCTCCTAGTGCCTCTTAGGGCTTTCTTATAACAAATCGTCTAGCCTCTAGGGTGTTTTGTCATGAGCCAGAAAGGTTCTATTTCTATGCTTCACGAGGATGCGTCCCCTGCTCTAGAACCCCCGTACCCGTACTGGGGACGTTTCGAGGACGCAGGGAAATGTCCCCTACCCGTCACCTCTTTCGCGGGGACGTCCCCTAAAATTTCGAGGACGCAAGGGACAACTAGCTGTCCTCGGGATGGCCGGGACGTCCCCTGACCGTCCCGGGGACAGCTAGTCGTCCCCTACATCCCTGAGTACTTTTGCAATGGATTTTAAAAAAACACATTTTTTAAATTAAAAAAGGCGTTGGGGGAGGGGCTCAAGGACCCCCACATCCCTTTAAACATACCCTAAACCTAAAATAGAGATCATATCAACCAAAAAGAGAAAAAAAAATATAACTCATTTTCACATTTTGCTTTGGTGAACAACAGTAGTTTGAAAGGAGAAAGAGGAGCAACAACAGTTTGAAGAGGTTAACAACAGTTTTAGGAGAAGTTGATTGGGGGCAACCATATATTCTCTATGTTTTTGTCATTTTGTTGTTGAAACTTGTAGCCCTTGGGCATTTTGATGTAATTTTGATATAATATATATGTAGATTGTCATTGAAAACAATTAAATTTTGTTTATTTGTTTGCCAATTCTCATGTACCAAGTTGAAAACTAAGTTCAAGTGTAATGTCATTGTTATGTATTCATTTTTTAAGGTTCTATAATGTCTATAATGAATGCCTTATCAATGTTGTCATATAAATATTTGAAATTTCCCTATATTTTAAAAAAAAATTATTTTTTAGTACCTGTTCTTTGTCGTCCCCTGAAAAATGGCCAAAAAAAATGCCATCCTCGAAACTCGTCCCCATCCCCATCCCCGTCCCTGTCCCCGTCCCTGAAACTTGGGGGAGCATAGCTCTATTTTGCTCGGCTCTATCAAAGAATCTCTAGTGAAGTGCACCTCACCTCTGATCTCAAAGGATCTTGGAGACTCAAGTTGGTCTATATTGATCTACCAAAGACTTGCTCTAGATGCCAATCCCTTGATCATAAGATGAGGGACTAGCCTCTTATGTAATGTTCGACACCTAAGCCTTCAATTCAAACGTCAACACAACAGTTAAGGATGAGGATTGGAATATTATGGGAGGGAAGAAACCCTCCTTGAAACTTGTTCATAAGTATGCAATAATGATATTGAATTACAATAATTACATGTGAAATCTTGCTTTTATATTTGTAAGATAGAAAACCCTAAGAGCTTAAAAAAACCTTAAATAAACTTAATAAAGTGTAATTAAATAAATAATTACATCAACACCCCCTCTTAAGTGCAACTTAGGGAGAATGAGAAAATGCAAATGATGCAAAGATGGGTCACAACTACAAGGCCATATTAGATACCTATTTACAAACATAGATCTCTCATAACCGGAGAAAAGGAGAAAAACCTAGTGGGAGAAAACTCCTCTCCAAAAGAGAGAAAACAACAAATATGTACAATCCCCCATAAGAGAGGGATGTAGATAGAAGGTCTTGGCGATCCCCCCATAAGTGATAAGGATGAAACCCCATGTGAGGAAATGCTCCCTCCCAAAATAGAAATGAGAAGAGAGACCATGCAGTCGCTCTTCAAGATGATTAGTGTTGGTAGATGTTTGACATTGGATGAAAATGAAGACCCGTGAACACCAAACAACATTCGTCCCCTCGAGAAGAAATAAAATTGCAGATGTGTGCATAATGTCTTCCTATTTTAGAGATGAATACACATGAAGAAGGATGAATGTCTCTGAACTTTGCACATGATCCAAAGACAACAGTGGTGCTCTCAAAAACTGCTCAAATGTCTCCAATCACTATAAAACCATGATTGAATAGGAGGAAAAACAATCTTAGAAGAAGAAAATGGTGGTGATGCAACTCCACCTAAGATGACATTGAGTAGAAGACAAATGTTCTCAATGTGGTCCTCCAAATATGTAATGCAGGACTTTATAAACAACAATGATATGTCTAGTAGATATGTGTCCCAATGTGGTGGATTTGAAAAATTAAGAATGTTTTGTTGCAAGGAATCACTAGAAGATCTGTGAGAAGAAAAACTGAATTTTGATGTAGCAACATGTGATGATGCAATGTCTCCACATGTTGGGTTAGAAGAATTTGGCAAATTGATGCCATTGGCAATGCACAACTGTCTCAACTGATGAAGTTCATACAGAAGTTTCAAATCATCAAGTTCTTTTAACATACAATCATCTCTGGTATGCCTTTTCTTCCCACAGTAATCACATTTCATTTTCCACAAATTAGGAGACATGATAAACCAACAAAATTAAATGTAGAAATGATGAAGCAAAGATGAAACCCACCCAAAAAAAACTTCTCTAGGTGCTAGTATGTTCAAGTATGAAAAAAATAAAGCGTTAAATCGACAAATTGAATAAAATAAACTTGGGGTTGAATATGGAAAAATCACATGGGTTACTATATATAGCTCATCAATACCTTTCCAATGTTGCAAGAATAAGGAAAATTGGAGATCCTGGCAAAAAGTTATGAGCTTGGGAGCCAGAAAAACTGCTTGGATTTCAACTTGCAATAAATTATACTAGTAGCAAAGTCTAAAAAATGACCAACACCATTGGATTGTGATTAGAATCAACTTTTCAATGCCTATTTGTTTGTGAAAATCTGACTCCGTTTGCCAGAGTTACGCTAGAAAAAAGCCTCCCTTTAGGGAAAGTTTAGGGTCAAAAGGGGCCCTTGACACTGTTCTGGGAGTTGGGTGGCGACGTCTAGGCAGTTGGTGGGGTTTGGGTGATGACTATGTTATGTCTAGGCCGAGAGGTGGATGGGGGGGGGATATAGGGGCTAAAACAAGTGGCAACTGAGTTGATTTCTTCAAGGAGTGGAGGATTTATAGGCAGTGGCCAAATTTTGGTTTGCAAAGTTCGATTTTAGGGCTCAATTGGTTGGACACTGTCCAGGGTGGCCTAGAATTGTCATTGGGCCCTAATCTTTTAAGAGCATGTTAGCCCTGTTTGGTGGTCATCTCGACCCAAATTCGTGACACCCTGTCTAGATTGGGCAAGGCATGCCCCTTTTTTTTTTAAATTGCCATATGAGTGGGCATACAAGCGTTGTATGGCTCTAAAAGCTTTTTTTTTTGGCCCAAAAGCTCTCGAGTCATATTTTGGTGATTTAACAATAATTTTTGAGATTTTTGGGCCTTTTGAGCATGATGGTAGGGTTAGATTTGACCCAAAATGCTTCAAAATTGTAGCTTCCCTCTAGATTTAAAAAAAAACACCTGCTTCAAACCCTCGCAAATATGGCTTTCAAAGCTCAAATGGAGCCAAATAAAAGGTTAATATGACTTTCTCGACTGCTTAGAATCCAATGAAGAGGTTAATGCATTCGCCAGATTGACCTTTGTGTCAATCTTTGTGACCTGCAACTTGCCTTCGTCAATAACATGGCGGATAAAGTGGTATCGAAGGTCAATATGCTTGGTTCGACTGTGGAAAGCTGAATTTCTAGCCAGGTGAATAGCACTATTGCTATCACAATATAATGTAAAAACTAATTTCGGACAGCCCAGTTTGGTCAACAAACGCTTAAGCCATATCATTTATTTGGCTTCTTTCGTGAGTGCAATGTATTCAGCCTCTGTTGATGACAAAGCTACAACTTGTTGCAACTGAGAAACCCAACTAATGGCTGCCCTGACAAATGTAAAGACATAACCAGTGGTAGATCGACGTTTATCTAAATCTCCAGCCATATCTGAATCAACATAACCACGGAGCTGAATGTCAGTACCTCCAAAACATAAACAAAAATGTGAAGTACCTTTCAAGTACCGTAGAATCCACTGAACTGCCTGCCAATGTAATTTGCCCGGATGACTCATGAATCTGCTCACAACTATAACTGCTTGTGCAATGTCCAGACGAGTGCATACCATTGCATACATTATACTGCCAACTGTAGATGTATATGGAACAAACCTCATCTATTCTTCCTCTTCTTGATTTTTCAGAGACATAGCTGAAGATAGGCGAAAATGATCAGCCAAAGGAGTAGATACCAGTTTAGCATGAGACATATTAAATATGTCCAACACTTTGGCAATGTAGTTTGCTTGGGACAACCTGAGTTCTCTTTTATTTCCGTTTCTAAATATGTACATCCCAAGTATTCTTTTGGCTAGTCCGAGGTCTTTCATGGCAAAACAAAGAGCCAACTGTTGCTTCAGCTAAGCAATAATCTTAACACTAGTACCAGCAACTAACATATCGTCAACATAGAGCAAAAGGATGACAAACTCACCAGTATTGAGCTTCTTGTGGTAAACACAAGGATTTGATTTGCACCTAATAAAGTTGTTATTAGTCATGAAGTAGTCAAATTTTAAATACCATTGTCTTGGAGCTTGCTTCAGCCCATACAAACTCGGCTTCAACTTGCAAAAAAATGCTCCTTACCTGGTTGAGCAAAGCCTTTAGGTTGCTCCATGTATAAATCCTCATCAATGTCTCCATGTAAAAACGTTGTTTTCACATCGAGTTGCTCAAGTTCTAAATCCCAAATAGTGACCAAACCCAACACAACACAAATGGTGTCCATTCTGACAACTGGAGAATTTTTTTTAGTAAAATCAGTACCTCTTTGCTGATCAAATCCCTTGACGACTAATCTGGCCCTCTATCTTTTACTCCCTCCGTCTTCGTCTTTCAAACAATAAACCCATTTGTTCTTGAGAGGCTTTCAATTGGTGGAAGATGAACCAAATCCTAGGTGTTATTGACTCGCAATAACTCCATTTCTTCGTTCATGGCTGCCATCCAATTGTGTGCATTTTCATGCTTGCAGGCTTGTTTATAAGTTGCCGGCTTTGCATAATCAGAGAGCAATAACTCATAGTCATCGTATTTTGTAGGTCTCCTCTTCTCACTGGTAGACCTCCTCAATTTTAGACCTTGATCTGGTTGTATGTTTGAGTCCAGATTTAGTCTCTAGAGTAAGTTTTGAACATCATCAACCTCTGATTATAGAGGACCCTGAGGAAAACTCCCCTGTTTCTGTATATTATTTTGTGCACCTATAGTGCTTTGCTGAGTCACACTACCCTGTTCAAGCAATAATCCTTGTATCTGTTCAAAAGAAGACTGTGCATTTGTTAGAGGTTGCATATTTAGTGGCAGCGAAAAGGGGTTTAAAGGCAGTGTAGGAGTATTGGAGGGGAGTGGCTGCGTTGAGCAGTCAAAAGGCAGCGATAAGACTTTTGAAGGCTGCGTATGACTTAACAAAGGCAGCGAAATACTTTGTGAAGGCAACGTAGACTTTTGTGAAGGCTGCGTTGGAGTATTTGAGGGCAGCGAATCACCTGATGAAGGCAATGTTTAAATTAAGGGAGGTTGTGTTTGACATAACACAGGCAGCAAGTCAATAGATGGCTGTGTGGGACAGTTTAATGGCAGCGTGGGATAGTTTAATGGCTGCGTATCATTTGGGAATTGACGTATCACTTGGGAATTGACATTTGGAGACTGCGTTGAGCTATCTGCTTGCTGTGTAGATTCTAGGAATGGCATACTATTAGTGGTGGGAGCTGAGTATGTAGAAGTTGAGGTAGGCAATGTGCATACAGGGGCTGTGGTGGTGTAATAATGTGTAGATGTAACAAGTGGCTAAGAGAATGTAATGGTGGGTTGCCTCACCTTACCATTATCAAACAAATCCACATCAACATACTTTGTCAGAGATGAATTGCAAGGTTGCAAACTTGGAAAATGCTTCTCATTAAACACAACATCGCAGCTATAGATTATAGTCTTTGCAACGGGATCCCAAAGACGAAAGCCAAATTGATCTTCACCATAGCTGAGAAAAACACACCTTTTTGACTTGAAATCTAACTTAGTTCTCTGCTCTTTCGGAATGTGAACAAAAGTGGCACAGCCAAACACCTGCAAATGATGATAGGAAATTCATTTTCCAAGCCATGTCTCCTCAGGTATATCAAAATCCAACCTAGACGGTGGAGCTCGATTGATGAGATACACAGCAGTATTACATGCCTCTGCCCAAAACTCTTTTCCCAATCCGGCATTGGAGAGCATGCATCTAGCTCTATCAAGTATCGTGTGATTGAGCCTCTCAGCTGCACCGTTCTCCTAAGGTGTATAAAGGACGGTCTTTATCTGTCGAATACCATGGTCTGCACAAAATGAATCAAACTCCGAAGAGCAATATTCTCCATCATTGTCTGTTAGTAGGCATTTAATTTTATGCCCAATTTGGTTTTCAACAGCAGCCTTAAAAATCTTAAATTTTGAAAATACCTCAGATTTTTGATTCAACATGTAAATCCAGATTTTTCAAGTATAGTCGTCAAGAAAGGTTACAAAATAATTTGCTCCACCGAAAGAAGTTACTAAAGTAAGACCAAAAACGTCATAATGAACAAGTTCCAATGGAATAGTTTTCTTGTCATGCCCCGTTCTCAAGAAACTGGTCCGACACTGTTTGCCATAAAGGCAATTTTCACATAATTCTAAATCAACGGAGGTGAGGCCTGGAAGCTAATTGCGCTGAAGCATGACTTGAAGACCTTTTTGGCTCATATGACCGAGCCGTTTGTGTCATATTTCAGACCCACTATCCATAGTCAGTAAGGCAGCTCCCACTTCACCAAAACATTTCAAAATATAGAGATTACCTTGCTTCTTTCCTCTTGCCATTACTAAAAGCCCTTTTGTAATTTTCCATGAATCAAGAGAAAATTTAACATTGCAGCCATTGGTTATAAGTTGACCAATAGAAATTAAATTTCTTTTTAACATGGGTACATATCTAACATCCGTCAAAGTTAATTTGTCTCCATTTTTTAGATTCAATATTATATCACCTTTACCTAAGATGTCACATTCTTTATTGTCACCAAAAAACACCTTACCGAATGTGCCTTCATGAAAATTTGTGAAAGCTTGACGGCATGAAGTGGCATGAAATGAAGTGCCAGAATCAAGGACCCACGAATCTGCATTTGTGTCACTAGCTGATAAGACCAAAACACCATCACATGCAGTGTTTGCTTGATTATTTGGGCTCACTTTGCCTTGATCTTTCTTGTAATTCCAACAGTTCTTATTATGTCTGGGTTTTCCACAAAACCAACACGCATCGGTTCTGCCCCTAGACTTCGATCGCGGACTAGATTGTGATCTTCTCTGGTTGTTGTATCTACCTCTGTCTTGGCTTCGTCCCCTATTGCTTGTACTTACAACTGTTAGAGCATCGCCAGATGAGGGTTCTTGATGTTTTCTTCTCATGTCTTCACTGAGAAGAGTAGCTGCAACGTCATCAAAAACTAATCTACTTTTGGCTGCTACAGAAGTGCTCACAGCCATCACAACACCTTCCCAGCGATTTGGTAAGGAACACAACAACAAAATTGCTTTAATCTCAGGATCTAACTTTATACCCACCAAAGTTAATTAACCAAGGTTTTAAATTCATTCAGATGATTTGACATAACCCCACCTTTCATTTTCAGGTTTTATAATTTCTTCATAATAAATACCTTATTCGAAGCCGAGGCAATCACATACATGCTGGAGAGCTTTTCCCAAAGCGCTTTCGTAGTACTCTTAGTTGAGACATTAAATAATACATTGCTAGACAATGAGAGAAATATAGTTGCCTTCGCTTTCATGTCTAGTTTTCCCCAGTCTTCATCTGTCATAGAACTTTGTCCTTTGGCTTTCCCTAGTAAGGCAAGAGACAAGTCCTGTTTGATAAGAAGAGACTCCATATGCACTTTCCAAAGACCAAAGTTTTGGCCTGTAATTTTTTCTATTTTCCAATTTTTTGTATCATCCATTTTGATTGCTATACAGGTTCCAAAAAAATCCTCACAGGCTATCTCTTGGACCAAGCTACACATAGAGCTCTGATACCAATTGTAAATGCAAGAAACAAAATAACAGAACCCAAAAACAGAGCAACAATTAAAAGGAATGCTCAGAATGAAAGATTAAAAACAACACACACACAAAAGACAAAGCAATTTAATGTGGTTCACCATTTCATGGCTACATCCACAATGAAGGGCATTCATTCATAGTACATCTCTCTCTGTGTTTTCATACATCTGTATATATCAATAGAACAACAGCAATCACTTGCATCCTGAAAGACTCCTGTCTCAAACATCCTACCCAAAATCTTACATCTGGAATCATCGACCCAGAACAGTAGTTACAAGCCAAGAATGGCAATAGAAGATAGAACGGTTACAAGGAATAAAAGGAGTTGGTCGTTGCATTGGGCTTCAATAGTCCACATGCCCAACAAATATGACTTTCTTGATTGCTCAAAATCCAATGAAGAGGTTTGTTTTGCACAAAAACACATCCAAAAAAACTCTTGCCTAATTTTCTCTAGATCTGATAAGGGGCTTACAGATCTGAAGCTCTGATACCATGTAAGAGTCGCTAATGGACTCAAGCTCCCAAGATCACTTTCAAAACTAGAGATTTCTTACGACAAGAGAAAAAAACAAAGAGGATAAATTTGCATGACAAGGATGCAATAATGATATTGGATTACAATAATTACATGTGAGATCTTGTTTTTATATTTGCAAGATAGAAAACCCTAAGAGCTTAAAAAAGCCTGAAATAAACTTAATAAAGTATAATTAAATAAATAATTACATCGACACTATTGAGTTGACCCTTGTGGCCAAAACCTAAGAGTATGTTCACAAAAATATCCAATTTATCCCACTAAGGGGTTTATTTCTAGCCATAACACTCAAATTTTGCCAACTCAACACAATTTAACGTCTATGGGGACTTTTGCCTCGAATTCTCAACCCTCCAAGTGGTCTCATAGCCTATTGATAAGCAACAACGATTCACCAAGGGGGGATTATGAGAGAAAATGTTGTTCTATCTCTGATTGGGGACTATCTTTTACAAAAACAACATATGCTTTAGGGTAACAAGTTTGTAGTTTGGATAGATGAAGACAACCAACTAGAGCTCTCCATGGATGATCCATCCATATGAAAATAATCTTCATGGAAGATTTGTTGACTTACAAAAACTTATCCAAAGTTTTCATATGATTCTATAGACAATATGGCCTCACCCTTCATAGTTCATGACCTTGCACAAAAATTGTCATGGTGGTGAGTGTATTTTGCTTTCTTTGCATTTAGGTGCCTATGTTATTACTTCAAGTTGATGTGTGGATTATGCTTGACATAAATGGCTAATTTGTCGCCATTATTAATGTTTATGCACCTAATGATGGCCTAGAAAGAATAATGTTACAAAGATGGTTAGTTGACAACTGGCCCTTTTCTAATTGGTTCATTTGCAATGACTAGTATGGAGTCACCTGAGAACAAAGGAGGAGGTATGCCAAAGTGTTGGCACATTGGCTAGTTGAAAGCTCTATGGTATTTTAAAAACTATTGGGGTTTGTCAGATTAAATTCTCAATAACTGATGTAGTAGCATCCTAGGGTGTAAGAGCAATCTTGCATCACCCAAAAATAATTGCTTTCATTTTGTTTGTTTGGTTTGCAGGTTTTTAATAACATTCCAATCATCATCTATGCACTACAATTCCTACCATATTTCATCATAGTTGCACATTTCACCTCGCAATTGGAAACACATGATCTACTAAGAGATGATAATGTCTCATCCAATTTTTAGGAGATTTCTGATCACTGCAAAGACATATTTCAATTTGATACTTACTATTAGGCATAATAGGAAGACATCCAGTTTCACTATTCAAAGTTTGCGGCAACGAAGAAACGCATTTCCAGATTTATTAGACCAAGGGGAGATTATGGTTTGAATCGCACTAAGATTTATTGGTCCATCATCACCACATTTATTCCAGAAGATTCTTTTAAACACTTGACTGGCTATACGTCACACTTGGTATCAATCTTTACATCTCCTTGTAGCCGACTGAGATCACTCCTAAATCTAAGGTTCGCTATATAAGCATCATTGCTAATCATTTGAAGGTAGTTAATTTGGAGATTCTTGCTTGGAGTCAAGTTTGATTCTTTGAAGAGCTTGGTATTGTAATATCATTCAAAATTCTATAACTTGCACATAGTTGTGCCCATTTTACTTTGAAGGTTGCAACCTCGTGTTATAAGCCTTTGCGATAGAGTCAATGAAGATCCAATTGTTGTTTCATTGAATTTCACTATGAATGTTCATTAGGTTGCATGGTTGGATAATCTTTCATTGGATCCTTCGTCCATGACTACATCAACTAGTATCGAAGCAAAAGGTTTAGAATCCTAAAGGTTCTACTTGCAAATAAATCCCTGAAGTTGAGGAAGTCTGTAAGAAGCTTCTAAATAGAGTGCCAATTGTGAGGCAATTTGCAAGAGTGATTGTGGATAGACCACCAACCCGAGGTAGTTTGCATTAGACCTAAGGAAAATATTTCTCCATGAAGAGGAATGGTTATTGTAAATGTTGCTAGAAAGATTGAAGAATGTTTAAAATGATGAAGGCAATGAAAATTTGAATGGATGCTTTTAAAGGAGATTTTATAAGAGACCCTAACCCTAGAGATGATGAGAGCGATGAAAAACAAGAGGCTAATCTTGTCAAACAAACTGAAAGCAAAGAAGATAAGGAAGAAAGAACGTTGAAAGTTATCTCAAATATTGATAAGAAGACTATAGTAGATATTCCTAACTATTCTGGTAGTTTAAAACCTAAAAAATTAGTAGATTGGATAACAAATTTAGAAGAACACTTTGAGTATGAAGACATTGAAGACCCATATAGGGTGAAATTTTCTAAGACTAAATCGAAAGGTCATGTTGTCATTTGGTGGAAAGAAACTCAGTTAGAAAGAAATAGAAAAGGTAAACATAACATTAGGAAATAGGATGGGATGGTGAAAAGGATAAAATCTAAGTTCATTCCTGCAAAATATCATTTAGAATTATTAAAGGGGTTGTAGAACTTAAGGTAAAAGGATATGACTATTAAAGATTACACTAAAGAATACTATAGGCTGACAATCTGATCAGGGCATTATGATGGTGTGAAGGTGGCAAAGTACATCAATGGTTTGAGAGGATTAATTTAGGAAGAGTTGAGTATGTTGAGTATTGAAACAATGGAGTAGGCATATTAGCTGGCCCTAATATTAGAGAAGAAATTAAACCAAAGTTTTGAGGATAGATAGAATTGACAAAGAGGAAGAGGAGGAAGGTTCTAGAGAGATAGATCATAATGTAGCAATGGAAGAACATATAAGAAGAACTTGAGATTGATCATTCATTTTGCACTGAAGAAAGAAGTAGTGGATCTTACTACAAAGAAAAGCATGACAAGAATTCATACTGTAAATGACAGAACTGATGGATATCAAAGGGGTAGATGAAGATATGGTGGAAGTAGTGAAAGACCTTTTAGAGGAACATGTTTCAAATGTGGAGAGGAAGGAGACCAAACATTTGAATTTTGCCAAGACCAAGGATGTAGTAGCAAAATATTTGAAGGGAGAGTGAGAGTTGCACATGTTGATGAGGAGACCAAGGGATCATACAATTCTGAGCATGAACTGGAGAAAAGTGAGTCACTTATCATGAAAAGAGCCTTGCTAAAACATGATGAGGAAGAAGAATCAATATAGAGAAAGAATTTGGTTAGAACAATATGTAAATTAGGAGGCAAGTGCTGTGAGGTTGTCATTAATAGTGGTAAGATGGATAATTTAGTGTCTAAAAAAATGGTTGATAAGCTGAAGTTGAAAGGGTTATAACACCTTAAACCATATAGGATTGCTTGGTTGCAAAAGGAGCATAAGGTGTTGGTGTGTGTCATTTGTTGTTGGGTAGACCATGACAATTTGATAGGAGAACTATGAATGATGGGAGAGAAAATACTTGTAGTATAACAATGAATGGTAGGAGACATAAGTTGATTCCATTGAAGAAAAGAGAGCAACGAGTTTCCAGTAGCACTATAAATTTTTAGTGGATAGGATAAAGTTCTACTTTCTTAGATCGTCTGAGACATGAAAATATATGTTTTACATTGGTTCCTAGTGTTTGCAACATTGCAAATGTGAAGGAATAATTGCAAAAAACTGTTGTAGAATTGTTGAGAGAGTCTTAGGACATCATATCAGATAATATGCCAAAAGAATTACCACTGATAAGGAGTATCAGTCACCAAATGGATCTAATTTTAGGAACAAGTTTGCCAAAAAGTTTGCACATTGAATGACACTGATAGAAAATGCAAAACTAAATTGACAAGTACATGAGTTGTTGAAGAAATGTTTGATTAGGGAGAGTGTAAGCCCATGTGTAGTACTTATGGTACTAGCACCCAAGAAGAATGGTGAGTGCAAGATGTGTACGGACTCTAGAGCAATCAACAAGATCATTTTAAAATATAGATTCCCATTGTTAAGGATGTTCAATATAATGGACTATTTGAATGGAACAAAATATTTTACCAAGATTGATTTGAAGAGTGGTTATCATTAGATTAGAATAAGAGGAGGTAAATGAAAAACCACATTTAAGACAAATGGACTATATGAGTGGTTGGTTATGCCTTTTGGGTTGACTAATGTGCCTAGCACATTTATGAGGTTGATGAGTGAAGTGCTAAAGAAACATTTGGGTAATTTTCAGTAAGACTAAAGAAGAACACTTAGAGCATATCAAGTTAGTATTACAGAAACTGAGAGAAGAAAAGTTGTTGATCAATGTGAAGAAATATAGTTTTATAAAGTTAGAACTAGTATATTTGAGATTTGTAATTTTAGTTGAAGGTTTTAAAATGGATCCAAAGAAAGTAAGAACAATGGTTGGATGGCCTACACTAGTGAATGTTGGAGAAGTAAGATCTTTTCATGGTTTGACAAGTTTCTACAAGAAGTTCATTAGGGATTTCAATGGCATTTGTGTAACATTAACTTAGACTATGCGAGGAGACAATAAATAGTTTAAATGGACTTTAGGAGCAAATACGAGCTAAGTTGTTGAATAAGGTAACAGAACAACCAACGTTAGCATGGCCAAATCTTAACAAGGTATTTTAGGTTAACTGTGATACAAGTGGAAATATAATATAAGAGCAATATTAAGTCAAGAAGGTAGACTTGTAGCACATTTCAGTGAGAATTTAATGATGCAAGAAGGAGATATTAAGTCTATGATCAAGAATTTTACTTCATAATTCAAATTTGTTGATATATTAGCATTGATGTCAAAGTTGGATGTCAAAGGAGTTTGTTTGAGTGTCTCCGGCAGAGGAGAAGTGCATAGAAGCAAAATGTCTAAGGTAAATAAAAGAAGACTTATTGTTTTGTTGCCATTTCAGGTCGTATGACCAAACAAAGGACTTCATTTTGTTAAAGAACCAAATGGGTATCCCCAGTTTTAGTTTGGTGAAATTTGGATGAAAATTGGCTAAGTTATAGCCAATCAGAGATTTCTTTAGTTTGCGAACTAGGAGGTTCACTGGTTTTATTTTTCTCTGATTCACCAACTAGGCAATAGGCATAGAAAAGTGGACAGAGAAACGATAAAAGAAAAAGTTTAAGTACAAGTTTTTCTTTGTCGGGAAAGTTCTCCTTTTGAGAACTACTTTGGAAGTTTGGCATATTGCGGATTCACTAATAAGGCGACCAAGGCACTCAAAGTCAAGGTTCAAGTTTTGACCATTTCGCCAACTAAAAGGTTTATGAAGAAAAAGGTTAAAGCAAAGAAGTTAAAGAGTTTAAAGTTATCAGGAAAATCTTCATTGAAGAAACTTAGGTTTTCTAAAGTAAGTTAGAAAGTTAGCCTTTTCCCCATTTCGCCAACAAAGAAGATATAAGGCGTAGATAAAGCACTATGGAGAGTTTGCGGTATGGAACATTTACCAACAGAGGCAAAACGGTGATGATAGAAAAGCTCATAAGTTTGAAACTTTGCCGATAGAAGGCAAAAAGCGATAGAGAATGTTAGTTCAAAGAATAAGGGTTTCGTCGATAAGGAAGACAAGTACCAAAGTTCGGAAAAGATGATTTTTGTTGATAAAAGGAAATGGACCAAAAGTTCAAAGAAAGGGATGTTTACCGACAAAGGGCTAGAATTCAAAAGTTCACAAAAGGTAACTCTTGCTGATAAAGGAGATAGAGGTGACAGTTCGAAAAAGGCAAAGTTTGCTAATAAAAGACCAAAAGGTTGAGTTCAGAAAAACAAAAAATCGCCGATAAAGGAGTAAAAGACCGAAGTTCAAGAAAAATGAAAATCATCGATAGATAGTTGAAAGCCAAAGTTTGAGAAAGTATAAAATTGCCGATAATAAAAGGAAATTTAAAATGTTTTAATGACTATATTTGTGGCACAAAATTAGTATGCATAATTAATGGCAATAACAGTGGATGCAAGGATGATGGTGATGCAAATAGCTATATACTGCAAATGACTGAAGTGTTAACATGCAAATGATTGGAGTGTTTTACATGCAAACAAACTAGAGTGCGAGCATACAGATGGGCGTGTGTATGCATAGCTTTTTGGAAATGCAAAAAGTAGAAGTACTGAAAGACTAGATTGCGCACATGCAAATGTGCAAGTGTATGTAGAGTTAGCTGCATATAAATAAAGGTGATTGTACACAGAATCTAGTTACAGTGTTGCAGAGATGGATTGATACACGCGTGAGTAGAATTGAAGTGCAGAGCAAATTTGGGTGAGCAGAGTGAGAGGAGAAGAGTGTGTATGAATTAAAAGGTGTAATTGAGGTTGATACAAAACCAAAGGATTGCATACATATATATGTAAAGATTTAGAGAGGTTGGTACCTCCTGTGGACTGAGTTGGTGCTCAGATCAGGGGATTGTTGTCTCCTTAGAGTTGGTGCTCTTAAATCAGGGATTTGGTGATTCCTTAAAGTTGGTGCTCTTAAATATTGTAATCAAGGTTTCATTTGTGAGGTTGGATTAGGATGGTAGATCTTAGCAACATTTTCTCACCATGGTTTTCCCCACATTGGGTTTTCCATGTATATCTGGTGTTCATGTGTGCATGCTTTCTCATTGTTGATGTTATTACATTGAAACTTAATTTGATCTACGTACTAGAGGTTTGAAGTTTTAAGTTTTATTGACCTGCTGATTCACCCCCTTCTCAGTAGATTGCTTGTGTTCTAACAAAGTTTTGAAGAAATTGAGACACTACTTATTGCCAAAAGAATTTGTGTTATATACATATCATCAGACATTACAATATTTGAACAATCAAGGTAAGTTGAATCAGAGACATGTGACATGGGTAGAATTCATGAAAACATATTATTTTTTACTAAAGCATAGGAGTGGCAGAACAAACAAGGTTGTAGATGTGCTAAGTAGAAAACAAAATTTATTGATAGAAACAAGAGTAGAAGCGGTAGGATTTGATGAATTGAAGCATTTGTATGAAGCTGATCCTAATTTTGTGGAAGCATGGAAGGTATGTAAAGAACTGATAAATATTGACACATAAGTGGCTTGATTACTTGATTCAAACTGAAATGTTGCTTAAGGGTAATCAATTGTGTATTCCAAGAAACTCAATGAGGGAAATTTTGATCAAGGAAAAGCATAATGGTGGTTTAGCAGGTCATTTTGGAGTAGATAAGACAATGATATTGATAAGTGAAAACTATTTTGGCCTCAATTATACAAGAATGTGAGATAATATGTTCAAGGTTGTAGGATTTGTTAAGTAGCAAAAGGGAGTAGTTAGAATGGTGGGTTGTATCAACCATTACCAATTCCAGAGAAACCTTGGTAAAATATCAGTATGGATTTTGTATTGGGATTACTAAAAACACAAAGAGGACATGATTCTATATTTGTAGTATGGACAAACCTTTTAAGATGGTACATTTCATTCCATGTAAGAAGACAAATGATGTGGTACACATAGCCTATCTATTTTTCAAAGAAGTGAGATTGCATGGGTTTCCAAAGAGTATTGTTTTAGATAGAGATACTAATTTTTTGGATACTTTTGGAAGACATTGTGGAATAAGATGAAAGTAGATAAAATTCAGTTCAACATATCACCCACAAATTGATGGACAAACAAAAGTTGTGAATAAAAGTTTAGGCAATTTTCTAAGATGTTTGGTTCGAGAGAAGAAATGAAATTGTGATATGGTCCTAGCACAAGTAGAATTTGCATATAACAATTCAATAAATAGGAGCACAGGAAAAAACCATTTGCAGTTGCATATGGTAGTAGTCTATAGAATGTATCAGAATTATGGCATGAAAAGTGAAGAGAAGAGGAGTGTAGAAGTAGAATAATTTGTAGAACATATGAAGGAAGTGCATACAGAAGTAAGAAGTCACTTGGAAAAGATGAATGACATATATAAGGAGAAGGTTGATGAGAAAAGAAGGCTTATGAAATTTGTGTTTGGAGATGAAGTAATGGTATATCTCAAAAAAGAAATATTTCTAGTTGGTTTATAAAATAAATTAAATATGAAAAAGCTTGGTCATTGCAATATTACCAAAAAATTTGATTTAGGAAATGCAAATGAGGTGGAGTTACTAGAGGGATTAGGCATATCACCGTTGTTTAATATTATAGATCTGTATCAGTATCATGAAGGGGAATTAGGATATAGTAATAAATAATACAATGGAAGAATTAGATACCATGACAATAAAGAGAAGATTTTGAGGAGATTTTGGGCAATAGAATTACAAGAAGCACCAAGCATAAACAATATGAGGACGATTTGGTGAAGTGGAAAGGAAGGTCTAAAGAAGATTTATCGTGGATTTATAAGGCTGAGGTAGATTATCTTGGTTTCCCTCTAGCCACTGCAAAGTGAGGGATTCACTTTGCAAATTACCCCGTGTGTTTGATGTAGGAGCATCCTAGGGTGTAAGAGCAATCTTGTATCAACAAAAAATATTTGCTTTCACTTTATTTTTTTTGTTTACAAGTTTTCAATAGCATTCCAGTCATAACATAGACATCACATTTCTATTGTATTCCATTGCAATTGTACATTTGATGCAAGAGCATCTGGAAGAATTCAAATCAATTGGGATAATTAATATTAAGTTACAGAGTGCCAAGGAGAGTGACATTGGAGATTACCGCATTTTACTGCATTATCACATTAGAGCTTGCAGAGTTGGATTTAGTTTCTATAACATGTCATCTACATCATATCCAAAAATCAAATCATTTGAGTTCGTTTTTAAAGAGATATCGCTATCAGAAGATTACTTGTTTTCACATAGCAGAGCAGTCAGTGTTCAAAGGAGTATAATTGGTTTGCGGAGCAATTTCGTGACTTGTGGAGCCTAATGGAACATCATTCAAGATAGTTTAGAACCTGGCTGACCTCCCTAAAGATCTGCACGAAGTTCCATTCACCTACAGAAAAATACCATATGTTTAGGTCTGATCTATTTGTGTCTACATGTTTCATACTAGTTGTTACAATTAGGCTAACTTGATAATGTTATGAAGGTTTGCAGAGGATATAAATGAAGGAAAAATGATGGTTTCAAGGCGGCGATGAAGGGTGCGAAGATATGAAGTAAGAAGATGAATTATTTTGATCCGGAGAAGTAGCAAAATAGAGCAGGTAGCAGAGTAGTGAACAGAAGAATATACATCTAGCAGAGAATTGAGAAGACAACAAAACTGAAACAAGGGCATCCAACTTGGGATTTGCAAGATTAGCAGTGATAGCTAGGATAACATTCTCCCAAGCCTCAGGCAAAGAACAAAGAAGTAAGATACATTTATCTTCCTCACTAACATCAACATCTACTGATGCAAGCTGACTCAACAACAAATTAAAATAATTTAAATGCTCTGCAATTGAATCACCCTCTCTCATTTTCATGGAAAACAATTTTATTTTTAAATAGAGTTTATTTACCATACTCTTGACTTGATAGATCTCACCCAACTGAATCCACAATTTATGTGTAGTCTCTTCCTTTATG
The DNA here is from genome assembly GCA_027924645.1 of Cunninghamia lanceolata. Classification (NCBI taxonomy): domain Eukaryota; kingdom Viridiplantae; phylum Streptophyta; class Pinopsida; order Cupressales; family Cupressaceae; genus Cunninghamia; species Cunninghamia lanceolata. The sequence continues at coordinate 6,191,225 of BSBN01001215.1, forward strand.
ACATTCAATAGGATAGAGTCTAAAAGACACAAATGGATGGTTCCCCGTGCCTTTTTATTCAGTCTATCCCACTCATTCGGAGAGACATCATCAGGTTTCTTCTCTTTTTGGACAGCCAACCACTGGTTTCTTTCTTCCAACAAATCTTCTATTTTTACTTCCACAACTCATACCCCATTTCATTGAACTTCTTAATGTCCAAATGAGAGGTTGATGCAATAGTGGATCCAACCATAATATCAACACAAGATTTGCAAAACAAACACAACCAAATCTCCCACTGTAGCTACAGCTTCCACACTACCACCCAAGAGTCAAAGTTGGCCAGGCTCTGATACCAAATGTTAGAAATGAAAGCACAACTACTCAACAGAAATTTGATTCAGATGTATATTTAATGATCTTTAACAGAGTATTAAAGATAGGTATTGCAACACAGAAAATAAACCCACAATACAGAAATATACCAAAAGCAAAATGAAGCACACAACATAGTGTTTAACGTGGAGAAAACCCTTGCGGGTAAAAAACTCCACCAGGATAGAGGCCCAAGCTTGTATTAATTTGTAAAAGATTGTACAATACAACAACTCAACAACTCTCTCCACTAGTCTTCAATCTGACAGCATTTTGGCAGCACCTGAGTACCTAAAATCTGTATTACAACAATAAATACAATGGCAAATATTTATAGAAGAGTTTTCCCTCCATTCTAGGCATCTACTTTCTCTCTCCAAGATTCCCCACATACAAGCATTAAATGTCATCATACATGCAACCACCAATTGACAATAACTTACCGATGCAAGGTGGGGTGTCCAGGTCCAAAAATAGCATGTAAACGCATCTTATGATGCGTCATAACTATCATAGATAGCACCACCAATAAATATTCCCAATATGGGTGCCTGGGACTAATAATAGCAACCACAACTAATAATGGGTGTCATATGCATCATACATGTTGCAAGTATGTGCCTAATCGGTGTTGTGCTCTTACTTTGTTGAGGATATTGAGAAAATTAGCCTCTCCGGTGATAATAATGTGTTGCAGAAGAAACAGTGCATTACATGCAGAAGAACAGTCCAGAAGAATGCTCTGCATTTCTTGTAGAATAAATATCTTTACCTGCGGACTGGAAGTTATTTAGAAATCTATTTGAAGATGTTATATTCCGAGTTTGAGCCTCTGGTATGAAGAATTGAATGAGTTATGTTCGCCAGAGTGAAAACAACCTTTTTTGTGTGTTTGGTGGTGACAAGGAGAAAGTGTTTTGCTTCGTATTAAAGTATTTTGGTCCACAGTTCTGGAAGTAAGTCTGTGATGATGTCAAGTGCCTTCAAGTCTAATGGTTCATGATTTGGTGGTCCACAAGCTATCTTTTACTTATGACAGTGGCTGGTAGTGTTGTTCTTGTGCTCTGGTTCGAAGAATCTTATTCATAAGAGTTGTTAGAGATCATGCAGTTGTTCCTGGTGATTATAATGTGCTTGTGGATGTCTCCTGATCATGCTCCTACATTCGTATTGGTTTGCAAGGTGTAATTCAAATCATGCATGAAGCGTGTTCTTGAATACTTGTGTTAATATCAGTCTTGGCTGACCTGGTTGAATCCATCATCTGTAGAGATGCATCAAAGATTGTGATAGCATGTTGTAGCATAGAAGATTGCATTTGAGTCCTAGCTAAGGTGTGGCATGATCCGCATACATTCTTACATCTTTTCCTTATCTAAATTTGTATTAGGTCCAGACCTATTTTATATATGTTTGTAATGTCAACCTTGGAGATTGTTCCAACGGTTGATGATTGTAATGCCGACCTTAATGATCATTCCAAGGTTGATGAAGTGTATAAATACTTGTAATCGAGTCATGAAAATGTATCTAAGTGCGAAGATGTGAAGTAAAGTAGCAGAGCAGAGCAGAGGTGTTTGTGCTTCAATGGAACTGAACCTTGGCATGGAGTAGATGTTGTTATCTCAGTTAAACCTTTTGGCAGTGAGCCTTCTTTTGGTAGTGAGCCTTCCTTTAGCAGTGAGCCACCCATAGGCAGTGAGCAATTTGGGCAGTGAGCCCTGTAGGCAATGAGCCTCTGGTTTTTCGGTATTGATATAATTTATATATTTCTGTGGGCTAACACCCACCGTGGGTTTTCCCTTTTAGGGTTTTCCACGTAAAAATCCAGTGTCTCTTGTGTTGCTTATACTTTTGTGTTGAGCTTCTCATTTGATGCTTTCATGGTTATATTTGAATATAAGTAATTGATAAGTTGCTGATCATATTTGGTTAAAAGTTTTAGGACAACTGATTGACCCCCCCTCTTAGTTGTTCGGTGCAGTACAACAATACATGCATGAAATCTTATGACAACTTGCAACTGCCATAAATCCACTTACACCATATTATGACAAGTTGTCATACATGCCAAAAATAGTAGATTTTCCAAGGGGAATGCCTACCCTCATTTACCTCTGAGTTTTTACATTTGCCAACAGTAAATATTACTCCGTAACTTCTGCCAGTAACTCCAGAATTACCACTGTCAATGAGACTACCTAATTCCCTTATGGGTAATTACAAATTAAAAAAATAAATGGAATAAATATAATATTAGAATTTACAAGGTTAATGGTACCTTATTCCAACACATATCTGACTCAATTTTGCTCCTTTTTTTAGCAATTTTTTTAATTGGGCTAGAATTTCGCAGGCGTCGTAGAGGTGCAATCATTTTTTGATTTTGGTGCCTATTTTTTCTAGAAATTTTAGTTTTTCATCATTGTAGCTCAGCAGTTCCTATTTTTAGAACTTTAAAGGCTTCATTCGAGCTCATACGGTAACATTTTGTGGTGATTTTTTTTAAAGCGCATAATTTTTTGAGTACTTTCCAAATCTACTATTAGTTTGATCTAGTTTTTCTTAGAAATTGTACTTTCAGTTTTAGCCTAATATGGGCTTTTGCATTGTACCAAAATCAAAGACCACTTTGTTGTTTTGGCTTATGGCAATTGTAATTGGACTGATTATAAAGTCCCACAATTATTTTTTGTCGGGGGGTGATCTCATTGATTGAGTAAAACGGGGGTTGTACTTGTGTTGTTCTTTTCTATACTCTTGTATCATGGAGCAAAACAAACTTCCTCTATTCACACCATACAATTATCATGAGTGGAAAACTAAAATGGAGATTCATTTAAGAAGTTTAAAAATTCATAGAGTAACAATGGGTACATAAATTAAACCAACATCAGCTACAGAAAATAGAAAGTGGTACAATAGATGTGATCAAGCCTATGGAACACTATGCTTTTCTATTTCTCCTGATCTTCTTTTTCATATTTAATCTTGTAATACATCTAATCAAGTATGGGCTATCTTAAAGAATCTCTTTGGTAAGCAAAATACTATGAGAGGTTTCAAATTGGAGAATGAATTAATTGGTTTGAATCTAGCCGACTTTGCAAGCATCCAAGACTTCTTCACAAGGATAAAATCACTTAGATTACAACTCAAACAATGTGGAATTGAGAAAGAGGACACTCAATTGATTCTTTTAAGTCTTGCTAAGCTTGGTCCTAACTATTCAGTATTTGTTTCTACCTTTTATGCTACTATGGATGCACTTGGGAAAACTTTCACAATGCCTTCACTTGATGAGTTTGCCACATCACTCACAAGGGAGCAAGCTAAGTTAGTACACATGGGAACATTGAAGTCTCCTAGACCTCAATCTCTTCTTGGTAATCAAGGTACAAAGGATCAAAAGGCTTCTACTAGCAAAGGCAAGAAACATAAAAATAAGGATTTTAAGAACAATGAACAAGCAAAGGAATCAACCAATTCACCTAAGTCCTCATCCTCTCCCAAAGAGGAATCATGTAAGAAGGAGACCAAAGTGTGCATATTGCAATAAACTAGGACATGATGAACATAAGTGTTATGAGAATAAAATTGATGAGTTGACTCACATTATTCAAAAGCACAATATCAACTTGCCATCATCCATGTGACCTAGTACATCCTCTTCTTCTACATAGACAAGGACAACAGAGATTGCTAATGGGACAAACAAGGGAAAAAGTCAGGCACTCTTTGCTTCTACAAGTCTTCAGTTAGAGAGATGGCTTCTTGATTTTGAAGCTTCTCATCATATGACATCTTCACAAGGGATGTTCTCTTCATTTGAGTCATGTACTTTGCCAACTATTTTGATGGATAATAATACATACATGCATGCATCTGGAAATGGGATTATTGATATTGGTGAGGGTGCTTTCAGTAATGTATTGTGTGTACCTTCCTTGTCAACTAATCTTCTTTCCCTCTACCATATTACTCATTGTGGTGCAAGAAAGACAATTGAGTTCACTCCTGATTTAGTGATCATACGAGACTTAGAGAGTAGAGATATCATTGTTGTTGGGATGACTGATCATGCATCTCGCTTGTATACATTCTCCCATTTTGCTTCTTCTGATGATGTAGATCCATCAATTAATATTCACACTCATGCATCAAGTGTGAATCATGTTTCTAAGGAGAAGTTTGGTCACTTGAACCTTGGTGTTCTTTCATCTACTTCAGTTCTAGAAACTAGTGCTGAGATTCTATCTCCTCAACCTCTTACTTGTTCAGAGATCGACATCGACATGGTTTCTTATACTTCAATTGAGCAGAATCATTCAAGTCTTTCAGACACAACTTTGTGGGATACTTTCTTGACAGGTATATCATACTTGTTTTGTGAGTCGCATATTGCAAATTTGGAGGACACACTTGAAGGGATATCTCTCCTCTTTGATAACAATTACAACACAGTTGTTATCCCATCTACTTTGTCTCTGGAGATTGTTCTTCATGAGTCTACCTAGGATCTTGGATTGGTCACATCTCATCACATAGTGCCATTCTTTGATTCATACATGTGGACATTTCAATAGTTTTCAGAGACACCCATCATGAGACTTCTTCCCCCTCATAGCTCTTCTTGGAGATGGAGTTTTTTCTACATCAACCTTTAGACCTGTTTCTTCCTAAGGGGAGGAATGTTGTTTGCGGGTACAAGATTCTCTTTAGCATTCTTCTTCAGGAATTCACTATCGGCACAAGAGCTACTTCATTGTGGGGGGGACTTATAGTCTAACTCTTGCTCTCCTATGGGGGGATATTTGATTGTACATATGTGATATAAGTTGTCCTTGGGGGGTCTTGTTGAGTCCTCCTACTATCACTTCTTTCACTTTCATTGTTTTATGCATTCTCACTTTTGGAGAGGATTTTTGTCCCATGAGGTTTTCTCCTTTTCTCCACTTGATATTTGTAGTACATGGGTACCTAACATGGCCTAGTAGCTAGGACCCATATTTGCATTCTTACTTTAGTCAACTACTCCCTAAGTTGCACTTAAGGGGGGATGTTGGTGTGAACAGGGTTATTACCGATCTAGTTTATCCCTTGTGTGAATAATTCATATTATTTAACTATTTATTAGTTAAATAATATTCACACATCACACATAATTCACATGTTAAGTTGACTTAGCAAATCTACTAGATGTTTCTAGTTGTGTCTAGTTGTTGATAGTTGCTATCTTATCCTATAGTTGTTACACGTCATATGATTATGACACTTGTCACATGACTACAACATCCTGCATTTCATCCTTGTCTTTATAAACAAGGTATATCATGTACATTGTAATAATATTTGAACAATCGTTTACATTCATTATGCCGAGAGGCATTCTACACTCATAGCAAGGGCTGAAAGATTCAGATTCTCGTAAACAATTGAGATTCAGATTTTATGTAAACAAAATTCATAAAATGTGTAAATAAATAAATTTGTGGAAGCCAAATGGATAAAAAATAGAAAAACTTGGGCAGTTATGGAGTGAATTCTTTATCACGTTAAACAAAAAAATAAATAAATTCGTGGAAGCCAAATGGATAGAAAAATAGAAAAACTTGTGCAATTGTGGAATGAAATCTTTATTATATTTGAAGAATATGAAAAGTCTTGCAACATAGTCTCTTTAAATTAACTCATGTAAGCATATCAAATATTCTAACTGCAAGTAATTTATAAATGCCAACAAATTGGAAGATATCTCTTGGCGTACTGTAGATATATTTTTTTAAATATAAATATACTAGTTGATAGAATAACATTATTCTCTCATTTGACCTCTCTTGTGCTTTCATGAAGTCCTAGATCTTGGGTGGCTACCATCATAGCCAACTCTAAGAATGTTCACATGTTAAGTTTACTTAGGATAAGTCTAGATAATTCTAGGTTGTCATGTGATCTTATCCTACACATGTGATCTTATCAACTAGTTGGCATCTTATCCTCTAGTTGTCTCATGTCATAGGATTAAGACACTTTTCATAAGACTACTTCATCCTACATCTCATCCTTGCCTTTATAAGCAAGGCGTATCATGTACATTATGTAACAATTTTTTGCATTCATTGATATAATAGAATTATTCTCTCATTTGGTCTCTCTTTGCTTTTAGCTATGATACTATGTAAGAGTTGGCTATATAGGTAGTCACCAAGATCTAGTCTTCATTATGGGGGGATATCTAGTTTCACTCTTTCCCTCTTATGGGGGGATTTGGATTGTGTATTCATGATGGATGTAATACTTGGGGGGTATTGATGTCTAGTCCTCCTTCCATCATTCCATCATTTGTACATATTTGTTTGTTCTTTTCTATCTTTTGGAGAGGGGTTTTTTCCTACAGGTTTTTCTCCTTTACTCTATTTGTGAGATATTATTTGTACATGGGTACCTAACATGGCCTAATAGCTGAGATCCATTTTGTATATTTGCATTTGTCTACTTCTCCCTAAGTTGCACTTAAGGGGGGTGTTGGTGTGAACATGGGTATTACCTATCCAGTTTTCCCTTTATAGTGTGAACTAGGCGCATTATCTAACTAGTCATTAGCTAGACCTATTCACACATGTTCACATGTTAAGTTTATTTAGGAGTCTAGATAATTCTAAGTTTTCATGTGATCTTATCCTCCACATGTGATCTTATCAACTAGTTGGCATATTATCCTTTAGTTGTCTCATGTCATAGGATTAAGACCTTTTCATAAGACTACTTCATCCTATATCTCATCCTTGCCTTTATAAGCAAGGGATAGCATGTACATTATGTAACAATTTTTTGCATTCATTAATATAATATAATTATTCACTCGTTTGGTCTCTCTTGTGCTTTCATGAAGTTCCTAGATATTGGGTGGCTACTTTTATAGCCAACTCTTACACTATAGAGCAAGCCATAACTTTAGTCTACAAAGAGAAATGCTTATCCATTGAGCGTCTAGAAAAAAAGTTGAATTTCTATCTTTCCAAATGCTGAAGAGAATTTTAGCCCTGAAAGCATGCCAAATCTAGGTATACTTGAATGGGAGACAAGGTCAATATCCTAACAAAACCATGTGCTAATAAAAAGGAGAAGGCCAAAAGGGCCTAAAAAAATTGTGAATCTGATTCCAAGCTTCTTGGGGTCGGGTGCAAAACTAGAAGAGATGCTTAAGAGGCTTAATTTGTCCACAGAATGGACAACGAGGATTAAGAACTACCAAATGAGTTAAATGAGTGCTGAGAAGAAGGCCTTGATAAAGAATACATGAAGCAAAATGAGCCAACTTAGGCTCCAGAGTGACTGACCTGATAGAATGGAATTGGCTATGCCAAGTACCAAGAGAAAACTAAAGCTACCAATGATGGTTGAGGTAATTTGTCATAAGAAGATGAGGTGAAAGCCTCAAATAACCTTTATGAGGCATGTAATTCTAAAATGGTGTGTTTGGATATCATTTCCAATGCTTCCACCAACGTATAAAAGATCTAACCAAATTTTGTGAATCATCTAGGGGGGATGGCATCAATAATAGTTTAGAAAGTCTCTTGGTCTTGAATAGACAACTTGATTTTCATTTTAAGTTTAGACCAAGAAGGAAAATTCTTGGTGGCTCTATCAATAAGATCTAGAAACACTTTAGTGCCTTGTTTGTAAAGCTTTAAGGCATTGATCCATGGCACCTTAGCCAAGGGCTGGTCTTGACAAGAAAGAATTGGAGACCACCAAATAGACTACTGATTGATTGAAAGGCCATTGTAAAAGTAATTTCAAACCCATAAAAGCTAGAGCTTAATAGATTCCCAAGCTTTCCAAATGCTCTTAATAATAAAAGTGCCTTGAATTTGGATTGGTTCTCTCATAGTGAGAAGAGTAGCAAGATCTAGGCCTTTATAAGCTAGCTGACTTGAACTGAACTAATACAATGTCTAACGAGAATTTTCTAGGCTTCATCCCCTTCTAGGCCCTTATAAGCCATTTTTCACATAAGGAAATACCTTACCGATGAATAGAAAGCAAACCCAAACCACTAGAATCATGGGGAAGGCAACAAAATTCCCAAACAACATGATGAAATCCTTGATGCCCATCACTAGAGGCCCAGAGGATATCTAGGAGCAACTTTTCAACCTTCAAATAGGAAGCCTTCGAGGGCACCCAATAAGATGAATAATAAACATAGGTGGAAGACAGGATTTTAGAGCAAATTTAGAACTTACTAGCCAAAGAGAGAGGCTTGGTGATCCAATAATTAAGATTTTTCTCAATCCTTACAATGACAACTTTCCAAAGGATAGAAGGAGAATATTGAAAAGCAAAGGGAATGCCCAAGAAACAAAAGACTTCCCCATGATCAACCCATTTCTAGGCAAAATTCTCTAACCAACCTAGCTTGGGAAGAAAAAGTTGCCCATAGCACTGGGTCTTTTTCCATTATATGCTTGAACCAGAGGCTTGGTAGAAAATGTCTAAACAATGAAGATTCTACTTGATGTTATTTTCCTCCTCAATAAGAGTGAGGAAAGAATCATTAGTAAAATGACATCTAGGGTCGAGTGGCGAGCACTATCATACCCTAGATTGCTTGCAGATATAGGGAAACTTGGCTTAGGGAATTTAATTATTAATTTTCCTTCTCTTATGCCCAATTAACCATTAAAACCCTAATTATGCAAATACGACAACAAATTGACGAATGACGAAAAAAGCTCTTGCAGATAGGAGTAAAATACCAAATTACAGAATACTTATTTTCGGGGTTCTGAAGTAGAACAGTCAGGGACACTGGAGCGGGTGCCCAAGTCCAAGGTGTAGGTTTCTTTGTAGGATCCGGACCTCCTTCTGACACTGATCAACCCTGTAATTTCTATTTTCTGAAACTCAGATGTGGAGGACACTAGAGTGAGCGCCCAAGTCCTGGAAGTGCTCATGTGTCCTTTTCTTCAGATCCTGAATCCTTGATGCTTTCCAATCCTTCCTGCAACTCCACTTTTCCCAAATGCGACACCTGTAACCTGCAATCACAAGACTTAGTTTGGGGGTTGTGGTGTTTAGAGGCTTGCCTCAGTCAAGCCTCGGAGGACACTTAAGTCTCTGAACACCATTGTCAGATAAAGAGTGCGTGCCCTTGTGAGGCAGAGGCAAAAACCAAAGGAACCAATGATGAAAACATAATATTATGTCACCTTGTAGTGAAGCTCTCATGGGAGAAAAATGCTCTTCATTCCATGAGGAAATTGATGCTCAAATCTATAAATATCAACACACAAAACACACAAGTCTTCTCTTGCAACATAATAGAAAGCCTTGAATCACCTTGAGAATGCCTAAAGTTCACAATGATCATCTAGTTGAAATCTAGTCTACAAGTGAATGCCTAAGCATGCTTATATATGCAACTACAAGCACTGCTGCCAAGATTTTAAAAATCAAAACTTACCCTGTTAGCAAAAGGACCAAATAATGGTCCTAAATCGCACCCAAAAATTAGGGCTGCCCCAAAATAGGGCAGGATTAGGGTGCGGGCGCTCAAGTCCTCCCCCCTATTTTGGGCAGGGTACAGCTCAAGGGGTCCACCTAGGTCCAATTTGCCATGGAACCTAGGTCTCATTCCATCAGGATGCCAAAATATGAACTAAAATGTCCTAAATGTATACTAAAGACCCGGGAGCTAAACCTTATGAGGAAAAAGCCCCCAAGGGGACATTTTCTGACGTTACATTTAGCCCCCACTTTAATGTATGTATAAACGCGAGGCCAATACATGCGTTAAAGTAAGGTCAACACAACAAACACATCAAGCACAGAGAAGACACGCCAATCACGCAGAAGACAGTAACATGGACGCAAAACACGGAGAAGACAGTTACAGTCATGCAGAACACGAAGAAAACAATCAATGCATAGAAGACACATTAATGCATGGAAGATAGAAATGATATCTTTTCTTTTCTTTTTTCTCATATATATAAAATACAAATACAAGTACCAGAAAATAAACAAAGCTCCCTTAATACATGATGCACTACCTTAGGGCGTAGGTCTCTGTATATATGGGGCAACACACACACAAGACATGCAAAACCTCTCAAAATACAGGATGCATATGGGGCAATAAACATGCCAAACAAAGCAAGCACGCCAAACACACACACTTTGAAGACACGGAGAAAACACATCAAACAAGCGATGGAGTGTACCTATCTCTAGGTCCAACACCATCTCAGGCACATTACAGGCACACATCGATGATTGGGCTTCGCCGCAACAATTGACAAAAACACGCTTAAGGGTTGAGTTAGTCATAGAACCGCTCCCCGCCTCTGCATAGGACTTTTGAAAATGACAAGATGATGCAATCTGCTCTGAGAAATACACCATCCCCGCCTCTATAGAGGGCTTAGGATAAAAATGATATACATGATAACCCGCCTCCACAGAGGACTTGCATGATTGATTGATTGATTGCAAACAAACTCAGGATGCATGATACACTCATCGAGCAAATCTTTAGACTGCACTTGAGGACAAGCACATAGCTAACATCTACACCAGATAGCTTACCTTGTATATGCCCCCACCTTAAGGTGGTTGATATCAGTTATCGATATCAAGCATGTTAAGGTAGGAAGAAAACACACAAGGGAACACTAATTTTTGCAAAGCCCATGCCCCCCGAAGGTGACATGTACTTTACGATCACCAAATGTTCCCACAAACACATCCCTGCAAGAAACATGTTAATGTCTACAACATCATGATAAACATCAATGCATATGATTAACCACACAAAGAGCCAAGGTTATACAACGAATTCAAAGTTCGTGGATAACCATAGGGCTATATCACGAAGCTCTCTGAATCGAGTACCGTTGAGGCTAGATTCAAAGACAAACAAAGGTGCACAGAGCAACAGTATTGTTAATGTTTGTAAATGTGATAGAAACATCATGAAATTCACTATGTAGAAGGCATGAGTGCTTCCACTAGCCAAGCATCAGATAAGATATACAACCCCATCGTCATATTAGGAACTAAGTCCATTTGTTGATTGCTCTCAAAAGGGACACTAGGTCCGCATTCGTATAAATGTTTGTCGTCATCCGCGTGCTAGATGGAAACACTAGAGGAAGGGAAACAATAAATAAGAGAGGAGAAACAAGTTCCTTAGGGACAGTCACGTAGGAGGGTGCCCCCAGGTCACCAACCACGACGCTATGTCCGTGAGACACAACACAACAATGAAATCGAAGAGAGGCAATTTTAGAAGAATGATGATATAAATAGAAGGTCACAACAGAGGCGGTCTCCTCGTATACTGAATCTTACGGGAGAATCTGAGGTCATTCCAAGAGGCCTAAACAACATATAACACATCACAGGGGAAGCACATCACGAGAAAGATAAAGGGTTAGAGATACTTACCTGTAGGGCCCCTGTCAGGCTAGCGCGTATCACGAATCTTGATCTTTATCTTAATGGTTAAGGCGTTATCACTTCTTCTCTCTTCCATATGTTCACGAGTTTGCGAGGGTAACCATGTAGGAAAGGTTTCTCTAAATGACGGTTGAGAGGGGATGTTGCTATTGTCTATGTCAGCTATAGGAGCATTTGAAATGTCATTTAAATGAGCTCATGGAGGCATCATAAAGATACCCATTTAAGTCCCTATATAGGGTGTTGGAATGGCTTGTGTCAGAGGGATAGCTTGTTTTTCCACAGCATGTAGGATTTCGTTGCTTTCCAAAGTATGTGACAGGTCATGATCTGTTTTCTTGTTTAGAATGTAGTTGAGAAGTTTTTGAACATCAATTGGAAAATTATCATTAGATTTAAGCAAATGGTCACAAAGAGAATCTGCATCATCCAAAACTTCATCCTGTTTAGGGAGAGCGGGAAGGGATGGCAAAGTGGCGTGGAGAAATGTATCAATGATATCTTTTTCTTGTGCCAATATATCCTGACCAAGTGGGGTTATGTTGGGACAAGTCTCTTTGTTTGATAGTTCACCCATTGCTATTTCATTCCATTGATGCCAAATATATGCAAAAATGCTTGATTTTTGTACTCTTTTCAATGCAAATGAATGAACCAAAGGGTAGTGTAAGGATTTCAGTCAAGGGTAGAAATTTATATGTCTGATATCAGTCCAAAATAGCAAAAGTATCCTTCTCAACATGCTCTTGATGCGATTTCAAGTTAATGCCAAGTAAAATATAGTGCAAATATGTTAAAATAAACACTTTTTTCACCAAATTTCACTGTAAAAGAGAATAACAAAGGGTGTTGTGAGGAAAATGATGATGGAAAGCGAATAATATCAGTGATAATGGCCACTTGATTAAAAAATACTCAACACAACACGCTTAGAGTGCAAACTAGGTCAAACCCTAGGGCAAAAATAGCCAAAATGTGTAGTTTTTTTGCAAAATTTTCACTACAAGAGCTTGATAAAAGGGTGTTGTGAAGGCTTTTATGAGAGGAGAAAAGTTATTACCTTGATAATAGAAAATTAATGTCAAAATACCTTTCACAACACACCTATGGTGCAAGTTTATAGAATCGATAAGGCCAAATTTAGTGAAAATAGTTGTTTTTGAAGCCCTAGGTTTGAGATCTTAGGACAAAATGCTATGCGAATGTTTTGAAGTCTGATTTATGATGAAAATGACTTCCTCTCAGATCTAAAAATTATTTTCAAGCTTGAACATGCAAAATGCCCATGCAAATCTAATGAAATTGCATCAAAATTGCTAGTTTTTATTGAAATTTTCTAAGTAAAATTGCAAATATTTTAAATCTAAATGCAAATTTACACTAAAATGCAAGACTACAACCAAATGCAAATTTGAATGAGCGTCTAAAATTAGTAGAAAAAATTGAGAAAAAGATTTTGCCTACTAACCCTAGATTTTGGAATTACTCTTTTATATCAAAATTGTCAAAATTTCTACAAAAACCTAGCAAATTATTAATGAAAATCCAATGCAAATTTTTGAATTTTTGGATTTTTCTGTAGTTTATATCAGATTTGATGCAAAAATCATGAATTAGGAAAATTTAGAGAGAATTGATGCAATTTAGTAAGCCAAACAATGAATTTTTTTGTATTTTTCCAAATTTTCAATTTTTTTGAATTTTTCTCAATGCAATCAAATGAATGACTATATGAATGAATGAAATCAATTGAAATTTAAAGACAAACACTTAGAAAGTTGCAATTTAAGTCCAAAAACATGTGTTCACCAAAATGTTTAGGGGAAAATTGGATTTGTTAATACTCTAAATTTTAGATTTTTAAATCCTCCTTTCCACCTTACATTCAAGTATCTAGGGTCGAGTGGCGAGCACTATCATACCCTGGATCGCTTGCAGATGTAGAGAAACTTGGCTTAGGGAATTTAATTATTAATGTTCCTTCTCTTATGGCCAATTAACCATTAAAACCTTAATTATGCAAATACAACAACAAATTGATGAATGACGAAAAAACTCTTGTAGACAGGAGTACAATACCAAATTACAGAATACCTGTTTTCGGGGTTCTGAAGCAGAACAGTCGGGGACACTGGAGCGGGTGCCCAAGTCCAAGGTGTAGGTTTCTTCGCGGGATCTGGACCTCCTTCCGACACTGATTAGCCCTTTAACTTCTATTTTTCAAAACTCAGATGTGGAGGACACTAGAGCGAGTGCCAAAGTCCTAGAAGTGCTCCTGTGTCCTTTTCTTCAGATCCTGAATCCTTGATGCCTTCCAATCCTTCCTGCAACTCTACTTTTCCCAAATATGACACCTGTAACCTACAATCGTAAGACTTGGTTTGAGGGTTGTGGTGTTTAGAGGCTTGCCTCAGTCAAGCCCCAGAGGACACTTAAGTCTCCGAACACCATTGTCAGATAAAGAGTGCATGCCCTTGTGAGGCAGAGACAAAAACCAAAGAAACCAATGATGAAAACATAATATTATGGCACCTTGTAGTGAAGCTCTCATTGGAGGAAGATGCTCTTTATTCCATGAGAAAATTAATGCTCAAATATGCAAATATCAACACACAAAACACAAAAGTCTGCTCTTTCAACATAATAGAAAGCCTTGAATCACCTTGAGAATGCCTAAAGTTCACAATGATCATCTAGTTGAAATCTGGTCTACAAATGAATGCCTAAGCATGCTTATATATGCAACTACAAACATCCTGCCAATATTTTAAAAATCAAAACTTACCGTGTTGGCAAAAGGACCAAATAATGGTCATAAACCGACACCCAGAAATTAGGGTTGCCCCAAAATAGGGTAGGACTAGGGCGCAGGCACCCAAGTCCAACCCCCTATTTTGGGTAGGGTACAGCTCAAGGGGTCCACCTAGGTTCAATTTTCCATAAAACCTAGGTCTCATTCCATCGGGATGCCAAAATATGAACTAAAATGTCCTAAATGCATACTAAAGCCCGGGAGCTCAACCTTATGAGGAAAAAGCCCCCAAGGGGACATTTTTTGATGTTACACAAACATGTAAAGAGCTAGAGCAAGAGGGCATCCTCGACGAATGGAACAAAAAAGCACAAATGGCTTGGATTGTTGACTATTAATGGTAATGCATGCTAAGGCATCAACAAACACCATCTACATAGATTGGATAAATCAAAGCCCAAATCCAAGTGCTCGAAGCATGGAAAGAATAAAAGGCCACTCAATACAGTCATAAGCCTTGGAAAAATTAGTTTTAATATAAATGGTAGACTATTGGGAATGTCGGGCCCATTCCATCCCTTCTTAGGCAACAATGATATTATCCAAAATATATAGACTTAATGAGGTCTATTTGTTTAGGTCAAACTAGTTGAGACAACATAGGTTGAAGCTTGATAGCCAAATCCTTGGCAATAATCTTGTATGATACATTCAATAAGGTGATCGACTACCAGTTACAGAGTTCTTCAGGTTCATCAACTTTAGGTATGAATTTGATATTCCCTTTATTGATTAAATTACCTAGGGAATGTGCATGAGAAGCCTTGAGATAAACCTAGGGAAGATCTTCACTCGTAGTCTCCCAAAAAGTTTTGTAGAACTCACATGGAAACCCATCTAGGCTAGTAGCCTTGTTGTTAGACATTGAGAAAACAACCTCTCGTAAGTCATCTTTGGTGAGAACTTGATCACAAAGAATATGCTAGGAATTGGAAACCTAGAAAGGAACCATGTTAAGGCACTATTATAGAGTAGTTGAACAAGCAGGAGTATAATCTTGAGCAATAAAAACTTGTTCATGGAACTCAACAAAAGCTTGTAAGATGTCAAGAAGCTCTCTTAAGAGCTAGTGTTCCTCTTTAATCTGTTTAATGGCTTGAGAGGTGTGATGAGCATAAAGATCTTGAAATTTTTTTTGAGACCTTGTCTTCTATCTTAAGATAATGAAGCCTAGCTTTGATTTGGGCTCGATGCACAATATGAACATCTGCAACCTATTTTTGGTGGTGAAGCTAGGCCACTTGAAATTGAGCAGCCAAATGAAACGGTTGTGCTTCCAAAGTAGTAGTGGCTTGGCAAAGCTCTAAGGTGGTGGCCTCCTATGAGCGACGGTAGAAAAAGGCTAGCTAATGCCCATAAATGTAGAGGAAATGAGAAGTAAGGTGACGACATCATTCCACTAGGCTATCCATTTGGTTCCATGCATGGGACATGGTTCCAAATTCTAGACACGTTGGATATGAGCTAACACGGCCTTATGATTGAGCAATGACATGTTGAGAAAAAAATAGAGTCTTCATAGTCTTGGGTTTGACAACTTACCATTTAATATGAAATTGTATTGTAAAGTGGTATGAAAGGACAATGTCTAACAAAGGCTCCACTAGTAGGGAATAACAACTACCAAAGGAAAAAAGATTGAGCTGGAAATATGGCTTGATTTAGATGCTTAAGTACTCTATCAGATCCATCTCTAAGATTACTTGAAGTGTACCATGTCATATGATCTTGGTGGTGGCCAAGATCAGTATCAAAAAGCCCCAATTTATTGCGGATAAAGAACCATGCCTCTCTTTTGCCAGTTGTCCAATGCATAGGCAAGGCCACACATTTATCATAGACTATTTCAGTCATATTAAAATCTCTGCACATAACCCAAGTGGTGGCAGCCATCGAATTAAAAATCCATCTCCAAAGGGTAGATCTCTCAACAACATCATTCAAAGCATAAACATTAATAACTCCAAAGGAATGATTGTTAATGTTGAAAAAAGCCCATAATGCTTAGTTGGTGGGGCCACATCCTTGGTTAATTAAGTGTTGATTCCACATAGGAGAAAGAAAGGCAACAACACTACCTTGACTTGCTTCATGGTTATTACACAAAAAATGACTAGAAGGCCAAATAACATGGCAACTTGTAGAAAGCAAGAAACCATAAACTTTAACCTCTTGTAAATATAGAATGTCTAGACCTATGAACTATAGTCAAGCACCTTAAATGGAATACTTCCACAAGAGGTCTTTCAGACCTCAAACATTCTAGGAGACATAATTCATAAACAAGTGTTGAGAGTCATCTCCTCGTTATCCAATGCATCAAGAGAAGAATAACTGTTGTCCAAAATGGCCTCATTGGACTCAAAACTTCCTATCCAAAAATTTAGTTGAACTGGTTGCCATTTAGGTGGCACAAACTCACCTGTGTATGGATTTTTTGAGACACTTCTTGAAACTTGACCACCAGAGTTTGAAGAAGGCTTGGGGTAGGATTATTATTACCAAATTTATTGGTTTTATGACTAACCATTGAAGACCAACCTTCCTCTTTTTTTTGTAGAGGGTGGCAACCTAGAAACAGATTGTGTGGTAAGTTTTAAATGAGGAGAAGCCAAAGGATAATCCTTGGTTATGCTTCAAGGATTGACACCGATAAGAAGCATTTGATAAATTCAAATAGAGGATGCATTGAGTGTATCTCATTTGACCAATCTGGATGTCTACAATTTCTTGTAGGTCTTTGGATAAATCCATCTCAACATAGACTCATCGCTGAGGATGAGCTAAATAGAATTGTTCTAGTTTAACACAAATTATAGAACCAAAAGAGGAGGCTATTTGGCTCAAAAAATTATAGCATGTTAAGGGTAATCCAGGGAACTCAACCTAAACAACGACTTGAAGAGACTTTTCATTAGAGATGACAAAGTCTCGAGTCCAGGGTTTGAAAACTAACAAAGAAGAATGGACAAGCCAAGGACCACGACTGCGAATAACTTCAACATGATTGGCTTCAACAAAATGAACAAAAAAAAAAAAAAAAAAAAAAAAAAAACTTTAGTAAAGTTTTGCATGGCTTCAAGGTGAATCCCATGTGAGACCCAAGCCCTATTGACCTAGTTTTGAGCATGCTTTCAAGGGGAACCCTTCTCACAAAATATTATATCAAGGTAAAATTTTCTAGCCATCGGGATGCATTATCAAATTTAGGAATAGGAAAAACAACATTCGAGTGCTTCAGGAGACATACCTCATGAAACATCTTGGGAACAAGCTTCTTGGGTTGCTTGAGCGAGGGTACCATTGTTAATTGCTGTCGAACTTTCAACTCCAACAACAACAATTATTGAGGAATGAAAAGTTGAGTCTTTTTAAAGGGGGCAAAAAGCACCCACAAACATGACAGAATAATAAGTGTCACAATGAATACAGAACAAAAGTTTGAAACTCTTCATCACCAAGAACCTTACTTAAACCAAGAACTCTTCATCACCCTCTCTCTTCTATCACCCTCTCAACATATTAACTTTAACACGTTTTTTTATTGACATAACTATTGCACCTTCTTCGCATATAAGTGCTAGTATAACTACACATAAACCGTATGGATGTGAAGGTATATTCTATACGTACGTATATATATGGTATAAAAGTGGATTCTGGCTGAAAAATATTGTTGGTGTGCAGTTAAAAAATCGAAGTGGGTTTCTTCAGAATCGGGTGAGAAGATGGTTTTCAAGGGTGAAGTTGAATTTGACGAAGGCCCACCGGATAATTTCGATCCAAAAAATCCATACGCAGATCCAGTGGCGTTTCTGGAGTACAGAGAATACCTCGTGCGAGAGAAATGGATTGGTATTGAGACAGCCAAGATTCTGAGGGACAAAGTGAAATGG
Organism: Cunninghamia lanceolata; assembly: GCA_027924645.1. NCBI lineage: Eukaryota > Viridiplantae > Streptophyta > Pinopsida > Cupressales > Cupressaceae > Cunninghamia > Cunninghamia lanceolata. The sequence continues at coordinate 6,209,759 of BSBN01001215.1, forward strand.
TGTTATAGGAAGGAAGGCGTCAATCATCTCCAGAATTGCAGAGAGATTGTTCGTCAATATCTCGACTCCACCAAGGGCATCGGCTGGGGGAAAGACGCTCGCCCTCCTTATGCTCATGGCAATGATACTGCCAAACCCTGAGGTATTCTTCTTTCGTGCACATTTGGGTTTATTTGCATTTGTTTTTAATGCCGTTTTCCACTTTTGGGTATTTCTATATATCTTGGGTTTTCGATTCTGGATTACTCTTTATTTTGTTATTTGTAAATTTTAGTGCACTTTATTTACAATTGTTTGTAATGATGTATTCCGCTTATCGATATATCTATATGTCATTTTTTTAATTGGTAAATTTGCCGCAGTTTATTTGCATTTTTTGTAACGATGTATTCCGCCTATGGATATATCTTTATATCAAGGAATTTGGTCTGTCAGATTGCTTTTTGTTCATTTGGTAAGATTTTCATGCTATAGATGCCACGATCAAAGTGCATCCGCGGCCTAGTTGTTTAGCGCGTATTCTTCCCGAATTTCAATACTGTCATTTCTTGTGGGGAGATTTGAACTCCACAATTTTGAACACTTTATTTTGTCCAATTTTAACACTTAACGTGATTTGTGGGGATTGGAGCTGCACGTTAGTGAATGCTGTATTTTTTCCCAGTTTCAATTCTTAACATGTTTTGTGGATTTGAACCAGGGGCTACAAATCAATGTTTCTGTGCCAGAGCTTGGGCATTGTTTAAGGTGCGGTTAAAATGTTTTGTGGGGATTTAAACTTTTTCTATGAAGGCCCGAGGACTAACATTTAGGCTCAGACCATTCACCAAAACAATCTTATGGTGAACAATTGGATAGCCCTTGGGTCATTAATATGACTACAGTCAATTCCTACCACTAGGTGTTAAGTAATTAGATAAATAAACAACACACAAAGTAGCACACAGAGACAAAAGATTTAACGTGGTTCGCCAATGTGGCTACGTCCATGGGAAAGCAGGGCAAAAGTATTCTTATTATTCGCAGCGGCATATATAAGGTTTTTCCCTCATATATATACAAGAGTTTTCAAGAGAAGACGAAGAGACAAAACAGGAAATATGAAATGAACAGTCGGACTTCACATCCAACAATCTCCCACTTGAAGTTCAATCCATGCTGTGACTTCATATCTGAACATTCTCCCACTTGAAGTCTGCTTTCCATGGCCTATTGTCTGCATCAACTAATATCCAAAACACAATTACCAAATCCAATGGTAATAAATAGGCCTCCATAGCTGGAATAGCAACCACAGCTAGTTGCTAATCACATCCAACTAACCATACAACATCAGTAAACTCAAGTCAATCAACATATTTAGCCCATACTGCAGCTCTTATCCGTGTAGAATCCACTGTCCTGCTCAAAACATTGTCGTCTTCCAGGATACTAAAACACACCAAAAACCATTGATGTGCAAAAAATCTGAAGATCCTTATACTGCAGTCCAATGAAAAACACACATATATCCTAGAACTCATGTTGCTTGAGCAATATGTCAACCAAAAAACAACTCAAGTTTACCAATCAGCACTTGCATAAAAAAATGTGGCAAATAATCAAAACACAATGATATGCGAACTGCAACCAACCTGTTGTAGAGCATACTTCCACAAACAATTTTCTGCTCACTTCTCTCACCTTTGATCTCACTTCTCCCAAGTTCTCCACATCTCAAATGATATACATTAAAAAACCACATACTGCTGTTAAAAAACAATAAAGTACAACAGCAATAGATGATCACAAACCAGTGATCATGCTAGATGAATAAAAGACTCTAAGAAGAAACATAATGCCATAAGAGAAGTTGCAAACCATATCACATCCTTCTACCAACACCACCAAGTGCTAAGCTGTGCCAAGTATGATCTCCTTTACCACCCCAAATAAAAAACATTAATAACACCCAACCAACATGGATGTTAGCCTCTCTCACCAAGGAAGATCAAACTCAAATCATTCCAAAACTAGGAACCAGCCCAATCAACATCTCCTAAACTCATATGCACAAGGAGATAACCATGCTAACATCCCTCAAATGAACCCTCTAGAACCAGTAACCATAGCTCAAGGTCCATTAACCATGAGAAGATAAGCATAAAGAGGTATGCATCTAAAAATAGGACGGGCAATACCTATTTGAAGATAACCTGCTGAGTAGACCAAGAGTGGGGAATGAGAATGCTCCTTCAGGATACATGTAATGTCCCCAATTGGAACAATACTAAGTTTACCCTAAAAATTTAAATCCCACAAGTTTAGGGTTAGGGTTTCTAATTCCTAGAACAAAATGTCTTGATAGGGTGCCCAAGAAACCCTCTACCCTAGGCCCAAGAACGGGTGCTTCACCTCTCTTGGCCCCATGTGGCCTCTTGCCATCCATATGGGGTGGGGGACCTAGTGAGGCGTCCTATCACCGTTCCCCTTATCAAAATCCATTTTGCTTCCTCTTAAGATTCAATTAATTTCCATGATGCAAGGTTTGGGGGGTGCAGCTACAGTAGGGTGTCCCGGAAATCATTCCTTCTAAGCCCAAGGGCAGCCTCTCTTGCCCCCTTGGCCCACATGTGGCAAGCCTTAGCCATCCACCATGTGGTGGCGTATTTAGAGGATGATCCCAACGCCGTTTCCCCTCCTTGTAGCCCTTAATTCCCTCATCATAGTAACCATGGCATTCATACAAGAATCCACATTAATGCATGATAAACTCATCAACTCATAATTGCAAACAATTCTATCAGCCATACAAATGAATTATGAAAATGATATCACAATATGCATGATCATATCTAAACACACATAGATCCTACCACACATATTTATCTACAATCACAAGATAACTTATGCAAACAGAAATTCTATGGTTTGCTTGTTGATCTCTCTCTCTTCCTCCTTCAACTCTGCATACTCCTATTTCAAATCTGCATATGATATCTTTGCTGGTGTGTATGGTTTATCTTTGCCATTCAACACACATTACTCTCCTAGATCTGCATGTATTACCTTCAACTCTGCATACATCCCTTATCAAATCTGTATGTATTCTATCTATCTTTCTGCTGTTATCTTTTGAATATATAAATATATACTCTTAACTTTGGAAATATATCTTATTCAGATTATTCTGATCTGCCTTTTTATTTATTCCTAAATCCTAATAGGTATACTTATTAATAAACATATTATTGATAACCCAATTACTAACTACATACTATACTATATCTTAATCCACCTACTAAACTGACTGCTGGCTGCTATTATTCCCTAAACTGACTGCTGACTGCTATTATTCCCTGCTGCAGATTCAGTTCTGTCAATATTCCTTTTCACATTCGATGCCTTTTCTCCCCTCACCGAATGGCTCTATATACTTTTGATCATAGTGCCTTTTGGGAGTGGATGCCTTGTTTTAGATTACACCCTTTCATGAATCATTGTTTTTTTATTAGACCACCACCTTTTCGTAAGACATATTAGTCTTATTAGCAATTTTGTCTTATTCTATTTCGTCTTATTCTCTTGGCTTTTTACGTTTGTCTTTATTCATTAAAGTTGCTACTTTTAATTATCTTTACACTTAATCGCTTCCTCATAAAATCAATATAGCTGTTGTTGTATTTTATGATATCAATTTAATTATAATTGCTGCAATTTATATACTCATCGTTGCAATTTATATACTCATTGTTGCTTTGTTTCATATGCTCCAGTGCAACTATAATCGCTGCCTTTCTTAAGGCCTGATTGTTGTCTTTAAACATTCATTTTTAACAATCTGCTTTTTATATATATATATATATATATATTATGTTTTTATGTTAATATGTTTATATTATGTAACATTATGTAGTTATAATTTCAATGATATTAAGTTGTTTAACATCAATATTTATATTTGCTAATTATAATTAGAATGTTATCCTATGATAATTACAATTATAATAATATTAAATTGCTAATATGTACTTTGTCATTCATTTGATTTATTTGTCTGTATTTCGATGCTTTATATTTTAGTGTTACAATTTCGAGGACATGACAATACACCAAGTCCCAATGACTCTCTCCAAGAGCAATCTCCTCTAGGTCCATAATGAACTCACATCCATAACCAGGTGAAGGCTCCTCGGTCTTCTTGCTGAAACCTCCAAAGAGTAACCGTCTCAACAAATGTTCTCTAATCCCAAGAGAACTCCAATCTCACCCAAAGTCTCCAAGTATCCAAAGTACCTCCATTATCAATCCATGCTAAGCTCCAAGAAATAACACTACACCATCATGAATCTCTCCAAGCAAATGACCAAAGTACTCAATACCAAGAGCACCAACAAGACCATTATCAAAACTCCCACTGCACGTCTGCATAACCAGGGAACACAACATGATACCATGATCTAACATCTCCACAAAGGAAGACCACATGCTCCAAAGAGCATACCCTGTATCAAGAGAACCAATATCATGCCAACACTATATTCCATCATGGCACAATAACAAACATCTTGTAAACAAGGACTATCATCTCCAATCACATGAAGATAACCATCTCCTGACAACAACAGAACTCTCACTACCAAGAGCTCCCACTGAAACCTAATACCGATCTATCCATAGTATCATGATAAGCATGCTACAAGTCCAGCCAGTCACTCTAATCATCCATCCTCTCATCTCAAGGAAGCAAACCAAAAAAACTGTATCAACAGTGAATCGATCTCGTGGATATAGACAGTCCACATCCGAGTCATCCCACTGCAGCCAATGGATAGCTAATCCACATAACTGCATGACTCGAAGATCCAAAGAAGCATGCAAACTGGGATATCAAAGAGGATAATCTGTATATTTAAAGGCTCAAACACCAGATCCACCTCAGATCTGATTTACCAATCTACAAAGAGTATCGCATGGACCTCATAAACAAAATCTGTAAAATGATACCATAAGCAAATGCTATACAAAGATACCAAGAACTCCACATTGAGAAGGCTGCAAAATGCCTCCTCAAACCATGCACAAAGCATACATGCAAACCCGCAACATAGATTTTGAACGGAAAATCTATAAAACCAATAACCAACTCCACAACTGCTAAACCCTGCTGCTTGGAATCAAAGCTGAAACTAAACTTTATGTCCTCTGGAAAATTTACTCTTACCTTATGCTCCACATCAGTCCTCATTACTTTCATGACTCTCTCTGCCTCATACATTTCTTGGAAGACATTTTATCAAATGGTTCATATTCCATTGTTCTTGAGTTTAGTTGCCAAAACAGCACCTCGTTGAGTTTCCAATTTCTGATGCCAATCAACTCCAGAAAACTTAGGATCAAATTCATTCAGAGCATTCAAAGTGAGAAACTGTGTTTGGCCCCTTAAATCCAAAACACTATGGACCTCCCACCTTGCAACCAATGATATATATTCGTCCAATTTTCAACGCCTAAAATGATAAGCAACAGATGCATCACTTTACGATTGGTGCCACCATAATCCTTTATCAGGCTATCATTCCTGTCTAAGTCTCTTCCCTCATACACAAGTCTCTGGTATTTGTTATACAAACCATTGTATGTCTGTATTCTCATTTTCAATTAAGCTATAGTTTCCGAGGGTGAAACCCTCGTGGGTATTCCAGAATCAGCAAGTAAATTTGTATAGCATCCGACAGAAATCTGTGTTTGCATTGAAGGCCTCTCAGACGGATCATCACTAAAAGACTCCTCCCTTTTTTTTGCGGTCAGAATCCAAACCAGGGTCTCTGTAGCTAGCGCCAAATCCCTTTGCTCACCCTACTCTCTCCGGATCTCACAGGCTTTGATACCAATTGTTAAATAATTAGATAAATAAACAACACACAAAGTAGCACATAGACAAAAGATTTAACATGGTTTGCCAATGTGGCTACGTCCACGGGAAAGCAGGGCAAAAGTATTCTTATTATTCGCAGCAGCATACATAAGGTTTTTCCCTCATATATATACAAGAGTCTTCAAGAGAAGACGAAGAGACAAAACAGGGAATATGAAATGAACAGTCGGACTTCACATCCAACACTAGGTGCTTATTTGGCAACACATAAGGGTTGGAATAGGTTGACATATTGCCATAAGTTTATCCCTAAGGTCTCTCATGACTACTATAACGTGCACAGAATTTTTTCGTGTGTTGCGAAACTCCTTTACGAGGCTCTTGGTTTGTTTTGGGGTGCTTTTCTTGGACAGCAGAGATATAAGAATGCTAGAGATTAAACCCTAAAAACCATGAGCCACATTGGGTGACCTGAGGACAATGATCTGGGGACATACGATAAATCAGTTTAATAACTTAGTGTGCTATAATGATATGTAACAAATTAAATATGTTACACATTCATGAAGATGGCAAGATAAATAATGATCATTTATTCACTATGAACATGAATTGTACATATGGGTACACTGCATACAAGAATGAGAATGTCAATTCCCATGATTAGAGACTGTGGAGAAGTTTCTTAGCCAGTTTGTCTACCTGGAAAGAAACGGGTTGATCCCCTTCTAGAGATTGAATGCAAGTACATATACAATTACAAGGAAGTTTGATTACAATCAAGTCCAGTTATAGAATATTTTGGTTCTGCAATGATCAACGGGTCATCTTATCTGTTTGTGTGTTAGTTGGGCTTCCTCATGCGTGGTGATGTTCATTGCACATGTCTTTGTCTCCGGTGCTTGGTGGTTCTACATAATTGGCCAAGGTAGTGCAGATGTGGGGTAGTGCTGACCCAAAGTGTCATTGGTTTGGGGATGGCCAACTGTAGTGGTGCTGACTCAGGGAGAGTCAATTAAGTGATGTTGACCTGGGGATGGCAAAATGAAGTTTCAAAATTAGTGTACAAGCTGTCTATGTTGTGCTTGGATCAAACCATGACCGCGAAACAATAGACAAGTAGTGTAATAAAATACAGGTATGGTTCAATTTGTAGTCCCTAATCCTTGTTGCAAGATGTGAAGAATGATGGCCCTCAAATCTAGGAAGGATAACAGTGGTCAAAATAAATAGACAGTATGAATTAAGTAACAGTTCTTTTGTACTTAGAGTGGATTGTTGTGTCTTATCTTTGGTGAAGAGCCAAAATACTTAACCCCTTTGTCACTTTTTGGTTTGGCATATCTTGGTTGAGGGCATGGGATATGCTGGCTTATGCTTGAATATACCATATAATCATTAGTCTGCAACCTCTTCTACTATTAACCTCTTCATTGAAACAAGGTACAGTACATTAAAATATGTGAAGCATAGGGATTTTTAGTACAAAGAGAACTGATAGTCAACTTCTCAGGGAGTTCTCAAAATATCGCACAATCTAAAATGTGTTAAAGATTCAAAAGTCCTTGTCATCCTTTTCCTCTAATTCTGTTGGAAGGTTTAGTAGTCTATTGTCAACCTCTTGTACTTCTTTTCTTTCAATAATGATCAACTTCTTTTCTTGATCAGCATATCCTCCTTATGTATGCCAGTAATCTCTTCTCGAAGTTGTTAATTCTCTCTTGATACTCTCTTTAATGCTGCAGAAGTGAACTTCTGTTGTTGCATTAAAGACTGCATTCCACCACATTTGAAAAAGTTCCTTTTTGGTGAAGGTTGGAAGATTGACAATTCTTTGGTTAATTTGCTAAAATGATGTGCTTGCTGACTGCAAATTACTATACCGCTATAGAAAATTTTAAATAGTATTGGTTAGCTAAAAGTGGGGAAAATGGTTAGAAGTAAGATTATAGCTCAAATTGGCTTGCAATTTATCCTGGCTTGTGACACTGATACTATAGATGATTTTTCTACCAATGGTTTCATTATATTACTATCAATTATCCGTTACTGATTGTTGTTTTTAAGTACATCTGGTTTGGAGTTCAGATTTTTTAATGGCACGTGTCAATTTTTCAAATATGAGCTTGTTTCTTTCATTTCATTGATGATGGACTGATAGACCAAAGGAATGTATTATTAAATTTTGCTTTCTTGTTTTTTTCTTTGCTAATATCAATAGACATTGGCATTGGGGCTCCTTCACTAAAAGGCTAAAACCATTAAGATCCCATAGATTTCAATTTTCAGATTAATCATTGCCGTTTTCTTCTAAGGTCTGAAGTTTAGCCTTGATTGCAGGTCATTTTGTGATTGGATGTCCAAAACTGAATTGCTTTGATTTTACTTGTCTTCCCTGTCTTACTCCAGAAAATTTTGAAGCTCTTCATTGATGGTGATTAATAATGATTTGTAAACCTTTCTGGTTCAATTCCACCCCCAAATTTGCCATTGATTTGCTGCCTTATTGCCCGTACTGCATGTGAGCATGAATAAAAGTCTTTCAAAGTTCACTAGGAATGACCTAGCCTCTCCTAGAATGACATAATTGCCAGCCAGTTGTTCCTCTTTTCTATGTTGCTTGGGTCACCAAATTTGACTTACTGGAAACCTCTAAATTTTCCATCTTCATTTCCTTTGGTAATTTAAGATCTAGGACCAATGCCCGGCACTGTGCATCGTTATTAGTTGCCTTTGCATTATTTGAAATCATTCTACCCTGACTGTCTTTGAGAATTCTTCCAGCACCAGTTGTACCGGGGTTAAGTTTTGAAGCCCAGTTATAGTTGAGTTATGATGTCTCAGATGGTGGGGGGCACTATTTTTGTTCTTCTTCTGTTTCATAGGTTTCAACTTTCCTTTGACTAGACTAGCCATTGTTGGGACTTATTTCTTGAAATTTTGCTCTCTTATTCAATATAGAGAATCAAATTTTGAATCCCCCACATATTGATGTACGAGGAATACTCACTTAAGTATGGCCATGGGTTCTGCTATTGTATTTCTTGAAATTTCGTATGGTGATGAGAAACTCAATGGCTATCCTATACAACAGGTACCTTTTGAGCCTCACCTGCCTATACTTTTTGTCTATGTTTTAATAGTAGCATCAAACATAAATTTAATGTTATATCTGGTGGGAGACTGATATGGAGTGACCTTAAAGCATATAGTTTTTGAGTTTTGATTAATGGTTTTATTATTGAAAATATTTGGTTGAAGAGCATTAAAAGTCATGACAAAATCATATGCTGACATCTTCATGTAATGTTCAGAAATTACTTGAATTGATATTTAATTGGTTAAAGGCTCTTTTAGGCTTTACTATTTTTTCTGGCGAGAAATGAATACAGGAATTATATTTGCTCTCTTGAATATTAAAACTGCTTTTCCATAGCTCAGCTGGCTAACTTGCGTAAAAGATTTTATCTAGGATAAAAATTCTATAAAAGTTATCCAAAAGATCTTTGGTAAATGTCTTCTCATGATTGTTTTTTTCCTCTAAAATTGCTTTACCTTTAGGTTTTCTTGAAATTGCAAGGATTTCTTGAAATATCGAGGGTTTTTGAACACATAATTAATTTAGTCCAAAGTTGTTTGCATGTTGCAATTGTAAGATTGAGCCATGCACAGAGGTCATTATAAGGTACTGATATATCAAGAATTGGTTTATCATTTCTTTCAGATTCCATAACTATACCAGTGCATGTGCAACCTTATTATTTGATTTCAGTATAGAAACAAGTTCTAGGAATTGACTAGATGCAGGACATACCAATTTTCAATCTATAGTATTCATGGAGGATGGATTTCAATTGGAGTAATAAGATCAGGGTTTTAGGTTTTGCAAGATTTTCCTCTGCACTTTGTAGTAAATTGTTTTTGCTATGATCCTAATTTGCATGTCGGGTGCAACGGTAATATATTTGTTTATTTTGGTTAGAAATGTATTCAAAATTATGTCTTTAGGATGTCATAGGAGTTATAAAGATTCTCGTTGGGGCCATAATGGAGGGGGTTGCAATAAATATTGTCATTGTAGTTACAAAATGCAAGTTGTGTGTTCTGAAGGAGAGGAGATTAATCTTTGTGAGGGAGGCTCATACCTTGTTGGCCTTGTTTTCAACTTGCCAATTTTTTAACTTCTTGTGTCCAAATCCTTACATTGAGTCACTCCTAGTCACAAGTGCTAAATTGTCAAGTCATTTAGCAATTTGAAGAAAGACCTCCATCATTTCAGTTGAAACCTCAGAAACAGTGGCATAGGGCAGGTGATTTATGAAAACAATTAAATCTTGAAATCTGTGAAAGCTAGTGCAAAATTATTTGTATGGCAGTGTTCGTGACTCCATTTCGCCTACTTTGGCAAGTGTTAAGAGCAATACGTCTTCTGGTGTAGGAGATATTGAACATTCAATTTTTCGACAGGCATTTTGCGGAAAGAATTAAATTGTGAGTTTTGTAAGGGTTGAATCAAAATGGTTCATCGGACAGATTTATGAGGTCATTATGGATGATGTGGCAAGTTTTCAGGGGAAAATATTGAGTCTATCAAGAACTATCATTGTTCTCCTTCGTAGCATTCGGAGTTTTGGTAGACAAATTGTGTGAAATTTAAAACGGTTGTGAAACTAAAAAGTTGTGAAATAAGATTTTAAAAGTCACAAGTCATAACTCACAAATAGTTAGTTGTGAAGCGAGGTAAAAGAGCATGCTTGGTTTAAAAGCTATTATTAAGTTTTTGAAAAATAAAACTCATTGGCACTTTCACATAAGTTCACAACTTTTATTAGAAGGCCGAAAAAGTTATGTGGAAAAAGCAAAAGTGGAAAGTTTAATACTTGTGAGTTGAAGTTGTATAGCACACTAAGATAAAAGATAAAATCAAGTTATCGGTAAGTTCATGAAGTTTCAAAACTTATTTAACTTGCCGAAAGAGGTTTTAAAACTCCGATAAATTTATGAACCGGATGATATTTTTAGAAATCACAAGTTGTAAATTTTAGTAACTTGTGAAGTTATGAAGCCCATCTCCAAAGCTGATGACACAAAGGAAAAGAAGGGTAGTTATTGTAACTACCTCGGAACCGTAAGCTATGCATGAAATGTATTTGTTGTAAAGATGATTGGGAATTTTAAAACAAATGCATCTGGTAGGCATAAAATCCAACTCTGCAACCTCTGCCAGCATTATCTCATACCTTGCCAAGATGGGAACTTTTGAAATGGGTATGGCCGCTCATCAAAGCATAATGGACGGAGATCTTTGTCAGTTATTATAACTTGAAATGCTATAGCAGACATGTATGCAAAATGTGAAAGCATATGCAAAACAGGCGATGTCATGACATGGAATGCAATAGTTGCGGGTTACTCATAAAAGGTGTTTCTTGAAAGGACCTTAGAAACTTTCAAGCAAATGCATTTGGGCAGATATAAAGCCACATTTTACAACTTCTATAGGCATCCTATTACTCGCCGTATGCCAAAATGAAAGCTTTGGAATAAGTTTTCAATATCCCTCAAAACATGATTGAAAACGAGTTTCTGCCAGTTATTGTAGTTGCGGTTGTCTCAGCCGATATGCATGGAAAAATATGGAAGCAAAAGCATGTGAACTGTTTGATAAAATCCCTTAGAGAAATGCGGTCTCGTGGAATGCAATGAAACTTTCAAGCAAACACAGCTGGCATTTGTAAAGCTAAATTCCATAATCTTTTCCAACATCCTCCTAGGCCATGCCAAAACAGGGTTCCGAGCAGGGTATTGATGTCTATCTAAACATGATTGAAAATAAATTGATGTCTATCTAAGCGCCTTGGTAGAAATGCATGCATAATGTGTAAGTATAGACAAAACAAGTGAACCGTTTGAATGAAACTCCTGAAAGAATTATGGTCTCACGAATGGAACAAACAAATGATGTGTACAAAACGACTTTGTTAAGAAGGCTACAAAAATCTTTAAACAAATGCAATTGGCAGATGAAAAACCTATTAGAATAATTATTTATCCTATTTTTAGTTAATGGTCACTCCTGTAAATTAGCTGTAATTTGTTTGGTAAGATCGTTTGCACGATCTTCTGCAATTTCTATTTTAGAAACTTGCTCTTTGTAAATCTTGTATATATTTTGTTGAGCATTTTGCTCTTTGTTAATAACATTTAAGTTTTTATCAATTACCTTCGTAATATGGTATCAGAGCGCAGGTGTTTAAAAGATTGATCTTCAAAAAAAAAATTCGAAGGAATTTTTTTCAGCTTATGAAGATAGTCTTCTTTTGGTTTTCGTGGGTTTTGTTTTAACACTAGAAATCGAGGGTTCTTGTTTAAAAAATTCGTGACTCCTTCCTTGTTGAAAATCGCGATTCGTCTTCTACAAACTCGTGGATGTTCCGTGGGAATTTTTCGTGCAGCTTTGTGACGAATTTTGGCTGTGTCTTTCCACTTTGTTAAGACACGATTTTCAATCGGTTTTCTGGTGTGTTTTCTCTTTGATCGGGATTTTGCGATTTCTGCCTGCGTTGTGTGGTCTTTCTGTTGGCGATCAACGTTTGGAAAATCCTCGCGTTTCTGAGCCGCGTTTTTCACACGTTTTCTGACGCGTTTTGTAACCCTTCTTTTGGCACGAAGGCATGATTTTCCTCGACGGGTTTTCTCCTGTTTCTGTAACTTGTGCTCTTTGTGATCTTGCCCTTGTGTTATTGGTGCCGTGTTTCTATGCAGCGGCTAGGGCTTCGAAATTTCAGACTAGTTTCTTTGATTCTGGGTGCAGCCGACTAGGGTTTTGGCTATAAACCCTTTGTTTAAAGTCGGAATATTCTTTTAATCATAGATTCTTGGTGGGCTTTTCGAGACTATTTCTGGGTACCTGTCAGATTTTTCTGGGTGTCTCGAAATCTATGCCTTGAAATTTGTGTCGATAGATTTCTCTCGAATTTTGTGCCTATAAACTGCCTTAGCATCATGTGCATTGGAATTGGTGCTTCAGGTTCCGTGCATTCAGCCTCTTCTCAGTACCTCATTTTTCATGCCTCGAAAAGCGTGCAAGATGGCGAGTTTAACCAACATCATGTTGGAAGGCAGTCAGTGATTTAATGGCAAAAACTATAATACCTGGAAGCAGCAAATGATGACCATCTTTGAATATCGCTGCCTTGATCAGATCATTTTAGGCACCACCACTCGTCCTGCAACGATGGGTAAAGACCAGGACAAGTTTGACGAGCAGAACCGTGAAGCAGTCATGCTCATTACGCTTTCAGTCACAGATGATCAGCTACCTTAGATTTCGGCTGGAAAAACAACAAAGGAGATTTGGGACCATTTGAAGGGTTTGCATGAAACCTTTGACAAGAACCGTGCGTTCTTCTTGAAAAATATGTTGTTTTCTATCATGATGGATGAGAAAACAACATTGCAAGCGCACCTGAACAAGATCTAGGAGATCAGAGATCAGCTGGAGGCTATTGGTCGAAAAATGGAGGAAGAAGACATGGTTGTGATCACTTTGAAAAGTCTACTTAAGTCTTATGAACATTTCATTGAGACTCTCAACATTACATCAGCTAATGTTGATCTGAAGTTTCCAGAGCTCTGTACTATCCTCTTGCAGCAGGATCGCTGGAAACAACAGTTTGGTAGTAGTGCTTCTTTGTCCTCTTTAGAGCAGGGTTTTGCAGCCAAGTTTCAGGCTCAGAATAAAGGCAAAGGTCAGCGTCCACAGTAGAAAGGTTCAGGTCCACCTTAGGACAGCACCAAGAAAAATAATATTTAGTGTAATTACTGTCATAAATATGGTCACATCAAAAAGGATTGTCGTTAGCGTTTGGCTTCTGAACAGAAGAAGCAGGGAGGGTCTCAACAAAAAGCAAATGTTGTTGAGCACACTGAGCAGAAGGAATCTGCCTTTTACGCTTTTATGGCTAAAAGACCTGTAGATCATGTGAAGTCCTCTGCCTGGTACATTGATTTAGGTGCTTCGCATCACTTCACTCATCGACGTGATTGGTTTACAGACTTTACTCCCTTCAGTGACTCAGTTATTTTTGGTGGAGGAGAAGAATATACAGTTGTCAGTAAGGGCACTATTCAGATTCAGTTTGGTGGGAGGAATCTCATATTCCTCAATGTCTACTATGTTCCTGGCATGGAACTTAATCTTCTCTCTGTCAGTTAGATCATGCAACACTCTCCTCAGTTGGATGTGGTTTTCAGTACACACAAATGTTCCATTGTTGATTGGGAGACTCGTAGCACTGTGGCTGTTGGTATTGAGGATCATGGTCTATACAGACTTGTGGATATAGGTGATTCCCCAGAGTTAGCCATGGCAGCCCGAAATTCTTCCATCACTAGTCTTTGGCATCAGCGTTATGGGCACTTAAATGTGCACTATATTTCTCAGCTATCTCGGGAGGGCTTTGTAGCCGGTTTACCTGAGATTCAGACCTAGCATCATGGTGTTTGTGGAGCTTGTCGGGCTGGGAAGTAGCATCGGACACCGTTCCCGACTGGTGACTCATGGCGAGCCTCCAAGGTACTACAGTTGGTTCACGCTGATGTATGTGGGCCAATGAATACACCTTTTGTTACTGGTTGCAGGTACTTACTTTTTGTTGATGATTTCAATCGTAAAATGTGGGTGTACTTTCTCAGACAGAAATAAGATGTGTTTACTGTATTTCAGAAGTTTAAGGCCTTAGTAGAGAAAGAGTCTAGCTCTTCCATAGTCACTCTTAGGTCAGATAATGGGGGGGAATTTTGTTCTACTGACTTCTCCAACTTTTGTGATATACACGGCATCAAACGCCAGTTAACCACACCCTATACTCCTCAGCAAAACAGTGTTGTAGAGCGGCGCAACCGCACAATCACTGAGATGGCCTGTTCCATGTTAGAACACAGGAGTGTTCTTAAGAAGTACTGGGCAGAAGCAGTCTACACTGCCGTCTATCTCCTTAATCGGTCTCCGACTTATGTTGTTAAGGAGAAGACTCCTGAAGAAGCTTGGACTAGCCGCAAACCTTGGATCATTCATTTGAAAATATTTGGCACTTTAGCTTATGTATGGATTCCAGATGCCAAGCACTTCAAGTTGGATTCCAAGAGTCAAAAGCTTATGTTCACAGGGTACAGTGACAACCATAAGGCTTACCGGTTGATTGATATCGATACTGATCATCTTACCTTCAGCGGGGATGTTGTCTTTGATGAAGAACGAGGACCTTTTCTTTCTTCCTCGTCTGTGCAGCATTTTGAGGATCAGCCTTTGAAGGCTGCTGATTTGGGTGTTCATCTTCTGTTAGGTCCACCTGATGGGAGGGATGATGATGCAGATTCTGATTTTGATGATGCTCAACTTGAATTTCCTCCGGATGATGTTGATCTTCCACTTGTTGCACATGTTCCAGCCCCTCCTGTTGCATCCGATGTTGGCACTTCTACTCTCCGGCCTAAATGGTGGGCTAAGACTATAGGAGATCTTCATGACGATGAGCTCATTGAGGGTAGATCATCCAGAAACAAGAGCAAACGGCAGCATATAGTTAATTTTGCTCTCATGGCTAACATTCACAGTGTCTATGAGCCTTAGACACATTCAGAGGCTAAAGGAATCCCTGAGTGGGAAAAGGCTATGGAGTCTGAATACCAGAGTCTTCAGAAAAATCACACTTGGATCCTTTCTGATCTTCCTCCAGGGAAGAAGCCCATTAGCTGCAAATGGGTGTACAAGGTGAAATACAAAGTCGACGGAACCCTTGACAAGTACAAAGCTCGTCTTGTTGCTAGGGGGTTCTCACAGAAGGAAGGCATTGACTACGAGGAGACTTTTGCTCCTACAGCCAAAATGAGTACAATTCAGCTCGTCCTTGCCTTAGCAGCCCAGTTTGGTTGGAAAGTCCATCAAATGGACGTTAAGAGTGCCTTCCTCAACAGTGAGTTGAAAGAAGAAGTCTACATGATGCAGCCTCCAGGGTTCAAGGTTGCTGGTCAAGAACATAAGGTGTGTAGATTGGTCAAAGCACTGTATAGCTTGAAATAGGCTCCTCGAGCTAGGTACATCAAGATAGATAAGTACCTCACAGATCATGGCTTTCAGAGGAGTCCATCTGAGTCTAATTTGTATGTCAAACGCACTGGTAGTGATATTTTGATCTTGTTGTCTATGTGGATGACCTGATCATTATTGGTAGCTCGGCACATTTGATCGCTGAGATCAAACAGGATTTGTGCAGCACATTTGACATGATAGATTTGGGACTCTTGCATTATTGTTTAGGTGTTGAGGTTTGGCAGACTAAGAGCAGTATCTTCATTTCTCAGTCCAAGTATGCTCGTAGTCTTCTGGATAAGTTCCGTATGCAGGATTGCAAACCTGCCTCCACACCCATGGAAAAAGGGCTTAAGTTGTCAGCCAAGTCAGACTCACCTGTAGTGTATGAATCATTGTTCAGGCAACTAGTGGGCAGCCTCATCTATCTCACTGCCACTAGACCTGACCTTAGTTTTGCAGTGAGCTACATTTCACGCTTCATGACAACCCCCAAGGCTGATCATTGGGTAGCAGCGAAGCGTGTGCTGCGTTATGTGAAGGACACTTATGATTATGGACTTATTTACTCAAGGAGTCACGATCCTCGCCTCAGTGGTTTCACAGACTTAGATTGGGCAGGTTCAGTTGATGATAGGAAATCCACCTCTGGGTATGTGTTCAGTTTGGGATCTAGTGCAGTCACATGGACTAGTAAGAAGCAGTAGGCGGTGGCTCTCTCCTCGACAGGAGCAGAGTATCGGGGAGCAGTTAAGGCAGCTTGTGAGGCAGTTTGGCTTCGTCGGATGCTTGCTGATATGCAAATATTTCAAGCAGGTCCGACTCCCTTGTTTTGTGATAATCAGGGAGTTCTCAAACTTTCCAAAAATCCAGTCTTCCATGAAAGAACCAAGCATGTAGAAACTCATTGTCACTTCATCGGAAAGCTTGTTGAAGACGGATCAGTTCAGTTGCTGAATGTTCCGACGGAGGATCAGACAGCTGATATCCTCACCAAGTCCCTTGGTCCAGATAAGTTTGTAAAATTCAGGGGGTCTCTTGGTGTAGTTAATAGATTGACCATTAAGGGAGGGTATTAGAATAATTATTTATCCTATTTTTAGTTAATGGTCACTCTTGTAAATTAGCTGTAATTTGTTTGGTAAGATCGTTTGCACGATCTTCTGTAGTTTCTATTTTAGAAACTTGCTCTTTGTAAATCTTGTATATGTTTTGTTGAGCATTTTGCTCTTTGTTAATAACATTTAAGTTTTTACCAATTACCTTCATAATAAAACCAACTCCCACGATCTTTGTAAACATTCCCCTGCGGCCTGGAATATGGGTATTTCTTAAATATTATAAAAATGGAGAAGTTTTTGTTGGATATTATGGCTGGAAATACATGGTAGACATCAATGCAAAATATGGAAATATAAACACAACGCATGAATTGCATGAAAGTGCACCTCAAAGAGATGCGGTCTGAGGAATTATCGTGATCACTAGTTTGCTGAAACACCATGTATATAAAGCTTGGGAGCATTGAAACCATTTGGACATTCAACAAAGCATAATGTAAAGTGGATTTTTGTCAGAGTAGCGGTTGCAAATGTCTTGGTAAGCTTGTTTGTAAGATGTGGAAGCATAACTGATGCAGATGAATGGTTCAACCGAACGCCTTGGTGAAATGTGGCAAATGCAATTGACTAGTGCAAAGCCGTGTTCCACAAACTTTCTAACCTCCACTGTGTACCCAAATGGAAGCTCTAGAACAGGGTATAAATATCCATCGAAGAATAATTGAAAGAGGATTTTTATCAAATGTTGCAGTTGCAAGTGCCCTTGAAAATCTTTATTTTAAGATGGAATAGAGAACGCACACAAATTGCTTGACAGAACGCCTCAAAGTTGTTTAGCTGACAAGCTTTATATATGAGCATTATAATGCTCAGAATATTGTCTCACACCACTGGAAAATTTTCTAAATTCGTCGGTTGTTTCTATCGGCATATTCCTTGAGCCTCCTATGGGTGCAAGTGTTAGTTGAACACTTTAGAGACTTCCAAGTAAATGCAATTGGCAGACGAAAAAAAGCTAACTATGCCAGAGCAAAGAAATGCCATCTCATGGAATGCAATGTTTACATTATTTAGGATGAAGGTATTTTAGGCCTCCTAACAATGATGAAGAGGGTTTATCAGCGAAAGCATTGCATAAAAGACACGAAGGGTTTTGTGAGAAGAAAGAAAAAGAAACGTGAATGATTTGACAAAATGCCTCAAAGAGATTGTTCTCTCATAGAATATCACTTGGAGAATACATAGAAAACACATTTTCTTTTTTTTTAAAGACTTTCAAAAACTTGAAAGCAAATTCATATGGCAGACGAACAGGGATAGTCGTCCATCAAAGCATATCGAAATAATAATTATTGTCAAATATTATGGTTCGAAATGTTCTAGCAGATATGTATGCAAAATGTGAAAGCATATATAAAGCACTTGAATTGTTTGATAGAATGCATCGAAAAGATGAAATCTCATGGACTTCCATGACTGCAAGATATGCGCAAAGTTATTTTGTTGAGAGAGAGTTATAAAGTTTCAAGCCAATGCACTTGGCAAATGCAAGGCTGCTATCTGCGACATTTACTAGCGTATCACAACCCATTGCAAAATGGGAGCTTTCAAATAGAGTATGGTCATCAACCGCAAAACTAAAGGGGGAGGATTACTTTCTTATCAAAACAGATTGTTGAAAGATCCCGAGAGTTTCCACTTACCATTCTCAGTATTTGGGATATTTGATGGACACAATGGGGCTGCAACAGCCATATATTGCAGTGATAACCTGTTTGGCCATGTAATGAGTGCCATGCATCTAGGTCTTAGCAAAGAAGAATGGTTACAAGCATTACCTTAAGCATTAGTGGCGAAATTTGTTAAAATTGATAAGGAGTTTCAAAGGAAAGAGGAAACTTTTGGAACCATAGTTAAACTTTTTGTAATTAACAGATGCACTATTACAACTGTTCCTATTGGAGATTATCGATCCATATTGGAGTTGATCATAGGCTAGAAGAAAATATTGAAAGACAGGGAACATGTTACAACAAGTGGAGGTGAAGTCGGAAGGTTGTGTATTGTCAGTGGTGCTGAGGTTGCCCCTTTATGATGTTGGCCCAGAGATCTTTTCCTTTCAAGACCAATTGTAGAACATGCATTGTCTCCTTCAACTAGCCTTTTCTACATAATTGATGAGAGGTTGAGATGAGTAGTAAATGGTAATGATAGAGCATGATTCAATTTACAACTATCATGATGAGGTGGTCAATGAAAGACATGCTATTTTCATAGTTCATATTTTGTATGCACGAACACAGGGTTCTAAGATTCAGGAATTCAGAGATTCAGAGGGTTTGTCAAGATCTGGCGAGGTTTAGTTGTCAAAATGGAGCAGATGAAGATGGAAAAAACTTAGCAAAGTTCACAACTCAAAACTTACAAGTTTTTAGTTACCTGTTTGTAAAAGTGACTTAAGTCACTCTTTGTAACTAAAGGTTAGAAAGTGAACCTTATTTCTGGAAAAGTGATGTAAAAAGTAACCAAAAATAAGGTTCATTATTCTATTGTATTTCAAAAAGGTAGTTATTAAGTAGTTATGAAGTGGTTAGGAAGTAGTTATGGGTAGTTACTGGGAAGAAGCCTATAAATACAAGGCTATTTCAAATGTAAATGGGGGGACTTTTCAGAGGAGACTTTTAGAGAGGGACTTTTCAGAGGAGAGTCTTAGAGGGGAACTTATGGAGAATATTTTCAGAGACCTTTTGGTCTAACACATTGTACATGAAGACTTTTGAACTTGTATAATTTCACAAGGATAATAAAGAATGCATTTGGTTCGTATGTTCCAATGATACTTCTAAGTTATTGTTACTGATTTCTCGTATGTTAGATTGGTAATATTTCTGTATCATTGTGTAAATCATAGGTCATCCTTTGAAATATTTAACTGTGCAATTGATGTAATGAAGCACAAACATTTCTTGGTATCTAGATTTGAATGTGTTGGAGAAATCTGTCTCTTCGTATGTTGAGATTCGCCATCCTCTTTTCATCATCATTGCATTTAGAACTTATTGTTGTGCAATTCATCATATAGGTTCAAGAACGTATTTTCTAACTTCTATGGTGAAATCTCCTTGTAATTTGTCTCGAGCTTGTGAAATCCAAACCAGTATTCGTATGTCTAATGTTAGGGTTTCAATAAATCATTTGTCTTGTTAGTTTTTCTTTTCCTCCTTTTTGTACTTTCAGGTTAAAAGTACACAAAAACCACAAATACCCCCATCATACGAGAGAGCTGCCCCTCTCAAACGCAAAGGAAGATTGTTACTCTGTCGCTATCTCTCCAACTGTTGGGACAATTGAGTCACCACTTTAAGGGCAACGGGTCATTTTCAAAGGTTATTTCACGGTGACAGATTTGTTTACCAACATACCTCAAGGTGGCTGGTCACTTCAGGGTCACAAAAACCATCTCCAATTTGCAACAATATGTTTATTGGCCAAACATGCAATCCAATGTTTCAAAGTTTGTTCGAAGTTGCAAGTTGTGTAGTTTTAGTAAATCGAGCAACTGGAAGTTGGGGTTGTATTAATCACTATAGTTGCCTATTCATCCTTGGCAAAGCATATTTTATGGACTTTGTAGGTGGTTTGCCTATGACAAGGAAAGGGTATGAATTTCTTTTTTGGTGGTTGATAGATTTAGCAAGATGTGTGTCTTAATCCCATGCAAGAAAACACCTATGGTTGTGGATGCAGCTCATATATTCTCTATAAATGTGTGGATACACTTTGGTTTGCATCAAAGTTTCATATCAGATTGGGATTCAAGGTTTCTTGGAAAATTTTTGTGCACATTATGGGATAAAGTGGGTACTTGATTGAGGAGAAGCACTACTTTTCATCCACAAATGGATGGGCATATTGAGATGGTTAATAGAACGTTGGTTTAGTTGCTTTGTGGCTATAATTTGAAGCATCAAAGGACATGGGATGTCTTGCTTATGGTCAACATTCCTACAACTGAGCCATCCATTCCTCAACAAACTTGTCACCTTTTGAAACATATTTTGAATATTTACCTCCAAGCTCGCTTGATGTTGTTGTGGGTTAGTTGAAAGAAAGCGAACAAACTGCTGATATAAAGGTTGTTAAGGATGTAAAATTCATAGACTGCATCCAGCAAATACATCAGTAGATGCAAGAGAAGCTGAAGATGAGTTGAGACAAGTATAAGCATAGGCATGCTCAACACTGCATTGAACACAAGTTCAAGTTGGGTGATAATGTTTGGTTGTACTTAGGAAGAGATAGGTTTCAAGGACATGCATTTAAGATGAAACCTCTGAGGTATAGTTCTTTTGTCATACTGGAGCATGTAGGTAAGAATGCTTTCAGATTCGAGTTCCCTCCATACATGAAGCTATACTTGGTCGTCAATGTTGAGAATCACCATTTGTTTGAGCTCTCCATGTTGGATGAGGAAGAGGAAATGGTTCTACCTTCAGTTGAAAACCTTAGTCCAGGGGTATTGGAAGAACTGGAACATGATGTGATTCTCCAAAAGGAGACGTAGACACATAGGGGAATTCAGGAAACATGGTTGTTTGGATTGGAAGGGCAACTCTCAATCATGGAACCTCAAAGAGGATGTATGGAAGAAATTCCCTCACCTAATGAGTACCCGAGCTTTTAGGGATCAAAAGCCCCCCCAGTTGGGGAGGTATGAGCTGAAAATGGATCCTCGTCATGACTGGAAGGTTAGTTTTCCATCCACTATCGGTCAAGTTGCGATTTTAGGAGCACCTTCACATAGGAGAACACATTTTGTCAGTTTCAAAGCGCGAGAAACATGTGTACAAGTCAAATTTAGACTTCGGATGATTTGGAGCATCCTGGGGAAGAAGTGGGAGACATATGCAGGTTTCAAGCCTAACTAGTTTTTCAATTTTGGCGAAAGCACTGCTTTCTATAGATGGCAGAATCTTCAATTGCTCTGGCGAACTTGTCAAGATCATGGCCAACGAGCATTTGCCTCTTGGCGGAACTGGCAAATTCACTACAGGTCAAACAGAGGGCTGGAATGTGAAAGGTTTTGATTTGACTTCTATGCATTGGTTTTGTGTTTGGAGGCTAGAGGGATGTGTGGAGGTCTATATCAAGCAGTTTTGAATGCAAGCCAAAGGTTGGCACTCATGTTTTCCTCCTAGAAATGTATGGTTGCAAGTGAATGTCACAGAACAGTAGGGTTTAGTGGACTGCAGACTTTATTACAAGTTGTAGAAGCTTGTTGGAGGCACATGACGTTTGGTTTGATGTGCATAAGTCCTACTATAATTTTTTGACTGATTTTATAGTGGAGATGAGGAGCATATAGCTCTCTCTTGCTGGAGTTTTCTCCCCAAACTGGGGTTTCACCAGGTCAAACCCTTGTGGACAGTCATTGTCATGCATTCCTTTGTGGTTGTTATCCCTTTATAATATTATATGCATGTGTGATGTTTATATGATCTGTTAATCATGTTTTTTCACGTGTATGCTGATAAGACACATTAAAAACTATCCTAAGGGGTGTTTGTGAGAAGCAACTTTCAGTATATCCATTGTTTGTGAGCTGTTTTGAAGTATCTCACTCAGTTTTACAGATCACAAGGAAGTTACATCATGGCAATTTAAAAAGTAATAAGGGAGTTACAAAGCACCTTACGTCTTCTAGGGAGTCACAAAGGAGTTTGTCATGGTAAGGAAGTCACAAGAATCTACCGTCTAACTTTGAGGAAACATGTTCTGAAAAGCTTTATATCTTTCTTGAATGTCTTGAAATTTCTTAAGGGTCTTGGGGGTCTTTTAATGGTTGTGTGTGGATAGTCTGTTGAAGTACTCTTCGTGGTCAAGTCCAGTACCCATACTGCTCTTGGATCGGGTCCAAGTTTGGCATCCACCTCTTGGGAAAGTTTATTTAATTTAATTTTTGTCTGAAAATGTGATTGAAATGCAATAAAGTTATACTTGTGTCCTGTTCAGGTTTGGTATGTTTTTCTATTAATTTCAGATTTAAATATTGGAAATGATATACAAAAGAACAAATTTTCACAATTTGGGTGAAATTTCTCGTCAGCTCGGATTTTGCAGTTACTATGATTTCACATCTTACATGAATCTCAGATTTCTGTTTAATATCAATTTCAAATTTTCTGGAAGTTACATAATAGCGATGACATTCTTTCCATTTTATTCGTAACAGTGGTAGCAGAGCTCCTTCTTTGGCCTTGTGCAAGAAGCCTTAGCAATGGTAGATTTTTTTCCCGAGGGAGGACAGAGTCTATTGGCCCTCATTTTCTCACATGTAGGATTAGAGGAATGTTGATATTTATGAAAATCTAAAGAGGCATGCCTTGGAATTTGAAGGTTCTACTGTTCTACTAAGTAGGCTACAAGAAAAGATGGAAAATGTCTATCTACTTCATAGAATTGCTGGCAAAGGCAAGGGATTCAACAATAGTCCTTACAAATATAGATTGAAGATGATCTAGATCAAAGCTCACTCAGGCGCTACTGCCAATGTTCTCTTGCAGCAGTTGCTAAAGATGCAATTATTGTTTTAATCAATCTCACAAATTCTCCAAGCATGTGTTCTAGAGATGGGAATACCTGCTATGGCTAATCTTCTTCCAGATGGATAGATTGCTGAAGAAGTTCTTGCAGATCAGCTAGAGTTTTGAGAGAAAGAAACATCAGTAAAAAGCAACAAGCAGCAAATGTACCCATCTCAATTAGAATGTCATGGTCATGCATTTGTCGAGACAAATACCCATTGCGTAACTGCTCTTAATATGGTCTTGTTTGTTTCTAGTTCTACCATAATTTAGGAAGGTAAGACTAAAGCAAGAGTACTTGAAAGTTGAGACACTGAAGTTATTGCCCAAGGAAAATTTCAGTGGAACTCATAATCACTTTATTGACAGTACTTGTTAAATAAATGGTAATTGAAGTTCCTTCTATATTGTACCAACTTCAGCATGTATTTTGTACAGGTACAAATGTGGTAGTGTTACATCCCATTGTTGGAATGGGTTATAATGTTGTACACTATACTTGAGAGGTGAAAGTGGTAGGAAATGATGTTCCCAAATATTTGGTCAAGGAATATGGATCGAGTATACTGAAAGTTCTCATAAATCTATTTAAGAGAGGTTCCTATTGTATCTTTTTTTAAAGAATTTACATTATTATTGTCTTTGGCAATTTGATGCATAAGGTGACGTTTTATTTGAGTTTTTTTGCAGATTTTTTTCGCTGTAAATTTCAATATTTAAAACCAAAAAAAAAATACAAATTTTGATATTTCAGTTCAGTTTTTCCCATCATTCATATTTACAACAACTACTATTTCATACTTTAGCCAGTCTCGGATATTAATTTAGTAATAGTTTCAGACATCTGTTCGATTGGGAAGCACAAGGAAATTCTGTGGTATTTTTCCAAGCAGAAATTAGTTTGATGCTTCGGGGAAAAATGTCCTTAATAATTTTGGTAGGTCATGCAAATGGTCCATTCAATGCCACCAAATCCCTTTTGCAATTTGTGACTATTTTAGACAAAGATAAATTTAGGGGGGAGCAGACATTGGATGTGCCATGTGTGCAATAAGGATTTCAAAGGGAGTGGCACTAGGGTCTCAAATAATCTTTTGTGCATGCTTGGACATGGGGCTAGGATTTGCAGAAAAATGACACTATTTGAGAAGGCCAAGGTTTCTAAGTTGTTTATGGAGGGTGAAGCAAGATCTAAGGGTATGCTAGTAGAATCTATACAATCTGCTATGCCATCCATGGTTGTTGACGGTTCTTCCAAAGGAAAGAGGAAGGATAGTTGTAGGGATGTTGAAGGTGCAATCACGGGAAGAGGCAGATGATTTAATTGCCCAATTTTTTTATGCCCATGCCATCCCATTTCGTGTGGCACGTAATTCTTGCTTCAAGAACATGTTGATAAAAGACAAACAATAGTGGTTTCTCATATGCACCCCTTGGAGAACATAGATGATGTGCCACCCTCCTTGAGAGATAGTATTTGAAGATGAGTTTGTTGATGGAGAACATGAGACAAAATTGGCTAAGGACGGGTTGCATGATTATCATGGATGGGTGGACCGATATTAGACATCGACCACTCACCAATATCATTTTTACATGTGTAACTTACTCATTTTCTTAGAGCTATTGGTTGCTTAGGGAAGTGCAAGAATTCAAACCGTATATTTCAGATTTTGAGGGAAGCCATAGAGGAGGTTGGGATCTCAAATGTTGTACAAGTTGTGACTGATCTAGCATATGCTTTTAAATTGGTTGGCATGATGATGAAGGGTGCTTACAAGCGCATTTTTTGGACCCCATGTGTTCATGTGTTGAACAATGCGTGGAAAGACAAGGAAGATAGATTGGGTGAAGTTTGAGATATATAAATGTTTGTTTGCAACCACCACACCTCACTTAGTCTTTTTAGGACTTTTTCAAGAAAGGAATTCCTAAAACTTTTGGAGACTAGATACGTTAGTTACATCATTTTGCTAGAGAGGATGATTGAGGAGTAGGAGCCTCTATAGTTAATGTAGAATGGGGTAGATGGGCAAAGGCGAACACAACTGAAGGAAAGAGAGCGAAGTATAAGATTCTTGATGATGATTGGTGGTGCATTGAGAGTTAAGAAATTTATATTATTAATGTTTGTAACTAGTAAATTATCTTCATTTTTTGTATTTTAAATTTTGATAATTTTAGCATTCAGTCTATCATTTTAGTCTTATTCTTTTTTGAATTTTTTGTTTGCAAATATGTTTGCTCCATCTCAATCGTTGTGCTGGTGATTAGATATGCTGATATAAACTCTCCTAGGCTTAGATAGATTTATGAGACTTTTGATAGTATGTTTGGCTAGATGAAGCAAGTAATTCATAGCAGGGACCTTGATTTGGGATTATATTTGGAACATATAAGGTCCATTGTGACGTGGCAGTGGAATAGTATGAACACCTTGCTTCACATGGCAAACTATGCTTTAAAATCCCAAATGGTATGCACCAAGGGTTGGGAGAGTGCCTCCTAAAGATGAAGAGGTGAAAGAAGGGTTCATGAAGGCACTTTGAAAGATTCACATCATTGAGGAGGCAACCAATCTTTAGGGTCCAACATTAAGCAAGCTAGAGGCCAGGGCAGACAGGGCTACGTTAGCTCAAATTGACTGTATTGGATGGTGGACATGGCATAGTAAGGATGTAGTAGAGTTGAGGATGCTTGCGACTTGCCTCCTTTCACAGGTTTCGAGTTGCTCTACTGCAAAGAAGAATTGGTCTGCATACAACTTCATAAAGTTAGTCAAGAGGAAATGGGTTTACCTCTCAACGAGCAAAAAAGTTGGTGGTCGTGCATAGCGCCTTGCGACTTAAGGATCAACAAACACTTGAGTATCTGTAGACTCTAGTGGCAATTTGGGATGTTGATCCCAAATATGCCACATAGATTGATGGGTCACAAGAGGGATTGGCTGGGGTACCTGTTGATGTTTGTTTTTCGACAAGTCAACAATAGAGTAAAATACTAGAGTATCCCACTCTCTCTTGAATAAAGCTCTTCAAAGGCTGAACTATGTGATCCAATGAAGTAACTCCAAGGTTCCTTTTGTTTGATTCCTGATGGGTTAACTCAGTGATTACATGTGATCTTGCTGATAATCACAAAGGGACTTATGCAGACTCTTCTTCTTTCATTGAGCTTATCTTTCCTTGGTGTGGATGATATATATACAAGATTTCAATAGTGAAGAAAACAAAAGGTAAGGTTTAGGAAACTAATTTAAGGTCAATGAAGCAATGATGGTTGTACGAATAGACAAACTCCTAAGTAAACCTAACTTCACTTCGCCAAGGATACCTACAACTACATGAGGTTGGTGCAATCTCCTAAGGTTTCGCGAATGGTTTTCAAATCATGAAGGTTCATACGAGCACCCTTCGAATGGCGCAGCTCAAACAAGCATCCACAATCGAACTTAAACAAATTAAGCTCAGACTAGCTTTACACAACAGTTCACCAGTGATGAATGTTAAAAGCATGAGCTAGGAGTTAATCAAATATCCAATACAAACATGCATTACATGAATGAGCTTCTAATTTATTTCGAATCTACTTGAAACACCTCTCCATTCAATTCAAGATACAAGAAACCATGTCATTTCACAAGATAACACTTAACACCAAAGAAGTAGCTCCAATGTCTTTGCATTAATCTTGAAAATATTTACAACAATTTCAAGTCCTCTCAGAGAATTTCGAGTCTCTTCTTATTCTACTCCTACTTGTCTACAATCTATTCTCTAGTCTATAATTTTTGAACTACTACTTTACAAATGAGGCAACAAGGCCTTTATATAGTAGTCTAGGTTTACAATGAATGGCTTAGATCAATTTGATAGCCAAGGGTCTAGATCGTGCCACCTCAGTGGTAGTTACAACAACTTTCTATTTTTAGTACAAAGAGAGAGAGGCAATGAAGGCACGTTTTCCAATGTGATAAGGTAAGGCGAAAGCATTTAAAATATTCCTTCACATAGGAATCGCTTTGGCTTCTTTTATTAAATGATACATTTAATGCATTTAAAATGATGTGTACTCGCCACATAGATGCCACCTCAGCAAGTTTTGAAAATTGTATCATCTTGTAGTGATGTATTCAATGTGATTGCTTTTGATGATGAATACTTGATATGTATCTTGTATGTTTGGGAATACATCTTGTAGATCTTGCCTTGTTCATTCTTCTTGTAGACTGAATGTATGATATTTGTTGCTTCACTTGACTAACTTTGTAATGTTTCTTCTTCTTGTAGGATACTTACTGATCTTCTCTGAATGATCCTTCTTGAAGAATGATGTAGTAGATGCTTCCTGTCCTTTTCATATGTAGGGTAGATGATGAAGCTTGCTTCATGAATCGGAGTATGAGATCTCTCTTGGACTTGAAAATTTGAAGAGTCTTGAAGTTTAGATGGATGAATGCCTTCGCTTGATGTAGAAGTTGATGAAGTGATCTTGCATGATGATCTTCGAAGTGACCCTTCGGAGTGTAGATGACCACACCTTATCTGGATGTGGAGTAGATGAAAGGCCTTGGAATGTTTGATGAAGATGTGTTTCAACATGATGATCTTAACATGATGCCACTTGATGTAGGAAACTTGAGGTGATATAGACTCTTGGAATGATGCTTCCTGGAAGGTGATCTTAAAGGGGGTCCTTGAAGATTGATAGAACTCGAAGTGGAGTGGATGTTTTGTCTCAATGAAGATGATATCCTCCGGATGAATGTCTCCTAGATGATCATGATGCCAAAGAATTCCAACACAAGGATGATGATGCTCTGAAGCTACGACTGACGAAGATGCATGATGAAATGCTCCAATCTGATGATAACGCCTTATCTCCTGCAACACAAAGAAAGAAATAATATCAACCTTCTCGATAAACATGATAATATTTGATTTATAACATATAAGAATCACTTCATGCATTTCCAAGCCAAGCGCATTAGACGAAGTATTCAAGATCTTCCTAAGAAAAATGAAATGCATACACCTTAGATCAAACTCGCATATCCTCCAAAGACTAGCGCACTAGTTGAAATATTCGAATTCTTCCTCAATAGATTAAGTGCTCTGGTTATTCGAAATCCTCAATTTCTCAAATCATCCTCTTAGTGGCGCGTCGGTTTACACTTTTGAAATCGCCTACCTTTCACATGTAGCGGCGCATTAGTTAAGGATTTTAGAATCCTCTTGATTTGAGCGCACCGGTTAATAGTTTCAAAATCCTCTTGATTTAGCTTCTGGCACGATAGTTCAAAGTATTCGAGTCTTCTTGTTTATAGTGCAACAGTCGAAGTGTTTGATATCTTCATGATGTTGGCGCGTTGGTCAGCGCTCTTAAAATCTTCTTCTCATCCCCGTGGCGTGCCAGTTCAAGTGTTTGTATTCTTCTTTAATAGACTTTCAAACATCTAACAATCTCCCTCTATATGTGACGCGTTGGATGGGGACTTTAAATTCCTTAAAAATGTTAGCACGCCGGTTAAAGATATAGATCTCTTTTAGATAGGCACGGTGGATAAAACATTTAAAATCTTCTTGTTTGTGCGGCGCAATGGTTAGAGGTGTTGAGTTATTCTTGACGTTCTTGTTTGTGGTGGATCGGTTAAGGATGTTGAGATCTTCTAAAACGTTCGCGTGGCAATTAGGAATGTTAAGATCTTAAATTTTATTTTTCCCCTCGCGCGGCAGTTAAAGAGTGAAGAGTCCTCCTGATTGGAGCGGGTTGGTTAGAAGATTTGAAATCTTCTGGAAGGTGTGGCAATTTGAAATATTTAATATCTCTTAAGCAGCCCGTTGGTTCACCCTATCGAAATCCTCTTGATCACACAAAATTCACAATCCACACTTGAATTTTGAAATCTCCTTGAATTGCTTGTCGGTGCGGTGAAATCTTCCTGTTTTCCGGTGAAGTCTTCAATATCATCATCAACGTGATTATCTTCAAAATCTTCGATCACAGTTTCCAATGACTTCGTCTAATTGTGAATGCAAATATATATAATTTCATGTGGTTCCTTTATTTATGCGCTGGCTGTGTATAAGAGAAGCTGCAACTTTGATAACTCCAAAACCATAAATAAAATCTTCAAATGATATAATTTATGAGTCCTCAACTATAAATCCATATGCACGGGCCCACATTCCACTAGACTCTTGTTTCTAATAATCTTTATTAAAAACAAATACCATCTGGCTCTTGTCAGATTTCTGTCCCCTTATAACCAGTAATTCTGAAACCCACGAATTCCTTCAAATAAAACACAAAGACTCTTTTCATAACTGCAATTTCTCCTTATACTTTAAACACAAGTTAGAGCTGTTGCTGGGGCCTACGATCCACTATCTTCCTTATTCAAATCCTTATTGTAGACCTGCTGATTTCTGTCAGATTTTGTCTCCTTCACAGCCAACAATATAAAAACCATAACTTGTTCATCATAGGGTTATCAACTTATTATATTACTATCAAATCTGAATAACTTGTAAAATAGACATAGCAATATCATTCAACCAGACCAATAAATCTGTATGAACATTATTCTGATATTTGCATACAAAGATCTTCATATATATAGTTTCAACTCTTCAACAATGTCTGCAAACATATATCATCAATGAAACCTACAAATGGTCTCCGACCAAATATCGAAAAGCCAACATTCGAACCAAAGATCCTCTTGCTTTAGTGCGGCATTTAGTGATTAATACATTGTTGCAGGATTTCAAACATATAATTGGATTAATCTCATTGTTCATGAATGGAATGGAATTTTGATCAGGATTCTTCATTTCTAGATGGACCTCCAATTATAGAGCAAAACCTAAGATTTTCTCGTTCGATGAACAGAGGAAACGGGCCTAAGGCATCATCAAGGACTTAATGCAACGCATTAGAGTTCAAAAAAAGGGGATCCCCATTTGCAATGGGGCAATGTGTGATTTGGTCACAACAGTACCATTGGACGAGCCAATTGTAATGTCCCCTTCTAGTGAGTCCAAATTTTTCCTTTGACCTTGCACAATTCAACTCACAAAAGAGAACATTAGAGTTCCATTTTCTTTTCATTTCATCATATTAACAATATAATCATTATTCATCCATATTCAAGTTGTATATTCGTGTCCTTATATAATGTTTCCAACTTATCATTTGTTCATACACTTCCCACGCTTTCACCTTGATTGGGTTCTTGGTTGTCTTCTCATTAATCATCCTCGTCTTCCACCTAAGTATGGATGTATTAGGGCACATTTCATCCCCACGGAGGCCCAAAGGCTTCGCACTACACGCGGTGTTCCTCACCATTTGGCTCGATGGAACTTCATGCAACATACGACATTCTTCATTCCATCGAGAGTCACCTCACGTCGGGCACAATTATTATGAGCTGATAAATTATCATAGGCCCAAGAGCTTCACATACATGCGGTGTTCTTCGTTTCTTGGCCCAAGGGACTTCACACAACATGCGGTGTTCTTCGTCTCTTGGCCCAAGGGACTTCACACAACACGTGGTGTTCTTCATCCACTTGGGGTCACCTACGTTCCATATACATCCCTAATTCACCCTACTATGATGGACGAAAAGGCGATTAATAAGGAGATTCGATCACCTTTCTTGGATGGATCATGAGTCGTGTCCTAAGGTTGTCCAATGTTTCTCATCTTGTGATCCACCATGGATCACAAGATGCCATGATTTCATAATGAGGCTTTCCATATGCCTTCTTTCATAGTTTTCATGTTTATTCATGTGCCTCATGGTTCCATATCTTTCACAATTATTAAGTCTTATCTTATGTAATAACTAACACTTTCATTATTAGAATTTCATAAACACATATATTAGATCCTACCTAATAACCTTATCATTTATATCTTACAAATTATAAATTGAACAAAATAAATTCTTACAAATAATAAGTAAATATAAATACTTACATACCTGCTGTAGCTTTACCTTTGATTTCTTACCTATTGCTGCCATCTTCTTTCTATTTACCAACGTTTTCCTTGCTTGATGGAATGACTAATATAATTTTTATTGTATTGCTGCTGCTGTTTATATATTATATAATATATACTTTCACACCTTTTTCCCATCATACCCTTATGCCCTTTTATATATTTCCAAGGGTTTTTACCAAAGATTGTGGCTTTTAGTGATTTTGCTGCATATTAATAAACTCGTCTTATAATGGTTGTAATTATTTGTAATTATAATCGCCGCATACATATTTTATTTATATTTGATTGCCGATCACTAACTTTATCTTATGGGAACTATTTCTCTCACTTTGTATTAGTTTATATAATTATCGTATAGGATAATAATAATATTATTTATATTAATGATTACAATTGTTATTTATATTTAATCCCATATATAATATAATAATATTATATGTTATTAATATTTATATTTATTATTTATATATATAATTTAATAATATATAAATTATTAATATCTATTTTTATCATTGTCATTTATGACTCTTGTCAATTAAAATAGATATATTATATTTTAATTATAAAAAAAATATTAATATAATAATATTATTTAATAGATAATAAATATTAATAATAATATATATTTAGGTAATCATCTCTATTGTTTAAATTGACTAAATACCGTATATTTTACCAAAGCAATTTCACGACTTTTATCATGTTGTTGAAATCTTTAATTTAAACAATGTCTTAATATCGGGGCATGATAGACTTTATAATATTTATAATAATTAACTTATAATATTGTATTTATGTTTATCCTTAAATAATATAATAATATATATATTATAATTATATTATTATAATAAATGATTATAATAATATTTAAATTATTAATATTTATTGATGGACTATGGCTAAATCTTTAGTTTAACAATGCCTTGATATGGGGACATGACACCAATCCCTCATATTGGGAGTGACTCAGATTTTGATGTAGGCAACCATGAGGCATGGCAACAATAGATCTAGTTGCTATATTATTTTTCTATATTTTGTCATTTTGTAACTGTAGCCTTTCAACCTTTTGTTGTATATGTTATATTATATATATGCACATTGACAATGAAAATTCGAATGAAAACAATGAAATTTTGTTAATTTGTATATCGACTCTCATGTCAATTCTCAATTCAGTTCTAATGTTAGGTAATATGGTTCTATAATGAATATGGTGAATCCCTTATCATTTGAATAATGAAATATCCTATACTTTTAAATTTTCCCTTTTCTTAAATGTTGTCCCTTGCCATCCCCCAAAAATTGCTTCCCATTCCTTGCCATCTCCAAAATGTGTTCTTGTGTTCCCTGCTTTCCCTATCCCAAAAACACTATGGAACATAGTTCTAATCACATTTTGAAGATTGTTTGTATTATCTTGGTTGAGCCATACATAGATCCATATGATCTCTTTGAGAATCTACAAAGAGTAATAAATGAGCTAATGTAGTTAATAAAAAAAATCCATCCCAAATCTTCAATCTAATCAAATTGGTGTATATGATCATCTCAAAGCAAAGGAGAAAGAAGTAGAAAAAGAAAAAGCTTCCCAATTGGGGAGAGCATGTTGTGTGCCAAAACACAAACCATTTTGTTAATATCCTTAATGTAAATGAGTTATTCTACTATGAAGCTCATATTTTCTCATATGTCTATTATGTGTGTAAGTGGTGACATGTCATAGTGTGTGAGATAATTAGTAGGGGTAGGTGACTCACTCTCAATGTGATTGTGTAGTTGGCTTATCTAAGAAGGTATAGTAATTTCATTGTATCTAGTCAATATGGTTATGTAGGTATCTACTCATTGTGTCATAAATAAGGGATTACCCTTCTCTATGTAATTATCCATTTTCATGTCAATGCAATTTTATGTTTGTATCTATAAACTTAACTTTGATTTTTTGTGTCAAATTATGCAACTTTTTTCAGGATTGAATTGCATAGTTTTTGAGTCAATCTTCATCAACCCATTCAACTTGCCTTTGATTGATAAATCTCCTTGGTGCAAGCTAGTCATTCCTTGTGGCACTTAGTAAACATACTTTACGCCTTTGCAATCCTTCACAAATGGAAAAAAAAACTAGCAAGCTTGAAGAAAGTAAAACAAAAAGTTGGAATGATAGCATATTTTTTGTGTTTTGTGATTATGAAATAAAGGCTTTTGAGGCACTTTAGGTCAAATTGGAGTTTTAAATCTCACTTAGGTAGGTTTTCTATTTAAAAAGTCCCTTTTTAAACTTTTTTTTAGTCGTGAGTCCTCATTGGGTTCGCCTAGGGCACGACCCAGGTGGCTTTTGAGGCACTTTAGATCAAATTGGGGTGGACCCCAAACCCACTCAGGCCCAGTATAGGGCCCATAACAGGCAAACTTAACTTCATAGTTCACTAGTATACGAATGGAGTGTACATAAGTGCAAGTAGACAATAGACACAACTACAAAAATATGACATATCATGACACTCATGTTTTCAAGATTTAGGACCTCATAGCTTCAATCACAAGCCTAGTTAGGGCATCAGAAGCATCACAAGTCACCGTAGTTAATTATCATTGGTTGCGGTTGCAATCATAGATTGTATTGTGTATCTGGAACCTTCGCTTTAATCTCTATGTAATATTGACCATTGCACATATGTTGTTCATTGGAGGAAGTTAGTTGAGACCAGAACTGGGTATTTACTATATAATAGTAACTTGTTTAAAACTTTAATCAATGCGTATTTTAAAACTTGCGCCAACTCTTAATGTTACCTACTTCACTATAGGTCCTAGTAGGGGTCATATGTGCAACTGCATTAAATTTGGAGATTTCTAGTTCAATGGGGACAATAACACGTTACTAGTGAAGCTGCATGCTATGCTAGGGTGGTGTGCAGACTCCCAAAGTAAACCATTGGGAAAAAACATTTAATCTAGGGGCCAAGGATCTTTATCACATTACCCTATGAGCATGGGTCATGGTGCCAATCACCACACTACATTCCACATCATCTATATATATTATATAGAGAAGTCCAATATGATTTGAGGACAGACCAAAGACAAAAATCAGAGAAGAAAGCTAACAGACAGAACTAGAGAGTGTCAAGAAGACATATAAGATCTCAAGGAAGACTAGAAGAAGAAGGAGCTTGATAAAGAGAAGCTGACTAGGAGCTTAAGAGGAACGAAATACATTGAATGAGATCATATGATCTAGTTGTAATTCATGGCTGATGCCTAGAACTTGTAACACATCACTTACATGAATAAAGTCTAGTTTGTTAGAGATTCATGACAGACAACTGAGGGGGGGGGGGGTGAATCAGTTGTCCAAAATTTTCTTATAATTAATCACTTAAATCCTCTTTGTGATTCAACAACATAATAATAAATTAATCATGAAAACATAATGCAACAATTCAAGAGCAGAAACACATTAACACATGTGACACCAATATTTTAATGTGGAAAACCCGGTTAAGGGAAAAACCACGGGGTGACTAACCCAAGATTGTATTCTCTGTTAAAAGAATAAGAAGAACAAAATGGCACATGCCAATTAGGGCTCACTGCCCGAGCACACTGCTCACAAGAGGCACACTGCCTATAGGAGACACTGTCTATAGAATAATAAATTTTACATATTTGAATTGAAGAATAGCATCTTCATCATGCTTGAGTCAGTTCCATTTAAGCCCAATACTTCTGCTCTGCTCCTCTCTACCACACACTCATCTTCACAAGATACTTTGAAATGACTTCACAACTTTTCTTTTATACAAGACATTTGACTTTGGGATAATCATCCAAGTCGGCATACATTACAGAGCAAATACATAAATATAACATGATTAATTACAAAAAGACTTCACGTGGGTCAACACACTGTCGGCTACACAGATCTGAGACTTAAATCTTCTTTGAGGAACATGCCATTCTTCACAGAACACCTTCAAGATCATTTGTAGGATGTGTAACTCATCTGGTCGGCCAGACTTAGGAAGAACATCATCATCCGAAAGTAATTCTTCAATTACGAGCTCAATCTTCAATGCGGACCACCAACACGAAATGGACACAATCCAAAGACCTCCACAAGCTTGCCTGAATCACCAAGAACATCCACACTACTTCTGCTTACTGAAATCATTCTCTCCGTCATCTTGAACCTCAAGAACATATTCTGTCATCACTGTCATAATGGAATAGATGCTTGCGGACCTCCAGACCACGAACCAATTGAGTTGTCAATTCACATTGACTTCCTAAACACTCCACCAAATCTGTAGATCAAGATATTGCATTTTCAGATCTCACCGGACATATCTGTGTCGCTCTGTCACCTCTAAACATCTGCCAGAACTAGTTTTACTCAAGTGGCCATAACTTATTCAGATCTTCATGCGGACCTCTCAAATCTTTACTGGATCAACTTAAGACACATCTACAAACCCTTTGATGCGCATCCTCTGATCGTCATCTTAGCTGGGATCTTTACCTTACTGTCTTCATTGTTCTTCTCTGTTCTTGATAGTACTAATTTTCTCAATATCCTCAGCATACAACTCATCCAATCCTTATCATCAATGCAACAGGAGTATGTTGACATCAATGACAACACCGGTTAGGCCCATACTTGCAACACAGTTGTTCCTCCTAATTGATTTGTTATTTTCGGCGGAATTAAATAATGTTTAGATAAAAGAAATCACTTGGCTGCAAGGCTGGATAATCCTCAATTGGACCCTCCAACCTTGACTGCATTATTTTTCTTTTGTGTATACCAATTGGCCAGAGATTCTCTAGTTGATATAATTAACATAATATATTGTCTTAAAGTACAACTAACAAAAAATAAATAAATGTTGGCCTGTTGTGTATATGAATTGGCAGGTCCAAGAACCCAAGTAGAATACAGAAAACAAAAATGGTGTATATCAACTGGCCATTGGCAAGGTTCTTGACACTTTCCAATGGCACTAGTCTTCTTTCACTTTGTGAAGGAGTTTTGTTATTAGATTGAGTTGTCACACTGGTGACTATTCTTTGTGCTTGGACTTACCTTTTGGCAATATGTTTGCATTATGTACAATTGTACTATGTTTTACTATGGCATGGCTGGTAATTATACTAACGTCACTTTCTGTCATTCTACTCAAACTGGGGGCAGTTAATCATGAATGCATTGCTCAGCTAACATGACTATTTTATATAGTATTTAAAACTGTTTTGATCTATAGTTGGGAAACATGATTACAATTCCACAAAGTTGTACATTGTGGTGAGTATGGATGGATGTATTCTTGATATAATTAATCTCCATATCATCCTATTAAGTTGAGTTGTTGGTACTGAAACAATCTTCATATAAGCCTATTACAGTTGAGTTGTTGGTACTGAAACAATATTCATATTAGCCTATTACAGTTGAGTTGCGGGTACTGAAACAATCTTCAGTTTGAAGGTGTTGAGACTACATGCTACCATTATATTAAGATTAATAAATACATTATGGATGGGACTATTGTTTTAACAGAGCCTTTAACAGAGTGTCTTTTGTTAATTCATATCATTTGCAAACTTTGAATGCCTTTGAGCTAGAGAATCTTGCATATGTCGAGTGAACTGTGTTCTAGCTCTCTTTCTTTAGTTTCATTTCTCATCAAGGTTATGAAGTATTTTCTTTTAACTTCAATTTCTTTTTCACTTTTCTTGCAGGTGGTTTCATTAAGATATATTGGTTTACTAGAATTGAAATTGGAACATGTGGCTATGAGCTAGGTGACATTGTTTGCAAACCTGAAATCTGCATTTCAAATCCATGAACCTGCAGTTTTTGACAATTGAACTCATAGGTTTCGACATACCATTTCATTTGTTAAAAATAAGAAGATGCCTGCTTGACGTCATTGTTACTTTTGCTTGGATGGATAAAATAGCATCTATTTTGTATTGGTGTCAGTCTTAAGATTATCTTATAAGCTAGTGCCATTTGTGTGTGCCATGAATGACATCATCTGTATGATTTAATGTTGTTCTGGCTTCATGGTTTGAAGAAATAACATGCTCCTGTAAATGTTTACCAAGTCCTGTCAATGTTTGAAATGTTTTTCATCCTGGCTTATAATTTTAAGGAAAATTGTATCCATCCATGGTAAGTAGTTATCTGCAGATCTATCTCGATAAGTTTACCTGGTTTTTTAATGGCTGTTGAGAATTAGAGGGTTGGAAGAAGTCATCTGTTGTCTGTTTGTTTTATTTACATGTTCAGCCTTTAAATTTCGGTTGCCAGGGCTACTCCTGTTTTCTCATTTGAAAGGGAATCCTATCATTGTCATTATAGTTTTTTATAAATAATGCCGATGCTATAAGAAATATCAAATGAGGGACTTCTTCAAGTTATGTGCTTTGTTTCTAGAGTGAACTGTAATGGTTGCAAACCACCAAAACATCTGGCTCTTTAGCCATCTTTCTTGTGATCGCAAATGTTGACCATAACATGTTTGGTTGGGTGATAAAAGATCTCACCTCAAACACACTAGCAACAAAAATTTGGGAACACTACTTTTTTGCTAAGTTGCTGGTTCGGGTTTGGGTTCACGGGTTCAGCCAAATTTTTTTTTTGGGGTTTGGGTTCGTTTTTGGGTTCGCTTATATATATACATATATAAATATATGTATATGCAAAAAAATTAAGCATAGAAGCAAGAATCAAGTGTAGAAATGCAAGAATAAAGTGTAGAACACCACATAGCATCATATAATCAACAAAACCACCATCAACTTGAATATCATAAAACATAAAACTCGAACTTCAAGTTCAATAACAAGATTCAAAATAATAATATGATGTTCAACAATCAATTTTCATTGTTTCAATGTCAAATGACAAGTGTCAATCATCATATGGATTTGCTAAATCCTCCACATCATCATCATCATCTTGAACATTAGTAGGGTCATTTGAAGAACCACAACCAGCACCACTGCCACTCGCTGAAAAAGTGTGTTCGCTCTTTGATCCCTCAAGTGCAACATGTTTGGATTGGGAAGTAGAAGCATCCATGTCAATTTGCTTTGGCTCCACATCCCACAACTTTGATTCCCCCTCCTTATAGTCTTGCTTTTTGTGCGAAAGGAGGCGCAAGTTGGAATGCACATACACTAAATTCTCCGCTTTTTTGGAGTGCAATCTGTTGCGCTTTATCGAGTGGATAAAAGAGTACGTGCTCCAATTCCTCTCAGATGCAGAGGAACTAGCAACCTATGACGACAAAGTAGAGAGAAAGAGTTAAAAATAAAAACTTACAAAGTTAAAACTTATAAAGCTACAAGTTATAAAATTTATAATAATTAAAAATTATGGAACTTCAAACTTCAAATTTTTAAAAGTCTTTAACATAAAATTATAAATCATAAAAAACATAGAAATTTAGTAAACTTACTTGTGATAAAACTTTGACTGCAAGAGGCTGTAGGGACCAGAATTGTTGGCCATGAAAGTACCACCAATTGTGAGCATCTTTCTTGAATCTATCACGAAGAGCCTCAATGCTTAGACCATTGGAGTGTACAAAATCAGTGAACTCATCAATGACCATATCATGCAAATCTGGATCAAGGAAGTGTCTACGAATGCTGCCTTGTACCCTTCAGACACTTCTAAATCTCTCCATGGGGGAATCCTATTTGTCACCGAAAGAATCTCACTGCTGTAATATTTTGGAGTCAATGCAAATGCAAGAAGATGCAGTGGGGTTGTCATTGTGTTCCATCTAGCCTCAATAATTTCATGCACTTACTTGAAGAGAATTTCTTGAGGATCTTTCTCCTTCTCATTTATGATGTTCTTTATCTTTTCTATCATTGAATCAATGCCATCATATATCTCCCCCATGCAAGGCTTGTCCATGTCCGTATAACGAATCATGCTCAAAATGGGCTCAGTGAAACTAAGGAGATACTCCACACGATCCCACCAATAGTCATTTAGGATCATCCCCTTAA
Source organism: Cunninghamia lanceolata (assembly GCA_027924645.1). Classification (NCBI taxonomy): domain Eukaryota; kingdom Viridiplantae; phylum Streptophyta; class Pinopsida; order Cupressales; family Cupressaceae; genus Cunninghamia; species Cunninghamia lanceolata. Next base: position 6,249,404 of record BSBN01001215.1, read on the forward strand.
CATTTGCTGCCCTCTCAGTGTTGCTTTGCCTCCATATGGACCAAGTAGTGCTTGTTACCATGCTGATAAGAGCCTGTTTGACCTTCACAAGTCGTCTCAAGGCAATTGTGTTCGAGGCAAAACGGGTCTTGGCAACCTATTGAAATATCAAAATAAAAAGTACAATAAATAAAATTTAATTTAAACATTTAAAAAATTGAAAACAAACTTTAACTTTTAAGAAGAAATAGAATATGTGAAATTAAAAATTTAAAGCACTATGAAAAATTTAAATTTAAAAATATATTGCTTCACTTACCTTCAACAACTCCAATGTAGAAAATGATCTAAATATGCTTTGGGACATGTGGTGGTTGGTGACGAACATTCTTATCTCCTCGGCCTCTGCATACAACTCTCTAATCCAGTCAATTTTTTTCCCAATCTTTTGTAGCATTAGATGGAGAGAGTGGATAGCACAAGGTGTCCAAAAGATATGTGAATATCGTTCCTCAACCAACAACCCAGCAGCTCTACAATTTTTTGCGTTGTCCGTTATCACTTGAACAACATTATGAGGTCCCACATCCTCAATGGCTGCAATGAAGATTTGAGCAATAAATTCACCATCCTTCACCTGTCCCTCACAATCCACAGCTCTCAAAAACATTGCCCCTTTAGGGGACACTGCAATGACATTGATCAAAGGCCGATTTCTTGCATCTTCTTGCATCTTTCCATCCATCAGAGACAATTGACACCCCTGTCTCACTCCATGAATCCCTTAAGGGCTTCAATGCATCTTCTATACTCTTCATCTCATTCTCCATTAAGGTGCCACGCACCTTCTCATAACCTGGGCTCTTATACCCTTTTGGAGCCTCATTAATTTTTCTCACCATCTCTTGCCAATATGATGAGCGAACAACATTGAATGACATACCATTTGCATAAATGCATCTGGCTATATGTTGGTCAGCAATATCTCGAGCCTCATTTTGAAATGATGTTTCCAAAGGTCCCTTTGGTCTCTTGTTTGTAGTGCTTGTGGGTTGCTCTTGAGGAGTGACCAAAAATGGGTGGCTCTCTATCACAACATTGGAACTAGGAATAGATGGAGGATCCATTCTTTGATTTCTGCCTCTTTTCCTTAACATGTTTGCTACTGATTTACGGCCTGCTGCTTCATCTGTTGCTTCTTGCTCGGTGATATATGCCAGCACTTGCTCTCGTGGTATAGGTTTATTACTCTTTCCTGGGCAAGCTTTGATCCCCATCCCAGGGATGTTACACAAATAGGCTTTCACCCGACTATATGAACTGTTATATTGCACATCACAGTCATTGCATTTCCAAAGGTAACCCCCACCACCTGGTTGTTGTTGAATCATTTCAACATGCCTCCAAAGAGGTGAGTGTGGATCGATTTTGAATTTTGATTGTGATACTGAGCTAGAACTAGCTGCCGTTGTGATTCCTGTCACCTGTGGGTGTGGCAATAGGTTTTGTAAACAAAATAGAAACAATGAAAACTCAAAACTTTCAAGAATCAAAACAAAAACAAAAGCATGGTGATACATTCATGATTCATATAAATAGTTTAAAAAAAAAACAAGTTGAAAAGAATTTGTTTGTTGTTAAAAAATGCAAAAAAAAAAAAGAATAGAAAACCTACCTCTGCAAAAATCTCTTCCTTTGATCTTCTTGGCAGCCTCTAAACCGTCGGAAATGAGTAGGAATGGTGGAGCAATGGATTTCCAACCTTCAGGGTTCAATCTTCAAGCTTCTTTCTTCAAACACAAATTTTTTTTGAGTTCAGCCACAATGGAGAGTTTTTGTGTTTTGGAATGAAATAAATGAGTTGAAAATGGCAAAATTGTGTTTATAATGACTTTTTAGGGTTTCATTTGCATTTTAGAATGTTTAAAATAATATAAAATTGATGTTTTAGTTGAAAAAAATTTAAAAAAAAATGAAGGGGGGCGTGGGTGCATTCTGGGTGCACTCCAGGTTCTCTTTTTTTAGGCTGGGTTCAAACCCAGCGAACCCGGGTGCGTCCGGGACGCACCCAGCCCCCTTACACCACACCCTGCCCGCACCTGCACCCGAGCCGCACCGCACCCGCACCCGCACCTCTAGCAGGGGAACCCGCACCCGCACCTCTGGCAGGCGAACCCTGCAACTTAGCTTTTTTGCAACAATGATATTTGCAAGTACCATCTCTGTTGAACAATGGTCCGGACTGAGAAATACTGAGTCAACTTTTTCTGCAGTGCAGGTGTTGAACTCCCAAATTTGACCATTTCAACCCTTGATAGCTTGGTCTCAAATCACTTGACGTGCCTTGTTCCAATTCTCAAATTTCTTCTTATAACTTGTTTTGTTCTTTGTTTTTGTATGCAGCCTTCTTAGCTTCAAGTTGGTCTTTGGTGACTCTTAGACTTACTAGATCGTGAACAATCTTTTCTTTTCATCACATCTTATTAATCATTTGGAGCTTATCCAAGATCCATCCTTATACCTTGTCAAGTCTCACAGCTCATAATATTTTATTGACGTTATCTTCCCTACTTTTGACTTCATAATCTTGTGCCCTTAACAACCTAAGGTGCTTGGCATCTGGACATCCTTATCCTGTGTATGTTTAGATGGACGTAGATAACATTTGGCATAAGATACGTTGAGGACTTTGATGTGCAGTGGATGGACTGGATTTATTGTATCCTGGCCAAGTACTGGCATTCCGGTTGTGTGGTTGGTTATAGTAATTGCATTAAACTCTTTCTTGTCCGGCTAGTTCTTTGTCATGTATATTTACATGACATGATTTCTTGGACATCAGTTCAAGCAGATGCTCTTAAGAGAATTAGAAGTATGTCTAAATGGTGCATCAGCCATCACAATTATTGGCCATCTATATATCTGTATATATTTGATTGCCAGTGTGCACTCACAAAAAACCAACCCCGGACTTATGAAGGCATGTGTTATTCTTTCATTCCAGGCTACTAGCACTAATATTCAGAATAATTTTTAATATGGACAAAACTTATTAAAGGTTTGTTTTTAGAGCAGGAATATCACTTTAGTTCTAGGTTGGTTTATCAAAATGTTCTGGGCACATAAAATTTTTTGGCATTTGGAAGCCTTTATGGCAGAACTTCTTATGTTGCATGTAAGTTTGGCTACATATGATGGACCTACATCTTCTGTACGCTAGAGATAAATCTCTATACAGGTAAGAATGAAATTTATGTTTTGAGTCTAGAATTATAATGGTGTTAATAATTATTATTTATTTCTTTTTATAAATGGCTTGCAGAGGACATGGAATGTACATGACTGATTGTTAGAGAATAGAGGGTATAATGGGATTTTATGCTATGAGATCTCTATTTGCAAGGCATTCTAGAGAATTTTATAGAAAGCGTCTACTTATTTTCTTCATATATAATGTGCGAGTGTAACTATATGATGAAGCATTGCTTATAGCTTCAATTTGCAACCATTACATGTAGGTGCTATGTAATAGTTGATATATGGTTGTATTCCCTTTGGTATGATCAATTGTTGTCCTTCACTATTTCACTCCCTTGTAAACATGGATGCAAATTCATGTGTTTAAAACATGCAAGGCTGTCTAGGCCATAAATTGTGTATACATAACTCGAAATCAACATGGTATGCTCATATTCTCATGTCTGCAACTAAAATTGTAAATTTCTCCAAATAGTTTGGGGCAAGCAGTGTAAAATGATGAGCTGGTTCCATTCTGTTGGGCTCTAGGGCACGTTATGGTGGCTACGAAGACATTCTGCAGTAGGAGTTAAACTTAATGGAGTGCTTGTGCATAAGCCTATATCTCTATGTGTTGCCTTTAAGATGCAGGATCAAGTTGACTGTGCCAGGGCACAAGAAGGTTCCATTAGATAGATATAAGAAGATTGATGTTATTTAAGAACTTGAATACACTTTTTCCATGGTACTGCTAAATGTAATTGACCTTGGCAAAAGGAGTGATTAAGGATTTAAATGGATAACCTCTTTTGATAGATGCTCTGGATGTTAGGAGGGACACTAATGATCAAGGACAGCTAAAATGATGGTTAAGGGTTTGAAGTTTGCAGTAACAAAGTGGTAAAATTCTTATTTAGTATCCCATCCCATGTCAGTCCCCAAGTCCTAAGATTAATAAAGAACTAATAACTTCTCGTAGGAAGTTAGTGGGGTGCTGCCCATCTAGTCACATGTAACTTAGATGTAATTACATTTCCTCTTTGTATATGTACATGTTAATCTATTCAATACAAAATCGACCCATTGCCATTTATATGATGTTATCAGAGCCGATGGTGATAAATAATGAAAGGAGGATGTATATCTGGCGTGTTTTGCTGATTCTCTACCATGGATTGTGGTTGATTAAATGCTGAGGCCGTTTTATAGAAGTTGCTGCATTTATTATATTCAGCCCATTATATCGAAGAGTTTGTGCCCTGTATCTCCAATACCTTTCCCGCAAACTTATCTACTACCTATTTCCCCCCATTTAATCGATTTGCCGCTGTACAAGCTACTTTGGAGGAATTGAAATGTTTTGTTGTGGTGTTTGTATAGCATGTGGTTTGAGCAGAAAGTAAAATTGCATGGCCGGGCGAAATTTCATATGCTAAAGCTTATGCTTTATAGGGTTTGTTTAATAGTTATTTTATCTCATCTATAACTCTAGCTTTAAAGAAGTTTTGTTGACTTTGTGGCAAACATTAGTAAATAGATCAATTAGTAAAGTCACTCAAGTGTGCTAATAAAGAGGTTTTATGGTCAAATTTCAACCGAAAATTACCAAAAAAATTGAACATATAATATAATCAAAGGGTAGTTTTTTATTTTTATTTAGTAAATAGAGTGTTTTGTATGCAAATAAGGTATTGTAAAGGAAATTATTGTAATGGGTGCACTATTGATAAATCTTACACCCTTGGTTTTGTATTGATAAATCTTACACCCTTGGTTTTGTATTTATCATGGTTACATTTGACATGCATGCTAGTGTTATTGGGACTCTCAAAGATTTTCATGTTACATTTGGTTGTTAGAGCCTAGGGGGTTAGTAGAGATTGGAGGATCTACCATGAGGATGGAGGAGCTTTACCATCTCTCATTGGAGATTGAGTAAACTGTTTGAGAGACACATATTGACCAATACTAATGGTAGGAAACCAAGTTAACAAAGATGCAACATAGGTACTCGAAGCACTAGATATTCTTATTATTTCCCCTTTGGATCAAGGGCGGTTTGACAAGTATGAAGGCTATGGTTTTGAAATGCATGGTGAAGACCCTCCCCACCACGACAATGAGGAGGAATATGTTTGTACTCATGAATAGATCTTCGAGTCCCTATTTACAAGGTATTATTATGGGGCACCATTCGAATATTGTCTTGCAAATAGTAGAGTGCCCTATTTGTAATTGTACTTTGGATAGTGAATTAGTCTCGATTCACAAGTAGTGTTGTGTGTGGGTGAAAAATAATATTTTCACTTTTACATAAGTTAATTAGGGAGATTTTTTTTTCTTTTTTGAGCCTTGTGACATGTGTCATAGGCTTTCTTTTCTCTTAGAGAGCATTGTGACATGTGTCACATGCTTTCTTTCCCCACTTTGTCTATTCTTGGACAGTGGTTGTGTATATATTCATTGTTCATTCTTGAATAATGTGAGAAATGTGAAGCACCTAATTCATGCATGCATTATTTTCTGTTTTTCCTCTCAATCTAGTTTTTGCAATATTTCCTTGTAGCTCTCATGTAGAAGATTACCTCTAGATGATTTTGACTCCTATGAGTTCTTGTGTGACTCTCACATGGTATCAGAGCTCCAGATCTGTCAACTTCTTGACTTTGAGAGGGTTTTAGTTGAAAGGTCGTGATCAATGCTTCCTAGCATGAAATGGACCTCGCGGTTGCGTTCAAAAGGTGTCAAAACCTTAAAATCTCATCTAAACGCTTAAATCATAGTTCAAAAAAATTTTGGGCATTTTTTTGGAGGTTTGAATTTTTGTGTAGGCAAAAATCCGTATGAAAGGATAACTTGACTATAAGGGAAGTCATTTTAATGTTGGTATGCTAGATGCCCTATTGGATTGTCAAATACTATCAAAATCCATTATTTCCAAAATGACCGTAAAATTTAAGAAATTATGTGATTGATGGAGCCTCAAAGTTCTACCGTGTTTTTCTCTATTTTTTACCTTCATTTAGCCATTAACAGAGGGTGGCGGGTGATGGTGGAACTTAGAATCATGTTGGGGATGTGATGATTTTGGGTGTTTTTATTATTTCCTTTTATTGGCTTTTTGCTTCTTGCCTCTCTTCTCTAGGTTGAATACTTAACCATTTGAGGATTGTACATATCACTTAATTAGTAAGGAATTAGTTCCTTCTGGAGGAAGTATGGTGGGGTTTGAAGCATTTTGAACTTCAGCTAGTTGTGCATGCTAGTGTTTGTGGGTTTTTTCCTAGTACCCATGGGTTTTTGCCTAGTGCCCTATGTGTGGGTTAATGTCTCTCTTTAAATATGGCTTGATAGCTTATATGGTAGGTTAGCAAAATGTTTGATGGTCAACATACCAACCTTAAACAAAAGTTTTGCTTCATGTTGTGGTAACTCCCCTTTGGAGGATCAAATGCTATTCCAAGCACCAAATTTGGCTATATATGGTAGATAGAGAATCTCGAATAAGGAATCAAGTGCAATAAACTTTAATGAAGATTTTAATGATCACATTCATGCCCTGATTTGCTAGGAAATGATCCACGTCCAATAAGGGTGACATAAATGCACTATTTGGTAGTGGTTGTTTGGTCATACTTAGACATCATAACATCTTGCATATAGGATGCTTTCTACACAATCCATGTTCATAGCTTTGCGTTGACTTGAGTAAAGCAATGAACATAATACAAGGGAGGTTGCATCTAATGTTCCCAAGGGACATGCCCATGGGGTTTTGATCCATCCTCTTGATGGGGACATATAGTGAGCTCTGGAATAGGGATGAAATGTATCACTAAAATTTGTGGTTGTGGTGTTTGGTAACCTTTGCTATCTATAGGGGAAAGGGTGGAATTACTGGACACTATAATCTAGTGGATATTTGTGCCTAACTATTAGAAAGGGTGAAGAGGCCTACGACTATCATGCCTTTAGTATGCAAGTACCTAATTGATCTACCTTGTCTAGAAGTACCTAAAGTAAATGTCTAGGCTTTCGTTTGGTGGATTGTTGCGGCTTGATGTGCCCACTATAAAGGTAGGGCTAGTTGCTCTACTTGGATCATCTAGACCGAGTGCCCCTATTTATATATATGGACTTCCTTATTATCCATTCTAAATGGTTATATAGATAGGGAATCCTCTTGATTGGGGACGTATGGTGAGATTTGGAATAGGGATGAAACATCCCCTCTACATCTTGAAAAATTATTAAAATTTATTTATGTCCTTGCCTATTTTTTATTCACACTTGAATGTAATGTCCCCTTTACAAGCATGAAGAATTTGAGATGACCCTTAGCCTATTTTAATTTCCCGTAGGTTAATTGGGATACTTGGGATACTGTAAGTGAAAGAATTAATTAATAATGTTTAATTACTTTATGAAGGGTGGCTGGTGTCATGAAGTGTTTTTTAAAAGAGGGCCATAAAGTGACTTTTTATGGAGATCAAAAGTAATATTAAATTAAAAGATTTTTAAAAGTCATTTTGGAGGGAAAACGAAGAGTCACGAATAATAATATTTTTCTATTTTGTAAGTGCATATAAAAGGAGGATTTGAGGAGATAAAAAATATTCTTTGCATTTTATCAAACCTCAACTTATTGAGATTGAACATTTCTAAGGATGAAAACCCTTTGATAAATAATGGTTTTGGGGACGGGAACCCTCCTAGCTATTTGAGTGGATTCATCTAGAATTCACCAGGATGTTGAAAGTTTTTAGTTTGATGTTTGGGTTGTGTTTGAAGATCTAGTGGAGTTGAAATTTTGTGGTTATAATAAAAAATCATTTGCTTTGCAAATCTGATTGAATAAGGAGCTTCTTTGTTGTAGCACTATATCTTTTTGGCTATTCAATATTTGCTAAGCCATATCACATTGGCAAGCCGTATTGATAAAAGGGAAGTTGACTGGAATAAGGAGGAGCTGTTGCTAATAATACTCCATTATATCCTGGTTGGACCTTGACCATACCACTGAAGAAGAGAAACGATTGGAGTTTAGGATGAAACACATCTATCTTTGAGGGAGTTTATTGTCACATCCCAAATTTTGACTATGTTTTACTTTTTACTTGTATGTAATTAGTAGATAATTTTGCATGGATTAATGATTTGACTTTAGTGGAAATGTCAGGATAAATCAAATGATTTCATGAGTTTGAGTTTATATTTTTAGAATTTAGACATGTAATTATTTGATGATAAGATTATTTGTTCATGTGGTTTATGGATTTACTAATGATGCACTAATCCCAGTGGCTAAATGTAAGTTGTAACCAAGAAACAGGTTTTTCCACCCTCCAAGAAAAGAGAGGGAGAGCATTATCGGAGAGAAGTGAATAGAAGTATGGATAAAAACATGTTGTTGTCATCTTAGTCTTGTGCTTACACAGTTAAGTGAACCCTCGTCAAGTTGGGTAAGTTGTGCTTGACCCTTTTTGGTGTAAGTTGGTTTCGACTTGTCAGTTGTCGATTTGTTGTCAAGATGTATTAGAATATGTTTTTGTTGAGAATCAAGTTAGGAAAGTATGATTGTCGACAAGGATGGTCGATAGTTGTTAGTTCTTGTGTGTTTTGAACATAGTTTATATTCAAGAGAATATATACATGTTAGTGGTTAACTAAATCATTTTTGGTAATTTCTGGGTGAAATTCCATTATGGTAACCTATCATACTATTTATATTTGTTTATTTTGCTATATACACAAGATAGAGAGGGGGAGAATACCTCGACCCTATTCTCGTATCTGGTTAAGCATTTGAAACAACATAAGTATACGTTGTTATATATTTGTATATATATTTAATGTGATATTTAAGTGAGGCCTTTTGTGTTGAGATCGAACTTCTTTATGGAAGTGGTAAAGATTCCATGTTAGTGCAAGCCACTTTTTAATTTTTGGTTGCTCGACCCCCCTTACTCTTTAATTGTTTTGGAAAGTGGAGGAGTTTTTTGACCGGTTAATGGAGTGGTCCTTTATGACCATCACTTCCTTTAATTTGCATGCCTTCATGGAAATTAAGATAGGCACTATTATAGGAGATAATGGATGCGGTTATAGATGAGAGTTCTATTTATCACCGTGGCAGATTCTCTCGAGACACAGAGACACAAAAAGAGAACTTTGCTGTAAGCTTTTCTGGGAGGAAAAATGACAGAGGACAAAGGTTTTGGGCTTGTCGTAGATAGAAGGAAAGAAGTTGTCAAAGGATCAAACAAAGCCTTGCTTACTCCTTCGAACTCACAAGTTCATTCTTTTTTAGAAAACGTTATAATAAGTTTGAGAATCAAATGTATGTATTCAGACCTGACGATATGTTAATGTGAAGTTGACAAGCTTGAAACATCATTTTGTTTGTGTAGCCAATAAGTTAGAACACTATATTTGTGATAAGTTTAGAACACCATTGTGTTTATATAGTTGATAAGCTTAGTGAATCACTGTGTATATAAGGTTGATGAACTTAAATATTTCTGTGTGAAGTAAGAGGCCGAAAGCTTAGCATATTACAATGGGAATATGAGGCCGAATATCCTTACACTCTGCATATTTTGGTTAAGACCAATTAAAGCTTAACTCTTTCGACTTACGCCTTAAAGATTGAAAACTTTGTGGTTCATCTATATCTTATAGTATGGTAAACATGTGTAGGCTGATTGGTCGTTGAGAAATTATCTGTAATGGGCCAAAAGGCTAGTGATCACAATAGGTTAGCTACTGATTATAGTTAGTAAACTTATGCAGTTTGAGAAGATAGGTAGAGTTTTAGTATGTTTTAATGCTAAGGATAGATAACCCTGTCGTGCTTTGAATTCTTAGAGAGTGTCTGTATAGTAACCAAACAATTGTTAGACATAGAGATACTTGAGAGTTTTGGTCTGTCTTTAGTTACCTCTTATCTTTATTTGCACTCGGAATAACAAAGGATGCAAATGCTATTTTTATTACTACCAAAACTTGTTGAATCTATCTTTAGATTTCAAAACTGAGCCTCTCAAGATCATTGTTTTAAGACTTAGAAGTTGAGGCTAGTAAGTTTTGATAAAGATGTTTCTTTTATCTTCTTAACTCATTAAGTTTTATTGTTTTAAATCTAAGACTTAGTGAAAGGTTTTCACTTATTATAGAGTATATAGAAATAATTTTGATATCATTAGTAACACCTATATATATGTTTATCAACATATATGCTTTCTTCAATTGGATCATGTATTTCCATTATGCAAGGTTGATGTGCTTAAGTTCTTGACCTTTCTATATCTAAAATCAATGGACGAAAGGAGACCATTAGATCAAAGACATTATTATCTTTTTAGACTTACCTATTCAGACTAAAAGATAGAACTTAGTCGAGAATACTTATGCTTTTGTTAGTATTCATTAAGACCTTACATGGAAGAGGATAAACCTTGTGTATTATGTTTTAGATCATATGAGCAAAGGTGAATTCGATCAATGACCAAGTAGTCAAGATTAGATGAGTGGTTATCTTATTCATGCTATATTATTGATATAACTTATTTTGGAAGTATAAGGGTTTTTTGATGTTACAAAGTATTGGACTAGGGGAGAGTTAGAAATCTTAGATTCTACCTTGAAGAGTTTAGAAAACTTTAACTCTTAATCATTTATGATATTGATTTAGTCTATTGTATATTTTGGTCAACATTCAAAAGGTCGAAAAACCGTAGATCAAGACAATATAAAGAGCCTAAGGAGCATATTGTTAGAGTCGATACTCATTATATAAACCAAGTGTGGTTATTATTGAGTTAGTGAGTAGAATGAGAGGAAGTCATAGACCTTGATAATTGTGGATATGCAATAAGGGACTCTCAAAAAAGATAAAATTATCTAAACTTACATATTTTATGTAGATCCTAGATAAGGAATATTTCTAAGTCAGATTGACTAGGATTTGAGTATAGTTTAGACAATTTATGTCTAGAGATACTAAATGATGAAAGTCAAACTATAGGATGAGGTAGTTCCCAAGTCGAGTTAGAGGTGTGTGAACACATGACTACGTTTATTGAAAACGTCTACTTATAAATAGAATTTTTGGCCAAAGTGATGCATTTGTCTTTGCATGCATTAGTCGGTTCACAGTGTCTAGATGACGTAACCTGTCAGTAGGATCATACTTAGCTAGAAGTTTGTCTAGAGTTGTATAGTCAATTGTGTTATGTAGGACACAACACTAGGACTCAGATGACAAACCTATTGGTTCCTTATTTCTATACTCTTCGTGAAGAGTAGGGCCACTTCCAGAAAGGAAGGTGTGCAAGGGACTGCTGGTATGTGGTTGGAGGTAAAGCACTCGGATGATGCTCTCCTTCTATAGCAGAAGACTCGTTGGAACTTGAGTGATAGATATCAAGATTCCAGATGCAATATTCTTTATGTTAAGATGTAAAATTATTCTTATTTACCAACTGCAACATTTTTGTAAATGTAAAGTGAAATGTTTTCACTATGACTTATCTTTGAATATATTGTATTTCAAGGTTGAAAAATATTCAGAAAAGATATGCTTTTTATTTCTTTGTAAATATGCAAATGATTAAAAAAAAAATTCACTCATGTTTATCATGATTCTTTTACTTTCTTAGTAATTGTGTGTGTAATTCCGAGTAATATGAGATGGCATGTTACATTTATGCTCTTAACATTCTAGCCACACCATTTTAGGGTCTTGTTGACTGTTTGGAATGAGGTGTAGCCTCTATTTTGACTAAAATGTGGGCTATACTATCTCAACCCAGGATAAGTTTTATTATTAAATGATTTCAGTCTTTAATATTAGTGTCTTAAGGAGTGATTTTAGGTTAGAGTTGCATCAATTACAGTTCAGTTTCATTGATCCAGAGGTTAGAGTTGCATACTATGTTTGATGCATATTGCTGCTGTTCTAATATTGATTAGTCAAAAAATAAATTCAATTTCTAGTTATTATTTAAGTTATCATTTGGTCAAATAATTCTAAAAATACAAAAAAATTGGGTTGGGACACTTCATTCAAAAAACACTGGATTATTGGGGAGATGAAGTTCTCATGGGCGGAGAGGAAGCAGGTCTGCGACTTGCATGTTTCTTTTTGCTTGTGCATATGTGTTTGGGGTGAATGACTGGTGTACAGGAGGCAGTTTCTTGCTAAGGGTGGGTTTTTTTGCGTTTAGGGGGGTTTTTGTATGGGGTTTTTTGTATTTTCTCTAGGAAGATTTTGCTACTTGGTGCCTATTTAAAGGGAAGGGTTTTGGGAAGCATAAGGAGGCTCCCAGTCTCCATTTCTCTTATCTATGGCTTTAGGTGAAGCGAATAGCTTCAAATAGAATATGGATTTTCGAGCATCTTTGCATTCAAACTCTCTATGTTTGTTGAAGCTTGATGCTGCTAATAATTTCTTACATAATGCTGTGGGAGTGGAGGGGATGGCTCCATCTGGAGGTCCTCGTATCCCGAAAACTAATGGTTGTTTGGAGAGGAGTCAGGATCGACCAATTCCGGTGATTCAACCTGAATTGATTATGGAGGATGTTGAGTATTTTTCAAAGCATGCTTTAATATGCAAATTTATGGGGATGCATGTCTCTCTTCCTTTTTTGGAGTCTTGGGCTAGATAGACTTGGAACCCTGAGGTGAAATGGAGGTGATACTGATGGCCAACAACTTTTTTATCGTCATTTTAATTGCATGACTGATCGCAACAAAGTCTTTGAAGGAGGGCCTTATTTCCATAACTAGATTGTGTTGTTCATCAAGCCATGGCATACTGGTTTTAACCCTTCAGAGGAGCTTCCAAATCGTGTTCCTGTCTGGGTGTACCTCTCTTGGTTCCCATTCGAATTTTGGCAGAATGACATTCTGCATATGGTTGCTCTGTTGTTGGGAAAAAAGGTACTTACTTTTGCACGCATTTGTGTTGAAATAGATTTGGGTAACCCTCTACGAAATTCTTTGGAAATTTGTGTGGGTTCCTCGTCATGGGTGTAACAGCTAGACTATGAGGCTCTTCTCTTTCGTTGCCGGTTGTGTCATGAGTATGGCCATCTGTAGAAAAGATGCCCTAGGATCCGCTCTTCAGAGCCTCATCCTAACCAACCCCCTCGTTCTAAGGAGGATAAAGGCAAGGCTCCTATTTCAGGTGATGTGGCAAATAAGGAAGGTTTTATTCCTGTCAAGCCCTACAATAGGAATCGATGTCAAAAAAGAACTCTCAAGGAGAGACAAGAGTAGGAGGTTTTCAATCACTTTGATATGCTAGATGATCTTAGTCAACAGGAGGTGAACCCTGGTTTGATGGTTCTGGAACCATGTGTCTTGGAGGTGGCTTAGGAGGGTACCAAGTCTAATGATTTTCATAACATTCAGGAGAGTGGTATGACTCTTGTTCAAATGGATACGGACCTAAACCTCGTGGTCTCGATTGATTTTGTGGACCCTATTGCTATGGAAAGGCTTGAGGTTGAGAACACTTCCACTCTTGTGAAGATGGTGTCCAATTTAGAGAAAGGAAATAAGTCTTCTCTTGCCTTAGGGATTCTTCAGAAAAATCCAAAGAAAGGGGTTGCTGAAAAACCCTCCAAGGCTGGGCGAAAGAAGGATCTGGATAAAATTAAGATGATGGGTGAGATGTTGGAGTCAGGGTCTGTCAAAACTCTCGACTCCCACTTTTCCAACTCTCAAAGATAATTATTCTCTCATGAAATGTGAGGGGCTTGAATAGCGGCCCTAGACAAAAAGCTATTCGAGATCTGGTGCGAAGTCATTCTCTTGATATGTTATTTATTCAGGAAACTAAACTTTCTGTGGAGAGTATGTGTAGTTTGGTACCAAAACTTTGGTGGCGGGGCCAATGTCAGTGTATAGGTGCGCAGGGTAATGCTAGAGGTGTGGCCTGCTTATGGAACCCACTGAAGATCTGCCGTCTTTGGTGGGTTTCTAGTAAGTTTTCTATTTCTGTGGTTGCTTCAAGTCTGGAATATGGAGAGATTGTTCTTTTATCTAATATTTATGCCGCAACTGACTTGCCTGGAAAGCAACGTTTATGGTCTCATATCTGGTTTTTTCAGAATACTACTCCTCTATACCCTTGGATTGTTGTTGGAGATTTTATTGCTATTACCGAGTTGGAGGAAAAGGGGAGGAATGTTGAGGCTGGAGCGGTCTACTTCTCGGAGATAATATTTCTTCCTTAAATCTGGTGGATATAAAACCTAGTAACGGTCAATTTACTTGAAATAACAGGAGGTGTGGTAAGGACTGTATTGCTAAGAGGCTTGATAAGTTCCTTGTTTTTTGTTTATGGATTGGTGGTTCCTGGACTACCAGTTCAGAGATTTTGGATTGGAGGGGATTTGACCATTAGCCAATTAAGCTTTTAGCTTCATTGGCTCGTGCGGCTCGAAATCCCTCTTTCAAGAGTCAACTTATGTGGTTGCGGGATCCCTCTCTACAAGATCTTATGGCTGAGTGGTGGCACCGTGGTAGACCTGCTTTTGGCACGGCGATGTATTCCTTTGTCAAGCAACTACAGTTTGTGAAGTATCAGCTCAAGAGGTGGAATAGGCAATGTTTTGGCAATATCTTTCATGCTAAGTCTGTTGCTTAGGATAGGTTGGATGCTATTACCCATGGGATTCGGGAGCATTGTCTTTCTGAGGAATTTCTCAAGGAGGAGTCGAAGGATTTGAAAGCTCTAGAAGAGTGTGAGTTGCGAGAGGAGATTTATTGGAAATAAAAGATAGGTTGAGTGGCTACAGGAAGGGGATAGAAACACTACATTTTTTTTAACTTCGTGAAGGCCAGGAGACATGGTAATTTGATCCGCTATATTGTGAATTATAGGGGTGATCATCTGACCTCTTGAGGGGACATTTCTAGTGAGGCTTCTTAGTATTTTGCCACTCTGTTCATGGATGAGTCTCCTGATACGAGGGAGGAAGAAAATCATATCATTGCTTGTATCCCTTCTCTGGTTTCTATGGAAATGAATGATCATCTCATGAGCTTAATTTCTCTTAAAGAATTGGAGGCTACTATTTTTTCAGATGAAGAAAGGGAAGGCTCTTGGTCCTGACGGGTTTTCGATAGAATTCTTTCAAGAATTCTGGGAAATCATAAATTTGGATTTATTAGAGGTGGTGTGTGAATCTCAGTGGAACAAACAAATGTTGAAGGCTATGAACTCTACTTTTCTTGCTCTCATTCCCAAATGTGAAGGGGCTGATATGTTGAGTATGTTCAGGCCCATAGCTCTTTGTAATGTCGTCTATAAGATTCTGTCCAAACTGATTGTGGAAAGATTGAAGCGGTGGATTAGCAAGCTTGTCTCAGAGGAACGTGGGCGTTTCGTGGTTGACAGGCAAATCTTGGATGGAGTGGTCATCGCGACTGAAACTATCCACTCTATGGCAGCCTCAAAAGAAAAAGCTATGTTTATCAAACTGGACATGGCAAAAGCTTATGACAGGGTCAAATGGTCTTTTCTACAGAAAGTACTTAGTGCTTTTGGCTTTGCTGAGGAGTGGGTTTCATGGGTAATGAGTTGTATCACGTCCACCTCCTTCTCCGTGTTGGTTAATGGGGAGCCTTCCTCCCTGTTCAAGGCATCTAGAGGTTTTCGCTAAGGGGATTCTCTATCTTCGTACTTATTTATTCTCTTGGCTGAGGGTTTGGGGAGAGTTATTAGGAGTCATGTTCATCAAGGTTTGATCCAAGGGTCGAATTGGGGTAACGACTTATCTCCTCAATCATACTTGCAATATTTTGATGATACCGCTTTGATGGGTGTGGCCAAGGTCAGAGAGGCTACTAATTTTCACAAGGTTTTGGACGTCTACCTTGTTGCTTCAGGACAACAGATGAATGAAGGTAAATCCTCCATTTTCTTCTTTAACACTCATGTGCCTATTCAATAGTGGATTGCTCATATTCTAAGATTTTAGATTGGACATTTTCCTTTGATGTATCCTGGCATTCCTCTCTCTATTGGTACCCTGCCCAGAGGTTCTTGGCAGAATATTTTAGATAAGTTTCGTGTGAAAGTGAATCACTGGACCCACAGGGGGTTATCTTTTGCGGGCCGGGTGCTGCTTCTGAAGTTGGTGGTGTAGGCACTTCCCAATTATAGGTGTATGCTTAAGGTGGCTCCTTTAAGCTTTATTAGGGATTTGGACTCTCTGGCTAGGTGATTTTTATGGGTTGGTTCCTTGGCTTCCTCAAAGTCGAGTCTTGTGAAGTGGGAGACTGTTTGTAGACTGAAACAACTTGGAGGCCTTAGACCACGACAGGTGAGCCTTTCTGGTTTGGCTTTATCTTCCAAGCTCTATTGGAGATGGTGCACTGAACAAGACCAGGTCTGGGTTGGGATTATTTCTTACAAGTACCTGAAGGGGGTGGCAAAGGAGGAGGTTCCTTGGTTTTTGCTTCTGGGTAAAGGATCAGTGATTTGGGATATGCTTAAAAAAGGAGCTAAGCTGATTAAGGATGGTTTGTTCTGGATTTGCAACAGGGGGTCCGATGCTCTCTTTTGGTATGATTCTTGGGATGGTTTCTCCCCAATCATGACTAGGCATCCTAATTTGTAGGGCTTCCTAGAGGCTGGTTGGTCCTGGGTTGGGGATTTTACATCTACTCACTTCTGTGGGTAGGTGGAAATGTCTAGATGGAAGGACCCTAGTGAGTGGCTTGATGGGGGCTCAAAAGAGGATCGTGCTGAGTTAAGTAATATTCTTTCTAGTAGAGAGTTCAGCTCAATCAGGGAGAAGGATATTTTGGCTTGGAGCCTTGATCCTAAGGGGGTGGTTGACACGGTGGCTAGTGGTTATCAGGAGTTGACTCTTTAGAAGTACATGGGGTTGGAAGCTTCTTGGTGTAAAAATGTTTGGAATAAGTTTTCTTGGCCTAAGTGTAACTGCTTCCTATGGACTTTAGCCTGAAATAGATGCTCGACTTAGGACAATTTTTGTAAGCAGGGTTTTTTAGGGCCCATCTATATGTGCTCTATGTGGCTGCTGTGAGGAGGATTCGTCCCACTTGTTCTTCTAATGCCCTTTTTCTAAGCTTATTTGGCACCTTTGGTGGGGCATCTGGAAACATCCCTGTGTTCATGCTTCTTCCTTGATTGATTTCTGGAGTAGTCTGGGGAGGCCCCCAACAAAGGCTTCTTTCCTCCAGATTGTTTGGAATATAGGCCCCACTTTTATCCTATGGTAGATTTGGCTTGAGAGGAATCGTAGGATTTTTCGTGGAAGTAAGCTAATGATTCAATAAGTTTGGTGAAGAATTGTTGGCATGATTTAGGAGACTGTGAAAGCTAAGTGCAAAGTGTCTTTTCCTTTGGAGAGGGAAGATGAAGAGATTGTGAATAACTTGGGTCTGCATGGTCTAACGTTTGACTCCTGTGTTCGAAGAGGTCGTCGAGCCAAAAAGAAGGTTCAACGAGATGGTGGTTGGTCCCCTCCTTCAGCAGATGTTTTAAAGATCAATACTAATGGCTCTTCAAGGGGTAATCCCGGGCTTGCTGGGATTGGTGGTATTGGAAGAGATAGCTCTGACAAGGACATCTTCTTCTTTTCCATTCATAAGGGACAACAAACCAACAACTTCATGGAAGGTTTGGCGTTTCTGGTTGGTATAGAGAGAGCTTGCGCCCTTGGTTGACACAAGATCATCTGTGAATCATTCTCTCGAATCACGGTTAATTTATTGACTGAGCAAAAGTTGGATGGAGTTAACTGGCAACTTGCCTTTGTTGTTAGGAATATTCTATGGCTGAGCTCCATGCTTGAGTCTATGTCCTTCACTCACATTCCTCAGGAGTGGAACAAGGTTGTTGAATGTTTGGCTAAATGGGCCTCTGAGCAGATTGGTGGTTGGAAGGTTGAGGGCTGGGAGCAGTTATCCCAGGATTATTCTCAAGATCTAGAGAGGTTAATCTTGGAGAACATGGGCAGTTGATGTTTCATGTTGGTTGGTCCTGCTATATGTTTTGATCTTTTATGGTTGTTTGCTGGTCTTGATCTCTTGGCTTTCTCTTTGGGTGTCTGTTTTGGACCTTGAGTGCTTTGTTCTTTTGATCTTCTGGTTGCAATAAATTTTTACCCTCTTTATTAAAAAACCGTGGATTATTTAAATATAATCATATGGTCGAGCTCTGGGGTATTTTTTTTGCTTAAACAATCATGATTTAAGGACATGATTCAATTTTTTACATAGTTTTCTACTAGAAGTTTTCTTATACAATCATGATTTAAAAATTAATCATAATCCTTCTAGACAATAAAATTTAGTCCACCACTAGCTTAGTTGGTCTCCCCTCGGATTGTTTTTTACCCCTATCAAATTGCAAGGATTGTCCTACCACCTTGTCATTTAGATCAACAACCTCACAATATCAGTTGTTGTTGTGACCCATTCCAAGCACATACACTATTGCCATAACCAACACCAAACACAAGCACCTCATTGTTGCAAACAAAAACAATGGACTAATATAATTGTAGGAACAAACTCCACAATCAAGTTCTAAGCATACTAATGGGAAAATAGAATGATAGAATTGTAGGAACCCCGTCAAAAAAGAAAAGTGTAAATGACAATTTTGAGCTCTACCTAAGTGGGCGTATGATACAAATATCTCTCATTGGGGTACTTAAATCTCTATCTATATGGGTAAAAGCAAAAGTGGAGGAGTTTTTGATTTATTTTGATTGGAAAGGGGTTCTAAACATAAATTCATTTGTCAAATCAACCAAAATTTGCCCAACTTGAGATTTTAGCTTTTTATTTACTTTGAGTTATTTTTTATTTATTTATATTTTATAATGTTGAAAGTTTACTAAACTTATAAAAATATATGCTTGAAAAGAGTCCACCATAGAGAATATTACATTATACATATACATTCAGGCCTAGGGTTTCCAACATGAAACAAAATTTGGAAATACAACAAAAACTATGGACCCCAAACAAGAAGCCACGATTCAAATAAGAAGAACAATATCAAAACATCTTACAAATAATCATAGGGAGACAAAGAATAGGGTATAATCCCTACAAAGCATATTAGTCTTTGGAACACTTCTTTAAAATTGTATTTACAATGTTACCAACATGGTTGTCAAGCAACTTCTCAAAGCACAAGTAATCAACCGAAGTTTTACTTTTAGCTAGGGTGGTTTCAACCTTATGATCTAGGGAAATAAATACATGAATTAACTTAGCTTCCCGATCTTTAAGAGCTACTTTAGGATTAATACCTTGATCTAGGGTAATAACCAAGACAAAATATAAAGAAACAAAATCACCTTCCTTTTTAGATTTGACAATAGTCTTATTTCCTTACCTCTTATGTAAGATGGTCACAATAGCTTGTTGGCTAGTATTAGAAAGCAACACACAAGAAACAATCTTAGAAGAAGAGAATTATTTGTATTTTAAAATTCAAATATTATTTTTTTATATTATTTAATAGTTCCCCACGACACCCCATCCCCTAACATGCCTAAAAATTTAGAAATTTTTTGTTACCTCAAAAACTACCTCCTCTCATCCCCTTGTCCTATAAACTTTGAGAAACACCAAATAGGAAAAGTCTCAATAGTGATCAATACCTGACAATGGGAAACACTTGATAGTGAGAAGCTAAAGACTTAAAGGCTTGACACTTTATTGTGGATAGCTCAACATAAGACTCCTTGTGACCTAAGCAATATTTGGGTCACCAACTAGTCCTTTCTATTTATGATAGCGCTAGTCATTCACAAGCCTAGCACTAACATGCGATTAAATCACTCAAAACTATTGTGTAGTGGGACTTTATATTACGATTGTGTTTATTCTTGTATATATTTATATTTAAACTTGAGGATGAGGTGAAACACGACTCTTTAACTCCCTAGGGCAACTATAGCTATTTTCGTCTCAACTAGACAATTTGTCTAGGATTCTCATCCTTGGTCTATGATCACAAGGATTTTGTTTCTTGAAGTCTTAGAATTATGATTCTTATAGTCTTATGATTTTTATACCATATGTTATATACTTTTCCACGGGCAACAATAAATCATTGTTCTTCTATATCTATCTTTATGAATGTGTAGACGTTTAATGTTGTATTCTTCCCATGTTTATTTAACACAATATATACTAGCTAGTCTATTGTCTTGTCTACCAAATCACCACTCTTATCCATATTTGGTATTAGAGTGGTATCTTATGATTCACGACATTCAAGTCTAGTTTAGAGACTTGGTATTAGATAAAAATCCTTTCATCATACACCAATTCAAGGAATTGGTGCCAAAGCCATACTAGTTTCACACCATTCTTCGTTTGGTTTTTACCTCAATTCAAGGAATTGGTGCCAAATCCATGCTACTTTCACAACATTCTTTGTTTGGTTACTACCCCAATTAGAGAATTAGTATTAGAGTGGAATCTTCAATCTCACGATAATTTACACTAGTTTAGGGAATTGGTATTAGGGCATAATGTTGTTGTGTAGTCATTGGAAATGTAAGCAAGAACTAGAAGTCATTAGGTGAAAGTGATATTTTAAAGTTCCCTAAATAAGAGCCAATGTGTGTGCCAAGACATTCAACATCTTAAAACCAAGAATCAATGCATGCAATATGTTCTAACATTTGAAGGAGACCTTGATCCTTGCCATGGGAAAGTTAGTACACCTTATGGAATAATGTTTTCATCTCATAGCTCTCATCTTCAATGATCTAAATCAAACTATCTTTTACCTGTTGGCAATTTGAACACAAATTTATAAGCAAAAGATAATATTTTATTCATTGAGGACCAAAATTACTTTAAATTCATTAACTAGATTGTATAAAAATGAACCATCCAACAACTAAATATACCCACTCACGTTAAAACATGATTAGTTTTCCAAACAATTTTTTATTCACCTAAGCTTAACATATCCTCCTAGATTCAAAAAGTTGGAAAACATCACTACAACATGCTAATTATACCCATGGTATTTTTATCAATTGGTGTTGACAAGCCTACTGTAAGGAAGCTAAGGTAGCAAAACAACTTCCTACACTAATCTTGAGGGGAGGGATATGCAAATTTTTAATAGATCTTTACAATAGTTACAAAAGTAAACACAAATAACAATCATACCACAACACAATAATTACGTGGGGAAACCCTTTCGGGAGAAAAAACCCCACACTCGAAAGCCACCCAATATATTATTCAAGAATAAAAAAGATTACAATATACTTGCAGAGTAAGCTTTCACAAAAGTATAACCAACCAGGGATCTGGAGGCAACTCAACATCTATAAGACTCTTACACAACCTCCATCTCAAGCTCCTAATATATAGGAGATACAATATAGTAAACCATCAACGGTAATTACAAAACTATGAGCCAAAACCACTCAAAAGTGGCACCCAAATTATCTCTAATCAAAGATGCCTTGTGATGTGCCAAATCACACACCAACGTGTAACTCTCTCCTTTATATAGCTCTTTTAAGTGTCCAATACGTTTTCACATTTCCCAAAGCATGAGGTCCAACTTTCAGAGGCCATAACTTTTGATTTGGGTGTCCAATGGATGAACCATTTGATGCGTTGGAAATCTTGTGAAAAGATCTATCAAGCTATAACCCAACTCACCAGTTACGACAACTTTCAGGGCATTTAGGGACCTCTAAGTGCGTCAAATCTGAGTTAGAAACTTTTCCGGGAGTTTCAAAAATGGAAACTTAATATCTTGCAATCTGTTGCCCCAAAATTTGAACTTGAAAATTTTCAAATTTTAATGCATTCTCCTATATGTCCCTGAACCTGCAAGATCACAAAAATAATTAAATTTGAAAACCTTTAAGCGCTGGTGTGAAATCCTTGCATGGGTTAGTTCATAACATCATTCTTGCTTGATCTGGCCTATTTCCATGTCAAGATGCTTTACCAGGTGCAAGATTTTTAGCGTCACTTTTTCCCGCTCTCAATTTGCAAATACAGTTAAATTTCAGTCGTCTGGTTGTTGGAGGTTAAAAGTTTTCTGGGTTTTGGTCGGGAGGATGTATTCACCTTGCTATCCAAATTTCGTGTAGAATGGAGTTATTTAGTGAAAGATATAAGATTTTTTCCTATTCAATATAAAGTAGGTTTTCAAAAGGCTTTTGAGTTATCCACGGAGTAAAATTCTACCTTGACATTACAAAGCATTATATATTTCTCCAAAGTCAGGAAAAGTGAGTTAAAGCATGATTATAGAGGAAACTTTATTTACCTACCTCAGCAGGAAATTATAGAGTTATACGGCATAAAAGGTAAATGAGTTTATTAAAGTCGAGTCTTTAGATGACTTTAAAATTTCAATGAGAGAATTTTAAGAGTTGTTGGGCATTTTATTAGTTAGTGAACTCCAAAAAGCCCCGACTCTTTGTTGTCAGGTGTTCTCAAGGTTCTCTAACTCCAAAAATTTGCCACTCCATGGTTTTGAAGCTAGTAAAATCCCCGACTCCGCGACATCACAAGGAGAAGATTTGTTCCGTACCATGGTAGGATATACACCAAGAGAATGTGTTGAATTGGATTTAGAAACTTTAATGTAGAGTGCTCTAGTAGATGCGTATGTGAGACAAAAGATAAATCAAAGTCGTGGGCCATTTGACAAAATAGAAATGCAGTCTCGAAAAGTGCAATGATCGCAAGATAGGCACTAATGAATTTGCTGAAATAGCTCAAAATCTCTAAGCAAAGGCAATTTGTAGATGTAAAGCTGCCAGTAAATCTTCAAGGGATTTCTAATGGATATGCATCAAAGCAAAATGAATTCGATATTCCTGGCAGGGTCTTAGACATGATATTGATAACAATATGAATGCAGTGTGGAATAGTCTACAATGCACTTGAATTGTTTAACAAAATACCTCAAAAAGTGTGGTCTCATGCAATTCAATGATCGAAGATATGCAGAACAGATTTGTTACGAAGGCTTTAGAAACTTTCAAGGATATACAATTGATGAGTGTAAAACTAGATTTCATTACCGCTTTGGCAGATATGTATGCAAAAAGAAAAATCATATACAAGGGCCGTGAATTGTTTGACAGAAATGCTTTGATTCGATGTCATCTCATGGGCTCAATGATCACAGGGTATTCACAAAATGAATTCATTGAAAGAGCTTTCTCAGATCACCGTAAAAAGAGTTGCATTGGAGAATTTTCTAAGCCTATCAATTGTTCCTGGCAGTGTATTCCTTGAACCTCTTATGAGCATAGGTGATATTAAGGTTATTAACTGCCTGGGTAGACATGTATGCATGATGTGGAGCCAGCGCCGCCTCAAGAGGATGCCATTTCATGGAATGCAACAATTGCAAGATGCTCATAAATCGTATGCAAAATGTTGAAGCACATACAAAGCGCATGAATTGTTTGACTGTAGGATGCCGCAATTGCAGGATGTCCACAAAATAGGATTTGTTGAAAAGGCTTTTGAAACTTTCAAACAAATGCAACTGGCAGGTGTAAATCATACCCCTTACTTTCACCATCATCCTCCAAACCGCGTACTTTTAAACAAGTGCCATTGTAGACATGTATGCAAATATAGGTTCATAGACAAAGGATTGGTCCAGATGAAGTTGCAGAATCAAGTTGGAATTTCATACAGAATTCACTTACTCTGAAACCCTGAAATTCATATCTGTCCAAAGAACACTCACAGTGGCGAAGCGGGTAAGGCATCGTGGTTGCAAGATTTTCACAATGAAAAAACTTTATAAACTTTAAAGCAAATACAATTTGGCTGTATGAAGCCGTTTCCACAAACTTTGCCACAGTTCAAAGAGGATACAATATTTGTTGGGAAATATCTATTGTAGGTATTCGAAGACAAGATGTAATTTGCATTGTCAAATTAGTTCCACTCTTGCTGGCTCATTGTTTATGAGGAAAATGTCAAATAAAGAATGTATACACCTAAAAATGACATGACTCTGTCTAAATAAATATTCTCAATATTTATTCCATCTAAATTCTTCTATCAATAAATAAATAAATAAATTTATTTATTCGATTAATATTTCCTCTAAGTTAATTAAATATCAAAATATTTAATTACATTTTCTAAGGTCAAAATAAATAAAATCTTTTATTTAATTTATTTTTTCCAAACAACTAAATAATTTCTAATTATTTAATTAAGTTGTTCATTGCTCCAAATTTAAATAAATAAATTAAATTTATTTAAATCCTCTCACTCTCCAAAAATAAAATATAATTAAATATTTTATTTATTCTTCCAAAATCATGTGCAAGTAAATTAAATAAATTTATTTATTTAATTTGCTTTCTTATCTTCCAAATCTTCTAAAAATAAATCAAATAAATTTATTTATTTAATTTGCTTTCTTATCTTCTAAAAATAAATTAAATAAATTTATTTATTTAATTTGTTTTCTTATCTTCCAAATCTTCTAAAAATGAATTAAATAAATTTATTTATTTAATTTGCTTTCTTTTCTTCCCAATTATCCACAAGTAATTAAATAAATTTATTTATTTAATTATGCTTTCTTATCTTCTAAAATATCTTCATATATTCTAAAAATAAATTCTTCTTGTCATACAAAAGTAAAAGCTGAGTTAAAGCAATTTTAAAGCAACTTTGCTCTTAAATTAGAAAAATAAATTCTAATTTAAAGAAAATGAAAACTCATGCTCATCAAAAAAGCTTTTAACTCAACAAAGCTTCCTTTTGAATGACACGTCTTTTTTCCATTGGTTGCACGTTCCTCAACAACCCTCCTTCGTTGATCTTTCTTTTTCTTCTAAACCATTGATCTTCTTCTACACATCTCTAGAAATACAACACTCCTCATTTGATAATCCATTGTTTGAGCAAACTTATGCTGCAGGAACACAAGCGCGCCTTTGGCACTTCATATTCATCCTCTCACGTTTGTGTTTTGAAACTCATTTGCAAATACAAACAAGTATCCTAGCCATTCTACTCTTGTCATCTTCAACAAGCAAGGGAGCACACGCTTCTGAGGGCTTCACATTTATCAAGATCAAGAGCTGATAGGCGAACTATGGAAGAAGATAGGTAAAAGGTTGTAAGTATTGTTCTTAGTTTTATTTTAAATCAATCTTTTACTTTCACATTTCATAGATGTATGGGGTTGTTTATTCATTGATTTGATTAATCCATTTTCCCCTTCACATTTTGGCACCCACTGTGGGGCTCTTGCCCCTTTTTCTAATCAAAATATGAGTTTTATTGTAGATAGGTTCCGTACAGGTGTCGTACAGGTTTTCGACAGAGTCGTTTGGCGCATATACCCTTTGATTCGACACATTTGACTCCTATTACCCCGCATCCATACTCCGGTGCATTCGACCTCCTAGACGACGCATTTGCCCCTTGATCCGCCGCATCCATACTACAGCACATCTGACCTCCTCAACGGCGCATCCAACCCCTATTTCGGCGCCTGTGTTCTAGTTGCGCATATACCTTGCCTTTTGGTACATTTACTCTGTAAAATGTTGCATCTGTCAATATTGCGCATATGCCTCTTGTTTTGGTGCATTTACCTTCTGTCTTTGCGCATATGTAAAAAGCCGCATGCAACCTCTGTTTCTGCGCATTCAGACTGCAGGGTGGCGCATCTGATTTTGCTTTTTATTTTTAGGTTTTTTTTGATTTTGGGTGTTTGAGCTAATAGTCATTTTTGCAGGGTTAATGGCTGGATTAGGTCATTTAGATGCTTTGCCTAGTTCACTTAGACTAATTAAGGGAAAAGTAACCAAGTGCATCGCAAACAACTTCCACATAACTCATAACTAGGAAGAAAGTAATTGGACCCATTTGTTGTCTTTGCATTGTTGATTATTTTCCTAGTTAGATCATTGCTATCTTTACAAATGGGAAAATGAACATTGCTATGTCTTAATCACTTCCAAGTTAACAATCGTGTGAGTGCACAAGTAGAGTAGCCCATTTAGTTTTTTTAATTTTAACTAAGTTGGATTAACCATTGTATTCTGTGCTTGCGAATGACAATAGGCTTATGCTCTCCCCTTAACTGGGTGACCAAAGTGCCAGACTTGTCATTCTATTTGTTAAACCTTTAGGGGGGCCTGCCCTTGGATGCACGCTTGTCCAAGTGGGAACAACCCTGAGTGGTAACAGGCTAAAGCCAAGCCCTACCAAGCCACTTAAAATAAATTGTGCTTGAGGTGAAAACCTCAAGCAACGAGTGCTGCTATGTTACACCGACGACCAACCTCCCCCCAAACCCTCTAAGGCGTAACCCTTTGAGGCTGGGAGACTCCATAACGGAGAGTAGTGCCGCCACACGTGTAACCACTCAAATGGTTGCCCTGACTAAGAACCAATTGTGTAGCAAGCCAAAAACCCCTATTTGTTGATGTAAAGGGCGGAGCCCTTGAAGCGGCCTCGATTCAAGTGACTCTTAGTAGAGGTAGCAGGGACACTCCTAAGGTTCGGTGGGGGTACGAGCCTAAGGAAACCTAGATTTGGTATGCATGAGAAGTGAGTGCTGTGGAGGGGAGCCGGTGCTACCAGATCCTGGAGCTACACGCTTTGAGTGGCACAGCTAGAGGATTCAACGAATATCGTCATATCCAGCCTAGGTTGTACTTGTTTTGAGTCAAAATAGTCCAGAAAATACAAAAAAAATAAAAAGATAAAAATCATGGAAAACTTCTATGTGTTTGCTATGTTTTTACCATAATTAAACATCAGAATTATCACAAACACCAAGTTTTTCAAACCAAAAACAGAAAAAACTTGAAAACGTTCCAAAATATTCCCAAAATTTTGAGAAAACAAATTCACACCAAAAGCTAGAATTGCACATTTGTCACGACCTGTAGCGCATTCGATCTGACTTTCAGCGCATTTAAACTTTGTTGCGGCGCATTTGAAGCATCACCAGTGTTGCACATTTGATCCAACTTGTAGCGCGTTTGCACTCTGTTCTGGCGCATCCAAACCAGTAAGCTTTTCCGGTCTTATGTCAATGGCAAACCAATTAGAATATATTGGTCAAAAACTCCAATACCTGCAATTACAAATAAGCTTAGATCCCTCGTCCCAAAATTGTATAGCAATTTCTCAACAAGTCCAAGTCTTACAACAAGAAATGGAAATCTTGCAAGCTGAACGTACCAGTACCAGCTATGCCTCGCCCCAAAATCATATATCCTTTTCCCATACTCATGACAAGGCAAACACCACCTCAAGTCAGAAATCATATACCACCCCGTCTACTAGTCCTCCTTCGCCACCTTCTAAGACACATATTCCAAAACATACCAGTTCTACACCAACACCACCATCTATTTCCTCAAACTCTAAATGGATGACCAAAAAAGAATCAGATGAGTGGTGGGAAAGAGTTTTGCCAAATTTATACAACCAGAGAAAAGCTAGGGAGAAAGCTAAATCCCCTCATTCACCTATCCATACACCTACCAATGATGTGATCCAAAGGCTACTAGCAGAGAGTCAACCATGTCCCTAAATTCCGGTCCTTGACCTTACCAAAGATTCTTCCAATCCCATGTCAAATCCTACAACACCTTCATGTCATCTGCAAACCCTTGAGCTTATCGAAGAACCTCCTACCATGAACCAAAGTCAAAGTCCATTGAACATCCATGTTGTCAACCAAGAATCTATCCAAGAGCTATCCACTTCCATTCAAGAAGACTAAGAGCTATGTCAAGAGCACACCTTAGAGCATGTGGAAACATCCACTCTTTGTCTAAATCAAGATCAAAACACCCCCATCCAATTTCAAACCATTCATAACCTTTATCTCTTTTATGATCAAGATAATACCTATGAAGAAGCTATCCATGAGCAACTTGATCCTATACATGGGAAAGAGATCCAATTCCAACCCGTTCATAATCTATACCTTCTCTATGATCTAGATACTACCTTTTATGAAGAAGATGTCCATGAACAACTTGATCCCATACCCATCCATGACCAAGAAACCTCCATTACTTCTATCCCTCTTCCATCTAATCCTATCCATGATCCAACAACTTCCACTTCCTCTGATGAGACACTTGCCTCCCAAGTGCACATGAATGATCAACCTAATAACTTAGATCCTAAAGAGCATAATGATGATCAAGATTCTATTGATCCTTCACCATCCATTATTGACCAAACTACAAATCCGTCATCTTATATCCTTGGGCTTACTACCTTCATGCATGAATGTTCTTCCTTAGAACACCAACAACCATTATCCGTTATCTTGCCTTCCTTATCCAATAAGGAACTCATTGCTAGTGCACCTATACATAATCCCATGGTCCACCGCATACTCCAGAATATGAACTATCAAGGTAAAGGCTTAGGCCTTCATGAACAAGGTATTTTGAAGCCCGTCCATGTTAATGTTCCTCCACCCTCATACAGCCTTGGATACATACCCCAAGGTGAGCAATCTCGAGATGTTGGTACTTTCTCCACTCCTCCTAAGTCTACCACTTTCCATCACAAACCCTATCATATCCCCAAAACATATGTCGCCATTCCACCTCCATCATCCTACAATTGTCAAAAGCATGTGACCATACACTTTCCACCATCCAATCTACCTCCGCTACTTCCAACTCCTAACACCCCTCTGCACTTTTTACCGCCACTTCTTCCAACACCTTATCCATCCATCTGTAAATCCTCTAAATATCCTAATCATGGCCAACAAATGCACATGTTGTCTAAACAACGAGCTTCCACCAACCTCACTTCCACCATCCCCAAGGGATTCAAAAGCACAAATCTGTATGCCTCTACCTATAAAGTTAAAAATCCTAAGAGTCCTCATGACCTAGAATACAAAAGCAAAGAATCAAAGAATTATCCATATCAACAGCTGCATACACCCATACACCTCAATGCCAAACTGAAACATGTGTGGGTCCCCAAGCATCAAGTAATTACCTCAAAAGCTACACAAAAGATGCATCTATCCGTGCCCATACCTACACA
The DNA here is from genome assembly GCA_027924645.1 of Cunninghamia lanceolata. Classification (NCBI taxonomy): domain Eukaryota; kingdom Viridiplantae; phylum Streptophyta; class Pinopsida; order Cupressales; family Cupressaceae; genus Cunninghamia; species Cunninghamia lanceolata. The sequence continues at coordinate 6,278,702 of BSBN01001215.1, forward strand.
AGTAAAATCTAAAAACAAAATGGTTTGGGTGCCTAAGAAAAAAGCCATCAAGTCAAATGAGGCATCCACCTCTAAAGCATCCCAACCATCCACTTTCTCCCATGCCATCCACAAGTATCAAATCCTTCCATCCCACATGACAAAACAAAAATCAGAAGTATACTAAGTCTATGTGGGTCCCTAAATTCATAAATCATTCATCCACCAAATAAAAATCTCCATAGCTTCCCACACCACCTGCCTATCATAAGCTTCAATGTTTATCACAATATGTGCAACTGTTGGTCATGGTTCCCTTTCATTCCACAACATTTCCACATACCTCCATCTCCCCTTCCTTCAACTATTATCCTACATATCTTCCCCATCCTACTCCCATGGTCCATGATTTTGCATAAGCTTTCTAATCCGTATATCTACATCAGCATCCACTATCGCACCTTCCATTATACAACAGCTACCTTCTCCATATCTCACTTTCATGCAATCCCCTACCAACATCTATGAGAACACTTGACATGGTCCATTTGACAGCATCTATCTAGTGGGACTATCACCTTTCAAGGAACTAGATACTTGAGTCTCTCCTTATCCATATCCACCTTCTCCTATCTAAAAAAAAAAAAGAAAAATCCCTTCATCCAACAGTGAAAATCTGGCAAACAGGCGCCTTCGATAAGTACCATGATAAAAACCTAGAAAATAGGCGTCATGTGTAAGTTGATCTCCTACGTCACCTACACTTGGGGGTACCTTGTCTCATCAGCATATCACTTTTCTCCTACTAGTTTCCTTTCATACCATTTCCTATCTTATCCTTCTATCCATTACATACCTATATTGTCTAGTCCATCCATCCTAATCTTCCCTTCCTCTATTTATTTGATCTTGATAAAGATTGGGGGCACAATGTTGACAAATGTTTTTGAATGACTCTTGACATACCTTATCCCTCCAAACCATGCAAATCCTTCATTATCCTCTCATCGTCCTTCGTCGTAAGCTTTGAGTTATTCCTATGCGATATAGTCCTTAGAGATCACATCCTTGATTCCTTCTATCCACTATTGCCCATCCCCATACGTACCCATTCCATTCTTTATCGCCCATACATCTGCCTATCTATGGTGTTTCCTTGTCCTTAGTATCATCCAATCCATATCTGTTCCATATCCGATCCATATCTGTTCCATGTTTGATCCCTATCTGATCCATATCTGTTCCATATTTGATCCATATCTGTCCCATATTGTGTCTCATCCAATCCATATCTTAGGTCCATCAGGGTTCTTCCTGAACTACGTTGCCTTTGTGTCGTCACGTAGGCAAGGCCATTATCAATGTGCCCCCGAGGCTCTGCTACCCATCCATTCCCTACCTTATCGCCTATCCTCCAGTCCATCCGTTTCCACACCTTTCACCAGGCAGAGCACGCGCAACAAAGCCCACTTCCAAACAAAAGTCTTGATGCAGAACATCAACCTATCCTAAACAAAGTAGCGCACCATACCGAAACACTCAAACCGATTCTATATCAATTATGGCAAAAAGACACATCTAATACAAGAATGCTTTTGTGAAAGGTTAACTTACAAGGTCTTGGATTTTTGTCATTATGTCTTTCTATGCTACTCAAGGATGCCAAAAGCTAGAGATGCTATGATGGGGGCATAATCTTTTTCTTTGTCTGCTATTTGTGGATCAAACTTTAGTAATGTGACGACTTCTGTCTAACGACATGATCGACAAAAGATCATCGAAGACTTCGGAGGTCTGAACATGAAAAGGGGCAATCCTTGTCTATTGAAATGCAAGAAGTACTCAGGTGATCTAGATTCAAATTTGACTAGATGCTTGTATCAACTTGCCATATCAATATCCATGTAAGGCATGCTCAGGTCATCTTGGTCTAATTATACCTGTATGCTTGTATTCCCTTACAACATTTCAAAAAGTGAAAAATACCAAAAAGTGCCCAATGATGAAAGCAAAGTACTTGCACTCTAATGATGACAAAGTATCCGCATCCATTCCATATCCATATCCATAATGTATCCAATTGCATTTCATATCCATATCCGTATCCATATCCATATCCATATCCCATGCAATAAAATTCTATGTAGAGTATCAATGTTTGCAAAAACTTGTGATTCCTTCCATCGAGTCATTCTTCTATCAATCAAATTTCTATCTATCATTGTATCTCTTATCAACAGTTCTAGCTGTCAATCTGAGCAGTGATCAAAATGCAAGTCTATCCTTAATCCATACCAATCGAGTCAAGCCAATCTTGTCAAATTATCCAATCGCAATTAGCGGTCTTGATCCTAATCTTGTCGTAAACCATATCAATCAGCCATAACTGTCCTTCGTGTTGCTCTAGGGATATATTGTTCCCCGCCATGACAACACTATCGTATATTGTTATCATATCAAATGTCTTAGACAGGATGTTGCATTGTCGAAACCAGACCCGGAGTCTTATACGACATGTTTCATTCCTAAAACCAGACATCATCGATCTATAGCTTTGGTTTACCGCTTGACAGGGGCAATACCTTGCCTGTTCTTGTCTCATTTGTGCATACTTGCTTACTTGTTGGTGTGTGTTATCATTTTATCTTGCATCGCATATCATTCACCTCTTTCTTCTCCATCTAACCATTTCTTCTCCTGTCAACCTATCTTCTTCGTAAGATTGTCCGTCTCACACCTTCTGCCTTCTTCCCGTCCAATGTCCCGAGGGGGCATCCTGTCATTAAACTTATACCAGGGGCAAACAAGGGCATATATCATTTTTAGACAATCTTATTCTTTGAAACAACGTGATAAAACACATTGCATCAAAGAGGGGCAAAATGTATACACCTAAAAATGACATGACTCTATCTAAATAAATATTCTCAATATTTATTCCATCTAAATTCTTCTATCAATAAATAAATAAATAAATTTATTTATTCGATTCATATTTCCTCTAAGTTAATTAAATATCAAAATATTTAATTACATCTTCTAAGGTCAAAATTAAATAAAATCTTTTATTTAATTTATTTCTTCCAAACAACTAAATAATTTCTAATTATTTAATTAAGTTGTTCATTCCTTCAAATTTAAATAAATAAATAAAATTTATTTAAATCCTCACTCTCCAAAAATAAAATATAATTAAATATTTTATTTATTCTTCCAAAATCATGTGCAAGTAAATTAAATAAATTTATTTATTTAATTTGCTTTCTTATCTTCCAAATCTTCTAAAAATAAATTAAATAAATTTATTTATTTAATTTGCTTTCTTATCTTCCAAATCTTCTAAAAATGAATTAAATAAATTTATTTATTTAATTTGTTTTCTTTTCTTCCAAATTATCCACAAGTAATTAAATAAATTTATTTATTTAATTATGCTTTTTTATCTTCTAAAAATAAATTCTTGTTGTCATACAAAAGTAAAAGCTGAGTTAAAGCAACTTTAAAGCAACTTTGCTCTTAAATTAGAAAAATAAATTCTGATTTAAAGAAAATGAAAACTCATGCTCATCAAGAAAGCTTTTAACTCAACAAAGCTTCTTTTTGAATGACACATGTCTTTCTTCCATTGGTTGCACGTTCCTCAACAACCCTCATTCGTTGATATTTCTTTTTCTTCTAAACCATTGATCTTCTTCTACACATCTCTAGAAATACAACACTATTCTTCCTCATTTGATAATCCATCGTTTGAGCAAACTTATGCTGTAGGAACACAAGCGCACCTTTGGCACTTCATATTCATCCTCTCACGTTTGTGTTTTGAAACTCATTTGCAAATACAAACAAGTATCCTAGCCATTCTACTCTTGTCATCTTCAACAAGCAAGGGAGCACATGCTTCTAAGGGCTTCGCATTTATCAAGATCAAGAGTTCATAGGCAAACTATGGAAGAAGATAGGTAAAAGGTTGTAAGTATTGTTCTTAGTTTTATTTTAAATCAATCTTTTACTTTCACGTTTCATAGATGTATGGGGTTGTTTATTCATTGATTTGATTAATCCATTTTCCCCTTCACAAAGAATGTTCATATCTTCATTTATACTCTTAAAAGAAGCTAAAAGTCAGAGATAGGGAGATACAAATATTTTTGTGTTAAGAACATTTCTGAATATATCAAACAATGCACAACTCATAGCCGAGTCTCTCATTTGTACATAAAAGGAGGCATAATGATTCCAGTAAGGTGGCATGATTGTGGTGTGCCTTGTCAATCATTTCCCTTTTGCAATGGATCAAATTACTAAGTGGACAAGCATATACAACTAGGCTGACCAAGGTCTTCGAACAATACTATAAATGGATGAATGATGACTGTGATGCCGCTGATTATAAGATGATACTAAGGCTTGAAGGTGACTGTATTCTATGATGGGGTGAACATTTGATTAGATCATATCCCTAAGAAACATAAAGAGAAGTTTGTGTTAAAGTACCCAGGAGCTTATTATCTTTTCACGGTCTCTTCTAATGTTGATTTCCCGGCAGCAAAGAAACAAAGTGAAGTTGAAAGAAAAATGAAAAGTAATTCTATTATAACAATTATATGTGCTGGAGGGAGGGCTCAGTGGAGTTAAAAGGTCACTCTTAAAAACTAATTAATCTGAAGATTATTTTCTAAAAACAGTTACTCCATGTGAAGGTGGAAAGGATAAATTTCATTTGCTCAATGAGATTTTCAAAGATCAGTTATGGGAGAAAATAAAAGAATTCTTAATCTTTTCAAGAAGCGGTTACAAAAACTGAAAGGTTACTTGAAGATTTATAAATATATAACCTAGAGGTATTAGGGGGATCTTTTTTCCGGGGTTGTCTGTGAGTAGAGAAAAGGGGAAACAATAAAATTTTGCAGTTCTAATCATTTTCTGTAGATGTTCATTGTCTTTGTACAACGAATATTAATGAAAATGATTGTGAATGAGTCTTTGAGCTTTGACAAGAATTTGAATGTTTCGTTCCTTTGAGAATGTGTGTTTCTTTGATGTTTCGTTTATTTATCTGCAACAAATGTTAGAATTGTATTAAGTCGAGTCATGCATACTGCTAACAATCTGATCTTTGAGTCATGATGTTAATGGTTTTCTAGTTTAATTCTCAACATTAGTTAGTAGTTTAAATCTTTTTCATCACATTTACTTTCATGGTTATGGGTAAATGTTAGTGTGCCTTTCTTGCTTTCTGGTAAAAAGCATACCTTGTGTTTACATTCATTGCATATCACAAGAGGGAGTTGTACCTCTAAAATTCAGAGGAAAGTTGTCAATTTAATGGCAACTTCTCCTACTGTTAGTGTTGTTAGTCTTTCTTCCTGGGCAATTTGAGTCATTTTCCATAGCTATCTTTGAAGGACAAATCTGTTCACTAATAGATTTTTGGTGACTCTACTGGGGATTCAAAAGTGAAGAACGGTGTATCTATTTCCCCAGAAATTAAAGGTGCCTTCCCCAGGACGAAGGCTGGCGACTCTGCAAAATGGAACGTGTCCAGAAGCAATTTATTCCAGCAAAGATTCCTGTCTGATTTCTTTTTCAGATTTGCATTATGGTGTTGATTTCTTCCCAGCCATGGGGAAACCATTTTGGACCTCTTTCTTTGGCACAATATTCACCATTGCCCGAAGGATCAAGAAAGCACTTCTCAAAATTCAGTGGAGAAAACCATCAAGATGCTGAAGACCATATTCTGGCATTCACAATTGCATGCAACATTTTGGGGGTAAGTGAAGAGGATGTTTTTGTAAGATTATTTATTAAATCTCTTATCAGGCCTGCTGTAGATTGGTTTTGATATTTGGAAAATAAATGCATTACTGATTGGGATTCATTGAAGACTAAGTTCTTGGCAAGATATAAAGGCCCTGTTAATGAAGCTACTCTACTATGTCAATTTTTTAATATTCATAAGCAAGAGAGCGAGCCAATCTGAGATTTTGTGGATAGGTTCAATCAACTGCTCAAAAAGTTTCCTGCCTCTATTCAACCAAGTGAGCAACTTCAACTTAGTACTTTTATTTCCTCTTTGCATCCTGATGTTCAATTTGAATTGAAATGGAGTAAAGCAAATGATATTAAAATTGCACAACAAGAAGCTGTGAAAATAGAAGATGATTTGATATTAAGTGGGCTATGGAGAGCATATCAGGTTGTAGATAATTCAAGTAATGAGTCCATGAGAAAACCTATTATGCAGAAGCCAAGTTTTCAGCCTATGTGCTACAAAAATGCTCAGCCTCCTTCTATTGAATGTTCTAACCTCACTATTTTTGATTCGAAGCACTTTTGTGGAGACGAGGCAAGCAATGTAAAAATTAACCCTCATATGGATAGAAGAGTTGAAGCATATTATTTGCATTATGAACAAGATAATGATGAATCCATAAGCCCATCAATTGGCGGAGAAAGTGTCAACTCTCTCACAATGTTAACAGTGGAAAAGGTAATGCAAATGAAGTCATTTTGACTGCCTTATCTACATCAGAGATGGAATCATTCACTTTTACCAGTGACGAAGAGCAACACGAGGATACACAACATAAAGATGAAGTGTTGAATGTCTTTTCTCCGAGGTGCACATAAGCTGAATATGAAGTTTTTAGGTTTCCTGGGCAAGACAAAACTGAAGTATGGCTGCAAGAAGAGGTTAGGAATGATTTTACATTTGAATCTTTTCATTTTGAAAATATGGATACCAAAATTTTTAAACAAGAATTAGAAGATGGTGTCATAAGTAGCCATAATGAATGTAATCAAATAACTGAATGTGCTGAGCCTCACATTGTGTATATCCTAAACTGGTGTCTTAATGCAAGTAAGGATGAATTTTTATGTGGAGAAGATGTTGCAACGTCTAATCTATAGGATATGGATGGAAATGATGAAGTGTGTCATGAAGTCATTAAGTCAAATCTTGCAGAGAAAGATGAGATTGTTCCGGTTGGGGGTGATTTTTAGCCTCATAAAAATATTGTTTGCAATTCAGATTTTTAGTCTAACCCACTTTTGTATAAGGTTGATGATTGGTCTTCCAATGTTTCAAGTGGCTGTTTTCAGAGATGGGATATCAATTTGTCTGCCACAGGGAATGATTATATGCAGGAACATGATGGAGCAATCACCAAAGAAGAGTCTTTATCTCATGATGTTTGTGTGGGATGTCTAGTTCGAGGACTGACCTCTCCTTGTTTGAAAAATCAAGTGCAACATGATATTACACCTGACATCATACAAACAGATGCTGGTAGTCATATGCTAGGGAATGCTGATATGAGTCATCCAATTGAAGAATCATACAATGAAGAATGGTTTTTTGAGAAGAAAATCATATACATAGGATTTTTGTATGATATCGCTCTTATCAATTTGATCACGGTAATCACAAGTTGGCAGCTGGTTGTGTGCGGGATCTTCATTCATCAACCATTATTTCGTAGAGGCTGCTATTTCTCCCAGCTGGTTAATGGATTTGCATGACTATCTTGGAGTCAGCTGAGGTAGGGTTTTCTTGCCATGTACATATTAGGAGTTTTTGTTGTGTTGGTGGTCTAGTTTCCTTTCCTGTTTGCCTTGTTTTTGGTTTGCTCTGGTTCCTTTTGTTCCTTTGTGCTCCTTGACTTTGCTACCCAATGGATTTGAGCACTAGTCCACACCTGGGATTCTGGGTTCCTTGCTTCGTCCTTTGTAGTCCTCGTCCCCAATCAAAGCCTATTGTTGCCCCAAAATTTGAACTTAAAAATTTTCAAATTTTAATGCATTCTCCTATATGTCCCTAAACCTGCAAGATCACAAAAACAATTAAATTTGAAAACCTTTAAGCACTGGTGTGAAATCCTTGCATGGGTTTGTTCATAACATCATTCTTGCTTGATATGATCTATTTCCATGTCAAGATGCTTTACCAAGTGCAAGATTCTTAGCTTCACTTTTTCCTGCTCTCAATTTGCAAATACAGTTAAATTTTAGTCCTCTAGTTGCTGGAGGTTAAAAGTTTTCTGGGTTTTGGTTGGGAGGATGCATTCACCTCACTATCCAAATTTTGTATGGAATGGAGTTATTTTGTGAAAGGTATAAGGTTTTTTCCTATTCAACATAAAGTAGGTTTTCAAAAGGCTTCTGAGTTATCCACAGAGTAAAATTCTGCCTTGACATTACAAAGTATTATATATTTCTCCAAAGTCAGGAAAAGTGAAAGCATGATTATAGAGGAAACTTTATTTACCTACCTCATTAGGAAATTATAGAGTTATACGACATAAAAGGTAACTGAGTTTATTAAAGTCAAGTCTTTAGATGACTTTAAAATTTCAATGAGAGAATTTTAAGAGTTGTTGGGCATTTTATTAGTTAGTAAACTCCAAAAAGCCCCGACTCTTTATTGTCGGGTGTTCTCAAGGTTCTCTAACTCCAAAAATCCGTGACTCCATGGTTCTGAAGTTAGTAAAATCCCTGACTCCGCGACATCACAAGGAGAAGATCTATTCAGTACCATGGTAGGATATACACCAAGAGAATGTGTTGAATTGGCTTTAGAAACTTTAATGCAAAGTGCTCTGGCAGATGTGCATGTGAGACAGAAGATAAATCAAAGCCGTGGGCCGTTTGACAAAGTAGAAATACAGTCTCGAAAAGTGCAATGATCGTAAGATAGACACTAATGAATTTGTTGAAATGGCTTGAAATCTCCAAGCAAAGGCAATTTGCAGATGTAAAGCCACCAGTATATCTTCAAGAGATTTCTAATGGATATGCATCGAAGCAAAACGAAATCAATATTCCTGGCAGGGTCTTAGACATGATATTGATAACAATATGAATGCAACGTGGAATAGTCTACAATGCACTTGAATTGTTTAACAAAATACCTCAAAAAGTGTGGTCTCATGCAATTCAGTGATCGAAGATATGCAGAACAGATTTGTTACGAAGGCTTTAGAAACTTTCAAGGATATACAATTGATGAGTGTAAAACTAGATTTCATTACCGCTCTGGTAGACATGTATGCAAAAAGCAAAAGCATATATAAGGGCCGTGAATTGTTTGACAAGAATGCTTCGATTCGATGTCATCTCATGGGCTCAATGATCGCAAGGTATTCACAAAATGAATTCATTGAAAGAGCTTTCTCAGAAATCCACCTCTTGCCATAAAAAGAGTTGCATTGGAGAATTTTCTAAGCCTATCGATTGTTCCTGGCGGCGTATTCCTTGAACCTCTTATGAGCACAAGTGATATTAAGGTTATTAATTGCCTGGGTAGACATGTATGCATGATGTGGAGCCAACGCCACCTCAAGAAGATGTCATTTCACAGAATACAGCGATTGTAGGATGCTCATAAATCGTATACAAAGTGTTGAAGCATATACAAATTGCATGAACTATTTGACTATAGGATGCCATGATTGCAGGATGTCCACAAAATAGGATTTGTTAAAAAGGCTTTTGAAACTTTCAAACAAATGCAACTGGCAGGTGTAAATCATACCCATTACTTTCGCCATCATCCTCCAAACCGCGTGCTTTCAAACAAGTGCCATTGTAGACATGTATGCAAATATAGGTGTATAGACAAAGGATTGGTCTAGATGAAGTTGTAGAATCAAGTTGGAATTTCATGCAGAATTCACTTAGTCTGAAACCCTAAAATTCATATCTGTTAAATAACACTCATAGTGGAGAAGGGGGTAAGGCATCGTGGTTGCAAGATTTTCACAATAAAAAAGATTTAGAAACTTTAAAGCAAATACAATTGGCTGTATGAAGCCGTTTCCATAAACTTTGCCATAGTTTGAAGAGGATACAATATTTGTTGGGCAATATCTGTTGTAGGTATTCGAAGAGAAGATGTGATTTGCACTGTCAAAATTAGTTCCACTCTTGCTAGCTCATTGTTTATGAGGAAAATGTCAAATAAAGAATGTTCATATCTTCATTTATACTCTTAAAAGAAGCTAAAAGCGGGAGATATGAATAATTTTGTGTTAAGAACATTTCTAAATATATCAAACAATGCACAACTCATAGCCGAGTCTCTCATTTCTACATAAAAGGAGGCATAATGGTTCGAGTAAGGTAGCACAATTGTGGTATGCCTTGTCAATCATTTCCCTCTTGCAAAGGATCAAATTACTAAGTGGACGAGCATATACAACTAGGCTGACCAAGGTCTTCAAACAATACTGTAAATGGATCAATGATGACTGTGATGCTGCTGATTATAAGGTGATAACTAGACTTGAAGGTGACTGTATTCTATGATGGGGTGAGCATTTGGTTAGATCATATCCCTAAGAAACATAAAGAGGAGTTTGTGTTAAAGTATCTAGGAGCTTATTATCTTTTCACGGTCTCTTCTAATGTTGATTTCCCAGTGGCAAAGAAACAAAGTGAAGTTGAAAGAGAAATGAAAAGTAATTCTATTATAACAATTATATGTGCTGGAAGGAGGGCTTGGTGGAGTTAAAAGGTCACTCTTAAAAATGAATTAATCTGAAGATAATTTTCCAAAAATAGTTACTCCATGAGAAGGTGGAAAGGATAAATTTCATTTGCTCAATGAGATTTTCAAAGATCAGTTACGAGAGAAAATAAAAGAATTCTTAATCTTTTCAGGAAGTGGTTACAAAAACTGAAAGGTTACTTGAATATTTATAAATATGTAACTTGGAGGTATTAGGGGATCTTCTTTCTGGGGCTGTTTGTGAGCAGAGGAAAGGGGAAACAATAAAATTTTGTAGTTCTGATAATTTTTTGTAGATGTTCATTGTCTTTGTATAGTGAATATGAATGAAATATTAATGATTGTGAATGAGTATTTGAGCTTTGAGAAGCATTTGAATGTTTCATTCCTTTGAGAATGTGTCTTTCTTTGATGTTTCATTTATTTATCTGCAACAAATGTTAGAATTGTATTGAGTCGAGTCATGCATACTATTAACAATCTGATCTTTGAGTCATGATGTTAATGGTTTGCCAGTTTAATTCTTAGCATTAGTTAGTAGTTTAAATCTTTTTCATCGCATTTACTTTCATGGTTATGGGTAAATGTTAGCGTGCCTTTCTTGCTTTCTGGTAAAAAGCATACCCTGTGTTTCCATTCATTACATATCATAAGAGGGAGCTGGACCTCTAAAATTCAATGGAAAGTTGTCAATTCAATGGTAACTTCTCTTACTGTTAGTGTTGTTAGTCCTTCTTGTGCATTTTGAGTCATTTTCCATAGCTATCTTCGAAGGGCAAATCTATTCACTAACACAATCCAGTTATGATCTTGAGTCAAAACTCACCCAAGATGTTTACTTGGCAATTCCACACCTTTTGGAAAAATTCCAAGTCCATCTATGCTCAAATGTAGAGTTACTAAAAATAGTAATCCCTGCCATTTTTATCCCCTTTTGAAAACCTTGAAAGTTCTTAATTATTCTTCAAGATAAATGGTATTCAAAAAGTCAAAAAAAGGGGAAGAATAGAAATTTTTGTAGTTGCAAGGTTGAGACACCTTTCCTAACATTCTCCCACTTGTTGAACACCTTGCAAGAGCAAAGGTAGTATCAAAACCATGGTTTAATTGCTGGGGGCCGAGAGGCCCATCTCCAAACACCATTTGAACTTGTCTGCGCTCATAGGCTTAGTTAATGAATATACAACATTCATCAAAGTCTCTACCTTAACTAGCTTCACTATGCCATCCTCGACCATATCTCTAACAAAATAATACTGTACATCAATGTGCTTGGTCATGACATGAAATGTTGGGTTCTTAGCTAAGCAAATCACACTCTGACTGTCACAAAAAAATATTACTACACCTTGTTTTATTCTTATATCTAAACACAGTCTCTTAAGCCAAATGGTTTCTTTACAAGCATGAGTAACTGCCATATACTCAACTTCAGTAGTGGACAAAGCAACCAAAACTTGTCGCTTACTCATCCAACTAATTGCACCACCAAATAAAGTAAATACATAATCACTGGTGGATCATCTACCCAATCTGAATCCACAAAACCATGAATATCAAGAGAATGCATGTCTCTATGAAATTACCATGATAACACAAGGAATACTCTAAGGTACCCTGCAAATATCTAAAGACTCTTTTAACTGCATCCTAATGAACTCTACCAGGGTTAGACACATATCTGGAAAAAACTCCCATTGCTTGGGCAATATTTGGTCTAGTACAGACCATAGCATACATCAAACTTTTGACTACACTCTATTAAGGTACTTTGCTCATGTCTTCCATCTCTGATGAGGATGATGGACATTGTGAAGTAGATAACTTCGATCCAATTGTAAAAGGAACACATAATGGTCTATAATCCTACATGTTAAACCTCTGTAAAACTAAATTGACATACTTACTCTGGCTAAGCCATAGTTTTCTATTTACTCTAGCTCTTCTTATTTCCATCCCAAGAATGTGTTTAGCTGCACCAAGATCTTTCATTTAAAATTTAACTGCAAGTTGAGACTTTAGTTCTAAAATCAATCCTTTCCCTTTACCAATAAGTAACATATCATCAACATATAATGCAATAAACATAAAACTATCACCATCAGATTTACAATAAACACAATGATCAAATTTAGAGTGCTCAAATCCCAAACTCAACACATATTATCAAATTTCTGGTACATCCTAGGACTCTGTTTGAGGCCATACAAAGATTTCTTGAATTTACAAACTAAATTACTTTTACCTTTCACCATGTAGTGCTCCAGCTGTGTCATATAAATATCCTCCTCCAAATCACCATGAAGGAAAGCTATTTTCACATCCATTTTCTCAACCTCTAGATCATAAGCAACAATAATAGAAATCAACAATCTATTGGATGTCATTTTTGTAATAGGAGAAAATTGTTGGAGTCCAGGACAACATTGAGAGGGGGGGAGGTGAATCAATTTTGTATGAATTTTACAATTTTTACACCTTTTCACTTACATGATAAAGAGAGAGAAAGACATTAACATACATATGTACAATTAAAATGTTGAAGGCATGAAATATATGAACACATGAAGGCACACAAGATATGAGACCAAGACACAAAATATTATGAGAGGAAAACCCTCCTGGGGTAGAAAAACCTCTCAAAATTGCCTCACGGGCTTAAGCAAAAACCTCATTGGTTACAATGTTTAGAAGCACCAACTTCAAGGAGCACCAACCCCTAATACATACAAATAGGTCTCACTGACCATACAAGCCTCACTAGCTACAAGATGCCTCACTAGCTACAATATGTGTCTCATTGACAAATGTAAGGTCTCACTGACCTATAAACCTCACTGGCATATTGTACCTCACTGGAAAACACAATCACCATTAGAAAATATAAACAAAATCAGAGCGTTACTCTGTTTCCATTGAATTCATTATCCCATCTCTGCATAATACAAACTCCATTTGTAATTTCTCCATGTGTATGTCTTCAACCTGCATCCGATGCTTAATCAATTCATCTGATTTAGATTATCTCTGCACATTCAATTGCATATTGTCTTCATACTTGATTTTATTCAATCTGTGTCATACAAGTTGTATTCATATTGGCTCACATCCATTACAACTGTATCATCAAATTATCTTCCTCATTGATCTGCACAACAACTCTCTCAAACAATGCATCTGCAAAACCATTATAAATGAGATGACCTTTCAATTACGCTTCTTCAATTTTCCATCTACTTCATTTCAAGAATAAAATAATTCTATATAAAAATAATGTCTTCTGTTTGCTGCAAATAAATCTCTTCATATTCCATTTTCCACAAAAACCTTCAATCTGCAAAAATAATAGTTAGAAATAATATTTATTTTTGCATAATTAATATCTCAAAAAATCCTTTCATATTCTTCTTCAAAATGATCATCTCCACCATAAAAAAAAAACCCTTGATATCAAACCCCATTCATCTTTTGAGCCCTCTTGCAATTTCATATTTAATTTTCCCTGCATCATAAAAAAACCATGTCTTCCATATACAAATCCTCTCTGCAACAAAAAACTTCTCACACAAAAATATGTCTCCAAAAATCTCTTTCATATTTTTCAAATCCCCTTAAAAAATTTTTTTGCATAAAAATCCTTCATCAAAAAGACTCCTTAAAAAACAACTCAAAATCTGCCTTAAATTTCTTTTCAAAAGGCTAAATTTTTAATAATAGTCTTTTTATAAAAAAGCAAATCCACTATTTCCTCCAAGGCATGTGGGAGAGTTTTTTTTTTAAATTAGCAATAAATCTTAAATAAAGATCTCCAAAAATGAATGCTTTTAAAAGCACTCACAAAGCTTTATTTTGGAAGGCTAAAAGATAGCCTAAAAAAAATCTTTTAAGACTGTCTAACCATTTGTGCCCCACACAAATTTGTGCCCACCTTTTGCTCAATGCATATATAAAAAAAATATTAAATATGATTTTATGCTCTTCAAATACTTCGATGCTTTTTCATGCATAAAATACTCCACAAATATTTCGATGCTCTTTTTCATGAATAAAATCATGATTCATATATATATGATCTTTGATGCCTTTTTGCTCCCGTTAAAGTGCCCGATGCTCTTCCAATTCAAATAAAATCTTCACATGTTTTTGGTGGTCGAAGATGGAGAAGGGGTTGGTTGCCTGATGGTGTAAACACCCTTAAGATGCCACTTAAGTGGACTGTGACCTGCCCAACAGGTCAAATTTATTTTATAAAATAAAGTACACTATATTTGATAGGCAATATTCCTATGAAGATGAACTCCTGCAACATGATGAATTCCTGCAAGCCTCACAATGGCAAGGCATGATGATGACCTTATAAACTCAAACAAAAAACAAATCTCATGCTAATGGTAAATGTCAACATTATGACTAAGATGTTCATAAACAACATGAACAACTATACCAATGCCAACACCCACATGAAGAACACCATAACAAGTTAGAACATGAGAAACTGTTCTGAGACAAACATGAAGATATCCTGATGACATCTCTTATCAATCACTGATCCTGATGACATGAACAACTCTGGTCAATACCAACACCTTTTTGACATCAATGACAATCTACTTTCATCAATCTCCGCCTTTGTCATTGATGGCAAAAACTCCATAAAACATTCTTTCTTTCTCCCCCTTTTTAGCATCAAATGACAAAGACTGAATAAACTCCCCCTGAGAACAACTCCATTGAAAGATGTTATAGCATGATCATAACAATTATAATCACATTACATTATGAGGACTTTGAAGACATAAACTCCTGTTATCCCTTTATCTTCATATCAACCAGAAAAATTGAGATACCACTTACAAAAAACTTTGATACCACTTGTCTTTCAAAAGATTGAAGGCACTAAACACTTATGCAGTTAGCTGTCCTAAACTTATCCTGAAAGCTCCGTCCTTGCACATCTTCATCTTGAACAACATTTCAACTTGAGAGCAACAAGATACCAGGAAACACACATCTAAAAACATACATCTTGAAGCACAATGCCACTTCTTGTTACAATACCACTTATGAAGATGAAGACTGACATCACATGAGATTACAAAGAATCATCAACACTTTGCACCCATAAACATCACATGAGAAATTGCATCATGAAGTTTTGCCATCAATGATAAAGGGGGAGATTGATGGTGATTGATTGTCATTGATGTCAAAAAGGTGTTGAGTTGATGATGATGCAGATATGGCAGGATGTATTCTCATACTCATAGTCTTGATGTTTGGTGTTTATGACAGGACTTGTTTGTTTAGTTTGATCACATCATTTGTTGATGCTCACATAAGATATTGATACTAACTTGTGTTTATTGGATTTACTTTCTTCATGCTTCAATAGGAAGCTTCACATAAAGAAGATGGTTTGAGGACAATGTCAAAGGTTGAGATGTTAGGACATCAAGAAGTTGGTATTGTCTTGATATTGGTTCTCATCATGTTGATATTCTTCATACCTCAGTTAAGGAAGCTCATGTGCAGGAGATTGTTCATAATGTACATATGATCTCAGTTGATCATCTATCAGGTTCATACAGTGATGACAAGAAGGATGGCTTATTGCTTAGAAGCTTCATTGATCATTGATTACATTGATGTTTGGCAATGGTATGGTATCTTCAAAGTTGGTGTTCATGTGCAGTTGGTAGGCATATTTCATGTGGTTTATATCAAGAGTTCATAATGCTCTTCTTACTTCATGTCTTCCTTCTCTTATCAGAGTTATAGATATTTTGATGTTTACAAGGTTCAATGTTACATGGTTTACAAGGTTTATATGTGGTGTTTACAAGGTTAAATGTTTTATGAAGAGCTTTATTTAAAAAGCATCGAGGTTATGAGCTATTCGTAAAAAGACATTGAATATGAGCATATTCGAAGGAGGGGCATAGTTTATAAAGTAGCATTCAAAGATTTTAAAAATGAGACTAGTCATAAACAAAAGCCATCGAATGATTTGGGAGAATTTGATGCATATGATATGGAGCCCAATCAATAAGATTTTTTAAATGAATTTTGTTTTATTCGAAGGGTTATCTTTTTAAAGGGAAGCTTGATTCAAATGTGAGCTCATGTGCATCAAATATTTTTACATGAGAAGTCATCAAATATGTGGGAAGTTTATATTATTTTTTTTAAAATCCTTATGACTTTGGGAGCCTGAATAAGATTTCCTATCTTCTCATGAGATCGAATAAGATTTGTGAAGCTATTTTTAGATAGCTATTAAAAGCATATAGTTAATGCTTTTTAAAGCATTTTTTTAAAACAAAAAAAATCTTTCTATTTTTGTTACTCCCGTGACATTGAAGATGTAAATGAAAGGTTCTAAGAAAGAAAAGTTTATTTCTTGAGTTTTTATTTAGAATATTTTTTTGTCTTCTTGAAGAAGATTTTTTGAAAAGGGGATTTTGAAAAAAATGAGCTAGAGGAGATTTTTTTTGATTGTTTTATTCTTTGAAGATTAACAAATCTGGTGAAGAGTGTTTTTGCAGATTGAAGTTGAAAAAGGTTTTTGGAGTACGCAAAATATGAAGAGTTGGAAGAAATTTGTTTTTTGTTTGGTTCTGGATTTCTTGTAGGTTATGAACATGGTGGATATGAAGAGATTGGAGATTGGAGATGAAGAGATTGGAGAGATATTGTGATTTTTTTAATTTTCTTTAACAAAAATGTTTTGAAGATTGAAGATGTCAAATTAAAAAAATGCAAAAATATCAAGGATATGAAAGGCTTCATGAAGATATCCTGATGACATCTCTTATCAATCATTGATCCTAATAACATGAACAACTCCTGTCAATACCAACACCTTTTTGACATCAATGACAATCTACTTTCATCAATCTCCCCCCTTGTCATTGATGGCAAAAACTCCATAAAGCATTCTTTCTTTCTCCCCCTTTTTGGCATCAGATGACAAAGACTGAATAAACTCCCCCTGAGAACAACTCCACTGAAAGATGTTATAGCATGATCATAACAATTACAATCACATTGCATTATGAGGACTTTGAAGACATAAACTCCTGTTATCCTCTTATCTTCATATCAACCAAAAAAAATTGAGATACCACTTACAAAAAACTTTGATACCACTTGTCTTTCAAAAGATTGAAGGCACTGAACACTTATGCAATTAGCTGTCCTAAACTTATCTTGAAAGCTCTGTCCTTGCACATCTGCATCTTGAACAACATTTCAACTTGAGAGCAACAAGACACCATGAAACACACACCTAAAAACATACATCTTGAAGCACAATACCACTTCTTGTTACAATACCACGTATGAAGATGAAGACTGGCATCACATGAGATTACAAAAAATCATCAACACTTTTCACCCATAAACATCAACAAGAAGACTACACACAACTCATGATGACATGATAATCACACAAGAGATGACCAAGATTTCATGATAGAGATAACATGAACAATCATTCTGCAACCAAGTTATTCCTGCACACCCTTCTTGACATGGAAAAGAATGAAGATCATCCTCCTGTCCCTGCACATGGCACCTTTTACAACATAATGTCAAATCTGATATATACTACAACCAACAAGAATGATGACTCTTGACTATATCATTCACATCAGCTCAACAAATAAGCACTTCAATAAATTGACTCCACCATCAAGCTCTTCCTACAACAACATTTTACAAAGTCAAATGCAGAGTTAGGTGCTATGAATTGAATTTTTCATTTTCTCCTCCTGAAACTTCTTGGGGATAACTAATAAAACATGAACAACTCCCCCTAACTTCATGCTATCTATTATTCAACTAATGATGTAACTTGTGCAAGATGCACAAGTTTAGGATTTGTCTTCTCATGACTTTGTTTCTGCTTCCACACTTTTACATGATCTTTCTTCCTCCAAACTTTTTTAGTCTCTGTCCTTTTCAAACCTATCAAATCAAGTGAAGCATACATTCTGCAACTATGTGCTTTGTGTCCAGGAGTGTTACAATTATAACAAATTATGTTGTGATCATAATCAAATGACTGATAATACCTTTTTGACATTCTTTGAGCACTTATGTTATGATTCCATGCAAGATCATATCTTCTATGCATTTGACAATTTCTTTGTATGAGACCAACATTATTGCACTTGTAATAAACAATATTAGTATTCCTTCTGCAATCAATTACTTTATGTCCAAAATGATTACAAGTATAACAATAACCATTAAATGAATAGTTATACCTGTACATGTATTCTTGTCTTACAGGAGCAAGTTTTCTAAAATTCCTTCTTTGATTGTGCACAAATTCATCTTTGGTTTTTTGTTCATCTTCACTCTTGCTTTGACCTTCAGATGTAGCAACATGATGATTCAAAATATTTTTTCTTCTAGCTTTGGAACACTCTCCTTCTTCATATTCTAAACTAGTTGTGTTCATATGAAGCTTCTGTTTGCCCAATATCTGATGCAACTTATTTATACTCTCTTCAAACTCCTGATACTTTATGGACAAAACTTTGAGACCATCATAATCTTTTCTGAGTTTGATAATTTCACCCTCTAATTTTAGATTCTCTATCCTTCTAACTTCAAGGTCAGATTTTGAAACATCAGCTATCCTCTTAGCTTCCTCAATTTCAGTCTTTAATCTGACAATTAATTTGTCTGAACCATCAATATATGTCCTTAAACTCATAATATGACATCTCGCCTCTTCAAGATCTGAAGATACACTTTCAAGGTCTGAAAGTGCTTTGTCTTTGGATTCTCTTTCTTGTTGCAGCTGCAATTTTAATTTCTGATTCTCCTTTTTATATTTCTTGAGTTCACTCAGAGCACATATGAGCTCTCCTTGTATGTCAATCTCACAATCTTGTTCATCATACTCCTGATTGTGATCTTCTTCTTCTAAATCTGATTGAGTCTCATCTCTTTCATGTGAATGACTTCCATCATTGTCATTCTTCTCAGATAACAAGTTGTCCTCTTCTTTATCATAATTCTCAACTATAGAACCATTCTTTTTTAGGGGTGACATATGCAACAAATCATTGCTAGGCTTAACTGAGGCTTGTTTTACCATCTTTTGATTAGCATCTTTCTTTTCTCTATATGAGGTCTTATCTCTATTCTTCTTACCCATTATACTCCAATACTAGGACCTACCCAAGATGACTAAGCCTTTATAGGGAACCTGGGCTCTAATACCAATTGTTGGAGTCGAGGACAACACTGAGAGTGGGGGGGGGGTGAATCAATGTTGTATGAATTTTACAATTTTTACACCTTTTGAATTACAGGATAAAGAGAGAGAAAGACATTAACATACATATGCACAATTATAATGTTGAAGGCATGAAATATATGAACACATGAAGACACACAAGATATGAGACCAAGACACAAAAGATTATACGAGAGGAAAACCCTCTTGGGGTAGAAAAACCTCTCAAAATTGCCTCATTGGCTTAAGCAAAAACCTCACTGGTTACAATGTTTAGAAGCACCAACCCCTAATACATACAAATAGGTCTCACTAACCATACAAGCTTCACTGGCTACAAGATGCCTCACTAGCTACAATATGTGTCTCACTGGCAAATGTAAGGTCTCACCATTAGAAAATATAAACAAAATCAGAGGGTTACTCTATTTCCATTGAATTCATTATCCCATCTCTGCATAATACAAACTCCATTTGTCATTTCTCCATGTGTATGTCTTCAACTTGCATTTGATGCTCAATCAATTCCCCTGATTTAGATTATCTCTGCACATTCAATTGCATATTGTCTTCATACTTGATTTTATTCAATCTGTGTCATACAAGTTGTCTTCATATTGGCTCACATCCATTACAACTATACAATCAAATTATCTTCCTCATTGATTTGCACAACAACTCTGTCAAACAATTCATTTGCAAAACCATTATAAATGAGATGACCTTTCAATTACACTTCTTCAATTTTCTATCTACTTCATTTCAAGAATAAAATAATTCTATATAAAAATAATGTCTTCTGTTTGCTGCAAATAAATCTCTTCATATTCCATTTTCCACAAAAACCTTCAATCTGCAAAAATAATAGTTAGAAATCATATTTATTTTTGCATAAATAATATCTCAAAAAATCCTTTCATTTTCTTCTTCAAAAAGATCATCTCCACCATAAAAAAAAACCCTTGATATCAAACCCCATTCATCTTCTGAGCCCTCTTGCAATTTCATATTTAATTTTTCCTGCATCATAAAAATCATGTCTTCCATATACAAATCCTCTTTGCAACAAAAAAATTCTCACACAAAAATATGTCTCCAAAAATCTCTTTCATATTCTTCAAATCCCCTTAAAAAAATTCCTTCATAAAAATCCTTCATCAAAAAGACTCCTTAAAAAAATCTCCTAAAAAAAACAACTCCTTAAAATCTGCCTTAAATTTCTTTTCAAAAGGCTAAATTTTTAATAATAGTCTTTTAAAAAAAAAGCACATCCACTATTTCCTCCAAGGCACGTGGGAGAGTTTTTTCTTTAAATTAGCAATAAATCTTAAATAAAGATCTTCAAAAATGAATGCTTTTAAAAGCACTCACAAAGCTTTATTTTGGAAGGCTAAAAGATAGCTTAAAAAAAATCTTTTAAGACTTTCTAACCATTCGTGCCCCACACAAATTTGTGCCCATCTTTTGCTCAATGCATATATAAAAAAAATATTAAATGATTTTATGCTCTTCAAATACTTCGATGCTTTTTCATGCATAAAGCACTCCACAAATATTTCGATGCTCTTTTTCATGAATAAAATCATGATTCAAATATATATAATCTTTGATGCCTTTTTGCTCCCCTTAAAGTGCCCGATGCTCTTCCAATTCAAATAAAATCTTCACATGTTTTTGGCGGTCAAAGATGGAGAAGGGGCCGGTTGCCCGATGGTGCAAACACCCTTAAGATGCCACTTAAGTGGCCTGCGACCTGCCCAATAGGTCAACTTTATTTTATAAAATAAAGTGCACTATATTTGATAGGTAATATTCCTATGAAGATGAACTCATGCAACATGATGAATTCCTGCAAGCCTCACAATGGCAAGGCATGATGACGACCTTATATTCTCAAACAACAAACAAATCTCATGCTAATGGTAAATGTCAACAATATGATTGAGATGTTCATAAACAACATGAACAACTATACCAATGCCAACACCCACATGAAGAACACCATAACAAGCTAGAACATGAGAAACCATTCTGAGACAAACATGAAGATATCCTGATGACATCTCTTATCAATAACTGATCCTGATGACATGAACAACTCCTGTCAATACCAACACCTTTTTGACATCAATGACAATCTACTTTCATAAAAAATATCTCACCGTAATCAACACCCTCAACCTGAGAGTAACCTTTTGCAACCAACCATGCTTTGTACTTCTTAATACTTCCATTTGAACCAATCTTTTTCTTGAACACTCATTTGCAATCAATAGGTTTGCGTCCTTCAGGAAATGGCACTAGGTCCCATGTATCATTCTTTTTCAAAGCTGGCATTTCTTCATCCATAGCAATTTTCCAAGACTCTACATCATTCATACCTAGTGCCTCTTATACAGATCTAGGTTCATCTATGTTAGTACTCAAAGCAAAGATACATCTCTAGTCATCAGGTGAATACCTTATGGTGGTTGTCTATGCCTTATAGACCTTCGAACAAGTTGAATTGGAGGTTCTTCCTAAACTCTTCTAAAGATTCAAAACTAGATGAGCTCTCCTCAACTTTATGTCTACCTAGGGGTCTTGATTCAACTTTCTTAGGCATAGAAGGGAGTTGAATCACATATTTCTATTCACTTTGTTCTAGCTGCAATGTAACAAAGGAAGGCTTAGTTTCTCTAAAAATAACACTTCTACTATATATTACCTTCTGTGCGACAGGGTCCCAAAGCTTGTATCCTTTCACACCATAACTATACTTGATGAAGATACATTTCATAGCCTTGTTCTCCAACTTTGTTCACTTCTCCTTTGGCACATGTGCATATGCCTCGTAACCAAAAAATCTAAGATGTCTCAATGAAGGCTTGTGCCCCGACCACACCTCCATAGGAATTTTATCAACAAGCGTTGATGTAGGAGACCTGTTAATTAGGTAGCAAGTAGTAACAATAGCTTCAACCCAAAATCTTTGTTCTAGACCAACACCACTAAGCATACTCCTAGCTTTCTCCATCAATGTCATGTTCATTCTTTCTATAACTCCATTCTACTATAGAGAATATGGAGTTGTCTTTTGTCTTTGAATGCCACAATCTTTACAGAATCTTTCAAAATCATTAGAGCAAAATTCACTGCCATTGTTTGTCTTTGAACATTTTATTTTCTTTCTAGTCTGCAACTCAACCATTGCTTTAAATTCTTTAAATCGACTGAAAACTTTACATTTATTCTTTAGAAAATATACCCATGTCCTTTTTCTATAATCATCAATAAATGAAACATAATATGTGGATGTTGCAATGGAAGGAACATCTATAGGACCAAACACATCAGAATGAATAAGATCCAATACACCATAAGATTTATGAGAACTCGAGTCGAACTAAATGTGGTTTTGTTTACCATAAATGCAATGCTCACGGAAATCAAAATCAAGATAACAATTAGTCAACCCTTCAACAATGTTTTTATTTTTCAAGGTCCTTAGACCCTTTTCTCCTATGTGACCTAATATTTGGTGCCATAACATAGTCTTCTCTACAGACAATTTTGATTCAGAAGAAAGAGCACCCTTAGGTACCTGGAAGCCATGACCATCCACTGAAAATGAAACCCTCTCTTTTTCCAATGAAGTAGTCACAAATTTGATTTTTACAGAAGTACTATTGCACTCAACAGTGCATGCATCAAGCTTATACAATGTGCCAAATTTGACACCTCTAACAATCACCATAACACCTCTTATGATCTTGCATCCTGAATCAGAAAAGACTATCTGCACACCCACATCTATTAGTTTGCTCATAGATAATAAATTTCATGCTAATCCAAGGATGTTATGTGACTTTTTACCTAAAATAGAAAAAGAAATCTATTTATGAATAACTCTCTAAAATTATAAGAGGATACAATTTATTTACCCTTTATAATTAAAGAGGGTTATTCATAAATAACTTTCTTTTTCCATTTTGGGTAAAAATTTACATAAGATTTCTCCCCCTGTAAATCAGCTACTGTCCTTAGTAGCTCAAGTTGAGTCTACAACATATTTCAGCTAAAATAATTAGTGTTTAGGGTAAAATTGGATTTGTTGATCTTTTGTGGTTTAGATGTTAAAATCCTCCTTTCACCCTAACATTGAAGGATTTAGGCTCGAGTGGCAAGCACTATCATACCCTAGGTCACTTGCCAATGAGGGGAAGCGTAGATTAGGGAATTAATTATCAATTTTTCCTTCTCCTATGCTCAATTGACCATTAAAACCCTAATTATGCAAATATGACAACAAATTAATGAATTGCAGAGAAAGCTCTTGCAGATGGGCGTAAAATGCCAAATTACATGATACATATTTTCAGGGTTCCGAAGCGGAACAGTTCGGAACACTGGAGCGGGCACCCAAGTCCAAGGTACCTACTTTTTCAGGGAATCTGGACCTTCTTCAGACACTGATCAGCCTTGTAACTTTTGTTTTCTAGAATCTGTCTGCGGAGGACACTGGAGCAAGTGCCCAAGTCCTGGAAGTGCTCCTTTGTCTGACTTTTCTTCAGATCCTAAATCCCTGATGTCTACCAAGCCTTCCTACAACTCCACTTTTTCTGGACGCGACACCTGTAACCTGCAATCACAAGACTTGGTTTGGGGGTTGTGGTGTTTAGAAGTTTGGCTTAGTCAAACCCTGGAGGACACTTAAGTCTTCAAACACCATTGTCAGATAAAGAAGGCATGCCCTTGTGAGGCAAAGGCCAAAAACCAAAGGAATCAATGATAAAAACACAATGATATGTCACCTTGTAGTGAAGATCTCATGGAGGAAGATGCTCTTCATGCCACGAGGAGATTGATGCTCAAACTTGCAAGTATCAACACACAAAACATACAAGTCTACTTTTGCAACACAATAGAAAGCCTTGAATCACCTTGAGAACACAATAGCTTGCTAGTAATCATCTAGTTGAAATCTAGTTTACAAATGAATGCCTACACATGCTTATATATGCATCTACAAGCACTCCCGCCAAGATATTTAAAATTTAAACTTACCGTGTCGGTAAAGGGACCTAATAACAGTCACTAACCAACACCCGAAAATTGGGGCTGCCCTAAAATAGGGCAGGACTAGGGTGTGGGTGCCCAAGTCCCCCCCCCAAAAAAAAAAATTTTTTTTTTTAGGTAGGGTACAACTCAAGGGGTCCTCCTAGGTCCTATTTGCCATGGGACTTAGGTCTCATTGCATCGAGATGCTAAAATATGAACTAAAATGTCCTAAATGCACTCTAAAGACTTGGGAACTAAACCTTATGAGGGAAAAGCCCCCAAGGGAACATTTTCTTACGTTACATTTAGCCCCCACTTTAATGTATGTATACATGCGAGGCCAATACATGCATTAAAGTAAGGTCACAAACACATGAAACACACCAAACACAGAGAAGACACGCCAATCACATAGAAGATAGTAACATGCATGCAAAACACATAGAAGATAGTTACAGTCATGCAGAACACATAGCAGACAGTTAATGCATGGAAGATAGAAATGATATCTTTTCTTTTCTTTTTCTCACATATATGAAATGCAAATGCAAGTACTAGAAAGTAAACAAACCTCCCATAATACAGGATGCACTACCCACGGGCACAGGTCTCAGTATATATGGGGCAACACACACGTAAGACACATAAAACCTCCCAAAATGCATGAAGCATTACTCAAGGGCGCTGGTCTCTGCATATGGGGCAACAAACATGCCACACAAAACAAGCACGCCAAAACACACACACTTGAAGACACGGAGAAAACATGGTAGACAAGTGATGGAGTGTACCTATTTCTAGGTCCAACACCATCTCAGGCACATTATAGGCACACACCGACGATTGGGCTTTGCCACAACAATCACTGAAAACATGCTTAAGGGTTGAGTTAGTCACAGAACCGTTCCTTGCCTCCACAGAGGACTTTTGAAAATGATAGGATGATGCAATCTTCTTCGAGAAATACACCATCCTTGCCTCCACAGAGGGCTTAAGAAAAAGGATATGCTCGATATCCCGCCTCCGCAAAGGGTTTACATGATTGATTGATTTGATTGCAAACAGACTTATGATGCATGATGCAGTACCCTGGGGCGCAAGTCTCTGCATCTGAGGTCAAACACATTGCTGACATCTATAACAAACAACTTACTTTATATATGCCCCCACCTTAAGGTGGTTGATATTAGTTATTGATATCAAGCATGTTAAGGTAGGAAGAAAACACACAAGGGAACACCGACTTTCGTAAAGCCCATGCCCCTCGGAGGTGACATGTACTTTATGATCGCCAAATGTTCCCACAAACACATCCCTGCAAGAAACATGTTAGTGTCTACAACATAATGATAAACAACAACGTCAATGCATATGATTATCCACACAAAGAGACAAGGTTATATATTGAATTTAGAGTTTGAGGATAACCAGGGGCTATATCATGAAGTTCTCCAAATTGAGTACCGCCAAGGCTAGATTCAAAGGCAAACAAAGGTGCACGGAGTAGCAGTATTGTTAAGGTTTGTAAATGCGATAGAAACATCATAATATTCACTACACAGAAAGCATGAGTGCTTCCACTAGCCAAGTGTCGGATAAAATATACAACCCCATCGTCATATTAGGAACTATAGTCCATTTTTTGATTGCTCTCGAAAGGGACACAAGATCCGCATCAGTATAATGGTTTGTCATCATCCGCCTGCTAGATGGAAACACTAGATGAAGGGAAACAATAAATAAGAGAGGAGAAACAAGTGCCTTAGGGACAGTCACATAGGAGGGTGCCCCCAAGTCACCAACCACGATGCTATGTCTGTCAGACACAACACATAACCACGAAATAAGAGAGAGGCAATATAGAAGAATGATGATACAAATAGAAGAAGGTCACAACAGAGGTGGTCTCCTAATATCGTAAACCTTATGGGGGAATCTGAGGTCATCACAGGAGGACTAAACAACACATAACACATCATGGGGGAAGCACATCATGAGAGAGATAAAGGGTTAGAGATACTTACCTGTAGGGCCCCTATCGGGCTAGAAATTATCTATAAGCAAATCATCATTGTCATCTTCCCACTCCCTAATGTTGGAGGATAGTGGGACATAAGGTACCATAGCCAAGTTCATATCTTGTTCATCATGTTGTTCATCGTTAGGATCGTCTTTGTTTGATTGAATATTAGGATCAATGTTTTCTTGTTGAGAGGCAAGGTTTATGGCATAAGCTTGTCTTTTTTTCTTCTTTCTCTTGCTTTTCTATTTCATTTTGTTTTACCACTTATCTCTTGTAAGATAGGGCTATCCTCTTTCATAGGCTATTGCAAATTAGAAGATGAAGCACCGGGATCAAACCTCATTTGTCACGGTGTAACACTTTATTGTTGACAATGACCTCCCGATCTTTGTAAGGATTTTGGTGGAGGAACCTCAGCATAGGGACCTTGTCCTTTCGGTCTAAAGTTCTCTTCACATCGGGTTGTTTCTCTTTTGTCATTTCTTGTGTAGGAGGACTAGGTATCGGATGTAATAGTTTCACCTTGTAATTCTATAGCTCAAGAATGTAAAGTATGTTTGTAGCTCTAATTTGTCGCTAATATGTTTGTTACAAAAGTAATCCAATGTGAAGTGTTGTTGTGTAATTGAAGGTTTGTATGTATTTTGATGAATGGCATGCACTTGTCCGTTCAAAGGAAATTTAACACATTTATAAATAGTTGAAGGGACCGCTTTCATAACTTTTAACCAAGGGATTCCAAGTTTTATGTCAAAGGTATCAGAATCGGGAGTAACATCGAACCATTGCTCAACTGCTTCTCAAATACAGTTACTATCAATGATATCTTACCCAGTGGTTTCTTTAAAGCTCCCATATGTGTCTTAATCACCTAGCTCGAAGGGTTATAAGGAACTTGTATTAATTGATTCGAAAAGAGGATTTTTTCCTTGACAACATTAGTCATGCAATTAGGATCAATCAGAGTTCCCTCCACATTATTTCCCATTATCTGAACAGTGATGAAAAGAGGTCCTTCAGAATCACCAATTGTTCTATCATGAGGAGTGAAGACAATTTCAGGTTCAGGAGCCTTTATTTTCATGTAAGGTCTAGAAGGGAACCTATTGTTGCTATTATGATTAGAGGCCATGTTTTTATGCTCAAACTAATGCCAAATCAAATTTTGAAAACTTTTCAAAATTGGTGCAAAAGATGAAAGCAAAAATAGCCTAAAATGCTCAATTTTTTGATACTTTTCAATGCAAATGAATGAAACAAAGGATGCTATGAGGATTTTAGTCAAGGGAAGAAAGTTATACATCTGATATCAGTCCAAAACATAAATATAATCACTATCAACACACTCTTGATGCAAATCCAAGATAATGCCCAGTCAAAATATAGTGAAAATAAGTCAAAATAGGCACTTTTTTCACCAAAATTCAATGCAAAAGAGCATAACAAAGGGTGTTGTGAGGAGAATGTTCATGGACATAAAATAATATCAGCAATAACAGCCTCTTGGTGCTAAAATATCCAACACAACACGCTTTCAGTGCCTCTTAAGGTAAAACCCTAGTGAAAATATAGCAAAAATAAGTTCTTTTTCATGAATTTTCAATTCCAAGACCTAGTAAAGGAGGTGTTGTAAGGAATTTTAGGAGGTACAACAAAGAATATCAATAATATCAGTCATGTCAATCTAGAAAATTGATCACAACACGCTTGGAGTGCTAACTAGGTCAAACCCTAGGGCCAAAATAGGTAAAATGTGTAGTTTTTCGCCAATTTTTCACAAAAGCCCATTAAAAGGGTGTTGTGAAGCTTTTTATGAGGGGCACAAAATTATTACCCTGATAATAGTAAATTAATGCAAAAACATCTTTCACAACACACCTATGGTGCAAATTTATGAAGTTGATAAGGCCAAAATTGGTGAAAATTGTTGTTTTCGAAGCCCTACGTTTGAGATTTTGGAACAAAATGCTATGCGAATGGTTTGAAGTCTAATTTTTGATAGAAATTACATACTCTCAGATCTGAAAATGATTTTCAAGCTTAATCATGCAAAATTCCCATGCAAATTTAATGAAAATGCACCAAAATTGCTAGTTTTGTTTGAAATTTTCAATGCAAAAATGCAAAAAAATTAGATTTAAATGCAAATTCACACTAAAATGCAAGATTACAGCCGAATAAAAATTTGAATGAGCCTCTAAAGTCAGTAGAAAAATTTGATAAAAGATTTTGCCTACAAACCCTAGATTTTGGAATTACTAGGTTATCTAAAAATTGTCAAAATTTCCACAAAACCCTAGCAATTGAATGATGAAAATGCAAAGAAAGATTTTGAATTTTTGTATTTTTCTGTAGTTTATATCAAATCTGATGTAAAAATCATGAATTAGGAAAATTTAGGAAGAATTGACATAATTTAGTAAGCCCAACAGTGCAATTTTTTTGTATTTTTCTAATTTTTTTGATTTTTTTGAAATTTTCTCAATGCAATAAATTACATGTCTATATGAATGAATGAAATCACACCAAATTTGTAGACAAATACTCAACAAGTTGCAATTTAAGTTCAAAGACACGGGTTCACCAAAATGTTTAGGGTAAAATTGGATTTGTTGATCTTTTGTGGTTTAGATGTTAAAATCCTCCTTTCACCCTAACATTGAAGGATCTAGGGTCGAGTGGTGAGCACTATCATACCCTAGGTCACTTGCCAATGAGGGGAAGTTTGGATTAGGGAATTAATTATCAATTTTTCTTTCTCCTATGCCTAATTGACCATTAAAACCCTAATTATGCAAATATGACAACAAATTAATGAATTACAGAGAAAGCTCTTGCAGACGGGAGTAAAATGCCAAATTACAAAATACCTATTTTTAGGGTTCCAAAGTGAAATAGTTGGGGACACTGGAGTGGGCGCCTAAGTCCAAGGTACCTACTTTTTCAGGGAATCTGGACCTTCTTCGGACACTAATCAGCCTTGTAACTTCTATTTTCTAGAATCTATCTATGAAGGACACTGGAGCAAGCACCCAAGTCCTGGAAGTGCTCCTTTGTTTGTCTTTTCTTCAAATCCTGAATCCCTGATGTCTGCCAAGCCTTCCTGCAACTCCACTTTTTCTGGATGCGACACCTGTAACCTGCAATCACAAGACTTGGTTTAGGGGTTGTGGTGTTTAGAGGTTTGCCTCAGTCAAACCCCAGAGGAAACTTAAGTCTCCAAACACCATTGTCAAATAAAGAGGGCATGCCCTTGTGAGGCAGATGCCAAAAACCAAAGGAATCAATGATAAAAACACAATGATATGTCACCTTGTAGTGAAGCTCTCATGGAGGAAGATGCTCTTCATGCCATGAGGAGATTGATGCTCAAATATGCAAGTATCAACACACAAAACATACAAGTCTGCTCTTGCAACACAATAGAAAGCCTTGAATCACCTTGAGAACACAATAGCTTGCTAGTAATCATCTAGTTGAAATCTAGTTTACAAATGAATGCCTACACATGCTTATATATGCATCTACAAGCACTCTCGCCAAGATATTTGAAATTCAAACTTACTATGTCGGCAAAGGGACCTAATAACGGTCACTTATCAACACTCAGAAATTGGGGCTGCCCTAAAATAGGGCAGGACTAGGGCATGGTCACCCAAGTCATCCCCCCTATTTTAGGTAGGGTACAACTCAAGGGGTCCTCCTAGGTCTTATTTTCCATGGGACTTAGGTCTCATTCCATTGGGATGCTAAAATATGAACTAAAATGTCCTAAATGCACTCTAAAGACTCGGGAGCTAAACCTTATGAGGGAAAAGCTCCCAAGGGGACATTTTCTAACGTTACAATTAGTTAAGTAACATTATCGATATCACATGAATCTACTTAATTTATAATCATATTTATCAAATTTAGATCTTCCCAATAACTCTTCTGCTTTAACTGAAACCACAATTAAATCCCATAGAAATACTTTATTAATTAATAACATGATTAGAACTATACTTGTACATTTTTACATGGAATAGATCATGAATTTATACTTGAGAAGCTAATACAAGTGTATACAATAAATCTCCTATCAAATAATCTTTTAAATTTGGTCATTAATGTGTAACCTTATCTTTAATACAAATATTTTAATTTTTTATGGATCACTTTAACATAAAATATACAAAAGTATTATCATTTAATCATATAACACTTACCTAGTGAATGACATGCATATCCCATACTATGTAGTCATTCATCATTAAGTACAATATACTTAACATACATTCCAAGATGATATTCATGCATTCTAGACTACATGAATATCCCCTTTTCATATACCAAATACAATTGAATGGAAACAAGTACACAATTACCCTTAAACAGAGTTCATATCATTTCACATAGTCATTGAAAAAAAGTTTTGGGACAAGTTTTGAATCCAACAAGGTTGCAATGTGATCTAGTCAAATCATCTTTCAACATATATCTCTTTGTCATAGACTTATAGGTAATTAATAATATAACATTATAAAGATATCACTTCTATACAATACTTATAGAACACATATACAAGGTTATTGGGTTGATCAAATCCAATAACAAAGTACAATATATCAAAATTGGTAGGAATTTACAGGTAGATCAAACCAATTCCACATAACCCAAAGGAGATAATGATGCATGCAATCTTACAGATTTACCATAATGCAAAGATCAATAGACAATCAACAAGATAACACAAGATATACCCTAGGAAAACCCTCATTGAGGGAAAAAACCCAGCCTCCAAAAGCATCCATACTCAATGTATTATTCAACAATAAGAAATTACAATACAATCATAAAGTCTCCATGAACACCTCTAAAATATCAAGCTTCTCTACTGCAACCTCCATGTATCCAAGCATGAATCCACACATCCCATGCCATGCTTTACAATATGCACTCTCAAGAGAAAATTCAATACAATGATAGCCTCTCACACAACCTATAAAATAAGAGCCAACCCTAACCACTAACCTTGTGCTTGCTTTTATAGACTCAAGCTCACACAAATACAACTTGTGGTATTGGATAAAAACAATGTGACTCAAAACCATGAGCACAAAACCATTGACCCCAAAATTAATTATTTTGCACAAATAATAAATATTTGTCTCATGTCTCCCAATGTTAAATACAATTTTTATAAGTGATACCAAATAAATATTTAATATGGCTAAACACATCAATTAAGATGCACCACAAAAGAATATTTATTTTGCATAATTAAATTAATTAATGTTATGCAAGGTGAACAACACCTTTTCCCCAACATTCTTCCACTTGTTGTATGCATTGCATAAGGGTCAATCAATGAAATACATCATCATAGGCAAACATGAAACCACATGAATCTCCAACATGCTCTCGTGCTCCATCAAGATACCTGCAATAAAATCAAAGTAACCAACATCTCGAGAAAGAACTCCTCCCATCCTCTAATGTGACACCTATGGAAGAAAAGGAACATGACAAGGTTAAGATGCACCAATCCAAAGAACACTAGCATCAAATCCAAGTGATAAAAAAAGCTCCAAGTAGCTATCAAAGGTAAAAACCCACATGACTGGAAATGGCACCACAACATATGCTAATACATCCATCCATCCATACCTCATAGGTATCAACAACCTCAGTAAACTCATGCCAACAACATATCAAACCCATATACTGCAATCATAAGCTTCATGTATAAAACCTGTCAATGAAGAACACATACATCTAGGAACTCCCACTACATGGGTAATGTCAAATCTGAAAATAGTTCCAAGGCATACCAAGTCTACCAATCAACACTCAAACTGATGTGTGGCAAATCAACAAGCCAATGTAGTATCAAGAACAATCATAATGATCCACACATGCAAGATAAATCACTACATACTCTCTCACAACATGTCACCATAACTATCCCAAGTCCAACCATATCAACATGATCCTGTAGGAAGTAGCCATAAGACAAAGGGAGAAAAACCTGTAAATCATAATGTTGTACCAAACACCTCAAAGTGCAAAGCTGTGTCAAGTATGATCTCCTTTACAACCCCAAATGGAAAAAGCCTCAACAAAACCCAATCATTCAATATTATAGATCAAATAAACATATATATCATGTAACTAACATGGATGTAAGCCTCTCTAATCAAGGAAGATCAAAATCATAATCATTCCATAACTAGGAATAAGCCCAATCACATCTCCTAAACTCCTCAAAATGGAAATCATAAATAAAACCATATGAACAAAGAGATAACCATGCTAATGTCCCTCAAATGAACTCTCCAGAACCAATAACCATATCTCAAGATCCATAACCAGGAAAAGATAAAACATAAAGAAAAATGCACCTAAAAGGATGGGCAATACCTTATAGATGATAAACTGCTGAGTAGACCAAGAGTGGGGAATGAGAATGCCCCTCCAGGATACACCAAGTCACAAAGACTCTCTCCAAGAATAATCTCCTCTAGGTCCATAATGAACTCACATCCATATCTAGGTGTAGGCTCCTCGATCTATCTATTGAAACCTCCAATGAGTAACCGTCTCAACAAGTGTCTCTAGTCACAAGAAAACTCTAGCTTCACCTAAGTCTCCAAGTATCCATGAGCACCTCTATGATCAATCATTGCCAACCTCCAAATGCAACATCACACTATCATGAAGCTCCCAAGCACATGATCAATGCACTCAATACCAAGAGATCCAACAAGATCACTGTCAATGCTCCTATTGCACATTTGCATAATCAAGAAGCCCATCATAACATCATGATCTAACCATCTCCTCCAAGGAGATCACATGCACTGATGCACACATCCTGTCTCAAGAGAACCTGTATCATGTCAACACTCTAACATGTGATCAAGAGTCCATCAAGACACAATAACAACATCTCTAACTAAAGGATCAACATGTCAAACTGACAAGTCATACACTGACACCTCAACCAAAGACTCCAAAAGTCCTCCATGGTAAACCAAGATGTCAACATCTCCAATCACATGAAGATAACCATCTACTAACAATAGAAATCAGGATGTCAAAGCACTCTCACTGAAACAAGAATCATAATCCAAGAGCCTCTCAAAGACACCCACAACCACTGAAGAAGATAATCCATCACTAATGATGAATCTATATCACTGCCAAAGCTCCCACTGAATTGTGACATCGAGCTATACATGGCAAAAAAGTAACCATCTCTTAAATCAAGATCATCTATGGCCCCAACACAATCAAGGAATTCTGCTATAACATCAACAACTCCCAAAAGGTAAAGTAAAACCATGATCTCAAAACTAAGAAGATAAAACCACCATTGTCAAAAGCTCACATAAAACCATGTATCCAAGCTATCCATGACATCATGATAAACATGCTATAAGTCACAATAACTGACTATCCAAGCACTCTAATAATCCATCCTCTCATATCAATGCAACATATCAATGTACAAATGACCACAAACAAGGCCAACTAACAAAGTCTGCATAAACACTGAATCAATCTCGTGGATAAAGACAGACTACATACGAGTCATCTCACTGTAGCCAAGGGGTAGCTAATCCACAAAACTACATAACTCAAAGATCCAAAACACATGTAATATGCAAACTCATCATCACGCTAGTAACATGCAAACTGAGATATCAAAGAAGATAATCTATAGACTCTAAGACTCAAACACCAAATCAATGCTAGATTCGAATTGCCAAACAAGTCCACAACATAAGTAACCACAATCAAGGAACTAATCAAGCATCCAGGAGATAAGAACAATCCCCTAAAATTGCACCACAACACCACCTATAATCATGAATCAAGCATCATAGCCCTTACTCATCAACCACATACATGATCATGTCATGTCAATGCAAAGGTGTACCTGCATATCCATGACACCATAATCATCATCAATGATGTACCTTCACTCAACTCCCACTGAAACGAGACTCCAAGTCTCGCACGTGTATCGATCATGTCCTCAAACCAGAAGACAACGTATGTACCTATCTCTGATCAAAGCTCAAACTCTAAAAACACCTATAAACCTACAACTGGAAGCACAAATATGAAAACCTGCTATACCATGTTGATGGTTACATAGCAATATCCACTCAAGCCACAACTTTGTGCCCAAAAATCCATCTGAATGCTCTCAAAATTGCACCCTAAATATCTGGCTCCCACAAGTGATCAAACAAGCACAAAATCTCTCTGTACACCAAAATAAAAATCTACATGATCCAAACCATAGTACACTACAATAGCTCTCCAACGCCTATCCGAAATCAAAAATCTGATTCCATATGCAAAAGTTATAAGTATAAAACTATCCTCGAGCAATGCCTAGCTTCAAGCACCAAATTCTAACACAAACAGAAAAATATGATGACCAAACCTATACCATTACGTAGTGTTTGGAGAGAGCTTTTTGACGCCTATAAGAAGTTGAAAAACTGATACCATATGTGAAAGTTATGCCCCCTGAAAGAAAATGCCCTCTGAGGGCTAAAAGTGGACCCTTGGCAGGACCTTGTACCCTGCTGACATCATCGCTAATGTCATCATGCTGACTGGGCAAAAATAGATGATGTGGCACTAACTAGGTGAAGGGTTGACTGTGACATGTCTTTGACTAGTGGATTTGTTTTAATATGTTTCAATTTCATCTAATGGACCTCATGGTATTATCAAGGAGGTTTAAATTTTATTTATAGGTTCAATTTAAAAAATATCAAGTCATTGTCATATTAAAAATTGCCTGCCTGTTTTAACGTTTCCTGGCTGTTGTTTAAATTTTCCACTGCTTATTAAAGGGCTGCTATGGAGCTCCCTGGCGCAGGCCGGGCCTAGGGTTTTGGCTGCTGGCAGGAGGCCAAAGCCTTCTCGCCTGGCCTATCCCTACCATTGTGATGTAGAGGCCAATTGGATAGGAGAAGATAGACAAGAAAGACAAGGTTCTACTACACCCAAAAGCCCAAATTCAAAGGTCTTTACACAAAAGTGGGAGTAGCAGAAAGAAACTCATGGATCATCATGGAAAGGTTGATTTGGGATGTTAGGGGACCCATTCCATCCATTGGCCAAGGCAGACTAGACTCAGGATTGGTACTTCCTTCACAAACCCCAAAAATGGCTTGTAGCCCTACAAAATGACAACAGTCCTAATAACTCTTGACTCAGACCTTCAAATTCAAATCTTAGACAATCAGTAGATACCTATTATGGCCCCCTATCACATATCCCAAATTAGGTATGGGTTGTTTTGGACGGAATACCTCAACCAATAACCCCTCTCTATGACCTAGAGCCCCAATTAGGCCAAAATTACAAAGAGACTACTATGGAATGCAAGCCTAGAACTCAACCAAGGGTTTGAACATTTAGGATACATGTCAAAACAAAGGATTTTGTGGGTTTTACCCTTCTACAATCTACTGTTCCAAGAAATATCTCTTAGGTTCCTCCAAATGGCTTAATACATGGTCTTATTAAGCCTTTTCTAATAAACTTTGCACACACCAATTCTCCCACCCCTGTAGTCAATCAAAACACTCAAAATGCAAGTAAATACACCCATTCCATTGGTCTTATGGCTTTGGAAGACTGTGGGATGGTCAGTTCCTCATTGTTGGAGGCAAAACCCTTGTTTAGGGTTCTATGAGATTGTTTTTAAAGAAAACCTTATAACTCCTTACTAAGTAACTTTCAAAATACTAAATCCACTCCAAATTATAGACACCTCAATGTTCTAATCAATCAAAACATAAAGGAATGAAGACAACTCAGTACCTTCCCATAGTACGGCCTGGGACAACGAAATTTGTCAAGGAAAACAAGGTTCTTAAGGGCAGTCCAAGATCAAAGGATTCTAATTTGTCTCGTCCTT
Source organism: Cunninghamia lanceolata (assembly GCA_027924645.1). NCBI lineage: Eukaryota > Viridiplantae > Streptophyta > Pinopsida > Cupressales > Cupressaceae > Cunninghamia > Cunninghamia lanceolata. Next base: position 6,315,441 of record BSBN01001215.1, read on the forward strand.
CATGTCATAACCTCAAACCACACTTGAATGAGAGTGGATTCACTACACTTCACATCCAAATATCCTAGGGCTCATAACAGTTCTGTACAACAGAGAAGTACGCCCTATTTCTTCAGAAAATTTAGAAAAACAACAAAAGACAACAGAGAATGGTGTTTTTATTACCTTGAAACTTCTTCTCCTGTACAATGATCATTGTCATGGATTAAAAGAATCCTTCTACATTCCCTTAGAGTAGTTAGGGAGTGGTTGGGGTCGATGGAACTGCCCAACCATCAAATTTCCTCTAAACTACTATGTTTTTCTAACTGTAGCAAACTAATTACATTTGTTTGGCAGAGTTACACTTGTTGTTTGGGCTAAACATTGCCTTCAAACATGTTTACAATGTGATTAGGCTTTGAACATTCCTTAGACTCTTTGAACATGCCTTAATCAAGGCTTACAATCATGAAGACTGTATGACTACGTATTACACCTTAGAGTTACTCCATCATGCCATGACAGTAGTATGTAGATATTTGGACATAGTCCTTATTACATGAATGGTCTTCTAGGACCTTATTGGAACAAGACAACAAAACATGAAAACAAAAGATAGATAATTTCCTTTGTGCTCCTGCACCATACTCCCCAGGTGGAAAGAGAACTCAAGTCTCTTGAGGAAGTAGATCAACAATTGTGACACCATGCTTCAAGATGTCTTCTTCACTCATTCAAGTGGCATCTTCAATAGGTAAACCACTCCATTTGACAAGAAACTGTTTGTATGTCTTCTTCCTAGTCTTCTTCAAGACCTTGGTGTCAAGAATGCATTCCAACTTCAATGGCTAATTGGGTGGAAGACCCTTGATCCAATTTTCATCTCCTGCTGCTGTCATATCTTCCCTTGAATCTGCATTGGAATCACCTTTAAATGGGAACAAGTTTGAAACATTGAAGATAAGAGATATGGCCAAGCCTTGAGGAAGTTCAATCTCATAGGCATTGGGCCCAAACTTGTGCACAATCCGGCATGATCCTATCTTCTTCATGAGGAGTTTGGTTGGCTGCCCCTTAGGAAGTCTTTCCTTCTTTAAATGTGCCATGACCAAATCCCCAACCTTGTATTGTACATCTCTCCTTCTCTCTTTGGCTTTCTCCTTGTACTTGTCATTGTTCTTTTGAAGAGTTTCTTTGACATTATCATGGATGTCCTTCATGGCCAATGCAAAGTCTTCACCTTGAGCACTTTTCCTTTCCAATCCATGGAGATCTCACAACTCAAGAATACCTCTTGGATGAATGCCATAAATAATCTCAAATGGACTCCTTCCTATGCTCCTATTGGTGGAATCATTATAGGCAAGCTCTACTTGAGGGATGATCATATCCCATGCCTCTCCATGTTGTTTGGTAAGACACTTGAGAAGATTTCCCAAGGACCTAATCACCACCTCAGTTTGGCCATCAATCTGAGGGTGATAGGCTGAAGTAAAGGACAATTGAGTGCCCAACTTCTTCCACAATGTGCGCCAAAAATGGCCTACAAACTTTGGATCCCTGTTAGTCACAATGTTAAGAGGCAAACCATGGATTCTAACAATTTCTTTGAAGAACAAACCAACAATGTGAGAAGCATCATTAGTGCATTTACATGGCAAGAAATGAGCCATCTTACTGAATCTATCCACCACAACAAATATACTATCAAAGCCTCTTTGAGTCCTACGAAGACCCAAAACAAAATCCATGCTAATGCTTTCCCATGCCCTATTAGGAATAGGAAGTGGCTGATATAGACCAACATTAGATGAAGTACCCTTTGCTCTTCGACAAATACTACAACATTCAACAAGTTTTTTGATATCTGATTGCATTTTAGACCAAAAATAAAACCTCTTCACCTGATCCAATGTTTTATCCAACCCAAAGTGACCTCCTAGTCCACCACAATGTTTTTCCTTTATGATGTTCTCCCTCATGGAACACTTAGGAACACATAGTTGGCTACCTTTGAACAACAACCCCTGCTACAATAAAAACTCAGAAAAATCAAAATGATAAGAGTCTAAAAATTGTGAACAAACTTAATATACCTCCTTGAAATCTTCATCATTCTGATACATATGTTTGAGAGCATCAACCCCTACACTTTGTAATTGAATTTCTTGAACCATACACACCCTTCCACTCAATACCTCTGCCACTTTGTTAGCCTGCCTCTTCTTGTGTTTGATTGAAAAAGTATAGCCTTGGAGTTGCTCAACCCATTTCATATGCCTATGATTGAGTTTCTCCTGTGATTTCAGAAAACTAAGTGCATGGTTGTCAGTATAAACAATAAATTCTTTTGGCAAAAGATAGTGCCTCCATTTTTTCAAAACTTGTACCATTGCATACAATTCCAAGTCATAAGTAGAGTACTTTCTCTTAGCATCATTCAATTTTTCACTAAAGAAAGCAACATGCCTGCTTTCTTGACTTAGGATAGCCACTATAGCAAGGTTACTAGCATCACATTCCACTACAAACAACTTGTTAAAGTCGGGCAAAACAAGTATGGGCTGTTGTGCTACCTTTTGTTTCAGAATTTCAAAAGAATCATTGGCTGCCTTTATCCACAAAACTTACATTTCTGCCCCCCTTTTATGGTATCCAAAATTGGTGCACAAATATGACTAAAACCCCTTATGAATTTCCTATAAAATGTTGCCAAACCATAAAAACTTTTCACACCACCTATTGTTTTTGGAGTTGGCCATGACAAAATGGCTTTTACCTTTGTTGGATCCATCTTCAAACTACCTTGTGAAATGACAAAACCAAGATAGGTGAGTTCTTCCTTCATGAAGACACTCTTTTCCATGTTGATCATCAATTGTTCATCATGTAACTTCCTCAAAACCTAATCCAAATGTTACAAATGCTCTTCCTTACTCCTGCTGAAAACAAGAATGTCATCCAAGTAAACCACAACAAATTTGCCAATGAAATCCTTCAACACTTCATTCATTAGACGCATAAAAGTACTTGGAGCATTAGATAGACCAAATGGCATCACCAACCACTCATAAAGGCCCTCATTTGTTTTGAATGCTGTTTTCCATTCATTCCCTTGTTTGATCCTAATTTGATGATACCCACTCTTAAGATCAATCTTAGAAAAGTATCTAGCCCCTCCCAAATAGTCCATTAGGTCCTCAATTCTTGGTATAGGGAACCTATATCTTATGGTAATATTGTTAATGGCTCTAGAATCCTTGTACAACCTCCATTTATCATCCTTTTTAGGGGCTAGGACTGTTAGGACAACACATGGGCTAAGACTCTTTCTCAACAATCCCTTATCCAACAATTCTTGCACTTGCTTAGCAATCTCTTCATTTTGTGAAGGTGCCATCTTGTAGGCTGCTTTGTTTGGCAAAGTGGATCCTAGTATGAAGTCAATTTGATGGCTTATATCCCTAATAGGTGGAAACTCATTAGGCATTTCTTCTACCATAATCCCCTTATACTTCTCTAGCAATTGTTGCAACTCATTAGGAACTTCTTCCTTACTAGGATCATGCAGATTAGGACTATTTTTTAGGCTTCAAAATTAGAGTATACCCTTGGGTTCCTTCCTCCTTAAGGACATCTAGAAACTCTTTACCATTCACAATCATGACACTTGACCCAACATTCTTCTCTACATGCTCATCAGGCAATGGATCCATTCTATACTTTCTACCATTCTTAGTTATGATGAAAGAATTAGTTTTACCATCATGTTGTGATTGAACATCATATTGCCATGGATGTCCTAACAACAAATGACAAGCATCCATAGGAATTACATCACACAAAATTTTGTCCTTATATTCTCCTATCTCAAATTCAACCCATGATTGTTCATCTACCAAAACTTGTTGCCCTTTATTCAACCATGATACTTTATAAGGACTAACATGAGGAAGCCTTTTCAATTTCAATTTGTCTACCATTTCAATGGAAACCAAATTTTCAGTTGAGCCTGAATCAACAATTACCTTGCAAATCTTACCATAGGCCTTGCATGTTGTCCTAAACAATGTCTTCCTTTGAGGGGGTTCTTGTGTGTGAGGCACCTTCAACATGGTTCTTCTCATTATCAAACTTTCTCCTTCATGGACTGGGGCTGCACTTCCAATTGGAGAGTTGACACTTTGGCAATCTTCCTCTTGGATCAATGGATTCCTTCTCTCTCCTCCATGAGAGCTTGAGGCTTGGTTTTCAGGACACTTGAAGGTTGGATGTCCCACTTGGTTGCAATTGTAGCACCTTCCTGTGAAGACATTAGGACCTCTCCTTGGTCCACCAAATCTACCTCTTCCATTAGGCCTTCTTCCTCTAAAGCCTCCTCTAAAACCTGATTCTCCACTTTACTCTTGGGAACTAGATTCCCCTTGGCTTCTTTAGGACTAATTTCTACCCCCAATACTGCGCCTATCTATGAAATTTCTGCCACCTCTTCCTCTATTTTGCTGCTCACCTTTCCTCTTCAACTTCTCTTCAGCCCTTAATGCTACTTGAAAGCATTTTTCCATGGTTTTAGGGGTTAATAAACTTATCTCATCTTGAATATTAAACCTCAAACCATTTAGACACCTTGCCACTTTAGCTTTTTCATCCTCCATGTACCTACAACGAAGAGTGTATTTGTGAAACTCCTCGGTGTAAGTAGCCACATCCAAATCTATTTGCTGGAGATTTTGCATCCTCTTGTAGATCTGCACCTCATAGTCTAATGGAAGGAATTGGGACTTGATCCTCTCCAACATTCTGCTCCATGAAGAGATCATACCCTTCCTATTCTTTACCCTCTCACCTTGGGTGTAATTCCACCATGTAAGGGCAACACCTTCGAGTTTAGTTTTTGCAAACTTAACCCTCTTACTTTCAGGAACTTCTTTGTATTCAAAGTAGTTGTTTAGAGCCTCAATCCACTCCATGACTTCATCAGCATTCATCTTCCCACGGAACATGGGAATCTCCATCCGAGCCTCCGAAGAATCCTTGCCAATTGCCTTGATGGCTTCAAGGAAATGCTTTTGATCACCCGGTACCTCTACCTCTTCTTGTTCTTCTTCTTCCTCCTCTTTCTCTTCCTCTTCATCTAAACCTTCATCTATCCTCTTCCCTATCCTCAATGCGTTCAACTCTGCTTGGAGTGCTTCCTTGACTCCACTTTTGATCTTCTCTTCCATCTCCTTGAACTTCTTAACCACTTCGGTGGTCATCCCCTTTGGAGGCATATTGCTAGCCTCTCCTTCACTCTCCTCTGCTGACATATACTAGGCCTTATACCACCAACAACATAACCTTTTATGGCTCTGATACCACTATGATGTAGAGGCAAATTGGATAGGAGAAGATAGACAAGAAAGACAAGGTTCTACTACACCCAAAAGCCCAAATTCAAAGGTCTTTACACAAAAGTGGGAACAACAGAAAGAAACTCATGGATCATCATGGAAAGGTTGATTTGGGATGTTAGGGGACCCATTCCTTCCATTGGCCAAGGCAGACTAGACTCAGGATTGGTATTGTTGGCAAGAGACACTATGTGGCTTCATTAGTGTTGTCATTGATGGCAACAAAGTCCATCCCACACATCCACAGGACATGGTGTGTCTTTACCGGAAGTCAGATTGAAGAAGTGTTGTGGTCCGGTAAGCAAGAACAGAGCAGACAACAAGGTCTGACAGTCAAGTCTGGATCTCTCAGAGGAAGTATCTCAGTAAAGTGCAGATTTGGGGAAATCAAGAGGAGTACCTTGACTGATATATTCCAAGGACTTAGCGTCCGGTGATAGAAGAGTGAATAAATATGAGCACTTGAGTGTTGGGTTCCTGATTGGCAAAGTAGACAAAGGAAGACCTAACTGACAGAGCATTAGACCTAAATCTGGATGTGATATTGATGGTGATTAAATTTCCTAAAGTATCATTCATGATTGGCCGACATAATTGATGACTTCTATAAGCATCTCTTTGATCCGCATTACTTGGTATGCAAAGATTCAGCTGACAGATCAGAGTTCGGAAAAATATTAAGTATTCTGGATGCTGACTAGAAAGTGGATGAAATCTTTGGTGCGGATATATATACCAAATGGATTTAGATATGAATGTGTGTAGGGAGTGGTGTTGTGTGAAGAATAGCAGAAGAGCAGTGTGAAGGCAGTAAGACAGGTCCGGAATGTAACATGACAACAACACCTAAGGAGAGTAAGAATGAAGTGCAACATATCAGTATATTGGGCTTAACCGGAACTGAACTTCAACATGTGTGGATGCTTCTCATCAGTTCAAGTATTTTGTTACCTTTTTTTCATGTAGACAGTGAGTCTCTTGTAGGTAGTAAGCCTCTTGTGAGCAGTGTGCTCAGGCAGTGAGCCCTAATTGGCAAGTGCCATTTTGTACTATTCTATTCTTCTAACAGAGAATACAATCTTGGGTTAATCACCTCGTGGTTTTTTCCTTAACCAGGTTTTCCACGTCAAAATCATTGTGTCATGTGTACTAATGTTATTTCTGCTTTCATGGTAATACTTGCTTGTATGATTTGATTATACACTAATTGTTAAAGAAGGACTAAAAGTCAAATAATTAAGATAACTAATTCACCCCCCCTCTCAGTTATCAATAGGTACTTCCTTCACAAACCCCAAAAATGGCTTGCAGCCCTACAAAATGACAACAATCCTAATAACTCTTGACTCAGACCTTCAAATTCAAATCTTAGACAATCAGTAGATACCTATTATGGCCCCCTATCACATATCCCAAATTGGGTATGGGTTGTTTTGGACAGAATACCTCAACTAATAACCCCTCTCTATGACCTAGAGCCCCAATTAGGCCAGAATTACAAAGAGACTACTATGGAATGCAAGCCCAGAACTCAACCAAGGGTTTGAACATTTAGGATACATGCCAAAACAAAGGATTTTGTGGGTTTTACCCTTCTACAATTTGCTGTTCCAAGAAATACCTCTTAGGTTCCTTCAAATGGCTTAATACATGGTCTTATTAAGCCTTTTCTAATAAACTTTGCACACACCAATTCTCCCACCCCTGAAGTCAATCAAAACACTCAAGATGCAAGTAAATACACCCATCCCACTGGTCTTATGGCTTTGGAAGACTGTGGGATGGTCAATTCCTCATTGTTGGAGGCAAAACCCTTGTTTAGGGTTCTATGAGATTGTTTTTAAAGAAAACCTTATAACTCCTTACTAAGTAACTTTCAAAATACTAAATCCACTCCAAATGATAGACAACTCAATGTTCTAATCAATCAAAACATGAAGGAATGAAGACAACTCAGTACCTTCCCATAGTACAGCTTGGGACAATGAAATTCCTCAAGGAAAATAGGGTTCTTAAGGGCAGTCCAAAATCAAATGATTCTAATTTGTCTCCTCCTTCATGTCATAACCTCAAACCACATTTGAATGAGAGTGGATTCACTACAATTCACATCCAAATATCCTAGGGCTCATAACAGTTCCATACAACAGAGAAGTACGGCCTGTTTCTTCAGCAAATTCAGAAAAACAACAAAAGACAGTAGAGAATGGTGTTTTTATTGCCTTGAAACTTCTTCTCTTGTACAATCATCATTGTCATGGATTAAAAGAAGCCTTCTACATTCCCTTAGAGTAGTTAGGGAGTGGTTGGGGTCGATGGAACTGCCCAACCATCGAATTTCCTTTAAACTACTATGTTTTTCTAACTGCAGCAAACTAATTACATTCGTTTGGCAGAGTTACACTTGTTGTTTGGGCTAAACATTGCCTTCAAACATGTTTACAATGTGATTAGGCTTTGAACATGCCTTAGACTCTTTGAACATGCCTTAATCAAGGCTTACAATCATGAAGACTATATGACTGCCTATTACACCTTAGAGTTACTCCATCATGCCATGACATTAGTATGTAGATATTTGGACATAGTCCTTATTACATGAATGGTCTTCTAAGACCTTATTGGAACAAGACAACAAAACATGAAAATAAAACATAGATGATTTCCTTGGTGCTCCTGCACCACATTGGCCTTGCCGGACTGGCAGTGCTGGTCGGGGGCCGACCAGGCCTTTGTGAAGGCACTGGTGGGGGTATGACAGTTTGTGTACCACCACCCCCCCCCCCAAAACAAAATTTTTGTTATAAAATTTGCATACCTTGATTTTTAATCACATTTCTATAGTTTTTGAAATTTAATTTTTAATCGATTTCTTTTTTTGACAACTATAGAAAAAACACAGGAATTATTTTTCCTGAGCGTACTTGTAGATCGTACGACCGTATGGCCGAACCTAGGAGGGCATAAAATTTTTTCCTTGAAGCTTCGGTGACCAAAATAGGTCAAATTTTATATGAATCTTTGCCTCTCAAGCCTCCTAGACTCAATGGCGAGGTCTGTTTCATCTTAGGAGGTCATCTACAAAAATTCTTCCTCAAAACCCTCATATTAACGCACACAATCAAGAAACCCTTTGCCAAGATTTTTCACCTTCATATCTGCAATAACCACAACAAATCTGAAATACCCACAACCCCAAATCTGCAAAACAACAACCTACATAAATCCTCATATCTTGTATTGTCCAAAGTTTTTCCTACATTGTCATGGATTTAACTTTGCACCAGATCTACACAAACAAGGGTTATACCAAACCATGGATCTGTGAAAACACCCAGAACCATAAATGTATAGATACATCACATGCAAGCACATACAAGCAACATGCAAGTACGTGCAAGCCATGAAAAAGCCTTAAAGCTCTGATACCACTAATTAGGAATATACAGGTAGATCAAACCAATTTCACATGACCCAAAGGAGATAATGATGCATACAATCTTACATATTTACCATAATGCAAAGATCAATAGACAATCAACAAGATAACATAAGAAATACCCTGAGAAAACCCTCATTGAGTGAAAAACCCATCCTCCAAAAGCATCCATACTTAATGTACTATTCAGCAATAAGAAATTACAATACAATCATAGAGTCTCCATGAACACCTTTGAAACATCAAGCTCCTCTACTGCAACCTCCATGTATCCAAGCATGAATCCACACATCCCATGCCATGCTTTACAATATGCACTCTCAAGAGAAAACTCAATACAATGATATCCTCTCACACAAACGAAAAAAAAGAGCCAACCCTAACCACTAACCTTGTGCTTGCTTTTATAGACTCAAGCTCACACAAATACAACTTGTGGTATTGGATAAAAACAATGTGACTCAAGACCATGAGCACAAAACCATTGAACCCAAAATTAATTATTTTGCTCAAATAATAAATATTTGTCTTATGTCTCCCAATGTTAAATACAACTTTTACAAGTGATACCAAATAAATATTTAATGTGGCTAAACACACCAATTAAGATGCACCACAAAAGAATATTTATTTTGCATAATTAAATTAATTAATGTTATGCAAGGTGAACAACACCTTTTTCCCAACAAAAATATGGCACCAAAAAAGCTTACAATTCATCTTAAGAAACATAAGAATAGTAGTAAACAATTACCACCCACAAAACACTCCATAGAAAAAAAATTAACTCTAGGTTAAATGTTCTAGCAACTATACAATGATGAAATTTTTGTTCAATTAATTTAAGATGATTTTTCTAAAAAAAGAGGCCGCCTTCACATTGATATAAAAATGAAATAACTAGAGGTACATAAGGAGCGGAAATATTATGAGTCATTCCCTAAACTAGGATGCTTGGGCATCTATTTATATTTGATATTGTTAGATTGTGCATGCAATGGAAGAGAAAAGAATTAGTTCAATTTTGTAATCTAGAAAATCGTTTTGACTTTTCTTGAGGTTGTCTCTCCCCCTATAAAATATATCATCCCACCCTTTCTACCATACTACCAAAATGGTCAAAGCCCATGAACTACTTAACCCTACATAGACCAGAGTTCAAAGTTTCATGAAAACAACAACATATTTGGGGTCGAGGCAAATCACACAGGCCCTGTCGCCCCATCACATACACTATTACAATTTTTGCATATCAAACTGTCCTTCATCACATGCGCCTCCTTCCCTTTGCTTTCATCTTCAATGTCACAACACTTGGAGAACATGGGAATAGCTTCCTCCGGGAGCTCCACCTTCATCTTCTTCACAATTTCCACCACGAGTTGGAAGTATATCTATCTTTTCTTGATCCCATGAAGATGCTTCATCACACAATTGTGATAAGACTTAGACTGTTGAACCACATCCCCCACATCATCATGCATAAGGTAAGAATAGGCCGTGATGGACAACATAGAAACGCAGGACAAGGATTGTTCGACACCGAATGTATTCCAATGCTCCTGCGAATACCTCGAGTCAAGAAGAAACTTAGCCATGGGGGAGCAAAGACCAACCTCGACTGGTCTTCCAGATCTTTCGACAATTCCCAAACCCTCTTAATCCACCGCCTTAGATCTAGAGTCACAATCTCCTTGTCAATAAAAGCAATGAAATCAACAACCTCCTCACTTGAAATCCTTCTCTTCTGCTGCCTAGATGAAGACACAACTTGCTTCCCCTTGTCGCCACCTTTGTTAACCATTACTCCATCCAAATGACGCTTGCCAATAGTGGAAGCCATCAACAGTTGTACCCTACACATACAACTCCAAGCCAAATGACACGCAACAAGTAGAACAAGCCGGAAATCCACCAAATATTCGTCCTCCAAGAGCCATACACTCCAATGAATGCATGCACGCTTAACCTGTAGCCACCAACTGTCATTCCTACTTTACATTCTCTCTTTATCAAGGGTTCCCTTCCCCTTACATCCAATAATGACTTCTAAAAAACTCTGCTTACACCCCTTTATCAGGTGAAATAAAATAAGATTATATGGTTATTATTATTAGAAGTTATTTATTTATTATTTCTCTTAATTGATTCATATAACAAAAATTGCGACCCCTTTGAATTGTTGAAAGCAGCAGGCCTATTCAATCTATAAAAAATGTTATGAATGAGTTGGAATCCAATATAGATAGTGTAATACATAAGAAATGGGTGTGGTTGACCTATATTTAAATACTTTGTCCTGCAGACTTTCTAATATATAAAAATAAATTTGACATAAAATAGCTATCTAATTATTATATTCAAAGTTATCGATAACACTTTGATAATATCATGATTGCATATTGATGACATTATAGTGAGAAAATACTATTTTCATTTTACAAAGCTATCAGTTATACATTTTTATATTGTTAAATATCTTCATACTTCAAAATATTCGATTTTGTTTTGTTGTGGGAAAAACAAACAGGCACCTAGTTGAAAGTTGCAAGTATGAGAATTTAATTATAGTTTAGGGAAGAAGGAATCCTAGGACAAATACAACGAGAGCCTGACATTCATGACAGAATACCAGGAACCAGTAACTCATTTACAGCAGGCATTGAGCCTGAAGAATCTAGCTAGTTTCATTTACATTCCAAAACCCTATCACGTGGATTGTACAATACCACTGGTCGAATTTTACCTAGATGGTACCTTTTTATCATTATTATTTCATCAAGGATATTTAGAGAAGGGCACATTTTTATGACCCAATAGACAGACCGTAGGCATAATAATGTACATATATTTTATGTGCTTATTTATTTGGGTTGCAGGTTGCATTCAGGCCAACACCAGGGGTCTTAAGGCGAATGATCTTCTGGCAGATTTCCATCGCTCATTGACGATGACATCAGGTCCTACTTTTTGCAGTGATTGGCTATGCCTCTAATCTTTCTATTTGTAGCCTCTTTTGCAACTTTTGTAATAAGATATGCTTCTGCTTGCAAAGATCTCAACATTTTTGTCTTTTCCATGGGGAAGAGATGGTAATGTATTTTTTTAATGGAAATGATGCTTTGCTTAAGCACTCAACTTACAACCTATTATTGCATAATTTTGTCCGACAATATCACTATATTGCTAGTTGAGGGAGAGATTTCAGAGACATTGACATGTTATGTTTGATTTGGTAGAAATGCGGAGAATAAGATAAAAAGATCACGGGTCCTACTTTGCACAAATCGGTCATGCATACAAGGCAATGTGGATCACTGGTTAAATAAATAGCTAGAGTCTATCTTGCTTTTTGAGCATATATGTTATGTTCTCAGCAAGCCAAGTGAGCCATGAAATGTATGACAGTTTCAATACGGCTTGGAATTTATGAAATTTAGTGCACTTTAGTGTGCACTGAATAACAGGGTACTCTGTTTATTATTACATTTTTGAAGCTCTCACTTTAGAGAAAGCCTGGGTGCATTTTAGCCTTGTGCTTTAGGATTTCTTGCCCTTTAGAGAGATTTTAGCAATATAAAGTTAGTAATCTATGTACCCATTTGCAAGACTACTTGATGATTTTAATGATATCCAAGCACCCATTTGCAAGACTACTTGATGATTATCCAAGCACCCATTTGCATGACCAGTTGGTATTAGAAATTTTAATGAAATCTTTTACACAAGTAGTTGGTGTTAGGATTTTTTTTGAAAGCTGTGTACCCACTTGCATGGCTAGTTGGTGTTAGAAATTTTAGTGAAATCTATTGCATGACTAGTTGGTGCTAAAAAGTTTTAGTGAAATCTATTGCATGCCTAGTTGTTGCTAGAATTTTTTGTGAACGCTGTGTACCCATTTGCATCAGTAGGCAGTTTGTGTTAGAAATTATAATTTATTGGGTTAGAGTTGTGGAGAGCTCCATTCAGTTCAATCATGGGTGCAGAGAAGTGGGTGCAGCTGCCAGTTCAAGCATCTGAATAGGCTATATTGCATACATAAGTTTTATGATAGTCTAGTCTCATGCTTGATGAGGGAGCTGACTCTGCTGCTTCCTCAGTCCCTGGATTGGACTGAAGGGAGCTCCCCATTCTCTCTTTACACTACAATTGTGTTTTTTTTTTAATAATGTTGAAGATGTTTGTAACCATCCAGGATCTGCAATGATGTTTTTGTGGTATGATTACAGATTTTTTTCAGGTTAGTGAAGATTACTGAGGAACCTTTCAAGATGCTTTACATGGATTAGCTCTGTGGCAAATATTGAAGATATAGGCGGTGAACTATGAGACTCTTTCTGCAAATTTCAATGGACTGCAGCAGAACAGATAGGGGTTGAGCATCTTTACATATACATTTTTTACTCATGAATGTTTTGTATTTAATTGCTTTGTATGATTAGGCTCTGGCGTTTGTCCCCATTTTCCCCATCTTTACATAGTTGCAGCCATTCATTTAGCAGACAACTTCATAGTTTTATGTTCTATGTTTATCAGTGTTTTAGGCAACAGTTCTTTTAAGCCTGGAGACTGATTTCTACGCATTAAACCCATGTGCCAAATACGTGGCAACTCAGGCTAAATATGACAATTAATGCATTGCAGAAGCGTGCTGATTATAGGGGAAAATAAAAATAATAAAAATGGAAAAGATGTTTTTTCATTCATGCTTATAATTTTTTCATGACTTAAAATGTAAAATGGCATTTTATTTTACATTTAGCTCAAAACAAATACAAAATGGATTTTGATTTTGATTATGTTTAGTCTTAAATTTAAAATGGCATTTTACTTTACATGATTATGTTTAGCATTGTGATCATATCTTATTTAGATGAGATGTAAAACCTAAAAGTAAAAATGCAACTGGATTGTAGTATAGATGTTATTACATGGTTTCTTATTGGTTCATGGCATGATAGTGTACTCTTCATTTATATTTGCTCACTACTTATTACCATTTTCACTGTACATAGTCACTTTTTTTTATTAGTAATGAATCTCAATGTTAATAATTATAAATTGAATTATTATAAGAATTTAAAAATATTTGAAGTGTTATCACTTAAATAAACCATGTTTCAATGAGGGGCCTATTATTATGACATTTGTTTTTATATTATGAAATGTAACACTTTATTGTTATTCTTGTCTTCTTTGTAAATGCTAAAATTTTTAAAAATAAAAATTAAATTATTTTAGAATATAAGTAGTTAAGTCTTGAAACATTACACAGATACATTTATAAAGTTAATAAAGATGATTAGAGTAGTTAGCTTTGGATGTGAATAAAACGATGTTTTGTTGTAACTTGTGCTCTGGGATTCAATTCTAGTTTTGTTATTAGATTTGAGTCAGTGAAGCTCTGATTGACTAACGAATGATATGTGCTTTGTCCTAGTTCAATCTCACACTTGCAATTTTGACCCAATATATGCAATTTTGGACTTTTGATGTCGCATTGATCTCAACACTTTTGGCCTTCAAAATTCTATTCACCTCTGTTATATGAAAATGGTAGTGCTCATAAGCACCATAGAACTTGTTGTGTTAAGAGAGGAAGGTGACTCACTTCCCACCTTTCACCTTTGTCAAGTTCTTGGATCAATTTAATGATTTGAACAAGTTAGAAAACATGATAAGCAAAAATGCAAATGCCTATGCTATCCTTTTGATCTTAGATGTTGATGCAATGTTCTCAAATTGATATCTAATGGGATAATTAGATAAGAGATTGATGGATCTTGGATGGATTGAAATGAACTAGGTCTCTATCCTTTTATACAATACCCTAGCACTAAGATTTGAATATTTCATGCTCAAGTTACCAGGCAATGATTAATTGGATGTAAATTGTGCACTTGGGCCCAAGTTTATGATATATAAACTACCAAGGATATTCCTTAGGTTAGTCACCAGCTTAAGGAAATTAGATAGAGTGAATTATGGAAGCAATTAAATTGACTAATTTTTGCACAATATCAGATTATGTAATTATGAACAAGAAATAGACAACAATACCATAAGTAATGGAGACACAAGAAATAACATAGAGAAACCCTTCATGGGTTAAAAAATCCACCAAAAGTAATCCAAAATGACATCAATACAAATGATATCATCCCATAGGCCATCTAAGATTTGTCACAAACCAGTGAAAACTCTTCCTCGGATCAATTTTTAAATCTTGAATAAACTTATTGCCCCAATACAACAAAAAATATAAGATCAAAGCTCACAAACAACTCTTATCACAAGAGATAAAAGACTACAAATTCCATCTATACTCATTGGTGGTCATTTTAGTTTTCTTTCAATTTGAACTCATACATGTTGTTTATAGATTCCCAAGCATTGAAAGAACACTAAAATGACCACCAATGAGAAAGAGGTAGCTAAAAAAATCTAGATTGATAAACGATTCTTGTAGATGTACAAAATGAGTTTACTACTTTCAATAAATTTGTGAATGAATAAGATTGCTTTTGGATTCAACTGTGTATATTTTTGTATCAATGTTTCGGATCATGCTCAATGATCCATCATTAGGAATAGGATGTCAAGTTCACTACTTTCTGCAAATTAGTGAACATGTGTTCACGTCTCCAATGATGAATTCATCATGTCATCAACCTTCTTTGACCTAATTCTTTTAGGAGCCATAAGGTTTGCATATAGACTCAAAATGAGGTGCCATTTTTTAAATTACACAATTTTTTGAGAGGAATCCAAATATGTGACCATATTCAACTTTTGAATACATGTAATTTGATTTTACTTCTATAGTACAATTTTATTTATGAGGCCAATTATGAGTAGAACTAAACCTAGAATGATATATTCTTTGCTAAAGAATGTTTTAAGATGTCCCATATCATCCCAACCCTTATCAAACAGTAAAAAAGTAGGCTATTATCTAGAAACATTCCATGAAGTATAAACTAGATCCATTTTTATATTAGTTTAAATTTAAATTTGGGAATTAGAGGGTTAAATCTTGTAGAATAGAGCTAGGTCAACACCACAACTAGGATTTTGAACAACGATAAGAAGTAATTGAAATAAAGGTAAGGTATGGATCATTGGGGAACAAGGACTCAAAATTAGCTAAGTTACAAGTTGAATGCCAACTCTTGCATAAAAATATACCACTTGGACACTATTTTATTGCATTAAGACAAATGAACCAAAATGAATGTGAAAAGTTCTAAGGATATAGTTTTTTTTTGATTGGTAAGTTGTGGGCATAGGGTCCACTTCCATATATAGATAAAAGCAAGAAAGGCAACAACCCTCTAGCAGTGGTGCAACAAAATTCACCTAAGCAACAACCCCAGGTGGCTCAATCCTTAGATAAAGTTGTGTCAAATTTACTTTTTCCTTCCATCGTTTGCTCTTTCATAGCCAATCTTAGAATCGTCTGATGCTTGGCTTTTGATTGTGCATGTTTCTTCCTTTTTACTTCTATCCAATCCTGCTCTGATTGTGGAGGGGAGCAGGAAGAGTTGTTTGGACTTGCCTCAGGATGCAAAACTAGGGGAGATGCCCGTGGTTTAGGGGAAGACCATGAGTTTGCCAAAACTTTTACTGCAGATGCAATAAAATCAACCCCCTTTGAGACTACAACTGTAGCCATAATACTAGGCACCTATTGTTGATAACTGAGAGGGGGGGGGTGAATAAGTTATCCTAATTATTTCTTCTTTTGAACTTTCTTATTAATCAAAGCATCATTGAATCAAACAAACAAACATTACCATGAAATGAGAAACACATGACACAGTATTTTTGACGTGGAAACCTGGTTAAGGGAAAAAACCACGGGGTGATTAACCCAAAGATTATTCTCTGTTAGAAGAATAAGGAATTACAAAAATGGCACTTGCCAATTAGGGCTCACTGCCCGAGCACACTGCTCACAAAGAGGCACACTGCCTACAAGGAGACACACTGTCTACAAAAGAATGTTATACAATACTTGAACTGATTGGAAGCATCTACATATGCTGGAGTTCAGTTCTGGTTATTCTCAGTATACTGATCTGCTGCACTTCATCTTCCCTCTGCTCTTTATTTTGCTTTCCTTTCACATACCGGATCTTTCTTATTACTTCTGCTCTGCTCTGCACTTACTCACATACCACATAACACAACTACACTTCTCACAACAAAATCCATCCTCTATTTATATCCACACTAGTGATTTCATTATCTTTCTAGTCGGCACCCGGAATAGTCTATCTTCTCACAAACTCTATTCTGTCGGCTGAATCCTTGCATATCAAGTAAGGCGGATCAAGCATATACTTGTAGATGTCATTAATCATGTCGGCCAAACATGATTCATGCCTTCCCAACCTTTACCATCAACAGTAGCACATCCGGAAATTAGTCTGATACTCTGTCAGTCAGTTCTTCCTCTGTTCTCACTGTCTTTCAGGAATCCGGTACTCAACTATTCATATCTTCTTCCTTGTCCATCACCGGAGGCTAAATCCTTGGGATATACTACTCAAGGTAGTCCTCTTGACTTCCCCAAATCCGCACTGCACCAAGACACTTCTTCTGAGAGATCCGGACCAATCTGTCGGACCTTGCCACATGCTCTGTTCTTGTTCACCGAACCACAACAATCTTCATTCTAACTTCCGGTAGAGACACACCATGACTTGTGGATATGTGGGATGACCTTTGTTGCCATCAATGACAACAACCATGAATCCATATAGTGTCTCTTGCTAACAATCTCCCCCTTTGGCATTGATGGCAACACTTAGTGAAAAATGACTAAGTGTTTACACTATGCTCCCCCTTGGCTGATGCTCTATCTTTATATACAATTTTTGGAACTCCCCCTTAGTTGGATTCCTCATTTTTCAGTGCTCCTCACTCCCCCTTTGACATCAATGGCAAAGGGTAGGGTCCGCACACCAAAATTTTCAAAAATTTACTATACATAGCCGCATATTACATACTCACATAAACTGAAGAATGTCTGCAAAGGATGTCTTAAGTTGGACCAGTTCTGTAGCCCAACTTTGCTTCATTCTGTCCAAAATTGAAATGTGACCACTTAACAAAAATGCAAAAGCTTCTGCCCTTTTGAGATCTGTCGGATCATTTGTTTGGGCGGTAGTCTGAGCATCACTGATGGCCTCATGCATAGTTTCTAACTTAGGAATTATAATCCTTCTAAGTTCTCCCATCCGGTTAGTTATATTCTTCCTTTCCTTCTCAAAGTTCTTTATTGCATTTGCGATTGCAATAGTTTGACATTCTTGATTGACTATGGAGGAAGAGAGAGGATCAAAACTTAGAGACAAACTTTGTAGTTTGTCTTGTTCCTCTTTTATTTTCTTATCAATTTCTACTGTTGCCTTTGACCAGGAGATACAAAATTTGTAAATGTCACCGCCATCCTTAAGAGCATTTTCTAAGCTCTTTATTCCAATACTCATATTTCTCCTATCATTAGAGATTAATCCTAGTACTTCTGAAAATCTTTTATCCAAAAATTCCTTCCGGACCTTTTCTTCAGTTGATTTTTCTAGAGAATCAAAATGTGTACCAACACTGCTGACTAAGGTTTTGAGATTACCGGAAGAGGAGGCTGTCGGATCTATCTGGACTGATGGCATAATCTTTTCAAGCACTCCGAAAGCAGCCTCTATCAACTCACAGTCTTCCATATGAGACTTTAGGAGTTTTTCATTTGCCTTAGCATTTGCAAATGAAGCTATCTTCATTCTCTGTACCGGAGAGAGAGAGTCAAAGTTGAATGGGCCTTTTAGAAGCTCCGGTTCATCAATCTCTATTGTTTCTTGGCTCAAAAATTTTTGAACAGTTTGTGCAGTGTCTCTTGCCGGAGACAGATGTTTCTTTTCTTCTGCAGTTTTGTCCTTTGGAGTCTTTTCTCCTTCCACATTCTTACCACTTTCAGTTGTGGTTTTCTCTGTTGGAATCTTCTCTTTCTCTGCATCCTTGGTGCTGTCAACCTCTTTTTCTTTTATTGCTGCTTCTTTCTCCTATAATTTCTCTTCTTCTTGGGATCCAGAGACTGCAGGGGAAGCCAGAGGAGAGATGTTAGTCTGTTCAAGGGCCACTTCTTCTGGAGCAGATGATTCCAAGTTCACAGCTGTTTCTGCACCTAAGTCCTCTACAACAGGAAGATTAAACCTTTTGAAGGCCTTCCGGAGGATCTCTTCTGTCTCTATGGCCACCTTATCAGTCTCACTAAGCATGAGTTGATTCATTCTTGCTTTACTCATGAACTCATCTTTGCAGTCTTTGAATATTATGTTCATTGTCTTGGGATCAATTTGAAGATATAGCTGAATAGCTATTTGTTCCTGGATCTCAAGATCTTTTGCCTGAGCATTATTCTTTCTTATTTCTAATTCCTTCTCTAGACTCTTAGGAATTTCAGAGATAATCTCAATAAAGGCTTTATTGTAAATGTTGAGGTACCTGATTATAGCTTCTTGCAGGATCTTTTGATCTGGCTCATTGTAGTCATCATAAAATTCGGCCATTGGTTGAAGATTCCCATCCACAATGACTGACTTGATTACATTCTCTAGAGACAGGGTGGGCTTTTCAACAAATTCCTCTGCCATTTCTTCCTTGTCTTGACCTGTGGAGGGTTTACCGGATCCTTTCTTCTTCTGCTTCTTTATTTCTTTTACTCCCTCATCTGACTCAGTTTCCTCTTCATCCTTTTGGCTTTCATAAGCCCTTGTGGCTTTTGTCTTAGATCTTTTACCGGATGCCTGGACTTCCAGTTTTGAGCTTTTTGTTCTAACAGGTGTAGATCCTTTCGATGATCTGGTCTGGGTTGAGGTTTCCACTGGAGCACTTTTCTTGCTTTTCTTTTCTGCCTCTTTCTTTTCTTCCTCAGCCTTTCTTCTCTTTTCCCTGTTGGCATCAAGTGCCTCCTTTGGGATGCCTAGGCCTTGAGCAATATGCTCTACTTCTTTTCTCACCTTCCTCTTTATCTCAGGTTCCCTGAGTTCCACATGGATCTTCACACTCAGCTCCTCAAAGGTTCCAAACCTTTCTACCTTTGGATCTTTGGGCTGACTAAGCATGTGTTGAACATGCAGTTCCACAATCTGTTCATCAACCTCATTCCCCATGGGCATGATCCAGACAGTTCTTGGCTCCACTGCCTCCATTAGGCACTGATCAGTATCCACCATAAAGCAAACTGAGTCTTTGTATTTTTCAACAAGAGACTGGGGAATTCTTTCTCTTGCTTGCATCGTGCTCTGGAAGTTTTTGAAGTATCCCCATAGGGCTGTATTTCTTGCTTTGGCATCCCCAAGCCCATGTAAATAATCTCTTATCTGGGCTGCAACAGGTTTGTCATTTTGCCATGCCCATCCACTTGATCCGGGCAGCTCATTCATGAAGTAGAAAAATAGACATAATATAAGAGTACCATACTTAAAAGAATTCTTTTTGTCCTTCTTGATCTTTTGTATATTTTCCATTAATTGGCTTAAGAGAAGTTCACAGAGATCATAATCTGCATTCTTCCTCAGCATTTCATAGGCAGTATATACTGCAGTTTCGGATACAGAATTCTCCCTACTGGAGTGATAGATCTTGTATCCTATTATCATGGATGCATACTTGATATCCGGATCAGAAATATCTTCAATAGTCATTTCCCTCTTATCAAATTTTGATCTGGTGGCCTCAGTTACAATGTTATTTTTGATAGATTTGAGGATAGGTATCCCTCCGAAAGAGTATAGTCCAGTTACTGCCCTAATTGCCTCTTTTGTGATCTTGCAGGGTCTATCTAGCCATAGGAAGTTGTCATGCATCCTGCTCAGTACATACCGGACCCATTCATCTTCTTCAAAGCAGGGGAAATGAATGAATTGATCAAATTGTTTCTTCTGGATACCCTTATACTCTGGTTTAATCTCAAAAGCATTGTCTATCAGTTGTTTGTGATAGAGATCTCTCAATTTGAATTCCCTGAATTCCTTAATGTTTGCATGTATGTAAACCCTAACGTCTTGTGTGTGTAAAATGCCATGAGGAACACTAGAGAATGCTCCTAAGGGATCTACCTCTAATGACTTGTATGGATGTTTCTTAAATTTAGGTCGGGGCCTATCTAATATCTTTACTATATTTGGAGTAGCCATTTCTCAAAAGATTTGTAGCAAGATATCAAAAATGGAAAATACCTTATGCGTCTTCGGTTACACGGAGTGGTTGGATTGATTTTTGTATGTAATGACTTCAGCAGGAGATCTTTGGTGAGCTTGATGAATCTTGTTGCAGAGCTCTACTTTTCGCTTCTTCTTGAGTGCAGAATGAGCAAGTGATTTTAAGAGAAATCCCTTATATTGCTCCGCAAACCCTAATATCTGATGACAATAAATGCTCGACCTACATTATTCCGGTTTGCCTTATTTGAATAACTTGGAGTACCGGATCAGTCCTAATCTATGAACATCATGCGGATCTTCCAACTATGAATAAATCAAGATGACACATCACAAGGACATCCCAAACATTCTGTCCAATCCGCAGAATAAGATAATGCACTTCCAGATCTCTTCGGACCTTTTTGTAATCCTCTGTCATTCCAGAGCATCTCCTGGAACAGGTCTTACTTGATCGATCACAACTTCTTTACATCTTCATGCAGACCTCTGAAATCTTATCTGGATCATCTCAAGACTTATATCTTCAAACCCTTTACTCTGCATCTTGTGCCACCTCCGGCACCACTTGATTGGCTGGGGGAACAGGATTTTCTTTGAGTCTCCCCCTAAGCCAGAGCTCATTTTTTAATTTCCGAAAGGAATATCAGCACCATAGTCTGGTGTGGATCCAACTTCTATGTTCTCTGAACTTTTCTTCACCCAAATCTTGTTCATCTAATTCCTAACTTCATCTGCATTCATCTTTTGTTTACCCTTGTCTTGATTCTAATTATACACCGGACCTCTTTTGTCCTGATTCTTACTTCTGCAGACTTTTGCATTATGACCAGACCTATTACAGATTTGGCAAATAACATTTCTTTGCATATTTGACTGATAACCTCTTGATCTGCATTGATTAGCCATATGACCTACTCTATTGCATGCAAAGCATCTACCATTGAATGATTTGTTTATTTGCATATTTCTGCATTCATGAGACTTGTGTCCATACCTTTTGCAGTTAAAGCACTGTCCGGAGAAGGATGAATTAGTCTGATTCATTCTCTTCCTGCACTGATTAGCTTTGTGACCAAAGTGATTGCAGCTGTGGCAGTATCCATTGAAGGATGGATATCTTTGAGCATTGGGCTGTCTTACCGGAGGTCTTCTAGGCCTATTCCTTGGATTTTCTGATCCAAAATTCTTTTGACCGGATTAGGAGCTTTTTTCTTTCTCATATACCAAACCATACTTGTCATCTATCCTCTTTTGACTTCCAAGAAGTACTTCAAGTTGGGCAGAACTTATCTTGAATTTTTCTTTATATTCATTTGCTGTTTGAAGATCTCTTTTGAGAGAGACAATTTGATCCTCAAGTTTTTCTTCATTATCTTTGGCATCTTCAAGATCAGATTCAAGATGTCTGATAATCCTGTCCATTTGGTGGTATTCTTCTGATTTCTCTTTAAGAGATTGTCTTAGATTGTCTTCAGCTTTTCTTTTTTCTTCAATCTCTTGAGTAAACTTTATAGTTCTTGATTCCATTTCATGTCTTAACATAATGACTTCTTTTGATAACTTTTCACATAACTTGATTTTCTCAGTCAATTCTTCATTTGTATTGCTTTCTTCACTTTGTCTCACCAATTGTTGGAGTAGCTCCTTTCTCTTTTTCATAGAGAGACTTAATTTGTCATTTAGTTCTCTCATGAATTCATCACCCTGTTTGAGTCTTTCCTTTAATTCATTGACTTCAGAGTTTGACTGTTCAAGATCCTCAAGGGCAGTCTTGAGTTGCTCCCTTAAACCATATGCATCCATTTGAACTCCTAGATCTTCCTCAAGCTATTAGGCTCTATTAGGAGGAACTTAGCTATGATACCAATTGTTGATAATTGAGAGGGGGGGGTCAATCAGTTATCCTAATTATTTCTTCTTTTGAACTTTCTTATTAATCAAAGCATCATTGAATCAAACAAACAAACATTACCATGAAATGAGAAACACATGACACAGTATTTTTGACGTGGAAACCCGGTTAAGGGAAAAAACCATGGGGTGATTAACCCAAAGATTATTCTCTGTTAGAAGAATAAGGAATTACAAAAATGGCACTTGCCAATTAGGGCTCACTGCCCGAGCACACTGCTCACAAAGAGGCACACTGCCTACAAGGAGACACACTGTCTACAAAAGAATGTTATACAATACTTGAACTGATTGGAAGCATCTACATATGCTGGAGTTCAGTTCCGGTTAGGCTCAGTATACTGATCTGCTGCACTTCATCTTCCCTCTGCTCTTTATTCTTCTTTCCTTTCACATACTGGATCTTTCTTATTACTTCTGCTCTGCTCTGCACTTATTCACATACCACATAACACAACTACACTTCTCACAACAAAATCCATCCTCTATTTATATCCACACTAGTGATTTCATTATCTTTCTAGTCGGCACTCGGAATAGTCTATCTTCTCACAAACTCTGTTCTGTCGGCTGAATCCTTGCATATCAAGTAATGTGGATCAAGCATATACTTGTAGATGTCATTAATCATGTCGGCCAAACATGATTCATGCCTTCCCAACCTTTACCATCAACAGTAGCACATCCATAAATTAGTCTGATACTCTGTCAGTCAGTTCTTCCTCTGTTCTCACTGTCTTTCAGGAATCCGGTACTCAACTATTCATATCTTCTTCCTTGTCCATCACCAGAGGCTAAATCCTTGGAATATACTACTCAAGGTAGTCCTCTTGACTTTCCCAAATCCGTACTGCACCAAGACACTTCCTCTGAGAGATCCGGACCAATCTGTCAGACCTTGCCACATGCTCTGTTCTTGTTCACCGAACCACAACAATCTTCATTCTGACTTCCGGTAGAGACACACCATGACTTGCGGATATGTGGGATGACCTTTGTTGCCATCAATGACAACAACCATGAATCCATATAGTGTCTCTTGCCAACACCTATGAAATGTTAGAAGGAAGCAAGATTGGAGAGGAACTGTCAACTGGAGTCTTATGTGTGCTAGTAATTGGAGGATCATGAGGCAAGTCCGACACATTATGAGAGCAAGGTGGGATAGCATAGTGTTTGGGTTCAAGCCCAATACACTAGGTGGGCCTTCCACCAGAATCACGCTTATGGGTGTGTAGATTCTGACATTGGGGCGTAAAGTGGTCGGTTGAGAAGCACTTTCTACAACAAAAATCTATTTTTTCATAATCCATAGGTTGCATCCAACAATGATCTCCAACCTTCAATGCAATCCCATTTGGGAGGCCATTTGAGAGGTCTATTTCCACATAGATGCGCACATAGGTGGAACTCTGGTAATTCAATGTTTCATTAGAACTGCAATGGAACTTTCCTAGATCATTGCCTATGGCCTGTAAACAATCTAATTTCCAGAATTAAAATGGAAGGTAAGGCAAGCACACCCAAAGAAAAGCAGAGGAGAATGTCTCATATCATGGATCAAATGAGGGATACCATGGTTTCATGCACATGAAATCACCTTGGAAGAACCAAGGGCCATTTTTTAGCACCCAATCTTTGTCAGTAGAGGATTCAGATTCAATAATGAAAAATCCTCTAGTGTAGGGAAATAAACATATTTCCTCCTCCAAAGAATTCTTCCAAATTTTGAATAGCCATGAATGCAATTTGCTTAGATTTGGCCATAGCTTCGTAAATATGCAAATCAAGACATTTTCCTGTAAAAATTCTTCCCTATCAGAGACTAATCCGTCCATCTAGATCTCAAGGACAGTGGCTCAATGCAAAACCCTAATTGTAGGTCTACTGTGCACAGACACAACATATCTAGTGGCGGCACTTGGCGATGTGGAAAAAGGGGGACCTTTCACCTATCCGCCCCGAAATAGAGCCCCCGAAACCCAGGCCTTGTCGAGAAAAACCAAAGTAGTGAGGATGTTATGTGGTTGGAGACTACATAGAATCAAAGCAAACCCTACGCCCTCCATGCACAACATCCACAAAATTACCCTTTCCTCCATTGAGTAGATTAGAAACCTTGCTCGGTATGGTGTGCGCCGCCAAAATATCTTCACCCAGGCTAACATGTGGAGCACAAGAATCCTCAGCGCTGAAGGTAGGGAACTTCCTCGTGGGAGCAGGAGCAGAGTGAAACATGGAAAAAAATATTATATTTATTAGTATTGTCTCCCCTAGGTAAGGTCCATCAATTGTTGGCGCGGTAGAGGGCAACCCCGTGAGGTTTGAACCTTGGTTGTTGGCACTACAAGCAAGAAGCCCCACACTTCACTACAGGGTCTTCCCTCTAAGGATATGGTTTTCATCAAGTTATACCCTAGTTATTAGTGTAGAGTTTAGGTTTGAAGGAGAAATATAACACTAGTTATAATAGGACTAATAATTATGATAATGCAAAGTAAAAAAATTAACATTTCAACAAATCAAAATGAAAATTAGTTGTATTAATTTACACACTATAATATAATTTTTACTAAATAATATATTAAAACTAACCATTATTATGATGTGCATTAGAATTGTAATAATTAGATATTCAATGTCTATGTTTTAAATCCATCTATATTTTAATAAATTTTAGGTTTATATTTTTAAATAATTTAAACTAATTTTCCTTTTTGTTAAATCTACAAAGTATAAAAATGTATCAAACTTTCAAATGGAAATCAATGTATATAATTATTTGGTTTCCATATGATGTTAATGGTGGTGATGAAATTTAACATTCTTTAATCTAATTGGTCTATAAGAAATTTAAAATGCTTATTCAATTATATGACTCTAGGAAAATAAAAATCACCTCATGATTAATTTATAAGTCTAATTGGGGGATGATAAAGAAATTACTATAAGTGTAATGTCAGAAATTGTATACCCTATAATTTTCATACTATGTTTTGGGTTCACTTTTGTGTTTGCCTCCCCTAGAATTTTGTTGGTTCATTGGGCTCTATCTTGGCTTTCATCCCACTCTTGGTGCCAATGTGGGTTTTATGTTTCTATGTGTTTATGTACTTTTTGTGCAAGTGAATATGTTTTGTGTGTCAACCTAGTGCTCTGCTATCATTTTGAGCCTTTTTTGTCTCTACTTTACTTGGATAGTAGTACAATTCTTAGACTTTTGTGTGACACGCTAGCATCCTCTAGATTTGCAACCGTACAACTATCATTTTCTTCTAAGTTTGCTACCTTTCTATGCCTGCACATGTGAATGTAACTACCCTAGGATATGTTATGTGAATTCTAATGGCTAGTTTACATTCCATGCCTTTTCATCTTCCTTCATCTCATCTCTTGAATTTATCAAGATATCAATCTAAACATCTTGCATTCTCTTGACTTTTGGAAGAAAAATTAACACTCTACACCATTATATAGCACACTTGAGCAATCTAGTTGGTCTAGCTTTATATTCTATGAGCCCTTGCCATTATTAAGTGTTGCAAGTATGTGCCTAACCGGTGTTGTCATTGATGTCAACATATCCGTGTTGTCATTAATGTCAACTGTCCTCTTGTTTTGATGCTTTCTTGTAATGAGTTAGATGCTTTGCATTGGATTATATAAGTGTTGGAGATAATGAGTAAGTGATTCTGATATTGAGTTTCGAACTGCTTTTGAGAAAATTTGCTCCTCTAGTGGAAACAGTGTATAGAACAGTATCTTTGTTTAAAGCAGAACAGTCTAGTAGATTACTTCACATTTCTTGTAGAATGAATATCTTTATCTATGGATTGGAAGTTATTTAGAGGCATGTATGAAGATTCTATGTTCTAAGTTTGAGCCTGCGATATGAAGATTTGAGTGAGTTATGTTCACCAGAGTAAAAGTTGCTTTTAATGAGTATTCACTGGTGACAGGGAGAATGTATTCTGCTTCGTATTTCTCTGCATTGAAGTTTCATAGTCTATGGTTCTGGAATCAAGTTTATAATGGTGTTAAGTGCCTTCAACTCCAATGGTTCATGATTTGGTGGTCCGCAAGTGATCTTTTCTTTATGATAGTGGATAATAGTTATGTTCAAGTGCTCCAGTTTGAAGAATCTTCTTGACAAAGTGATTAGAGGTTGTGTGGATGTTCTTGGTGATTACAATGTGCTTGTGCATGTCTCCTGATTGTGTTCCTACCTTTGGATTGGTCTGTAAAGAGAAATTTGGATCGTGGATGAAGACTGTTCTTAGAAGACTTAGTGTTAACACCAATCTTGGCTGACTTGGTTGTTTTCACTACTTACGAAGTTGCATTAAAGACTATGGAAGTGTGTCATGGTGTGGAAGGTTGCATTTGAGTCCCAACTAAGGCATATCATGATCTGTATACATCTTTTCCTTAGCCAATCTTGTTTAGGTCCAAACCTATTTCTGTGTATGTTTGTAGTGTCAACCTTGGAGATTGTTCTAATGGTTGATGAATGTAATACCAACCTTGATGCACATTCCAAGGTTGATGAATTGTATAAAAACATGTAATGTAGTTACGAAAAAGATGTCCTTAAATGAAAATGCGAAGATAAGTGAGAAAGTGTAAGAAGAGCAGAGCAGAGGAGTTATTCTGCACTTTAATGGAACTGAACCCAGGCATGGAGTAGATGCTATTAAATTAGTTCACCAACCTTTGGCAGTGAGCCACCCCTTGGTAGTGAGCTGATCTTGGCAGTGAGCCTCAACATTGCAGTGAGCATTTTAGGCAGTGAGCCTATGTTTTTTGGTATTGTTATAACATATTTATTTCTATGGGCTAACTCCCACCGTGGTTTTTCCCTTATAGGGTTTTCCACGTAAAAAAATTGGTGTCTCATGTGTTGATTATGTTATTGTGTTGAGTTTCTTATTTCATGCCTTCATGATTAAATCTCAATAACAGTGAACAAGTGTTTGATGTGTTAGTGTTCATAAGTGGTCAAAGTTTTTGAGACAACTGATTCACTCCCCCTCACAGTTGTCTGGTGCATTTCAACAATTGGTATCAGAGCAAGGTTCCTCAGAAGTAAGCCTAACAGCTTGAGGTTGATCCAGGATGTCTTACAAGAAGGAAGCTCCGCAGCTTGATGGAATGAATTATGCTTTATGGAAGGTATGAATGAAAAGCCATCTCCTTTGTCTTGGTTATAGAGTGTGGAAAGTGATAGAGACAAAGTATACCATGCCTCAGAATGATTTAACAACTGAAGATGAAATCAAAGAATATGAGTTAAATATAAAAGCTAGAGATGCTCTGCTGAGTGCCTTGTCTAACACTGAGTTGATAAAGGTCATGGATCTGGAAACTACTCATCAAGTCTGGGAAAAGTTGAAAAATCTGTATGAAGGAGATGAGTCTATTAAAAGCACCAAATTGTAAGGCCTGAAAGCGAAAGATGAGGGTTTAAAGATGAGTGAAGATGAGAACATAACAACCTACATGCAAAAAGTTGATGAAATTGTCAATGGAATAAAATGTATGGGAGGAACTATTGATGAAAAGGAAGTTGTGATGAAAATTCTTAGGTCATTACCTAAATCCTACAGTCACAAGGTAGCTACAATTGAAGAAGTAATGACTATGAAAGATGTCACCAAGGATCAGTTGCTAGGAAAGCTTACAAATTTTGAGATGAGAGCTCTTGGTGATGCTCTATCAAAGATTGAGATTGCTTTCAAAGCCAATACTTCAGAGAAGATCTCCAGAGTTGAGAAGTAGAAGGTGGAACCTGATGATGAGCTTGATGAAATTGAATCCAACTTTTTTGATAGACTGCAAAGAGGTTTCGGTAAGTTTAAAGGTAAATTACCTTTTAAATGTTTTACATGTGGTAAGGTTGGTCACTATGCTTCTAGGTGTCCTAAGAGAATTAAAAAGAATAGAAAAAGATTTGAGAATAGACCTAGGGTTCGAAAGAAATGCTACTATGTTAGAGATCTTGATGATGAAGGTGTGACAGATGAATCTGATGATGCTAGTACTAGTGCAAATGAGTTCTTGTTTATTTCTATTAAAGAAGAACTCGTGTCTACTAATCTTGCTAGTTGTGTGAAGGAAGAAAACCAGTGGAAGAAAGTGCTTTGGCTATTCAGGTTGAGAAAGATAAGGATGAATGGATTATTGATAGTGGATGCTCACATCACATGAATGGTGATAAAAATAAGTTTGTGAGTTTGGAAAAGTATGATGGAGGACTAGTTAGGTTTGGAGATAATGCAGCTAGTAAGATTTGTGGAAAAGGATCTATTTCTTTTGATGGAAAGCATAACACTGATGATGTCCTATATGTGAAGGGTTTAAAGCATAATCTTTTAAGTGTTGGTCAGATGTGTGACAAATGTTATGATCTAAGATTCAAAGATAATGGGTGCAAGATCATGGAAAGCTTCAAAATAGTGATTGCTACCGGTAAGAAGACTAGAGGTAACATTTACCAATTAAGAGGAACTAATGATTATTGTTTATTGACTCAAACAGATGAGAGTTGGCTGTGGCATAGAAGGATGTGTCATATCAACTTTGATAATTTGGTGAAGATAAGTTCAAGATAGGTTGTGAGAGATTTACCAAAGCTTGTGAAACATGCTAATACCATTTGTAAGGAATGTTAATTGGGGAAACAAACAAGAACAAGTTTCAAGAGCAAAGAGCAATTTTCTATTGGTTTGCTAGATCTAGTGCATACAAATTTGTCTAGTCCTACAAGGGTGAGAAGTCTACAAGGAGACAAGTACTTCATGTTGCTTATTGATGATTATTCTAGAATGAATTGGGTCACTTTTCTAAGAGACAAATCAAAAGCCCTAAAAAAGTTCAAATCCTTCAAGGCAATGGTTGAGAATGAGATAGAACTGAAAATTAAATGTTTGAGGTCTAATAGAGGAGGCGAGTTCACATCAAGTGAATTCAACATTTTTTGTGAAGAGGAAGGGATAAAGAGATAGTTGTCTGCACCTACGACTCCTCAACAAAATGGAGTTGTTGAAAGAAAGAACATGATAGTTCAAGAGGCTGCTAGGACCATGATGAAGGAAGCTGATCTACCAAAAGTTTACTGGAAAGAAGCTATACATACTACTGTCTATATTTAAAACAGAGTTCAAGTCAAAGGTAATGGTACTAAAACTCCTTATTAGTTGTGGTATGGAAGAATTCCTACAGTGAAATATTTCAAAGTTTTTGGAAGCAAATGCTATATCAGAAGGGAAGAAGATCTAGGCAAGTTTGATGTTAGGTGTGATGAAGTAATCTTCCTTGGATACTCTACCAAGAGTAAGGCCTATTGGTGCTATAACAAAAGGCTGAAAATGATTGTTGTGAGTGCTAATGTGAAGGTGGATGAAGACAAGGAAAGAACATTTTTGAGTGGCTATGAATTAGATGAACCTATTGTCACAGTAAATGAGAATAAAGATGAACCAGAAGACATTCAAGATGAAGAAGAAAAGGCTCCAGAAAATGCAGTTAAGATTCCCAAGTATGTAAGGATCAATCATTCTGAAGACCAAATTATTGGAGACAAAAACAAAGGGGCATTGACAAAGAAAAGAGCTACAAAAGAACAAGTGAATTACTGTTTGCTTTCAAAAGTTGAACCAAAAACTGTGAATGAAGCTTGCAATGATGAAAATTGAGTAAAGGCCATGGAAGAAGAGCTGATGCAGATAGAGAAGAATCAAACTTGGGAATTGGTTTCTAGACCTACTGATAAGAATGTGATTGGAACTAAATGGGTCTTCAGGAATAAGCTAAATGAGAATGGAGAAGTAGTTAGAAACAAAGCAAGGATAGTATGCAAAGGATATTCTCAAATTGAAGGAATAGATTTTGAAGAGACTTTTGCTCCAGTGGCTATAATTGAAGCAATCCGAATATTTCTGGCATTTGCAGCTCACAAAGATTTCAAAGTGTATCAGATGGATGTAAAATTGACATTATTGAATGGGTGAGTTGGAAGAGGAAGTTTACATTGAGTAACTAGAAGGATTTCAATTATAAAATCAAGGAGACATGGTATGCCGATTGAAGAAAGCCCTGTATGGACTGAAGCAAGCCCCCAGAGCTTGGTATGCAAGGTTAGACAAGTATTTGTTGCAATTAGGGTTCAGTAAAGGCATTACTGGCAACAATCTCTATTTCAAAATCAATGATAATCAAATCCTAATTGTTGTAGTCTTTGTTGATGACATTATCTTTGGAGGAAATGAAGGTATGTGCATGAAGTTTGTAGGAGAAATGAAAAATAAATTTGAGATGTCGATGCTTGGTGAAATGAATTTCTTTCTAGGTCTGCAAATTACTCAATTAGATAAAGGAATCTTCATTTCTCAGTCTAAGTATGTGAAAGAGTTGTTGAAGAAGTTTGGGATGGAGCACTCCAAACTAGTATGTACTCCCATGGTGACTAGCTACAAGTTGAGCAAAATTGATGAATCACCTAAGACTGATCAGAAAAGGTACAAATCTATGATTGGAGGATTACTTTATCTAACTCAAACCAGACCTGATATAATGCATGCAGTATGTCTTGTGGCAAGATTTCAAGAAGATCCTAGAGAGTCACATGTGATGGTAGTCAAGAGAATCTTGAGGTATTTGAAAGGTACAGAAGATCATGGCTTATGGTATCCAAAGGATAATGATTTCACTCTCAGTGCTTATACAGATGTAGATTGGTTCAGAGATGTTGATGATAGAAAAAGTACAAGTGGAGGTGCTTTCTTCTTGGGAAATAGATTGATTTCATGGCTGAGCAAGAAGCAAGATTTAATCTCCTTGTCTACTGCAGAAGTAGAGTATATTGCAACAGCATGTTGTTACACTCAAGTGTTATGGATGAAGCAGACTTTAAAGGACATAAGAGTTACATATGAAGATCCAATTGCAATATTTTGTGACAATACAAGTGCTATAAACATTTCAAAGAACCCATTAATGCACTCAAGAACAAAGCATATATCAATAAGATATGACTTTTTGAGAGAAAAGGTGACAGAGAATGAAGTAAAGATGGAATATGTGTCCACAAAGGATCAAATTGCAAACATTTTTACCAAGCCTCGGCCTAAGGATACTTTTGAGTATCTCAGAGAAAATTTAGGGGTTATTACCTCTCCTACTCTAAACTAAGATGTATAGGAATGCATCAATCCAGTGGAGCCTAGAGCCTCATTCATTGATCTAGATTGATGTTTTGAGAGCTACCTCTCAGGGGGAGTAGCTAGATGTTACTGACATGAGTTCTTGATAATAAGAAAAAAGTATTTTTAGTTTGTTCAGAGTAGCAGAGTGCAAGTATATGCCCTTTTCCATTGATGTCAAAGGGGGAGAGAAATCATGTGAAGAACTCAGGGGGAGAAAGAGTACAGATGTATAAAGAGAAAGGGGAGAATCTTGTCTTGATGGTATTTACAGTTTTTCACATCATATGTTTCCATCAATGACAAAGGGGGAGATTGTTGCAAGTATGTGCCTAACTGATGTTGTCATTGATGTCAACATATCTATGTTATCATTGGTGTCAACTGTGCTCTTGTTTTGATGCTTGCTTGTAATGAGTTAGATGCTTTGAATTGGCTTATATAAGTGTTGGAGATAATGAGTAAGTGATCCTGATATTGAGTTTCCAAGTGCTTTTGAGAAAATTTGCTCCTCTGGTGGAAACAATGTATAGAAGAGTATCTTTGTTTAAAGAAGAACAGTCTAGTAGATTGCTCCACATTTCTTGTAGAATCAATATCTTTGTCTATGGATTGGAATTTATTTAGAGGCATGTCTAAAGATGCTATGTTCCAAGTTTGAGCCTCCGGTATGAAGATTTGAGTGGGTCATGTTCACCAGAGTAAAAGCTGCTTTTTATGAGTATTCATTGGTGATAGGGAGAATGTATCTACTCTGCATTTCTCTGCATTAAAGTTTCACAGTTTGTGGTTTTGGAATCAAGTTTGTAATGGTGTTAAGTGCCTTCAACTCCAATGGTTATGTAGGAGTACAATCAACACTAAGAGGGGGGGGTGAATCAGTGTTGTATCTAAAACAAGATTTTAGAACTTATCAAATTTGACAATGAAATTTATCAAAGAAGTGAGTTAAATGTTCACACATATAGGAAAAATGAATTCACACAAGACTTGAGACTATGAAACAAAATATTTTATGAGTGGAAGACCCTCCTGGGGTAGAAAAACCACTCAAAATTGCCTCACTGGCTTAATCATGTAAATCAACATACACATAGCCTCACTGGCTTATGAGAGTCTCACTGACAAAACAAGGTCTCATTGACCTGTACAATCATTTTGAATACAAGATTAAATAGCTCAGGGGATTTCACCTGTTCACTTCAATATAAAACCTTATACCTCCTTTTGATTTTTTACTCTGCAAACCTTTCTTCAATATCACATTAGTAAAGCAAACTTTTCTTCAATTTTACTCTACAATTCTTAAAGCACTGTATACTGCAAGTCTCATGCAACAAATTTCAAATACTCAATATGTTATACTGTAAAATCCTTACTTCAATTCTTTGCACAAAGAATGATTAATTTTTCAAGTAGGCAAGTGAATGACAAGTCTACTGTCTCAAAACAAGAATCACAGTCTGCAAAATTACAATACATATCCCTGTATCAAATTTCTTGTAACACAAAGTCATTAGAAGACTCTAAAAGATTGGTCTTAGCAAAATTTCTTCACATATTCTTCATCCTGCATAAACTGATTAGTTTCTTCATAAAGATGTAGAAATCACCATCTCACACTCACAAAAACAACAAATCTAATCTTCAATAAACCTCTACAGATGATACTTTGTTACTGCATATAATGTTCATTATGCATATTTCACACCTGCATCTCATACTCAACACATTCTTCATAAAATATGATCAAAGTCATATCTGCATGTCAGCATAGGCTTCAACAACACATAGTAATAGTCAAAAATAAAAAACACATCGAATACTTTCCTCCATAAAAATCTCTGGCCCTCTATCATTGAATAGAGTCACAAAAATCACACTTTCTGTCTTAAATAGAAATAAGCCCGTCAAATTTAGAAAAATCAAGTATCCATTAATCTTCTAAACGGCATTTAAAATGCCACTGTTTGATGCATTATTTGTGCCATCTCATCTTTTGTCTTGGATTGCATGATCATATCTCCTTAAACTATTAAAACAACTTTGCGATACCGGAGTTGCTAGGAGATCGGGGCCAGTTTTCCTACAATACAAAGACCCTTAGTTGCAACTTAAGTTGCCTTTTTATCAATTAAGCTGGTCAACCTTCAATTGGATTTAAAGTGCACGACGTTCAATCTAGGTCTTTTAGTATAGGCTTTGGGAGCTTTAAATTAGGGTTTTGTTGCTTTGGTCTATTTATAATACAAACCCTAACTCTGTCATATATATTTTATGCCCAACATATTGAATGAAAATAACTCTGCACAGACTACAGAGACATCAGATAGCTAACATTGTTATGAACAAACCTTCATAGCACTATCATATGCATTGATCCATATCAACATCAAGTCATGACTATATCAAGAATCCTCAACAACTCAAAATACATATTGCAGAACCCTGATAAGATGGCATAGATGATCATGAAGAAAAATGAACTATTCTCTATGTTTGACGTATAATGAGTATACTAAATTCTTAAAGCATGGCACTCAACTTTAATATCAATCTTGAAATCCATTTAACTTTGTATACACCAAACTCTTTGCATACACCAAACTCAACTTGAATACCATCAAGCACAAACACCTCTGTCAACATGTTTTAAGAGACTTGAACATCAACACATCCTTGAACCAAGCATCAACTATGAAAGTGAGCATCATGTCGTGAACAATTGTTGCACCTTGAACCTTGCATATGTCATTGCTCTTACAATTTGTCATTGGTGATAACTCTTAAAACTTGATCTCCTATCATTGTCCTGATGCACAATAAACATCATATATCTTTGAATATGAATGATCATTCAACCTCTGTCATAGTGGCACCTACTTGAATATGAATGATCATTCAACTTCTTTGGCATAACCTACCTCTTTTGACATCAATGGAAACACTTGAGATAGGGGCAACAAACTCCCCCTTTGTCATTGATGACAAAACCAAATGCCAAACCTCTGACATCCTGAAAGAATTGAAATCAACTCAACTTGTCATCTTAGCAACCAAAACTTGCATGATCATCTCCCCCTTTTTGACAATCAATGACAAAGTCTGATCTTTAATAGTGTCAAAAAATGTCATTATACCTCTTTTGCTGACAACGTACTGCTGCACCAAGACTTTTGATTTCAGTTTGCTGACCCCCTATCTCATATAGTTTAGAAGATGAAATGAAACTTTCCTCTGTCCTCTCTATTTGTTGTTTCCCTGTCTCTCATGACTTAGAAGATGAAAATAAAGTAAAATATAGTTCAAACTCTATCTATGCTGCAATTTGCAGTCAATATTCAAGGTTGTCCTTTAGAGTTGAAAACTATTGATCCTTAACAATAACTCTACAAAACATGATGAGACAAAATTGTCCTCTGTTGCATATGAGATAAGAAATGATGTCTCTACTATTTCAAACACCAAACTATGAATAAATGATATCCCATGTTATTTCAAACTTTAATATTCAAAGATACTGGTGCAACTTATCATGGCTGCCCTACAACTTTATAAAAACTTTGAAAAAGAATAATAAAACATTGATTGGATTTCAGGACTTTATAAACCAACAATTACTCCCCCTAAATCCATTATCATTATGAACTTATTGAAGAGATGAAAGTGATAAAACCCCAAGCCTCTGTCTTAGGGATTCAAACACTTCTTTTGGCAAAGGCTTTGGAAAGATATCAGCCGGTTGATTAGAGGTATGAACATAATCCAACACCACATCATTTGCTCTTTCTGTCATGAGGACAACCTGTCCAATAGACATATGTATATGAAAGAAGAGTGAAATAATTGTGTCTAGGATACCACAATCCAAAATCAAGAGTACCCTTAACATATCTAAAAATACTCTTAACAACATTTAAATGAGATTGTTTAGGACATGCTTGAAATCTTGCTACTAAGCAAACTGCCTGCATGATATCAGGCCTAGAAGCAGTTAGATACAAGAGGCTGCCAATCATGGATCTATACAAGGACAGTTCCACCTCAGGTGAATCATCATTTTTGCTTAGTTTGTACCCTATTTCCATAGGAGTACCTAGAGGTTTACATTCATCCATTTGAAGCCTCTTAAGGATTTCTTTAGCATACTTGGTTTGTGAGATAAAAATCCCCTTTTCAAGTCGAGACACTTGTAAACGAAGGAAGAAAGACAATTCTCCCAACATAGACATTTCAAATTCTGACTTCATGATGTTAGGAAATGAATGACTTATATCATCATTATTACTTCCAAAAATGATATCATCAATATAAACCACTACAACCAAGATATCCTCACCTTTGGCAATATAGTACAAATTGCTATCCACACCTCCTTTAGTAAATCCTTTCTCTTGCAAGTACTTATCCAACCTATAGTACCATGCTCTTGGGGCTTTTTTCAAGCCATACAAAGCCTTTTTCAACCTGTATACGTAATCTAATTTGTCTTTGCATTCAAAACCTTCAGGCTGCTCCATGTAAACTTCTTCTTCAAGATCACCATTTAGAAAGGTTGATTTGACATCCATTTGGAATACCTTGATATTCTTATAAACTCAAAAAGCTAAGAACATTCTTATTGCCTCTAATCTAGCCACAGGTGCAAAAGTTTCATCAAAATCAATCCCCTCAATTTGAGAGTAACCTTTACAAACCAATCTAGCTTTATTTCTAACAACTTTGCCCTTATCATCAAGTTTGTTTCTAAATACCTATTTTGCACCAATAACATTTTTCCCTTCTGGTCTTGGCACAAATTCCCATGTCTTGTTCTTCTCTATTTGATTCAATTCCTCTTCCATAGCTTTAATCCAAGATTCATCCTTGTTGGCCTTTGCATAGGTTTTTGGCTCCATTTCTGATATTAAACAAACATGTGCTTGATTATTTGCAGCAACAAGTCTTCTCTTTGTTGACACACCAATATCTTTATCTCCAATAATCAGCTCTTTTGGATGATCTCTTTGCAATGTCTTTGAAGGAGTTTTAACTTTAGATTCAATAGGCTTTTCAGGAGTTTCTTCTTCCACTTGAACTTCCTCTTCTTTTTTTGAATGACATTCTTCATCTTCTTTGTTTTGAATTAGCTACACACATGGCTACAAATTCTCATCCACCTTCACATTAGTACTTTCTATCACCTTTTTGAGTCTCTTGTTAAAACATTTGTAGGCTTTACTATGTGTAGACTAGCCTAGAAATATGCCCCCATCACACCTAGACTCAAAACTTCCCAAATTATCATTATCTCTCTTAATGAAGCATTTATTACCAAAAATCTTAAAGTAGACAACATTAGCTGACCTACCATACCATAGTTCATAAGGAGTATGGTTAGATTTACCCTCAATTGCACTCTATTTAGAGTATATACTGTTGTATGGAAAGATTTCTTCCAATATGTATTGGGCAGATTTGCATCATGAAGTAATGTCCTTGCCATCTCCTTCACAGTCCTATTCTTCCTTTCAGCTACTCCATTTTGTTGTGGAGTTCTAGTAGCTGAAAATTGCCTTTTGATCCCATGTTTCTCACAATATTCTTCATACTCCTTGGATGTATATTCTCCAATATTATCTGACCTTAGACATTTGAGCTTGAAATTTGATTCCTTTTCCACCATCTTCTTAAAGATATTAAATATGTCAAAGGCTTCTGACTTGCGCTTCAAAAAAGTCACCCAGGTCAATCTTGAATAGTCATCAATAAAGAGCATAAAATATCTTTCACCACCAAAAGCCCTAGTCCTTGTAGGACCACACAAATCTGAATGAACAAGTTGTAGAGGCTTAGAAGAAGAATACTCTTTAGATTTAAAATTGACCTTAGTTTGCTTACCAAATTGGCATTCTTTGCAAATAGTATTGTTTGTCTTAGAGATGTGAGGCAGATTTCTAACATTTTGATTTTTACTGATCCTTTCAAGATTATCAAAATTTACATGACCAAGTCTCCTATGCCATAGCCAACTTTCTTCAACTTGACACATGAAGCAAATATGTCCATCTGCACTTCTATTTTTAGTTTCAAGAAGATTATAGATGTTTCCATTTGTCCTTAACCCTGCTGCAACAATCTTTTCTAATTTCTTTTTGATTTCACAACCATGGGCATTAAAAACAATATTGAATCCATTGTCACAAATTTGGCTTACACTCAATAGATTATGTTTTAAGCCTTCAACATAATAAACATCATGTAATAGAGTCTCATCATCTAGAAGAATAGTACCTCTTCCTTTGATCAAAATGCAATCATTGTTACCAAACATGACTGATCCTTCAGTAAGGTCTTCAAACTTGATGAATTTGTTTTTATCTCTTGTCATATGATTAGAACAACCACTATCTATAACCCACTATTCCTTCTTTTTAGCATGAAAAGTAGCTTGAACAATCATAGCTTCAATATTCTTGCTCATTATTTTAGGTTTCAAAACAAACATTTTCTTATCAACACTTGAAGATGACATTTTTGAAAGAGTATTCATCCTTGTTTGCTGCACTTTCAGGTTAGGTCTACAAAATTTGGCTATATGCCCAAAATTATTGCAATTGAAACACTTCAGTCCTCTTAAAAACACAAAATTATTTCTTGTCAAGAAATTTGCTCTTCTTCTAAAACCAAATCTGCACTCATTTGCTTTGTGTCCATAACTGTTACAACAAAAGCAATACCAAGAAAATACTAATAACTGAGAGGGGGGGTGAATCAGTTATCTAGATTAATTTAACTTTTTGTTCTTCTTTAGCCATTAGTACAGTATTAAAACACATAAGCTTAAATGAACATGAAAGAAGAAATAAACTCAGTACACATGACACAATATTTTTGACATGGAAGCCCTATTAAGGGAAAAAACCACGGGGTGATTAACCCAAGAATGTATTCTCTGTTAGAAGAATAAGATAGAACAAAATGGCACTTGCCAATTAGGGCTCACTGCCCGAGCACACTGTTCACAAGAGGCTCACTACCTACAATAGATTATACAAGGGAAATAGACACTTGAACTGATGAGAAGCATCTACACATGTTGAGGTTCATTTCTGGTTAGGCTTAATATATTGATCTACTGCACTTCATTCTTCCTCTTCTTTTATGCTGCTGTCCTGTCACATACCAGACCTGTAGTACTGCTGTTATACTACTTTTCTACTTTTGTTTACACAACACCACATATCATGACAACCTTCACATCTAAATCCATCTGGTATATATATCCACACAAAGGATTTCATCCTCTTCCTAGTCAACATCTGGAATAATCAATATTTTCTCAAACTCTAGTCTGTCGGTTGAATCCTTGCTTACCAAGTGATGCAAATCAAGGAGATACTTATAGAAGTCATCTAACATG
Source organism: Cunninghamia lanceolata (assembly GCA_027924645.1). NCBI lineage: Eukaryota > Viridiplantae > Streptophyta > Pinopsida > Cupressales > Cupressaceae > Cunninghamia > Cunninghamia lanceolata. The sequence goes on from BSBN01001215.1 coordinate 6,354,995, forward strand.
TCAGCCAATCATGGATGATACCTTAAGAACCTTGATCACCATCAATATCTCATTCAGAATAATTTTGGTGCTCTGTTGATCAGTTCTTCCTCTATCTACTCTGCAAAAATGAACCTCAATACTTAGATGCTCATATCTCTTCACTCTTTCATCATTAGAGGCTCAAACCCTAGAATCTATCAGTCAAGGTATTCCTCTTGACTTTCCCAAGTCCGCACTTTTAGAAAGATAATCTCTCTAGGAGATCCGGACCTGACTGTCTGACCTTGTTACATGCTCTGTTCTTGCTTATAGGATCACAACACTCTTCAATCTGACTTCTGGTATAGGCACACCATGTCCTGTGGATGTGTGGAATAGTCTTTGTTGCCATCAATGACAACACCAATGAAGCCACATAGTGTCTCCTGCCAACAATCTCCCCCTTTGGCATTGATGGCAACACTTAGTGAAAAATGACTCAGTGTTATACTACACTTCCCCTTGGTTGATGCTTTGTTCTATTGTACTTATATCGGAGCTCCCCCTTAGTTGGAGTCCTCATTTTTCACTATTCCTCACTCCCCCTTTGACATCAATGGCAAAGGGTGGGATCCGCATACCAAAATTTTCAAAACTCAATCTATACTTAGTCGCATAAGTATATTATCCGGTTATACTTTACATTTACTTTAGTATATATGCAAAAGTGTTCTTTAATTGTACAACTTCTGTCACCCAACTTTGCTTCATCTTGTCCAAAATTGAGATGTGACCACTCAACAGGAATGCAAAAGCTTCTGCCCTCTTTAGATCTGTCAAATCACTGGTCCGAGCTATGGTTTGGGCATCATTTAGGGCCTCATGCATGGCCTCTAACTTAGGGATAATTATTCTTCTAAGTTCATTCATCCTACTTATTCTATTTTTCTTCTCCTTCTCAAGCTTCTTAATTTCATTTATGACTGCAATAGTCTGACACTCTTGATTTACTATAGAGGAGGATAGGGGATCAAAACTTTGAGATAAACTTAATAGTTTATCCTCTTGCTCTTTTACCTTCTCAATGTCCTTGGTCACTTTAGACCAGGATAAACAAAATTTGTAAATATCACCGCCATCTTTGAGAGCATTTTCTAAGCTCTTTAACCCCATATTCATAGCTCTCCTATCATTGGTTATTAACCCTTGCACTTCTGATAATCTTTTTACCAAAAACTCCTTCTGGACCTTATCTTCTGCTGACTTCTCTAATGAATCAAAATGTGTGCTAACACTATTTACTAGAGATTTGAGATTACCGGATGAGGAGAGGGATCCTTCTAAAAAGATGGCATGATCTTTTCCAGTACACCGGATGCAATGTCTATGAGCTTGTAATCCTCCATGTGAGACTTTAGGAGTTTTTCTTTTGCTTTTGCCGAAGTAAAGGATGCTAGCTTCATGGTTTGAACCGGGGAGAGGGAGTCAAAATTGAATGGTCCTTGAAGAAGTTCTAGTTCATCAAATTCCATCATCTCCTTGATTAAGAATTCTTCTACTACTTCCACTGTGTCTCTTGCTAGTGACAGGGTTTTGTCCCCTTCTGTAGCCTTACCACTATCATCTGTGGCCTTTTCTGTTGGAGTTTTCTCTTTTTCTGTAGCCTTACTACTGACATCTTCTTTTTGCTTCTCCTCTACTTCTTGACTGATTTTCTCTTCCACTCTTTCTTCTCCTTTAGGTTCAAAATTTGCAGGGAAAACCAGATGAGAGATATTTGCTTCTTTTCCTTCACCTGTCTCCTTTGCCTCTTCTGATATTTTCTTAGTGAATTCTTCTTTGTTATCTATTCCTGAGGGATCATCACCTAAATCCTCTACAACAGGAATATTGAATCTTTTATAGGCATTCCGGAGGATTTCCTTTGTTTCTTTTGCCACCTTATTAGTTTCTCCAAGCATGAGCTGATTCATTCTAGCCTTACTCTAGAACTCATCCTTGCAATCTTTGAAGATCATATCCATTTGTTTTGGAGTAACTGAGGGATAGAGTTGGATAGCTATCTGATCTCTAATCTCTAAATCCTTAGCCTTGGCATTTTCTTTTTTCATATCAAGTTCCTTCTCTAAAATTTTAGGAATTAGAGAAATTATTTTAATAAATGCTTTATTGTATATGTTCAAGTATTTGACTGTGGCTTCCTCCAAGATCTTTTTATCTGCGTCATTATATGTGTCATAGAATTCTGTTATTGGTTGCAGGTTCCCATCCACAGTAACTGCTTTAACCACATCATCTAATGATAGAGTGGGCTTTTCAACAAACTCTTCTGTCTCTGCCTCCTTGGTTTCACTGGATACTTTCTTCTTTTTCTTCATCTTCTTGATCTCTTCATCAGATTCAGTTTCCTCATCATCCTTGAGGCTTGTGTATGATCTTGTAGCTTTTGTCTTTGTTCTCTTTTCTCCTTTACTAGATGATTTTGCTTCCATTTTGATGCCTTTGAGCTCTTAGCAGTGGTAGATGCAGAACTTTTAGAGGATCTGGTCTGGGAGGGGGCTTCTATTGGAGCACTTTCTTTTTCTGCCTCTTCCTTTTCTACCCTTTCCATCTTTTCTCTATTTGCATCTAGTGCCTCTTTTGAGATGCCATACCTTTTGGCAACATTCTCTACTTCTTTTCTAACTTTTCTTTTCATTTCTGGTTGCCGTAGCTCCACATGGATTTTCACACTTAATTCCTCAAATGTTCCAAACCTTTCTGCTTTAGGATCCTTGGGTTGACTGAGCATGTGTTGAACATGTAGTTCAACAATTTTCTCATCTACTTCATACCCCATTGGCATGATCCAGACTATTCTTGGCTCTGTTGCCTCCATTAGACATTGATCAGTTTCTACCATAAAGCATACTGTATCTTTATACTTTTCAATTAAGGATTGGGGGATTCTCTCTCTTGCTTGCATCATGCTCTAAAAATTCTTGAAATAGCCCCAGAGTGCTGTATTCTGTGCCTTGGCATCTCTAAGCCCATGTATATAGTCTCTGATTTGGATGGCTACTAGTTTATCATTCTGCCATACCCAACCACTGGATCTGGGAAGCTCATTCATGAAGTAGAAGAACAAGCACAGTAACAGTCCACCATACTTGAAGGAGTTCTTCTTGTCTTTTTTGATCTTTTGTAGATTTTCCATTAGTTGGTTCAGAAGGAGTTCACAAAGATCATAATCTGCATTTTTTCTCAACATTTCATAAGCAGTGTAAATTACAGTTCCAGGTACTAAATTTTCCCTTCTAGAGTGATATATCTTATAACCGATGATCATGGAGGCAAACTTGACATCTGGATCAGTGATGTCTTCTATTGTCATTGCTCTTTTGTCAAATTTTGATTTGGTAGCCTCACTCATAGTTTGATTCTTGATGGATTTGAGAACAAGAATCCCACCGGATGAGTGTAATCTGGTTACTGCCCTAATGGCATCCTAGGTTATCTTAAATGGTCCATTCAACCACATGAAGTTATCATGCACTCTGCTCAAAATATACTAGACCCATTCTTCTTCTGTAAAATAGGGAAAATGAATGCATTGTACAAAATGCTTGTCCCAGAGGGCTTTATACTGAGTTTTGAGTTCAAATGAGTCATCTATCAAATGCTTGTGATAGATATCAACTAGTTTAGATTCCCCAAAATCTTCAATCGCATGAATATATGCCCTAACATCTTCTACATGTAGAACCCCATGCGGAATGTTTGAAAAGGCGCCTAGAGGATCAACTTCTAGGGACTTATATGGATGTTTCTTAAATTTAGGACGCGGCCTATCAATGATCTTTACAACATTCGGTGTAGTCATCTTTGAAAAGATTTACAGAGCAATATTCAATAACAAAAAATACCTTTTGTGCTTCTAGGGTTTGTGGAGTGAGCCAGATTGATTTGCTGGAAGATTCGACTTCAATGGTTGATCTTTGAGAAACTTGAGACAATTTGACTACATGGCTCTTTTTCTCTTCCTCTCGAGTGTGAATGTGTAAATGATGATCAAATGAACCCTTTTATCTCTGAGCAAAAACCGTAATTCCACATTGCAATAAATGCACAACTTAAGTTATTCCGGCTGCTTTGTTCTCCTTGTCCTAAGAGATTTTTCCGGTTCACTAAGATGTTCTTAAAGTTATTCTTGAGGGATATCAGCAATTTGTCTACCTTTTGCAATTATTCCATTTAACCTCAGATCAAGATACCTCAAATTCAAATCATGCCGAATCTAACTGTGAAAATCCTATTTTTACTGAATGACTATTTAACCAGATCAAACTTGGGAGATTAACCTATTCAGAACTTCTTGTGGATCTTTCATTCCTTTACCAAAGCTTGTTTAGATGTTCCTTTGTGAACCCTTTAATCCGCAACTTTCCTTGTGCCAATTCTGGCACCAATTAACTGGCTGGGGTAAAATGTTTTTCCTTGTGTCTCCCCTTTAGCTAGAGCTCACTTTTTAATTTCTGGAAGGAATATCAGCACTAGATTCTAGTGCGGATCCATCCCCTACATTCTCTGTACTTCTCTTTACCCAAATCTTGTTCATATCACTTTTAACTTCATCCGCATTCACTTTTCCTTTTCCTTGTCTTGATTCTGATTATGATGCACTAGACCCCTTTTGTCTTGATTCTTGCTTCTAGAGAATTTGTCAATATGATCGGATCTATTGTAGTTGTGGCAAACAACATTTATTTGCATATTTGAATGATACCCTCTTGGTCTGCATTGATTAGCCATATGTCCCATTCTATTGCATAGAAAACATCTACCATTGAATGAATTATTCATTTGCATATTTTTGCATTCATGAGATTTGTGACCATACCTTTTGCAGTTGAAACACTATTCAGAGAAGGATGTATTAGTTTGATTTATTATTTTTCTGCACTGATTAGCTTTATGACCAAAGTTATTGCAGTTGTGGCAGTATCCATTGAAGGATGGATATATTTGAGCATTAGGTTGCCTTCCCGGATGTCTTCTAGGCTTGTTCCTTGGATTTTCTGATCCAAAATTCTTCTGACCTGATCCAGAGCTTTCACCTTTCTCATATCCCAAGCCACGCTTGTCATCTACCCTCTTTTGGCTTTCAAAAAGAACTTCAAGTTGAGCAGAACTTATCTTGAATTTCTCTTTGTATTCATTTGTTGTTTGAAGATCCTTTTTAAGAGTGTCAATTTGATCCTCAAGTTTTTCTTCATTATCTCTAGCATCTTCAAGATCAAATTCAAGATGTCTGATTATTCTATCCATCTTGTGGCAGTCTTCTGATTTCTCCTTGAGAGATTGTCTTAGATCATCTTCAGTTTTTCTTTTCTCTTCAATTTCTTGAGTGAATTTTATAACTCCTGATTCCATTTCATGTCTTACCATAATGATCTCTTTTGATAAATTTTCACATAACTTGGTTTTCTCCTTTAGATCTTCATTTGTATCATTGGCTTCACCTTAACTTGCCAATTGTTGAAGTAGATCCTTTCTCTTTTTCATAGAGATACTCAGTTTCCCTTTTAGTTTATTTATGAAATCATTAGCCTATTTGAGTCTTTCCTTCAGTTCATTGACTTCAGAGTTAGATTGCTCAAGATCATCTAGGGTAGACTGAAGTTGATCCCTCATACCATACACATCCATTTGAATTCCCTGATCTTCCTCAAGCTGTTAGGCTCTGTTTAGAGGAACTTGGCTCTGATACCAATTGCTAATAATTGAGAGGGGGGGTGAATCAGTTATCTAGATTAATTTAACTTTCTGTTCTTCTTTAGCCATTAGTACAGTATTTAAACACATAAGCTTAAATGAACATGAAAGTAGAAATAAACTTAGTACACATGACACAATATTTTTGATGTGGAAACCCTGTTAAGGGAAAAAACCATGGGGTGATTAACCCAAGAATGTATTCTCTGTTAGAAGAATAAGATAGAACAAAATGGCACTTGCCAATTAGGGCTCACTGCCCGAGCACACTACTCACAGGAGGCTCACTACCTGCAATAGATTATACAAGGGAACTAGACACTTGAACTAATGAGAAGCATCTACACATGCTGAGGTTCAGTTCCGGTTAGGCTTAATTGTTGATAACTGAGAGGGGGGGGGGTGAATCAGTTATCCTAATTATTTTCCTTTTGAACTTTCTTATTAATTAATGCAGCATTGAATCAAAATAAAACATTACCATGAAATAAGAAAACACATGACACAGTATTTTTGACGTGGAAACCCTGTTAAGGGAGAAAACCACGGGGTGATTAACCCAAAGATTATTCTCTGTTAGAAGAATAAGGAATTACAAAAATGGCACTTGCCAATTAGGGCTCACTGCCCGAGCACACTGCTCACAAGAGGCTCACTGCCTACAAGGAGACACACTGTCTACAAAGTGATAAGAATCACAGTCTTGAACTGATTGAAAGCATCTACATATGCTGGAGTTCAGTTCCGGTTAGGCTCAGTACACCGATCTACTGCACTTCATCTTTCCTCTGTTCTTTATTCTGCTATCCTTTCACATACCGGATCTTTCTTACTACTTCTGCTCTGTTCTGCACTTATTCGCATACACCATCACACAATCCCACTCTTCACAACTAAATCCATCCTCTATATATATCCGCATAAGTAATTTCATCACCTTACTATTCGGCATCCGGAACAGTCTAGTTTCTTACAAACTCTGTTCTGTCGGCTGAATCCTTGCTTACCAAGCAATGCAGATCAAGCATATACTTGTAGATATCATTAATCATGTCGGCCAAACATGATTCATGCCTTCACAACCTTTACCATCAACAGTAACACATCCGGAAAATAGTCTGATACTCTGTCAGTCAGTTCTTCCTCTGTTCTCTCTGTCTCTCAGGAATCCGGTACTCAACTATTCATATCTTTTTCTTTGTTCATCACCGGAGGCTAAATCCTTGGAATATACTACTCAAGGTAGTCCTCTTGACTTCCCCAAATCCGCACTGCACCAAGACACTTCCTCTGAGAGATCCGGACCACTCTGTCGGACCTTGCCATATGCTCTGTTCTTGTTCACCGGACCACAACAATCTTCATTCTGACTTCCGGTAGAGACACACCATGACTTGCGGATATGTGGGATGACCTTTGTTGCCATCAATGACAACAACCATGAATCCATATAGTGTCTCTTGCCAACAATCTCCCCCTTTGGCATTGATGGCAACACTTAGTGAAAAATGACTAAGTGTTTACACTATGCTCCCCCTTGGCTGATGCTCTATCTTTATATACAATTTCCGGAACTCCCCCTTAGTTGGATTCCTCATTTTTCACTGCTCCTCACTCCCCCTTTGACATCAATGGCAAAGGGTAGGGTCCGCACACCAAAATTTTCAAAAAAAAAAATTTTCTATACATAGCCGCATATTTACATACTCACATATACTGAAGAATGTCTGCAAAGGATGTCTTCAATTGGATCAGTTCTGTAGCCCAACTTTGCTTCATTCTATCCAAAATTGAAATGTGACCACTCAACAAAAATGCAAAAGCTTCTGCCCTCTTGAGATCTGTCAGATCATTTGTTTGGGCGGTGGTCTGAGCATCACTGATGGCCTCATGCATAGTTTCCAACTTAGGGATTATAATCCTTCTAATTTCTCCCATCTGGTTAGTGATATTCTTCCTTTCCTTCTCAAGGTTCTTTATTTCATTCAAGACTGCAATAGTCTGACATTCTTGATTTACTATGGAGGAAGAGAGAGGATCAAAACTTTGAGATAAACTTTGTAGTTTGTCCTGTTCCTCTTTTATTTTCTTATCAATTTCTACTGTTGCCTTTGACCAGGAGATACAAAATTTGTAAATATCACCACCATCCTTAAGAGAATTTTCTAAGCTCTTTATTCCAATACTCATATTTCTCCTATCATTAGAGATTAATCCTAATACTTCTGAAAGTCTTTTATCCAAAAATTCCTTCCGGACCTTTTCTTCAGCTGATTTTTCTAGAGAATCAAAATGTGTATCAACACTGCTGACTAAGGTTTTTAGATTACCGGAAGAGGAGGCTGTCGGATCTATCTGGATTGATGGCATAATCTTTACAAGTACTCTGGAAGCAGCCTCTATCAACTCACAGTCTTCCATATGAGACTTCAGGAGTTTTTCATTTGCCTTGGCATTTGCAAATGAAGCTATTTTCATTGTTTGTACCAGAGAGAGAAAGTCAAAGTTGAATGGGCCTTTTAGAAGCTCCGGTTCATCAATCTCTAAAGTTTCTTTGCTCAAAAATTGTTGAACAGTTTGTGTAGTGTCTCTTGCCGGAGACAGATGTTTCTTTTCTTCTGCAGTCTTGGAACTGTCAACCTCTTTATCTTTCACCACTGCTTCCTTCTCCTGTAATTTCTCTTCTTCTTTGGATCTAGAGACTGTAGGGGAAACTGGAGGAGAGATGCTAGCCTGTTCATAGGCCACTTCTTCTGGAGCAGAGGGTTCCAAGTCCACAGCTGTTTCTGCACCTAAGTCCTCTACAACAGGAAGATTGAAACTTTTGAAGGCCTTCCGGAGGATCTCTTCTGTCTCTTTGGCCACCTTGTCAGTCTCACCAAGCATGAGTTGGTTCATCCTGGCTTTACTTCTGAACTCATCTTTGCAATCTTTGAATATTATGTTCATTGTCTTGGGATCAATTTGAGGATATAGCTGAATAGCTATCTGCTCCTGGATCTCAAGATCTTTTGCATGAGCATTATTCTTTCTTATTTCTAATTCCTTTTCTAGGCTTTTAGGAATTTCAGAAATAATCTCAATAAAAGCTTTATTGTAGATGTTCAAGTACCTTATTATGGCTTCTTGCAGGATCTTTTGATCTGCCTCATTGTAGTCATCATAGAATTCAGCCACGGGTTGAAGGTTCCCGTCCACAGTGACTGATTTGACTACACTGTCTAGAGACAGGGTGGGCTTTGCAGAAAATTCTTCTGTCATTTCTTCCTTGTCTCGGCCAGAAGAGGGTTTACCGGTTCCTTTCTTTTTCTGTTTCTTTATTTCTTTCACTCCTTCATCTGACTCAGTTTCTTCTTCATCCTTTTGGCTTTGATAAGCTCTTGAGGCTTTTGTCTTGGATCTTTTACCGGATCCCTGGACTTCCGGTTTTGAGCTTTTGGTTTTGATAGGTGTGGATCCTTTAGATGATCTGGTCCGGGTTGAGGATTCCACCGGAGCACTTTTCTTGCTTTTCTTTTCTGCCTCTTTCTTTTCTTCCTCAGACTTTCTTCTCTTTTCCCGGCTGGCATCAAGTACCTCTTTTGAGATGCCTAGGCCTTGAGCAATGTGCTCTACTTCTTTTCTCACCTTTCTCTTTATCTTAGGTTCCCTGAGTTCTACATGTATCTTTACACTCAGCTCCTCAAAGGTTCCAAACCTTTCTGCCTTAGGATCTTTGGGTTGACTTAGCATGTGTTGAACATGCAGCTCCACTATCTGTTCATCCACTTCATACCCCATGGGCATGATCCAGACAGTCCTTGGCTCCACTGCCTCCATTAGGCACTGATCAGTGTCCACCATAAAGCACACTGAGTCTTTGTATTTCTCAACAAGAGACTGGGGAATTCTTTCTCTTGTTTGCATCATGCTTTGGAAGTTTTTGAAGTATCCCCATAGGGCTGTATTTCTTGCTTTGGCATCCCCAAGCCCATGTAGATAGTCTCTTATTTGGACTGCAACAGGTTTGTCATTCTGCCATACCCATCCACTTGATCCGGGCAGCTCATTCATGAAGTAGAAGAATAGACATACAATAAGAGTACCATACTTAAAGGAATTCTTCTTGTCCTTCTTGATTTTTTGTATATTTTCCATTAATTGGCTTAAGAGCAGTTCGCAGAGATCATATTCTGCATTCTTCCTTAGCATTTCATAGGCAGTATATACTGCAGTTCCGGATACAGAATTCTCCCTGCTGGAGTGATAGATCTTGTATCCTATTATCATGGATACATACTTGATATCCAGATCCGAGATATCTTCAATGGTCATTGCCCTCTTATCAAATTTTGATCCGGTGGCCTCAGTTACAATGTTGTTCTTGACAGATTTCAGGATAGGTATCCCTCCGGAAGAGTATAGACCAGTTACTGCTCTAATTGCCTCTTTTGTGATCTTGCAGGGTCTATCCAGCCATAGGAAGTTGTCATGCATCCTGCTCAGTACATACCGGACCCATTCATCTTCTTCAAAGCAGGGGAAATGAATGAATTGATCAAATTGTTTCTTCTGGATACCCTTATACTCTGGTTTAAGCTCAAAAGCATTGTCTATCAGTTGCTTGTGATAGAGATCTCTCAATTTGAATTCCCCAAATTCCTCAATGCTTGCATGTATGTAAATCCTAATGTCTTCTGTGTGTAAAACTCCGTGAGGAACACTGGAAAATGCTCCTAAGGGATCTACCTCCAATGACTTGTATGGATGTTTCTTAAATTCAGGTCGGGGCCTATCTGAGATTTTTACTATATTTGGAGTAGCCATATCTTCAAAAGATTTGTAGCAAGATATCGAAAGTGGAAAATACCTTTTGCGTCTTCGGTTGCACGGAGTAGTTGGATTGATTTCTTTATGCAATGACTTCGGCAGGAGATCTCTGGTGTGCTTGATGAATCTAGTTGCAGAGCTCCACTTTTCGCTTCTTCTTGAGTGCAGAATGAGCAAATGTTTTATGAGAAATCCCTTATATTGCTCCGCAAACCCTAATATCTGATGGCAATAAATGCTTGACCTATATTATTCCGATTTGCCTTATTCGGATAACCTGAAGAACCGGATCAGTCCTGGTCTATGAACATCATGCGAAACTTTCAACCATGAACAAATCAAGATAACACATCACAAGGACATCCCAAACACTCTGTCCAATCCGCAGAATAAGATAATGCATTTCCGGATCTCTCCGGACCCTTTTGTAGTCTTCTGTCATTCTGGGGCATCTCCCGGAACAGGTCTTACTTGATGGATCACAACTTCTTTGCATCTTCATGCGGACCTCTGAAGTCTTATCTGGATTTACTTAGGACTTATATCTTCAAACCCTTTACTCCGCATCTTGTGCCACATCCGGCACCACTTGATTGGCTGGGGGAACAGGATTTTCTTTGAGTCTCCCCCTGAGCCAGAGCTCACTTTTTAATTTTCGGAAGAAATATCAGCACCAGAGTCTGGTGCGGATCCAACCTCTACATTCTCTGAACTTTTCTTCACCCAAATCTTGCTCATCTGATTCCTAACTTCATCCGCATTTATCTTTTGTTTACCCTTGTCTTGATTCTGATTATACACCGGACCTCTTTTGTCCTGATTCTTGCTTCTGCAGACTTTAGCATTATGACCGGACCTATTACAGATTTGGCAAGTAACATTTCTTTGCATATTTGACTGATAACCTCTTGATCTGCATTGATTAGCCATATGACCTACTCTATTGCATGTAAAGCATCTACCTTTGAATGATTTGTTTACTTGCATATTTCTGCATTCATGGGATTTGTGTCCATACCTTTTGCAATTAAAGCACTGTCCGGAGAAGGATGAATTAATCTGATTCATTCTCTTTCTGCACTGATTAGCTTTGTGACCAAAGTGGTTGCAGCTGTGGCAGTATCCATTGAAAGATGGATATCTTTGAGCATTGGGCTGTCTTATCGGAGGTCTTCTAGGCCTATTCCTTGGATTTTCTGATCCAAAATTCTTTTGACCGGATCCGGAGCTTTCTCCTTTCTCATATCCCAAACCATACTTGTCATCTGTCCTCTTTTGACTTCCAAGAAGTACTTCAAGTTGGGCAGAACTTATCTTGAATTTTTCTTTATATTCATTTGCTGTTTGAAGATCTCTTTTGAGAGAGGCAATTTGATCCTCAAGTTTTTCTTCATTATCTTTGGCATCTTCAAGATCAGATTCAAGATGTCTGAGAATCCTGTCCATCTGGTGGCATTCTTCTGATTTCTCTTTAAGAGATTGTCTCAGATTGTCTTCAGCTTTTCTTTTTTCTTCAATCTCTTGAGTAAACTTTATAGTTCCTGATTCCATTTCATGTCTTAACATAATGACTTCTTTTGATAACTTTTCACATAACTTGGTTTGCTCAGTCAATTCTTCATTTGTATTGCTTTCTTCACTTTGTCTTGCCAATTGTTGGAGCAGCTCCTTTCTCTTTTTCATAGAGAGACTTAATTTGTCTTTTAATTCTCTCATGAATTCATCAGCTTGTTTGAGTCTTTCCTTTAATTCATTGACTTCAGAATTTGACTGTTCAAGATCCTCAAGGGCAGTCTTGAGTTGCTCCCTTAAACCATATGCATCCATTTGAACTCCCAGATCTTCCTCAAGCTGTTAGGCTCTATTAGGAGGTACTTGGCTCTGATACCAATTGTTGATAACTGAGAGGGGGGGGTGAATCAGTTATCCTAATTATTTTCCTTTTGAACTTTCTTATTAATTAATGCAACATTGAATCAAACATAAAACATTACCATGAAATAAGAAAACACATGACACAGTATTTTTGACGTGGAAACCCTGTTAAGGGATAAAACCACGGGGTGATTAACCCAAAGATTATTCTCTGTTAGAAGAATAAGGAATTACAAAAATGGCACTTGCCAATTAGGGCTCACTGCCCGAGCACACTGCTCACAAGAGGCTCACTGCCTACAAGGAGACACACTGTCTACAAAGTGATAAGAATCACAGTCTTGAACTGATTGAAAGCATCTACATATGCTGGAGTTCAGTTCCGGTTAGGCTCAGTACATTGATCTGTTGCACTTCATCTTTCCTCTGTTCTTTATTCTGCTATCCTTTCACATACCGGATCTTTCTTACTACTTCTGCTCTGTTCTGCACTTATTCGCATACACCATCACACAATCCCACTCTTCACAACTAAATCCATCCTCTATATATATCCGCATAAGTAATTTCATCACCTTTCTAGTCGGCATCCGGAACAGTCTAGTTTCTTACAAACTCTGTTCTGTCGGCTGAATCCTTGCTTACCAAGCAATGCGGATCAAGCATATACTTGTAGATATCATTAATCATGTCGGCCAAACATGATTCATGCCTTCACAACCTTTACCATCAACAGTAACACATCTGAAAAATAGTCTGATACTCTGTCAGTCAGTTCTTCCTCTGTTCTCTCTGTCTCTCAGGAATCCAGTACTCAACTATTCATATCTTTTTCTTTGTTCATCACCGGAGGCTAAATCCTTGGAATATACTACTCAAGGTAGTCCTCTTGACTTCCCCAAATCCGCACTGCACCAAGACACTTCCTCTGAGAGATCCGGACCACTCTGTCGGACCTTGCCATATGCTCTGTTCTTGTTCACCGGACCACAACAATCTTCATTCTGACTTCCGGTAGAGACACACCATGACTTGCGGATATGTGGGATGACCTTTGTTGCCATCAATGACAACAACCATGAATCCATATAGTGTCTCTTGCCAACATTAATATACTAATCTACTGCACTTCATTATTCCTCTTCTTTTATTCTGCTGTCCTGTCACATACCGGACCTATAGTACTGTTGTTATACTGCTTTTCTACTTTTATTCACACAACACCACATATCATAACAACCTTCACATCTAAATCCATTTGGTATATATATCTTCACAAAGGATTTCATCCTCTTCCTAGTCGGCATCCGGAATAGTCAATATTTTCCCAAACTCTAGTCTGTCGGCTGAATCCTTGCTTACCAAGTGATGCGAATCAAGGAGATACTTATAGAAGTCATCTAACATGTCAAACAATCATGGATGATACCTTAAGAACCTTGATCACCATCAATATCTCATCCAGAATAATTCTAGTGCTCTGTTGATTAGTTCTTCCTCTGTCTACTCTGCCAAAATAGACCTGAATACTTAGATGCTCATATCTCTTCACTCTTTCATCACCAGAGGCTCAAACCCTGGAATCTATCAGTCAAGGTATTCCTCTTGACTTTCCCAAGTCCACACTTTTAGAAAGTTACTCTCTCTAGGAAATCTGGACCTAACTGTCTGACCTTGCTGCATGCTCTCTTCTTGCTTACCGGATCACAACACTCTTCAATCTGACTTCTGGTATAGGCACACCATGTCTTGCAGATGTATGGAATAGTCTTTGTTGCCATCAATGACAACACCAATGAAGCCACATAGTGTCTCTTGCCAACAGAAAATGCATATTATACCTGAAAGAATCATTCCTTTTGAAGTTTGCTGCCTTCATGATGCTTTTATTATTGATATCAGCCTATTTCAAAGACTTTTGGTATGTGAGCTTTGTCCTTCTTCAAACCTCAAAGCAGATTTGTCTTTGAACCCTTTTTGTTTATCCAAGAGATCTTCAAGTTTGTCACTGCTCCTACACATATCAAGTTTTCTTCTTAAAACAACAATTTTAGATTCTAGAGTATGACATTCTTTGACTTTGACATCTAACTCTTTGCTTGTAACATCAAAAATTATTTTACTCTCTTCAAGAGACAATTTTAGATCTGTAATTTGCTTTTCATAATCTGTGACTTTGTTGCTCATAACTTCATTGTCCTTTTGGAATTGATTTCTTTGAGCTATTGTCTCCTTTTTGAGCTTCTTGACTTCACTTAGAACACACTTCAACTCACCTTCTAGATCAACTATTGCCTCATCATTTTCTAGTTGATCTTCACATTTATTAGACTGATTTTCATTTATAATAGCCATGAATAAAGTCTCTGCACCTTCCTCAAGAGAATCCTCTAAACCACTATCAGTTATATCAACATCTTTTATAAACAAACTCTTCTTCTTTTTGAAATTGTTTTTCTTTTTGGGATTGAACTGCTTCTTCTTGAATTGTTTCTTATTTTCTTCTTCATCACTATCTAAATCTTTGTAAGGATATCTAGCAACATAGTGTCGTATTCTTCCACAACCAAAACATTTCAATGGAAGTTTACCTTTATAAATTCTTGCTGATCCCTTTTTCAATTTGCTGACAAAGGAAGATTCCTGATCATCATCTACCTCTTTTGAATCTGACTTTAACTCTTTCTCCTTTTTAACTAATTTGAAAGCAGCTTCTTTACTTGATGGAGTATCATTACAGATCTGCATCTCAAAAGTAGTGAAAGTACCATAAAGCTCATCAAAAGTTACTTTGCTCAAATCTCTCTCCTTTACTGCAGACACTTTGGATTCAGATTTAGGAGTTAGAGTACTTAAAACCTTAGTTACAACTGCCTTTTCTTCTAAGGTATCACCCAAACCCCTAATTGCATTAACAATCTCTTGAACTCTTAGGAGATAATAAACCACCTTCTCATCACCAGTCATTTTGAGACTTTCAAATTTAGCCCTGTAAGATTGTAACTTTGCTTCCATGATTTTCTCATCTCCTTGATAGATATTGGATAGCTTATCCCAAATGGCCTTAGCTGATTTACAATCCATGATTTTGACAAGTATCTCATTGGACAACCCACAACATATTGCATTTTTGGCCTTAGCATTGTTTTCATATGCCTTCTTCTCATCAGGAGTAGAAGGAGGATTTGTTGCTTTATACTCATTTTCTATAGAAGCATACACATCATACCCCAAAGAAGACAAATATGACTCCATTCTATACTTCTAGAAAGCATAGTTAGATCCATCAAATAAAGGTACCTTGTATGTTGAAAATCCCTCTTGACTTGCCTTGACAAGTACTCCACTTATATGACCTACCCAAGATGATTAAGCCTCTATAGGGAACCTATGCTCTTATACCAATTGTAGGAGTACAATCAACACTGAGGGGGGGGGGTGTGAATCAGTGTTGTATCTAAAACAAGATTTTAGAACTTATCAAATTCGATAATGAACTTTATCAAAGAAGTGTGTTAAATGTTCACACATATAGGACAAATGAATTTACACAAGACTTGAGACTATGACACAAAATATTTTACGAGTGGAAAACCTTCCTGGGGTAGAAAAACCACTCAAAACTGCCTCATTGGCTTAATCATGTAAATCAACATACACATAGCCTCATTGACAAAACAAGGTCTCACTAACTTGTACAATCATTTTGAATACAAGACAAAATATCTTAGGGGATTTCACTTATTCACTTCAATACAAAACCTTATACCTCCTTTTGATTTTTTACTATGCAAACCTTTCTTCAATATCACATCAGTAAAGCAAACTTTTCTTCAATTTTACTCTGTAATTCTTGAAGCACTGTATACTGCAAGTCTCATTCAACAAATTTCAAATACTCAATATGTTATACTGTAAACTCCTTACTTTGAATATCAAACTCCTTACTTCAATTCTCTGCACAAAGAATGATTAATTTTTCAAGTAGGCAAGTGAATGACAAGTCTACTGTCTCAAAACAAGAATCACAGTCTGCAAAATTACAATACATATCCCTGTATCAAATTTATTATAACACAAAGTCATTAGAATACTCTAAAAGATTGGTCTAAGAAATATTTCTTCACATAATCTTCATCTTGCATAAATTGATCAGTTTCTTCATAAAGATGTAGAAATCACCATCTCACACTCACAAAAATAATAAATCCAATCTTTAATAAACCTCTGCAAGTGATACTTTTTGACTCTACATATAATGTTCTTTATGCATATTTCACACCTGCATCTCATACTCAACACATTCTTCATAATATATGATCAAAATCATATCTGCATGTCGGCATAGGCTTCAACAGCACATAGTAACAGTCAAAAATCAAAAACACATCGAATACTTTCCTCTATAAAAATCTCTGGCCCTCTGTCATTGAATAGAGTCACAAAAATCACACTTTCTATCTTAAATAGAAAAAAACCTGTCAAATTTAGAAAAATCAAGTGTCCGTTAATCTTCTAAAAGGCATTTAAAATGCCACCGTTCAATGGATTGTTCGTGCCATCTCATCTTTTGTCTTAGATCACGAGATCATATCTCCCGCTTAAACTATTAAAACAACTTTGTGATACCGGAGTTGCTAGGAGATCGGGGCCAGTTTTCCTATGATACAAAGACCCTTAGTTGCAACTTAAGTTGCCTTTTTACCGATTAGGCCGATCAACCTTCAATTAGATTTAAAGTGCATGACGCTCAATCTAGGTCTTTTAGTATAGGCTTTGGGAGCTTTAAATTAGGGTTTTGTTGCTTTGGTCTGTTTATAATACAAACCCTAACTCTGTCATATACATTTTATGCCCAACATACTGAATGAAAATAACTCTGCACAGACTACAGAGACATCAGAGAGCTAACATTGTTATGCACAAACCTTCATACCACTGTCATATGCATTGATCCATATCAACATCAAGTCATGACTATATCAAGAATCCTCAACAACTCAAAATACTTATTGCAAAAACCTGATAAGATGACATAGACGATCATGAAGAAAAATGAACTATTCTGTATGTTTGAGGTATAATGAGGGTTTAGAAACAACTTTGTGATAAGTTTGTTTCTAAATACCTATTTCGCACCAATAATATTTTTCTCTTCCGGTCTTGGCACAAATTACCATGTCTTGTTCTTCTCTATTTGATTCAATTCCTCTTCCATAGCTTTAATCCAAGCTTCATCCTTACTGGCCTCTGCATAGGTTTTTGGCTCCATTTCTAATATTAAACAAACATGTGCTTGATTATTTTACAACAACAAGTCTTCTCTTTATTGACACACCAATATCTTTATCTCCAATAATTAGCTGTTTTGGATGATCTCTTTGCAATGTCTTTGAAGGAGTTTTAACTTTAGATTCAATAGGCTTTGCAGGAGTTTCTTCTTCCACTTGAACTTCCTCTTCTTTTTTTGAATGATATTCTTCATCTTCTTTGTTTTGAATCAGCTACACACATGGCTGCAAATTCTCATCCACCCTCACATTAGTACTTTATATCACCTTTTTGAGTCTCTTGTTAAAACATTTGTAGGCTTTACTATGTGTAGAATAGCCTAGAAATATGCCCTCATCACACCTAGACTCAAAACTTCCCAAATTATCATTATCTCTCTTAATGAAGCATTTATTACCAAAAATATTAAAGTAGCCAACATTAGCTGACCTACCATACCATAGTTCATAAGGAGTATGGTTAGATTTACCCTCAATTGCACTCTATTTAGAGTATATAGTGCTGTATGGAAAGCTTTCTTCCGATAAGTATTGGGCAGATTTGCATCATGAAGTAATGTCCTTGCCATCTCCTTCACAGTCCCGTTCTTCCTTTCAGCTACTCCATTCTGTTGTGGAGTTCTAGGGGCTGAAAATTGCCTTTTGATCCCATGTTTCTCACAATATTCTTCAAACTCCTTGGATGTATATTCTCCACTATTATCGGACCTTAGACATTTGAGCTTGAAATTTGATTCCTTTTCCACCATCTTCTTAAAGATCTTATATCTGTCAAAGGCTTCTGACTTGCGCTTCAAAAAAGTCACCCAGGTCAATCTTGAAAGTCATCAATAAAGAGCATAAAATATCTTTTACCACCAAAAGCCTTAGTCCTTGTAGGACCACACAAATCTGAATGAACAAGTTGTAGAGGCTTAGAAGAAGAATACTCTTTAGATTTGAAACTGACCTTAGTTTGCTTACCAAACTGGCATTCTTTGAAAATAGTATTGTTTGGCTTGGAGATGTCAGGCAGATTTCTAACATTTTGATTTTTGCTGATCCTTTCAAGATTATCAAAATTTACATCACCAAGTCTCCTATGCCATAGCCAACTTTCTTCAACTTGACACATGAAGCAAATATGTCCATCTGCACTTCTATTTTTAGTTTCAAGAAGATTATAGATGTTTCCATTTGTCCTTAACCCTACTGCAACAATCTTTCCTAATTTCTTTTTGATTTCACAACCATGGGCATTAAAAACAACATTGAATCCATTGTCACAAATTTGGCTTACACTCAATAGATTATGTTTTAAGCCTTCAACATAATAAACATCATGTAATAGTCTCATCATCTAGAAGAATAGTACCTCTTCCTTTGATCAAAATGCAATCATTGTTACCAAACATGATTGATCCTTTAGTAAGGTCTTCAAACTTGATGAATTTATCTTTATCTTCTGTCATATGATTAGAACAACCACTGTCTATAACCTACTATTCCTTCTTTTTAGCATGAAAAGTAGCTTGAACAATCATAGCTTCAATATTTTTGCTCATTATTTTAGGTTTCCAAATAAGCATTTTCTTATCAGCACTTGAAGATGACATTTTTGAAAGAGTATTCATCCTTGTTTGCTGCACTTTCAGGTTAGGTCTACAAAATTTGGCTATATACCCAAAATTATTGCAATTGAAACACTTCGGTCCTCTTAAAAACACAAAAGGATTTCTTGTCAAGAAATTTGCTCTTATTCTAAAACCAAATCTGTAGTCATTTGCTTTGTGTCCATACTTGTTACAACAAAAGCAATAACCAAGAAAATGCATATTATACCTGAAAGAATCATTCCTTTTGAAGTTTGCTGCCTTCATGATGCTTTTATTATTGATATCAACCTATTTCAAAGACTTTTGGTATGTGAGCTTTGTCCTTCTTCAAACCCCAAACCAGATTTGTCTTTGAACCATTTTTGTTTATCCAAGAGATCTTCAAGTTTGTCACTGCTCCTAACATATCAAGTTTTCTTCTTAAAACAACAATTTTAGATTCTAGAGTATGACATTCTTTGACTTTGACATTTAACTCTTTGCTTGTAACATCAATAATTATTTTACTGTCTTCAAGAGACAATTTTAGATCTGCAATTCGCTTTTCATAATCTGTGACTTTGCTACTCATAACTTCATT
The DNA here is from genome assembly GCA_027924645.1 of Cunninghamia lanceolata. Classification (NCBI taxonomy): domain Eukaryota; kingdom Viridiplantae; phylum Streptophyta; class Pinopsida; order Cupressales; family Cupressaceae; genus Cunninghamia; species Cunninghamia lanceolata. The sequence goes on from BSBN01001215.1 coordinate 6,374,860, forward strand.
GTCCTTTTGGAATTGATTTCTTTGAGCTATTGTCTCCCTTTTGAGCTTCTTGACTTCACTTAGAGCAGACTTCAACTCATCTTCTAGATCAACTACTACCTCATCATTTTCTAGTTGATCTTCACATTTATTAGACTGATTTTCATTTATAATAGCCATGAATAAAGTCTCTGCACCTTCCTCAAGAGAATCCTCTAAACCACTGTCAGTTATATCAGCATCTTTTATAAACAAAATCTTCTTTTTGAAATTGTTTTTCTTTTTGGGATTGAACTGCTTCTTCTTGAATTGTTTCTTATTTTCTTCTTCATCATTGTATAAATCTTTGTAAGGACATTTACCAACATAGTGTCGTATTCTTCCACAACCAAAACATTTAAATGGAAGTTTACCTTTATACTTTCCTGCTGATCCCTTTTTCAATTTGCTGACAAAGGAAGATTCCTGATCATCATCTACCTCTTCTAAATCTAACTTTAACTCTTTCTCCTTTTTAACTAATTTGAAAGCAGCTTCTTTACTTGATGGAGTATCATTACAGATCCACATCTCAAAAGCAGTGAAAGTACCATGAAGCTCATCAAAAGTTACTTTGCTCAAATCTCTCTCCTTTACTGCAGACACTTTGGATTCATATTTAGGAGTTGGATTCCTTAAAACCTTAGTTACAACTACCTTTTCTTCTAAGGTATCACCCAAACCCCTAATTGCATTAACAATCTCTTGAACTCTCAGGAGATAATCAACCACCTTCTCATCATCACTCATTTTGAGACTTTCAAATTCAGCCCTGTAAGATTGTAACTTTGCTTCCATGATTTTACCATCTCCTTGATAGATATTGGATAGCTTATCCCAAATGGCCTTAGCTGATTTACAATCCATGATTTTGACAAGTATCTCATTGGACAACCCACAACATATTGCATTTTTGGCCTTAGCATTGTTTTCATATGCCTTCTTCTCATCAGGAGTAGAAGGAGGATTTGTCACTTTATACTCATTTTATATAGAAGCATACACATCATACCCCAAAGATGACAAATATGACTCCATTCTATACTTCTAGAAAGCATAGTTAGTTCCATCAAATAAAGGTGCCTTGTATGTTGAAAATCCCTCTTGACTTGCCATGACCAGTACTCCACTTATATGACCTACCCAAGATGATTAAGCCTCTATAGGGAACCTATGCTCTTATACCAATTGTAGGAGTACAATCAACACTAAGGGGGGGGTGAATCAGTGTTGTATCTAAAACAAGATTTTAGAACTTATCAAATTCAATAATGAACTTTATCAAAGAAGTGAGTTAAATGTTCACACATATAGGAAAAATGAATTCACACAAGACTTGAGACTATGACACAAAATATTTTACGAGTGGAAAACCTTTCTGGGGTAGAAAAACCACTCAAAACTGCCTCATTGGCTTAATCATGTAAATCAACATACACATAGCCTCACTGACAAAACAAGGTCTCACTAACCTGTACAATCATTTTGAATACAAGACAAAATATCTTAGGGGATTTCACTTATTCACTTCAATACAAAACCTTATACCTCCTTTTAATTTTTTACTTTGCAAACCTTTCTTCAATATCACATTAGTAAAGCAAACTTTTCTTCAATTTTACTCTGCAATTCTTGAAGCACTGTATACTGCAAGTCTCATGCAACAAATTTCAAATACTCAATATGTTATACTGTAAACTTCTTACTTTGAATATCAAACTCCTTACTTCAATTCTCTGCACAAAGAATGATTAATTTTTCAAGTAGGCAAGTGAATGACAAGTCTACTATCTCAAAACAAGAATCACAGTCTGCAAATTACAATACATATCCCTGTATCAAATTTCTTGTAACACAAAGTCATTAGAAGACTCTAAAAGATTGGTCTTAGAAATATTTCTTCACATAATCTTCATCTTGCATAAACTGATCAGTTTCTTCACAAAGATGTAGAAATCACCATCTCACACTCACAAAAATAATAAATCCAATCTTTAATAAACCTCTGCAAGTGATACTTTGTTACTCTGCATATAATGTTCATTATGCATATTTCACACCTGCATCTCATACTCAACACATTCTTCATAATATATGATCGAAATCATATCTTCATGTCGGCATAGGCTTCAACAACACATAGTAACAGTCAAAAATCAAAAACACATCGAATACTTTCCTCTATAAAAATCTCTGGCCCTCTGTCATTGAATAGTGTCACGAAAATCACACTTTCTGTCTTAAATAGAAATAAGATCGTCAAATTTAGAAAAATCAAGTGTCCTTTAATCTTCTAAAAGGCATTTAAAACACCACCGTTCGATGCATTGTTCACACCATCTCATCTTTTGTCTTGGATCACACGATCATATCTCCCGCTTAAACTATTAAAACAACTTTGTGATACTAGAGTTGCTAGGAGATCGGGGCCGGTTTTCCTATGATACAAAGACCATTAGTTGCAACTTAAGTTACCTTTTTACGAATTAAGCCGGTCAACCTTCAATTAGATTTAAAGTGCATGACGCTCAATCTAGGTCTTTTAGTATAGGCTTTGGGAGCTTTAAATTAGGGTTTTGTTGCTTTGGTTTGTTTATAATACAAACCCTAACTCTATCATATACATTGTATGCCCAACATATTGAATGAAAATAACTCTGCACAGACTACAGAGACATTAGAGAGCTAACATTGTTATGGACAAACCTTCATACCACTGTCATATGCATTGATCCATATCAACATCAAGTCATGATTATATTAAGAATCCTCAACAACTCAAAGTACTTATTGCAGAAACCTGATAAGATGGCATAGATGATCATGAAGCAAAATGAACTATTTTGTATGTTTGAGGTATAATGAGTATACTAAATTTTTAAAGCATGGCACTCAACTTTAATATTAATATTGCAATCCATTTAACTTTGTATACACCAAACTCAACTTGAATACCATCGAGCACAAACACTTCTATCAACAAGATGTCTTAAGAGACTTGAACACCAACACATCCTTGAACCAAGCATCAACTATGAAAGTGAACATCATGTCATGAAAAACTGTTGCACCTTGAACCTTGCATATGTCACTGCTCTTACACTTTGTCATTGGTGATCACTCTTGAAACTTGATCTCCTATCATTGTTTTGATGTATAATAAACATCATATATCTTTGAATATGAATGATCATTCAACCTCTGTCATAATGGCGCCTACTTGAATATGAATGATCATTCAACTTCTTTGGCATAACCTACCTCTTTTGACATCAATTACAACACTTGAGATAGGGGCAACAAGTGCATGATTTGGTGGTCCGCAAGCGATCTTTTCTTATGACAGTGGATAACAATTATGTTTAAGTGCTCCGGTTTGAAGAATCTTCTTGACAAAGTGATTAGAGGTTGTGTGGATGTTCTTGGTGATTACAATGTGCTTCTGGATGTCTCTTGATCGTGTTCCTACCTTTGGATTGGTCTGCAAAGAGAAATTTGGATCGTGGATGAAGACTATTCTTAGAAGACTTAGTGTTAACACTAGTCTTGGCCGACTTAGTTGTTTTCACTACTTGCGGAGTTGCATTAAAGATTGTGGAAGGTGTCGTGGCATGAAAGATTGCATTTGAGTCCCGGCTAAGGTATATCATGGTCTGCATACATCTTTTCCTTAGCCAATCTTGTTTAGGTCTAGACCTATTTCTATGTATGTTTGTAGTGCTAACCTTGGAGATTGTTCCAATGGTTGATGAATGTAATGCCAACCTTGATGCAGATTCCAAGGTTGATGAATTATATAAAAACATGTGATGTAGTTGTGAAAAAGATGTCCTTAAAAGAAAATGTAAAGATAAGTGAGAAAGTGTAAGAAGAGCAGAGCAAAGGAGTTATACTGCGCTTCAATAGAACTGAACCCAGACATGGAGTAGATTCTATCAAATCAATTCATCAACCTTTGGCAGTGAGCCAACCCTTGGTAGTGAGCCACCCCTTAGCAGTGAGCCTCAACATTTGCAGTGAACATTTTGGGTAGTGAGCCTCTATTTTTCAGTATTGTTATAACATATTTATTTCTATGGTCTAACACCCACCATGGTTTTTCCCTTGTAGGGTTTTCCACATAAAAAATCTGGTGTCTTATGTGTTGATTATGTTATTGTGTTGAGTTTCTTATTTCATGCCTTCATGATTAAATCTGAATAATAGTGAACAAGTGTTTGATGTGTTAATGTTCATAAGTGGTCAAAGTTTTGGAGACAACTGATTCACCCCCGCTCTCAGTTGCCTGGTGTATTTCAACATTAAGGACATAGATTATGATTTCTAGTGATATTGTTCAAGTTTTTATTTTCATTCTTGTTATTGTTGTTGTTGATTGCAAACTTTATTTGTGGTCATAACACCATTGTTGGCACTTTGAGGCCCCCTCTTCCCTCACTACATGTGAGGATCTTATTCTTATTGTTGAAATTATTTCTTCACTGCTTGTCTCTCAAATTTCTATTGATAATCTTTCTTTCAGTGCCCTTGATGACTCTTCTTCAAGTGATGATGAGCCTCATGCTTCTATTGATCTTTTTATTTGTAAGTACTTTTCTCTTGTTCTTCCCCTCCTAATTCTTTGGAGGATGAAATCACTCTTGTAGATAATATGGAGCATGCTAGCATTATTCATCACTTCCTTAAAGTGATATTAGTTTAAATTCCTCCTTTGATATATATTGATAATCATTCTGATGATTCTATATATACTATTTCTAAGTTTCTACATCTAAGCCATCTCTTCTAGAACTTGTAAATAAATTTGAACATAGACAAAAGAAGCTACAAAAAATTAAACACAATATAATCCATGCTTCCTTATTTTCCATTCACTACATATTACATATATATAGGATTTTCATATCCTATTTTATAGGAAACCTCCAAAACAACCTCCCTAATTATATCAAGTTGTTTTAACAACTCAATATAAACAAATATTTGTACCATCAATCTAATAACCTATTTAACAAATCATGTGACATCATAATATTAAGTTGTTTCTCAACAACTTAATATTATGACACTTATTAAAAATAACATAAACTCTAATTTCTAGCACCGATGTGAACACTTATTCCTAACAGACCTCAAACCTTGCCACTATATTTCTCCATCTTCCTTTCCTACTACCCCTTCCATACTACTTTCTTTTTTGGAGGCATCACTATCTATTTCCTATGAGATACCTCCTATTGCTCCTTATATATAGGCATGGATATTATCTTCTTTTTCTTCTGAGATTATTGAATACCTCTCTTCTATTGGTATGAGGACTCTTTCTTTTGATAAATATAATGGCCATGATGATCCATTAAACTATGTGAGACACTTATCCACCATATGCTTGACTCATACTTTTGATGATTATGTCTTAGTCAAATTATTTCCTAGCACCTTGATAGATATCACTTTAGAATAGTTATATACCTTAGCTAATAGTTCCCTACACTCATTTTCTAATATTGCTCATGCCTTTATCTCCCATTTTCAATATAACTCATAACCTAAAGTATCTCTTACACACTTGGCACTATACAAATAAGATGTTCATGAGAGTGTTCAAGGATTGACTTCTTGTTTCTTTTCCTTACTTATTTTATGGGGTTTCCAACCTCCTAATGGCCTTCTTCTACCTATTTTGTGAGAACTTATTGCCACCTATCCAATAGGATATTCTTTTTCAATAGTTTTGTTCTCTTTTTGACTTAGTTCTTTGTTCCATTGAAGTTGATCAAATCATCTTGGACTATATTCACCTCAAGCACAATGATTCATCTTCTACTCCACTACCCATGGATCCTCCTACCATTTCTCCACCCACTCAACATTCTTCCTATCCATCCAAACCTAAACCCATATCATATACCCCTCTTGTTGACCTTCCTAAGCATGTCTTACCCATTCTCTTAGAATCCAAACTTTTAACCCTTCCACTTATTTGATTCATACATCCTCCTAAGCATGGTCTCTTATCCCTTATTTCTTGTAAGGAAGCGAAGGTAGCGGAACAACTTCCTACACTAATCTTGAGGGGAGGGATATGCAATGTTTTTTAGATATTTACAATAGTTACATAAATAAACACAAATAACAATCATACCACAACACATCAATTATGTGGGGAAACCCTTTTGGGAGAAAAACCCCACACTCCAAAGCTGCTCAATATATTATTCAGTAATCAAGAAGATTACAATATACTTGCAGAGAAAGATTTCACAGGAGTATAACCAACTAGAGATTTAGAGGCAATGCAACATCTATAAGACTCTTATACACAACCTCCACCTCAAGCTCCTGATATATAGGAGATACAATATAGTAAACCATCAATGGTAATTACAAAACCATGATCCAAAACCACCAAAAAGTGGTGCCCAAATTATCTCCAATCAAAGATGCCTTGTGATGTGCCAAATCACACACCAACATGTGTAACTCTCCCCTTTATATTTCTTGTAAGTGTCCAACACATTTTCACATTTCCCAAAATGGGAGGGCCAACTTTCGAAGGCCATAAATTTTGATCCAAGTGTCCTATTGACGAACCGTTTGATGCATTGGAAAGATTGTGAAGAGATCTATCAAGCTATAACCTAATTTCTAGTTACAATAACATTTGGGGAATTTAGGGACCTCTAAGTGCCTCAAATATAAGTTCAAAACTTTTCCCAGAGTTTAAAAAATAGAAACTTTAATATCTTGCAATCCAAATATGATCTTGAGTCGAAACTCACCCAAGATGTTTACTTGGCAGTTATACACCTTATGAAAAAATTTCTGGTTCATTCGTACTCAAATGTAGAGTTACTAAAAATAGTAAGCGTTTCTATTTTTAGCCCCTTTTGGAAACTTTGAAAGTTCTAAACCATTCTTTAAGATAAAGGGTATTCAAAAAGACCAAAATTGGGAAGAATAGAAACCTTTTGTAGTTGCAAGGTTGAGACACCTTTCCTAACATTCTCCCACTTTTCAAATACCTTGTAAGAGCAAAGGGATCATCAACACCATGAGGCCAAGAGGCCCATAGACTCTGAAAACCATCTAAACTTCTCTGTGCTCACATGATTAGTTAATGAATTTGCAACATTCATCAAAGTCTCTACCTTAAGTAGCTTCACCTTGCAATCCTCAACCATATCTGTAACAAAATGATACTGTACCTCAATGTGCTTGGTCCTGGCATGAAATGTTGGGTTCTTAGCTAGGAAGATTGCACTCTGACTATCTCAATAAATTATCACTGCACCTTGTTTTATTCTAATATTTGAACACGGTCTCTTAAGCCAAATGGATTCTTTACAAGCATGAGTAGCTGCCATATACTCAGCTTCAGTAGTAGAAAAAGAAACCACATCCTATCACTTACTCATCCAACTAATTACACCACCAAATAAAGTAAACACAAGCACTGGTGGATCGTCTACTATCAACATCACCTGCCCAGTTTGAATCCACATAACCATGAATATTAATGGAATGCATGTAGACCTCCTATCAAACTACCATGATAACACAAGGAATACTCTGAGGTACCTCGCAAATATTTGAAGACTCTTTTAACTGCATCCCTATGAACTCTACCAGTATTAGACATATTTTTTGAAAGAATTCCCACTGCTTGGGCAATGTTTGGTCTAGTACATACCATAGCATACATCAAACTTCCAACTACACTCTGGCAAGGTACTTTGCTCATGTCTTCCATCTATGATGGGGATGTAGGACATTGTGAAGAAGATAACTTCATTCCATGTGTAAAAGGAACACATAATGGTCTATAATCCTGCATGCTAAACCTTTGTAAAATTGAATTGACATACATACTGTAGCCAAGCCGTAGTTTTATGTTCACTCTATCTCTTCTTATTTCCATTCCAAGAATGTGTTTAGTTGCACCAAGATCTTTCAGTTCAAATTTAGTTGTAAGTTGAGACTTTAGTTCTGAAATCATTCCTTTCCCTTTACCAATAAATAACATATCATCAACATATAATGTAATAAACATGAAATGATCATCATATTTATAATAAACATAGTGATCAGATTTAGAATGCTTGAATCCCAAACTCAACACATATGTATCAAATTTCTGGTACCACATCCCATGAATTTGTTTGAGGCCATACAAATATTTTTTCAATTTACAAACCAAATTACTTTTACCTTTCACCATGTAGTACTCTGGCTGTGTCATATAAAGATCCTCCTCCAAATCACCATGAAGAAATGTCATTTTCACATCCATTTTCTCAACCTCTAGATCATAAGCAACAACAACTGAAAGAAAGAATCTAATGAATGTCATTTTGCAATAGGAGAAAATATCTCATTGTAATCAACACCCTCAACCTAAGAGTAACCTTTCACAACCAACCATTCTTGTACTTATTAATATGTTCATTTGAACCAATCTTTTTCTTGAACACTCATTTGCAACCAACAGGTTTTCATCCTTCAGGCAATGGTAATAGGTCCCATGTATCATTATTTTTCAAAGCTACCATTTCTTCATCCATAACAATCTTCCAAGAGTTTGCATGATTTATACCTAATACCTCTTCTATAGATCTAGGTTCATCTATGTTAGTATTCAAAGAAAAAATACATCTCTAGCCATCAAGTGAATACCTTTCAGGTGGTTGTCTATGCCTTGTAGACCTTCGAACAAGTTGAGTTGGAGGTTCTTCCTCCTCTTTTGAAGATTCAGAGCTAGATGAGCTAGATTCATGTCTATCTAGGGGCCTTGATTCAACTTTCTTAGGCATAGAAGGGAGTTGAATCACATCTTTGTGTTCACTTTGTTCTGGCTACAATGTAATAGAAGAAGATTTTGTTTCTCTAAAAATAACACTTCTACTATATATTATCTTCTATGCAACAAGGTCCTAAAGCTTATATGCTTTCACACCATAACTATACTCAATGAAGATACATTTCATAGCCTTGTTCTCCAACTTTGTTCACTTCTCCTTTAGCACATGTGCATATGCCTCGCAACCAAAAACTCTAAGATGTCCTAGTGAAGCCTTGTGCCCTGACCATGCCACCATGGGCATTTTATCAACAAGAACTGATGTAGGAGACTTGTTAATCAGGTAGCAAGCAGTATCAATAGCTTCATCCAAAAACCTTTGTTCTAGACCTGCCTCACTAAGCATACTCTTAGCCTTCTCCATCAGTGTCTTGTTTATTCTTTCTACAACTCCATTCAACTGTGGAGAATATGGGGTTGTCTTTTATCTCTAAATGCCACAATCTTTATAGAATCTATCAAAATCATTAGAGAAAAATTCACCACCATTGTTAGTCCTCAAACATTTTATTTTTTTCTAGTCTACAACTCAACCATTGCTTTAAATTCTTTAAATCGATTGAAAATTTTAGATTTATTCTTTAGAAAATATACCCATGTCCTACTATAATCATCAATAAATGAAACATAATATGTGGATTTCGTAATGGACGGAACATCTATAGGACCAAACACATTAGAATGAATAAGATCCAATACACCACAAGATTTATGAGAACTTGAGTAAAACTGAACATGGTTTTGTCTACCATAAATGCAATGCTCACATAAATCAAAATCAAGATTAACATCAGTCAACCCTTCAATAAGGTTTTAATTTTCAAGGTCCTTAGACCCATTTCTCTAATGTGGCCTAATCTCTGGTGCCATAACATAGTCTTCTCTGTAGGCAATTTTGATTCAGAAGAAAGAGAACCCTTAGGTACCCAGAATCCATGACCATCCACTGAAAATGAAACCCTCTCCTTTTCCAATGAAGTAGTCACATATTTTATTTTCACAGAAGTACTATTGCACTCAACAGTGCATGCATCAATATTATATGATGTACCAAATTTGACACCTCTAGCTATCACCAGAACATCTCTTTCCATCTTGCATCTTGAATTAGAAAAGACTACATGCACACTCGCATCTATTAGTTTTCTCACAGATAATAAATTTTGTGCTAATCCAGGGATATGCAACACACCATTAATCCTTTTTATTCTACCATCAGGAAATATGATTTTAACATTACCATGACAAACAATATTTAAATAAGAATCATCACCCAAGTACACCTTACCTCCATCAAATTCTTCATATTCAGAAAACCAATCTCTATTAGGGGTTATATGGAAATATTCACCTAAGTCAATTAACCATGCATCATTATCTACACGAGTGGCCAAAGTTGCAATGAACGCATCACCATCTTCCTTCTTGGACTCAGAATTAGAATCAAATTTCTTCTTTTTATTTTTCTTTTCTTCTTTACACTCCTTACGGAAGTGTCTAGGCTTACTGTAATTCCAACAAATAACTTTGGACTTTCTAGGAGATTTGGATCTCCCTTTGGACTTTGATTTGTCATGCTTCCCACTCTTCTTGCCTTTTTCTTTGGGTCTTCCATGAACACCTAGGGATTCTTTGGCACTAATGGATACCTTCCTCCTCATTTCTTCAAAAAGCAAAGAACCCACAACATATTCAAATTTCAAGACAACAGAAGTACTCCCAATCGCCATAACAAGAGAATCCCACAAATCAGGCAAAGAACAAAGCAGGATCTAACATCTCTGCTCCTCATCCATTTTTACACCAACTGATGCCAATTGAGGCAACAACATATTGAATGCTTTCAGGTGGTCTACAATTTGTCCAGCCTCTTCCATTCTCAAGGAATACAATTTCTTCCTCAAGAAAATCTTGTTCATTAAAGATTTGGCTTGATATATCTCACTGAGTTTCTTCCATAGTTTCTTTCCAGTGGGATCTTCATGGACATTGATTAAAATAGAGTTTGTCAGACACAATATGATTAGACCCTTGGCTTTATAGTCCATAACATCATATTTAGCAACCAAAGTAGCATCTGTGTGCCTTGAAAAATTCTCATCAATAGAATTTCATAGATCTCGATCAATTAACAAATCCTCCATCTTCAGCTTCCACATCTCAAAATCGTTACCAAATTTTTTTTCTACCTCTATTCTCCTTGATGTGCTTGCCATCTAAAAATTCCTACAACAAGATCACAAAGTATCTTATACACAAGCTCCCATTCAAAACTAAATTAGTTCAAAAAACCTAACCAACAAATGAAACCAAAGGTGATTAGGCTCTGTACCACTCGTAAGGAAGCCAAGGTAGAGAAACAACTTCCTAAACTAATCTTGAGGGGAGGGATATGTAGAAATTTTTAGATCTTTACAATAGTTACAGAAATAAACATAAATATCAATCATACCACAACACAGTAATTGTTAGAATCTGAAAAGATGATTAACCCAGAAAACTAGTGCAAAAGAATAGATATCTAAATTATGAATGTAAATGACACCAAATCAAAATAGCAGCACAGAGTTAGTCTCCAAGAGAGTAATAAAAATGCTAGAAGAAAAATAGCATTAAGAGGATGCAAAAGCAAAAAATACAAAATACAAGCTAGGTAGCATGCTTATATAGATTAGGGAGAGGGAGGAGGTGGCAACACTGACCAATGAGGAGCAACCATCTGTCGGACTAAAGACAACAAAGTATCTTCCCAAGATAGCTAATGGTTGCTCACATGTAGGAAGGTGACACCTCATAATCCACTCACCTAATAAGACATGCTTTATTAACCCAAGCACCATTAATAGAAGTGTAGGAAAAACCTAGGAATAAAGGGAAAACAAATAACCCGACTAGGAAATAAAAACCTACACTAACACCCCCCTTAAGTGTAGCTTAGGTAGATGTAGAGATGGGTCTCGAAAAATCAAGTTTGATGAGGTACCCATGTACATAAAATTCCCCCCAAAGAGAAGAAGCCCTCAGAAAATGGAGAATAGCCCCCCAAATAGAGAGAGGAGACCCCCTAGAGTAGAGAGAGTCAGGACTTCGAGTGAGAGGATGAAGCCCCCAGAAAATGAAGCCTCCTACACCCCTAATAAAGCTCATAAATGAAGGAACTTGCTCTTAGTGATGGGTTTGGTGAAGATATTAGCAACATGCTCATAAGTCAGATAATAGTGAAGGAGGATGATGTGCCCATGGATGAGCTCCTGAATGTAGTACATGTGGACCTCAATGTGTTTGGTCAGCTGATGATGGACCAGATTCTGTGAGATCTGAATGGAACTTTGGTTGTCACAAAATATGACTGATGGTCATCTGATCTGGATACCAAACTTAGTGAGAAGGTTCTGAAGCCAGATGGCCTCAGTGGCGGCATTCACAACCCCTATACTTAGCCTCAGTAGAAGATAGAGCAATAGCAGATTGCTTCTTGATCGACCAATAAACAGGACCCGAACCAAGTGAGAAGCTATAACCTGAAGTAGACTTGCGATCCTAAGAATTGCCTGCCTAGTATGAAAATGTTTAGCCTACCAAGTGAAGATCAATGCCTGCTATGTAGAGAATCCCAAAACTGTGAGTACCCTGAATGTAGTGAAGTATCCACTTGGCTACTTTCCAATGCAACTCATGGGGCTCCCGCATGAATCAAGAGACCATGCCTACATCATATGAAATATCAGGTCTTGTATGAGTTAGATAAATGAGACTCCCAACAAGTCGTAAGTACAAAGTGCCATCAACAAATGGTGAAGAACACTGAGCCTCAAGTTTGATTCCAGAAAGGAAGGGAGTTAGAGTAGGATTATAGTCAGCCATAAGAAACCTCGAGAGAAAATTTAGAGCATACTTGGACTGTTTGATGGTGATCCCAGAAGTAGATTGGAAGATCTCAATCCTGAGAAAGTAATGCGACAAGCCCAAGTCAGTCATCAGAAACCTATCATGAAGGGTAGTTTTGACAACCCCAATGGTGGATGAAGAACTCCCTGTGATCAACAAGTCATCAACATACAGAACCAGAAATAGGAGTGAATCATCCTACTATAGAATGTAGATATTGGGATCAGAATGGCACTGAGTTAACCCAACTGTTAGAAGGAAGGAGTCCATCTTGGCATACTAGGCCCGAGGATCCTTTTTGAGGCCATAGAAAGACTTCCAAAGATGGCACACAAGTGAAGAATCCTAAACGAACCCCTGTGGCTACTCCATGTAGATCTCCTCCTGAAGGTCATTGTGAAGAAAGACACTCTTCATATCCATCTATTGTACTTTCCAGCGATTGGCTGCAACAATGGCAATAACAAGTTGGATGGAGTTCATTATGGCAATTGGCGCAAAAGTCTCAGAGTAGTCAATCGTAGGAACTTGGGAGAATCCTTTGGCAACCAAGCAAGCCTTATGCTTGTCAACCAACCCATCTGCTACAAACTTTGTTTGATAGATCCACTTACATCGAACAAATTTTCTTCCCGTAGGAAGAGGGACAAGATACCAAGTGTGGTTCCTCATCAAGGAACAATACTCCTCATGCACAGCTATATCCCACTCAGGAATACCATAAGCCTCTCGAAAAGACTATGGATTAGAGATAGTACAAATGAAGACATATGGAGCATCTTGGAATTGTGAATGATTCTGCCTGGTTTCTGATGGATCCCCAACCCAATCACCTACAGATTGCAAAGTTTGTTGAGCCCAAAGTGGACCAGAAGTCAGAGAATGTGGAGGAGAATCATCACCCTCTAAATTATGACTAGAAGAGGAAGGAGGTGAATCCTCTGAATTGCTCTCAACATTGGAAGTGGAGGTAGAAGACTCCTCATCATCAAGATTCTACTTAGGTGAATCTGACTCATTAGAAGATCTATCATGTAGCCCAAGTGACCCCAATGTCAAAGTAGAAGGAGGTGGAAAAGTGATAGGAAGTGAGTTCAAAGAACCCTCCTCAAATTGAACACTCCTCTCAATAAACAACTCATGTGTAGTAGGGTGGAGCAACTGATAACCCTTCACACCATTAGGATAGCCTACAAATATGCAAGGCTTGCTCTATGGATCCAAGGCCTTATGTTTCTTTGCAGGAATGTGGGCCCATGCAGGAGAACCAGAAACTTGAAAGTGCTTAACCGATGCTTTCCAACCGCTCCAAGTTTCAAAAGGAGTGACTCCCTCCAAGGCTTGATGAGGAACATGGATCTTGATATAACAAGCCCAGTTAATGGCCTTTACCCAATACTGTAGTGAATCATGTAGTTTGCCATTTCCTTAAAGGACCTATTCTTTCATTATGCAACACCATTCTGCTAAGGATTATATGGAACTGAAGGCTATAAATCAATCCCCTCTAAAGTACAAAACTACTCAAAACGATGGTTGACATACTCACCACCATTGTCAGTGCGCAAAACTTTGATGGCTTTCCTAGATTGCTTCTCTATAAAAGTTTTGAATACCTGAAAATGATTAAATATGTCTGACTTTTGTTTGAGAAAGTACACCCAAGTATAGAGAGAAAAGTTATCAATGAAGGTTAGGACATATCTAGCCTTGCTGAAAGAAGGATGGTGAAATGGACTAGCCAAATCACTATGAACTAACTCTAGTATTTGTGAAGCTCTCCATGCCTTACCTTTGTCAAATTATTCCTTAGAATGCTTAGCAAGAATGCAACCTTAGAAAACACCACCTAGAAACTGAACTGAAGGCAACCCTATGACCATGCTCTGCCAGTTGAGCTACTGCAAGTAGCAGAAGTTAAGATGGCCAAACTGCTCATGCCATAATCTACTCACATAATCAGAATGAGTGAGCAAAATAGTCGAAGGAGGATCAGAAACAAAGTGAGAAAACAAATAGAATCGTGACTGATGATCTGCTCTCCCAATTGGGTGAAAGTTCAAAGTTGTGTCACACTTTTATAAAGGAAATAACCAACATTGAACTAACTTTGAAACTTAAATCACTATAAAGTGATGTATATGTTTTAAATTTTAAAGTGATCTAAACTAATAAAATGTAGATTTTTTTAGTTTATTTTATGTTTGTATTTTAAAAAAAATTAAAAAATTATTTAAATGTAGTATTTTATAAAATTGACACTATATTTTAGTTGCTAATAAAATGCTGAAAAATAAGGTTGAATGGGACATCACAGTTTATATAGTAAATTTTTTAAATTTCCCTTCTATTTTTTGTGTATTCATAACTCAAAACTTTAGTGCATGGATTAATTTTCCCCCTAATTTGATAAATATATATTTTTAAATAAATTTTGGAAGTTGCGTATAATGAAAACACAATGTTTTGATGGGACGCCAACTTTTGTCTTCATTATTTATCCAAAATAGAAAAAAATTATATCATCTTGACAAGGAATCTCACCTCTAGTGCATCATATTTTTTTCATTTTTTTGATAAACTTTACTATTTTCTCTTAAGAGGACAATCAACACCATATTTTGGTGTTGATTACCTACTTTTAGTAGAAATAAAAATAAAATATAAAAACTAATTTAAATGTTTAAAAATTATATTTATATAAAGTAGACTTATTGATCTACTGTTACCTTTTGAGTCACCCTTATTCATTTATTTATTGGTAATATTTCTTGAACAAGAGTCGGTTTACCGTGTTATATTTTTGGACATACCTTTGTCTCGTAAATCGACTCTTGGTCCTTCAATTTTTACCCGTTTGTCGTCGTTGTAGACAAAATTACTTAAGGTTTGAACCTCTGAACCCGAACCGTTCTCAAAGTTCAAAGTTCAATGGTTCAATATGTCTGAAGAGTCTCATAAAGCAAGTTGTCGTTTTGTTTGTCTTAAACATCTTTGAACTTTCAGGTTGAACTTGAACCTTTTTGTTCGAGGTTCAATGGTTCAACGGTCTAAAGGTTCAACACTCATTGCCTTCTTATAAGTCGGGTCATGCAGTTACCTTGTGTAATTATTGTATCGTTGAACATTCCGCTTGTACTCTATAGCGAGGTTCAATGGTTCAAGGTTCAACAGTTCACTGTTTTATAATTGGAAGCCTTTTACCAAAGCTGCGTAACAGTTTGTTGGTCTACATAACCCTTGCGTCTTTGAACTTTCGTATTGAACCATATCTTTACAAGTTCAACGGTTCATGAGTTTAAGTTCCTACTTCCGTAAGTGAATCCTTTGCTTATCTATATGGTCCAATTGGCATGTTTGAACCATCACATTGAACCACCGCGTTGAACCACGTCCTAAAGGTTCAATGGTTCAATAGTTCAAAGATTTGGTGATTTTGGTCCCGTTTGTTCCCACGGCTTTCTAAGTCTAATTTAGCAGGAAAGTTGGAGAAAAATATGTCAGAAACTCATCATGAAACTGAGAGCTCTAATTTAGCGGAGGCTACGAATAATCATTATACATTGTGATGACGCGTGAATAATACTTGCTATTAATGAAGAAGTCAGAGTTCATGTCTTGTTAAATATTTTTGGCACGTATCATTCCAAGCAATAATTGTTCAATCTGGTTAGTGCCATTATTAACTAAGAACAAGCCAAGTTTAGCAAGTAAACATACTGCGCAACGCGGAGAAGGATAGCGCCGGAAGTGTAAGGCTCTTGTTATTCAAGTTTTCGCAGTGAATTCAGATATCCTGAAGGTGAGTTCTGTTTCCCCTGTGCTATTCCTAGTTCTTATGCTGGAAAGAAGAATCTCTGGAATTTCTGTTGTTTTCAAAATTTGAAGTGTTTCATTATAATCGTCCAAGTATGTCTTTGAATTTTACATGTTTGGGGAATGAACATGGCCCTGGTCTTACTTATTCTCAGTTGGAATTTGGAGATACTGCATTGGTTTAATGTGATTTAGAGGAATTTAAAGAAAGAACTAGAAACCCTGTTCAAACCCCTACGATGAAGAAAATTGTAGATAGCGGCTTAGTTGAAGCCGCAACTTTTCCTCAGGCTATACAGTGCCTAGAATTGTTCAAGAGTGTATGAATAGGTATGACCCCCAGGATAGGTGCATCAGAAATGTAAGCGGTGATGTGTTATTTCATGTCAACAGACAAACCCTCATGGCTGTGATGAAGATACCGCCTAAAGAGGCATATTCCAGCCTTGACATTACTTCCTCCAATGGGTATTTCTCAGAGAAGAAACCAACTTACAAAAGTGTAATAGCAAGGAACTGGCTGCTGAAATTTTAGAAGGGCGGTTGAAGGTTGCCCAGGCCATTCACTAGGGATCATTTGATTAAAGAAGTGAGGGATATTGTAGTATTGTTACACAGACTGAGGGGCAATCAACATGCCTATTATTGGGAGGATTGGATGTACTTTTTCATACAAGTCATCCTTCAAGGGGAACAATATTTGGATTGGGCTGAAATAGTGGCTGATTGTCTACATCAGGGTTTGAGCAATTGTCTGGGCAACAGAGATTTCTATATGTCTTCGTACCTGTTCTATTGTCTAGCATCTACAAGAGATTGGTTTGACCTAACCCATGCACCCATAGTTGAGAATAGTAAAATTTATGAATATTATTCATAGTTACAGAGAAAGAATTGCTATGAAAATTATAAAAGGGTTAATGATGTCTTCACTGGGAAAATGACTTATGAATTGGCAGGGAACCTGGGTAAAAGAATGTCTAGTGAAGAAATGCAACTGATTAGCATCTATGGTAGCTTCTTCATCCAATTTTCTGAGTTCACTTACATCAGAGTTGGAGGATTTGATGGTGAACTTGTGAAGTTACCTAGATATGTGTTTGATCGTTTCGTGCTGATGGAGGTATGTAGGCAGTTGGCACATGTTGATAAGAAATTCTCATCAAAAAAGAGTTTTGGTATTTGTTTTCCTATTGAACTTGGGCATTATTCATGCCAATCAAAATCTGATGCTTTGAATTTGGAGGTGAACCTTAAAAGGTTCAATTTTCAGTTCTTCACTGCCAGGTCTCAATTCGACAGTAAACGATTTGTCAAAGATAACCTAGATCTTGGAACAGGGCACTCACACCTTCCTAAGCTGGAGGATTAGTGGGAAGACTGTCCAAATGAATTTGAGGTCAGAAGAAGGCTGTGGTGTAGGTTTTCTTTGGGGTAGATAATTACACTCAATTTAAACATGGATAATTTTGGAATTTCTGATGATGAGGAACAGTTGGTTGACCCACAGTTTGAAAAAGTAAAACACTTACCCATTCCAGAGGTGGACTGCAGCAAAAAGGAGGAAGACAGAATTGAAGTTAAAACTCTTCCAGTGATAAGGAGAACTGAGAAATGGTTGAGGGAAAAGAGACAGGAAGGGCCTCAGGATAGAAATGCCCAACAATTCTCTTCAATGGTTGGATCATCGCTTCCCATAGACTCTTCTAATCAACCTCTTGCTATATGTGGTGCAGGTGCTTCCAAGCCATCAACTGAGAGAAGCCCTATCACTAAGAGATCCAGAAGAGTCCTCACAGATATTCCGCCATCTCGTGTTACCAGGTTGAGGACCAAAGGAAAAAGAAAGAAACAGGTTTCTGAAACAATAGTTGTTGATTTGAATTTAGAGGAAGATTCAGAAGGACCTATGGGTGACAAAGAGCTAAGTCCACACAGAACAGGGGAAGTTGACACCGGGCCACAGTCAGGGGCCGTTCTGGAGACCCCTGAAATATTAATGATTTCAAATGCATCCTCTGATGGAGTGAACCTGGAGAAGACAACCTCATCCCCTGCACCAAAGTGGCTAGAGAGTTCTATCTCTGATAAGAAAAAAGTGATTCCTTTTGTTGTCCCTTTAGAGGACATGGTAAGCAAATGTTTGGGGAAAACCCCCAAGTCCAAGAAACTCAAGACGACATCCAGAATAAACATTGATCCAAACACTGGTAACTGGAGTGCTGAAATAGCTAAGCCAGTGACAGAGGAAGAAGTGCAGGATCCAACTGTGCATGATTTCACTGTGGAGAAAGTGGATCTCGGTGTTGCTTCTAGAGCTGCAGATGTCCACCACCTTGAAGCTTCTACTAAGAGGATGGTCAGTCGAACATGGAAAGATGAAAAGGACAAGAAGGAGCTGAAACAAACTCTGCGTTCAATGGCAGAGTACATTGAGGCTATTAACAACCCTAACCCGCAGCCGATCTCATAGCTTCCCCTATCTTTTGACTCAAAATCACCTGTTAACCAGAAGTTATTGGATCAAGTCCACAAAAGCAAAATGGTGGCAAAAACATTTGACAGTTGGTTGAATAACATTGAACAAAAAGGGACTGAATACATTCATGAGCTCAAGAGAATATACGATCTGACTGCTACCACAATCGAGGATCTTAAAGCACAGGTTGCTGTTTGGGCGAAAGATGAAGGTAAGTGGACAAATGTAATAAACCAAATAGATGAAGTTCAAAAATATGGGCTAGCTAAGTTTTTGACAGAGAAAAGCCTGACTGGTTTGGTCGAGGATTTGTTATATGTGAACAAGAAGAATATTGAATGGAGGAATTCCATATCCCGGCAAGGACGTTTTGAACTTTCAAAGTTAATTAAGGAGATAACATAATTCACTCAATCGTTGCAACATGACTTGCAATGTATTGATGTTAAATACATCAAAGATGATGGAAAACCAGTGGAAGATGTCGATGCAGTGGTCCAATCTTTCAAAGATAAAATCGGCTTCGTCAGAGAAAATGACAATATTTTAATTGAGGACTTCTCCAGGATTTCTAATGTTGAATCACTACTTTACCTCTGCATCGACGCACTTCCAGAACACAAAGAAAAATTTGGTAAAATGCGAAGGGAAAAGGAAGTTTGGAAGTCAAGAATGAAGCATATAGGTATTCCCAACTTCCTGAAGATTTAGGAGTTCGTTGCTGCTTTTCAGGAGTGGAAGACCCAATGTGCTTCCCAGGCCACCGATAACAAATCTGGAGATACAAACCTATCGTCCCAGTCATGATCTCATTGGCTCATTTTCTTTATTTCAGTTCCTCTATTATGTTATTTTCAGAAAATCTTGATCTTTTAAATCAGTTGTTACAAACTAAATCCCATACGGGTCAGAGTTATGTTAACTTTGGGTTTGATTTACTCAAGAACATGATTAAGACATTCATATATATAGGTTTTTAAAATCTTTGAGGGGGATATATAGAAGTTTAGAAAAAGAAAAGAAGGGAATTTTTTTAGCAAAAACTGTTCATAGTTTTACATTATGTGATCATTGTTTGAGTAATTTTCATCTGTGAATGAAACGAAGAAATAATTACTGCTTATTTGGATCTGTGTGTCTGAATGTGTGGAATTAGATTTTCTATGTGAAATCTCTTTCATCTGGTAATTGTTCTTTATTTGGACAATTCGTCATATGTGTTTTATTATTTACTGGTTCAACAAGTTCGTATGAATGTATTCATGTATTTGAATATACCAAAAGTAGAATCTGTGCATTCTATTGCTCACTGTTACTGTATAAATTTATCGTGTTCATAACATAGTTATGTATGAATATCAGTCTGCCTTAAGCATTTTCTGGTTAAAAGTGCATTTGGATACTTGAATAGGTTAAATTCATTGAAAATCTTAAAGGGAGCTGTACCTAAATTCAGAGGGGAACTAATATAAAAGGTTCACCCATTTGTTGTTTAACTCATTTGTTCTTCAAAAGAGGGGTATAGACTCAGAATAAATTATTTTCAGAATAAGGACAAATCTGTTAACCAACAGTTTTTGGCAACTCTGCTGGGGATCAAAAAAAAAATCATTAATTAAAAGATTGGTCACCTGAATATGAAGCAACAATGGTGCTTCCACACGAAAACATAATTCCTGTTCTGCAACCAAATCTTGGATTTCAAGACGAGCAGGAAGACATTATTGGCCAGTTGAAAACCCTTGCTTGGCGTACTTGTCGGAATAGTGAAGATTACAGAAGAGCAAGCAGAGTATTAGAACAAGAAGAGGAGTTGGCCAATAACCTGAGATTACTGTTACTTAGGTAGAGAAGAAGGCAAGCGCGAAACGCAATAAGAAATCAAGTCCTTGAAGCACAAAGAAATCAAGAACAACAAAGAAATCAATAACTGCCTATCCAGCCTCAATATTTTAAGCTGTATTCTAGACCGTATACCTGGTCTTCGAGAAGAGAGGGAGTTGAGGACCCTACCTTTCAAGCACTGCAAAATCTTAATTTTCCTTATATCCCTACTCGTGCAAGAAGAGCTAGAAGTAGACCTCCTAGTCCCCCTAAATCTTCTACTTCCCTTGTCTATCAAGCTTTAACTCTTTCAGGCACCGTTGTCCCCTTAGCTATAAATTTTCTACCCATGGCTCAACCTTGGGGAGCAGCCATAGGGCCTCTGAACCTAGGGGCTAACCTAAATCCTTTACCTAAAAATGCAAGAGAAAATTTGCCTAGGTTCAATGGAGACGATAAACAATCACCAGAAGAACATTTGTGTGCTTTTGCAGCAACATGTAGTGTGTTAGGCATACAACACCAAGATGTTGCCATAAGGCTCTTTGTGCAGACTTTGACTGACATTGCGGCACAATGGTTCTACCACCTAACTGATTCCTCAATTTAAAATTGGAATGATATGAAGACTGCTTTTGAAAATAGGTTCAAAAGTGTAGAGGACGAGCATTACCTCCTTGCATAGCTGACTCAGCTTAAGAAAGAGATTCATGAACCTATGAGGGAGTTCGTGGCTAAATTTAATAGAATTGTGAACAAAATCGCTACTACTAAAAGGCCGTCTGGCAAAAATCAAAAATGTTTCTTTATTAATTCTATGCCTCCTGATATTAGCTTCCATCTCAGGAGAGGTGTAATTGCTGATCTACCAGCTGCACAAGCCTTAGCAGTCAGATTGGAAGATGACCTCATTATGGCCGGTAAATGGAAGAGAGAGGTCCAGATGCCAAATGCCCAGCCTTCATCATCTACGGATCCTGTAGTGCAAAGGTTGGTGAATGATATGATTGCCTTAAAGAGGCAACTACCTAAAACTGGTGCTCACTTCCAACAACCGTATCAAGATATAAGCAGAAGGAATTTGAATCAACAAGCAAATACTGGTAGAGCTTTACCTCTGACATCAGCACAGCCAAGATTGGCTATTGAAGCTCCTCCTGGGAGGGGAAACATGTGTATTTTTCACTTGACTACTGACCATGATGGAAATTCTTGCCCAGAAATGCTCAGGTACACTCAGATGACTGCTACTCAAGATATGCTAGGGGAATCCACAGAAGAAGAAAGGAACTTTGAGGAACCTAGCGGCTCTGAAATACACTTCTTGGAATATGAGTCTGATTCAGAAAGGGGAGGTGAAATATTAGTAACCCTTGAAGATCCTTCATGCACCGTGCTCACTACGAGTCAAAGGAATATGAGACCCTCTAATACTCAAGAAGTACCTGGCAAAGGTAAGGAGCCTTTAACTAGAACTCATGATGCTAATTTGAAGGCTCAGGAAAATATATTGCTCCATAGAAATGATCTAGATGCTTCTTTTGATATTGTAGATTTCTGTAAGTCTGCAAAAATTCAAATTTCTCCTATTGAGTATCTCAAGTTGAAACCTACTGAACTTGACAAATTAGTTAAACATGTTAAGGGTAGTCCTGCACAAACTGAATTTGAGAATCAATTGGAGGTCGATACTGAATCCCCCGTTGCTAGACTATTTGCTTCCTCATCTGAGTCATCCTTGTCTGCCCCTAAAACAACTCCCAATTCATCAACCAATGCTCCTTATACTAATTTGAAACCCAATCCTTTCTATGTGTCTTTGTTTATCAATGGTCATAAACTTAGTAACTGCATTATAGATTCAGGAGCCTCTGATAACATTATGCCTTCCTCTGTGGCTAAAGCCCTAGGGTTATCACTCACAAAAACATTTGGTAGATGTTATTCTATGGATGGAAAACAGGTTTCCTAGCTTGGGCAGATCAAAGATGCACGGGTCGCTCTTGCAGCTTACCCTGATAAAAGGGTGAAATTGACTATTTTAGTAGCAGATATTCCTACTAGTTATGGAATGCTTTCGAGTAGGACATTTTGCAAGGATTTGGGTGGACAAATCAAGTTGGATTGGTCAGAGGCCACAATCCTAATGGGGAAGCAGAAAGTGAAGCTGGAACCCGAGCCCAAATGCAAGTTCACTGTCTACCCCTCTGATGATCCCAAGGCCTAGATTTTATTTGAGGAATGTGAATTTAGCAACTATTTTCTCTCCTCTGAACAGAGCTGTGAGTTAGACCCCAAAGAAGAATTAATGCAAAGGTCTGTACATTCTGATGACCTTTGGGTTATGGAATTTGATGGCAGTTGTGCTACTACTGGATCAGGGGCTGGAGTTGTGTTGATCTCACCTGAAGGTGAAATTTTTTCTTATTCTTTTAAGCTAGAGTTCAAAAACACCAACAATACTGCAGAATATGAAGCCTTACTGCTTGGACTATTTGAGGCCAAAGGAAGGGGTGTGAAGGTACTTAAGGTGAAGGATGATGCTGAATTAATTGTGAAACAGGTAAGGGGGATCTTTTCTGTTAAGAATAAGAGACTAAGACATTACAGAAATAGGGTATGGGATGAGATTGAATATTTTGATGCCTTCTCTATCGAAACAATTCCCAGAGATCAAAACTCCTGAGAAGATTCTTTAGCAGTATCAGCTTCTCTCCTTTTGCCACATCCGGATTTCAAAAAAGATTCTTATAGAATAGAAATGGTATATCATCCTAATGTCCCCGACAATGCTGAAAACTGGCAAGTTTTTGAGAGTGATAATCAGATCAGAAAGTTTTTAGAGAATGCTGAAATGTTCCTAGGGACCTATTTTGAAGATTCCAAAACAAATGGTAAAGAATTCAGTCCTGACCCTGGGATTAATCCAAAAGATGACATGATTTAGTTAAAGGGAAACAAAATCCCTAAAGGACTAGTTTCTTTAGAACATTTGTTTTCTAGAAGAGATGAATATATTAAAGGCAAACCTCCCTGTGTTCCTGATAAAGCAGAGGATTATGAGAAGATAAACATTGGGAATGAAGCTGATCCTAAATGGATATCTATTGGTAGGTGCTATTCTTTAGAGGAGAAAAACAAGCTGATCAAATTGTTAATCAAGTATAAGGATGTTTTCGCCTGGTGCTATAATGATCTTAAAAATTTTAGACATGGACAATTTCAACACCATATTCCTTTGAAAGCAAATGCAGCCCCATTTAAACAGAAGCTGAGGAATTATAATCCAAAAGTTGCTGAAGCCATTTTCAAGGAGATTGATAAGATGCTGAAAGCTAGAATTATCTATCCAATCCATCACTCCACTTGGGTGGCAAATATTGTTCCAGTATGAAAGAAGAATGGAGAAATAAGGATCTGTGTTGACTTTAGGAATTTGAACCAGGCCAGCCTGAAGGATAACTATCCCTTGCCTGTGATGGACCACATCTTGTAGACAGTCGCCGGATCTGAAATGATGTCTATGCTAGATGGTTTCTCAGGTTACAATCAGATAGGTGTAGCTGCAGAAGATCAACATAAGACTGTTTTCACCACACCTCGAGGAACTTTTGCCTATAGTCGAATGCCCTTTGGCTTGATTAATGTGGGAGAAACTTTTCAGCGGGCAATGGATTCATCTTTTAGAGACCTGAAGAACAGGATTATTGTTATTTACCTTGATGATTTGACTATTTTTTCTAAGAATAGAGAAGATCACTTGAGAGATCTGGAGTCTGTCTTGCAAAGGTATCAAAACCATGGCATCTCATTTAATCCCAAGAAGTCAATTTTCTGTGTGACTGAGGGAAAATTGTTGGGACACCTAGTCTCAAAAGACGGAATCAGAATTGACCTAGAGAGGGTCAGGGCAATTCAACAGCTTAGTCACCGTTCAAATAGGACTGGAGTCAAGTCCTTCTTTGGTCAAATCAATTTTCTCAGAAGGTTCATTCCTGACTTTGCTGAGATTACAAAACACATTGTTGGGATGATGAGCGAGAAACAACCTTTCAAGTGGAATGAAGTTGCTAAGAAGGCATTTGAGGATATCAAGGAGGCGATTGCAAACACTCCCACTTTGGTAAATCCTAATTTTCAAAAGGATTTTATTATTTACTATTATGCTTCGGAACACACCATGTCAGGTATTTTGTTACAGAAAAATGAATTAGATGAAGAGGTTCCCATAGCTTTTATGAGCATTCCCCTTAAAAAGCATGAGCTGAAATATTCTTTGGTTGAAAAACAAGCTTTCACTGTGGTTAAAGCTGTTAAACAATTCAGATATTATATACTCCATTCCCATTCAGTTGTATTTGTTCCAAATTCAGCTGTGAAAAGTATTTTGACCCAGCAAGAAGTGAGATTAAACAATAGAGCAACGTGGGTTGCTAAAATTCAGGAATATGGTCTGGAAGTTAAGCCTACTAAGCTAATCAGGGGTCAAGACTTATGTAAGTTGATTGCTGAGAACAAAGAACAAGAAGGAGAAGGACTCCCCACAGTCTTATTGGTAAGCTTGTAGGACCCATGGTTTTTGGATGTGGCACATTATCTTACATATGGGGATTGTCCTAATCACTTAACTCCTAAAGAAAAAAGAAACCTGAAACTAAAAGCTACGAAATATGTTATTTGGGGGGATGTCCTTTACAAGAAAGGATTAGATGGAACTTTCCTAAGGTGTGTAGATAAAGAGCAACAGAATAAGCTCTTAGAAGTTTTCCATAATGAAGCTTGTGGTGGACATTTTTCTTCTTCAATTACAGCTTTCAAAATCCTCAGAAATTGTTACTATTGGCCAGGAATGTTTAAGGATGCATATAGATGGGTGGCCAACTGTGAAAAATGTAAAATGTTCTCAGGAAGGCTGCAACTTGCAGCTCTACCTTTGAGGCCTGTTGTTGTTGAAGAACCCTTTAAACAATGGGGATTGGATTTTATTGGGCCTATCTCACCCCCCTCCAATGCAGGGCATACCCACATCTTAATAGCAATAGATTATTTCACAAAATGGGTTGAGGCAGCCCCTGTAAAAAGAACAACTTCGGAGGTGGTTTGTAATTTTCTCAAAGAAAATATTTTGGTACGTTTTGGTGTTCCCCAGAAGATTGTAGCAGATAATGCTACCAGTTTCTCTTTAGTTGAAATGACTTCTTTCTATTATGAACATAGTATATCTCTCTCCCATTCATCAGATTACTAGTCCCAAGGGAATGGACAAGCTGAGTCTAGTAACAAGAATCTGATTGCTATCATGAAGAAATTGGCGAATGACAACCCCAGAGATTGGCATAAGAGGTTGTATGAAGCACTCTGGGCCGACAGAATAACTCTGAAAAGAGCAATTGGGATGGCACATTTTGAATTAGTTTATGGGATAGGTGCCCAATTATCTTTACCTCTTGAGCTATCTACAGCCAAGCTGCAAAGTGTAATTGAGGATCAGTATTTCCAAGATTCCCTGGAGAAGAGGATTATGTATTTAACTAAGATTGAAGAAGAGAGAAATGAGTTGGTTGACCGAATTACTGTGCATCAGGCCAGAGTTAAAGAAATTTTTGAAAGGAAAACAAGACCCAGGAAGTTTATGGAAGGAGATGAAGTATTACTGTGGGATAGAAGAAGAGAACCAAAGGGTGCACATAGCAAATTTGACTCGCTCTGGAGTGGGCCTTTCAAGATTCGCCAGGTATTGGGTCTAAATTCTTTTAAATTGGAATATCCTGATGGAACTATTTTACCCCTGTCCTATAATGGACAGGATCTCAAGCTGTATCATCTGTAAATAGGGTCCCCTGTTTTGTACATAGTCTTCCCTTTTGTTTGTTTTTGTGTTTTCCTTTCCTGTTTTTGTTTTGCCTTGTTCTGTTACCTTTCTTCTCTATTTTTCTTTTTCTGCGAAACCAGAGCTTCTGAGTTCTCTGCATTTTGCCATAAAATGCAGTCCCCAGTTAGAGCCAATGTTACCTTTTGAGTCGCCCTTATTCATTTATTTATTGGTAATATTTCTTGAACAAGAGTTGGTTTACCGTGTTATATTTTTGGTCATACCTTTGTTTCGTAAATCGACTCTTGGTCCTTAAATTTTTACCTATTTGTCGTGGTTGTAGACAAAGTTACTTAAGGTTTGAACCTTTGAACCCGAACCATTCTCAAAGTTCAAAGTTCAATGGTTCAATATGTCTGAAGAGTCTCATAAAGCAAGTTGTCGTTTTGTTTGTCTTAAACGTCTTTGAACTTTCGGGTTGAACTTGAACCTTTTTGTTCAAGGTTCAATGGTTCAACGGTCTAAAGGTTCAACACTCACTGCCTTCTTATAAGTCAGGTCATGCAGCTACCTTGTGTAATTATTGTATCATTGAACATTCCGCTCGTACTCTATAGCGGGGTTCAATGGTTCAAGGTTCAACAGTTCACTGTTTTATAATTGGAAGCCTTTTACCAAAGCCGCGTAATTGTTTGTTGGTCTACATAACCCTTGCCTCTTTGAACGTTCGTATTGAACCATATCTTTACAAGTTCAACAGTTCATGAGTTTAAGTTCCTACTTCCGTAAGTGAATCCTTTGCTTATCTATATGGTCCAATTGGCATGTTTGAACCATCACATTGAACCACCGCGTTGAACCACGTCCTAAAAGTTCAATGGTTCAATAGTTTAAAGATTTGGTGATTTTGGTCCCGTTTGTTCCCACAGCTTTCTAAGTCTAATTTAGTGGGAAAGTTGGAGAAAAATATGTCAGAAACTCATCATGAAACCGAGAGCTCTAATTTAGCGGAGGCTACGAATAATCATTATACATTGTGATGACGCGTGAATAATACTTGCTATTAATGAAGAAGTCAGAGTTCATGTCTTGTCAAATATTTTTGGCACGTATCGTTCCAAGCAATAATTGTTCAATCTGGTTAGTGCCATTATTAACTAAGAACAAGCCAAGTTTAGCAAGTAAACATACTGCGCAACGCGGAGAAGGATAGCACGGGAAGTGTAAGGCTCTTGTTATTCAAGTTTTCGCAGTGAATTCAGATATCCTGAAGGTGAGTTCTGTTTCCACTGTGCTATTCCTAGTTCTTATGCTGGAAAGAAGAATCTCTGGAATTTCTGTTGTTTTCAAAATTTGAAGTGTTTCATTATAATCGTCCAAGTATGTCTTTGAAATCTACATGTTTGGGCAATGAACATGGCCCTGGTCTTACTTATTCTCAGTCAGAATTTGGAGATATTGCATTGGTTCAATATGATTTAGAGGAATTTAAAGAAAGAACTAGAAACCCTGTTCAAACCCCTACGATGAAGAAAATTGTAGATAGTGGCTTAGTTGAAGCCGCAGCTTTTCCTCAGGCTATACTGTGCGTAGAATTGGTTCAAGAGTGTATGAATAGGTACGACCCCCAGGACAGGTGCATTAGAAATGTAAGTGGTGATGTGTTATTTCATGTCAACAGACAAACCCTCATGGCTGTGATGAAGATACCACCTAAAGAGGCGTATTCCAGCCTTGACATTACTTCCTCCAATGGGTATTTCTTAGAGAAGAAACCAACTTACAAAAGTGTAATAGCAAGGACCTGGCTGCTGAAATTTCAGAAGGGCGGTTCAAGGTTGCCCAGGCCACTCACTAGGGATCATTTGATTAAAGAAGTGAGGGATATTGTAGTATTGTTACACAGACTGAGGGGCAATCAACATGCCTATTATTGGGAGGATTGGATGTACTTTTTCATACAAGTCATCCTTCAAGGGGAACAATATTTGGATTGGGCTGAAATAGTGGCTGATTGTCTACATCAGGGTTTGAGCAATTGTCTGGGCAACAAAGATTTCTATATGTCTTCGTACTTGTTCTATTGTCTAGCATCTACAAGAGATTGGTTTGACCTACCCCATGCACCCATAGCTAAGAATAGTAAAATTTATGAATATTATTCACAGTTGCAGATAAAGAATTGCTATGAAAATTATAAAAGGGTTAATGATGTCTTCACTGGGAAAATGACTTAAGAATTAGCAGGGAACCTGGGTAAAAGAATGTTCAGTGAAGCAATGCAACTGATTAGCATCTATGGTAGCTTCTTCATCCAATTTTCTGAGTTCACTTACATCAGAGTTGGAGGATTTGATGGTGAACCTGTGAAGTTACCTAGATATGTGTTTGATCGTTTCGTGTTGATGGAGGTATGTAGGCAGCTGGCACATGCTGATAAGAAATTCTCATCAAAAAAGAGTTTTGGTATTTGTTTTCCTATTAAACTTGGGCATTATTCATGCCAATCAAAATCTGATGCTTTGAATTTGGAGGTGAACCTTAAAAGGTTCAATTTTTAGTTCTTCACTACCAGGTCTCAATTCAACAGTAAACGATTTGTCAAAGATAACCTAGATCTTAGAACAGGGCACTCACACCTTCCTAAGCTGGAGGATTAGTGGGAAGACTGTCTAGATGAATTTGAGGTCAGAAGAAGGCTGTGGTGTAGGTTTTCTTTGGGGCAGATAATTACACTCAATTTAAACATGGATATTTCTGGAATTTCTGATGATGAGGAATAGTTGGTTGACCCACAGTTTGAAAAAGTAAAACACTTACCCATTCCAGAGATGGACTAGAGCAAAAAGGAGGAAGACAGAATTGAAGTTAAAACTCTTCCAATGATAAGGAGAACTGAGAAATGGTTGAGGGAAAAGAGACAGGAAGGGCTTCAGGATAGAAATGCCCAACAATTCTCTTCAATGGTTGGATCATCACTTCCCATAGACTCTTCTAATCAACCTCTTGCTATCTATGGTGCAGGTGTTTCCAAGCCATCAACTGAGAGAAGCCCTGTCACTAAGAGATCCAGAAGAGTCCTCACAGATATTCTGCCATCTCGTGTTACCAGGTTGAGGACCAAAGGAAAAAGAAAGAAACAGGTTTCTGAAACAATAGTTGTTGATTTGAATTCAGAGGAAGATTCGGAAGGACCATTGGGTGACAAAGAGCTAAGTCCACATAGAACAGGGGAAGTTGACGCTGGGCCACAGTCAGGGGCCGTTCTGGAGACCCCTGAAATATTAATGATTTCAAATGAATCCTCTGATGGAGTGAACCCTGAGAAGACAACCTCATCCCCTGCACCAAAGTGGCTAGAGAGTTCTATCTCTGATAAGAAAAAAGTGATTCCTTTTGTTGTCCCTTTAGAGGACATGGTAAGCAAATGTTTGGGGAAAACCCCCAAGTCTAAGAAACTCAAGACGACATCCAGAATAAACATTGATCCAAACACTGGTAACTGGAGTGTTGAAATAGCTAAGCCAGTGACAGAGGAAGAAGTGCAGGATCCAACTGTGCATGATTTCACTGTGGAGAAAGTGGATCTCGGTGTTGCTTCTAGAGCTGTAGATGTCCACCACCTTGAAGCTTCTACTAAGAGGATGGTCAGTCGAACATGGAAAGATGAAAAGGACGAGAAGGAGCTAAAACAAACTCTGCGTTCAATGGCAGAGTACATTGAGGCTATTAACAACCCTAACCCGCAGCTGATCTCACAGCTTCCCCTGTCTTTTGACTCAAAATCACCTGTTAACCAGAAGTTATTGGATCAAGTCCACAGAAGCAAAATGGTGGCAAAAAAATTTGACAGTTGGTTGAATAACATTGAACAAAAAGGGACTGAATACATTCATGAGCTCAAGAGCATATACGATTTGACTGCTACCACAATCGAGGATCTTAAAGCAAAGGTTGTTGTTTGGGTGAAAGATGAAGATAAGTGGATGAATGTAATAAACCAAATAGATGAAGTTCAAAAATATGGGCTGGCTAAGTTTTTGACAGAGAAATGCTTGACTGGTTTGGACGAGGATTTGTTATATGTGAACAAGAAGAATATTGAATGGAGGAATTCCATATCCCAGCAAGGACGTTTTAAACTTTCAAAATTAATTAAGGAGATAACAGAATTCACTCAATTGTTGCAACATGACTTGCAATGTATTGATGTTAAATACATCAAAGATGATGGAAAACCAGTGGAAGATGTCGATGCAGTGGTCCAATCTTTCAAAGATAAAATCGGCTTCGTCAAAGAAAATGACAATATTTTAATTGAGGACTTCTCCAGGATTTCTAAAGTTGAATCACTACTTTACATCTGCATCGACGCACTTCCAGAACACAAAGAAAAATTTGGTAAAATGCGAAGGGAAAAGGAAGTTTGGAAGTCAAGAATGAAGCATATAGGTATTCCCAACTTCCTGAAGATTCAGGAGTTTGTTGCTGCTTTTCAAGAGTGGAAGACCCAACGTGCTCCCCAGGCCACTGATAACAAATCCGGAGATACAAACCTGTCGTTCCAGTCATGATCTCATTGGCTCATTTTCTTTATTTCAGTTCCTCTATTATGTTATTTTTAGAAAATCTTGATCTTTAAAATCAGTTGTTACAAACTAAATCCCGTACGGGTTAGAGTTATGTTAACTCTAGGTTTGATTTACTCAAGAACATGAT
This sequence comes from Cunninghamia lanceolata, assembly GCA_027924645.1. Taxonomy (NCBI): domain Eukaryota; kingdom Viridiplantae; phylum Streptophyta; class Pinopsida; order Cupressales; family Cupressaceae; genus Cunninghamia; species Cunninghamia lanceolata. The sequence continues at coordinate 6,406,276 of BSBN01001215.1, forward strand.
TAAGACATTCATATATATAGGTTTTTAAAATCTTTGAGGGGGATATATAGAAGTTTAGAAAAAGAAAAGAAGGGAATTTTTTTAGCAAAGACTGTTCATAGTTTTACATTATGTGATGATTGTCTGAGTAATTTTTATCTGTGAATGAGAAGAAGAAACAATTACTGCTTATTTGGATCTATGTGTCTGAATGTGTGGAATTAGATTTTCTATGTGAAATCTCCTTTTATCTGGTAATTGTTCTTTATTTGGACAATTCGTCATATGTGTTTTATTATTTACTGGTTCAACAAGTTCGTATGAATGTATTCATGTATTTGAATATACCAAAAGTAGAATATGTGCATTCTATTGCTCACTGTTACTGTATAAATTTATCGTGTTCATAACATAGTTATGTATGAATATCAGTCTGCCTTAAGTATTTTCTGGTTAAAAGTGCATTTGGATACTTGAATAGGTTAAATTCATTGAAAATCTTAAAGGGAGTTGTACCTAAATTCAGAGGGGAACTAATATAAAAGGTTCACCCATTTGTTGTTTAACTCATTTGTTCTTCAAAAGAGGGGTATAGAGTCAGAATAAATTATTTTCAGAATAAGGACAAATCTGTTAACCAACATCTACAAAAGGGTATTTTTAGATTCTTTTAAAATGATTATTTTCATGAGTAGGAGTTGTTAGAACATCAAGTTATTCAAATAATTTTATTTTTGGTAAATGAGCCCCAAAGTGATGCTACATATGTTTTTAGTGGATGGTTCCAATTGGAAAAGTTGTGGCCTAGATCTAATTTAGGTAGAATGAATCCAGAAAAAACATAAGTTTCACCAAAATTGACTTTTAGTTGGAAATACTAAAATTTGTATATGCTGATAAGTTGGCCCAAAGTGTGACACATGTTTGTGCTTTTACCCAACTACAACTATAGAACCACTGTGCAACTCACGAATCTCCACTGAATCATGAGTGAACTCAACCGACTTATCTGAACCTATGTCAGTGATTTGATAAACTAACAGGAGATTAGTTGATAATGAGGGCACACAAAGAACATCATGGAATGTGCCATCCCCCACATCAACATACCCTCTCCCAGACACCTCAATAGGAGTGTCATCACCCATCAAAATAGAAGGCATAGTACACGGCTCCAGAGATGTAGGTTCTTCCTTAGATGAAGCCATGTGGTGCGAAGCACATAAATCAAGAACCCAAGTGGATGGTGAAGAAGCAACTGCTACAAGGGTCTTGCCCTTTCCTTTCCCCTTGTTGTTTTCTTTCCCCTTGTTAGACCCCTCATTTGAACTCTGTTTGATGGAATCAGGAACATTGATATTCTTCTTCTTAAGAATGTGTGTCAAATGATCAATTTGTTTCTTCAAATACTTATGTTCATCATGACCAGATTTTTTATAGTAGGCACATTGGACCTTCTCTTTCTTAGGCTTGTCACCCTTAGAAGACTGGTTCTCATTAGTTGCTTTTGAAGCAACTAGCATCTGATCCTTATTCTTGTTGTTACTACTTTGTCCTTTCTGTTCTTTTGTGCATTGGTTGGTAGTGAGGGCATGTGACTTAGAGGACTTAAGAACGCCCATCTGGATTAGCTTATCATGTTTTTGAGTGAGAGATAGAAAAATCATCTAAAGATGGCATGGTGAATTGAATACCAAGTGCATCCTTAGTAGCATAGAAGGTAGAAACAAACACAAAATATTTTGAACTTAGCTTAGAGAGTATACTTAGAATTGTTTGTTCATCTTTCTTTTCAATTCCACATTATTTTAACTGTAGCCTTAGTGATTTCAATTTTGTGAAAAAATCTTGAATTGTGTTGAAATTGCCTAGACTTAAACTAAATAGTTCATTTTCAAACATATGACCCCTCATTAAATTTTCTGTGCCAAATAGTGTTTCTAGCTTTGTCCAGACGTCATTTGGTGTATTCAAAGACTCAATGTGAAAGAGCAAATCCAGAGAAATAGACAAACACAATATTCCACAGGCCTCATCACATTTGTTAAACCACTTAAGCTTATCTCATCTTTAGTAGGTTCAGTTTTGAGTCCCATTATTATCCTATGTAATCCAACTTTCCTTAGGTAGATTGTCATGAGTGATTTCCACTCAAAGTATTTGTATGGAGTTAGAATGGGAATTGTTGTTTGATCCATGATGAAGAGATGTAGAAAAGAAAAACTAAAAAAAGAGAACACACACAGGACAACCCCCCTTTTTTACTCAATTAAAGAACCCCCCAAGAAAAAATGATTTGACACTTTATAATTTAGTGCATTTACAACTGCCACTAGCAAGAAATACTTAGTTGTCTTGATCTAAATGCAATACAAAACCCTCACAAATTGGGTGTATGCTAAAAGTACAATACTAGACCTAAGCCAAGTGAAACTAACAACATCACTAATCTATTCAAAAAATCATGCACTTTAAAACAAAAATCACCTCGATATGAGGTTGTATGTGAAAGTTATAACCTTCCGAAGTTTAAAAAATAGGAACTGAGCAACATCACTTGTGAGAATATGTAATTTATAAAAACATGCACTCGACTCAAGAATTGTCTATACCATCACGAAGAGTGGAAAAATAGCTAAAATAAAAAAAATTGCTCAAAAAATGGAGTCAATATTATCTAGAATGGGGCCTCAGAAGTTTGTCTTCAAAAGTGAAAACTCTAATGAAAGGGGGTTGGATGGGGGATTGCTTTTATCCATTGGATAAAAGGCTGAACCCTATAGATCATGCTTTAGACCACTAGATAAAAGAATGCACCATGTGGAGCACCCTTTGGACTACTGGACAAAAGGCTAAACCCTATAGAAGCACCTTTCAGACTGTTGGATAAAAGGACGTACCCTGCAGAAGCACCCTTTGGACTGCTTGATAAAAAGATGCACCCTATAGAAGCACCCTTCAGACTGTTGGACAAAAGGATGCACTCAGTCGAAGCACCCTTCAGACCGCTAGACAAAAGGTTGCACCCAGTCGAAGCACCCTTCAGACCGCTGGGTAAAAGGATGCACTCTGCGAAAGCACCCTTTGGACCACTGGATAAAAGGACTTGCCCTCAAAAAATCATAGAGAATTTTTGAGCTTTGATTTCAGCATTTGAATAGGTTTTCTTAGGGTTGTTGGGCCTCCTGAATGCAATGAGACAATCCTTTTGGCCTAAAAATGCTCAGATTGAAAGTTGGTTTCCACATCTAAGCCTAAAAACCCTAGTTCTGTAACTGTGTCAAACAATCTCTGATTTCGGTGAAACGAAAGCTAATCTTGACTTTCTCGAGCCTCCTGAACGCATTGGAACAACTAGAAATGCTACTAGTATAACCAGAAAAGCTACAATTATCCAAATCTCACAAAACACATATGCAAAACCCTGAGGTTAAAAAGTTTCTGTCAAACTTTTTTGATTTTCTATATCATCCAAAGATGCAAGAGAAGATCATATTAGATTTTTGGGAAAACCTACAATAAATTTTATTAGCCCCCCAAATCTCTCAAATATGAAAACTAAAATATACTCTTGCACATAGAATCACTCTGATACCATGTTAGAATCTAAAAAGATGATTAACCCCGAAAACTAGTGCAAAAGAATAGATATCTAAACTATGAATGCAAATGATACTAAGTCAAAATAGTAGCACAGAGTTAGTCTCCAAGAGAGTAATGCAAATGCTAGAAGAAAAATAACATTAAGAGGGTGCAAAAGTAAAAGATATAAAACACAAGCCATGTAGCATGCTTATATAGATCAGGGAGAGGGAGGAGGTGGCAAGACTAACTAATGAGGAGCAACCATCTTTCAGACTAAAAATAGCAAAATATCTTCCCAAAATAGATAATGGATGCTCACATGTAGGAAGGTGACACCTCATAATCCACTCACCTAATAAGACATGCTTTATTAACCTAAGAAAGATTAATAAAAGTGTAAGAAAAACCTAGAATAAAGGGAAAATAAATAACCCAAATAGGAAATAAAAACCTACACTAACAATAATTATGTGGGGAAACCCTTTTGGGTGAAAAACCCCACACTCCAAAGCTATTCAATATATTATTCAAGAATCAAGATGATTACAATATACTTGCAGAGTAAGATTTCATAGGAGTATAACCAACTAGAGATCCAGAGGCAATTCAACATTTATAAGGCTCTTATACACAACCTCCATCTCAAGCTCCTGATATATAGGAGATACAATACAATAAACTGTCAATGGTAATTACAACACCATGAGCCAAAACCACTCAAAAGTGGCACGCAAATTATTTCCAATCAAAGATGCCTTGTGATGTGTCAAATCACACACCATGTGTAACTCTCCCCTTAACAATTCTTTTAAGTGTCCAACACATTGTCACATTTCCCAAAATGGGAGGTCCAACTTCTAGAGGCCATAACTTTTGATCCAAGTGTCCGATTGACAAACCGTTTGATGCATCGGAAAGCTTGTGAAGAGATCTATCAGGGTCAATGCAATAAGTTGGGTCTACTTTTTTGCCAAAAAGTGGAAGTGTTTTCCCTGATTTTTAGAATTTGTCACATTTGTCCTAAAAATTTAAAGTATTTAAAGATTGAATCTTAAATAAAGTTAATAATATAAAATGTAGTACTCGGAGTCTTGTTTCCAAATATGTAATTTATTTTAATACCCAGATGATACAAATTGATTTTCAATAGGCATATATAAAAACCATTGTTTAAAAGTCACTTTTTTTACCATACCATGCACATGTATGACCAACATAATTTGACCTAAATAAAAATATTTTTCTAAATACTTTTGGGGAAAGATGTGTAGTACAGTGAAGTTTGATGAGGATATTTTTTATAATTTTTTTCCAAATATTTTTTATTAAATTTTTATTGGCCCTAATTGTTGTATTTGAAAACCCCTCATGTATGACCAACATAATTTGAGCAAAACTAATCATAATTTTTTTTTTCATTGTGTAAAGAATGATGTGCAGATTGATGGCATATAACTTAAAAAAAAACTTAACAAATTGAAAGTTATTAAAAAAATGCAAACACCTGTCATTTCAAATTTTTGGACCAGTTTGCTCATAAATTAATTAGTAAATAGAAAAATAAGTCTAATAAAAAAAGTACATATTTAAAAACTACACATCATCATCTATAATGGGTTTTAATTTTGTAAAAAAATTTAGAAAAAATATCGTCAGCTATATAGGTAAAGTCAGTCTTTCCTCTTGTTCTGTACTTAGACAAATACTTGCAGGTCCAAGGCTTAAGGTCGGCTATCCATGCCCTTCCTGAGCCTAAAACCAAACCAAAAATGTGGGTGTGAAATTCAATATTTAAAAAATGGGTACCCGTTCTAAAAAAAATAAAAAACAAAACGGGTACCCGTTCTAAAAAAAAATAAAAACAAAACGGGTACACTCGTTTCTAAAAAAATTAAAAAACAAAATGGGTACCTGTTCTTGTCAGGATTTTTTTGCTTGATGCTTCCCCTATATGTGGACCCAACAAGTCTTACTTTTACCCATCAAGCTATAACCCAATTTTGCAGTTACGACAACATTTAGGGCATTTAGGAATCTCTAAGTGCCTCAAATATAAGTTCAAAACTTTTCCCAGAGTTTCAAAAAATAGAAACTTTAATATCTTGCAACCTAGGTATGATCTTGAGTCGAAACTCACCCAAGATGTTTACTTGGCAGTTATGCACCTTTTGAAAAAATTTAGGGTCCATCTGTGCTCAAATGTAAAGTTACTAAAAATAGTAAGCTTTGCCATTTTTAGCCCCTTTTGGAAACTTTGAAAGTTCTAAACTATTCTTCAAGATAAAGGGTATTTGAAAAGACCAAAATTGGGAAGAATAGAAACCTTTTGTAGTTGCAAGGTTGAGACACCTTTCCTGACACTTTCGTGTGAAAATCATAAGATGCTTGGCCATTCTATCAATTGTTATCATGATATAAAGTCTACAATTCAAGATCTTCATGATGAGGGCATTATCACTCTTTCTTATGATACACCTCTCTCATCTTCTCTTGATAGCACTAATCCATTGGTAGATGACACCAAGCCTGCTATCATTTGAAGGTTCTACCATACCTTGTTTGGGCTAAGAAGAAGTTGTTTCATCCTTAAGTGGAATGCGATTTTAACTTGCCTTTTCATCTAGCGGTACTTGGAGGTTGCTTAGAGGCATAGAATTAGTGGAAAGTTATTTGGATTTATACTCAACATGTACTTATTACCTCTTTGGAACCTATTGTGATCTCCACAACATGCCCCTATTTTTTTCCAAATTTGGAGACCTTTCCTTTTTGAGTTTCAGTTAAGTTGTGTTTCTAGCATGACATCTAATCCTAAATACATCTCTCCCTTGGTCATATGTTCGGTCATTAAATCTTATGTTGTGTCCAGTTAGATCTTGAAGTGACCATTTACCTTGGTGTTTGTGCATTGATCTTTGTGAGATAACATTTTGTAAATTTAGTTCACTTGTCACATTTTGCAGCTTAAAGCAATTCAAACCTTTAAATACTAAAAGTTTTAATTTCAATATTTCAAATTTAAAACTTTAAACATTTTAAATAAATCTTAAAGTTTAAATTTGAAAACATTAAAAATTAATATTAACTGTGAATGCTTTAAAATTGGAATAATTCAAAATTTGAGTTTTTATGATGCTTTGATTGAAGCTAAATAGACTCTCTCTCTTGTTCCGGGCAAAAAAGTTAGAGATTAGTGTGACAACTCTTCTGGTTTAGTGATTTGGAAAGACTTCTCAGGTTTTAACTTCCCTGAAGATCAAAAACAACCTCTAAAAGATATTCCTAGTCAAAGGATTTTTTTTTTGCTCTAAGGAAGATTAGTTAATTTGAAGTCCCTCTAAATTAGGCTTATATTCTACAAAACTAGGGTATAAATCCTTGACATGTGTTAATCCTAAGCAGGAATCTTGGCCCTCTAATTTATGTTGGGGGAAATTGTCTCTCTAAAGCTGGTGCCTTTTTGTGGTTGGCCCTCAAGGGTAAAACCCTTATAAGTGATAGATTAGTCAGACTTGGCATATCTGCTCTATTCAATTACATCTTGTGTGGTAAACAGGAAGAAGATGTTAATCACTTATTTCTTTTTTCTCCTTTTTCTTCTCAATGTTGGGATTGATTACAATTAAAATTAAGCTGGTTTGGTCCTAAACCTGATTCACTGTTAAGCTTGTTTCAATGACGGCCTTCTCTCTTCAAAGAATCCATGTTCTCCTTGATATGGGATGTGGGCCCTTCAATTATTATCTATAATGTTTAGCTGGAACACAATAGAAGAATTTTCAAAAAAGATATTCTTCAAATTAAGGATGTCTTATACAAAATTGAATCTTCAATTTCTGAAGCTACAATGGCCTAGGTTAGGAAAAACTATAGCTCTAACCTTTCTTCCTGGGATGCTTTCATTGTTAAGAACTAACCTTAAATCAAACTAGTTTCACCAGGGTCTTTTTCAAACAAATTGAATAAAGGATCTATAGATAGAAGTCTTGTTCACTGGCAATCTCCTTCAGAAAATTGGTTGAAGTTAACTTTGATGGTGCAACAAAGGGGAATCATGGCAGATCATGTATTGGCTATGTTATCAGAGATTATAAGGGAAAGTTGATATTTGCTAAGGCAATCAAAGTTTTAGATGGTATGAACAACGAGGCAGAAGCACAAGCCCTCCTGCTTGGGTTAAATACTGCTAGACAACTTGGTATTAAGAAACTTGTCCTTGAGGGTAATTCTCTAGCTATCATCCATGCTTTCCAAAAGAAATCCTCCTATCATTGGAAAATAAGTAATATTCTTTTTGAGGCTTGGGAGGGCATAAAAGATTTTGAGGATTTTGCTTGTGCTCATACTCTAAGAGAGGGAAATAAAACATTGGATTGGATTGCAAATTTGGCATGTAATATGCCTCAAAATTATTTGGAGATATACCCAACCAATATATCTCTCTATCCTGAGCTTTTTGAATCTTTGAATGGAGATTTAAATAACATCTTTTAATTATTCCCATACAGGGAGATTTTTTCCTAATGTTTTTTTGTTTTATTGACAAATCTTTCCTCCTTTTTGCAACGTGTCACTTTTTTATGCAACTGCTATATGATTACTTCTTAAATATCATATGGGAGATGTTTATCACTTGATCCTTGTAGCATGTGAAGTGTTTATGGCGTTGGGTTTTTCTTTCAAAGGAAAATTTTCATTTGTGTGAGGAGGTACCCTCATAATTATCCTCTAGCATGTGTACGCTACATTTATCCCTCATATCGATCTCCTTCACATTCTAGTTTTACTTCAATCTTTTTGGTCATCTACTTGGTCAGCTTCAATGGTGCTCCTTCCTAAAATAAAAGGTTTCTCCTCCTGGTTAAGAATTGGGAACAACCTATTCATAGGGAAATTGATGTGGAAGTTTATCAAGGGCTTTCATTTTGTTTGATGATGACATTGAAGAGGCGCTGATAAAAGTTTGTGGGAAAGATTTCCTTCATCAATCTCAGGTTTGTTTTTCTTCTTAGTTGGTATCTCATCTCCTATCAAATGCAATGGATGTTTTTCAACAAGTCGACTTTGTCAAGGTGATTACTGGTAAATTCGTACATGATTACTTGGTTTTTGATGAAAAATTTCATACTGCTTTAGCAAACTATGATTTTCATGAGGGTTCTACAAAAATTGGAGGTTTGTTTGCATGCCATGACATCTTGAAGTCTCTTGCTATCAAATGTGTCTAGTATTAAAATATGTGGCAATTATATTAAGGAGATGTGATGCCTACTAGAGATTTTCAATTAAGATAAACTGTTCAAGCACAATTCCTCTTACACCCATCTCAATTGAGGCTCCTTTTTTGTAATAGCACATGGATTGTATAGGATAAATATTGAGAGGTTGAGCAAGGGTTATAGATGGATACTTATAGTGACCAACTATTTCACCGAGTGCGTTGAAGCAATCCCCACTAGGAATGTCATGACAAAGGTGGTAGTTGATTTCTTACTAAATAATGTAATAACAAGATTTGATGTAATGGTGAGGATAATGATAGATAATGCTATGTTCTTTAAATCTATAGAGATATTAGACTTGTGCACTAGATATGGGATTAACTTGACCTTCTCATCACCTTATCATCCTCAAGAAAAATCTAGAAATAAGAGTCTTATGAAGATTATCAAGAGGATGTTGGTTGTGAATAAGAAAAGGTGGGATGATAAATTAAGGTTTGCGGTTGGTGCAGGGGTACCATGACGAATCATGGAAATGAGGTCTTATGTTGGTCTTAGATTGACTTTTGGTGTCTAGAGTTTTTTGTATTGCAAATAAGGTCATAATAGACCATTTAGAATGTAACTAGGGTGATAGTGGGTTCATTTTGTAAAAGGTGTCAAATTATGCAAATATTGTCAAATGTTGTCATAATGTAAAGTTGCAAAAATACAAAAAAAGGAGAAGCCCAACAGTCAAAGCAATCAAAAGTTGGTTGTGGCCATTGGCTTTTGGTTGGTTGTGATTGTTGAAGGTTAAATATGCTTTGTAAACTTTGAAAAAACACTTTGGAGGATATTTGAATGGAAAAACAATAAAGAAAGCTCTGTTTTCTGTGTATTTTACTATGTTTTTGCTGCTATAGTGCTTAGTATGGATTCATACAGCCTGAAAAGGACGTGAAATTGATTTGGTTGGATAGTAGTACTTTGAATCCTATGTCATTTGTAATTGATCTCACCAGTTTTCATTTAGGAAGGAGTTAGAGTAGTTTTCTGTAGGTGGTCTGAAAACCCTGTTTGAGGGTTTGAGAGAAGTAAAAATGCAATAAAAACACCCATTCCATCGTTAGAATTGTCTGAAACTCAGTGGAATGGGTGAATTAAGGTAGTTTTAGGTGTGTATGGGAGTTTTGTGAGCAGGGGAGGCCATTTCATGAGTTTTGTGTAATGCCCTAGGATGAGTTTTACAAGTTTCCAAGCATAGAACGAAGGCTAGATGCTAGGGTTGCAGTTCAACCTTTGAAATTGGTCAAGTAAGGATGGATTAAGCATGTACATACATATTGTAATGTGTTTGAGGTGTTGGAAAGGTAATAAAAGGTGTGGAGTGTTTCTTTCCAATAAACCCTCATTGTAGGCAAGCTTAGAAGGCCTAAAGTGAGATTTGCATGTTGGGTGAATTAGTGAGGGTGTCCATTCATAAAAGTTGTGGATTTTGTCTATTTGAGACCTATTGGGAGTGTTGGGATTGAGTTTGGAAGTTTGAGTGAGGTATTTCACTTAGTTGCTTTGTAAAAGTGGTCTAATTTGCCTTTAAAACAATGGGACAATCAATTTTGAGGGGTGATGTTCCAAAACAATTATATGAGATTTTGAGCTATGTTAAAGTAGACACAAATGGGTATATGGAATTCCATTCAGTTTGTATGTTTGACAAATATTCTAGAAGTTATGCTCAAATTTTACTGTTTGGTGACCTACTAGGAGAAGGGTGAGTTTGTGAAGAAAAGGCATGAAGTTGAGTTGCTAGGGTTAAGAACTTGTTTTGTTTGAGTTGGATTTGAGTGGAATAGCACTTTGTGTCCCTTCTCTGCACTAATTGGTATCGGAGCATAGGTGGTGGATCTTTTGGGGGAGAAAGGTTGCAATTTGAAGGAGAGAAAAGTTGAAAAGTGAAGGACAAAATGCCTTCTAAAGGGAATGCCCTTGCCAGAGAATTGATGGAGTTGAAGGAAAAACAAGCTAGAGATGAGAGAGAGATGAGAGAGTTGAGGGAGAGGCTTTCCACCCTGGAAACAAGTCAGAAGAGAGGTACGGTCACAGGTGATGCGAGTGACCATGAAGAAGAAGGGGAAATTGAAAGTTCCCAAGGGTCTGAGGAAGAGATGGATCCTGATGACTTGATGATGGAAAAACTCCTGAAAACAATCAAGGTAGATGAGCACACGATCAAAATGGATTTACCTATCTATGGAGGTAAGATGGACAATGAAGAACTCCTAGATTGGATAGGAGCCTTGGATAACTACTTTGATTATGAAGATGTGCCCGAGGACAAGAAAGTGAAGTTGGCAAAGACCAAATTGAAGGCTCACGCTTTGCTTTGGTGGGATTCTGTCCAAAGTGAAAGGAGAAAGAAAGGGAAATCTCAAATCACATCTTGGGATAGGATGGTGGCTAAACTCAAAGGTAAGTTTCTACCTGCTGATTACAATATTCAATTGTTTAAGAGGCTTCAAAATCTCAAGCAGAAGGAGATGGATGTGAAAATTTATATTGAGGAATTCTATAAGTTGAGCATAAGAGCAGGTCATACAGAAGATGATGAAGAAACAATTGCAAGGTACATGAATGGTTTGAGATTCAACCTCCAAGATGAGTTAAGCCTCACCACTCCAAGGACGGTGGAAGAGTGCTACCAGTTGGCAATCAAAGCTGAAGACAAACTAAGGAGAAGGCAAGACAAACAAGGTAGAGAGGTAGAGGCAGCAATTCAAGAGGGAGAGGTTCATTTTCCACTCCAAGACAACCATAAGAGAATCAAGAAGGTACAATCAAAGGGCAAGAACAAGTTGCAGATTCAAGAGGTCGATTTAGAGGAGGAAGATCAGGCTTTAGAGGCAGATTTGGTGGTCAAGGAAGAGGATCAAGCACATTTTTAGGAAGGTGTTACCATTGCAATCAATTTGGACATCAAGCATGGCAGTGCAAGGAAGGACAAGATTCTACTTCACAAGGAGGAGAAAGGAGGACTCAATTGGTTCAAGAAGAAGAAAATGAGAGTGTCATCTCCCCATCACAACATGCTGCTCCTGAGGTGGATGAAGCACTGATGGTAAGAAGAACATCCCTCAAAGCATCAAAGGAGAAGGAATCAACACAAAGGAGGACACTATTCAGGACAACTTGCAAATGCAATGGAAAGGTATGTAAAGTTGTAGTAGATTCAGGGAGTACTGATAATATGGTGTCAAATGAAATGGTTGCTAAATTGAGTTTGGAGAAGATACCCCATGAAACACCTTATCAAGTGTCTTGGTTGAATGATGATCAATTTGTTTTTGTGACTGAGTAAGCTTGGGTTGAATTTAGCATTGATGGGTATAAGGATAGGATACTTTGTGATGTTTTGCCTATGAGTTGTCATTTATTACTTGGAAGACCATGGCAATTTGGTAGACATGCCCCTTATGATGGGAGAAACAATACATATCAGATTGAGAAGGATGGTAATACTTTCACTTTGACTCCATTACAAGAAGATGTTAAGGAGTAGACCAAGGCAACAAAAGTGATTATCATGGGTAAGAAAGAATTTGTGAGGCTTGTGGAAGACAAACACTAAGAGTGTGCAGCCACTTCAAGGCTTGAAAGTGTCAAGACAACAAGTGTGAGGAATGATTTAGTGTTGGGAAAAAACAATGGGATGGTGACAAAAACAGTTCAAGAGAAGGTTAAGGATGAATTGATTGTGGGAATGCAAAATTGTTTAGAAAAGCATGATGAAGTCATGATAGGGACAATACTTTGTGCTTTGGTTGCAAAAGATGTTAAAGGGAAGTTAATTTCGGTTAGTATAGAGGTTTTCAAGATTGATAAGATAGAGGTCTTAAGGGCAGAGAACTTGAGGACAGTAATGAAGGTAAAAGATGGAATGAAACAAGGTGTTTGGCAAAGACAACTAGGTGTGTTTAGGTATGCAACACAGGTCAAGAGGAAACTAGTTCATAGAAAGGGTGATAAAGGTATGATTGTAAGTTGAAAGACAAGTTCAACCTCAATTTCAGATGAGGAAAGAATAAGAGGACATACAACATGGCAGCTTGTGAAGGTGGAACATTATCAAGTTGGCAACATGTTCAATAGTGCAAGGCACAATGCAAATCTACAGTATTTGACTCAGTGCAAAGGAATACCTAATGAAGGAGCATTTGAGGATTTGGGGGATGATGTGAGGAAGCATGTTTTGATGCAACTCAGTCCTCAAAGGGACTTGAGAACTTTTTCAGTCCGGGTGTATGGTGTAGGGGCACCATGACAAATCATGGAAATGAGGTCTTATGTTGGTTTTAGGTTGAGTTTAGGTATCTAGATTTTTTTGTATTGCAAATAATGTCATAAAAGACCATTTAGAATGTAACTATGGTGATTGTGGGCTCATTTTGCAAAAAGTGTTAAATTATGCAAATATTGTCAAATGTTGTCATAATGTAAAGCTGGAAAAATACAAAAAAAGGGGAAGCCCAATGGTCAGGGCATTCAAAAGTTGGTTGTGGCCATTGGTTTTTGGTTGGTTTTGATTGTTGAAGGTTAAATATACTTTGTAAACTTTGAAAAAATGGTCTGGAGGAGATTTGAATGAAAAAACAATAAAGAAAGCTCTATTTTCTGTGTATTTTACTGTGTTTTTGCTGCTACAGTGCCTAGTACGGATTTGTATGGACTGAAAAAGACATGAAATTGATTTGGTTGGATAGAAATTTGAATACTCTATCATTTGTAATTGATCTCACTCATTTTCATTGAGTTAGGAAGGAGTTAGAGCAGTTTTTCTGTAGGTGGTTTGAAAACCCTGTTTGAGGGTTTGAGAGAAGTAAAAATGCACTAAAACACCCATTCCATTGTTAGAATTGTCTGAAACTTGGTGGAATGGGTGAATTAAGGTAGTTTTAGGTGTGTATGGGAGTTTTGTGAGCAGGGGAGGCCATTTCATGAGTTTTGGGTAATGCCCTAGGATGAGTTTTTCAAGTTTCCAAGCATAGAATGAAGGCTAGATGCTAGGGTTGCAGTTCAACCTTTGAAATTGGTCAAGTAAGGATGGATTAAGCATGTACAGATTGTAATGTGTTTAAGGTGTTGGCAAGGTAATAAAAGGTGTGGAGTGTTGCTTTCCAATAAACCCTCATTGTAGGTAAGCATAGAAGGCCTAAAGTGAGATTTGTGTGTTGGGTGAATTAGTGAGGGTGTCCAGTGATAAAAGTTGTGGATTTTGTCTATTTGAGACCTATTGAGAGTGTTGGGATTGAGGTTGGAAGTTTGAGTGAGGTATTTCACTTAGTTAATTTGTAAAAGTTGGCTAATTTGCCTTTAAAACAATGGGACAATCAATATTGAGGGGTGATGTTCCGAAACAGGTATATGAGATTTTGAGATATGTTAAAGTAGAGGCAAATGGGTATTTGTAATGCCATTCAGTTTGTGGGTTTGACAAATATTCTGGAAGTTATGCTCAAATTTCACTATTTGGTGACCTACTAGGAGAAGGGTGAGTTTGTGAAGCAAAGACATGAAGTTGATTTGCTAGGGTTAAGAACTTCTTTTGTTTGAGTTGGATTTGAGTGGAATAGCACTTTGCCTCCCTGCTCTACACTAGTGGTGTGGGCAAATAGAATTAATTATAAAAAGGCTTTTGGTAGAAGTCATGAATTGGTTTATGGAGTAGAAGATAGGATGCCTATTAGTTTAGTGTTTCTAGTATACAAGTTGTTGAAGGAAATTGGTAAAGAACAGAATAGTGTGATTTCTCAAAGAATATGTGATTTCATAGAATTAGATGATAACAAGAGGATGGTACATGAAAGAGTATTGGCACAAAGTAAAACTATTATTTGATAGGAAGGTAGTTTAGAGATGTTTCTAGCTAGGATATTTAGTCCTCATATGGAATGCTAGATTAGACGACAAAGGGAAGCAATGTAATTTTATGTTTTATGGATAAATCCCATTCAAGTTGTATATAAGTACAGTCAAGGCACATTATCTGTTAGGAGTTTGGAAGGTGATCTCATGGAGTTGTTAGTTCATGGCCAACACCTCAAATATTACTTCTCCTAACTATTGAGGTATTTTGGTAGTGTATACTAGCCTGTCTTATTGTGTTGTGTTGTGCAACCATTAGCCTTGTCGATCATGGTGAAGTGTTATTGTCTCATGTCACTTTAGTCAATTTTGTGTTTTAACTTTCTTCTTACAAGTGTGTTTTGGTATTCTCCTAGAGACTTGACTATGGTTCTCACTAAATCCATATTAGATGCATGTCCCTATTTAGAGCCAATTTTGGCTTTTGTCCAAATCCTTAACTAATTCTAGTACTTTTTTCTCTTTTCACTATCTCTATTTTGACCCATATGTGTGTTCTAGGACTTATTTTATCTTGTTGAACACCACATGTCTTGTAATTATGTTATCTTCCCTTTGTGGTGTTGTTTGGTGTTGTTTTATGGTCTCTCACATATTCCTTCTATTGTGTACACAATGCTTGGCTATCCCCTATTATGGCCCTTTATTGCATGCCCTACCTATAAGTTGATACCATAGGAGTTATCCTATGCTTGTTAGTCTAGTTTCTCCCCTTAAGGTGGGTTTTCCTTTATGTAGTGATTATTTCTAATTTGTGGTGGGTGCTCTTATTGTCCTATATACATCTTCTAGTTTTGTAGTAGATTTGGTCCCTCTTGGTCATTGCTCCACTTTACAATTGTTGAAAATGCCTTGGTTAATCTTGCAATAGTTTTTTCTTCTTCTTGGCAATGTGTTCCTTGCTTGCAGCGACTCTTCTTTAGTTAGAGGTGATTTTATGGATGTATAATGGTTGGAATCACTTATGGTTTCTCTTGTTCCTACTGTAAAATTTATCAAGGTGATTTTTATCTTTGTTGTAGATTTGTAACTCTCATATAGTCTAGTGTGTGATGGTGGCTTCATGATACCTTAACATTCCTCATATGAGGTAGTTATTCATAATTTGGGCTGAATGTTTGACCTATTCTTCATGCCTATCTATAATTAGATGTACTTTGTTTCACATGGATGATCATTATTCAAATGGGGTTCAAAATGTTTACCTACCCTTCCATCCACTATTCATCTCACTTATTGTGGTCCTATGCTTTAGGTTTGTAGGTTATTTTCAAATGTTTAAGCCCTTGTGGCTATCCTGGTTAGTGGTTACCGATCTCCTCACCATTTAATGGCTTCTTCCTAGTCTTTCTTGGTAGATGGAATGCTGTTGCAAGATATAGGGGCTGAGTTTTCTCCATGATCCCTATGTACAATCCTAATGTGCTCGTTGATTTCAAATTCTCATCTCCTTAGCTTGATTGTGTGTTTAATGCTACACCATCATAAGGTAGGTGATCCCAAAGTAGTTTATTGAGTGGTTTCCTAATTTCCTTTAGTCTTGAACTATCCTAGTGGTTCACATTCATGGTTCCAGTTCTTGAGGTCATCATTGGGCTAATGTCATGTGATCGTAGGCAATCTATTTATAAGATGTTGTTTGTACATCAGGTTGATAATGATGAGATGGTTTAAATTTGAATTTTTCTCTCCAATATCTAAATTTGAATGTTATATATTCATGGGTTGGAGATGGAAAATGGGCTAGTTAGTTGGTTCCCTGGTAGATTATGCTTGGTATTGTTGTAGAATAGAATAGAGAAGAGAAAGTGTAGAATTTGCCTTGTATTTTTGTATTATGTTGAACATTAGTGAGTGTATGAGTCTAGTTTTTATTGCATCATTGTTGTTTTCTTTTGTAATTAACCAAAGGAATAAGTATAAAATGATATCTTCACTCATTCTAATGTCTCCATAAATGTTTGTATGCTTTTGATGGTCTAGAAAACTATCTTAATCACATTTATTGATATAAGTATATTCTTTTCATCATGCAAGTTGATCATAAGCCTTACTTTCACCTTTGATGACATACCCCTAACCTTAGGTGATAGTGCAAGTCTTTAGGACTCATGGATCCACATGTTTGAGAAGTAATAGAGTCCATTCTTGGTGCAGCCATGGATAGAGGGTCTTGAGAAGGAACTATCCAACCATGTAACTAGAGTAAAACACAACGGAAACAACACAAGAATAGAATGCAGTGGAAGATTTATGTGCTCAATATATTAGACAATTACAATGCTTATATGCTGGAAACATGTAGGCTACAATCATGGGCTCACAAGCCTGCTTTCCAAGTTACAACATACATGAAATATATGACATTGAAGTGCCTTCAGAAAAGAACTATCTCTCTATGAGCGGGTGCAAAAATTTGGAGGCCAAAAAGTGGCCAATTTAAAAAAAAAACTTCTAAGACATAATGCGCTTGTGCTCATTTAAAAAAAACTACGTTTGTGCTCATTTGTTCATTTCATTTTCTCTACACCCGTAGCCTGCAAACCCTAAGGAGTGCACTCGCATTATTGGAGACCAATTTCGACACCAAATTCTTGCCAATTCATCACTAAAATGCCGCCACAACATCGAGGAGGCCAAAGGAGTGAGTTGTATTTGTTTTTTGTGTGAATTTGTTTCTAACTAGGTAGGTTTAAGTTGATTTTTGATGTAAATTTCCTTAATTGACAGGAATTGGTAATGCACCTCCTCCTCCTAAAAATCCAGAAAATCTTGAATCACCTGAACAAAAAATACCTGCTAAAGAACAACCTCAACAACAAACACCTCCATTCATTCCTCGATATGCCCTTGGAACACAAGAAAATCTAATGGGGCAAATTAAAAACAATAAAAAATAAATTGAAGACATAATTGCAAGGTTGAAAGATCCTACAACTTCAACCTCACATAGATCCACACTTGCTCAATCTCTTGAATCTATGTTATAAAATGTAGATTCAATTAGCAAGAAAATATCTAGTTGGTCAAAAAAGAGGAGAGAATTTAGAGAGTACTATGTAGACAAGTTGTCATATGAACAAGTAAAAAATGAACAAATTACAAATTGGACTTGTGTTCCATTTTTACAGACCGACGAACAAATCAACCTCTACCCCTTACATGCAAGATGTTCCTTATCGATTGGTGTAACAACCAAGTGATAAGAGACAATTTTGGGTAGAGGTGGTGGATGGTTTTTGACCATCCTCCATGCAACAATAATGAGGTCCCACAATACTTTTTGAGGAAACTCTACTGCGAGTTTGTCAAAATTAAAGTGCCAAACTATTTTGATATGCAGGACTTCCAGGGTAAAGGTGGGGGGTTAGCACAGGATAGACTAGGAGCATGTGTTGACCCACAGCAACCAACAAGATGAGCACTCGCCAGACCAACCCATGAGCACGTGTCTATCCCTTCCATTGTGAAGGAGAGTGCTAAGGTCGAGACACTTTAGTCCATTAGTGCCTTGACCCAGAGCATCATAGAGCATGTCAGTCTTGTAGCACAACATGGGCCAGGGGAGAGTTCAAGGAGTAGGGTTCCACCCCATACTTGTCAGGCTTGTGGGTTAGCTTGTAGTTATGACCCCACGGATAGTCAAGACACATGTGCATAGGCTACATCTATAGATGAGTAGATGGTGATGACAGATGTTCTCCTGAGTGAGACTTTTGGCCTTGATACTCAGGTAAATGTTAGCAAGTTCATTGAATTTAATTTATTAAATTTCATTTTTGAAATGCAAGATTAACTAATTTAGTTTGATGATTTTAATGAAATTTCAGGGTCATAGCGTTGATGGAGCTTTCAGCGGTTCCACCTACATATTACACTACAACATCTACTATCAGGGTATGTAACTAGTAAACAATTAAATATATTACATGTGAATAGAATTGTTATATGAATGATATTCTAATATTTAATTTTGGATGTTGAATAGGTTAATCTTAGAGATTTCACGGCAACACCTGCCAGTGGTGGTGGAGTTCAAAGCTTCACTCAGGTAATAAAATAAATAGTTTAACTAATGAATTGTACTTACTAGATTTTTATATTTTATATTCATATCGTTGATTACATTGCATTGCACATCTTTCAAACTCAAAGCATTACTAGACATTGCATAACTAATAACTAGATGTTGATAGATGACAAAATTTCAATCACAATATAGTTATTTGAAAAAATACCTCAAAGAAATGTGGTCTCATGGAATGCCATGACAAGTAGATGCATAGAAAAAGACATCACCATGAGACCACATTTTTTTGAGGCATCTTTTCAAACAACTCACTGCCTTGTCTATGCTACCATATTTTCCATACATGTTTACCAAAGCTTGTTGATCCCCTCCACACTATTCTTTGACAAATTCTCTCTAATAAACTCATCCAATTACCACCAATTAGACCCCAGGACATGACACCAGAGAGGGGCACGAGCCTATGACATCTTATATAGCATATGATTGACTCCAACATCATCTAGGTTTTAGGTATTAATTATGGGGGCAACAAGTCACCCCTAACCAAAATCTTCAAATCTACACTAACCCATTCCCCTACAAACTATGTCAATCCTATTGGCTCAATTTCTTCCATCCCTACTTCTGATCCTACATCTAACCAGCCTAATTCTAATGAGGATCCTTCATTTAATACTACTATATTATTTGAGATGAAAGAGAATACAAAATCCTCCAAGAACTCACATAAACATGTACCAAAAGAGCACAACAATAATGGAGACTTGAGGAAGCATAAGAAAGAGCTATAATATATCACCAAGAGAGCCAAATCTTCACAAGAGTTCAAAACTAGTTGAAGAGCCAAGAGATTTCACCATAGAATGCATGAGAATCAAAAGTGAAATTCAAAAATCCACCACATGAGATGGAAAACCTAGAGATAGAGTCAAAACAGAGACATTTTGAGCTACAAAGAGGTGTTATTGGAATCTTGAATCATGAGCCTAATATATTCTAACAATGGACCATGACAATTTCCATTCCTACAACCTGATAATGTTTCATTAGTTTGATATGTTTATAAATGAAACTTGACTATTTTGACCCAAATATCTTCACCAATGAACCACCATTGTTTCGAGCCTATAATTTAATAATTGCTTAATAGGTTGATAACTTCACCAATGAACCATGATTATTACAAACTTGCACTCTAATAAAGGTCCATGTAATTTATGTCTAAACATCAATAAACCATGACTATTTCAACACCTAAACTAAACAATTTTTCATGAACCAATATATTTTCCAATCAAATTGAACCATTTCAATGTCTACAACCTAGTATTTTCTTTTGCTAATTTCTAACTTTTTAAGGGAAACATGAACTTTTCTTAAAATTATCAAACTCCTCACTTCAAAATTTTAAAAACTTTCAATCCACTAAAGCTTAAAATTTAATATTTTTTTAACAATAACACTATGTTTAAACCAATCAACCTAACCAACATTAATATCTACAACTTAATAATCAATATCAATAGACCAAAAAGCACAAGACTCTTTAAAACCTTAGGGTTAAAGTAGCACAACCCCTCACCCTAACTAAACATACCACCATATTTCCAAGGTGTTGATATCATACAAATGCTCATGGCTCCTTTATTCTTCTTAAGGGCAAAGTAAAACACCTCTTTAAATACACAACCACCTTTTCTACAGACCCCTTAACCTTTGAAATGATCAAAGTTCTCTCATATAATATACTTTACATAATTGGAGCCTAGTAGGGTTCTAATTTCTATCCATAAGGGAGTCGATCCTATCTTCCCTATCCAAAATAAGAAAGAACTTATTTACAATTTCAATGATTGTTAGCTCCAACATTCATAGTTCTCAACCCAAGAAGCTAGATCAATAGATTAAACTCTTGGTTGTGATGTTTTTAATGCCCATACCCAAAACTTTACTATGGGAATTGATGGTGAAGAATGTATATTATGTGTCTAGTTGTATCATACTGATGCATTGGTGACAATGAATATCTTTTTTGGTACAATACAAAGCTTCATTACAATATCTACAAAAAGTACATTCTGCATAGTTGGATACCTTTAACATGTTATTTGTAGAGTTAGATCATGTTATGTATTTGGATGGAGCCCTTTTACATTTATCTTCTTGGTTGGAGTTATTTCTGCATCGTAAGAGTCCCTCCTACTATGGTCCCTCCTTTGTTGACCCTTATACCACACAATAGTCATGAATCTTCGTCTAATTTGTATATATGCGTACATTACTTGTGTGCTTTATTGTGTGTACTTCCATGTTTAGGTGAACAAGTGTGTATGTTAGGAGCCATGACTTGCATCACAATTCTAGTTTTCGTATTTGAATAATGTTGTTTTATTTTCAGATGTTGCAGGTTGCGGAGACACCTCTCAAAGTTCATAGGGCAATGGAGCATAGTGTGTCCTCTGCAATTCATAGCTCCATGCCTTTGATAGGGGTATGAGGAAGATTAGTAAATTTCAAATTACATTTGTTGTTATAGTTATTTATTTTTGAAAAATCAAATGATTATTGATTTGAAGTTTAATTTCTATCTGGATGGTTTCTATAGGACATGACATTGCCACAACCTAATCTTGGTACTAAGGCAAATGAGGAGACCGATTTTTTGGTAGCGGTAAGTGATTATTTTGTTAAATGTTTCATTTTTTATAATATAATTTCTATATATTAATGTCTATACTTTTTATTGTAACAATTATAGATCCATGAACAACTAAATAGGAGGAGCAGCCCTCAAGTTCCTAGTAGACCACCCTCATACGTGTCTCCATCCCCTCGAAGATCAAAGGCTACCTATGATCTATTCTTTTCATTGAATAGAGGGGAATGACTTTTTATTGTGTTCCTTTGTTGTATGCCTATATGGCATTTGTGGACATATATTTTGTATTGCATATAGTTGACATTGTATGCCTATATGACATTCATGTAAGCCTATATGGCTATTGATATCAATAGATATTGATGTATGCATATATGGATATTTGGTTAATACAAATCATTTTTGTTGATGGTGTCCATATTTGCATTATAAATCCACACTTCAATGGATACTTGTAGATGGTTTACTTCAAATATTTAAAGTCCAGTTGTATTACATAGTAGGATTTTTTAAAATTCAATCCTCTCTATGGCTCTCATAATCCACTTAGCACACAAAGCTAATCCTTTGAAGACACCCAACAAAAGAGTCCTTTAAAATAAAAATGAATCATCATGTTGAATATCAACACGAGATTGTATATTGAAGTCATAAAAACTTGGGTTGTGTGTGGTGAATTTAATATAGTGGAAGTGGCATCAAACAAGTATGGTAATTTCTCCCCATGTAATAGACAACTAGTGAGATGGAAGCTTAGTCCTACATGCACAATAGATTGGGGCTTTCTTATCTCAATATTGTATGATGTCACAATCACTCTCCATGGTATATGTGGAATAATCTCTACTTAGAATATGTAAGGGTTTTCAAAGGGCTTGAATGACCATTTATGACATGTTTACTATAATTTGGAGCCACGTCCTACTCATTAGACTAGCTAGATTGAATAGTGAAATAATACTATCAAGCATACGTGCCACTTTATTCACATTTATGGGTTCTAGTTGGTGCATGTTCACTATTGTTCATACAAGGTCACTGTTGGAATGCATTAGACAAATGAGAGGGGGGGTGAATCAGTTGTCCCAAAAACTTAACCACTTATGCACTCTAAACATTAAAACCTTATCCACAGTTATTATGATTGAACAATGAAAGCATGAAATCAGAACCTTAAACATAGATGCAACATCGAACACAAGAGACACCAGATTTTTACATGGAAAACCCAAAGAGGGAAAAACCACGGAGAGGATTATCTCAAAAATATATATTGCAATCTTTACAAATAATGATTTTCAGGATTGGTCACTCCACAAGCCTAGAACATGTTGTCTCACTACCATGAAGTACGACTAGGTCTAGTAGGCTCACTGCCTCAACCCTAAACCTAGAAAGATTACAATAAGGGCTGTTAAACCCCAAGGGCTATTAAAACCTACTGGTGGCTCACTAACAGGCTCATTGCCAAGATTAATATCTTCTTCATGTCTGAGATTAATACATTTAAGTACATCAGTTTTTCTTCTCTGCTCTTCCTTTTTGCCCTTTTCCTTATCTTCACATCTTCGCATCAAGAACACCTTTTCCACGACTCAATTACAAGTATTTATACACTTCATCAACCTTGGAATGATCATCAAGGTTGGCATTACAATCATCAACCATTGGAACAATCTCCAAGGTCAGCATTACAAACATTTACAAAATAGGTCTTGACCTAATACAAAATTTAACGCTAAGGAATTGTTGTATGAATTGTTGCAAGATTGGGAAACCGGTGTTGTCATTGATGTCAACATACTCTTGTTGCATTAATGTCAAGGATTGGATGAGCTGTGTGCTAAGGATATTGAGAAAATTAGTCCTATTAGAAATAGAGAAGAACAGTGAAGACTTTGAAGCTCTATGAAGTGAAGATCCCTAATAGATGAAGATCAGAGGATGCGCATCAAAGGGTTTGTATCTATGTGTCTAAATATGATCAAGTCAATATTTGAGAGGTCTGCATGAAGATTTGAAGAAGTTATGGCCATATAATTGAAACTAGTTCTGGTAAGTGTTCAGAGGTGACAAAGTGACACAAATACGTCCGGTGAGATCTGGATATGTAACATCTTGATCTATGGATTTGGTGGAGTGTCTAGGAAGCCAATGTGAATTGACAACTAAATTGGTTTGTGGTATTTAGAAACAGAGAAGAACAGTGAAGACTTTGAAGCTCTATGAAGTGAAGATCCCTAATAGATGAAGATTAGAGGATGCACATCAAAGGGTTTGTATCTATGTGTCTAAATATGATCAAGTCAATATTTGAGAGGTCCGCATGAAGATTTGAAGAAGTTATGGCCATATAATTGAAATTGGTTCTGGTAAGTGTTCAGAGGTGACAAAGTGACACAAATACGTCTGGTGAGATCTAGATATGTAACATCTTGATCTATGGATTTGGTGGAGTGTCTAGGAAGCCAATGTGAATTGACAACTAAATTGGTTTGTGGTATGGAGGTCCACAAGCTTTTATTCTAATGTGACAGTGATGACAAACTATGTTCTTGAGGTTCCAGATGAAGATGCAAATGATTTCAATGAGCAGAAGTGGTGTGGATGTTCTTGGTGATTCAGGCAAGCTTGTGGGGGTCTCTAGATTGTGTCTAGTTCATGTTGGCAATCCACATTGAAGATTGAGCTCGTAATTGAAGATTTACTTCTGGATGATGATGTTCTTCCTAATCATGGCTGACCGGATGTTTGACACATCTTGTGGATGATCCTAGAGATGTTTTGCAAAGCTTGGTGTGTTCCTCAAGGAAGATTGAAGTCCCAGATATGTGTGGCCGACAGTGTGATGATACGCATGAAGTTTTGTAATAAGTCAAGTTGTATTTGTGTAGTTACTCTGTAATAAAATAAAGTATGTGTTGTGTTGACTTGGATGTTTATCCCAAGTTGATGTCTTGTATAAATAAGATTGGTGAAGTCATTTCAAAGTATCCTTGGTCATGATGAGGATGTGGTAGAGAAGAGTAGAGAAAAGTAGAGCAGAGGTATTGAGCTTAAATGGAACGAATTCAAGCATAGTGAAGATGTTGATCTCCAGTTCAAGTATATAATATTTATATTATTCTGTAGATAGTGTATCTCTTGTAGGCAGTGGGCCTCTTGTGAGCAGTGTGCTTGGGTAGTGAGCCCTAACTAGCAAGTGCCATTTTATTCATTCTTATTCTTCTAACAAAGAATACAATCTTGGGTTAATTACCCCGTGTTTTTTTCATTAACCGGGTTTTCCATGTCAAAATCTTGGTGTTATATGTGTTGAATTTGTTTATGCTCTTGAATTATTGTATTATGATTCCTTGATTAATCTTTAGTAAGCCATTGAAATACAAGAAGGTTTAAAGAACAAAGATTTGGTAACAACTGATTCACCCCCCCTCTCAGTTGTCTATCATAAATCCAACAATTGGTATCAGAGCTAAGTTCCTCTAGGAGAAGCTTAACTGCTTGAGGAGATCCAGAATGTCAACCTATAAGAAGGACAGTCCAAGGTTTGATGATTCAAACTTCACTGCCTAGAAAAGCCGCATGGAATGTCACATACAATGCATGGGATATCAATATTGGAACATAACCTCAACTAAATATGTTTCCCCAACAAATGGCCTTACAAATCTAAATGAAATCAGAGATGCAGGGAATAATCTTCGAGCTAAAGAAGTCCTACTGAGTGCCTTGTCTGATTCAGAGCTGACAAATGTTATGGGTTTGAAGACTGCCTATGAAATCTGGACAAATCTTGAAAATCTATATGAAGGAGACAAATATGTTAAGTGTGCCAAGCTACAAAGTCTGAAAGGAAAGTTTGAAAACTTAAAGATGAGTGAAGATGAGAATATCACTTCTTACATGACAAAAGTAAATGAGCTTGTTTGTGGCATCAGATGTGCTGGTGGAATACTAGATGAAGATGAAATTGTTGCTAAAGTTCTCAGATCCTTACCTCCTTATAAACACAAAGTTGCTACTATTGAGGAAATTAGATCCTTAACAACTATCACAAGGGATCAATTGGTTGGTAAGATATCTGCATTCAAGTTAGCTGAGTTTGGTGATGCACTTCCCAAGACTGAATCTACATTCAAAGGTAGTGCCTCTACAAAAGGCAAACAGAGATATGATCCAGGAGAAAGTTCCTCAAGAAAATCATATTGGTATGAGAAAGAAAGAAAAGATCTAGAAAATGATGAATTAGAAGCTAAACAACTTGAGGCCCTCATTGCAAAGAGACTGCCAAGAGGATCTGGTAAGTACGAAGGAAAATTGCCTTTCAAATGTTTTAACTGCAACAAGATTGGTCATTTTGCCTCAAGGTGTCCGGAAAGATTTTCTAGGCCAAACCCTAATAGATCAAGATTTCAAAAGAAGTGTTATTATGTTCAAGGAGATGATGATGAAGGAGTAATAGATGATGAATCTGAGTTAGGAAACAAATCCGGAAGTGACTGGGTGTTTATTACTATCAAAGAAGAATATCCAATGCCTATTGAATCTGTTAATCAGAAGGTGATAAAAAGGGCTCTGGCTGCTCAAGTTGAAGAAAAGTATGAATGGGTCATTGACAGAGGATGCTCTCACCATATGACGGGTGACAAGAATAAGTTCATAAACTTGGAAAGATATGCAGGTGGAATTGTAAAGATTGGAGACAATTTTGCTGGCAGAATTAAAGGTAGAGGAACCATTTCCTTTGATGGAAAGAACAAAACCAGTGATGTTCTATATGTTGAAGGTCTGAAACATAATGTTCTCAGTGTTGGACAGTTGGTGGACAAGGGCTATGATTTTCATTTCAAAAATGGAAAATGCAAAATCTTTGAAATCTCTAGAACTGAGATTGCATCCGGTACACAGACAAAAGGTAACATCTTCCAATTAGTTGGTACTGGAAAAAGTTGCTTATTTGTTCAAATTGATCAAAGTTAGCTGTGGAATAGGAGAATGTGCCATGTGAATTTTGATAATATCATTAAGACAAGCAAAACTCAGGCTGTAAGAGATCTTCCAAAATTGATGAAACCTGCCAATAGTTTGTGCAAAGAATGTCAGTTAGGTAAGCAAAGTAGAGTCACATTCAAAAGTAAGGAACAATCTTCAACTAGATTATTAGACTTGGTGCACACTGATCTCTGTGGTCCAGCAAGAGTCAGGAGCCTACAAGGAGATAGGTATTTTGTGTTATTAATTGATGACCACTCTTGGATGATGTGGGTGACCTTGTTAAAGGAGAAATTTGAAGCACTTGAGAAATTCAAAATATTCAAAGCCATAGAAATCAAAACTGACTTAAACATAAGATGTCTCAGGTCTGATAGAGGTGGAGAATTCACATCCAGAGAGTTCATAACATTCTGTGAGAAGTATGGGATAAAGAGACAATTATTTGCTCCAAGGACTCCTCAGCAAAATGGAGTAGTGGAGAGAAAGAACCGGACCATCCAGAAAGATTCTAGGACCATGATGATGGAAGCAAATGTTCCTCAGATCTATTGGAGAGAAGTTGTAAGCACTACTATCTATACTCTCAATTGAGTACAAATCAGAGGCAATACCGGTAAGACTCCTTATGAACTTTGGTTTGGTATCACTCCTACTGTAAAGTATTTCAGAGTTTTTGGTAGCAAATGCTACATCAAAAGAGATGAAGACCTTGGGAAATTTGATGCTAGAAGTGATGAAGGAATATTCTTGGGATATTCCACTCAAAGCAAAGCATACTGGTGTTATAACAAGAGATTGAGAAAGATTGTAGAAAGTACAAATGTGAAGGTTGATGAAGGTGTGGATAATCCCTCAAGGTTTTATGAGTATGAAGCAGATGATTAGGATGATGTCTCAGTCCAAGAAGAGCAAGCCCCAACTGCAGCTCAGATTTAGACTAATCTGGAGAACCCTGAAATACAGGAAGAAGAAACATGTCTGAATGAACCTATTCAAGACTTAGAAGTGCAAGAAATTCTTAAAACTCCTAGGTATGTAAGATTGAATCATTCTGAAGATAAGATTATAGGAGATAGAAATAAAGGTGTTCAAACAAGAAGAAATATTGCTCAAGATTCAGTGAAATACTATTTGATTTCAAAAATTGAACCAAAAACAATAAGTGAAGCCTGCAATGATGAGATTTGGGCTAAAGCAATGGAGGAAGAATTGATTCAGATTGAAAAGAATAACACTTGGGATCTTGTCCCCAAACCTAAGAACAAAAATGTGATTGGGACTAAGTGGGTCTTCCAGAATAAACTAAATGAAGATGGTGAAGTGGTCAGAAACAAAGCTAGATTGGTTTGTAGGAGTTATTCTCAAGTAGGAGTTGACTTTGAAGAAACTTTGCTCTGGTGGCAAGAATTGAAGAAGTCAGATTATTTCTTGCTTTTGTTGCCTTCAAGGATTTTAAAGTATATCAAATGGATGTCAAGTTTGCCTTCCTGAATGGTGATTTGGAAGAAGAGGTATACATTGAGCAACTGGATGGATTCCAATTGTCTGATCATGGTGATATGGTCTACAAGTTGAAGAAAGCTTTGTATAGACTTAAGCAAGCCCCAAGAGCCTGGTATGAAAGACTGGATAAACATCTTTTGAAGATTGGGTTCAACAAAGGTATTGTTGACAGTAACTTATACTTCAAGATTGAACATGAAAATATCTTGATTGTTAAAGTATTTGTTGATGATATTTTTTTTGGAGGAAGAGATAGTATGTGCAAGACTTTTGAAAATTAAATGAAAAGTGAATTTGAGATGTCTATGTTTGGGGAAATAAATTTCTTCTTGGGTCTACAAATCACTTAAACAAAGAAAGGAATCTTCATATCTCAGACCAAATATGTGAAAGAATTGTTGAAGAAATTTGGGATGGAAGATTCAAAACCATTGAATACTCTGATGGCAACTGGATGTAAACTAAGAAAAGATGATGAATCTCCTAAGGTTGATCAGAAAAAGTACAGGTCAATGATTGGAGGACTACTGTATCTTTCTCAAACTAGGCCTGACATTATGAATGTTGTTAGTCTTGTTGCCAGATTCCAAGCTAATCCTAGAGAATCTCATGTCATGGAAATCAAGAGAATTTTTAGATATCTAAAGGGAACAGTTGAGTATGGTTTATGGTATCCTAGGGATCATGATTTCTCTCTTCATGCATATATAGATGCAGATTGGGTAGGAGACGTGGATGACCGGAAGAGTACCAGTGGTGGTGCATTCTTTTTGGGGAAAAGATTGGTTTCTTGGCTAAGCAAGAAACAAGAGGCAATATCTCTGTCCATTGCAGAAGCAGAGTATATTGCAGCAACAGGTAGTTGCACTCAAGTATTGTGGATGAAACAAATTGTGAGGCCTACTTTTTTACACTACGGTTCATGAGACTATTTGCAGTACTATTGTTATTATGTTTATGTTGAGAGACTTGATTTCTGAATTCTTGATTACTGAACCTATGTGATTTTAAGAAAACAATTGTGCGATGATAGTTAGATGTTGTATTTAAGTAAATGATGAATGGATATGGAACTGCATTATGATTTCAGTATGTTTTATGGTAGTATGTTTAGTTATGCAAGTATTTAAATTGCTTCGGCTATGATATCTCTATGAGTTATTGACTTCGAGTTTGAGTGTGCAGGTATTACTAATGAAACCACATATATAGAAGACTATCCCCATATCCTAAGTTGTTTCCCTTGTGAGTCGATCTAGTTCCATGAGGAACTGAGATCAACCTCTTGTTTTGGAAAAATGTGGTAATGTTGTAATGTGTCAATATTGCATGAGGTTAAGGGGATAAGGGCTATTTTTTTGAATTACTTTTATTATGATAAGTGTTGTAAGTTGATGTTTTGGATCTTGTTTTAACTTTAATTCTTTTTGACCCTCTTCATGTGTTTAATTTGACTCTGGGAGTCCTAACTAGGTTTAAAACAACCCTAGGTTATACCCCTTGGTTTAGAGACCTTTTTGACTAGGTTAACTTTGGGTTAACTTCCATAGGGTCACTTCTACTTCAGGGTGAAGTAAAGTGACGAAATTGGAAGCATGGGGGACATGGGATGAGTGGAATCCACACTCATGCCCACTTCCAAGTCATAGAGCCACTCCATGATTCCCTAATAATGGAGTGCTTGTCTCCATGTGCCTCCTTTTGGTGGGGTTCCCCTTAATGAGGGTGTTGTGTCACCCACTCTTTCTTTTATTTTAAGTTTACTTGTTTTATTTTATTCCTACATGTGGGCTTTAATGGGGAACCTATTAAGTGGGGTACATTGTTTAATGACCACTAGGTTAATGGAGGAGTGGGGGTTGAGTTGTTTATTGCCACTTGGGAAATTAGAAAATTAGAGTGAATTAGTTTTAAAAGTGAGAGGAGGAGAGTAAGGGGGTTGGATCATTGAGGAAAGAGGAAGGAGATTTGGGAGAAGGAAGGAGAAAGGAGCTCTTCATCAGATTACTTCTATAATTGGGCTTTGGAAGGTTGGTGAACTAACCTATTCTCTTGTGTGGTCTAATGTTTGATATGCATGTTTGTATCTTGGATGTTAAAAGAGTCTTGCAATGTCTTCTATGAGCTTTTCTGTTTATTTTTGGGTTTTGTTTGGGCTGTAGAGAGAGCTCCTTCCAGTTGGAAGGCAATGCTCATCATGTTTAGGGAGGGGAGGTGTGACCCTCCTCAGATGTCATCTTGGTTCTGGATACATGTTATGCCTTGAGAGCAAATTGGTACTGTTTTAGCCTTGAGGGCTTATTGGCTTTGAGAGCTTGTTTGTATATCCTTGGTTACTTGATTCATTGGAAGGCTTGAGGCCTTGTGGAAGATTATACTGTTGGCTTGAGGCCTTGTGATTATGTTGGCTTGAGGCCTTGTGATAAAATGTGAAAGGATGACACTTAGAGGTAGAGATTGTCTACTCCCCTACCCTTCTTGTACTCACCTAAGCTGAGACTTTGTTATGTGTGTCAACCTTGTGGGTGTGTGGATCATTGCTTGGTTGTTGCTCTATGTTTGTGATGTGGTTAGTCTATCTTACCCTGATATGAGGATGGTCTCCCTAGCTCGGGGGTGACCCTCTTGAGGGTCAAAGGTAGGGAGGAGAGCTAGATGGTGTTTGCTGTTTTTCCCTTGTTGTCTTGCAGGTTACTGTTGGAGATTGTAAAAAGCCTTGGTGAAGTTTTCCCTTTATAACAAGACTCTAGATCATCATAGTTCTTTATGTAAGAGTTGAAGAGAGAACATCTCTCTTGATATTGTTGTAAATATTATTACCTTGGGAGTGAAGGAATAAGCCTCCCTAACTATGTTTAAAGTTGTGTAATTATTTGGTTGTTATCTTCCATCATTTGTGTAAGTTTGGAGAAGAGAGTAAAAAAATTACTCCCATGAGAGACTGTGTATTGTGGGAAGTTAATACAGTAATTATTCTTGTTGTCAAGTCTTAATTTGTGAGACTTGTTAATTTGATGAACCAAATGAAATATATATTCCTTGTATTAATATATAATGAGAGAGTTAATTTTACTATATTATGAAAGTTGCAATTTGCCTTGATTTATCTTGAAGTTACAATGCATTGAAAAATAAACTAAACTAGATTTTACTTGACTTTTGTATGCTATAGAAATAAAAGATTCTTTAGATCATGTAATTACTTCTGACCCTTAAAAGTGATTGATATGAAAAGAAAATTTACTTGAGAAATTACAATTAATACATATAGATTTAAATGGTTAGTATTCTTTTTCACTTGAGTATTAATATATTGCAAGTTAAAAGAAGAGAAATAGTGAAGTGAATATTATCTTGAGCTCTCGTTATATAAATTTATGAATATATTACTTGTAATTTAGTTGAGAAAATATGATTCATGTAAATTTACATTCTTTTACCAATTGAAAATGTGATACTAATATTTATTTATATAAATATATAAATAGTTCATTTGATATAAAACTATGGGAATGAAATCATTATCACTCTTGTGAAAAATAAATATATTTATAATAGATAAATTTTAAAAGTATTGTAAAAATGATATATAAAAATATATATTTTACTAATTTTAATTGTGAGATTTGAAATGGTAATGAAACTCATTATCTTGGAGTTCGCTGCTAAACATAGGGAATTATTACATAAACACCCCCACCGAACCCACATCCTCGCACCTTTTAACCCCCGCACCTTTTAACCCCCGCCTCACCGGAACCATCGCGGATTCCCACCGCCCACTGTGGATAAAACCCACACCCTGCCGCTAAGCACCCGCGGCTATTCACACACCCCCGCCACCAAAGCCACAGAAGCCACACCTCCGCCCGGCTGAGTCCTCCACCCCGTCGCCGTGTCGCCGCCTGTGTTCGCCGCGCCACTCTTCGCCCCACACCACCATCTCCGCCCCCTCCGCCATGTCTGTCGCCCTTCTACCTCTCCTCACACCTTCGGCCTGCGAACTGGGCACCGTCGCCTCTCCCCAAACCCTGCATCACAAGTTAAGCCACAATGGATGTAGGGTTGTTTCATACTCTATGCTTTTATAAAAGAAGATTTATTTATTATAATGAACACTACCCATACCATATTGTTAAATGAATGGTGTGGTTGTATTTATATAAGTTTAAATGTAGAGTTATTTAAATAGTTATACATAATTAATTAAAACTTTTCCTAGTAATGGAATTTACAACTACTACCACTGTCATTGTTAAGTAAACATACAACTAGATGAACAATAAATATAAAAGAATGTATTGCTTTTGGATAAGTTGTTAAAAAGGATATATATATATATATATAGGCAATATGATCAAATATGTTATTAATATGCATAATGGGTAATTATTTATATAGTAATCTATAAATTAAACATTGAAGAGAATAAGTTTGTTGATACTAGTACAATATAAATAAACTAAAGTGGAGATTTATTTCATAGGAAACCTATTTATTTAGACATTGAATGGAAGAGATTAAGTATGATTATATAGTATAATATAAATAAACTAGGTGGGGATTTATTAAAAAGGGAGTCTAATTAATTAGTTATAGAATGAAGGGAACAACATATGCTTATGTATAGTTTAGTATTCATATACAGATTTAGGAATTAATAAACAAAAAAAAAAAGATTAGTTCATTAGTGGTATACAAATAATTGTTACATTATACATAAGTGTAGGTGAGTGAATACAAATAAATGAATGTAGCATAATTAAATATGTAAATATTATTTATAGGTTTGAATAAGACTTTTAAGAATAAATGAGATAGATGTTAAATGTTAAAAGTAGATCAGTAAGCTAATATTTGACACAAATCGAATTAAACGATTAAATGGCAATCACCTACTGAAGTAAACCTAAATGGTGTATTTTAACCAACACAATCTTAGAGATGGAAATCTACTTGTGCACGTGTGTAGAACCTTCCGTAGATAACTGGGACTCAACAACTTTAACAGACGCACCAAGCACGTTTGCGCGTGCGAGGGAGGCTTTCAGAGTAGTTATGAATTTTTTTTTGATATTTCGTATCATGACTACATGTCATGTGTGGACATAACATGCGTGTTTGCGTGTTGTGAACACATGTGAAATGTGGGCATGACACAAATGCTAAGAGACATCAGAGTGGAGTATGAGGAACCCATCACAATCTTCTGTGATAACTCGAGTGCAATAAACATTTCAAAAAATCTGGTGTTGCATTCAAAGAAAAAACATATATCCATCAAATTTCACTTTTTGAGAGAGCAAGTGAACAAGAGTGAAGTCAGATTGGAGTTTGTGCCCTCTAAAGATAAGATTGTAGACATTTTTACTAAACCTCTACTTAAGGACTCTTTTGAGTATCTCCAGGAGAAGTTAGGGGTTATTACCCCTCCAATTCTGAATTAAGGTGCACTGATGTGCATTAGTTCAGTGGATCTCACACTCATATCTTGTGGTCTGGATTGATGATAGGAAGCTGCTACTCAGGGGGAGCAGTCTGTATGATTCATAAAATTGATGCAAGTATGTGCCCTTTGCCATTAATGTCAAAGGGGAAGAGAAGACATGTGAAAAATAGAAAGTGGTTACTGATCAAAGGGGGAGCAGTAGAGGAAGAGAAGACATGTGAATGGTTGTTGTTGATAGGAGGAGCTATGTCAGTAAGTGAGGAGAAGTTCTTGTCTTGATGGTTAAAATAATTCTTCACATCATATGTTGCCATCAATGACAAAGGGGGAGATTGTTGCAAGTATGGGCCTAACCGGTGTTGTCATTGATGTCAACATACTCCTGTTGCATTAATGTCAAGGATTGGATGAGTTATGTGCTGAGGATATTGAGAAAATTAGTCCTATTAGAAACAAAGAAGAATAGTGAAGACATTGAAGCTCTATGAAGTGAAGATCCCTGATAGATGAAGATCAGAGGATGCACATCAAAGGGTTTGTATATATGTGTCTAAATATGATCTAGTCAAGATTTGAGAGGTCTGCATGAAGATTTGAAGAAGTTATGGCCATATAAGTGAAACCAGTTCTAGCAAGTGTTCAGAGGTGATAAAGTGACACAAATAGGTCTGGTGAGATCCAGAAATGCAACATCTTGATCTACGGATTTGGTGGAGTGTTTAGGAAGCTAATGTGAATTGAAAACTCAATTGGTTCATGATTTGGAGGTCCACAAGCTTTTATTCTAATGTGACAGTGATGACAGATTATGTTCTTGAGGTTCCAGATGAAGATATGAATGATTTCAGTGAACAAAAGTGGTGTAGATGTTCTTGGTGATTCAGGCAAGCTTGTGGGGGTCTCTAGATTATCTCTAATTTATGTTGGCGGTCTGCATTGAAGATTGAGCTCGTAATTGAAGATTTACTTCTAGATGATGATGTTCTTCCTAATCATGGCCGACCAGATGTTTGACACATCTTGCAGATGATCCTGAAGATGTTTTGTGAAGCTTGGTGTGTTCCTCAAGGAAGATTGAAGTCCTAGATATGTGTGGCCGACAGTGTGATGATACACATGAAGTTTTATAATAAGTCAAGTTGTATTTGTGTAGTTACTCTGTAATAAAATAAAGTATATGTTGTATCGACTTGGATGTTTATCCCAAGTTGATGTCTTGTATAAATAAGATTGGAGAAGTCATTTCAAAGTATCCTTGGTCATGATGAGGATGTGGTAGAGAAGAGTAGATAAAAGTAGAGTAGAGGTATTGAGCTTAAATGGAACTAATTCAAGCATAGTGAAGATGCTGATCTCTAATTCAAGTATGTAATAATTATATTATTCTGTAGACAGTGTGTCTCTTGTAGGCAGTGGGCCTCTTGTGAGCAGTGTGCTCAGACAATGAGCCCTAACTGGCAAGTGCCATTTTATTCATTCTTATTCTTCTAAAGGAGAATACAATCTTGGGTTAATCACCCTATGGTCTTTCCCTTAACTAGGTTTTCCATGTCAAAATCTTGGTGTTATATGTGTTGAATTTGTTTCTTCTCTTGAATTATTGTATTATGCTTCCTTGATTAATCTTTAGTAAGCCATTAAAATACAAGAAGGTTTAAAGAACAGAGATTTGGTAACAACTGATTCACCCCCCTCTCAATTGTCTATCCTAAATCCAACATGAATGTATGCGGATCATGCTACACCTTAGCTAGGATCTTCCATGCCACAACACACTTCCATAATCTTCAAGAGATCTCTGCAATCACTAGAATTAACCAAGTTGACTAAGACTGGTTACACGCTACGTTATCTGGGAACAATCTTCAAACATGATCTTAATTCCTTAACACGGACCAATGTAAAGGTAGGAACATGATTAGGAGGTATCCACAAGCACGTTAAAATCTTTAGGAGTAACTACACAAAATCAAACCACTTTATTCATGAGATTCTTCACTCCAGAGCACATGAACTTCACTATCTTCAACTGTCATAAAAGAAAGATAGCTTGCGGACCACCAAAACATGAACCATTGTAATTGTAGGCATTTATCATCATCCTAGATTTCCCTCTAGAATTGCAGAGCAAAGCAATTTAATGCAGAGGAATACAGAGCAAAATACTTTCTATCAGGCACCAATGAATAATTAGAAAAAGTAGGTTTTACTTTGGTGAATGTAACTCACTCAAATCTTCATTTCAGAGGCTCAAACTCAGGATTTAGCATCTTCATCCATGCTTCTAAATAACTTCCAATCCACAGACCAAGATCTTCAATCAACAAGAAATGTGGAGCAATCTTCTAGACTATTCTTCAGTATGCAAATCACTGTCTTCACTGTGATTCACTATTTACTTTCTAATTCTTCCGGAGAGGCTAATTTTCTCAATATCGTCAACATATAAAGCTTCTAAACAAATAACAAAATAGGATATAGTTGACACCAATGACAATAAAGATATGTTGACATCAATGACAACACAGATTAGGCACATACTTGCAACAGTCACCACCATAAATCTCTATCATGTCACTTCTAAGTTGAAATAGCAACTATTGAAATAGAAACAAATGAAATAATGCTTTCTTGATAAGTTGAAAGAGCTTGACACTTAAGAGGGCTAATGTCTTTTACTAGTATGTGAA
Organism: Cunninghamia lanceolata; assembly: GCA_027924645.1. Taxonomy (NCBI): domain Eukaryota; kingdom Viridiplantae; phylum Streptophyta; class Pinopsida; order Cupressales; family Cupressaceae; genus Cunninghamia; species Cunninghamia lanceolata. The sequence goes on from BSBN01001215.1 coordinate 6,442,295, forward strand.
GTTCTACATGAATGGTTGATGCATTGATGTTGAAAGCAACCCAATTTATTGGGGTGAGAAATAAAAATGATGATAATGCATGGAGAACATTTGCAGAAAGTGTTATCTTGATGTTCTTATGAATACTGATGACATTTCAAAGGTGAAAAGTTGTTAGCCTTCGAATAGGAAAGACTGACCGTTTTATAATGAAGGGCAATGACCATGCGTAGCGTATATGTGCCCAACTAGATGTGTTGGCGCTAACTATTTTGGCATGTTTGGGTGTGAATTAGGACCATACCAAGTGAAAACATGCCCATCTAGATGCATTGGAACTGTCGATTTGGCCACATGAGGATTAGAATGAAAGCTACACCCCTTTGCAACTTTACACTGCATGCATCTGACCATTTTTGGAGCAGCAGAAAAACTTTCACCACGGGCAAAGGCTTCAGGCATATAAAAAACTGAGAGAGGTTATTCTAGAGGGACCCTACATGATCTCATATCCTTAGAAGGAATGTTTCTAAGTGACATGGATTTTGAGTAACAACTTGTCAAAGATTACTGCCTTTTTGCACTTTGGTCTCTTAAGGGATATCACCAGTATAATGTAGCTCAGACTGTTTCAGCATGTTTGGGTACAAAATAGGACCATGCCTAGCCTAAACGTACCCATCCAGATACTTTGCAACTGTCATTTTGGCCGCATGAGGAGCAAAATGAAAGTTACACCCCTTTGCAACTTTACACTACATGCATCTGATAATTTTTTAGCAGTAGAAAACTTTTCACCACGGAAAAACACCTCAGAGATATAAAAAACTAAGAGAAGTTATTTAGAGGGACCCTACATGATCTCATAGCCTCAGATAGAATGTTTCTAAGTGACACAATTTCTGAGTAACAACTTGTCAAAGATTGCTACCTTTTTGCACTTTGGTCTCTTAAGGGATATCACTAGTACAATGTAGCTCGAACTATTTCGGCATGTTTGGGTGTGAAACAGGACCATGCCTAGCCTAAACGTACCCATCTAGATGCATTGGAACTATTGGTTTGGCCACACAAGGAGCAGAATGAAAGTTACACCCCTTTGCAACTTTACACTACATGCATCTGACCATTTTTGGAGTAGAAGAAAAACTTTCACCATGGGCAAACGCCTTAGAGATATAAAAAAATGAGAGAGGTTATTGTAGAGAGACTTTACGTGATCTTGTAGCCTTAGATAGAATGTTTCTAAGTGACACGGTTTCTGAGTAACAGCTTGTCAAAGATTGCTACCTTTTTGCACTTTGGTCTCTTAAAGGATATCACTGGTACAATGTAGCTCAAACTGTTTTGGCATGTTTGGGTGTGAAATAGAACCATGCCTAGACTAAACGTACCCATCTGGATGTGTTGGAATTGTACGTTTGGTTGCACAAGGAGCAGAACAAAAGTTACACCCCTTTACAACTTTACACTGCATGCATCTGACCATTTTTGGAGAAGCAGAAAAACTTTCACCACGGGAAAATGCCTCAGAGATATAAAAATTGAGAGGTTATTGTAGAGGGACCCTATGTGATCCCATAGCCTCAAATGGAATGTTTCTAAGTGACATGGTTTATGAGTAGTAGCTCGTCAAAGATTGCTGCCTTTTTGCACTTTGGTCTCTTAAGGGATATCACCGGTACAATGTAGCTTAGATTGTTTTGGCATGTTTGGGTGCGAAACATGACCATGCCTAGTTTAAACGTACCCATCTAGATGCATTGGAACTATTGGTTTGGCTGCACGAGGAGCAAAATGAAAGTTACACCCCTTTGCAACGTTACATTGCATGCATCTGGCCATTTTTGGAGCAGCAAAAAAAATTTCACCACGGGCAAAGGCCTCAGAGATATAAAAAACTGAGAAAGGTTATTGTAGAGGGACCCTACGTGATCCCGTAGCCTTAGACAAAATGTTTCTAAGTGACATGGATTCTAAGTAATAGCTCGTCAAAGATTGCTGCCTTTTTGTACTTTGGTCTCTTAAGGGATATCACCGATACAATGTGTTGAAAGTTGTTTGTCATTGATGTCAAAAGGTTAGGAGGTGTTGATCATATCCTTGTTGGTGTTTTTGTCAAAGGATTAAGATGCCCAGTTATGGTGTTCATGTTTCATGGTATGGTCTTCACAAGATGCCTTAATTCATACAGCTCACATGTCTTTCATTCTTCAGGATGGTGTGTTCATGTTTCACAAGAACCCTGCAAGACATGTATGCAAAGTGTGGGAGCATATACAATGAACATGAACTATTTAACATGATGACTCAAACAAATGTTGTCTCATGCAATGCAATGATTTCAAGATATGCACGAAATGGATTTTTCATAAGGCTTTAAGAACTCTCAAGCAGATGCACAAAAGTAAATTTCAACCAAACACAAATTTTGGCACGTCTAAAACCAAATTGTACAACCTTATCCAGCTTCCTCCTTGCCTGTGCCAGAATGGGATTTGGGGAACATGGTGTGGATAACCATTAAAGAATAAATGATATAGGAATTTTGTCACATGTATTGTATTTGTAGCTGCCCTTGTAGACATGTATGGAAAGTGTGGAAGCATAGACAAGGCGCGTGAACTATTTGAAATGATGCCTCAAAGAAATACATAGTCCAACATAATGCTTTGATTGCAAGATATGCACAAAATGGATTATTTGAAAATGATTGATAAACTTTCAAGCAAATGCAATTAGCACGCGTAAAACCAAATTACTGTAATGATAATTGATCATTATATTAAATATTTAATATAAACTGTCATATACATAATGTCATGAACATAACATCTAGTTTATATACAAAGCCATATAGGCATGTCCAAACAAATCCATACAGGAATATATACAAAAATATACTTCGGTAACATACAAAAGTATGTATACAAATCCATCTAGGCATGAAAAAAATGTCCCCAAAACTAGTTTCCTATGGACTTTTATAAAATAATTAGTGGCCCTTGCTTGACTATAAAGATGGAGAGCCAATCCATGACTCATCCTCTCTCTACCGTCGAGTAGACCTCTTTGACAGAAGTTCATCCAGCTCCACCTATTAACACAATAAACAATATGCACATTACTATAGAAAATGTATGAAATATATAACATCACATATGTAATCGATCACTTACTGCCACCCAATGATCTCTCTCCATCATCTTGTCTCTATCTTTGTCCATAGATGGATGGGCTGGAGTTGTGACCTCCTATGAGAACCATCAAGAAGCAAAATTGACTAAACATAAATATCATTTATGTACATCAAATGAATGAGATAAAACAAGAAATACAAAATTATGACATTTTCATGCTATTGGCTCATACCTCAGTCAAAGGATAAGAATCCTTAGCAGATAAAATGGTTGAAAGAAAGAATAGGACTGTTCAAGAAGCTACAAGGACAATGGTAAGAGAAGCAAACATACTAGATGTATAATAGAGGGAAGCAATTCATACTATTGTTTATATACAAAATAAAGTACAAGTAACCATCTAGGAAAGTTTTATGCATACTTACAAATTAATCCAATGAACCATCTGGGTCTACTCTACTCTTTATTGTGTCAAGTATTGCCTCATGGTCAGATTCATGCACCTTCCACAAGGTCTTGTTCAAAAGTCTACCCTGAAATTGTATCAAATGAACATTGGATGCCACGACAAGGTTTGAGTAATGAACAATCTTCTGATGCATGTCGAAGTCCTAAAATAGCCAAACATTAACACTCTTATGTGGGTACCTTCTAAGCCATGTTCTAGTAACAACCACTGAGCGTGTAGGGTATTTGATGTTTTCTCTATCTGTAACTGGGGCCTCTAATTTCTTTTTGGCCTCAACACAATGACACAAGTAATAATCCATTCCTTCTTCATTGTCTTCATCTACAATAACTACATAAACATGCCCTACATTGATATGTGCAACGAATTAGATGAAATTAGTCAACATTACAAAAACACTACAAAGTAAGGTACCATTAGGAATTTCAAAAACTATGCAAGTAGATATATTACTTGGTTGAACTAGATCTAATATGTGGTCAAAGTCAACTGATGATTCCATCTGTGTTAGTTCCAGTGCTGTTGGGACTCGATACGTGTCAAGTGGGATAAGATAACTTAACCGCCATTCATCAACCCACTCCTTTGACTCGCACTCATTCTAGGCTTGAAATGTACATGAAGAACAAAAGCATGCCATCTTCCACACATGGATACTCTATGAACTTGCAACTAAGCTTCTGAAAGAGTGTAGCTCACTTGATCTTGTCAGTGTACAAGAGTCCTCATATGGTGCAATGTTAGTATCATCTATCAACCAAAAAAATCTACAAACTAAAGACTTACCTTCATTATCTGGACCCATCGAAGCATTACACCACCTGATGATTGATTTTGCATCTATCAACTTTGCATTGTCTTTATATTTTAACTCTTCTTGTGCTATGGCTCTTTTGATACATGCTCCTGCACCATCATGCTCCCCCTTTCCATGCTCAGCCTCACAAAAGTTTCACATATACTGAACACCTATAATATTATGTCTCATTCTCAACCAATAGAAATTCCATGAGTTCTTGAATTGTGATGCATAGTTATCTGACCATATGATATGCTGACTGAATGATATGCCCCTTCTAGCGAAATCATTGTAGAACACCTAAAAGCAACCTTTCACGAACTTCGTAGAATGCATGCGATCATCACTACTATAAAAATGATACTCCCTTATGATCTTTCTGTCATCCTTTGTACTATCATTCGCATGAATGAATGCGATGTTCACAAATATAGAAACCTATATGGAGTTGTAATATTGTGATTGCACCTCACGCTATGGTTGTAGACTATAGTTCTTTGCAAAGTCAACGACTGAAACAATGCTACAAAGTGGAAATGTGTTCTTTCATAACTTGAATTGCAAGTCCAACCATTGAGATCTATGGGTATGCCTTGCATACTCATACACTATACTATCATGAAATGTAGACATAAACTGATACACTAGAATCTTTTGAATAACCAAATCACACCTCTTTGCTTCTTTACCATCTTTTGTATTGTAGGCTACTTTTTTATACTTGTCGAACTCTACTAGTTCATTTCCAACTGCATGTGTGCTTTTCATATGTTCACATATTGGCATATGTTGCAAGCCACCACAATGCTAACATATGCCATCCAAGCACAATTTCCTGTAGAATATTTGACCTTCCTCTCTTTCACATAAAATTGTTGATATGAAGTCTCTTGAAGATGTTGGTGGGGCATGTATGCCACAATCCCACAAAACATTGTTAGTATCCAAATCTAAATATATAGACTGATAAAAATCAAAATGGTTAGAAAATTCAATATGTAATCTACAACAACAAGTAGTGCGTGTGATTTATTTTGACATAGAAAGGTTTTAGAATTTCAAAATATCTTTGAGAAATTTTAATTTGAGGATACATCTCTAGAAATTTACTAAAAAACTGTGCTTGAGTCATATCCAAAAAATGCTTTGGATGTGGCTCATGGTTTTGACTACCAATTCTCCTTCTTACCACATCCCTTTGATTCAGAGATACCCTTGTGTAATTCTTCCAAAAGTCTTCAATTAGTGATCTCAATGCTTCAACAATTAGTTTATCTTTTTGTGGTAGTCTCCCTGAGAACACCCATAATTCATTGGCATCAGTGTCCTTGATTCTTTGGTGCCTTCCAATGGCTCTTGATAAAGTTTTTCTATTAATTCTCAATGCTTGACTCATCTTTCTAATGAGACGAGCTTTCCTTGTTTGATTACTTACTATTGTTGATGTAATGACACGTCGTGTGACATTACTATCTTTTGTACATGAGGTTTTACCCACACTCTCATATGCACTCATTAGATTCTTGACAATAGATTTTTCACTTGAATCCTCTGATGTTCTCAACCCAAGAATCTTCATGATGGACCTATACTTTATACTTCGCATCATTTCAATGAATAGTTGACATCTTGCGGTCTCATTTAACTTTTCAAAGAACACTCTCCAAATCTTATGAGCATATCTTCTACAAGTGTGTTTTGGAATCCTACCTACCATTGGCTACAAAATATTCTCATCAATATCAATCAAATACTTTGGCTTTCTATGTAAAATTCTAGGTGGTGTTAAGAAAGGTAAATTCATGTCAACATTAGGAATTTCATCAATATTTAAATGAGATGGGATAGATGGAATACCTTCGATCAGAGATGGAATAGATGACATACCTTAAGTTTGAGATGGGAATGATGGCGTACCTCCTTCCTCACATGTGAGTGATGATGTACTCTCAACTTGAGATGCGGTAGATGGTGTCCCTCCATCTTAACTTGTGGTAGAGGACATGTCTCCAATTGCGGTATTCAAATCTTTCATAGCACGAAGATTTTACATTCATTCCCTTTGTGTCGCCAATACCATATCTCTTGTTGATGGTTGAGGTTCCTCTTCAATTGGCATGTCTTCAACAATCGTGCCCAATTTCCTCTTCTCATGAAGTTCCCTCATAGCTGCTTCTTTCTTTGCATTCTTAGCTTCTTTCTCTTCTTGTGTTGGTTTAATCCTTGATCGTTTCCTCGGCATGAAGGAGAATTTATCTATAGCATGATAAAGAGAAAAATATTAGTTCCTAATAAATGAATATGGTTCCAAATTTTAGGTTTGCTGCACTCAAAATATTTATAGGTCTGTTGCCCTTTAAATTGGTGTTAATTTTATGTCTATAAGATATCAACATTGCATGTGCATACTAAACTAAGTAGTAGATTTTATGGTAAAATTTTGGATGGACAAAGAGCCCCATATAGCAACCTACAACCATCAACCCAATTCTTGGTTTGGAATATAGATGTTTATTTAACATATATGCCTCATTAATTTTATGCATCTTTGAAGGCCCTTATAAATTCCCCTTCCAAATTCATGGTCAAGTTGTGACCATTTTTTATCTTTCAAGCCCTATAAATCAATTCCATTATGATGTTTTTAGGGCTCTTAGAGTTGATAATGGTGAGTGTACTAATCTTCCCTATGCCAACTTAACTTCTCATTTCAGCTTCAAGTTAGGGTGTGTAATGTAAGTATTGACATTAATTGTAAAGTGTGATATTTTCTAAAAATTAAGGCACTGAATTTTTTTGTGGGGGTTTCAAATTGGTTAGTTGAGCAGTGGTTGTTGGGGGTGGTGCTTGTGGTATATTATTAGGTGGATAGGTGTAATGTCTCTTAATTCTAATGAAGTTAGACCTCACGACTCTTTTAGGAAATGTGTAATGTCAAACAATAAACTCTTTAATTTTTAATTGCTCCTCTCTAGTTGCCTTAAAGTTTATCAAAGCTATCTAAGGAAGGGGTGTGGATCATGAGTGCATTGAGACTTAAAGCATATATTAGAAGTTATTTTGTGGAAAATATAGCTACTTTCATCCCTTTAATGAAATGGTGGTTAAGGCTTCTCAAGTTTGTACTCCCAAGCCACTTTAAAGGTATGTGTTCAGCACCACTAGAAAATATCTTCACAAGTAAAAACTTGGTTTTGGTTGTATGAATTTTTTTTAGGTTTTTCTATTTCTTTGGTTGGTAGCTATGTTTGTTTAATAGTTGTCAGATCATTATTAGATGTTCTATGGTTGTCTTGACTAGTTTATGTTGGAGAGGAGTGTATTGTAATCCCATTTTTTTACTTTTTAAATTTGAATAAAGGAACTTAGTTTTGTAGCTAGGATACTATGTTCCTATTGATCATTTTGATAAATTCATGTTTTGGATTGATGATATATTTCATGAGCAGCTACAGGTCTGCAGGTATAAAGAAGAAATTCAAAGCAATAGAAATTTATAGCTATTTGGGAAGAAGTTCAGAGCCTGGGCTACAAATTCCCTATTAGACATGTATGCAAAATGTGGAAGCATAGACAAGGCACATGAACTATAAATACAAAATATAAACACAACTGATATAAACACAAAATATATAAACCATACAAGTGATATAAACATGAATTCAATGAGGCATGATAAAGTAATTCAAATAGAATTAAGGAAAATGTAACTTAGAACATGTGTAAAGACTTGACATACCTAAAAAATGGAGATTTGAATTGAGAGAGTACCCAATTATGTAGTCTTTTTTTCTTCTTGCATCAATCTCCTCAACAATTTGAGTTTTTCACCACTTGTGTCTGTTTCAATGTTCAATTAAATAAAACTCAAATAGAATTACTAACATCAATATAATTAACCAAGGTATAATGTTAAATTCCTACAATTCAATCACAATTAACATTGCAACACTACAAAAATTGTAACTTGAATTGATATATATCAAATTCATTGTGAAAACTATGTTATTTCATCCTTCTTAAGTTGGCAAACAAGAAAAAAGGTGGTGGAAAGTTCATGCAAAGGTAGTAGAATGTGAAAAATGTGCATGTGCACTTCCAAACAACATGAAAAAGCTTTTTTTTGTTAGAACATGTGCATTACCAGAAGAAATCAGAGCATGTGGGCCTGGATCACAGGTATCCTGGCCTTTTTTCCATTTCAATAGCAAGAGAAAATGTGCTCGTGTTATAATGTGAACGTGTTATGGCTTGCTATACAAAACTCTATATTATTCACACTCTCATGTATTTCTTCTATCTCTCCCTTAACCCTAAATCTTAATCCCTTATCCCTAAACCCCAAACCCTATCCCTCAACCCTAATCCCTCAACCCTAAACCCTAATCCCTCAACCCTAAACCCTCAACCCTTAACACTATACATCAAACCCTAATCCCTCAACCATCAACCCTAATCCCTTAATCCTAAACCCTAATCCCTAACCCTAAACCCTAAACCCTATCCCTAAAGCCTCAACCCTTAAAACTTAAATCCTAAATCCTCAACCCTCAACACTATACCTCAAACCCTAATCCCTCAACCCTAAACCTTATCCCTAAATCCTCAACCCTAATCCCTCAACCCTCAACCCTAATCCCTCAACCCCAAACCCTAATCCCTTATCCCTAAACTCCAAACCCTATCCCTAAACCCTCAACTGTCAACACTCAACCTCAAAACCTAATCCCTAAACCCTAAACCCTAATCCCTTATTCCTAAACCTTAAACCCTATCTCTAAAGCCTCAACCGTCAACCCTTAAACCTTAAATCCTAAACCCTATCCCTAAACCCTCAACCCTGAACACTATACCTCAAACCCTAATCCCTCAACCCTAAACCCTATCCCTAAATCCTCAACCCTCAACACTATACCTAAAACCCTAATCCATCAACCCTAAACCCTAATCCCTTGACCCCAAATGCTAAGCCCTTATCCCTAAATCTTAAGCCCTATCCCTAAATCCTCAACCCTTAACCCTTAAATCTTAAATCCTAAACCCTATCCCTAAACCCTCAACCCTCAACACTATACCTCAAACCCTAATCCCTCAACCCTAAACCCTATACCTAAATCCTCAACCCTCAACACTATACCTTAAACCCTAATACCTCAACCCTAAACCCTAATCCCTCAACCCTCAACCCTAATCCCTTATCCCTAAAACCTAAACCCTATCTCTAAAGGCTCAACCCTCAACCCTCAACCGTTAAATCCTAAACCCTATTCCTAAACCCTCAACCCTCAACACTATACCTCAAACCCTAATCCCTCAAGCCTAAACCCTATCCCTAAATCCTCAACCCTCAACACTATACCTCAAACCCTAATCCCTTATCCCTAAACCCTAAACCCTATCCCTAAAGCCTCAACCTTCAACCCTTAAACCTTAAATCCTAAACCCTATCCCTAAACCCTCAACCCTCAACACTATACCTCAAGCCCTAATCCCTCAACCCTAAACCCTAATCCCTTATCCCTAAACCCTAAACCCTATCCTTAAACCCTCAATCCTCAACACTATACCTCAAACCCTAATCCCTCAAACCTAAACCCTAATCCCTCGACCCTAAACCCCAATCCCTTATCCCTAAACCTTAAACCCTATCCCCAAAGTCTCAACCCTCAACCCTTAAACCTTAAATTCTAAACCCTATCCCTAAACCCTCAACCCTCAACACTATGCCTCAAACCCTAATTCCTCAACCCTAAACCCAATCCCTAAATCCTCAACCCTCAACACTATACCTCAAACCCTAATCCATCATCCCTAAACCCTAATCCCTCAACCTTAAACTCTAATCCCTTATCCCTAAACCCTAAATCCTATCCTTAAATCCTCAAACCTCAACCATTAAACCTTAAATCCTAAACCCTATCCCTAAACCCTAAACCCTTAACACTATACCTCAAACCCTAATCCCTCAACCCTAAACCCTATCCCTAAATCCTCAACCCTTAACACTATACCTTAAACCCTAATCCCTTGACCCTAAACCCTAATCCCTTATCCCTAAACCCTATCCCTAAAGCCTCAACCCTTAACCCTTAAACCTTAAATCCTAAACCCTATCCCTAAACCCTCAAGCCTCAACACTATACCTCAAACCCTAATCCCTCAACCCTCAACCCTATGCCTAAATCCTCAACCCTCAACACTATACCTCAAACCCTAATCCCTCAACTCTAAACCCTAATCCTTCAACCCTAAACCATAATCCCTTATCCCTAAACCCTAAACTGTATCCCTAAAGCCTCAACACTCAACCCTTAAACCTTAAATCCTAAACCCTATCCCTAAACCCTCAACCCTCAACACTATACCTCAAATCCTAATCCCTCAACCCTAAACCCTATCCCTAAACCCTCAACCCTCAACACTATACCTAAAATCCTAATCCCTCAACCCTAAACCCTATCCATAAACCCTCAACCCTCAACACTAGACTTCAAACCCTAATCCTTCAACCCTAAACCCTAATCCATTATCCCTAAACCCTAAACCCTATCCCTAAATCCTCAACCCTTAAACCTTAAATCCTAAACCCTATCCCTAAATCCTCAACCCTCCACACTATACCTTAAACCCTAATCCCTCAACCCTCAACCCTAAACCCTATCCCTAAAGCTTCAACCCTCAGCCCTTAAACCTTAAATCATAAACCCTATGCCTAATCCCTCAACCCTCAACACTATACCTTAAACCCTAATCCCTTATCCCTAAACCCTTTAAACCCTATCCCTAAAGCTTCAACCCTCAAGGTCCTTAAACCTTAAATCCTAAACCCTATCCCTAAACCATCAACCCTCAACACTATACCTCAAACCCTAATACCTCAACCCTAAACCCTAATCCCTCAACCCTCAACCCTAAACCCTATCCCTAAACCCTCAACCCTCAACACTATACCCTAAACCCTAATCCCTCAACCCTAAACCCTAATCCCTTATCCCTAAACCCTAAACCCTATCCCTAAAGCCTCAACCCTCAACCCTTAAACCTTAAATCATAAACCCTATGCCTAAACCCACATCCATCAACACTATACATTAAACCCTAACCCCTTATCCCTAAACCCTATCTCTAAAGCCTCAACCCTCAACCCTTAGACCTTAAATCCTAAACCCTATTCCTAAACCCTCAACCCTTGACACTATACCTTAAACTCTAATCCCTTATCCCTTATCCCTAAACCCTAAACCCTTATCCCTAAAGCCTCAACCCTTAACCCTTAAACCTTAAATCCTAAAACCTATCCTTAAACCCCCAACCCTCAACACTATACCTTAAAGCATAATCCCTTATCCCTAAACCCTAAACCCTATCTCTAAAGCCTCAACCCTCAACCCTTAGACCTTAAATCCTAAACTCTATTCCTAACCCTCAACCCTAGACACTATACCTTAAAATCTAATCCCTTATCCGTAAACCATAAAACCTATCCCTAAAGCCTCAACCCTCAATCCTTAAACCTTAAATCCCAAACCCTATCCCTAAACCCTCAACCCTAAACACTATACCTTAAACCCTAACCCCTCAACCCTAAAGCTTTAAACCATCAACCCTTATCCACCCCTCTCCTCCCCTATCTGCCTCATCCCATCTCTCCCCTATCTCTCAACCCTTAGCCATCTAGGTCTCTCACTTATCCCTAAAGCCTCAACCCTCAACCCTTAAAGCTTAAATCCTAAACCCTATCCCTAAACCCTCAACCCTCAACACTGTTAGGGTTAGCCGACAGAAGATATCAATTAAATGCAAATAAAGATTAAACAGAGGAATGAAAATACAGAGAAATAATAACAGCAAGAGACAAGTTTTAACATGATTCACCCAAACTTGAGCTACATCCACCAACAGAGAGTCCAGTATTATTATCCAGTAAATCAAACCAATTACAACCATCAATCCTCGTAACTCAATACTGCTACAAAATTCTACAATACATCAACGGAAACCCTAACCCTTAGCCATTTTTATCACGACTTTTGTCAGTTACCAAATAGGGTTTTTTTAATGTCGGCCAATGAAAAAATAACTCCTGATGCCTTAATAAAATAATAAAAACCGTGTGAGGTTTCAGGGGCATTGCCCCTGAGCCCCTGCGAGGGCACTACCCCTCAACCCTGCCTTGTATCGCGATAGGGATCACACAAGGGGCATTAGCCCTTGACCCCGTAGGAATTTGGGGGGAATTACACTGATAAAAGTGTGGTAAATTTAACCTCCGAGTCTGATTAGGCTCCATATAACAACAATCTCCCACTTGGAGACTGATCAGACTCCACACCATATCATCTCCCACTTGGAGATTGATCATAACACCGCTAACCCTATAGCTCCCACTAGAAATAAGCACCTTGGACTCTATTGTTCTAATTTTGTTTTTAGTCTTGAAGACCAACTGAAGTTTAAGAGGAGTTCAACTTCTCTCTTGTCACTGCCTTTGTAAATATATCCAATGGATTTTCATCTGTATGTATCTTTTCTAGCCTTAACTGTCCATCATCCAACACCGACTGAATGAAGTGATACCTCAACTGTATGTGTTTGGTCTTTGAATGCAAGACATAATTCTTTGCAAAATGTATGGCACTCTAACTATCTATAAACAAATAATTGTTAGCCTATTGTTTGCCCAATTCTTCCATGAAATATTGCAGCCATATCATCTCCTTGCTTGCCTCTATTGTAGCTACATACTCTGCCTCTGTGGTGGATAAAGCAACCACCTTTTGCAACCGTGAGATCCAACTCACCGCTGTCCCACCTATAGTAAAGATACCCTGTAGTACTCTACCTAGTATCAATATCCCCTAACAAATCTGAGTCTACATAACCTGCTAAATCAATATTAGAGCCCCAAAAACATAAGTGTTTATTGGATGTACCTCTCAAATATCAGAGAATCCATTTTACTGCATTCCAATGCTCCAATTCAGGATGACTCATATACCTACTTACAACTCCTACAACATGTGCAATATTTGGTCTCGTGCATACCATGGCATACATTAAACTTCCTATAGCTAAAGAATATGGTACCTTGGACATTTTTTCTTCCTCCTCTAGTGTCTTAGGACACATCTCCTTAGTCAATTTCAAATGACTAGACAAAGGTGTGCTGATAGCTTTTGCATTCTCCATATGGAATCTTTTCAATACCTTTTCAACATAATTAGCCTGAGATAGAGTCAATTTTCTGTTCTTTCTATCTCTGCAAATGTTCATACCAAGGATTTGTTTTGCTGCCCCTAAATCCTTCATAGCAAATGATTGTGCTAACTGTTGTTTTAACTCTCTTATGTGATCCATGTTAGACCCCGCTACAAGCATGTCATCAACATATAAACATAAAATAATTTAGCTGTCATTATCCAACCTCCTAAAATTAACACAATGGTCAGAATTACACCGACTGTAGCGTTGCTCAGCCATAAAATTATCAAATTTCAAGTACCACTGCCGAGGTGCTTGTTTCAGGCCATACAAACTCTTCTTCAATTTGTACACTAGTTTCTCCTAACCTTTGACCTCAAATCCTTGGGGCTGTTTCATGTATATCTCCTTCTCTAGATCACCATGGAGAAAGGCAGTTTTCACATCTAGTTGTTCCAAATGCAAATATTTAGCATCCACAATACTTAAAACAGTACAAATAGAAGTCATCTTGACAACCAGAGAAAATATCTCATCAAAATCAATGCCCTTTTTCTGTGCAAATCCTTTTACAACTAACCTGGCTTTAAAAATTTTCTTACCTCCATCTTCATCTTTCAGCCTATAAACTGATTTGTTTGGTAAAGCCTTTTTACCTGCAGGTAACTTACATAATTCCCAAGTCTAATTTTTCAGGAAGGAGTCCATTTCTTCTTTCATTGCAACCTCCCACCAAACCTTTGTATCCACCTATATAGCTTCATCATACCCTTTTGGTTCACCAGCATTTGTTGAAAAAATAGAATACAAAGGGAGAGAAAACCTTTCACGAGGTCTACTTAGCCTTGTTGACCGTCTAACATTCACTGGAGTTTGTGGTATTTCTGGTTGCTGCTGTGGAGAATGAGGAACAACTGGAATATCACTATTTGGAGTATCATCCAGCACCACATAATCCTTCTATTTCTTCTCATGCTATTGTAACTGATCTTTGTACAACACCTTCTCATTGAATATAGCATCCCTACTTCTCACAATTTTCTAATTTTCAAAATCCCAAAGCCTATAACCAAATTTATCAATGCCATATCCAATGAAGGTACACTTTTTTGATTTTGCATCCAGCTTGGTTATATTTTTAGAATCTACATGTGCAAATGCTTCACATCCGAAGGTTTTGATAAAAGAACAACTCACCTTCTTACCTATCCATGCTTCCTCTGGAATACCACAACCCAAAGGAACTGAAGGACCTCTATTAATTAAATATACAACGGTGTTGACAACCTCTACACACATGTTTAAATGTAGCCCAAATGCCATCTCATGGTCCTTGCACACTCCATTATTGTCTTGTTCATACGTTTAGCCATTCCATTTTCTTGTGGAGTCCCTAGAACTATTTTTTGCCTACAAATTCCATGAAAGGAACAATAATCCTCAAATTCTTTGCTACAATACTCACCACCATTATCATATCTGAGACATTTTAATCTTTTATCCATCTCATTCTCAACCAAGCTTCTCCATTTCTTAAATGTTTCAAATACATCAGATTTTTGCCTAAGCAAATAAATCTATACCTTCCTAGTTGCATCATCTATGAATGTAACATAATACTGAGAGCCACTGAGAGAAGATACCTAAGCTGGTCCCCATACATCTGTATGCACAAGCTCCAAATTTTCATCTTTCTTTTGCTTCCCATCCTTGAGAAAACTGACTCTCTTTTGTTTGCCATACACGCAACTTTCACAAAAATCCATATTAATACATTTCAGACCTGGTAAAACTTTCTCAAAATGAAGTACCTTCATACCTTTTTCACTCATATTTCTAAGTCTGCTATGCCATAGTGTTGTCTCAGAACCTGTAGCAACTGTTTCAGTCTCTTCCTACGAACTTGCAGTAACTGTTCCTGAACCTGTTTGTTTTTTCTCTGCAACAACTAAAGTAGAAGGAACAGTATGACCTGTACAAAAATATAAGGTGCCTTCTTTCACACTTTTTGCTACTATTAAGGTACCTTTTGAAACCTTTAAATTTTTATAAGTAAATGTAACAATGCAACCTTCTTCAAGTAGCTGCCCTGCTAAAATTAAATTCCTACTGAGCCTTGGAACATGACTTACCTCTTGTAGTAGCTAATGATTCCCATTCTTCAACTTAATCTTAATTCTTCCCTTTCCAACAATCTGATAAGGTTCATTATCTATGAAATAAACCAACCCAAAATCCCTTTGGACATAATCAAGAAAATAACTTCTATGGGGTGTAGCATGAAATGAGGTCCCTGAATCTAAAGCCCATGAATCATCAACATTATCTAGGGAAATAATCAAATCATCATCTTCAGATTTATGACTTACCACATTTTCCTCCTTATTTCCTTCTTGTTTATCTCCTTCTTTATTCTTCTGAGACCAGCAATCTTTCTTCAGAGACCAACAATATTTCTTCAGATGACCTAGTTTCCCATAGTACCAGCAATCCTTCTGTCCCCTGGATTGGGATCTCTTACCCTTTGATTTTCCTCGTGACTTCCCATGACCTCCGGAACTTTTTCCTCTCTCCTTTGATCTACCCCTTATTTCTACATTTAAAACACTACCTGATGTGGACACTTCTAAGCTTTTCCATCACATTTCCTTGCTAAGGATAACACCAACAACATCATCAAATTTTAAAGTATTTGAACCGGAGACAGAGTTACTTACAACCATTATCAAGCTATTCCAGCTTTCTGGAAAAGAACATAATATCAAGAGAGCCCTCACCTCTTCATCAAAACTTACTTTTACAGAAGTTAATTGACTAATAATTGTATTAAACTCATTTAAATGATCTGTCATAGATCCACCTTCAATCATTTTCACATTAAACAAATGCTTCATGAGAAATACCTTATTTGGGGCTGAGAGTTTTTCAAACAATTTAGCCAAAGCTTTCATTAGACCATCTATTGTCTTCTCTTACATTATATTGAATGCCACTGATGGTGCCAGGCACAACCAAATGGTTCCTAGTGCCTTTCTATCTAGAAGTTTCCAATCCTCATTAGTCATTGTTGCCAGTTTCTTGGCTACTCCTTCCAACAAACTCCATAAATCCTTCTGATAGAGATAATCCTCCATCTGCATCTTCCATAACTGATAGTTCTACCCATTAAATTTTTCTACCTTCAATTTACCCTCATTTGTCATTTCTCCCACTCAATCGTGAGACCTTCCTGCAGATGATAATCGAACACAACCCGCTTTGATACCACTTGTTAGGGTTAGCTGATAGAAGATATCAATTAAATGCAAATAAATATTAAATAGAGGAATGAAAATACATAGAAATAATAACAACGAGAGACAAGTTTTAACATGGTTCACCCAAACTCGGGCTACATCCACCAACAAGGAGTCCAATATTATTATCCAGTAAATCAAACCGATTACAACCAACAATCCTTGCAACTCAATACCGTTGCAAAATGCTACAATACATCAACAAAAACCCTAACCCTTAGCCATTTTTATCATGACTTTTATCGGTTACAAAATAGGGTTTTTTATGCTGCCCCTTGATCCCATCTTGGGGGCGCTGCCCCTTGACCCTGTAGGAATTTGGGGGGAAACTGCACCGATAAAAGTGGGGTAAATTTAACCTTTGAGTCTGATTAGGCTCCATATAACAACAAACACTATACCTTAAACCCTAATCCCTTCAACCTTACCCCTAAACCCTATCTCTAAAGCCTCAACCCTAAACCCTCTACCCTTGACACTATACGTTAAATCCTAATCCCTTAACCCTCAGCCTTAATACCTCAACCCTCAATCCTTAAACCTTAAACCCTAAACCCTATCCCTAATCCCTCTACCCTCGACACTATGCCTTAAACCCTAATCCCTCAACTCTTATGTTGGGAATTAAGGTGTCTCAACCTTGGTAATTCTCTACATTTGTAATGTTTGTATTTATTATTCATTGCCTATGTTGTAAATAATTAGAAATTCCACTTTGTCATATTGTGGGATGCAGCATGGTGATGTGTCAATCCTACATGGATTATGACAACTTGTTATAATGTCCTCACATGAGGAGATAGGTGCCCCACTTAGTGGTAGGAATATTCTACCATGTGTCAGCATCTTCTATGTTGTGTAAGGACTGTTTGACTGAAACAGTTATGATCGATTCCTATGACGAATCTATGACATGTAAGAGTCGAGAATAGAAGTTTGTAAGATAGGTAATGACATGTGTCATGTAGCATCTTTGAATGAGGCATATTTGGTTGTCCCAAGGTGGAATATGATGTGTTGTAAGAGAATATGCTATTAATAGCATGTGTATGATAGATTCTCTTACAACTATAAGTTGTAACTGCTATGACAGATTCTATGACAATCGTAAGTGTCGTAAGAGCATCTGTCATAGCCCATTTTAGAAAGTGATGACGTTTTTGGGATGGGAGCTATGGACAAGTGTCAGACACATTCTACAATGTTGACCAAGTGTCCCTAGGCATGGGTTTTGGTCCAAGATGCCATATTGGACGCCCATTCCAAGAAAGGTCCAAAATTGCCTTGTATGTTCTATTGAAACAGGTGCTTGGAGATGGAGTTTGTATCACAGGTTTACAGGTACTATAATGTTGCCGGATTGACTCCAGACATGAGTGTCGAAGACCATTGAAGCTTGCATTGCAAGTGTATTGTAAACATTCTTTTAGATTTGTTAATACATTGTGCAAGTTTCTGAGTGTGGGGTTTTTCACCCAATAAGAGTTTCCCCCACCGTAAATCTCTGTCTCTCTTCTTTTGTCTTCTTTCTGGCTCTTGTGTTTTGCTAGAATATCTCATGTTAATGGTTTAACATTGCTATAATAGTTAGGATAAATTTGAATTTGCATAGCCCTCTCCTCAATAGATTAGTGTAGGAAGCATTTCCACACACCTAGCTTCCTTTCAGTTGGTATCAGAGCTTGATCACCTTTGGTCCTAGTTGTTGGGTAGGGGTTTTTTGAACTAATCTTATGTTGATTGGGAGTCTGTACAGAGCATTCTATATCTTATTGCAACAAGGAGAGGGCAGACACATCAGGAAGGTTTGAAGTAGAGAAGTTCAACGGTAGTAATTTTGAGTTGTGGAAGCTCAAGATGGAAGACATGTTAGTTGACTGAGACCTTTGGGAAAGTGTGAATGGAACTAAACCAGCTACAATGACACAAGCTGATTGGGATCTCAAGGATCGGAAGGCTAAGGGTCTCATAAGACTTAGTCTTGCTGATTTTGTGTTGTTAAATGTCCATGAAGAGACCACTGCAAAACTCCTTTGGAAGAAGTTGGGGGATGTGTATCAAGCCAAATCCCTTGTCAATAAAATTTTCCTGAGAAAGAAGTTGTATTCTCTTCGAATGGAGGATAGAGGATCCATGGCTGAGCATATGAATGCCTTTAACTTAATGGTTGCACAATTAACCTCTATTGGTGTAAAGATGGAGGAGGATCGGTGTATGACCCTGTTTTGTTCTCTACCAGACTCATGGGATCATCTTGTCATGGCAATCGGAAGCACCACATCCACATTCAAAATGGAAGAGGTGGTTTCTTCGTTATTATCTAAAGAGACGCGGCAAAAGTCTTCTAAGGCAGCCAAAGAAGCCCTTGCAGTTCGTGGAAGACTGTCATGTCCCCATATTAATTAAGTCAATTATCCTTATTATAAATCAAATATATTTAATAAATATTTATTTAAATCTATTAACAAGATATATTATTATTATATTATAAATAATAATAATATATGCTATAAATATATGATCATAAATATATTTAATAAGATTATATTATAAATATAAATAACAAATATAAGCGATAATGATATAAATATTATTATCATATATTATAATATATAAATTTAAATACTATTATAATATAATATATTAATAAATATAAATATCAAAAAGAATTATAAAGTAATAATATATATTATTATATAATAATAAATATAATAATATAATAATAAATAAAATTTAAAATAAACAAATGTAATTGAAGAGGGATCGGTCTCCTAAAGAGACGCCGATCCCAAGAGAAATAAAAACCAAATAATATATTAGCAGCGGATATGCTGCAAAGAGAGGACGCAGCCCTTGGTAAAAAGGCAGCGCTCCATTCATATAAAAAGACCCTTATGATCTCTCAAAAAGGGGGGGATCATAATCACTTTCCTCTGCAAAAAGAAATTCAGGGAATTAAAAAGGAAAGCCAAAGCAGCAGTGGGAATAAGGAGCTGTGAGCATTGAATAAAGAAGGAACTTAGTCAGCCAAGAGGAAGAGAGCTACCATCAGAAATTCAGGTAAGTATAATAATATATTTATTCCTATAATGGTTGAAAATGTATTTATGTGTATTTCAATTACTCAAGTTTATGTCCAGTATAAAGATATTGTTATGGATTGAATGTGAATAGGAATAAGCAAATTTAGCATAGAATAAGAATGACACAAATCTATGAATGTATATATATTATGAAAATGTGATAAGTAATAGCATAACTATCTCATCACTTCTATTTCCCATAACCATAGGAGAGGCGGTCTTGTTAGGTAAAGGCGGGGTAATTCCATCACGATGCATTGGAGAGGGTTTAACGCGCCCTACACAAGGATGTTAAGGAAAGGCGGAGTAATTCCATTCACGATGCATTGGAGAGGGTTCAATGCACCCTAGACAAATAATTCCCCATCCATGGTTAAGGACTAGAAGGGAGATGATATGGAAAGATGAACTTAGATAGTTACTTCTAGTTTCCTCTATTACTTCATCCTAAAAGGAATGTTAGGTATTGTAAGGGAGGGGCAGTGTAATTCCACCCGCAATAAGGCCCGTAGGCTGGGACATAGTTTCCCATAGGCTGGGTCTAGATGGTCTCCATGCGCCCTATACATGTAAAGCCTAGTTCCATGAGGAGGAATAATAAGGAAGATAGGAATGTTGAATTATGGAATGTATTATAACATAGTATCCTTAGTGAATAACCATTATGAAATAAGTAATCCTTCAGCAAGGAATGATATGATTACATTATCATTGATCTTATTCATGGGAATTATTGATCCCTAACATCTCTAATGTCTCCTTGAGAATCACTTTGAATGCAAAATTAAGGTTTAATTGTTTCCACTAGAAAGGGGACATTACAAAGACCCAAGGAGAAAGGGAAGAAGAAGGACAAGAAAGCTGAGAAGGGTAGATCCCAATCCCTTGGGAGATCAAAATCTCTTGGAAAGTCCAAGGCTCTTTGTTGGAACTATGGCAAGACTGGGCATTTCTGAAAGGAATGCAAAGAGGAGAAGAAGAAAAAGAAGAAAGCTCCTGATTCAGATTCTGACAAATCACAAGATGACGGTGATGCCTTCATTGCAGCCTTGGCAACCCATGCATCTGATGATGTGTGGCTAATCGACTCTGGTGCATCATTCCACATGACCTCGCATCAAGACTGGTTCAATAAGTATGAGGAGTTTGATGGTGGAAAGGTATATCTGGGTGATGACTCTCATCTGAAGATCATTGGTCATGGAAGAGTCTCTATCCAATTCCTTGATGGTCGAGTCAAGGGGATCTCTGGGGTTATGCACATCCCAGGCTTAGCACGGAACCTGCTTTCTATAAGTAGTTTGAATGATGCAGGTGTGTAGGTTGTCTTTTCAAAAGAAGGATGCAAGATGACTAGAGGATCTATGGTGCTTGCTAAGGGTACTCAGAGAGGTACTCTATTTCAGCTAGAGGCATGCATTTCACAATGCAATAGTTCTTCTGACTTAAGGAAGAGGGCAGTAGTCACTTCATCCCCACCATCTGAATGAGTAGTGAAGAAATCTATTGTTTCTAGTCTTGATGGTTGTAATCGTGCATTAGAAGTTAAACTTCCTACAGAAAAGATAATGTTATGGCATAAGAGATTTGGCCACATTAGTGAGAAGGGTCTATGTACCCTAAAAAATAAGAACCTCGTTGAGGGGTTAGATGATTGTAATCTTGAGTTTGACTTTTGTGAACATTGCATTTATGGAAAACAAAACCATGTTCAGTTTTACTCAAGTTCTCATAAGTCTTCTGGTGTGTTGGACCTCATTCATTCTGATGTGTTTGGTTCTGTTAATGTTCCTTCCTTATCAAAATCTATATACTTTGTATCTTTTATAGATGATTACAGTAGAAGGACATGGATTTATTTTCTCAGAAGCAAATCTGAAGTCTATAGCAAGTTTAAGGAGTTTAAAGCCTTTGCTGAAAATTAGATTGGTAAAAAGATTAAATGTTTGAGAACTGACAATGGTGATGAGTTCTGTTCTACATAATTCGATAATTATTGCAAGGAACTTGGGATTGAAATACATAAGACAACTCCATACACACCACAACAAAATGGAGTTGCAGAGAGGATGAATAAGACACTGATGGAGAAGGCTAGGAATATGCTTAGTGGAGCTAGTCTAGAACAAAAGTTTTGGGCTGAAGCGGTTGCCTCTGCTTGCTATCTGGTAAACAAATCTCCTACATTAGCTCTTGTTGGAAAGACACCCATGGAGGTGTGGTTTGGTAGAAGCCTTCAGTAAGGCATCTTCATGTTTTTGGTTGTGAGGCATATGCACATGTGCCTAGGGAGAAGCAGTCAAAGTTGGAGAACAAAGCTGTTAAGTGTATCTTCATCAGCTATGGTGTTGGTGTGAAAGGATAAAAGATTTGGGATCCCGTGGCTGAAAAAGTGTTGTATAGCAGAAGTGTCATCTTCAGAGAGCTTACACCTTCTTCCACTATTTTGTAGCTAGAAGAAAAAGAAAAGAAAGAGGATGTTGTTCAGTTTCCTCTCACCCATGAGAAGACTGAACAAAAAGACAATGTTGGACTTGATGATGAGGAGAGCTCTAGCAGCTTTGAAAGCTCAAAAGAAGAAGAAGCTGAACCTCAACCTTAGCTCTTGAGGAGGTCTATACGGATAAGGAAGCAACCTGAAAGGTTTGGTTTTACATTGCTTGATTCTAGTTGTGCTTATGCTTTGCTCATTAACAGTGATGAACCTAGAACTATATCAGAGGCTTTGGATATGAAGGATGCAGGTTCCTGGAAGGAGGCCATGGAGGAAGAAATGGCTTCTTTGGAAAAGAATCAAACATGGGACTTGGTGCCTTTGCCTCCTGGATAGAAACCCATTCGATGCAAATGGGTGTTCAAGAAGAAGATTGGTGCAGATGGTAGTATTGAGAAGTATAAGGCCAAATTGGTTGCGAAGGGGTATTCACAAGTGGAGGGTATAGATTATGGTGAGATCTTCTCTCCCATTGCAAAGCTGACATCCATTCGATTCCTGTTGTCTCTTGCAGCAGCTTATGACTTGGAGGTAGAATAGATGGATGTGAAGACAACTTTCCTTCACGGTGACTTGGAGGAGGAAATCTACATGTCACAGCTAGAGCATTACATGGTAAAAGGTAAAGAAAATTTGGTTTGCAAACTTAAGAAGTCTTTGTATGGTTTGAAGCAATCCCCTAGGAGATGGTACTTGAAGTTTGATGCCTTTGTGTTGTCAATTAGATTTGTGAGATCAAAATCAGATCATTATGTTTATTATAAGTTTGATGGTGATCGTATTCTCATTGTTGCACTGTATGTTGATGATATGTTTCTCATTGGGAAGGGTAAGAATATGATTTCTGATTTTAAATCTTAGTTGTCAGCTCAGTTTGAAATGAAAGATTTAGGGGCAGCCAGGTACATTCTAGGAATGGAAATCAGAAGAGACAGAACCAACAGAAAACTTTGGTTAAGTCAAAGTAAGTATGTTAAGACCGTGTTGGACAGATTTAGCATGGGAGATTGTAGACCATTGTGTGTTTTTGTTTCTTTGGGGACAAAGTTGTCTATTGAGGATTGTCCAAAATCTCCTAGTGAGGTGGAAGACATGAGCAGAGTACCTTATGCTAGTGCTGTTGGTAGTTTGATGTATGCTATGGTCTGCACAAGACTAGACATTGCCCAAGCAATGGGAGTCCTTAGTCGATTTATGGCTAATCCTGGACGGGTTCATTGGGATGCAGTTAAGCGAGTGTTCAGATATTTGAGGGGTACTTCTGAGTATTCCATTTGTTATCATGGTAATGTTTCAGGACCTCTACATTCTGTTGATATTCATGGATTTGTGGATTTAGATTGGGCAGGTGACATTGACAGTAGGAGATCCACAAGTGCTTATGTTTTTACACTATTTGGTGGTGCCATTAGTTGGATGAGTAAGCAACAACCTATTGTTGCTTTGTCCATGACAGAAGCTGAGCATATGGTAGCAACTCATGCTTGTAAGGAAGCCATTTGGCTTAAGAGATTGTGTTCAGATATTGGTGTTGATGCAGGTCAAATCATGATCAGTTGTGACAGTTAGAGTGTAATTTGCCTTGCAAAGAATCCAACTTTCCATGCTAGAACCAAGCACATTGATGTTTAGTTGCACTTCGTGAGGGACATGGTTGAGGATGGAAAGGTAAATTTGGAGAAGGTAGATACTTTGAAGAATGTTGCAGATGCATTGACGAAACCAATGGGCACATAGAAGCTCAGATGGTGTTCGGAGTCTATGGGCCTCTCGGCCTATAGCAGTTAAATCCTATTTTTCTATTGGCTCTTACAAGGTGTTCAACAAGTGGGACAATGTTGGGAATTAAGGTGTCTCAACCTTTGGTAATTCTCTGCATTTGTAATGTTTGTATTTATTATTCATTGCTGCTAGGGTAAAATAGGATCAACAATGAATATGCAACAAACAACATCAAATACCCATTACTCAATAGAATAGTGAAACTAAGAATATTAAATGAAATGAAGCAATGAATAAAATAATGCAAACCTTCCTTGAATCTAAACTTCTATTGTTGCCTATCACGATCGTCCTTGTTTATATGAAGTAGGCCCTCAGAGAGTGCACTCCTTTGCTATTTTCAAGAATGTTGATAGTGAATGGCTGTGGTGATAAATGTGCAATGAAGATGAGCTCCAAAGCAAATGGTGATCTCAAGCTAATGAATGGTAAAAGGGTGCCAAAGGTGCGCTGGTAAATTTCTGCAGAGTAACAATACAAATAGCCTAGATGATTAGAATGGAAGAATGAGGTTTCTTTTATAGACTCAGAAGAATGAGGATCAACGGTTGAGGAGATATATGAAGATCAATGGTTGAGAATGATTAAGGAATGTGCAACAACTAAAAAAAGGACAAGTGTCCCACCTCCATCATGTAACAGGGTAGTTAACAAAATTGATTGAAGAGTTAAATAAAATGGATTGAGGAATTGACAGAATTGATTGATCAGTTACCCGAATAGATTGAGGAGTTGACATAATTGATTGATTAGTTAACAGTTTTGATTGATGAGTTAACTAATTTTGATTAGAGAAGAAATAGGACATGTGGGTGAGAGAATCTTAGCTAATTAAATATTTGAAATATTTAATTACATGTGCAACATGGTGAGGTGGAAAGATGAGGTGGATTGGTGAGGTGGATTTATGGAATTAGGACTTAGGATAGAGGAATTTATGATTAATTAAATAATGTAGGATTGTTTAATTATGTGAGACATTAGGAGAATTTAGGGAACTTAATTAAATAAATTGACTTTATTTAATTATGGGATAATGAACCAATCAAATAACCTTAGAATATTTATTTAATTGATAGAAGAAATAAGAAGGGAATAAATATTAAGAATATTTATTTAGAATGAATCGTGTCATTTTTAGGCATATACATTTTGCCCCTCTTTGATGCAATGCAGTTTATAGCGTTGCTTCAAAGAAATCGATAGTTTGATAATGATACATGCCCCAGTTTGCCCCTGGTACAAGTTTGTCGATAGGATGCCCCCTCGGGAGATTGGACGGGAAAAAGGTAGAAGGCGTGAGACAGACAATCTCACGATGAAGAAGGTTAGGTTTGAAGAAAACAAGATGGATTTTTGAGAAACGGGAAGAAAACTGGAAGAAATAGGCATGAGAAGTAGTCATAGTCACCACCTAGCTAGATTTAGGGTTTTACAGGCTATATATAGGAGTTGGATCCACAAGATAAGTCATTTGTACACTTGTCTTGGTTTGATTTGCATTGGAGAGCTTAGAGCAGTCAGAGCACAGAGTAGTCAGCACGAGGATGAACATTCCACGCGAGGAGCATCAATTCAAGCGCGTTCGTCAATTTGACTGGCCAACAGAGGCAGAACCCCCAGTATGTAGCCTAAAAAATTTCCCTAGGGTCACGTTTGAGGGTCATAAATGCTAGGAGAAAATTAGGGAAAATAGATGCGCTGAAAACTAGTGCGATGCATATGTTGCGCGAAATGGCGCATTCATTGTTTCATGGCACATACATGCATTTCTGCTGCGCATACGTAGAATCGGTGCATATGTAAAATAAGTTAGCGCATACATAATCCTGCGGCGCATATACGAGATGTAACGATGCATATACCAGAGTAGTACATGTGTAGCATAGGTCAAGAAATGACGCATTTACTATGAAACAGCGCATGTACCACTTGTTGTGGTGCATATGATACAGATAAGCAAAAGACTTAGAAAATTGACTCGATTGGTGTCCTGCTTGACACGTCAATCGATAAGCTATCTCTGAGATTGCAAGAATCTAGTCAAGAAATGTAGTGTGCTGTTTTGATCAATTTGAAATGCTAAGTTAATTGATATGTTCCTATAGATATGTTGAGTATGGGACTTGTAGTTTTGGATTGACGCCTTGCTTTGCGTGCTTACAGGAGGATATGTGAGATACACTCCAGTCTAGGGAGAAATTCCCTATGCTTTTGCTATAGAGATACATGCTAACGGAGATAGATAGAGGGGCCCTCAGTGCTATGGGACTCGACTATGTTTGCTTCATGCCCAAGGTTCAGGTGAACCACGGATTGCTGACTGCTGCTGTGGAGAGATTCCACAGTGAGGATGGGACCTTCCACCTCCCTACTGGTGAGATGACCATCACCTTGGAGGACATTTACAGGATTCTACACTTGCCTATTCAGGGTGATTTAGTGGAGTACAATGCACAGAGAGGCGTGGGACTTGCTGAGTGCCGGCGAGTGTTTGACGACCTTGAGTTGGCAGGGTGGGTTATCCCATGGCAAGATATCTACAAGTGCTACGACTACTTCCCATGCATTATGGCAGGACTGATTGGAGGTGTGGTATGCCTCAATAGGAGGTTGCACGGGTTTCCCATAGGATGGGGTAGGATCATGGAGAGGATGATTATAGAGGGTACTCAGTATGCATGGGGAGTTTGCATACTTGCTCATTTATACCACAATATGCACCAGGTGGTATATCAAAGGAATATCAAAGGAGTATGAGCCTATATGCAGGCGTGTCACTTCTACAGTTTTGGCTATGGGAGCACATAGCGATCACTAGACCGATCCGTGTGTTGGAGAGATAGAGAGGAGAGCCATACAGCTATGGCTATGCAGGAGTAATTTCCCAGCATAGGCTGGGGAAGCTGGAGTATTGGCGACATGCATTGGATGGAGTAGATTGTTGGTAGGTGGCGACTGATCAGGAAAGTACTGTACACTAGCCATGTATCCTATATTTATGACCAACATAAGAAAACCTTATTTTTGTAACTGACAAAAAAGCTTGATAAAAAGAGACTAAGGGTTAGGGTTTTGATATATTGTATTGTAGCATTTGCAACGGTATTGAGTTGTAGGGATTGCTGGTTGTAATCGGTTTGATTTACTGGATAATAATATTGGGCTCTCTGTTTGGTGGATGTAGCCTGAGTTTGGGTGAACCACGTTAAAACTTGTCTCTCGCTGTTATTAATTCTGTGTATTTCTATTCCTCTGTTTAATCTTTATTTGCATTTAATTGATATCTTCTGCCAGCTAACCCTAACAGGTGGTATCAGAGCAGGTTGTGTTCGATTATCATCTGCGGGAAAGTCTCACGGTTGAGTGGGAGCAATGGCGGACGAGGGTAAATTGAAGGTCGATAAATTCAATGGGCAGAACTATTAGTTATGGAAGATGTAGATAGAGGATTACCTCTATCAAAAAGATTTATGGATGTTGTTGGAAGGAGTATCCAAGAAACTGGCAACAATGTCTGATGAGGATTAGAATCTTCTTGATAGAAAGGCACTGGGAACCATTTGGTTGTGCCTGGCACCATTGGTGGCATTCAATATAATGGAAGCGAAGACAACAGACGGTCTGATGAAAGCTTTGGCTAAATTGTATGAAAAACCCTCAGCCTCAAATAAGGTATTTCTCATGAAGCGTTTGTTTAATTTGAAAATGGTTGAAGGTGGATCTGTGACAGGTCATTTAAATGAATTTAATATGATTGTCAGTGAATTGAGTTCTTTAATGTAACATTTGATGAAGTTAGAGATCTCTTGATATTATGTTCATTGCCTGAAAGTTGGGATAGTTTGGTAATGGCAGTTAGTAACTCTGTTTCTAGTTCAAATACCCTAAAATTTGATGATGTTGTTGGTGTTATTCTGAGTGAGGAAATTCATAAGAAAAGATCAGGTGGATCCACATCAGATAGTGTTTTGAATGCAGAAAGCAGGGGCAGATCAAAGGAGAGAGGAAAAGGTTCTGGAGATCATGGGAAGTCACGAGGAAAATCAAAGGACAAAAGATCCCAAACTAGAGGACAAAAGGATTTCTAGTACTGTGGGAAACTAGGTCATCTAAAGAAATATTACTGGTCTCAAAAAAATAAAGTAGACAAACAAGAAGGCAATAAAGAGGCAAATGTGGTAAGCAATAAATCTGAAGATGATGCTTTGATTTTTTCCCTAGATAATGCTGATGATTCATGGGTTTTAGATTCAAGGGCCTCATTTCATGCTATGCCCCATAGAAGTTATTTCCTTGATTATGTCCAAGGGGATTTTGGGCTGGTTTATTTGGGAGATAATGAACCCTGTCAGATTGTTGGAAAGAGAAAAGTTAAGATTAAGTTGTAGAATGGGAATCATTGGCTACTACAAGAGCTAACGCATGTTCCAAGGCTCAGTAGGAATTTAATTTCAGCATGGCAACTAACTGAACAAGGTTGCATTGTTACATTTACTGATAAAAATTGGAAGGTTTCAAAAGGTGCCTTAGTAGTAGCAAAAGGTGTGAAAGTAGGCACCTTATATCTTTGTACAGGTCATACTATTCCTTCTACTTTAGCTGTTACATAGAAAAAATAAATAGGTTCAGGAACAGTTGCTGCAGATTTGCAGGAAGAGACTAGAAAAGTTGCTGCAAGTTTTGAAACAACACTGTGGCATAACAGACTTGGGCATATGAGTGAAAAAGGTATGAAGGTACTTCATTATAAGAAAGTTTTATTAGGTCTGAAATGTATTAATATGGATTTCTGTGAAAGTTGTGTGTATGGAAAATAAAAGAGAGTCAGTTTTCTCAAGGATGGGAAGCAAAAGAAAAATGAAAAGTTGGAGCTTGTGCATACCGATGTATGGGGACCGGCTCAGGTATCTTCTCTTGGTGACTCTCAATATTATGTTACATTCATAGATGATGCAACTAGGAAGGTATGGATTTATTTCCTTAGGCAGAAATCTGATGTATTTAAAACATTTAAGAAATGGAGAAGCTTGGTTGAGAATGAGACTAGTAAAAGATTAAAATGTCTCATATCTAATAATGGCGGTGAGTATTGCAGCAAAGAATTTGAAGATTATTGTTCCTTTAATGGAATTTGTAGGCAGAAAATGGTTCTAGGGACTCCATAGGAAAATGGAGTGGCTAAACACATGAATAGGACAATAATGGAGCGTACAAGGACCATGAGATTGCATGCTGGGCTGCCTTTAAACATGTGGGTAGAGGCTATCAACACTGCTGTATATTTAACTAACAGAGGTCCTTCAGTTCCTTTGGGCTGTGGTATTCCAGAGGAAGCATGGACAAGTTATTTTTTTCTCAAAACCTTCAAATGTGAAGCATTTGTACATGTAGATTCTGAAAATAGAACCAAGCTAGATGCAAAATCAAAAAAGTGTACCTTCGTTGGATATGGCATTGATGAATTTGGTTATAGGCTTTAGGATTTTGAAAATTAGAAAATTGTGAGAAGCAGGGATGTTATATTCAATGAGAAGGTGTTGTACAAAGATCAGTTGTAGTATCATGAGAAGAAAGAAAAAGATTATGTGGTGCTAGATGATACTCCAAATAGTGATGTTCCAGTGGTTCCTCATGCTCTGCAACAGCAACCAGAAATACCACAAACTCCAGTGAATGTTAGACGGTCAACAAGGCTAAGTAGACCTCCTAAAAGGTTTTCTCCCTCTTTGTATTCTATTTTGTTAATAGATACTGGTGAACCAGAAGGGTATGATGAAGCTATGCAAGTGGATACACAGGTTCAGTGGGAGCTTGCTATGAAAGAAGAAATGGACTCCTTGCTGAAAAATCAGACTTGGGAATTATATAAGTTGCTTGCAGGTAAAAAGGCTTTACCAAACAAATGGGTTTATAGGATGAAAGAGGAAGATGGAGGTAAGAAAAGATTTAAGGCCAGGTTAGTTGTAAAAGGATTTGCATAGAAAAAGGGCATTGATTTTGATGAGATATTTTCTTCGGTTGTCAAGATGACTTCTATTCGTACTATTTTAAGTATTGTGACTGTTGAAGATTTGCATTTGGAATAGCTAGATGTGAAAACTACCTTTCTCCATGGTGATTTGGAGGAGGAGATATATATGGAACAGCCCCAAGGATTTGAGGTCAAAGGTAAGGAGAAACAGCACACCTTTGCCTAGTCATTTGAAATTGACTAAGGAGATGTGTCATAAGACACAAGAGGAGGAAGAAAAAATGTCCAAGATACCATATGCTTCAGCTGTAGGAAGTTTAATGTATACCATGGTATGTATGAGACCGAATATTGCACATGTTGTAGGAGTTGTTAGCAGGTATATGAGTGATCCCGGATTTGAGCATTGGAATGCAATAAAATGGATTCTCAGATATTTGAGAGGTACATCCAATAAACACTTATGTTTTGGGGGCTCTAATACTGATTTAGCAGGCTATGTAGACTCAGATTTAGCAGGGGATATTGATACCAGGCGGAGTACTACAGGTTATGTCTTTACTGTAGGTGGGATAGCAATGTGCTGGATCTCACGATTGCAAAAGGTGGTTGCTTTATCCACCATAGAGGCAGAGTATGTAGCTGCAACCGAGGCAAGCAAGGAGATGATATGGCTGATTTCTTTCATGGAAGAATTGGGCAAATAACAGGCTAATAGTTCTTTGTATACAGACAGTCAGAGTGCCATACATCTTGCAAAGAATTCTGCTTTGCATTCAAAGACCAAACATATACAGTTGAGGTATCACTTTATTCGTTCGGTGTTAGATAATAGATAGTTAAGGATGGAAAAGATACATACAGATGAAAATCCAGCAGATATGTTTACAAAGGCAGTGACAAGGGAGAAGCTGAGCTCCTCTTCAGCTTCGGTTGGTCTTCTAGACTGAAAATAATAAAAACAAAACAATAAAGTCCAGGGTGCTTATTTCTAGTGGGAACTACATGCGCAGCGGTGTCGTCCAGGCTCAGTCTCCAAGTGGGAGATTGTTGGTAGGTGGCGACTAATCAGGAAAGTACTATACACTAGCCATGTATCCTCGCCAATTTTTTTTAGAGCCGACATAAAAAATCCTATTTTTGTGACTGACATAAGAAAACCTATTTTTGTAACCAACAAAAAGGCTTGATAAAAAGCGGCTAAGGGTTAGGGTTTTGATATATTGTATTGTAGCATTTGCAATGATATTGAGTTGCAAGGATTGCTGGTTGTAATCGGTTTGATTTACTGGATAATAATATTGGACTCGCTATTTGGTGAATGTAGTCCAAGTTTGGGTGAACCACATTAAAACTTGTCTCTTGCTGTTATTAATTCTATGTATTTCCATTCCTCTGTTTAATTTTTATTTTCATTTAATTGATATCTTCTATCGGCTAACCCTAACATAGATGTGGTCGAGTGGCGACCATATCTACACTGTGAGCCATGGATGATGAGGTAGACAAGTTGCTTTACTGCTATTAGACACAGTGGCTGATAGGACGGACACACTTCATCTTAGAGAGGCAGATAGTCAGCCGGGTATAGAGGCAATTTGGGCAGAGATAGGACATGCCCCAGGGGCAGGCGTGGTTTTCCAGGACACATGCAGAGAGGTATAAATGGGGGCCGATGACATCCTATGAGGAGGCACTGGCTAAATTTTGGCAGACGCCATACGTTGCCTGGGACATGAGGATGATCGCAGATGCAGGGGTGAGACAGGATTATGAGGACTGGTTTATTGCACACCCATTTCTGAGATACTCAGGACCTGGGGTGCTGATGCCTCACATAGATGAGGCAAACTTAGATGATGAGGGACAGGTGGGCCAGAGGAGGAGGAGGGGGAGGAGAGGAGGATGAGGGGGTGGTAGAGATGGAGGTCAACCCAGACAAAGGAGGAGAGGCAGGGAGGGATTATCCTAGGCTAAGAAGGCAGTGCCATCACAGATTGCACAACAGGTACCATAATGGGCATAGATACCGCCACCCTAGTAGGTGGCATAGCAATAGGGACCTCAGCCACAGGGGCAGAGATAGACAGAGGCAGCTCAAGGTCCAGCACAGTCAGATGTGTAGGAGAGGGTGATGGCCACCCTGAGGGGAGAGATCAGACAGCTGAGGGCGCAGCTCAGGAGAGCTGATGGTCGGCGAGAGATAGACGTAGAGATGATTGCAGGATTGGCCAGAGAGAGAGATATGGTAGACGCCTGGATACAAGTTATCTGTGTAGAGCGGGATACTGTACTGGCAGCCTTGGGGATAGACGCAGCAACTAGTTTATTGGTTGGGCAGGTGCAGTACCCACAAGCACACTTAGGACAGGCATAGACACAGCTAGCATAGGTGCAGACTGAGCTTGCGAGAGCGCAGGCTTAGGTTCAGTACTATTGAGGTTTATATCATGGTGCCATGTCAGCGAGTCAGAGGGCTTCTAGCTATAGGAGCCAGTTTGCAGCCTCCCAGAGAGCAGGTCCATCAAGGTTAGGAGCTTCTGTGATGGGCCCACAACAGTCAGGGGTTAGCAGAGGGGGAGACACTGTTGGCAGTGGTGGTCCACAATAGCAGGGGTAGACTTGTACCACACTTGTACCTTTGAGAATGTATTACCATCCGTTGGGATGTATTTTTGTATATGACTTTGATTCAGAGATAGATACTATGATATTGTTCATTTGGACTCATTTTATGATATGTATATGACGATGCAGCTATGCGACTTGCTCTATATGTTATGAGTTTATGATTCTTTTCTAACATCACATGCAGACTTAGATGTTTTATCTAATGCTATATGAGATGTTATCTAGATGTAGTGTTTGATATGATGTTATGTGATGTGTATATGATCTAATGCAGTTTTAAATGATTTAACTGGTGTGTTTTTAATGTATGTGAATGCAACATGATATCTATATGGCTATGCAACTAATGTGATGTACTTAGCTATATTTTTGAATTTTTTCTACTTCGACACTATATGATGCTTGTGACCCCCAGCCAACAAACATGCGTGCGCCATTTCATGGATTATATATCCGAATAATTCAAAGTATCTATAATTGGCTCTAGGTCTTCCAGTCTTCAAACAACGTCGACGAAGACGTGTAGGTGCACTATTACACAGTGGAGATTGTAATTTTCTATAAATTTCCAATTTTCCATCCAGTGATGAGACTTCACTCATTTCTTTTTTCAAAGATTGGCGGAGGAAATTATATTTCCTTTCCAATCTTTGTTTCTTTTTCTCTCTTTGAATGAGACTTTTTCTTGCCATAATGATTCAGTCAGTTTATATTCATTATATAAAAATATAGATCAAATTTGAGATGGAGAAGTATTACGTGGATTACTCCTTCTTTTTATCCATAGAGATTATATTGAAAATAGAAATATTCTCTAAAATGAAAAAGAATTAACCGAATTTGCCTAATGTAGAGGTGATTAAGAAAGCTGCATAGGTGAATATATAGCCTACAGAAAAGTGAGCTAATCCAACTAATCGTGCTTGAACAATGGAAAGAGCTATCGGCTTATCCCTCCATCAAACTAAATTAGCCAAAGGTGTGCGTTCATGGGCCCATGCAAGAGTTTCAATAAGTTCTTGCCAATATCCACGCCAAGAAATAAGAAACATAAATCCAGTAGCCCAAACAAGATGCCCAAATAAGAACATCCATGCCCAGACAGATAAACTGTTCATACCAAAAGGATTGTATCCATTAATTAGTTGTACAGAATTTATGGATGACTTAATGCACTCTATTATGTATGCAACTGATTATAATCATGCAAATGACTATCTCATATGATATGATATGCTTCTATATGTTCTATTTTTGTGATGTCCAAATGTACACTATCAACACAGAAATGACAGGATGATAGATAGAAGATCGATTGATAGAAGAATGACTTGATAGAAAGATTCACAAGCTCCACTTTGTATTGTTACTTTACTTTGTTTGGATCTTTTATTGCATGGGATATGGATGTATGGATGTATACATGGATGTGTAATGGATGAATTTATTTTTGACATCTTGACGGTGCAAG
Organism: Cunninghamia lanceolata; assembly: GCA_027924645.1. Taxonomy (NCBI): domain Eukaryota; kingdom Viridiplantae; phylum Streptophyta; class Pinopsida; order Cupressales; family Cupressaceae; genus Cunninghamia; species Cunninghamia lanceolata. The sequence continues at coordinate 6,476,614 of BSBN01001215.1, forward strand.
TATTTTGAAGTGCTTTATTTCATCATTGGGTGATTTTGTTATTTTGGTACTTTTTCTGAAATGTTGTAAGTTAACACAAGCATCTAGGTATAATTGAATCGAGATGACCTAAGCATTTCTTACATGGATTTTGATTTAGCAAGCTAATACAAGCCTCGAGGTATAATTGAATTGAGATGACCTGAGTACTTCTTGCATATCAACAAACAAGGATTGCCCCCGTTCATGTTAGACCTTGGATGTCCTCGGTGATCTTTTACTGATCATGTCCTTAGACTAGGCTTCACATTACTAAAGTTTAATCTAAAACTAACAAACAAAGAAAACAATCATGCCCCCATCATAACATCTCTATCTTTTGGCATCCTTGAGAGCATAGAAAGGCATGATAGCATAAATCAAGACTCAATGTTTTAACCATGTTTCCAATTTATAAAACACTTTTTTACATTTAGATGTGTTTATTTCTTGCCATAATCTGAGTAAAATCATTTAGAAGACCTTAGGTGTTTTTCTACTTTATTTTGGATAGGTTAATGCCTTGCGTCAAAATTTCTGCTTGAAGGGCAGGTTCTGCTTGTGCTTGCTTGCTTGGTGAGAAGATTTCACAATCCTTATTGGGGAGACGGACCCTAAGGGACTGACCTAGTGCCTCAGGGGCTCATTACTAAATGGCCTTGCCTACGTGATGACGTAGAGGCAACGTAGTTCAGGGTAAACCCTAACGGACCTAAGACCTAGGTGAGAGAAAGCGTAGGTGGACTCAGATGGATAGAAGGGCTAGATACGGGATAGATGGGACAGTGGAAGCCTTGGGGGCACATTGAAAAATGTCCTTGCCTATGTGATGGCGCAGAGGCAACGTAGTTCACGGACTTGGACCATGGAAGAATTGACGAGAGACACCATGCTAGGCTCATACTTATGGATATGGTATGGGACAAAACCTTGGTTGACAAGGCCAACAAAGAGATAGAGTATCAAGCCATGATAGGTAACTATTAGGATTTTATTATGGGATAGATATGGGTCAGTAATGGGACACGAGTGAAGGAAGAACGGATACAAGGTGATTGGTTTCCCAAAGATGGAGAAGGCAGTTTATCACAAGTAACACCTGTTTACTAGGTTTTCACTACTTGCTTTTATTTGCACAAAGAAGCTAGAAAGTATACATGATGTCTGTTTGCCAGGTTTTCACCATGATACCTATCCAAGGCACCTATTTGCCAGGTTTTCACCAAAGGATGATGTTTTTGTATTTTCTAATTTTTTTTTTTGATTTGATTTTTTTTTGTATTTTTCTGCCCCCTTACATTGGGGTTCTCCTAGGTATAGAACTTGCAGAGGTGCATGCTGTTGATCAGGTCATCGAACAACTCACCCTCTGACATAGCCAATTGGTATGCCCCTGATCCATATGCTACTACAATTACATAAGGCCCAAGCCAGTTGGGTTCAAACTTGCCTTTCTTTTCTCTATCTTGTTTGTTGTGAGGATTCTCGTTAAGAACGAGATCTCCAACTTTAAAGATTCTTGGGCGAACTCTGTGGTTATAACTTCTTGACATCATTTGTTGATATGCTTTGAGATGATCAAAGGATTTCTATCGCCTCTTCTAGCAACTCTAGTTCTTGCAACCTGGAGACTCTGTATTCTTCATCTGATATGATACCTTTTAACGACACCCTGAGAGATGGTAATTTGACCTCAATGGGGAGGATAGCTTCTGAGCCATAGACAAGGGCATAGGGTGTAGCACCTGTGGGAGTGCGTATACTGGTTTTGTAGGCCCATAGAGTGGGATTGAGTTGGATATGCCAATCACGGCTAGCATCGTTGACTGTCTTCTTGAGAATTTTCAAGATGTTTTTGTTGGATGCTTTAGGCTGACCGTTGCCTTGGGGGTAGTAGGGTGAGGAAAAATGGTGTTGGATTTTGAAGCAGTCACAGAGTTCTTGGACATCCTGGTTTTTGAAGGGTCTTCCATTGTCCGTGATAATGGACGAGGGAATTCCGTATCTGCAGATGATGTAATTTAGGATGAATGAGGAGATTTGCTTACCTGTGATGGTGGTGAGGGGAACGACTTCAATCCACTTTGTAAAATACTCAGCGGTAGTTATGATGAATTTGTGACCGTTGGATGAGGGTGGATGGATCTTTCCCACAAGGTCAAGTCCCCATTGGTAGAAGGGCCAAGGTGTCATTAAAGGTCTCAACTCTTGAGTAGGTACATGTATCAGGTTCCCATCTATTTGACACTACTTGCACTTCTTGACAAACTGATATGAATCCATTTCCATGTTTGGTTAGTAATAACCCAAACACATGAGTTTCTTGGCTAAGGAAGGACTGCTAGAGTGTGTTCCACAGATCCCCTTGTGTACATCTTGCAAGGCAGTTATGGATTCTTCTTGTTCTAAACAATGGAGTAAAGTACCATCTAGACCATGTCGGTATAGGGTATCGGCAATGATGGTGTAGCGAGAGGTTTGGTGTATAAAAGTTCATCGTTGGTTAGAAGATAGGTCAGGTGGGAGGATGTTGTCCTTGAGGTAAGTGTAAATCTTACCATACTAAGGTGAATCAGATCCAACTAGAAGGCATATGGAATGGGTCTCAGGAAGATCATACGCTAGTTGCTGGATAGTTTCCACTAGGAACTCGTACCATGACTCATTTTCAGGTATCTCGAGGAGAGAGGTTCTCGATCCTAGGTATCTGTTCAAAAGAGATGATCCCAAAGTGTTCTTTGAAGTTGTCGACCATCCGCTTGTATGGGACAAGTTTTTCATCTTTGGTTTGGTAATTATCATTGACTTAATTGATTACAAGTTGAGAATCATTGTAGACATGTAGCTCTTGGATTTTCCACTCAGTTGTCATCTTGAGACCAATTACTAAGGCTTCATATTCTGCTATGTTATTGGTGCATGGGAATAACAAATGGTAAGACTTTGGAATTGTGTTGCCATGAGGAATCACAAACAAGATTCCTACTCCCGATCCATGATTTGTGTAGGACCCATCGAAGTAAAGTTTCCAGGAATGTGTTGATATATTGAATAAGGATTCATCTGGAAACTCAAATTGCATCTGTGTGGTGTCCTGTAATGGTGCATCTGCTAGTTGATCAGCAATGATCTATCCCTTGATAGCTTTTTTGTCTACATACTCAATGTCGTATTCGCTTAAGAGCATTACCCATTTGGCTAGGTGACCCATGAGAGCTGCTTTGCTTAGTAGGTACTTCAGTGGGTCTATTTTTGCAATGAGTTTAACTGGATGTGCCAGTATATAATGTCAGATTTTTTGTGAAGCAAAAACTACTGTAAGACATTATTTTTCTATCTATAAGTATTGCAATTCATAGCCCACTAATGCTCGGCTAATGTAGTAGACGGCTCTTTCTTTATTCTCATAATCTTGTTGCACTAGAAGAGCCCCAAGAGCTGTAGGTGTAGCAGATATGTAGAGTATCAATGGTTTCCCTTGGATAGGAGGCATGAGAATGGGAAGATTCATAAGATATTCTTTCAGCTTGTTGAATGCCTCTTCACACCTTTCATCCCATCTAAATGGAATGTTCTTGTGCAGGAGATGACTGAATAGTTGGCACTTGTCTGCTAGCTGTGATATGAATCTGCGAATTGCCTATAGCTTGCCCTGTAGTGATCTTAATTAAGTAAGAGTCTTGGGTGGTGGCATGTCCATGATAGCCTTGACTTTGGCCAGGTCCACCTCTATTCCTTTTGTCGACACGATGAAGCCTAGTAGCTTGCCTGAAGTGACTCTGAACACACATTTCTTTGGGTTCAGCTTGACTTGGAATTGGTCTAATCTCTGAGAGACTTTTTCTCATATATCCAAGTGTAATTCCCTTGTGAGTGACTTTGCTAGGATATCATCGACATAGTCCTCCATTGTTACATGCATCATATCATGGAATATAGTCGTCATAGCATGTTGATATGTGGCTCCTACATTTTTTAGCCCAAATGGCATGACATTCTAGTAGAAAGTGTCCCATGGACAAGTAAAGGCCATCTTGTGTTGGTCTTCTGGTGCTATCCTGATCTGATTATAACCCAAGAATCCATCCATGAGAGACAACATGGTATGCCCTGCAATTAAGTCGACTATGATATCTATATTTGTCAATGGAAAGTCATCCTTGCGGCATGCTTTGTTTATATCTCTAAAATCATTGCATAGTATGACACGACCATCAAGTTTGGATACTAGTACAATGTTGGATATCCATTCTGGGTAGTCTATAGCTCTGATGAACCCTACATCCAATAATTTCTTGAGTTCTTCTTTGACCAATAGCGCTATATGTGGATGCGTCTTTCTAAGCTTCTGCTTCACTGGTTTTACTCCTAGATCCAATAGAAGATGATGTAGAATCAAGTTTGGGTCTGGACCTGGCATGTCTACATATGACCAAGCAGAGCTTCCTCTCTTTTTCTTGAAGAACGGTACAAACCTGGTCTTCTCTAGTGGGGTAAGAGACTTAGCAAAGTGGATAATCTTAGGTTGTTCTTCTGTTCCAATATTAACAGGCTGTCAGTTCCACAACAATTTGTGATTTTTCCTGGTGCATATCATTAGGGAGAGTTTCAAGCCTTCCATCATCAGGTGCCACAGTTGGGTTTTCACCGTCGGATGCATCCTTTCTTTTTACTGTTTTGGGATCTGACACTGCCACAAAGCGGGTTTCACTGTCAGATCCAGTTTTTACCTTGATGTTTTTGCGACTGGAAGGCTTGGCACCCTCTCTGAAGTAAGACATGGTATTAAGTTCAATAGCAAAACTAGCTTCATGATCTCCTTTGGGTAGGTGGTCCCTAAGTTCCATATAGTCAATGTAAGCATCATCATTTTGGAACATATCTAATTGGGGAGTTCCTCGCAGATCCCAGTCAATAAGCTCAAGATGCACGAGGGGGAGGGAGTCGGAGGATAGACTTGATTCATTGATAGTGTGAATGGAAATGTTGGGAGCATTGGTAGGGGTGGTTCTCAGGATGGTACTTTCCTCCAAGTTGTTTATTGCAATGGAACTTGAACCTTCCTCGAAAGCCATAATCTCAGAGATGGGCAAATCAGACTCTAGTGGTCTATTCGGTAGCGTTTGTCCCTCACGGTAGGGGGTAAAATTTTGGATGGTATCGACCTCTTTGTCATCATAGGAATGCTCTATTAGCTCATCCCACTCATATTCATTAGAATCCGTGTCACTGTCCTCTTGGAGTTTTTGGATCATTTCTACAAGACAAGCATTTTCTCTAGCTTTGCCCTTGCCTTTGTATCCTAGGCCACTTGTGTTTCTAGCCGATGAGGATGAAGAAGGTTGAATAAGTTCAATGATTCCTTCTTTTTTGAGGCCAATGGGGCCTTGTCCTTCGTATCCCATTCTATGTAGGATAGTCTCGCCTTGCCCATAGAGTTCTATTGGGAGTCTAGGCAGATCTTGTGGTGTGTTCTCTTCTTCAGTAAAAAGCCATTGTAGGATATCTCTCTCCTCTGTCTCATCAGATAAGGTCCCCCATTTTACAAAGGGAGCTATGGAGCTATAGGAGGAGCAGATGGCTTTGGAAAATGTTTGGGTTGGCCAAAAGATCTAGGAGACAAAGGCATCTTGGCAAGATTGAGGCTGTGCTCAATGGAGTATTCCCCCACTCCACTTTCTTTTATGGTAATTTTTTGCTCTTTGGGCCTTGATGAGGAGGCTTCAGCAATATGATCATGCTACAGGATAGGGGATATATACGCTCTATTATTTGGTATGATGTACTTAGGTTTTTCAAGGATAGAGTTGCAATGCTGATAGGGGTCAGGGTTGCCTTGAATGGTGACTTGCCTGTCATTGTGCAGGAATTTTATGCATTGGTGATAAGTAGAGGGAACAACCTTCATGGCATGAATCCATGGTCTCCAGAATATTATAAGTGAGCTCCCTATCCAAGACTTGACACCCAACATCTTTTATTACTGGTCCCACTTGTATGGGTAGGACCACTGTTCCCTTTGTGGTTCTTTCTTCCTCGTCATATGCTTTGATGGTAATTTTCCTCCTTGGATTAACTACATTTTCAGAGAACCCCAATGCAAGGACCAACTTTAATGTGCAAATATTTAAACCACAATGAGAACCCTCTTGATGCGGTGCTTGTGGATGAAGGCGACGATGTGTAGAGGGGTGTTGTGAGGTTGATACATAGAGAGGTCATCTTGCTTGGTGAATGATATGGTGTTGGAAGAGGTCAGATTACCTACCATGGTCTGAAACTTCTCTTGGGCCAAATTATTAGGGATCGTGGTTTCCACTAAGGCTTTCTCAAGGATCTCCTTATGGGAAGGAGATAGACGCAACAACTCCAAGATAGAAATGTGGGCCAGAGCTTTTTGTAGTTGGTCGATGACACTATACTGACAGAAGTTGGATGGAGAAGGTGACGACCTTGGAGGGGCGGTATTGAGTGTAACTTTACCACTACGGGTAATTATACTACAACCAATTCTATGAGGTCCTGATTGTTGGTTGGGCGTGATGACATTGATTTGCGGGACATGCTCAGAAATGCAATTTATGGTATAGTCAAATGGCACACTTGCATAGTTGGCATTACTAGTCCCACTATTCTAGTTTGGCCTGTTGTGATTGTTGTTATTACCATTGTTGTTGTTGCTGTGGTTGTTATTGTTGTTATATGACCTGTCATGATTGAGAAGTAGATCCCTGTAGGCCACATGCGTCTCATTAGAGGTATGTTGTTGGGTTCCTCCTTGATTTTGATCGAGCACATCTTGGATAACATTTTTGAGATGGATACAATTGTTGGTTGTATGCCCCCTTCCCCTATGATATTCACAATAGTCCATGTCCTTCCAATAGGAAGGTTTGACTATAGGCTCATAATCACTTGTTGGCGGTAGTGAAATTTCATTGTTAGCCAATAATTTTCTTAATGCGGGCTCTTGAGACTCACCCAACGGTGTGAACTTTTCCCTTGGATTTGAACTGAACCATGGTCTTGGCTCCTGAGAGAATGGTTTGTTGGGCATAACATTATTTGTTTCTCCTTTGAGAGTGAATATGGGTTGTTGCTTGGGAGCTACCGCCTTGGCATCCACTACCCCATCGTTAACAACATTCTTATTCTTGGTCCAAAACTTTGATTTGTCTGTTGTGTAATTAGAGGTTGGGGTGTCCTTGTATAACTTGATTGCCCCCTTGGCGACCATAGCTTTTTTGATGAACAATCCCATTTCAATGACTTTTGAGAATGATGTAGGGCATTGTATCTGTATTTGATAGCTAAGGTCGGTATTGAGGTTATGGACAAACATCTCCAATAGCTGCTTCTCAGGTATATCGTAAGAACACTTACTTGCTAGTTGTCTCCATCATTGCAAGAAGGTGGCGAATGACTCACCACTCTTTTGTTTGGTGTTGCATAGATCTAGCATAGATATCTTGTGTTCGATGTTGTAAGAGAAGTGCGTGATAAATTTGTTGACTAGTTCATCAAAAGTTTTGATTCTTGGTGGGAGGCGTGAGAACCACTCCATAGCTTGACTACCTAAAGATGTTGGGAATAGTCTCATTAAGTAGGTCTCATTGTGAGCTACTTCCAAACATGCTGCGTTGAATTCCCTAATATGATCTCTAGGGTCCCCTTTCCCTTTGTACTTGTCAAACTTAGGAACTTTGAACCGATAGGGAAATGGTTTCATGATCAAATTTTTATCAAAAGGGTACGGTGCAATATCTTCCAAGGAGTAGTTTTTGGCATTTGTACCTGTCTTGAGATCTGAGATTTGTTGTGGTAGATTCTCAAGTTGTTTCCTCATTTCTTCCATAGGAGCATTTTGGTCCATGGTTCGCTTTCCTCTATCATTTGCTTTTGGGTCTATGGCCTTCTTTCCCCTTTCGTGATCATTTTCCATGTTTTCCATGATTGAGCTTATATCAAAATCCGTGGGGAGTTTAATTTTGGACTAGCAAGATGGTAGAAATAGTTATGAGGGTCTGCATGAAGCACCTTTTCTACTAGGCATTGGAATTTCTGATCTTGGATGCTTCCTTGATAATCTTCGTGAGAGATATCTTTGTCACTATCATGAAGTGTGATGATGTGGTTGGATGAGCCAGCCATTTCAAGTTGCTTTTTGTACTGAGATCTAGTAAGAACCATGCAAGGTGACGCGGGATGAAGTGGATTGGGACTAGAAATTTTGGCAAGGTGCCGACGGAGACTGTTGTGAATAGGATACCTAGGACAAGACTTGGATAAAGGACTTTCTCACTCAATGGTTTCAAGTAAGGCGGTTGATACAAGATGGTAGCCACTAGTAAGGGTACTCAATACTTGTCTTACTGTGTAGGGACTAGTCGTTCAACAAACTACTAGCAAAGCTCTATGACCTACTAGGTTTACTTGAATTCACAATGATACGAAAAAGGGACCTATGTCGATCTGATATGGGAACCTCTAACTTTGGGGATTAGAAAGACTTGGTAGGAGGTGAATGGGATGATTGACGAAAGAGAGACTTTTTGGATGAAATGGATGAAAACTAACTGCAAGGCAAGACCTGATCTCTGATCTTAGAGCTACGCTAAAATGGGTACTCAGAACTGGTAAACTTTTTCTCTTGAAAATTGTGTAAGTGCTCGCTGTCGTATATGCGCTAAAATAGATGTGCAGCAGAATTTAACAAATGCGCAGCATGTCATGGTATATGTGCCAGACTGGTAAAAGATGTATGCACAGCAATAGACAACAAAAGCGCAGGAAGTCTAATCAAATGTGCCTCAGGTCAGCACAGATGCACAGGAATAGAGGACGGATGCGCCGCTCTGGTTTTCTTTAGTGTTTTTGCAATTTTGGAATTTTTTTTGATGTTTTTGGTTTTTTTGGTTGCAGGTCTCCTTGATTTGATTTTTTGAATTAATGGCAAGAAAACATAGCAAACACAAAGAATTTTTTTATGGTTTTCTAAACTTTTTTAGTGGTTTTTCTGACTCTATTTTAGACTAAAAGGAACAAAAGCAAGTACAAAAATCTTAGCCTAGAAATGGATTACAAGGGTTTTTGGCCACTAGAACAAGAGGTGTTTAATGCGGGCAATCATTCAAGTGGTTACACATGCGGTGACACTACTCTCAGTTATGGAGTCTCCTAGCCTCAAAGGGTTACGCCTTAGAGGGTTTTGGGGGAGGTTAGCCGTTGGTGTAACATAGCAGCACTTGTTGCAGGAGGTTTTCACCTCAAGCACATTTATTTTAAGTGGATTGGTAGGGCTTGGATTTTAGCCTGTTTCCACTTGGGGTCATTCCCACTTGGACAGGCATGCATCCAAGGGCAGACCCCTCTAAAGGTTAAACAGATGGAATAACAAGTCTGGCACTTTGGTCACCCAGTAAAGGGGAGAGCATAAGCCTGTTGTCATTCGATAAGCACAGAAGACACTGATTAATCCAACCTAGTTAAAAGTAGAAAAACTAAATGGGTTAATCTACTTAGGCAAGCATAGAACTTTGAAGTGATTTAGCAAGATAGCAATGGTTTTGTTTTTAACCCAGAAAGCAATGATAAGTTTAGTTTTTAATCCACGTAGCACAAATAGTTAACCTTGAAATGTTGGTCAATCAAGATAGCAGTGGTTTAGTTTTAACCCCGAAAGTAATGATGAGTTCAGTTTTTAATCCACGTAGCACGAATAGTTAACTTTGAAATGTTGGTCAATCAAGATAGCAGTGGTTTAGTTTTAACCCCGAAAGCAATAATGAGTTCAGTTTATATCAGATAGCAATAACTTTGAAAAGATAGCAATGTTGTAATGCAAGATAGCAAATGATCCAGTTACCTCTTTCCTAATTAAAAGCTATGTAAGATTTTGCATGAGTATTTGTTTTACTATCCTTTTAGAAAGTGTAGTGTAAGCTATAAAAAATGCAACTATATGAAACTAAACCCAAACCTATCCTGCAAAATAGCTCCAGAGAATACCTGCAAAGATGTCAGCATTAGCAAAATCTTCTTAGAAACCCTAAAATAATTGCCTACTACAGAAGCGCCGCTTCAGTGACTAAATGCAAAGAAATAGTCAACAGAAGCGCAGTAACACGTATGCATCGTAACAGAGGTTAAAAGCGCAGCAAGAAAGAGTATATGCGCAGTAAGAACATATGCACCGGAACAGGGTTTAAAAGCATAGTAAGAAAGAATATATGTGCAGTAAGAACATATGTGCCGGAATAGAGGACATAAGCACCGCAGAATTGTTCAAATGCACTGGATTAGCCTGTGTAATGCCTGTACGGAACCTGTCTTCAAAAAAAGCTTAGATTTTGATGAGATAAAGGGGCAGGGCCCCACGGTGGGCGCCAAAAATGTTAGGGTAAAATAGGATCAACAATGAATATGCAACAAACAACATCAAATACCCATAACTCAATAGAATAGTGAAACTAAGAAAATTAAATGAAATGAAGCAATAAATAAAACAATGCAAACCTTCCTTGAATCTAAACTTCTATTGTTGCCTATCATGATCGTCCTTGTTTATATGAAGTAGGCCCTCAGAGAGTGCACTCCATTTCTATTTTCAAGAATGTCGATAGTGAATGGTTGTGGTGATAAATGTGCAATGAAGATGAGCTCCAAAGCAAATGGCGATCTCAAGCTAATGAATGGTAAAAGGGTGCCAAAGGCGCGTTGGTGAATTTTTGCAAAGTAACAATACAAATAGCCTGGATGATTAGAATGGAAGAATGAGGTTTCTTTTATAGACTCAAAAGAACGAGGATCAACGGTTGAGGAGATATATGAAGATCAATGGTTGAGAACGGTTGAGGAATGTGCAACAAATAGAAAGAGCACAAGTGTCCCACCTCCATCATGTAACAGAGTTGTTAACAAAATTGATTGAAGAGTTAAATAGAATGGATTGAGGAATTGACATAATTGATTGATCAGTTACCCAAATAGATTGAGGAGCTGACAAAATTGATTGATTAGTTAACAGTTTTGATTGATGAGTTAACTAATTTTGATTAGAGAAGAAATAGGACATGTGGGTGAGAGAATATTAGCTAATTAAATATTTGAAATATTTAATTACATGTGCAACATGGTGAGGTGGAAGAGGTGAGGTGGATTTATGGAATTAGGACTTAGGATAGAGGAATTTATGATTAATTAAATAATGTAGGATTATTTAATTATGTGAGACATTAGGAGAATTTAGGGAACTTAATTAAATAAATTGATTTTATTTAATTATGGGATAATGAACCAATCAAATAACCTTAGAATATTTATTTAATTGATAGAAGAAATAAGAAGGGAATAAATATTAAGAATATTTATTTAGAATGAATCATGTCATTTTTAGGCATATACATTTTGCCCCTCTTTGATGCAATGCAGTTTATAGCGTTGCTTCAAAGAAATTGATAGTCTGATAATGATACATGCCCCAGTTTGCCCCTGGTACAAGTTTGTCGATAGGATGCCCCCTCAGGAGATTGGACGGGAAAAAGATAGAAGGCATGAGACGGACAATCTCATGATGAATAAGGTTAGGTTTGAAGAAAACAAGACACGTTTCTGAGAAATGGGAAGAAAACTAGAAGAAACGGGCATGGGAAGTAGTCGCAGTCACCACTTAACCAGATTTAGGGTTTTACAGGCTATATATAGGAGTTGGGTCCACAAGATAAGTCATTTTACACTTATCTTGGTTTGATTTGCATTGGAGAGCTTAGAGCAGTCAGAGCACAGAGCAGTCAGCACGAGGATGGACATTCCACGCAAGGAGCATCGATTCGAGTGCGTTCATTGATTCGACTGGCCAGCAGAGGCAGGACCCCCGGTATGTAGCCTAAAAAATCTCCCTAGGGTCATGTTTGAGGGGCATAAATGCTAGGAGAAAATTAGGGAAAAGAGATGCACCAAAAGCCAGTGTGGCACATATGTTGTGCGAAACGGCACATTCGTTGTTTCAGGGCTCATACCTGTGTTTCTGCTGCGCATACGTAGAATCAACACATATGTAAAATAAGTTAGCGCATACATAATCCTGCGGTGCATGTACGAGATGTCATGGCGCATATACTAGAGTAGTGTGTCTATAGCATAGGGTAGTGCATACATGTGTTTCTGCTGCGCATATACCAGAAGTGGCGCATAGGTCAAGAAACGATGCATTTACTGTGAAACAGTGCATGTACCACTTGTTGTAGTGCATATGATGCAGATAAGTGAAATACTTAGAAAATTGACTCGATTGGTGTCCTCCTTGACACGTCAATCGATAAGCTATCTCCGAGATTGCAGGAATCTAGTCAAGAGATGTAGTGTGCTATTTTGATCAATTTGAAACACTAAGTTAGTTGATATGTTCCTATAGATATGTTGACTATGGGACTTGCAGTTTTGGATTGATGCCTTGCTTTGCGTGCTTGCAGGAGGATATGCGAGATACACTCCAGTCTAGGGAGAAGTTCCGTATGCCTATGCTGTAGAGATACATGTTGACGAAGATAGATAGAGAGGCCCTCGGTGCTATGGGACTCAACTATGTTTGCTTCATGCCTGAGGTTTGGGCGAACCGCGGATTGCTAACTGCTGCGATGGAGAGATTCCACCGTGAGGATGGGACCTTCCATCTCCCTACTGGCAAGATGACCATCACCTTGGAGGACATTTACAGGATTCTACACTTTCCTATTCAGGGTGATTTGGTGGAGTACGATGCACAGAGAGGTGCGGGACTTGCTGAGTGCCGACGAGTGTTTGACGACCCTGAGTTGGAAGGGCAGGTTATCCCATGGCAGGATATCTACGAGTGCTACAACTATTTCCTAGGCATTGTGGCAGGACTAATCAGAGGTGTGGTATGCCTTAAAAGGAGGTTGCACGGGTTCCCCATAGGATGGGGTAGGATCATGGAGAGGATGATTACAGAGGGTACTCGGTATGCATGGGGATTTTGTGTACTTGCTCATTTATACCACGATATGCACTAGGTGGTATATCACAGGAGTACGAGCCTATCTACAGGCATGTCACTTCTACAGTTTTGGCTATGGGAGCACATAGTGATCACTAGACCGATTCATGTATTTGAGAGATAGAGAGGAGAGCCATACAGCTATGGCTATGTAGGAGTGATTTTCCAGCATAGGTTGGGGAAGCTGGAGTATTGGTGGCATGCATTGGATGGAGTAGATTGTTGGTAGGTGGCGACTGATCAGGAAAGTACTATACACTAGCCATGTATCCTATTTTTGTGACCGACATAAGAAAACCCTATTTTTGTAACTGACAAAAAGGCTTGATAAAAAGCGGCTAAGGGTTAGGGTTTTGATATATTGTATTGTAGCATTTGCAATGGTATTGAGTTGCAGGGATTGCTGGTTGTAATCAGTTTGATTTACTGGATAATAATATTGGACTCTTTGTTTGGTGGATGAACACACTTAATCTTATACACTCAACAAGTTAAATATTATCCCTCAACTATAACCCTCAACCCTCAACCCTCTACTCTCTACACTCTACTCTCTACCCTCTACCTATTACTTAAGCTCTAATCCCTAAACCCTCAACCCTATACCTTAAGCCCTGAACCCAAAAAACTTAACCCTCAACCCTAAAAACTATACAGGCTCAGGTCCTTATATACCCTAAACCCTAAACCCTTACATACATACATACAAGCATACATACATACAGATACATACATACATGCATGCATACATACATACGTGTACATACATACAAACATGCATACATATATACATATATACATATATACAATCATGCATACATACATACAACCATACATACAAGCATACATATATACATACATCAAACATACTTAAGAAACTTGAACAAAATCATTCAAAGAGAGACATAACATGAGCGCATTCTAACACGCTCGCATTATGTCAAACTGGGCAAACATTCACGAAAATTGCAAAAAAGAAAAAATATAGAACATAACATGAGTGCATTATAACACGCTTGCGTTATATTTTTCTTTGGGAATCCCAAGCCTTAGGCTTGGGATTTACTTTGGATTTCCAACCCAAAGGCTTAGAGTGCCTTCCCAACGTCCAAAGACATGTTTTTTCATATTCTACAGGATTTCACATAATTTCATTGGTGCTAACCCTCAGATTCGCACGTGTTTCAAGGTTGAACAAATTGAACACCTAGGTAATGTTAGGATTTCTCTTAGATATTTAATGATGTAATTTTTTTCACATTTTGGTCCAATGTTAAGCCTTTCATCTTTAATTTCTTTTGTTTGTGTGTCTGTTTTTAGGCAAAAACCAGTGTTTGGTCTTTTTTTTAATTATAAATTAACCATTCATTGAAATTTCAAATAAATTACATTTTTATAAACTAGACACCATTCTACACATATTAAAAAAAATAATTTTCAATTAGTTTTCAAAATTTACAGGGGTAGCACGGCCAAAATTCTATTTTTTAGGATGTGTCCACTTTGAAAATATTAAAAAATCAAATATTTGTTAAAAAAAATCAGAAAAATTGGGCATAAACTACATGTTGTTAGCTAATTTCTCACTGAAGTGATTTTAAAAATACAAAAAAAAAGTTAACCTTTTGAGGGAGCCACAAAACACGCTATGTTATGTTTTTTTGACAGAAACAACACCAATTTCTATGGCTCCCTTTTTTGAACCCCTTAATCTATACCATTTTCAAAAAAATTAGTAGTTTAGAAAGTAGACTTGGAGCACTATGAATATTGTTTTTGTTGCATCTTAAAATTTTGAGTGTAACTATGCTCAATTTCTCATCCAAGTTCAATATTTCTTGATTTCAAAAAAAAAGTGGCTACATAAGACCCCTTTTTGGCCCCCCATCTTCCTGCACTTACCCCTATTCTATGATTAGATATGAATCATTGACTTCTCAATGCATCTAAGAAGTGCTTATATATCCTTCTCTAGTTCAAAGAATCCTCTGCATCGGCCTTGAGAGATCTCAAACTCCAATGAATGATGAAACGTGTAGAAAACATGTAGGTTGGCCTACAACTCTTGGTAATGCTCTGCAAATGAATGGAACTTGATGTGGTTCTCAACGAAGGTCTATCTGGTCCCAATTTTCCTTGTATGATGTTCCATTTGGCTCCACAAGTCACGAAAGTGCTCCGCAAACCTTGTATGATCATGTTTACTGATGAATGTTCTACTCTATGAATATTGATGATCTTCTGATAGCGATATCTCTCCACATATGAATCCAAATCACATAAAATCTAAATATGATGTAGTTGAGATAGTGTAGAATCTAATTCATGCTCCACATACTATGAAATGATGATGTGGTAGAATGTAGTAGAAAATGTTGAAACTGCAAATGACTAAACTACAACTGAAATGCCAGAAAAGAAAAGAAAGAAAATATTTTTGGTTGATTTGAGATTTCTCGTCAATTGTAGACATGATATTTCCACAGTCCATAATGATAATCGTAGTGCTTCTGGGCAAAACTGTGTATGCTTTTTCGACTCAACGTTTCGGATCATACTCCATGATCCATCATCAGGAGAAAAGTGTGAGAATACATATGAATTGCAGCCAGGGTTTGTTAAGAAGATATAGAGACGGTGGGCATGGATAACAATGAGTTAAGGAAGAACCAAGAGGAATGGGGAAAGACAAGAGAGGAGGAAATAAAAATAAAGAAATTAAGAAATTCAAAAAGATAACAAATTGAGAGAACACAATTAACAAAAATAAAGAGTAAGAACAATAAAAGTATAGAGAAAGAAAGCACAAATAAATATACTTATCTTATCTATATGAATCTAAACATATATATAATGATATATTAACAAAAATAGAAAAAGAAAGAGACACAATATAAGGAGAATAGAAAAGAAAAATAAGAAAAATTATATATATATATATATATATATATATATATATATATATATATATATTAAAAAGAAGATAGAGTATGATTATATAAAAGAGTATAGGTAGAACATATCCAAGAATAGATAAAAAAGGTATAGAGAATACGATTAAATGAAAGAGTATAGGTTAATCGCATTTAGCATGTTTGAAGTTGTTTGATGCCTTTCATGATTGATTTGGAGGATTCTTAGTTGGTTTTGTGCTCAAGAAATAGACCTTTGTTGCCTTTTGCACTAAAAGTGGGTGTTACTATGGTTTGCATCAAAATCCTATGTCACTAGATATAGTCCTTAAAACTACTACTGCACGGTGTGTCATGTTGAAATTCCTAGTTTCCATGCCTTAGAATTGTAAAATCATGTCAAATTCTATAATATTTCACTAAGGGTCCTTGTTCTTTCATCCTGATGCATGTTCCTGAAGCCCAAAAATTGCCTAAGTCTGAAGCCCTAAAGTCTTAAAAAATTGGTTAAATCTAAAATCTGGTGGATCCTCCAAAATGTAGAATCTACATGTTAAATCCCATGGATCTGAGACCTATCTCAAACATCCTGACAGTATGTTTCAAAATATTTATATACTTAAATATATTTTTAAATATACTGTTAGCTAGAACTTTCCAAATCTGGTGGGAAAAATGACCCCAACCGGATATTGCTAATTTTGACCTCAACTTAATAAGTGCTAAAAAGTCCCTCAATAATTCAGCCTCTCACCAGACATATCTAGCACCCCTTGAATCCCGTGCTAAGAAGACTTGTTTTAGACTTAGCGCTAAAAAACTACTACACAGGATAAGCACTAAAATCAACATCAACAGGATATATCCTGTTGGCACCGAAATCCCCATAGATCCTGTTGCACTTGAAATCCACGCCAGAATCTTTTTTCAAAATTTTGTGCTAAAATCAACTACAATAGGATATATCTAGTTTCCCTCCAAATCCCTTCTAAACCCTTTAGAAGAGCTGGTGCTAAAAATGACCTCCATAGGATATATCCCGTTGAAGTGGAAAACCCTGCTTTTTGCTGACTTGAGATGGAAAACACATTTTTAAAGGCATGAAATTGGATTTAATTGATAAATTTGATATGCATATCATTCTTCACATCTTGATGAACATTTTTATCATGTTTGTGTGGATTTTGGGCATCTTTTGCATCAAATTAATGCTACTGCACATGGATATCTCGTTGACCCCAAAAACCCCTCTTTTTGCAAAAAAAGGGGTATAAAAACACAAAATAAAAGTCTCCAAATGGATGCAAATTTCCATAAAAACATCCTTGATCACCATAAATATGAAATGGGTAGTCAAAATGATGAAAAAACTCATAAAATCAATGGAAAACACTGGATTTGTGAAGTTGTTCATAAGAAAACAACATTGATTTTGAGTTGTCCTAGACAAATTCATGGCTGCAAATGGATACATTTTGATATATTTTTTGCAAGCATGAGTAGTAAGTGTTGTCATTGATGTCAACACCTAAGGTCAGCATCTAAGGAAGTTATTTGGATGACCTTGAGCAAGTGTTTGAGAAGTTAGTGCAATTGCAAAACTGTTCTATCTCCCAGAATAGTGCAGCGTTTTGCTCCGCATATCCTATAGACTGAATATCTTTGTCTGCAATTTGAAAGTTATGTTAAGGGATGTTTGTAGTTGCTATGTCTCAAGTTTGAGCCTTTGATGTAAATATTTGAGTGAGTTCTATTCACCAAAGTAAAAACTATTTTTCTGAGTATTCAATGGTGACAAGGAGAATGTATTATGCTATGCATCTCTCCGCATTTAAATTTTATAGTTTACGGTTCTAGAATTAAGTTTGGGATGATGTTATGTGTCTTTAGTTCAAGTGGTTCATGATTTGGTGCTCCGTAAGTGATCTTTTCTTTGTGACAGTGGTTGACAGTAATATTTAAGTGGTTTGGTTTGAAGAATCTTCTGGATAGAGTGTTTGGAGGTTGTGCAGAAGTTCTTGATGATTGTAATGTGCTTGTGGATGTTTCTAGATCATGTTCATGCCTTTTGATTGGTCTATAAAGTGTAATTCAGATCATGGTTGAAGCATGTTCCTAAAGGTCTTAGTGTTAACACCAATTTTGGCCGACCTGGTTGTTTTCACTACTTGCGGTTATGCTTTGGAATTTGTGATATGGTGTTGTTGCATGGAAAATTGTATTTGAGCCCCTGCTAAGGTCTGGTATGGTCTGCATTCATTCCTTTCCACTGCAAGAATGTTTAGGTCCAGACCTAATTTGAATATTGGTTAAGTTTGTTGTTTGTGCCAACCTTGAACATTGTTTCCAAGGTTGCAGATGTATAAATATGAGTTAGATGATCGGGAAATTTAGTGAAGTTATTGAGGAAGATGAAATGGCTTCACGAGAAGCATCATTTTTTGCAGGTGTGATTCAAATGGTATGATAGTGAGCAGTAAAGAATATATTTTTGATGCAGAGAGGGTATGATTGATTCAGTTGAGTTTGTGGTGGATCCCTGGTTGCTGTGAGATCCATTCTCATTGTAACTATCTTCTTCTATCTTCTTCTACTTCAGACAGTGAGCCCCTTTAGTAGTGAGCCTCTTCCTTTGGTAGTGAGCCCCTTCCTTTTGCAGTGAGCATTTTGGGCAGTGAGCCTTGTTGTAATTTTGATATATCATTTATATTGTGAGTTAATCCTCATCGTAGTTTTTCCCTCATTGGGTTTTCCAAGTAAAAAATCTAGTGTCTCATATGTGGATATACTTAAGTTTCTAATTTCATGCTTTCATGGTTAAATCATATTAACAGTGATTAAGTGGTTAATGTGTTGATGCTTAGAAGAATTTAAGTTTTGGTAACAACTGATTTAGCCCCCCCTCTCAATTGTCTTGTGCATTTCAACAATTGGTATCAGAGTGAGGGTTCCTTGGAAGAAAGCTTAACAGCTTGAGGTAGATCTGGGATGGTGCTACGAAGGATACTCCACAGTTTGATGGAACAAACTATGCTCTCTAGAAGGTACGGATGAAAAGTCATCTCATTTCTCTTGGTTATAGTGTTTAGAAGATGGTATAAACAAAGTATACTATTATTCCAAATGGTCCATCATCTGAAGATGAAGTCAAACAGTATGAGTTAAATGGAAAAGATAGAGATGGTTTGTTAAATACTTTATCTAACACTGAGTTGTGAAAGTTTTGGATTTAGAAACTACTCATGAGATCTTGGACAAGTTGAAAAATTTATATGAAGGAGATGATTCTGTAAAGAGTGCCAAATTACAAAACCTGAAGGTGAGGTATGAAGCTCTGAAGATGAGTGATGATGAGAACATAATAATCTACATGCAAAAAGTTGATGAAATTGTTAATGGAATGAAAGGTCTTAGAGGAACTATTGATGAGAATGAGGTTGTGCTGAAGATTCTTAGGTCATTGCCTAAATCCTACAGTCACAAAGTGTCTGCAATTGAAGAACTTATGAATGTGAACAAGATTACAAAGGATCAGTTGCTTGGAAACTTTATTGCTTTTGAGATGAGAGAGTTCGGTGATGCTTTGCCGAAGATTGAGGCTGCTTTCAAAGCCAACACTTCAGAGAAGACTTCAAGATCTGAGAGGTATGCTGTGAAACCAGATAATGACCTTGATGATATTGAAGCCAACTTTGTGGATAGAATGCAAAGAGGTACCAGTAAGTTCAAAGGTAAATTACCATTCAAATGCTTTACTTGTGGTAAGATTGGTCACTATGCCTCCAGGTGTCCGGAGAGAATTAAAAAAATTAAGAAGAAATTTGAAAGTGGACCTAGGATCATAAAGAAATGCTATTATGTTAGAGAAGATGATGATGATGGTGTAACAGATGATGAGTCTGATGATACTAGTGCAAATAAATGCTTGTTTATTGCTATCAAGGAAGAACCTATGTCTACTAATCCTGTTAGCTGTGTGAAGGAAGAAAAACCAGTTGAAGAAACTGCTTTGTCTGTCTACCAAGTTGAGAAAGATAAGGATGAATGGATTATTGATAGTGGATGTTCATATCCTGGTAAGACGACTAGAGGTAATGTTTATCACTTGAGAGGAACTAATGATTATTGTTTGTTGGCTCAAACATATGAGAGTTGATTATGGCATAGAAGGATGTGTCATATCAATTTTGACAATTTGGTAAAGATAAGTTCAGTACAAGCTATGAGAGATTTGCCTAAGCTTGTGAAGCCTGCTAATACTATTTGCAAGGAATGTCAATTGGGGAAACAGACAAGGACAAGTTTCAAGAGTAAAGAATAATTTTCTGCTGGATTGCTTGAGCTAGTGCATACAGATTTGTGTTTTCCTACAAGAACATGAAGTTTGCAAGGAGACAGGTACTTTATGTTACTCATTGATGATTATTGTAGAATGACTTGGGTCACTTTTTTAAAAGATAAATTAGAATCCCTAGACAAGTTCAAAGCTTTCAAGGTGATGGTTGAGAATGAGTTAGAATTGAGGATCAAATGCTTAAGGTTTGATAGAGGAGGTGAGTTTACATCAAATGAATTCAATATTCTCTATGAAGAACATGGGATAAAGAGATAGTTGTCTACTCCTAGGACTCCTTAGTAGAATGGAGTTGTTGAAAGGAAGAACAAGACAGTTCAAGAGGCTGCTAGGTCAATAATGAAGGACGCAAATCTATCAGAAGTGTATTGGAAAGAAGCTATACATTGTGCATAAAGCTTTTGGATTCAACTATGTGTGTTTTTGTCTCAACGTTTTGGATCACACTCAATGATCCATCATTGTATCCTCTTCTTGATGATGGATCACTAAGTGTGATATGAAATGTTGAGACAAAAACACACACAGTTGAATCCAAAAGCTTTATGCACAATTACTATGGACTATGGAAAAATCATGCCTACTAGAAGCTATACATATTTATGTCTACATTCAAAATAGAGTTCAAGTCAAAGGTAATGGTACTAAAACTCCTTATGAATTGTGGTATGCAAGAGTTCATATAATGAAATATTTCAAAGTTTTTGGAAGCAAATGTTATATCAAAAGAGAAGAAGAGTTAGGTAAGTTTGATGCTAGGTATGATGAACAAATTTTGCTTGGATACTCTACTAAGAGTAAGGCCTACCGGTGCTACAATAAGAGATTGAGGAAGATCATTGAGAGTGCTAATGTGAAGGTTGATGAAGACAGGGAAAGAATATCAGATCTAAGTGGCTATGAATCAGATGAACCTGCTATTACAGTAAATGAAGACAAAGTTGAACAACAAGACAATCAAGTGGAAAAAAAAAGCTCTGGAAAGTGCTGTTAAGACTCCTAGGTATGTAAAGATTAATCATTCTAAAGATTAGATTATTGGTGACAAAAGAAAAGGGGTATTGACAAGGAAAAGAGATGCAGAAGAACAGGTGAACTACTATTTACTTTCAAAGATTGAACCTAAAACTATAAGTGAAGCCTGTAAAGATGATAATTGGGTAAAGGCTATTGAAGAAGAGCTGATGGAGATAGAGAAGAATCAAACTTGGGAATTGGTTCCTAGATCTACTGATAAGAATGTGATTGGAACTAAATAGGTTTTAAAAAACAAGATGAATGAAAATGGAGAAGTAGTCAGAAACAAAGCAAGACTGGTATGCAAAGGATATTCTCAGGTTGAAGGTGTAGATTTTGATGAGACTTACGCTCCCGTGGCAAGCATTGAAGTAATAAGAATGTTTTTGGCATTTGCAGTACACAAAGATTTCAAGGTGTACCAGATGGATGTGAAGTCTGTATTCTTAAATGGAGAGCTAGAAGAAGAGGTTTACATTGAACAACCAGAAGGACTTTAGTTATTAGACCAATGTGACATGGTGTGCAGATTGAAGAAAGCCTTGTATGGACTAAAGCAAGCTCCTAGAGCTTGGTATGCAAGGTTGGATAAGTATTTGTTGCAATTAGGGTTTAGTAAAGGTACTGCAAATAGTAATTTTTAGTTTTAGGGCACAGAACTGAGAGGGGGGGGTGAATCAGTTGTGCAAAACTTTCTTTCTACTTAAACACTAAATTTCACTTTGTAATTCAGCAGCTTAACAATAAATCAATCATGGAAACATAATGCAACAAATCAAGAACAATAACACATCAACACATGAGACACCAAGATTTTGACGTGGAAAACCTGGTTAAGGGAAAAACCACAGGGTGATTAACCCAAGAATGTATTCTTTGTTAGAAGAATAGAAAGAACAAAATGGCACATGCCAATTAGGGCTCACTGCCTGAGCACACTACTCACAAGAGGCTCACTACCTACAAGAGACACACTATCTACAAAGAGATAAGTATCACCTACTTGAACTAGAAAATAGCATCTTCACCATGCTTGAATCAGTTACATTAAGCTCAGTACTTTTGCTATGCCTTTTTCTTTCCTCCTCGCTACCACACACTCATGCCAACAAGCCCACCCTTGAAATGACTTTGTAATCATTTATTTATACAAGACATGATGCAGGGACTTCCGGAGGTCATAACTTTTGACTCGGATGTGGGTTTTCTACGAAATTTTATAGGTGGATGCGTTATGAGGTGGCCAGTGGTTTCCCAACCTGCGCTAGCGGGTTGGACCTCGTCTTGGCACTTTTTCGGGGCTTCAAACTTTCATCTTGGCCCTCAAAATAGCAAATTAGTGTTTTTTTCTAGTTTTTTAAAAGTTGCTTTTTTTAATAACTCGAAACTCATGTTTCGAATTTAGGATGTTAGTTGGTTTTTCGTCCTACCTTAGCTTTATGAGCTTTTTGGGAAAAAACTGGATTCTCAAGATATGATTGTAAAATTACCTAAAATGGCAAAATCTGACAATTGTCGAAATCTGCCAAAAAAGGTAATTTTTTGTTTTTTTTGTTTTCTTAGATATAAGAGAGTTTTTCTCTCATTGTAGCAGCAGAGTTGAGGAATAGAATTTTTGTTATGTTTCAACTTCCAAATTTTTGTCTCTCATGTTTAATGGCACAATTCTTTTGAGTGAATATTGAGTGCTGCATCATTTGGTATCAGAGCAGGAAGATGGCTGGGAGAGGAAGAGGAAGAGGCGGTCTTGCCCAGATGCATAGAGAAATGCAAAATCTGCAAAGGCAAATAGCAGAACTTACAACACGGATGGAAACCCAAAGATTGGGTAGAGGAGGAGACGAATCTGCTGAAGAGATAGGTCAAGGAGCTGCAAATCAAGATACAAAACATGAAGAAGAAGAATTAGAAGGCATGAGTTTTGAAGAGAGGATGCTCAGGGCCTTAGAAGGGAAAAATGAAGGGATCAAGGTAGATGTGTCAGATTATGCAGGTAGTCTTAAACCAGAGGAGTTGATAGACTGGTTGAATGGCATGAGAAATTTTTTTGAATGGAAATCCATGACAGAGGAGAAGAAGGTAAAATTTGCATGCACCAAATTAAAGGGTCATGCAATGATTTGGTGGGATCATCTTCAAAAGGAACGAACAAGGAAAGGTAAGGATAAGATCAGGACATGGAATAAAATGGAGAAGAAGTTGAGAGAAAAATTTTTGCCCATAGATTATGCGCAAAACCTTTTTCGTAGGTTTCAAAATTTAAAGCAGAACCTCTCTTCTGTGCAAGATTATACAAATGAGTTTTATACACTATCTATACGTATAGAGCATCAAGAAACTGATGCACAAATGGATGCTAGATATGTGAATGGCTTGAAATTTTCTATTCAAGATGAATTAAGCATGCATCGACTCAACAATATGGAAGAGGCTTACCAATTGGCTCTAAAGGCTGAAGAAAAACAAAACAGACAGTATCATTAGAGGAATAGAGGAGGAAGAAGGGGTACATCAACCCCATTTCGAGGAGGTTCAAATTATGGCAGGGGAGAGTCATCCCATGGTGTGGAAAAACAAGTAGACACTCGGCAAGATCCTCTGAATCAAGAACGAGGAAGGGGATTTCAAAGAGGTAGAGGTTATGGTAGTGGTAGAGGATGGGAAAACCAGAGAAGGCCTTTCACTTGTTTCAGATGTGGAGAAGAAGGTCATAGGGCATTTGAATGCTCCAATTATAACATGCAAGAAAGAAATCAAGGAGGACAACCTAGGGTGAACATGATTCAAATGCAGCATGAAGTGGAAGGGACAGAACTGGAGGTTCCACCAGATGTGGGAGAAAGTCTCATGATGAGAAGAGCAATGGTGATTCCAGAGAAGGAGGAAACACAAGCCAAAAGCTCTAATGGTTCATGGCTTCGAACCAATATCTTCAGAACCAGATGCACTTCAGGTGGCAAGGTATGTCAAGTCATTGTTGATGGAGGTAGTTGTGAAAATATGGTTTCTAAAGAAATGGTAGACAAATTGAATTTACACTGTGAAAAACATCCTCATCCGTATCGCATTGCATGGTTTAAAAAGGGAAATGAAGTCACTGTTGATAAAAGATGCCTAATTAAGTTTAGCATAGGGAAGATCTATCAGGATGAGATATGGTGTGATGTTGTCCCAATGGATGCCTGTCATGTGTTATTGGGAAGGCCATGGCAGTATGATAGGAAAGTTATGCATGATGGAGAGAAAAACACATACACCTTTTGGAAAGATGGCGCTAAGGTGATTTTATTGCCTCTCAAGGATGAAGGAAAAGGTGAGACCATGTTGTCTGAAAGAGATCTTGTTAAAGAAATGAAGGTGACAGGGTGTTGCTATGCATTAGTAGTGAAAAAAGGTGAAGAGGAAGACATTTCAGTTCCCCCAGAAGTAGCCGAGCTGTTGAAAGAATTTGGTGATGTTTTACCTAATGAATTGCCTGATGGTCTACCACCAAAGAGAGATATTCAGCATCATATTGATTTGATTCCAGGAGCAACTCTACCCAACCAAGCAGCTTATAGGATGAATCCAACACGACATGCAGAGATGAATAAGCAAGTAACAGAACTCCTAAGTAAAGGTGTGGTGAGAGAGAGCATGAGCCCATGTGCTGTACCTGCATTGTTAACCCCAAAAAAAGATGGAACATGGAGGATGTGCAGTGCTAGCAGAGCAATTAATAAGATTACCATCAAGTATCAGTTTCCTATACCTCGTATGGAGGACATGATGGATGTCCTTGCAGGGGCTAAATATTTCAGCAAGATCGACCTACGAAGCGGCTACCACCAAATCCGGATTCGAGAAGGGGATGAGTGGAAGACAGCCTTTAAGACTGGAGATGGATTATATGAGTGGATGGTTATGCCATTCGGGTTATCAAATGCACCTAGCACATTTATGAGATTGATGAACACTATACTACGCCCTTACATTGGTAAGTTTGTGGTAGTTTATTTTGATGATATTTTGGTATTTAGTAACAGCAGAGAAGAGCATCTACAACACTTGAGGATCATCTTTGGTGTGTTAAGGAAGGAGAAGCTCTATGCCAATTTGAAAAAGTGTAGGTTCATGCAGGACAGTTTGGTTTTTTTAGGCTTTGTCATTTCTAAAGATGGTGTCAGAATGGATCCAGAAAAGGTCAGGGCAATCCTAGAATGGCCTAGTCCAAGCAGCATCACAGCGGTAAAAAGTTTTCATGGCTTGGCCACTTTCTATCGAAAGTTCATTCGCAATTTCAGTAGTATTGTAGCTCCTATAACAGATTGCACCAAAGGGAGGGAGTTTGTATGGACCAAGGATGCTGAGGAGAGCTTTAAGTACTTGAAGAAAAAGGTAACAGAAGCACCTATACTTGCATTGCCAAATTTTGATAAAGTATTTGAAGTAGAATGTGATGCCTCCCATGTAGGAATAGGTGCTGTACTTAGCCAAGCTAGCAAACCTATAGCTTTCTTTAGTGAAAAGCTGAATGCAGTGAGAAAGAATTATTCTACTTATGATTTGGAATTTTATGCAATTGTCTAAGCATTGAGGCATTGGCGACATTATCTAGTTCCCCAGGAGTTTGTATTGTTTACAGATCATATTGCACTGAGGTACTTGAACACACAGAAAAAGTTGAATAGTAGGCATGCCAAGTGGGTCTCTTTCTTGCAGGGTTACAACTTTGTGTTGAAGCATAAGTCTGGAAAACAAAATTAGGTTGCAGATGCGTTAAGTAGGCGTGTTGCACTTTTGACCACAATGGAAGCTGAGGTGATTGGTTTTGATGCCATCAAAAATTTGTATGAGTTTGATGATGATTTTTGGGAGATTGTGGAACAATTGAAGGCACCAATATCTGGTAACTTGGATCACTTTAGGGGTGAATATTTTATGCAAGATGGGTATCTATTTAAAGGAAAACAACTATGCATACCGGCTGGCTCTATGAGGGACAACATTATCAGAGAATTTCATAGTAGTGGGTTGGCTGGACATTTTGGCAAGGACAAGATAATAGCCTTGATAGAAGATAAATATTACTGGCCAAAGATGAAAAGGGATATAACTAAGTATGTAACAAGGTGTAGAATCTGCCAAGTGGCTAAGGGACATTCACAGAATACAGGATTGTATACGCCCTTACCAGTACCAGTTGCACCATGGACAGATTTGAGCATGGACTTTGTGTTGGGACTTCCACATACTCAACGAGGTAATGATTCCATTTTTGTAGTTGTTGATAGGTTCTCCAAGATGGTTCATTTTATTGCCTGTAAGAAGACTAATGATACAACGAGGGTAGCAGAGTTATTTTTCTCAGAAGTTGTTAGACTACATGGTGTTCCAAAGACTATTACCTCTGACAGGGATACCAAATTCCTCAGTCATTTCTGGAGGACTTTATGGAAGAAAATGGGGACCAAGTTACAGTTTAGTAGTGCCTATCATCCTCAAACAGATGGGCAAACAGAGGTAGTTAATTGGAGTCTGGGAAATTTGCTGAGGTGTATTGTTGGAGAAAAGCCAAAACAATGGGATTTGGCATTACCCCAGGCCGAATTTGCCTATAATAGTTCTGTTAACCGATCAACAGGAAAGTCCCCTTTCCAGATTGTGTATGGCAGGAATCCTCAAGGTGTTCTAGATTTGGTACAGCTACCAATGAAAGATCGGGTCAGTGATGATGGGGAAGCATTTGCAGAACACCTTCAACAGTTGCAGCAAGCAGTGAGACAGAAGTTGCAGGACAGTAATGAGAGGTATAAGAATTCAGTGGATCCTAGTCGGCGACATCAGACATTCAGTGAAGGTGACTTAGTGATGGTATATTTGAGAAAAGAGCGGTTTCCTACTGGAACATATCACAAGTTGAAGTACAAGAAAATTGGTCCTTGCAGAATTACAAAGAAGATCAATGATAATGCATATGAGGTCAGTTTACCAGATGATCTCGCTATTTCTCCCGTGTTTAATATTTCTGATTTATATGCCTTCCATGGTGAGGATGATGCTGAAGATAGTCAACCAGAGGTGTCATGGCACAACCACATTCCCCATAAGAAGAAAGAAAAGATTGCACAGATTCTTGATAAGAACACTATCTCCACTCGGCACGGGCGTTACAACAAGTATTTAGTACAGTGGGAAGGATTGCCACCAACAGATAGCACATGGATTACAGAGTGGGAAATGCAGAGGTTAGATCCCGTCCAATGGCAGCAGTTTGAAGACACTCACTTGTAGGAGCTGCGTTCTTTTCAACCAGAGGAGAATGATGCAGGGACTTCCGGAGGTCATAACTTTTGACTCGGATGTGGGTTTTCTACGAAATTTTATAGGTGGATGCGTTATGAGGTGGCCAGTGGTTTCCCAACCTGCACTAGCGGGTTGGACCTCATCTTGGCACTTTTTCGGGGCTTCAAACTTTCATCTTGGCCCTCAAAATAGCAAATTAGTGTTTTTTTCTAGTTTTTTAAAAGTTGCTTTTTTTAATAACTCGAAACTCATGTTTCGAATTTAGGATGTTAGTTGGTTTTTCGTCCTACCTTAGCTTTATGAGCTTTTTGGGAAAAAATTGGATTCTCAAGATATGATTGTAAAATTACCTAAAATGGCAAAATCTGACAATTGTCGAAATCTGCCAAAAAAGGTAATTTTTTGTTTTTTTGTTTTCTTAGATATAAGAGAGTTTTTCTCTCATTGTAGCAGCAGAGTTGAGGAATAGAAATTTTGTTATGTTTCATCTTCCAAATTTTTGTCTCTCATGTTTAATGGCACAATTCTTTTGAGTGAATGTTGAGTGCTGCATCAAGACATCAACTTAGGAACAATCATCTAAGTCAGCAAACATCCACAAGAACATCCGCAAGATGTATAACTCATCCAGTTAGTGTCTCAGGAAGAACACCAACATCCAGAAGTTACTCTTCAATTGCGGGCTCCAACTCTAATGCAGATCATCAACATGAAGTGGACACGACCCAAAGACTTCCACAAGCTTGCCTGAATCACCACGAACATTCACACCTCATCTGCTCACTGAAATCCTTCTCTCCTTCATCTGAAATGTCAAGAACACAGACTGTCATCACTATCATAAGGGAATAGATGCTTGCGGACCTTCAAACCACAAACCAATCTAGTTGACACTTCATAGAGATGTCCTCATCACTCCCTCAAATCCGCAGAATAGGATAATGCATTTCTGGATCTCACCGGACCAATCTGTCTCACTCTGTCACCACTGAACACCTATCAAAACTGGTTTAACTTGATCGGCCACAACTTCTTCATATCTTCATGCAGACCTCTAAAATCTCTATTAGATCATCTTAAGACACAAATCTACCAACCCTTTAATCTGTAACCTCTGATCCTCATCCTATCTTGAACTTTTACCTTACTATCTTCCCTGTTCTTCTTTGTTCCTGATTGAGACTAATTTTCTCAATATCCTCAGCACACAGCTCATCCAATCCTTATCATTAATGTAACAAGAGTATGTTGACATCAATGACAACACTAGTTAGGCTCATACTTGCAACAGTAATCTCTATTTAAAAATTAATGATGATCAAATTCTAATTGTTGTAGTCTTTGTTGATAATATTATCTTTGGAGGCAATCAAGGTATGTGTAAAAAATTTACAGAGGAAATGCAAAAGGAGTTTGAGATGTCTATGTTTGGTGAAATGAATTTCTTTCTAGGACTGCGTATTACTCAATTAGAAAAATAAATTTTCATTTTTCAGTCCAAGTATGTGAAATAGTTGTTGAAGAAGTTTGGAATGGAGGAGTCTAAGCCAGTATATACTCCTATGGTAACTAGTTGCAAGTTGAGCAAGAATGATGAATCACCTAAGACTGACAAAAAAAGTATAGGTCAATGATTGGAGGACTACTTTATCTAACCTATACCAGACTAGATATAATACATGCAGTTTGTATTGTGACAAGATTTCAAGAAGATCCTAGAGAGTCACATGTGTTGGCAGTTAAGAGGATCATGAGATATTTAAAAGGCACTTCAGACTATGGATTATGGTATCCTAAAGATACTGACTTCACACTTAGTGCTTATATAGATGTAGATTGGGCTGGAGATGTTGATGAGAGAAAAAGTACAAGTGGAGGTGCTTTCTTCTTGGGTGACATATTGTTTTCATGGTTGAACAAGAAGCAAGATTTAATTTCTTTGTCTACTACAAAAGAAAAATATATTGTTGTAGCATGTTGTTGTATTCAAGTGCTATGGATGAAGCAAACATTGAAGGATATAAGAGTTGTGTATGGAGAACCAATTTCAATCTTTTGTGACAATAGAAGTGCTATAAAAATTTCAAAGAATCTAGTGATGCACTCAAGAACAAAGCATATATCAATAAGGTATAACTTTCTGAGAGAAAAGGTAATAAAGAATGAAGTAAAGATGGAATATGTGTCTACAAAGGATCAGATTGCAAATATTTTCACAAAGCCTCTGCCTAAGGATACTTTTGAGTATCTCAAGGAGAAGTTAGGGGTTATTACCCCTCCTTCTCTAAACTAAGATACATAGGTAGTGCATCAGTCTAGTGGTGCCTAAAGTCTCATTTTTTTTGGATTGATGTTTTGAAGGCTACCTCTTAGGGGTAGTAGGTAGATGTTTCTTATATGAGTTCTTGATAAAGAGTAGTAAGTGTTGCATTGTTGCTGACAAGGGGGTAGTGCAATGGTAGTAAGATCTGAGTTGAGCTTTGATAACTAAAGAGGGAGACAAGTTCTGGCACCCTTTTCCATTGATGTCAAAGGGGGAGAGAAGTGCATGTGAAAAACTTAAGGAGAGAGGTTCTGATTGATGTCAAAAGAGGGAGAAAGTTGCAGCCAGAGAAAGCTTATTTGTCTTGATGGTTTTTCACATCATGTGTTGCCATCAATGAAAAGGAGGATATTTTTACAAGCATGAGTAGTAAGTGTTGTCATTGATGTCAACACCTAAGGTAAACATCTAAGGAAGCTATTTGGATGAGTTTGAGAAGTTAGTGCAATTGCAAAACTATTATATCTCCCAGAACAGTGTAGTGTTTTGCTCCGCATATCCGATAGATTGAATATCTTTGTTTGTAGTTTGAAAGTTATGTTAAGGGATGTTTGTAGTTGCTATGTCTCAAGTTTGAGCCTCTGGTGTAAATATTTGAGTGAGTTCTGTTCACCAGAGTAAAAACTATTTTTCTGAGTATTCAATGGTGACAAGGAGAATGTATTCTTCCCCACATTTAAGTTTTATAGTTTGCAATTCTAGAATTAAGTTTGGGATGATTTTGTGTCTTCAGTTGAAGTGGTTCATGATTTGGTGCTATATAAGCGATCTTTTCTTTGTGACAGTGATTGACAGTAATGTTTAAGTTTGAAGAATCTTCTGGATAGAGTGTTTACAGGTTGTACAAAAGTTCTTGATGATTGTAACGTGCTTGTGGATGTTTCTAGATCATGTTCCTACCTTTTGAGTGGCCCGCAAAGTGTAATTTAGATCATGGTTGAAGCATGTTCCTAAAGGTCTTAGTGTTAACACCAATTTTGGCCAACCTGGTTGTTTTCACTACTTGTAGTTATGCTTTGGAGTTTTTGAAAGAGTGTTGTTGTGTGGAAAATTGCATTTGAGCCCCTGCTAAGGTGTGGTGTGGTCCGCATTCATTCCTTTCCACCGCAAGAATGTTTAGGTCCTGACCTAATTTGAATATTGGTTAAGTTTGTTGTTTGTGTTGACCTTGAAGATTGTTTCCAAGGTTGCAGATGTATAAATATGGGTTAGATGATCAGGAAATTTAGTGAAGTTATTGAGGAAGATGAAATGGCTACATGAGAAGCATCATTTGTTGTAGGTGTGATCCGAATGGTATGATAGTGAGCAGTAAAGAATATATTTTTGATGCAGAGAAGGTGCAAATGATTTAGTTGAGTTTGTGGTGGATCCCTAGTTGCTATGAGATCCATTCTCATTGTAACTATCTTCTTCTACTTTAGACAGTGAGCCCATTTGGTAGTGAGTCTCTTCCTTTGGTAGTAAGCCCCTTCCTTTTGCAGTGAGCATTTTGGGTAGTGAGCTTTAAGGCAGTGAGTCTTGTTGTAATTTTGATATATCATTTATATTGTGAGTTAATCCTCACCATGGTTTTTCCCTCATTGGGTTTTCCATGTAAAAAATCTAGTATCCCATGTGTTGAATGTGTGGATGTACTTAAGTTTCTAATTTCATGATATCATGGTTAAATCATAATAACAATGATTAATTGGTTATTGTGTTGATGTTTAGAAGAAGTTAAGTTTTGGTTACGACTGATTCACCCCCCTCTCAGTTGTCTTGTACATATCAATAATATTTTGATGGGAAATGAGTTTCTATGATGAAATTGATGCTTGGCATTATCAATTGTAGGGCTGGGAGGACAAAGGAGCTAGCCAGAGCTATCATGGAGGACGAAAACCTAGAAGAACCCTGCTGACCTAAACATGCAGAATCATCATTTTGTTAGCCAAACCACTGTTGTACCTACAAAAGAAAGTCAGTATGATGTCCAAGATGATGGAGATAAGTCTCAGGAGATTGAAGATATAGAGGATCAGACCTACATCAATGTTGTTCCAGCAGATCCAGTTTAATATCCGGGACTTGTTCATAGCTGTCCCAGTCATCCAATCATTCAATGTTGGTCCAACAAGCATCCATTTGGACATGCCTTTATAAAAAATGTGCCACATACTACTCATGACTAGTCAACTCATTGGAAAGATGATTTGTCCCATTAGACAACTCAAAAAGTTGCTATTTCATCTTGTTCTCATGAGCTAAAGAGTTGTATTTTTATTTTTTTCCTACAAGACAAAAGAAAATTCGAGAATATAACTACCCACTGACCAAAATTAAATGCCATGTAATACGGACCATTGGTGATGAATTGATCCTGACCATTCATTGAAAAAATTGATATGGTTACTTCTCTATAAAAAGGCAACTTCTCTCATTGTAAAGGCTATGAGGAAGAACTGAAGAAAGGATTGTTGAAACTCTACCATTTTTCTGAATCAATACAAATAGAATTTCATTTGCTACTACCATTTGAGTTCATTTTGTTGATTGGATATGGTTATCATGGTTCTTCACCTTTCCAATTAGTTATTTAATTGCATTTGTGATTGATTATTCAGATATTTGTTAGATTTCCTATCCATACCATTGATGGGTTAGTGATTGTATGTCATTGTTCATGGTTAGTCTGGACATATTTTATATGACTTAAGTTTTATTGTGTGAGTTCATTGAACTGCTCTAGGAATTGGGTGTTGAATGAATCCTTCACAATTTAAAAACCTTTGTGTTTCCTTAGAAGATTGCACAGTCTTTGTAGCATTGTGGGCTGCCTGGTTAAGCAGAGATTTGTTTATTATTGGGAATCTTTCTATCTGTTTATTGATCATTTATGCAATTGTCTATAGGATCTCTATCCCTTTTTCTTTTACATTTTCTTTATCAGATCTGGTTAGATTAGGTTTCATAAGCTTGCATAGTGTTGTCACAGAATCCATATCTGGTGAATGCAAGTTGGCATATTATTGGTTGCATGTTGGAATCACATATTTTGTAGTAATACGAGTATATATCAGTTCATTTATACATTGTCAAACCAAAAAATTGATCTAAAGTTTGTTTACATTGCATGTAAGTCTCCTTGTTGGTATAGCTGAAACATATCCACTGAGTTATCATGTGAGCTAAGACCTAGCTATATAAACCTTGGGGTAGTCTTATTCTAAAGGTTTGGGATAGGATTCCTTTCAAGAGGTGAGATACCTTTGTGTCTTACCTACGTTGTTGTGTGCTAAAAGCACCATCAACACTTTTCACTTAACCAAATACTCTTTGAACTGCTTTCCTTTGGTGTTGCATCCAACTCTACTATCCAAGATCTGCTCTATCTACTCTGGTTACTGCTATGGTAACTAGTCCTTCAATCCATCTTCTAGGCTATTACTTGATTCTCCCTCATGATACTGATGTAGATCTGCAATGTTGAATATAGGTGATATACCAAATGTCTTTGGTAGCTCCACTTCATATGCATTTCTTGGATCAAACTTCTAAGCATCTTACATGGTCCAAATTTCCTCATTTTCAGCTTGTTGTATGTCCCCACTATAAATCTCTGCTTCCTAAGGTATACCATGACTTCATCTCCAACAAAAAATTCCTTATGTCTCCTCTTCTCATCTGCTTGTTCCTTATACTTGTTGTTCATCTCTTCCAAATGTTTCTTGACTTGATTATGTACTGTCTCCATGTATCTTGCAAATTCTTCTGCTTCTACAGTCCTTTTGTTATCCATGCTAATTAGCTCTGCTACTCCTCTAGGTTGTATTCCTATCACAACTTCAAATGGAGTCTTCCCTGTACTTATGTTCACTGAATTATTGTATTCTAACTCTTCTTTTATTAGAATTAGATCACAATTTCCTGCTTTATCTCCTACTAAACATCTCAACAAGTTACCCAAACTCCTATTTACCACTTCAGTTTGTCCATCTGTCTGTGGGTGAAATACCAAACTACATTTTAGGTTTGTCTTCATCTTCTTCCACAATATCCTCTAGAAATATCCTATGAATCTTGTATCCCTATCTGAAACTATACTCTTAGGTAATCCGTGTAATCTCACAATCTCCTTGAAAAATAGGTCAGCAACATGTACAACATCATTTATCATCTTAGAAGGAATGAAGTGTGCCATCTTTGAAAATCTATCCACCACTACAAATATAGAATCATATCCCCTTTGTGTTTTTGGCAAACCTAAAATGAAATCCATGCTTATATCTTCCCAAGGTTTCTCTGATATTGTCAAACATTTGTACAAACTAGTATTCTAACTACTCCCCTTTGCAATTTGACAAATTCTACAACTATAAACAAATTTGCTTACATCCTTATATATCTGAGGCCAAAAATAATGTTCACTTACCAAAGCTACTATCTTGTCAATCCCAAAATGTCCTGCCAATCCACCACTATGCTTCTCCTTGATCAAATTATCTCTCATTGAACTCCTAGGTATACACAACTAATTTCCTTTGAACAACACATCCTCCTGAATGAAATAATCCAACCACTTACTTCTATCTATCACAACAGGTTCCTTACATGCTTTCCATGCTTCTGCAAAATCAATATCCTCCTCATATATATACTTCAGTTCTTCAAATCCTAGTACTTATACTCTCATCTTTGTCAACAAATTCCTTGTTTAGCTCAATGCATCTGTAACTTTGTTTGACTTCCCACTCATGTGCTTCAATATAAATGCATATCTCTATGTGAACTCTACCCATCTTATTTGTCTCTGATTCAACTTACCCTAACTGTTCAAATACTGCAAAGCTTGATGATCAATGTACAATACAAATTCCTTTAGCAACAAGTAATGTCTCCACTTCTTCAAAGCTTGAATTATGGTATAGAACTCTTGGTCATAAACTGAATATCTCCTCCTTGCGTCATTCAACTTCTCACTGAAATATGATACTAGTCTCCCTTCTTGACTTAACACTGCTCCTATTGCATTCCCACTGGCATCACAATCAACTTCAAATACTTTGTTAAAATTTGGTAATGCTAATACAGATTGCTCTGTCACCTTCCGCTTCAATAATTCAAAGCTCTTATGTTCTCCTCATGTCCACTTAAAATCCTTCCTTTCACCCCTCATTGTCTTTGTCATTAGTGTGCATACAATACTGATGAACTTCCAGTAGAAACTTGCTACTCCATGAAATGATCTTAGCTCTCCAATGTTCATAAGTGTTGGCCTTTCAACAATTGCTCTAACCTTCTCAGGGTCCACCTTCAATCCTTCCGCAGAAATCACAAATACCAAATATACTAGTTCTTCCTTCATGAAACTATATTTCTTGATGTTTATCAACAATTTCTCCTCTCTCAACCTTTGCAATACTTGACTAATATGCCACAAATGTTCTTCTTTTGTTCTACTTAAAATCAAAATATCCTCCAAGTATACAATAACAAACTTACCTAAGAATTTCTTCAAAATCTCATTCATCAACCTCATGAAAGTACTTGGTGTGTACACCTAAAATTGGCATGACTCTACTTAAATAAATATTTTAAATATTTATTTCATCACCATATTCCTCTATCAATAAATAAATACATTTATTTATTTATTTGATTCATCCCCTCTCATTTAATTAAATAAACTACATTTTATTTAATTAATTAAATTCTCCCACCAACTTCATTCTTCTAAAATAATTAAATAATTTTAATTATTTAATTAAAATCTTTATTCTTCCAAATTTAAATAAAATGCAAATTTTATTTAAATAAAATCTAAAATCCTCACAAAATAAAATATATTTCTATATTTTATTTATTCCTCTCAATTATCTACAAAATAATTAAACAAATTCTTTTTATTTAATTATGCCTTCTTATCTTCACAAAAATCATTCTTATCTTCCAAAAATACTTTCCTCTTGTCACACAAAAGCAAAAGCTGAGTTACAGAAAGCAAAATTAGTTTTAAAGCATCTTTAAAGCAAATCTTCTCTCAAATTAGACAAATAAATTCTAATTTAATAAAATCAAATCTCATCCTCATCAAGAGAGGAGTTAACTCAACAAAGCTACTTTTCAAATGACATGTGTCCTTCTTCCATTTGTTGTACGTTCCTCAACAAGCCTCCTCCATTGATCTTTTCTTTTCTTCTCAACCATCGATTTTCCCTCACCTTTTTCTATAAATACAACCTTCTTCTCTTCATTTTATATATCTCTCATCTGTGCAAACTTACGCTGCAGGAATACAAGTGTGCCTTTGGCACCCCCTCTTCCTAAAGCACTTCATAGCATCCATTTTTAGTGTGTTGAAGCTCAACTTCAATCACGCAAGTATCATAGCCATTCTATCTTTGTCATCTTTAACAAGCAAGGGAGCAATAGCTTCTGAGGGCTTTATCACCAAGATCAAAGAGAGATAGGCGAACTACGGAAGACGCAAGGTAAAGGTGTAAGTATTGTTGTTTATTTGTTTTAATCTCTTTTTATCTTCAGATTTTGTAGATGTTTGGGTTTTTTTATAATCTTTTGGATTAACCTATTTTCCCCCTCACAGTTTGGTGCCCATCGTGGGGCACTTGCCCCCTTTACTAATCACAAAACTAAGTTTTTCCAAGTGATAGGTTTGTACAGGTGATGAAATAGAGTTCTAACAAAGGCATCTGGTGCATCTAACCCCCGAAGTGACGCATTTGCATTCTGAGTTGGCGCATCTGACCTTTCGGCGCATCTAACTTCCCATATGGCACATTTACCTCAGGAATTGGCCCATTTGATACTTCAGCGCATTTACCCTCAGAAACTGTGCATCCAACCTCTGTTCTTGTGCCTGCATCATAGCTATGCATATACCTTGCATTTCGGCACATCCATTCTGTCTAACGACGCATCCATTATAGTTGCGCATGTATTTTGTCTGTTGGCACATCTACTCTGTCTAACGGCGCATCTATTATAGTTGCGCATATACCTCTAGTTTTGCACATTTACATGCTATTTTTACGCTTCTGTACAATGCCGCATGCACTCCCTATTTTTGAGCATTCAGGCTGCAGTGTGGCGCATTTGATTCTGCTAGCTGTTTTAGGGTTTTCTAATTTTGTGTTTGAACTAACAGTTGTTTTGCAGGGTTAGCAACTGGATTAGGTCATTTAGATGCCTTTCATAGTTCACTTAGACTAATTAGGGGTAAAGTAACAAGTGCATTTCATACAAACTTCACATAGCTCATAACTAGGAAGGAAATAACTGAACCTAATTGCTATCTCTGCATTGTTGATCTATTTTCCTAAATTAGGCCATTGCTATCTTTACAAATGGAAAATGAACAATGCTATGTCTTAATCACTTTCAAGTTAACAAATGAGAAAATGAACAATGCTATGATCAAAACACTTCCAAGTTAATAATCGTGTGAGTGCACAAGTAGAGTAGCCCATTTGGTTTTTCTACTTTTAACTAGGTTGGATTAATCAGTGTATTCTATGATTGTGAATGACAATAGGCTTATGCTTTCCCCTTAATTGGGTGATCAAAGTGCCAGACTTGTCATTCTTTTTGTCAAACCTTTAGGGGGGCCTGCCCTTGGATGCACGCTTGTCCAAGTGGGAACGATCCTGAGTGGTAATAGGCTAAAGCCAAGCCCTACCAAGCCACTTAAAATAAATTGTGCTTGAGGTGAAAACCTCAAGCAATGAGTGCTGTTGTGTTACACCGATGGCCAACCCCCCAAAACCCTCATAGGCATAACCCTTTGAGGCTGGGAGACTCCATAATAGAGAGTAGCGCTACTGCACATGTAACTACTCAAACGGTTGCCCTAACTAAGAACCAATTGTGTAGCAAGCCAAAAACCCATATTTGTTGATGTAAAGGGCAGAGCTCTTGAAGCGGCCTCGATTCAAGTGACTCTTAGTAGAGGTAGTAGGGACAATCCTAAGGTTCGGTGTGGGTATGAGCCTAAGGAAACCCAGATCTGGTATGTGTGAGAAGTGAGTGCCGTGGAGGGGAGTCGGTGCTACCAGATCCTGGAGCTACATGCTTTGAGTGGCATAGCTAGAGGATTCAACGAATATTGTCCCATCCAGCCTAGGGTGTACTTGTCTTTGAGTCAAAATAGTCTAAAAACACAAAAAATATAAAAAGATAAAAATCATGAAAAACTTCTATGTGTTTTCTATGTTTTTGCCATAATTGAACATCAACATCATTAGAAACACCAAGTTTTTCAAACCAAAACCTGAAAATTCCTGAAAACATTCCAAAAATTCCTAAAAATATAAGAAAATAGCAAAAAAACCAGAGTTGCGCATTTGCCACGACATGTGGTGCATCTGATTCGACTTCCAGGGCATCTGAACTCTGTTGTGGTGTATTTGCCCATATTACGCATTTGACCCAACTTTTTGTGCATTTAACATCTGCTGTGGTGCATTTGAAAATTTGCCAGTGTTGCGCATTTGAACTGAATTCTAGCGCATTCATTCTGACTTCTGGTGCATTTAACCTCTATTGTTGCGCATTTAAACTGCTGCACATTTAAAACTAGAGAGCAAAATTCAGCACCTTCCAAAAAGTAAAACTGTCGAAAACTTTCCAAAAACCATCTCAAATCTGTCAAGTTCTTCAAAATCTGGTTTAGACCTTGTAAATCTACCACTTTTCCTTCTTATCATATCCACTTTTTCATCCAAAGTCTCACCAAATCTGTCCAATTTCCAAACAGGTTTATAGTCAAATTATTCTTGATCAAAAATCAAAACCTCAAGCAAAACCTAGTGAGGATCCAATATCAAGGGTTACTTATCCTTTCAGAAATCCACTAGGGGGTTGTGCAAGACTAGTCAACATCAAGTATATGGATTTCTAACATCCTTACTTAGACTATCGCTTTTGTATACCCCACTTTGTTTGACACCACCTAGATCTAAGAAGAACTTTGCTAAAACCTTGTCTCATTCTAGCACCTTGCTCAAATCTTCCAATCTCACCTCATCCCATCTCTTTACTACCTTGCATGGTCTTGACAAGATTACAAAAACAAAAATAGTTAGAAATGGCAGAGAAAAGTGTTCCTAATGGTCACAAAAGTGATAAAGAAATTTCTATGGAAGAGATCCTTCAAACGCAGCATGACCCAAAATTTCAACACCTATTAGGAGTACTTGCACAAGACCCTACAAAATTCTTTTTACATCTGGCAAGTCTAGGGGTCAAACTCCCTAAGGATTATGACATAGAGACTCTCAAAGAAACTGAGGGAAGTAGACATGAGGAAGAAACACCTTCGGACAAAAGCAAAACCAACACTGATGCTACGGATGCCCTAAGTCTAATGAACCAAAAATATGAAGCTCTCCAACAACAAATTTCAGACATGAAAATGGGAGCATTGACTAAACATTACACCCTAGAGGATATTTCACCATATCCTTTTGATAGGGCCTTGGTCATGATACCTTTCCCCTCAAAATTTGAGGTGCCTAAATTTGACAAATATCAAGGAAAGGGTGACCCAAGGGATCATATCAGAGAATTCAATGTTGCTTGCCTTGAGGTCGCACATAATGACACCTATCTTATGTGACTCTTCTCACGAAGCTTAGGAGGACAGGCCATGGAGTGGTTCTCTAGACTACCACTCGACATCAAAACTTTCAATGAACTTGTAGATAAATTTGTCACCCACTTCTCTTACAATATTGAGCACGACACCTCAATATTGGACCTTTGTAACACCAAACAGAAAGCTGGAGAATCTTTCACCGCCTTCTTACAGAGATGGAGACAACTGGCAAGGAAGTGCCCACACCAAATGTCAGAGAAACATATGCTAGAAATGTTTGTCCACAATCTGCAAATGGACCTCAGCTACCAAATCCAAATCCAATGTCCTACTTTTAGCAAGGTCATTGAGATGGGCCTCATCATAGAAAAAGCCCTAATCACGAAAGGTCAAATCAAGCTCTATAAAGACAATCCTAGCACCAACACCAACAATGAAAAAACCTAGATTCTAGATGAAAAATAAGAACATTGTAAATGACGGGGTGGTAGATGCCAAAAATGCGGCACCTAAGCAACCAATTTTCAATCTGCAACACCTCAAAATAACCCCCCGCAAAACAAACCAAGAAATACTGAATCTAGGTTTACCACCTTTTGGCCTAGGAGAAAGTTCACACCTTTGGATGAGTCACTAGAAACTGCCCTACAGAAGTTAATCGCCAACAATCTCATAACGCTTCCCACAACATGAGAGTACGAACCAAAGGTCAAACCCTATTGGTGGAATGACAGTGACTTCTGCAAATACCACCGAAACATGGGGCACAAGACAAATGATTGCATTGCACTCAAGCATGTAATCCAAGACTTAATAGAGCAAAACAAAATATCCATTAATGGACAATCTCAAGGACATACTTCCAACAACGATCATCAGGCATTCAAGGATCCTCTTCCTAACTACGAGCAGGGAGGACCTTCCAACAGAAACAATAGTGGCTCTAACAACACAAACTATACAAATGTTGGCTTCGACTATGTTGTTAACCATATCTCAGAAGGTGATTCACACATCAATGTGATCACTATCAACAAGGATCTGGATTGCAATGTTACTACCTATAGTAACAAGGTCACCCTTAGAGGAGCTTCCACTTCTCCATCTAGTCAATATAGTATTGTGGATCAACTCCACAAAACACCTACGCACATCTTCATGTTGGAACTTCTACGTCTGTCTCCTTCTCATAGGTCCATACTTGACAAAGCCTTAGCAAAAACCTCTGTTCCCATGAACCTAGCTGAAGAGAAATTCCAAACTATGGTCGATCACATCACCTCACCGCACTCCCTATCATTCACTGAGAAGGATGATATGTCTATCACTCAACCCCATAACGCCTCCCTTCATATTGAAGCTTTCATACACAAGCACAAGATCAAAAGAGTCCTAATCAATGGAGGGGTTGGTTTGAATATCTGCATCTTGAAGCTAATCCTTACTTTGGGGTTTTCAGAGAAGCCTATAGATCCAAAAAGAAAAATCACTATTAAAGCCTATGATGAGGAGTTAAGAATGTCCAAAGGAATTGTTACCCTACCAATCAGAGTGGGCCCCGTAGTAAAAGATGCAGGTTGTCAAGTCCTTGACATGGAGCTAGCATACAACATTCTCCTTGGGCGACCATGGATACATGCTTTGAAAGTAGTACCTTCTACATACCATCAATGTATCAAGTTCCCACATGAAGGATAAGAGATCACCATCCAAGGTGATCCTAACCCCTATCAATACTGCAACTCCCTTCAACCCAAACTAGAAGTTGTGATCCTCAATAATCATGCCTCTGCTTTGTCTACATCTCGTGTTGACCCAACTACACTTGCTTCCTCTTCTGGAGCACCTCAACCAAAACTCCAACTCAAAGACAAGGGCTTGGGTGAGTATTGTAAAATCTCTGAATCCCTCTGTTTGGCTCAACTACCTATATCTCCTAGATCCTATGGGACAACTATCTTAAAACACCCACAACAGAGAAGCCTACCAAAGGACCATTTGTGAAATGGGGAAGCCTAGAAGATGAAAGTGATGAAAAAGATGTCCTACAGTGGCTATACAAGGATGAAGCTAGTTCCTCAACACAACATAGCTATCCCACTATCCCAACAGAACAGTACGGTCAAGGTTTTCAAATGCTACAAAGAATGGGGTATGAGGGACATGGCCCACTCGATTCAAGAAAGGATGGCATCACTGAGCCCATCCAACCTCATACCTTAACAGATTGAGACACTAAAGGACTAGGGTACATGGGAGCACCGAGAAACAACAAAACCAACAAGAACAAAGGCAAACAACCAGAAGCATCTACTAGCAATCTGTTCGAACAAATTTAGAGAATGCAAATGGGAAGCGAAACTGATTCTAATGAGTATGAATGGGATAGCCTCTCTGAGATGTCTTGTGATGAAAAGGATATTGACATTGTCCACGAGTATGACCCAACCCCTGCAAACGAGGGACAAGGTCCAAGGGCTAGGCCATTAGAGTCAGACCTGCATAGCAACAATAGTGAAAATCGTGAAGCAGGAATGATACTCCCCTTAGCGGATCCACTAATGGAGGGTACCATCGTAGACTTTGTCCATGCCTTTAATAATGTTGTCTTAACCATCAACGTCATTGAACCAGACCAACCCAATGATCCTTTACCTTTGGTGTACCCTGAACTCATAGACTGGGACCTAGAAGGCACCACCCCTGAGCTAGACACCTTTGAAAATGACGAAGCCATCATCGATTACCTTGAGCTTAGAGATCACATACCTGTAGGAGACCACAGAGCTGGCTATGCTATTGAACTCAACAGAAGGCCTATTTTGGAGAGAGAGCCAAGCCTTTTAGTCATAAAAACATCACAATAAAAGAATGATCTAACAATGAAAACTGCTCCACAATAGTGTTAGATCATCAAAATAGTAAAAATAAAGACGTATCCAATGGTGAAAACCTCTCTAAGGTGCCAAAGGATGGAAGGCTTGACCCTCTCCCCAATCTTACACATCAGGAGAGATCGTCGATCTTGATAGAACCAGCAAAAGCAATCAATGTCAACACAGGTGATAATCCCAGAATGGTCCACATGACATAGGCTCTAACAGAACATGAAAAACTAACATTTACAGATTTCTTCAAAAGAAAACAAATCAACTTTGTATGGACATACGCTGACATGCCAGGGCTAGACCCAAATCTTATCATGCATCATTTACCTCTAGCTCCGGGAGCTAAACTAGTCAAACAAAAACTTAGAAAAATGCATCCGCATGTGGCCCTCATGGTGAAAGAAGAGCTAAAGAAACTCTTAGATGTCGGATTTATCAGGCCTATAGAATATCCTGAATGGGTTTCAAATATAGTACCAGTGGCTAAACCAGATGGCAGGGTTAGAATATGCAATGATTTCAGAGACTTGAACAAGGCTTGTCCCAAAGATGACTTCCCCCTGCCCAACATAGACATGATTGTCAATCTTACCGTAGGACACACTATGCTGTCACTCATGGACGGTTTCTCGAGATATAACCAGATAAAGATTGCACCCGAGGACCAACATAAAACTGCATTTACATGTCCTTGGGGCACCTACTATTGGTGTGTTATGCCATTTGGTTTGAAAAATGCTGGGGCAACATATCAGAGAGCCATGACAACAATCTTCCATGATATGATGCACACTATAATGGAATACTACGTCGATGACATTCTAGCAAAGTCTCTTACAAGAGAAGGGCATCTAGTAGTACTAGACAAGATCTTCAACATACTGGAATAGTTCAATGTGTGCCTTAACCCAAAGAAGTGTGTATTCAGAGTTACGTCAGTCAAACTATTGGGATACATAGTGTCTGCAAATGGTATCGAAGTTGATCCTGCTAAGGTAAAAGCCATCATGGAAATGCCACCTCCTAAGAATCTCACTCAACTGAGATCTCTACAAGGAAAACTACAGTCTATTAGAAGGTTCATTTCCCAACTGGCAGACAAGTGCCACCCTTTCTCTCATCTGCTACACAAAAATGTCCCCTTCAAATGGAACGAGTCATGTGAACAGGTATTTCAGCAACTAAAGGAATATCTCATGAAACCACTTGTGTTAATGCCACCAATTCAGGGCAAGCCTCTATTACTGTATATCTCAGCTACACCAACAGCTCTGGCAGCTCTCCTTGCACAACAAAACTATGATGGAAAAGAACAGGCTATCTACTACATTAGTTGAACACTCGTTTGATACAAATTACAATATACACCAATCGAAAGAGCATGTCTAGCTGTAGTCTTCACCTCACAAAAATGGAGACATTACATGCTGTCACATTCAGTTAAATTGGTAGCAAAGATTGATCCACTAAAATACCTACTCAACAAGGCCACCTTAACAGGTAGATTATCAAAATGGGTCATGCTTCTTAGTGAGTTTGATATTGAATATATGGACAGAAAAGCGATAAAAGGACAAGTGCTTGCTGATCAACTAGCAGATGCACCTTTAATGGATGACAACCCCCTGAGCTTTGAATTTCTAGATGAATCTATATTCCACGTCAACACAACCAACTAGAAAATGTACTTCGATGGCTCATACACTCAACATGGATCAGGGGTAGGTATCTTATTGATCACACCTAATGGCGACACTATTCCAAAGTCATACAGGTTAATGTTCCCTTGCACTAACAACGTAGCGGAATATGAGGCTCTGGTCATCGGTATCAAGCTAGCAGTTGAGTGGAACATCAAGAAACTTCATGTCTATGGTGACTCACAGCTGGTCATCAACCAAGTAAATGATGACTACCAAACGAAAGATGAGAA
The DNA here is from genome assembly GCA_027924645.1 of Cunninghamia lanceolata. NCBI lineage: Eukaryota > Viridiplantae > Streptophyta > Pinopsida > Cupressales > Cupressaceae > Cunninghamia > Cunninghamia lanceolata. Next base: position 6,520,954 of record BSBN01001215.1, read on the forward strand.
ACTGATTCCTTACAAATGAATGGTAGATGACTTCAAGGAATATTTCGTCAAGATATCTTTTGAACAGATACCAAGGATCGAGAATAAAGCTGCAGATGCAATGACCACGATCACATCTCTCCTTGACATCCCAGGCAATGAAACATGATATGAGTTCTTAGTAGAGCCAGTATCCTATCTTGCTTATGACACCCCAGAGTCCCATATCATATGCCACATTGTAGGAACCAATTCCCCACTCTATGGTAAAATATTTGCCTACCTAAAAGAGAATACCCTCCCACCTGACCTTTCCAGCAACCAAAAAAGAACCTTCATCTGACAGGCATCCCAGTATGCCATTGTCACAAACACTCTATATCACCAAGGTCTTGATGGTACTCTCCTTAGATGTCTAGATAAAGAGGAATATCAAACGGCTATAAGTTAAATACATGACGGAATATGCGGGACCCACTCTAGTGGCCCTAGCCTAGCCAAGAAACTCATACGCATGGGATACTACTGGTCAACAATGGAACGAGATTCCTATCATTTTTTGAAGAAGTGTAAAAAATGCCAAATCCACGGGAACCTGATACATGCACCAGCTCAAGAGCTACAGCCGTTAACAACTCTGTGGCCTTTTTGTTAGTGGGGACTCAACTTAGTGGGCAAGATCCACCCTCCTTCCTCAAGCGGCCATAAATTTATTATCACTGCCACAGAATACTTCACGAAGTGGATTGAAGCCGTGCCCTTAGCCAACATCACAGGTAAACAGATTGCCTCTTTTATCCTGAACTATATCATTTGTCGTTATGGTGTCCCTTCGTCCATCATCACTGATAATGGATGACCCTTCAAAAACTAAGATGTCAAGGAACTATGCGATAAATTCCATATCCAGCACCGCTTTTCCACCCCTACTACCCACAAGGTAACGGCCAAGCTGAGGCATCAAATAAAACCATTCTAAAAATCTTAAAAAAGACTGTCAATGATGCTGGCTGTGATTGGCATGCCCAACTGAATCCAGCGCTGTGGGCCTACCACACAAGTATCTGCATACCCACAGGTGCAACACCCTACTCCCTAGTTTATGGATCTGAAGCAATCTTGCCCATTGAAGTCGAGATCCCATCCCTGAGAGTTTCACTAAAAGGTCTCATAACTGATGAAGAATACAGAGTAACCAGACTCCAAGAACTAGAGCTACTCGAAGATAGAAGGCAACAGACCTTTAACCATATGAAAGCATATCAGCAGCGCATGTCCAGAAGCTACAATCACATAGTAAAGCCCCGAGTATTCCAAGTGGGTGACCTAGTCCTAAGAGAAAATCCCAGAAATCAGCAAGACCAAGAAAAGAAAGGAAAATTTGAGCCCAACTGGTTAGGTCTTTATGTCATCATCGCCACTTATGGATCAGGGGCATATCAATTGGCTATATTTGAAGGTGAACTATTCGATGATCCTATCAACATCATGCACCTCTGCAAGTTCTATACCTAAAAACCCCAATGTAAGGGAGTCCTAAAAAAATCCAAAAAAATAAAAATAAAAAAATAAAAAAAATAGAAAAATAACAAAAAAATCGTCTTATGGTGAAAACCTGGCAAATAGGTGCCTGGGATAGGTACCATGGTGAAAACCTGGCAAACAGGCGTCATGTGTACTCTTAGCTTCCGTGCAAATAAAAGCAAAGTGGTGAAAACCTAGTAAATAGGCGCTATTCTTTGACAAACCACCTTCTCCATCTATTCTGACTTCATGTCTCTTGTGTCTTCCATCTCGTTCATCTTGAACTAGTCCTGGGAACCATTGTCGAACTACGTTGCCTCTGAGTTATCACGTAGGCAAGGCCATTCTCAATGCGCCCCCAAGGCTCCGCTGTCTCGTTAGTCCCATATCTGGTCTTTCTATCTATCTAGGTCCATACCATTTCCACACTCTCGCCATCGCCTAGGTCTTAGGTCCATTAGGGTTTACCCAGAACTATGTTGCCTCTGCGTCGTCACGTAGGCAAGGCCATTTTGCAATGAGCCCCCAAGGCACTAGGTCAATCCCTTAGGGTCCGTCTCTCCATGTCTATTATCGTCTCACCCATAATAAGTTGATCCTTGTCTACACTGGGAGCAACTCCTCGACCTAGTTACAGATTTGGATTCTTGCATGCCACTGTGCTGAGAGGATACCAATAAGGATTGTGATATCTTTCACTAGACAAGAAAGCATAGAAACACAAGCTACCCAAACCAAAGTTCTTGACACAAAACATCAACTTGTCCCAAAAAAAAATGAAGTAGAGCATCATACCATAACACTCAAACAATTCTATATCAATTATGGCAAAAGACACATCTAATGCAAGAATGTTTTGTCAACAGGTTAACTTACAAGGTCTTGAATTTTTGTTATTATTTCTTCCTATGCTACTCAAGGATGCCAAAAGCTAGAGATGCTATGATGGGGGCATAATTTTTTTTTGTCTGCTGCTTGTGGATTAAACTTTAGTAATGTAACGACTTTTGTCTAATGACATGATCAGAAAAAGATCATCGAGGACTCCGGAGTCTGAACATGAAAAGGGGCAATCCTTGTCTGTTGAAACGCAAGAAGTACTCAGGTCATCTAGATTCAAGTTTGACTAGATGCTTGTATCAACTTGCTATATCAAAATCCATGTAAGTATTACTCAGGTCATCTCGGTCTAATCATACCTAGATGCTTGTATTTTCTTACAACATATCAAAAAGTGAAAAATACCAAAAAGTGCCCAATGATGAAAGCAAAAAGCCTTGCAAGATGACAAATCCACATCCATATCCATCTCGTATCTAGCAAATCCATATCATCCTGCAACATATCAAATGAAAACTAATATTTTTTCATTTTCTTCCACCTATCTATATCATCCCTGTGTCGATTGAGTACATTTGGACATATCAAAAACATAATGTATAAGTTTCATATCACACCACATGAGATAGTCATTCACATGATTAAATCATCTTACATACATAATAAGTGCATTAGATCATTTTGCATACATTTTTTAGAGCATCCATATACATGTGCATCCATATATCATATCAAAACAAAATCAAAACATAGGTCACATACATATAGAACTGCATAATCATACCCATACACATTAGCATTTGCATAAATCAAAATCAACCTAAACATCCATCTAGTGTGCATACCATATACAACACATCATAAGATAAATTTGCATCCATAGAATATAGATGCAAAAACACATGCATATAGATCATGAAACAACAACATCATCATATAAATTAGAAACATGTCCAAATGTACAATATATCACAATCTCTATCCAATATATACAACCAATGGTGATACAAGTCTCAAAATAAAAGTACCTATATCGGCTATCTCAGCCATCTATCACAAATGTGCTACGATACAATCAAAATTGGTACAAGTGTCCGTGACTGTCTAACCCTGCTACTGGGGCATGCTGCTCCCCGCACTGGCCACTCCTCTATCCCCCCTGCCAGCGGTGGGCCCCTCACTGAGCCTACAGACCAAGACCCACCTGCTCTCTGCGCTACCTCTGACTGGCTCCTAAAGCTCGTAGCTCTTTGACTTGCTGGCACAATGCCGTGATATAATCCCCTGTAATACTGAGCCTGCACCTGGGCCACTTGTGCCTGTGCCTACTACACCTAGGCCACCAAAAAAATGGAGGTCCCATCTGTGCCCATGGCCATCACGACTGCATCTCGCTCAGCCCTCTTAGACCGCATGCTAGCTAAGGTTGCATCTCTCTCCTAAGTCAACTCTGATATCTGAGTAGCGGCTACCTCTCTGCGAGACTCTACTACTCTCAAATGTGCCCTCAACTATCTCATCTGACTCTGAAGGGCCACCATGGCCTACTACTAAAAATTAGGCTACGCTGGCACCTGTGCCTGTACCTATAGCTGTACCTGTGGCTATACCTGTGGCTATACCTACAGCTGTGCCACTTACTGTGGCGGCGGCATCGGTCCCTATGGTGCTGCAACCCACACCTGCACTTGTCCTACAGCATGTGGCTGCACGACTACCTCATGACCCGAAGGTCTCTCTCTAGCCCTCCTCCTCCTCTGCCTCGGCCTACCTCCTCCTCCTCCACCATCTCCCCTGCCTCCCCCATCATCTCCTCCTCTCCTCCTCCTCTATCCTCCCCTCCTCCTGCCAACTGCACCCTCCTCATCTGAATCCTCCTCGTCAATACGAGGAGCCAGCTCTCCCGGACTTGAGTACCTAGGGAATGGATGTGCTGCGAACCACTCTTCATAGTCTGGCATCATGCCAACATCCACTATATCTCTCCTCATAGGCCAAGTTGCATATGGGATCTACTGGAAATCTACCAAGGCCTCCTCATAGGAAGCCACAGGAACCCACCTATACCTCTCTGCGTGTGTCCTCGCAAAGCGTGCCTCCCCCTGCGGTTTGCCCTAAACTCAGCCAAACTGTCTCTGCACTCTGTTGACAATCTGCCTCTCCAGAATGAACCAAGTCCTGACAATAAGCCATCTTGTCCGGAAGCAGTACGGGAGCTCGTCTGCCTCATCGTCCCACACCTCACAGTCTATGTAAGGGCGCCAAACAACTACATCTAGACCATCAAATGCATGCCTCCAATACTCAAGCTTCCCCAGCCTATGCTAGGAAATCACGCCGGCATAGCCGTAACTATAAGGCTCACCCCTCTACCTGTGGAATAAACATACTGGCCATGTGATAACAATATGCTCCCAAAACCAAAACTGTAGAAACGAAACACCAACAGACAAACTAGCCCCCCTGTGATACACCACCTGGTGCATGTCTCTGTATAGTTGTGCAAGCATGCACACCCCCCATGCATACCGTGTCCCATCCGTGATCATACTCTCTAGCACCCACCCCCAGCTGATCAAGAAGCCGTGTGACCTCCTATTGGGGCATACTACGCCACCAATCAATCCTGCCACTATGCCTGGAAAGTAGTCATAACAGTCATGTATATCATGCTAAGAAATCACCTGCTCCACCAGCTCAGGGTTGTTGAACATGCGTCTGCACTCCTCCAAGCCGGCATCATGCTGTGACTCGTACTCAACCAACTCTCCCTAAATCGGGAGGTGTAGAATCTGATATACGTCCTCCAAAGTGATCGCCATCTCCCCTGTCGGCAGATGAAATGTGCCATCCGCACTGTGAAATCGCTCCACAGCGGTAGTTAGCATCACCCAGTTCGTTCAAACCTTGGGCATGAAGCAAACATAGTGAAAGCCCATAGCGCCTAGAGCCTCGTGATCCATCTCGGTCAGCATATATCGCTGCAATAGTGGCAACGAGAACTACTCACTTGGCATAAGAACATCCTGAATATCCTCCTGCAACCAAGCAAAACATACCATCAATGAAATCCATATCCATATCAAAACCTACCCAAAGCAATCAAACATCCTATCATTGGCTTAACATATCAAATTAATCAAAACAACATATCATCTCTCGACTAGATTCTCGGCAATCTCGGAGATCGCTAATCAATTGACGCATCGATCAGGGTGCCAATTGGGTTAATTTCGTTAAGTCAACTAATTTTCCTGGTGCAAATGCGCTAATCTAGGTGACAAATGCGCCGATCAATATCACATGTGCCGCTTCACTGTGAATGCACCACTCTTTGACGTGTATGCGCCATTCTAGCACATGCGCCACTTATTATGTCAAATGCGTAATTTCCTGGCAAATGCACTAGTTCTTATGTCAAATGCACAAATTCTGTTAAATGTGCCATCTCAAGGTTCAAATGCGCAATCTCCCGTTATATGCACCAATTAATAACTCAAATGCATAAAATCTAGCAAATGCGCCAATGCAGGAATCAAAAGCACAACATTATCAAATGTGCCAGTTTTCAGCGTAAATGCGCTATCTCGCGACATATGTGCCATTTCAGAGATCATATGCACCAGAAGGGAGTTTTGGCGCATCCGTCCTAGTTGGTTTTCCTAGCCATTATTATGCCTAAAAATTGACTTTCGACAAGTTTTGAAGAACTACATACCGGGGGTCCTGCCTCTGTTGGCCGATCGAACTGTCGAATCAAAACAACATATCATCTCTCGACTAGATTCTTGGCAATCTCAGAGATCGCTAATCAATTGACGCATTGATCAGGGTGCCAATTGGGTTAATTTCGTTAAGTCAACTGATTTTCCTGGTGCAAATGCGCCAATCTAGGTGACAAATGCGCCGATCAATATCACATGTGCCGCTTCACCGTGAATGCACCACTCTTTAACGTGTATGTGCCGTTCTAGCACATGCGCCACTTATTATGTCAAATGCATAATTTCCTGGCAAATGCACTAGTTCTTATGTCAAATGCGCAAATTCTGTTAAATGTGCCATCTCAAGGTTCAAATGCACAATCTCCTGTTATATGCACCACTTAATAACTCAAATGCGTAAAATCTAGCAAATGCACCAATGCAGGAATCAAAAGAGCAACATTATCAAATGCGCCAGTTTTTAGCGTAAATGCGCTATCTCGCAACAGATGTGCCATTTCAGAGATCATATGCACCAGAAGGGAGTTTTGGCGCATCCGTCCTAGTTGGTTTTCCTAGCCATTATTATGCCTAAAAATTGACTTTCGACAAGTTTTGAAGAACTACATACCGGGGGTCCTGCCTCTGCTGGCCGATCGAACTGTCGAATCCGCTCAAACCGATGCTCCTCACGCAAAATACCCATCTGTCTGGCTACCATACTCTCCTAAGCTCTAAAAAGGACAAATCAACTATGGACAAGTGTACAAATGAATAGAACATGTGGACCCAACTCCTATATATAGCAAGTGACCCAGATCTAACTATATGCAACTGTGGCTACTTCCCATGTCATTTTCTCTTAATCATATCCCATTTTTCTCCATCCTAACCCATTTTCACCTTCTTCTTTGTGAGATTGTCTGTCTCACGCCTTCTACCTTCTTCTCGTCCAATCTCCCGAGGGGGCATCCTGTCGTCAAACTTGTACCAGGGGCAAAAACTGGGACATGTATCACTATCGAAAAATCTTATTCTTTGAAACAACATGATAAAATATATTGCATCAAAGAGTGGCAAAATGTATACACCTAAAATTGCATGACTCTACTTAAATAAATATTTTAAATATTTATTTCATCACCATATTCCTCTATCAATAAATAAATACATTTATTTATTTATTTGATTCATCCTCTCTCATTTAATTAAATAAATTACATTTTATTTAATTAATTAAATTCTCCTACACCAACTTCATTCTTCTAAAATAATTAAATAATTTTAATTATTTAATTAAAATCTTTATTCTTCCAAATTTAAATAAAATGCAAATTTTATTTAAATAAAATCTAAAATCCTCACAAAATAAAATATATTTCTATATTTTATTTAGTCCTCTCACTTATCTACAAAATAATTAAATAAATTCTTTTATTTAATTATGCCTTCTTATCTTCACAAAAATCATTCTTATCTTCCAAAAATACTTTCCTCTTGTCACACAAAAACAAAAGCTGAGTTACAAAAAGTAAAATCAGTTTTAAAGCATCTTTAAATCAAATCTTCTCTCAAATTAGAAAAATAAATTCTAATTTAATAAAATTAAATCTCATCCTCATCAAGAGAGGAGTTAACTCAACAAAGCTATTTTTCAAATGACATGTGTCCTTCCATTTGTTGCACGTTCCTCAACAAGCCTCCTCCGTTGATCTTTTCTTTTCTTCTCAACTATTGATCTTCCCTCACCTTTTTCTATAAATACAACCTTCTTCTCTTCATTTCATATATCTCTCATCTGTGCAAACTTACGCTGCAGGAATACAAGCGCGCCTTTGGCACCCCCTCTTCCTAAAGCACTTCATAGCATCCATTTTTAGTGTGTTGAAGCTCAACTTCAATCATGCAAGTATCATAGCCATTCTATCTTTGTCATCTTTAACAAGCAAGGGAGCAATAGCTTCTGAGGGCTTCATCACCAAGATCAAAGAGAGATAGGTGAACTACGGAAGACGCAAGGTAAAGGTGTAAGTATTGTTGTTTATTTGTTTTAATCTCCTTTTATCTTCAGATTCTGTAGATGTTTGGGTTTTTTTATAATCTTTTGGATTAACCTATTTTCCCCCTCACACTTGGTGAATTAGTTAATCCAAAAGGCATGACTAACCACTCATATAGTCCCTCATTTATCTTAAATGTAGTCTTCCACTCATCTCCTTCTTTGATCCTGATTTGATGGTATCCACTCTTCAAATCTATCTTTGTGAAATATTTCGCTCCACTCAAACAATCCATGATGTCATCCATCCTTACCAATGGAAATCTATACTTAATAGTGATCTTGTTGATTACTCTCAAGTTCATACACATCCTCCATTCTCCATCTTTCTTTGGTGCTAGTACTACTGGTATTGTACATGGGCTTAAACTTTCTCTGATCAATCCTTTCCTCAACAACTCCTATATTTGTTTATCTAGCTCTGCATTTTCTACTAGTGTCATCTGGTGTGCCACTTTGTTAGGCAAACTAGCTCCATGTATAAGGTCCATATGATGAATGATACTCTAGATCAATGGCAATCCTTCAGGTACATTCTCTGAAATTATATCTTGGTATTCTATCAACAATTTAGTTATTTCCTCTAGCGATGGTTCTTCCTCTTTTACAGTAGTGGTTTCTACACTTAGGGTTCTGCACTTCTTTGGAATCAAAGAAAAACACATGTTCTCATGTCTCAATCCATCCAAAAATTTCCTTCCATCCACCAAATAGATTCTAGCATTGCCACATAATTCACTTTTAGGTTCATCTTCCAAGGGTATCAAGATATGTTTCTTCCCATTAGATGTTATAGTATAAGTATTCTTCCTTCCATCATGTATTTCCTTTCTATCATACTGCCATGGTCTTCCCAACAATATATGATATACATCCATTGGCATAATATCATACAACACCTCATCAACATACGATCCTATATGAAATTTCACCATATATTGTTCACTTTCCAATACCTTGTGTTCATCTTGAATCCATGTTATCTTGTAGGGCTTCAGATGTTTCAATCTCTCTAGCTTTAGCTTCATTACCATCTCCTTTAAAACCAAATTATTAGTACTACCACTATTAATGATAATTTTGCAACATTTACCTTTTGATTTGAATCTTGTCCGAAACAAACTTTTCCTTTGCGGTGGTTCCTTATCTATCTCTGCTTGAAATAAATCTCTCCTCATGACCAATGACTCTCCTTTCTCTGGCTTTCCCACTGAACTATGTGATCCAACCGATTCTTCCTTTGTATAAGATTCTCTTGCACTATTCTTTGTCCTTCTTCTAGTACTCCTTTGATGACATTCAAATGCTCTGTGTCCTTCACCTTTGCACTTGAAACAAGTTCCCTTGAATGATATATTGTCAAATCCTCTTTCATCTCTCTAGTATCCTTCATTGTGGTAAGAATTTTGAATTCCTCTTCTACTGCAGTAGAAATTTCTATCATCTCTCCCTCTATAGTATGAATTATTGTCCTTTTCTTCTTTGTGGTATGGGCTACACTCCTTGTTTTTCTCTGCACATGGTCTTTCTCCTCCGGAATATGTTCTACCTCTTTGAAATTTTCCTCCTCTACCTCTCTGCCTTTTCTCATGTCTCTTATTCACCTTATCTTCAACTTTCAACACAAATTGGTATGCTTCTTCTACTATTGTCATCCTCACCAAACTTAGTTCTTCTTGAATATTCATTCTCAATCCAGTTATGTCCTACACCAATTTCTCCTTACTTGCTTCACTATGTCTAGTCCTGATAATTATCTTGTGAAATTCATCAGTGTACTCCTTCATATATTTCTCCTTTAGCCTTAGGTTTTGCAATCTCTCCAACAATTCCAACTCATAGTCAATAGGTATGAATTGATTCTTCAACTTTGTCACCATCCTATCCCATTTTAGGATTTTCTCTTTTCCTCTCCTATTTCTTTCTAATTGAACTTCTTTCCACCAAATAGAAGCATGTCCTTTCAACTTAGTTTTTACAAATCTTACTCTCTCTGAGTCTTCAATTTCCTCATATTCAAAGTATTCCTCCAAGTCATTTATCCAATCAATCAATTCCTCAGGGTTTAAATTTCTGATATAGTTTGATATCTCTATTCTAGGTCTCTTACCCATCTTAGAAATAGATTTCAACATCTTTACCCAATTTGATTCTTCTTCTTCTAGGGTTTCTTCATTTTGGTCAGTTGATTGAAATTCTTCATCATCACTTTCCTCCCCATGTCTAGGGTTTAGTCCTCGTCTTTTATCTTCTTCTACAACATCCAATCTAACTTTCATTGTCCTCATCATATCTTTCATTTCTTCCATTCTTCCAGCAACATTGGCCATAATAGGCATCCTCCTTGGTGGCATCTCTTCCTAGGATCTAGTGCAACTACCTCAATTTGGTGATCAAACTACAGGGCTGCAACTGCCTCACAATCGGTGCTCTATTGACAAACACAAGTAGACTACCTTAGGTCAGTGATCTATTCACCACAAGATCTTCTAGAATGCCTTCTCTCCCAAAGGATTCATAAACTTCACGCTGATATCAATCAGTGTAGTCATGGACAGAGGATCCTGAGAAGAGACCGTTCAACCATGTAGCTAAAGTAAAACACAACAGAAACAACACAAGAATAAAATGCAATGGAAGATTTATGTGCTCAATATATCAGATAATTACAATGCTTATATGCCAAAAATATGCAGGCTCCAACCATGGGCTCACAGGCCTGCATTCTGGGTTACAACTGTTATGTCAGAAAATACCCCCTTGGGGGCTTTTCCCTCTTAAGGTTTAACTCTCGAGTCCTATTTATGCATTTAGAGTAATTTTCATGATAGTCTGACTTATCGATGAGAAAACCCTGAAGTTCCATGGCAATTTGGACTCAGGGAATGCACTTATGACAAACCCTTCCTAAAATAGGGGGTGGACTTGGGCTCCCATGCCCTAGTCCTGCCCTATTTTAGGTCATGATCAATTTTAAAGTGTCAGTTTGTGACCGTTATTTAGGTCCTATACTGACATGGTTTCAATTATGAAATTCTTGGCGGGAATGTTTGTAGTTGCATATATAAGCATGTTTAGGCATTGATTATTAGATGGCAATTTTGATTCATGAGCTTGTGTAGAAGTGATCCAAGGCATTCATTGTGTTTTGTAGAGTAGATTTGGGCAACCATCTCCTCATGGCATGAAGAGCTTCTTCCTTCCATGAAATCTTCACTACAAGGTGATATCAGTTGTGTTTTCAATCATTTATCATTTGGATTTTTCCTCTATCCTGCAGGGATACGCACTCTTTATCTGACAACAGTGTTCGAAAGACTTGAATGTCTCTCCAGGGCTTGACTAAGGCAAGCCTCTAAACATCACAACCCCCAACCCATTTTTCCATGATTGCAGGTTACAGGTTCTAGGAGTAGAAAAAGTGGAGTTGTAGGAGAGTAGTGTAGAATGTCAAAATTACAAATCAAAGAAGAAAATAGGGACCTCGACTCGAGCGCTCGCTCATTAGTCCTCTGGATCCCACAACTGAAGAATCTTCAAAACATCAGGAATAGGTTGCAAAAAAGGTTTCCAAATCTTGAAGAAAATGGTGGCACTAGACTAGGGCACCCGTTCATTAGTCCTCAACTATTCCACTTTCTGAACTTTGAAATCTGGTACACATTTGATTGTTATTTGATATCTCTGTGTGCGAGCATTTTCTGTGATTTGTCTGTTTGCTTTCAAATTTTCATAATTAGGGTTTTGAGTACAATTGGGCATAATTAAACAACAAATTTATACAATTCCAATTTTCCCTACATTCCAAGTGACCATAGGTCTGATAGTAGATTTCCTATTTGGCTTAAAGTCCTTGAATGTTTAAGGTGAAAGGAGGATTCACATAAACCATTAGATCAAATCCTCTTGCAATTTTACCTTAAAAATTTTGGTGAACCCATGTTTTTAATGAATTTGGCACCTTATTGAGTGTTTTGCTTCATATTTACATTCATTTCATTGTTGATCTTATTGCATAAGAAAATTACAAAAAAATTTAAAAAAATGACATTTTTAGCTTGTATTTTCATATAATTTGGATTAATTGGCATTTAATTTCAATAAATTTATGTCATTATCATTAGATATGATTTGAAATACAGAATTTTTTCATTCGTAATTCATTTAGATTGCATTTTCATGCTTAAATTGTTGAAAATTGCTTGAAATTGTGCATTTTTGCATATAACCTAGTTTTGCATTAGTTAGGGTTCATAGTCAAAATCTTGTTTCAGATTTTATATGCTTTTAAAACACTCATTAGGACTGATTTCTAACTTTAGTGTTGCATCATAATGGTTTTCTTGCAAAATTTCATGCCTAGGGTTTGAAAACCTTGACTTTTCTTAGATTTTGGCCTTATCATCTCTCTAGATTTGCATTGCAAGCGTGTTGTAAAGGATTTTTCTACACTAAGTGGCTTTTATCAGGGTTATTATCTACTACCCCTCCTAAAATAATTTACAATACCTTTTTATTGGGCTCTTACAGTGGAAATTTGGTCAAAAATTACATATTTTAGCTATATTTGACCTAGGGTTTAACCTAGATTTGCACTCGAAGCATGTTGTGAAAGATTCAATGGCTTTAGGTGACTGATATTATTGCTATAATCTACTACACATCCTAATTGTGTTTTGTAGAGCAGACTTGGTGTTGTTATTGTGTTTATATTTGAAGATTTGGGTAGCCATCTCCTCATGGCATGAAGAGCTTCTTCCTTCCATGAGATCTTTACTACAAGGTGATATCAATTGTGTTTTCAATCATTTATCATTTGGATTTTACCTCTATCTTGCAGGGATACACACTCTTTATTTGATAACAGTGTTCAGAAGACTTGAATGTCTCTCCGAGGCTTGACTAAGGCAAGCCTCTATACACCACAACCCCCAACCCATTTTTCTGTGATTGCATGTTATAGGTTGCAGGAGTAGAAAACGTGGAGTTACAAGAGAGTAGTGAAGACTATCAAAATTGTAGATCAAAGAAGAAAATTGGGACTTGGACTCGGGCACCCACTCATTAGTCCTCTGGATCCCGCAACTGAAGAATCTCTGGAACAATAGGAATAGGTTGCAGACAAGGTTTCCAGATCCTGAAGAAAATGGTGGCACTGGACTATGGTGCCCACTCATTAGTCCCTGACTATTCCACTTTTTGAACTTCAAAATCTAGTATGCATTTGATTGTTATTTGATATCTCTATGTATGAACATTTTCTATGATTTGTCTGTTTGCTTCCAAATTTGCATAATTAGGGTTTTGAGCACAATTGGGCATAATTGAATAACAAATGTATACAATTCCAATTTTCCCTACATTCCAAGTGACTGCAGGCCTAATAGTAGATTTCCTACTTGGCTTAAAGTCCTTGAATGTTTAAGGTGAAAGTAGGATTCACATAAACCATCAAATCAAACCCTCTTACAATTTTACCTTAAACAACATACATGAAAGATATGGCATTGAAGTGCCTCTGAAAAAGAACTATCTATATATTCTATGAATAGATATGAATCATTGAGTTCTCAATGCGTCTAAGAAGTGCTTATATATCCTTCTCCAGCTCAAAGAATCCTCTGCATCAGCCTTATGAGATCTCAAACTCCAATGAATGATGAAATGTGTAGAAAACATATAGGTCGGCCTACAACTCTTGGTAATGCTCTAAAAATTAATGGAACTTGATGCGGTTCTCAATGAAAGTCTATTTGGTCCCTATTTACTGTGTATGATGTTCCATTTGGCTCTGCAAGTCATGGAAGTGCTTCACAAACCTTGTATGATCATGCTAAATGATGAATGTTATGCTCTGTGAATACTGATGATCTTCTAATAGCGATATCTCTCCACAGATGAATCCAAATCACATAAAATCTGAATATGATGTAGCTGAGATAGTGTAGAATCTAATTCATGCTCCGCGTACTCTGAAATGATGATGTGATAGAATGCAGTAGAAAAAGTTGAAACTACAAATGACTGAACTACAATTGAAATGCCAAAAAAGAAAAGAAAGCAAATATTTTTGGTTGATACAAGATTTCTCTTCAACCTGGGATGCTCCTGCATCAATTATATACACATTCAAAAAAATAATTTTTGATTAGTTTTCTCAAAATTAAGGGGCGAGAATACTCAATTTTTATTTTTTTTAGATGTGCCCACTTTGAAAATTAGTAAAAAATCATATAGTCATTAAAAAATTAGTAAAAAAACCTATCATAAGCTACATGATGTTAGCTAACTTTCCACTAAGGGATTTGTGAAATACTTAAAAAATAACATTTTAGAGGGAGCAAACCTGACATTGTGTTATATTTTTCTAACAAAAAAAGGACCACTTTGTGTGCTCCCCCTATTTAACCCTCTTAATCTCTACAATTTTTTTTAAATAGTAGTTTAGAAACTATATTTTGAGCATTACTTTAATCTTGTTCTTGTCACATCTTAAAATTTTTAGCACGGGTATCTTGAATTTCTCATCCAAGATCATTTTTTATTGATTTCAAGAGAAAAGTGGCCACTTTTGACCCCATTTTGGGCCTTCATTTCTATGTACATACCCTATTTTTTACTTTAACATCAATATATGGGTAAGTGCAGAAAGATGGGGGTCCAAAAAAGGGTCTTAAGTGGCCACTTTTTTCCTGAAATCAAGAAATACTGACCTTGGATGAGAAATTGAGCATAGTTACACTCAAAATTTTAAGATGCAACAAAAACAATGTTCGTAGTACTCCAAGTCTACTTTCTAAACTACTATTTTTTAAAAAAATGGCATAGATTAAGGGGTTCAAAAAAGGGAGCCACAAAAAATGGTTTTGTTTCTATCAAAAAATATAACATAGCATGTTCTGTGGCTCCCTCAAAAGGTTAACTTTTTTTTGGTATTTTTAAAATTGCTTCGGTGAGAAATTAGCTAACATGTAGTTTATGCTTGATTTTTCTAATATTTTTTAATGAATATTTGATTTTTTACTAATTTTCAAAGTGGAGACATCCTGGAAAACAGAATTTTGGTCGTGCTACCCCTATAAATTTTGAAAACTAGTTGAAAATCATTATTTTTAATGTGTAGAATGGAGTCTAGTTTATATAAATGTAATTTATTTGAAATTTCAATGAATGATTAATTTATAAAGAAAAAAAATACCAAACATTGGTTTTTGCCAAAAAAATGACACAAATAAAAGAAATTAAAGATAAAAGGCTTAACATTGTTAAAATGTGAAAAAATTACATCGTTAAATAGCTAAGAGAAAGCATAACATTATCTAGGTGTTTGATTTGTTTGACCTTGAAACACATGCAAACCTGATGGTTAACACGAACAAGATTATGTGAAATCCTGTAGAATATGCAAAAACACGTCTTTGGACATTGGGAAGGCACTTCAAGCTTTTGGGTTGGAAATCCAAATAAAATCCTGAGCCTAAGGCTTGTGATTCCCAAAACAACATATAATGAGAGCACGTTATAATGTGCTCACATTATGTTTTGCTTTGCATTTTTTTCTTTTTTTTGTAAAAATTTGCCTGATGTTTGTCAAGTTTGACATAATGCAAGCGCGTTATAACATGCTCACATTATGTCTCGCTTGGAATGTTTTATATTCAAGTTTGTTAAGTATGTTTGATGTATGTATGTTTGTATATATATTTGTATTTATGTATGTATGTATGCCAAATTGTATGTATGCTTGTATGTATGTATGTATGTATGTATGTATGCCTGTATGTATGAATGTATGTATGCACATGCATGTATGTATGTATGTATGTATGTATGCATTCATGCTTGTATGTATGTATGTATGTATGTATGGTTGTATGCTTATATGTATGCTTGTATGTATGTATGTATGGTTGTATGTATGTATGTATGTATGTATGTATGCTTGTATGTATGTATATATGTATGCATGTTTGTATGTATGTATGTATGTATGATTTTATGTAAGGATTTTGGGTTTAGGGTATATAAGGATGTGAGCCCATATAGTTTTTAGGGTTGAGGATTTTGGATTTAGGGTTTAAGGTATATGGTTGACGGTTGAGGGATTAGGGCTTAAGTAATAGGTAGAGGGTAGAGAGTAGAAGGTAGAGGGCTATAGTTGAGGGATAATATTCAACTTGTTAAGTGTATAAGATTAAGTGTGTAAGCAATGGAGATTAGGGTTTAGGGTTTATGATATGGATTAAGGGTATATAATGTTGGGAATTAAGGTGTCTCAACCTTTGCAAATTCCTAATGTTGTATTTATTTATCCCATGTTGAGTTGGCATAGTCAACACCTTGTGTACATGCAATAGGATAAATTTTGGTGACTTTGGCAGTCATGGTTTCCCCCTTGAATAATTAACGGGGGTTTGGGGGTAGCGCCCCCAAGACAGGGTCAAGCGACAGAGCCCCTTGCGGGGTCCCAGGGGCAATATGATATTTTTAGTCAGTGTATGACATATTCTCATACAACTGTAAGTGCTGTCAGTTATGACAGATTCTATGATGGATGTAAGATGCGTAAGAGCATCTGTCATAGCCTATCTTGGGACAAGGTGCCCACTCTAGGATGGGATGTTGGACAAGTGTCCTTAGGCATGGGTTTTGGTGCATGAGTCCAAGATGGATGCCCATCTCTAGAAGGTTCCATATTTGCCTTGTAAACTCTATAAAAACAACTGCTTGGATGGGATATATATAGTTTTTGTACAAGTACTGTTATGCTACCATAATATCTCCAAATTTGACATTCGAAGACTCTTGAAAGAGCATTGGCTTTGACACTGTATTGTAATCTGTTATTGTTTACTATAATACATTTGAACGGTGTTTTGGAGTGTGGGGTTTTTCACCTGTAAGGGTTTTCCCCACGTATATCTTCTCTCTCTCTCTCTCTACATTTTGTGTGTATGTGTATTGCTGCAATATCTCTGTTATTGTGTTAATAATGTTGTAACTGGAAAGGTTAATTTGAATTTGCACTCTACTTCCCTCATTAGATTAGCGTAGAAGTGTGTTCTGCGTACCTTGCTTCCTTTCATATAAGGCATAGGGTGACTTGGGTTGAGAGTGTATGGTTTAGGTTTTAAGTATAGGGTTGAGGCACAATATTCAAGGTTTAGGGTATAAGGGTGAGGTTATAGGGTATAGGGATGAGGGTTTGCGGGGGTAGGTTTTAGGGTTTAAGGTATATGGTTGAGGATTGAGGGATTAGGGCTTAAGTATATGGTTGAGGGTATAGGGTAGAGGGTTGAAAGTTTACATTTGAGGGATAATGTTCAAGGTTGAGTGTCTAAGATATAGGGTTTAAGGTTTAAGGTTGAGGGTATAAGGCATATGGATGAGGTTTGAGGGTTTAGGGCATAAGTATAGGGTTGAGGGTATAGGGTATATGGTAGAGGGTAGAGGTTTGAAGGTTGAGGGATAATGTTCAAGGTTGAGTGTCCAAGGTTAAGTGTATAGGGTATAGGTGATTCAAGAGTATCTGGAAGAATTCAAGACAGTTGAAATAGTTGATAGTGAAAATAGAGTATTGAGACAGTGAACTGGGAGATACTGCATTTTATTGCATTTGAGTATGAGAAGCTACAGAGCTGGACTTAACATCTAGACATAGTCAATTACAACATATCAAGAATTTAGATCATTTGGCTTTGATTCCAGAGAGATCACTATCAAAAGATTGATTATTTTTGTAGAACAGAGTTGACTGTGTTTAGTGGAGTCTAAATCGGCTTGCAAAGCAAATCCATGACTTGTAGAGCAAAAAGGAGCATTGTTCGATGAAGTTTAGGACCTGGCCGACCTTCTATAAGATCCACATGCAGTTCTATGCATTTGCGGAGCAATGCCATATGTTTAGGCTTGACCTATTTTGTGTACACGTTTCTTATTAGCCATTGTAGTTAGGCCGACTTAATGATGACTCGAAGGCTTGTGGAGGATATAAATGAAGGATAATGATTTGTTACAAGGCAGAAGTGATGCACTGATCAATAGTACGATGATATGAAGTGAGATCCTAAGTTGTTTTGATCTGAATGAGTAGCAGAATAGAGGAAGAAGTAGGAGTTACAGAACAAAGAATCGAGATGTAGAAGAAAGAAATCATGAAAGAATATTATTGTATGAATCTTTTGTAATCCCTAGGCTGCGGCCTAGCATCTGTAAATCCCATGAGGTTTATGTAATTCAGTTTGAAGTTATAACATATGAGGAATGAGCTTTCAAGGCTGGGTTTTTCCCTGTTAGGGTTTTCCCAGGATATATCTTGTGTTATGTGTTCATGAATATCTTTTATCTTTATGTTGACTAGCTGTTAGCTTTTGTTGCACATCTGTATGATCATAGTGTTAATTGTTTAAGGCTGCAAGGTTGGACAGTCCCTCATCAAACCCTCCTACCTTGACTATATCAAGTGGTATCAAAGCTGGTTTCAAATCTGCTGGGCTGGTTGTGAATCTGTTAGAAGGTGGCAAATTTGATAAAGTGTTGTGCGAAACCCTAGAAGTAACAAGTGTCATTGCAGAAGAAAGATCAAGGAAAGAAAGATTCGGTAAGCCTTTCAAATCTAGTGTTTATCCAATTTGTTTTAATGGGGAAGATGGGAAAGAGGATGAAGAAAGAAAATGAAACCCTAGTATGCGAAAAGATATTTTTGGAAGGAGAATTGTGCGAAATCAAGAAATGTAATTCAGCATTATTGGAGAAGATGAAAGATCTAGGAGTGGACAAGTTTGATGCCCTGGAAGAAGAACTAAAATATGTAAAGAGTAGAAATGAAGACCTAGAAGTAGAGATGAAACTGTTTGAGGATATTGAAAAGAAATTTGCAGAACTAGAAGAAGGATTTAAGTTGTTTTATAAGGTTGAACGGAGGGACAGAGATCTAGAAGACAGTTTGGAAGAATTGAAGAAGGAGAATAGTTAGCAAAAAAGTGAAATATCATAATTAAAAGAGTAGAAAGATAAGTTAGAATAGTCACTTGTGGCATGCAGAGAAGAGAATGAAAATTTGAGATCTAATCCTAAATTTTGTGATGTTTCTTGTGATACTAATGATTTGTGTGATGTTGTAGAAGTTGCTTTAGAAGGTACAAATGAAAGTAGCAGTGTGACTAAACCTAGAGTTGTTGGTGATGGTATTGGTTTCAAGATTATACAGAGAAAGGGATATGAAGGAACATGATTGGGAAAGCATCAACAAGGAATTATAGACCCTGTTGAACCAATAATTAGATCAAGAAGTGAAGGGATTGGATATGATAGAGCTAAGGATGTTATGGCAAACTTTAACAAATCAAGTCAAAGTAGAAAAGGTATGTATTGTTTACATTGTAATAGGCATGAACATGGAAAGGAATCTTGTTGGGATATATACCCTTGTGGAATTTTTGGATTAAGGAATCATTTTGAAAGGATGTGTTGGGATAAAATGAGGAGGAGAAAATCTATGACGAGTTGTATACAGAAGAATTATGGATGGATTGATGGACATGAATGGAGAAATATTACTTGTATGTTTAGAGGGAGATATAGACTGAAGTATTCATATGTTAGATCATGATGCAGAGAAAGAAGACCTTATGCAGAGCAGAACTAGGACAGTAATTCACTGTACAGAGGGAGAAATGATAGGAGTCACAAGTCTTATCACAATGAAGGATACATAAGAGATGAAAGAGGATTTGATAGAAGACCATTTAGAAGAACCTATTTTCAAGTTTGGAGGAGAAAAGAATCAAGCAATGGATGTCAACAAGAACCTGTTACCAGAAAAGATGAGGAAGGAGAAGCAGTAAATAAATCAGAGACAGTTTGTGTAGAGGAAGAAGAGCCTATTGATACAGAGATAGTTTATGCAGAGGAAGAGAAACCTTTTGAGACATCAGATTTGATAGAGAAACCGAAAGAGGGTGAAGCATTGATCTTGAGAAGACTAATCATCATAGAAAGCACTGCAGAGGAAGTTTGTGAGAACAAGTGAGAAGCAGAGAAGGAAAAGGAAATTCATGTGGTAGAGAAAGAGAGAATGACATGATATCATACCAGAGGAGAAGGATTGTGGACCGGATTGAAGTGATTATGGTAAGGGAAAAAAAGTAAAGTAGAATGGAAGATGTAAGATTTTGATGAGTGTGGAGGAAATTGTGTTAAGAACTAGAGAGTAGATAGTGTTGCAAAGAAATTAAGAAAGTGTATTGATAGAATTAGAAAGTAACATGATTACTCTAGAGGATGCATGAATGAATTTTATTGAAACAGACATTGACCTTGAGGTAACTTGTGGAGAAGACTTTCTCAGACCGCCAATCCTTGAGGTAGTGCAAGGCTTGCAGGTAGATTGCTGAACCTAGACCATGACAAGAGGATGAACTTGAGGCAATTTATAGGGTGGACTTGAATATATCACCAACTTAGAGGTAGTTGTAAATATCTTAAAAAAATACATCGCCGAATCTAGATTACTTTTGAGGCAATTTTGTAGGGTGGACTTGGACAGACCGCTGATCTTGAGGTAGTTGCAAGTACTTGAAGGCAGATCACCGAACCTATTTGATTTTGACATAATACAGATCCAAGTGATGAGGCTCACTTTTCAAATAACCCCGAGAGTCTGATGTAGGAGCATCCGAAAGAATTCAAGACAGTTGAAACAGTTGATAGTGAAAATAGAGTATTGAGACAGCGAACTGGGAGATACTGCATTTTACCGCATTTGAGTATGAGAGGCTGCAGAACTGAAATTAACATCTAGACATAGTCAATTACAACATATAAAGAATTTAGATCATTTATCTTTGATTACGAAGAGATATCGCTATTAGAAGATTGACTATTTTTGCAGAACAGAGCCGATTGCGTTCAGTGTAGTCTAAATTAGCTTGTGGAGCAAATCCGTGACTTGTGGAGAAAAAAGGACCATTATTCGATGAAGTTTAGGACCTGGCTGACCTTCTGTAAGATTTGCATGAAATTCTAGGCATTTACAGAGCAATGCCTTATGTTTAGGTCTGACCTATTTTGTGTACACGTTTCTTAGTAGCCTTTGCAATTAGGTCAAATTGATGATGACTCAAAGGCTTACGGAGGATAATGATTTGGTACAAGGCAACAGTGATGGAGTGATCGATAGTATGGAGATATGAAGTGAGATCCTAAGTTATTTTGATCTGAATGAGTAGTTGAACAGAGCAAGAAATAGGAGTTGTAGAGCAGAGAATCAAGATGTAGAAGAAAGAAATCATGAAAGAATACTGTTGTATGAATCTTTTGTAATCCCTGGGCTATGGCCTAGCATCTATAAAGCTCATGAGGTCTATGTAATTCAGTTTGAAGTTATAATATATGAGGAATGAGCTTTGAAGGCTGGGTTTTTCCCTATTAGGATTTTCATAGGATATATCTTGTGTTATGTGTTCATGAATATCTTTTATCTTTCTGTTCACTAGTTGTTAGCTTCCATTGCACATCTGTATGATCATAGTGTTAATTGTTTAAGGCTGCAAGGTTGGAAAGTCCCTCATTAGACCCTCCTACCTTGACTGCATCAATAGGGTTTAAGGGTTTAAGGTTTAATGGTTTAATGGTATCTAGGGGTTAAGAGTTTAGGGTTTAAGGGTTTAAGGTTTGAGGGATTAAGGGTTTAAGGTTTGAGGGATTAAGGATTTAAGGCATAGTGTCGAGGGTTTAGGGTTGAAGGTTTAAGGGTTGAGGGTTAAGGGATTAGGGTTTAAGGTATAGTGTCGAGGGTATAGGGTTTAGGGATAGGGTTTAGGGTTTAAGGTATAAGGGTTGAGGGTTGAGGATTTAGGGATAGGGTTTAGGGTTTAGTGTTAAGGGATTAGGGTTTAAGGTATAGTGTTGAGGGTTGAAGGTTTAGGGATAGGGTTTACGATTTAAGGTTTAAGGATTGAGAGTTGAGGCTTTAGGGTTAAGGGATTAGGGTTTAAGGTATAGTGTCGAGGGTTGAGGGTTTAGGATTCAAGGTTTAAGGATTGAGGGTTGAGGCTTTAGGGATAGGGTTTAGGGTTTAGGGTTAAGTTAGAGACCTAGATGGCTAAGGACAGATGGAGAGGTAGACAAGGAGTGACTGAGAGACCCAGAGAGGGGAGAGGTGAGGGGGAGAAAGAGGTGAGAGATAGAATAAAATGAGAAAGTGAAGTTGACAACTTGAGGGGAAGATGGGTGAGGAGGGAGAGAGGTGGAGAGGAAGGGAAATATATATAGATCCTTGTTAGATATTTAAGTGAGAGACCTACAACCTAGGGAGAGAGGGGTGAGAGAGATAGGGGAGAAATGGGGGTGAGGCAAATAGGGGAGGAGAGGGGTGGATAAGAGTTGAGGGTTTAAGGATTTAGGGTTTAAGGGTTGAGGGTGTAAGGGTTGGGGTATTAAGGGTTAAAGGGTTGAGGGATTAGGGTTTAGGGTTGAGGGATTAGGGTTTAAGGTATAGTGTCAAGGGTTGAGAGTTTAGGGATAGGGTTTAGGATTTAAGGTTTAAGGGTTGAGGGTTGAGGCTTTAGGGATAGGGTTTAGGGTTTAGGTTTAAGGAATTAGGGTTTAAGGTATAGTGTCGAGGGTTGAGGGTTAAGTGAGAGACCTAGATGGCTAAGGAAAGATGGAGAGGTAGACAAGGAGTGATTGAGTAACCTAGAGAGGGGAGAGGTAGAGAGGTGAGAGATAGAGAGGTGAGGGGAGAGATAGAAGAAAATGAGAGAGTGAAGTTAACAACTTGAGGGAAAGATGGGTAAAGAGTAGGGAGAGAGGTGGAGAGGAAGGGAAATAACTAAAGATGCATTTTAGAGATATAAAGGTGAGAGACCTATAGCCTAGGGAGAGAGGGGTGAGATACATAGGGGGAAAGATAGGTGTGAGAGAGATAGAGGGGGGAGAGGGGTGGGTAATGAGACAATGAGTTAGGAAACCTTTAGGAAATTGACTTTTTGAAGAAGTTGAAGTATGACCGTTTTGTATAGCAAGATAAAATGTGTTCGCGTTATAATGCGATCACATTTTGGCTTGATATACAAATGGTAAAATAGCTAGGACACTCATGATCCAGTCCCACATGCTCTGTTATTCTCCTTGTTATACATGTGTTCCGACAAAAAAAAAGCTTTTTGATGTTGTTGGGAAGTGCACATGCAAATTTTTCACATTCTACCACCTTTGCATGAACTTTCCACCACCGTTTTTTAGTTTGTCAACTTAGGAAGGATGAAATAACATAGTTTTCACATCAAACTTGATATATATCAATTCAATTTTCAATTTTGTAGTGTTGCAATGTTAATTGTGATTGAATTGTAGGAATTTAACATTATACATTAGTTAATTGTATTGTTGTTAGTAATTCTATTTGAGTCATATATAATTAAACGTTGAAAAGGAATCAAGTTTGTGAAAAACTCAAATTGTTGAGGAGTTTGATGCAAGAAGAAAAAAAGACTACATAATTGGGTAGTCTCTCCATTTGAATATCCATTTTTTAGGTATGTCAAGTATTCACACATGTTCTTTACATTTTCCTTAATTCAATTATGTTTCTTTATCATCCTTATCATACATGCTTAATACAATGCTTTGATTTTGTTATTATGCATATTCCATGTTCATCATTGTTTGTTTCTCATTATAACCTTATCCCCTCTTGGCACATTTTAAACTACACAATTCTTTACACTTGCTAATTACATTTGCTTGGAAGTTTCAAAAGATTTTTCATGGTGATGTACATGAGACCACATTTCTTTGAGGCATTTTTTCAAATAACTCATTTCCTTGTCTATGTTGTTTGATAAAATGCTTTGGTAGACATGTATGTAAAATGTGGTAGTATAGAGAAGGCATTGAGCTATTTTAAAAAATACCTCAAAGAAATGTGGTCTCATGGTAATGACAACTCAATGCCGTCTCTATGCTACCACATTTTACATACATGTCTACCAAAGCATTTTGTTCATATTATAAAATCATGGTATTCCATGAGACCACATTTCTTTGAGCAATTATATGCCAAATAGTTCATGTGCCTTGTTTATGCTTCCAAATTTTGCATACATGTCTAATAGGGAATTTTCAACTATAGCATTTGATAAAAATCCCCCTTCCATTATGCTTTGAGGGATGCCCATACCTTGTTTGAAATAGCCCATTTTGGAAAATGTAGGGGGATGCTATCAAAGGTTGTCGATTTTGGCTTTACACTTTCAAATTGCATTAGCTTGAAAGATTCTAATTTTTTTTAACAAATCCATTTTGTGCATATTCTACAATCATTATGCTCCATTAGACCATATCTCTTTGAGGCAATTTTCCAAACAATCAACCTATCTTGTCTATACTTCTACATTTTTTTACACATCTACTAGGGTAAGCTATAACTATAAATTTTAAAAATGCCTCTATCCTTAATGCTTTGATGGATGCCCATATCCTTTTCCAATGATCCTTTCTTGGCATCGGTAGGTAGGATCTTGACAAAGGTTGTAGAATTTGGCTTCACACCCATTGATTGCATTTGATGGGAAGTTTCCAAAAACTTTTCAACAAATCTATTTTGTACATATCCCGCTATTGGTTCCCAAATCTATAGATTATCAAAACCTAAAAGTATGCCAAGCTTTATAATCAGGTTCAACAAGTGATTTGGCCAATGAATGAAATTAACCAAGATGGTTAAAATTCCCTGCTCTTTAGGCTTTGGTATGCCTAGGTGGGTGTACCTTTATCACCAATGATTGTTAACTCTCTAAGATTAACTCATGATAATCAAGCAGATTGAAAACCTCATACAAATTTGTAGAGTTTGTGTGATCATGTAATTTTTTGAATTAAATCATCCTCTAACAATCTATTTCACACTGGCATGAGGGTTTGAAATAGACAATAAAATACAAAACTAATTGCTACTACTCCTACAACTAGACATTAAAGTATATAGGAAAGGCTTTTACAAGGAATTGTTTTGGGGATAAAATGATCAGTGCCTTTCTTCCACTAGGTAACAGAGTCAAAATATAGATTGAAATGTGTCCTCCTACTAGTTATAATTCAAATTGTTTAGCAGTCTGATGTTTATGACTTGCATAAACATTCAAGAAAATTAATTACCAGGCTCTTCTTTTTAGTCCAAATGAATCTTCTAGGTTACTATGACTTATTCAAATGAATTTAATTCTTACTTGAAGAAACCAATCAAATAAACCACACAAAACATAAATTTGCTTTGATAAACCAAATATATACTTGATACACTGATTTAAATAATAAGGAAAAAATCAAATTGATACACATTGAGCTATTGTGATTGATCAAAATGGCACCAAATTCCAAATATATCAGCTCCTAAACTCAGTCACTTCACCATTAATGCCAACTCGTGTTGAAAGATGTAATGGTCGATCATCGTGTGTGAGTTTGAGTATCCATCCTTGATCTAAGAAGATCGAATGGTCAAAAGTCCTTCACATAATTAATTCTACATTTGTAGTAAATGCAATGCCAACCTGTACCGCAGTCCTGACACAATAGATCAAGACCCCCAGGGGCAGCGGGACTACATACCTGTCACATTTTAGTCCATCTTGCTACACCACACACCACCTTTGACGCATGGTACACCTATCATGAGGCTGTGGGTTAC
The DNA here is from genome assembly GCA_027924645.1 of Cunninghamia lanceolata. NCBI lineage: Eukaryota > Viridiplantae > Streptophyta > Pinopsida > Cupressales > Cupressaceae > Cunninghamia > Cunninghamia lanceolata. The sequence goes on from BSBN01001215.1 coordinate 6,546,752, forward strand.
CTTATGGTTATTTAATTTCTTACCACCATCCCCCACATACCCCCACTGACTGATACGGTATTGTGGTGAACAGTTACACTGCACCTCAAGCTTCTCTAAGCTCGTTAAGGACTATTAGGGGTGACTACAAACCTCTATGGGGATGTGGTATTTGACCCATATATATGTCAAGATGGAAACACAAGGATGCAACATAGGTGCAATGGAAAATGACCCAATGAGGACATTAGTAAAGGTTTTTTGATTTTAGGATATGAGTGGCAGAAGGATTAAGACTCTTTACAATGAAGTTTTGGGTTTAAGGTTTATAAAACTAGCAGAATCAGGGTTATTGCAAAACAACAAACTATGAAACCCTAAAAAGCACAATAGAGCACAATATAACATGAAAATCAAAATAACAAATGCAAATGCAAACCAATCTCCATGCTAAACTTGATTTATCTCCATTGCTCTTCTCAATCTCGCATAAGCATGCAAGAGTTTGAAAGATTGTTGATGGGAGGAATGTTGATTGCTCACTTCTGCAACATAACAATGATATGAGGATGATAGATGAATGAGAAGACATAGAATGATTTGGACAACATAAGGATACTTGAAATGTGGATGCGAAATGGCTTGGGTGAGGCTTGATTTATAGGATATGATTGATGGGAATGGATGGCTAGGATTAAATGATAGTTGGAGTTGTAGTCATTTGACAAGTGTCTCATGAAGGTTGAATGAGAAGATTTGAAGTCAAATGGATTCCACCTTACATGGAGAGAAATGTGGAGATAGAGACAAAGGTGGAATTAAATAATAAAATTATTTAATTTTGGAAAGGAATGATGTGGAATACATTAATGAAATAAATCTTTAATTTATTTAATTAATTTGGATAGGGATGATGTGGAAATTAATTAAATATAATTTATTTAATTAATTGGATGAGGGAAAAGTAGAAATTAATTAATTAAATATAATTTATTTAATTAATTGGCTAGAGGATTAAAATGGGATTAGTTAAATAAATATGATTTATTTAACTAATTAGGTGACAACAAGGGTTACTAGGGCAAAACATGTTATAAATTGTCTCAAGTGATGTATCAACAAGGCATGTCACAAGACCTAGTCAATTTTAGGTGTCTATAGTTTGCTCCTCTTTGAGATGATGTTGCGACTAAGAGTTCAGTAACATCATTTCAAAGAAGATAAGGTATGGATGGATGAAAAAGGATGCCCCAAGTGTAAGTGACATAGAAGATCAACCTACATGATGCCTATTTGCCAGGTTTTCATCATGGTACTTATCCAAGGTGCCACCAAGGGTGGTTTTCACCATTGGACGAAGGGATTTCTCTTTACTACTTTGATTTTTTTAAATTTATTTTTGTTTTTCTTTTGAATGGGATAGGTGGAATATGGATAGGAGGGACTCAAGTGTCTAGTTCCATGAAGGTGATAGTGTCCCAGATGAGATGGATGCCATTGCATGGACCATGTCAAATGCCATTATGCTCATAGATGTTGCTAGTGGATTTCATGAGAGGGAGATGGATAAGGTAGATAGTGCATTATGATGTGGATTATGAAAGGTTCATGCAAGGATGGATGGAGGATAGTGGATTATGATGTGAATTATGTAAGGTTTATGCAAAAGGATGGATAAAAGGTTTATGCAAAAAGAATGGATGGAGGGAAGGCTTATGCAAAAGCATGGACCATAGGAAAGTGATTGGGGAGATATGTAGGATAGTGGATGAATGATGGGGAGATGGAGGTATAGAAAGGAATCATGACCAACGATTGCACACACTATGATAAACATTGAATCTTTTGAAGGGAAGGTGGTGTAGGAAGCAATGAACATGTTTTCTTAGGGGATGGTCGATGTAGGATTTTAGGTATCCACAGACTTAGTATTTTTATGACTTTTGTTTTTCTTGTGGGATTTTTGGAATTTTTGAATGGAATGGGAATTTTGGATGGAAGGGGATGGCTGGGATTTTTGAGATGTGGATACTTCATTTGATTTGCTTGATTTTTTCTTAGGGACCCAAACCATTTTGTTTTTGGGCTTTTCTTGTGAAGATTTGGGCTTAGGTAACTTTTTGGATGGATTTGGCTTTAGTTCTTTGCATTGATGTCCCAAGGCATGAGGATTTTTAGGATGTTTAGATTTATAAATAGGGGCATCCAAACTTTTACTTTTGAATCCCATGGGTTTGGTGGAATGAGTGAAAGCTTCATGTTTAGACAATATATGCATTTGTTGGTCATGATTAGGATTTTTAGGGGACTTATGGATAAGTGGATAATTAGGCATTGGTAGAAGTGAAGGCAAAGTGGATGGAGGGATAGTAGGAGTTGGAAGGAGTGGAGGTAAGGTTTATGGAGGGAAATTAGGAGTTGGAAGTAGTGGAGGTAAAATGGATGGTGGAAGGTGTATGGTCACATGCTTTTGACACTTGCTAGGATATTGGAGGAGGGATGGCCACATATGTTTTGGGCATATGATGTGGTTTGTGATGGAAAGTGGTGGACTTAGGATGCATGGAGGAGCTACCAACATCTTTAGATTGTTTACCTTGGGGTGTGTATCCAAGGCCATATGAGCATGGAGGGACCTTGACATGGATTGGCTCCAAAATACCTTGTTCATGAAGGCCTAATCCTTTACCTTGGTAATTCATGTTTTGGAGTATGCAATGGACAATGGGACTAGGTGTGGTTTGAATCTTAGACTTGAGTTCATTATTGGATGAAGAAGGTGAAGTAGTAGACAATGGTTGTTGTTCCCCTAAGGAAGAACATTCATGGATGAGGGTGGTAAAACCAATGGGATATGATGGTTTTACAACATGGTCAATAGTGGATGACAAAGGATCTTTAGGAACTTGAGTATCATTATGCTCATTAATACCCACACTATTTGTTGATCATTTATGTTTACTTGGGAGCCAAGTGTCTTATCAAGGGAAGTGGATGTTGTTGGATCATGGATTGGGCTAGATGGGGGATGGATAAGAATAGTTTGGATAACTTGCTCATGGATAGTGATGGGATTATGGATAGGATCAAGGTTCTCATGGATGAAATCTTCATCATGGATATCATTTTGATCATAGAAAATATGTGTTATAGATAGGTTGGATTTGGATTGTTTGCTCATGGATATGTATAGGATCAAGTTGCTCATGGATAGCTTCTTCATAGGTAATATCTTGATCATAAAGAAGGTATAGGTTGTGGATGGGAAAAATGGAAAGGATTTGATCTTGATTAGGACTAGGTGGTGCAGGAGCACCCAATCCACAGTGGCCTCCATAAGGCATTAATTGTTTACAGTTCGTTTTGATGTTTCCAATAAGGTCCTAAGTTGACCATTCAATTTAATAAGGTCTGTTTGACCAATGCATGTTAATTTAGTTTGTATCTAGGTTTATTTTACAAGTCCCAAGTGACATTTGTCAATTGTAATCGTATAATGTTAAAAATAGCAATAATGCTAAAAATAGGCAGCTGGAGGTTGTTAGATCTCCTAGCCACTTGGAGGTTGTCTCCCAGCCACTTGGAGTCGAGTGGTTCTACTCAGGTGAGTAGATAAATACCCCAGAGTAGAGCAAATGTAATCAGTAGGAGTTGTAGTCGAGTTTAGTTCAGTTCAGTAGGAGATTAGATTAGAGATCAGTGTGATTGTAATTGAGAAATCGAGCATCTGTATGCACATTTTCTGAAAGCATAATAAACAAGTTATGTGTTGTGCATTTTTCTGTCATTTGATTTTGTTAGGGTTTCTTTGTATAAATTGAATTACCATTTTGTGGCCAAAATGGACTCTTAATCCATTCCACCGGTTAGATTTCTTCAAAATCGGTGGAATGGCTATACAGTGCTTTTGTTTTGTGTTTTCTGTTTGTCCATTTCATGTTTGCAGGATCGCGTGCCAGATGCATTAAGAGATCCTAGCATCATCATGTGCTAGGTTGGCGAAGTTAAAGATTTGTGAACATGCAGGAGTCGCAGAGTTGTAGGGAAGAATCGACAGTTAGGCCAAAGGTGTTTTGTATGTTCGACACAGAAAGTCAGGTGAAGATTTGTGTTGTTTCACTAGGTATACATTCTGTGTGTATATAACTAATGTTTGTCAAGGTCATTTCATGTGTATCTCGTAGTTGTATGTTCTTGTGTATCTCAGAAATGGTTGTCGCAGTTGTATGTTGTGGATGTACATTGTGAATGTACATTGAGTTAGATACAAGGAGGTCAATAGCCAGTCAATGGTCAGTTCTATATGCATGTTGAGGAATGTATGTTTGAATGTACATTGTGAATGTACATTGAGTTAGTTGCAAGGGATGACTAGTAGCGATAGTGGAGGAAACCGGTATCCGCAGGTCACATCATATATGTATCCGTTGGTTGTATTGGGGTGATTGGTACATCGGAGAGAGATGCAGATCGGCAGGAGAATTCCTGAGTAAGTTGATAGGGAATGTTTTGCTGATAGTGGGTCGGTATGAGATATCAGATCAGGGGATATTTTAGGCAGCTAATAGTGCATAATCTTGTTGATAGGAAAGTAAAACATGGATATACAAAGGGGAATGCGGGTCAGGGTGTTTGGCTCTGCATCATAGTCGTATCAGAGCGAGTTAAGATTTGGGTGGTAAATCAAATTGAGGATTTACAGGAGTGTTGGCATTTGGGTGTTGTCTATGAATGTTTATGTCAGACAGAGAAAGCGAGCCAGAGGCGGAGAGGATGCCTCCCAAAAGTATGTCACAGGATGCCATCAAGAAGCTGATCTAGGAGATGCTTGAGTCCAAGTTGGGAGAGTTCAAGCAGTCCAAAGGAAAAGATAAGGAAGATGACAGTGATAGTGATGAAGAAGATATAGAAATTGGTGAAACCAGTAAAAAGGCAGATGAGATACCAGCAAACCAAAGGGTATTTTTAAATGCATTACAGTCAATCAATAGGGACACCATAGATGGGTTACCCATGTATAGTGGAAGTATGGATGTTGAAGAGGTGATTGATTGGATTGATGCATTGAACAATCATTTTGAATATAAAGAAATCCCTAATGATAAGAGGGTTAAGTTGGCAAAGGTAAGATTGCAGGGATCTGCTCTTGCATGGTGGAATTATGAACAAGGAGAGAGAGTCAAGGAGGGGAAGATGTATAAAAAGTTGTAGAACCTCAGACAGAGAGACTTTGATGTGAATGTATACACACAAGAGTTTCATAAACTCAGTCTCAGATCAAAGATGCACAAAGAAGAGTCAGAGAAAGTGGCTAGGTATTTGAATGGTCTAAGGATGAACATCCAAGATGAGATCAGCATCTTAGCACCAGAAACAGTGAACAAGTGTTTCCAAATGGCTTTAAGGGCTGAAAAAAAGTTGAAGAGGAAAGGTGAGCAGAACAATAGAGGAAGAGGTGACAGAAATTTTAGAGGTAGTTTTGGAGGAAGAAGTCCTAACTAGAGGCCTAATGGTGAGTCTAACCAGGAAGAGACTAGTAAAGGACAAGAGTAGTTTGATTTCAGAGGTGGATGGAAAGGAACAAGAGGCAGATTTGGAGGTGGTAGATGTTCTAATGTTTTCACTGGGAGATGTTATCATTGTAATGAAATTGGTCATACAACATTCAAATGTCCAGAAAGGCAAGGTTCATCATCAAGAGATGATAGGAAGAATGACAAGAGGGTTCAATTGGTGCAAGAAGAGAAAGTAGATGAAAGTGTTAACTCCCAATGGGAAGTGTAGCCCCAGCTGAAGATGGAGAATCATTGATGCTAAGGCGAACAATCTTGAAGACATCGACGAACATGCTACAAAGGAGTGCTCTTTTCAGGACCAAATGCAAAACTAAAGGTAAGCTATGCAAGGTAGTAATAGATTTTGGTTCAACAGATAATATGGTATCTTAGGAAATGGTGGATAAGTTGAAATTGGAAAGGATTCCACATCAAATTTTGTACAAAGCATCTTGGGTAAGTGATAGTCAATCACTTTTGGTATATGAACAGGCATATGTTGATTTTCAGATTGGAGAATATCAGGATAGGGTTTTGTGTGACATATTGCGCATGGAATGTTGTCACCTACTTTAGGTAGGCCATGGCAATTTGATAGGAGAGCATTGTATGATGGATATGCTAACACATACACCATCAAGAAGGATGGGAGAACTTTTGTGATGACACCATTACAGGAGGATGCTGTAGCACAGAAGGCAGCCAAGGTCATCTTAGTGGGAAAGAAAGAGTTTGTGGAGATGCCTACAGTAGAAGGCATAGAGGAAGTTGAGGATACCTCAGGGAATGGGATTGCTCAGGATCAAAGTTTGAAGGCAATTTCAGTTTTTGATCAGCAGAAGGTCAAAGAATAGGTTTGTAAGCAGCTACAAGTTGATTGGAAAGAAGGTGATGCAATCATAATTGGGACAATTGTTTGTCCTCTAGAACCACAAAGAGTTGAAAGGTAAACAGATTCTGCCATAATAGTAGTACAAGAAGCATTACCCAAGGTTTCCAATGTAGGTGTTCAGATAGGTATGATAGTAAGACAGAATGGCAAGCAAAGGATAGGTATGAGATGAGCCTACAATGTAGTCCAGAGATCATAGGGAAGACATGAGACAACAGAGTATACAGTTGGAGCAAGACAAAGACCTAACTCATGTGGCATGAGTTATTTTTGCAGTGGGGTGTATGGTGCAAGAGTACCCAATCCACAATGGCCTCCATAAGGCATTAACTATTTACAGTTCATTTTGATTTTTCCAATAAGGTCCTAAGTTGACCATTCAATGTAATAAGGTCTGTTTGACCAATGCATGTTAATTTAGTTTGTATCTAGGTTTATTTTATAAGTCCCAAGTGACATTTGTCAATTGTAATTGCAAAATGCTAAAAATAGCAATAATGCTAAAAATATGCAGTTGGAGGTTGTTAGATCTCCCAGCTCCTTGGAGTCGGGTGGTACTACTCAAGCAAGTGCGAATGTAATCAGTAGGAGTTGTAGTCAAGTTTAATCAGTTCAATAGGAGATCAGATCAGAGATCAGTGTGATTGTAATTGAGAAATCGAGCATCTATATGCACATTTTCTAAAAGCATAATAAACAAGTTTTTTTGTTGTGCATTTTTCTGTCATTTGATTTCGTTAGGGTTTCTCTGTATAAATTGAATTGCCATTTTGTGGCTGAAATGGACTCTTAACCCATTCCACCAATTAGATTTCTTCGAAATCGGTGGAATGGCTATACAGTGCTTTCATTTTGTGTTTTCTGTTTGTCCATTTCATGTTTGTAGGATCGCGTGCCAAATGCATTGATAGATCCTAGCATCATCATGTGCTACGTTGGTGAAGTTAAAGATTTGTGAAGTTGCAGGAGTCACAAAGATGCAGGAAAGAATCAGCAGTTAGGCCGAAGGTGTTTTGTATGGCCGACACAAGAAGTCGGGTGAAGATTTGTGTTGTTTCACCAGGTATACATTTTGTGTGTATATCGCTAATGTTTGTCAGGGTTATTTCATGTGTATCTCACAATCGTATGTTGCTGTGTATCTTGCAAATGGTTGTCGCAGTTGTATGTGGTGGATGTACATTGTGAATGTACATTGAGTTAGATACAAGGAGGTCAACAACTGGTCAATGGTTGGTTCTGTATGCATGTTGAGGAATGCATCTTTAGAATGTATGTTTGAATGTACATTGTGAATGTACATTGAGTTAGTTGAAAGGGATGACTGGTAGCGATGGTGGAGGAAATCGGTATCCACAGGTCACATCATGTATGTATCTATTGGTTGTATCAGGGTGATCAGTACATCGGAGAGAGATGCAGATTAGCGGAAGAATTCCTGAGTAAGCCGATAGGGAATGTTTTCCCAATAGTGGGTCGGTATGAGATATCATATCGGGGGAATGGTATTTTAGGCAGCCGATAGTGCATAATCTTGCTGATAGGCAAGTAAAATGTGGAAATACAAAGGGGAATGTGGGTCAGGGTGTTTGGCTTTGCATCACTAGGGCTTGATGTCTTCCCATGCTTAGGATTATGTTCTTGACATACCTGCTGCAAATATGTGCCTAATCGGTGTTGTCATTGATGTCAACATATCCTTGTTGTCATTAGTGTCAACTATATCTTATTCTATTACTTGTTTAGAACACTTGTATGTTAAGGATATTAAGAAAATTAGCCTCTCCAAACGATGCAAGTGAGTTACATATCTCTCTGTCAGAGACAGTGAAGATAGTCCAGTTCAGTGAAGTAGATTGCTCTTCATTCCCAATAACATGACTATCAAAGTCTGTAGATTAAAGAGTTTGTAGAGGATTGTCTAAAGTTGTTCCAATCAAGATTTGAGAGGTATGCATGGAGAATTGGCAAAGTTATGGCCATCTGAGTAGAATCAGGTTTTGCAGTTGTTCAGAGGTGATAGAGTGACAGAAATTTGGTCCAGATTGATTTGCACTAGAATATTGTGAGTTATAGATCTAGAGGTGTGTTTGGGATGTCAGTGTGTATCCTCAACTCAAGTGGTTTGTGGTTTGGAGGTCCGCAAGCAATCTTTCTAGTGTGATAGTCATGACAGTTGGTGTTCTTGAGTTCCTAGAAGACGGTGCAAGTGTTTCTAGTGATTTGAGGTGGTACTATTGTTCTTGTTGATTTCATTGTGCTTATGGTGGCCTTTGGACTATGTGCCTATTCTTTTGGTGGTCCACATTGAGGATTGAGCTCATGGATGAAGATTTCTCCTTGGGTGTTGCTATTCTTTCCAGTCTTGGCCGACTGGATGCATGGTGCGTGTTGCGGATGATCTAAGAGAAGTTTTATGGAGCATGGCATGATGTTCGAGGAAGATTTGAGTCCCAGTTATGTTTCGCTGATAGTGTAGTGGTTTGTATGTAGAATTTTAAGTCTTGTGATTATAATTGCTTGTAATGCCTATCTTGGAGAATGTTCCAAATTGATGATTGTTTGGCCAGCTTTGATGTTCATTCCAAAGTCGATGACTTGTATAAATAAGTGTTGTGAAGTCATGGAAATGTGGGAAGTGAATGAAGATGTAGATGTAGAGAGGAAGTGAGTAGGGGTAGAGCAGAGGTGTTGTACACTTCAATAGAATTGAACCTTGCATGAAGAAGATGGTGTTTCTCAGTTCAATCTTTCAGTGTTAACATTGTAAATGTTCTTGTAGGAAGTGAGCCTCCTTTGAGCAGTGAGCTCTGGGCAGTGCGCCCAAAGGCAAGTGCCTTCCCATTTTCTATTCTTTTAATAGAGAATAAATCTTTTGGGTTAACCCCCACTGTGGTTTTTCCCATAACTGGGTTTCCACGTAAAAATCCTGGTGTTATGTGTGTTGATTATGTATTTGCTCTTGTGTTGTTGATTCATGCTTTCATGGTTATATCATTAATCTTTTTATAAGTGATAAAGAAGATTAAATGCAGCAAAAGATAAAGATTTGTGACAACTGATTCACTCCCCCTCTCATTTGTCTTCCCTAATTTCAACAATTGGTATCAGAGCTGGTTCCTCTAATAGAAGCTTGACCGCTTGAGGAGATCCAGGATGTTGACTTACAAGAAGGATAGTCTGAGATTTGATGGAACAAATTACTCTCTTTAGAAGAGTCGCATGGAGTGCCATTTGCAATGCATGGGTGATGATTATTGGTTGATAACAAAGGATGAGTATAAGCCCCTAGAGAAAGGTCCTTCAACTCCAGATGAACTCAAAGATGCTGAAAATAACATTGGGCTAAAGAAACATTGTTAAGTGGCTTGACTAATATAGAAATGACAAATGTCCTAGAATTGAAATTTGCTCATGAAATCTAGAAGAAGTTGGAAACTCTATATGAAGGTGATGCATATTTCAAATGTGCTGAGTTACAGAGTCTGAAGGGTAGACACAAAAGTTTGAGGATGAGTGAAGATGAAAACATCACTTCCTACATGCAGAAGGTGAATGAACTTGTGTGCAGTATCAGTTGTGCTGGTGGAAAACTAGAAGAATCAGAGATTGTTGGCAAGGTACTCAGATCCTTACCTGCTTCATACAAGCATAGAGTTGCTGCTATTGAGGAGATCAGGACTGTGACAACTGTTACAAGGGATCAATTGGTTGGCAAGCTTTTAGCATTTGAAATGAGTGAGTTTGGTGATTCCCTTCCTAAATTAGAATCTACTTTTAAGGCCAGTGTTTCTGGGAAGTAAAGATTTGATCTAGGTGAAAGCTCTTCAAGAAAACTAACTAGATATGAGAAGTCAAGGAAGGAACTTGAAGAAGATGAAATGGAGCTCAAAGAAATTGAAGCCCTTATTACCAAAAGATTACCTAGAGGATCTAGAAAGTATGAAGGAAAGTTGCCTTTCAAATGTTTTTCTTGTAATAAGATTGGTCATTTTGCTTCAAGATGTTTAGAGAGGATTTCAAAGCCAAACCCTAATAGACCTAGGTTTCAGAAGAAATGCTACTATGTCCAAGAAGCTGCTAATGAAGGAGTTACACATGATGAATCTGATAAGGGAAGTACATCTAGAAATGATGGGTGTTCATTGCTATCAAAGAAGGAAATCTGGTGCCTACTGAATCTGCTAGCTATATGAATGTGGAAAGTACCTTAGATGCTTAGGTTGAAGAAAAGGATGAGTGGGTGATTGATAGTGGATGTTCTCACCATATGACAAAAGATAAAAGTAAGTTTGTAGGTATGGAAAGATATGAAGGTGGAATTGTGAAGTTTGGAGACAATTCAGCTGGCAGAATCCATGGCAGAGGATCCATCTCTTTTGATGGAAAGCACAACACTAATGATGTTTTGTATGTAGAAGGGTTGAAGCTTAATCTTCTCAGTGTTGGATAGTTAGTTGACAAAGGGTATGACCTCCGATTCAAGGATGGAAAATGTAGAATCTTGGAAAGCTCTAGAACTGAGATTACATCTGGTACATAGACTAGATGTAATAACTTTCATTTAATTTGCACTGATAAAAAATGGTTGATTGCTCAGAGTTGGTTATGGCATAGGAGAATGTGTCATGTAAATTTTGATAACATTGTCAAGATAAGTACTACTCAGGCTGTGAGAGATCTTCCAAATCTTGTAAAACTTGCTAATAGCATGTGTAAGGAATGTCAGTTGGGAAAACAGAGTAGAACTACATTCAAAAGTAAAGAACAAATTTCAAGTGGATTGTTGGAACTTGTGCACACTGATTTGTGTGGTCCTACCAGAGTTAGGAGTTTGAAAGGAGACATATACTTTATGTTTTTGATTGATGATTACTCTTGGATGATGTGGATCACTTTCTTGAGAGAGAAATCAGAGGCTCTTGACAAATTCAAGGTGTTCAAGGCTAGAGTGGAGAATGAGATTGGTGTGAAGATAAAGTGTCTGAGATCTGAAAGAGGTGAAGAGTTTACCTCCAGTGAGTTTAATGCATTTTGTGAAAATAATGGAATAAGAAGATAGTTATCTACTCCTAGGACTCCTCAGCAGAATGGAGTTGTGGAAAGGAAGAACAGACTATTCAAGAGGCTGCTAGAACCATGATGATGGAAGAAAATGTTCCACATGTCTATTGGAGAGAGGCTGTGAGTACTGCTGTCTACACTCTTAACCGGGTGTAGATCAAAGGTAATACTGGTAAAACCCCTTATGAACTGTAGTTTGGTAATGCTCCTACTATGAAATACTTCAAATTTTTTGGTAGCAAATGCTATATCAGAAGAGATGAAGATCTCGGAAAGTTTGATGCAAGGTGTGATGAAGGAATATTTCTGCGTTATTCTAACCAAAGCAAGGCATATCGGTGCTTTAACAAGAGATTGAAAAGGATCGTTGAAAGTGCTAATGTCAAGGTAGATGAAAGTATGGAGAGACCTTCCAAGTTCTGTGGATATGAATCGGATGATGAAAATGAAAAGCAAGTTTAGATTAGACTTAGATTCAGATTGCACCAGAAAATCCAGTGACTCAAGAACCAAATGAAAATGCCAAGGAACAAGTTCAAGAATCAGAAGTTCAAGAAAATCCTAAAACTCCCAGGTATGTAAGGTTGAATCATTTTGAAGATTAGATAATAGGACATAGAAATAAAGGTGTTCAAACTAGAGAAAAAATTGTTGAAGAATAAGTGGAGTATTGTTTAATTTCAAAGACTGAACCAAAATCAGTGAATGAAGCATGTAATGATGAAAATTGGGTAAAAGAAATGGAAGAAGAATTAATGCAAATTGAAAAGAATCATACTTGGTATTTTGTTCCTAGACCTAAAGACAGAAATATAATTGGAACTAAATGGGTCTTCCGGAATAAATTGAATGAAGATGGTGAAGTTGTGAGAAACAAAGCAAGATTGGTATGCAAAGGATATTCTCAGGTAGAGGGAATTGATTTTGTAGAAACTTTTGCTCCGGTGGCAAGAATCGAAGCAGTTAGATTATTTCTTGCCTTTGTTGCTTACAAAGATTTCAAAGTTTACCAGATGGATGTCAAGTCAGCATTCCTAAATGGAGAGTTGGAAGAAGAAGTCTACATTGAGCAACTGGAAGGTTTCTAGTTGTTTGATCAAGGAGATATGGTCTGCAAATTAAAGATAGCATTGTATGGACTTAAACAAGCCCCAAGAGCCTAGTATGCAAGGTTAGATAAGTATCTACTAAAGTTAGGCTTTAGCAAAGGCACTGCTGATAGTAATCTTTATTTCAAAATTAATCATGAACACATCTTGATTGTTGAGGTATTTGTTGATGATATCATCTTTGGTGGAAATGAGAGCATGTGTAAAAATTTTGTTGATTAGATGCAGAGTGAATTTGAAATGTCCATGCCTGGTGAAATGAATTTCTTCTTGGGTCTACAAATCATTCAGTCAGATAAGGGCATCTTCATATCTCAGTCTTAGTATGTAAAAGAGTTGTTGAAAAAGTTTAGAATGGAGGATTCAAAACTAGTGAGTACTCCTATGATAACCAGATGCAAGTTGAGTAAAAATGATGATTCCCCTAAGGCAGATTAGAAAAGGTATAGATCAATGATTAGAGGACTACTTTATCTGACTCATACTAGACCTGATATTATGAATGCAGTTGGCCTTGTTGCTAGATTTCAAGCTGATCCTAGAGAATCTCATGTTTTAGTAGTCAAAAGAATTTTTAGATATCTGAAGGGAACATCTGATTATGGCTTATGGTATCCTAAGGGTGATGATTTCACTCTTCATGCATATACAGATATTGATTGGGTAGGAGATGTGGATGAGAGGAAAAGTACTGGTGGTGGTGCATTTTTCTTGGGTAAGAGATTGGTTTCTTGGTTGAGCAAAAAGTAGGGGGCAATTTCTCTGTCTACTACAGAGACAGAGTCTATAGCAACAGCAAGGAATTGTACTCAAGTTTTGTGGATGAAGAAAATGTTGAAGGATATCAGAATTGTGTTTGAAGAAACTATTACAATCTTCCGTGATAATTCAAGTGCAATAAAAATTTCAAAGAATTTGGTGTTGCATTCAAAGACAAACCATATATCCATCAAGTTTCACTTTTTCAAAGAGAAGGTAAATGAGAATGAATTAAGATTGGAGTTTGTTCCTTCAAAGGATAAAATTGCGGATATCTTCACTAAGCCTCTACCTAAGGACACTTTTGAGTATCTCAGAGGGAAGCTAGGGGTGGCTACCCCTCCTGTTTAGAACTAAGGTGCACCAGTGTGCATAAGTCTGGTGGAACTCACAGTCATATCTTGTGATCCAGATTAATGGTAAGGGGATGCTACTCAGGGGGAGTAGTCAACATGTTCTGAGTTCAGTTTGGTCTTGTTTAAGAAACAAAAAGGTGAGAGATGATTGCAAATATGTGCCCTTTTCCATTGATGTCAAAGGGGGAGAGAAGTCATGTGAAAAACTTAGAAGTAAGTAGTTGCTGATGAAAGGGGGAGCAGTGAAGAAAGTGGTTATAGAAATGGGAGAAGTTCTTGTCTTGATGGATGAAACAATTTTTCACATCATAAGTTGCCATCAATGACAAAGGGGGAGATTGTTGCAAATATGTGCCTAATCAGTGTTGTCATTGATGTCAACATATCCTTGTTGTTATTAGTGTCAATTGTATCTTATTCTATTACTTGTTTAGAACACTTGTATGTTGAGGATATTGAGAAAATTAGCCTCTCTGGAAGATACAAGTGAGTTACATATCTCTCTGTCAGAGATAGTGAAGACATTGCAGTTTAGTGAAGTAGATTGCTTCTATGAATATCAGAGTTTGTGGATTAAAGGGTTTGTAGAGGATTGTTTGAAGTTTCTCTAGTTAAGATTTGAGAGGTCCGCATGGAGAATTGGTAAAGTTATGGCCATCTGAGTAGAACTGGGTTTTATAGTTGTTTAGAGGTGACAGAGTGACAGAAATTTGGTCTGAATTGATCCGCATTGGAATATTATGATTTACAGATCTAGAGGTGTGTTTGGGATGTCAGTGTGTATCCTCAACTCAAGTGGTTCATGGTTTGGAGGTCCGCAAGCAATCTTTCTAGTGTGATAGTCATGATAGTTGGTGTTCTTGAGTTCCCAGAAGAAGGTGCAAGTGTTTCTGGTGATTTGAGGTGGTCCTGTTGTTCTTGTTGATTTATGTTGATTTCTGTTGATAACTAAGAGGGGGTGTGAATTAGTTATCTTAATTAATTTAATTTTCTATTCTTCAAATTAAATAAGCATGCATAACCATGAAAGCAGGAATAAACTTAATACACATAACACAATGATTTTGATGTGGAAAACCCTGTTAAGGGAAAAACCACGGGGTGACTAACCCAAGATTATATTCTCTGTTAAAAGAAAAAGGTAGTACAAAATGGCACTTGCCAATTAGGGCTCACTGCCCGAGCACACTGCTCACAAGAGGCTCACTACCTACAAGATACAAAGAAAAGTAACTAGGTACTTGAACTAATGAGAAGCATCCACATATGCTAAGGTTCAGTTCCAGTTAGGATTAATACACTGATCTACTGCACTTCATTCTTCCTCTTCTTTAGTGCTATTGTCCTGTCACATACTAGACTTGTATTACTACTTCCACACTGCTCTCTTCTTTTCTTCGCACTACACAACACACCACACACACCTTCATACTGAAATCAATCTGGTATATATATCCGCACCAAGGATTTCATCCACTTTCTAGTTGGCATCCGAAAAACTCAAAATATTTCCAAACTCTAGTCTGCCAGCTGAATCCTTGCTTACCAAGTGATGCGTATCAAAGAGATGCTTATAGAAGTCATCAATCATGTTAGCCAATCATGAATGATACATCAAGAAACTTGATCACCATCAATAACTCATCCGGATTAAGGTCTGATGCTCTACCAATCAGTTCTTCCTCAGTCAACTCTGCCAAATAGGAACCCAACACTTAGGTGCTCATATCTCTTCTCTCTTTCATCACTGAAGGCTCAATCTCTAGAATGTATCAGTCAAGGTACACCTCTTAACTTTCCCAAGTCTACACTTTACTGAGATACTTCCTCTGAGAGATTTGGACCTGACTGTTAGACCTTACCACATGCTCTGTTCTTGCTTATCAGACCACAACACTCTTCAATCTGACTTCCGGTATAGGCACACCATGTCCTGCAAATGGGTGGGATGAACTTTGTTGCCATCAATGACAACACTCATGAAGCTACACTGTGTCTCTTGCCAACAATCTCCCCCTATGGCATTGATGGAACACTTAGTGAAAAATGACTAAGTGTCACACTACACTCCCCCTTAGCTGATGCTTTGTTCTAATGTACACTTTACCAGAGCTCCCCCTTAGCTAGATTCCACATTTTTCACTTCTCCTCACTCCCCCTTTGACATCAATGGCAAAGGGTAGGGTCCGCGCACCAAATTTCCTAAAAACAATCTATACTTGGCTGCTTAGATATATATACATGTTTTACTTACATTTATTGAATTATATCTACAAAAGTGGTCTTCAACTGTACCACTTCTATCACCCAACTCTTCTTCATCCTATCCAAAATTGAGATGTGACCACTCAACAAGAATGCAAAAGCTTCTGCCCTTTTTAGATCTGTCGAATCACTGGTCAGGGTTGTTGTCTAAGCATCAGTTAAGGCCTCATGCATGATCTAACTTAGGGATAATTATCCCTCTAAGTTCACTTAGCCTACTTATTCTATTTTTCTTCTCCTTCTCAAGCTTTTTTATTTCATTTATGGCTACAATAGTCTGACACTCTTGATTTACTATGGAAGAGGAGAGAGGATAAAAACTTTGAGATAAACTTAGTAGTTTATCCTCATGCTCTTTTACTTTCTTCTCAATAGCCATTGTTACTTTAGACTAGGATAAACAAAATTTATATATATCTCTACCATCTTTAAGAGCATTTTCTAAGCTCTTTATCCCAATATCCATAACTCTCCTATCATTTGATATTAGACCCTGCACTTCAGAGAATCTCTTATCCAAAAATTCTTTCCGGACTTTGACTTCTGCTACTTTCTCTAACAAGTCAAAATATGTATTAATAGAATATACAATAGACTTTAGATTACCGGATGTGGAGGCTAAAGGATCCTTTTGGAAGGATGGCATGATCTTCTCCAATACACTGGATGTAGTTTCTATGAGATCATAGTCTTCCATGTGAGACTTCAGAAGTTTTTCTTTTGCCTTTGCATGAGTAAAGGATGCTAGCTTCATGGTTTGAATCGGGGAGAGGGAATCAAAATTGAATGGACCTTGAAGTAGTTCCGGTTCATCAAATTCCATCATCTCTTTGGTCAAGAAATCTTTGACAGTTTCTACAGTGTCTCTTGCTAGAGACAAAGTCTTCTTTCCTTCTGTAGTCTCAGAACTATCTCCTGGGGTCTTCTCTATTTGGTCTTTTTCTTTTTCCTTTACTCCTTCTCCTTGACTGGTTTTCTCCTCTATTCTTTCTTCTCCTTTAGATCCGGAGTCTGCAGGGGAATCCGGATGAGAGGTATTTACTTCTTGGACTTCCTCTTCCGGAACAGAGGAATCTAAGTCTTTAGCTTTCTCTTCACTTGTCTCCTTTGCCTCTTCTACCACTGTCTTAGTAGATTCTTCTTTTTCATCCATGGTAGAGGTTTCATCACCTAAGTCCTCTATGACATGAATATTGAATCTTTTATAGGCATTCTTGAGGATCTCTTCAGTTTCTCCAAGCATAAGCTGATTCATTCTAGCTTTGCTCGGGAACTCATCCTTGCAATCTTTGAAGACCATGTTTATTGCTTTGGAGTGATGGAGGGATAAAGTTGAATAACAATATGTTCCCAGATTTCTAGATCTTTTGCCATGGCATTGTTCTTTCTTATTTTAAGTTCCTTTTCTAGACTTTTAGGAATCAGAGATATAATTTCAATGAATGCTTTGTTGTAGATGTTTAAATACCTGATTGTAGCTTCTTGCGGGATCTTCTAATCAATTTCACTATAATCATCATAAAACTCAGTCATTGGTTTCAAGTTCCCATCCATAGTGACTGATTTGATTATATCATCAATGCAGAGAGTAGGCTTTTCAACAAATTATTTTGCCTTCTCTTCCTTGTCTTGACCGGTAGAGGGTTCACCAAATGTTTTCTTTTTCTTCTTCATTTTCTTTACTTCGTCATCTATCTCTGTCTCTTCATCATCCTTGAGGCTTGTGTATGATCTTGTAGCCTTTGTCTTTGTTCTCTTTTCTCCTTTACCAGATGATTTTGCTTCCGGTTTTGATGCCTTTGAGCTCTTAGTAGTGGCAGGTGCAAAGCTCTTAGAGGATCTAGTCCGAGAGGGGGCTTCTACTGGAGCACTTTCTTTTTCTACTTCTTGCCTTTCTTTTTCTACCCTTTCCATCTTTTCTCTGCTTGCATCAAGTGCCTCCTTTGAAATTCCATGTCTCTTGGCAAATTCTTCTACTTCCCTCCTCACTTTTCTTTTCATTTCCAGTTGTCTTAGCTCCACATGAATCTTCACACTCAACTCTTCAAAGGTTCCAAATCTTTCTACCTTAAGATCCTTGGGTTGACTTAGCATGTGTTGAACATGTAGCTCTATAATTTTCTCATCTACTTCATACCCCATTGGCATGATCCAGACTATCCTTGGCTCCACTGCCTCCATTAGGCATTGATCAGTTTCTACCATAAACCAAACTATATCCTTATACTTTTCAACTAGAGATTGGGGGATTCTCTCTCTGGCTTGCATCATATTCTGAAAGTTCTTGAAGTAGCCCCAGAGTGCTATATTTTGTGCCTTGGCATCACCAAGTCCATGCAAATAATCCTTGATTTGTATGGCAATAGGTCTATCATTTTGCCACATCCAGCCACTAGATCCGGGTAGCTCATTCATGTAATAGAAGAATAGACAGAGTATTAAGCCACCGTATTTGAAGGAATTCTTCTTGTCCTTCTTTATCTTCTGTAGATTCTCCAAAAGTTGGTTCAGGAGAAGCTCACAAAGATCATAGTTAGCATTTTCTTTTAGCATCTGATAAGCTATGTAGATTGTAGTTTCAGGTACTCAATTTTCCCTGTTGGAGTGATATATCTTGTAACCAATTATCATGGATGCAAACTTGATATCTGGATCAGTGATATCTTCAAATGTCATTGCCCTCTTGTCAAATTTTGATCTGGTAACCTCACTCATAGTTTCATTTTTGATGGATTTGAGAATAGGTAACCCTCCAGATGAGTGTTAACTAGTTACCACCCTAATAGCATCTTTTGTCATCTTGAATGGTCCATTCAACCACTTGAAGTTGTCATGCATCCTGCTCAAAACGTACTGGACCCACTCATCTTCTGCAAAATAGGGGAAATGAATGCACTATGCAAAATGTTTGTCCCAGATAGCCTTGTACTAAGGTTTGAGTTCAAATGAATCATTTATTAACTACTTGTGGTAGATATCCATCAGCTTGGATTCTCTGAATTCTTCAATGTTCGCATGAATGTATGCCCTAACATCTTCTACATGCAAAACCCCATGCAGAATGCTAGAAAATGCGCCTAGGGGATCAACTTCTAGGTATTTGTAGGGATGTTTCTTGAATTTAGGGCACAGCCTATCAGAGATCTTTACAACATTCAGAGTGGCCATCTTTCAAAAGATTTAGAGAGAGGTTTTCAAGAGTGGAAAATACCTTTTATGCTTCTAGGGTTCACGATATGAACCAGATTGGATTGCTGGGAGAATCATCTTCTGCAGTTGATCTTTGAGAGGTTTTGAGGTAATTTGCTTCAGAGCTCCTTCTTTTCTTCTCCTTGAATGAAAATGTGCAAATGATGAACATGAGAACCCTTATATTTTTGTGTAAACCCTAATTTCATATTGTAATAAATGCGTAACTTAAGTTATTCCGGTTGTTCCTTGTCCTAAGAGATTTTTCTGGATCACTGAGATGCACTTAGAGTTATTCTCGGTGAAAGATAGCAATCTATCTACCTTTCTCCAATGATTCCATTTATCTGCAGATCAAGATACCTCAAATTTGAATCATACTAGATCTAATTGTGAAATTCCTGTTCTTAACGGATGACTGTTAAACCGGATTAATCTCAGATGATTAACCTCTTCAAATTCTTTGTGGATCTTTCATATCTTTCCCAAGGGTTATTTAGATGTTTCTCTTAGAGCCCTTTTAGTCCGCAACCTTCCATGTGTTAATTTCAAGCACCAATTGACTGGCTGGGGGAAATTATTTTTTTTTGTGACTCCCCCTAAGCCAGAGCTCATCTATTTAGTTTCCAGAAGGAATATCAGCACTAGATTCTAATGCAGATCCATCCTCAATATTTTCTATACTCCTCTTCACCCAAATCTTGTTCATCTCCCTTTGAATTTCATCTGCATTCACTTTTCCTTTTCCTTTGTCTTGGTTTTGATTATGATGTACCAGACCCTTTTTGTCCTGATTCTTACTTCTGTAGAATTTAGGAATGTGACCGGATCTATTGCAATTGTAGCAAACAACATTTCTTTGCATATTTGACTGATATCCTCTTGATCTACACTGATTATCCATATGTCCCATTCTATTTCATGCAAAGCATCTTCCATTGAATGAATTGTTCATTTGCATGTTTCTACACTCATGAGATTTGTGACCATACCTTTTGCAATTGAAACATTGTCTAGAGAAGGATGAATTAGTCTGATTCATTCTTCTTCTGCACTGATTTGCTTTATGACCAAAGTTATTGCAATTGTGACAGTATCCATTGAAGGATGGATATCTTTGAGCATTTGGTTGCCTTACCAGAGGTCTTCTAGACTTGTTCCTTGGTTTTCTCGATCTAGAGTTCTTCTGACTGGATCCGGAGCTTTCACCTTTCTCATACCCCAAGCCTTGCTTGTCATCTACCCTCTTTTGGCTTTCAAGAAGAACTTCAAGCTGAGTAGAACTTATCTTGAATTTCTCTTTATATTCATTTGTTGTTTGAAGATCCCATTTTAGAGTGACAATCTGATTCTCAAGTTGTTCTTCATTATCTCTAGCTTCTTCAAGATCAGATTATAAATGCCTAATAATTCTATCCATATTATGGCAGTCTTCTGACTTCTCCTTGAGAGATTATTTTAGATTATCTTCAGTCTTTCTTTTCTCTTCAATTTCTTGAGTGAATTTCATAACTCCTGATTCCATTTCATGCCTTACCATAATGACCTCTTTTGATAGCTTCTCACACAACTTGTTCTTCTCATTCAGATCTTCATCAGTATTATTGGCTTCACCTTGACTTGCTAATTGTTGAAGTAGCTCCTTTCTCTTTTTCATAGAGATACTCAGTTTCCCTTTTAGTTGATTTATGAAATCATCAGCTTGTTTGAGCCTTTCCTTCAATTCATTGACTTCGGAGTGAGATTGCTCAAGATCATCTAGGGTAGACTAAAGTTGTTCACTCATACCATACACATCCATTGGAATTCCCAGATCTTCCTCAAGCTGTTAGGCTCTATTTGGAGGAACTTGGCTCTGATACCAATTGTTGATAACTGAGAGGGGGGGGGTGAATCAGTTATCTTAATTAATTTAACTTTCTGTTCTTCAAATTAAATAAGCATGCATAACCATGAAAGCATGAATAAACTTAGTACACATAACACAATGATTTTGACATGGAAAACCCTGTTAAGGGAAAAACCATGGGATGACTAACCCAAGATTGTATTCTCTATTAAAAGAATAAGGTAGTACAAAATGGCACTTGCCAATTAAGGCTCACCACCCAAGCACATTGCTCACAAGAGGCTCACTGCCTACAAGATACAAAGAAAAGTAACTAGGTACTTGAACTAATGAGAAGCATCCACATATGCTAAGGTTCAGTTCTAGTTAGGCTCATTACACTGATCTACTGCACTTCCTTCTTCCTCTTCTTTAGTGATGTCCTATCACATACTGGACCTGTATTACTACTTCCACACTGCTCTCTACTTTTCTTCGCACTACACAACACACCACACACACTTTCATACCTAAATCAATCTGGTATATATATCCGTACCAAGGATTTCATCCACTTTGTAGTCAGCATCCAGAAAACTTAGAATATTTCCAAACTCTAGTCTGTCGGTTGAATCCTTGCTTACCAAGTGATGCGTATCAAAGAGATGCTTATATAAGTCATCAATCATGTCAGCCAATCATGAATGATACCTCAAGAAACTTGATCACCATCAATAACTCATCTGGATTAAGGTCTAATGCTCTGCCGATCAGTTCTTCCTCAGTCAACTCTACCAAATAGGAACCCAACACTTAGGTGCTCATATCTCTTCACTCTTTCATCACTGGAGGCTCAATCTCTAGAATGTATCAATCAAGGTACACCTCTTGAATTCCCCAAGTCCACACTTTACTAAGATACTTCCTCTGAGAGATCTGGACCTTGCCACATGCTCTATTCTTGCTTACTGGACCACAACACTCTTCAATCTGACTTTCGGTATAGGCACACCATGTCTTGCAGATGGGTGGGATGAACTTTGTTGCCATCAATGAACACTCATGAAGCTACACTGTGTATCTTGCCAACAATTTCATTGTGCTTGTGGTGGTCTCTAGACTGTGTGCCAATTGTGTTGGTGGTTTGCATTGAGGATTGAGCTCGTGGATGAAGATTTCTCCTTGGGTGTTGTTCTTTCTAGTCTTGGCCGATCGGATGCATGGTGCATGTTGGGGATGATCTAGGAGAAGCTTAATGGAGTGTGGCATGATGTTCAAGGAATATTTGAATCCCAGTTATGTTTGGATGATAGTGTAATGGTTCACATGTAGCATTTTAAGTCTTGTGATTGTAATTTCTTATAATGCCTATCTTGGAGAATGTTCCAGATAGATGATTGTTTGGTTGACTTTGATGTTCATTCCAAAGTCGATGACTTGTATAAATAAGTGTTGTAAAGTCATGGAAATGTGGGAAGTGAGCGAAGATGTGGATGTAGTGAGGAAGTGAGGAGGGGCAGAGTAGAGGTGTTGTGCGCTTCAATGGAACTGAACCTTGCATGAAGAAGATGTTGTTTCTCAGTTCAATCTTTTAGTGTTAACATTGTAAATGTTCTTGTAGGTAGTGAGCCTCCTTTGACAAGTGAGCTCTGGGCAGTGCACCCAAAGGCAAGTGCCTTCCCATTTTCTATTCTTTTAACAGAGAATAAATCTTGTAGGCTAACCCCCACTGTGGCTTTTCCCTTAATCGGGTTTCCACATAAAAATCCTGGTGTTATGTGTATTGATTATGTATTTGCTCTTGTGTTGTTGATTTATGCTTTCATGGTTATATCATTAATTAGTTACAAGTGATAAAGAAGATTAAATGCAACAAAAGATAAAGATTTGTGACAATTGATTGATCCCCCTCTCAATTGTCTACCCTAATTTCAACAATACCTCTTGGGTTGCTTGAATGTGTTGTTCTCAAAATTAGCTATGCTCATTTTTGTAGACAATCCCTACGAAACTTGTCCGTTTCATAAATCTACACTCTAAGTTCGCAAATCGAGACAAGATTATCTTTGTTCTGTGCAAAGTCATTTGACATCCTAAACTAGTTTGTGACATTTTTGTTGCAAGTATGGGCCTAACCGGTGTTGTCATTGATGTCAACATACTCCTATTACATTAATGATAAGGTTGGATGAGTTGTGTGTTGAGGATATTGAGAAAATTAGTCTCAATCAGGAATACTGAAGAACAATAATGACATAAGGTAAAAGACAAAGATAGGATGAGGATCAGAGGATGTGGATTAAAGGGTTTGTAGATATGTGTCTTAAGATGTTGCAGTAGAGATTTTAGAGGTACGCATGAAGATATGAAGAAGTTATGGCAGTTCAAGTGAAACTGGTTCCGGCAGATGTTCAGTGATGACAGAATGATACAGATAGGTCCGATGAGATCCGGAAATGTATTCTCTAGTTTTGTGGATTTGAGGAAGTGTTGGGAAAGTCTGTGTGGTGTGTTAACTAGATTGGTTCATGGTTTGAAGGTCCGCAAGTATCTATTCCTTTGTGACAATAATGGCAGACTGTGTTCTTGAGGTTCTAGATGAAGGAGAGAAGGATTTCAGTAAATAGAGGAAGTGTGGATGTTCTTTGTGTTTTAGGAAAGTTTGTGGAGGTCCTTGGATCATGCTTAGTTTGTGTTTATGGTCTACATAAGAATTGGGGTCCCAAAAATGAAGAATAACTTCCAGATGATGGTGTTCTTTATGTGACTGGCTGACCAGATGATACATCTTGCGGATGTTCTTGTGGATGTTTGCTGACTTAGATGTTTGTTCCTAAGTTGATGTCATATATAAAGAAGGGATTGCAAAGTCATTTAATAGTGTGACTGGTGAAGATGAGTGTGTAGTAGTGAGGAGAAGAGCAAAAGGCAGAGCAGAAGGTTTGGGCTTAAATGGAATTGACTCAAGCATGGTGAAGATGCTATTTACCAGTTCAAGTATGTGATACTTATTCTTTTGTAGACAGTGTGTCTCTTGTAGGCAGTGAGCCTCTTGTGACCAGTGTGCTAGGGCAGTGAGCCCTAATTGGCATGTGCCATTTTATTTTTTCTATTCTTCTAAGAGAGAATACAATCTTGGGTTAGTCACCTCGTGGTTTTTCCCTTAACTGGGTTTTCCACGTCAAAATCTTGGTGTCTCATGTGTTGATGTGTTTCTGCGCTTGATTAATTGCATTAAGTTTCATGTTAGATTTATTGTTATATTGCTAAGTGAATATAAGTGTTGAAAATGAAGAAAGTTTTAGACAACTGATTCACCCCCCTCTCAGTTGTCTGCCCTAAGTCTAACAATTGGTA
The DNA here is from genome assembly GCA_027924645.1 of Cunninghamia lanceolata. Lineage (NCBI taxonomy): Eukaryota > Viridiplantae > Streptophyta > Pinopsida > Cupressales > Cupressaceae > Cunninghamia > Cunninghamia lanceolata. The sequence continues at coordinate 6,571,105 of BSBN01001215.1, forward strand.
TCAGAACCAAGTTCCTCTAAAAGGAGCTTAACTGCTTGAGGAGATCCAGGATGTCGTCCTACAAGAAGGATAGTCTGAAGTTTGATGGAACTAACTTTGCTCTTTGGAAAGGTCACATGAAATGTCACTTGCAGTGTATGGGAATGGCGTACTAGTCCATGGTTACAAAATAGTATGTACCTCCACAGGGTGGTCCGACAACCCTAAATGAAATCACAGATGCTGAAAATAATCTGCGGACCAAAGAGGCTCTTCTAAGCATATTATCTGACTCAGAGCTCTCAAATGTTATTGATCTACCAACTGCCTTTGAGATTTAGAATAAACTGGAACTTTTGCATGAAGGAGACCAGTATGTTAAATGTGCAAGGTTACAGAGTCTAAAAGGGAAATTTGAAAAACCGAAGATGAGAGATGATGAAAATATTACCTCTTTTATGTCAAGAGTGAATGAGCTGGTTTGTGGGATTAGAAATGCAGGTGGAACCTTGAGTGAAGATGAGATCATTGGCAAAGTTCTCAGATCTCTTCCTTCTTCTTATAAAATCAAGGATTTTGTAATCGAAGAATTCAGAGCTCACACAACAGTCACAAGAGATCAATTGGTTGGTAAGTTGGCTGCTTTTGAAATGGCCGAGTTTGGAGATGAGCCTCCAAAGACTGAATCTGCATTCAAAGCCAGTGCCTCTGTAAAAGGGAAACAAAGGTTTGATCTAGGAGAAAACTCTTCAAGGAACCTATCATGGTATGAAAAAGCAAGAAAAGACTTGGAAGAAGAAGAAGCTGAAACTGCTCATCTTGAAGCTCTTATTGCAAAAAGACTGCCAAGAGGATCTAGTAAGTATGAAGGGAAATTACCTTTTAAATGTTTTAACCGCAATAAAATTGGTCATTTTGCCTCAAGATGTCTAGAAAGATTTTCAAGACCAAATCCTAACGGACCAAGGTTTCAAAAGAATTGTTACTATGTTCATGAAGAAGATGATAATGAAGGAGTAACAAATTATGAATCAGAGACAGGAAACAAATCCGGTAATGAATGGGTGTTTATTGCCATCAAAGAAGAGGAACCAATATCCTCTGTATCTGTCAATCATAAAGTTGAAGCAAAGGATGATTGGGTCATTAACAGTGGATGCTCTCACCATATGACAGGTGACAAGAATAAGTTCTTAAATTTGGAAAAGTATGAAGGAGGAATTGTAAAATTTGGAGATAATTCTACTGGCAGAATCAGAGGTAGAGGAACTATTTCTCTTGATGGAAAGAACAAAACCGGTAATGTATTGTATGTTGAAGGATTAAAGCACAATCTTCTCAATGTTGGATAGTTGATGGACAAAGGCTATGATCTCAGATTCACGAATAGAAAATGCAAGATCTTTGAAAGTTCTAGAACAGAGATTACATCCGGTACTCAAACTAAAGGTAATATCTTCCACTTGGTTGGTACTAGTAAAAGTTGCTTATTTGCTCAAATTGATCAGAGTTGGTTATGGCATAGGAGATGTGTCATGTGAATTTTGATAATATCATCAAGATAAGCAATACTCAAGCTGTAAGAGATCTTCCAAAATTAGTGAAACCTACTAATAGCTTGTGCAAAGAATGTCAGTTGGGCAAATTGGGTAGAGTCACATTCAAAAGTAAGGAATTGTCTTCTACCAGACTGTTGGACTTAGTTCATACTGATCTTTGTGGTCCGACAAAAGTTAGGAGTATCCAAGGTGATAGATACTTCATGTTGCTAATTGATGACTATTCCCGGATGATGTGGGTAACCTTTCTAAAAGAAAAATCAGAAGCACTTGAGAAATTCAAAATATTCAAGGCCATGGTGGAGAATGAAACTGGATTAAAATTAAAATGTTTGAGGTCTGATAGAGGTGGGGAAATCACATCCGGTGAGTTCATAGACTTCTATGAGAAATATGGAATAAAGAGACAATTGTCCACCCCTAGAACTCCATAGCAGAATGGAGTAGTTGAGAGAAAGAACTGGACCATCCAGGAAGCATCCAGGACCATGATGATGGAAGCAACTGTTCCTCAGATCTATTAGAGAGAAGCTGTCAGCACTGCAGTTTACACTCTCAATCGAGTTTAAATTAGAAACAATACCAGTAAGACTCCTTATGAACTTTGGTTTGGCATTACTCCCACTGTGAGATATTTCAAAGTTTTTGGTAGCAGATGTTACATTAAAAGGGATGAAGATCTAGGAAAGTTTGATGCTACAAGTGATGAAGGAATATTCTTGGGTTACTCTACTCAAAGCAAAGCATACCAGTGTTACAACAAAAGACTGAGAAAGATTGTAGAAAGTGTAAATGTGAAGGTTGATGAAGAAATTGAAAGACCCTCAAGAATTCATGAGTATGATGAAGATCATCAGAATGGTGTTCAGATTCAAAGTATCCAAGCCTCTTCTGAGAAACAAAGTCAAGTTGATCCGGTAAGTCGGGAAGAAGAGATAAGTCTCAATGAGACTGATCTAGAGTTAGAGGTGCAAGAAACTCCCAAAATGCTAAGGTATGTAACTCTAAACCACTCTGAAGATCAGATCATAGGTGACAAAAGAAAAGGAGTGCAAACAAGGAGGAGAATTGCTCAAAATTTAGATGAGTATTGTCTAATTTCAAAGATTGAACCTAAGACAGTGAATGAAGCTTGCAATGATGAAAATTAGTCAAAAGCAATGGAGGAAGAACTAATGCAAATTGAGAAAAATCACACTTGGGATCTTGTTCCCAGACCTAGAAACAAGAATGTGATTGGAACCAAATGGGTCTTCTGGAACAAACTGAATGAAGCTGGTGAAGTAATTAGAAATAAAGCTAGATTGGTCTACAAGGGTTACTCTCAGATTGAAGGAGTTGATTTTGAAGAGACTTTTGCTCCGGTGGCAAGAATTGAAGCAGTCAGATTATTTCTTGCATTTGCTGCCTTTAAGGATTCAGGGTGTATCAGATGGATGTCAAATCTGCCTTCCTAAATGGTAATTTGGAAGAAGAAGTGTACATTGAGCAACTGGATGGATTTCAATTGTCTGATCATGGTGACATTTGCAAATTGAAAAAGGCACTGTATGGACTGAAGCAAGCCCCAAGAGCCTGGTATGAAAGATTGGAGAAGCATCTCTTGAAGATTGGCTTCAACAAAGGTACTGCTGACAGCAATTTGTATTTCAAAATTGATCATGACAATATCTTAATTGTTGAAGTATTTGTTGATGATATCATTTTTGGAGGAAGAGATAGTATGTGTAAAACTTTTGCAAGCCAAATGAAAAGTGAGTTTGAGATGTCCATGCATGGAGAAATGAACTTCTTTTTGGGTCTACAAATTACTCAAACAAAGGAAGGAATCTTCATTTCTCAGTCAAAATATGTGAAAGAATTGTTGAGGGAATTTGGGATGGAAGACTCTAAGCCAATGAACACTCCAATGGCAACTAGATGCAAGTGTAGACACCCAAATTTGTCCCAACTTTGTCCATGTCCTACAACACCTTGTTAAAACATTATCCTAAACATCATAAGCCATTTTTGTCCTAAATCCCACTCTTAATCCCATTTATCCATTAGCCAATTAATTAAATAAATTTTATTTATTTAATTAATTTCACATGCATAATCCCATTTATCTTATCCCCATCCCAATTAATTAAATAAATTTTATTTATTTAATTAATTTTCACATCATATCTTATCTCATCCTATTCAACTTCTCAATTAATTAAATAAATTTTATTTATTTAATTAATATCCAACTCATATCCCAACTAATTCAAATATTTTATTTGAATTAAACACTCATCTTTCATCACATTCCAACACTTGTCTAGTCAATCATGTGTTACAACTTTTATCTTTCACATGCACAACTAATGGGACTTAATTTTAGTATTTATCTACACAAACACACCTAAGCCTCATCCTCCTTTGCCACATGTCATATGACTACAATTTCTTGATGTGCAAGGAAACCTAACTTAATCCTATCCATCCATTTCACCTAAAGCCCGAATTGATCCTAGTCATCCATTGGAACCAAGCCTTTCCTATAAATCAACCCCCTCACAAGCCATTAGCATGCATTGAGCCTTAAGCACTCTTATTCTGTCAAATTTTCTAAAAGGGCATTCATCCTCAAGTATCCACATGCTGTTGAAATATCATTAGAGTCTTTGCATCCATCATCTATCTCCTTATCAACGTTATGCTGCGGAATCGAGCAATCAACACAACAAAGCGATCAATCAATCAAGCTCATTTTGCATCTTCGAGGTATTGAATTATTTGGGTTTAGGTTATGCATTTCATTGTTTGATCATTTCCATTTATAAATCCAAATTTTTCGATATACATTTTGGCACGCCCGGTGGGACTCACGTCCCTGATTAACCCTCTTGTTTGAGTTGTTTTTGTGAAGATCAGATTTCTTGGAGCATCAATCATTTATTTTTGCAGGTTTATGCACTTTGATTTATAGGTTGAAGATATTTTATATTGTTGATTTTTTTAATTTATGACCAGATCTGTTGCAGAGGGTTTTTTGTTTTACACAGGTCCTGGAAAAAAGAGATCTTAGATTCGTTGGAAAGAGGACTTCGAGAGCTTTCCGAAAAGTGGTTACATTAAAGATTTGGCTCAGTATTCAAAGAGTTATGACGATTTGAAGTTGACCCTGCGATTCTAATTTTTCAGAAATTTTTGACGCACGACTTTTTGCTGATTTTTTTAATTTATGACCAGATTTGTTGCAGAGGGTTTTTTGTTTTGCACAGGTCTTGAAAAAAAGAGATCTTAAATTCGTTGGAAAGAGGACTTCGAGAGCTTTCCGAAAAGTGGTTACATTTAAGATTTAGCTCAGTATTCAAAAAGTTATAACGATTTGAAGTTGACCCTGCGATTCTAATTTTTCAAAAATTTTTGATGCACAACTTTTTGCTGATTTTTTAAATTTATGACCAGATCTGTTGCAGAGGGTTTTTTGTTTTACACAGGTCCTGTAAAAAGGAGATCTTAGATTCGTTGGAAAGAGGACTTTGAGAGCTTTCCGAAAAGTGGTTACATTAAAGATTTGGTTCAGTATTCAAAGAGTTATGGCGATTTGAAGTTGACCCTGCGATTCTAATTTTTCAGAAATTTTTGACGCGCGACTTTTAGAAAAAAAAAATCATATCTTCCAATCTAGCGAACCAAATCACATTTTATTTTTTGCAGTGACTTGTAAGTGAATCAAAGGAGCTGGAGCAACATTTGGATCAATCATAATAGCAACTTGGAAAGCAATTTTTATGAGGTGCACTCATTCTAATCTCTCATCTCTAATCATTATTTGATCACACATTTAGATTTTGGGCATAAAACAAACAACTTGTTTGTCATCACACTTGGATTTGGGCTTTAAAATAAACAATTGTTTGCAAATTCACATCAAAAAATTGGGCTAAAACAAACCATTGTCTTCCATCACATTTGGATTTGGGTCTAAAAAGAACAAGTGCTTGAACTGTTTGTTACATATTTCAAGTTTCTAAGGGGAAATTAACAACTGCGAGTGTGAATCAAGTGACAGCTCACTTGGTTTGCTTTTGTCATACCCTTCTTAGGAGGCCTGCTTGGAGACACACCACTCCAAGGGACGACCTCAATCGAGGCTGAATCGAAAGACACCCTCATTGGGAGTTGGAATCTTGTCACTCTTGGCTAAGCCCCAAAGAACTTTATACCTTTGGGAAGTGAAGGTGAAGGGTGGGTTACCCCTTTCTCCTGGCTGTGTGGCAGGATTTCACTTTCAATTCCATAGTCAACCTTGCGCAATAGATAGCCTAAGACCTAATTGGCTATACCCACTTGACTACATATTAGGCTTGTTGATGTGTCTTCCATGTGTGCTTGCATAATCATCACATTTCATTTTCAAAGTCAACAACTTGCTTATGTGTCTTGCGTGAGTGATTCATGTGTGTATATGCATAATCATTTGTTTGAATATTGCCATATCAAGCTCTAAACACCCAAACACATAAACAAATCAATCTAAACACATCATCTAAACATTCCACATCATCATCCAAATCCCTAAGCAAGCACTTGCTAAAAGGACTTAAGACAAACACGTGGTGACAACATGTCTACACTAGAGGACCTAGAAATCAAATTCCAAAGATTCCACCAAAATCTTTATCAAGGATTACAACCCCTAAACCAAGAAGCCATTGAAATATTACAATTCTTCATCCAAAAAGCTCAACCCCACGCAAGCCAATCACCTCAACTACAACACTCCATAGCCCAAGTCCAACACCTTTTAGCCACTAGTCAAGCTCGACAAGTACAACAATCCTTAGCCACTTCCTATCAACCTAATCCACCTTATAGCCACATGTCATATCCATCCACTTCATATCAACTTAATCCACCTATCCACCAAGTCAATGCCACATCATCCTATCAACCTCCACCTCAAGCTTATCCAATCCCTCATACCACCATTCCAATGCACTACCAAGCCCATCCACAAGGCAATCAAGTGATATCACAAGAACAACATGCAAGTCCAAATAGCCCTTTGTACATAAATCAATCAGGTCCAAGTACACCTTTTCAACAAGACCACCAAGCACCATTGATAGACCTAAGTCCACCTTTGCAACAAGAAGCACATCCAAGTCCAAGTAATCCCTTGTACATAAATCAAACAAGCCCAAGTTATCCTATGCAAGACTTAATTACCTTTGACAAGGGAGATACCAATCTAGCAAATGCATCTTATGAGTGGCCTTCATCATCTAATCACCCGCCAACACATAAGCCAACTAATCCTATCCCAACACCACCATGTGATCCCAATCATAGTCCATTGATCCCTTTACCTTCCAAACCACCAAGCCCCTCATTACCTTCCTCACCATATCATTCTAATCGTTCACCAAAGGATGCAGCTGAGAGAGTTTTACAAAGGATGCTTGAAGCAAAACTCATTGAAGTTCCTAAAGTCAAACCATGTGAAGAAAGTCCATATGATGAACATGATTATTGTGCATACCATAGGACCAAAGGCCATAATACAAATCAATGTCCAATATTTGTCTCAATTGTTTACAAGGTGTACCCACCTATAATGGGAAATCGTGCCACATCATTACCCCCATCTAGTCCAAATCCTAATCCATCCAATCCAATTAGGTCTCAACCTAATCCTAGTCCTAATCCTAATCCAACACCAACTACCATTATCATACATCCATTATATTTTCCATCCACCCATACACTTGCAAAGGATGTGATCCATTGGCTACTAGCTAGGAATAAACTACCTCCATGTCAAACACTAATTCATGAGCCTACCAATGAACTTCCAAAGGTCATGTCCAATCCTATAATCTCATCATGTGGTTCACATATCCTTGAGCCTCTTCAAGAGGCTTCCATTAACATACCTAGCCCTTTAAGCCCATCATGTGACCTACAAGCCAACAAGTCTATTCAAGAGTCTCCAACCACAAGCCTAAGTCAAGAGCCATCATGCCTTCATGTTGATAACTATCAAGAGCCTATCAAGTCCACTCAAGAACCTTCCACTTCCATCCAAAGTCAAGAGGTATGTCAAGAGCATAATCTTAAACATGTGGAAACATTAAGCCCTAGTCCAACTCAAGATCAAAACACTTCCATGCAACCCATCCATAACATTTACCTTCTTTATGATCAAGATGATACCTATGAAGAAGCTATCCATGAGCACCTTGATCCTATCCATAATCCTATATCTATCCATGACCAAGATATCCACATTGCTCCTAGTCATCTACCATCTAGCCCTATCCATAATGAGCAAACATCAACTTGTCATGATGAGACACTTGTCCCCCAAGTAAGCATAAAAGATCATACCAATAACTTGGATCAACATGAACATAAGCAAGATCCTAATGATCCTCCTTTCACATTGACCATCGATTCCACTTCAAGTCCACCATCATGTCCTATTGGTTTTACCACCTTTGTCCATGAATGTTCTTCCTTAGGACAACAACGACCTTTATCCACTTCACCTTCTTCATCCAATAATGAGCTCAAGTCTAATGTTCATAGCACACCTAGTCCCATTGTCCATCGCATACTCCAAAACATGAACTACCAAGGCAAAGGTCTAGGCCTTTATAAAAAAGGTATTTTGGAGCCAAACCATGTCAAAATCCCTCCATGCTCATATGGCCTTGGATACACACCCCAAGGTAAACAAGGCCAAGATGTTGGTAATCCTTTCATGCATCCTAAACCTACCACTTTCCATCACACCCCCCATCATATACCCAAAACATATGTAGCCATTCCATCTCCATCATCCTATAAATGTCAAAAGCATGTGACCATACACCTTCTGCCATCCACCTTGCCTCCACTTTTACCAACTCCAAATATCCCTCCATCCACCTTGCCATCATTGCTTCCAACACCTAACATACATATCATTCATAAGTATCCTTACATCCCTAATCATGACCAACAAAAGCACACATCACCTAAGCATAAAGCTTCCAATCATTTCATCCACTCCACCCATGCCATGGGATTCAAAAGCAAAAAATTTGATGCCTCTACCTATAAAGCTAAAAGTCCTACCGAAAATCCTAAGGACTCTCATGCCTTAGGGCACAAACATGAAAAATCAATGCAAATAACCAAAGCAAAGCAATCCAAAAAGCTATCCAAGCCCATACCTCCAAAAGCAAAGCCCAAAAGCAAAATGGTTTGGGTTCCTAAGCAAACAGCTAGCAAAGCGAATGAGGCATCCTCATCCACATCTAAGCAACCATCCAAACCCTTACCTCCAAAAGCAAAGCCCAAAAGCAAAATGGTTTGGGTTCCTAAGCAAATAGCTAGCAAGTCAAATGAGGCATCCTCCTCCACATCTCAAGAATCCCAATCACCTACCTCCATCCAAAAGCCTATTTCCATCCAAAACTTCTATTCCCTTCAAAAATCCCACAAGCAAAACAAAAGCACTAAAAATACTAAATCTATGTGGGTTCCTAAATCACTTCATCAACCATCTCCTAAGCAAACATCTCCATTGCTTCCTACACCACCATCTCATCAAAAGCTTCAATGTTTATCACGGTGTGTGCAGCCGTTGGTCATGGTTCCCTTCCACTCTGCAGTACCTCCAAATAACTCCATCCATTATCCTACATATCTCCCCCATGCTAACCCTATGGTCCATGCTTTGGCATAAACTTTCCATCCATCTTCATTCCATAAGCCTATATAAATCCACATCATAAGCCACCAGCCTACCCTTCCACAATCCACATCATAACTAATCTATCTCCAATCGACACAATCCCTTATCAACATCTATGAGCATAATGACATGGTCCATGCGAAGACATCATCAATCTCTAAAGGGACACTATCAACCTTCATAGCACTAGCCACTTGAGTCCCTCCTATCCATTACCATGATGAAAACCTGGCAAACAGGCGCCATGTGTAATTGTCAACGCATCTAAAAGCAAAAAAAAATTTTTTAAAAAAAACAAAAAAGCAGAAAAAAAAGCAAAAAAAAAAAGAAAAAAGAAAAAATCAAAAAATCAAAAAAGTAAAGAGAAATCCCTTCGTCCAACGGTGAAAACCTGGTAAACAGGCGCCTTGGATAAGTACCATGATGAAAACCTGGCAAACAGGCGTCATGTGTAGGTTGATCTTCTATGTCACTTACACTTGGGGGCACATTGTCTCATCCAACCTATCCATTTCCAAACTATCTATTCCATTATATCATTTACCATCCTACCATCCTTAGCCATTACATAAACAAGCCTATCCTATTGAACCCATTTATCCATTCATCCATCCTTCTGCCTTTTGATTTTGATGAAGACATAGGGGCAAAATCTTGAAACATGCTTTGGATATCTCTTGGTATACCTCATACCTTCCTCATCAATCCATATTATCATTATCCACCTATCATACACCTTGTCATGTAAAACCTATCATGTCATCCCATGGTCATGAACTTTGTCATGTAAAAATCCTAAGCATTACCACCTAGAATGGGGGCAAGTTCTTCCTATGCAACATAGCCTTTGAAGATCACATCCTAGCTCCCTTATGATCCATCCACTATGGCATATCCTTATCATAAGCTTTCCATCTTATAGCTTATCCCCATCCATTTATCATGAGCTTTCCACTATAGCCTACCTATTTGTTCATCATGAGGCATGCATCCATCCCTTTTATGGCCTATCTTTTTATCCATCCATATATCATGAGCCTTCCATCCCTTATTGCCCATCCTTTTATCCATCCAATCCCATTCATCCATCTTTGCACCTAGACTTGGTTTTCCCTTGTCATTGGTATCTAGCACAACAGCTACCTAAATTGTAAATCCATTGACATCCCAAAACATTTCAAAAACTACAAAAAAAAATCAAATATGTCAAAAAATCCAAAAAATCAACTATCCAACGAAAACTCCAAGCAATAAAACCAATCATCATCAATCCAAAATAATCCACTTCATCAACATTCAATCAAAATCAATTCATCATCATCTTCAATCATCAATCATCAATTCTTCCTATCAATAACATTCATTCATCCATTTCAATCAATCACTTCTTCCAGTCATATCAATCAAATCAATCTAAGCAATGATCTTAAATCCAAGTCACATTAATCCATATCAGGCAAGCTAATCAATCAAGGAACATTATCCAATCAAATCAACAAGTTTTTGATCCTAATCTTGTCATGAGCCAAATCAATCATCATCAATCATCATCAATGGGATATCGCGTTCCCACATCCTTGTGTTGATCTAGGGATATAGCTTTCCCCACAATGACAACACTATCTATCTTTATCAATGAAACAATCAATCATTGGTTTATGACTTGACAAGGGCAATACCTTGTTTATTTTATATTCTTTGTGCACACTAAGAACACTTGCTTATACTTAGATTGAGTGGACACTCTTATCATCACACCATCACTATCATCATTCTAAACAAATCCAATCATCAAAACAATCAACCCAGCAATAGCAACCATCACAACCAAAGCACATCAAGCCAACCATCAAAACAAATCCTATCAATCATCAACATTAACACTAAAGCAAATCAACTCAAGCACATCAATCTAGCCATCAAAACAAATCCAATCACTTCAGCAAGTCAAAAGAAGCTCAATCCACCACAAATCATCCATCCTTCATCAAATCAATCTAATCAACATTTCATCATCTTCCAACCATTCCAAACAAAGATCCAAATGCAAGCCCATCCTTAATCCATACCAATCATGTTAATTAATCAAGCCAAGTTATCCAAATGCAATCCATGGTCTTGATCCTAGCCTTGTTGTAAGCCAAATCAATCAATCAACTAGCCAACCAACTCAGCAAACAACCTTGTGTTGATCTAGGGATATAGCTTTCCCTGCAATGACAACACTCTCAACTATCAACAATCAGCAATTAATCATTGGTTTACAGCTTGACAGGGGCAATACCTTGTTTGTTTTTGAATCATTTGTGCATGCTTGCTTGCTTGCTTGTGTGTGTTATCATTTTATCTTACATTTGTATCACATCTATATCATTTCCAGCTAATATTCATATCTTGTGTATGTTGGAATAGCTTTTTGCACTATCCTTTGCATCTGAGGTCATATCATACCTTTTGTGCATTAGGACTTCAATGCTCTAAGTTTTCTTCCTCATATGTTAGACAAGGTTGTATTACGCTGGGGCACAAGACACATCGTCACCCTGGTCCTTATACCTTGGTGCATAACGTCTAGTGCTATATCAAACATCATGGTTGCTCACCTTCATTGCAGCATAACGCATCATCATTTCTTCTATCTATCCCCTTATCTTTCTTTTTGCAGCCAAGCCATTTCTTTTCGAGAGCCTACCCGTGTTTGTCCAACCCGCCTAACCTCTCGAGGGGGCATCATCATCCCATTTCATCCTATCTTTCCACCATCATCATCCTCATCATATCTTTCCATCATCACTATCATTTTCCTCTATCCATACCTTGGCTTCTTTGAAATGATGTTACTCGACACAAATCTTATCATCTCAAACATCATCTCAAAGAGGGGCAAAATGTAGACACCCAAATTTGTCCCAACTTTGTCCATGTCCTACAACACCTTGTTAAAACATTATCCTAAACATCATAAGCCATTTTTGTCCTAAATCCCACTCTTAATCCCATTTATCCATTAGCCAATTAATTAAATAAATTTTATTTATTTAATTAATTTCACATGCATAATCCCATTTATCTTATCCCCATCCCAATTAATTAAATAAATTTTATTTATTTAATTAATTTTCACATCATATCTTATCTCATCCTATTCAACTTCTCAATTAATTAAATAAATTTTATTTATTTAATTAATATCCAACTCATATCCCAACTAATTCAAATATTTTATTTGAATTAAACACTCATCTTTCATCACATTCCAACACTTGTCTAGTCAATCATGTGTTACAACTTTTATCTTTCACATGCACAACTAATGGGACTTAATTTTAGTATTTATCTACACAAACACACCTAAGCCTCATCCTCCTTTGCCACATGTCATATGACTACAATTTCTTGATGTGCAAGGAAACCTAACTTAATCCTATCCATCCATTTCACCTAAAGCCCGAATTGATCCTAGTCATCCATTGGAACCAAGCCTTTCCTATAAATCAACCCCCTCACAAGCCATTAGCATGCATTGAGCCTTAAGCACTCTTATTCTGTCAAATTTTCTAAAAGGGCATTCATCCTCAAGTATCCACATGCTGTTGAAATATCATTAGAGTCTTTGCATCCATCATCTATCTCCTTATCAACGTTATGCTGCGGAATCGAGCAATCAACACAACAAAGCGATCAATCAATCAAGCTCATTTTGCATCTTCGAGGTATTGAATTATTTGGGTTTAGGTTATGCATTTCATTGTTTGATCATTTCCATTTATAAATCCAACTTTTAGATACTTGAGGGGATCCACATTAGAGATGAGCTTTGTTGTTTGGTTCAACATATAATGTCGCAACTTTTGGGAAGCAAACACTAATGCTAAACAAGCTTTTTCCATGAATGAGTAATTGAGTTCATATCCCACAAGAGTTCTGCTAATGTAATAGATGGCTTGTTCTTTTCCTGAATCATCATGTTGAGCTAGAAGTGCACCTAATGCTGCGGTTGTTGATGATATATAAAGCAGTAATGGACGATCAAGTACAGGAGGTATTAACACAGGAGGTGTTGCCAAGTATTCCTTTATCTTATCAAAAGCCTGTTGACACTTTTCATCCCACTTAAAAGGTTCACCCTTGCGAAGAAGATGCTGAAAAGGATGACATTTATCTGCGAGTTGTGAGATAAACCTGCGGATAGATTGTAGCCTACCCTGTAAACTGCGGAGCTGTTTGAGATTCGTTGGTGGAGGCATTTCTATGATAGCTTTTACCTTAGCTGGGTCCACTTCTATGCCTCGTCGAGACACAATATATCCCAATAGTTTTCCTGATGTTACACCAAATACACACTTCTTTGGATTTAGTCTGACTTGGTATTTCTCTAATCGATCAAAAATTTGTGCCAATACTGGTAGATGTCCTTCCCTTGTCTTAGATTTTCCCAGGATGTCATCAACATAGTCTTCCATGATAGTATGAAAAAGGTCATGAAAAATAACTGTCATGGCTCGTTGATAGGTAGCTCCAGCGTTTTTGAGACCAAAAGGCATTACAACCCAGCAATATGTGCCCCATGGACAAATAAAAGACGTTTTATCTTGATCTTCCTCTGCTATTCTGATTTGATTATAACCAGAAAATCCATCCATCAAAGATAGCATTTCATGTCCTGCTGTAAGATCAACAATGTTGTCTATGCTTGGTAATGGAAAATCGTCTTTAGGACATGCTTTGTTAAGATCTCTAAAGTCCGTGCAGCAGCGAACTCGTCCATCTGGTTTTGCTACAGGTACCAGGTTTGAAACCCATTCTGGATAATCAATAGGCTTTATGAACTTTGCTTCTAATAGTTTCTGAATTTCTGCTTTAACCAATAAGGCAACTTGTGGATGCATTTTGCGCAATTTTTGTTTGACAGGCTTTGCATCAGGGAATACTGCTAAATGATGTACCACAAGTGAAGGATCTAGTCCTGGCATGTCTGCATAAGTCCATGCAAAATTTATAGCTCGTCTCAGGAAGAATGCTGTGAAGTTCTTTCGTTCTTGCTCTGATAGTGATGCTGCCAAAAAGGTGATCTTCGGATTTTGTTCTGTTCCCAAGTTCATGTCTTGTGATTTTTCAACTAGCACAGTTGATTTCTCATGGTAATCAGCAGTGACAGGAAGATCAAATCCCTCATCCTCAGGTGCCTCAGAGAGGTTTTCACCTTCGGATACGTCCTTTATTTTTACTTTTTCACGGTCAAGAGGCGCCTTGCGGTTTTCACCTAGTGACCTATTTTGTTGAATTTTGTTTATTTCACTTTTGCGACTGAAGGATTTGATACTTCCGCCAAAATATGCTAGTTTAGGTAATTCCATCATGAAACCTGCTTTGTGATCACCCGATGGGATACCTTGTCTCAAACCCATGAATTCTGCAATGGCTTCGTCATTTTCAAATGTATCTAATATCGGTGCCCCCTGTTGGTCCCAATCGATGAGGTCAGGATATACGAGTGAGAGGCTAATGGAGGGATCATGATGGCTAGAAGAGATTGCGGAAAACATGAAGATGGAATGTTCTTGAAAGAGGTCGGTGATATGAAGGGAGGAGTCGTCGATGGTATCCGAGTTAGAAGTCTCTCCTACTGAAGAAGGTCCAACGTCAATATCGGAAATACACTTAATGTCTTTGGATCGCGGTACCTCCGGTTGGTAACCAAGGCCTTGCTTATCAAACTTCTTAGACACAATAAGGGGCTCAATAGGTCCTTGTTCCTGTGATCCCAAGCCGCCATGTCCTTTATAGCCCATGTTCTTGATGATACGAAACCCGTTGTTGTATCGCTCTACTTCAAGTTGGACTTGGTCATTTTCATCAAAGAATATCCAAGAGTTTATGTCCTCAATATCTTCGTCATCCAAGAAACCACCTTTAATGAATACGGTGGGGGGAGCTCTGATAACAGCGGAAGATGAAGTGGGTTTAGATATAGAAAGCTTACCGTGGGATTTAGGAGATAACGGAAGGGTGCCAACGCAACAGGATTCCTGCAATTTGTACTCACCAGGGCCATGTTCGGTATATTTGATATGGAGGTTGGAAGCGGCTTTGCTAGATGAGGGCTTGAGGAGATCGGATGGGTCGACATAGGAGGATGATGGATATGCCTCGGTGTTGAGAGGGATACGGTTTGGACTCTGATATTTAGCTTGAAAAGAACGGCAAAACTCAAATGGATTAGGATCAGCTTGAATGGTAACTTCAACACCCTTATGCGGAAATTTAAGGCATTGGTGATATGTAGATGGAACGGCTTTAAGGGTATGGATCCAAGGGCGACCGAGGATGATGTTGTAAGGCAGATCAATATCAAGGACTTGACAGCGAGTTTCTGTAATGACCGGTCCAACTTGAATAGGCAATAAAATGATCCCTTCAGTATCTCTTTCAGCGTCATCATATGCTCTGATAGTTATAACCTTGGAGGTGTCAACATTTTTCTCAGAATATCCCAAGTGTTTGATAAGTTTCAAAGAACATATATTTAGACCAGCTCCCCCATCTATCAAGACTCGTTTGATACGGCGTTGGTTAACAAATACTTCAATATGGAGGGCCTCATTGTGTGACGGATGCATGGAGGGTTGAAGATCTTTGTCAGAAAAGGTTAAATGACAAGGGGCTGCAATGCTAGCGACCATGGATTGAAATTGTGTGATATTAATATTATTAGGCACCGAAGATTCTTGTAAGGCCTTATCAAGGATAGCTTTATGTGCGGGGGATATGCGGAGCAGCTCAAGGATAGATATGTGTGCGGGGGTTTTGCCAAGGTGATCCAAGAGGTTATAGTCAGAGAGGGGTCGAGGAGGATGAGGAGGTGCTCCTTGAACGGTAACTCGACCTCGTCGCGTGGTTACGGCACAATCAGGTGCTCCTTGGACGGTAATGGTAGAAATGCGAGCATGGTCAATGCGGCCAATGGTAGATGATGCATAGCTATAGGGAATAGCATTTCCAGCTTGAAGGTTATTTGTCTGATCATGAGATGGAAGTGGATTCTTGAAAGTCTCTAGATCATAGTTTGATGTGGATTGTTGAGCAGGTTGAGGTGTTGAAGGTGTGACGTTGATTAGACCTTGATCAATGCAGTCTTGGATAACATGTTTTAAGCGCACACAACCATTTGTTTTGTGTCCTTTAACTCGATGGTAATCACAATACTCATTCTCTTTGTACCAAGGAGCTCGAAAGAATGGTTCGCCATTTGGTGGTGCATCGGGTAAAATAACATCTCCGGCTTGAAGCAGCTTTCGAAGAATAACTTCCATGGGTTCCACTAATGGTGTAAATTGTCGGCGTGGATTAGAAGTTTGGCGTTGGTTTCTTCGTTGTGGAAAAGACTGTCTTGGTGGAGAGGCTGCTCGAATGTTGATAGGAGCTCTCATAGTTTGGATATTCTTTGTATCAACAATACCGTCATTGACAACATTCTTGTTCTTGTTCCAAAAGCGAGACTTATCATTGGAATTTTGGGGAGAATCTTTAACAATTTCGCCGCTTAAAACTCATTAGAATTTCATCCAACACCGGGTGTATGGGCGGCGTAATTCACCGCCCTTACACAAAAGATTGAGGTGCCCCGCTTGTCCGAGAGGCAAAATCACCCACCCGAGCACTTATAACTTCTTCATCATGCAGTGTCAGCCAAATTCGCTGCCTTGACACATGAACATCTTTCCAAGAAACATGCAATAGCGGTGTTTTTCACCTCTTTTGCATGATAATTAATAAACTCTTCCCAAACACATGCAATAGTGGCAAAAACACTTGCCTTTACACATATGAATGTTCCTTCATGCAAGAGCAGTCATTTTGACCGCTCATGCATATTTTCTTGAATTTTTCCCAACACTGGGAAGATTCACCTTTCAAGACCTATTAGCCCGCTTTCGCCTTTGCCTCGATTTGCACGCACTCAAGCCCTTCTCCACGCTTCCCTTTCCATGATCATCGAATCATGGTTATCCTAGTTTATCCATTTTTCCCCTAACTGCGAGATCATGGCCTTTTGTAGTTCTCAACCAGTGTTCATGGTAGACATCAATTTCAGAGTTCTCTCTAGAGCTCATGTCAGAACCATCTCCATCGAAGGCCAGAATCATGAAGTACAAGTACCAGGGTGTCTTTTCGGTGACAACAGTACAATCAAACACTGGTGAAATCAGAGACATAAAAATTGGGCATGTGGACACGGTAGAGTTTGTAGATAGGACAAAACAGACAAATCCTTCTAAGTCTATGTAGAAAATCATTGATAGTAATATTCATTTGCTTGCATCATTTCCAGTTTCTGCACACAATCCTGAGTTTGTTCTTCAGGTAGCCAGCCATTACAACAGAGACACTAGAGTTGTGATGGATTCTTAGGGGAATGTAATTATGAGATTGGATGTAGAATTCCTCGACAAAATCTTCATGTGTCCAGCCATTGAAAATATTAGATGGATTGACTTTTCTCAGGGCCAACAGGATTATAATAAGGATGTGGAAGCTACCAGAAGGTACATAAACAGCAAATGGTTGAAAATCCCTAGAAGTAATTTGACCAGATGGCCAAAAGACCTTCACAAGAGTGACTTTGTAGAAGAGGTTTGTGATTTGATTACTCTCTTGATTCGCATTGGAGGACTCCCTTCTACTTCCAAATTCCAAGACTGGATGTACACTTACATCAAGGTAATTCTACGGGGTAATCAGAAAATATTCTGGGGAGAAAAGATTAGCAATGCATTGCACGAGCAACTGGTAAAGGTCAATACCACATTCAAATTTTATATGAACTCTTATCTTGTCTATGCTGCTGCAAGCATGAGAAACTTTCCAGGTTTAACTCACGTAGGAGATTAGAGATTGATCCCAGTATATGAATATTACCCTCAAATCACTCTAAAGGGATCAATTCATCATTTTTGAAGGGTCAATGATGCATTCTTTTTGGTATTCATGTGCTTATGGGATACTAAACTAGTTCAGAAAAAGGTCTCTGATGAAGCTTGGCATGTTGTGAATTCTTTTGGTTGCTTGTTCCTACAATTTCCCACTTTCACATATATTCGGGTAGGATATTATCTTGGTTACCCTTATATGCTTCCACGGTATCCTAGTGATCGTATTGTTCTTATGGAGCTATGTAGACAGTTGATTGTAGTGCACAATAAATAGATGGAATTGAAGAAGTCAGGTATAAAATTCTCTATTGAAATTGGAAGGTATTCAGTTCAATCAGCCAATAAAGAAAAAATAATTGATTCTGAATTGCAACTGGTCACCATGAAGACTTACAAGAAAAGATACCATTTTGACTTCAGAAGAGTTCAGGATAAGATCAAAAGGAAGTCAAACTTCCACGTGCCAATGGTTGAAGACATATGGGCTGATCTCAGGACACAGAATGAGATCAGAAACCTAGACTTCTGCAGACTTCACCTAAGTCAAATTGAAGAACTAGGCCTCGCTGATATTCCAGATGGAATGGAGGATGACGGGGATGTTCTGGATCCCAGATATAATACTGAGAATGTTGAGGCTTCACCTCTTCCAGATGTGAAATGGTTAATCAAAGAAGAAACATCAATTAGGAAAAGGTTTCAACCAATACTGGCCAACACAAATGTATGGTTGGAAAGTAAAGGGATTAAATTGAAAGAGTTCCTCACAAGGTCAGAGACTAAGGCATAGGAGCAGACAGGCAAGAAGGCTGAAAACAGAACCAAAAACAAGAGTGACGCCACTTCTTCTTCTAAGATACACAAACCAAAGATCAAATTTGTATCCAAAGGAGGGAAGAAGAAGGAAACTGAAGAAACTTCCAACGTCACTGAGTCAAATGTTGAAGATACTAATGTTGATCAAATGGAGATTGAAGATGACAAGGCTGAAGAACAAAATATTCAAAATTCTAAGGATGATCAATAGGTGATAGTATCTGATTAATCTGATGAAGAGGATGAAACTGAACAAGGTGAAGATGAGGATGCAGAAAAGGAGCAACTTGGTGATCCACCTCAATCACCTGAGAAAGATCTTCCCATAGGAACACAAGTTTCTACACCTCCTCCTCATGTTCTAGCTTCTGGTAGTTTCCTAGTGATTTCAAATATTCCCCTTTCACCAATCTTTGTTGTTTCCTCTAATAATACTCCTGTTTCTATGAAAACTAGTTTTGGGACTATTTTTGATTCCTCTGGTTCCATTTCAAGTCTGTCTTCTCCATCTTTTGACATTGGTGAACAATCTATTTTAGAAAACCTTCTGGATGCTTCAGAAAAGGTTGTTGATATAGGTGTGGTTTTTACCAACACCAGCCCTATTGTGACCATCAGAGGTGTGAACATGGAGCCAGCCAAACAGGTAGTAGATTTAGTCCTAGTTGTTGGTGCTTCTGTGCTTCCTCCATGGTTATTTGCATATACTCCAAAGAGGAAGAAGCAAGCTATCTCGCCTGACGAGATTGATATTGAAAAGTTGTTACCTGTAAAAGCAAAGAATTAGAAGAAGAAGCCTAAGACTGTTTCTAGGCTTGTTGATGAGAAAGGAATCAGGTACGCTGAAATTGCCAAACCACCAGAAGATGCCACCATTGACACTTTTGACATGAGTGATTATGTCATTTCAAGGGTTGAGTTGGGCAAGCTGACTCATGAGGGTATAAAGGCAGATTCTCAAACCACTGCCAACACTTTACTTGAAAAGTATGATGAAGTCAAGAAAGAGAAGGAACAGTACAAAGCTAAAGCAGAACAACTTGCTGCTCTCCTTCAAAAGATAGTAAAGTCATCAAAATGGTAGAACCCATGGCAGTGACGGTGGAAGATCCCCTGATTTAGAAAGTTGGAAAAGCACAAGCCAGGGGAAGGGTGGTAGGAGATATAGTGGAACACCTATTAGCTCAAGGGCGAATCCTATTGAAAACCATTGTG
Organism: Cunninghamia lanceolata; assembly: GCA_027924645.1. NCBI lineage: Eukaryota > Viridiplantae > Streptophyta > Pinopsida > Cupressales > Cupressaceae > Cunninghamia > Cunninghamia lanceolata. The sequence continues at coordinate 6,591,327 of BSBN01001215.1, forward strand.
GAAAGGAAAGAGAAGATGGACAAAGCTAAAACTGAGCTAGACAACCTAGTAGATCTACTTTCACAAGCGCTGCAAGATCAAGAAGAGAGTCTAGAAGAGTGGATAGATATGAAAAAGATTAATATAAAGAATTTGATCACCATTGGGGTCATTAAAAATAAGGAATCATATCTTAAGACCAAGGAGACTCTAGTGCATCGAATCCACATAAAAAAAGGTCTACTTGAAGATCTGTGTCAAGCCCGAGAAGCTAGTGAAGATAGTGATGTCACACTTCTACACCAGCTAGAAGAACTTCCATGCACCCTAATAAGGGAAGATCATAGTTTCCTCTCAGTACAAGAGATGGTAAGTTCCTTTGAAGAGATGGTCCAAAGAAAATTCGAAGAGGAAGCACCTTTAGTGCTTTTAATGGATAATCTGTATGACCAACACTCGACTCTAGAGAACCTGAAAGATAATCTGGACAAGCATGAAAAGGCAATAAAGGCGATAAAAGACTCAATCCTTCGGGCCCGCACCATCTCAGAGAACACAGCAAAACTAGATGCATGCGAGATGGAAGCCATCCAAGCTATGTACCAGGACTTTTTGAAGAAAAATGACGGAGGATGCTAGTGCCTTAGTTTATTTTTCTTATATATGATATGTAATTTGAATTTTGTTTTGGACATTCTCACATGTAATTTTCCAAAATGTAATTACATGTGAGACAAGAGAAGTCCCAAGTCAAATAGGACTCTTTTGTTGAATAAGTCATAGTAGTTGTAAATTTTCTATTTTTGCTCCAGGCTCCTCCCTATAAATAAAGAGGGCCTCTTTTGTAAATATCATCTTTTATCTATTGCAAGAAAACTCTGGTGAATTGAAAAGCAAATCAAGACTGTGTGCTTCTTTGTGAGAATCAATTATCAAATATTTATCAATACAAGAAAGCAAGTTCAATTCCAATCTTTGTCTTGGGATTATTTGTTTTATGATAGAATTGTTCTTATGTCTTTGCTATCATATCATCTTTGATAAGTAATTAAAGTGTGAGAGTTTATTTCAAGTGATTAAGGAGTATTCTAAATCTGATTTTAATAGCCTTTGAGCTATACAATCATTTGTGAGGATTGTGTTTATGTTCGTGAGGATAAAATAGCTTGAAGACTTTGTGCCGCAAGTTGTTATATTCAATCTACTTTTATCATCTTGGAGAAGAGTGAAGACTTTGGGCTGTATTCAACTTCAAATAGTTCTATTTGCAATTAGTAAGTGAGGCAACAGAAAACTTTGTGTTTCTATGGTTTTGTGATAGTTTATAAGTTCTTTAATATTACCTTCATTGAAATCATCATCTTGAAGTATAAACATCTATTCTAAAAAAAGAGAATGAGATGAAATGGAACCACCACAAATATAGTTTTTAGTGTGCATAAGTTTTATAAGTTATTTGTTTGTAATAGTCAAGAAACTAGAGGGAACCTCCCCTTGCTGAGAGGAGAGACTTTGTCTCATCATAGCTATGGCTGATATACCCATTTTGCCGTTAGTGAGTTAACGACAAAATATTCACCCAATAGCTTTTTGGTGACTCTACTGGGGATGGGACGTGCAACTTGAAGCCTCACGCTCCGAGTTGAAGCACTTTCAGTTCATTTCCATTTGTTACAAAATTTTGTTGAGTATACTACATTCTGGTAGATTCACGGTATACAAGAAGCAAGAGAGCTCAAGGTATTATTGATCCTGTATTTGAATTGATGCAGCAGAATAATTTTGGTCTTTTGCCTCTACGACCTCATCTTCAGCGAACCAGGAGTTTTCCTCCTACTAACACCAGGTGAAGCTTCTAGTTCTAGTGCTAGTAGAGTTTTATCTGTTCATACTCCACAAAGGTTTGTTATCCCACCTTTTAATCAGCACGTCATGGCAGCCCAAGGCCCTTGGGGTAACACTTTTGGTCCTCTAAATTTAACCCCACCATTACATGAACTACCTCGTAGTTCAAGAAAGAATTTTCCCAAATTCTATGGTGATGGGAATGTTCACCCTGATGAACACATTACAACTTTCTACATAGCTTGTAGTGTGATATGTGTTGAACATGAAGATGTAGCAGTAAGGTTTTTTGTGGAAACACTGCAAGGGGCTGCTACAGATTGGTTCTATCATCTCCAAGCTCAGACTATAACCGACTGGAACACTCTTAAAACCAAGTTTGAGGCTAGGTTCAAACCTACAAAAGATGCACACGCCTTATTGGCTCAGCTTACATAAATGAAGAAGGATCCTCATGAACCTATGCGGGAATTCATTGCTAAGTTCAATAAGTTGAGAAATAGGATTCCTGCAAACGCTCAACCAACAGCGGAGAATCTTAAGTGTTTCTTTATCAATATTCAACTTCCTAAAGTGAGTTTTCTATTGAGGTGGGCTGGTCCTGCAGATCTTCCCATAGCTTAGATATTGGCTACTAAAGTTGAAGATGATCTTATCCTTGTGGGTAAGATTAGAAGAGATTCTAATAGAAATAAAGGTTTCTCTTCTGCTGAAAATTCTTCCACAAGCACCATGGACCCTATGGTGCAAAAGTTAGCAAATGAATTGCTAGCTCTAAAAAGACAAATGTCCCAAGGTATGTCTGCCCCTCCTTCTTATCGGGATATACCAAGGAGGACATTTCCCAATAATTCATATCAAGGCAATGCTGCTAGAAATTAAGGACAACACAATTGTCTTCCTCCTACACAGGGGAAACTTGGCATTGAAGCAGCGCTGGTCAACTCAGCAATTGGCTATTATGAAGCTAAAAACAAACATTATTTACAATGTGAATTGGATCATGAGAATGATGCTAATCTCTTCACAGAAGGAGAAGAAGAATTAACTGGCGACTCTACCATCAGCTTTCTGAATTACCAAGATGAAGTTGAAAAAGGAGGAGAGGTCTGTGAAGGAGCATATGCTATTTTTACTAGGTCCCAAAATTAGTTAGCTCTACAAGCTGATAAAGGAAAGGCTAGAGAAGAATCTCAACCAGTAATTTCACTCGCTAAATGGGGGACTCTGTTACCTTTCCAATCAAAAGACCCAGTGGGCAATAAGCAAGTAAGTGCCTCTAACGACCCTGTTTCTTCTACTTCTACCCCTCAGACCAGTACTATCTCTACCAAAAATCAGAATGATGGATTTTCTTCCTCTGTTTCTAGTTCATTTTAGCAATTTGATATAATAGAGCATGCTAGGAAGACTAAGATCCAAATGTTTGAAGTTGAGTATTTACAATCTAATCCTAAACAATTTGATAGATTAACTAAATACGTCAAAACAAGACCATCCTTGCAAGACAAGATTTTCCAAAAGTTGCTCATGACTCCTCAAAAAGCAAACCTAGCCAAAGTAATCTTGTCACTACTCCCCTTGAAGCCTCTGGAAAAATTGAACCTTTCTATGTTTCCCTATTAGTAAATGGTCATAAATTGAGCAATTGCGCAATAGATTCTGGAGCCTCTGATAATGTTATGCATGCTAAAGTAGCAGACGCCCTTGGCCTCACCTTAACCAAAACTTTTGGGAGGTGTTTCTCTATGGAAAATAAGCAAGTTCCACTTTTGGGTCAAATCAAAGATGCCCAATTTGCATTTGCGGCTTTTCCAGACAAGAGGATTAGAATGATAGTCCTAGTAGCTAATGTTCCATCTTCTTACGACATTCTACTTGGGTGTAATTTCTGCAAGGATGTAGGTGGGGAGTTGAACATGGATCTATCTGAAGCAAGGATACGTATTAAAGGTGTCATGCAGAAGTTGCTTCCTGAGAAGGAGGCAAAATACATTGTTACCCAAACATCAAATCCCAAAGCTCAAATTTTTTTTGAGTCCTCGGGAATGGGTAATTATTTCCTGTCTACCGAAGATGTTTCTAGTTCATCAAATGAGAGTATATCAGGTGATAACTCAGACATTTTAGATGAAGAATCAGGTGAGTTTTCAGATGAAAGTCCAGGTGAAGGTATAGTAATGCCAAATTCTTTCCTCACTGATGAAGAGGAATCTTCTGATCAAAGAAATTCCAAAACATCAAATACTAATGAAGTCTAGATTTTAGAATTTGAGGGCAGTTGTTCTTCTACCGGTTTTGGAGCCGAAGTGGTTTTGATATCTCCTCAAGGTGATATCTTACCTTTTTCATACAAGTTACAATTTGACAATACCAACAACACCGCCGAATACGAGTCCTTGTTGCTCGGATTGGAAGCTGCTCATGCTAGGGGTGTTAAAATTCTTCATGCTCAAGGAGATGCCGAATTAGTGGTTTGTCAAGTGAGAAATTTGTACCAAACCAACAATGAAAGATTGAGACACTAATCGCAATCGTGTATGGGATTGCATTGAAGGTTTTGATGCTTTCAATATTTCTACAGTACCAAGGGAGTTTAATGATCGTGTAGATTCATTCGCTGTCTCTGCAACCCTTATGGTTCCTCATAAGGATTTCAAAGGAAACAAGTACACTATTGAGCTAGTCTTTCGACCAAGTGTACCTGATAATGCTGACCATTGGTAGGTGTTCAATGGTGATAACCAAATCATTGCTTTCTTAGAAAAGATGGATAGCTTTGATGAACTCTATTTTGAAGGCAGTGAATCTCCACCATGGGAATATGTTTCTGAGATAGATTCACAAACTGGTGAAGAGTTTCTTCAATTGAAAGGGAATAAGATTCCAAAAGGTTTGGTTTCCCTTGAGAAGCTATTTGATAAGCATGATAGGTATATCAAGCAGTAGCAACAATAGGATTCAAGTTCCTCTATGGAATTTGAACAGGTAAATTTGAGTTTGGAGGCGGATCCCAAAATGGTCAATATTGGGAAATGTTGCACTGCCGATGAAAAGTTCAAATTCATCACACTCCTTTGCCATTACATTAATGTCTTGACGTACTCCTATGATGATTTGAAGTCTTTTAGGCCTAAGAAGATTCAACACGAAATTCCCCTCAAAGCTAGATCATTGCCTTACAAGCAAAAGCAGAGGTAATACAACCCTAAAATATCAAGTATGATCCTTTCTAAGATTCAGAAGATGCTGAATGCAAGGATAATTTTTCTAATTCATCATTCCACCTGGATCGCGAACATAGTTCTCGTAAGGAAGAAGAACGGAGAAATTAGTATCTGTTTTGATTTCAGGAATCTCAACCAGTCTTCCCTAAAAGATAACTACCCCTTGTCCATCATGGATCAAGTATTGCAAATAGTGACTGGTTCAGAAATGTTGTCTATGCTAGATGGATTTTCAGGGTATAACCAAGTGGAGTTTAATGAAGCAGATCAGTTCAAAACTGCTTTCACTACACCATGGGGCACATTTACATATCGCAGAATGCCTTTTGGTCTGATCAATACTGGCGCCACATTTCAGAGAGCGATGGACCTTGCCTTCAAAGATGAGATGGGCAAGTTCATCATGGTGTATCTTGATGACTTGACTATTTTCTCCAAAAACCGTCATGATCATGCACATCATTTACGACAAGTGCTAGAACGCTGTCGACAAAATGGTATTTCTCACAACCCTAAGAAGTCACTTTTTGGGGTTATAGAAGGTAAACTTCTTAGACACATTGTATCCTGAGAAGGCACTAAAATTGACTCAGAAAGAGTCAAATATACTCAAAGTCTTACTCTACCTGCTAGTAAGACTGTGGTTCATTCTTTCTTCGAAAAGGTGAATTTTCTGCAAACGTTCATTCTTGAGTTTGCAGAGAAAACCCGTCACATCATCAACATGATGAAGGGTAAGGCTACCTTCTGTTGGATTGCAGAAGGCAAAGCAGCATTTGAGGATATCAAGAGGGCTATTGCTCATGCTCCAGTTCTTGTGTGTCCTAATTACACCAAAGATTTTGTAGTTTATAGCTACGCTTCAGAACATACACTTTCAGCTATTCTGGTTCAGCAGAATGAAGAAGGTGTGGAATCCCCCATATCATTTATGAGTTGTCCTCTCTAAGCTCATGAATTGAAATATTCTAATATGGAGAAGCATGCTTATGCCGTGGTTAAAGCGGTGAAGCATTTCAAGTTCTATATTCTAAATTCACACACTATTGTTTTGGTGCCTGATACAACGGTAAAGTCTATCCTAACTCAACAAGAGTTCAGAACAAAGAGAGGTAATTAGATTGCTAAGATCCAAGAATTTGATCTGGATATCAAGCCTACCAAGCTTGTGTGTGGTAAAGGTTTGTGTCAATTGATCGCTGATAACGTACCAAAGGAGACAGGGGATGAAGAACAAGAAGTTGAAGACGCACCAACTGTTCTTTTTGTCACTACTACTGATGAGTGGTATTCAAATATTGCTCATTTCCTTACCTATGGTGAGTGTCCTACCCATCTGTCTTATAAGGAGAAAAGAACTGTTAAGTTGAAAGCTGCTAACTATGTCCTTTGGGACAATGGTTTATACAAAAGGAGCCTTGATGGGGTATTTCTCTATTGCGTAGATAAAGCGCAACAAAGTAGACTTCTGGAGTCCTTCCACAATCTGGCTTGTGGAGGACATTTTTCTGCACATGTGACAACTCACAAGATTCTGCGAGCTAGATACTACTGGCCCACACTGTTTCAAGATGCGTACAATTGGGTACGTAGGTGTGAGTTGTGTCAACAGTTTGTTGGGAAATCAAAGTTGGCAGCACTACCTCTTAAACCAATGGTGATTGAGGAACCTTTTTAGCAATGGGGCATTGATTTCATTGGCGCTGTGAACCCACCATCGAGTGCGGGACACAACTATGTTCTCACCATGATAGATTATTTTACCAAGTGGGTGGAAGCCATCCCAGTCAAGCATGCTACTTCTGAAGTGGTATGCAATTTCCTTAAGGAAAACATTATTTCCAGGTTTGGAGTTCCAAACAAGATTGTAGCAGATAATGCTACTTGTTTTTCTTCCCATGAGATTACTAACTTTTATTACGAGCATGGGATCATTCTTTCACATTCTTCAGACTATTATTCGCAAGGGAATGGTCAAGTAGAAACAAGCAATAAGAATCTGGTTACTATTATCAGGAAACTGGTAGATGAGAATCAGAGAATTTGGCATAAAGCGTTGTTTGATGCTTTATGGGCAGATAGGATTACCCCCAAAAGGGCAATAGGCATGTCACCATTTCAGCTTCTATATGGTTTGAATGCAGAGATACCGATTACCTTGGAGTTGCCAACACTAAAGTTGGTAAAGGCATTGGAAGATAGAACTTTTGATAGTTCTATTGATAAACGAATCATGTACCTAACTGAACTTGAGAAGCAGTGAACTATGGTAGTGGATTGTATTGTTGAGCACCAAAGTCAGGTAAAGAAACTCTTTGACAAGAAGGTAAGGATTCCTGAATTTCAGATTGGAGATCAAGTCTTGTTGTGGGACAAGAGGAGAGAACCGAAGGGAATGCATGGAAAATTTGATTCCTTGTGGAGAGGTCCGTTCACCATTCACCAATTCTGTGGTGAAAATAGCTTCTTGCCAGAGTATCAGGATGGAACACCATTCTTGCTACCTCACAATGGGCAATATCTGAAGTACTTCAATCTTTGAAGTATCAGATAAGTTCATTTGTGCATTTGTATAGTTTTGTGTTTTTATTTAGTCTTTTGTGTCTTTTTCTTTTTAGCTTGAGTCTATAGCCCAATGGCATGGATGAAGGCACTTAGAGACTAGATGCTCCTCCCTTCAATCATTTCAAAGTTTGATCAAAGGAAGTTCCCTAGTTAGAGCTAGCTGTTGTTCTCAAAATCAGCTACGCTCATTTTTGTAGACAATCCCTACGAAACTTGTCCGTTTCGTAAATCTACACTCTAAGTTCGCAAATCAAGACAAGATTCTCTCAGTCCCATGTGAAGTCATTTGACATCCTAAACTAGTTTGTGACATTTACTTGAATCGATTCCTCGATATTTGCGTGAATCGGCTAAGTTGTAAACTGATAAAGATGTCAATTTTGGTCATTTTCCAGGTGTTAGTAAATTTTTAAGTATTCACATGTAAAGTCAGCCAAATTCGCCACCGTTACATGTTTAAAGTTTCTATTTCAAACATGCAGGAGTGGTGTTTTTCACCGCTCATGCATGTTTGGATTGCTTTGACCTAATGTCTAAGCGGCGAAATCACCTACCCGTGCACGCTACCCTAAATGAATGAACAGTAATTAGCACCGCTGGTGCATCCTTGAATTCTTGACAGTTAAACTCATGTGCATTAATTATGTATCTAATTTTTTGGATTAGGGATGTTTTTAAGTTGTTTTTAAAAATCTTTTGTTTGTTATTTTTCTTTTATTGTCATTTGCGCTTGAGTCAACACCACGGAGGCGAATCTGAAGGAAACTATCACGTTTTGAGTTCATTGTTGACATTTCTTCTTCCTGGTAAGTTCGTCATTATTTCTTAGTTTAGAGTTCATCTTTCATTTTTATATTTTCGTTATGTAATCTTAATGTTGCTCAAACCCTAGAAGCATTTCTATTTTCTCTTCTCTGTATAAATTGCTTTTTAGATTAAGGTTTTTCGTTTCCCTCGTCACTGTCTATTGAAAATACCTAGGGTTCGTGTCATTTCATTTGTTGTTTCATTTGTGTGTGGATGATGGTTTAAACCTCTCCAAACACCTAAATCACTTCTGTGTAAACCTTTGTATACATGCATGCGATGTCTGTGTTTTTCGCCGCTTTACCAAGTCTCCACTTGTATGCGAACTGATGTGAAGCGGGTGATTTCACCACTTAAAACTCTTTAGAAGTTCATCCAACACCGGGTGTATGGGCGGTGTAATTCGCCGCCCTTACACAAAAGATTGAGGTGCCCCACTTGTCCGAGCGGCAAAATCACCCGCTCGAGCACTTATAACTTCTTCATCATGCAGTGTCGGCCGAATTCGCTGCCTTGACACATGAACATCTTTCCAAGAAACATGCAATAGCGATGTTTTTCGCCACTTTTGCATGATAATTAATAAACTCTTCCAAAACACATGCAATAGCGGCAAAAACACCTGCCTTTACACATATGAATGTTCCTTCATGCAGGAACGGTCATTTTGACCACTCATGCATATTTTCCTAAATTTTTACCAACACTGGGAAGATTCACCTTTCAAGACCTGTTAGCCCGCTTTCACCTTTGCCTTGATTTGCATGCACTTAAGCCCTTATCCATGCTTCCTTGTCCATGATCATCGAATCGCAGTTATCCTAGTTTATCCATTTTTCCCCTAACTGCGAGATCATGGCCTTTTGCAGTTCTCAACCAGTGTTCGTGGTAGACATCAATTTTAGAGTTTCTCTAGAGCTCATGTCAGAACCATCTCCGTCGAAGGCCAGAATCATGAAGTACAAGTACCAAGGTGTCTTTTCGGTGACAACAGTACAGTCAAACATTGATGAAATCAGAAACATGGAAATTGGGCATGTGGACATGGCAAAGTTTGTAGATAGGACAAAACAGACAAATCCTTCCAAGTCTATGCAGAAAATCATTGACAGTAATATTCATTTGGTTGCATCATTTCCAGTTTCTGCACACAATCCTGAGTTTGTTCTTTCGGTACCCAGCCATTACAACAGAGACACTAGAGTTGTGATGGATTCTCAGGGGAATGTAATTATGAGATTGGATGCAGAATTGCTCGACAAAATCTTCATGTGTCCACCCATTGAAAATATTAGATGGAATGACTTTGCTCAGGGCCAACAGGATTATGATAAGGATATGGAAGCCGCCAGAAGGTACATAAACAACAAGTGGTTGAAAATCCCTAGAAGTAATTTGACTAGATGGCCAAAAGACCTTCATAGGAGTGACTTTGTAGAAGAGGTTTGTGATTTGATTACTCTCTTGAGTCACATCAGAGGACTCCCTTTTGCTTCCAAATTCCAAGACTCGATGTACACTCACATCAAGGTAATTCTACGAGGTAATCAGAAAATATTCTAGGGAGAACAGATCAGCAATGCATTGCACGAGAAACTGGTAAAGGTCAAGACCACATTCAAATTTTATATGACCTCTTATCTTGTCTATGCTGCTGCAAGCATGAGAAACTTTCCAGGTTTAACTCAGGTAGGAGATAGAAGATTGATCCCAGTATATGAATATTACCCTCAAATCACTTTGAAGGGATCAATTCATCATTTCCGAAGGGTCAATGATGCATTCTTTTCTGTATTCATGTGCTTATGGGATAGTGAACTGGTTCAGAAAAGGGTCTCTGATGAAGCTTGGCATGTTGTGAATTCTTTTGGTTGCTTGTTCCTACAATTTCCCACTTTCACATATCTTCGGGTAGGATATTATCCTAGTTACCCTTATATGCTTCCACGGTATCCTAGGTACGCTGAAATTGCCAAACCACTAGAAGATGCCACCATTCACACTTTTGACATGAGTGATTATGTCATTTCAAGGGTTGAGTTAGGCAAGCTGACTCATGAGGGTATAAAGGTAGATTTTCAAACCACTGCCAGCACTTTACTTGAAAAGTATGATGAAGTCAAGAAAGAGAAGGAACAATACAAAGCTGAAGCAGAACAACTTGCTGCTCTCCTTCAAAAGATAGTAAAGTCATCAGAAATGGTAGAACCCATGGCAGTGACGGTGGAAGATCCCCTGATTCAGAAAGTTGGAAAAGCACAAGCCAGGGGAAGGGTGGTAGGAGATATAGTGGAACACCTATTAGCTCAAGGGAAAATCCTATTGAAAACCACTATGGAAAGGAAAGAGAAGATGGACAAAGCTAAAACTAAGCTGGACAACCTGGTAGATCTACGTTCACAAGAGCTGCAAGATCAAGAAGAGAGTCTGGAAGAGTGGATAGATATGAAAAAGATTAAGATAAAGAATCTGATAACCATTGGGATCATTAAAAATAGGGAATCATATCTTAAGACCAATGAGACTCTGGTGCATCGAATCCACATAATAAAAGGTCTACTTGAAGATCTGTGTCAAGCCCAAGAAGCTAGTGAAGATAGTGATGTCACACTTCTACACCGGCTAGAAGAACTTCCATGCACCCTAATAAGGGAAGATCACAGTTTCCTCTCAGCACAGGTGATGGTAAGTTCCTTTGAAGAGATGGTCCAAAGAAAATTTGAAGAGGAGGCACCTTTAGTGCTTTTAATGGATAATCTGAATGACCAACACTCGACTCTAGAGAACTTGAAAGATAATCTGGACAAGCATGAAAAGGCAATAAAGGCGGTAAAAGACTCAATCCTTCGGGCCCGCACCATCTCAGAGAACACAGCAAAACTAGATGCATGCGAGATGGAGGAAGCTAGAGCCTTAGTTTATTTTTCTTGTATATGATATGTAATTTGAATTTTGTTTTGGACATTCTCACATGTAATTTTCCAAAATGTAATTACATGTGAGACAAGAGAAGTCCCAAGTCAAATAGGACTCTTTTGTTGAATAAGTCAAAGTAGTTGTAAAATTCCTATTTTTGCTCCATGCTCCTCCCTATAAATAAAGAGGGCCTCTTTTGTAAATATCATCTTTTATCTATTGCAAGAAAACTCTGGCGAATTGAAAAGAAAATCAAGACTTTGTGCTTCTTTGTGGGAATCAATTATCAAATATTTATCAATACAAGAAAACAAGTTCAATTCCAATCTTTGTCTTGGGATTATTTGTTTTATGATAGAATTGTTCTTATGTCTTTGCTATCATATTAGCTTTGATAAGTAATTGAAGTGTGAGAGTTTATTTCAAGTGATTAAAGAGTATTCTACATCTGATTTTAATAGACTTTGAGATATAAAATCATTTGTGAGGATTGTGTTTATGGTCGTGAGGATAAAATAGCTTGAAGACTTTGTGCCGCAAGTTGTTATATTCAATCTACTTTTATCATCTTGGAGAAGAGTGAAGACTTTGGGCTATATTCAGCTTCAAGTAGTTCTATTTGTAATTAGTAAGTGAGGGAACAGAAAACTTTGTGTTTCTGTGGTTTTGTGATAGTTTATAAGTTCTTTAATATTACCTTCATTGAAATCATCATCTTGAAGTATAAACATCTATTCTGAAAAAAGAGAATGAGATGAAATGGAACCACCACAAATATAGTTTTTAGTGTACATAAGTTTTATAAGTTATTTGTTTGTAATAGTCAAGCAACTAGAGGGAACCTCCCCTTGTTGAGAGGAGAGACTTTGTCTCATCATAGCTATGGATGATATACCCATTTTGACATTAGTGAGTTAACGACAAAATATTCACCCAACAGAATGGAAGTGGAAGGCTCTTAGATAGGCTTGACATGCTCTTAAGGGTTATCGATATGAGGGCATGATGGATCTTGACTTGGAATTATAGTTGGAGACTCTTCAATAGGCTCAATGGGTGGTGGATCACATAATGGGGTTGGAGGAATAGGCAAGGTGTTTGGAAGTTATTTGATAGACTCAAGGATAGGTGTTTGACATGGATATGGTTTATTCCTTGTTAATATCAATTGGATCACATCCTGCATAAGGGTATGGGTGAATGGACAATATAGTGGATGGATAATAACTGTGGATGGTGTTAAAGGATTATGATTAGGATTAGGTGGAAGGATAATAGGGGTGGAAGATGTTGTAGGCTTAAGATTAGGATTTTGATTGGATGAAGGGATGATGGGATTGGACATATTAGATTTTGGATTGGATGGAGGTGACACAAGGGATTGGGATGATTTAACATTCTCAAGGGTGATATGTTTGTACATCTTGTAGATGAGTGGGGTAAATATGGGGCATTTATTTGTATTATGACCTTTGGTCCTATGGTATGCACAATAGTCATATTCATTACACCCATGGGAACTTAATACACTTTCCTCACATGGTTTGATTTCAGGAAGTTCAATGAGTTTTTCTTTAAGCATCCCTTGTAAAATCATCTCAACATTATCTCTTGGTGGAGGATTAGAGTAAGATGGTGATGAAGGTAATGAAGGGATTGGTGGATTAGAAGGTTGGTGGATCAATGGACTAGGAGTGGGATCACATGGTGGTGTCGAGATAGGACTAGTAGGCTCATGCATTGGCATTTGAGTGGATAATGAAGGAGGATACACATAGGATACATAATATAGATTGGTATCTCCCTTGTCAAAGGATATTAGATCTTGTTGTACAAGGTAACTTGGGCTCACATGTTTTTGTGAATGAATTTCATGGTAAGGTGAAATGGTGGGATATGTAGACAAAAGATCTTGGGCTTGGTATGAAGTTGAGGACATTTGATCTCATTGCCAAGGTGGACTTGGGCTCACATGTTCTTGTTGTGATGTGGGTGGATATGTTGATGTGGCATTGACATGGAAAGATGTGGGATAAGTTGATGTGGAATTGATTTAACATGTGGATGGATAAGATTGGTGTGAAGTGAAATAAGTTGATGTGGAATTGATTTGACATGTGGATGGATTAGATTGGTATGAAGTGGGATAATTTGATGTGGAACTAATTTGACATGTGGATTAGATTGGTATGAATTGGGATAAGTTGATGTGGAATTGATTTGACATGTGGATGGATTAGATTGGTATGAAGAGGGATAAGTTGATGTGGAATTGATTTGACATGTGGATGGATTAGATTGGTGTGAAGTGGATGGGTATGACACATAGGGTTGAGGTGGCATTGGTTGATAGTGAATGGATGGAGGATGATGTGCTTGTTGGGTTTGACAAGTGGATATGAAGTGCTGGGCTTGTGCTAGGAGTTGTTGAATTTGAGGTGATTGGCTTGGTTGACATTGTTAGATGAGGATATGGACCTTTTGAATGACTTGTGGGTCTAGAGGTTGTGGAATTTGGTAAAGTGATTGGAGGATGTCTTGGAATTAGAGTTCTAGGTCTTCTAATGTTGGCATGTTTTAAGGATTAAGACCCTTTTGGCAAGTGCTTGAATAAGATTATGATGATGATATTTTTATGATTAGGATGATTAGGATGACTTGGCTTGGAATGATTGTGTTGGGAAGAATGTTTAGGGTGCTTCCATGCAATAATGGGTTACACTTTCTTGGACATCCTGATTTTTGTTGAAATCACATATTTTTAGAAAATATAATGATTTAAGCCTTGAAAGGTTCCATTTAAAGGATTTTAATTCAAGAGGGTTTGATCAAACCCCCTTGGATTCAAACCCCCTTGGATAGAACCTTGCTAGTTTTAAACCATACCTATAATGGAGTCTCCTCTACACCTATCAAAATGTTGATAAAAAACTACTTTTGATTTACCTTTTGGGGGATCAAATGAATTAATTTAAAATTTATGTTTTGTAAGTATGTAGTCCTTATTATAAGCTTCCCAAAAAGTATAATTTTAAATATATTTAATTTGATTATTATATTTATTTTTTATTTCTTGTAAATGTAGGTTTTTCACCGAACATCAAGTTCTTTGTTCTACACACATGGAAAATTAATAAATAGTGAAAAAAAAAAATCTATGCCCTAAGTATTGATGTACTTGTTTCAACAAAAAAATAAAATAGAATTTCGATACATACAGAAAAAGTTATGTTTTACAGAATATGCCTATGTCTAAATTATAATTGGTTTGACTTCAAAACTTAATTAAAAAAATAATATTCAATAAAACATTATTAAACCAAATGCATGCCCTATATATCGGTGTTACCAATCTAAATTCAAAAGAATCAAAATGTTATCCTTTGTAGAAAAAAATTTATGTGCTATAGAATACACATCACTTTAAAAAAATGTTGTTTAATATTAAAAACTAGTTATCAAAACAGACACAAAAAAATTTACAATTTAACTCCAATTTTTTTAAATATATAAATATATATATATATATATATATATATAGAATCTACAAACAAAATCTCACAAATCACTAATTCACATCATCTTCAAATTCCTAACGGTTTAGCGGCTATAGGTGTCAGAAAGTGAAGATTTAGTCCAAAATGTTGATTTCAATGTCAAGTTTGGCCAAAAAGTGTAACCCATTATTGTGGGATGACCCTTCAAAAATAGAATGACTTGTTTGTGTTTGGTGTTTATAGTTTGATTTGGCAATTTGCAAACAAATGATTACACATGTACACACATGAATCACACACGTAAGACACATAAGAAATTTGACTTTGAAATTTGAAGAATGTGATGATTAAGCAAGCACTTGGAGAAGACACATCAAGAAGCCCTATGACTAGTCGAGTATGGCCAATTAGGTCTTACTCTAGGTTGCATAGGTTGACTAAGGATGTCCCCAATATACTTGAGGTACGGGGGGCCCAATTCCGTGAAATGAAAGGGAAATAATGCCACATAGTTCGTAGAAAGGGGTAACCCACCCTTCACCTTCACTTCCCAAAGGTATAAAGTTCTTTGGGGCTTAGCCAAGAGTGACAAGATTTCAAATTCCAAAGAGGGTGTCTTTCGATTCACACCTCGCTATTTATACTTCATCGGAATGCTAGAGTTGAGGTTGTCCCTTGGAGTGGTGTGTATCCAAGCAAGCCTCCTAGGAAAGGTATGACAAAAGCAAACCAAGAGGGTGTTTTTGATCTCTAAGATCACCTTGCAGTGCGAGGAGAGAGCATACACATGCACACTTGATTCATACTCACACTTGTTAATTTCCCTTTCAAAAATCCAAATGTGTGGTGTGAAAATGAATGGATGAGAGGTGTTTTTTATTCTCAAGATCGTACTAAGCGCATGAGAAGAGCATACACACCTCTAATCTCACTCAAATTCACCAATCAATGAAGACACTTGTTCTTTTTAATCCCAAATAAAGATGTGTGAATAAAATACAAGGGTTTGTTTTAATGCTGAATTTTGACGTGAATGAAGAGAATGGTGTGTTTTAATGCCCAAATCCAAATGTGTGATGCAAACAAATGTTCTTTTTATGCCCAAATTGAAGTGTGTTTGTAAACGATGATTGTTGATTGAAATGAGAGATCAAAAAGATGAAACGAGTGCACCTAAAATTTTTTCACCAAATCTGCTATGTATGACTTATTCCAACATTGTTACAGCTCCTTAGATGCACCTGCAAAATCAGAAAATGATATTATAATACAACCATAAAAGGATAAGCTCATCAGAAAAGGAAAATTGTAATTTCAAATACATAGCTGAATTAGATTTGATTGTTTCAAGACATTTTTGATCTAAAAACTAAAAATAAAAGAAGAGACCCCTATTAATTTTCTAAGAGCTTTCTAGAAATGTAAGGAAGTCATAAAAATTCTCTGTTTTATGCCCAAAAATGTGGATTTGTGAAAAATTATAGCAGACAAAGATCTAATTTTTTTGCATCATATATGACCTCCAAATTAAATCTGTAAAACATAGACCCCCATTATAATTTCAAGAGATTTCTAGAAATGTAAAAATTTCTAAAAAATTCACCGATTTGTGCCAAAAATGTGATTTTATGAAAAAACATAAAATTGTGATAACTCCTACAAAAATGGCAATGAACCCACAATTTTTTTGCTATAGCTTCTTTAGATGATTGACAAACTTTTGTGAAAATATTGTCAAAAAATTCATATCTATTTGGAAGATATGATGGAATCTTTAAAACCTAGGGTTTTGTCCAAAAAATGGCAAACCTGCAACAAAAAGTTAATAAAACTTGCAAAAAACAAGCTAATAGATCTGCAAATTTAAGCACAAAGTCCCACCAGGCATGCCAAATGTAGCTAGGGTTAAAAATCAGGGTTATTGCAAAACAACAAACTATGAAACCCTAACAAGCACAATAGAGCACAAGATAACATGAAATTTATCAAAATAACAAATGTAAATGCAAATTGATCTCCATGTTAAACTTGATTTATCTCCATTTCTCTTCTTAATCTCGTATAAGCATGCAAGATTTTGAAGGATTGTTGATGAGAGGAATGTTGATTGCTCACTTCTGCAGCATAACAATGATACAAGGATGATAGATGAAAGAGAAGACCTAGAATGATTTGGACAAGATAAGACTTGAAATGTGGATTCCAAATGGCTTGGGTGAGGCTTGATATATAGTATGAGTGATGGGAATGGATGGCTAGGATTAAATTGGTGATGGATGGCTAGGATTAAATGATAGTTGGAGTTGTAGTCATTTGACAACTGTCTCATGAAGGTTGAATGAGAGGATTTAAAGTCAAATGGCTTCCACCTTACATGGAGACAAATGTGGAGACAAAGACAAAGGTGGAATTAAATAATAAAATTATTTAATTTTGGAAAGGAATGATGTGGAATACATTGATTAAACAAATCTTTAATTTATTTAATTAATTTGTATGAGGGATGATGTGGAAATTAATTTTAAATATAATTTATTTAATTAATTGGATGAGGGAAAAGTGGAAATTAATTAAATAAATATAAGTTATTTAATTAATTGGCTAGAGGATTAAAATGGGATTAGTTAAATAAATATGATTTTTTTAACTAATTAGGTGACAAAAAGGGTTACTAGGGCAAAACATGTTATAAAGTGTCTCAAGTGATCTATCGACAAGGCATGTCACAAGACCTAGTCAATTTTAGGTGTCTACACAATCTATGACATATCTCTTTGATGCATTTTGTCAAACAATTCACATGCCTTGTCCATGCTTCCACATTTCTCATACATTGCTGCAAAGCAAGTTGCAATTTTATAACATTTGACAAAAATCCCCCTTTCTTTCAATGATTTGATTGATGCCCATACCTTGTTCCAAAGATAGGATGTTGACAAAAGTTGTGGAATTTGGATTTATACTCAAGCCAATTGTATTTTCTTGAAAGTTTGTAATGTCTTTTAAAAAATCCATTTTGTGCTTATCTTGCAATCACGGCATTCCATGAGACCACATTTCTTTAAGGCATTCCATCAAAAAATTCATGTGCTTTGTCTATGCTACCACTCGTCTACATGATGATTGTATGTACATTTTGTATGAAGGGTTGAATCACATATATTTCATTTATTTGTATGGTTTCATTTTTTAGGAACTAATATTTGTCTCTTTATCATGCTACAGATAAATTCTTCGTCATGTTGAGGAAACAATCAAGGATTAAACCAACACAGGAAGAGAAAGAAGCTAAGAATGCAAAGAAAGTAGCAGGTATGCAGAAACTTTGTGAGAAGAGGAAATTTGACATGATTGTCAAAGACATGCCAATTGAAGAGGAATCTCAACCATCAACAAGAGATATGGTATTGGTAGCACAAAGGGAACAAATGCAGAAACCTCGTGCTATGAGAGATTTGAATACCGTAGTTGGAGAGACATCCTCTACCGCAAGTCAAGATGGAGGGACACCATCTACTGCATCTCAAGTTGAGAGTACAACATCACTCACATGTCAAAAAGGAGGTACGCCATCATTCTGTTTGCCTGGACCCTTCTATCCAAAGTATAAAACATTCTTGCAAAAATTAATCCTCTGTGTGAAGTCATATTTTTTGTTTCAAATACATTTGGGGTTGCGTTGCATACTTTTAAATCATAATTTGTTATCATAGTCTTCCCTCATCTCATTTTTCTCTCCATTTAAAACATCAAAACCAATTTTTATCCCAAGGCAAAACTCACGACTTAGTCATATTTTACTTTGCGTCTATTTTCCGTTCTGACTAAGTCCACGTTAATTTTTGCTTCTCACCAAGTCCATCTTGCATCTGCATTTGATCCTCGCCAACTCGTACCAATTTCTTCTTTTCGCTAAGTGTGCGCAACTTGTGAGTGTGCCTAAGTTGTTCACATTCACTTTTTACCAATGCAAGAAGTTTGGCATTATAAAGTCTACATTCACTTGTGACAACCGGGAATTAAACGTCATTTCTATTCAAATCACAAGTTGCACATTTTTCTCTTACTAAGCAAGTAATAAAAGTGGGGGTGTAAATTTACGAGCATCCAATGTGTTAAAATTCACATATTACTTGAATGAAAAGCTGGTTGCAGTTTTTCTGTCCATGATCATCTTCTAAAATGAGGGAATATTCTTTAGTTTAAAATAAAATAAAGACCTCCCTACCGGTAATATTGTTATTCATGCTATCATTAAAGCCCAATTCAAATATTCCAACCTTGCGTATTTCATTAATAGCATTAGGGATTTGGATTTATTTCCTTGGTTCAATTCGATGTTGAGGAGTCGACATGAGGCATCTATGCTCTCGGTCCATAAAGTCCATTTATATCCTGAAACGTTCTGTCACAAAATCCAGAGTCACGTCTCCAAGTGAATAACCAAGATACCGCGGCCACAGTACATGTTGTTTCACCGTTGGTTTTACCTCTCGAGTGATATATGAGTGATACATGCTAGAAAAGGTGGCGTGGTCGACAAGTGTGATAACATGAAATTACAATGTTGAAAACATCCAACTTTCTATGCGCCATCATATACCGGGCATCGTCACATGAACAAGAATTTGGTTATCAAAAACACTCTTCACTACTATCGTTGTCCTCACATAAAGGCGAAAGAGATGCCTAAAACAACTACCTACAAGTTTGGCTTAAAGAAATCAAAACTAATAGTAGTTATCTTCCACGAATGTGCGCATGCTTATTGTTGGTAACCAAATAGTTTGCAGTCCTCTGTATAATGCTTTGCCAGTTATGAAACCTCATCGAAGCCAGTCATTGAGAGTTCTATACGATGGAGGAGTTGGTGACACTATATGTACATAGCTTATTTGCTATGAAATGGCACACAGGAAGTTGATATTTGTTGAACGACATTATGCCCGCAACTTATCTGGGACTAATGAAAGCAGCAATTCGAAGTGAGAATCCAGTTATCTTGTTCGAGCATGTTCTTCTCTCCAACTTGAAAGAGAAGATCCTAGATGAAGAATACATATGTCGTCTAGAAGAAGCAGAAATGGTTTGATCTGATGCAGATATAACCATTCTTACTTACTCTAGGATGAGATATCATGTTATGCAAGCGGCAAAGACTCTAGTGAATAAGGGTATGATCCAGAAATAATTGACATCCGTTCTTCGAAGCCCTTTGCACTGTATACTATTGGGAATTCGACACAAAACCAAGTGACCTCAAGAGTATAACAATTGCCATACAGTTGCACATAGCCTCGCATAGTCACATGGTGTCTATATCAGATAAACATTCTTGAGCTTTCACCAAAAGAAAGGTCTCTGTGCTCACCACGCATGAATCCCACGAAATCAAGAGTTTCAAAGACTAAAAACCAGTGCAAATGCGATCATTGCCATCATTCCACCACGCCAACTTTAAGAAAAACCTGAAAGTTATCATATGGACAAGATGGTTATCAGAGGTTGTAAGTGAAATACAGCTCACATTTCTGACAGAAGTAAAGATTGGAATTCGTAGTTATTGAGAGATAATAACAACACATGTTCGATAGTCAGTTAGAGACCATGAAAGCATAGTTGTTAGAAATCATTTGTTGTTTGGCACAGGGATATTCATTAAACATTGTTGAAACAGAATTTTATTGTCAGAAACTAGATACATAGTTGAGGTGAAATGCTTGAAATAATGCCTCCAAGTTTCAATCGACAAAACCTTCTCTTTGCGAAGGAATTGTTTACTTAGAAAATTATTTGCATGTTATGCTCATTGTTTGCTTATTAAATCTCTTGTGAGTGCAAGTCCCAGCTAATGTGGGTGGAAGATGTGAAATTACAAGCCAATACATGTGAATCATTCCACAGATTGGTTTATTTGTCATACAAAGGGTGTAGGTCTGTGAAGAAATACAGAAGTATGGACACTAACAAATGCAATTCTCTTGCAGTGCAATCATGTCTATTCAATGAAGATGTCTGGGTATGAACACTTTCTGCCTTCTAGTTGAATGATGTGTTTTTCCAAATTTTCATTTGAAATTCATTGCGACAATTTGCAAACTGTCAAAACAAAGACCTCCTAAAAACAGTCCAGTAAAACTTTGAGAGAGAATAAACACAGAAAGTTTCGAATAAACACAGAAAGTTTCACATCTTATTGCAAACATTTCATCATAAAATTCAGATACCAGGAGTTTGAGTTTCTCTCAATCCTTGAATCCACTCTTCCAGAAATATACGATACCTCTCTGGGGCATATCAGCTTGACAAATTTCTGGGAGACAATGAAACAAGAGAAGAAATAACTGATGACTCAGAAGTTGTTTGATGGTGGATTGGCCCAAGCAGCTGGTTTTCCTATGGCAGTCCAATGCACAGACTTGGTTCTAGAATGTATGAAGCATTACAAACTGGAAACCAGAGAGATTAGAACCATTGACGACAAACTTATTGTCAGGTTAGATAGTGTTTCAATTGGTATAGCTTTCAGGTTACCTGTCAGGGATCAGTTTGTGAACATAGACAAGAAGCTTGCTCATCAATATTTCAATGAAAGAAAACATCAGTGTCTCAACACCATTGCAAAACATTGGTTACATACACCGAAAGGAGGAAAATCACAGTTGCCTAAAGTTCTTCACAGATCATGTTTCATAGGGGATATTTCAAATATGATTGTTCTACTTCATAGAGTGATGGGAGATGAAAAAGTAGCATATTTTGAAATGTGGATGTTTCTCTTTGTAAATGTTATTTGTGCAGGAAATCAGTTTATTGATTGGGGCAGCATTATTAGTGACAATTTGCATTATCAGTTGACCAATTTTGAGTTGAATGAACATTTCTATATGTCCTCTTACTTATTTTATGCAATTGCATGCATGAAATCATGGCTAGGTCTTGCTACTAAAGGAACTTATGATAACATGACACAGATCTATGATCATTATCTTCAGTTGCAACTAGAACAAAGTTACGAGCACTACCGTAGAGTAAACGATGCTTTCACAATGTTAACAGTAAAAGAACTTTAAGGTAACACTGCACTCCGGATATCACCAGAAGCTACCAATTTAATCAAAATATATGGGAGTTGCTTCATCCAGTATCCTAGATTTACCTATCTGAGAGTTGGCGGGTTTGATGGATATCCATATAAGTTACCTAGATATGTAGATGACAAGATGATATTGATAGAACTATGCAAGCAAATTGGTTCACTTAACAGGAAATGCAGAGACAAGAGGAAACCTGGGGTCCCATTTCCCATTGGCCTTAGTCACTATAGCTGCAAATCTTCCACAGATGCTCAAAACATAGAGAGATCTCTAATAAAAATCAGCTTGTATGCCTATACTATGAGATTCCCTTTTGACAGTAAAGGATATGTCAGAGACAATCTACGGCTTGGTGCAGGATACTATCACTTTCTAGAACTTGAAGACTTTTGGGAAGATTGTGAAAATGATTATGAGGTACATAAACAGGACTGGATGAGGATGACCATTCCACAGATTAGAGAATTCAAACTAGATTGCAATAGAGATGGAATTGAAGAAGATGATTCATAATTAATTGATCCTGTGTATTTTGATAAAATTGAAACACAGTCTTTACCACCTATCAATTGGGCTAATGAGGAGGTCAAAGATTTAGCTACAAGAACTGCACATATCATTCAAAGGACTAAAGCTTGGGTAAAGAAAAAGGCTACTGAGGTAACAGCTACTAAACTGACAAGTAATAATGCTTTATCATCTAGTAGAAAAGATAAGCATTCAAATTCTTCTTCTTCCTCTTTTCGTTCTCATTCTCCATCTTTAAGAAGTGGCTCCCATAAGAGTACTCAAGGAGGAGATGACGGAGAAGATCCATCAAGAAGAAAGGGTACTAAGAGCATTTGTGAAAATGATGAAAAATAGAAAAGAGGGAAAGCAAAAATGAAGGATAATGCATTGCCTCTCATACATGAAATAGTTGAAGTAAACAAGTCTACAAGTCCTGAAGTAACACATAAAAATGTTGAGCATTTGAATGTCTCTCCTTTACCCCTTGTTGCTTCTCCTTCTCATGAAACACCTTGTTCACCTCATGCATTACAATTTTCACTCCTACCACCTATGAATATATTCAGGTTGCATATGCTTCCCTCAAACATAGTACCTCTTTCCACGAATATTCCAGAATCCTCACATAATTCTTCTTCTTCCTGGTTGCAACAAAGTTTGTCAAGAAAAAGAAACACTTCTCAATTAATCATGCCAGATTTTGATACAGTCTCTAATTTGCTGCAAAGGTCTCCCAAATCTAAAAAGATAAAGGTTACATCAAGGATGGTAGTGGATTCTTCATCAGGCAATGTCTGTGTTGAGGTTGCACAACCTGCTTCAGAAAAGAATTTGAATGAGGCAACAGAAAGTGATTTTAATATCACTAAAATAGATCTTGGTCCATCTACATATGAGGGTGACTTGCAAAACTTTCAAGTATCGGCTGCCCAGTTAATAAAAAGAATAGAGAAGGAAAGACACACAAAAGAGCAACGAAAGCAATAGGTGCAAGTTTTGAAATCCTATCTCAAAGCCATCATAGATACATTAGCTTTGCCTCTTGAGGCTTCTTCTACCTCCACTAATTTCTCCCTTGAAAGTAATGTTGAAAAAGAAATTATTGAGAGTGTCAGCAAATATCAGTTGTATGGAAAGGTGACTGAAAAGTGGGTTGAACATATGAAATCAAAAGCTTTCAGTTTCTTTGAGCAGGCAAGGAGTCTATTTGATGAAGCAAAAACAAAGAGGGAAGAGATTGATAATGAAATGAGAGGTATCCAAAAAGAAGAATTTTTATGGCAGGGAATATCCAAAGACCTCAGTGAAATGATCAAAACTGATAATGAGATATTACTTGCTGAAAAATTCTTTCAAAACATTGAAGAAAACCAATCTAGTTCTTGGCTATGTTCAGTTGAATGGAAACTGTCTAATATAAGACAAGTGTTGGCAGCCCAAGAAAAGCTCTTGGAAGTTTGTGAGCAGGTGAAGAAGAATATTCAGGCTGATTTATTGGCAATCAATCCTGACATAATTGAGATAAATAAATTTTCAGTTTTAGAAGCCCAAGCTATCAAAAGAAGCTTTGAAGACATGATTAACGCAGGGTTGTTCAACAAACAGGTTTTCAATGAAGGACTTATGGATAAATTGAACCTCATCTTCATGGCTGTCAATTCTGGCATTGATCACATATCAATTTATAGACATAATTTGAATGATGTCCATAAAGATCAATCAGAATGGAAGCTTCGCATGACAGGAGTAATTGTTCCCAAAAATAAGCTGATAGCTACAGCAGTAAGGATGTTCAGAGTATACAAAACAAAGTCTACCCTCCCTTCACAACAATTTGGAGCAGCAGAAACATCTTTAGATGGTGTCAAACATGGCGAGGACAAAACCTGATAGTCTCTCATGAGATCCATCTTATTGGTCTACTTTTCAAAGTTTGCAAATGAAGGTTTTAGTTCTCTTTCTATGAAAGTGACTTTATGTCACTCTTTTGTAATTAAGGTAAAAAGTGCATTTTATTCTTTCAGGGACTTTTGAAACATTATATAAAGGTTACTTAAAGTGCACTTTTATTTTCATAACATATTTTGGGTAGTTACAGGAAGTAGTTATAAGGTAGTTATAAAGTTGGTTACTAAGACAAGTCTATATATACAAGGCTTGGTGTTTGTAATAGGGACTTTTTGGCTTTCACATTTATTTGGGTAGTTACAGGAAGTAGTTATACGGTAGTTATAAAGTTGGTTACTAAGACAAGTCTATATATACAAGGCTTGGTGTTTGTAATAGGGACTTTTTGGCTTTCACATTTATAAGGATGTTATAAGGAATAGAGTTGTTCAACTCAGTGTGGAGAAATAAGAGGCATTTTGGATTGTGTGATCTCAAATATCTTCTTAACATTATTCATTCCTCTTATGTTGATGGATGATGTTTTTCTTTACATAATTTTGCATCTACAATGTGGAATAACAACTAGTCTTGAAGGAATTGATTATTAGATAATGTTTCAACATATGTTGAATATCTCCTGAATCATTTCTTCTTTCTAATACTACACTCATTGTAATAGTTTAAGAAGTATTGTTATATTATTTTGGTGGGATTGTTGAACTTTATGCATGTGGGATGAGTCAATGTTCGTAAGCCCATTGTCTTCATCTTCCAAACCTTTCTTTAATTGTATTTCATTCTCAAAATCCTATAATTTATCAAAAGAGGGAGCTGCCCCTCTACATGCAGAGGTAAGTTGATAGAAAAACTACAACTTTACCAACTGTTGGTACTTATTTTCACTATGTGTTTTTCTGGGCAAAGAGTCAATATAATCAGCCATATGTTATAGTGCAAATCTGTTTACCAATAGATTTTTGGTGACTCTACTGGGGACTGGATTCAAGCATACCTCTTTTGTTTGGAAAAAGTTGCCTTAATGTGTTCAAAGCAAATCTTTTTGATTACTAAATATGGTGCTGCAATGTAGAGCTGGACCTGTTTTACAACCTAATGTCAACTGGTTGGACCTTGAGCAAGAAGATATAATTACTGATTTGCGAGTATTGGCTTGGAGATATAGGAGGTCAAATTGCCAATATCAAGAAATAGATGCAGTGCTCGATGAAGAAGAAGACATAGGAACATAAATTTGTGTTCGTGCTCAGTTAATATCTGAAGGCATCGCAGAAGAAGATTTGGAAAGAGCTAACAGGCATTTTCCTTTTCAAGTAGCTTCAAGAAGAGATAGAGAAGTTGGTCCTCCTATCCAACCTGTTCAAGAATATCACCCTGTGAATCCTCCTCAAAATCAACCTGGCCGCCAAGAGGTACACCAGAGGAGACCGTGAAAAGGGCATCCTCAATCCCGATTTTGAAAAGTTAGCAAGTCTTGTATTTTCTCAATCTTTTCTTCCCTCAAGAAGGAATATTAAATCTTTTAGTAGGCACCCTTCACTCGCAAGAAGTCCTACCAAAACCACTGCCTCCTCTTCCACTTACCAAGCAATAACCTTGCACGGGACTGTAGTTCCTATTGTTATAAATATTCAACCAATCCTACCACTGCAAATGGCTCAACCTGTGCCTTGGGGAGCAGCTATTGGTCCCCTCGCCTTAGGTAATTAGTTGCATGAATTACCTCATGGATCCAGAAAAGTTTTGCCCAAGTTCACTGGAGATGGAAAAGTTTCTACAGACGAGCATATTAATGCCTTCTTTTCCGCATGTTGTGTTCTAGGTGTCATGCATGAAGATGTCTCTATCCGATTGTTTGTTGAATCTCTAACTGAATGAGTAGCAGAATAGTTTCACCATTTGCCTGCTGGAACTATAAACTCATGGGCGATTATGCGCCAAAGATTTGAAGACCGTTTCAAAAGTGCTAAAGATGAA
The DNA here is from genome assembly GCA_027924645.1 of Cunninghamia lanceolata. Lineage (NCBI taxonomy): Eukaryota > Viridiplantae > Streptophyta > Pinopsida > Cupressales > Cupressaceae > Cunninghamia > Cunninghamia lanceolata. Next base: position 6,617,655 of record BSBN01001215.1, read on the forward strand.
CATGCATTATTAGCACAACTTACTCAAATGAAGAAAGAGAATCATGAGGCAATGCGAGAGTTTGTGGCACGATTTAACAAATTGGTGAATAGAATCGAAACTGCTAAAAGGCCAACTATGGAGAATCAAAAATGTTTCTTTCTAAATGCGCAACCTCCAGATATAAGTTTTCATTTGAGAAGAGCTCGAGTCACTAATTGACAAGCGGCACAAATGATGGCCATTGAGATCGAGGATGATTTGTTGACTGCCGGGAAATGGAACAAAGACTTACAGAAGGGGAAGGCACAGTCTTCTAATCCATCCACGACAGACCCGATGATATAGAAGCTAGCTAATGATTTACTCCTGCTCAGAAAATAGCTTCCGCATAATCCACCTCTGCTATATCAAGATATACCAAGGAGAAATTATGTACCTTACCAGCAGAACAAGCCTCCTAGGCTTCCTCCTCTAGTGCAAAGGCTAGCTATTGAACATCCTTCTTCCAGTCATAAACATACTGTAGCTACATGTGATTTTCATCTGACTACTGACCATGATGGCAGCACTTGTCCTAAAATGGCAAGATTCATGCAAATGAATCTATCAAGTGAGAAGATAGAAGTGTATGTCTCTCAAGAAGACGAGACAAATGAGGCCTATGGTCAACCAACAATCAACTTTCTTGAGTACGAATCTGATGAAGAAAAAGAAGTTCGTGACATTAACAATCATTCTTGTAATATCTTCACAAGAAATTAATATCAGAAGAATGAAGGAAAAGCCAAAGTTGAACCTGTACACAAAATTCCAGAAAATACTCTGAAGATTCTATCAAGAAAACAACCTCTAGAGAATCAACCTCTTACTGCCACGAAGGATAAAGGTACACAAGGTTCCCCTCTCGGTGATTCATCTCTCCCGCCTGATGATGCATTCGATTTCATAGAGCATTGTAAGAAAACAAAGGTACAAATTTCTCAACTTGATTACTTGAAGTAAAATCCTCAATAGCTGGAGAGACTAATGCATGTTGTCAAAGGAAAACCAAATCCTACTTCTTCAATACACCAACAGTCAAATGACTCTCGACCTCAAGAACCTTCACATGATGATCTCCTTGGTCAATCTCCACAAAAAGGTACTCCACTGGTAAATGTTATTCTCCTAGATAAGCCTGACCCATTTTATGTTTCCTTGTATATAGCTGGCTATAAACTTAGCAATTGCATAATAGATTCTGGCACTTCTGATAACATCATGCCTGCTAAGGTTGCTCATGCTCTCGGCCTATCATTAAATAAACCTTCAGGTAAAGTCTACTCGATGGAGTCCAAGTTAGTCCGATTAGTAGGTCAACTCAAAGACTCACAAGTTGCTTTAGCCACTTTCCCAGGAAAGAAACTAAAGCTCACCATCTTAGTTGCTGACATTCCTGCAAGCTATGGCATGCTACTGAGTAGAAGCTTCTGTAAAGACCTAGGTGGAGAAATACAACTAGATTGGTCTCATGCCTTAGTCCCCATCCACGGAAAGAAAGTTAGACTAAATCCAAAACCCAAAGCGAAGTATACAATCCTGAAATCTGATGATCCAAGAGTAGAGATACTATATGAAGAAACTGGACCGGGTACATATATGCTTATGCAGGAGAAAGAGGTAACCCCTGAAGTTGTCTCTCTTGACGTGTCTTCTGGCCTTTGGACGATGGAATTTGACGGCAGTTGTTCTTCTTCCGGCTCAGGGGCTGGAATTGTTCTTATTTCACCTACAGGGGAGAAGTTTCCTGTGGCTTTCAAGTTGGTTTTCGACAACACTAATAATATAGCAGAATATGAGGCGCTCATTTTAGGCCTTGAGGTTGCTAAAGAGAAAGGTATCAAAATGTTGAGAGTTCTCGGAGATGCAAAATTGGTTGTCAAGCAAGTAAGAAATCAGTTTCAAACAAAGAACACCAAGTTGAGAAGATACCAAAACTTAGTATGGGATCAAATAGAATTCTTTGATGCTTTCTCTATAGACGCTATTCCTCAAACTCTTAATTCTAAAGCCAATTGCCTTGCAGTTTCTGCGGCTCTCTTGCTTCCACATCCAGAGTTCAATAAAGATCAATACAAGATTGAATTAGTATACCAACCAAGCGTGCTTGATAATGATAAATATTGGCAAGTTTTTGATGATGACAGACAGATTGTGTCCTTTTTGGAGAAGGCCGATACTTTTGTCAATCTGTTATTTGAAGGAAGTGAAACTTCTCTAGAAGATGAAGTGCTACAATTAAAGGGGAACACCATTCCAAAGGGTTTGATTACTCTAGAGAAACTATTTGATAAGCATGATTGCTATGTGAAAAATAAGGATCAAGAGAAAAATCCCAATTCTTCTCAGTATGATAAGTCAATATAGGCACTAAAGATGATCCTAAAATTGTTTGCATCGACAAAGCATGTTCGCCAGAAGAAAGAAAGAAGCTCATCACCCTGTTGGTCAAATACAAAGACGTGTTTGCATGGTGTTATGATGATTTAAAGAGTTTCAGGGGTGGAAAATTTCAGCATTATATCACTCTTAAACCTGGAGCCACTCCTTTTAGGCAAAAACAGAGGCAATTCAATCCTAAAGTTGCTGGAGCCATCTTTGCAGAGATTGATAAGATGTTAAAGGCCAAAATTATATATCCTATTCATCATTCAACTTGGGTAGCAAATATAGTTCCTAAGAGGAAAAAGAATGGCGAAATAAGGATTTTTGTTGATTTCCACAATCTTAATCAGGCATCTTTAAAAGATAACTACCCTTTGCCTGTGATGGATCACATTTTGCAAACCGTGGCTAGATCTGAACTGATGTCATTACTTGATGGGTTTTTTGGGTATAATCAGATAGAGGTTGCTCAAGAGGATCAACATAAAACTGCTTTTACAATGCCTTGGGGAATCCTAGCTTACAATCGAATGCCATTCGGGTTAATCAATGCCGGTGCAACTTTTCAACGTGCCATGGAACTCTCTTTTGGAGATTTGAAAAACAAGATTATTGTGGTGTACTTGGATGACCTTACTATCTTTTCAAGGAAAAGAGAAGACCATATCAAACATCTGGAGATAGTCCTACAGCGTTGTTGTGAGCAGGGGATATCTCTTAACCCCAAGAAGTCCATTTTCGAGGTTACTAAAGGAAAACTACTAGGGCACATTGTGTCTAAAGATGGGATTCGGATTGATCCTGAACGTGTTGAGGCCATCCAAAAATTGCCATTACCATCAAGCAAACCTGGAGTAAAGTCTTTCTTTGGTCAGATTAATTTCTTAAGGAGATTCGTACTAGATTTCTCTAAATTAACTCACCACATTGTAGACATGATGAGGGATAAGGTGGTCTTCAAGTGGACTGAAAAAGGGAAACAGGCATTTCAAGATATTAAAACAGCTATTGCAGATGCTTCGGTTTTAATTCATCTAGATTTTTCCAAAGATTTCATTATATATTGTTATGCTTCGAAGCATACTTTATTTGCTATCTTGACTCAGCAAAATGATGATCGTATAGAAGCACCTATTGCATTTATGAGTGTCCCTCTGAAAAAGCATGAGTTGAATTATTCCTTAGCAGAGAAGCATGCTTATGCAGTTTTCAAGGCAGTAAAACATTTTAGATTCTATATTCTCAATTCACATTCTAAGGTCTTTGTGTCGGACACTTCGATCAAAACCATACTTACACAGCAAGAAGTATGTGTCAACAAAAGAGCCTCTTGGATTGCGAAAGTTCAAGAATATGATATTGATATTAAGCCAACCAAATTGGTACGAGGAAGAGGCTTCTGTAAACTCATAGCTGACAACCGTATGATTGAAAAATCTCCAGAAGAGAATGTCGAATAACCTCAAGCATTATTTGTAGGATTGACAGATGAATGGTTTTTAGATATTGCCTATTTCTTGACATATGGTGAGTGTCCTTCACACTTAACTCTGAAACATAAAAGAGCAATCAAGTTGAAACCTGCAAAATATATTATTTGGGAAGGTAGTTTATACAAGAAGGGGATTGATGGAAATTTTCTGAAATGCGTGGATAAAGAACAACAAGAAAAATTGCTTCAATTCTTTCATAACGAAGCTTATGGTGGTCATTTCTCATCTAGTGTCACAGCCTATAAGATTCTAAGACATAATTATTACTGGCCTGGCTTATTCAAAGATGCAGACCAATGGGTGAAAAAGTGTGAATCTTGTCAACAATTTAAAGGCAAGGTTAAGCTAGCCACACAGCAATTGAAACCTGTTATTATTGAAGAACCTTTCCGTCAATGGGGGCTAGATTTTATTGGTCCACTTTATCTAACATCTAGCGCCAGGCATACACACATCTTGGTGGCCACAGATTATTTTACTAAATGGGTTGAAGCCATTCCAGTTCGTCAAACTTCCTCCCAGGTGGTGTGTGATTTTCTAAAGCAGAATATTCTTGTGAGATTTGGTGTACCTCAGAAAAATGTCACAGATAATGCTTCCAATTTCTCCTCTCATGAAATCTCTGATTTCTGTTATCGACATGATATCATACTTGCACATTCTTCTGATTATTATCCGCAAGGGAACGGATTGGCAGATTCCACCAACAAAAACCTCATCTCTATCATATGGAAGCTACTAGAGGAGAAATAAAAGAATTGGCACAAAAAGTTATTTGATGCGTTATGGGCTGACAGGACTACATACAAAAGAATCATCGGCATGTCCCCCTTCCAACTTATTTATGGAGTTGATGCTCGCCTGCCAATTCCTCTCGAACTTACTGCCCTGTCTCTTCAGACAGTAATTGAAGGTAATGAATTTAAAGATTCTCTGGAGAAAAGAATCATGCATCTGACAAAACTTGAAGAACAGAGGAGTCAAGTAGTTGACAGAATAGCAGAACATCAAGCAAAAGTCAAGAAACTATTTGATAAGAAGACCAAACAAAGGCAGTTTGTTATAGGAGATCTTGTTCTACTCTGGGATAAGAGGAAAGAACCTAAAGGGATGCATGGAAAGTTTAAGTCTCTCTGGAAAGGACCTTTCCAAGTTAGAGAAGCGTGTGGTGATAATTCATTCTACTTGGCGTATCTTGATGGCACTCATTTGCCCTTGCACTACAATGGGCAGCACCTGAAGATTTACAATCAGTAATGTGGGAGTTACTCCCAACTCTTTGTACATAGAATAGTTTTGTTGTGTTAGTGAGTTTCCTTGTTTGTCCTGTTTTTGTCATGTTGTACATCTCTTTTCTAGTCTGACTCTATTTGCCCTAAGATAAGATCACTAGTCTTGTCAAAGACACTAGAGTTCGTCTACGTCCTTGCAGTTCTTGTTCCCAAGAAGAGCTAGCTGTTTGCCCCGACCCTTCTATCCAAAGTATAAAACCTTCTTGCAAAAATTAATCCTCTCTGTGAAGTCATATTTTTCATTTCAAATACATTTGGTGTTGCATTGCATACTTTTAAATCATAATTTGTTATCATAGTCTTCCCTCGTCTCATTTTTCTCTCCATTTAAAACGTCAAAACCAATTTTTATCCCAAGGCAAAACTCACGACTTAGTCATATTTTATTTTGCGTCTATTTTCCGTTCTGACTAAGTCCGCGTTAATTTTTGCTTCTCACCAAGTCCATCTTGCATTTGCTTTTGATCCTCGCCAAACTCGCACCAATTTCTTATTTTCGCTAAGTGTGCGCAACTTGTGATTTTGCCTAAGTTGTTCACATCCACTTTTTACCGATGCAAGAAGTTTGGCATAATAAAGTCTACATTCACTTGTGACAACCGGGAATTAAACGTCGTTTCTATTCAAATCACAAGTTGCACATTTTTCTCTTACGAAGCAAGTAATAAAAGTGGGGGTGTAAATTTACAAGCATCCAAGGTGTTAAAATTCACTTATTACTTGCATGAAAAGCTAGTTGCAGTTTTTGTGTCCATGATCATCTCCTAAAAATGAGGGAATATTCTTTAGTTTAAAATAAAATAAAGACCTCCCTGCCGGTAATATTATTATTCATGCTATCATTAAAGCCCAATTCAAATATTCCAACCTTGCATATTTCATTAATGGCATTAGGGATTTGGATTTATTTCCTTGGTTCAATTCGATGTTGAGGAGTCGAGATGAGGCATCTATGCTCTCGGTCCATAAAGTCCATTTATATCCCTAGACATTCTGTCACACGATCCAGAGTCACATCTCCAAGTGAATAAACAAGATGTCGTGGCCACAGTACATGTTTCACCGTTGGTTTTACCTCTCGAGTGATATATGAGTGATACATGCCAGAAAAGGTGGCGTGGTCGACAGGTGTGATAACATGAAATTACAACATTGAAAACATCCAACTTTCTGTGTGCCATCATATACCAGGCATCGTGGCATGAACAAGAATTCAGTTATCAAAAATACTCTTCACTACTATTGTTGTCCTCACATAAAGGCGAAAGAGATGCCTAAAACAACTACCTACAAGTTTGGCTTAAAGAAATCAAAACTGATAGTAGTTATCTTCCACGAATGTGCGCATGCTTATTGTTGGTAACCAAATAGTTTGTAGTCCTCTGTATAATGCTTCGCCGATTATGAAACCTCATCGAACCCAGTCATTGAAAGTTCTATACGACGGAGGAGTTGGCGACACTATATGTACATATCTTATTTGCTACGAAATGGCACACAGGAAGTTGATATTTGTTGAATGACATTATGCTCGTAGCTTATCTGGGACTAATGAAAGCAGCAATTCGAAGTGAGAATCCAGTTATCTAGTTCGAGCATGTTCTTCTCTCCAACTTGAAAGAGAAGATCCCAGATGAAGAATACATATGTCATCTAGAAGAAGCAGAAATGGTTTGATCAGATGCAGATGTAACCATTCTTACTTACTCTAGGATGAGATATCATGTTATGCAAGCGGCAAAGACTCTAGTGAATAAGGGTATGATCCAGAAATAATTGACATCCGTTCTTTGAAGCCCTTTGCGCTGTATACTATTGGGAATTCGACTCAAAACCAAGTGACCTCAAGACTATAGTGATTGCCATACAGTTGCACGTAGCCTCGCATAGTCGCATGGTGTCTATATCAGATAAACATTCTTGAGCTTTCGCCAGAAGAAAGGTCTCTGTGCTCACCACGCATGAATCCCATGAAATCAAGAGTTTCAAAGACTAAAAACCAGTGCAAATGCGATCATTGCCATCATTCCACCACGCCAACTTTAAGAAAAACCTAAAAGTTATAATATGGACAAGATGGTTATTAGAGGTTGTAAGTGCAATACAGCTCACATTTCTGACAGAAGCAAAGATTGGAATTCGTAGTTATTGAGAGATAATAACAAGACATGTTCGATAGTCAGTTAGAGACCATGAAAGCATAGCTGTTAGAAATCATTTGTTGTTTGGCATGGGGATATTCATTAAACATTGTTGAAACAGAATTTTATTGTCAGAAACTAGATACATAGTTGAGGTGAAATGCTTGAAAGAATGCCTCCAAGTTTCAATCGACAAAACCTTCTCTCTGCGAAGGAATTGTTTACTAAGAAAATTATTTGCATGTTATGCTCATTGTTTGCTTATTAAATCTCTTGTGAGTGCAAATCCCAGCCGATGTGGGTGGAAGATGTGAAATTACAAGCCAATACATGTGAATTATTCCACATATTGGTTTATTTTTCATACAAAGGGTGTAGGTCTGTGAAGAAATACAGAAGTATGGACACCGACAAATGTAGTTCTCTTGCAGTGCAGTCATGTCTATTCAATGAAGATGTCCGAGTATGAACACTTTCTGCCTTCTAGTTGAATGATGTGTTTTTCCAAATTTCCATTTGAAATTAATTGCGACAATTTGCAAACTGTCAAAACAAAGACCTCCTAAAAATAGTCCAGTAAAACTTTGAGAGAGAATAAACACAGAAATTTTTCACATCTTATTGAAAACATTTCATCATGAAATTCAGATACCAGGGGTTTGAGTTTCTCTAAGTCCTTGAATCCACTCTTCCAAAAATATCAGATACCTCTTTGGGGCATATCAGCTTGACAGATTTCTGGGAGACAATGAAATAAGAGAAGAAATCACCGATGACTCAGAAGTTGTTTGATAGTGGATTGGCCCAAAGAGCTAGTTTTCCTGTGGTAGTCCAATGCACAGACTTGGTTCTAGAATGTATGAAGCATTACAAACTAGAAACCAAAGAGATTAGAACCATTGACGACAAACTTATTGTCAGGTTAGATAGTGTTTCAATTGGTATAGCTTTCAGGTTACCTGTCAGGGATTAGTTTGTGAACATAGACAAGAAGCTTGCTCATCAATATTTCAATGAAAGAAAACATCAGTGTCTCAACACCATTGCAAAACATTGGTTACATACACCGAAAGGAGGAAAATCACAGTTGCCTAAAGTTCTTCACAGATCATGTTTCATAGAGGATATTTCAAATATGATTGTTCTACTTCATAGAGTGATGGGAGATGAATAAGCAGCAAATTTTGAAATGTGGATGTTTCTCTTTGTAAATGTTATCTGTGCAAGAAATCAGTTTATTGATTGGGGCAACATTATTAGTGACAATTTGCATTATCAGTTGACCAATTTTGAGTTGAATGAACATTTCTATATGTCCTCTTACTTATTTTATGCAATTGCATGCATGAAATCATGGCTAGGTCTTGCTACTAAAGGAACCTATGATAACATGACACAGATCTATGATCATTATCATCAGTTGCAACTGGAACAAACTTACAAGCACTACCGCAGAGTAAACGATGCTTTCACAATGTTAACAGTAAAAGAACTTCAAGGTAACACTGCACTCTGGATATCACCAGAAGCTGCCAGTTTAATCAAAATATATGGGAGTTACTTCATTCAGTATCCTAGATTTACCTATCTGAGAGTTGGCGGGTTTGATGGATATCCATATAAGTTACCTAGATATGTTGATGACAAGATGATATTGATAGAACTATGCAAGCAAATTGGTTCACTTAATAGGAAATGCAAAGACAAGAGGAAACCTGGGGTCCCATTTCCCATTGGCCTTAGTCACTACAGCTACAAATCTTCCACAGATGCTCAAAACATAGAGAGATCTCTGATAAAAATCAGCTTGTATGCCTATACTATGAGATTCCCTTTTGACAGTAAAGGATATGTCAGAGACAATCTACGACTTGGTACAGGATACTGTCACTTTCCAGAACTTGAAGACTTCTGGGAAGATTGTGAAAATGATTATGAGGTACGTAAACAGGACTGGATGAGGATGACCATTCCACAGATCAGAGAATTCAAACTAGATTGCAATACAAATGGAATTGAAGAAGATGGTTCATAATTAATTGATCCTGTGTATTTTGATAAAATTGAAACACAGTCTTTACCACCTATCAATTGGGCTAATGAGGAGGTCAAAGATTTAGCTACAAGAACTGCACATATCATTCAAAGGACTAAAGCTTGGGTAAAGAAAAAGGCTACTGAGGCAACAGCTACTAAACTGACAAGTAATAATGCTTTATCATCTAGTAGAAAAGATAAGCATTCGAATTCTTCTTCTTCCTCTTTTCATTCTCATTCTCCATCTTTAAGAAGTGGTTCCCATAAGAGTACTCAAGGAGGAGATGATGGAGAAGATCCGTCAAGAAGAAAGGGTACTAAGAGCATCTGTGAAAATGATGAAAAACAGAAAAGAGGGAAAGCAAAAATGAAGGATATGCATTGCCTCTCATACATGAAATAGTTGAAGTAAACAAGTCTACAAGTCCTGAAGTAACCCATCAAAATGTTGAGCATTTGAATGTCTCTCCTTTACCCCTTGTTGCTTCTCCTTCTTATGAAACACCATGTTCACCTCATGCATTACAATTTTCACTCTTGCCACCTATGAATATATTCAGTGAGCATATGCTTCCCTCAAACATAGTACCTCTTTCCACAAATATTCCAAAATCCTCACATAATTCTTCTTCTTCCTAGTTGCAACAAAGTTTGTCAAGAAAAAGAAACACTTCTCAATTAATCATGCTAGATTTTGATACAGTCTCTAATTTGCTGCAAAGGTCTCCCAAATCTAAAAAGATAAAGGTTACATCAAGGATGGTAGTGGATTCTTCATCAGGTAATGTCTGTGTTGAGGTTGCACAACCTGCTTCAGAAAAGAATTTGAATGAGGCAACAGAAAGTGATTTTAATATCACTAAAATAGATCTTGGTCCATCTACATATGAGGGTGACTTGCAAAACTTTCAAGTATCGACTACCCAGTTAATAAAAAGAATAGAGAAGGAAAGACACACGAAAGAGCAACTAAAGCAACAGGTGCAAGTTTTGACATCCTATCTCAAAGCCATCATAGATACATCAACTTTGCCTCTTGAGGCTTCTTCTACCTCTACTAATTTCTCCCTTGAAAGTAATGTTGAAAAAGAAATTATTGAGAGTGTCAGCAAATATCAGTTGTATTGAAAGGTGATTGAAAAGTGGGTTGAACATATGAAATCAAAAGCTTTCAGTTTCTTTGAGCAAGCAAGGAGTCTATTTGATGAAACAGAAACAAAGAGGGAAGAGATTGATAATGAAATGAGAGGTATCCAAAAAGAAGAATTGTTATGGCAGGGAATATCCAAAGACTCGGTGAAATGATCAAAACTGATAATGAGATATTACTTGCTGAAAAAGTCTTTCAAAACATTGAAGAAAACCAATCTAGTTCTTGGCTATGTTCAGTTGAATGGAAACTGTCTAATATAAGACAAGTGTTGGCAGCCCAAGAAATGCTCTTGGAAGTTTGTGAGCAGGTGAAAAAGAATATTCGGGCTGATTTATTGGCAATCAATCTTGATATAATTGAGATAGATAAATTTTTAGTTTTAGAAGCCCAAGCTATCAAGAGAAGCTTTGAAGACATGATTAACACAGGGTTGTTCAACAAACAGGTTTTCAATGAAGGACTTATGGATAAATTGAACCTCATCTTCATGGCTGTCAATTCTGGCATTGATCACATATCAATTTATCGACATAATTTGAATGATGTCCATAAAGATCAATCAGAATGGAAGCTTCGCATGATAGGAGTAATTGTTCCCAAAAATAAGCTAATAGTTGCAGCAGTAAGGATGTTCAGAGTATACAAGACAAAGTCTACCCTCCCTTCACAACAATTTGGAGCAGCAGAAACATCTTCAGATGGTGTCAAACATGGCGAGGACAAAACCTGATAGTCTCTCATGAGATCCATCTTATTGGTCTACTTTTCAAAGTTTACAAATGAAGGTTTTAGTTCTCTTTCTATGAAAGTGACTTTATGTCACTCTTTTGTAATTAAGGTAAAAATTGCATTTTATTGTTTCAGGGACTTTTGAAACATTATATAAAGGTTACTTAAAGTGTACTTTTATTTTCATAACATATTTTGGGTGTTATAGGAAATAGTTATAAGGTAGTTATAAAGTTGGTTACTAAGACAAGTCTTTATATACAAGGCTTGGTGTTTGTAATAGGGACTTTTTGGCTTTCACATTTATAAGGATGTTATAAGGAACAAAGTTGTACAACTCAGTGTGGAGAAATAAGAGGCATTTTGGATTGTGTGATCTCAAATATCTTCTTAACATTATTCATTCCTCTTATGTTGATGGATGATGTTTTTCTTTACATAATTTTGCATCTGCAATGTGGAATAACAACTAGTCTTGAAGGAATTGGTTATTAGATAATGTTTCAAAGTATGTTGAATATATCCTGAATCATTTCTTCTTTCTAATACTACACTCATTGTAATAGTTTAAGAAGTATTCTTATATTGTTTTGGTGGGATTGTTGAACTTTATGCATGCGGGATGAGTCAATGTTCATAAGCCCATTGTCTTCATCTTCGAAACCTTTCTTTAATTGTATTTCATTCTCAAAAACCTATAATTTATCAAACGAGGGAGCTGCCCCTCTACACGCAGAGGTAAGTTGATAGAAAAACTACAACTTTACCAACTATTGGTACTTACTTTCACTATGTGTTTTTCTGGGCAAAGAGTCAATATAATCAGCCATATGTTATAGTGCAAATCTGTTTACCAACACATTCCCACCTCAACCTCAAGGTACGTCATCTATTCCATCTCCAATCAAAGGTATGCCATCTAGCCCATCTCATTTAAATATTGATGAAATTCCTAATGTTGAGATGAATTTACCTTTCACAACACCACCTAGAATTTTGCATATAAAGCCAAAGTATTTGATTGATAATGATGAGAATATTTTTTAGCCAATGGAAGGTAAGATTCCAAAATGCACTTTTAGAAGATATGCTCATAAGATTTGGAGAGTGTTCTTTGAAAAGTTAAATGAGACCGCAAGATTTCAACTATTCATTGAAATGATGTGAAGTATAAAGTATGGGTCATCATGAAGATTCTTGGGTTGAGAACATCAGAGGCTGTAAGTGAAAAATCTATTGTCAAGAATCTAATGAGTGCATATGAGAGAGTGGGTAACACCTCACGCACAAAAGATAGTAATGTCACATGACGTGTCATTACATCGACAATAGTAAGTGATCAAATGAGGAAAGCTCGTCTCCTTAGAAAGATGATTCGAGCATTTATAATTAATAGAAAAAATTTATCAAGAGCCGTTGGAAAGCACGAAAGAATCGAGGACACCGATGCTAATGAATTATGGGCATTCTTGGGGAGACTACCATGAAAAGATAAACCAATTGTTGAAGCACTGAGATCACTAATTGAAGACTTTTGGAAGAATTACAAAAGGTTATCTCCAAATTAGAGGGATGTGGTACGAAGGAGGATCGGTAGTTGAAACTATGAGCCACATCCAAAGCATTTTTTGGATATGACTCAAACACAATTTTTTGGTAAATTTCTAGAGATGTATCCTCAAATTAAAATTTGTCAAAGATATTTTGAATTGCTAAAACCTTTCTATGTCAAAATAAATCACACATGCACTACTTGTTGTTGTAGATTGCATATTAAATTTTCTAATCATTTTGATGTTTATCAGTCTATATGTTTAGATTTGCACACTAAAAATGTTTTGCAGGATTGTAGCATACATGCCCCACCAACATCTTCAAGAGACTTCATATCAACAATTTTATGTGAAAGAGAGGAAGTTCAAATATTCTATAGGAAATTATGCTTGGATGGCACATGTCAACATTGTGGTGGCTTGCAACGTATGCCAATATGTGAACATATGGAAAACACACATGCGGTTGGAAACAAACTAGTAGAGTTCTACAAGTATAAAATAATGGCCTACAATACAAAAGATGGTAAAGAAGCAAAGATGTGTAATTTGGTTATTCAAAAGATTCCAATGTATCAATTTATGTCTACATTTGGTGATAGTATAGTGTATGAGCATGCAAGGAATACCCGTAGAGCTCGATGGTTGGACTTGCAATTCAAGTTATGCAAGGACACATTTCCACTTGGTAGCATTGTTTCACACATCGACTTTGTAGAGAACTACAGTCTACAACCACAGCATGAGGTGCAATCACAGTATTACAACTAGACACATAGGTTTATATATTTGTGCACATCGCATTCATTCATGTGAATGATAGTACAGAGGATGACATAAAGATCATAAGGGAGTATCATTTTTATATTAGTGATGATCGCATATGTTCTACAGAGTTTGTGCAAGGTTGCTTACAAGTGTTCTATAATGATTTGGCTAGAAGGGGCATATCATTCAGTCAGCATATCATATGGTCAGATAACTATGTATCACAATTCAACAACTCACATATTTTCTATTGGTTGAGTAGGATGCATAATATTACAGGTATTCAACATATGTGGAACTTTTGTGAGGCCGAGCATAGAAAGGGGGAGCATGGTGGTGCAGGAGTATTTATCAAAAGAGCCATAACATGAGAAGAGTTAAAGTATAAAGATAATGCAAAGTTGATAGATGGAAAATCAATCATCGAGTGGTGTAATGCTTCGATGGATCTAGGTAATGAAGGTAAGTCTTTAGTTCATAGATTTTTTTGGTTGATAGATTATACTATGAGGATTGTTGTATACTAACAGGTTCAAGTGAGCTACACTCTTTTTAGAAGCTCAAATGAAAGTTTATGTAGTATCCATACATGGAAGATGGCATGCTTTTGTTCTTCATGTACAATTCAAGCCTGGGATGAGTGCGAGTCAAAGGAGTGGGTTGACGAATGGTGGCTATCTTAGCCCACTTCACATGTATCGACCCTCAACAACACTAGAACTAACATAGATGGAATCATTGGTTGAATTTGACCACATATCAGATCTAGTTCAACTAGGTAATATATCTATTAGCATAGTTTTTAAAATTCCTAATGTTATCTTACTTTCTAGCATTTTTGTAATGTTGACTCATTTCATCTAATTTGCTGCACATATCAATGTAGGGCATGTTTATGTAGTTATTGTAGATGAAGACAATGAAGAGGGAATGTATTATTACTTGTGTTGTTGTGTTGAGGCCAAAAAGAAATTGGAGGCCCCAGTTACAGATGGAGAAAACATCAAATACCCTACAGGCTTGGTGGTTGTTATTGGAACATGTCTTAGAAGGCACCCACATAAGAGTGTTAATGTTTGGTTGTTTCAGGACTTTGACACGCATCAGAAGATTCTTCATTACTTGAACCTTGTCATGGCATCGGATGATCATTTGATACAATATCGGGGTAGACCTTTGAACAAGACCTTGTGAAAGGTGCGTGAGTCTGACCATAAGGCAATACTTGACATAGTAAAGAGTAGAACAGAACCTGCTGGTTCATTGGATTGTAAGTATGCACATTGATTTTGTAAAGTCATGTTATTGATATTTATTTATTGCAATTGATAGATAGACCTTTCATTTCTATATTTCAAGTTTACATATGTTTTAGTTCCAAGTTTACATTTGTTTATAGTCTTTTTTTTGCTACTGCATTTTTACACATATACAGTGAATAATGGGCATATTATATGCATAATTATTGTTTCACCATTTAACCATCTGGAGACCTCAATTTGTAAACTTGACCTTTGCAACCCTAGATTGGACTTGGGAGACCCTTCCTCAACCATCATCTCACCTGAAAAATCAACCATTTCCATCATACCCACCCAAAATATATCATCTTTCCCTCATCTTAGCATTTTCATCTATTATCATAAACTAGTCATCACAACCATCATCCTTAGACCTTGGTCCTTTCAACCATTAGCCTACCCTTATCAGCTTATCATTGTCATCATCATTGGATTTGAACAAATGAAGTCAAAGATTCTTGAACTTGAGACTTCCATGGAGCAAATACAACTGGAAATAGATGATAAGGAATAAGCAATATCAAATGTAAGTGCAAAAAAAGAGGATCGGTGCAATGGACACATGAAAGTATTCAAGACATTGAAAACTCTATCAAACAAAGGGATGTTTTTGTCCTAAGCATTGATGATAGAGTAGCTGATCTAAATCTCAAAGTAAAAGATATAAAAAAGAAGTTACAAGATCACAAAAAGGAATAATGGGGGGTGTTAATAGGTAATAGCCCTTAAGAGTCCAAAGTGCAAAAAGTCAACAATCTTGATGAGCTGTTACTCAAAAAGTGTGTCAATTAGAAACAATCCGTCTAAGGCTATGGGATCATGTAGGGACCCTCTACAATAATGTCTCTTGGTTTTTGATATCTCTGAGGTGTTTGCCCGTGGTGTACAGTTTTTAGATGATGGAAAAAGTGTCAAATGCATGCAGTGTAAAGTTGCAAAGGGGTGTAACTTTTGTTCTGCTCCTCGTGAAACCAAATTGATAGTTCCAACATGTCTAGATGGGTGCATTTAGGCTAGGCATGGTCCTGTTTAACACCCAAACATACCGAAACAATTCGAGCTACATTGTACCAGCAATATCCCTTAAGAGTCTAAAGTGCAAAAATGCAGCAATCTTTGACGAGCTATTACTCATAAATTGTGTCACTTAGAAATAATTTGTCTAAGGCTACAGGATCATGTAGTTCCCCTCTACAATAACCTCTTTCAGTTTTTGATATCTCTGAGGTGTTTACCCATGGTGAAAGTTTTTTTGATGCTCCAAAAATTGTTAGATGCATGTAGTGTAAAGTTGCAAGGTAGGATACTTTTTATTTTGTTCTTCGTGGGGCCAAACTATTAGCGCCAACACATCCAGTTGGGCAATCTACACTAGGCATGGTGACCTCCCTTCATTATAAAAGGGTCATAGTCTTTCCTATTTGAAGGGTCACAACTTTTTGCCTTTGAAATGTCAGAACCTAAATCATATCATCACTATTCGTGAGAACCTAAATTCATTTATTTGCAATATTGCCTAAGGTTGTATTCTTAATTGTATTCTTAATTTGCAATACGATTCTTGAGAACCTAAATGTTATGGATGTCTTTCTCAATGATAAGTTGCTCTCTCTTTTATGTTAGTGCTTATCAACCTGATACATGAAGTATGAGGTTTCCACGTGAATACATGTAATACATGAAGTATACATAGGAAGAATGAAGCATACATGTGAAAACATGAAGTATACGTAGGAAGCATGAATCATACACATGAACACATAAAGTATACACAAGAAGCATGAAGCATACATGTGAATGGTAGCATGAAGCATACACGTGGAATGGTAGATGTCTTCCAAGAATTATATGACAAACTTCTAGAGGTATGAGGTCACATGTAATAATGTCTTGCTCATTTTTAGTTGCATACTTCAAAGTGCATTGTATAATTACATGAATTTCCTTACCATCCTACAATGATCCTATAGAGTATGGGCTTATATGTGTAGTGGTAGATAGACCTAGGTGTTAGATTGCATCATATATTATTATATTCATATGATTGATTTAATGTTCAATAATCTTAGAGGAGAATAATGTTCAAACTTTATATATTTACAATTATATAAAGGAAGAGTGCATGTAATACAATTGGACTTTAAATATTTGAAGTAAACCATCTACAAATATCTATTGAAGCATGGATTTATAATGCAAATATGGACACCATCAACAAAAAAGATGTGTATTAACCAAATAGCCAGATAGGCATACATCAATATCTGTCGATATAAGTATACCATATATACATATATAGGCTTACAAGAATACCATATAGGCATACAATGTCAACTATATGCAATAGAAAATATATGTCCACAAATGCCATATAGGCATACAACAGAGAAACCCAATAAAAAGTCATTCCTCTATGGGTGAAGAAAATAGATCATAGACGACCTTTGATTTTCAAGGGGATGGAGACACATATGAGAGTGGCCTACTTCGAACCCAAGGGCTGCTCCTCCTATTTTGTTCATCATGGAGCTTTAGTTGTTACAATAAAAAGTATAGACATTAATATATAGAAATTACATTATAAAAGATGAAATATTTAACAAAAGAATCACCTACCACTACCAGATAATCTCTCTCCTCATTTACAACAGTAGCATGATCAGGCTGTGCCGTTGTAATGTCCTATAGAAACCATCCAAATAGAAATTATACTTCAAATCAATAATCATTTGATTTTTCAATAATAAACAACTATAACAATGAATGTAATTTGAAATTTACTAATCTGCTTCATACCCCTGTCAAAGGCGTGGAGCTATCAATTGCAGAAGACACACCATGCTCCATTGCCATATGAACATCAGGAGGTGTCTCCGCCTACATCATCTGAAAATAAAACAATATTATTCAATTATGAAAACTAGAATAGTGATGCAGGTCATGGCTTATAATGTATGAGATAGTCAACAAATTTTTGAGTACTTTGGTAGACATGTATGAAAATGTGGTAGCATAGACAAGGCAATGAATTGTTTGAAATTTCTTTGAGAGAATTGTTTGATAAAATGCTTTGGTAGACATGTATGAAAAATGTGGTAGCATAGACAAGGTAGTGATCTATTTCAAAAAATGCCTCAAAAAAATGTGGTCTGCTTGGAAAAAATCTATCAAAGCATAATAGTAATGTGGTAGCATAGACAAGGTAGTGAGCTATTTGAAAAAATGCCTCAAATAAATGTGGTCTCATGGTGATGTTCTTGTCTATGCATTTGCTTGTCATGGCATTCCATGAGAGCACATTTCTTTGAGGCATTTTTCAAACAGCTCATTGCTTTGTCTATGCTATAGCTTACTATTATGCTTTGATAGATTTTTTCCAAGCACCCATAGCATAGACAAGGCAATGAACTATTTGAAAAATGCCTCAATAAAATGTGGTCTCATGGAATGCCATGACAAGAAAATACAATTGGCAGCTGCTCCTAGTTATTAGTTTCACATTCTAAAAAACTATATTGTAATTGAAATTTTGTCATTTATCAACATCTACTTATTAGTTATGCAATGTGTAGTAATGCTTTGAGTTTAAAGGATGTGCAATGCAATGTAATCAACGATATGAATATAAACTACAAAAATCTAGTAAGTACAAATCATTAGTTAAACTCTTTATTTTATGACCTGAGTGAAGCTTTGAACTCCACCTCCACTAGGAGGTGTTGTCATGAAATCTCCAAGATTAACCTATTCAACACCCAAAATTAGATATTAGAATACCATTCATATAACAATGCTATTCACATGTAATATTTATAATTGTTTACTAGCCACATACCATGGTAGTACATGTCCTAGTGTAATACGAAGGTGGAGAACCATTGAAAACTTAATGAATGCTATGAACCTAAAATTTCATTACAATCATTAAACTAAATTAGTTAATCTTGCATTTCAAAAATGAAATTTAATAAATTAAATTCAATAAACTTGCTAACATTTACTTGAGTATCAAGGTCAAAAGTATCATTTAGGAGGGCATCTATCATCACCATCTGCTCAGTTGTAGATGTAGCCTACACACCTACGTCCTAACTATCAGTGGGGTCATAACGACAGGCTAACCCGCAAGGCTGACAAGTATGGGGTGCAACCCTACTCCTCGGAGTCTCCCCTAGCTCACGCTGTGCTATAGGACTGGCATGCTCTATGATGCTCTGGGTCAAGGAACTAATGGACTATAGTGTCTCGACCTCAGCACTCTCCTTCATAACAGAAGGGATAGACATGTGCTCATGGGCTGGTCTAGTGAGTACTCATCTCATTGGCTACTATGGGTCAAGATGTACCCCTAGTCTATCTAGTGTTGACCACCCACCTCTACCTTGGAAGTCTCACATATCAAAATAGTTTGGCACTTTATTGAGGACAAACTTGCAGTAGCGTTTCCTCAAAAAAAATTGCGGGACCTCATTATTGTTGCATGGAGGGTAGTCAAAAACCATCCACCATCTCTGCCCAGAATGGTCCTTTATCGCTTGGTTGTTGCACCAATGGATAGGGAACCTCTTGCATGTAAGGGGTACAGGTTGATTTGTTCATGGGTCTCTGAAAAGGGAACACAAGTCAAATTTTGTATTTTTTCATTTTTGACTTGTTCATAAGATAACTTATCTGCATAGAATTGTCTAAATTCTCTCCCTTATTCGACCAACTAGAGATTTGCTTTCTAATTGAATTTACATTTAATAACATAGATTCAAGAGATTGAGCAAGTGCGGCTCTATGTGAGGTTGAAGTTGCAGGATCTTTCAACCTTGCAATTATGTCCTCAATTGGTTTTTTATTATTTTCAATTTGTCCCATTAAATTTTCTTGTGTTCCAGGGGCATATTGAGGAATTACTAGAGGTGTTTGTTGTTGGGGTTGTTCTTCATCAGGTATTTGGTGTTCAAGTGATTGAGGATTTTGAGGATTTTTAGGAGGAGGAGGTGTGTTATCAATTCTTGTAAATTAAAAAAAATTTACATCAAAAAACCACTTAAATCTACCTATTTAGTAACAAATTCACAAAAAAAAAACTTATTCATTTGGCCTCCTCGACGTCGTGGCAGCATTTTGATGAAGAATCTGATGGCGATAGGTTGTCATTGATTTCAAAAGTGTGTTAGTTGTTGCAGGACATCTGGAGGAGATAGTTGTTCATTGCTTGGTTAGTTCACAGAGATGTGGAATTGGTTTAGTGTAATGTAGTATTGATGGCAAGAGTTTTTTCTTGTTTTAGGATGTCATTGATCATAAGTTTGGAAATGTGATGTCATACGTTTGAGGTCACATGATGTGAATTTAAAATTTAGGTTGTGCTCCAGACAAGGTTGTTTTTGCCATCTTAGTATACCTTAATGGTTTCTATCTTAATGGTCTGGATAATGCTTCTCATGCATGGTTATGCAGATATGAGATGTGATCTTCATTCATGGTTTACTTGGTTTACAAAGATTATCTTCACAATCACCTTGGAAAGAACAATTTGGATAGTGGGATCTTGCTTTATGTTATCATTGTGTTTTTCAGAATAATCAAAAAGGGCATTGTGTCTTGATCAATGGTCTTCATAATCACAGTGGTTTGGTCTACATTTGAGATCATTCTTGCAGAAAAGATTGTCTTTTGTTTGTGGCAGGGGTCTATGCTACTGACAGTTCAGTGACAATGTAAGTTAGCTGCTCACAGAGGTCTGAAAACAGTGATCAGATTTATCTCAGACATGTTATTAGTTTTGCTCATGATTGGTCAGGATGTTGATGTTGTGTTGATGTTGAGAGACACAAGTGCATGACACAAGTAATTGGATTAGTACATTCATGAGGTTTGAAGGTCACAGGATGCTCTTCATGGTTTAGTTGATTGAATGTTGCTCTGATGATTTGGTGTTATTTATACTGTTCATGAATTTATGTTGGTTTGTTTATATGCTTCATGATATGATCAAGTGTTGATGCATAGTGCAGTCAGTTTATTGGTATGATGTTCATTACCAAGGATCTATATGTTTTTTTTTGTGTTCTCTACAACAGTGGCAGAGATTAAGGACCATAGATATTCTATTCATCAAATATGTAATAGTGTTCCGTAGGTTGTTGAAGATGCATTTTTGGTCAAAGTTTCTCTTTTGAGGGTTTTGAAAAAGGTCTAAATCTTAAACTTGAAGAATGATTTAAGTGCTAATAATACCTAAAGAGCAAGTTATAAGACAAGTTACTTTTTGGATATATTTGTGTGTTGACCAGCAATAGAAGGTGACTATCCATTTAAGTTATAATGTGAAGGGTTCTTCAACGTGCACTTGACCAGCCCCTTTCTTTAGCAGACCGGTATCATCGGTGGTGTGGTGAGCGCATGGGTGCCAAAGCTTGTATCTAAGGATAAGTTTAAATATGCAAAGGGCACAAAGACACTATCCAACGGTTGTAATTTAAATCTTAAGCCTGACTCATGTCTTCTATTTTGACGTTCCCATGAACGTATTTGCATTCAAATGCTATGAATTGTGTTTTAGAAAGTTTCTTTCCAAGGTGGAGTTTTAGCCTGATTAGAAAGGATTTTTTTGGGGATTTCTATAGTTGTTTTTAGAAGATTTTTTGTGGGATTATTAAAAGGATTTCTTTCTAATTTTTTTATATGTCATGGCAGAAAGATAATAAGGAGGAGTTTTTTTAAAGGAAAGAGATTTTTTAAGAGTATTATTTTAAGGAGAGTTTTTTTTGGCTTCTTTGTGAAAAGACTCAAATGATTTTTTTTTAGAGTCTTTTTATTTTTTTCTTGCAGATGAATGAGAGAGGTCTTTTGCAAATAAATTGATTGAAGATTGACAAAACTTGTGTAGAGTGTTTCTGCAGATTGAAGTTGAAAAAGATTTTTGAAGAACACAAAATATGAAGAGTTGGAAGAAAATTAATTCAAATTTTGTTGAAGACATTCAACTTAATGAAGATGAAATTGCAGAGAAGATGAAAGGAGATGAAATATTTAAGAAAGAGAAATTGGATAAGAATGTGAATGGTTTTGGAGATTAGATATATGTTTTTTATTTTTGCAGGTGACTTGATAAGGTGCATTATTTTTGAAGACATAAAAGGAGAAGATGAAAGGACAAAATGATCTTCACTAAGAGAAAATGAAGATGATTGTGTGGAATGTGAAAGGTCATCTAATATTTAATGACATCACAGGTGCTTTGATAGTATTGTTATTGTGCAAATCAATGATGAAATAATTTGATAATACAATTGAAATGGATGTGAATCAATATGAAAAATTGAAGACAACTTGAATGACACAGATTGAATCAAATCAAAAAGACAATATGCAGTTGATTGCATCAGGTGAATTGGTATGTAGAAATAATCATGTGAATAAATTATGAATTGATTGAACAAAGACATTGAGACTAGTATGTAGATTGATTTGACTTGATGAGAAGTATGATGATATGATAGACATATGTAAAAGAAGAAGTGATTTGTATTGAAACGGAGAAATCCTCTGAGTTCTTGATTTTAATTTGAGTATGAATTAGGGGTTGGTGCTCCTTGAATTTAGTGCTTATAAATGAATTAGGGGTTGGTGCTCCTTGAAGTTGGTGCTTCTAAACATTGTAACTAGTGAGGTTTTTGCTTAAGCCAATGAGGCTGTTTTGGAGTGGTTTTTCTACCCCTGGAGGGTTTTCCACTCATGCATATCTTGCTTAATGATTCATATTGATCTTCTTTGTGTGTGTGTATGATTTACTCACGAGGTGTTGTTTATATCCTCTTTTATCAGTAGTCTTATGTATATGTGTTTAACAATGTCTTCATTTTTGTCTTGTAAGATAAAGTTTGCAAAAGGTTAAAATTTACACAACACTAATTCACCCCCCCTCTCAGCATTGTCCTAGACTCCAACAGAATCAATGTCAATTTGGTGAAGAATCTAGCCTCCAATAACATGAGCGCGCTCTCAAGGGTTTGTAGGCCGTGGGTTTGCAAGAAAACGCAGATGAAATAAATGACAATTGTTGCTTTTTTGTTATAAATAGTCATAACACAAGCGTGTTATAACATGCTTGTGTTATAGTGCAAGCATGTTATTGCTTTTTAAAAAGTAAGAATTTTGGTCACTTTTTGGCACCCCATCTTTTTGCACCCACCCATATCCACATTCCTTTAAAATAACAATGTTAATTTCCTCATTGAGTACATTTGAAGAATTACCAAGTGATTCATTTCCATAATCACCCTTGTCATATTTTCCTCTTCCACACCATTTATCAAATCCTCTCTCCTATCTCTTTTTCATCTTACCTCCTCTCAATATTATTACATTTCTTCATGTGTCAAGATCTTCCTTTTTTTGTTACTATCTATTTGATCCCATAATTACCAAATAATCTTTATAAAATAAATAAGAGATCTCTAAAATAGATCCACTTCTTGAGCTCTCTAAAATGGTGTTTGTATTTTAATATCTCTTTTACAAATTTTTCTTGAAGATTTCTTGGTTTGAAGATGGTGCAAGTGTGTTTGATTCCTCTAAAAAATGGTGCTTATGATTGAATAACTTTTAAAATTGATTAGGGCTATGCTTCAATATGTTGATAACTAAGAGGGGGGGGTGAATCAGTTATCCTAATTATTTCTTCTTTCTGAACTTTCTTATTAATTAATGCAACATTAATTCAAATAAGCAAACTTTACCATGAAAAGGAAAAACACATGATACAGTATTTTTGACGTGGAAACCCTGTTAAGGGAGAAAACCATGGGGTGATTAACCCAAGGATTATTCTCTATTAGAAGAATAAGGAAATACAAAATGGCACTTGCCAATTAGGGCTCACTGCCCAAGCACACTGCTCACAAAGGAGGCACACTGCCTACAAGGAGACACAGTGTCTACAAAAGAATGTTACAATACTTGAACTAATTGGAAGCATCCACATATGCTGGAGTTCAGTTCCGGTTAGGCTCAGTACACTGATCTGCTGCACTTCATCTTTCCTCTTCTCTTATGCTACTTTCCTTTCACATACCGGACCTTCCTTACTACCTCTGCTCTGCTCTACTATTTTTCGCATACCACATATATCACCACAACACTTCTCACAACTAAATCCATCCTTTATATATATCCGCACAAGTGATTTTATTATCTTTCTAGTCGGCACTCGGAACAGTCAATCTTCTCACAAACTCTGTTCTGTTGGTTGAATCCTTACACATCAAGTAATGCGGATCAAGCATATACTTGTAGAAATCATTAATCATGTCAGCCAAACATGATTCATGCCTTCATAACCTTTAACACCATCAGTAACACATCCGGAAAGTAGTCTGATGTTCTGTCAGTCAGTTCTTCCTTTGTTCACACTGTCACTCAGGAATCCGGTACTCAACTATTCATATCTTTTCCCTTGTCCATCACCGGAGGCTAAATCCTTGGAATCTATTACTCAAGGTAGTCCTCTTGACTTTCCCAAATCCGCACTTCACCAAGATACTTCCTTTGAGAGATCTGGACCTGTCTGTCAGACCTTGCCACAAGCTCTGTTCTGGTTTACCAGACCTCAACAATCTTCATTCTGACTTCCGGTAGAGACACACCATGTCCTGCGGATGTGTGGGATGAACTTTGTTGCCATCAATGACAACAATCATTTTTCCATATAGTGTCTCTTGCCAACAATCTCCCCTTTTGGCATTGATGGCAACACTTAGTGAAAAATGACTAAGTGTTTACACTATGCTCCCCCTTGGCTGATGCTTTGTCTTTATATACATTTTTCGGAGCTCCCCCTTAGTTGGATTCCTCATTTTTCACTGCTCCTCACTCCCTCTTTGACATCAATGGCGAAGGATAGGGTCCGCACACCAAAATTTTCAAAAAATTTACTATACTTAGCTGCATAAGTATATACATATGGCATACTTACATATACTTAAGTATGTCTGCAAAAGTTGTCTTCAACTGTACAACTTCTGTCACCCAACTCTGCTTCATCCTGTCCAAAATTGAGATATGCCCACTCAACAGGAATGCAAATGCATCTGCCCTTTTTAGATCTGTTGGATCATTTGTCTGGGCTGTGATTTGAGCTTCACTTATGGCCTCATGCATGGCCTCTAACTTAGCGACAATGATCCTCCTAAGTTCACCCATCCGGCTGATCATGTTCTTCCTTTCCTTCTCAAAATTCTTTATTGCATTTGTGATTGCAATAGTTTGACACTCTTGATTTACTATGGAGGAAGAGAGAGGATCAAAACTTTGAGACAAACTTAGTAGTTTATCCTCTTGCTCTATTATTTTCTTCTCAATCTCTATTGTTACTTTGGACCAGGAGATACAAAATTTGTATATTTCACCACCATCCTTAAGAGCATTTTCTAAGCTCTTTATCTCAATACTCATATTTCTCCTATCATTAGTGATTAATCCTTGTACCTCTGAGAATCTTTTATCCAAAAACTCCTTCCGGACCTTTTCTTCAGCTGATTTTTCTAGAGAATCAAAATGTGTACTAACACTGCTGACTAAGGTTTTGAGATTACCGAAAGAGGAGGCTATGGGATCCTTTCGAAAAGATGGTATGATCTTTTCCAGCACTCCGGATGTAACTTCTATCAACTCACAGTCTTCCATATGAGACTTTAGGAGTTTTTCATTAGCCTTAGCATTTGCAAATGAAGCTATCTTCATTATCTATACCAGAGAAAGAGAATCAAAATTGAATGGACCTTGTAGAAGCTCCAATTCATCAATCTCTATTGTTTGTTTGCTCAGAAATTCTTGGAAAGTTTGTGCAGTGTCTCTTGCTGGAGACAGATGTTTCTTCTCTTCTGCAATCTTAGAGCTACCTTTTGGAGTTTTCTCTCCTTCTACATTCCCACCACTAGCAGTTGTGGTTTTCTTTGCTGAAGTCTTCTATCCTTCTGCAACCTTTGCACTGTCACCTTCCTTTTCCTTCACCTCTGCTTCTTTCTCCTGTGATTTTTCTTCTCCTTTAGATTCAGAGACTGTAGGGGTAACCGGAGGGGAAATGTTGGTCTGTTCGGGGCCCACCTCTTCTGACATTTTCTCAGGAGTTTCTTCTGCAACATTTGTAGGATCAGTACCCAAGTCCTCTATGATAGGAAGATTAAATCTTTTGAAGGTTTTCCAGAGAATCTCTTCAGTGTCCTTGGCTACCTTGTCAGTCTCACCAAGCATAAGATGATTCATCCTTGCAGTCTTTGAATACCATGTTCATTGTCTTGGGATCAATTGAAGGATATATCTGAATAGCTATCTATTCCTAGATCTCAAGGTCTTTTGCCATGGCATTGGTCTTTCTCATTTCCAACTCCTTCTCTAGACTATTAGGAATTAGAGAGATAATTTCAATAAAAGCTTTATTGTAAATGTTTAGATACCTGATTGTAGCTTCCTGAAGGATCTTTTGGTCGGCCTCATTGTAATCATCATAGAATTCGGCCATTGGTTGAAGGTTTCCATCCACAGTGACTAATTTGATTACACTTTCTAGGGACAGGGTGGGATTTTCAACAAATTCCTCTACTATTTCTTCCTTGTCTTTGTCTGAGGAGGGCTGACCGGATCCTTTCTTCTTCTGCTTCTTTATTTCCTTTACCCCCTCATCTGATTCAGTTTCTTCTTCATCTCTTTGACTTGCATAAGCCCTTGTGGCTTTTGTCTTTGCCCTTTTCACTCCTTTACCAGATGCTTGGACTTCCAGTTTTGAGCTTTTAGCTAGGATAGGTGCTGGTCTCTTTGAAGATCTGGTCCCGGTGGAAGTTTCTACCAGAGCACTTTTCTTGCTTCCTTTTTCTGCCTCTTTCTTCTCCTCATCAACTTTTTGTCTCTTTTCTCGGTTGGCATCAAGTGCCTCCTTTGAGATCCCAAGGCCTTGTGCAATATGTTCTACTTCTTTTCTCACCTTCCTTTTCATCTCTAGTTCTTTGAGTTCCACATGGATCTTTACACTCAACTCCTCAAAGGTTCCAAACCTTTCTACCTTTGGATATTTAGGCTGACTCAGCATGTGTTGAACATGCAACTCCATAATCTGTTCATCAACTTCATACCCCATGGGCATGATCCAAACTGTCCTTGGTTCTACTGCCTCCATTAGGCACTAATCAGTCTCTACCATAAAGCAGACTGTGTCCTTGTATTTCTCAACAAGAGACTGGGGAATCCTTTCTCTTGATTGCATCATGTTCTGAAAGTTTTTGAAGTATCCCCACATGGCTGTATTTCTTGCTTTAGCATCCCCAAGCCCATGCAAATATTCTTTGATCTAAACTGCTACGGTTTGTCATTCTGCCATACCCATCCATTTGATCCAGGCAACTCATTCATAAAGTAGAAAAATAAACATACTATTAGTGCACCATATTTGAAAGAGTTTTTCTTGTCCTTTTTGATCTTTTGTATGTTTTCCATTAACTAGCTCAAGAGAAGTTCACAGAGATCATATTCTGCATTTTTTCTCAGCATCTCACAGGGCGTGTATACTGCAGTTCCGGATACTGAATTCTTCCTACTGGAATGATATATCTTGTATCCTATTATCATAGATGCATACTTGATGTCTGGGTCAGTAATATCTTCAATGGTCATTGCCCTCTTATCAAATTTTGATCCAGTGGCCTCAGTTACAATGTTGTTTTTGATAGATTTGAGGACAGGTATTCCTCCGAAGGAGTGTAAACCAGTTACTGCCCTAATTGCTTCCTTGGTGATTTTGCAAGGTCTGTTCAGCCATAGAAAGTTGTCATGTACCCTACTCAATACATATCAGACCCATTCATTTTCTTCAAAGCAGGGGAAATGAATGAACTGATCAAAGTGTTTTTCCCGGATGCTCTTATACTGAGGTTTGATCTCAAAAGAATCATCTATTAACTGCTTGTGGTATAAGTCTCTTAGTTTGAATTCCCCAAACTCTTCAATGTTTGCATGTATATAAACCCTAATATCTTCAGTGTGCAAGACGCCATGCAGAACAATGGAAAATGCACCTAGGGGGTCTACCTCCAAGGATTTGTATGGATGTTTCTTAAATGTAGGGCGAGGTCTATCAGAAATCTTTACAATATTCAGAGTACCCATTATCAAGAGATTTGTAGTGAGATATTTGAAAACAGAAAATACCTTTTGCACCTATCAGTTTCACGGAGTAGGTTGAATTGATCTCTGGAAGTAATGAATTCTGCAAGTGATCTTCGATGAACTTGAGGAATTTCGTTGCAGAGCTCCACTTTTCATTTCTTCTTGAGTGCAGAATGAACGAGTGATTAATGAAAAACCCTTATATTGCTCCGCGAGCCCTAATATCAAATTGCAATAAATGCTTGACCTACATTATTCTGGTTTGCCTGGTTTTCCTTGTTCAAGGAGGAAGAAACTCATCCGGATCATTATGATTCCCTTGTGATTGATGTTAGTGATGAATCATCATATCCACTTGTCCTTCTGATCATCTTATGTATCCGCAGATCAAGCTGTATCAATTTGGATTCATATCGGGCCAATCTTGTGAGAAACTTGTTTTACTGGAAGACTTGCTTAACCAGACCAATTCTGAAGGATTTGAACTTCTTAAATTTTCTTGCGGATCTCTCAGATCTTTACTCGACCTTCCTTACATGTTTCTCTAGAAACCCTTTGATCTGCAGCTTCTCATGTGCCAATTTCAGGCACCACTTAACTGGCTGGGGGAACAAGGTTTTCTTTGTGTCTTCCCCTGAGCCAGAGCTCACCTTTTAGTTTCCGGAAGGAATATCAGCACCAGAGTCTGATGCGGATCCAACCTCTACATTCTCTGAACTTTTCTTTACCCAAATCTTGTTCATCTCATTCCTAACTTCATCCGCATTCACCTTTTGTTTACCCTTATCTTGATTCTGATTATGATATACCGGACCTCTTTTCTCCTAATTCTTGCTTCTACAGAATTTTGCATTATGACCACATCTATTACAGATTTGGCAAACAACATTTCTTTGCATATTTGACTGATATCCTCTTGATCTACATTGATTAGCCATATGACCTACTCTATTGCATGCAAAGCATCTACCATTGAATGATTTGTTCATTTGCATATTTTTGCATTCATGAGACTTGTGACCATACCTTTTACAGTTAAAACACTGTCCAGAGAAGGATGAATTAGTCTGATTCATTCTCTTTCTGCACTGATTAGCTTTGTGACCAAAGTGATTGCAGTTGTGGCAGTATCCATTAAAGGATGGATATCTTTGAGCATTGGACTGTCTTACCGTGGTCTTCTAGGCCTGTTCCTTAGATTTTCTGATCCAAAATTCTTCTGACCGGATCCAGAGCTTTCTCCTTTCTCATATCCCAAACCACATTTGTCATCTACCTTCTTTTGACTTCCAAGAAGAACTTCAAGTTGAGCAGAACTTATCTTGAATTTCTCTTTATACTCATTTGTTGTTTGAAGACCCCTTTTTAGAGAGACAATCTGATCCTCAAGTTTTTCTTCATTATCTTTAGCATCTTCAAGATCAGATTCAAGATGTCTAATAATTCTATCCATCTAGTGGCAATCTTCTAATTTCTCCTTGAGAGATTGTCTTAGATTATCTTTAGTTTTTCTTTTCTCTTCAATTTCTTGGGTAAACTTTATAACTCCTGATTCCATTTCATGTCTTACCATAATTATTTCTTTTGATAACTTTTCACATAACTTAGTTTTCTCAGTCAGTTCTTCATTTGCATTATTTTCTTCACCTTGTCTTGCCAATTGCTGAAGTAGCTCCTTTCTCTTTTTCATAGAGAGACTTAATTTGTCTTTTAGTTCTCTCATGAAATCATCAGCCTGTTTGAGTCTTTCCTTTAATTCATTGACTTCAGAGTTTGACTGTTCAAGATCCTCAAGGGTAGTCTTGAGTTGCTCCCTTAAACCATATGCATCCATTTGGACTCCCAGATCTTCCTCAAGCTGTTAGACTTTGTTAGGAGGAACTTAGCTCTGATACCAATTGTTGATAACTGAGAGGGGGGGTGAATTAGTTATCCTAATTATTTCTTCTTTCTGAAATTTCTTATTAATTAATGCAATATTAATTCAAATAAGCAAACATTACCATGAAAAGGAAAAACACATGACACAGTATTTTTGACGTGGAAACCCTGTTAAGGGAGAAAACCATGAGGTGATTAACCCAAGGATTATTCTCTGTTAGAAGAATAAGGAAATACAAAATGGCACTTGCCAATTAGGGCTCACTGCCCGAGCACACTGCTCACAAAGGAGGCACACTGCCTACAAGGAGACACACTGTCTACAAAAGAATGATATACAATACTTGAACTGATTGGAAGCATCCACATATGCTAGAGTTCAGTTCCGGTTAGGCTCAGTACACTAATCTGCTGCACTTCATCTTTCCTCTTCTCTTATGCTGCTTTCCTTTCACATACCGGACCTTCCTTACTGCCTCTGCTCTGCTCTACTATTTTTCGCATACCACATATATCACCACAACACTTCTCACAACTAAATCCATCCTTTATATATATCCGCACAAGTGATTTCATTATCTTTCTAGTTGGCACCCGAAATAGTCAATCTTCTCACAAACTCTGTTCTGTCGGCTGAATCCTTACACATCAAGTAATGCGGATCAAGCATATACTTGTAGAAATCATTAATCATGTCGGCCAAACATGATTCATGCCTTCATAACCTTTAACACCATCAGTAACACATCCGGAAAGTAGTCTGATGTTTTGTCAGTCAGTTCTTCCTCTGTTCACACTGTCACTTAGGAATCCGGTACTCAACTATTCATATCTTTTCACTTGTCCATCACCGGAGGCTAAATCCTTGGAATCTATTACTCAAGGTAATCCTCTTGACTTTCCCAAATCCGCACTTCACCAAGATACTTCCTCTGAGAGATCCAGACCTGTCTGTCGGACCTTGCCACAAGCTCTGTTCTTATTTACCGAACCTCAACAATCTTCATTCTGACTTCCGGTAGAGACACACCATGTCCTGCAGATGTGTGGGATGAACTTTGTTGCCATCAATGACAACAATAATTTTTCCATATAGTGTCTCTTGCCAACACAATATTCATTTTATTTATGGTTTTGAAGAAGAAAACTTACAAAAAATTAATAGAATAATGCTTGAAAGAGATTGCAAGACACATGAAAATTAAAAATTCAAATATATAGTCGCTATTAGCTTGTTATCAAAAAGTAAAATAATCTACGTCCTAAGCTAAGTAAATATTCATAATGGATATATTGGAAATGTGTACCCATTATATAAATGGGTACCCATTAATAATAGACACTAAATGGGTACCGGTTAGTTATAGGCATTCGTTACTAATGGGTACTCATTACATAAATGTATACTCAATATAAAAATTAGTGGGTATCCATTTATAATATTTGTCCATTAAAGGTTTAAATTCAAATCTCCCTCACCCATGATTTGTCCTTGGTTTTAGGCTCGGAAATCTTATCCTAAGCCTTGGACCTACAAGTACAATGTCATGGTAGCATCCACTAGTAAAACTAACTTCAACAATATGATTGATGACTTTAATTTTAATATTTTTAATTAATTAAACTCATTATTAATGAGAATGTATAGTTTTCAAATATGTAATATTTTTAATATTAAACCTATTTTTTATTTTTCTCATAATTTCTAAACATGAAGTCTCATAAACTTGAAAGGACATATATTACTATTTTTCTATAACTTTTTTTTTTAATTTTTAATTTTTAAAATTATATGTGGCCAATCTAGACATCATTCTAAAAACACTAAGAAAATATTTTAAAATTATTTTAGGTGAAATTATGCGAGCCATACATGAGGCTTTTTAAATTTACACCCTAATCCTAATAAACAATTAATTATATATATATATATATATATATATATATATATATATATAGACACACTAAAAAATTTAAAAAATATATCCAAACCAAACTTCAATATTATATGCATCTATCCACAAAAAGATTTTGAAAAATATTAATATTCTATCTAGAAGTTCTTCAAATCTTTACCCTAACTATAACTATAACAAACTCTTATTTTTAGTAAAAAGGTTGTTACTTTTTGCACAAAGAGTGGACCCATTATCTTGCACTTACCCTACACTATTTAAAAAAAAAATTGATTCTAGTAATGCATATGAAGTTGATTTCCTTGAAGGAATTGGCATATCACGAATGTTTAACATTACAAATTTCTATGAGTATCATTTAGGAGAAGGATGTATAGAGATGAATGGGACAAAACATATACCAAAACAACAAGCTAAAGAAATTAAAGAGATGTTATATAGTAGAATTGGAAAGACTACAAGGAACATAAAACATGAAAAATACTTAGTAAATGGAAAATTAGACCTATTGAAGATTCTACATAGATGTCCATAGTTGAGGTGGACTATATTGGTTTTTCTTTTAACTAACTATCTCGACCACAAGTGAGAAACTTACTTTTTATTTATCTAGTGTGTTTGATGCAGAAGCATCCATGGTGTAAGAGAAATCTTGCATCAATTAAAAATATTTCTTTTATATTGATTTTTCTTTGGCATGTTTTTAGAGTTGTCACAATTATCTTGTTCTTACCATATATATTAATTCTTATGTAGTCCTTGATTTTAGCATATAGAGTTCTAGATAGTATATTTATTGTTGGTTAATGCATTTTCATGCCAATGCCTTCAAATTGATATCAAAGCTCCATAAGCATGTATTCTACAATGCCACATCATTACTAAGTATTTTACTTTGGATTAATGTGGTGTGACTTATAGCACCTACTCAAGGAAGGCCTATTTGAATTGAGGACCACAAATTTGAATCTTACACCAAGTGATAATGTCATTTATGAGATTATTGGTCCTAGAGAGGTTCATGGTTAAGGCCACATTGAGTTCTAAGCACACATCTTGTTGCATTCATCATAAAGGAATTATTTACATGTCTCCTTAAGAAAGCATCAAGTTTCAAGGAGCCATTATAGGTGAAATCATTTGATATTTGGATCCATTATCCTTATCACATGTGCCTAGGGCAATGCGCTATATTTTTTATCGATGCCAAGATATTATATCTTTGTTTGCTATAAAAAGAACATCAATACAACATAGAAAAGAAGTTGTTCTTGTTTAGAGAAGTGAATTCAAAAGATCCAAAGATTGTCACATTATGGATCAACTCAAAGAATAGTGTTTTGAGAAGCCACACACTTGTTTGTGCTGTATTTCACAGTAATTCAAGATTGGGGTCTTATTCTAATTGTAACCCCTAGTGGCAAGGACTATTCATGTATTTCAGATTGTGAATAAATAAAATCATTATTTTACATATCTCTTGTATGCTTACATTCCACTGTGTAAAATTTGGGATTGTTTTGTGTCAAGACTACATGATTGGATAATCTTTAATTAGATCATTTATCTATGATAACACCAAACATAGAACGCACAATTGTCCAAATTACTAATTCATTTCCATAGATATAGGACATTTCCATGACCACGAACTTGATCCTCTGCAATGTAGACATCTATATTTTGATATTGAGGCGAGTTGTAAGCTATCACCATCCATTAGTAATCTCGATACATCGTATATTCTAAAATTTTCATACTTGAATCTTTTATTCTTCAAACATAGAATAATCTAGATTAATAAATATTGTGTCTTATTAGATTAACCTAAATTAAGCTTAAACAAAGTTTATTTTCCTCTACACTTATATAAAAGGTTCCTATATATTATAAAGAAAACTCTCAAACGCAAGAAAAAAACAATACTCGTGAGATGGACGTGTTAGGTTAAATGATAATTAATTTATACAATGCATCCTGATATTCATGAGAATTTGAGAAAGACAAACAATCATGATGGCCTCACTGTATAGGTGGATAAAAATTTTGCGTTTGTTGACCATCTAGATGGATAGCTGTAAAGATTTATTTAATGAAGCAGAAATAAACAGCGAAAGATTACCCTTCTTAGGTATTGGTAAATTGAAAATAGTTGTCTGTGGTCTTCACCAAGTAGCACGTTCATAAGAATGAAAGAAATCAACAAATAGCACGTTCATAAGAATGAAAGAAATCTTAGTTACGTAGTTTGACCAACAACGTTGATCGTGCAGAATAAAATGGTGACAACAGAACAGAGAATATCAGTCGAAAGAAGAGGCAAATACAAGTGAAGAAATCAAAGAAAAAATGGTGGTAACAAGCATAACTATAGAAATAGAATCTCCAGTGGAGGTAAAGAAACTATGGAAAGGAATGGTGAAGGACTATGCTCTGTTCCCCAAGCAAGTGCCAGGCGTATGTTCAGGTGTCACTCTTCTCCAGGGCGATGGAGGTGTGGGCAGTGTCATCCAAATCGACTTCACCCCTGGTAACGTTCATTATGCCTGCCACTTTCATCTCATCTATTGTTTGTAAGACCAGCAATTTAGTAATCTTACGAAATGTTTGATTTGATGTAGTGAACAAGGATTTCAGCTACGTGAAGGAGCGCTTTGACGAAATTGATGAGGAAAACTTTTATTACAGATTCAGTTATTTGGAGGGAGGGCAACTGGGGACTCTGTGGGCTTCTGCTCAGTTTAAGCTCAAATTAACCCCTAAACCAGAGGGTGGATGTGTGGTGAATTATACATGCGATTATGACACCCTTCCTGGTATTTCACTAGACCAAGCCAAAATAAAAGAGATGGAAGGCGGCGCAATCGGTCTGTTAAAGGTTGTAGAAGCATTTATTATATCTAATCCAACTTTATATGTCTAGACTAGAAATTAGGGTTTGTCTGTTCAATAACGGCGAGCACTGGCCATGGCAGCGTCTGTGACAGTGGCAACTCCCACTACCTTTCAATTGTATGTGTTGTCTTTTGTTAATGCTGATAACCACTTTTCCTTGATGGGGAATGCGCAAATCTAAGCAGTAAATGAATATTTCTTACGTAGGCTTCAAAATCTATATTTGGAGAATTATCTAATGTTGTCTTCCTTAAAAGGATGTGCAACTTTCTGAAGAATCAAATATATGCAAGTTTGACCAACGGTTTCTTTTCTTCAATAAGAAATAGTTGATTGATTCGGTATTGGAAGTTACAATATTATGCATTAAAATAATCAAATCCTTAATGGATCTATTTAGATGTAAAAATCATCCAAATGGTGAATTAATTAGAATGATTGGAAATCAATTAACTTATGAAATGTTATTAGCACTAAATGTTCTATGATTATAATGATTCTAGTAGTTTGGGGTCTAACAATGTCTATAATAGAATCAAACTTCCACGGGAATATCAAGGGCCAATTTCATCTTACTCTTGGTCTCTCATTACCTTACTTCTAGTTTCTCCATTGCCCTTAATGAACCTTGGATGCCAAACTATCCTCCATTATTAATCAAAACATGTCTATACTCCTCTCCCCTCACTTCTTTACACTTGAAATAGTTAAATATACTTGTATTTAAATCAATTTAGGAATTGGATAGTGTTGATAAATAGGCTAAACTACTATAGTAAAAACTTATTCACTCGGTATGCAAATCTAAATTATTGGTTAAAGTACATTGTGATTAACTGACATATTAACATGTGGAAGTTTAAAAGGTGAGGCTCTTCATCCATTAATGCTCCACCTCTAGAAGGGAGAGCATCAACATGAAGAGTAGGTAAAGTAATGTTATGAAAAGTATCAATGATTTCATCCACTTGCGCCAAAATATCCTCATAAGTAGGAGGAATTTTAGGAGAGGAGTCAAAAGAATAGAGTGACATAGGAAGAGCTAAGTCACCATCACATGCATGGAATTGAACATCTTGGACTTGTTGATGTGGTTTTTATGACAGCAACAATATTTAGAATAAAACACAGAATATTCTATCCTCTTGAGAAAAAGCCTCTCGAATGCTGAACTATGTGATTACACAAGAGTGCTCCAAGGTTCCTTTTAGGTCAGGTCTTGACTGGCATGGGATAGTCTCAGTGAAATGATGTGATTCTGCTAGTAACCACAAAGGGACTTACATGTAATCACTCCTTTCTTCGTGGACATGGAATTCACACCTTACTCCTGGGATTTGTGAATGAATGAAATTCTTTTAAACTACCTAAAGAAAAAGTAAAGGGAAGAGGGTTAAGAAATCTATTATAAGGACAATGAGATGATGAATGGTGCTTTGATAGACAAACTTCTTCAAACCAAGCTTTGCTTCGCCAGGAGAGCAACAACTACACGAAACTAGTGTAATCTTCAAAGGAGATGAAGGATTTTCATATTGCAAACATGCTTTCAAATACCCACAACTGACACAACTTGAATGAATATCCACAATTGAACTATTGCAAAATGGGGTTCAGGCTAACTTTACACTACAGATTACCATCAGTAAACCATAAAAAGTATGAACCAAAGAATTCATCAAATATCTTCACATGAATTCATCATATCAATGAACTGCTACTAAACTTATCAAAAAAATGCTTTGAATCATCCAAGAGAAATAGGAAACCATGCTAACATCCCAAAATAACACAAATTTCATCAAGCTTCAATGAAAATATATTGATTCTAGTAGTATCTTTACAATAATTTCACCATGGTCTCTCAAATGCTTTAAAAGCTTCTACTCTATCAAGAACTAACTATTCCTAAGGAAGAAGAACTGACTAAGGAGAAGAAAGTTCTAAACTCCTCTCATATTTTTCCTCTATGTCCTATGTATTTCAAATAAGGAAATGGGCCTTTATATAGGCTTACAAAAGGGGCCAAGATTTGATTTCCTAGAAATCAATGCCCAAAATTAGGTCAAATAGAAACCCTAATGAGAAAGTAGATAAGGCTGCCACCACTCTGGCAAATGAAAAGTTGACACATGTCCTGGGGCACCACCTCATTTTGTCCTTTTGTAGCCACTTGGCATGCTTTGATTAGCTGATGGTGATTAGATGCCACATCATCATGCCCTTTTGTCTCAAGTCCACTTTGGACTTGGAATTCTATCTTTGTGGTTTATTTCCCTTAGATTCCTGATGCTGAACTAGAAATGCATCTTCTCCCCTGGGTGATCTTGATGCTAGCCTTTTTGTATCACTGTGATGTCTTGAATAATGAAGTCCTTCATCTTCCCCTTGCAATTCGTGTGTAGTCCTCTTGATGTTGGAAGCAGTCTCCTTCTCCAGCATTAGAACTCCTCTTTGCATCCACATTGATCATCTCGGATCATCCTTGAACATCTTCATGAATATCTTCTTGGCTCTTTGTTAGAAATGAAAGTAACACTACTTCAATGGAAATCTGATTCAATATAAATTTCTGCAATCTTTAACTATGTGTTATTAATGGAGATTGTAACACAGAAACAAAACTATGCTTCACAGAAATGCAAAATCAGAAATATATGAACACATAACACAATGTTTAACGTGGAGAAAACCCTTTCAGGTAAAAAACTCCACATAGGAAAGAGGCCCCAATGTTTGTATTAATCTAAAAATGATTTACAATACAACAACACTTCAACTCTCTCCACCAGTCTTCAATCTGACAGCATTCCGGCAGCACCCGAGTACCTAAAATCTGTATTGCAGCAACAAATACATGGCAAATACTTATAGAAACATTTTCTAACTTAGCTTAGGCATTCACCTTCTCTCTCATGAGATTCCCCAACATACAAATATTAAATGCCATCTTACAAGCATCTTACACTTGTCCAAAAATAGCCATGCAAAGGTTGGGCTCCCAAGACTAAATATGGGCTCTTATAGCATCTTATGACATGTCATAACCATCATAGATTCCACAAAAGAGTATCTTTCCAAGATAGGAACCTTGGTCTAAATATAGTAAATATACAACTAACATATCCGTCATATGCGTCATAGAATCATAGAATCTTATGACAACTTGCAGCTGTCATAGATTCACTCACCAAACATTATGACAATTGTCATACATGCCAAAAATAGTATATTCCTCAAGGGAGAATGCATATCCTTATTTACCATGAGTTTTTACATTTGCCAATAGTAAAAGTCACTCTGTAATAACTTTTGGGACTCCAAAATTACCCCTGCCAGTGAAACTAGTACATCTCCTCATGGATAATTACAAATTACATATAATAAATAGAATAAATACAATATTGTGATTTACAAGGTTAATGGCACCTTATCCCAACATTCTCCCACTTGACATTATACATTGTAAATCAATCCATAGGAAATCAAAAGAAAATAATCAAGCACTAGAAACAAGGCCCATGGCCTCTCTACACCACACGAACTTCTCTGTGCTCACAGGCTTAGTCAATGAATCTGTAATATTCTCCTGATTGTCTATCTTCTTTAGCTCAATCTCTCCATTTGCAACCAACTCTCGAATAAAGTGATACTGAACATCAACATTCTTAGTCTGAGCATGATACATGAGATTCTTGGCCAAACAGATAGCACTCTAGCTATCACAACCAATCTAAATGATCCTGCAATCAAAACTAATACATGTACACAGTCTCCTCAACCAAACTGCCTCCTTAGAGACATGAGCAGCAGCCATATACTCTGCTTCTGCAGTGGACAAAGCAACTGTGAGCTGCCTCTTACTCATCCAACTCATTGCACCTCCAAACAGAGTAAACACATAGCCACTAGTAGACCTTCAACTATCCAAGTCACCTGCCCAAACTGCATCAACAAAACCCTATATGTCTAAAGATTTATCAGCACTATCAGTACCAGAGTAAACCAAACAATGATTAAGAGTACTTGCAAGATATTTAAACACCCTCTTCGCATAGTTCCAATGCTGTCTACCAGGGTTAGACATAAATCTACTCAAAACTCCCACTGCTTGGGCAATATCTGATCTAGTGCAAACCATTGCATACATCAAACTCCCTACAACACTAGCATATGGCACATTAGACATATCCTCAAGATCATCTTCAATCTTTGGACACATATCTAATGAAAGCTTAGTACCAATAGGTAAAGGAACTCTAACTAGGTTACAATCCTGTAAGCTAAACCTCTGCACAATAGTATTCACATACTTACTTTGTGACAACCAAAGCTTTTTGTTAACTCTGTCCCTCCTAATCTCTATTCCCAAAATATACCTTGCAGCACCAAGATCCTCCATCTCAAATGCACCTGAAAGTTGGGCTTTAAGCTCATTAACCATACCCTTACTATTGCTGAAAAACATGTCATCAACATACAAAGCAATAACCAGTATAGAATCATCAACATAATGAATGTAAACACAATGATCCTCCTCACTTCTAACAAAACCCAATTTCAAAACAAATGAATCAAACTTTTGATACCACATTCTGGTGAACTATTTTAGACCATAAAGAGACCTCTTTAACCTGTGAACCCAATGTTCTTTTCCTTTTACCTCAAAACCTGTAGGTTGTTGCATATAAATTTCTTCTTCAAGATCTCCATGCAAGAATGTAGTCTTAACATCCATTTGCTCAATCTCCCAATCACAAGCTACAGCACTGGATAAAACAAATCTAATAGAAGTCAATTTAGCAACAGGAGAGAATATCTCACCAAAATCAACTCCCTCTCTCTAGAAGTAGCCCTTGGCTACCAATCTAGCCTTGTACTTCTCCAATGACCTATCTGCTCCAAACTTCTTCTTGAAGACCCACTTACATCCTATGGCCTTTCTTCCTTTGGGCAAATGAACAAGATCCCAGGTGTTACAAGAGTCTAAATCCATCATCTCCTCCTACATGGCTAGCTGCCAAGACTCACTATCATCTATAGAAATAGCTTCCCTGTAGGATCTAGGTTCATCGTTAGTACTCAATAAAGCATATACACAACAGAAATCTGGTGGGCTATACCTGTCAACTGGATTCCGTTGTCTTGTGGATCTCCTCAAGGGTGGAGTAAGAGACTCTACTCGTTCTTCTGCATGATCATTTGTCCCAACTTCTTCTGTCATAATAGATTTATCTTCATCAGAACTACTTGAATCTTCTTCTTCTTCTTCACCCCCTAATCCATCATTCTATTCTAACTGAGGTGCATCTTGCTACTCTAACTCAAAGTGTACTCTCTTTACCTTTTCATCTTTTTCTTTTGGCTGCTCAGGTTCAGAAATAGCTCTAAGTTCCTTGAAAATTACATCTCTAGAAAACATAATCTTGCAGGTTAGTGGATTCCAAAGCTTATAACCTTTTACATTATCACCATATCCAATGAATGTACATTTTTCAGCCTTTGGATCCAACTTAGATCATTTATCCTTAGGCACATGAACAAAAGCCTCAGCCAAAAACCCTTAAATGTGAAACAGAAGGTTTCTTACTTGTCCACACTTCATAAGGTGTCGAATCAAGAGCCTTACAAGGAGATTTGTTTATCAAGTAGCAAGTAGTACACACAGCCTCTGCCCAAAAGCATTTATCCAACTGTGCATCACTAAGCATACTTCTGGCCCTTTCCATAATTGTTCAGTTCATCCTTTCTGTAACACCATTCTGTTGTGGTGTATAAGGAGTTGTCTTTTGTCTGATTATACCTGCATGCTTAGAAAACTCATCAAATTCCTTAGAACAATATTCCCTCCATTGTCAGATCTTAATATTTTCATCTTTAAACTTGATTGGTTCTCTACTAAGACTTTGAATTCCTTAAACTTAGTGAAAACTTCAGATTTATGTTTCATAAAATAAATCCATGTAAATCTGGATACATCATCAATGAAGGTTACAAAATAACGAGATTTTTCGATAGATTCATTATCCACGGGTCTAAACACATCCATATGAATAATTTCTAACTTCTCTTTTTCTCTATTACTTCCTGAAGGAAATGATTTTCTGTTTTGTTTACCAAACACACAATGCTCACAGAAATCAAAGTGCTCATCAAAATAGGAGAAACCATCCAACAAATTTTTATTCTTAATAGTTTTTAATGCATTATTGTTTGTGTGGCCCAATCTACGGTGCCACAACATACATGCATTTTCAGTATTAGCCTCAGATGCATAAGAGGCATTATAAACTGTAGTGGCTTCAAGATTGAACAGGCTTCCGAATCTCTTCCCCTTCGCTACCACCAAGTTCCCTCTCACTAATCTGCAGCCATGCTTGTCAAATGTCACATGCATTCCCAAATCATTCAACTTCGAAACTGAAATCAGATTTCTAGCTAATCCAGGAACATTCAAAACACCAGGGAGGGTTTTAATCCTCCCATCACTGAAACACAACAATACCTTTCCTTTCCCGACAATCGGATATGTAGAGTTGTCACCAAGGTAGATATTACCTCCATCATATTCTTCATATGAGGAGAACCATTCCTTATGCAGAATCATATGAAACGAGCATCCTGAGTCAACCAACCAGTGATAATTAGAAACAAGATTACATGCAAAAAATAAAACTTCTTCACCTGCATTTGAGGACTTATCTGAAGCACTCTCCCACTATTTCTTGGGGTTTCTACACACCTTCTTCACATGTCCCCTTTTACCACAGTTCCAACACTTAACTTTGTTCTTTTTACTAGGAGTCTTAGACCAGCCCTTGGACTTGTCCTTAGCCCCTTTCTGATCTCCTTTAGGTCCTCTTTCCTTAGACCTTCCCCTGACACTAAGAGCATCCCCTGACCTATCTGAACTCTTCTTCCTCAATTCCTATGACAGTAGCACTGAAACAAGAGCATCCAACTTCAGATCCATGAGGTTAGTAGTGATAGCAAGGATAACATTCTCCCAAGACTCAGGTAAAGAACACAGAAGTAAGATACATTTATCTTCCTCACTAACCTCAACATCTACTAAATCAAGCTGACTCACTAACAAATTAAAAGAATTTAAATGCTCTGCAACTGATTCACCTTCTCGCATTTTCATGGCAAACAATTTTCTTTTTAAATAAAATTTATTTACCATACTCTCGGCTTGATAGATCTCACCGAACCGTTTCCACAACTTGTATGTAGTCTCTTCCTTTACGACATTCAATACGATAGAGTCTGAAAGACACAACCAGATGGTTCCCCATGCCTTCTTATCCAGT
Source organism: Cunninghamia lanceolata (assembly GCA_027924645.1). Taxonomy (NCBI): domain Eukaryota; kingdom Viridiplantae; phylum Streptophyta; class Pinopsida; order Cupressales; family Cupressaceae; genus Cunninghamia; species Cunninghamia lanceolata. The sequence continues at coordinate 6,659,685 of BSBN01001215.1, forward strand.
CTATCCCACTCATCTTGAGAGACATCGTCAGGTTTCTTCTCTTTTTGGATAGCCAACCGTTGGTTTCTTTCTTCCAACAAATCTTCCATTTTCAGCTTCCACAACTCATACCCTGTTCCATTGAACTTCTCAATGTCTAATTGAGAGGTTGATGCAACGGTGGATGTAGCCATAATAACAACACAAGATCTGCAAAACAAACACAACCAAATCTCCCACTGTAACTACAACTTCCACACTACCACCCAAGAGTCAAAGCTAGCCAGGCTCTGATACCAACTGTTAGAAATGAAAGCAACACTACTTTAATGGAAATCTGATTCAATCTAAATTTCTACAATCTTTAACTATGTGTTATTAAAGGAGATTGTAACACAGAAACAAAACTATGCTTCACAGAAATGGAAATCAGAAATATGAACACATAACACAATGTTTAACATGGAGAAAACCCTTTCGGGTAAAAAACTCCACACAGGAAAGAGGCCCCAATGTTTGTATTAATCTAAAAATGATTTACAATACAACACTTCAACTCTCTCCACCAGTCTTCAATCTGACAGCATTCCGACAGCACCCGAGTACCTAAAATCTGTATTGCAGCAACAAATACATGGCAAATACTTATAGAAATATTTTCTAACTCATCTTAGGCATTCACCTTCTCTCTCATGAGATTCCCCAACATACAAATTAAATGCCATCTTACAAGCATCTTACACTTGTCTAAAAATAGCCATGCAAAGGTTGGGCTCCCAAGACTAAATCTAGCCTCTTACAGCATCTTATGATGCGTCATAACTATCATATATTCCACAAAAGAGTATCTTTCCAAGATAGGAACCTTGGGCTAAATATAGAAAATATGCAACTAACATATTCGTCATAGAATCACAGAATCTTATGACAACTTGCAGCTATCATAGATTCACTCACCAAACATTATGATAGTTGTTATACATGCCAAAAATAGTATATTCCTCAAGGAAGCACGCCTATCCTCATTTACCATGAATTTTTACATTTGCCAATAGTAAAAGTCACTCTGTAATAACTTCCGGTGACTCTGAAATTACCCCTGCCAGTGAAACTAGTACATCTCCAAATGGATAATTACAAATTACATATAATAAATAGAATAAATACAATATTGGTATTTACAAGGTTAATGGCACCTTATCCCAACACTCTTGAATTCCTACATAAACAAAGGAAATTTCAAATAGTCATGCCGAACAAGACCTTGAATGCAAATGAAATATGATGATAACTTTGCAAGGAATTGCATTCAAAAATGTATTTTGAAAACTATGTTCTTTACAAATTCACCTAAATTATGAAGAATTCTGCCTTTTTTCTGAAAGGCTCTTGGTCTAATTTGAGGAAACCCTGAAGAAGACTAGTTTTTCTTGGTCAAACTGACCTGCTTCTTCATAAATTGGACTGTAGCTTGGCCAAAAATGAGCTTTTTTCTCAGAAAACAGGGTTGTTCTTGGTTAAAATGACCTATTTGCTTGGAAAATCAGACTTTATCAAGTGAAGACTAAGCTTCTCACTTATAAATCAGACCTTTTCTAAGGTAGATTTGAGCTATTTTGTGAAAATCAGAGCTTTTACTAAGTCAAAAATGAGGTGCTTACTCAGAAAATCAGACCTTTTCCTTAGAAATCAAACCTTTTCTAGGACATATTTGAGCTATTTACTTAGAAAATCAGACTTTTATTAGGTGAAAATTAAGCTCCTTACTCAGAAATTAGACTTTTTGCTTAGAAATTAGACTTGTTTTTGGTAAAAAATGAGCTTTTTTACACAAAATCAGAGTTTTTCCTTAGTCAAATTTGAGTTGTTTACTCAAAAATCAGACCTTAACCAGGTCAAAACTGAGCTGCTTAATGAAATTTCCTTCCTTCTTTGATGAGAATCCACTTCTTTAGTGAAGAAAACTCTATTTTGAGGTGAAAGAAAGTCTGAAAACCTCTGAAATTGAAGAAGAAAGGTCTAAAAGAGGCCTGGTTTTAATGGAGAAACCCCTCAAAATCTCTATTTTTTGACAAAGAAAGAGTCTTCAATGAAGAAATCGCTATGCCCTCTTTGTAGAAGTTTGCCTTGAATGGAGAAAAATGGGTTCTTTGTGTGGAGAAAACCCTACTCTTTGATGTTTAGCAATCTGCTCCTTCAGAAATCTTCTTGAAAATGATGGAGAAGCATGTCCTTTGATGGAGAAAACTTGTTCTTTGGTGGAGAAAAAGGATGAGTTGTGGGAAGGCTTGGATTGCAAATAAAGAAAAGTGACTTGAAATGTTTATTTATATGGTTAGATTGACTTTTGGAGGCCAAGCTGCTCAATCTCCTCTCTAAAAAAGATTTGATTTTCTTTTTAATTCAAGCAACTCAACCTCAAAAAGATTTGATTTTGTTTGACTAAGCAAATTACTTGTCACCTAGTTGACCTAGCACACAGGTAGCTCATCTTGGACTAGGCATGGACTTCACCATGATAGTCATGAATTTGCTTTTTTCTTGGAAATTGGATTCATTCTAACGTTAGGCGTACTCTTCATGGAGTCAAGCTTTTAGATATTTTGTCTTCCTTTTTGGATTTAGTGACCTCCTCAAGCCTTTTTTGGAAATTAGTGATTTTGAGATATTTTCTAATGGACTTTTGTCTTCTTCCTTGGGCGCACATTTGGTGTGCTTATGTATTTGGATTCTTGAATTCTCTAATGTGTGTATTTGGTTTCATGGCATGCTTCCTACCTTGCTTGGTGATGGTCGCACTTTTTAAGCATCCATGTATTTGGATTCTTGAATTTTCAAATGCAAGTATTTGGTTTCTGAGATGCCTACTCCTTTGCTTGGTGATGGTCGCACTTTTTATGCATCCATGTATTTCACTTTAGTCATGTCTCTCTCCTTGCTTGGGGATGGTCGCATATTTCAAGAGTTCATGTATTTCATTTTTATCGTGCCTCTCTCCTTGCTTGAAGTTGCTTTAGACTCTATTCCATGGATTGACCTGCTTGCCTACATGCTCGGAGGTGTCTGCCTATCTATTGCAAGGATTTCACTCACTGACCTACCTACCTACTTACGTATTTTGTTGGCTTGCATTCTTAATTGCACGCATTTCATTCTAGAGGTGGTTGCCAGTTAGCTTGAGGATGAGTGCACTTCTTATGTATTTCGTGACTTGCATTCTTAATTGCACATATTTCGTTCCTGAGGCGCCTTGTAGTCATCTTGAGGATGGGCGCACATTCTATGTAGATGCATATTTCATCTCTTGCATTCTTAAATGCATGCATTTGATTTGATCTCATGTCTGCCTGCCTGCCTAGGGTTGGGCGCACTTCTTATGCACTCACGTATTTCGTGACTTGCATTCCTTAATGCGTGTATTTCATTCCTAAGGTGCCTTCCTGTTAGCTCAGAGGTGCTTATATGAATTTCTCCCTTTGACGAGCTTGTTGAGCTAAGACATGAATTCCTATCTCCTTGATGTGCTTATTTCACTTAGCTAGACATTGAGGTGCTTATCTTACCAAAGCATGTCATTCTCTCTCCTAGAGGAGCTTGACGAGCTTATTTTTTGAAAGCATGTTTTTCCTCTCCTTGATGAGTTTGTCTCTCTAAGAAGGATGTTGAGGTGCTTAGCAGGTCATTTCACTAAAATAGGATATTCTCTCTCCTTGAGGAGCTCATCTCTCTAAGCAGGACGTTGAGGTGCTTATCTCTCTTAAGTTGGATGTTGAGGTGCTTATCTCACTAAAATAGGATATTCTCTCTCCTTGAGGTGCTTATCTCACCAAAGCAGGACATTCTCTCTCTCCTAGAGGAGCTTGTCTCACCAAAGTAGGATATTCTTGTTGGATTTAGGCTGGACAACTAAGATGCGGGGTGAATCAGTTGTCCCAAATCTTTAACACTTGCAACTATTTCTTTATCACACAAAACTGATTAATGATATAAACATCTAAAGCATGAATCAACAACACATGAGCAGAAACAAATGAACACAGAACAACAGGATTTTTACGTGGAAACCCAGTTAAGGGAGAACCACGATGGGGGTTAACCCATAAAGATTTGTACCCTGTTAAAATTACTTTAGAAAAATAGAAGGCACATGCCTTCAGGTGCACTGCCCAAAGCTCACTGCTCAAAAGAGAGGCTCACTACCTACAGAATTTATTTTAGAACAAAAAGAATTAACTGAGAAATAGCATCTACTTCATGTCTGGTTCAGTTTCATTGAATGCTCACAAAACTTTTGCTTTGCCCCAAATACTTCTTCTCTAACTCTTTATCAAAACAACTCTTGTTCTTCTACTTCTCCTCTGCTCTGCTTTGCTTTTTGATCCTTTCTTTAGATTATATTATTTTTGCACAAGGATAATTTTCCACAACTCATCAACAAGTATTTATACACTTCATCAACCTTGGAATGAACATCAAGGTTGGAACTACAAACATCTAACTTAATGTGAATCACTAAGTTGTCGGCCAAACATAACTAGGACTCAAATCTTCCTTGATCAACATGCCATGCTTCATGGAATTGCTCTTAAATCATCTGCAACACCAAGGAGAAAATCTTCATTGACAAGCTCAAACTTCAATGCGGACCTCCAACATAGTAGTCACACGATCCAGAGACTTCCACAAGCACATTGAATTCAGAAAAAACATCTGCACTCCTCCAAATCATCCGAATCACTTGCATCTTCCTTTGGAACCTCAAGAACAATATCTGCCATGACTGTCACATTAGAAAGATTTCTTACGGACTTCCAAACCATGAACCACTTGAATGGATGATACACACTAACTTCCCAAACCTGCCTCCAGATCTACAAATCATCATTTGACATATCCGAAACAATCCGGACCTCTTTTATGTCACTGTCACTTCTAAATATTGTAGGAACCAGTTTTACGTAGACGGCCATAACTTCTTCATATCTTAATGTGAACCTCTCAAAACTTAACTGGAGCTTCTTTAGACAAACTTCTACATAGCCATATGGTCTGCATACATTGATCCTCATTAATTTTCTCAATATCCTCAACAATCCAATCTTCTATATAGGCAGCAAAATAGGATACAGTTGACACCAATGACAACAAGGATATGTTGACATCAATGACAACACTGCTTAGGCACATATTTTCAACAATCTCCCCCTTTGTCATTGACGGCAACATATGATGTGAAAAACTAATTTGACCATCAAGACAAGAACTTCTCCCCCTTTCTCTTCTCACTTCAATTACTTTCTTCACTGCTCCCCCTTTTATCAGCAACTAGTTTTTCACATGAACTTCTCTCCCCCTTTGATATCAATGGCAAAGGGCACATATTTGCAATCTTTTCTCCCTTTTTGTTTCAGACTGATCCCAACATTTGCATACTAACTACTCCCCCTGAGTAGTACCTCCTTGACATTAATCTGGATCACAAGATGTGACTATGAATTCCACCGGACTAATGCACTCTAGTGCATCTTAATTCTGATCAGGAGGGGTAATGACCCCCAACTTCTCTTTGAGATACTCAAAAGTATCCTTGGGAAGAGGCTTAGTAAAAATATCCACAATCTGATCCTTTAAAGACACAAACTCCAACTTGACTTCATTCTCATTTACCTTCTCTCTCAAGAAATGAAACTTAATGGATATATGCTTTGTCTTTGAATGCAACACTAGACTCTTTGAGATGCTTATTGCACTTGAATTATCATAGAAGATTATGGCAGGCTCTTCAAACACAATTCTGATGTCTTTCAACATTTGCTTCATCCATAGAACTTGAGTACAATTATTTGTTGCTGCTATATATTATGCCTCTGCAGTAGACAGAGATATTTCCTCTTGATTTTTGCTCCTCCAAGAGACCAATCTTCTTCCCAAGAAGAATGCACCACACTAGTACTTTTACTGTCATCCACATCTCCTGCCCAATTAGCATCTGTATATGCATGAAGAGTGAAGTCATTATCCTTTGGATACCACAATCCATAATCAATTATCCCCTTGAGATATCTAAAAATTCTTTTGATTGCCACAACATGGGATTCTTTAGGATCAACTTGAAATCTAGCAACAAGTCCAACTGTATTCATGATGTCAGGTCTGGTCTGAGTCAGATAGAGCAATTCTCCAATCATTAATCTATAGCTTTTCTAATTTGCCTTGGGGGAGTCATCATCTTTACTCAACTTGCATCCGGTTACCATAGGTGTACCCATTAGCTTTGAATCTTCCATTCCAAACTTCTTCAACAATTCTTTCACATACTTGGACTGGGATATGAAGATACCTTTATCTGACTGAATAATTTGTAGACCTAAGAAGAAATTCATCTCACCAAACATTGACATCTTAAATTCACTTTTCATCTTATCAGCAAATGCTTTGCACATACATTCATTTCCACCAAAAATGATATCATCAACAAAGACCTCAACAATCAGGATGTCCTCATGATTAATCTTGAAGTAAAGATTACTATCAGCAGTACCTTTGCTAAATCCTATCTTAAGCAAATATTTATCCAATCTTGCATACCAGGCTCTTGGGGCTTGATTGAGTCCATACAAAGCTTTTCTCAGTCTGCAGACCATATTTCTATGATCAAACAACTAAAAACCTTCCGGTTTCTCAATGTAGACTTCTTCCTCCAACTCTCCATTCAGGAATGCTGATTTGACATCCATCTGATAAACTTTAAAATCTTTGAAAGGAGCAAATGCAAGAAATAATCTGACTACTTCTATTCTTGCCACCAGAGCAAAAGTTTCTTCAAAATCAATTCCTTCCACTTGAGAATAGCCTTTGCATACCAACCTTGCTTTGTTTCTTACAACTTCACCATCTTCATTTAGTTTATTCTGGAAGACCCATTTGGTTCCAATCACATTTTTGTCCTCAAGTCTAGGAAGAAGATCCCAAGTGTAGTTCTTTTCAATTTGCATCAATTCTTCTTCCATTGCTTTTACCTAGTTTTCATCATTGCATGCTTCACTTACTAATTTAGATTCAATCTTTGAAATCAAACAAATCTCCTCTTGATCTTCAGAAATTTTTCTGCTAGTTCGAACACCTTTACTCTTATCTCCTATGATCTGATCTTCAGGATGATTCGGTCTTACATACCTGGGAGTTTTGGGATTTGCTTGAACTTCTATTTCTTGAGCTTGTTCCTCAACATCTGTACTATCCTCTTGAGTTCCTGGAGTTTCTAGATCAATCTGGATCTGAGTCTAGGATTGAACTTGCCTTCCTTGACTTGAATTTTCATCTTGATCATCTGAATCATATTCGGAAGACCTGGCATCTCCTTCTTTGCTCTTATCAACTCTGACATTAGCACTTTCAACAATCTTTTTCAACCTCTTGTTAAAGCACCGGTAAGCTTTGCTTTGAGTAGAGTAACACAAAAAAATTCCTTCATCACTCTTGCTTCAAACTTGCCTAGATCCTCATCTCTTTTGATATAGCACTTACTACCAAAAACTCTGAAATATCTTACAGTAGGAGGATGACCAAACTAGAGTTCATAAGGAGTCTTACCAAAATTGCCTTTGATCTGCACCTGGTTAAGAGTGTAGACAGCAGTACTTATAGCTTCTCTCCAATAAACTTGTGGAACATTTGTTTCCATCATCATGGTCCTGGCAGCTTCTTGAATGGTTCAGTTCTTTCTTTCTACAACTCCATTTTGTTGAGGAGTCCTAGGAGCAGATAATTGTCTTTTTATTCCATGCCTTTACAAATCTATTTGATCTTGCTGAAGAGCTTTCACCTGGATCATATCTTTGTTTCCATATACATTGGCCTTAAATGCAAATTCAAACTTAGGAAGAGAATCACCAAATTCACTTAATTCAAAAGCTAAAATTTTGCCAACTAGGTGATCTCTTGTAACTTTTGAGACAGTCTTGATCTCCTCTATAGCAACAACCTTATGTTTGTATGAATTAGGTAAAGATCTAAGCACTTTTTCCACAATATCTGATTCTTCCAAAGTTCCACCAGCACATCTGATACCACACACAAGTTCATTTATCTTTTGCATGTAGATTGTGATGTTTTCATCTTCACTCATCCTCAAATTTTCAAAATTTTCCTCTTAGACTTTGTAGTTTGGCACATTTGACATATTCATCGCCTTCATACAGATTCCCCAACTTCTTCCAAATTTCATGAGAATTTTTTAGTCTAAAAACATTTGTCATTTATGAATCAGTCAAGGCACTCAACAAGGCTTCTTTAGTTCAAAGATTATTTTCAGCATCCTTGATTTCATCTGGAGTTGACGGACCTTTCTCTGGAGGATTATACTCTTCCTTAGTTATCACCCAATAAGCATCACCCATGCATTGCAAATGGCACTCCATGCAACTCTTCCAAACAAAGTAATTCATTCCATCAAATCTCGGACTATCTTTTTTGTAGGTCGACATCTTGGATCTCCTCAGGTGGTTAAGCTCCTTTTAGAGGTTCACTTGGCTCTGATACCAATTATTGGATTTAGGCTGGACAACTGAGAGGGGGGTGAATCAGTTGTCCCAAATCTTTAACACATGCAACTATTTCTTTATCACACAATACTGATTAATGATATAAACATCTAAAGCATGAATCAACAACACATGAGCATAAACAAATGAACACAGAACTCTAGGATTTTTACTTGGAAACCCGATTAAGGGAGAACCATGGTGGGGGTTAACCCACAAATATTTGTACCTTGTTAAAAGTACTTTAGAAAAATAGAAGGCACATGCCTTTAGGCGCACTGCCCAGAGCTCACTGCTCAAAAGAGAGGTTCACTGCCTACAGAATTTATTTTAGAACAGAAAGAATTAATTGAGAAATAACATCTACTTCATGCCTGGTTTAGTTTCATTGAATGCTCACAAAACTTCTGCTTTTCCCCAAATACTTCTTCTCTAAATCTTTATCAAAATAGCTCTTATTCTTCTACTTCTCTTCTGCTTAGCTCTTCTTTTTTATCCTTTCTTCAGATTATATTATTTTCTCACAAGGATAATTTTCCACAACTCATCAACAAGTATTTATACACTTCATCAACCTTGGAATGAACATCAAGGTCAGCACTACAAGCATCTGACTTAATGCGAATCACTAAGCTATTAGCCAAACATAACTGGGACTCAAATCTTCCTTGATCAACATGCCACGCTTCATAGAATTGCTCTTAGATCATCCACAACACACTTGAATCATCCGGTCGGCCAAGATTGGGAAGAACAACAACACCAAGGAGAAAATCTTCATTGACAAGCTCAAACTTCAATGAGGACCTCCAACATAGCAGTCACACAATCCAGAGACTTCCACAAGCACATTGATTTTAGCAAAAACATCTGCACTCCTCCAAATCATCTGAATCACTTGCATCTTCCTCTGGAACCTCAAGAACACTATCTGCCATGACTGTCACATTAGAAAGATTGCTTGCGGACTTCTAAACCATGAACCACTTGAATGGATGATACACACTGACTTCCCAAACCTACCTCCAGATCCGTAGATCATCATTTGACATATCCAGAACAATCTGGACCTCTTTTCTGTCACTCTGTGTCTTCTGAATATTGCAGGAACTGGCTTTACTCAGATGGCCATAAATTCTTCATATCTTAATGTGAACCTCTCAAAACTTAACTAGAGCTTCTTTAGACAAACTTCTACATATCCATATGGTCCGCATACATTTATCCTCATTAATTTTCTCAATATCCTCAACAATCCAGTCTTCTATACAGGCAACAAAATAGGATACAGTTGACACCAATGACAACAAGGATATGTTGACATCAATGACAACACCACTTAGGCACATATTTGCAACAATTCTCTCTCCTAGAGGAGCTTGACGAGCTTATCTCTCTAATTCAAATTTTGCCAAGGAAATGCTTAAGTTAAGTTGGGATTAGGACCTTGGATTGGATCCAGGATTGAACAGAGACTGATAGACTTTGGAGGGGGACTTTATTTACCCTTAAAACTATGGATAAAGGGTCCCAAATTATGGATTAATAGCCCATTCACCCTGGATTCCTATGCTTAGAGTGAAGGAATTTAGACCTTTTCCTATGAAATGATGGACTTCTTAGCAAGAATTTGGTAGAATTTGGGCAAATTAACACTACCAAACCCACAGACTAAGAGAAAAACCAAAATCCTAAAGAAAAATGACGACAGAAAGCAAAAAGAGGGGGTCCCCATTTGCAATGGGGCAATGTGTGAAAACGTCACAACATCTAGCACTACCTTTGAACAAATGTTCTTGAACATTTCAAAGATAAAGATCCATTCTGAACCAAGAAACTTATGGGTAATCCCCTCTAATCTATCACTTGACTAGGGAATGTACTCAAAAGAAGAATAATAATGAATTGGATCAAGACACCTTATCTTTTGATTACTGTGGTGTGTGCAATGTTCAACAAACATTGATTCTGTGAAGTATTTCAATAAAAAACAATAATCAAAGAGTCAAAACCTTTTGTGTACACCCACATGTTAGATTAAATAAACATGAAAACATGATTCAGGGAATTGGAATTAAAAGCTTAGTACAACCATTCATAACTCAAAGATCCAAGTGTGTGCAATTGTGTTCATTCCCATCCCTTAGAGAGGAAGATCATCTAAGTTTGATTGTATCAAGCTAGGTAAGTTCATGGAGGGAGGATGAATGGACTCTATGGGACAAGTATGTATATACGGGTGTAATGGATAATGGTATGGAAATAGTGTGATGGGATGGCATGAGACAGGGCATCTCTATGCATGATGTTCTTTGCCAGGTTTTCATCATGGTACTTATCCAAAGTGCCCCAAGGGTGGTTTTCACCTATGGATGAAGGAATTTCTCTTTACTATTTTTTTTCTCTTTTTCTAACTTTTGGGAGGAGGGAATATGAGTGGAAGGGACTCAAGCATCTAGTTCCATGAAAGGAATAGTCCATACAGAAACCATGTCAAGTAATTATGTTTACTAATGTTGATAAGAAATGGCAGATGATGATACAGATTATAGAAATAACAGATTATGATGTGGGTTATACGAAATATTGGAATGAATGGAAGGTGGTATCTGACAGCACAGACCAAGTGAGGTGGAATATGTAAGATAAACCAAATGGGGAAAAATGGAGGATGTAGGGTTGAATGAAATGGAATGAAACCATGATAAATGTTTGCACATACTGAACTAAATTTTGAAGCTTACAAGCAAGTGAGGTGTATGAAGGAATGGGAGTGATAGCTAGTGAATATATGAAGTGTTGACTTCATGACCCACACAAACTTAGAACTTTTCTTCTTGATTTTATTTTGTGGGACGAAGTAACATTGGAATCTCAGATAAAATGGAAATGGAATGGAATGGATGGAAGAGGGATTCCTGGATGCGAAAGCCTCTTTTAATTTGGCTTCTTATGCTTAGGTACCCACACTTTGCCTTTTCTCTCAGAAATATGGAATGAAGTAGCTATCTAAATATGTCTTGATTTGATTTGTGCTTTAAGGCATAAAGATCCTTAATATTTTATTTCTCATGGGTAAGGGCATCCAAATATTTATTTCTTGAAACTATGGGGTGGGTGGATGGGTGCAATCTTCTTGTTTAGACGATGCATACATCTATTGATCATGATTAGGAAATGGATAGATGGATAAAGGGATAGGGTGATGCGAGTTGGGAAAAGTGAAGGTAAGATGGACGGCGGAAGGTGTGTGGTCATATGCTTTTAGAATTTGCATAATAACGGAGGTGGAATGGATGCAAATGTAAGGGGTGAATGATGGAAAATGATAGATTTAGGTGGAATGAAAAAAATACCAACATCTTGAGCTTGCGTACCTTGGGGTGTATATCCAAGGGCATATGATTTTGAATGAATATTGATATGGATGAACTCCAAATATCTTACTCATAACAGACTCAAACTTTTACCTTAATAGTTCATTACTTGGAGTATATAGTGAACAGTAGGACTGTGTATGATTTGGACATCAAACTTGAGTTTATTACTCAATGGAGAAAGTAAAGTGGATGGAGGCTTTTATTGTGTATATGAGGTGGTGAGTGGAATGGAAAGGTGGAAATATACAAGAATGATGCATAATGAGATGGAGTGAAACCATGAACTACCTCAAGATATTGACTTAATCCAAGCTCACATAGACTTACTTAGCAACTTCGAGATCATTAAAATATGCAAAAATATAAGATCTTTGTGTACTTCAAGTCATACTAAATAGTGGATTCTTCTTCGTTGAACAAGCATACATATTATTCAACTCTAACCATGGAGTCCAAAATAGATTTCTCATTCATGACTTAAGTTTCTCAAAAGAAAACTAAGAGAAATCAATAAAATAATAACAAAAATTTGTGTAATTACAAGATATCAATGTCAAGACAGAATTAATGATTCCTTTCCTAGTCAAGTACAAATCCTAATCATGATAAAGATGGAGAAAACCATCCTCTAATTCTAAAGAATTTCATGAATATTTATCCTAGAAATGAACTTTAACATATACCAGATTGTCTTTCTTGAAAGTTTCATCACCCCTTTTCATAGGTTGGGAACCCCAAAAAACTACTAACTAAAGCGAACTATACACTAAACCTAGAGACATCTACTCTATGGAAATCAAACTACTACGGAAAGCAAATGAACAAGAATTTAAACTAAAGAAAAGGTAACCTATCTAACTAAGAAAAAAGCGAACAAGACTTAAAAGACCTAAGTATATACATGATCTAACATAATTGCCCAAAATGAAGAAGAGTAATAATGTGCAAGTGATGGTACGAAGTCTAGCAAATTCATCCTTGAATTCAGAAAAAAGATCTTGCACACTACACTTCTCATATTCCATCAAAATTTCACACCAGATTATCAATTGCGAAAATTCAAAAGGACCATGATTTATCCAAACACAAGTTATTTTTCCTAAATCTCCATAATCAAAATTATAACTTTCATAACTGGAGGCAGGGAAAGAAACAACCTGGGATACTTCATTTTCTGGTGGATATTGTTTGCTTTTCACCAACACATCGGGAGGTCAAAGTTCATGATGAATCATTCCTCTTTGATGCAAAGGTGGTCAGAGTATTAGGTTCATCATTTACTAATCTCTTAGATCACTTGACATGGAGGAAGTTTCTTCTTCTTTCCTTTTCAACTACTAGTCTCTCTAGACCTAGTTTGGGGAGCCCAGCATGAGACAACTCACAAAATGGAACAAGACCTTGGATGTAGTCATATAGAACCTCTTAAAATCACCAACTAAACACTTCACAACCATTGATTCAGACGTAGGTTGTGAGAAAGTATAGGTTCCATCACAGACCTATTAGATCCTTGTAGCCCTTCCAATTATACTGTGTCAAATAACTTCCTACTATAGTATTGTTTACCAAAACTCAATCCAGTTTTGAATGTACAATGGAATGACACACTTTGTACCTTGAGATGGGTAGGGCTTGTTTTGTAACAGATAGGTTAAACAATGATTGGCAACCTTGTTTAAGGGCTCAATTAGCCCTATTTTCCAAAGGGACTACCCTCTAAAACACTCACAGATCTAATACAGTCATTTGGACACGTACCTCACATGGAAAAACAAGAGATTCAATAGGTTTTGGGCTCCCACATTTGATTGTACAGTTTTTAGCGAATGTTGTTCCTTTTTCAAAGCTTAACACATTGGTTTGTTAAGCTTTCTTTGGTAAATCTCAAGCAAAGTCTGTATTCCCACCTTGAATATGATCCAAACATCAAAAACATACATACATAGGTCCATTCCACTGATTCTATGGAGTTGGGAATCAGTGGAATGGTATATAACTCATCGTTTTGCCCAAACCCTAATTCAGGGTTTTATAACCAGGTTATAGAAAAATACCTCTAACTACGCATAATCTCAATGTCAAGAACTCAAATAAGACTTAAATCAAAGCTAACACCAAATTCTATCAATCCAATGTATTATGGAGTCATGACAATTCCGTACCAGGGAGTTGTACGGCCTGTAACAGCAAGAAAACATAGAAAAGTGGTAGCAAACGGAGTTTTTGATTAATTTGTCCTTCAAAACCTTCATTGTCCCCTCCAATCGATCAAAGGAAGGTTTGTATACACTTTTCTCCTTAGTTACAACCACCCAAACTCAATTTTGAATATTCATGATCATTTGGGTGTGTTGAAAAAAACTTAATTATACACGAGTTTCATGTATTTGGTGATCTCTTGGACAAGACCAAGGACAGTAAGCTTTCATGCCTACTTATTACTATTGTCTCTCAGATTTGCACCCTTGTTGAGTTGTGAAACTTGGCAATCTGGAGAAACATGGGATCTTTCCAGGTCTGTGGGTCACCTGTGATGGAAAGAACCTCTGGAGAAGGCCGGCTTCCTATTGGTACTCCACCTATACTGATTATACTAAAGTCTTTGCAAAGAAAAGGGTAAGAAGGATTGCATAGAAATGAAACCTATTGTCTAAGGTGATGCACCAAAAGATCATTAGAGACTACACAGAAATGACACACTACAGACCCAATAATAATAAGGCTCTCCTACACAACCCAACAAATCATAATCCTTACATCATTACTTTGTAAGGAGGCTAAATAACAACAGTTCTGCAAAGGAGAAAGAGGCTTTCTCACTACTCAAAACTGATTGTTATTCCTTGCACATCTCACAGCCTATAAAAATATGTACCTCTGCATAAAGGCACCAACATGAAATACAGCTCCAAGGAGAAAGCACATCACAAAGATCTGCACTAACACTAAGGACACACAATATCAGAAGAAATGGGAAGGTATGAACTGCTTATTACTGTTAAAAAGGTGTTACAATGTTGTATATCTCTAAAAATGGGTTACAAGACTGTTCACTTCTGCAAAAGAACTCAAAAAATTACAATATATAGAGTAGTGAATAGTAAGAACTGGTGAATAATGAACAAGGAAGAAGACTATATACTTCCCAAACAGCCGCCATAAGATAAGGATCAGCCACCTCCATTTTCGTGTATCTCATAAATATCCCCAAAATATCTGTCCAAAGTCCTCCAAAGTGTGCTCACAATGCAGTAAAAGTCAAGGCATGCCATCAACTATCATAAAGGCACCTGAAAATGTCTTTGAATGCCTTTAAATGATCTTTAAGACCATGAAAATAAGTCAAATATGTGCAATAACTCATGCCCTTGTTTGTCAACTCCACCCTGCAGCATCATAAATGTCTAATATTTTCACAATAAATGACATAAATACACAATTTCTGCATTCATTTATCATTGACTAAGTGATTTATAATTACATCACCTTAGTTAATGTTTTACAATTCAAAATTTATACAAACTCATGTAGAAAATAATGACATTTATGACATAACATTTAATTCTAATGAGGAGCGCATAGCGGAAATGGACAATAGATCAAAAATTGAACTTTTGAACTCTTGAACCCCTTTGGACCCATTTGTAGGCTCGGTGAACAGATCCTTGAACCTTTGAACCTTTTGCTGTTCAAACTTGGCAGATTTTTTGGTCCTTTGAACCTTTTGCTGTTCAAACCTGGTAGATTTTTTAGTCCTTTGAACCTTTTGCTGTTCGAACTTGGCAGATTTTCTGGTCCTTTGAACTCTTTGAGCCTTTAGACCTTTGAACCTTTTGTTGTTCGAACTTGGTAGATTTTTTGGTCCTTTGACCCTTTTGCTATTCGAACTTGGCAGATTTTTTTGTCCTTTCAACCTTTTGCTATTCGAACTTGGCAGATTTTTTGGTCCTTTGTGGTCGCGAATTTTACTGGAACTTGTTTTCACTGTGTTGAGGCTGCTATTTTGAGAAACGTTTGAGGAAAGAAAAACTGGTTTTACACAGCAAACGGTAGAAACAAGAAGGTAACTCATTATTTGTTGTTGCCCCCTTCTTTTTTTCTGAGATTTCAATCTTGAAAATGAAAATATTGCCTTAGGACTGGTGAAAATTTCTCAAAATCTATAAACTAGGTTCATGATAAATTTATTGGGTTTTTTCTTCTTCTTGTTTCCTAATTTATATCCAAAACTCTCAAGAACCCAGATCGTACGTTTCCAGATATAGTGAAAACATGTGACTATTGTCCTGTTGTCTTCATTGTGCAAGGTCTCTGTGGTTGCCTTCCTGCTGACTATTATTTCTCTAGACAGCTATGGTCTGAAATGTTCTATAAGGTCTATGAGCTAGGCTCAACCCTTGTGGGAGCCACATTTCCCTCCACTCATAATGTAACCTGATTGAGCTAGTAGTGAAATTTAGGTAACATCTTTGGCTACATCTGCTATATGTTTGCCTTCTAAACACCAGACCAGTTGCCTGAAGCTTAACCATTGGGCATAGGGTCATATAGAGACTTAAAAATACCTTTGACAAATAATCTTGACCTTAGTAACTCAGCATATCAGTAATGAAGAACACTTGGAAGATCAAAACCAAAACAAAATGTTGAAAGCAACTCATCTAACTGTGCTAGACAGCACTTAGGGAAAACAAAAGGTATCTAAACTATTGTGCAGCAGCACTTATTGAAAGCAAGAAACCTAAAACCGAAATAAAACCTACTCTAATCCTAAACTAACCAGTCAGAGGTGACCTTAAACAAAGCCATTAACTGGTTCTTGAAAGTAACTGCCCTTCCTTAACAATTTACAATGTTTCTCATGCATGTGGGCAGTTAAAAAATGGTGAGGGAGGGATGGGCATATGACAAATTGATAAAACATCCCCCACAAAATAGAGATAAACTCACCTATCCACCTGGACTGATTGCTAATGCTGCTAACTTGTGGTGAATAATTAGGCTAATCCCACCCATTTTGATGCTCAACTTCATGCTTAGAGGTAAGCATGACAAGTGGTGACTCCTCTTGATGTGTCTCCAGCTAGGCTAGATGCCTGATTGGGCATCCCCTTGAAGTGACATGCATATCATCATGGTTGATCTGATGTCTCCATTCTGATTCTTTCTCTTCTTGCTGATCTAAATACTCTAGTTGTTGTATCTCAATTAGAGATATGGTTGTCTCCACCTCATGAACAAGATGCTCATGATTTTCTAACTTAGGCTCAAAAAATGAGCCATGCACATGCTCAAAAGAGAAAACCTTCCCACCAAGAAGCTAATATCCCTACTGGATAATAAAGAACAAATCTTCAATTTGCTCTTGCCCATGTTCAGTCTCCTCATTATTTTCAATAAAGCATGGAAGCTCCTCAAGCATATCAGCATCATCAGCCTCTACATCATCTAGCATAGGGCAACATGCTTGCCCTTCTTTATGGTTTGGAACCTCACTGTCATGCTCAGCCTCAACCTGCAACAATTCGCCATCATTTTCACAGTTCCCATGTTGTTGCATATCCACAACCAGTTGCCCGTCCTCTTCATCTTCAACATAATCAGGTAGCTCATGAAGTAGGGCAGCATCATCCACTTTTGAAGTGACCTTAACAATACTCACAGGTGCAATAGGTTCCAACAATTCTATCCCTGTGAGTATAGGAACAAACTACTCGTCATTGGTTTTATCTTCTTCCACCTCCTCTTTTGGCTCATCTTTCTGATCATCTTGGTAGACAGTAGGTCCACCCTTGAGGATTGAAAAAGCATCGGGGAAAGAGGCCTGAATATCTTCTTGAATTTCTTGGAGGGGAGAGGGTTCTAGACAAATTTGTTCCTAGGGAGTGATAATTTGAGTTTGCACAGGAACAAGGGCTTGTGGAGGGATATAGGCTTTGAAGCCTGGAAACTTGTGGAGTCTAGGCTACTCTTCTATAGGCCGAACATGCATAGAAGAAAGGGACTGCTTGCATTTTGGGATTGTAAACACATGCTCCTTCAACTTAGCAATTTCATCATAATTGTCCATGCTAGGTCCATCCGATAAGGGGATTTGGAAGGGCTGTAAACAGGAGATAGGGGGTTGAATTTATGCTGGAACAGGTTCATGTGAAAGCTGAGGGCCTCTAAAACTTGGGATTTTAAAATAGGGAAACAGTTTTGGAGGCACAGATGGATTATCCTGCTTGAAGCTTGGAATCTTAAATTTTTGGGGCTTCTTTCGCAGCAGGTTGAGCAGGTGTCGTCCTTATAAAAAAGTTTTCCTGAAAAACCCTTTCTTGTGCTTCTCGTTGTTGGTCACGTTTTAACATTTCTATAAATTCATCAGCATCCCTATTTAGATCTAGGTACAACTTCTCGAGACCATACAAGCTTATGATGCAGGTCATAAAATCGTTGAGGCTGACTGTACCCTGCTTCTCCTTTTCATTGTCCAAAAGTCTGTCAAGCTTCAGGAAACTACTAGTGAGCTCATTGAATGCATCAACATTCACAGGGGCAACTTCTTGGGTTGGATTAGGAGGGTAGTTGCATGGGCTAGGATCAAAGTAGTCTTTTTGGGGTTGATAATAAGCATTATTAGGCTGCCAAGAAGACTGAATAAGGGTGGGAGCGAGGTAAGCATCATGAGGATGCTGGTATTCTGCAGTGGCAAGACTGTATGGCATAAATCTAGAGGCATTTGGGGCCTAGTATCACTGATATGGGGGCCAATAGCCTGTATTTGGATTAGGGGTAGAGGAATAGTCATGATTCCCATAAAATTCTGACATTTTATAGCATCTAAATGCTAGATAATCATAAAAATGTCAGAAATAGAGTGAAATAGGTCTGCAACCAAAGAGAAACTGGATACATACTAGAGAGGGAGTCGCCAGGTGATTGAGATGCTTCTGGAAGCTGAATAGACCAGGAAAACCACCAAAATCCTGATCTTTGATGAAATTTTAGGTGCTTGGGCTGCCTTCACCAGTAGGTTTGTTCAGTAGAGTCACCATGGTGTTGAAGGGATTGCCTTGAAGGTTGGTAATACTAGGAGAAACACCAAATCTCTTAGTACTTTGATGAGAAGTTCATTGAACTAGTCCCATCGGGCATGCCAAAAATTGTTGTCTCTCAAATTTGCACCCTTGCTGAGTTGTGAAACTTGGCAATCTGGAGAAACATGGGATCTTTCCAGGTCTGTGGGTCACCTGTGATGGAAAGAACCTCTGGAGAAGGCCGGCTTCCTATTGGTACTCCACCTATACTTCTTATACTAAAGTCTTTACAGAGAAGAGGGTAAGAAGGATTGCATGGAAATGAAACCTACTGTCTAAGGTGATGCACCAAAAGATCATTTGAGACTACACAGAACTAACACACTATAGAACCAGTAATAATAAGGCTCTCCTACACAACCCAACAAATCATAATCCTTACATCACTACTTTGTAAGGAGGCTAAATAACAACAGTTCTGCAAAGGAGAAAGAGGCTTTCTCACTACTCAAAACTGATTGTTATTCCTTGCACATCTCATAGCCTGTAAAAATATGTATCCATGCATAAAGGCACCAACATGAAATACAGCTCCAAGGACAAAGCACATCACAAAGATCTGCACTAACACTAAGGACACACAATATCAGAAGAAATGGGAAGGTATGAACTGCTTATTACTGCTAAAAAGGTGTTACAATGCTATATATCTCTAAAAATGGGTTACAAGACTGTTCACTTCAGCAAAAGAACTCAGAAAATTACAATATACAGAGTAGTGAATAGCAAGAACTGGTGAATAATGAATAAGGAAGAAGACTATATACTTCCCAAACAGCTGCCATAAGATAAGAATCAGCCACCTCCATTTTTGTGTATCTCATAAATATCCCCAAAATATCTGTCCAAAGTCCTCCAAAGTGTGCTCACAATGCATAAAAAGTCAAGGCATGTCATCAACTATCATAAAGACACCTGAAAATGTCTTTGAATGCCTTTAAATGATCTTTAAGGCCATGAAAATAAGTCAAATCTGTGCAATAACTCCTGCCCTTGTTTGTCAACTCCACCCTACAGCATCATAAATGTCTGATATTTTCACAATAAATGACATAAATACACAATTTCTGCATTCATTTATCATTGACTAAGTGATTTATAATTACATCACCTTAGTTAATGTTTTACAATTCAAAATTTATACAAACTCATGCAGAAAATAATGACATTTATGACACAACATTTAATTCTGATGAGGAGCGCACAACAGAAACGGACAATAGATCAAAAATTGAACTTTTGAATTGTTGAACCCCTTTAAAACTATTTGTAGGCTCGGCAAATAGATCCTTGAACCTTTGAACCTTTTGTTGTTCGAACTTGGCATATTTTTTGGTTCTTTGAACCTTTTGTTGTTCGAACTTGGCAGATTTTTTGGTCCTTTGAACCTTTGAACCTTTTGATGTTTGAACTTGGCAGATTTTTTTGTCCTTTGAACTCTTTGAACCTTTGGACCTTTGAACCTTTTGCTATTTGAACTTGGAAAATTTTTTGGTCCTTTGAACCTTTTGCTATTCGAACTTGCCAAATTTTTTGGTCCTTTGAACCTTTGAACCTTTTACTATTCAAACTTGGCAGATTTTTTGGTCCTTTGTGGTCACGAATTTTACTAGAACTTGTTTTCACTATGCTGAGGCTGCTATTTTGAGAAATATTTGAGGAAAGAAAAACTGGTTTTACACAGCAAATGGCAGAAACAAGAAGGTAACTCATTAATTTGTTGTCGCCCCCTTCTTTTTTTCTAAGATTTCAATCTAAAAATGAAAATATTACCTTAGGACTGGTGAAAATTTCTCAACATCTATAAACTGGGTTCATCAGACATTTATTGGGTTTTTTTTACTACTTATTTCCTAATTTATATCCAAAAATCTCAAGAACCCAGATTGTACTTTTCTAGCTATAGTGAAAACAAGTGACTGTTGTCATGTTGTCTTCATTGTGCAAGGTCTCTATGGTTGCCTTCCTGCTGACTGTTATTGCTCTAGACAGCTGTGGTCTGAAATGTTCTATAAGGTCTATGAACTGGGCTCAACCCTTGTGGGAGCCACATTTCCCTCCACTCATAATGTAACCTGATTGAGCTAGTAGTGAAATTTAGGTAACAATTACATCAAAGGGACTCAACATTGGTCTCTTTAGGGACAAAACATCAACTAGAAGACTCCACAATGCATCAGGACATTAATTTTTAAGGGTGCTCTGCACCATACACCTGGGGGTGAGAAAAACTTCAATCTCCTAATGGAATGAGATATGAAACAGTGACTCCATGCTTTTTTATAGCTGCCTCAGACATCCAAGTTGCATCCCCAATTGGTAAACCATCCCACTTGACCAAAAACTCCTTGTAGACTTTCTTCCTCGTCCTTTTAACTTCCTTGGTATCCAAGATAGTTTCAAGTGTCATAGGTTGATTAGGTAGCAAATCTTTGATCCAGTCCTCGTCATCATCAAGTCCACATGCCTCTTCTCTTGTACTAGTAGACCCCTTGAATTAATAGAGGTTAGAAATGTTGAATATAGGTGATATTGCAACTCCTTGTGGGAGTTCAATTTCATAGGCATTATTGCCATACTTGTGAAGTACTCTGTAGGGTCCTATCTTTTTCATCATAAGTTTGGTATATTTTCCCTTAGGCAGTCCCTCCTTCTTCAAGTGTGCCAACAAAAGATCATCCACCTAGAATTGGATGTCTTTTCTCTCCAAATCTGTTGTCCTCTTGTACTTTTCCACATTCCTTTCAAGTGTTTCTCTGACCTTTTGATGAATGTCATGCATGGCTGTTGTAAAGTCCTCTCCTTGAGTACTCCTCTTGTCCATTCCACACATGTTTCTTAGTTCATAAATGCCTCTAGGATGTACCCCATAAACAATCTCAAATGGAGTTCTACCTGTGCTCCTATTAACTAAATCATTATATGCATACTCAGCCTAAGGTAGGATCAAATCCCAAGCCTGATTGTGATCCTTAGTTAGGCATCTCAATAGGTTTCCCAAAGACCTATTGACTACCTGAGTCTGCCCATTTGTTTGAGGATGATAGACAGAACTGTAGGTCATATTTGTGCCTAATTTTCTCCAAAGAGTTCTCCAAAAGTGACTAATAAATTTTGCATCCCTGTCAGAGACAATCAATAATGGCAATCCATGGATCCTTACAACCTCTTTAAAGAATAAATGTGTAATGTGAGAGGCATAATTGGTTGTCTTACATGCAACGAAGTGTGCCATCTTTCTAAATCTATCAACTACAACATAGATGCTATCATATCCTCTTGTTGTCCTAGGCAGACCTAAGACAAAATCCATACTTATTGCTTCCCAAGGTTTGTTTGGTATGGGTAGGGGCTGATATAAACTAGCATTTGAACTTGTCCCTTTGGCTCTTTGACAAATTACACACCCTTCTACAAACCTCTCAACATCTAAATGCATCTTGGGCCAATAATAAAACCTCTTGACTTGTTCCAATGTTTTATCAAAACCAAAATGTCCTCCTAGGCTGCCACTATGTTTCTCCTTCACCAAATTTTCCCTCATAGAGCATCTGGGAATACATAATTGGGCCCCCCTTGAACAAAAGACCCTCTTGTATAACATATTCAGAGTATTCTTCATGAAAAGCATCAGCAAATTGATTACAAACATGGAATGCATCCTTGAAATCTTCATCTTGGGAGTACATACCTTTGAGGGAGTCTATCCCTACACTTTGGAGTTGTACATCTTGGATCAGCAACACCCTTCTACTGAGTGCATCAGCAACTTTATTAGCTTAAGCGTTTTTATGCTTGATGGTGAATGTATAGGACTACAGAAACTCCACCCATTTCATATTCCTATGATTCAATTTATCTTGACTATTGAGGAAACTTAGTGCATGATTGTCAGTGAACACTATGAATTCCTTTGGCAGCAAATAGTGCCTCCATCTTTTGAGGGCTTAGACCATGGCATACAACTCAAGATCATAGGAAGAATACTTCCTCTTACACTCATTCAACTTCTCACTAAAGAATGCAACCGGTTTCCCTTCTTGGCTCAAGACTGCACCTATGGCTTGGTTGCTTGCATCACATTCAATGGTAAAGACCTTGTTGAAATTAGGAAGAGTGAGTATAGGTTGCTGTGACACCCTATTTTTCAGATATTCAAAACCCTTATGTGCTTCATTAGTCCATTGAAAACTACTCTTTCTACCTCCTTTGATGGTATCAAGCATTGGTGCACAAATGTGACTAAAATTTCTAATAAATTTCTTATAAAAGATTGCAAGGCCATGAATTTTTTTTACCTCAGATGTTGTCCTAGGTGTTGGCCAATTGAGAATAGCCTCCATCTTAGAAAGATCCAATTTCATACTGCCTTTTGAAATGACAAACCCAAGATAAACCAATTCTTCTTTCATAAACTCACATTTTTGGAGGTTGATCATTAATTTATCCTCATGCAGCCTTCTCAAAACCATGTCAAGATGTTTCAAATGCTCCTCCTTAGACCTTCTAAACACAAGGATGTCATCCAAATAAACAACAATAAATTAGCCAATGAAAGGTTGCAATACCTCATTCATTAGTCTCATGAATGTACTAGGAGTATTGGAGAGTCCAAAAGGCATCACCATCCACTCATAAAGACCCTCATTTGTCTTAAAAGTAGTCTTCCACTCATCTCCTTCCCTTATTTGGATTTGATGATAGCCACTCTTCAAATCAATCTTGGAAAAGTATGAAGCACCCCCCAAACAATCCATTAGGTCTTATATCCTAGGGATAGGAAACCTATATCTAATGGTTATCTTATTAATGGCTCTACAATCTATACACATCCTCCAACAACCATCCTTCTTAGGAGCTAAGACAGTGGGTACAGCACAAGGTCTTAAACTCTTCCTAATTAGGCCTTTGTCTAAGAGCTCTTGTACTTGTTTGTCTATTACTTCATTTTGTGTAGGGGTCATCTTATAAGTAGCTTTATTGGGCAATGTGGCACCAGGGATGAAGTCAATATGATGGTTGATTCCCCTATTTGGAGGCAAAGAGCTTGGCAACTCATCTACAACAATCCCCTTATACTTATCCAACAAGGTTTGGACTTCACTAGGAATAGCTTTCTCTTTATTTGTGGACAAAACTGACCTGCTCTTAGGTCTAATAATCAGAGCATATCCCTGCCCCCTTCCTCTTTCAAAGATTTCAAAAACTCCTCTCCAACCATCATAACACTAGGTCCTTCATGTTCTACTTTGTCCCCTTCTTGTAGAGGTGTAAGGTTATATGAAACTCCATCTTTCATGATTATATGTATTATTTTCACCATCATGTTTGGCCTTCCTATCAAATTGCCAAGGCCTGCCCAAGAGTACATGACATACATCCATAGGGATGATGTCATGCAAAATTATGTCCTTGTATTCACCAATAGTTAATTCTACCCAAGATTTCTCATTTACAAGTACTTGTTGCCCCTTAGTAAGCCATGAACCCTTATAAGGATTAGGATGAGGAATTCTTTTCAAATTTAACTTCTCAACCATTTCTATTGCTACAAGATTATCAGTAGAACTAGAATCTACTACTACCTTACACACTTTACCTTGCACCTTGAAATTGATCCTGAAGAGTGCCCTCCTTTGTGGTGGTTCATTTGCAAATGGTACCTTGAGCAATGTTCTTCTTATCATCAAACTCTCTCCTACTTATGAAGTGACATTCACCAGAGGTGATGTTGCACTCTCCTCATCCTCTTGCACAATCGAATTTCTACGTTCTCCACCTTGGGAATATGATAGCTGCTTCTCTGGACATTTGAAGGCAGGGTGCCCAAACTGATTGCAATTGTAGCACTTGTTGGAGAAGGTGTTGGATCCTCTTCCTTTCCCATTTGATCTTCCTCTACCAAAAGGACTTATGCCCCTAAAGCCACCTCTTGACTCATGGGCTGCTTCTTGACTTGCACTTGATTCTCCCTGAGATTTTTGTGACTTATTTCTGCCACCAAAGTTTCCTCTTCCTCTTGGATATCTGCCTCTTCCTCTTCCTTGCTGCTCTTGTTTCCTCTTCAACTTTTCTTCTACCTTGCTACCTATTTGAAAATAGTCTTCTATGGTCTTGGGAGTCACAAGACTCATCTAATCTTGGATTCTATATCTTAAGCCATTCAAGTATCTAGACACCTTCTCCTTCTCATTCTCCACATGACCAATCCTCAAATTGAGTTTGTGAAATTACTTAGTGTAGGTTGCCACATCCATGTCTTTTGGTTTCAGATTTTGTAATTTTCTGAATATTTGCACTTCATAATCAACAAGCATGAACTGCTCCTTCAACTTGGATACCATTCTACTCCATGAATTGATCATTGTCCTAGTATTCTTCACCCTCTCTCCTTGGATTTAATTCCACCATGTCAAGGCAGACCCCTTCAATTTTGTTTTGGCAAACTTAACTTTATTTTCCTCTGCCAGCTCTTTGTATTCAAAATAATTGTTCAAGGCATCCACCCACTCTAGGACTTCCTCACCATCTTTCCTCCATACATTGGTAGGTGCATCTTCACATTAGAGGCCTCTACTTTCACTGATTTCAATGCATTGAGAGACCTTCTTTCATTAGGGGGCAACTCTTCCTCTTACTCTTGAGGTTCCCCCTCTTCTCCCTCTTCTTCTTGTTCAGAGTAACTATCACCTCCTTCTTCTCTCTCTCTCTCCTTTTCTCTCTGGCCTTCAATGCTTCTATTTTCTCTTCTAAGGCTTTCAACTTCCTAGCCACTGTTGTCCCATCTTTTGGAGGCATTTTGATACATTGGTTCTTTCAATCTTCCACTTCCTTTGATGCAAACTCACAACTACTCTTCCAATTCAGAACCTATGCTCTGATACCACTTTGATGCAAAGGTGGTTAGAGTATTAGATTCATCATTTATTGATCTCTTAGATCACTTGACATGAAGTTTCTTCTTATTTCCTTTTCAACTACTAGTCTCTCTAGACCTAGTTTGGGGAGCCCAACATGAGACAACTCACAAAATGGAACAAGACCTTGGATGCAGTCATATAGAACCTCTTAAAATCACCAACTAAACACTTCACAACCATTGATTCAGACCTAGGGTGTGAGAAAGTATAGGTTCCTTCACAGACCTATTAGATCCTTATAGCCCTTCCAACTCTACTGTGTCAGATAACTTCCTAATACAGTACTATTTACCAAAACTCAATCCAGTTTGAATGTACAATGGAATGACACACTTTGTAGCTTGAGATTTGTAGGGCTTGTTTTGTAACAGATAGGTTAAATAATGACTAGCAACCTTTTTTAAAGGCTCAATTAGCCCTATTTTACAAAGGGACTACACTCTAAAACACTCACAAAACTGATATAGTCATTTGGACACATACCTCACATGGAAAAACAAGAGATACAATAGGTTTTGGGATCCCACATTTGACTATACGATTTTTAGCAAATGATGTTCCTTTTTCAAAGCTTAACAGATGGGTTTGTTAAGCTTTCTTTGGCAAATCTCGAGCAAAGTCTGTATTCCCTCCATGAATATGATCAAAACATCAAAAACATACATACACAGGTCCATTCCATTGGTTCTATGGAGTTGGGAATCGGTGGAATGGTAGATAACTCATCGTTTTACCGAAAACCCTAATTCAGGGTTTTATAACTAGGTTGCAAAAAAATACCTCTAACTACGTACAATCTCAATGTCAAGACCTCAAATCAGACTTAAATCAAAGATAACACCAAATTCTATTAATCTAATGTATTATGGAGTTGTGTCAATTCCGTACCAGGGAGTTGTATGGCTTGTATCAGCAAGAAAACACAAAAAAGTGGCAAAAAATAGAGTTTTTGATTAGTTTGTCCTTCAAAACCTTCATCGTCCCCTCCAATAAATCAAAGGAAGGTTTGTATACACTTTTCTCCTCAGTTACAACCACCCAAACTAAATTTTGAATATCCATGATCATTTGGGTGTGTTGAAAAAAACTTAATTAAGCATGAGTTTCATGTATTTGGTGATCTCTTGGACAAGACCAAGGACAGTAAGCTTTCGTGCCTACTTATTACATCAAAGGGACTCAACATTGGTCTCTTTAGGACCTTATTAACTTACAAACCATTAGAAAACATGACAAAACATCAACTAGAAGACTCCACAATGCATCAAGACATCAATTTGTAAGGGTGCTCTGCACCATACACCCAGGGGTGAGAAAAACTTCAATCTCCTTTTGGAATGAGATCTAAAACAGTGACTCCATGCTTTTTTTATCTTCCTTAGACATCCAAGTTGCATCCTCAATTGGTAAACTAGCCCACTTGACCAAATACTCCTTGTAGACTTTCCTCCTTGGCCTTTTAACTTCCTTGGTGTCCAAGATACTTTCAAGTGTCATAAGCTGATTAGGTGGCAAATCTCTAATCCAGTCCTCATCATCATCAAGTCCACATGCCTCTTCTCCTATACTAGTAGACCCCTTGAATAGATACAGGTCAAAAATGTTGAATATAGTTGATATTGCAACTCCTTGTGGGAGTTCAATTTCATAGGCATTATTGCCATACTTGTGAAGTACTCTGCAGGGTCCTATCTTTTTCATCATAAGTTTGGTATACTTTCCCTTGGAAATCCTCTCCTTCTTCAAGTGTGCCAACACAAGATCACCCACATGGAATTGGATGTCCTTTCTCTTCAAATCTGTTGTCCTCTTGTACTTTTCCACATTCCTTTCAAGTGTTTCTCTGACCTTTTGATGAATGTCATGCATGGTTGCTGCAAAGTCCTCTCCTTGAGCACTCCTCTTAGTTCATAAATGCCTCTAGGACGTACCCCATAAACAATCTCAAATGGAGTTCTACATGTGCTCCTATTACCTGAATCATTATATGTATACTCAACCTGAGGTAGGATCAAATCAAAAGCCTCATTGTGCTCCTTAGTTAGGCATCTCAATAGGTTTCCCAAAGACCTATTGACTACCTCAGTCTACCCATTTGTTTGAGGATGATAGGCAGAACTGTAGGTCAGATTTGTGCCTAATTTTCTCCAAAAGTGACCAATAAATTTTGCATCCTTGTCAGAGATAATTGATAATGGCAATCCATGGATCCTTACAACCTCTTTAAAGAACAAATGTGCAATGTGAGTGGCATCATTGGTTGTCTTACATGCAAGGAAGTTTTCCATCTTGCTAAATCTATCAACTACAACATAGATGCTATCATATCCTCTTGCTATCCTAGGCAGACCTAAGACAAAATTCATACTTATTGCTTCCCAAGGTTTGTTTGGTATGGGAAGGGGCTGATATAAACCAGCATTTGAACTTGTCCCTTTGGCTCTTTGACAAATGACACACCCTTCTGCAAACCGCTTAACATCCAAATGCATCTTGGGCCAATAATAAAACCTCTTGACTTGTTCCAATGTTTTATCAAAACCAACATGTTCTCCTAGGTTGCCACTATGTCTCTCCTTCACCAAATTTTCCCTCATAGAGCATCTGGGAATACATAATTGGGCCCCCTTGAACAAAAGCCCCTCTTGTATAACATATTCAGAGTATTCTTCATGAAAAGCATCAGAAAATTGATTACAAACTTGGAATGCATCCTTGAAATCTTCATCTTGGGAGTACATACCTTTGAGGGAGTCTATCCGTACACTTTGGAGTTGTACTTCTTGGATCAGCAACACCCTTCTACTGAGTGCATCAGAAACTTTATTAGCTTAAGCGTTTTTATGCTTGATGGTGAATGTATAGGACTGCAAAAACTCCACCCATTTCATATTCCTATGATTCAATTTATCTTGACTATTGAGGAAACTTAGTGCATGATTGTCAGTAAACACTATGAATTCCTTTGGCAGCAAATAGTGCCTCCATCTTTTGAGGGCTTGGACCATGGCATACAACTCAAGATCATAGGAAGAATACTTCCTCTTACACTCATTCAACTTCTCACTAAAGAATGCAACCAGTTTCCCTTATTGGCTCAAGACTGCACCTATGGTTTGGTTGCTTGCATCACATTCAATGGTAAAGACCTTGTTGAAATTAGGAAGAGTGAGTATAGGCTGCTGTGACACCCTAATTTTCAAATATTCAAAACCCTTATGTGCTTCATTAGTCCATTGAAAACTACTCTTTCTACCTCCTTTGATGGTATCAAGCATTGGTGCACAAATGTGACTAAAATTTCTGATAAATTTCTTGTAAAAGCTTGCAAGGCCATGAAAACTTTTTACCTCAGTTGCTATCCTAGGTGTTGGCCAATTGAGAATAGCCTCCACCTTAGAAGGATCCATTTTCAAACTGCCTTTTGAAATGACAAACCCAAGATAAACCAATTCTTCTTTCATAAAATCACATTTTTGGAGGTTGATCATTAACTTCTCCTCATGCAGTCTTCTAAAAACCATATCAAGATGTTTTAAATGCTTCTCCTTAGACCTGCTAAACACAAGGATGTCATCCAAATAAACAACAACAAATTTACTAATGAAAGGTTGCAATACCTCATTCATTAGTCTCATGAATGTACTAGGAGCATTGGAGAATCCAAAAGGCATCACCATCCACTCATAAAGACACTCATTTTTCTTAAAAGCAGGCTTCCACTCATCTCCTTCCCTTATCTGAATTTGATGATAGACACTCTTCAAATCAATCTTGGAAAAGTATGAAGCACCCCCCAAACAATCCATTAGGTCTTCTATCCTAGGGATAGGAAACCTATATCTAATGGTTATCTTATTAATGGCTCTACAATCCGTACACATCCTCCAACAACCATCCTTCTTAGGAGCTAAGACAGTGGGTACGGCACAAGGGCTTAAACTCTTCCTAATTAGGCCTTCGTCTAAGAGCTCTTGTACTTGTTTGGCTATTTCTTCATTTTGTGTAGGGGTCATCTTATAAGTAGCTTTATTGGGTAATGTGGCACCAGGGATGAAGTCAATATGATGGTTGATTCCCCTATTTGGAGGCAAAGAGCTTGGCAACTCATCTACAACAATCCCCTTATACTTATCCAATAAAGTTTGGACTTCACTAGGAATGGCTTTCTCTTTGTTTGTGGACAAAACTGACCTACTCTTAGGTCTGATAATCATAGCATATCCCTACCCTCTTCCTCTATCAAAGACTTCAAAAACTCCTTCTCTCCAACCATCATAACACTAGGTCCTTCATGTTCTACTTTGTCCCCTTCTTGTAGAGGTGTAAGGTTATATGAAACTCCATCTTTCATGATTACATATGTATTCTTTTCACCATCATGTTTGGCCTTACTATCAAATTGCCAAGGCCAGCCCAAGAGTACATGACATACATCCATAGGGATGATATCACACAAAATTTTGTCCTTGTATGCACCAATATTAAATTCTACCCAAGATTGCTCATTTACAAGTACTTGTTGCTCCTTACTAAGCCATGAAACCTTATAAGGATTAGGATGAGGAATTCTTTTCAAATTTAACTTCTCAACCATTTCTATCGCTACAAGATTATCAGTAGAACTAGAATCTACTACTACCTTACACACCTTGCATTTGGTCCTGAAGAGTTCCCTCCTTTGTGGTGGTTCCTTTGCAACTGATACCTTGAGCAATGTTCTTAGTATCAAACTCTCTCCTACTTCTGAAGTGACATTCGCCAGAGGTGATGTTGCACTCTCCTCATCCTCTTGCACAATCTAATTTCTACATTCTCCACCTTGGGAATATGATGGCTATTTCTCTGGACATTTGAAGGTAGGGTGCCCAAACTGATTGTAATTGTAGCACTTTCTAGAGAAGGTGTTGGATCCTCTTCCTTTACCATATGATCTTCCTCTACCAAAAGGTCTTCTGCCCCTAAAGCCACCTCTTGACTCATGGGATGCTTCTTGACTTGCATTTGATTCTCCCTAATATTTTTGTGACTTATTTCTACCACCAAAGTTTCCTCTTCCTCTTGGATATCTGCCTCTTTCTCTTCCTTGCTGCTCTTGTTTCCTCTTCAACTTTTCTTCTGCCTTGCTACCTATTTGAAAATAGTCCTCTATGGTCTTGGGAGTCACAAGACTCATCTCATCTTGGATGCTATTTCTTAATCCATTCAAGTATCTAGCCACCTTCTCCTTCTCATTCTCCACATGACCAGTCCTCAAACTGAGTTTGTGAAATTCCTTAGTGTAGGCTGCCACATCTATGTCTTTTGGTTTCAGATTTTATAATTTTCCAAATATTTGCACTTCATAATCAGCAGGCATGAACTGCTCCTTCAACTTGGATACCATTCTACTCCATGAATTGATCATTGGCCTATTGTTCTTTACCCTCTCTCCTTGGATGTAATTCCACCATGTCAAGGCAGACCCCTTCAATTTTGTTTTGGCAAACTTAACTTTCTTTTCCTACTACCACCTCTTTGTATTCAAAATAATTGTTCAAGGCATCCACCCACTCTAGGACTTCCTCAGCATCCATCTTTCCTCCATACATTGGTAGGTCCATCTTCACATCAAAGGCCTCTCCTTTCACTAATTTTAAGGCATTAAGAAACCTTCTTTCATCAGGGGGCAACTCTTCCTCTTTCTCTTGAGGTTCCCCCTCTTCTCCCTCTTCTTCTTGTTTAGAGTCACTATCACCTTCTTCTTCTTCTCTCTCTTCTTTTTTCTCTGGCCTTCAATGCTTCTATTTCCTCTTCTAAGTCTTTCAACTTCCTAGCCACTGCTATCCCACCTTTTGGAGGCATGTTGATACCTTAGTTCTTTCAATCTTCCACTTCCTTTGATGCAAACTCACAACTACTCTTCCAAGTTAGAACCTATGCTCTGATACCACTTTGATGCAGAGGTGGTCAGAGTATTAGGTTCATCATTTACTGATCTCTTAGATCTCTTGACATGGAGGAAGTTTCTTCTTCTTTCCTTTTCAACTACTAGTCTCGCTAGACCTAGTTTGGGGAGCCCAACATGAGACAACTCACAAAATGGAACAAGACCTTGGATGTAGTCATATAGAACCTCTTAAAATCACCAACTAAACACTTCACAACCATTGATTCAGACCTAGGGTGTGAGAAAGTATAGGTTCCTTCACAGACCTATTAGATCCTTGTAGCCCTTCCAACTCTACTGTGTCAGATAACTTCCTACTACAGTATTGTTTACCAAAACTCAATCCAGTTTTAAATGTACAATGGAATGACACACTTTGTACCTTGAGATGGGCAGGGCTTGTTTTGTAACAGATAGGTTAAATAATGACTGGCAACCTTTTTTAAGGGCTCAATTAGCCCTATTTTACAAAGGGACTACCCTCTAAAACACTCACAAAACTGATACAATCATTTGGACACATACCTCACATTTGACTGTATGGTTTTTAGCGAATGTTGTTCCTTTTTCAAAGCTTAACACATTGGTTTGTTAAGCTTTCTTTGGCCAATCTTGAGAAAAGTCTATCTTCCTGCCTTAAATATGATTCAAACATCAAAAAAATACATACACAGATCCATTCCACTGGTTCTATGGATTTGGGAATCAGTGGAATGGTAGATAACTCATCATTTTACCCAAAACCCTAATTCAGGGTTTTATAACCAGGTTGTAGAAAAAATGCCTCTAACTACGTACAATCTCAATTTCAAGACCTCAAATTAGACTTAAATCAAAGCTAACACCAAATTCTATCAACCCAATGTATTATGGAGTCATGACAATTCTGTACCAGGGAGTTGTATGGCCTGTAACAGCAAGAAAACACATAAAAGTGATAGAAAATAGAGTTTTTGATTAATTTGTCCTTCAAAACCTTCATCATCCCCTCCAATCAACCAAAGGAAGGTTTGTATACACTTTTCTCCTCAGTTACAACCACCCAAACTCAATTTTGAATATTCATGATCGTTTGGGTGTGTTGAGAAAAACTTAATTAAACATGAGTTTCATGTATTTGGTGATCTCTTGGACAAGACCAAGGACAGTAAGCTTTCATGCCTACTTATTACATTAAAGGGACTCAACATTGGTCTCTTTAGGACCTTGTTAACTTACAAACCATTAGAAAACATGAAAAAACATCAACTAGAAGACTCCACAATGCATCAAGATATCAATTTATAAGGGTGCTATGCACCACTCTTACAACAACTTGTTCATCTTGGAACAACTTTGGCAATAGCTCTTTTTGTACTTCCTCCTTGAGATCTTCCAGCACCCCTTTGAATAGTTCTTCATTCTTGGACTCAATAGCTTGTACTTCTTCATTCAACATAACCATGTGATTGTCTTCCTCTTCAAGGATGCTTGAAATTCCTTGTGATTCATTTTCAATTACTTCCTCTTGTAGCATGGGTGAGCATTCATCAATAATTTCTTCTTCTTGCAATGGACTTGAGTCACTTCTTTCCACTTTGATCAGGGAATCAACAATTTGACCATCAACTGCCTTTGTTTGAATATCCTTTATTTCCTTTTTAGCTTCTCCTTTAGCAGGTACTTTCTTTCTTAGAAGAAGATATGCAAACGGAATCTCCACTTGATTATCAAGGTTACTTATGCTATCTTCGTTATTGGATAAAATGGGAATGTCTCCTCCCTTGGATGTTGAATTGATTCCTTGAAGACATTTTCTCCACAAGATTTCTAGTCTTAATCTTGCCTTGGATTCCTCTTCCAACCTTAGTTGTTCCTTCACTTGATGAATAGCTTCCTCACAAGATGAACATGTGAGTTCTGAATGAGCTGTTTTATGAATCCTACATGATCCTCCTAGAATTAACATGTCTTCTGCAGGCAAGTCCTTCTCAATGCTCAATCTCTTCTTTATCATTCCCTTGAAGTTCATGAAGAATTCTCTTTCATCAAATAAGACTTCGGGCACCACCTTTGTAGGAACAACTGGCTCATGCACCCATGAAAAAGAAATTTTCCCTTGCAATGCTAATTCCATCCTTGATAGAAATGTTAGACAATACATTTCCTCGTGTCCATTGGTGTCATGAATTCTACATCCCTTCCTTGAAGTAAAGTCACCCAAACTCTTGGCCTGAAGTCGTGCATTCAAATTCCACCAAAGCTAGATAAGATTAACCTAAGGATGATCCATATTGAACTACCTTGAGGATTTTGAGAAATCCATGTCTATTTTTTATTTTTTGAATTTTCACTTTTTTTGTATTTTTCCACATGTCAGAGAACTAGTAAATCTCAAATTCTTCTTTGAAATCTCACTCTGGTTCCACATTTTCATTCAACATTTCTTCCTTGTAGCAATTCTTCCTTCAACCTCAGAATGAAAAGAGAAATTTGTAGTTCATGCCTAGAATAAACAGAGTAATTCCTTACACAGCCCTCCTTCTAGCGCCAATTTATGTTGATGTTGGCGTTAGGAGGAGAAGGGCGTGAAATGAATGGAGCAATGTCTTTGTTCTGCCCTCCTTCTAGCACCAATTTATGTTGATGTGGTTTTTATGATGGGAGCAACATTTAGAATAAAACACAGAGTATTCTATCCTCTTGAGAAAAAGCCTCTCAAATGTTGAACTATGTGATCACACAAGAGTGCTCCAAGATTCCTTTTAGGTTAGGTCTTGACTGGCACGGGATAGTCTCAGTGAAATGATGTGATTCTACTGGTAATCACAAAGGGACTTATGTGAAATCACTCCTTCATGGACATGGAATTCACACCTTACTCCTGGGATTTGTGAATGAATGAAATTCTTTTAAACTACCTAAAGAAAAAGCAAAGGGAAGAGGGTTAAGACATCTATTCTAAGGACAATGAGATGATGAATGGTGCTTTGATAGACAAACTTCTTCAAACCAAGCTTCACTTCACCATGAGAGAAACAACTACATGAAATTAGTGCAATCTTCAAAGGAAATGAAGGATTTTCATATTGCAAACATGCATCCAAATACCCACAACTAGCATAACCTAAATGAACATCCACATTAGAACTATTGCAAAATGGGGTTCAAGCTAACTTTACACTACAGCTTACCATCAGTAAACCATAAAAAGTATGAACCAAAGAATTCATCAAATATCTTCACATGGATTCATCATATCAATGAACTGCTACTAAACTTATCAAAAAAATGCTTCAAATCATCCAAGAGAAATAGGAAACCATGCTAACATCCAAAAATAACACAAATTTCATCAAGCTTCAATGAAAATATATTGATTCTGGTAGTATCTTTACAACAATTTTGCCATGGTCTCTCAAATGCTTCAAAAGCTTCTACACTATCAAGAACTAACTATTCCTAAGGAAGAAGAACTAAGGAGAAGAAAGTTCTAAACTCCTCTCATATTTTTCCTCTATGTCCTTCTATGTATTTCAAATGAGGAAAATAGGCCTTTAAATAGGCTTACAAAAGTGGCCAAGATTTGATTTTCTAGAAATCAATGCCCAAAATTAGGTCAAATAGAAACCCAATTGAGAAAGTAGATAAGGCTGCCACCACTCTAGAAAATGAAAAGTTGACACATGTCTTGGGGTGCCACCTCATTTTGTCCTTATGTAGCCACTTGGCATGCTTTTATTGGTTGATGATTATTAGATGCCACATCATCTTGCCCTTTTGTCTCAAGTGCACTTTGGACTTGGAATTCTATCGTTGTGGTGCATTTCCCTTGGATTCTTGATGCTGAACTGGAAATGCATCTTCCCCCCTGGGTGATCTTGATGCTAGCCTCTTTGTATCACTATGATGTCTTGAATAATGAAGTCCTTCATCTTCCCCTTGGCATTCATGTGTAGTCCTCTTGATGTTGGAAGCAGTCTCCTTCTCTAGCATTAGAACTCCTCTTTTCTCCAGCATTATAACTCCTCTTTACATCCACCTTGATCACCTTGGATCATCCTTGAACATCTTTTTGGCTCCTAAATTCCTGCATAAACAAAGAAAATTTCAAATAGTCATGCCAAACAAAACCTTGAATGCAAATGAACTACCATGATAACTTTGCAAGGAATTTCATTCATAAATGTATTTTGAAAACCATTTTCTTTACAAATTCACCTTTTATGAAGAATTTTACCTTTTTTTGAAAGGCTCTTGGTCTGATTTGATGAAACCCTGAAGGAGACTAATTTTTTTCTTGGTCAAACTGACCTGCTTCTTTAGAAATCAAATTGTAGTTTGGCCAAAGATGAGTTGTTTGCTTGGAAAACATGGTTGTTCTTGGTTAAAATGACTTGTTTGCTTGGAAAATTAGACTTTATCAAGTGAAGACTAAATTGCTCACTCATAAATCAGACCTTTTCTAGGGTAGATTTGAGCTATTATGTGAAAATCAGAGCTTTTACTAGGTCAAAAATGAGGTGCTTACTCAGAAAATCAGACCTTTTCCAAGGTAGATTTGAGTTGTTTACTTAGAAAATCAAACTTTTATTAGGCTAAAATTAAGCTTCTTACTCAGAAATTAGACTTTTTCTTAGAAATCAAACCTATTTTTGGTCAAAAATGAGCTCTTTTACACAAAATCAGAGTATTTCCTTGGTCAAATTTGAGTTGTTTACTCATAAATCAGACCTTAACTAGGTCAAAACTAAGCTGCTTAATGAAATTCCATTTCTTCTTTTATGAGAATCTGCTTCTTTAGTGAAGAAAACTCTATTTTAAGGTGAAAGAAAGTCTGAAAACATCTAAAATTGAAGAAGAAAGGTCTAAAAGAGGTTTAGTTTTAATGGAAAAACCCCTGAAAATCTCTATTTTTTGACAAAGAAAGAGTCTTCAATGAAGAAATCTTTGTGCCCTCTTTGTAGAAGTTTGCCTTGAATGGAGAAAAATGGGTTCTTTGTGTGGAGAAATCCCTTCTGTTTGATGTTTAGCAAGCTGCTCCTTCATAAATCTACCTAAAAATGATGGAGAAGCATGTCCTTTGATGGAGAAAACATGTTCTTTGGTGGGCAAAAAGGATGAGTTGTGGGAAGACTTGGCTTGCAAATAAAGAAAAGTGACTTGAGATGTTTATTTATATGGTTAGATTGACTTTTTGAGGCCAAGCTACTCAAGCTCCTCTCTAAAAAAGATTTGATTTTCTTTTTAATTCAAGCAGCTCAACCTCCTCAAAAAGATTTGATTTGTTTGACTAAGCAACTTGCTTGTCACCTGGATGACCTAGCACATAGGTAGCTCATCTTGGACTAGGCGTGGATTTCACCATGATAGTCATGAATTTGCTTTTTCTTAGAAATTGGATTCATTCTAACCTTAGGCATACTCTTCATGGAGTCAAGCTTTTAGATATTTTATCCTCCTTCTTGGATTTAGTGACCTCCTCAAGCCTTTTTTGGAATTTAGTGACTTTGAGATATTTTCTAATGGACCTTTGTCTTCTTCCTTGGGCACACATTTGGTGTGCTCATGTATTTGGATTCTTGAATTCTCTAATGCATGTATTGGGTTTAATGACATGCTTCCTACTTTGCTTGGTGATGGTCGCACTTTTTATGCATCCATCTATTTGGATTCTTGAATTTTCAAATGCACGTATTTGGTTTATGAGATGCCTACTCCTCTGCTTGGTGATGGTTGCACTTTTTATGCATCCATGTATTTCACTTTAGTCATGCCTCTCTCCTTGCTTGAGGATGGTCGCATATTTCAAGAGTTCATGTATTTCATTTTTATCATGCCTATCTCCTTGCTTGAAGCTGCTTTAGACTCTATTCCATGGATTTCACTCACTGACCTGCCTGTCTATGTGCTCGGAGGTGCTTGCCTATCTGTTGCAAGGATTTCACTCACTGACTTGCCTACCTGCTTACGTATTTTTTTGGCTCATATTCTTAATTGCATGTATTTTGTTCCAGAGGTGGTTGCCAGTCAGCTTGAGGATGGGCGCACTTCTTATGTAGTCACATATTTCATGACTCGCATTTTTAATTGCACGTATTTCATTCCTAAGGTGCTTGCTAGTTAGTTTGAGTATGGGTGTACATTCTATGCAGTCACGTATTTCGTCTCTCGCATTCTTAAATGCGTGCATTTGGTTTGATCTCCTGCATGTTTGCCTAGGGTTTGGCGCTCTTCTTATGTAGTTGCGTATTTCGTGACTTGCATTCCTTAATGCATGCATTTCATTCCTAAGGTTCCTTCCTGTCGGCTCAGAGGTGCTTATATGAATTGCTCCCTTTGATGAGCTTATATGACTTCCTCTCCTATTGACGAGCTTGACGAGCTAAGACATGAATTCCTATCTCCTTGATGTGCTTATTTCAAGTTAAGCTAGATGTTGAGGTGCTTATCTCACCAAAGAATTTCATTCTCTCTCCTAGAGGAGCTTGACGAGCTTATTTTTTGAAAGCACGTTTTTGCTTCTCCTTGACAAGCTTGTCTCTCTAAGCAAGACGTTGAGGTGCTTAGCAGGTCATTTCACCAAAACAAGCTATTCTCTCTCCTTGAGGATCTCATCTCTCTAAGTAGGATGTTGAGGTGCTTATCTCTCTTAAGCTAGACATTAAGGTGCTTATCTCACTAAAATAGGACATTCTCTCTCCTTGAGGTGCTTATCTCACCAAAGCAAGACATTCTCTCTCCTAGAGGAGTTTGTCTCACTAAAGCAGGACATTCTCTCTCCTAGAGGAGCTTGACGAGCTTATCTCTCTAAGTCAAATTTTGCCAAGGGAATGCTTAAGTTAAGGTGGGCTTAGGACCCTAGATTGGATCTAGGATTGAACATAGACCGGTAGACTTTGGAGGGGGCCTTTATTTACCCTTGAAAGTGTGGATAAAGGGTCCCAAATTATGGATTAATAGCCCATTCACCCTAGATTCCTATGCTTAGAGTGAAGGACTTCAGACCTTTTCCTATGAAATGATGGACTTCTTAGTAAGAATTTGGCAAAGTTTGGGCAAATCGACACTACCAAACCCATAGACTCAAAGAAAAACCAAAATTCTAAAGCAAAACAACGCCAGAAAGAAAAAAGATGGGGTCCCCATTTGCAATGGGGTGATGTGTGAAAATGTCACAACATGACTTTCTAAGCAAAGCTAGAAAGTGATGTAATAAAAAAAGATATGAGGTCCATTATGAAAAATAGAAGGAGAAAGTTAATGTGGTAGGTTCACCAAAATGTAAAGGTGAACCAATAAAGAAGGATGCAAGTGAAAGTTGGGTTCCCCAAAATGTAAAGGGAGAAAATTATAATTTAGATAAATTGTATTAGCCAAACCATTTTCCCTACCTTCTACTTTGGGATTGAGCTAGCTTTCTATTATCTAACAAAATAGAGCTACAATCTAAGAAATGCTTGGAATAAAAGAAATGAATACTTTTATTTTATTAAAGAATAAAGCAAAAGTTGTTATAATGCTAATTAATAGAAATTAGAAAATAATTTATAGAATCTAATAACTGAAAAGAAAATGAACTAGAGAGAAGAACTTGGAGCCAAATAGAGTAAGCCACTATATAGGATGCTACCATGTCTTGTAAATGTCTACATGAAGCATTTTCATCTATAAGGCCTAGAAAATCAAAAGGTTCCTAGAAACATACCAACCCAGTTTCATACGATCTGCAAAACCAAAAAAGAGAACACAATATCAAGATACAAAATAATAGAAAAAATGGAAATGACAAAGATTTAACTAATTTATTTAAAGAGAATGATTAAAATGACAAAGAAAGGGAAAAGGAACATATCACCAAACTTCTAAGAAGTTAGATATCTTCACCCAAAGAAACCTGTAGCTACAGAGAACAATAAAAATTGTTGGGGTTGTTTGGGGGTTTTCCTTTAGGTCAAACCTCTTCTTTGATATTTTTATGTCCACAACAACCAATAGATAAACAAAAAAATAGTGTGTGCTCATATCCTATGTGCATCTAGGAATTAAGAGTAGTAACAATAAAATAAGATCTATAAGTATCAACCCTAGTCTACGGGGAAGAATACCCTAGTGTGCATATGATAAAATGGGTGGTGGTGTACACCAAGAGATTTGCTAAAGTAAATAGAGAAGAAATGACAAAGAAGAACTGCAATATTATTCAAACAAGAACAATCTTGAACAATATTACTACCATGATGTAGAAGAAGAAGATGTGAGCTCTTTGGAGAAATCAATCATTGTGTATCAATGTAAATTCTTGAGGGAGCTTCAAACATGGTATTATTTTAGTAGCATGTAGCTTCAACAAGTTCAACAATGGAGGTATGTGTGCCAAGCATAGCCAAGAGAGAATAAAATGAGAGATTAAAGGATATTCAAAATTTATTTTGTATAAGGATTGTTTAGAAGTTGAAGGGTCATATTCGAGTGTTGAAGGTGTTTTTATGATGAATGAGCATTACAGTAGGTGATATCAAGTAGATGCCCACATCAGAAATCAATGTTTTAAATTTATAAAACTCATTGGATGATAGTACGATGCATGGATGTCTGCACATCGTGTTAGTGTCCTAAAGAAATTGCACAAAATTTAACATGTGTTCCTAAGCCAAGAAGAATTGGAATTTGGTAAAGAAATTTTGGCAATCTAGTGAAGGAAAAGGTCAATGCTAGGCTAAAAATGATCCCTAAAATATGCTAAGGGAATGGACACAAGCAATGCCAAAATATAGCATGAAATTGCAAGGGTATTCAATTTTTTATATTGCAGGGAGATCATAATTACACTAGAGGATGTATGGAGGATTCAATGTTTATCGATTAGGGGTTGTAGGTGTTGAATGCACAAGACAACTGAGAGGAGGGGTGAATTAGTTGTAACTTATAATTCCAAAACCCTCAAACCCATTTAGATCCACATCAATTCAATTAACTCTTAAACTGTTATGATGATTAAGCATGAAAGTAAATAACAAAAACTGAATCAATTCAACACTAAGCGAACACCAGAGAACACAGATTTATGTGGAAAACCCAAGAAGGGAAAAATCACGGTAAGGATTAGCTCACAATATAAAGTAATATCAACACCAAAAAAATAATAGGCTCACTGCCAGAAGGCTCATTGGCAAAGGCCTCACTGCCCAAAAGAAAGAAAGGCCCATTGCCAAAGGCTCACTGCCAGAATAAAAAAGAAGATAGAGAAGATTATTACACGGAGAAAACTATCTAAATGCAACAAAGAATTCCACCACAACACCATCATCAACTCTGCAGTCTCACTGAGGAATTGTAGACATCTTTTGCTCACTGCATCTAGTAATCTAACACATGAAAGCTCACAATGTACTGCACAAATTTGCACTCTATAACTCTGAAATTCATATCACACCCATCATACTCATCTATCTTACCATCCTTCAACAACTCAATGCTTATTTATACCATCTTCAACCTTGAAAACATTCTCCAAGGTCAGCAATACACCTTCACCATGTAAATTCAAATTAGGTCAGAACCAAAACATTCCCACGATGGAAAGGAATGAAGGCAGACCACAACACTCCTTAGTTTAGACCTAAATCCACTCATACACATTGTATCACGCTTCCACAAACGTCGAAGCAACTTCACAATTAGTGTAAACACCCAAGGTCGGCCAAACCAGTGTAAACACCATAAACAATTATGTACACACTTCCTCAAACCCAAAGATGACTCATGGACCACACACCATGCTTGAGCACAAACTAGAATATACCACAAACATCTTGAAATCCAAAAAGTTCCTCCGCAACAAGTTTCACTTGCTAAACAAACTTGTCTTGTTTACCCAGTATGCTCAAATATATCTGTTAAGCACTGTAACTCAAGAGACCAACTTCCGGAGCACCAAACCATGAACAACTTCAACTGAAGGTAGATATGAACCTTATAAACATACTTCTAGAACCATAAGACCTGAAACCACCCTGTGCAAAAATGTGGAGGAAAAATATTTCTCCCACACCTCTGCAATACACAGTTCACACGTTGGTGAACACATCTTCCTCTGCACATCGATCCAGCATGCCAAATTCTAAATGTAGCACCTCTAAACACCTCTAAACAACATATCCAAACTGCATAAATAGATCTTCAATATAAAAGAAGTGCGGGGAAAAATTAGAACACTACTTTGCAACACAAAACATCTTTACAACACATTATTTCCTTTATTATCCAAATTTTCTCAAAAGCACTTGGAAACCAAACACCTGAAACATACCATCAACAACTTCAGTACTTCCTTATCATCAACTCATTACCAACTGCTCATACTCTTCCACATTCCTTTGCTCATATAGTTGACACCAATGACAACACAAGCTTGTTGACATCAGTGACAACACCGACAACGCATACTTGCAACAATCTCCCCCTTTGTCATTGATGGAAAAACATGCTGTGAAAAACCATTAACACAAAAGCATCTTCAATACTATGCTCTTTTCTTTTCTCTTTTTCTTCCCCTCAGCTTACTACTCTCTTCTTGACAACTAACTCTTTCCTTTTTCACATTGCTCTCTCTCCCTTTGACATCAATGGAAAAGGGCTACACATTTCTCTCTTTAATTCTCATACTTGTACCTACTCACCACTAATTTGTAGCATCTTTTCTTTTACTACTCTTCATACCCCACTGACTGTAACAACCAACATGAACACTACCTACTCCTCCTGAGAGGTAGCCTCGAACATCAATCCAGAATAAGGAATGAATCTTGAAATCCACTGGACTAATGCATCTCCTTATGCATCTAGTTCAAAGAAGGATGGGAAATAACCCTCAACTTCTCCCAGAGATACTCAAAAGTATCCTTAGGAAGGGCCTTAGTGAATATATCAGCAACCTAATCCTTTGTAGGCACATACTCAAGATTTACTTCTTTTTTGCAACCTTCTCTCTTAGAAAGTGATACCGGATTGAGATATATTTTGTCCTTGAGTGCATCACCGGATTCTTTGAAATGTTAATACCACTTGTATTATAACAGAAGATAGGAATAGGTTCATCATATACAACTCTAATATCCTTCAAGGTTTGCCTCATCCACAACACTTGTGTGAAGCAAGATGCTGCTATAATGTATTTTTCCTCTATAGTAGAAAAAGATATTGAATCTTGCTTCTTACTTAACCATGACATGACTCTGCCTCCAAGAAAGAATGTACCACCACTTGTAACTTTCCTATCATCCACACAACTAGCCCAATCTGCATCTGTATAAGCACTTAGAGTAAAGCCAGTATCCTTTGGATACTGCAAGCCATAATCCAAAGTGCCCTTTAAATATCTAAATATCCTCTTCACTGCTGCAACATGTGACTCTCTAGGATCTTCTTGAAATCTAGCCACAAGACAAACTGCATGCATAATATCCAGTCTAGTAATAGTTAAATGTAGAAAAACTCCAATCATTGATCTATACCTGCTCTGATTAGTCTTAGTAGTTTCATCATTCTTGCTCAGCTTGCAACCAGTAGCCATAGGGGTACAAAATGGTTTAGAATCTTCCATTCCAAACTTCCTTAACATTTCCTTGAAATACTTTGATTGTGAAATGAAAATACCTTTATCTGTCTGATTGATCTATAACCCAAGGAAGAAGTTCATTTCCCCACACATTAACATTTCAAATTCTTTATGCATTTCATCTGCAAAACTCTTACACATACCTTCATTTCCTCCAGAGATTATATCATCCACATACACTTCCACAATCAAAATTTGATCTTCTCCTACTTTGATGTACAAATTTCTATCTATGGTACCTTTATTGAATCCTTGTTGTAATAAGCACTTGTCTAACCTTGCATACCAAGCTCTAGAGGCTTGCTTCAATCCATATAGTGCCTTCTTCAATCTGCAACCCACATTTGGTTTATTTGATAACTGAAATCCATCCGGTTGTTCTATGTGTACTTGTTCTTCCAATTCACCATTCAAGAAAGTAGACTTCACATCCATTTGATATACGTTGAAATCCTTATGTGCTGTAAAATCCAGAAACATCCTGATGGCCTCC
Source organism: Cunninghamia lanceolata (assembly GCA_027924645.1). Taxonomy (NCBI): domain Eukaryota; kingdom Viridiplantae; phylum Streptophyta; class Pinopsida; order Cupressales; family Cupressaceae; genus Cunninghamia; species Cunninghamia lanceolata. Next base: position 6,703,613 of record BSBN01001215.1, read on the forward strand.
ATTCTTTCACCTGGAGCATATGTTTCCTCATAATCTATTCCTTCTACTTGTGATTAGTCTTTACATACAAGCCTTGCCTTGTTTCTTACCACTTATCCATTCTCATTCAGTTAGTTTGGGAATACCCACTTAGTTCCAATCACATTTTTGTTTGTTGGTCTTGGGACGAGTTCCCAAGTCTGATTCTTTTTAATCTGCATTAGTTCTTCTTCCATAGCCTTGATCCAATACTCATTCTTGCATGCTTCAATCACTATTTTAGGTTCAACTTTAGAAAGTAAACATAGATTTACCTATTCTTCAACAACTTTCCTTCTTATCAGCACACTTTTGTTCTTATCACCAATGATCTGATCTTTAGAATGATGCTTCTGCACATACTTGGGAGTTTTAAGAGTCTTTTCCAGAGCTTCTTCCTCTTCAATTTGCAATTCCTTTTCCTTAGCATTTTCTTCATCTCTACAAGAAGACACATCAGATTAATATCTATTTACTTCTGAATTATTTTGTAGATCTTCATCAACTTTGACATTTGAACTCTCAACAATCTTGCTTAACCTTTTGTTGTAGCACCGGTAAGCTTTTCTTTCGATAGAATATCCAAGCAAGATACCTTCATCAGACCTTTCATCAAATTTTCCTAATTTTTCTTCATCCCTTATGATATAGCATTTTCTTCCAAAAACTCTGAAGTATTTGGAAGTAGGAATCCTTCCATACCATAGTTCATAAGAAGTCTTTGTACTATTTGCCCTTACTTGCACTTTGTTCAATATATAAATAGCAATATGAATTGCTTCTCTCTAGTAGACCTCCGGTAGATTTTCTTCTTTGATCATTGTCTTTGCAGCCTCTTGAACGGTCCTATTGTTTCTTTCAACCATTCCATTTTGTTGAGGAGTCCTAGGGGCAGATAAATGACTCTCTATTCTATGATTTTCACAAAACATGTTAAAATCATTGGAGGTGAACTCTCCATCTCTATTAGACCTCAAACATTTGATTCTCATATCAATTTCATTATCAACCATGACTTTGAATGATTTAAACTTATCTAGGGCTTCTAATTTTTCTTTGAGAAAAGTAACCCATGTCATTCTAGAATAATCATCAATCAGTAGCATGAAATAAATGTCACCTTGAAAACTCCTTACCCTTGTAGGACCACAAAGATCTGTATGCACCAATCCCAATAGTCTGGAAGAAGATTGATCCTTGACTTTGAAACTTATTCTTGCTTTCTTTCCAACCTAACATTCCTTACAGATAGCATTGATAGGCTTTGTAATCTTTGGCAGATCTCTCACAGCTTGAACTAAACTTATTCTTACTAGGCTATCTATCACTTATCTGAGTCATGAAACAATAACCATCACCACCTTTGAGCAAATACACATTTCCATCTATACTCTTTTCAGCATTCGTCACAGTTTTAGAATCTTTTCTAATCTCACAACCACCATCCTGAAACACAAGATTGTATCATTTGCTACACATTTGTCCAACACTCAAAAGGTTATGTTTTAAACCATTAACATAAAGAACATCATCAGTATTATGCTTTCCATCAAAACTAATTGAACCTCTTCCACATATCTTAGAAGATGTATCTATTGGCAAGAGACACTGTGTGGCTTCATGAGTGTTGTCATTGATGGCAACAAAGTCCATCCCACTCATCTGCAGCACATGGTATGTCTATACCGGAAGTCAGATTGAAGAGTATTTTGGTCCAGTGAGCAAGAACAGAGCATGCAGCAAGGTCCAATAGTTAGGTCCAGATCTCTCAGAGGAAGTATCTTAGCAAAGTGCAGACTTGGGTAAGTTAGTAGGAGTACTGTGACTACTACATTCTAGAGATTGAGCCTCCAGTGATGAAAGAGAGAAAAGATAAGAGCATCTAAGTGTTGGGTTCCTGACAGGCAAAGCAAACTGAGGAAGAACCAACCAACAGAGCATCAGACTTTAATCTGGATGAGAAATTGGTGGTGATCAAGCTACTTGAGGGATCATTCATGGTTCACCAACATGATTGATGAATTTTATGTCTATGTCCTTGATACGCATCACATAGTAAGCATGGATTTAGCCGACAAATCAGTATGTTGGAAAAATCTTGAGTATTCCGGATGCCGACTAGAAAGATGTTGAGATCCTTGATGCGGATATATATACCAGATAGATTTTGGTATGTAGGTGTGTGTGGTGTGTGATAATGTGTGAAGAAAGGCAAAGATAGGTGTGGAAGCAATAATACAAGTTCGGTATGTGATAGAACGACAGCACTAAAGGAGAGGAAGAATGAAGTGCAGTAGATCAATTTATTGAGCCTAACCGAAACTAAACCTCAGCATATGTGGATGCCTCTGATCAATTCAAACACCTGGTTACTTTCTTTATAACTTGTAGACAGTGAGTCTCTTGTAGGCAGTGAGCCTCTTGTGAGCAGTGTGCTCGAGCAGTAAGCCCTAATTGGCAAGTGCCATTTTGTACTTCTATTCTTTTAACAAAGAATACAATCTTGGGTTAGTCACCCCGTGGTTTTTCCCTTAACAGGATTTTCCACGTAAAAATCCTTGTGTTATGTGTGTTGATTTCTCTTCTACTCTCATGTTCATGTATGCTCATATGTTTTGATACTACACTAATTGTTAAAGAAGAAAAGAAAGTTAAATAATTAAGATAACTGGTTCACCCCCCCTCTCAGTTATCCACCCTGTTTCCAACAATTTGTATTAGAGCTAAGTTCCTCCAAACAGAGCCTAATAGCTTGAGGAAGATCTAGGAATCTCAATGGATATGTATGGTATGAGGGAACAACTTCAGTCTGCCCTAGATGATCTTGAGCAATCTCACTCTAAAATCAATAACTTGAGGGAAAGACTCAAACAAGCTGATGATTTCATAAATGAACTAAAAGAGAAACTGAGTATCTCTGTGAAAAAGAGAAAGGAACTACTTCAAGAATTAGCAAGTCAAAGTGAAGCCAATGATACTAATGAAGATCTGAATGAGAAGAACAAGTTATGTGAGAAGCTATCAAAAGAGGTCATTATGGTAAGACATGAAATGGAATCAGGGTTTATGAAATTCACCCAAGAAATTGAAGAGAAAAGAAAAATGGAAGATAATCTAAGACAATCTCTCAAGGAGAAGTCAAAAGACTGCCACAAAATGGATAGAATAATCAAACATCTGGAATCTGATCTTAAAGAAGCTAGAGATAATGAAGAACAACTTGAAAATCAGATAGACACTCTTAAAAGGGATCTTCAAACAATAAATGAATACAAAGAAAAATTCAAGATAAGCTCTGCTCAACTTGAAGTTCTTCTTGAAAGCCAAAAGAGGGTAGATGATAAGCATGGCTTTGGATATGAGAAAGGTGAAAGCTCCAGATCTGGTCAGAAGAACTCTGGATCAGGAAATCTAAGGTACAGACCTAGAAGACCTCCAGTAAGACAACCAAATGCTCAAAGATATCCATCCTTCAATGGATACTACCACAATTGCAATAACTTTGGTCATAAAGCAAATCAGTACAGAAGAAGAATGAATCAGACTAATTCATCCTTCTCTAGACAGTGTTTTAACTGCAAAAGGTATGGTCACAAATCTCATGAATGTAGGAATATGCAAATAAATAATTCATTCAATAGTAGATGCTTTGCATGCAATAGAATGGGACATATGGCTAATCAATGCAGATCAAGAGGATATTGGTCAAATATGCAAAGAAATGTAGCTTACTACAATTGCAATAGATCCGGTCATATTGCCAAATTCTGCAGAAGTAAGAATCAAGATAAAAGGGGTCTGGTGCATCATAATCAAAATCAAGACAAAGGAAAAGGAAAAGTGAATGCGGATGAATTTAAAAGGGATATGAACAAGATTTGGGTGAAGAGAAGTACAGAAAATGTTGGGGATGGATCCACACTAGAATCTGGTGCTGATATTCCTTCTGAAAACTAAATAGATGAGCTCTGGCTCAGGGGGAGTCACAAAAGAAAAACAATTTCCCCCAGCCAGTCAATTGGTGCCTAAATCGGCACATGGAGTGCAGCGGATTGAAGAGTTCTCAAAGAGATATCTAAATAACCTTTGGTATAAATATAAAAGATCCGCAAGAAGGTTGAAGAGGCTAATCATCCAAAATTGATCTGGTTTGACAGTCATTCGATAAAGGTAGGATTTTCACAGTTAGATCCAGTATGATTCAAAATTGAAATACCTTGATCCGCGGATAAATGGGATGATTCAAGGAAGGGAGATACATTGTAAGTTATCATTCTAAGTGCATCTCATTGATCCGGAAGGATCTCTCTCAGAACAAGGACAACAAGGCAACCGGAATGACTTAAGTTGTGCATTTATTGCAATATGGAATTAGGGTTTTTGCAGAAATAAAAGGGTTATTTTGTTCATCATTTGCACATTTGCATTCGATAAGAAGAAAGAAAGAGCTCTGCAACAAGATTGCTTCAACCCTCTCAAGGATCAACCATAGAATTTGATTCAACCAACGATCTTTTCGGCTCTTGTCATGAACCCTAGAAGTGTAAAAAGGTATTTTCGCTCTTGAATATCTCTCTCTGAATCTTTTGAAATATGGCTACTCCAGATGTTGTTAAGATGACTGATAGGCCACGCCCTAAGTTCAAGAAACATCCTTACAAATCCTTAGAAGTTGATCCCCTAGGCGCATTCTCTAGCATTCCGCATGGGATTCTGCATGTAGAAGATGTTAGGGTATACATTCACGCCAACATTAAGGAATTTGGGGAATCCAAGCTGATGGATATCTATCACAAGGAATTAATAGATGAAACATTTGAAATTAAACCCCAATACAAGGCCATCTGGGATAAGCATTTTGGACATTGCATCCATTTCCCCTATTTTGCAGAAGATGAATGGGTTCGGTATGTTCTGAGCAGAATGCATGACAACTTCATGTGGTTGATGAGGCCAAAAGATGCCATTAGGGCGGTAACTGGATTGCACTCATCCGGTGGGTTGCTTGCTCTCAAATCAGTCAAAGACCAAACTATAAGTGAGGCTACTGGATCAAAATTTGACAAAAGAGCAATGACAATTGAGGATATCACAGATCCGGATATCAAATTTGCTTCTATGATAATTGGTTATAAAATATATCACTCCAGCAGGGAGAATTTTGTATCTGGAACAGCAATATACACTACTTATTAGATGCTAAGGGAAAATGCTAATTATGATCTTTGTGAACTTCTCCTAAACCAACTATTAGAGAACTTGTAGAAAATAAAGAAGGATAAGAAGAATTCATTTAAATACGGTGGCTTGATATTATGTCTATTCTTCTACTATATGAGTGAGCTACCCGGATCCAGTGGTTGGGTATGGCAAAATGACAGACCGGTTGCCATACAAATCAGAGATTATATGTATGGGCTTGGTGATGCCAAGGCACAAAGTACAACACTCTGGGGTTACTTCAAAACCTTCCAAAGCATGATGTAGGCCAGAGAAAGAATCCCCCAATCTCTAGTTGAAAAATACAAGGATACAGTGTGCTTCATGGTAGACACTGATCAATGCCTAATGGAGGCAGTGGAGCCCAGGATAGACTGGATTATGCCAATGGGCTATGAGGCAGATGAGAAGATCTTGGAGCTGCATATCCAACACTTGCTAAGCCAGCCCAAGGACCCTGAGGTAGAAAGGTTTGGAACCTTTCAAGAGTTGAGTGTAAAAATTCATGTTGAACTGAGACAGCCTAAGATCAAGAGAAAGGTGAGAAGGGAAGTAGAAGAAGTTGCCAAGAGATATGGGATATCAAAGGAGGCAGTTGATGCTAACAGAGAGAAAATAGAAAGAGCAGAGAAAGAGAGACAAGAAGTAGAAAAAGAAAGTGATTTGGTGCAAGCCCCCTCTCAGACCAAATCCTCAAAGAGTTCTGTACCTGCCACCTCTAAGAGCTCAAAAGCCTCAAAACCAGAAGCAAAGACATCTGGTAAAGGAGAAAAGAGAACAAAGACAAAGGCCACAAGGTCATACACAAGCCACAAGGATGATGAAGAGACAGAGACAGATGAGGAGGTTAAGAAAATGAAGAAGAAGAAGAAAACTTCAGGTGGATCCTCTGCCGGTGCAAATAAAGAAGAAGAAGCAGAACAATTTGTTGAAAGGTCCACTACTTCTGTTGATAATGTTATCAAGGTAGTCATAGTGGATGGAAATCTGCAACCATTAACAGAATTTTATGATGAGTGTAGTGATACTGATAAGAAAATCCTGGAAGATGCTACAGTTAAGTACTTAAACATATATAATAAAGCATTCATTGAAATCATCTCTCTAATCCCCAAGAGTTTAGAGAAAGTACTTAAACTCAGAAAAAACAATGCCAAGGAAAAGGATATGGAGATCTGGGAATAGATAGCTATTCAGCTCTATCCTTCCATCACTCCAAAACAAATGAACATGATCTTCAAGGATTGCAATGATGAGTTCTGGAGCAAAGCCAGAATGAACAAGCTTATGCTCGGAGAGACCGATCAAGTGGCAAAAGAGACTGAAGACATCCTCCAGAATGCATATAAAAGATTCAATCTTCCCATTATAGAGGACATAAGTGATGAACCTTCTGCCATGGATGTCGAAGGATTAAGTGCATCAAAGGAAGATTCTACTGAGAAAATTACAGAAGAGTCAAAGGAGATAGGTGAGGAGAAGATTAAGGACTTGGATTCCTCTGTTCCAGAAGAGGAAGTCCATGAAGAAGTAAACATTTCTCTTCCAGATCCCCCAACAGATTCTAAAACTAAAGGAGAAAGCAAGTCAAAAAGAGGAGAAAAAGGTAAGAGATGAAGAACAAACAGAGAAGATCTCTACTGACAACTCTGAGGCTGCAAAAGGAAAGAAGTCTCTGGCAAGAGACACTGTAGAAGCAGTGAAGAGTTTCCTGACCAAGGAATTAATAGAGATTGATGAACCAGAATTGTTCCAATTACCACTTAATTTTGATTCCCTCTCCCCGGTTCAGACAATGAAGATAGCATCCTTTGCCCAAGCAAAGGCAAAAGAGAAACTTCTGAAATCTCACATGGAAGATTGTGAGCTGATAGAGATTGCTTCTGGAATGTTGGAGAAGATCATGCCATCCTTTCAAAAGGATCCTTCGGCCTCTCTATCTGGTAACCTTAAATCTCTGATAAACTCTGTCAATACTCAATTTGATTCCTTAGAAAAGGCGGCAGAAGAAAAGGTCCGGAAAGAATTTTTGGGAAAGAGATTCTCTGAGGTGTAGGGACTTATAACAAATGATAGGAGAAATTTGGATATTGGGATAAAGAGCTTAGAAAATGCTCTTAAAGATGGCAGAGATTTATACAAATTTTGTCTATCTTGGTCCACCGTGACAACAAACATTGCCAAGAAGCTAGAAGAACAAGAGAGCAAACTATCAAGTTTATCTCAAAATTTTGATACTAAGAAGTTTTGCATTTTTATTGAGTGGCCACATTTCAATTTTGGATAGGATGAAGCAAAGTTGGGCGACAGAAGTTATATAGTTGAAGACCACCTTTGCAGATATACTTAAGTATATGTAAGTATAACTTGTATATATACTTATGCGGCTATGTATAGGCTAATTTTTGGAGAATTTGGTGTGCGGATTCTACCCTTTTCCATTGATGTCAAAGGGGGAGTGAGGAGTAGTGAAAAATGTAGAATCCAGCTAAGGGGGAGCTCTGGTAAAAGTGTACATAAGATAGAGTATCAGCCAAGGGGGAGTTTGTTATAACACTTAGTCATTTTTCACTAAGTGTTGCCATCAATGCCAAAGGGGGATATTGTTGGCAAGAGACACTGTGTGGCTTCATGAGTGTTGTCATTGATGGCAACAAAGTCCATCCCACTCATCCATAGCACATGGTATGTCTATACCGGAAGTCAGATTGAAGAGTATTTTGGTCCGGTGAACAAGAACAGAGCATGCAGCAAGGTCTGATAGTCAGGTCTGGATCTCTCAGAGGAAGTATCTTAGCAAAGTGCAGACTTGGGTAAGTCAGTAGGAGTACCATGACTGCTACATTTCAGAGATTAAGCCTCCAGTGATGAAAGAGAGAAAAGATAAGAGCATCTAAGTGTTGGGTTCCTGACAGGCAGAGCAGACTGAGGAAGAACCAACTGACAGAGCATCAGACTTTAATCTGGATGAGAAATTGGTGGTGATCAAGCTACTTGAGGGATCATTCATGGTTGGCTGACATGATTGATGACTTTTATGTCTATGTCCTTGATACGCATCACATAGTAAGCATGGATTCAACCGACAAATCAGTATGTTGGAAAAATCTTGAGTATTCCGGATGCCGACTAGAAAGATGTTGAGATCCTTGATGCGGATATATATACCAGATAGATTTTGGTATGGAGGTGTGTGTGGTGTGTGATAATGTGTGAAGAAAGGCAGAGATAGGTGTGGAAGCAATAATACAAGTCCGGTATGTGATAGAACAACAACACTAAAGAAGAGGAAGAATGAAGTGCAGTAGATCAGTTTATTGAGCCTAACCGGAACTAAACCTCAGCATATGTGGGTGCCTCTGATCAGTTCAAACACCTGGTTACTTTCTTTATACCTTGTAGACAGTGAGTATCTTGTAGGCAGTGACCCTCTTGTGAGCAGTGTGCTCAGGCAGTGAGCCCTAATTGGCAAGTGTCATTTTGTACTTCTATTCTTTTAACAGAGAATACAATCTTGGGTTAGTCACCCCGTGGTTTTTCCCTTAACAGGGTTTTCCACGTAAAAATCCTTGTGTTATGTGTGTTGATTTCTCTTCTACTCTCATGTTCATGTATGCTCATATGTTTTGATACTACACTAATTGTTAAAGAAGAAAAGAAAGTTAAATAATTAAGATAACTTATTCACCCCCCCCTCTCAGTTATCCACCCTATTTCTAGTAGTATCATCACCAAATCTAACTTGTCCTCCATCATATTTTTCAATTTTAACAAACTTACTCTTATCACCGGTCATATGATTTGAGCATCCAATGTCAATGACCCAGTAGTTCTTTTCCTGTCTAGTATGAAAGGTAGACATCAAAGTGCCTTCAGCATTAATACTTACTTTCAAAGCTTTTTCCTTCACACATTCCTTAAAGTTAGCAGAAACAACATCATCTTTTAAAGATATGAACAAGCATTCACTATCCTCATTATTCTCATAATCAGATTCATCATTAGATATAGTTGCATCTTCTCTAACTTAATAGCTTTTCTTAAATACCTTACTTTTGTTCTCCCTATTTTAGCTTCTCAAAATTCTTTCTGGACATCTTGAAGCATAATGACCTATCTTGCCACAACTGAAACACTTGAAAGACAACTTACCACTATACTTACTAGTACCCTTTTTCATTCTTCTCACAAAGTTAGCTTCCATATCATCAGAATCCTCCTGATCTGATTCCACAGGCTTCTCTGATTTACCAACCTTAAAGCCAGTCTTAGCTTTTGCACTACTTGTGCCAAATTCTCTCATTTCAAAAGTAGTTAAAGTACCATACAACTGATCTCTAGTACAAATTGATCCAAGTTTTGTAATTCTTCAATAGCAGAAACTTTATGACAATAATCTTTGGGAAGAGTTCTAAGTACCTTCATTACCACTTCTTTTTCTTCTAGTTCTCTACCAAGACCTCTGATGTTATTGACAACTTCATCCACCTTTTGCAAGTAGCTTGTGATGTTTTCATCTTTAGACATTTACATGGTCTTAAACATGATCTTCAGATTATGTGTCTTAGCTTGCTTGACCTTATCATCTCCTTCATAAATACTTTTAAACCTTTCCCAAATTTCATTAGCAGTTTTCAGATTCATAACCTTTACCAATTCAGAATTAGTAAGACCACTTAAAAGAGCATACCTTGCTTTACCATTGGTTTCATAGGCCTTGATATCATTTGTAGTACTTAGACCATTTTAAGGTATAGTATATGTAGTCACCACATACTTCCAGATTTCATATCCAAGAGAAATCAAATAACCTTACATCCTTATTTTCTTGAATGCATATTCTGATCCATCAAATAGGGGAACATCTTTCTTATGTGCCATCTCTATCTACCTCAAGCAATTAAGCTTTCTTCCAAGGAACTTGGCTTTGCTACCAATTATTGAATGCACAAGACAATTGAGAGGGGAGGTGAATTAGTTGTAACTTATAATTCCAAAATCCTCAAACACATTTAGATCCACATCAATTCATTTAACCCTTAAACTGTTAAAATGATTAAGCATGAAAGCAAATAATAGAAACTGAATCAATTTAGCATCAAACATAAGAGAACACTAGATTTATGTGGAAAACCCAAGAAGGGAAAAACCACGGTGAGGATTAGCTCACAATATAAAGTAATATCAACACCAAAAAATAATAGGCTCACTGCCAAAGGACTCATTGCCCAAAAGAAATACTCACTACCAAAATAGAAAAGAAGATAGAGAAGATTGTTATAGGGAGAAAACTATCTCAATGCAATGGAGAAGTCCACCACAACAACATCATCACCTCTGTAGTCTCACTAAGGAATTGTAGACACCTTCTACTCACTATGTCTAGTAATCTAACACATGAAAGCTCGCACTGTACTACACAAATTTGCACTCTATAACTTAGCAATTTGCATCACACCCATCATACTCATCTATATTACCATCCTTCAACAAATCAATGCTTATTTATACCATCTTCAACCTTGAAAACATTCTCCAAGGTCAGAAATACACCTTCACCATGTAAATTCAAATTAGGTTAGAACCAAAACATTCTCACGGTGGAAAGGAATGATGGGGGACCACAACACTCCTTAGTTTGGACCTAAATCCACTCATACATGCTACATCACGCTTCCACAAACATCGAAGCAACTCTGCAATTAGTGTAAACACCCAAGGTCGGCTAAACCAATGTAAACACCATAAACAATTATCTACACGCTTCCTGAAACCCAAAGATGACTCGCGGACCACACACCATGCTTGAACACAAACTAGAATATCCCACAAACATCCTAAAATCCAACAAGTTCCTCCATGACAACTTTCACCTACTAGAAAAACTTGTCCTATTTACCTAGTATGCTCAAATATCTCTGTTAAGCACTGTAACTCAGGAAACCATCTTCTGGAGCACCAAACCACAAACAACTTCAACTAAACATAGATAAGAACATTATAAACACACTTCCAAAACCATAAGACCTGAAACCACTCTGTGGAGAAATGCGGAGCAACAATATTTCTCCTAGACACCTCTACAATACACAGTTCACACACTGGTGAACACATCTTCCTCTACACATCGATCCAACATGCCAAATTCTGAATGTAGTACCTCTGAACACCTCTAAACAACATATCCAAACTGCATAAACAAATCTTCAATATAAAAGAAGTGTGGAGCAAAATCAGAACACTACTTTGCAACACAGAACATCTTTACAACACACTATTTTCTTTATTATTCAAATTTTCTCAAAAGCACTTGGAAACCAAACACCAAAAACATATCATCAACAACTTCAGTACTTCCTTATCATCAACTCATTACCAACTGCTCACACTCTTGCACATTCCTTTACTCATATAGTTGACACTAATGAAAACACAAGCTTGTTGACATCAATGACAACACCAACTGCACACACTTGCAACAATCTCCCCCTTTGTCATTGATGGCAACACATGATGTGAAAAACCATTAACACAACTGCATCTTCAATACTATGCTCTTTTCCTTTCTCTTTCTCTCCCCCTCAGCTTACTACTCTCTTCTTGACAACTCTTTCCTTTTTCCCATTGCTCTCTCTCCCCCTTTGACATCAATGGCAAAGGGCTACACATTTCTCTCTCTTATTCTCATACTTGTACCTACTCACCACTGCTTTGTAACATCTTTTCTTTTACTTCTTTTCATACTCCCCCTGATTGCAATAGCCAACATGACCACTACCAACTCCCCCTAAGAGGTAGCCTCCAACATCAGTCTAGAATAAGGAATGAATCTTGAAATCCACTGCACTGATGCATCTCCTTATGCATCTAGTTCAAAGAAGGATGGGCAATAACCCTCAACTTCTCTCGGAGATACTCAAAAGTATCCTTAGGAAGGGCCTTAGTGAATATATCAGCAACTTGATCCTTTGTAGGCACATACTCAAGATTCACTTCATTTTCTACAACCTTCTCTCTTAGAAAGTGATACCGGATTGAGATATGTTTTGTCCTTGAGTGCATCACTAGATTCTTTGAAATGTTAATAGCACTTGCATTATCACAAAAGATAGGAATAGGTTCATCATATACAACTCTGATATCCTTCAAGGTTTGCCTCATCCACAACACTTGTGTAAAGCAAGATGTTGTTGCAACGTATTTTGCCTCTGCAGTAGGCAAAGATACTAAATCCTGCTTCTTACTTAGCCATGACACTACTCTACCTCCAAGAAAGAATGCACCACCACTTGTACCTTTCCTGTCATCTACACAACCAGCCCAATCTGCATCTGTATAAGCACTTAGAGTAAAGTTGGTATCCTTTGGATACCACAAGCCATGATCTAGAGTGCCCTTTAAATATATGAATATCCTCTTCACTGCTGCAACATGTGGTTGTCTAGGATCTTCTTGAAATCTAGTTACAAGACAAATTACATGCATAATATTCGGTCTAGGAGCAGTTAAATATAGAAAATCTCCAATCATTGATATGTACCTTCTCTGATCAACCTTAGGAGTTTCATCATTCTTTCTCAGCTTGCAACCAGTAGCCATTGGGGTACAAACTGGTTTAGAATCTTCCATTCCAAACTTCTTTAACATTTCCTTGACATACTTTGATTGTGAAATGAAAATAACTTTATCTGTCTGATTGATCTGTAACCCAAGGAAGAAGTTCATTTCCCCACACATTGACATTTCAAATTCTTTCTACATTTCATCTGCAAAACTCTTACACATACCTTCATTTCCTCCAAAGATTATATCATCCACATACACTTCCACAATCAAAATTTGATCTTCTCCTACTTTGATGTACAAATTGCTATCTACGGTACCTTTATTGAATCCTTGCTATAATAAGTATTTGTATAACCTTGCATACCAAGCTTTGGGGGCTTTCTTCAATCCATATAGTGCCTTCTTCAATCTATATAACTTTGAAATCCTTATGTGCTACAAAAGCCATAAACATCCTGATGGCCTCCATTCTTGACACTAGAGCATATGTTTCATCATAGTCTATTCCTTCTACTTATGAGTAGCCTTTACACACAAGCCTTGCCTTGTTTCTTACTAGTTCTCCATTCTCATTCAGTTTGTTTGGGAATACCCACTTAGTTCCAATCACATTTTTGTTTGCTAGTCTTGGGACAAGTTCTAAAGTCTGATTCTTTTCAATCTCCATTAGTTCTTCTTCCATAGCCTTGATCCAATACTCATCCTTTCATACTTCAATCACTTTTTTAGGTTCAACTTTAGAAAGTAAACATAGATTTACCTGTTCTTCAATAACTTTCCTTCTTGTCAGCACACCTTTGTTCTTATCACCAATGATCTGATCTTCAAAATGATGCTTCTGCACATACTTGGGAGTTTTAGGAGTCTTTTCCAGAGCTTCTTCCTCTTCAATCTACACTTCCTTTTCCTTAGCATTTTCTTCGTCTTTGCAAGAAGACCCATCTGATTCATATCCATTTACTTCTGAATTCTTCTCTAGATCTTCATCAACTTTAACATTTGTGCACTCTCAACAATCTTGCTTAACCTTTTGTTGTAGCACTGGTAAGCTTTTCTTTTGGTAAAATATCTAAGGAAAATACCATCATCAGACCTTGCATCAAATTTTCCTAAGTTTTCTTCATCCCTTCTGATATAGCATTTGCTTCCAAACACTCTGAAGTATTTGGCAATTGGAATCCTTCCAAACCATAGTTCATAAGAAGTATTTGTACCGTTTGCCCTTGCTTGCACTCTGTTCAGTATATAAATAACAGTATGAATTACTTCTCTCCAGTAGACCTCCAGTAGATTTGCTTCTTTGATCATTGTCCTTGCAGCTTGTTGAACAGTCCTATTCTTTCTTTAAACTATTCCATTTTGCTGAGTAGTCCTATGGGCAAATAAATGCCTCTTCATTCCATGATTTTCACAAAACATGAACTAAACTCATTGGAGGTGAACTCTCCACCTCTGTCAGACTTCAAACATTTGATTCTCATATCCATTTCATTCTCAACCATGACTTTGAATGCTTTAAACTTATCTAGGGCTTTTGATTTTCTTTGAGAAAAGTAACCCATGTCATTCTAGAATAATCATCAATCAGTAGCATGAAATACATGTCACCTTGAAAACTCCTTACCCTGGTAGGACCACGAAGATCTGTATGCATCAATTCCAACAGTTTGGTAGAAGATTGATCCTTAACTTTGAAACTTCTTTCTTGCTTTCCAACCTGACATTCCTTACAGATAGCATTGATAGGCTTTGTAATCTTTGGTAGATCTCTCACAACTTGAACTAAACTTATTCTTACTAGACTATCGAAATTGATGTGACACAATCTTCTATGCCATAGCCAACTCTCACTGATCTGAGTCATGAAACAATAACCATCACCACCTTTGAGTTGATAAACATTTCTATTTGTCCTCTTTCCAGCAGTTGTCAAAGTTTCAGAATCTTTTCTAATCTCACAACCACCATCTTGAAACACAAGATTGTATCCTTTGCTACACATTTGTCCAACACTCAAGAGGTTATGTTTTAAACCCTTAACATAAATAATATCATCAGTATTCTGCTTGCCATCAAAAGTGATTGAATCTCTTCCACATATCTTAGCAGATGTACATCATCACCAAATCTAACTAGTCATCCATCATATTTTTCAAGTTTAACAAACTTACTCTTATCACCAGTCATATGATTTGAGCATCCATTGTCAATGACCTAGTAGTTCTTTTCCTATCTAGTATGAAAGGCAGACATTAAAGTTCCTTCAGCATTAATACTTACTTCCGGAGCCTTTTCCTTCACACATTCCTTAGAGTTAGCCAAAATAGTGTCATCTTTTAAAGCTATGAACATGCATTCACTATCCTCATTATTTTCATAATCAGATTCATCATCAGATATACTTGCATATTCTCTAACATAATATCTTTTCTTAAATAACTTACTTTTATTCTCCCTATTTTAGCTTCTCAAAATTCTTTCTGGACATCTTGAAGCATAATGACCTATCTTGCCACAACTAAAACACTTGAAAGGCAACTTACCATTGTACTTACCAATACCCTTTTTCATTCTTCTCACAAAGTTAGCTTCCATATCATCAGAATCCTCCTGATCTAATTCCACGGTCTTCTCTGATTTACCAGCCTTAAACACATTCTCAACTTTTGCACTACTTGTACCAAATTCTCTCATTTCAAAAGCAATTAAAGTACCATAAAACTGATCTCTGGTAAATTGATCCAAGTTTTGTAATTCTTCAATAGCAGAAACTTTATGACTATAATATTTGGGAAGAGTTCTAGGTACCTTCATTACCACTTCTTTTTCTTCCAATTCTCCACCAAGACCTTTGATGATATTGACAACTTCATCCACCTTCTCCAAGTAGCTTGTGATGTTTTCATCTTTAGACACTCGCATGGTCTCAAACATGATCTTCAGATTCTGCATCTTAGCTTGCTTGACCTTATCATCTCCATAAATACTTTTTAAATTTTCCCAAATTCCATTAGCAATTTCCAGATTCATAACCTTTACCAATTCAGAATTAGTAAGACCACTTAAAAGAGCATACCTTGCTTTACCATTGGTTTCATAGGCCTTGATCTCATATGCAGTACTGGGACCATTTTTAGGTATAGTATATGAAGTCACCACAGACTTTCAAATTTTATATCTAAGAGAATTCAAATTACCTTCCATCCTTATTTTCCAGAATGCATAGTCTAATCCATCAAATAGGGAAACATTCTTCTTGTGTGCCATCCCATATCTACTCCAAGCGGTTAAGCTTTCTTCCAAGGAACTTAGCTCTGATACCAATTGTTAAATACACAAGACA
Source organism: Cunninghamia lanceolata (assembly GCA_027924645.1). Classification (NCBI taxonomy): domain Eukaryota; kingdom Viridiplantae; phylum Streptophyta; class Pinopsida; order Cupressales; family Cupressaceae; genus Cunninghamia; species Cunninghamia lanceolata. The sequence goes on from BSBN01001215.1 coordinate 6,719,760, forward strand.
ACTGAGAGGGGGGTGAATCAATTGTTACTTTTAATTCTAAAACCCCCAAACACATTTAGATCCACATCAATTCAATTAACCCTTAAACAGTTATGATGATTAAGCATGAAAGCAAATAACAGAAACTGAATCAATTGAACATCAAACACAAGAGAACACTAGATTTACGTGGAAAACCCAAGAAGGGAAGAACCACAGTGAGGATTAGCTCACAATATAAAGTAATATCAACACTGAAAAACAATAGGCTCACTATCAGAAGGCTTACTACCAGAAGGCTCACTACCCAAAAGAAAGAAAGGCTCACTGCCATAATAGAAAAGAAGATAGAGAATATTGTTACACAAAGAAAACTATCTCAATGCAACAGAGAAGTCCACCACAACACCATCATCACCTCTGCATTCTCACTGAGGAATTGTAGACACCTTTTGCTCACCGCGTCCATTAATCTAACACATGAAAGCTCACACTGCACTGCACAAATTCGCACTCTATAACTCTGTAATTCACATCACACCCATCATACTCATCTATCTTACCATCTTTAAACAAATCAACACTTATTTATACCATCTTCAACCTTGAAAACATTCTCCAAGGTTGGCAATACACCTTCACCATGTAAATTCAAATTAGATCATAACCAAAACATTCTCGCTATGGAAAGGAATGAAGGTGGACCACAACACTCCTTAGTTTGGACCTAAATCCACTCATACACGCTACATCATGCTTCCACAAACATCAAAACAACTTTGCAATTAGTGTAAACACTCAAACTTGGTCAAACCGGTGTAAACACCATAAACAATTATGTACACGCTTCCTCAAACCCAAAGAAAACTCATGGACCACACACCATGCTTGAGAACTAGAATATCCCATAAACATCCTAAAATCCAACAAGTTCCTCTGCAACAACTTTCACCTACTAAACAAACTTGTCATGTTTACCTAGTATGCTCAAATATCTCTGTTAAGCACTGTAACTCAAGAAACCATCTTCCAGAGCACCAAACCACAAAAAACTTCAACTAAAGGTTGATATGAACCTTATAAACACACTTCCAGAACTGCAAGACCTGAAACCATTCTGTGAAGAAATGTGGACCAAAAATATTTCTCCCAGACACCTCTACAATACACAGTTCACACGCTGGTGAACACATCTTCCTCTGCACATCGATCTAACATGCCAAATTATGAATGTAGCACCTTTGAACACTTCTAAACAACATATTCAAACCATATAAATAGATCTTCAATATAAAAGAAGTGCAGAGCAAAATCAGAACACTACTCTGCAACACATAACATCTTTACAACACACTATTTCCTTTATTATTCAAATTTTCTCAAAAGCACTTGGAAATCAAACACCAAAAACATATCATCAACAACTTTAGTACTTCCTTATCATCAACTCATTACCAACTTCTCACACTCTTGCATATTCCTTTGCTCATACAATTGACACTAATGATAACACAAGCTGGTTGACATCAATGACAACACCAACTGCACATACTTGCAACAGTAGTGTCTAATACAAAGAGATGCATGATGTGATGTCCATATAGGTGTTTTTCAATAGATTGGATGTACTAAGGGATGCTATGAGGCTAAATTTGGATGCATGTATGGGGATGGTAGATGATATTCCTTTAGTGATGGCAACTATTGTCAGTAGCTTATTGCTACCTGACAAGACTAGGGCTTCTTCCCTATCAGATTGGCACATTATGTGGCAAACATATTTATAGGTGAGGAGATATTTGCATGGGGGCCCTGGGTAAGTGTAGGAAGATGAGGGGCCAAAAAGGTGTCTTAAGTAGCCACTTTTTTTCTGAAATCAGGAAATACTGGCCTTGGATGAGAAATTGAGCATAGTTACACCCAAAATTTGGAGATGCAACCAAAACAATGTTCGTAGTGCTCCGAGTCTACTTTCTAAACTACTATTTTTTTTTAAAAATGGCATAGATTAAGGGGTTCAAAAGAGGAAGCCATAGAAATTGGTGTTGTTTCTGTCAAAAAAACATAACATAGCATGTTTTGTGGCTCCCTCAAAAGGTCAACTTTTTTTTGGTATTTTTAAAATCTCTTTGATGAGAAATTAGCTAATAGCATGTAGTTTATGCGCAATTTTTCTGATAATTTTTTGATGAATATTTGATTTTTTACTAATTTTCAAAGTGGACACATCCTAAAAAATAGAATTTTGGCCGTGCTACCCCTATAAATTTTGAAAACTAATCGAAAATCATTTTTTTTAATATTTGTAGAATGGAGTCTAGTTTCCAAATATGTATTTTTTTTGAAATTTCAATGAATAGTTAATTTACAATGAAAAAAAGACCAAACAGTGGTTTTTGCCCAAAAACAGACACACAAACAAAAGAAATTAAAGATGAAAGGCTTAACATTGTTAAAATATGAAAAAACTTACATCGTCAGATAGCTAAGAGAAAGCCTAACATTACCTAGGTGTTTGATTTGTTTGACCTTGAAACACGTACAAATCTGAGGGTTAGCACGAACGAAATTATGTAAAATCTTGAAGAATATGGAAAAACACGTCTGTTACTATTCAAAAGGCACTCCAAGCCTTTGGGTTGGAAATCCAAAGCAAATCCCAAGCCCAAGGCTTGGGATTCCCAAAGTAAGACATAATGCGAGCGCGTTATAACGCGAGCGCGTTATAATGCGCTTGCGTTATAACGCGCTCGCGTTATAACGCGCTCGCGTTATTCTTTTCTTTGAATTTTTCCTTTTCCACAAAAGTTTGTGTTGTTTTTCATGTTTTAAATAACGCGAGCACGTTATTTATGTTTTAAATAATGCGAGCGTGTTATGTTCAACTTAATTTTTTTTGTGTTTAAGGCTATTAATCATGTATGTATGTATGCCTATATGTATGTATGTATGTATGTATGTATGTATGTATGCCTATATGTATGTATGTATCTATGTATGCCTATATGTATGTATGTATAGTGTCAAGGGTAGAGGAGGGTAGAGATGGGAGTGAGCCAGATAGGGGAGGAGAGGGGTGGATAAGGATTGAGTGATTAAGGTTTAAGGTTTAAGGGTTGAGCATTTAGGGATAGGATTTAGAGTTTAGGGATAAGGGATTAGAGTTTAGGACCTTGAGGGATTAAGGTTTAGGGTTGAGGCTTTAGGGACAGTGTTTAGGGTTAAGGGTTGAGGGATTAGGGTTAAGGTAGACTGTTGAGGGTAGAGGGATTAGGGATAGGGTTTAGGGTTGAAAGTTTAGGGTTGAGGGATTAGGGTTTAAGGTTTAGTTTAGTAGTTCTTGTGGATAGAGCCAGTAAACAATGGGAGATTATTTGCCTGTTTCATAATAATATACCTCCCCTAAGTGCGGGGTGGATAGCAAGAAACATAGATGTACCCCAATGCAAAGCTTTTCTCATAATGATCATCCTTCTGATTTTAACTATTAATTACTCATAGTGGATGTACCATACGCAAAGCTTTTCTCATAGTGTGTACACCTATTGGCATAATGAACCCCAGATGGGCCAGAAAAACATGCCATATAACATTACTAACATTAAAAAAGTTCATAGCCATTTTTCTGACATATTCTTGCAACTCAAATATCTTTAAGAGAAGAGTGTCAAAAATGATGGGTTTAACAACCTAACATAAGGCAAAGTAGTTTTGTTGGGTTTAGGGATAGGGTTTAGGGTTTAGGGTTGAGCGATTAGGGTTTAGGGTTGAGGGATTATGGTTTAAGGTATAGTGTTGAGGGTTGAGGGTTTATGGATACGGTTTAGGGTTGAGGGATTAGGGTTTAGGGTTGACAGATTAGGGTTTAGGGTTGACGGATTAGGGTTTAATGTTGAGAGTTGAGGGTTGAGGGTTGAGAGTTTAGGGATAGGGTTGATGGTCAAGGGATTAGGGTTAAAGTAGAGTGTTGAGGGTAGAGGGATTAGGGATAGGGTTTAGGGTTGAAGGTTTAACAATTGAGGGTTGAGGCTTTAAGGCTGAGGGTTAAGGGATTGGGGTTCAAAATATAGTGTTGAGCGTCGAGGGTTTATGGATAGGTTTTAGGGTTTAATTTTGAAGGGTTAAGGGTTGAGGGATAGTGTTTAGGGTTTAGGGATAAAGGATTAGGGTTTAAGGTATAGTGTCGAGGGTTGAGGGTTTAGGAATAGGGATAGAGTTTAGGGTTTAGGGATGAGGGATTAGGGTTGAGGGTTCAGGGATTAGGGTTGAGGGTTCAGGGATTAGGGTTTAAGGTATAGTGTCAAGGGTTGAGGGTTTATTGATAGTGTTTAGGGTTGAGGGTTGATGGATTAGGTTTTAGGGTTGATGGATTAGGGTTTAAGGTATAGTGTTGAGGGTTGAGGGTTTAGGGTTGACAGATTAGTGTTTAATGTCAAGGTTAGGGTTAGAGTGTCGAGGGTAGAGGGATTAGGGTTGAAGGTTTAAGGATTGAGGGTTGAGGCTTTAGGGATGAGGGTTTAAGGCTTAAGATATAGTGTCAAGTGTTGAGGGTATAGGGATAGGGTTTAAGTTTTAAGGGTTAAGGAATAGGGATTAGGGTTTAAGGTATAGTGTCGAGGGTTGATGGTTTAGGGATAGGGTTTAGGTTTGAGGGATTAGGGTTTAGGGTTGATGAATTAGGGTTTAATGTTGAGAGTTGAGGGTTGAGGGTTTAGGGTTTAGGGTTTAGGGTTCAAGTTTTAAGGGTTAAGGGTCGAGGGATCAGAGTTAAGGGTTGAGGGATTAGGGTTTGACGTTGAGGGTTGAGTACATTGAGGTTCGAGGGTTAAGGGTTTCGGGATAGGGTTGAGGGTCGAGAGATTAGGGTTAAAGTAGAGTGTCAAGGGTATACGGATTAGGGATAAGGTTGGAGGGTTTAGGGATAAGGGATTAGGGTTTAAGGTATAGTATCGAGCCCGTTGAGGGTCTAGGAATAGGGATAGCATTTAGGGTTTAGGGATGAGGGATTAGAGTTGAGGGATGATGGATTAGGGTTGAGGGTTGAGGGATTAAGGTTTAGGGATAAGGTTTAGGGTTGAGGGTTGAGGGATTAGGGTTTAAGGTATAGTGTTGAGGGTTTAGGGATAGGGTTTAGGGTTGAGGGATTAGAGTGAAGGGTTGAGGGATTATGATTTGACGTTGAGGGTTGAGGGTTGAGGCTTTAGGGTTTAGGGTTTAGGGATAGGATTGAGGGTCGAGGGATCAGAGTTAAGGGTTGAGGGATTAGGGTTTGACGTTGAGGGTTGAGTACATTGAGGTTCGAGGGTTAAGGGTTTTAGGATAGGGTTGAGGGTCAAGGGTATAAGGATTAGGGATAGGGCTGGAGGGTTTAGGGATAAGGGATTAGGGTTTAAGGTATAGTATCGAGCCCGTTGAGGGTCTAGGGATAGGGATAGCGTTTAGGGTTTAGGGATGAGGGATTAGAGTTGAGAGATGACGGATTAGGGTTGAGGGTTGAGGGATTAGGGTTTAAGGTATAGTGTTGAGGGTTTAGGGATAGGGTTTAGGGTTGAGGGATTAGAGTGAAGGGTTAAGGGATTAGGATTTGACGTTGAGGGTTAAGGGTTGAGGCTTTAAGGTTTAGGGTTTAGGGATAGGGTTGAGGGTCGAGGGATCAGAGTTAAGGGTTAAGGGATTAGGTTTTGATGTTGAGGGTTGAGGTTCGAGGGTTGAGGGTTTAGGGATAGGGTTGAGGGTCGAGGGTTTAGGGTTGAGATAGACAAGGAGCGACTGAGAGACATAGAGAGGGGAGAGGTAGAGAGGTGAGGGGGAGAGATAAGTGAGATATAGAACATGAGCTAATAGAACTAGAGGTGAGATATTGTAAAGGTGCTATCGAAGGTGAGATAGGCACAAATATTAATGGATAAATCTATAGCAGGACAAAATGTGAGCTAGTATACAATGGGAGATTATTTGCCTATTTCATAACAATATACCTCCCCTAAGTGCGGGGTGGACAACAAGAAACAAAGATTTAGGGTTTAGGGATAGGGTTTAGGGTTCAGGGTTCAGGGTTCAGGGTTTAGGGATAGTGTTGAGGGTTGAGGGTTTAGGGATAGGGTTGAGGTTGAGGGATTAGGGTTTAGGGTTGATGGATTAGGGTTTAATGTTGAGAGTTGAGGGTTTAGGAATAGGGATAGCTTTTAGGGTTTAGGGATGAGGGATTAGGGTTGAGGGTATACAATAAATAAACTAGAATTTAGGCAGGGTTGGGAAAATTTTGTGAATCATCATGGGTTGGAGATTGGAGATTTTGTTGTGTTCAAGTACATATCCAAGTCATATTTTAAGGTTAAGATATTTCAAAGAATAGGGTGTGTGAAAAATATCAATGCTATTCAGCTTATGAATACTAACATTGATACAAATAAAAGATGCCCTTTTTTCTAACAGAATATGCAGTTCAAGTCAACCAATGGGCAACAAGTTACTGCATGAATTGGTTTCTGATGGGGAAAACAACAATGATGTTGAATCAATGGAAGAAAATCAAAATTAGGGTTGAGGGTTGAGGGATTAGGGTTGAGGATTGAGGGTTGAGGGATTAGGGTTTAGGGTATAGGGTAGAGGGTAGAGGTTTGAAGGTTGAGGGATAATGTTCAAGGTTGAGTGTCCAAGGTTAAGTGTAAACGGTATATAGGGTTTAAGGGTTTAAGGTTTGAGGGATTAAGGATTTAAGAGTTGAGGGATTAGGGTTTAAGGCATAGTGTCGAGTGTACAGGGTTTAGAGACAAGGTTTATGGTTGAAGGTTTAAGGGTTGAGGGTTGAGGCTTTATGGTTGAGGGTTAAGGGATTAGGGTATAAGGTATAGTGTTGAGGGTAGAGGGTTTAGGGATAGGGTTTAGGATTTAAGGTTTAAGGGTTGAGGGTTGAGGCCTTAGGGATAGGGTTTAGTGTTTAGGTTAAGTGAGACACCTAGATGACTAAGGACAGATGAAGAGGCAGACAAGGAATGACTGAGATACCTAGAGAGGGGAGAGGTAGAGAGGTGAGTGGGAGATAGAGGTGAGAGATAGAGAGGTGAGGTGAGAGATAGAATAAAATGAGAGAGTGAAGTTGACAACTTGAGGGAAAGATGGGTAAGGAGGAGGGAGAGAGGTGGAGAGGAAGGGAAATATCTAGAGAGCCCTGAGAGATATACAAGTGAGAGACCTACAACCTAGGGAGAGAGGGGTGAGAGAGATAAGGGAGAGATGGGGGTGAGGCAGATAGGGGAGAAGAGGGGTGGATAAGGGTTAAGGCTTTAAGGCTTTAGGGTTTAAGGGTCAAGGGTTTAGGGTTTAAGGGTTGAGGTATTAAGGGTCTAAGGGTTGAGGGATTAGGGTCTAAGGTAGAGTGTCGAGTGTTGAACCCTAATCCCTCAACCCTTGACACAATACCTTAAAACCCTAATCCCTCAACCTTGGGGTTTAAGGTATAGTGTCGAGGGTTGAGGGATTAGGCTTCAACCCTTGACACTATACCTTAAACCCTAATCCCTCAACCCTTAGACCCTTAATACCTCAACCCTTAAACCCTCAGCCCTTAAACCCTCAACCCTTAAACCCTAAACCCTTGACCCTTAAACCCTCAACCCTTATCCACCCCTCTCCTCCCCTATCTGCCTCGCTCCCATCTCTCCTTTATCTCTCTCACCCCTCTCTCCCTAGGTTGTAGGTCTCTCACTTGTATATCTCTCAGGGGTCTCTAGATATTTCCATTCCTCTCCACCTGTCTCCCTCCTCCTTACCCATCTTTCCCTCAAGTTGTCAACTTCACTCTCTCATTTTATTCTATCTCTCCCCTCACCTCTCTATCTCTCACTTCTATCTCCCCCTCACCTCTACCTCTCCCCTCTCTAAGTTTCTCAGTCACTCCTTGTCTACCTCTCCATCTGTTCTTAGCCATCTAGGTCTCTCATTTAACCTTAAACCCTAAACCCTATCCCTAAATCCTCAACCCTTAAAACTTAAATCCTAAACCCTATCCCTAAACCCTCGACACTATAACTTAAACCCTAAACCCTATCCCTAAAGCCTCACCCCTCAACTCTTAAACCTTAAACCCCAAACCCTCTACCCTCGACACTATACCTTAAACCCTAATCCCTTAACCCTCATCCCTAAATCCTCAACCCTCATCCCTTAAACCTTCAACCCTAAACCTTGTACCCTCGATAGTATACCTTAAACCCTAATCCTTCAACCATTAAACCCTCGACCCTTAAACATTGGGCAAACTTTTACAAAAAAGAAAAAAATGCAAAGAAAACAATAACGTGCTCACATTATAACGCGAGTGAGTTATACTTGCATTATGGTTTTGTGTTGCCGAGCCAAAGGCTCAGCAACACCAAGCGATAACGTGCTCGCGTTATGGCTTTTGAAAAAGTTTTACGAATTTGGCCACTTTTTGGCCCCCCATCTTTTTGCACCCACCCCCCTACATACTAGCAATGCTATATAGAGATCTCCATTTGATTACATATAGGAAGGGGTGCAACCTTGCGCATATGACACTATTGTAGGTATGGGCTTGGGAGCACATCACAGTGCGTAGGTTCATTGGAGATAGAGATCAATGGGAGATAGGAGAGACATATGCATGCTTTTGGAGGGGCAGAGGAGATATACACATGTGGGTGACCTAAGGCATTGACGACAAGTATTAGATGATATCCAAGGAGTTATCTAGAGGCCATACCAGGATTGTGAGGTATGGCTTAATGATGCCAATATGTATCCATTTATGTTGAGGCCACACTAGATCATTGGGCAGAGGTCCTATATTATTAAGCGATATAGACTAGATCGATTATTGAGGTAGTTTACATTGTGGTAGGGATCCCTATGAAGAGTGATCATGTGTATGCATTTGTAGCATGAGAGGAGCAAACATGGTGGGGTCCAAAGATGGATCTACTATAGGCATGACTAGACTAAGTATTTTCTATGCCAATGATGTATTTGAGGAGACCAAGTATTGTAGATGCATGTGTGACTAGGGATTATTAGCTATGGTGGGTGTAGAGATAGCCCATTAGATTGACGAGGCCATTCCTAGCATAGGAATAGTGGGTCATTCATAGAGTGGTTAGGATAGCATGCAAGTAGAATGCTATTGTAGGGAGGATGGGCCAATAGGGAGGTCAAGGAGGACAAGGGGAGCGTATTTCTAGGATGGTCAAGGCTATAGGCCCAAAGAGTGGCATGGTAGGTGCCACAACCAATGTAGGGGCAAGTATAAATTAGTAGGTATTGCAACAGGTACCGACACAATAGCCATAGATATATAGGTGTCGATACAACAACCTCCTCAAAGCGACAATGGTCTTGATGCCATGGATGTGGATGGAGGAGAGGGCAGGAAGGGGCAGGATCACTAAGATGGATGCAGGGATCCCCAAGGGGAGTTGGACATAATGAGGCAATTCACCTCAAGGAGTGGCTACCGACTAGAGAGTAAGAGTTAGAGGTAGTGTAGTTGGAGAGGGACTAGGTACGAGTGGAGTGGGATACCCTTTAGGTGAGACTAGAGAGTATACAGGTAGAGGGGGGGGGATGGGTCATGAGGAGAGGACCACACTACAAATGAGGCTAGACCAAAGGTAGTGATAGAAGATAGAGATAGGTTGTAGGCAACTAATGATGGTCTATAAGTATTGTTGTGAAGATCTCAAGTTGATACACAAAGGCTCTGATAAGAGCAAGGTCAGGCAAGAGTAGCATTGAGTGGTGTAGGTTTAGACCAGATAGTGGAAACTGCATAGAGTAGCAAGAGAGGTGAGGTAGGTGAGTAGGGAGGTGATATACTATTGCTCCCTTTATGAGTAGGTAGTACCACTAGATTAGAGGGGCCCCTCCTATGTAGAACATACACAGTAGATCGATGAGGTTTGGGAGATCTAGGAGGTCAATATTAGTGGGGATGCAACCGCCACCTCCACCACTTCTAGTTGGAGCACCTTCAAGGTCACATAGAGATAGTTCTAGCCAGGCCTAGTAGATTTTTTATCATGATGTGTATTGTTTTATTTTGCTGATGTATATTCATTTTGATGATACTATGCTTTATGGAGCTTCATATACTTTCCCCATTTTTTATGATAGATAGAGATATGATGAGACAATTATATAATGATGTATTTTGTGATTTATATGATGATGATGATGCATGTTATGATGTGATTTTAATTATGCATTTGTGATGGATGTGCATGATAGTTATATGATGATTTATGTGATTATGGATGCATCTTGATGTGGTATGATGATATGATGTGATGTATGCAATTTGATATGATGTATTGTAGTATGATTGAGCATATTTCCATTGGGATATATATAATAAGATGGAGCTAGATATGCGTTGTACAGATGTATGTATAATGTTGGATAGGATGATGTTTTTATTTTATGTTGATGTATGGATAATGTATATGTATTGTGGGATAGTTTATACTTTTGTATCATGATTGGATATATGATTTATGGATGGATGTATTGGTGTTATGACATGTGTGTGATTTGATGTAATGTATTAGGATTTGTGGAATGATTTTTTCTTTAAAAAAATTAATAATACACATGTGATGGTATTTGATGGATGCCATGATGATATATGATATGCGTTGTGAGGATGCTTGTATGGAATGAATGCAAACAAATAAATGCATATGTGATGAATGTAAATAGATATTATGTAAATGGATAAATGCTTATGTGATAAATGTGAATTGTTTTGGTTTTTGTTCTTGGTTAACTGTATTGGAAGAAAATGATGAAAAATAATAGATAGAAAATGTTGAGGTATTGGATGAACGATGATAACACTAACCAATCAAAATCATTTACACATGTCAAACTATGATTAATCAAGATAAAATTGCACAATGAATAATTGACTAATGATTGGCATCTTCTTAAATGTAGGTGTTATACTAAAATATAGTGAGAACTTACTTTGATATAGCACGAAATATTATGCACTAGGGTATAAAGACCAAGGTGATGATGTATCTCATGTATAGGATTGACTTGCAAACAACATACAAAAGGATACCTTAGCACATCACAAAGCATCAGATGACCTTGGTGGGTACTATGATGAGATAACCAACAAGGAGAAGGATGCCCTAGTACATTACAAGGTGTTTGATGACCTTGGGTACTATACTAGGATAGTTGAGAAAACATGGTACACAAAATGACAAGACCATACCTTGGTAAACACCATTCAAGGTGCACCATGATATGAATGATCGTGGTCACATGAAGAAGGTATGATGTGATACATAATAAAAGATAAATAAAGATCAAAAACTAACAATCAACAGATGTAAAACAATCTCACCTTTTATCCAAGTGTTGATGATGATGGGATGGGATTAATGATGCCTGATGTGGGGAACAATATATCCTGCAAAGGCAAAAGATGGAGAGGTAGGTATTGTCACAATAGGCAAATGATGGGATTGGTAGATGTTATCAAGGTTGCAATTGGATCTTTGTTTAGATATTTGTAAGTAGGAGGTCTTGTGTTTAAATCTTGGGGATATATGATCATATGGATTGCAAGTGCATGAATCTTAGTACAAAGAAGGGGATGTATCTAAAACAAAAAACAATCAACTGGGAGGATACTAGGAGCTTGGTCTAAAGCAAGGGATGATCCACTGCCCCAATGTAGGTAGGGTGAATGATGAAGGATTTATGGTGGTATGTATTGAAAAGCACATCTAAAAATGGGAACAAGGGAGTGTAGATGTTTATTAGGTGAGAAATGGATGAGGGAGTTATGGTGGCATTTTACAAAAATCTCTTTTGGATGAAGGAGTGAAAGCATGTGTTGGGTTAGAGGGGTGACTTGAAATGTGTCATGTAAAATAATCACAAGGTGATTAGGGGGGATGGAGGGGAGTGAATAAATATGGTGAAGGATGGTGTGACAATGGGAGGGATTGGTTGATTCATAAGGGATTGGATTATATAGAAAACATGGATGGGTGTAGTGAAGTAGGTGCAGCTTGGAATGCTCTATGTCTTCCAACAACTTGCAATAAATGTGGATGGGAGTTGGGATGGAGGTAGATTGTGATATTGAGGGTATTGTCAGTTTTGAAAGCATGGATGTCTTATGTTGAGAATGGAATTTACACCATCTATTGTGAAGAAGGGTTGGAACTATGAGTGTGAAAGCCTTCATAGTAGAGGGGACACAATTTTTTATATTGAATGAAGCAGCATGAGTGGTGAAATGAAGGGAGGGTTTTAGTTGATTCATGAGGGAATGGATTATATAAAAAATGTGGATGGGGTGGTAAGAGATGTGGTGGCTTTAGTCAGTGTACTCAAATTCCCTAAGAAAATTATTGTAGGCTAGGTTTGGGGGATGTGCAATGGAGTTGAATACTACAAGACCACTCTTTGATGGAGGTGTGGGTGTAAAAGGAAGGATGAGTGAATTCTTTAGGCTAGGGATTCAAATTGCTTAATAAAATAGGTTGGGATGCTAGGGTGGTATGGGGTTATGAGGATAAGTTTGTTTTAGTGAAATGTAAAGAAAAAACCTAAAGTGTGGGAGTTGTTGAGGATGGGGAGAGTGATTTGGAGAGGGTATGCATATAATGGAAGGATATAGGGTTGGGCAAGATTTGTGGAGGTGGAAAGATGTAATCAGAAAAGGTGCTTAAAGGATAATGGAATCTGGCTATACACATAATGCTTGTGAATAGGTTTTCACCATAGTACATGCCCAAGGAACCACAAGAAGTGTTTTTCACCATAGGATGGATTATTCCTCTTTACTTTTGTTTAATTTTTTAAATAATTTTTTTATTTTTGTAGATTTTTATAAATGGGATGTTCCACGGGTTAGGCATGGAACAACTCGAGATGAATGATATTGGGGGGTTCATCAAGCTCCCGGTCTTTGAGAGTAGCTAGTTCACAAGCACCGAAACCATACTTGGTGATGATGACATAATGACCTAGCTAGTTAAGCTCAAATTTATCTTTCTTTTCATGGTCCTAAAGATTCCTCTTATTTTCTTTTAGTACAAGGTCACCAATATCAAACTCTTGAGTCTTGATTTTCTTGTTGTAACTTCTTCAGAGATGATTCTAATAAACTTGTAGGTGAGTTAAGACATTGAGGTGTCACTCATCAAGTAATTCTAGTTCATGGAGGCATGCAAGCTGATACTCCTCATCGTCAATGAGGTCACACAATGAGATCTCTAAGGATGGGAGTTCGATTTCTATTAGCAAGATGGCTTCGGCACCAAAGAATCGGAATATGGAGTGGCATTAAAAGGTGTGTAGATGCTACTGTGGTAAGCCTAAAGGGCAAGGTTGAGATGGAGGTTCCAATTACGGCTAGCATTATTGATAGTTTTCTTTGGGATTTTCAGCAAGGTTTTGTCTGTTACCTCTTCTGGACTATTGCTTTGGGGATAGTGTAGAGTAGACCAATGGTGTTGGATGTGGAATTCTTCACAAAGAATGTGGATTTCATATTTTTTAAGGATTTGCCATTGTCTGTGATAATGGTGGATGGGATTCCATGTTGGCAAATAATGTGGTAGAGGATGAATTTGGATATTTGGGTGTCGGTAGTGAAAGTGAGGAGGATGGCTTCAACCTAGTGGTGGTCATGATGAATTTATAACCATTGGAGGAGGGATGAATCTTGCCAACGAGATCTAGGCCCCACTAAGAGAGGGGCCAAGGAGTCATAATGGGTTACAATGCTTATGATGGTGTGTGAATAAGGTCTCCATGGTGTTGTTAGGCTAGGCACCATTTGACATACTGGCAAGCGTCATGCTCCATGATAGACCAATAATAATAATAACCTGTTTCGAGAAGCTTCTTAGTTAAAACCATGCCACTAGTATGGGCACCATAGATACCATGGTGTACCTCTCTAAGCGCAAGATACACTTATATAAAAGGCCCTTCAATATTATCGAGAACACTCTCAAACACAAAGAAAACAATATTAGTGAGATGGACGGGTTAGGTTAAATGGTAATTAATCTATACAATGCGTCCTGGTGTTCATGAGAATTTTAGAAAGACAAACGAGTATGAAAGCAACGTCGATAGCAAAGAAAAATGGTTGTTTGTGGACTTGACCAAATAAGCACGCACGTTCATAAGAATGAAGAAACTATTGGTTGCGTAGTTCGACCAACTACCTTGAACTTGCAGAATAAAATGGTGGCGACAGTACAGAGATTTATCACTGGAAAGAAGAGGCAAATACAAGTAAAGAAATCGAAGAAAAAATGGTGGCAACAAGCATAACTGTAGAAATAGAATCTCTAGTGGAGGTAAAGAAACTATGGAAAGGAATGGTGAAGGATATTGATCTGTTCCCCAAGCAAGTGCCAGGCGTATGTTCAGCCGTCACTCATCTCCAGGGCGACGGAGGTGTGGGCACCATCATCCAAATCGACTTCACCCCTGGTAACATTCATTAAGCCTTTCATCTCATCTATTGTTTGTAAGACCAGCACTTTAGTAACATCTTACCAAATGTTTGATTTGATGCAGCGAACAAGGATTTCAGCTACGTGAAGGAGCGCTCGGACGAAATCGATGAGGAAAACTTGTATTACAGATTCAGTTGGATAGAGGGAGGGCAGCTGGGAACGTTGTGGGCTTCTGCTCAATTTAAGCTCAAATTTACCCCCAAACCAGAGGGTGGATGTGTGGTGAATTATACATGCGAATATGACACCCTCCCTGGTATTTCCATTGACCAAGCCAAAATAAAAGAGATGGAGGCCGGCGCAATCGGTCTGTTAAAGGCTGTAGAAGCATTTATTATATCTAATCCAACTTTATATGTCTAGACTAAAAATTAGGGTTTGTCTGTTCAATAATGGCCAGCACTGGCCATGGCAGCGTCTGTGACAATGGCAACTCCCACACGTTGCCCCCAGCGTATGTGTTGTTTTTTCTTAATGCTCATAACCGCTTTCCCTTGATGGGGGATGCGCAAATCTAAACAGTAAATAAATATTTCTTAGGTAGGCATCAATATCCATCTTTGGAGAATTAACTAGTGTGGTCTTTCTTAAAAGGATGTGCAACTTTCTGAAGAATCAAATATATGAAAGTTTGAACAAAGCTTTAGGGATTTGTTAGTGAAGCAAACTTACAAATTTGACCTTTCTTCCATAAGAAATAGTTAATTGATTCAGTATTGCAAGTTACACTATTATGCATTAAAATAATCAAAACTTTCGTGGATCTACTTAGATGTAAAAATTATCTAAATGGTGAATTAATTAGAATGATTGGAAATCATTAAATTTATAAAATGTCATTAGGGTTGTTTTGCACTAAATGTATTATGAATATAATGATTTCAATAGTTACTTTTCAAGACTCCTTTTGACACTTTGTATCTTAATGGTGCAAGAAGGTTCTCCCCTCTTGAGAAAACACAAATATTTCACACAAATTCACAATATCAAAGACACACATACACATGGGCAATATTCTGCCCCAATTCAATACCTAACTATGACCAAATTGCAACAAAAGAGTTTGATTTTTATTAATTCAATCAACACACAATACTTCAGTGACCAAAATTACAAAACTAGGTCCTCAATTGACCTTTCTCAACTCTCATGTACCTACATACTTCAACTTTCAAATCTAAGCTTTCTCCCACTCTGCACCTCTGAATTTCTTCCTCAACCTGCATACAAGCTCTCTTTACTTCTTTATGGGTCACTTCAAAATACACAGTTACAATCATGTCTCTTCCTTGTTGCATCTATTTTCCATATTCCTGTTTTGTTCTTTCTATGGTGTCTCCTCATCCAGAAGAGTATATCCCAGCTACCATCAAAGCTTTACACATTCCCATTGAGGCCAATCCTCACTTTGTTTTCTTCAATGTCATTAAATTGCCAAATTCATTGTTTTTCCTGCATGTGTCGAACACTCTGCCAAACGTCTCCATTCAATGTATTTGTATGTTGTTTCTCCCATGACTGCCCCTTCTCATATCAAATTTAGTTTGTTTTTGTGTTTCATATCTAATACGTTTTCTAAGGATTGTGCCTTCCTTCAACGCTTCTTCTTTTCCTTTTGTTTTATATTATATTTCTGAAATTTGACTTCTATTTAATCCTACTGATAGCAACTTACACTTCTTATCAGCACTTTCTTTATGGAAAACCAATCCTCCAATGATTTCTTTCTATTCAAGTCTAATTGCAGTGACTTTTTTATTGTTTAATAGTGATTTTCGTATGCTGTGGCTGCCACGCCTTTGTCTAAGCTTTCCCCTAGTTTTTCTATGCTTGATATCTATCTTGTTGGACATCGATGAGGGATGATAAAATGGCATCGAATGCCCTCTGCTTCATAACAACTTAGGTGACACTCCCAACACCAAACAATTATCTTCTCTCTCAAATTTATGGCAACATGGATTTAGTTTTCTGTTATTTCCTCTTTCCTCAGAGGTCCGACCCTCTACCATACGCTCCCTTCTTTTTCTTTTTCTTTTTGGATATATTGCAAAAGGATTTACTTGCCATAAAGTGAAGCGACTCATTCCAAATGAACTTTTTACCTTTTTAAATTTGAATTAAGTTCTTAGATTCACTTTAGGCTCGTGGCCTCTACCATAATTAGCAACCAATCCAAAGACACTACCTTATATGTTTGCCTAGATAATGCTATTAAACACCAATGTGGTGCCCTTCATAGAGAATGTGTGTTAGAGGCTTGATTAATTTGTGATGCCTATCATTTGTCACAGAAGAGTTCTTCTTTCCCCAAATGCCCAAACAACCACCAAATTGAATGTTTAAAATGTAGTTATAAGAGGCATGGGTAAGTATTCCATTTTGACACTTAAAAGACCTAGATTTATTCATGTTTGTACCTCTCCAAAAGAATGTTGTGCATGGATGAAATAACTTGATTCATAGTTGAGTAAGTATCAACCTTCATACCTTTCTTTTTCTTCCTTAAAACTTTGCTCAACATTAGAAAAACTCACTTATGCAGCTATGACAGATCGGTCATGAAGCGGAAAACTAACTTTTGATGTAACTCTTTGTCAAGAGCTTGGATTCTTCCAAAAAAAATTGCAAAGATGTGCATATCTACATTATCTAGCTTCTTGGAGACCTTCACCATCAAATCAAGTAGGGAATCAACAATGTTCTTATAAGAAGGTTTTCCAAGAAACCTCACTAATTTTTCAAAACAATTGTTTTGGTGAAAACTGTATGTTGTGCACCGAAGCCAAAGTACAGCAAAAATTGAAAACTTGCAAATTTTGACTCGCTACTCACTCCAATAGCCAAGATATTCCAAATGAAAACTAAAACACACCAAAACTAAAACCCAAACTTGAAATCTATTTTTGGTTGATGTTGATCACCAGTCTATCAACCAAAATCGCCAATCTGCTCAGATGCTCCTGCATTAGACAGGCTGGGTAGGAAGTTTGTGAGCATACACTCACAAATGTGGAGTTGAATGGTAGGATCATTCTTCTAGATTGCAAGCAATTTGCAGTGAACTCCATCATTGAGTATGTGCACAAAAATTATTTATTTTTCCTCTTTTTCCAACATCTCGCTAGAACAAGTGTCATCCTCCTCCAACAATTCTACACTATCTTCCTCCTTCCTCTCATGGACTTGCATCCACCATGTACCATCCTCTTCCTCTAAAGACTCTCTCATTTCTTCTCTTCCTTCATGGGATCCAACCCACCATCATCAACCGGCCACCTCCACCAAACAATCTCACTACTCTCCTCTTTTGTGGGTTTTGACCAACCAAAATCTGACCACCTCCACAAAATTCCCTCATCATACACATCACAATCTATAGCATATACATACAAATCTTCCCCTACATTTTCATGGAAATTAGGAATTCCCATCTACTCTTCTCCATACTCCTCAACCCTCAACATTACAAATGAATACAAAACAATATCATCACAAAATGCAAACAAATTTACCTCTTTCTTCACTGTTGTAGTATTTCCTTCATCACCTTCAACTACAATGTTCATCCACTCATCTTTTTCTATGAGGTTTTCATCTACCCCATCTACCCTCATCATCATCTTCATGTCTTCAACTATTGTACCAAGTCTCCCAACTGTAGCATCTTCAACAACTTCTTCACATAAACATGTTGCATACAAATATGCATCTTCATTTAATTTCATCCCATCATTTTACAACTCCTTATCCACCTCAACAACAAACAAATCCCCATCAAATTCCTTTTCACACAAATCAGAGAAATCAGAAGTTACATCTTCACTCTTAGCTGCTCCAATCACCTCTTTCAAGTGCTCACTCAAATTGAACAATTATTCTATCCTCTCACTTTCTTCTTCAAGCAAATTATGCTTCTCCACAACAACAAAATCTATAGCATCCTCATGGAAATGGAAATCTTCCATGTATCTACCTCCTTGTCCTTTATCCTCTATCATACTCATTATTTCAAACAAATCAAACTCAAATTTATCAAATTGTACTTCATTTCTTTTCATTGTTCCAATTTCATTGCCTGCATTTTCTGCTGCACCAGTCAGCCCTTTATGGTCTTCTATCCCATCTCCTTTTAGCATCTAGTCTATTTTCTTCATATTCTCTTTCCATAGGAAATCATTCTCCTCTTCGTCCACTTGCTTGTCAAATCTAGGGCCTTCTAACGTTATTTTTGCCTCTACATCTGCTGCAACTTTCCGCTTCTCAGCTACAAGTTTGTCACCTTCTGCTTTTATCTCCTTATCCTCCAAAGGATATGTTGTCGTTGCACTACTACATCAACTCTATCTTCTTCATCCATGTCTTTCAAAAGACATATCTCTGCTTCAAACTCCAAAGCCTCCACTCTTCTCATTTCTTCATGAATTGTCTCTTCATCGCCTCGTCCCAAATATCCCATGTCTTCCCATAGATCCTTCACCACTGCAATTTCATGTTCTACATATTTTCTACCTTCAAATTGGCATGCTACAGTTGAACAATCTTTCCTCTTCCACTCTTTTCTCTCCTTGTTTCTTCTCTTTTCTGATTTTCTTTCCTTTTAGAATGTATGGGCTGCTCCCATATGTTCTTCTTCTCATGCCCCTTCTACCAAAGGGCTGCAACTCTTCTTCCCATCCTTTGCAACCTTGGTTGCAATCTCCTCTCTTCCCTCTTGATCCTTTTGCACAAGGATCTCCTCTTCTTCATTCTTCATATCCGCTACCACTTCTTCTTTCTTCTCTTCATCCTTCTTAGTGATGCCTTCTTCACGGCATGTCTTCATTCCAAACTCATCCCTCTTACCTTTGTCACGCTGCCTACCTTCCAATTGGTCACATTTATCCAACAACCTGTCAATCCTCTCAATATTTTCAATCATTTCTCTAAAGAATCCCTTCCTTTTGTACCTTCTCCAACCATCCCATATGACTGGCTTCCACACATATATCTTCATCCTACTCACTATTGTAATCTTCTACATCCACTTGTTTTGTATGGAAAAGAGGGTTTGTTGATTTTAGGGGTTTATGTGTAATCCTCCTTTCCCAACAAACATTCCAAGGGCTTTTCAACCAAGTTGAATCTCCACTAAGTGAGAGCAATCACCTATCAGGTTGGGCTACCACTTGGGAAGCTGTGGACTCTTGGATACATCAAACAATGTCTCTGCCTAATGCTTAATTGTGCTTAGAAACCCTAATTATGCAAATCAGTAAGCAAATTATCAAATTATGGCAAATCCTTTCAAACTGAGGCAAAGGACAGACATATTTAACTTACTATTTTTCAAAGTTCGAAAGGCAAAAAAGTCAAGGACACGAGGACTAGCGCCCAAGTCAAAGGTACATGTTTCTTTATGGGATCCTGATCTCCTTCCAACACTGATATGCACTGCAACTCTAGTTTCTAGAAATTCCACTGCAAAGGACATGGGGACTAGTGCCCTAGTCTAGGAAAAGCACCAGTGTCCTGCTTCTTTTCAGATCCTAAATCCTCTATGTCTTCTAGTACTCCTTCCTGCAACTCCACTCCATGGGACTCGACACCTGTAACTTGCAATCACAAGGAGTGTGGGAGGGGGTTACGGTGTTTAGAGGCTTGCCTCAGACAAGCCCCAGAGAGACATTCAATTCCTCCGAACACCGTTGTCAGATGAGAGTGTGTATCCCAGTGGGATAGAGGCAAAAATTCAAATGATAAATGATTGAAAACACAATAGATATCACCTTGTAGTGAATATCTCATGGAAGGAAGATGCTCTTCATGTCATGAGGAGATGGATGCCAAATCTGCAAACACAAACACAATAAAAATGCTCTTCTCTGCAACATAATGAATATCTTGAATGCTATATGATCACAAGTATGCATAAAGTCTATCTAGTTTGCAAATGAAACCTAATCATGCTTATGTATGCAACTACAAAGATTCCTGCTAAGAATTTTGTAATTCAAACTTTAGATGTCGACATAGGACTTAATTAACAGTCACTAAACCGACATTTGAAATTAGGGCAGACCCAAAATAGGCCTGGACTAGGGTGCTAGTGCCCAAGCCCACCTTGCCATTTTTTCTCAGGATTCATCAAAGTGCATCCCCCTAGGTCCTATTTGTCACAAGACCCAAGGGTTTTCTCATTGGGAGTCAGAAATAACATGCAAAATACTCTATATGCAATTATAGGACCCAGGAGCTAAACCTTAATAGGAAAAAGCCCCCAAGGTTACTTTTTCTGACATAACATTTAGCCCCCACTTTAATGTATGTATAAACGCAAGGCCAATACATGCATTAAAGTACAGTCAACAAACATAGCAAACACGCCAAGCACGGAGAAGACACACCAATCACAGAGAAGACAGTAACAGGCACGCAAAACACAAAGAAGACAATTACAGTCATGCAAAACATGGAGAAGATAGTATTGAAGAAATGCAAAACACAGTGAATGCGGTGATGATTTTCTTTTCTTTTTCATTTTCTCATATATGAAATGCAGAATGCAAGTACAGGAAAGTAAACACACAACCCAAAATGCAGGAGGGACTCATCGCCACTGGTCTTTAGACTGCACATGGGGCAACAAACACGCCAAAAAAATCTCAAAGTGCAGGAGGGACTCGTCGCCACCAGTCTTTAGACTGCACTTGAGAATAAATACGCCATACAAATCAAGCACGCCAAACAAATCCCAAAGCATAGGAGGGACTCATCACCACCGGTCTTTAGACTATGCTTGCGAACAAACACGCCATACACACACAAATGGAAGACACGGAGAAAACACAATAGACAAGTGATGGAGTGTACCTATTTCTAGGTTCATCACCATCTCAGGCACATTATAGGCACACACCAATGATTGGGCTTCACCACAACAATCACCAAAGACACACTTAAGGGTTAAGTTAGTAACAGAACCACTCCCCACCTGCTCAGAAAACTTTTGAAAATGATAGGATTATGCACTCTCCTCGAGAAATACACCATCCCTACCTCGCATGGAGGGCTTAAGATAAAAAGAATATGTATGATATCCCGCCTCTACAGAGGGCTTAAGTGATTGCAACAGATTCAAGATTCACAAACACACCTTGCTAACATCTACAACAGATAGCTTACCTTATATATGCCCCGACCTTAAGGTGGTTGATGTCATGTACCGATATCAAGCACGTTAAGGTAGGAAGAAAACACACAAGGGAACATGAGCTCTGGCAAAGCCCGTGCCCCCCAGAGGTGAAATGTACTTTACGATCACCAAATGTTTCCACAAACACATTCCTGCAAGAAAAGTGTTAGTGTCCATATAATCATGATAAACAACAATGCATATGATCATTCACATAAAGAACCGAGGAATGCAAGATTCAAGGTAGACAAAGTGCATGGAGCAGTAGTATTGTTATGTTTTGTAAGTGCAATAAGACAACATCAAGATCACACGAAGTGATTCTACTAGCCAAGCATCGGATAATATATAACAACCCCATCGTCATGTATGGACTAGGTCCATTTTTTGATTACTTGCTAAAGGGACACTAGGTCCGCATCAGTAAAATATGTTTTTCATCATCTGCCAGCTAGATAGAAACACTAGAGGAAGGGAAACAATGAATCAAGAGAGGAGAAACAAGTGCCTTAGAGACAGTCACATAGGAGGGTGCCCCCAAGTCACCAACCGCAATGCTATGTCCATAAGATACAACACACAACAATGAAAATAGAGGAGAAGCAATATAGAAGAATGGTGATACAAATAGAAGAAGGGTTACAACAGAGGTGGTCTCCTAGCATCCTTGACCTTACAAGAGTATCAAGGGTCATCCTAGGAGGCCTAAACAACACATAACACATCACAAAGGTAAAGGGTTAGAAATACTTACTTGTAGGGACAACCAAACTAAGGGTTGTCATCAAGAAAATCACCCTCTTCCCAATCTCAGATGCTAGAGGAAAGAGGTGTGTAAGGTACCATAGCCCAAATTTTGTTCTTATCTTCTAATTCTTGAGTGTTGAGGTTTTCTATGTTTGTTTCAATGTTAGGTTGGATGTTTTCTTGTTGAGCGGCAAGTCATTGGGCAAAATCTTGTCTTCGCCTCCTCCTTTCTTTTGCTTGTATATTCCTTCTTGTTTTAGTACTTACTTCTTCAAAGGCATCATCATGTTTTTCTATAGGGTTTTGCACATTAGAGGAGGAAGCACCATGTTCAAATTTCATTGGTCTCAGTGGAATGCTTTGTTGTCTATGAAAACCACCCGATCCTTGTAAGGATGTCGAAGGAGGGACCTCAGCGTAGATACCGTCTCTCTGTGGACAAGGTGAGTTATGAAACTTTTCCTTTTCCACATCTATCACACCAATTATCTCATCATATCCATAGTAGTCTTGTGTTCATTTTCCTTTTTCTCTAAGGGGATCCTCAAACACATGTTGTTCATCCCTCATTGTTTGTAAAAGAGGTCTGACCACTATAGCTAGTTGTTTTGCTTTGTATCATCTGTAGTTTAAGAAAGATTGGTCTCTTCATGGCTTAGTTTCTGTTTCAAATTGCAGCTATGTTACCTTTTGAGTCGCCCTTATTTATTTATTGGTAATATTTCCTGAGCAAGAGCCGGATTGCTGTGTTGTATTTTGGGTCATATCTTTGTTTCTTAAATCGACTCTTGATCCTTCAAATTTTACCCGTTTCCCGTCTCTGTAGACAAGGTTACTTAAGGTTTGAACCTTTGAACCCGAACCATTCCCAAAGTTCAAAGTTCAAATGGTTCGATATGTCCAAAGCAATCTCAAACAGCAAGTCATTCTGTCTATTTCAAAACGTCTTCAAGTTTTTAGGTTAAACTTGAACCTTTTTGTTCAAGGTTCAATGGTTCAATGGTCTAAAGTTCAACACTCATTGCCTTCTAATAAGTCAGGTCATGCAGTTACCTTGTGTAATTAATGTATCGTTGAACCCTCCACTTGTACTCTATAGCGAAGTTCAATGGTTCAAGGTTCAACGGTTCACTGTCTCATGGTTGGAACCCCTTTTACAAACGTCACGTGACTGTCCATTGGTCTATGTAGCCTTTGTGTCTTTGAACCTTCATATTGAACCATATCTTTACAAGTTCAACGGTTCATGAGCTTAAGTTCAATATTCCCGTAAGTGAATCCTTTGCCCATTTATGTAATTCAATTGTTATGGTCGAACCACCACATTGAATCACACCCTAAAGGTTCAATGGTTCAATAGTTCAAAGATTTGGAGATTTTGGTCTCATTTATTCCCGCGACTTTCTGAGTCAAATTTAGCGAAAAAGTTGGAGGAAAATATGTCAGAGACTCATTATGAAACCGAGAGTTCTAATTTGGCGGAGGTTACGGATAATCATTATACATCATGATGGCGCATGAATAATACTTGCTATTAATGAAGAGGTCAGAATTTATGTCTTTTCAAATATTTCCAGCACGTATTGCTCCGAGTGATAATTATTCAATCTGGTTAATGCCATTGTTAATTAAGAACAAGCCGGATTCAGCGAGTAAACAAACTGTGCAACGCAGAGGAGAATAACACAGGAAGTATAAGGTTCTTATTACTCAAATTTCACAGTGAATTCAGATATCTTGAAGGTGAGTTATGTTCCTCCTATGTGCTATTCCTATTTCTTAGCTGGAAAGAAGAATCTCTTGAGTCTCTGTCATTATTTTCAAAATTTGAAGTGTTTTTCATTGTAATCCTCCAAGTATGGCTTTAAAATCTACATGTTTGGGGAATGAACATGGTCCTGGTCTTATTTATTCTCACTCTAAATTTGGAGATACTGCGCTGGTACAATATGATTTAGAAGAATTCAAAGAAAGAACTAGAAACCCCGTTCAAACCCCTACGATGAAAAAAATTGTAGATAGCGGCTTAGTTGAAGCCGCAGCTTTTCCTCAGGCTATACTGTGCCTAGAATTGGTTCAGGAGTGTATGAATGGGTACGACCCCCAGAATAGATGCATCAAGAATGCAAACGGTGACATGTTATTTCATGTCAACAAACAAACCCTCATGTCTGTGATGAAGATACCGCCTAAAGAGGCGTATTCCAGCCTTGATATTACTTCCTCCTATGGATATTTCTCTAAGAAAAAATTGACTTACAAAAGTGTAATAGCGAGAAACCAGCTGCTGAAATTTCAGAAGGGTGGTTCAAGGTTGCCCAGGCCACTTACTAGGGATCATTTGATTAAAGAAATGAGGGATATTGTGGTATTGTTACACAGACTGAAGGGTAGTCAGCATGCCTATTATTGGGAGGATTGGATGTACTTTTTCATACAAGTCATCCTTCAAGAGGAACAATATTTAGATTGGGCCGAAATAGTGGCTGATTGTCTACATCAGGGTTTGAGTAATTGTTTGGGTGACAGAGATTTCTATATGTCTTCGTACATGTTCTATTGTCTAGCATCTACAAGAGAGTGGTTTGACCTACCTCATGCACCCATAGCTGAGAATAGTAAGATTTATGAATATTATTCGCAGTTGCAGAGAAGGAATTGCTATGAAAATTATAAAAGGGTTAATGATGTCTTCACTGGAAAAATGACTTATGAACTGGCAGGAAATCTGGGTAAAAGAATGTCCAGTGAAGCAATGCAACTGATTAGCATCTATGGTAGCTTCTTCATTCAATTTTCTGAGTTCACTTACATTAGAGTTGGAGGATTTGATGGTGAACCTGTGAAGTTACCTAGATATGTGTTTGATCATTTCGTGCTGATGGAGGTATGTAGACAACTGGCACATGTAGAGAAGAAATTCTCATCAAAAAAGGGTTTTGGTATTTCTTTTCCCATTGAACTTGGGCATTATTCATGCCAATCAAAATCTGATGCCTTGAATTTGGAGGTGAACCTTAAAAGGTTCAATTTTTAGTTCTTCACTGCCAGGTCTCAATTTGACAGTAAAGGATTTGTCAGAGATAACCTAGACCCTGGAATAGGGCTTTCACATATTCCTAAGCTAGAGGACTACTGGGAACACTGTCCAAATGAATTTGAGGTCAGGAGAAGGCTGTGGTGTAGGTTTTCTTTGGGGCAGATAATTACTCTCAATTTAAACATGGATATTTCTGGAATTATTGGTGACGAGGAACAGGTGGTTGACCCACAGTTTGAAAAAGTAGAACAATTACCTATTCCAGAAGTTGACTGGAGCAAAAAGGAGGAAGACAGAATTGAAGTTAAAACTCTTCCAGTGATAAAGAGAACTGAGAAATGGTTGAGGGAAAAGAGACAAGAAGAGCTTCAGGATAAAAATACCCAACAAATCACTTCAATGATTGGATCATCACTTCCCATAGACTCTTCTAACCAACCTATTCCTATCTATGGTGCAGGTGCTTCCAAGCCATCAACTGAAAGAAGCCCTACCACTAAGAGGTCTAGAAGAGTCCTCACAGATATTTTACCCTCTCGTGTTACCAGGTTGAGGACTAAAGGGAAAAGAAAGAAACAGGTTTCTGAAACAATAGTTGTTGATTTGAATTCAGAGGAAGATTCAGAAGAACCTATGGGTGACAAGGAGCTAAGTCCACACAGAATAGAGGAAGTTGACACCGGGTCACAGTCAGGGACTGTTCTAGAGACCCCTGAAATATTGATGATTTCAAATGTGTCCTCTGATGAATTAAACCCTAAGAAGACAACCTCAGCCCCTGCACCAAAGTGGCTAGAGAGTTCTATCTCTGACAAGAAAAAGGTAACTGGAGTGCTGAAATAGCTAAGCCAGTGACTGAGGAAGAAGTTCAAGATCCAACTGTGCACGATTTCACTATGGAGAGAGTGGATCTCAGTGCTGCTTCTAGAGCTGCAGATGTCCACCACCTTGAAGCATCTACTAAGAGAATGGTTAGTCGAACCTGGAAAGATAAAAAGGACAAGAGGGAGTTGAAGCAAACTCTGCATTCAATGGCAGAGTACATTGATGCTATTCACAACCCTAACCTGCAGCTGATCTCACAGCTTTCCCTATCTTTTGACCTAAAATCGCCTGTTAACCAGAAGCTATTGGATCAAGTTCACAGAAATAAAATGGTGGCAAAAACATTTGACTGTTGGTTGGATAACATTGAAGAAAAAGGAACTGAATACATTCATGAACTCAAGAGCATATATGATCTGACTGCTACCACCATTGAGGATCTTAAAGCATAGGTTGTTGTTTGGGCAAAAGATGAAGGTAAGTGGGCGAATGTAATAAACCAAATAGATGAAGTTCAGAAATATGGGCTGGCGAAGTTTTTGACAGAAAAAAGCCTGACTGGTTTGGACAAAGATTTACTATATGTGAACAAGAAAAATATTGAATGGAGGAATTCCATATCCCGGCAAGGACGCTTTGAACTTACAAAGCTAATTAAGGAGATAACAGAATTCACTCAATCGCTACAACATGACTTGCAATGTATTGATGTTAAATATATTAAAGATGATGGAAAACCAGTGGAAGATGTCGATGCAGTGGTCCAATCTTTCAAAGATAAAATCGGCTTCGTCAGAGAAAATGACAATATTTTAATTGAGGACTTCTCCAAGATTTCTAAAGTTGAGTCACTACTTTACCTCTGCATCAACGCACTTCCAGAACACAAAGAAAAATTTGGGAAAATGCGAAGGGAAAAGGAAGTTTGGAAGTCAAGAATGAAACATATAGGTATTCCCAACTTCCCGAAGATTCAGGAGTTCATTGCAGCTTTTCAGGAGTGGAAGACCCAACGTGCTTCCCAGGCCACCGATGACAAATCTGGAGATGCAAATCCGTTGTCCCAGTCATGATTTCATTGGCTCACTTTCTTTATTTCTGTTCCTCTTTTATGTTATTTTCGGCAAATCTTGATCTTTAAAATCAGTTGTTATAAACTAAATCCCTTACGGGTCAGAGTTATGTTAACTCTGGGTTTGATTTACTCAAAGACATGATTAAGACATTCATATATATTGGTTTTCAAAATCTTTAAAAAGATATAGAAAGTTAGGAAAAAGAAAGATGAAGGGGAATTTTAGCTAAACCGTTTTATGGTTTTACATTATGTGATAATTGTCTGAGAAATTTTTCATCTGTGAATGGGAAGAAGAAACAATTACTGCTTACTTGGATCTGTGCGTCTGAGTGTTTGGAGTTAGATTTTCTGTGTGAAGTCTCCTTTCATCTGGTAATTGCTCTTTATTGGACAATTCCTCATATGTGTTCTATTATTTATTGGTTCAGCAAATTCATATGTATGTGTTCATGTATTTGAATGTATCAAAAGTAGAATCTGTGCATTCTATTACACACTGTTACTATATAAATTTACCGCATTCATAACATAGTTATGTATGAATGTCAGTTTGCCTTAAGCATTTTCTAGTTAAAGGTGCATTTGGATAGTTGAATTGATTAAATTCATTGAAAATCTTAAAGGGGGCTGTACCTAAATTCAGAGGGGAACTAATTTAAAAAGTTCACCCATTTGTTGCCTAACTCGTTTGTTCTTCAAAGAGGGGTATAGAGTCAAAATAAACCATTTTTAGAATAAGGACAAATCTGTTAGCCAACAAGCTAAAAGTAATCAAGGGTGAAATTATTTCTCTTAGATGGAGGTTGGTATGTGTTACGACAGACAGTACAAATTTCTCCATGCAAAGGGAATTTTAGGCATTTATGAATAGTTGAAGGGACGACATTCATAGCCTTAAGCCATGGGTGTCCTAGTTTTACATGAAAGAGGTCGGATAAGGGGATGACATCAATATATAACTGATCCATGGCTTTGTCATAAACTAAGACTAACAGTTTTACCAATCCAAATGTTTTCATCAAAGATCCATTATGTGTTTTAATTCTCAAATCCGACGAGTCATAATAGTTTTGTGCCAAATCATGTTTAAGAAGGAACTCTTCTGTAACCACATTAGTCATGAAATTAGGGTCTATAAGTGCTCCATGCACATGTATTTCCATTATTTTCACTATAATGTAAAGAGGCCCTTCGGTATCTACCATTTCTGTGTCATGAGGTGTAAATGTTATTTCAAGTTCAGGGGCTCGTCTTTTCAAATGTGGCCTAGGAGGAAGCCTAGAATTATTGTTGTATTGAGAATCCATTTGTATGTTTTCAAATGAATTCCAAATCAAACTTCAAAAGGTTTTCAAAATTTATGCAAGAGCAAATGCAAAAGTATGTATGAATATGACCTAAAATACTTGATTTTTTAACTTTTTTCAATGCAAATAAGTGAAAGAAAAGGTGTTGTAAGGAAATTGATCAAGGGAAGAGAATAATATGTCTGATATTAGTTCAATAAATCAATAATATCCATCACAATACACTTTTGATGCAAATCTAGAGTGATGACAAGTCAAAACCTAATGAAAATTATGCTAAAATATGTAATTTTTCACAATTTTTCAATGCAAAGACCCAATAAAAAGAGTGTTGTAAAAAATTTTAAGAGGTGAATCAGGTTATAAAAGTAATATCAGTGACATAAATTCATAAAATCCATCACAACACACTTGGAGTGCAAATCTAAGTCAAACCCTAGGGAAAATATAGTCAAAATATGCAATTTTTCGCAAATTTTCAATGTGAAGGCCTAATAAAAAGGGTGTTGTAAACAATTTGATGAGGGGAAGTAGATAATAACCCTGATAAAAGACAATTAGTGCAGAAAAATTCCTTACAACATGCCTATGGTGCAAATCTAGAGAGACGATAAGGATAAAATTTAGTGAAAAAACAAAGTTTTTAAACCCTAGGCATGAAATTTTGCAAAAAAACCACTATGATACAACACTATAGTTAGAAATAAATCCTAATGAGTGTTTGAAAATGGTAGTAAAATCTGAAACAAGATTTTGACTACAAACCCTAGCTAATGCAAAACTAGGTTTTTATGAAGAATGCACAATTTTTTCAAATTTTCCCAAGTTTTTCAATTTTTTGTAATTTTTTGAATGCAATAAGATGAATGAATTCAAATCTATCAAACAACACTCAACAAGGTGTCAAAAATCTCAAAAACACGGGTTCACCAAAATGTTTTGTATGGACAAGAGGGTTTGTTGATTTTAGGGATTTATGTGTAATCCTCCTTTCCCAACAAACATTCCAAGGGCTTTTCAAGCTAGTTGAATCTCCACTAAGTGAGAGCAATCACCTATAAGGTTGGGCTACCACTTGGGAAGCTGTGGACTCTTGGATATATCAAACAATGTCTCTACCTATGCTCAATTGTGCTTAGAAACCCTAATTATGCAAATCAGTAAGCAAATTATCAAATTACAACATATCCTTTCAGACTAAGGCAAAAGACAGAGATATTTAACTTACTATTTTTAGAAGTTTGGAAGGCAAAAAAGTCAGGGACACGGGAACTAGCACCCAAGTCCAAGGTACCCGTTTCTTTATGGGATCCTGATCTCCTTCTAACACTGATTTGCACTGCAACTTTAGTTTTTGGAAATTCCACTACAGAGGACATAGGGACTAGCACCTTAGTCTAGGAAAAGCACTAGTGTCCTGCTTCTTTTCAGATCCTGAATCCTCTATGTCTGCTACTCCTTGCAACTCCACTCCACAGGACTCGACACCTGTAACCTGCAATCACAAGGAGTGTGGGAAGGGGTTATGGTGTTTAGAGGCTTACCTCGGTCAAGCCCCGAAGAGACATTCAAGTCTTTCGAACACCGTTGTCAGATGAGAGTGTGTATCATAACGGGATAGAGGCAAAAATCCAAATGATAAATGATTGAAAACACAATAGATATCACCTTGTAGTGAATATCTCATGGAAGGGATATGCTCTTCATGCCATGAGGAGATGGATGCCAAATCTACAAACACAAACACAATAACAATGCTCTGCTCTACAACACAATGAATATCTTGAATGCTATATGATCAAAGTACGCATAAAGTCCATCTAGTTTGCAAATGAAACCTAATCATGCTTATGTATGCAACTACAAAAATTCCCACTAAGAATTTTGTAATTCAAACTTTAGATGTCGGTATAGGACCTAATTAATGGTCACTAAACTGACATTTGAAATTAGAGAAGACCCAAAATAGGGCGCTAGCACCCAAGTCCACCCTGCCATTTTTACTCAGGATTCATCAAAGTATAGCCCCCTAGGTCCTATTTGTCACAAGACCCAAAGGTTTTCTCATCGGGAGTCAGAAATAGGAAAAAGCCCCCAACGTTACTTTTTCTGATATAACACCATTTTCATTACCATACAACAAAACTCTCACCACTATTCTCTACCCAACAAGATTCTAGAAGATGCACCTCTCTAAAACCTCTTCTACCCACTTCCTTTTAGTGGAAGAAGTATGCACGCCTTCTACCCAATTTCATCTATGTTGGAGGACAACCAAAATGATTCTCATAGAATAAACTCTCTTGTGGCTTCACGGCTTCACCGCTTCACTCTTCACTCCTCTTCACCTACAAGTACTAGTGCGTACTCTACACTCTCAAGATGCCCCACTCTGATACTGTTTGGTGCAAGAAGGTTCTCCCCTCTTGACAAAACACAAATATTTCACATAAATTCATAATATCAAAGACACACATACACATGGGCAATACTCTGCCCCAATTTAATACCCAACTATGACCAAATCGCAGCAAAAGTGTTTGATTTTTATTAATTCAATCAACACACTATACTTCAGTGACCAAAACTACAAAACTAGGTCCTCAATTGACCTTTCTCAGCTCTCATGTACCTACATACTTCAACTTTCAATCTGAGCTTTCTCCCACTCTGCACCTCTAAATTTCCTCCTCAACCTGCATACAACCTCTCTCAACTTGATTCATAGTTGAGGAAGTATGAACCTCCATACCTTACTTTTTCTTCCATAGAACTTTGCTCAACATTAGAGAAACTAACTTATGCAGCTGTGATAGATAGGTCATGAAGTGAAAAACTGACTTTTGATGTAACTCTTTGTCAAGAGTTTGGATTCTTCCCAAAACTTGCAGAGATGTGCATATCTACATTATCTAGCTTCCTACCAATCCATTCTGCCTCACCTCACAGATTTTGAAATTTTAAACTTCACCAATTTTCCAGCAAAAGTCACAAAACAATTAATTCTTCAAAACTGTGAAAGATTTGCTCACGAAACCTTCATCATCAAATCAAGGAGGGAATCAACAATCTGCCTGTAAGAGGGTTTGCCAAGAAACCTGATCGATTTCCCTAAATAATTGTTTCAGTGAAAATTGTCTGTTGTGTGTCGTGTTGGCCATATGTGTTGTCATTGATGTCAACATAGTAGCATACATTGATACCAACATAGCATACAATGATGTCAACACTATCATAAGAGTAAGAGGCTAATCATGGTTGGATGTTATTCTCCTAAGAAAGAGAAAGCTCATCATTGGAGATCCTAAAAGTTACATTCCTAATCAAAGCAGAGTTGAGTTTGAAGCCTGATCAATATGAATTAGAAGAATCAAGTTGTGTTGTTGATCCTGAGGATGTGTTCCTATTTTGAAGCATATTGTATGATCATCCCTACTGATCCTGAGATCGATCCTGAGCTGTATATGGTGATGTAAAAAGACTTGGCCTCCAAAAGCAGGTTGAAGACAATGTGGGTTCTGTGAAGATGTTTCTAGCATGACAATGGAATGCTCTGCATTCCTCTAATTTTGAAGCTATGGTCTTGCAATTCAAGATTTAAGTTGAGCATGATGTAAATATGTTAAATCTTGAGTTTCATAATGTTTGTTCTTCCACAATGAAAGATATAAATGACTGGGTTCCATTTTAGGCTCTGACAGTGTAATGTGATACTAAAAGGTGAATGGAATGATCTGCATTCCTCTTTGTTTGTAGATATGGCTATGTGGTTATGGATCTGCGTTCAAAGGATAATAAATGTGTTGTTTCTAAAGTTCCAGACTATCATTCCCTTCGCAATGATTTCAGTTATGATTGATAAAGTATTGGTATGTGCTCTGACAGAATGGAGCTCAATGTTGAAGACCTATTGAAATGCTCTGTATTCCTCTGGAAGTAAAGATTGACCTTGCAATTTTGTAAACATGTTCTTGAATGTGAATTTCATGTTTCTTTCTTGTTTCAAGCTTCTTGGTGGTCTGCAGCTCAGTTTTTCAATTAACAGCATGTTGTAGTGTGTTCCAGATAATAATGTGCTCTCAGAGTTAATGATTGAAGGTGTACGACATAATTCTTTGATGTGCAGTGGCAAAGAAGTGTTTGGAGATGTTGTATGAATCATGTGGACTCTTTTGGAAGAGTTTCACGATGATATTTCTTGTTTCCAGTACTGCACAAGTTTTTCTAGTTGATATGGTCGTTACTCTTCAAGTTTTCATGAGCTTTCCTTAAAGTTGTCCTATTTTCAAATGAGCAGAGTGTGCGGTGGTAATTTCTTGATTTTTGAAGCTGTAAAAGATGTTTTGGACCTAGTTAAGCAAGTGTTGGGGTCCACAAGGCTTGAGTCTTCTGCTGGTGTAACGTGTTGTCCTAATTAGACCTATCTTTTACACATTTTGAATATTGTGTATTGTATGGTCGACCTGTAAATGTATTTTCATGTTTAATATGGCCTACAAGCTATGTAATCAATGTAATATCATGTATAAATAGTAGATCAACTTGAATGCGGAAGGTATGATTGCAAGTTGATGAACAAGGTTTGCAAGCAAATAAAAGAAGAAGAATACATGAACTTATGTGTGACTGTGGGGGAAAGAGCAAATATTGTTGATACTGTCTGGATTCATCTTGAAGACTTATTTGATGCAATGATCAAGTATAGAGTGTGCCTGATTAATTAGATCTTCAAAGAGTGTGTGAAG
Organism: Cunninghamia lanceolata; assembly: GCA_027924645.1. Taxonomy (NCBI): domain Eukaryota; kingdom Viridiplantae; phylum Streptophyta; class Pinopsida; order Cupressales; family Cupressaceae; genus Cunninghamia; species Cunninghamia lanceolata. The sequence continues at coordinate 6,753,174 of BSBN01001215.1, forward strand.
AGACAAAAGTGCAATCATTAAGTGTAAGCTTCAAAGGCAGTTTTCAGACAGTTGAAAGATTGTCATATTGTAATCATCTCTGAGTTTGTTCTTAAATTAGGGAGTAGTTGCTTCCTTGGGTTAAAGCCCCTAAAACAAAGTCATCATAGATTAGAGGCTTCCTTGGGAGTGACCCTAAATCAAAGTTACTTAGGGAGTAACAGCTTCCTTGGGTTAAAACCCCTAAAACAAAGTTATTATTTAAGCTTCATATATTGTGAGTTAATCCTCACCATGGTTTTTCCCTTCTAGGGTTTTCCACGTATATATGGTGTTATGTATTGTTGTGCATTGTGTTAATCTTTCATATTTATGTTAATGTTGTGATGCTTAAGTTCTTATTTGCTCTGGATAAGTTGAAGTTGTTGAAATTGAAGAATTTTTTAGATATTGATTCACCCTCCTCTCAGTATCCTGGTTTTTCTAACAATTGGCATCAGAGCCAAGTTCCTCTGAAGGAAGCTTAACCTCTTGAGGAAGGTTCGGGATAAAATATATACAAATCATTTTAAATTATAATATTATTTCTAATTAATGGGATAGATAACGATCTGATAAGGACATGTGTTTTGAGGTGGCAGGGTGTGCAAAGTAATGATGTTTAGGTTCAAGGTATATGTTATGAAGGCAATTGAACGGCTCATTCATTCTCATCATTGCATATTCTGGTTGTTGCACGGTGTGGTGGTATCTAATGGCATCTATGACTGGTGCTCGCCATTTGGGTGGTAAGATGGTAGGTGGCACATGGGGGAAAGAGGAGGAGACTAAGAATCCAAAGCAGAGGAAATGACGAGTGTTTGGAGAAGAGGTTATGGTGGACTTCATGGCGTTTATAGATCAGGAAATTAGGGACCTTGCGATCAAGTAGTGGATGGTAAGAATCTAGGAATTGGCTAAAGGAATGGATGGTTCTCTAGGTGTGTGTATCCATTCAACGATGGCCAAGCTACTTTTGGATCTAGGATACACAAGGGACATATGGAATACATTTGACGTTGTTCAATCCCTTTCGTGTGTCTATGCACTGTATGGCTACTAGCTCCTACTTGCTCTATGATGAAATTGGAGACGTGGTGCATCAAGAAGAGGTACATTTCAATTGTTTGCTGGAACACCTTCATGCTATTAAGAGGCGACAAATGTCTTCAGTTGGCTGTGGAAATGATTGCTAAGAAGTTGCATGTCTCTCTCCCTAAGGACGCGGTTCCATTATTCTCAAAATGTTGCAATGTAAAAGATGAGGACAAATGTGAGGAGACTCAAGTTTCATGTTAGAAAGTTGCTTGTGAAAATTGTAATTGTGTAGAGGGGCCGAAGAGGCCTATGTAATTTGCCTCGACCCCCCCTAAGTTCTCAGACTTATTATATATACTTTGTTATACAGTGGGTTGTGGGTAGTTGTTTATTGTGGTTGTGGTCATTTTTACTAGGTGACAATCAAGTTATAAACTCTATTATTTTGCTTGGTCTGATATCTCGTCGACCTACTAGACTCTCTGGGGTTCCCTAATTTTGATGGTTCCTATACCTAAACCAAATAATATTATAAAAAAAAAATAAATTATAATTTACAAGTTATTTCAAAGAGAGAATAAACATTTTTTTTTTTTAAAATATATATTTGTAGTATTTATATAAAAAGAAATATTAAAAATAGAAAGATTATTAATTTCATATGAAAAATTAACACATTCCTTATTAATTTAGAATAATTATATATTTGTAAAAACTATTTAATAATTATAAAAATCAATAAAAATATATAAATTGAAAATGCTACACATTTATAATAAATTTAATATATGTAATTGCCACACTTCACAATGAAAGACATTCTTATTTAAGAAAATATAATTCAAAAATATCTTATATATGTATTAAATTATAAAAATCATTGTAAAAATTATAATAGAAATTGAATTTTTTCATCTTTCTCTAAATTGTTGAAGTTCCAAAAAAACTAATATGTGGAAGGGAATAACTTCATCTATTTTTATTGAGAGAAAGTAATATATCATAGTTCCATAGTTCAATAGTTTAAAAGTAGAAACAATACAAAAATATTACCAAAACAATGAACAATGACTTTTTTTAGAAGTAAAATTAAAACTTACATACAAAAATAAAATAGCTCTTCAAATAAAAATAAAGTAAACAATGTATGGATAAAATAAAATAATTCTTCACTAAAAATTAAAATTTAGGTATCCATATGTATGTGGTAAATAAGATATCTATAATAATTCTATTTCTAACAACTTGTCAATCTAACCATACATGTACGAGACAATCTAATTCTAATCCTATCAATTAATATAAATTTAACCACATAATATATACTAGCACTTGCGCCCATAGGAGGTTTAAGGAAAACACTGATAGGAACAACCAACCAATTTAGAACATTTTTGGACCTGAATTTTTTTACTCCATGAGACAATTCCAAGCACTATAATGCTCATATATAAAAGCCTATGGTCTAATTAAAGTATATACAAATTGCCAAGTTGTTAGAATATATATATATATAAAGAGAAAGAGTTATCATATTAAACAATATAATATTTTATAAACAATTGCTATAAAATAATATAATTATTATACATTTTAGAAATCCTTGGTTGTTTATATTTTATAAATTACTTTTTAGCATAATTTTATCATTTAATATGCTTTTATATGAATTGCCTACAAAAATCTCCAATATTTATAGCTCGTTGAAAACCCATTTATGTAGATGCGTAAGCAAGCAGCGTACACTATCGTTGGAAGTCGCCATCGTGACTCCCCACCCATTTAAAAAGAAAAAACCATTCAATCACGAATACCTACTACTTTTTTTCTTAAAGCAAAGATTCTAAACCGCATTCACGGAGGTTTTCATAAAAAGGAAATACCTACCTCTATCAAGAAAAACGAATTTATTTTGCCATCTTTTGGTTTTAACCATGTTTTTCTAAAGTATTCGTTAAGAAAAGGTGCGAATAAATTCTTAAATAAACACATTGGGTTTGTTCAGTGGCGTGTGGCTGGCAACATACGAATAATAATAAGTAATGTCCAATGTATTTAGTCCTTTTTCTGAAAGCGTAGTACAAAACTAGTAGACAACGTTTGTACTGTGGTCAGTTGCTTTTTACAACTTGGTACAACTAACCTACAACAATTCTTTAAAAATCTAAACTTCGGGCAATTTGGCTGTCCAATCTCTCGCTAATCATATCACGTATAAGCCGCTTGTAGTGCAAAAGTATCTTTTTTACACGAACTTGAAATCATTACAAACCATTATTTGAGTTGCAGCCTCCAAAACAGAGGTGATTACAGACACGGTATATTCGATTGTTTTGACCCGGGCGAGTGACAACACAGAGTCAGCTCCAGCTCCAAATCTGATTCACACTCAGTGTGAGGAGGCATTTCCTGTTGGCATCTTATTAAATCATTATTGGTTTTGGGGGTAGAAAAATCGGCCTTGCAGGTACTGGGTTCGAATCCCTCTGTGCTTTTTCTGACATCATCGCAACGATGCTCAGAATCGCTGCTGGAATCGCTGGAAACCAGACCATGGGGAACGTCTTCTTCGCCTGGGTAACATCGTGGACCCCACTGCAGATTGCAGACTTCGGAGGCTTCTGCGTCGGAAATTATGTGTGCGATGTCTTCTGGTAATTTAGAGGCCTTTTTGGGATGCTTAAATCTGCCCTTTGTTTTTACTTTGTGAAGCTCGTTGGCAATTGATTGCATCAATGCCGAAGGAGGAAGAGGATTCGTTTTGTTGTTGGGCTGTTCTGTGATCTGATTACCTGTAGAAGTGAAGGCTTCCGCTGGCGATATGGGATGTATTGGGCATCCTTTCAAAATGCTTTCTACTGCTGCCTGGCATATTTGCCAATTGCCCGACCACAGAAGACCCACTGCTCCATATATAGGATTCACCATCCTTCCGCATGCCTCGTACAACAGAGACCTAAATATAGCTGCAAAACACTCAAGATAAACAAACTATAATCAGAACACAGAGGAATGTTCTAGCATGGCAGTTAATTCGTTATATTATACACAAAAATATCTTACAAGTTAAGAAGAAGAATGAGATTATGCAAGTATATTGATAACACAAAGTCGGGAGAGCTGATTTGAAAATAAGCAGTAAAAACCTACACCTTTTGTTGGCCTAAACCTTTGTCCGATGAATTATTTTACGAATTTATGATAAACGTAGCAAAGGTAAGGAATATAGAACGGATGATTATGTTTTGTAAAACGACCAGTTGGTCGAAATCCTGTCCACGGAAATGGTTTGACAAATTGATCGATAAACAAGGTCATTAAACAGGTCGAAAGAATTACAGTGAAGAGGTTCCCAGTAAAAGTCGACAACAAACAAAGTCAAAAAAAGAGTAAACAGTCAACGTGGGCGGATTTGGTCGGTATATGCTGTAATATGTCATTGTTCAGTGGGATGCCCTGGTTGGAGTGAGGCGATGGTTTGCGTGCAAGATACCCAATCACAACCACAATAGTGTAGTTGGAGTATTTTTTTCATTCGTGGAGGCAATATGATGGAATTCATAGGAGTTTAAAACCAATTTTGTTGTAGGGTACTTGCATAAAAGATCTGGTGCCTTGGCTAATGGAAAGAAATAATTGTGGAAAATTCATTAAAAAAATACTGTTTACTGGTCAACCGTATGCAAGGTCCCATACACCAATGGCCGATCAAAGAATGGAGATACTGTTTACACGTTCTTTATGTCGACCAACAAGCCTAAAGATAAGGGTGTCTCGCTCAGTGGACGGATGGACCATAGCAAGAAATGAGGACATGAAGGATGTAATTATGGTAGCAAGAAGCTAATGTTTTAAGAAATAAGGTCATAGAGTTGTTCTGTCAAGATCTTGTTAAAAAATGTCGATCAACGACCACCGATCCACAGCCATATAAAGTAACAAAATCTTCATTTAGGATCCATTATTTCTAGAAGGTTAAGTTCAATCACGTAACTGAAAAAAGTGATTTGAAAAAGCACTACCGAAGAAAAGCATATCAGATGGCCTTGCAATCGAAGGAGCAATTAGGGATGAGATCTCAGGATGCTCGATCGTATTCATGAAATTTTAAATAGGTTAAATGTTCCAGTCAATATGAAATTTTGAAGAGGTTAAATGTTCCAGTCAGTAAGAATTTATAAGATTTAATAGAAGTAATATTAAAGGTTGATGAATCAACGAGTGTGATAATCACATCACAGAGCTTTTTTCCAAAGCTTTCATAGCCATAGCAGAAAAACTAAGATCAGTAAAGAAATAGGGGAGAGTCAGAAGTAACAGTTAAAGCGTCCATCGATGTTTTTGTTTTGAGCAGTTCAGTTTTACTTCGGGTCCCATAGCTACCTGGTCTCATGGATATATTTAAAAACTTTCATTTCATTTGAAGAGGCAAGGCTTCACAAAACAGCTGGTTTCTTGGTCAAGATTCATAGTATCAGAAGAAAATTGAAGACTACAGCTCTTGATCCCTCCCTTAGACTGCTTGATCTCGTGGACATCATTAAAAATCTTTCCTTCCATTTCATATCATATCATTTTATTGAAGGTGTACATATGGCATGCACAGGCTATGGTAAATGGCAGGCTGGCAGCTCGCCTTAGTTTTAAACAGATGGAATAAATCCTAGAGCGTTCTAAAAATCCAATGAATCAGTTTTACTTCCGGGTCTCATGGATGTAATTAAAAGCTCATTTCATTTGAGGAGACAAGGCTTCACAATACGGCTGGTTTCATGATCAAGATTCATAGTAAAAGATACAACATCAAAAGAAAATTGAAGATGTGTTAAGGCTGAAGCTCTTGGTCCCTTAGACTGTTTGGTCTAGTGGACATCATTAAAAAACTTTCATTTCATATCATATCATTATATTGAAGGTGTACATATGATCCCTTAGACTGCTTGGTCTAGTAGACGTCATTAAAGAACTTTCATTTCATATCGTATCATTATATTGAAGGTGTACATATTGCGTACACAGGGTCTGGTAAATGGCAGGCTGGCAGCTCACCTTATTTTAAAAAAATTGGAATAAATCCTAAAGCGTTATAAAAATCAAATGAATCTTAAAGCGTCTGTGTAAATAAAACTATTCTATCAAATTGCAAAGACCATCGCCGAGAAGAAAAGCAGATACTACAGAATAAGTACTTATGGTCGATTCCTCATATTATGAGATCAAGGAATGGAGAAACAGAGACTAATTACCAGGCCTAAGATGCTGTGGACCGGCATTAATGAGGCTGGTGAGACCAGCCCGGCCATAAAACTTTGCAAGAAAAACCGTAGCATTTGCTTGAGACTCAGCGTTCTTTATCCACTCCAAACAAGGCCTAATGCTACAGTTTTCACTGCAACCCTTTCTCAGCACGCGGCACCCATTACAGCTCATCCTCATTCTTCCAAATCTCAACTCCTGCAACCATAAAACCACACAATAAAAAACCCATACATAACAAATGCCAACACAAAAACCCCACACACAAACTCTCCCCTCTTTACCTCAAACTCCACCACTCCTATCTATCGTTGACTCCGAAACTCAAATCGATCGCAAATCCTTTGCACAGACAGTTCTGAAACCTCAACCAATTTATAAAAGGCAAACCTTTGAATCTAGAAAATTTGACAACACGTGAAAGCCGTAAATAAAAAAGCTAATGGGCAATTTCTGCGCATCTACATCAACTGCTCTCACAGAGCAGAATTTCGTACATGTGTCGGTTAAACCAGAGATTAATATGGGAAAAGCAACCAAGAAATGAATTTGAAGCGAAAGAGGAGGCAAGCGGTATATAACGCGCTCTCTCCCAAGCCAGATGTCGCACGCCTTCAACGCCCCTCGTTTATGAGCTTTAAAAAATTAAAAAAACGAAATCCATCTCATTAGTTGGAATGCTAAATTCCCTCACAAAAGCTCCCATTGTTTGGGCAGATTTGGGCGGTTTTCAAGAAAATTTTGCGGGCAAAAGCAACGGCGGCCAAGTCGCCACATTTTGACCGCCGCGAAAAGCGGTGTATTAAGTATTTTGTATTATTATTATTCTTTCCTCCACCCAACCAAACTCCCGGTTTCGTCCCGGTTTCGGGGAGATACCTGACGGCGGTTTTGTTGTGTATTCAATTTCTACTGTGGGCGCCGTCGATTTGCATGCCTCCGGTTTTAATTCCTTAACTTAACCATTTTATATCGTCGTCGACTTGTACGACATTTTGCGTACGAGCTCTCGATTATGTTCATGTTCAATGAACGCTACATTCCGGGATTTAAAAATTTGGGAAGCCTCAATTTTAAATTGAGTCGTCCAAAGAAGATATTGTAAGATATTGGGTTGGCCTGCTTATTTGTCAAGTTGGTATTGATTGATTTGGATTTTGTGGAACAAAATCCTCGAGTCAATTTGGAGCTTCCATCCTTATAAGACTTATGTTGGTAGGGCTTTCAATTTATAGTTATATATTCCCTCCTAACGAGAATGGTGATGGTTCTGAATTGAGGAGGAGGGGAAGGGCATTAAATATTCTACATGCATGTATATATAAGTCAAAGAATGAGGGTCAACTACCCTGCCAGATACTCAGTCTTTACATCATTCCACAAGGATTGTCACATCAATTTAAACATCCATTTTTTTTAAAAGGATAGGGAAAGAACAGGGTGGTTCAGCATCCTAGGTTTAGGGTTTAATAATAAGGGTTTAAGGTTTATAGGATTTTTCCAATAAGATAAATTTATTTTATGACTAGTATATTTATATTTAAAAAAATATATCTACAATATGTCAAGAGATATCATCTCAAGGTTTTGTCAGTAATTTTTGCATTTTCCATGGATTTTGCAATTTTTTTTTGTTTTTATTTTTTATTTTTTCCAATTTCTTTTTTCGTTCTATAGTTTTTCTCTATTTGAAATTTCTTTTTTTTTTTTTTGTTTTTTTTTTTTTTTTTTCAATTTCTTTTTTTATTTTTATTTTTTATTTTTTGGCTATATATTTACACGGAAAATGAGTGCTCATCTCCACCCCACTGTAATTGTAAAATCTCTCTCGGCATAATTAAACTAGTATATTTATATTTAAAAATATATATCTATAGTATGCAGAGACATATCTTAGTGCTTTTTTGTTTCCCATAGCTTTTATTTTCCATAGTTTTTGTGATTTTTTCTTTTTTGGTTACATTTTTTTTTCTCTTTGTGATTTTCTCCACCTTTTTTTCTCGTTTCCAATTTCTTTTTTGGTTTTTATTTTTTATGTTTTTCAATTTCCTTTTTGTTTTTTTTGTTTTTTGTTTTTTTTGCTATACTTACACGGAAAAATGAGTGCTCCCATCTCCACCCCACTATGATTGTAGAATGTCTCTCAGCATAACTAGTATATTTATATTTACAAAATATATCTAAAGTACACCGAGAGATATCCTTGTCGAGGTGCCTATTTTTTTTTATCAATTTAGTGCACTCCCTCACAAGTGTGAAATTTGATGGTCTATTTGACCCTTTTTGCCATTTTAGACCGTATTTTACAACTCTAAAATTTGTTGCACCGTATACCTTGACTTGCTAAATTTTTATATAACCATATATATGACTCCTTAAATTCTTATAAACCATAAAATTTTATATAATATTCTTATTATAATATATATCATTTTTTGTTATAGAAATATAAATAATGTTTTTTTCTCTTACAATGTTTATCAACATTATCTTTGAATATATATTAAATTAGAATGTTTCTCTTCAATAAATTCAATTTAGAAACAAAATCTTTATATTGTTTTTTATTTTTAAAAATCAATTTAGAAAAAAATCTTTACTTTCGCTATAAAATAATTTATTTCTAATTTCTAATTTAGAAAAAAACTACAAAGCAAAAGTTTTTTATTTTTATTTCATTATTTATTATATATGGAATAAGGATAACTTTACAAATTACAATTAGAGAGATTAAGAAGAGCTATAAATTGTAATTAAGAGCTGATTTACAATTACTTATAGGATAAACAAAATTGTTGCTACTTCCTCCATTGTTATTCAATTTGCAAGTCCACCTAAGTAGAGTGTGGCAATTGAAAGTTCTCTCAGACTTCAAGAGCTCCTCTTAAGGTATGGCCAAAAACTTATTGCTTTTCTCTCTTTTTGAAATATTGTTTAAATGATTGCAATTTGCAAGTGGATGTAGAAATTGTATTAAAGTGTTTATATTATTGTTACTTGTATAGATTTACTAGATTTTTTTGCAAATCTCATCTGTTGCAATTATAGAATTAAAAAACTCAATGGAACAGTGAAATTTCTTTACAGTTAAAAAAATACACTAATAAACTTCATGACTTCATGTTAAATTTATGAAATAAAAAAATAGAATCAACCACATTTTAGCCTTTCTAAATATTTACCATACATCCATGAAAAAAAACTAGCAACTAAAATGCTTAAAAGATAAACCGATTACTTCATCATTCATATTGTCCGGCTAATTTATATACAATTTTCTACAACATCCCAAGAAATCAAGAGCAAAGTCAAGTGTATTTGAACCCTAGTGTCCTCTTATCCAACAGTTTGGTACAGTCTGCGGCTGGCTATTTTTATTTGACAACTTATTTATTTTTTTAAACGTCAATTGAAAGGTAGTTAAATGATAAAAGATCGTCATAAAATTTTTATATGACAAGCAAGGGTGACTGTCAAATTCCGGGCCTGCTCCCTCAAATCCTACAAATTTGATATGTTCGTTCTACATGTGAAAAAAATTGAGGAAATATAAATAGATTGAATGTGTGTCTTTTCATATGCCATTTTGTAACTTTTTTTCTTTCATCATGCATTTTTTTTTGGTTTTTTTAATTTGTGGAGTGACTATTTTGTTTTTAATAAAAATTCTAGATTGGAATCTTATAAGTTTACATAGAAATTCTAGAATCTTTCAGCTCCCATCCATGCTGTGAATGTAGGAACGCCTCTCGGCATAATTATTATTTTGATTTAGGATATATTTTGAATCAATTTATTTTTAATTTTAGTTTTAATATATTAAAAAGTTAAGGCGATTTTAAACTTATGAATGCCATTGTCATCTAATTATTATGTATATTATAAGTGCCATTTTGTAATTGTGTTTATGTATTAACATAGGACTTTTTAAAAAATTAGTTATTTATTATAAAATTTGTCTTAACTCAAACATTATGTTGTTTGTTGGTTGAAGGAATATTAGAGTGACCCTTGATTTTCAAGATTCTTATATTAATATACACTATTATATGTAAATTTCAATAAATTGATAAAACTAAAGAGGTATCCATCACTTATTTTGATAGAAGTTTTATATAGGTTTATACATATTGTATATCAATACATAAAAATCTGACATAGTTGTTTTAAAACTACAAGCTAAGGGAGACAAGCCAATTAAAAATGGAAGTAATTTATGGTTAAAAATACTAAAACATGTAAACAAAGTCAAGGATGTTATATTTCTAGAAAAAATTATGTGAGAATTTTTAAATCAGCATTTCAAATCACACTCCATGATCCATCTTCAGAATGAGGTAAACATATTTTGAATTAGATTGCAAAACTAGATCCTTAAAAAGAGAGAGGAAGGGAGTATAGAAACCAAAAACCCTGAGGAGGCATCTATAAACAATAAAAACTTTTTAAAAAAATGTAAAAGAGAGATAAAATCAAAATAAATATGTTCGAAGCCTTCTAACATTCTCATACACCTTTTCTAGAAGCATTCTAATTTAATTTAAACAAGTATGAATTTTAAATCATTTGCACAACTATGGGTCTTATCTTGTAAGAGTGTTATTCCTACTGTCCATCATAGGGCAATTTCATAACTACCTAGCATACTCCTATATAGTCTCATGGTGTGGTCTCATGGCTATTTAAATGTATTTAAGGATTCAAAAATTCAAGATATTTACATTACAAAACTAACATTTTATGTTAATAGAAGACTATGTTTTATGCTTGGTACTTCTCAGTGAATTCAATCGCACATAGTCAAACTCGTGTAAATTCAAAAAATGAGGCTTGTGGTGAAGATGGAACTATTATGGCCCTTGCTACAATTGACATGTGGTTAGTAATGTCAAGCCACAATTGTTTGCATGAAATTTAGTGGTACTATATCATTTGTCATTAATGTAATTTATACCATTTTTGTGTTGGAAACAAGGCAGATAACTGAGAGGGGAGGTGAATCAGTTATCTCAAATATCTTCTTTTTCTTTTCTCCCTTAATAATTAGTGCATCATCAAAACAAATAAGCATACATAATCATGAGAGCAGAAATAAAATCAATACACATAACACAAGGATTTTTACGTGGAAAACCCTATCAAGGGAAAAACCACGGGGTGACTAACCCAAGATTGTATTCTCTATTAAAAGAATAAGAAGTACAAAATGGCACTTGCCAATTAGGGCTCACTGCCCAAGCACACTGCTCACAAGAGGCACACTGCCTACAAGAGACTCACTGTCTACAAAGTTTAAAGAAGGTAACCAAGTGTTTGAACTGATGAGAGCCATCCACAAATGTTGTAGTTCAGTTTTGATTAGGCTCAATATATTGATCTAATGCACTTCATTCTTCCTCTGCTCTAGTGTTGCTGCTCTATCACATACCAAACTTGTATTGTTGTTTCCACACTTATCTCTACCTTTCTTCGCACCTTATTTAATCATATTTTCACACACACTTCAACATACTAGAATTAATCTAGTATTTATATCCGCACCAAGGATTTCAACAACTTTCTAGTCGGCAACTGGAATACTCAAGATATTTACAAAATACTAATCTGTCGGCTAAATCCATGCTTAATATGTGATGCGTATCAAAAACATAGACATAGAAGTCATCAATCATGTTGGCCAACCATGTATGATTCCTTAAATAGCTTGATCAACATCAATTACTCATCCAGATTGAAGTCTGATACTCTTTCGGTCAGTTCTTCCTCAGTTTGCTCTGCTTGTCAGGAACCCAACACTTAGATGCTCATATCTTTTCCATGTTTCATCACTGGAGGCTCAATCTCTGGAATATAGTAGTCATGATACTCCTCTTGACTTGTCCAAGTTTGTAACTTGCTGAGTTACACCATCTGAGAGATCCAGACCTGTTTGTCGGACCTTGCTACATGCTCTGTTCTTGTTCACCGGACTAAAACAATCTTCAATCTGACTTCCGATATAAGCATATTATGTGCTGTGGATGTGTGGGATAGACTTTGTTGCTATCAATGACAATACTAATGAAGCCACACAGTGTCTCTTGCCAACAATCTCCCCCTTTGGCATTGATGGCAACACTTAGTGAAAAATGACTAAGTGTCATAGCAAACTCCCCCTTGGCTGATGCTCTATCTTGTGTACTGTTTTACCAGAGCTCCCCCTTAGCTGGATTCCACATTTTTCACTACTCCTCACTCCCCCTTTGACATCAATGGCAAAGAGTGGAATCCGCATACCAAAATTTGCAAAAATCAACCTATACATAGCCATATAAGTATATATACATGTTATACTTACATATACTGAAGTATATCCACAAAAGTGGTCTTCAATTGTACAAATTATGTTGCCCAGCTCTGCTTCATCCTATCCAAAATGGAGATGTGACCACTCAACAAAAATGCATATGCTTCTGCCCTTCTTAATCTGTCGGATCACTGGTCCGGGTTGTGGTCTGAGCATTTGTTAAGGCCTCATGCATTGCCTCTAACCTAGGGATAATTATCCCTCTAAGTTCACTCATCTTGCTTATTATATTCTTCTTCTCTTTATCCAGCCTCTTTATTTCATTTATATTGGCAATAGCCTAGCATTCTTGATTCATTATGGATGTAGTGAGGGGGTCAAAATTCTGAGATAAACTTGACAGTTTAACTTCTTGTTCTTTCACCTTCTTTTCAATATCCTCTGTCACTTTAGACCAGGATAGACAAAATTTGTACATGTCCCCACCATCTTTAAGAGCATTTTCAAGGCTCTTTATCCTAATATCTAGGGTTCTCCTATCATTAGCTATGAGTCCCTGTACTTCAGTGAATCTCTTTCCCAAAAATTCTTTCCAGACCTTTTCTTCCGCCGATTTCTCTAAAGAATCAAAATGAGTGCTAACAGAGTTTACCAGAGATTTTAGGTTACCAGATGGAGAGGCTAAAGGATCCTTAAATGAAAGGATGGCATGATCTTCTCCAACATACCAGATGCAATCTCTAACAGCTCGCAGTCTTCCATGTGAGACTTCAGGAGTTTTTCTTTTGCCTTGGCTTGAGCAAAAGATCTTATCTTCATTGTCTGGACTGGAGAGAGGGAATCAAAATTTAGTGGTCCTTGGAAAAGTTTCGGTTCATCTATCTCCATCATCTCTTTGTTCAAGAAATTCTTTACTGCCTCTACAGTGTCTCTTGCCGGAGACTGAGTCTTCTTTTCTTTTGGAATCTCTGAACTATCATCAGAGATCTTCTTTGTTTGTTCTTCTTCTTTTTCCTTTACCTCCTCTTCTTGACTCACTTTCTCCTCTTTTCTTCCTTCTCCTTCAGTTCCTAGATCTGGAGTGTTTGCAGTGGGATCTAGAGGAGAGATGTTAACTACTTCATGAACTTCCTCTTCCAGAACAGAGGAATCCAAGTCCTTAGACATCTCCTCATCTATCTCTTTTGACCCTTCTACATTTTTCTCAGTAGATTCTTCTTTTGATGCATTTAATCCTTCGACATCCATGGTAGAAGGTTCTTCATCTATTTCCTCTATAATAGGAAGATTGAGTCTTTTGAAGGCATTTTGGAGGATGTCTCCTGTTTCTTTTGCTACCTGATTAGTCTCTTCAAGCATAAGTTTGTTCATTCTTGCTTTGCTCCAGAACTCATCCTTGCAGTCCTTAAAGATCATGTTCATTTGCTTTGGAGTAATGGAAGGATAGAGCTGAATTGCAACCTGTTCTCGGATCTCTAAGTCCTTTGCCTTGGCATTCTCTTTTCTAAGTTCAAGTACCTTCTCTAGACTTTTGGGAATTAAAGAAATGATTTCAATGAATGCTTTATTATAAATATTCAAGTACTTGATTGTAGCTTCTTCCAAGATCCTTTTGTCAGCATCACTATACTCATCATAAAATTCCATTACTGGTTACAGATTCCCATCCACAATGACTACCTTGATGATATGATCAATAGAAAGAGTGGGCCTTTCAACAAATTATTCTGCCTCTTCTTCTTTGTTTTTACCGACAGAGGATTCCCCAGATGTTTTCTTCTTCTTCTTCATTTTCTTAGCTTCCTCATCAAACTGTTTCTTCATCATCCTTTTGACTTGTGTAAGACCTTGTGGCTTTTGATTTCGTTCTCTTTTCTCCCTTTCTGGATGTCTTGATTTCTGGTTTGGTGGCTCTTGAGCTCTTAGGAGTGGTAGGTGCAGAGCTCTTGGAGGGTCTAGTCTGGAAGGAGGCTTGTACCAAAACACTTCCTTTCTCTTAGGTATGTGTTTATTTTTTGCGTGTTTTGCATTGTTCTTCCTTGTTTCAACTTTCTTTAGCTCCTCATTGTATTCGTGTGGTCTTTATTGATTTATTGATTTCAAGTTATCTTTGTGCATTCCTTTTTCCTATTTATTTATTTCTCCGCATTGTCTTGTGTGGTCTCTTTCCGTAGGAACTTTTCTTTGTCCTCGTTATTGTTTTCTTGTGACCTTTATATTTGTATATATATACTTTGTTTGTATTTTGTGGGTGTGATCTTTTATGTAGATGCTTCTTATTTTAATTATTCATTTCTCTTTTTTTTGGGTTTGTTTTCCTTTTCTCTTTCATTCCATCCTTTTTCTTGTAGTTCTATAGGTTGTCCCTCTCCCCTTCATACTTTTCTTGGTTCCCGCATCACCTCAAACCCCCCCTTCCTTTTAAGGCAGTCCCAAGTCTGCAATCTATCACTTTTTTGCTCTCATGCTCTCCTTTCTCCTGAAGATGGTTCACTGAGTGTGACCCGAAACGTTTTGAGGAAAAAAACAATTACACAGTCAAATCCAGAAGCTTTCTCTCAACAACTTCCTTTTTCTGCTTCTTGTTTCTCTTTCTCAGCTCTTTCTATTTTCTCTCTGTTTGCATCAACTGCCTCTTTTGATATGCCATATCTTTTGGCAATTTCCTCTACTTCCCTTCTAACTTTCCTCTTTATTTTTGGTTGTCTTAGCTCAACATGTATTTTTACACTCAATTCTTGAAAGGTTCCAAACCTTTCTGCCTCATGGTCCTTAGGCTGACTTAGCAAGTGTTAGATATGCATCTCCAAGATTTTCTCATCGACCTCATATCCCATTGGCATAATCCAAACTGTTCTAGGCTCAACTACCTCCATTAGGCATTGATCAGTATCTACCATAAAACACACTGTATCTTTGTATTTTTCTACTATGGATTGAGGTATCCTTTCTCTGGCTTGCATCATACTTTGGAAGTTCTTGAAGTATCCCCAAAGTGATGTGCTTTGAGCCTTAGCATCACCAAGTCCATACATATAGTCTCTGATATGTATGGCAATCGGACTGTCATTTTGCCATACCCAACCACTTGATCCGGATAGCTCATTCATGTAGTAGAAGAATAGACAAGTATTAAACAACCATACTTGAATGAGTTCTTCTTATCCTTCTTGATCTTCTATAGGTTTTCTAACAGTTGGTTTAAAAGAAAGATCACATAGGTCATAATCTGTATTTTCCCTTAACATCTGATATGTTGTATATATTACAGTCCCAAACACAGAATTCTCCCTGCTGGAATGATAGATCTTATATCCAATTATCATAGAGGCAAATTTGATATCTGGATTAGTGATGTATTCTATGGTCATTGCTCTCTTGTCAAACTTAGATCTAGTAGCTTCACTTACTATCTGGTTCTTGACAGTTTTGAGTGCAAGTATCCCACCGGACGAGTGCAATCCAGTTACTGCCCTAATGGCATCTTTTGTTATCTTGAAGGGCTTCATTAACCACATGAAATTGTCATGTATTCTACTAAGAACATACCGGACCCAATCATCTTCTGCAAAATAGGGAAAGTGGATGCAATGTCCAAAGTGCTTATCCCAGAGGACCTTGTATTGAGGTTTGAGTTCAAAGCTTTCATCTATTAATTGTTTATGGTAGATGTCCATCAACTTAGATTCTCCAAATTCCTCAATATTGGTGTGGATGTAAACCCTAACATGTTCTACGTGCAGAACCCCATGCAGAATGCTTGAAAAAGCGCCTAATGGATCAACTTCTAAGGATTTATAGGGGTATTTCTTGAATTTTGGGTGCGGCCTATCAATGATCTTAACAACCATTGGAGTAGCCATTATGCAAAGGATTTAGAGAGAGATTTTCAAAATGGAAGTACCTTTTTATGCTTCAGGGTTCGAGAAAGAGCCGGAACAAATCGCTGGTTGAATTAGATTGTGTAGCTAATCTTTGAGTTGTAGACACTTTGATGCAAAGCTCTTCTTTTCTTCTTTTTGAAAGAAAATGTGCGAAGAATAAGTGAATGAACCCCTTTTATCTCTGTGCAAACCCTAATTTTCTTTTGCAATAAATGCACAACTTAAGTCATCCGGTTGCCTTGTTCTGAGAGAGATCCTTTCGAATCACTGAGATGCACTTGGAATCATTTTTAGTGATAATTGACAATGTATCTTCTTTCCTCCAAACATGCCATGAATCTGCAAATCAAGATATTTCAATTTTGAGTCATACCAAATCTGTCTATGAGAATCCTGCTTTACTAGATGGCTATCAAACCGGATCAATCTTGGATGATTCAACTCTTACAAAACTCCGTGCAGATCTTTCATATCTTTACCGAGGGTTATTTAGATATTTTTTTTAGAACCCTTTAATCCGCAACATTTCATGTGCCAAATTTAGGCACCAATTGACTAGCTGGGGGAATTTATTTTTCTTTGTGACTCCTCTTGAGCCAGAGCTCATCTGTTCAGTTTCTGGAAGGAATATCAGCACCAGATTTTGGTACAGATCCATCCCCATCATTTTATATACTCTTCTTCACCCAAATCTTGCTCATCTCCCTTTGAACTTCATCCGCATTCACTTTGCCTTTTCCCTTGTCTTGATTTTGATTATGATGCACCGGACCCTTTTTATCCTGATTTTTATTTCTGCAAAATTTGGCAATATGACCAGATCTATTGCAATTGTAACAAACAACATTTCTTTGCATATTTGACTGATATCCTCTTGATGTGCATTGATTAGCCATATGTCCCATTCTATTGCATGCAAAGCATCTACCATTGAATGAATTGTTTATTTGCATATTTCTACATTCATGAGATTTGTGACCATACCTTTTGCAGTTGAAACACTGTCCGGAGAAGGATGGATTATTTTGATTCATTCTCCTTTTGCACTGAGTTACTTTATGACCAAAGTTGTTGCAATTGTAGCAGTATCCATTGAAGGATGGATATCTTTGAGCATTTGGTTGCCTTACCGAAGGTCTTCTAGGCTTGTTTCTTTGATTTCCTGATCCAGAGTTCTTTTGACCGGATCCGGAGCTTTCTCCTTTCTCATATCCCAAGCCACACTTGTCATCTACCCTCTTTTGGCTTTCAAGAAGAACTTCAAGTTGAGCTGAGCTTATCTTGAATTTCTCTTTGTATTCATTTGTTGTTTGAAGATCTTGTTTAAGAGTGTCTATCTGATTCTCAAATTGTTCTTCATTTTCTCTAGCTTCTTCAAGATCATATTCAAGATGCCTAATTATTCTGTCCATTTTGTGGTAGTCCTTTTTCTTCTCCTTGAGAGATTGTTTAGATTACCTTCAATTTTCCTTTTCTCTTCAATTTCTTGGGTAAATCTCATAACCCCTGATTCCATCTCATGCCTTACCATAATGACCTCTTTTGATAGCTTCCCACATAGCTTGTTTTTCTCATTCAAATCTTCATTAGTATCATTGGCTTCACTTTGACTTGCTAATTTTTGAAGTAGTTCCTTTCTCTTTTTCATAGAGATACTCAGTTTTTCTTTTAGCTCATTTATGAAATTATCAGCTTGTTTGAGTCTTTCTCTCAAGTTATTGACTTCAAAGTGAGATTGCTCAAGATCATCTAGGGCAGATTGAAGTTGTTCCTTCATACCATACATATCCATTGAGATTCCCAGATCTTCCTCAAGCTGTTAGGCTATGTTTAGAGGAACTTGGCTATGATACCAATTGTTGGAAACAAGGCAGATAACTAAGAGGGGGGGTATATCAGTTATCTCAAATATCTTAATTTTTTTTTCTCCCTTAATAATTAGTGCAGCATCAAAACAAATAAGAATACATAATCATAAGAGAAAAAATAAAGTCAATACACATAACACAAGGATTTTTATGTGGAAAACCCTATTAAAGGAAAAACCACGGGGTGACTAACCCAAGATTGTATTCTCTGTTAAAAGAATAAGAAGTACAAAATAGCACTTACCAATTAGGGCTCACTGCCCAAGCACACTACTCACAAGAGGCACACTGCCTACAAGAGACTCACTGTCTACAAAGTTTATAGAAGGTGACAACAATGAGAGGCATCCAAAAATGTTGTAGTTTAGTTCTGGTTAGGCTCAATATACTGATCTAATGCACTTCATTCTTCCTTTGCTCTAGTGTTGCTGCTCTCTCACATACCAGACTTGTATTACTGCTTCCACACTTATCTCTGCCTTTCTTTTTGCACCTTATTTCATCATATTTTCACACACACTTCAACATACTAGAATTCATCTGGTATTTATATCCGCATCAAGGATTTCAACAACTTTCTAGTTGGCAACCGGAATACTCAAGATATTTACAAAATACCGATCTATCGGTTGAATCCATGCTTGATATGTGATGTGTATCAAAAACATAGACATAGAAGTCATTAATCATGTTGGCCAACCATGTATGATCCCTTAAATAGATTGATCAACATCAATTACTCATCTGGATTGAAGTCTGATACTCTTTCGGTCAGTTCTTCCTTAGTCTGCTCTGCCTGTCAGGAACCCAACACTTAGATGCTCATATCTTTTCCATGTTTCATCATCGGAGGCTCAATCTCTAGAATATAGTAGTCATGATACTCCTCTTGACTTGTCCAATTTCGCAACTTGCTGAGTTACACCATCTGAGAGATCCGGACATGTTTGTCAGACCTTGCTACATGCTCTGTTCTTATTCACCGGACCAAAACAATCTTCAATCTAACTTCCGATATAAGCATATTATGTGTTGCGGATGTGTGTGATAGACTTTGTTTCTATCAATGACAATACTCATGAAGCCACACAGTGTCTCTTGCCAACATTTTGTGCCATGTAACAATTTGAACAAGCTAATGAAGTGACACATAGCCATTATATCTAGGAAGACCATAGCTTCACAAACATTAATAATGTTCTTTAGGAACTAGATAGAGACTCTTGCAAAATTAACTTGTAAATTTCCAAACTTAGTGACTTGCCCTTTTAAACTATGAGGAACATTGAATTCATACTTTTAGATTAAATCCATTAGCCATAGCTAAGTTATGTTTAGTAATAAATGTAAACTTAAATGATATTTTATCCATTCATTAGGTCATGTGTGAAGGATTCATACATGTGGTCCATGCGCAACATGGTGATAACCTACTATTGATTGTTTGTGGTTCCTTATCCAACTTATCCAACATGTATAATGAGGGTTGGGTTCCAAAATAGTGTATGCTTAACTTCTTGAAATCTACTTAAAAATCACATAGGTTTGGAAACAATTACATTGATTATTATTTTCATCAATAAAATTTGTGTTTTTAGTTGACCAAAAAACTATCTAGTGTTTTCTATTTTCAAAATTTTGTCAATGTTCATGGTTGATAATTCGTTTACCCTCTTATTGCTATCTTTAAGTTGATAAAATAATTTAACATTGATGCAGTCAAGGTAAGAGGGTCCAATGAAGGATTGTCCAATCGTGTAGCCAAAACAAATAAAAAACACAACAAGATAACACAAGTTATACACTAGGAAAACCCTAAAAGAGGGAAAAACTTAGCCTCCAAAAGATTCTTCATTATATTATTAATTTCTCAATCAAAGCTACAATTTTCACTGTTGAACACACCAGGGTACTGAGAGGGGGGGTGAATCAGTATCTAATCAAACTTCAAGTCCTCCAGAGAAAATTAAAACTTAAGCATTACAGCATCAACAAAAGCATGAAATATTAACGCAATGCACATCAACACATAACCCTAGATATATGCAAAAAACCCAAGAAGGGAAAAACCATGGTGGGGATTAACTCACAATATATTGAGCTCAAAATTACAACTTTATTTTAGGCTACAACCCAAGGAAGCTACTACTCCCTGAAAACTTTGATTTAGGGTCATTCCCAAGGAACCTACAACTCCCTAAAGACTTTGTTTTAGGGTCACTCCCAAGGAAGCAACTACTCCCTGAATTGAGAACAAACTCAGAAAAGATTATGGTATGACAGTCCTTCTACTACCTGAAAAATGATATTGAAATTCACACCTTTGATGATTGCAATTATGCTTCTTCTGATAATCGGATCACTTAGGCACACTATTCACTTTCTTCTAGTCACACAAATGTCTTCAAGATGAATCAAGACAACTTCTAACACATCTTCTCTTTCTCATTTTGTCGCACATCATAATGCATTCATTCTTCTCCTTTTCTTGCTTGCGAACCTTATCAATTACCTTGCAATCACACCTTGCCTAACTCAATTTGATTTATAATTTATACATGATATTACATTGATTACATTACTTGTTGACCAAAGAAAACATGAAAAATACATTTACAAATCGGCTAGACAACACACAACACGAAATGTGTAGAGGATAAGTCCTAAACAAGACTACACACTACACCAGCAGAAGACTCATGCCTTGCAGACATCAACACTTGCTTTTAACCAGGTCCAATACATCCTTCACAGCTTCAAACACCAAGGAATTACATTTGTATACTCCGCTCATTTGAAAATAGGATAGCCTTAAGCAAAAACAAACTTAAAGCATAACAGCCACAACAACTTGAAAACCTTGTGTCGTACTGGAAATAAGAAAGATCTTCATGAAACTCTTCCATATGAGTCTACAAGACTCATACAACATCTCCAAACACTCCTTTACCTCCGCACATCAAGGATTTGGTGCCACACATCTTCAACCATAAACTCTAAGAATAATGTAAGTCATCTTGAACACACTGCAACATACTATCATTGAAAAACTAAGCTTGTAAATAGATTGTAGAGGTGTCATGAAGTTGAATAGTCATAAGTCTATTCATGTTATTCACTTGGATACTGTTGGGATAAGGTGCCATTAACCTTGTAAATCCCAATATTGTATTTATTCCATCTATTATATGTAATTTGTAATTATCCATGAGGAGATGTACTAGGTTCAATGGCAGGGGTAATTTCAGAGTAATCAAAGGTAATTACGAAGTGACTTTTACTATTGGCAAATGTAAAAACTCAAAGTAAACGAGGGTAGGTGTTTTCCCTTGAGGAATCTACTATATTTGGCATGTATGACAACTATCATAATGTTTGGTAAGTGAATCTATGATAGCTGCAAGTTGTCATAAGATTTTGTGATTCTATGACGCATATGACAGATATGTTAGTTGTATATTTGCTATATTTAGCCCAAGGTTCCTATCTTGGAAAGATACTCTTTTGTGGAATATGTGACAGTTATGACATGTCATAAGATGTTGTAAGAGGCCAGATTTAGTCTTGGGTGCCCAACCTTTGCATGGTTGTTTTTTGGACAAGTGGAAGGTGGTTGTAAGATGGCATTTAATGTTTGCATGTTGGGGAATCTCATGAGAGAGAAGGTGAATGCCTAGGATTAGTTGGAAAACTTTTCTATAAGTATTTTCCATGTATTTGTTGCTGCAATATAGATTTTAGGTACTCAGGTGCTGTAGGAATGTTGTCAAATTGAAGACTAAAGGAGAGATTGGTGGTGTTGTTGTATTGTACAATCTTTTACAGATTAATACAAATATTGGGCCTCTTTCCTATGTGGATTTTTTTACCCACAAGGGTTTTATCCACGTTAAACACTATGTCATTGTGTCTTGTGTTGAGTTCTTCATGTTTGGCATTTTCTCTGTAGTGGGTTTTTATGTTTTGTTACAATCTCCATTGTTAATGCACACTTAAAGATTGTTGAAATTTATCTTGAATTAGATTTCCATTGAAGTAGTGTTGCTTTCATTTCTAACATTTGGTATTAGATCCTAGCTAGCTTTGACTCTTGGGTGGTAGTGTGGAAGCTGTAGCTGTAGTGGGAGATTTGGTTGTGTTTGTTTTGTAGATCTTGTGTTGTTATTATGGTTGCATCCACTATTGCATCAACCTCCTGAATGGACATTGAGAAGTTCAACATAATGGGGTATGATTTGTGGAAGCTGAAAATTGAAGAAAAAAACCAATAGTTGGTTGTCCAAAAAGAGAAGAAACCCGATGATGTCTCTCCGGATGAGTGGGAAAAATTAGATAAGAAGGCACAGGGAACCATCCAGTTGTGTCTTTCAGATTATGTGCTACTGAATGTCGCAAAGGAAGAGACCACACATAAATTGTGGAAATGGTTGGGTGAGATCTATCAAGCCAAGAGTATGGTAAATAAACTTTATTTAAAAAGAAAAATGTTTTCCTTGAAAATGAAAGAGGGTGAGTCAGTTGCAAAGCATTTAAATTTATTTAATTTGTTGATGAGTTAGCTTTCTTCATTAGATGTTGAGGTTTGTTGGGTGAATATTTTGCCGTTTAGCTAATCAATGACAAAATGGTTATATCGCCACAGTTATAATGAGACTGATTCTCTCCTCTCAGCAAGGGGAGGTTCCCTCTATATAATGAGCTCTTTCTAACAAGCAACTTTTAATACTTAAAACAAACTAAAAACTATATTGGGGTGTTATCACTTCATCCTATTCTCTTCTTTCAGAATAGATGCTTTTTCTCTTCAAAACAACAAATTCAACAAAAACAATGTTTAATAACTTACGAATCAAGACAAACCATAGAAACACAAAGTTTTCTATTGCTTCACTTATCTTCTCCAAATAAACCTTATTGAACGCAAATGTAGCCCAAAGTCTCCACTTTCACCCAATATGATATAAATAACTTGAACACAATAGTTTACAACACAAAGTCTTTAAACAATTGTATCTTCACAAATGTAAACACAAACTCCCACAATGAGAAAATAGCACAAAGTCTATTTAACCAAAACAAGAACACTTCTCTCAAATTTCGATAAACTCCATGATCCCAGCAATGATTCAATACAATATAACACCAATGACATAAGAACATTGATATCATAAAACAATATGATTCAACTCAAAGTTTGATACTCAAATTGCTTGCTTATATTGATATTCACTTGAAAACTTGATAAACATAAAAAGCTCAAAGTCTTGAAATGTTTTCCAATTTGGCAGAGTTTCTTTGCAATAGATAAAAGATAATATTTACAATGGGGGTCCTCTTTTTTTATAGGAGCGACCAAGAGCAAAAATAGGAAAAGTACAACTAACTATGACTTATTCAACAAAGGAGTCCTTTTTTATTTGGGACTTCCTATGTTTTTACATGTAATTACATCTGAGAAAAGTACATGTAAAAATGTCCAAAACTAATTCAAAAGTACATATGAAAAACATAAAATAAACTAAGTTATGAAAAGTTGCTTCAACTTGTGCTGCCTCCTTTCTTCAAATGGGCATCATACATGGTAAATGCAGCTTGCATCCCCAAACTGTCTGGACTAACAATGTTCTTGAAAATCATCTGAGCTCTGAATATTGCATCCCTTACTATTGTGATTGCTTTAGCATGACTAGTTAACTTGGCCTTTAGGTTATCCAAAGTTAACTGGTTGTCTAGAATATTATCCATGGAAGAAACTAAAAAGGTTTTATCTTCAAACTCCTTTTGAGACATGTTCTCAAACTCTTAGGTCATCTCATCCGCAGAAAGAAATTGATTATCCTTAGATACCAAATTGTATGGAAGCTCCTCCAACTTATGTAAGAGACTAATGTCACTTTGGTCACTCAGCTTCTTGGCAGCTTCCAGATCCTTGATCAAGTCCTTCAAAACATTGTTTTGATATGTCAATGCTTCTTTAGTTTCTATGTATGAATCCTGATTTGGAATAACACCAATTGATATCAAAGCATTTATTTTCAATTTCCTCATTTCTGTCTATTTATCATAGCTTTGATCCAAATACTCAATATCCTGAGAAATAGTGTCAATCAAATCATCAAGCTCTACTCTAACCTTCGCCATTTTACTTGTCTTCTCAGCTACATCTGTAAGAAGAGATATTCCCTGTGCACGCATCTTTTCCAAATATTCCTCAACCACCTTTCCTTTGAGATGAGTTTTTTCAGCTTTCTGAATGATAGGGTCTTCAATAGAAACAACTTCAGGAGTTACTGATTCAGAATTCAAAGTGATCTTTCTCACCACTTTAGTCAATTGTTCTACCATTGCCTTATAATAATCCTTCATTTCCTTTTCTTTATCAAACTTTTGAATCAAAGAATCTAGTGCATATTGCATATCAGTTTTTGCACTCCCATGTGTGATTTTGCCAAGTTCAATTCTAGAAATAGAATAATCATTCATACTAAAATTCTCCATGGTGGCATCCTGTGGGGGTTAGCAATTTCCACAAATTTGTGTCCCTTATCTTCCAGCACTCGAGAAAGTATTTTAGGTTTCTTTAGAGTCTTAGCCTTGACTAGCATCAATTTACCAAAATTAAAATCATCTGGGGAGATGGCTTGTTTCTTTCTCTTGGGTGTATAAGCTAATAGCCATGGAGGAAGCACAAAAGTACTCACATTAGGATCAGGTCCCATTATTGGTGTGGTAGGAATTGCACCAGCACTTGAAGTAGAAACAATAGGAGGAGTATCAGTAAACACTGCACCTAACACATCCACATTTGAAACTTGCTCAGATCCCAAAACAAAGTGATCAAAGATTGAAGAATCTCCAATGTCAAAAGATGATGAGGACAGACTAGGGATTGATTCAGAAGAACGGAGAACATTATCAAAAGCAACTTGAGGATTATCAAAAAAATTCCTCGAAGATGATGGAGACTCAAAAGATGGAATGTTGATAGGTGAAACTGGGATAGTAGGCAAAATAGACAAAGGAACTGAAACAGATACATTGGGCAAAGGAGAAGGGATTTCAGCTTCCTGTAGTACATCCCTCTATGGAGACATAAATTCATCTTGCAAACCTTCTTGACCCTCTCCTATCTCTTTCTCTTGTTCTTCTCCTTGCTCTCCTGAAGAATTGTTTTCAACCTCCATATCTTCAGTAGCTGGTTCATCAGTCCTCTGTGCCTCAATTTCCATTTCTTCCACCTCAGACTCTTTCTCTGTGACCTTCACTTTTTTTCCCTTAGACACAAATTTGATCCTTGGTTTGGGAACCTTGGACGTACCTAGAGTATCACTTTTATTCTTTGTTCTCAGTTCAACCTTCTTACCAGTTTGCTCTAAAACCTCTTCTTCAGATCCCGTTACAAAATCCTTCAATGGTATGCCTTTATTTTGGAGCCACAAATTCATGTTAGCTATCACAGGTTCAAACCTCCTCCTTGAAGAAGTCAATTCCTTTTAAGACCATTGGATAGGTGGGAGAGGAGAATTAGCAATCTACTCATTATTATACTTAGGATCAACCAACTCTTCATCATCCACCATGTCTTCAAGAATATCAACTAAACCTAAATACTCAATTTGATCTAGAGATAGCCTGCTATAATCTAGTTTTTTGATTTCCTCCTCAGTCCTCAAATCAATCTAGATGTCTTCAACCATTGGCTCATGAAATTGAGTCTTTCTTTTGATCTTATGTTTCACACCCCTATAATCAAACTTTAGTCTATGTTTGAATTGCTTCATGGTCACCAACTACATCTCAGTCTCCATAGTTCTAGCCTTTGCTGCAGTTGACACATAGTATCTGCCAATTTCAATTAGAAACCTGAATCCTAGTTTCTTAAGCTCCATTTGCTTATTATGCACGACAATCATTTGTCTACACAATTCCATCAAAACAAGTTTATCTGAAGGAAATCTTAGCAACATGTAAGGATAGCCTTGGAAAAAGCCAACCCTTAGATATGAAAAAGTCTGAAACTATAAGAACATACACCCAAAACCATTCACATCTGACCAAGCCTCATCTGAAACTCTTCTATGTTCTAATTGAGGATCAAAAAGACACAGAAACACTGAAAAGAAGGCATCATTTACCCTCCTGAAGTGATGAATTAAACCCTTCAATGTCAGCTAAGGATAATATTGATACACAGGAACAACCCTCTTATCTCCTTCAGATGTCAAACCCGGAAAGATCCTCATTGAAGCTGTTATGTATACAAGATAGGAAGTCATATAAAATTTGAAATAGTATGCACCTTGATCGATTTCTCATGAATAGCATTGTTGATCTGTTCTCCCCAGAAGATTCTCTGTTGGTCAATAAGAATCACCTTGATGAAAGGATACATCCATTCATGAAAAAGTGAAGAAGAAGCTAATCCCCTCACTCTACTGAGAAGAATTATTAAATCACCTACTTCCTCAACAAAATCACTTTGAGGAAAGCTCCTTGGCCATCTGGACAAATTTGACCTTGGCATTTTCAGCCACTTGGTGTTAATTACCTTCTTAGCCTTCTCAGTGTCCTTACCATATTCTTGTTGAGCAATAGTAAAATCAAGTTTTACAACATCAACCAAAGCGGGACACATGAAAATTTATCAATAAAGTCTAGGTCCAATCTTATGATCACATTACCATTTGCATCCACCACTGCCCTAGTGTCTTTGTTATAGAAATGAGCACACTAAAGAATAAATTCTGTATTATGAGTTGTCACTGGAAATGATGACACCAGGTGAATGTTGCTAGCTACAATCTTCTTCATCGGAGGACTAGGTTATTTGATTTTGTCCCTTCTACAAACTCAACCATGTCTACATGGCCAATCTCTGGATCCTGAATATCATCAACATTTGAGGTAACTGAGGTGATTGAAAAAACACCTTGATACTTGTACTTCATTGCTTTTGACTTCTTCAGAGACAACTCAGTCATTTGGAAGACCAACCCCTCTATAGGAGTCAATGATTAGAACAAACTCACAGAAGAATATGCAACAAAAAGCCATGATCATGCAATTAGGGGAAATACTGGTAATTTGGGAAAACTGTATGTTGACGATCATGACTACAGGAGTAAGCTTGAAAGGGCTAGAGCGCAAGCAAGTCAAAAACAAAAACGAAGGAAAGCGGGCTTAGGAAAGCAAATTGGAAAATCTCCCAGAGTTAGAAAATTTTGAGGGAGTGAATGCACGGGTGGAAAAATTTGCCGCCCTTGCATGTTAGGGACAGTTTACAGGTGTTAGGGCAGTAAAATTTGCCAACCCTGCATGTTGGGGGAAATAAATTTTCTTTTTATGTCTAAGCAGAAATTTTTCCATCTCAGGATATGGGGTGAGTTCATAGAGTTTATGTGTGAGTGGTAAAATTTGCTGATCTAGCATGATAGGGAAGATTAGTTTGATTCATCTAAGGACAACAAAATTTGTTGCCCATACAACTTGGGATGGAACATCAAATACACAAGCGATAAATTTTGCCGACTCATCACATAAAAGAGTTTGTAATTTTGCATGTCAAGGCGGTGAATATGACCGCTCAAACACTTGTGGGTAGAATCTTGACAAGCATCGATTTCATGTAGGGGCGGCAAATTTTTCCGCCCTTACAACCATCCAGAGAGTTTAACACTAACGCTGAAATAAGCCGACCAAACATCAATTTTAAACCAGTTTTTAACTCTAAATATTCAGAAAATGAGGTTTAGAAGAACTAGGTTTTCATTTAGCTAAAAGTCA
Organism: Cunninghamia lanceolata; assembly: GCA_027924645.1. NCBI lineage: Eukaryota > Viridiplantae > Streptophyta > Pinopsida > Cupressales > Cupressaceae > Cunninghamia > Cunninghamia lanceolata. Next base: position 6,781,307 of record BSBN01001215.1, read on the forward strand.
GCGAATCTAGCCATCAAAACAATGACTAGATTTAACCAAAACTAGGGTTTCGGCAAAAAATGATTCTCAGAGGAAAAAATGATTCACAAAAGGAATAAATCTAAACAAATAACAATTTCATAATAACATTTACAGGAAATATAAATTAGCATTCACAGGTAAACCCTAAAGAAAGAAAAACAAAAGAAGAATAAAAATAACAGCCTACCTGGAAAAGCCAATGAAAACTTGAAAACGACCCTGAAGACTAAAATTTGTGGAAACCCAAAATTCGCGTGAATCCAATGAGATCAAGAAGAAATTACTAGTTGCTTAGAAGGTTGGAGGAATGAAAAATAAACTAAACAAAATGAATTAAAATGATTTAAAAGGTTAAGACAAAAACATAAATGCCAACACGAGTGGCATTAATGTCACTAAAGTTTGAGATCGGCAAAGATATGCTTGGTCAGTGATTTTTACTGACAATGCATGTCTGCCTACCATATGCATAAGCGGTAGATATTACCACCACTACACACTTAAAACACGATAAGGAAAATGCATGGGCGATGATTTTCACTGCCCATTCAAACCAACAATAAACATGCAAGGGCGGTGATTTTCGCTGACCTTGCACGAGTAACTTAAAATTTTTCTAACACCCTAAAATGGTCAAAATTGATATTTTGAAAAGCTTGCAACTTAGTCGATCTTCGCGAATCTCAAGAAATCAACTGTCACAAACCATTCTAAGATGTCAGATGACTTTGCACAAGGCCAAGAGAACTTGTCTCGATTTGTGAACTTAGAGTGTAGGCTACGAAATGGACAAGTTTCGTAGGGGTTGTCTACAAAATTAGCGCAGCTAATTTTGAGAACAATAGCTGGCTCTAACTGGGGAACTTCCTTCGATCATTCTTTGAAACAATCAAAGGGAGAAGAATCCAGTCTCTAAGTGCCTTCATCCATGCCATTGGGCCATAGAGTCAAGCTACCAAAAAGAAAAAGACACAAAAAGACTAAACAAAATGAAAAAATAAAAACACAAACTATACAAATGTACAAATAAACTTATCTAATACTTCAAGGATTGAAGTGCTTTAGATGTTGTCCATTGTGAGGCAACAAGAATGGTGTTCCATCAAGATACTCTAGCAAGAAGCTATTTTCACCACAAAATGGATGAATGACAAACGGGCCTCATGATATGGTGTGGAGTCTGATCAGTCTCCAAGGGAAACACCCCTGAAACCTCACAGTTTTTATTGTTTTATAAAGGCACCCGAACTTATTTTTCATTGGCTGACATAAGAAAACCCTATTTTTGTAACCGTTGATTGTATTGTAGCATTTGCAGCGGTATTGAGTTGCAGGGATTACTGGTTGTAATCAGTTTGATTTACTGGATAATAATATTGGACTCTTTGTTGGTGGATGTAGCCCGAGTTTGGGTGAACCACATTAAAACTTGTGTCTCGCTGTTATTATTTCTGTGTATTTCCCTTCCTCTGTTTAATCTTTATTTGCATTTAATTGATATCTTCTGCCGGCTAACCCTAACACCTCTCCATAGGGAATCAAATTTCCCATGCATTCCTTTTGGCTCTCTCCTCTTGTCCCATAACAAGACTTGATCTCCAATTTGAAATTCTTGAGCCTTCGCCTTCTTGTCAAAGAGCTTCTTTACCTAACTTTGATGTTCAGTAATACGGTCTACTACCATAACCCACTACTCTTCAAGTTCAATGAGGTACATTATTCTTTTCTCAATAGAACTTTCAAAAGTTCTATCTTCCACTGCCTTTGCCAACTTCAATGCCGACAATTCCAAAGTAATAGGTATCTCTGCATTCAGACCATATAGAAGCTGAAATGGTGACATACCTATTGCCCTTATGGGGGTAATCCTATCCACCCATAAAGCATCAAATAATGATTTATGCCAAGTTCTCTAATTATCTTCCACCAGTTTCCTGATAATCCTAACCAAATTTTTGTTGCTAGATTTTGCCTGACCATTTCCTTGCGGATAATAGTCTGATGAATGAGAAAGAATGATCCCATGTTCATAGCAAAAACTAGTGATCTCGTTTGAATAAAAATAGGCAACATTATCTACTATAATTTTATTTGGAACTCCAAACCAGGAAATAATATTTCCCTTAAGAAAATTACATACTACCTTTGAAGTAGCATGCTTGACTAGAATTGCCTCCACCCACTTGGTGAAGTAATATGTTGCAGTGAGAACAAAATTGTCCCGAACTCGACGATGGGTTCACAACACCAATGAAGTCAATACCCCATTGCTGAAAAGGTTCTTCAATCACAACTGGCTTAAGTGGTAGGATAGCCAACTTAGGCTTTCCAACAAACTAGTGACAGAGTTCACATCTACGTACCCAGTTGTACGCATCCTGAAATAATGTGGGCCAATAGTACCTAGCCCGCAAAATTTTATGAGCTGTCACAGGTGCAGAAAAATGTCCTCCACATGCCAAATTGTGAAAAGACTCTAGAAGTCTATTTTGTTGTACTTTATCCACACAACGGAGAAAAACTCCATCAAGGCTTCTTTTATATAAACTATTATCCCACAAGACATAGTTTGCAACCTTTAACTTGATAGTTTGCTTCTCTTTATAAGATAAATGAGAAGGACACTCACTGTTTCATTCCCTCCCTCGCTCCCAACATTATCTACCACAAACATTGGTGCAGGAGCACCTTCATAAACTGATGCTTCATGGACTAATTTTAGGAGTTTGATTAAATTTTAATGGTTCAACATTGTAATAAGGTTATTTTGAGTCATTGTTATATGTCTAGGAGACTAGGAGTCTCAAATATGAAAAATATTGCAAACCATGACAGTTTTGGGCAGTTGAAGGGTCGTTAGAATTTGTAAAGACAAATTGTAATGCCTTTATTAAGGCCTTGTAACCATTCTATACGTGTGGGTGATTGAGGATTTGAACAAGGAATGAGAAGAGATACTATTTTCTGTATTTCTCTTTAGAAATTTACTGTCTTCTTGCATGGTATGGCCCAGTATGGGCAGGAGGGCATTTAGTTTTCATTTCAAATGAAATTTCTCTCAATCACCTTCCACTTGTATTTTATTTCATGCATTTTGGTTTTGATTTGTGGTAGATATTGGGAATTTGGTAAAAACTATCCAAACCCTCTGTTAGGGTAAACAGTGAATAAGATAACTGTGTTTTTCCTTTTTTCTCCATTGCATGTTGCTAATCTTCGGTGGAAAGGATTATGGTAGTATTTGCCTTTATGTTCTTGAGGTCTCAGACCAAATAACTAAGGTGGATGTGGGAAAAATCAAAGTTTATGACTGCATTTATGGGTGACAGTCTAGAAAAATAGAGTTTCAAGAACAGTTAAGAGGTATAGGTGTATGGTTTGGTAAAATATCAGTTGGAAAGGTATTTTGATGATTTAATGAGCATTTATAGACCTTGTGTGAAGTGTCCCAAGCACATGCTAGGTGTGGGGGGGTCGTGGTATACCCATTTGCAATAAGCCCTTGGTGAGTTATAGCCTAATAGGCCTAGTTAGCACGCTGACAATCCTGATTTGAGGTATTCTTTTCAAAGTGACCAATGGTGATTCCTTGATATGTTTTAAAGCACCTTAATGGGTACTCAAAACACCCATCACAGTCTTGTGAAAGGTTCTAGGGTAAAAGTTATGAGTGATTGTCCTTCAAGGAAGGGCTACAAGGATTGACAGCCTACTAATGGTATAGAGTGAGTTCAAGTAGTGCAGACCTTGGGAATGGATTGAGACCATTGTGTTGGAGTTAAAGAGGGGTAAGAAGGCCTTTGATAGCCTTGTGTGAGTGAACAGAAACAAAACTCCTTATTTGTGCCCTTGAGAGTGTGAGTTGTCTCAGGAAGAGTACTTGTGGAAAGTAAGAAGTTGAGTTGTGATTTTTTTGCTCTGCATCAAATTGGTATCAGAGCTAGCAAAATCTCTGGGAGGAGATGTTATTTCTGAGATGAAGAGTTAAAGTTTGTTGGTGACCATTATTTGCTTGCTAAGTTGTTTGGTTGCAGGTGCTTGGTCCATCTAACTGCAGAAGGATGTTTTCTAAGGTTGTGTGTGTGGGCAAACAAGATGAGGTTTGTCATGACCATTCTCCAATGGAGATTAGGCTGGATAAGGGTGCATAGAGAAACCACTGAGGAGAGAGTGGTAGGTGCATCACCAGGATTTGTTATTGGGTGAGATGAATGGCTTGGTGAGTTGGTTTGTTGTGAAGCAGTGAGAGAGATGGATACCTGAAGAAGCACTTGATGTTGCAGCCTGAAGAGTACTCTACTGATGGGAGTAGAAGGAGCCTGAAGAAGCTCTAAAGATTATGGCAGTTTGTTTGTTGGTTGGTTGGTCACCATTTCTATAGATTAGGAGATTGTAGCTGAGAAGATTGAAGATTGCAGACAGAGGAGAGACATAAAAAGATTTTGTTGCAGATACATTTCCAAGGGACTTGGAAATCTTTGTTGGTTGGTTGTATGGTGTAGGAGCACCTTCATAAACTGATGCTTCATGGACTAATTTTAGGAGTTTGATTAAATTTTAATGGTTCAACATTGTAATAAAGTTATCATCCATTTTTTGATTAACACAGGATTGCGTATTCGTCCAGGATGATCCTGCATCAAACACATTGGGTAGAAAGATTTTGTGAGTAGGACTCACAAAATGGAGTGGAGTAGTAGAACTACTCGTTCAGGTTGTAGACAACCTGCAGCGAACTCCATCACTGATTTAGGCATAGAAAACTTCTTCCGCCTCTTCTAGCACTTATTTGGGAAAAGTACCATCCTCCTCTACCCATTATATGTCGACTTAGTTTTCCCACCATCATACGTCCTCCTCTTCCAAAATCTCACTCTCCTTCTCCTCCAAATCCTCACTCCTCTCTTCTCCTCCTTCACCTTTGTGGGACTTAACCCACCGTAGACTAACCACCTCCACCAAAATCCTATAGTATCTTTGACAAGCTCTATGCACAAACTCAAAGTATCTAAAAACAAATCTTTCTCTACAACAATCACCATTTTTTTTGCATACTTTTCCTCTTCTATCATCATATTTGAAAACAAATCAATATCATCATCAAATAGATTTACCTTATCCTCCTTAATGGCTACAACATTTATATTTGCAGTGATATCTCTCGCATCATCCTCACCTGTAACATTTTTTTTGCATCCTTTGCTACAATAGCAAACTTTGCATTCCATTCTTCTTCAATTGCCAACAACCACATTGCCAAATCACCCTCATATTCATTATCTTTTTGATCTACTACAAACTCTTCGTATTCCACTGCTATGATCATATTCTCTTCATCATCTTCAACCCCTACTGCTGTAGGTATATCCTCTATTTCATCTTTCTTCTCCTTCACTGCTATCTCATTACTCACACACTACATAGCCTCTATTTGTTCCATCCTCTCATGTATAACTGCCACCATCTCAAAAATCTTTCTCCTCTCATACTATTTCAAGCCCTCCCATATCATGAGCTTCCACAAGAACACTCTCATCTTGTTCATTGCAATCTGGCACACATCACACCTTCAATATTTTCACGGCTTCAAGCTTTCTCGTTGCTCAGGATTTCTCCTACCTGCAATAGCCCTCACACGAGCTTCTTCTCTACTGCCTTCTCGCTCTTCTCTACCCACAAGTCCTGGCATAGGTTGCATCACATTCAGTGATGTGCATATGCTCTCAGGAACTCTAGCTCTTATACCATTTGATGCAAAGAAAACTCCCTATGCCAAAACAAAACTCATCCAATGCACAAATTACACAAACAAATACGCTGCCCTAAATTTAATACTTCAACTATACAAAGATTGTAATAAAAATGTTTGATTTAATTTGAATCAACTCATTACAACAAATCTTGAAATCTGATTTACAAATCTTTTTTCAATGACCTTTCTCAACTCTCTACTACACAGATCTATATACTCACAATCTCCATACTCTCCCTTTATACACACTTTGATCCTCTACATACTCTCATCTGCATTCACACACAACCATTGCTTAGGTTGCACATTTGCACCTTCAGGCACCTCAATCTGCTCTCTGCAAGCTCTCACCTTCCTTTCACTTGGATGATCCCACTCTCAGTTCTTGGACCATGCCCCCCTCCAAGCCTATGTTCAGTTGTAAATTAATTGTAGAGCTTTCAAGAAGTTGAATAGTCGTAAGTCTATTCATGTTAATTGTCGAGGTGTTGGCCATGAAGTCTAATATTCAAATGTTATTTTAAATCCACATAAATTATCCCACAACAAACATAGAAAGAAACATAAGAAATGTATCCCTTCCTTCATGGGATCAATCCAAATAATGATTTGATACACAATGTTGGTTTTACAATGCTTATTCCTCAATTAGGAGCAATGGAAAGTAATATATTTTTTTGATTTAAAACACATGTAACCTTAATTAAACATAGAAGAATAGGTGAAGGAGATAGAGAAGATAAGATGACATATATACTTGGGAAAACCCTTTCGACTAAGAGACTCACCACCAAAAGTAAACCTTAATATATTAGTAAAACATGTCATTTCCTCTTCATTCATTCTTAAATGGCATGACCAATACATTTGCAGCAACTAACTTTGAAGTCCAATAAATGGAAAGAACTCTTAGCACTGGCTACTATTCGAGAGTCCCCTCATTTCACTACCATCCCAACAACAGATGATCAATATTTTCAAGAATTCTATTGGAGTGAATTGTTGATGAGTTCTACCATGTTGTTCACTCTAGTAGTCTTTTTGTTATCTCCAATGGTCGTATTAAAGTGGCCAACACAAAATACACTAGCTCCACAAACCCTTTCAAAATATTCCCCATAGCTCACCAACAATAACTCCTTCCGCATGCATAGAATCTGTCATACCCATGCAGTATTTCCATTTCAACCATTCATAAACATTCACAAAGATATTTGTTCATTGGAGCGAGATATTACAGCCCATTGGGAAAGAATTTGAAATAGCTACCATCTATGGATTTGCATCATACATCTCCATATCCATTGATAGACACTGATGATGAAAAAATCTAGAACCATTATTGGCATATATATATATATATATATATATATATATATATATATATATATATATATATATATATATATATATATATATATATAGAGAGAGAGAGAGAGAGAGAGAGAGAGAGAGAGAGAGAGAGAGAGAGTCTTTTTTCTTTATCTCTCTTTCCCTTTATATATACATCTCTCTCTCTATTTTTGTAAAAGTGTCATTTCATACCAAGCTCCACTTTTTACATTCTAAAAGTACCATAGCCTAATCTTTCATGTAGGATTTTCCATTACAATTCTTAACCATAGACCCAAGTCTATCACACAACATAACACTTTTTCCCACTATGTCTGTGTAGTTAAGCTTACTTTTGTAATCCCATCATGGCCAATAATTTTTTGTTCTAAAAAATGTCTCAACAACACATATCAATACATTTTTTCAATTCTGTTGATGGATGGACAACAATTCACCATCACCAAAATTATATGCTCTTCTCAAGTAATTAATTATTACTTTTACCTACATGTTATCTCGATGTAATTAAGCGTAATGGCATAAATTGTGGGGAGTGAAAGATTATGTAATTGTAAAGTTTTATATAGTTTTGTATTCATAAAAATAATAATGAGTATTAGCAATTGTATTTTAATGTGTAATGGGTAAAATGGGTATAAGTTTTTTAACTATGGAAGTAGATTTAGCTAGAATATATATATATTATATATTAATTAATTTTTAATTTTTAGAATTTAGATTTTAGATTTTTGTTTTAAATAATAATAATAATTAATAATAATCATTTTTATAATTTTTTAATATTTAATGATATTTAATATTAATAGACATTCAATATATAATATTAAATATTAAATATATAGAAAAAAACTAACAATTTAAAATACAATATTATAAATATATAGATTGAATTATGAGTGTGAATGCCCTTTCCTGCTATGGTCCATGGTTGGTGCTTTAATTGAGTAAGCCCAATGCTCATTGGACATGAAAGGGTGGGTGCAAAAAGTTGGGGGCCAAAAAGTGGCCAACTTAAAAAAAAATTAGACATAACGTGCTCGCGTTATGGCTTGGTGTTGCCAAGCCTACACCAAGCCATAACACGCTCGCGTTATAATGCGAGCGTGTTATGTGTTGTTATATATATAAAAAAAAGTAGCATTCCATTTCATTATTTCACAGCAAATTACAAGAAACCTGTGGCTTGAAAAGAGAAAAGAGCATGCTCACGTTATCTAAGATCTAATCATCAACTATTTCTCGCCGATTCATCATCAAAATTCTGCCATGACGTTGGAGAAATCGAAGAAGTAAGTTTTATTTGCTTTCTTGTGTAAATTTGTTGCTAAATAGGTAGGTTAAAATAGTTTTTGATGTAAATTTATTAAATTTACAGGAGTTGATAATGCACCTCCTCCTCCTCCTGAAAATTCACAAAATCCTCCATCACATGAACAACAAATATCTGCTGAAGAAGAACCCCAACCACAAACACCTCCATTTATTCCTGAATATGCCCTTGGAACACAAGAAAATATAATGGGGTAAATTGAAAACAATAAGAAACAAATTGAGGACATAATTGCAAGGTTGAAAGAACCTGCAACTTCAACCTTGCATAGATCCACGCTTGCTCAATCCCTTGAATCTATGTTATCAAATGTAGATTCAATTAGCAAGCAAATCACTAGTTGCACAGAAAAGAGGAGAGAATTTAGAGAGTATTATGCAGACAAGTTATCATATGAACAAGTTAAAAAAGAACAAATTACAAAACTGGACTTGTGTTCTATTTTCACAAACCCACGAACAAATGAATCTCTACCCCTTACATGCAAGAGGTTCCCTATCCATTGGTGTAACAACCAAGTAATAAGGGACAATTTTGTGCAAAGATGGTGGACGGTTTTTGACCATCCTCCATGCAACAATAATGAGGTCCCAAAATATTTTTTGAGGAAACTCTACTGCGAATTTGTCAAAAATAAAGTGCCAAATTATTTTGATATGCGGGAGTTCCAAGGTAGAGGTAGGGGGTCAGCACAAGATAGACCAGGGGCACGTGTTGACCCACAGCGGCCAGCGAGACAAACACTTGCCAGACCGGCCCATGAGCACGTTTCTATCCCTTCCGTTGTGAAGGAGAGTGTTGAGGTTGAGACACTTCAGTCCATTAGTGCCTTGACCCAGAGCATCTTACAGCATGCTAGTCCTACAGCACAGTGTGGGCCGAGGAAGAGTTCGAGTATAGTTCCACCCCATACTTATCAGACTTGCGGGTCAGCATGTGGTTATGACCCTACAGATAGTCATGACACAGGTGCACAAGCTACATCTATAGCTGGGCAGATGGTGATGACAGATGCCCTCCTAAGTGAGACTTTAAAGCTTGATACTCATGTAAATCTTAGCAAGTTCATTGAATTTAATTTATTAAATTTTATTTTTGAAATGCAAGATTAACTAATTTAGTTTGATGATTTTAATGAAATTTCAGGGTCATAGCGTTGATGCAGTTTTCAGTGGTTCTCCACCTACATATTACACTACATCATCTACTGTCGGGGTATGTAACTAGTAAACAATTATAAATATTACATGTGAATAGCATCGTTATATGAATGGTATTCTAATATCTAATTTTGGATGTTGAATAGGTTAATATTAGAGATTTCATGGCAACACCTACCAGCAGTGGTGGACTTCAAAGCTTCACGGAGGTAATAAAATAAATAGTTTAATGAATGAATTGTACTTACTAGATTTTTGTATGTGACTTGTGTGCTTTATTGTGTGTACTTCCATGTTTAGGTGAACGTGTGTGTATGTTAGGAGCCATGATTTGCATCACTATTATAGTTTTTGTAATTGAATAATGTTGTTTTATTTCCAGATGATGCAGGCTGCGGAGACACCTCCCGATGTTCATAGGGCAATGGAGCATGGTGTGTCCTCTGCGATTCATAGCTCCATGCCATTGATGGGGGTATGAGGCAGATTAGTAAATTTTAATTTACATTCATTGTTATAGTGGTTTATTTTTGAAAAATCAAAAGATTATTGATTTGAAGTTTAATTTCTATTTGGATGGTTTCTATAGGACATGACATCACCACAGCCTAATCTTGCTACTAAGGCAAATGAGGAGACAGATTATATGGTAGCGGTAAGTGATTATTTTGTTAAATATTTCATTTTTTATAACATGTAATTTCTATATATTAATGTCTATACTTTTTATTGTAACAGCTACAGATCCACGAACAACTAAATAGGAGGAGCAACCCTCGGGTTTGTAGTAGACCACACACATACACATCTCCATCCCCTAGAAAATTAAAGGCTGCCCATGATCTATTCTCTTCACTAGGCAGAGGGGAATGACTTTTTATTGTGTTCCTTTGTTGTATGCCTATATGGCATTTGTGGACATATATTTTGTATTGCATATAGTTGACATTGTATGCCTATATGGCATTCTTGTAATCCTATATGGCTATTTTGTATATATGTTATACTTATATCGACAAATATTGATGTATGCCTATATGGATATTTGGTTAATACAAATCTTTTTTATTGATGGCATCCATATTTGCATTATAAATCCATGCTTGAATGGATATTTGTAGATGGTTACTTCAAATATTTAAAGTCCAATTGTATTACATAGGATGTTTGTTGATCCATTAAGCCAACTATTGTTATTCAAGTATCACCTAAACCTCATTCTGGAACTAAAAGATAAAAGTTGTATTTAGAATAAAAATGAATTATCGTGTTGAATAGAAAATATTCATATTCTTTATGAGTTGCTCAATTGAAACTATTCAAATGAGTATGTTGATCCATGTTCTTTATGAGTTGGTCAATTGAAAATATTTCTTAATTTCTTATTATTATACCATATTGGGATGCAAAGAGTATGTTTTTTGTTTTGAATAAGATAGTCAAGATCATATGCTTATGAGCACCTGATGACCATTGTGGTTATTAAATGTAATTCCTCTTGCATATAAGGCAAGGTTATGAGAGTACATTGAGTCTTACCTAATTTTAGTATGCAACATAACATTGGGGCTATATGCTTCCATAAGTCATCAACAATCAAGGTTCAAGGTTGTCATTGAAGTCAAAGGGTCAAGGTTGTCTGTCATTGATGTCAAGGTCGATGCTATGATGTTGATAAGGTGATACAGTGATTCAAGGTAGGTGATGGTCATGAGGTGTGTTGGTTATTTTTCCCAGACTGGATGCTTGTTCCCAGTTATCCCTACAAAGTAGCCATCATTGATCAACAGGATTCCCAGGCCAGGGGCCAACAGTACAGGAGATAGACTCAATAAATATCTCCTCTTCTTCTTTAGGCTCTGCAGAACCAAGGGGGGTATTCCCTACAACATCTATGAAATGCATCTACAAGTTAGCTGGGATGTTGACACAAAGCAGATAAATCCTCTCTTATGCAGACCAAAACTATGAGATAAGTGCAAAGGGGCTAGCTTTGGGCCTATGTTCAGTTGTGAGATAGAGGATTTTGGTCCTACACTACTTTTAATGTCTTAAAAGGTTTGTATTTGAAGTTTAAGATTGATTTTTAGTATTTGGATGCAAAACTAGGACCTTGATTGTAACCTCAACACAAGATCAGATTGGTGCCTATCCAGGGCTCGGAGTCAATAGATATATATATGTGAGTGTTTATCACAAACTTAAGACAATAATCAGATTTCAAGGAGATTTTGCAATGTTTGCCTTATAGACAATACCCAAGACAAAGTATTCAGTTACTTCTGCTTACAAACATCCTTACTGCAGTGTATTCTTCTCAATACTTAACCCAAAACATTTAATCTACTCCTTGAGCAGAAGTAAAAGACTAAGCATTCAACATAGGAAACCCATATCCTAGAATCTCTCACACCCCTTAGCTGTTTAGATTCAGAAGGACACATTCAATTTGGAGACAAATAACAAAATACATGCAATGAAGCATTACTCATTTAAATTGACATGAAACTGATGAATTCTATGCATAAAACATACAACATACAATTCATAAACTCACAAAATACCCAGAACAGAGCCACCAATGAGATTGTATCCGATTACAGCACCAAAATTTGTCCAGTTTTCAACAACTACTGAATGACACAGTTTGGCCCTCTTATACCCAGACTATGCACCCAACAAATTAATTACATGGCAAGTCAAAAATCCTGCCAAATACAATGCACCAGAAAATGGCGCCCAAATCATTAAAAGCGCAGGCATAACAGGAAAGAAAAATAGGTGAACTCGGGATCAACACCACCGCCTAGGGGTTTTTCATTAAAATCGGCCCATGCCTCTACAAATAGCCAATAATGGCTCACCTAGCCGCAACTCCTCTTGAGAATTGCAGCAGCGCGTTCATGGAGTTTTCCTGCCTAAAACATGACTATTGATGCAAAGAAAACCATCGCTGGTAGTTTGAAACACAGTCGTTGATCACATCTCCCTATCGCTGAGATTAATGGCCCCAAAAGATACTGAAAAGTCACCAACCAATGACATCATGCCATGTAGGCACCTTGCTCCTCTATCGCTGACTTTTCCATCATCCATTTTGCCCTTTTCGCCCTTGCATATGCCACTGAAAAAAGAGATTGTATATACATACAATCACTTACATACAAGGCGGACCCCAAGATATTATAAAACAAATTTGAACCTGCATTCGGGTCCAGGTTGTATGTGTAATCTATGAGAACAAAATGAAGATTAAATATATATCAAATGCAAAACAAACGATTATACGTTCCTTTTGACCTACAAATCCAAGAGAGGGAAGGAGTTGCACCCAAGAGTTCCCCATATTTTACCCATGATGACTGAAATGTGGATTGCTCAATGCTTTCAACATAATGTAGATGAGTGATTTAGACTTAGATGGAGATTGAGATGGGGATGAGGGATAATTTTGGCATTATGATGTTGGGACGAGGAAATTGTGGAGAGATTTTGGCAGAGGTTTGATGCAACATGAAGTCCCTCCCAATGGCTTAGAGAAGGGTCTCATTTATAGAGTTTTAGAAATGAGGATGGAGGGTGAGGATCAAAAGATGAGATCAAGGGCTAGGAATAAAAGTAAATCTTTTATTCATTTTGGGGAAAAGGGTGATAAATAAGGTATGGGTGTGAAGGAATATTTATGAATTAAAGATTCATATGGGGAATGGCAAATGAATTAAAATTCATTTGGGGATAAGAGGTGATAAATGAGGTATGGGGGTGGTAAGGGGTTTGTAAGAGAAGTAAATGTGATGTGTGATATGTTTTAAGTTTTTATTTGGAGGATGTAGGGAAGGGTGTTAAACTAGGTTTGACCACCCAAATGAGAGGTGAGGATTAATTAAACATAGGTTTTATTTAATTAATCCTAGGGCTAGGATGAGGTAGGCTAGGGTAGGCAATTTAAATAATAGCTATTTAATTGTCTAGGGTAAGGTAGGTCAATTAGTAGGCTAGATTAATTAGATAAGAATGATTTATCTAATTAATAGGGATTAGGGAGATGGACAAAATAGCCAAATAAATATTAGAAATATTTATTTAATAGATGAGGATAGTGTTGTAAGGTCTAGTGATAAATTAAATGAATTAATTGATCACAAGGGATAGACAGATGGTTAGGGATTAATTGAATTTATTCAATTAACAGGAGGGATAAATTGGTTTGCAAAGCAAGTCAATTTTAGGTGTCTACATTTGCCCCTCTTTGAGATGGTGTTGTGGCTAAGTAACATCATTTCAAAGAAGTTAAAACATAGAGTTGGATTGGATAGAAAAAAGATTTTGGCTTAAAAGAATAGGGTAAGGTTTGAGGATAATTGGTAAGGGTGATGCCCCCTCGAGAGGATAGGTGGGTTGCGAGAACACGGTTGTGCTCTTGAAATGGATGGAACAGATTGGTAGAAGTGGTTGGAGGATAAGGGGTGAGATGAAAGTGTGATAATGTTAGGAGATTGATTGGTGGATGATCATTGTGTTGAAAATGATTTAGAGCAATCCTAGGTTTGATATAGCAAAGTGGATATGTTCACCAAGGTATAGAAGACTAGGGTGATGATGTTTATCCAACATTTGCATGGACTAGACACACAAACAAAGGGATGATCCCATGCATGCCCAAGATAGTACAACCTTGTCTCGACGAGGGAAGGGGACTCATAGCATAAGCCCTTAATACACAAAAGGTATGATGAACCTTAGATGCACAAGGAGATCAATATGCTAGAACCGACCCTATGATCAACAAGATATGAATACTAGCTTGGAGTAATGAAACCAACCCACAAGCACAGCATAGAAAAGCAAGACTATGCCCCATTCTAGATGTTTTTGCCACACACCATGATATAGTGAGATCAAGGTAGCTTTGATGTGATCTTCGAATAGGACAAAAGATAAAAATAAAAAATGAAAAGACCAACGAACCAAACAAGTAACCATTGTATCTCTTGCCAAGATGGATAATGATTTGATAGATTCTGCCTATTGTAGGAAAGATATATCCTAAGGCAAGAATTGATAGATGATTGGATCATGTCTAGTTGATGATGTAAGATTGGCTCAAGATATGATGGTGACAAGTTGTGGTTGATGTTGATTTGATAGTTGATGATTTTTGATTAAGGGACAATGCTTTGATAGGTGATGTGATGCTTGGATCTAGTGTAAGCTCAGCGGGTTGGATGGGTGCATCTTAGGTACCTGAGTACTGGAAACTTCCTTTGTTTTCCAGACTGCCTACATACCCTATATCCACGAGATCAAGGCACATTAAGATGCAGGTGATTATGATATGTAGTTCTGATTTGTGATGATGATGTGGGATGATGATAGATGTGATGATGTTGGAAGATGAAATGTGTTGGATGATTTGTGTGATTGTGAGATAATTGTTTTTGGGATTTTGTATATATTTTGATTTTTTTGGATGTTTTTAGATTTTCTGATTTTTTTTTTTATTTTCAGATTTTTTTGGTGTTTTTGGATTTTTTGATTTTTTAGATTTTCATGATTTTGGAAAAGGAATGGTTTATTATGAGATGGTTGCATTGGATTTCGTGTGGATAACCTTTATGCTAGATACCAATGACAAGGGAACACCAAGTCTAGAGGTTAAGGTGATGGGGTTGGATAGAGGGATTGGCGATGAAACGATAATGGATAGGCGATTTTGATAAATGGATAGATACATGCGGATAAGGGATAGGATGGGGGATAAAAGATCAGGTGGGGATACATGATAGATGGATGGGGGTTTGGCAGTGGAAGATGATAGAGAGGAGATTCATGGTAGATGGATTGGAAGATAGAGATAGGGATGCAAGATAAATGGATGGGGGATTTTAAGATTTTCTCCAAGGGCTAGGTTGCAAGGAATCATATGCCCCAATGCTTAGAATTTTGCATGATGGCCTCATGTTTGAATGGATGGACTTTGCAGTAGATGGATGGAGGATATACTTACAAAGGGAGTATGCCAAGAGGTCTCCAAAGCATATTGTTGATATTTTGCCCCTTGTCTTTATCAAGATTTAAGGTGGGAGATGGTAAAAGCAAGATATAATAGATAGGATGGATGGGAAATGATAGGATAAATAGGGGGTAGTGGATAGGAATTTGATAGGATAAGGATACATGGATAGGATATGTAAAAGGATGTTATGGATGTGGATGATTAGATATGGTTTTGCCCCCAAGTGTAGGGATACAAAATGGATGGAGAAGGGATTACGCATGACGCCCACAAGGGGTTTTCATCATGGTACTTGCCCAAGGTGCCACAAGGAGTGGTTTTCACCATTGGATAGAATTTTTCTTTTTACTATTTTCTTGATTTTTGATTTTTTTACTTTTTTTTTTAATTTTTTGATGGAAGAGGGACTCTAGCGTCTGTTTCCATAGCAAGGCAAAGATGGTCCCATGTTGGATAGCCTTATGGATGATGATTTCATGGATGTTGGTAGATAGGAAAAGATGGAATGGATTATGATGTGGATTATGCAAAAGCATGGACCATAGGAATGTGATGGGGAAGACAGGTAGGATAATGGACGAAAGATGGAGAAATGGGGGTATGTGGGAATGTCAAGTGGTGGAGGGGAACCAAGACCAACGGTTGCACACACCATGATGTATTTGGAAGCTTGTACTTTGGATGTGGAGTTGGGAGTAATGGGGATCAGGATGGGGGATTTTTGGATGATCGATTTGGGGTTTTAGGGACCCAAATAGACTTAGGATTTATGGGATTTTTAGATGGGGAGGGGGATGCTTGGGATTTTAGGGTGGGTTGGGATGTGGATGCCTCATTAGAGTTTTGTGCTTTTTGTTTAGGGACCCACACCATTTTTGTTTTTTCTTTTTCTTTTGATGGTGGGGGTTTTGATAGCCTTTTGGATTTTTTATTTTGATTGGAAGGGATGATATCTTTAGGGTTTTGTGCTTTATGAGTTGAGGCATTCAAATTCTTGACTCTCACGGATTTGGGGGAAGCTTCATGTTTGAAAGATGTGTGCTTTTGTTGGTCTTGATTTTGGATTTTAGGGGATTTATGGGTGGAGGGGTTAAAAGTGGATTTTTGGATAAATGGATAAGGGGATTTGAAGATGGGGATGTTTGGGAGGATGGGAGGATAAGAGGATTTGTAGATAGGGATGTTTGGTGTTGGAAGTAGTGGAGGTAAATTTGATGGGGGAAGATGGATGGTCACATGCTTTTGCAAATGATAAGATGATGGAGGAGGGATGGCGACATATGTTTTTGGAGTGCGATGTGATGCACCATGTTTGGGATTGGATGAATGGATTGTGAAAGGTGGGTGGATGGTATCAACATGTTTAGATTGTTTGTCTTGGGATGTATAGCCGAAGCCATGCGAGGATGGATGAAATGTGGTGTGGATGGGCTCCAAGATGCCTTGTTTGTGAAGGCCTAAGCCTTTGCCTTGATATTTCATATGTTGGAGCATGCAACATGCAATGGGATGTTTGGTGCTTTGGAAACAAGACGCGAGTCTATTATTTGTTGGAAGAGGATAGGTGGTGGATGGGAGTTGTTCACCTCCTATGAGGGAGTCACCACGGATGAAGGTGATTTGTCCAAGTAGATAAGGGGATGGATTTGGGATGGGATTCATAGATGGAGGTAAAGGATTCATGGGGGATGGTAAAGGGGTGGTAGAAGATGGTGTGAGATCAATAAGTTGATCAATAAATGGGAAGGGATCGGGGATGGGATTAGATGGGATGGTTAGATCTTGATTAGGAGAAGGAGTTGATGTTTCAACATGCTTTGGATTTGATTCTTGACATAGCTCATGTGCTTGGATAGAAGTGGGAGTGACTTGGATAGATGTGGTGGGTGCTTGGATGGATGTGATAGGTGTTTAGATGGATGCGATAGGTGCTTGACTTATGTGTTCTTGAACATGGCTGCATGATGGTTCTTGATTTATGATAGGGGGTTGTTTAAGAGATTTGGTGGATGTTGGATTGCATGAGGGTGTTTGATTCCTTGCTAATAGCCAATGGATGGTATCCTTCATGAGTGTATGGGTTGAAGAACAATATAATGGATGGATAGTAAGGGTGGTTGATGTGGGATTAGGATTGGGATTGGATAGGTGGGTGATAGGATTAGGTAATGATGGTTCTTGGATGGGTTCAAGGATAGGTGTGGGATTGGATGGTGGTGTTGGAGGGGTGGGGGATTTGGGGGATTGCTTTGCTTTGCTTGGTGATGTTCTTTGGAGTAAATCCCACAAGGATTCTTTGGATGTCGTGGTGTTAGGATTTGGAAGACTTGATGGTGGATTAGATGGTGGATGGGTGATAGGGATGGCGGATTGGGAGATACATAGGGAGATGGATTAAGGTTGATAAGATGGGGATTAGAGGATGGGGGATTTATATGGGGAAATGGTTGTTGATATAAGGTTTGAACTTCGGCCATGAGGTGTGTTAGATTGGTGTTCCCTTGATCAAAGTTAGCATGACAAAGGTTGGATGATAAATAAGGTGGAGGTATTGATTGGTTGGATAAGTATGATGGCATGGATGTGTAAGGGGATGGAGATTGATATAAGGGTAAAGGTTGATCTGAGGTCAATGGTGTGGGTATATAGGATGAAGGTTGGTATGATGAAGGTTGAAAGAATGAAGATTGATATGATGTTGATGGGGATGAAATGTAGGGTGTTTGTTGATATGATGGAGGTTGGTATGAGGTCAATGGTGTGGATATGTAGGATGTTGAAGGTTGATATGATGAGGGTTGATATGATGAAGATGGGGTAGGGGTTTGGGATTCTTCAATGATGAGGTGTGCTAAGGGCATATCTTTAATGTCATTTTTGCATTTTTCCTTAGCATTAGGATCCATGTTCTCATCAATTTTTCTAAGTCTTTGTAATTGTTGCATTGCTACATAAGGATCTATTTTGTTGGAGAGATATGAGATGAAATGGAGGATAATGGATGATTGTGATGTTGGGGATCAAATTTCAAGACCTTAGGATGATTTGATTTGATTTGATGAATGGTTCTCTATGCTTAAGATAGACTAATGATCTTAAGCAAGAGGGTTGATTGGGTTGATTTGATTAGGTGATCAATTAAGGTCTTAATTTTTGATTGGGTTGATTTGGATTTGGAGTTTGATAATGATGTTGGGGGATTTGGATAATGATTGGGATTGATGTTGATTTTGGATTGGATTTGGATTATGGTTTGGAAGATTATGGATTGATGTTGGTTGGATTTTGGATTTGATTTAGATGAGATGGGATTAGAATGATGTTGATGAATTGGATTAAGGATGATGAGGGTGATTAGGATAAGATTGGATTGAATGATTTGGATGATGATGTGGATAAAATAGGTGGTTAGGATGATTAGGATAGATGGGTGATTGGATTGAGATGAAGTGGATAAGAATGATTAAGATGATGAAGATAGATTATGACTTGAGAGGAAGTGGATTAGAATTTGATCAAGCTTAAATAAAGGGATTGGATAAGCTCAACTTATGGGGTTTGATAAATGGGGGGATGGTTTTGCGGTGTTGGGAGGAAAACCTGGCTTGACGTGAGGGGGGTGTGGGGGGCCAGATGCAACCCCCCACTGACAGGGGTTCGGGGGTGTAGCCCCCAACTAGATTTTTTTTGAAAATGGGCTTATAAAATTGATGTTTTTGATGGAAAAATTTGATATTTGGACATGGATGAAGAAGGCGCTAAAACAGATGAAAAATGGTGCTAAAATAGAAGAAAATGGTGCTAAAGGATGTGAATGGTTGGATTGATGGATGAATTTGGTTTTTTATTGGCAAGTAGACAATCAAGCAAGAAAACACAATGGCCAAAGGTTTGATTTATGAAAAATTGTGATAATCAAGCATGCACAACCTAAGGTGAAGCAAGGACAATACTTGTTTGAACAAGTAGAGGGATTTGGGCCACTAAAACAAAGGTTCGTAGTAAGTGCATTCGTTCAGGTGGTTATACATGCGGCAGCGCTACTCTCCATTATGGAGTCTCCCAACCTCCAAGGGTTACGCCTTGGAGGGTTTTGGGGGAGGTTGGCTGTTGGTATAACACAACAACACCTGTTGCTTGTGACTTTCATCCCAAACACCTTATTTTATATAGAGGCTCGAAAGAGCTTGGCTTTAGCTTGTTGCCGCTTGCCGCTTGGGTCGTTCCCACCTTTCGAAGCAGGGTGGCAGGCCCTCTAAGGATTAACAAAAATAATACAAACACAAAAATACTTTTGATCCCCAAGTTTGTACAAAGACGCGAGGGGAGAGCATACGTATTCTTTATGCTTGCATCACACTAAACAAGGTTCATTTTAGATCTTTGGATTATGTTGGGGGTGATCTATGCAAGTGTTATGAAAAGCTTTTAATTCCCAAGGTCACCAATGGTGCGAGGGAAGAGCATACACTTTTTCACACCACAAGCAAAATCACAAAAATACTTCACACAAATTAGATTGGTTTCTTTGTTTATATGAGTGAAGAATGCAGATTGTTGTTCTTTTTAATCCAAATAAGTTTGTTGATGCATTTTGTGGTTCTTTTTAAAGCCCAAAATTGAAATGTTTAGAGTTGTTTGTTGCAAGCAATGATTAATTTTAGTTGCACCAAAATCAAATATTTTCTACACTAAGGCACACAAGGATTTTTTTAGGTGCACCAAATGAAATGTTTGATTGTTGTTTGTTTGTCAAGCAAGATTGATTTTATGCACTAAATTCAAGTGTTTTCTAAGCTAAGAAAATAAAGGTTCTTTTTAGTGCACCAAAGAAGATGTGTCTAATCTACTAAATCCCTGCAAAAGATGTTAGTAGTTTCGAGATGATGGTCTTGGATGACCTGCAGAAAAGAGACCCAACCCTGCAAGATCCCTAAGCTAGTACAAAAAAATAGCGCTAAAACAGAGGCAAGATAGCGCTAATACAGAAAATAGCGCTAATACAGAAAATAACACTAATACAGAAAATAGCACCAATACAGAAAATAATGCCAATCCAGATGCAAGATAGCGCTAATACATAAAATAGGGCCAATACAGAGGCAAGATAGCGCTAAACTGTGTTTTTTTCTTAGTTTATCTTCTACAACAAGAAAGGTAGCACCGAACTAGGTGTGTTTAGCGCCAAAATGACACAGAGATGGTCAAGGGTCTGATTTTAGGAAAAAATTGACATAGTCTCCCCCTCTTCATTTAAGATTCCTGCAAAAATAGAGAACAAAAAACCATAAAAAGCAACAGGAAGAACAAAGATCAGAGGTAAAAGTGTGAGTGAGATGTAAGAGAAAAAGTGTTCTGTCAGATAGCACTAAAATAGTAAATAGCGCTAAAACACTTTGAAGATAGCACCACTGTGCAAGGTAGATCGCGCCACACCTGCAAAAACACGTCTCCAACACAAAAACTCACAAAAAAAAGATTAGATATGGACCTTGTGGGTCCCACTGGGCATGCCAATGTAATCTATGAGAACAAAATGAAGATTAAATATATATCAAATGTAAAACAAATGATTATACCTTCCTTTTGACTCACAAATCCAAGAGAGGGAAGGAGTTGCACCCAAGAGTTCCTTAGATTTTACCCATGATGACTAAAATGTGGATTGCTCAATGCTTAAATCAACACAATGTAGATGAGTGATTTAGACTTAGATGGAGATTGAGATGGGGATGCGGGATAATTTTGGCATTATGATGTTGGGATGAGGAAATTGTGGAGAGATTTTGGCAGAGGTTTGATGCAACATGAAGTCCCTCCCAATGGCTTAGAGAAGGGTCTCATTTATAGAGTTTTGGAAATGAGAATGGAGGGTGAGGATCAAAAGATGAGATCAAGGGCTAGGAATAAAAGTAAATCTTTTATTCATTTTGGAGAAAGGGGTGATAAATGAGGTATGGGTCTGAAGGAATATTTATGAATTAAAGATTCATATGGGGAATGGCAAATAAATTAAAATTCATTTGGGGATAAGAGGTGATAAATGAGGTATGGGGGTGGTAAGGGGTTTGTAAGAGAAATAAATGTGATGTGTGATATGTTTCAATTTTTTATTTGGAGGATGTGGGGAAGGGTGTTATACTAGGTTTGACCACCCAAATGAGAGGTGAGGATTAATTAAACATAGGTTTTATTTAATTAATCCTAGGGCTAGGATGAGGTAGGCTAGGGTAGGCAATTTAAATAATAGCTATTTAATTGTCTAGGGTAGGGTAGGTCAATTAGTAGGCTAGATTAATTAGATAAGAATGATTTATCTAATTAATAGGGATTAGGGAGATGGACAAAATAGCCAAATAAATATTAGAAATATTTATTTAATAGATGAGGATAGTGTTGTAAGGTCTAGTGATAAATTAAATGAATTAATTGATCACAAGGGATAGACAGATGGTTAGGGATTAATTAAATTTATTCAATTAGCAGGAGGGATAAATTGGTTTGCAGAGCAAGTCAATTTTAGGTGTCTACAGTATGCATCTCCCCTTTGCACATTCGACATATACAACACACTTTACATACAAGCCATGGACTTCAGATTATGATGAAGCATATTGCAATCACTTTGAAGTCCATCTTGCATTTTAACCTTTGCATCTTCATTTTGTATATGCGAACATACAATCGCAATATACATTCTACGGACCTCAAATGACTATGAAGCGCTTTGAAAGTCAAATCAGGTCCGGTTTGCATCTCTTTACTTGTATATTTCCTTGCATATCGCATTATACAAATGCGATATACATACAACGGACCCCAGCCATTTTATCCATCGGATTTGAAAAACTTTCAAATTCGGGCCTTGTATCTCCTTTTGTTTGTATATCAGCATATACATGCAAGCTGTGGATTTCAACACCTTATCTGCTAGATTGGAAAATCCCCAGGAATCCGCGTTGTATCTTTCCTTTGTATCATTGTTTTGTATATCGCAAACATACAACGCGGATATACAAAACAAAACATGCAATCTGGATCTCAAACCTGCATCAAGCAGAATGTAAAACTCCTCAGGTTCGGGCCTTGCATATTTGATTGCATGCGCCAGCATACAATTGCCTTTGTATGCAACTGGTGGGCCCGACCCTTTATCTTTCTCCTTTGCACATTAAGAATGTATATCTACCTTGTATGTTGAACATATACAAACTCATTTGTATATATCTGCGGGCCCCATCGAATGCATCTCCGCCGCACTGTAGCAAATGTATATACTTGTTGTATGTCAAACATACAACATAATATACATGCAAATACTTTTATACATCCATGGAATATTCTGGGAACCTTCAATGTATATTCCGCCCTTGTATGTTTCCAATGTATGTCGAACATACATTCAACTTTACATCTATTTCCTTTGTATATTTACTTGCACCATTACATACAAACCTGATATACAAGCAAACCTGACATACAACTGCAGAATATTCCCAAGAATCTGTGATAGATTCCCCCTTGTATATGCAAACTCGATATGCATGCCAAAATGCATATAACTAATTTTTTACCATTTTTGAAAGCCAATGTGCATTTTTGAGCCCGCCAACATACATTTGCACTTGTACATATAAAAACTTAGCATTTTTCTTAAGTGCGATAGGAACAAGCGGTAAAACATTACATGGGGGGCTGGTCAACCAATGAGCACAAAGGCATGAAGATGAAACTTAATAACTGGGAACTCACTACAGAAGGTCACCATTAAAATAGAAAAAACAATGCAATGCCCTATGACTCAGAAATTTCAGGGTTCAAATGAGAAAACTTGCAAACGTTCAAGCTCAAAACCCTAAACATAAATGGGTACCAACATAGGCTCCGATTGGGGACATGCAGGTGCAAGACTGCAGTGAGGACCAAACCACTCCGGGGCAGACCAGACAAAATGTAAAACTCAAAACACGAACGACTATACAAGGCATGTACAAAATATTTACACCTAATTTACAATGTGCACATAAGATATTCATTTATGAGAAAAAAGCTTTAAGGAATTTACTGTGCATAGGCAATTCTAGTAGTTCACCATTGAGGGCCTGGAGAAAGTAAGAATCATCTTCATGGGTATTGCCGATTTGATATGGGCCAACCCATAAGGGCTCAAATTTACCATGCTTGCCCTTATCCTGGCTCCTTGCATTCCACATAAGGACCAAGTCACCTATCTGAAACCTTCTCTTAGTAGCCCTTTTATCAAACAGATACTTCACTTTTTGTTGTTTCTTGATGTTTGTTTTATGTGCTTCCCTTCTGATTTCATCTAGTGCAACCAGCTGATTTATTCTCTCAGTCATTGAGTCCCCAATCTCCTTCTCATTTTCTTGTATGAATTTATAAACTGGTAGGAGGTTGTTCACAGGCAATTTAGCTGCTGCACCATATACTAATTCAAAAGGCAACCCTCCAGTTGCTTTCTTCACTATTACTCTGTCAGCCCATAATGCCATTTTCAGCTTTGAATTCCAAGCCCTTTTGTTTTTATCTATCAGCCTTTTGATGATTTTCATGAGACTTCTGTTGCTTGATTATGCTTGACCATTTCCTTGTGGATGGTATGGTGATGTATGAGACAAATCAATTCCATAATTATTGCAAAAATCAATAAATTCACTAGACCTGAAGCACATAGCATTATCTGTGACCACTTTGGCTGGTACTCCAAATCTGATAACAATATTTTCTAGAATGAAATCCATCGCCACTTTGCTTGTAGCTTTTTTAGTTGGAATGGCTTCAATCCATTTGGTGAAGTAATCAGTAGCAACCAAAATCCAGCTATGCCCTCCGCTTGATTTTTCTGAGATTTCCCCTATAAAATCAATTCCCCATTGTTGAAATGGAGCTTCTACAGTTATAGTCCTAAGGGGAAATGCACCTTCATATTTTAGCTTTCCTGAGAACCTTTGGCAAGGATCACATTTTCTTCCCATTCTTTGTGCATCTGAGAAGAGAGTTGGCCACCAGTAGCCTGCTCTGAGAATTTTGTGGGCTGTTGTCTGGGCAGTATAAAGTCCACCACACACTCCATTGTGCATGTCACTTAGAATATCCCTGGCCTAATTTTCATCCACACACCTGAGTAGCACGCCATCAAGATTTTTCCAATATAACTCTCCTTGAACTATGATGTATTTAATAGCATGTAGCTTCAAGGTCCTCTTCTGATTATCACCGAGATGGGAAGGATAGTTCAAATTCTACAAATAATGTACTATGTCCTTATACCATCCAGATTTTGACATATTCATAACTTCATTATGCACTACATTCACTTGGCATGCCTCTAGATTTGACTGTGTCATCAATTTTTCCAAACCTTGTCCTCTTACCAATTTTGTGATTTGCATTTCAATGTTGAACTCTTGCAATTTGTTTATCCATCTGCATCTTCTTCCAGTTACCTCCTACTGAGTAAAGATATCTTTAACTACTGCATGAGGCACATATGCAACTATCTGAGAACCTACCAAATATGGCCTGAAACTTTTGACTACTCTAACAAGTGCATATGCGTGCTTCTCCATGATGTCATACTTCAACTCAACAGCCTGCAATGACTTGCTAAAGAAAGCTATAAGTTGTTCAAAACCTTCTTTATTCTTCTGTAATAAGCATGTAGTAATAGTATGGAAAGAAGCAAATGAGAACAACTGAAATGGCTTAGAAAAATCAGGAGATTTTAGCACAGGAGCCATCTTTATAGCCTCTTTTATGTTATGAAATGATTTAGTTGCATCATCTTCCCATTTGACAATTGCACCTTTCTTCAACATTTTAGAGATATCTTTTGTGGTCTCTGCAAAGTTAGGAACAAATATTCTAACAAAATTAATTTGCCCAAAGAAGGACTGAATACCTTTCACTGTTCTAGGGATCTAAATTTTGTTGATTGTAGCCACCCTTTCAGGGTCAATCCTGACTCTATCCTTGGAAACAATGTGACCAAGCAATTTTCCTTCCACTACCCCAAAAGCACATTTCTTTGGGTTGAGTGAGATGCCATATTCCAATGCTCTAATAAAGATCTGCTCTAAGTGCATGCAATGTTGCTCCTCCTTTTTTGAATAAGATGTCAAGTCATCCTGATATACAGCCAAGATTGAGTCAATCAATCCTGCGAAAGCAACATCCATAGCCCTCTGAAATGTAGCACCCGGATTTGTTAGTCCAAATGGCATTCTTACATATACATAGGTTCCCCATGGAGTGGTAAAGGTAGTCTTAAATTGTTCAAATTCTTTTACCTTTACCTGATTGTATCCTGAGAATCCATCCATCATGGATAAAAGTTCACAGCCAGTCACCTTCTGCAACATGGCTTTCATGTTTGGCAATGGATAATTGTCCTTCAAAGAAGATATATTCAGATTTCTAAAGTCCACACAAAGTCTTATGTCACCATTCTTCTTTCTAACTGGGACAAGGTTGGACACCCAAGTTGAGTGTCTGATGGGCATAATTATTCCAGCCTCCCTAAGCTTGATAAGCTCTTCTTGCATTTTTGGAGCTAAAGTTGGGTTGATAGGTCTTTGTTTCTATCTAAATGGTTTATCTCCAGGCTTCAAAGGGATTTCATGCTGAAATAAATCCTCTCTATAAGCTTTTAGGTCCTCATATGACCAGGCAAAGACATGCTTATACTTTTTCAATAATGCAATCAGCATAGTTCTAATATGTGGCTTGAGTTGTTTGCCAATGTATACCTTTTTGGGGGCATGAGATGTCCCCAAGTTTATCTCTTCTAAATCATTCTTGTTTGTTGGAGATGCCTTTGTAACAAATTGGTCCCTATTGTCAAATGCTCTCTCTAAAGCAACCAGCCCTCTAGGGATTCTATTTGTCTTGAGTTGAATTACCTCCTTCCCTAAGAGAGTTTCTTTCCCATCCACAACTTCTACAAAGTTCTAAAAATCAATTTCTTGATTCTCATATTCATCAATGCAGTGTAGAAATCTCAGCAAATCTTTGTCATCATCAAATACCTGCCAGCTGCATACATTATCTAGTACTGCAGGTCTAAGTTTGGCTTCAACATTTGTAACATCTGACAGAGTGATGTCATTTGGCCTTATGGCTACATTAGCTAGAAAATCTGCCTTGATTTTGACCTCTCAATCCAATTTATTGAAAAAGCATCAAACGATTCAATTGTATCCCAAACAACATGCTTATACTGTTTTAATCTCTTATTCTTTGATGCATACTTATCTCTAACTTGAGAAACAACTAACTCTGAATCCCCAAATACTTTGAGCATCTTGATCCCATGCTTCAAAGCAACATTCAATCCTAATAATAGAGCTTCATACTCTGCAATATTATTTGTACAAGCAAACTTCAACAAGAAAGATGATTTTAGAAGCTTACCAGCTGGAGACAGAAATACAATTCCAGCACCAGAGCCTTCCTTTGAACAAGCTCCATAAAAAAAATGGTCCAGAGACCTTGTTGGTCAAGCTCCCGAACGCACATATCTCTCTCTTTACCCCCTTTATCATTTGAGACAATTCTGAAATTATCACAGTCAATGTCCACAAAACATACATGCTCCTCTGACTCCTGATCCTCAACTGTGTCTAGTGACCTTTCTTCTCTAATCAATTTGACATCCTTACCATTCATAGGGATCATGGCATATGATAGGTCCAATTGCATACTTCCACCAATCAATGCTGCCCATCTTCTTGACAACAACATGCCATACTGTGGCTTGATATCAACAACTGTTATATTCATTTTGTAGGTCTTCTCAGGATATGTTGCTAGTCTGAAATCCACATCTTTCATGATTCCAATGACTGGTACTTCTCTAGCATCCATGGCATAGCATTTCTCACATGCCTTATCTATCTTTAACCCAGCTGCTGCATAATAGCTAGAGGCATGATATTTGTAGATGCTCCTGAATCAAGCATACAATTCTTAATCACTTTTCCATTTATGACAAGGGAAACATAGAATGGTTCAACCTGTGAAGGGCATTTTGTCATGGTCATCCCCAAATATACTTCAGGAGCCTCATCCTCATCAATACACATGGCTTGTTTCTTACCCCGAGTCTCAATATTTTGATTAGCTTGACAGGGTACTCCTAAAATCAGGGACAATGTTTTATTTCTAAACTCTTCAACTTTTATCAGTTCCATCTATGGAACAGAGACCTTTACCTGGGACAAGACCTAAGTTATGTCAAATGGAGGATGGTTTTGTATAACAGTTTTAGCCTGATCTACAGTTTTATTTTTATCTTGGTATGATCTAGCTTTAATTTTTGTGGCTCTCTGACTGTCATCTTTGATCTGAAAATTTTTGTTTTGATCCTCAACCTAGGGAATTCTATTTTCTGGTCCTTGAGAATCATGACCTATTTTTTGCTTAAAATTTTGCTTATTATCGTTGCATTGCTTATTTTGTGGTTCAGCCCCTTTATGACTGTGCACTGGTTGGTTCGCAAAAGTATTCTCTGGTTGGTGTGAGTTACTTACCTGGGATTTACCCCTGAGATTGTAATTACTTTTGACTTGAGCCACTGCTGAAACTGTGAGGGCTCTAATCTCTTCATCAGAAGGTCTCCTCAAGTTATTCAAGTACATGTGTGACTCCTGAGCATAAGCATAATTATCCTCATCATCTTCATCACAGGGAAACTGCTGGCAGACCTGAATCTCATTATTTGTGCTTGCATCAACATCATGAGAAGGATACTCCCTATTTGTAGATAGCATATTGACATTGTCATCTTCCATGCAATGCGGTTCATTGCATTCATCACAGGCAACAACATTATTATATAGAGACTAAACAATCATACATTGTGATTGTGAGTGAGGCATTTGACATATTATGCACCATGGGGTGTCATTAACAATATTAACAGCCTTCTTCAAAGGGTCAGGTGTTTCTTTAACACTTTGATTCCTTGGATTTAGGTTGTTGTTTGGGAGAATGGGTTTACCATTATGCCAGTTGGTACTATATGCCATATCATGTAATGATGGTCTTCTTTCTTGCCTTTGGTAAACTTGTCTGTCAGGACCTATCCCCTTTTCATTTTTAGCCATTCTATAACTCAGGTCCTTGACAATAGTTGTCAATTTATCTAATTTATCCTCAGAAGTAGATGCATTGCCTTGAACACTATGAGATTTAGTATTTGGATTTTGCAAAATTTTTACATCATCTCTTCTGTTTGTCTTACCAGACGTTTTTCTGTTATTTTCAATATTTGTTGCTATTTTGAAAGCATCTCTGAGGCTAGCAGGACCTTTATCCCTTAACCCATAAGTTGTTTTGGCATCAAAAGCATTTATGTATAACACTATGCACATAGGTTCATTAGGCCTTAGATGGTGTGGCAATTTGTTCAACACCTTAGTGAATCTAGCATTGAAATCAACAACCTGTTCATTTGATCCTTTGGTAATGCCAATGAATTCATTAATGAAGAAACTTGGATCAGTTTTGTCACCATATTGTTCTTTGAAAATTCTTCTGAAGTCCTCCCATGATGAAATACTCCTGTCAGGCAAACCCTTGTACCATTCTCTAGCCTCATCAACTAAGGATTACATAAATAATTTCATAAAAACATCCTCATGCTCAACCTCAAAGTTGTCCATGATATTCTGAAAAGATTTTAAGTGGTCTTCTCTTGACACAATATTGTTCCCTAAAAACTTTGGCACTTGCAGCCTCACGTGTTTGTCAATAGGATTGGGGTACCCAGGAATGCCATCAAAAACTAGTTGTCTGAATCTGTCCAGCTGCATAGGTTGTCTACTAGGCTGATTAACATTGACATTTCTATTTGCATTTTGATTTCTTACATTATTTAATGGTATTCTAGCATTATTTGCATTTTGTCTTTGATCATTATGTTGATCCTGAACTTCATTTCTACGCTGGTTTCTCAGCACATTTATATTGTCAAGGGTGGGAACTGAATCATTTTGAGCAGTTCTCAAAGCCTGCACTTTCTGTCTCATGTCATCTCTAAATTTTATTGCCTGCAAATATTCTAATTCTACCCTCAGACTTTTGATTTCTTCGGCTAATTCCTCATCTCTAGGCATAGAAGAGGCCAGTTTCATTATATTCTGATCATCATTATCATCCCTTGGGGATTC
This sequence comes from Cunninghamia lanceolata, assembly GCA_027924645.1. NCBI lineage: Eukaryota > Viridiplantae > Streptophyta > Pinopsida > Cupressales > Cupressaceae > Cunninghamia > Cunninghamia lanceolata. The sequence continues at coordinate 6,811,134 of BSBN01001215.1, forward strand.
AACTTCTTCAAATCTATCAGGGGAATCAAGGAAAGGGTGTTCTTGAAACACCTCTGACCTCATTCTCAATCCACCACCCTGCCATCTTTCACATACATTCTGGATTTTAGCCTCAGTGTTTGAAAAATAAGGTATTGTTCACTTTGAAGATCCTGGATTATCCTGAATATTATCATTACTTCTAGGAGAACCCTCTCGACTGGCTTGAACAGTCCCTTTTCTCTTGTACATCATTTTTATGGATAACTCTTCAAACAGATGATTACGCAGGGATCTTCTCCCTTGCATATAAATTTTTACTTTACCGGTTGGGAGATTTGTTCGAAGTCGCCACCTATAACTAGGAATTGTTTTCTTTTAAAATTAGGGTTCTTTCACAAAGCAGTCCCCAGCGAAGTTGCCAAATTTGTTTGTTATTTTTCCTAGACTGGATGCTTGTTCCCAGTTATCCCTACAAAGTAGCCATCATTGATCAACAGGATTCTCGGGCTAGGGGCCAACAGTACAGGAGATAGACTCTATAAATATCTCCTCTTCTTCTTTAGGCTCTGCAGAACCAAGGGGGGTATTCCCTATTCAACATCTATGAAATGCATCTACAAGTTAGCTGGGATGTTGACACAAAGCAGATAAATCCTCTTTTATGCAAACCAAAACTATGAGATAAGTGTAAAGGGGCTAGCTTTGGGCCTATGTTCAGTTGTGAGACAGAGGATTTCGGTCCTACACTACTTTTAATGTCCTTAAAGGTTTGTATTTGAAGTTTAAGATTGATTTTTAGTATTTGGATGCAAAGCTAGGACCTTGATTGTAACCTCAACACAAGACCAGATTGGTCCCTATCCATGGCTCGGAGTCAATAGATATATATATGTGAGTGTTTATCACAGACTTAAGACAATAATCAGATTTCAAGGGGATTTTGCAATGTTTGCCTTACAGACAATACCCAAGATAAAGTATTCAGTTACTTCGGCTTACAAACATCCTTACTACAGTGTATTCTTCTCAATACTTAACCCAAAACATTTAATCTACTCCTTGAGCGGAAGTAAAAGACTAAGCATTCAACATAGGAAACCCATATCCTAGAATCTCTCACACCCTTTAGTTGTTTAGATTCAGAAGGACACATTCAATTTGGAGACAAATAACAAAATACATGCAATGAAGCATTACTCATTTAAATTGACATGAAACTGATGAATTCTATGCATAAAACATACAACATACAATTCATAAACTCACAAAATACCAGAACAGAGCCACCAATGAGATTGTATCCGATTACAGCACCAAAATTTGTCCAGTTTTCAACAACCACTAAATGACACAGTTTGGTCCTCTTATAGCCAGACTATGCACCTAGCAAATTAATTACATGGCAAGTCAAAAATCCTGCTAGATACGATGCACCAGAAAATGGTGCCCAAATCATTAAAAGCGTAGGTAGAATAGGAAAGAAAAATAGGTGAACTCGGGATCAGCACCGCTGCCTAGGGGTTTTTCATTAAAATCGGCCCATGCCTCTGCAAATAGCCAATATTGGCTCACCTACCTGCAGCTCCTCTCGAGAATTGCAGCAGCACGTTCATGGAGTTTTCCCACCTAAAACATGACTACTGATGCAAAGAAAACCATCGCTAGCAGTTTGAAACACGACCGTTGATCACATCTCCCTATCGCTGAGATCAATGGCCCCAAAACATGCTGAAAAGTCACCAACCAATGACATCATGCCATGTAGGCACCTTGCTCCTCTATCACTGACTTTTCCATCGTCCATTTTGCCCTTTTCGCCCTTGCATATGCTATTGCAAAAAGAGATTGTATATACATACAATCACTTACATACAAGGCGGACCCCAAGATATTATAAAACAAATTTGAACTTGCATTCGGGTCCGAGTTGTATGCATCTCCTCTTTGCGCATTCGGCATATACAACACACTTTACATACAAGCCACAGACTTCAGATTATGATGAAGCATATTGCAATCGCTTTGAAGTCCATCTTGCATTTTAACCTTTGCATCTTCATTTTGTATATGCAAACATACAATCACAATATACATTCTGCGGACCTCAAATGACTATGAAGTGCTTTGAAAGTCAAATCAGGTCTGGTTTGCATCTCTTTACTTGTGTATTTCCTTGCATATCACATTATACAAATGTGATATACATACAATGGACCCGAGCCATTTTATCCATCGGATTTGAAAAACTTTAAAATCTGGGCCTTGTATCTCCTTTTGTTTGTATATCGGCATATACAATGCCATATACATGCAAGCTGTGGATTTCACCACCTTATCTGCTAGATTGGAAAATCCCTAGGAATCCACATTGTATCTTTCCTTTGTATCATTATTTTGTATATTGCAAACATACAATGCAGATATATAAAACAAAACATGCAATCCGGATCTCAAACCTGCATCAAGTAGAATGTAAAACTCCTCGGGTCTGGGCCTTGTATATTTGATTGCATGCGCCAGTATACAATTGCCTTTGTATGCAACTGGTGGACCTAACCCTTTGTCTTTCTCCTTTGCACATTAGGAATGTATATCTACCTTGTATGTCGAATATATACAAACTCGTTTGTATATATTTGTGGGCCCCACCGAATGCATCTCCGCCACACTATAGCAAATGTATATACTTGTTGTATGTCAAACATACAACACAATATACATGCAAACACTTTTATACATCTGCGGAATATTCTGAAAACCTTTAATGTATATTCCACCCTTGTATATTTCCAATGTATGCCGAGCATACATTCAATTTTGCATCTATTTCCTTTGTATATTTACTTGCACCATTGCATACAAACCCGATATACAAGCAAACCCGACATACAACTGAAGAATATTCCCAAGAATCTGTGATAGATTCCCCCTTGTATATGCAAACTCGATATGTATGTCGAAATGCATATAACCAATTTTTTACCATTTTTGAAAGCCGATGTGCATTTTTGAGCCCGCCAACATACATTTGCACTTGTACATATAAAAACTTAGCATTTTTCTTAAGTGCGACAGGAACAAGCGGTAAAACATTACATGGGGGCCAGTCAACCAATGAGCACAAAGGCATGAAGATGAAATTTAATAACCGGGAACCCACTACAGAAGGTCACCATTAAAATAGAAAAAACAATGCAAGACCCTATGACTCAGAAATTTTAGGGTTCAAATGAGAAAACCTGCAAACGTTCAAGCTCAAAACCCTAAACATAAATGGGTACCAACAAGGTGCATGATGTTGTGAATATGGTTTTCATGATGAGGTCTCTCAATTCATGTTGATGCTGCACAAGACAAACATGGTTCATATCATGCAAGGTTCATGTTCATGGTGGATGTAGTTTTGTTCATGCAAGGTTTTGTTGTGAATATGGTTTTCATGATAAGGTCTATCTTGGAAGGTTGATATGATGCAAGGTTCATGTTCATGGTGGATGTGGTTTTGTTTGTGCAATAAGAAGTCAGAGAAGACACAAGCTTTCATAATCATAATTCAATGTCATCATCAAGGAGAGTTATATTTATCAAGGGGAGTCATGAGTTTGATTCGAATGTGAAGTTGTTCATGTCTTAGAACCCTAAGCCTATGATAAGTGTCATACTCTAATGTCTTTCTTTTGATGTCCCTGAGGTCTCTAAAATGTCCTAGATATCTCTTGATGAAAGTTAGAACGTTTGAATCTTTCTTATTGATAGTTAGGGTTTGCATATTGGGCATTAAACCCTAAAAAGAATCTACTTTTCTTAAGACTTTAAAACCCTCAATTGCTTATCATGTGTAAAGTGCACTTTTGTTTTAATTTAATATTGACTTATAATCACAAGTTACTATCACTTAAATCAACCTACTAAAGGGTCTTTAAGTCATTAGTTCACCGACCCTTCAACCTAACTCAACCGGCCTCTCTGGTAAACTCTCATAAGCCCGAGCGCCATATCATAATTGAAGGTCATATTTAATTGATATGAGGGTAGGAAAAAGGATTGGAAGGTTAGTATTTAAAAGGAATTTGGAATACAAACAGTCATCTCTATGCGGTTGAATTTGATGGGCATGCCTTTATAAAAGGTTAAAAGACAACTTTATGCAGGATATCATGGTATTTGTAGTGTTTGCAGATTAAAGACTAGTTAGTGTTTATAGCTTGGACTATTTCGACATGTTTGGGTGTAAAACAGGACCCTGCCTAGACTAAACATACCCATCCAGATGTGTTGGCATTGTCAGTTTGGCTGCACAAGGAGAAGAACAAAAGTTACACCCCTTTGCAACTTTACACTGCCTCCTGACGATTTTTAGGGCAGCAAAAAACCTTTCACCACGGGTAAACACCTCAGAGATATAAAAAACTAAGAGAGGTTATTGTAGAGGGACCCTACGTGATCGTATTGCCTTAGACAGAATATCTCTAAGTGACATAGTTTTCGAGTAACATCTCGTAAAAGATTTCTACCTTTTTGCACTTTGGACTCTTCAGGGATATCGTCAGTACAATGTAGCTCGGACTGTTTCGGCATGTTTGGGTGAAAAAAAGGACCATGCCTAGCCTAAATGTACCCATTTGGACACATTGGAATAGTCAGTTTGGTCGCATCAGGAGCAGAAGGAAAGTTACGCCCCTTTGCAACTTACACTACCTCCTTCTGACAATTTTTGGGGAAGTAGAAAACCTTACACCATGGGAAAACACCTTAGAGATATAAAAAACTGAGAAAGGTTATTGTAGAGAAACCCTACATGATCGCGTTGCCTTAGATAAAATGTTTCTAAGTGACATGGTTTTCAAGTAACATCTCATCAAAGATTGCTGCCTTTTTACACTCTGTACTTTTCAGGGATATCATCGGTACATTGTCGCTCGAACTGTTTCAGCATGTTTGGGTGAAAAATAGGACTATGCCTAGCCTAAATGTGCCCATCCAGAACAGTCAGTTTGGTCGCATCAGGAGCAAGACGAAAGTTACACCCCTTTGCAACTTTACACTACCTCCTTCTGACGATTTTTGGGGCAGCAGAAAACCTTTCACCATGGGAAAATTCCTCAGAGATATAAAAAACTGAGAGAGGTTATTGTAGAGGAACCCTACGTGATCACATTTCCTTAGATGGAATGTTTCTAAGTGACACAGTTTTTGAGTAACATCTCATCAAAGATTACTGCCTTTTTGCACTTTGGACTCTTTAGGGATATCATCGGTACAATGTAGCTCGGATTGTTTCGGCATGTTTGGGTGAAAAAAAGGACCATGCCTAGTGTAAATGTACCCATCTGAACATGTTGGAATAGTCAGTTTAGTCGCATCAGAAGCAGGACGAAAGTTACACTCCTTTGCAACTTTACACTACCTCCTTCTAATGATTTTTGGGGCAGCAGAAAACCTTTCACCACAAGAAAACACCTCAGAGATATAAAAAAATGAGAGAGGTTATTGTAGAGGAACCCTACATGATCGTGTTACCTCAGATGAAATATTTCTAAGTGACACAATTTTTGAGTAACATCTCGTCAAATATTGTTGCCTTTTTGCACTTTGGACTCTTCAGGGATATCATCGGTACAATGTAGTTTGAACTATTTCGGCATGTTTGGGTGAAAAATAGGACTATGCCTAGCGTAAATGTACCCATCCAGATGCATTGGAATAGTTAGTTTGGTTGCATCAGGAGCAGGACGAAAGTTAAACCCCTTTGCAACTTTATACTACCTCCTAATATTTTTGGGGTAGCAGAAAACCTTTCACCACGGGAAAACACCTCAAAGATATAAAAAATTGAGAGAGGTTATTGTAGAGGGACCCTACATGATCACGTTACCTTAGACAGAATGTCTCTAAGTGACACAGTTTCTAAGTAACATCTCGTCAAAGATTACTACCTTTTTGCACTTTAGACTCTTCAGGGATATCGTCAGTACAATGTAGCTTAGACTATTTCAGCATGTTTGGGTGAAAACAGGACCATGCCTAGCCTAAATGTACCCATCTAGACTCGTTGGAACAGTCAATTTGGTCGCATCAAGAGTAGGACGAAAGTTACACCCCTTTGCAAGTTTACACTACCTCCTTCTAACGATTTTTGGGGCAGCAAAAAACCTTTCACCACGGGAAATGCCTCAGACATATAAAAATAGAGAGAGGTTATTGTAGAGGAACCCTACATGATCGCGTTACCTCAGACATAATGTTTCTAAGTGACATGGTTTTTGAGTAACATTTTGTCAAAGATTGCTGCCTTTTTGCACTTTGGACTCTTCAGGGATATTGTCGGTACAATGTAGCTCGGACTGTTTCAGCATGTTTGGATGAAAAATAGGACCATGCCTAGCGTAAACGTACCCATCTAGACGCATTAGAATAGTCAATTTGGTCGCATCAGGAACAAGATGAAAGTTACACCCCTTTGCAACTTTACACTACCTCCTTCTGATGATTTTTGAGGGAGCAGAAAACCTTTCACCACGGGAAAACACCTCAGAGATATAAAAAATTGAGAGAGGTTATTGTAGAGGAACCCTACATGATTATGTTTCCTTAGATGGAATGTTTCTAAGTGACACAATTTTTGAGTAACAGTTTGTGAAAAATTGTTATCTTTTTGCACTTTCGACTCTTCAGGGATATCGTCGGTACAATGTAGCTCGGACTGTTTCGGCATGTTTGGGTGAAAAATAGGACCATGCTTAGCCTAAAATTACCCATCCAAATGCATTGGAACTGTCAGTTTAGTCACATCAGGAGTAGGACACCAAAAATGCAAAAGTTGCTTTGTACAACTTGACAATATTGACACTTTTTTGCAACAAGACTCAAAGACTCAAACTGACCCCAAATGACTCAAACTAACTCAAAAACATATGAAATGGTCTTAGAAGACCTTATTACATACATTGAGTCAACCAAAACAAAATTTCACTTTTTGACCCCTCTTGGAGGCATGACAACCTGGGTGCCGCTGCACCATTAGTGCAACTGAAGTCGATAAAGTTTTCCTATTAAGAAAAAGAGCTTCCCTTAGCTTCAAGAAATATAAATATTCTATACTAACAAGGCCAACCACGTGAAGGTGGAAGCTCATGTGGCCTCACCTAAGACCTAAGACACATGTATTCTAGTAGACGTAGGACACCTAAGACACCTATTGTATAGTATAGTATACATTATCTAGATTTTATAGACATAGTAGACCTAAGACACCTAGATTAAATTATAGAAGACATCTACCTAGAAGACACCTAGATCATTCTATATTATACCTTATTCTAGTCTCTAGACAGGTCGTTGATATATAGTATCTACCTAAGACACCTAGGTTAGATTAAATACATTTTTTCTAGTCTCTATCTACCTAGTTGACATATCGCATATACCTAAGACACAATTAGAGACACCTATTATCTAGTTAGAAACCAAGACACCTAGAGACACCTATATTTTATACATTACCTAGATTTTATACATTATTCTCAGGATCAACTTCATCCATCACTTAGGTCTTACCCCATGAAGCATAACATGATGATGTAAAAATATCTATATGTGTAAAAATGCTGCAGCAAATAAAAAAAGACAAACCTTACAAATTAATGTGCATACTTACAACTCAATGTAACATGACTTTACAAAATCAATGTGAATACTTACAAATTAATCCAATGAACCATCCAGGTTTGCTCTACTCTTTATTGTGTCAACTATTGCTTCATAGTCAGACTCACGCACCTTCCACAAGGTCTTGTTCAAAGGTCTACCCTAATATTGTATCAAATGAACATTGGATGCCATGACAAGGTTTGAGTTTAATGAAGAAGCTTCTGATGCGTGTCAAAGTCCTAAACAACCAAACATTAACACTCTTATGTGGGTACCTTCTAAGTCATGTTCCAATAACAACCACTGAGCCTGTAGGGTATTCAATGTTTTCTCCATCTGTAACTGGGGCCTCCAATTTTTTTTTGGCCTCAACACAATGACACAAGTAATAATCTAGTCCCTCTTTGTTATCTTCATATGCAATAACTGCATATACATGCCCTGCATTGATATGTGTAGTAAATTAGATGAAATTAGTCAACATTACAAAAACACTACAAAGTAAGATGACATTAGGAATTTCAAAAACTATGCAAATAGATATATTACCTAGTTGAACTAGATCTGATATGTGGTCAAAGTCAACTGATGATTCCATCTGTGTTAGTTCTAGTGCCGTCGGGGGTCGATACATCTCAAGTGGGCTAAGATAACTTAACTATCATTCGTCAACCCACTCATTTGACTTGCACTCATCCCAGGCTTGAATTTTAATTTGAGGATACTTCTCTAGAAATTTACCAAAAAATTGTGTTTGAGTCTCATCCAAAAAATACTTTGGATGTGGCTCACGATTTCGACTACTGATTCTCCTTCTTACCACATCCCTTTGATTCAGAGATACCCTTGTGTAATTCTTCTAAAAGTCTTCAATTAGTGATCTCAATGTTTCAACAATTGGTTTATCTTTTCATGGTAGTCTCCCCGAGAATGCCCATAATTCATTGGCATCAGTGTCCTCAATTCTTTGGTGTCTTCCAACGGCTCTTGATAAAGTTTTCCTATTAATTCTCATTGCTTGACTCATCTTTCTAATGAGATGAGCTTTCCTCGTTTGACTACTTACTATAGTTGATGTAATCACACGCCATGTTGCATTACTATCTTTTGTGCATGAAGTGTTACCCACACTCTCATACGCACTCATTAGATTCTTGACAATAGATTTTTCACTTGAAGCCTCTGAAATTCTCAACCCAAAAATCTTCATGATGGACCTATACTTTATACTTCGCATCATTTCAACAAATAGTTGACATCTTGTGGTCTCACTTAACTTTTCAAAGAACAATCTCCAAATCTTATGAGCATATCTTCTACAAGTGCGTTTTGGAATCTTACCTACCATTGGCTGCAAAATATTCTCATCAATATCAATCAAATACTTTGGCTTTCTATGCAAAATTCTAGGTGGTGTTAAGTTAGGTAAATTCATCTCAACATTAGGAATTTCATCAATATTTAAATGAGATGGGCTAGATGGCATACCTTCGATCAAAGATGGAATATATGACATACCTTGAGGTTGAGGTGGGAATAATGGCGTACCTCCTTCATCACACATGAGTGATGATGTACTCTCAACTTAAGATGCGGTAGATGGTGTCCCTACATGTTGACTTGTGGTAGAGGACGTGTCTCCAACTATGGTATTCAAATCTCTCATAGCACGAAGTTTTTGCATTCGTTCTCTTTGTGCCACCAATACCATATCTCTTTGTGATGGTTACGATTCCTCTTCAATTGGCATGTCTTCATTTATCGTGTCTAATTTCCTCTTCTCATGAAGTTCCCTCATAGCCGCTGCTTTATTTGCATTCTTAGCTTCTATCTCTTTCTGTGTTGGTTTAATTCTTGATCGTTTCCTTGGCATGATAGAGAATTTGTCTGTAGCATGATAAAGAGACCAATATTAGTTCCTAAGAAATGAATCCATACACATAACTAAAATATATGTCATTCAACCCTTCATAGTAAATGTACATACACTCATCATGTAAAAGAGTAAATGTCACTCAACCAAAATAGGTTCAAAGCATACAAAGCAAATTATTGTAGCCATACAAAGCATTATTGCAACAATGCAAAGCATTATTGCAACAATGCAAAGCATTATGGTACAAAGTTCATTTCAGTCCTAGATGAGGATTTAAGGTCAAAGGAGAGTCACCTATTGAGGCTTGTGAAGGAATAGACATCAATTGAAGAGTGTAGACTTGAGAGGAAAGCTTATGAAATTTAGGGTATTGAATGGTATATAGTCGATCAAGGTAACCACCATCATGTGCTAACAAAGGACAATTAGGAAATTTTGAAATATTGTTGTGTCATGTGCATACAAATCATCATGAAAAGGTGCATAAGGAATGTCCTAGCCCAAGATATGTGCATATAAATCATCATGTCATGTGCATACTTGTATGATCTTGGCACCTATTCATTTGTATTTTAACTTGTTAATATGACAAGATAATAGTGGGATTGTATTTTTATTATGTTGTAAGGATTTATTCTTGTATAGTTTGACATCATGGTATGTTAAGGTTTGTTTATACACATAATTATTAAAGAGCCCAAGTGTAGAAAATTTACATGGCATCATCTAAGATTGTAGGTTGCTTTCTTGATTGGAAATGTGTCTATTTTAATTAATGTTGACCTTTGAGATATCTTTTATTATGCATACCATGAACTAATTTAAAACATAGTCTATTATATAAACACAAGATATGTATACATAGTCTTTTATTATGCATACTGGATACAAGTGATATAAACATGTATGATAAAGCATGATAAAGTAATTCAAATAGAATTAAGGAAAATGTAAAGAACATGCATGTAAAGAATTGACATACCTAAAAATGGAGATTCGAATGGAGAGAGTGCCCAATTATGTAGTGTTTTTTTCTTCTTGGATCAAACTCCTCAACAATTTGAGTTTTTCACCACTTGCTTCCTTTTCAATGTTAAATTGAATAACACTAAAATATAATTAGTAACAACAATACTATTAACCAATCTATAATGTTAAATTCCTAAAATTGAATCACAATTAACATTGCAACTATACAAAAAATGAAACTTGAATAGATATATATCAAATTTGATGTGAAAACTATGTTATTTCCTCCTCAAGTTGGCAAAGCAGAAAAGGTGGTGGAAAGATCATGCAAAGGTAGTAGAATGTGTAAAATGTGCATGTGAACTTCCCAACAACATGAAAACACTTCTTTTTTGTTGGAACATGTGCATAATCAACATGAAAATAGAGCATGTGGGCCTGGATCACGGGGGTCTAGGCTTTTTTACTATTTTTGTAGTAGGACAAAATGTGAGCGCATTATAATGTGCTCGTGTTTTGTCCTGCTATAGATTGATCCATAAATATTTGTGCCTATCTCACCTTTGATAACACCTTTGCAATATCTCACCTCTAGTTCCATTAGCTCATGTTCTATCTCTCACCTCTCTATATCTCACTTATCTCTCCCCCTCACCTCTCTACCTCTCCCCTCTCTATGTCTCTCAGTCGCTCCTTGTCTACCTATCCATCCATCCTTAGCCATCTAGGTCTCACTTAATCCTAAATCCTAAAGCCTCAACCCTTAAACCTTAAATCCTAAACCCTATCCCTAAACCCTCAACACTTTACCTTAAACCCTATTCCCTCAACCATAAACCCTAATTCCTCAACCCTAAACCCTACACCCTATCACTAAACCCTAATCCCTTAACCCTCAACCCTAATCCATCATCCCTAAACCCTAAACGCTATCCCTATTCCTAAACCCTCAACGGGCTCAATACTATACACTAAACTCTAATCCCTTATCCCTAAACCCTCCAACCCTATCCCTAATCCCTATACCCTTGACACTCTACTTTAACCCTAATCCATCGACCCTCAACCCTATCCCTAAACCCTCAACCCTAAAACCTCAACCCTGAACCCTCAACATCAAACCCTAATCCCTCAACCCTTAACTCTAATCCCTCAACCCTCAACCCTATCCCTAAATCCTCAACACTAAAACCTCAACCCTCAACCCTCAACTTCAAACCCTAATCCCTCAACCCTTAACTCTAATCCCTCGACCCTTAACCCTATCCCTAAACCCTCAACACTATACCTTAAACCCTAATCCCTCAACCCTAAACCCTAAACCCTATCCCTAAACCCTCAACCCTCAACCCTATTCATAAACCCTCAACCCTAAAACCTCAACCCTCAACTCTCAACATCAAACCCTGATCCCTCAACCCTTAACTCTAATCCCTCAACCCTCAACCCTATCCCTAAATCCTCAACACTATGCGTTAAACCATAATCCCTCAACCCTAAACCCTCAACCCTAATCCCTTAACCCTCAACCCTAATCCATCATCCCTAAACACTAAATGCTATCCCTATCCCTAAACCCTCAACATGCTCAATACTATACCTTAAACCCTAATCCCTTATCCCTAAACCCTCCAACCCTATCCCTAATCCCTATACCCTCGACACTCTACTTTAACCCTAATCCTTCGACCCTCAACCCTATCCCTAAACCCTCAACCCTAAAACCTCAACCCTCAACCCTCAACGTCAAACCCTAATCCCTCAACCCTTAACTCTAATCCCTCAACCCTCAACCATATCCCTAAATCCTCAACACTATACGTTAAACCATAATCCCTCAACCCTAAACCCTAAACCCTAATCCCTTAACCCTCAACCCTACTCCATCATCCCTAAACCCTAAACGCTATCCCTATTCCTAAGCCCTCAACGGGCTTGATACTATACCTTAAACCCTAATCCCTTATCCCTAAACCCTCAACCCTATCCCTAAACCCTCAACCCTAAAACCTCAACCCTCAACCCTCAATGTCAAACCCTAATCCCTCATCCCTTAACTCTCAACCCTAATCCCTTAACCCTCAACCCTAATCCATCATCCCTAAACCCTCAACGGGCTCGATACTATACCTTAAACCCTAATCCCTTATCCCTAAACCCTCTAACCCTATCCCTAATCCCTATACCCTTAACACTCTACTTTAACCCTAATCCTTCGACCCCCAACCCTATCCCTGATCCCTCAACCCTCAACATCAAACCTTGATCCCTTAACCCTTAACTCTAATCCCTCAACCCTCAACCCTATCCCTAAACCCTCAACACTATACGTTAAACCCTAATCCCTCAACCCTAAATCCTAAACCCTAATCCCTCAACCCTCAACCCTAATCCCTTAACCCTCAACCCTAATCCATCATCCCTAAACCCTAAATGATATCCCTATTCCTAAACCCTCAACAGGCTTGATACTATACCTTAAACCCTAATCCCTTATCCCTAAACCCTCCAACCCTATCCGTAATCCCTATACCCTCGACACTCTACTTTAACCCTAATCCTTTGACCCTCAACCCTAAAACCTCAACTCTCAACCCTCAACGTCAAACCCTGATCCCTCAACCCTTAACTTTAATCCCTCAACCCTTAACCATATCCCTAAATCCTCAACACTATACGTTAAACCATAATCCCTCAACCCTAAACCCTAAACCCTAATCCCTCAACCCTAATCCATTAACCTTCAACCCTAATGCATCATCCCTAAACTCTAAACGCTATCCCTATTCCTAAACCCTCAATAGGCTCAATACTATACCTTAAACCCTAATCCCTTATCCCTAAACCCTCCAACCCTATCCCTAATCCCTATACCCTCAACACTCTACTTTAACCCTAATCCTTCAACTCTCAACACTATCCCTAAACCCTCAACCCTAAAACCTCAACCCTCAACCCTCAACATCAAACCCTAATCCCTCATCCCTTAACTCTAATCCCTCAACCCTAATCCCTTAATGCTCAACCCTAATCCATCATCCCTAAACCCTAAATGCTATCCCTATTCCTAAAGCCTCAACATGCTCGATACTATACCTTAAACCCTAATCCCTTATCCCTAAACCCTCCAACCCTATCCCTAATCCCTATACCCTTGACACTCTACTTTAACCCTAATCCTTTAACCCTCAACCCTATCCCTGATCCCTCAACCCTCAACCCTGAACATCAAACCCTAATCCCTTAACCCTTAACTCTAATCCCTCAACCCTATCCCTAAACCCTCAACACTATACATTAAACCCTAATCCCAAACCCTAATCCTAAACCCTAATCCATCAACCCTCAACCCTAATCCATCATCCCTAAACCCTAAACAATATCCCTATTCCTAAACCCTCAACGAGCTCGATACTATACCTCAAACCCTAATCCTTTATACCGAAACCCTCCAACCCTATCCCTAATCCCTATACCTTCAACCCTCAACCCTATCCCTAAACCCTCAACCCTCAACGTTAAACCCTAATCCCTCAACCCTTAATTGTAATCCCTCAACCCTCAACCTTATCCCTAAACCCTCAACACTATACCTTAAACCCTAAACCCTAAACCCTAAACCCTAAACGCTATCCCTATTCCTAAACCCTCAACAGGCTCGATACTATACCTTAAACCCTAATCCCTTATCCCTAAACCCTCCAACCCTATCCCTAATCCCTATACCCTCGACACTCTACTTTAACCTTAATCCTTCGACCCTCAACCCTATCCTTAAACCCTCAACCCTAAAACCTCAATCCTTAACCCTCAACGTCAAACCCTAATCCCTCAACCCTTACCTCTAATCCCTCGGCCCTCAACCCTATCCCTAAATCCTCAACCCTCAACCCTCAACATCAAACCCTAATCCCTCAACCCTAAACCCTAAACCCTATCCCTAAACCCTAATCCCTCAACCCTGAACCCTAATCCCTCAACACTCAACCCTAATCCCTCATCCCTAAACCCTAATCCCTCGACACTCTACTTTAACCCTAATCCCTCGACCCTCAACCCTATCCCTAAACCCTCAACCCTCGAACCTCAACCCTTAACCGTCAACGTCAAACCCTAATCCCTCAACCCTTAACCCTAATCCCTCAACCCTAAACCTTATCCCTAAACCCTCAACACTATACCCTAAATCCCAATGCTTCTCTCTTGGATAATGAAAATAAAGTCTGCAAAAATGCAGTATTTACCATTAACTAGCAAGAGAAAATGTCATCCATTGAAATTAGGAAAGGTCCTTGAAGTGCACCTTAACTCTTTAGATTCATGAGTTGTCCTTGCTTGCATCTCACATCTTGGGCCATATTGTGCCCTGTCAATTCTCTGAGTTTCTATCTCCATCAATAAAACTTTCTAGCTGAAGTGAATATTCAAATTATATGGCATGTTTTTCTAGCCCATCTGGGGTTCATTATGCCAATAGGTGTACACACTATGAGAAAAGCTTTGTGTCTGGTACATCCACAGTGAGTAATTAACAATTGAAATCAGAAGGATGATCACTATGAGAAAATCTTTGCATTGGGGTACATCAACAGTGGGCAATGAATGGTTGAAATCAGAACCCCTGGTCAACATTAAGTGAACATTTTTTTTTAGATTTTTTAAAAAGATCAACATACTCTCTCCACCTATTTGCTTGAATTTAAATCGGGACCATAAAAATGTGCACACATCTACTCCCAATGTATAACCTGGGTGTAATTAAAACCATCAACTAGGTAAAATAAACAACTTTGGCCATAAAAATCAACCAGTCTTTTAAAAATAGATATTAGTAACTATACATTTTAGATATAAGTAACTATACATTTTAGTACCATTTCTTTCTTGATTTTCTATTTTTAATTAACTAATTTTTGTTTGTTTTAGACAAAATATTACAATCCTCATGAAGATCTTTTCTTGTATATTTTTCTCCTTTTATCTTTGGCCTATCTTTTCCCTCCTAGAAGTTCTTTCAGAAGGATCCTTATTTTATCTTTCGATCTATGTGAACTCTAAACATAAATCTATGTTTCTTGCTATCCACCTGCTCAAAGATGCAAATGTCTCCTTCCTTGATATTATTATGACGTACAAAATATGCCCACCCCGCACTTAGGGCAGGTATATTGTTATGAAATAGGCAAATAATCTCCCATTGTTTACTAGCTCTATCCACAAGAACTACTAAACTTTTTTCTCTTGGTAATTGTAGAGGACATTCACCTATTTTTGGCAACTCTTGCATTCCCAAACCATTACAAAATCTAAGTTATTTTAACCCAATAAATAGCTGATTCCATTGATTTAATACTCTACTATTAAAGCTTAGCATTCACACAAATGCAAATGTTCATATTATAGAAGACTGCATTATATTAGACTATTCTAGATATCCCTCAAAAAAATGTAATAACAAAACTACTTTGCCTTATGTTAGCTTATAATTAAACCCATTCTTTTTGACACTCTTCTACTAATAAAGTAAGAGTAATAATAATAGAAGGCACAGAATTTGATCTTACTAGTATGCATGGCTGGTTTACATTCCCTGACTTCATTTTCATTGAATAAAAAGGTTTATCTGATTTGAAAGGTGGGGCAGAGTTCATTGTCATGTGCTTTTCTAGATGATAGGGTCCATAATGTCCAGGGTTCTTCAAAGAAAGGCCTATAACAGAATTAAGTTTTTGTTATACCAATCCTCCTGGTAAACCTACAATTTAAATGCTTGCTTTGAAAGTTGAATTAAATTAAATTAGACTTACAATTTTGATTTTCTTCCATTGCTTCAACAACATCATTGTCTTCTTCATCAAAAACCAATTCAATCAGTAACTTGATGCCCATCAGTTGACTTGAACTGCATCCTCTATTAGAAGAAGGGCATTCTTTATCTGTATCAATGTTGGTATTCATAAGTTGAAGAGCATTGATATTTTTCACACCATGTTCTTTCAAATATCTTAACCTTAAAATATGACTTGAATATGTACTTGAACACAACAAAATCTCCAATCTCCATCCCATGATGATTCACAAAATTTTCCCAACCCTGCCTAAATTCCATTTTATTTATGGTAACCCCTAATTGCACATCCCACTCCTACCCACCTGGGCCTTGCAACACCATATGTTCGTATGTGTTGTCTATAAACTGTGAAACAAATGTAGGAGGAATGCGCTGCCATAAACACATTACACAATTAGATTTTACAAGTTCTTAATAGTGTACAAGAAATAAAAGAATGAAAAATAATGTATAGAGTTACTAGTTTTTGTTTAAAGTCTCCAAGCATAACTTTGAAGAAGGAGGCACGCCCATTAAACCAATTCATTCAACAACTTGCTGCCCATTGGTTGACTTGAATTGCATACTCTGTTAGAAGAAGGGCATCTTTTATCTGTATCAATGTCGATATTCATAAGTTGAAGAGCATTGATGTTTTTTACACACCATGTTCTTTGAAATATCTTAACCTTAAAATATGACTTGGATATGTACTTGAACACAACAAAATCTCCAATCTCTAGCCCATGATGATTCATAAAATTTTCCCAACCCTACCTAAATTCTAGTTTATTTATGGTGCCCCTTAATTGTACATCCCTAGACCCTAAACCCTAAACCCTATCCCTAATTCCTCTACCCTCAACACTCTACCTTAATCTTAATCCCTCAACCCTCAACCCTATCCCTAAAGCCTCAACCCTAAACCCTAATCCCTCAAGGTCCTAAACCCTGATCCCTTATCCATAAACTCTAAATCCTATCCCTAAACCCTCAACCCTCAACCCTAATCCCTCTTGACCTTAAACCCTCAACCCTTATCCACCCCTCTCCTCCCCTATCTGCTTCACACCCATCTCTACCCTTGACACTATACATACATGCTTAATAACCTTGAACATAAAACAATCCAAGGGGAACATAACGCGAGCACATTATAACGTGCTCGCATTATGTCAAACATGACAAACATTGAGCAAACTTTTGCGAAAAAAAGGGAAAAATGCAAAACAAAACATAATGCGAGCGTGTTATAACACGCTCACGTTATATTTTGCTTAGGCTTGGGATTTGCTTTGGATTTCCAACCCAAAGGCTTGGAGTGCCTTCCCAATATCCAGAGACGTGTTTTTGCATATTCTACAGGATTTCACATAATTTCGTTCGTGCTAACCCTCAAATTTGTACGTGTTTCAAGGTCAAACAAATCAAACACCTGGGTAATGTTAGTCTTTCTCTTAGCTATTTAACGATGTAATTTTTTTCACATTTTGACAATGTTAAGCCTTTCATCTTTAATTTCTTTTGCTTGTGTGTTCGTTTTTGGGAAAAAACCAGTGTTTAATCTTTTTTTCATTGTAAATTAACCGTTCATTGAAATTTCAAAAAAATTACATTTTTAGAAACTAGACTCCATTCTACACATATTAAAAAAAAATGATTTTCAATTAGTTTTCAAAATTTATAGGGGTAGCATGGCCAAAATTCTATTTTTCAAGATGTGTCCACTTTGAAAATTATTAAAAAATCAAATATTCATTAAAAAATTATCTGAAAAATTGAGCATAAACTACATGTTGTTAGCTAATTTCTCACCAAAGCAATTTTAAAAATACCAAAAAAAAGTTAACCTTTTGAGGGAGCCACAAATCATGCTATGTTATGTTTTTTTGACAGAAACAACACCAATTTCGGTGGCTCCCTCTTTTGAACCCCTTAATCTATACCATTTTAAAACAAAATTAGTAGTTTAGAAAGTAGACTCGGAGCACTACGAACATTGTTTTGGTTGCATCTCCAAATTTTGAGTGTAACTATGCTCAATTTCTCATCCAAGACTAGCATTTCCTGATTTCAGAAAAAAAAAAAAAAAAAGTGGCCACTTAAGACCCCTTTTTGGCCCCCTATCTTCTTGCTCTTACCCAAAAATGTCCTTTTAGAATAATGAATATTTAATAATAATAATAATAATAATAATAATAATAATAATATTAATTATTGGTAAGAATTGTAATGTAATTTAAATGATTTATAATAATTAAATGTTCAAAAATATTGTTATTGAGAAAATAAGATAGAGAGTGGTAAACTTAAAATGTGATGCTCTAGCCTTTAATAACATATGTTTAAAAGTGTGTGTTTAGTTAGTCTCATTACCTTATGATTTTTATCAATATAGATGAAGGAAAATGTCATTTTACTATAATTAATATTTAAATTCTATAAAAATAAAAAATCTAATAATTTTTTTTGATTAAACCTTTCATCTACTTAACATAAAGAATAAAATGATAAACCTTAGTTTAGTCATAGGCCTCGTTAGCCATAAACCTTCATACTCGATGAGTTATCTAATAGATTTATAGGTACAAAAGGAAAACATAATATATAATACTTGAAAGCATTGATTAAAAAAAGAGAACTAAAAATCAATGTCTTCACCTAATTTTTATAGAATTTAAATATTCATTATAGTAAAATAATGTCCCAAAAGTTAATTAACTATGGAGCACCTTAGTTTAGTCATAAGCCTCATTAGCCATTAATCTTCGTGCCCCACATGTTATCTAATAGATTCAATTCTAAGTGTGAATTCCCTTGCCTGACATGGTTCATGGTTGGTGCTTGAATTGAGTGAGCTCAATGCTCATTGGACATGTGTACACAAGTTTGAGGTGTAAGTGACAGGTAGCTGTTGTCAGACTATTTTTTACTCTACGTTATGTCTTTGGTATAAAATAACAAGATACCTATATTTCACTTAAATGTATTAATATGTATTATTATATCTTGATATATTATAATCTATAATAACAAATTATATAGATTTTATAACGAATATTAATAGATATATCTAGAATATTGTAACACCCAAATAATTTTCACCTTACAAACTATGTTCAACCCAAGGTAATTTTTTTTTTTTAAAGTTTAAATACAGAAAAAGGTAAATTATTTTTCTTTTCTAAACAAAGGTGTTCATTTAACGACTAATTAAAAATCATGAAATTATAAGTTGCACAAAGGGGTCTATCCGTCTACAACATAATATCATAAGATGTTTAAAGTTATTAAGAGCATTTTCAAAATAGAAACTTACCAAAGTCACTGCATCTCGATTGTTGACCATCCAAATTCAAGTCTCGGCAAGCCTCTGGAATATAGAAGAGAAAGTATCTTCAAGGAGCTTAACCTCCAATCACAAACCGTCAGTCTCCCGCACACCTTCCTACCTGGAAGTGGCCCTACCCTACTCAAAGAGGATAGACTTAGGGTAACCAATGGTGTTAGCCATCTAAGTACTGGTGTTGTGACTTACGTAACTTGTTATCATGCAATTCCCCTAGATACCCTCTAGACAAGCATGACCACTCCACAAGCTACGTTGTCCAGTCATGGTGAACTAAAAATGCACTAGAGGCAAGTGCACTACCTTGGCCAAAGGATTTGAATATGTTTAGTGTAATATCATTGCAAATAGAAAGTTCACCCACCCTAACTCAACTTGATTTAATCGCAATCCTATAGTTACATTTGATCTTGTAAATTTCTTAGCCTCTCCGGCTCAACATGCTTCTATGCGCATCAGTAGGGTATGTTGTAAAACTTTAAGGCTCTCAAAGTCATTACCACTTTTGTGATTAGGTATAATTTCAAGCTTAATGATTCCTTAGTTATTGATACTAGTTTTTCAGGTGGAATAAAAAGTTTGATGCTTGTCTAAAACTATCTTCTCAAAGATAGAACTTACATTGTCAACATAGCCCAAAGAGGGACATCTTTTAACTTGTTATTGAGTTGAAGTTTCGTGCTAGCATGATGACAGTTTCACCAAGGTTTTAGCCTTCGAACTAGAGTCTTTAACCAACCTCCAAGCTTAAATACAACGATAATTCCTTCTTTATTAAAAAGAGTTGTTTTATATTATATAAACAGATAACTATCATTTGTATAAACAAATACTATAATTCAATATGTTATAACTTCAAGAATGCCCCTTTTATCCATCTCCTACATTGGTTTGATATCTGAAATCTTTCTGACATAGGCTTTATACCTACTGAGTATTTACTATCTACCCTATATATTCTAATCTCTGTAGTTGGTGAAGTAACATAAGCAACATTCTTCAGTTACAGAAGTCAAGACTAGAAGAGAAGTCTTTTTGACTCCCTATTAAAAGAAGAAAAATAATAAAGAGCTTAAAGACCCAAGCTATTCTCTCAACAGAGCCTGCTTGCACAAGAGACAAGTTCCATATTGCTGAACGAAAGGCAAAACCTCAATCGTTTACTATTACAAGATACATGACACAGTGTCTTTCTGATGGAGCGACCTTCACACCATAATGTTTTTGATTATATAAGGTGGCTAAAACAAGGGGCCGAACCCTTACAAAACAGTAAAAAGAAACCCTAGAGGCATCAACACAAAAGAGCCTCGAAACAGTCACAACATAACCCGCTTAACCAACATGAACAACATAGATAGCATAACCAGTCTAAATACAGTATATATGAAATAGCAGAGTATCAACAACATAAAAGAAACTAGAACTAAGGAGAAAGATTCTCCCATCTTTTAGCCAGGGATTCAATAAATTCATCCAACTTTTTGAAATTCTCTTCTTTGTCAACAGCAGTAGTAGTCCCAATATCCTGCAACACAGAAAGATTAAGTAAAATAGTACACCTGAGCATAGTGGAAAAAGACTACTCCAGCTTCTCAACATGGCCCCTCAAGATAGCAATGTCATTCCTGTAACCAACATCTTCCTCTGTTTCATTAGTAGCTTCCTCCACAAACATCTTTCCCCCTTCGTCAACATTATCCTTAGAATCACCAACAACACCACCAGAAACCTCCATCGGTTTATTCCCATTCTTACCCTCATCATCTTCAGAAATCTCCTAAACTTCCAGAACCTTGACCTCATCACCCTGAGTAGACTCTTCAGACACACTCTCTGAATAATCTATAAGTTTATCTTTGGGCGCAGGTTTTCCAGCAATCCTCCCCGACCTCCTAACCCCAAAGGAAAAGCCCTCCTTCGAATTCTTAGTAGATAGATTAGATTTACTACCCGGTCCCACAGGGGTATTGCAAAGATTTTTAGGGGTCCCCACAGCATCCCCCACAGTTTCCTCTTCCACCTCCCTTATTTTCCTCTTCTTGCTCTTGACACTACCTTTTGAGCTCGGAGTGTGGGTAGCAGTCACCATGGGAATCTCCTCATTAGACAGAGAAAAAGAAACCCCTTTCAACTTTTGAGAAATAGGGAAGGGCAAGGCTCTTCAGATACGGCAGTATCATCAGGGTTGGCAGACATTTCACCACTATGAGTCTGGATAGGCTTAGGCGGCTCCAAAGCAAGGTGAAAATTATATAAGCAGAGGATGAGACCCTGGTGCAGGGGAATGGGTTTCTTGGAAGGTTTCTTAGCCAACTTAGCTTTAACCCTAAAAACAAAATGCTCAAGGGAAGATAGTAAATAAAACGGGAAACTAATTTGAGCATTACGTCTAAAATGATTCAGAAGAGGAAGATGATAATTGTAAAACCTGGTAAAACGCCCCTCCAGAGTGAAGTATTTCATTAGGAGTAAACACATTTCATCCCACAGCTCTGGCAGCTTGGCATGTTTGAACCCTCCCTGGTAAGGAACAAGTTCTTCGCCTTCCCCAAGGAAAAGCGTCTGGTTAGAATGGTCCACCACTTTTTCTTTCCTTTGCATCTTGGTCCCCTTGGTCGACAGGCCAGACACCATAGCAATAACTTTCTCAGAAATCTCAAACCCAATTCTCCCCACAGTGACTCTACAGTTTAGCCAGGACCTAGCAAATTGCTTAGACAAATTTTCATCATAGCGATTTAGTCATTCCAAATAAGGGCTGATACCGCCTTCCTTACAGTAGTGCCAAACCACAGCATTGTCCTTAAACTCACAACAGGAAACTGGCTCCATTCGGATCTTATCTCCTCCCATTTTAGCCTTCCAGACAAAAGCATAGAATCCCCAAAACCAGAAATTCACATAGTTATTGTGAAAGGTAAAATTAACCGCTTGACAGGGAATTATGATAATAACAAATCTACACGCATTATCATTGATGAGAGCCGCCTTACGAAAGACCAATTGATGCCTACTCTTCCCATGCTTGAACATAATTTTTTGGCATTCGTTATAATTAGTAGATAAGCAACTCGCCTTAACACAAGGGAGTAATAATGCAAAAATGACATTGGGCAACGAAGTACAAAAAAAGCACGTACTTCAAGATACACGTCAGCATCTTCCAACAAAGCCGACAGAATAAACTATCTTTCCTAGTATATTGAATCATCATTAACACATCATCTCCTTTTGAATTAAGTCCCTTATGTTTAAAGGGATGTTATTAACTTGGCGCCAACAACGCCAATTTGAAAATTGTTGGCCAAGGTCAGCAAGAGCATCTGCAACCCTGTTGCCCTCTCTATATATATGAGAGATATCAACTCTGGGAATCCGCTGCAGAAGGATCTAGATATCCACTATAATATCTTTTAGTTTCCAGCCACAAGTCGACACGTTATTAACAGCATCTATAACCAGTTTGGAATCCCCCTGAATATACAATTACCTAATATCAAGAGAAATAGCCAATTTCACCCCCCATAGAAGAGCAAAGGCTTCAGCATAATTATTGCTTTGGAAGCCTATCCCACCAGCATAAGTAGCAACCATCCACCCTTTGTCATCCCTTATAATCCCACCACCACTAGCCTTACCATCTGCCTCAGATGCCCCATCAAAGTTTAGTTTGAGCCAATAAGGCTTCAGGGGAATCCATCTTGTATTTAATCTCTGCAACTATTTGGAATTATTATGAGCCGGAACTTGTTTTAGAATTCTCCAATTAGTCATAATTTGCTCCTCTTCTTGAGGAAGAGGTTTTTCCACAATTTTGATGTGAGAATTGGTCACACTTTCCATGGGGATCTTAGAAAAGGAATGAAGAACTTGAGAAGTATCCCTAGTAGCATCCCTAAATATTCTATTATTACGTTCTTTCCATAAAGTCCAACCAAGACATGGCAGAGTTTGGTTCCATGGCTCAACAAGCCATGGATGAGAGAAGGTAGGACACCAGTTGGCAATGACTTCCCTAATATCAGAATTACAAACCCATTGAATGCCAAAATTCCTTAAAATAATATTCCAAATTTCCCTGGCAAAATCACAATGGAGAATTAAATGAGAGATTGTTTCCTCCTTCTCCAAGCACAGAAAGCTCCTATTGACCAAAGTGAATCCCCTCCTCTGTAAGTTATCCTGAGTTCAGATTTTATTATGAACAGCAACCCACCAAAACATGTTGATTTTAGGGATAAGTTTATGATTCCAGACTTTCCTCCAAATCTCATTTTTATGCACATCAGGGATCAACGGATGGTAAGCAGACTTAACAGAAAAATGACCTTTCTTATCTGGCCACCAATATAGCTCATCTTCCCTAGGGAAAAGAGGAATTCTAACCCCCTGCATCAAATGTTGAACAGACCGCATCCTAGGAATGAGTTTAGGGTGATGAGTACAACAAACCAAGAGGTTTTTCCAACTCCTAATACCATTATTATTATGAATATAATGGCAAACTTTATCCCCAAAAAACTATGTAGCAATGACAACAATAACTCCATAATCTCCTTGAGTAACAAGGGCCTTATCATTCATCCAAATATCTTCCCAGAAGTTAATAGAATTTTCATTCCCCAGTTTTCATCTAAGCCCATGTTTGAGTAGACTTCTAGACTTCAGCAGTTTGTTCTAGATAACAGATCCCTGGGGGAGCCCTTCCTGGTGAAGAAAACTAAAGTGATCAATTCCATCAAGATACTTGGCTTGCATAATATCACCCCATTCTTTATGGTTGCGAATCAAATTCCAGTTTATTTTGGAAAGGAGGGCTTTATTCATATTCCTGACAGATCTAATGTTAAGACCTCCATGAGATTTGCGAAGACAAACTTTCTCCCAACTAACCAAAGACATTCTTTGTTTGTCTTCCACCCCAGTCCATAAGAATTTTCTTTGAATCTGCTCCAATTTATCAGCAAAAAACCTAGGCATTTTAAAAAGGGATAGGAAGTACGTAGGAATACCTTGCAAAGAAGCACGTAAAAGTTGTAATTTGTCCACACTACTGAGTAATTTCCCCTTCCAACCAACCAACTTCTTCTGAGTTCTTTCCAGAATTCCATTCCAAAATCCTTGAGACACCTCCTTGGCCGTAAGAGGGAGGCCAAGATAAATAGCAGGAAGATTAGCTTCAGCACAGCCAATAATATTAATGATTTTTCGCTGGAGATTAGCTAGAGTATTAAAAAAATACACATTGCTCTTCTGAAAGTTAATGCTTTGTCTAGAAGCTTTGGCATAGTCATTTAAAATATTCTTCCAACTACAAGCTTCGACCATAGAAGAGATACCAAAGAGGATGGTATCATCCACAAACTGTTGCACTGACATAGGAGGAAGGGAGGAAGCGGGTTTAATACCCACAATATCTTTAGAGGTAATCTTAGAGTGAACATATCTCCCAAGGGCCTCCGCCATCATGATAAACAAGTAAGGTGAGAGAGGATCCCCCTGTCTAATCCCCCTCGAGGAAGAGAAAAGCCCTAGGGACCCCATTGACCGGAACCAAGATTTTAGCAGTAGAAACAGCCTCACGAATGAGAAGGGAAATTTTATCATTAAAACCAAGCTTTTTAATGACTTCAAATAGGAATTTCCATGAAACTCTATCATAGGCCTTGGAGATATCTAACTTTAGAACCATGCCAAGGATTCTACTCTTGTCCATAGAATGGATAGTTTCATGAGTGGAGATCACAGCATCAAGAATTTGACAACCAGGGACAAAGCCTTTCTGAGCAGGGGAAATAATTTTATCCAAAAAAGGTTGAAATTTCAAGACAATCACTTTAGTGCATAGCTTATAGATGGTATTACACAAACTAATGGGTCTGAAATCAGAGAGATGAATAGGCTTCAGCTTTTTAGGAACAAGAACAATAAAAGTATTATTAATCTACTTTAGAAGTTTACCAGTTCTGAAAAAATCCCTAACAGCAGCAGTGACATCAACACCCACAATATCCCAATATTCCTGAAAGAATATTGGAGGAAAGCCATTAGGGCCAGGGGCTTTGAAAGGACCCATAGAAAATAAGACAGCGCGAACCTCCTCCTCAGAAATAGGTTTTAGCATTTCAGTGTTGTCTTCTTCAGTTATCAGACAGGGGATCTTATCAATGAATTGGTCCATAACCCTTCCATTCCCAGCATTATTAGCTTGCTCCGACAACAAATTCTAAAAAAACAACATAGCTTGGTCTCCAATCTCATTGTCCTCAGTGATAATATTGCCATTTTCCAAACATAATTTTGAGATGGAGTCAGCCTTCCTATGTTTCATGGCTGAGAGATGAAAAAAAAGCAGTATTCCTATCTCCTTTGAGCCACTGAACCCTGGACTTTTGTTTCTAGAAAATCTCTTCTCTGCTCATAAGATTCTTCTAGTCAGAAATCAGATCACATTCCTCCTGTATAATATCATCTGTAACATTTCCTTGAGCCATTAGCTATTGAAGATCAGCTAATCTTCCAGAGATAGTTTTCTTCTGGATAAACACATTGCCAAAACTATATCTGTTCCACCCACGAACTTCCTATTTAATGTGAAGGAGCTTTTTGACCAACCTAAACATAGGAGTACCCTGAATGGGAATTTGCCACCATTGAGCCACAAGGTTTCTAAAATCTTTATGTTTAATCCACATGGCTTCAAACCTGAAAGGGATAGGACCACTCTTACACTGTTCCTTCCAATTAAAGAAAATAGGGCTATGATCAGACATGGTTCTAGGTAGAGCCTGCAGACTCATATCCTGATGGTTATCCCAATTGCTAGAAATAAGAAATCTGTCCAATTTAACTTGAATCATTTGATCTCCTCTTCTTATGTTTGACCAGGTGAAATTCTGATTTTGTAGCTCCACATCCAGCAACCCAAAGGAATTGATAAATTCCACAAAGTCAAACATGCTATCAGTATAATCAAGGATACCCCCAGATTTCTCGGAAGGATATAAGGGAGTATTAAAATCACCAGCCAACATCCAATGGGAATGAGGGGAAATGGAAAGAGTATTACACAAGTTCGTCCACAAAGTTTTTCTTAGGGCTCTAGTGTTCGGGGCATAAATATTGATTAAGGACCAATTTAAAGAAGGCAAAGAGAAGTTAACAACCAGAAAATGCTTGCTAGAAACAATAAGTGAGCCTTGGATTTTAGCATCATTCCACATAGTGACAATCCCTCCAGAGGCTCCCATAGTCAGGCTAATATAGAAAGCAGCCTTGGGCCATATATAATCAGCTATCCTCTTAAAGCTCTCCTCATTCATCTTAACTTCCTGAAGTAACAAAATATCTAACTTATTGTCCAGAACACAGTTTTTCACTTCAAACTGTTTGGTGGGACTATTGAAGCCCCTCAAGTTCCAAGATAGAATTCTCATTTAGAAGGTTTAAGAGATTGGATCTCCAATGTTTTTTGCTTACCACTGGCAATCTCCCTGGCAATCTCTCTTTGCCTTGTTTCTCTGAGGGTCAGTCTTCCTTGTTTAGAGTCTGTTCCAACATCCGCAGACTTTTTAGCCCTACAATTCTTTTTCTTAGGGGTAATCCAATCCTCATGGTCGTTACCACTGCCACTCGGTCCAATATCAGCGGTCAATGAAGGAATAGCTACCTAGTCTACAAGAAATCCCTCCTTCGTGAAATCAACCTTGGTTACAAGAGGGGGATCCTGCTTAGAGGATGGTTGGGAGGTTACAACCCTATTATTGCAAATCATTTCTGGGAGCTGGGCATTCTGTTCAACTAAACCTAGGGCCTCATTGCCTTCAACAGCAGCCTCCACCAACTGGGAACGTATCTCACCCTCTTCAATCTGATTATTCTGTTGATCAAGGAACTGATAGTTATTTGTATCTGATACTGATTTCTGACAATCTTTCTCCATATCCTTCTCAGTATATTCTTCTGGGATAACATTTTCCTCATTACCCCCCATTCCCTGATCAACAGGGATGTCGTCTTTGGGTGAGTTATCCTCAACCTCATTGTTAAGGTTAGCATTACCTCCCATTTGCTTCGCCTTACAATG
The DNA here is from genome assembly GCA_027924645.1 of Cunninghamia lanceolata. Taxonomy (NCBI): domain Eukaryota; kingdom Viridiplantae; phylum Streptophyta; class Pinopsida; order Cupressales; family Cupressaceae; genus Cunninghamia; species Cunninghamia lanceolata. Next base: position 6,838,879 of record BSBN01001215.1, read on the forward strand.
GGTCATTAAATGGCCCTTCTTCTTACAAATCTGACAGAAAGTAGTAGCATTCTCATAGAGAATGGGCTGGGTCCAAATCCCATATTTAGAATTTAATTCTATGGACATGGGAAGGGTTTGGTGAATCTCCACATTAACACAAAAATGAGCATACACACAATGGGACTTAGTCCAAGTGGTATTATCCAATGTCACATACTGACCAAAGGTATTACCAATAGCAGAAAATATCTTTTCATCCCAATATTCCAAGGGAAATCCCGGTAGCCTCACCCAAACGGGGGTAGATCGGTTCAGATCCGTGTTAGGATCAAGCCCAGGTTTCCAAGGCACAGTGTGAGCGAATGGGTATCATAGAGCTATGGCCCTCCTGCTAGAACAACTAACATATCCTCCCTATTCGTAAACTTGAATAAAAACAACTCTCTTGCCATAGCGATGACCGACACACTGCCTTTGATCCTCCACCGATTGGCCACCCACTTCCTTACCATCTCAATATTATGACAGAGTGAGAAAAACTTACCGTCTAGGGCAAGATCCATGGCCGCCACTATTTCCTCAACCAAGTCATCAGGAATATCCAAAGCCATTCCTTCCGCCAAATCCTTTTGGACTGGAACCCCCGACCCGCCTGTAGGGGAAAAAGTCTTCTTCCCTGTTAACAACCCTTTCCATCCCTTGAAAGGATCCTCACCCACCGAGTTCTGGTTCCCAGAGGCACTGCCTGAGGTAGTAACCTCCATCATCACAGAAAAGCAAGCAGAAACCCTAAAAACCCTAGAAAGCCATGGAATGCAGAAACCCTAGAAAGCCATTGATCTATTAGAATTTACCTTGTTCTACCATGTTGATTCTATAATGTTACCAACCTATTAGTAATTTCATAGACTAAGGCTTACTTCTGGTTTAAAATAAGTGTTCACTGTTAAGACACAGAAGAGATTGAATAAAACGAAATACTATAAATGATCTTTTAATGACAGAATTGCGGCCTTCTAAGCCCCTACGTGGTCGACGTTTAACCTGGCAAAAAGAGATGTTTTCCCATCTGTCAAGCCGTCGGATATCATTTCACTAGCATGAAATTCAGTAAGCTTAACTATTATTGAGAATCTTAAGATTTAAGCATGATCAAACATTCGATATCACTAGAAATGATTATCGTTTTACATAATGATTAACAGGTTATTTTCGGCCTTTCTAGCACAAGAAAACAATGCATTGACCACATAAAGAATCATAGTTTATGCAGCAAGAATTGAAACCTATAAGTTAGCTTCTCGGCTCAAATGCCTCGCTTCACTCCTTTCGACCTTCGAGCTAAAATCCTCTTACTACTCTGGAGCTTACGGTTTTTGTGTTACCCTGAACCTCTCCCTACTAACTCTCTATATCCAAAAACAACCAGATCTTCCTTCCTGCCATTGCCAAAACTAAAACTAACTCCCCTAACTAATTCACATAGCCCCTCAACTTGGTAACTACCAAGCCCAACTTACAACATCTGTCCTCCTACTACGACCACTAACATAGAAATCGCTCACTCTTCCACTATCGTAGCAGCTTATTCGCAAGGTGGAACTTGTCAGTTGCAAGGTGGCGGTTTTCCTATGTTGGACATGCAGCCACACTAATTTCTCACAGATATTGAGTTTAGTTCAAAAACATGACTTGGAAAGTGGCTAAACTGACGACCAAACATTAAGGTTTTTAAGCTCGAGAATTGAATAATTTTTTTTGAAATAAAAGACATCATCATTTGCAACTTGAGAGAATCCTTCGAGCTACTGCCCGATCACTAACATTATTAAAGAATATAAGAATTGTCCTTAACAATTATATAAATATAGCTATATATGATTTTGGATATTACCATTACAATATGACTATTGGTATTACGCTCGATGGCCTCATAGGTTTAAAACATTATTTAAACCTTTTACATATGACGAAAACCCAAAACAGAAATAATTCTACATCCGTCAAATTCCGTAATTAAACGTTTACATCATACGCTCGTAAAGCTTTATGATGTTGACGATGCTTGAAGTACAAACACAATACGAAGTTTGGGGTCGACTTTTACGTTCAACTTTCGACTTTACGCCGAATCATTAAACAAGACACAACATACTACTCATTCTCAAGTGTAAACATTTATATATATAAATATATATATCGGTCGTCCATATTTGGCGACATGATTCAGAGTACTACGACACAAATGTCGATTACCCATACTCATCACGACAACTACGAAAGGAAGAGGGACTTAAACTTATAATCCTTGACATTCTCATCAAAAATTGACTTAACCCAACATCAATACTTATCTCAAAGCAACTAGGTTTATCTACCGGATAATCGTTTTCAGTGGCCAACACCCATTGGTTATTCCAAAGTCTATTCTCTCTTTCTCGAAGATACTTTCTCTTCTTCTTGCTTCCTGGTGAACATGTTCCAACTATCCTTTCATTAACAAACTCATATACAATTTGTGGTCAGAGTACCAATATTCTTGTCAAGACACATTTACATCAAATCATTTCATTTTCATATTTAAAAGACATTTTTAATTCATAACATCATATTGATCATATCAAAGTAAGAAAATCCATCATTTCATAAAATTAACCTTTTCTAATCATATCAACATTTTCTATGATGTTAAACATATTCACATGACTGTACTATTTAGGAAAAAGTTAATAGTAATATTGAATCCAAAAAGGAGATGTAACAAATATATATGTCTTCTATTTAAAATAGAGATCTTCCAATAACAACGAGAAGTACACTAGTAATCATACCTTAGTGTGCAATGGGTACGCTGAAATTAAAAGAGTATTATCTAATGGTTGACTGTAACCTCAAGTCTATCACATAATGGAACACTTTTTATCACTATATTTATGTAATGATATTATGTTTTAGAAAATGTCTCTTCAATCGAGATGGGTGGTAAAGGTAAAATCTCTCTCTCTCTCTCTCTCTCTCTATATATATATATATATATATATATATATATCTCATGTTTCTCTCTTCCTATGTTTTCAAAATGACACTCTAAAAAGACTATTGGTGCATCAGAGAGATTCCCAAAAAATAAGTCAATACTCTTGTATGGAGTTATGATGTCCGTAAAACCATTAATTATATAATTCGATTAATAACGTATATAAATAATATATTATAATATTATATAAAATAGTCCAATATATTAATATTAATCATATTTATATAATATATATTATATTATAAATACGATTAGTATATTCACTATTATTAATATGCATTGGTGACGACTAATCGAATGCAAGTGAACCTAGGTGCAATGCATGGACAAGAACCTAGAAAGGAAGCACACACGTTTGAAGTAGCTACTAAGCAAAACATAAAGATCTTGAAATCTATTAAAATTATTCAAATTAATTTATTACACTCTAGAAAAAAATGACATAAACTATAGGAATACAAAACAATAACTCATAAGGATACAAGACAATAACTTTTCGGCATACCCATTGCACACCAAAGTGCGATTGCTAGTGTTTTATCTGTTACTTAGAAAGCTTTATAATTATTACAATTACAAAGATGAAATCCGTGGCAACGTAGCCCACAGCAAAATATTGTAAAAAGCGAAGTCCGCAGCGTCGAAACTGACGTCCACCGACGTCGCACATCCAATAAAAGTTTTCCCGACACACAACGAATGCATTAGTTGACGGGAAATGATGGAGCACAAAAACAGTTAGTTAGTAAACGGAAAATGATGGGAGAGAAAAAGGGGCGTATCCATTAAAGATTTGGAGGGTGGACAAGACATGAACATGGCCGGCAATACTTTTTTCATCACACGGATGGAATTGGACACTACTTTACTAATTCGGCGTCATCGGTCGCATTATATAACCCCATTTTCCTAGAAAATAATTATTAATTAAAATTTTAACATTATTTTAGTATAATTACATCCAGAATGCTGGATAGCCACAGACCAAAAGCAAAAGCAAGTTGCAATGCCCATTCTTACCTTGTACTTGCACCTGCTTTCATGGTCTCCTCTGCCGGGGAAACATTCAATATATATTACATTTCTTCTTAACAACAGTTCAGAGAACATGTGGATGTATAGGTATTTCAACTTATTGTTATTATTGTGTCTGCATAATCTCATGCAGGTGACCCTATTGCCAAATGCTTTTCTCCAAATTCTTCTTTCCTTCATTCTAAAATTCCATTTTTTGAAATATATTGTTCATTTAGGGCAAGGCCAGTAGACTAATTCGTAGTTGCCGAGTACTTATGACAAGGCTCCCTCATTCGAGCTAGACTTTACTAAGAAGGAGCAAGTTTATAGTGGCTGCTAAATAAAATAAAGCAATGTTGCAATGTTGTTGGATGAAGCAATGATGGCGCTAGGTACAAAAGTCAAACTCCTGACCTAGGGGGAGATAATGAAATATTGTAATTGATTTCCCTATATATGGTGCTAGGTACCAAAGTCAAACTCCTTACCTAGGTGGAGATAATGAAGGATTGTAATTCCAAAGTCAAACTCCTTACCTAGGTTGAGATAATCCTTCATTATCTCCACCTAGGTAAGGAGTTTGACTTTGGTACCTAGCACCATCATTGCTTCATCCAACAACATTGCAACATTGCTTTATTTTATTTAGCAGCCACTATAAACTTGTTTCTTCTTAGTAAAGTCTAGCTAGAATGAGGGAGACTTATCATAAGTACTCGGCAACTGCCAATTAGTCTACTGGCCTTGCCCTAAACGAACAATATATTTCAAGAAATGGAGTTTTAGAATGAAGGAAAGAAGAATTTGGAGAAAAGCATTTGGCAATAGGGTAATTCACATGCAGACTATATATATGTCAATTTTTTATCACCCCTTGCATTATTGTTTTCGTTGGGTCTACATTAAACACTTCTTTTTCAAGGATAAATATTTTTTTTATTGTTTTTGTAATTTGTTAGTATTGGGAGATCAATTAATTGATTTTTTTGAGTAAAAGTGAAAGATTGAAGGATATCCATTCCATCAAAATCATTGGGGCATAACCCCAACTTCATCTCTTTAAAATGTCACAAACCTTATACTCAACAAAACTTGATTTTTGGTAAACTTTTTATTGATCATTAAACACTTCTTTAAAATGTGACATGTTCAAAATACATTGCCTTCCATGAATATAACCACGTTTATGTTAGAAATAACATCAAACCAACCTTCTATAATTATTATTTACTTTTATATATAACCACAATTCTTGAAAGATGTTTATTTTTATAACTTCATCCATTTTAACATACAATCATGAAATCTCGTCAATTCATTATACCTTGCTTGCCTTGAATGGCCATAAATTATCTCAAAGAATGTAATATGCATAATAAATCTTCATTATTCTATTTATAACATGGCTATTTAGGTGGGTTTGATGGTAAAATATTTTTGTGTTTTGTGTGCTTGTATATATATATATATATATATATATATATATATAGAGAGAGAGAGAGAGAGAGAGAGAGAGAGAGAGAGAGAGAGAGAGAGAGAGAGAGAGAGAGAGAGAGATTTTGTATTGGAGATTTTAAGTATGATTTTGACATGCAATTTTGTTTAATTTTGCACATTTATTGATTTCAAAGTCTCTTTATCACTTAAAAATGTCATTTTACTTATGTTTAGATTAGTCTTAGTTTTTAGACGAGTAATTTCTCTACCCAAGTCAAGATTACTCGGGCAACCTTGATCTTGAATGAAGGATGTTGGGATGGCCTTGACCCTATCACATGCAAATTCAAATTTATTGTGGCCCCAGATTGACCCAACTTAATTTTATTGTTACCAATTGTTAGAACTTGCGAAACAAATATTAACCCAAAACCAATTGAAAGGAGAAGATACTATAAAATTGTTAATGAAGATGATTGTTACATCCCAACTTATGATTTGACTTAATCTTTACTTTGTGTGGTAATCAGGAGGATTAACCATAGTTTAATGATTAGATATTGTGGAAATATCTGATTTAATCATTGATTATAAGAATACTGACTAATGATAGTTAGTTATGAAATTACTTGTTCATATGAATATTTAATTGGATGATGATGCACTGATCATGGTGTTATGATGCTGAGTGTGAACAAGAAATGAATCATCCTTTGAAGATGGAAGGAGAGTATCATCCAGGAGGAAGAGATAGATGTCACGAAATGTGCCCAATTGCCATCTGAGTGTCAGACTTTATGTCCTTATGAACCCTTGTAAGTTGGCGTAAGTTACAATTTTTCTTTGCTAGTTGATTTTCTATATGTTTCGTCTTGTCGATGGAGTCTTTTCTATAATGTTTACGTTGACTCGACCAAATGACGTTCTTAGAATGTCATCGTGAGTCAAGAGGTCATCTCGCCATGTGGCAGAGTACCTTCTTGTTCTCTCCATTTATTCCCAAACTGAGATTTAAAACCTATTATTGTTGGTATATTATGCTTTGGGTTTTTAGCAAAGAAGGGGGAGTGTTAGGGTTAGCTGGCAGAAGATATCAATTAAATGCAAATAAAGATTAAACAGAGGAATGAAAAATACATAGAAATAATAATAGCAAGAGATAAGTTTTAACATGGTTCACCCAAACTCCAGCTACATCCACCAATAGAGAGTCCAATATTATTATCCAATAAATCAAATTGATTACAACCAGCAATCCATGCAACTCAATACTGCTACAAAATGCTACAATACAATATCAACAGAAACCCTAATCCTTAGCTATTTTTATCATGACTTTTGTCAATTACAAAATAGGGTTTTTTTTTAATGTTGACCAATGAAAAATAACTCCCGACACCTTAATAAAATAATAAAAAACATGTGAGATTTCGGGGGCGTTGCCCATGAGCCCCCACGGGGGCGCTGCCCCTTTACCTCGTCTTAGGGGCGTTGGCCCCAAACCCCCGCAAGGGGCGCTACCCCTTGACCCTGTAGGAATTTGGGGGGAAACTGCGCCGATAAAAGTGGGGTAAATTTAACCTCTGAGTCTGATTAGGCTCCATATAACAACAAGGAGCGGTGCTTGACCCTTAAATCACATGTTGACTATGATGCAATGTAGGTGGTGATGTCTTATGATGACATTTTGAATGATATAAGTATCATCATACATCAAAGAGAAGTATGAAATTAATATTATGCTATGGCTATTTAAATCTAATATCAAATTTTATGTAATACTAATATGGTTAATTCTTTTGTTATTGGGCTAACATCACCCATGGTAGTGGAGTGATGAGATGTTATTTTGAACCAATGGGAGCTTCATGCTCACCAATCACTTGCAAATAGAAAGTATAGGATCGTAAGACTCCTTAGAAACTGCAAGTAGCAGAGTGGGGGAAACCACCCACCACATCATGGGTGCGGTTGCTAGTTCCCTGCATGCTTGGCATGCCAAGAAAACCCACCCATGGCAAGTTTTGCGACTATCAAATGCTATCAATAATCACTATCATTATCTATTATCGTTGTTCTCTGCGTTGGGAGAAGACAAAAAAAAGAGCAAGGAAATCACAGTCAACTGCTAAACTTTGGAGATACCATAGGAAGTGATGCGTAGCTCTCGGTTGTGAGACCTGTTTAACTATGTTGACAATATCAAACGACTTCATTTAGGTAGAATCGAAGTCTGAAAGAACTTAATTATTGAATGTTTGCTAAAAGTGATGTTTTCGTATAGTCTAAGTGTCGACTGTGTCACCTATCTCATAATATAAATGTTGTGTTATTTGTTTGAAGCTTTCGTCCATAGCCACCGATAAGCCTAGCTTAATATCTCAGAGCTTTGTGTTAAGTTACTGTACATTAGAATAGTTAATGTTTCTATTTGGATATTTACTCCACGCTGCCAGGCCGATTATGATATATGTATCATTAGTTATCATGAACTGTATCTTTCATTATGACAATTGCTCGAGGCTTTTAAGGTCGAGCTCAAAACCATTGTGGCTTACTCATATCGAGTGCCGACATGGCACCATAGATAATAATTTAAAGATAGCACCAAGACTCATATGATAAGTTGATAGCACTTGTGGCACACGAGGTGTTAAACCATTGTGTAGAATTTATTTTTGAAGGCTTGGCCTCCATGTGGCCGAGGCACCAACCACGAACTGTTGTGATAATCTTTTGGAAACTTTAACTTTAGACCATGTTAATAGCACTTAACCACAAACTTGAAACTATCATACATTGAACTCGACTACTTTTAAAGGTTTTGGTATCACTGTGTCTCTTTATTTTTCACCCTATACTTATAGAAAATATTTATTTAATTATGGAGTTTTTTAAAATTTATTTATGCTCTTCTCTTTGGCCCCCTCTCCTTCTGGTGGTCTTTCTTTCTTGAATTCTTTGACACCTTTATCTTTCACTTTGTTCTAGTTTTCCATCTTTTCCTTCATACCCTTATCTGTCCCCTTTTCTACTTTCTCCTTTTATTAATTTGGTTTATATTTTATAGCTATTCATTGCCCTGCATGCCCCCCCTCTCTCCTTTTTATGTAACCTTCTCTGCAATCTTATCCACATTTCATTCTCCATCTTTTTGTCCTAATGATGGATCATTGGGTATGATCAGAAACATTTTTTTTTGACGTAAAAAAATAAAGACATAGTGATACCAGAAGCTTTACATTTGATCATGGACTGTGGAAATATCATGTCTACAAACTACTTTTAAAGGATTATTAAGATAACCAAAGGCAATATTATTTTCAACCCTCGATAAATGAGGAGGTTTGCACTACAAAAGATTATTGTTTATTTCAATGGCATCTTTGCATGCATGCTGATACATTAGAGTGGATTCTCTTCTTGTTGTTGATATCATCTTGAGATAGAAAGCATATATAGCTTAAGTCTTATATGTATATTATAATGTGAATCAAAACCATTTTCATTACTGAGGATTGAACTCCAAGAGGAGAGTTTTTATCATTAAAAACCCACATGGGTATTTGAGTTATTGTCTATTATTAAAACCTTTTAATAGTTAAGGCAAGGTATGCCTATGGTATCATGCTCAAGAATCTAACCTAAATAGTAGATCATGTTGAAATTGTAATCCATGATAAACCTAGATTGGAAAACTTGGTTTGACTTTTAATATGATTGAAAAATGGAACAAAGTGACAAGGAGTCACAAGTTCCTCGTTACAAAAGTAACCCATTATGTACGGTACACTCCTAAGATGGGAGTCAATTGTCCTAGTATAGGACTATGAATTGAATTGAACCCACTTATACTAGACCTAGAGAGAGAGGTCAAATTAAGCATACTATAGGATGAGACAACTTCTAAGTCAAGTTAGGGTGGTGGACATACGAATGTTCTTTCTGTAACATACATGTATGTAAATCTTTGGCCAAAGTAATGCATCCGGCTCTGCATACATTGTTGGTCCACAGTGCTCCAGATGGCATAATGTCTCCAGTAGTGTCATGCACAGTTAGAGTGGATCTATAGTTGTGTGACTGAGAGTCATTATGAAGGACACAACACGAGATACTCAAATGGAAAACCTAATGGTTCCTTATATCTATACCTTCTGTGAAGGGTAGGGCTGCTTCTAGATAGGAAGTTGTGCGGGCGACTGTTGGTTTGTGGTTGGAAGAAAAGCACTTAGATGATGCTCTCCTTCCTAAGAACAAGAAAAGCCGACGCTTATGAAGACAAATGTCAAGAGTTCCAGATGCAGTGCTTTTCATTATATGACTTGATAGTCTGTTATTATGTATAATTTGATATTTGATGCCTTGAGCATAGCTTTGTACATTCATAGTGAAGGTTATTCACTAATGAGATGTAAATGGATATTGTAATTGTAAATTTTTGTTATATTCTAGTTTAGAATAGCATGCTTAATTATTGAAATGATAATGATTCATTTTTGTTTAACCCTGGTCTGGGTAATCATGATGTAATCTAGTTCTTGGTTGAAATGGATAATTATGTTAATTATTGAGCATTATGGAATGTGATGTTACATATGGTATCAGAGCTACTAGATTCAATACATGGACCTATGAGCTCACTACTTGATGATTACTTTTTTATCCAACATTAACATATGCTAATGATTGGATGTTCTATGCTAGAATGGTAAGAATTAGAACAACACCCCAAAAGAAGGTAATGGAACATGGAAGTTACCTATGTCATCAAAAGGTCTTGAGGGAACAAGCCTCAAGAATGAAAAGACTTGAATAGAATGGATGCTTAGTAGGAGCATGGTTGACTAATGAGGAGACCTTAGTTGATGCCATGAAATGCATCAAGCAGGAGTTAAGGAAAGCAATTAGGATTGCTACCCCTAACTCTACTGATGCATCAGCAGAACCCTCTACACCTAAAGTACCAACCATGGAAAACAATCCTAGGGATTATGATGTACCCAAGGAGGTTGTGGAAGAGTACCTGCATGTACCTCCACATCCTGAAACTGAAATGATAAATCTCAAGGTTGAGAAATGAATATGGGAAGTTATCCCAAACTGTAAATGACTTGCAGTAGCAAGGTGTAAACAAAAGTTTGCAATTTTGATGGACTATATGTAATCCAATGAAAACTATAATGCAATTGAAAAATTTTAACAATCTTTCCTTTCTTGTTAAAGATTGCATGAATGAGAATAGATTTGTATTATGAATGAATTCAATGACATGGAAAACTAATCTGTGATTAACTTGCAAACTTCAGGAAGAAGTAGATTGCAGCAAAGGTTCAGATACGAACCGGGATGAGAGATAGTTAAGATGAATGGCAACCTTCAGGGCACTCTGAAACTAAAATTGATTAGATTATTGCCTTGCTTCAAGACACAAGAGCAAGAGTAGGAACTCTTGAACAGGAAGTTAGGGGTCGGCAAGGACCCAGGAGGGATGCCTATGATGGGGGTTATGATGAGACACGTCATAATGATACCACCCAAAGTGAGCATGAAGAAAATAAATCCACGGCTAGACAAGAAGTGGATAGAAGGAGCCATATGGCTATGGAACTATCCCAAGACATGAAAAGATTATGCCTCCTAAATTTGATGGATCTGTAAGTAGAGATGCCATGGAGGAATGGCTTACGGAAATGGAAAAGTATTTCAAAATCAAAAACTATAATGAGGTCACTAAAGTAGTATGGGGGGCATTCCAGCTGGCAGGTGAAGCATCCACATGGTGGATGAATAAAAAGATGGAACTAGGCTTGAGGTCGACAAGCCTTACATGGGATAAGTTCATGGAAATATTTAGGCAAAGATGGTTGCCTCAACTGTTCTATGATAAGAAGCTTATAGACTTTCAAAATCTAAAACAGGCTGATTTATTTGTGAATGAATATTGGGAAAAGTTCACCCTCTTGCTTAAGTATGTGTTGCAGTACCAATAGGATGATAGATTCCGCATTCAAAAGTTTATAATGGGATTGAATTCCTAGATTGGGGGCGATGTTGATGTTCATGGTCCTACTAAGATGGACCAGGTCTATGAAAAGGCCATCAAATAGGAACAGAAACTAAAAGCTATGTCAGCTTATAGAGAAAGGAATCGAAAGAGATACAATTGGTCCCAATCCTTGCAATCCTCTAAGAAAAGGGGGAAGAAACATGATTTTACTGAGAAAAATGATAAAGGGACCAAGCATAAGCAAATTGAGTCCAAGGGAGAGAAGAAGGGAAATAACTACTCCAAGAAGAATGGAGCCAATTCTAGAAAACCTCAGGAGAGGCGAGAACCAGTGGGAGGGTGCTACACATGTGGTGGAGATCATTACACTAACCAGTGTCCTAATAAGACACAGGAAGCACAACCAAGAGGAAACCCTCTACCCTCTCAACAAGCGGCATTCCAGCAATGCATTCATGCAACCTTGGACAAGATGCAAGTTGAATACCAAATAACTCCCATTGAAACAACATGTATTTTATCTAGTCTTCCAATTTCAATTTTGATTGACACTGGTGCTACTAAATGTTTTGTTTCTCCTAAAATTGTAAGCAAAAATTCCTAGAAAGGTTGGATTCATGGAAAACACATGGTTTGTAGAATATGCAAATCAAACCAAGGCTCAGGTAGAGCAATGCATGTTTGAGGCTAGGGTTGAACTTCTGAGTTTCTCCACATAAGTAAATCTTTATGTAGGCCCACTAGGCTCGTATTGATGTTATCCTAGGGATAAATTAGCTATGGAGACATCAAGCCAAAGTGGATTATTATGCCAAAACAATATAGTGTCTTGATGACTTAGGAAACAAAGTCTTCCTACAAGGGAACCCTAGGGAAGTAAAACTAAGACAAATTTCTGCTCTGCAAATGAAAAGAGCTCAAAGAAAAGGATGCCAACTTTTTGTTGTCAAGATGGAAAAACTAAATGAGATTGCAGAAACTAATTTCCAAGATGATTTAATGTTTTATGAATCACAGAAACTCAATGAAGTTGGGAAGGAGTCCATAGATTAGGGAAGATCAGATATGGATAGGTACCCTTTTCTTAGAGATTTTGAGGATGTATTTCTGGATGGGCTACTAGGATTACCTCCTAAAAGAGCCTTTGACTTCTCCATTGATATAATTCTAGGGTCAGAACCCATTTCTAAAGCCCCCTACAACATGACCACTACAGAACTAATGGAGCTAAAAGCTCAATTACAGGAATTGTCAGATAAAGAGTTGATTAGACCCAGTGTGTCACCCTGGGGAGCACCAGTCATTTTTATGAAAAAGAAAGATGACACTTTGCGGTTATGCATAGATTACTACATGTTGAATAAAGAAACAATTAAGAATAAATACCCGTTGCCTTGCATCGATTATATTTTTGATCAAATGAGGGGTGCAACTGTGTTTTCCAAGATCGATCTTCAGTCTGGGTATCACCAATTGAGGTTAAAGGATGAGGACATCCATAAGATAGCCTTCAGGACAAGGTATGGGCATTATGAGTTCACTGTCCTACCTTTTGGATTAACGAATGCACTGGCGACATTTATGAATCTAATGAACAGTGTGTTCAGGGATTGTTTAGACAAGTTTGTCCTAGTGTTTCTTGATGACATTCTAATCTATTCTAAGAATGAGGAAGAACATCTGCAACATTTAAGAATTATTCTTCAAAGATTGAGAGAGCATAAACTGTATGGAAAACTCTCTAAGTGTACTTTCTTTCAGAAGGAAGTGTAGTATTTGGGCCACATAATCTCAGTTAAGGGAATAGTTGTGGACCCAACTAAGATTAAGGCTTTTTTGGAATGGACGATACTAAGAAATGTTCATGAGGTTTGAAGTTTCATGGGCCTTGTAGGTTATTACATGAAGTTTGTGAAAAACTTCTCAAAAATTGCATACCCTATAACTTCCTTGCAGAGAAAAGGCAAGAGATTTGAGTGGTCAGAAAAGTTCCAGGAGGCCTTTGACCTACTAAAGGAAAATTGACTTCAGCACCAATTTTGAAGGTACCTGACCTAGAGGGTCAATTTGTAGTCATTACCAATGCCTCAGGAGAAGGCTTATGTGGTGTACTAGTCTAGGATGGACAAGTCATTGCGTATGAGTCCCATAAACTAAAACATTATGAACAAAACTACTTGCTCGAGAAGCCTTTTAAGCTAAAGTCATTCAAACATCGTAAATGTGGAGACACTACTTGCTCGAGAAGCCTTTTGAGCTAAAAACATATCACCAAGGACTCAAATATCTGTTCACTCAACCACATCTTAATGCTCGGCAAAGAAGATGGCTAGAATTCATCTCAGATTATGATTTCGAGATTAAATATATTCAAGGGAAAGAAAACTGGATGGTAGATGCTTTGAGAAGGAGAAGACACATCTCCTCAATGATCTCCATACATTCTAATTTTAGGAATCAGACACTACAAAAATCTAAGGGAGATGAGTTTTATGAGTAGGTAAAACAGGCCCTTGAGGACAACACCCAAAATCTGAAATATGAAGGATTTAACCTTAAACCAGATGGGTTATTAAGGTTTAATGGAAGGATGTATGTACCTAACTCTGTAGAGTTAAGCAATATGGTGTGGGAAGAGGTTCATTCTACACCGTATTCTGGACATCCTGGAGTAACAAAGTTACTTGCTGATGTGAAACCCTTATATTTCTAGAAAGGAATGAAGCGGATGCTGCAAATTTTGTAGCTATGTATATGGAATGCCAAAGGGTGAAGGCATAACACCATCACCTAACAAGACTCTTATACCCTCATGAAATTCCTGAGTGGAAATGGTAAATTATAAGCATAGATTTTGTGCAAGGGCTTCCTATGTCAAGGAACAGGCACAATGCTATTTTGGTTGTGGTGGATAGACTCACCAAAGCCACTCATTTTATACCTAGAAACGTGACGAATGGGGCACCCATCATAGCCTGGAAATTTGTTCAAGAGATTTTTAGATTGCATGGCATACCTGAGAAGTTTATGTCAAATAGGGATCATGAATGACATTGAGGTTTTGGCAAACCTTGTTTTCTTCACTTGGAACCTAGCTAAACATAAGCTCTACTTATCATCCTGAAATGGGTGGCCAAACTGAGAGGGTAAACCAAGTGCTGGAGGATTTATTGAGAATGTATTGCATGGACCAACAATACAAATGGGAAGATTATGCCTTTGGTGGAATTTGTTTATAATAATTCCTATCACTCTGCTATTAAGATGGCTCCATTTGAAGCATTATATGGATGGAAGTGACGAACCCCTATAAGCTGGGACAAGCTAGAAGATAGGGTTAGCCTTGGTCTAGAAATACTGTTAGAGATGGAAGAGCAAGTCCATCTAATCAAGAGAAGGCTAACAGAAGCCAATGATAGGCAATAGAGTTATGTGGATGCTAAATGCATCGAAAGGCATTTCTCAGTGGGAGAGAAAGTCTTTTTAAGGGTAAAACCTCATAAGAGTTCCATTAAATTTAGAAAGACATCTAAACAGGCACTTAGATATGTGGGTCCTTTTGAAGTTCTTGAAGAAGTCAACCCAGTTGCATACAGAATTGCTCTACAGCCAGCTCTTGCCATGATGCATAATGTTTTTCATGTTTCCTATTTAAAGAGATTTAATGCTGCATATAATCAAATTCCTATTCTTGATTGGAATGTTATGTAGGTGAAGGACCCAGGGGTGGTGGTGATTGAGCGGGCATCAAGGTGCTCGAAATGCGTAAGCTACGCTTACTTAACAAAGAGATAACACAATGCAAGGTCCAGTGGGACCAATATGCAGAGGAAAATGCCACCTGGGAAAACTATGATGACATTTATGTGAGAATTCCTCATCTTTTCTAAAAAATTTATTTATTATGCTCTTGAAACATTTTTGTATTATGTTGGTTAATTTTTAAGACAATTAATGATTGGGGACGATGATTCTTATGGGGGGAGATATGTTACATCCCCAACTTATGATTTGACTTAATCTTAACTTTGTGTGGTAATCAGGAGGATTAATCGTAGTTTGATGATTAGATATTGTGGAAATATTTGATTTAATAATTGATTATGAGAATATCAACTAATGATAGTTAGTTATGAAATTACTTATTCATATGAATATTTAATTAGATGATGATGCACTGATCATGGTGTTATGATGCTGAGTGTGAATAAGAAATGAATCATCCTTTGAAGATGGAAGGAGAGTATCATCTGGGAGGAAGAGATAGATGTCAGGAAATGGGTCCAATAGCCCTATGAGTGTCAAACTTTATGTCCTTATGAACCCTTGTAAGTTGGCGTAAGTTATATTTTTTTCTTTGCTAGTTGATTTTCTATATGTGTCCCCTTATTGATGGAGTCTTTTCGACAATGTTTGCATCAACTCAACCAAATGACATTCTTAGAATGTCATCGTGAGTCGAGAGGTAGTCTCGCCATGTGGCAGAGTACCTTCTTGTTCTCTCCATTTATTCCTAAATTAGGATTTAAAACCTATTATTCTTGGTATATTATGCTTTGGGTTTCTAGCGAAGAAGGGGGAGCGGTGCTCGACCCTTAAATCGCATGTTGACCATGCTACCATGTAGGTGGTGATGTTGTATGATGACATTTTGAATTATATAAGTATCGTCATACATCAAAGAGAAGTATGAAATTAATATTATGCTACGACTATTTAAATCTAATATCAAATTTTATGTAATACTAATATGGTTAATTGTTTTGTTATTGGGCTAACATCACCCATGGTAGTAGAGTGATGAGATGTTATTTTGAACCAATGGGGGCTTCATGCTCACCGGTCACTTGCAAATAGAAAGTATAGGATCGTAAGACTCCTTAGAAACCACCCACCACATCATGGGCATGGGTGGTAGTTCCTTGCATGCTCAACAAGCCAAGAAAATCCAACCATGGAAAGTTTTGCGATTATTGAATGCTATCAATAATCACTATCATTATATATAATTGTTGGTTGTTCTCTGCGCTGGGGAAGACAAAAAAAAAGACAAGGAAATCATAGTCGACTGCTAAACTTTGGAGATACCATAGGAAGTGATGCATAGCTCTCAATCGCGAGACCTATTTAACTGTGTTGACAATATCAAATGACTTCATTTAGGTAGAATCTAAGTCTAGAAATTAATTATTGAATGTTTTCTAACAGTGATGTTTTCATGTAGTCTAAGTGTCGACTATGTCAACTATCTCATAATATAAATGTTGTGTTATTTGTTTGAAGCTTTCGGCCATAGCCACCGATAAGCCCAGATTAATATCTCAGACCTTTATGTTAAGTTACTGTGTTAGAATAGTTAATGTTTCTATTTGGATATTTACTCCAGGCCACTGGGCTGATTATGATATATGTATCATTAGTTATCATGAACTATATCTTTCATTATGACAGTTGCTCGAGGCCTTTAAGGCCATGCTTAAAACCACTGTGGCTTACTCGTATCGAGTGTCGACATGGCACCATAGATAATAATTTAAAGATAGCACCAAGACTCATATGATAAGCTGATAATACTCTTGGCACACGAGGTGTTAAATTGTTGTGTAGAATTTATTTTCAAAGGCTCGGCCTGCATGTGGCCGAGGCGCCAACCATGAATTGTTGTGATAATATTTTGGAAACTTTAACTTTAGACCATGCTAATAGCACTTAACCACAATCTTGAAACTATCATACATTGAAATCAATTTCTTTTAAAGGGTTATTAAGATAACCAAAGGCAATATTATTTTCAACCCTCGATAAAGGAGGAGTTTTGCAATACAAAAGATTATGTTTATTTCAATGGTAGTTTTGCATGCATGCTGATACATTAGAGTGGATTCTCTTCTTGTTGTTGATATCATCTTGAAATAGAAAGCATATATAGCTTAAGTCTTATATGTCTATTATAATGTGAATCAAAACCCTTTTCATTACTTATGATTGAACTCTAGAAGGAGAGTTTTTATCATTAAAAACCCACATGGGTATTTGAGTTATTTTCTATTTAGTAAAACCTTTTAATAGTTAAGGCAAGGTAAGCCTATGGTATCATGCTCAAGAATCTAACCTAAATGGTAGATCACATTGAAACTGTAAACCACAATAAACCTAGATTGGAAAACTTGGTTTGACTTTTAATATGATTGAAAAATGGAACAAAGTGACGAGGAGTCACAGGTTCCTTGTTACAAAAGTAACCCATTATGTATCATACACTCCTAAGATGGGAGCCAATTGTCCTGGTATAGAACTATGAATCGAATTGAAGCCACTTATACTAGACCTAGAGAGAGAGGTCAAATTAAGCATATTGTAGGATGAGACAACTTCTAAGTCGAGTTAGGGTGGTGGACATATGACAACATTCATTGCGTAAAGTACATGTATGTAAATCTTTGGCCAAAGTAATACATTTGTCTCTGCATGCATTGTCAGTCCACAGTGCTCCAGATGGCATAATGTCTCCAGTAGTGTCATGCATAGTTAGAGTGGATCTATATTTGTGTGCTTGAGAGGCATTATGAAGGACACAACACCATATACTCAAAGAGAAAACCTAATGGTTCCTTACATCTATACCTTCTCTGAAGGTGGTGCAGTCACGGTAGGAGGGTTCACAGAATGAATTGTAAAGACAATGGAAACAACTCAAAGATATGAAACAAATGTAGATTAAGTCATTTAGTATATCATAGAATTCAAATACAATTTGGCTGGCATCATGCGGGCTTACAATTAGGGCTCAGAGGCCTGATTTCAGAGTATCATAATATGTGCAAGATATAGCTTTGAAGTTCCCTCGCACAAAATCTAGACTATCCTCTATTACTATGTCTTGAACTTGATCACTTCTTTCCTAAGGATCTATTACATTAATATATATCATCTCTAGTACAAAAGATTCCTCCACATCAGCCAAGGAAGATCACAAACTCCAATGAAGAGCTGTAACATGTGTACACGGATAGGTCGGACCTAATCATGTAGAATTTCTTCTTAAATGAATGGAATGATGTGCGGATCTTGGGGAAGGTCAACCATGAACCAAAGATCATTGAATGATGTGTCATTAGGCTCCATAAGTTGAGGAATGCTTCGCAAGTCTTCTCCTTTAGCTGATTGTCTAAGACTGTCAGGATGCTTTGTTATGAGAAAACAATCAATCTTCTAATAGCGATAACTTTTCAGTGCTTAATCCAAATGCTTTGAACTCTGGCTATGATGTAGATGAATGAATCTAGATGCTAAGTCCAACTTTGTAACATCTGAAATTCAACTACGGCAAAATACAGACCACAATACTAAAACTGCTACTGACCGAAATGCATGAACTGAACTGGAAAATGAAAAGAAACAAACTGAACTGCAAACAAACTGAAATGCAAATGTTTTTAGTTGATGCAAGATTTATCTTGAACTAGGGATGCTCCTGCATTAGACATCTAGGGTTATTGAAAAAGTGAGTCCCTCACTTTGCTGGGGTTGGCGTGTTTCAATCTTTCTAATTTTAGCTTAGTCACCATCTCCTTTGAAACTAGGTTATCTGAACTACCACTATCAATTACAACTTTACAACATTTACCTCCTGATTTGCATTTGATTCTGAACAAGCTTTTCCTCTGCGATGGTTCCTCATTTGTCTCTGCTCAAGAAATAGTGCTCTCCTCATCACCAATGATTCTCCTTTCTCTGGTTTACCAATTGAACAGGGGCCACCTAGTTCAATAGGTTCTTCCGAATAGGTTGCTCTTCCACTGTTCTCTGTTCTATTACTTGTACTCCCTTGATTGCATTCAAATGCTCTATGTCCTTCACCTCCACACTTGAAACAAGTGTCTCTAAATGTTCTCTTATCAAATCCTCTTCCTTCTCTTTTGTATCCTTCATTCCACATGCACTAGGGTTTTCTTTCCGGTAAAAATTTTTGTCATCTCTCCGGTATGCATTATTATCTCTATCATCCTTCTTGAATGTGTTGTCAAACTTGTTCTAATCTGGATGTGATCTGTCTCCTCCAGAAATTGTTCTACCTCTCTGAAATTTACCTCCTCTGCCTCTTTGTCTCTGATCATGTCTCTTATTCAGCTTCTCTTCAACTTTCAAGGCAAACTGGTAATGCTTCCTCCAAAGATGTCATCCTCACCAAACTTAGTTCTTCTTGATTGTTCAATCTCAGTCCATTGATGTATCTAGCCACTTTCTCCTTGCTTGCTTCACTATGTCATGTCCTTATAATCATCTTATGAAATTCTTCAGTATACTTCTTCACAGATTTCTCCTTTTGTCTCAGGTTCTACAATCTTTTCACTCATAGTCAGCACGTATGAATTGATTCTTCAGTTTTGTCACCATTCTATCCCACTTTGTAATCTTTTCTTTTCCTCTTCTATTTCTATCCAACTAAACTTATTTCCACCATATAGCAGCATGTCCTTTTAACTTTGTCTTTACAAATTTGACCTTCTCTGGATCTTCAACCTCTTCATACTCAAAGTATTCTTCCATGTCATTTATCCAGTCAAACAACTCTTCAGTGTTCAAATTACCAGTATAATTAGGTACATCCACTCTAGGTCTCTTTCTAATCTTTGAAATAGCTCGCAACATCTTTACTTGATATGATTCTTCTTCTTCTTCACCTCCTAGGGTTTTGCCAACTTGTTCAATAGATTGAAATTCTTCTTCGTCGTTACTTTCAACATTAGGTCTCGGTGTCAATCCTCTTCACCTATCTTCCTCAATAGCATCCAATCAAATTTGTATTATTTTCACCATTTCCATCATCTCATCAATTCTACCATCCATTGTTCCAATAGCAGCAACTCTCCTCGGCGGTATCTTCCTAGGATCAAGTGTAAATTGCCTCAAGTTCGGTGATCGGGCTACAAGGTGACAACTGCCTCACAATCAGTGATTGGTTGCGACACAAGTAACCTACCTCAATTCGGCGATATGTCCACAACAAGATCTTACAAAATTCCCTCGCCAACTTTGCTCAATTCACTCCCAAAGATTTGAACCTTTCGCTCTAATACCACTTGGTGTAGTCATAGTAGGAGGGTTCATAGAATGAACTGTCCAGGTTGTGCAACAAGAGTAAACATAATGGAAACAACTCAAAGATATGAAACAAATACAGATTCAATCATTCAGTATATCATAGAATTTAAATACAATCTGATTGGCATCATGAGGGCTTACAATTAAGGCTCAAAGGCCTAATTTCAAAATATCAGAATATGCACAAGATATAGCTTTGAAGTTCCCTCACACAAAATCTAGACTATCCTCTATTACTATTTCATGAACTTGAACACTTCTTTCCTAAGGATCTATTACATCAATATATATCATCTCCGGTACAAAAGATTCCTTTGCGTCGGCCAAGGAAGATCACCAACTACAATGAAGAGCTGTAACATGTGTACATGGATAGGTCAGACCTAATCATGTAGAATTCCTCTGCAAATGAATGGAATGATGTGTGGATCTCAGGGAAGGTCATTCACGGACCAAAGATCATTGAATGATGTGTCATTAGGCTCCATAAGTCGAGGAATGCTCCGCAAGTCTTCTCCTTTAGCTGATTATCTGAGACTATCAGGATGCTCTATTATGAGGAAACAATCAATCTTCTGATAGAGATAACTTTCTGGTACTTAATCCAAATGCTCTAAATTATAGTTATGATGTAGATGAATGAAGCTAGATGCTAAGTCCAGCTCCACAAGAACTGAAATGTAACTATGGTAGAATACAGACCACAATATTGAAACTACTACTGACTAAACTACCTGAACTGAACTGGAAAATGAAAAGAAACAAACTGAACTGCAAACAAACTGAAATGCAAATGTTTTTGGTTGATACAAGATTACTCTTGAACTAGGGATACTCTTGCATCAGAAGGGTAGGGCCACTTCCAAGTAGGAAGTTGTGTGGGGGATCGTCGGTCTATGGTTGAAGGAAAAGCACTCGAATCATGCTCTCCTTCCCAAGCATGAGACAAGTTGAGGCCTATGAAGACAAATGTCAAGCGTTCCAGATGCAATGCTTTTCATTAAATGACTTGATATTTAGTTATTATGTATAATTTGATATTTGATGCCTTGAGCATAGCTTTGTACATGCATAGTGAAGGTTATTCACTAATGAGATGTAATTGAATATTGTAATTGTAAATTTTGTTATATTCTGGTTTAGAATAGCATGCTTAATTATTGAAATGATAATGATTCATTTTTGTTTAACCTTGATTTGGGTAATCATGATGTAATCTAATTCTTGGTTTAAATGAATAATTATGTTAATTATTGAGCATTATGGAATGTGATGTTACAATGATATTAAAACCAAAATAGCATAACAGAGTTAGTTTACAATAACATAAGAGACATGTAAATGCTCAAGAGACACAAATTTTCAATAAGCAAAATAGCATAAAGAAATCACACAATAACATGAATACACATTAGAAGAGTGGATACATTATAGAGAAAAGAGGAGGCAAATACAATCAATGAGAAACATAACTCACAACTACCTAAAATAGGTAGGAGTCATATTAAAGAAAGATACCTTCAACCCTCATAATAACCCACTCACTAAACTAAGCAAGATAAACTAAATGTGTACAAAAATACATAATATCCAACCAAGGAAAATAAAAAGCATATGCTAACACCCCCTTAAGAGCAACTTAGGTGGGTGAAATTATTGGTCCTGCCAAATAAATCCTGATGAGGTACCCATGTATGAATAGATCACACTAAAAAGAAGAGACCCCCCCAAAAAAAAGAGAGATAGAAGCCCTCACACCCCTCTCACCTATCCAAATAGAGAAAAAAAGGCCCCCTCAGAGTAGAGAGAGAAAGGAAGGACTAAGTATCCCCCTAAAAATGAAGCCTCCCATACCCCAGTAAAGCAAATAGATGTTCAGATACTTGTTTTCTATAATGGGTTTGGTGAAAATATCAACAATCTACTCAAAAGTCAGGCATTACCAAAGATCAATAACTTATCCATGGATAAGCTATTGAATGTAGTGCATGTAAACTTCTATGTGCTTTATCTGGTGATGATGAACTTGGTTTCATGAAATTTATATGGCACTCTAATTATCACAAAATATGATAGATGGTCATCTAAACTAGATACCAAACTTGGTGAGAATATGCTGAAGCCAAATGGCCTTAGTGGTTGTATTAATACCCCCCTATACTCATCCTTAGTAGAATATAGAGAAATAGCAAACTACTTGCTTGACCAATAAATAGGACCTAAACTAAGTGAGAAGTTACATAACCTAAAGTGGACTTGCAATCTTAAGAATTGCCTGTAATCTGAATACCAAGTTTTAATACCAATGCCCATTGTGTAATGCATCCCAAATATATGAGTAACCTAAATGTAATGGAGAATCCACCTGGTTTCCTTATAGTGTAGCTCATGAGGCTCTTCCATAAACCAAGAGACCATGCTCACAACATATAACATATTGGGCCTTATATGAGTCAAATGAGGCTCCCAACAATTTGACAATTCAAAGTACCATCAACCAAAGGTGAAGAGCACTGAGCCTCAAGTTTGACTCCATAAAGAAAGGGAGTCAAACTAGTCTTACAATCATCCATGTGAAACCATAAGAGTAAATCATCCTAGAAGTAGATTGAGATATCTCAATCCTAATAAAATAATTCAATAATCTCAAGTGAATCATCAAAAACCTATCATGAAGGGCAGTTTTAACTACCACAATGGATGAAGAGCTCATTGTGATCAATAAGTCATCAACATAGAGAACCAGAAAGAGGAGAGAGTCATCTCATTACAAAATGTAGACATTCAGATCTGAATGGCAATGAGAAAACATAATTGTGAGAAGGAAGGAATCCTGCTTGGAATACCAAGCCTAAGGGGCTTTTTTCAGGCCATAGATATATTTGCTAAATCTAAAAACAAGGAAGAATCATGTAGAAAACCCATGTACATTACCTCCTCAAGGTCTCTTTCAAGAAATGCACTCTTCATGCCCATTTGTTGAACCACCCAGCAATGTGTTGCAAAAATGTGAGTTGAATGGAGTTCATCTTTGCAATAGGCGCAAAGGTTTTAGAGTAATCAATACCAAGAACCTAGGAAAAACCTTTGCAATAAATCATGCCTTATACTCATCCATTGACCCATATACTTTGAATTTTGTTTAATAGATCAACTTGCATCATATAAGTTTTGTTCCCTTAGGAAGGGGGACAAAATTGTAAGTGTGGTTCCTAACCAAGGAACTATACTTCTCTTGTATAACATAATCCCACTCAAGAATGCCAAATGCCTCTTGAAAAGACTATGGATCAAAGTAGGTAATAATGTAGAAATGTGGAAACTTCCTTGAAACTACGAATGTGTTCACCTAGTTTTTGATAGATCCCAATGTAATTTCCTATAGCCATGTAGTGTTTGTTGAGCCCAAAGTGGACTTGAAGTCAGAGAATCAAGAGGCGAATCCTCTACCTTTGTATGATGACTAGGAGAGGAAGGAGGTGAATCCTTGTTATCACTCTCAGCATTTGAAGTGGAGGAAGAAGAATCCTCGTCATCAAGAGTTTGTCCATGTGGATTTGAATTCTTAGAAGAACTGTCATATAGCCCAAATGACTCTAATGTGAATGTAGAAAGATGAGATGTGTCAAGAGTGGAACTTAAAGATTCCTCCTTGAAGTGAACTCCTCTCAATGAACAACTCATGTGTAGTAGGGGTGAGAAATTGATAACCCTTAACACCATCTAGATAACCTACAAATATGAAAGGCCTACTTTGTAGATCCATAGACTTATGTTTCTCTATAAGAATGTGGGCCCATGTGGGAGAACTACAAACTTTGATGTGTTAAACTATTGGTTTCTGACTACTCCAAGCATCAAAATGAATAAATCCATTCAAGCATCAATTAGGAATGCAATTTTGGATAATATAACAAGAACTGTTAATGGCCTCTGCCCAATATTGAGATACAAGAGATCTTGAGTGTATCATATAGTTTTCTATTTCCTTCAAAGACATGTTGTTTCATTCTATCACACCATTCTATTGAGGACTATATGAAAATGTGCACTACAAATCAATCTTATGTATGGTACAAAACTTCTCAAATGTTATAAATGAAGGAAAACCACTACAATATAGAAATCTAAGATAATGTTGTAAATCTTAAATTTAATCCATACAATACCAAAATGGAGATTAAACATGTAAATCAACAACATCAAACTCAAGAGATTTACACATCACACAATGATTTAGGTGGAGAAACCCTTTCAAGAAAAAACTCCACAAAAAACGAGGACAAGTCTATATTATCTTCAAATGAGATTACAATACAATCACTTCCTTCAATCTCGCATCCACTCTGACTACACCTATGTATCTGTAAACTTACAATTTATTTCCTACACTCATCAACAACTTTTTTACATTGTGCCAAGTGTGGAAGAAATACTCTAGGCTCCATATTATATTGAAAGTGATAAATAAATGCATGAACAATATTAGAGAAGGAATGTAAGGAACCAATAGGCATTTTTCTAACTGATGAATGCTACAACAAGTAGTAGTAGGAAGCTAGGTGGGAAACCAAAATTTTAATTTTATTTAAAATCATGGGACACTAGCATATCCATGTGGATGTTTACGCATTGTGCTAGTGTCTTAGAGAAATCTAGCATGTGCTCCTAGGATAATGAGAAGAATTAGAAACTGATAAAGAAATTTGGCAATCTAATGAAGGAAAAGGCTAAGGCTAGGCTAAAATGATCCCTAAAATATGCTAAGGAAATGGACACTAAAGCAAACCCAAAATATAGCATGAAATTGAAAGGGTATGCAATTTTGACATTACACCCACCTTCCAAAAGGGGTGACCCTATTGTCTTTGGTTGATGCATGATTCTTTCGAGTTTGATAGTTTCTCTCGTAGTTTTGCCTCTGATTGGCAGTCCTCTTGAGTCTTCATGGCACCAATCACTCCCCCTAATTGTTGATTCTCTCCTCTTAATTGACTATCATCTCCCCTCTTATTGAAAGTTTATTTTCCTATTTAAACCACCTCATTCATCTATGAACAATTTTGTGAACAAGAAGAATGAAGAAGAATCAATAAGTGCATAAAATAGAGTAGAAGAAATTATCATACCTCTAGAAGTCTTTGCTAGAAGATTTGTATCCTTTTCTCTAAGAATATGATCCACCTTTAGAAGTTTGCAAGCCCCTTTGCAAAGCTATATCCTTGATCTATCATAGGAAAGCTCTGATCTCCTAAACAACACAAAAATCTTATCAAGATTCTATTCCTACCAAGCAATCTCGAATTTTTCATACAAATATGATCTTTCCTTCCATCAAGAGGAGCACCTTGAAGCTAGAGAGGAGAAGATACAAAAATACAAGCTGGATCCTCTAAGGACATAATGTGCAACAATTCCAAAGAAGCTTCTTTGAAACTTCAAATAGGTTCCTTGTTTTAGATTTATTTTACAAAAGTTTTCAATTATACAATATATTAGAGTAGTAATTAGGACAACAAAATTGCCTAAGGATTGTAACACTTTATTATTAGTTCTTGGTTAGAGTAGAATCTATTGTTGCTTTATTAAGTATATTAGAAGCTTCTTTATTTTATCTATTTTGAAACTCTCTATGAATCCAAAAACAAACAAAAATTAATTCTTCATCAACATGTAGATCAAAACAAAGTGAAAACCCCAAAACATTAGTTAAACTGCATTTAGATCATATATATTCTTTCAAAATCACAAATAGCTAATTAGATCACAATTTATTTTTAGAAAAATATATAAAACGAAGATAGAATAGATTTATTTTGCATGCATTTAGATAATTCATTGTCACTTTCTAAAACATAAGCAAGAAAAAGCCCTTGATAACAACACGAGGCATCTAATAGAAATAACAAGTTAACATTCAAAATAAGTCAACATCCAAAATAAAACAAGTGAACTCAAAAAAATAGAGATAAAACAACACATTAAGATTGTCCTCTCAAAATTCTCATTCATCCATCACTCAGGATTCTCATTGTTATAAAAGGGTGTTGTACACCTTGCACAAGAATGAAATATTTTAATTATGTAAAATAAATATTTATTTGTGGTGCATCTAGGAGATACGTTTAGCCACATTAGATATTTATTTAGGTCCACTTGTAAAGTTGCATTGTAACATTGGTTAGTTATTTTGTGTGGGAGATGGAATAATCACTTATTATTTGGAAAACTTAGTACCATAAAGTGAAAACTTAGTATCAATAATTAAATGAGGCGGTCAATGGTTTTCAGACACATGGTTTTCCCAATACCACAAGTTGTATTTGTGTGAGCTAGATTCTATAAAAGCAAGCACATGGTTAGTGGTTTGTGTTGGCTAGTTGAGTGGGTTGCCATTGTATTGAGTTTCTCTTGTGAGTACATATGTGAAGCATAGCATGTGATGTGTGGTTACATGCTTGGACATGTGGAGGATGCATTGGAGGAGCTTGATGTTTTAAAAGTATTCATGAAACTTTGTAGGTGTTGTTGATGTTTTATTTGTATCTGAAAATTGCGCCCGCATACAGGCCAGCACCAACAATGAGAAATCCTACAAGCATGGGATTTGAATTGCAAGATAATCTCTCAGATTTTAGAAGTTGAATCTTCATACGATTCTTGAAAAAATCTTTAAATAACTTTGTGGAGAAAAGAGGAGAGAGACTTTTGGAAAATAAAACTATCCTAGGGTGATACGCCAAATAATGAAAAGTTATACTAATACTGTATTTGCACAACATTCACTATTCATATCACAATAATGTATTATGAGAACAAAGAATATAAAAATGCATGATTTCAAACCATTCACAAATATCATTCATTGAAATAGATAAACATAGGTGAAGTAGCAATATGTAATTATTAGGAAGAAACCTTTAAAGGAAAATGTTTCGACACAGAATGTCACTTTCTCTTCATTGGTGAACTAAGAACAAATTACAAAAGGTGAGATGCACACTTCTCAAATATTCAATCGCTTTTGAGAAATACCCATAAAGGTCAATGTCTATTACAATCCCCCCTCTATTCTAGTTTCAATATATTGCTTATAGATATCAGCGGCCCAATAGCTTGCATGATTTTTAACTAAAGCTACAATAGTGCATAAAATATTGCATGCTAATGGAAACTCTTGTTATCTATAGATCTTAGAAGAACCCAAATGCATGAGACTTGATGATCCTTTTATGCAACATGAGTTGCATTGCTATGATCTAGCCAATGGCACAATTAGAAGACTATGAAAAAACTAAAGTATCTTTAGGGAGTGCCAAGCTGCCAAGTGTCCTTTTGAATCATCTCCATTGATTCTTTTATTGGGCCCTCTAATGAGTTGATTCATTTGCTTTATCCAATAGAGAAATCCCTAGCACTTGTTGGCTCTAATAACACATCTATATGAGACATGAACCGTTAGATGATCTTTGCTATAATTGATGCCCTGAAAACCTATTATATCTTGATGAGAAAGATGGGACTCACCACTTCTAACTTGGCAACATCCAACCAATGGTGCAACGAAGCAAATGTGTCAGTTCTACCTACTCCAAAATGTTGTGCAGTGTTGCCATGTGTCCCCTATGATACACTTTCCTCTACTCTGTTCTTCAAATAAAGTTGGCCCCACCAGTGGGTTGACTCATGTCTCTTGACCGATGGTGCAATGAAGAAGATGTGTTAGACCTACCACTTTAAAAAATGTGTGCCAAGAGGACACATAGCTTAGGGAACCCACCAATGAGAACTTTATTTATTTATTCATATGGAAGGAAAAGGGAGCCTGCTTTGGTGATGACTCATTTTCTTGAGCCAATGGCACAATGTTTAAAAACTGTCAGTACTATCTCTCTCAAACTTTTGTGCCATGGAGACATGCGAAAACATTAAATCAACGACTCTGCTATACATGTGACCCAATGATCCTTTATCTCTTATTGAGTCTTTAACAAAATAGACCTCGCCAAACATTGATTTGGATGAATTGGAAAATAGTGCAACGCTTAAACTTGTAAGAACTAGCAATGTTAAAATATTACAAAATTTCCGCGTGTGGTGATTCCCTACTTCAAAATTGATCACCTGAACTGATCACAAAAAATGAATCAAAATGATGGCCCAATGCTTAACACCTGATCCAAAACAAAATGGAGAGTGGAGCTCTATATGATGCAGGAGCATCTAGTGGTGTAAGGGCAATCTTGCATCACCCAAAAAGAAGTTAATTCAAAATCATTGTAGTTGTTTTCATTTCTTTCCATAATTAGTGTTTCTGGTTCCATAATATCTAGAATAATGATGTAGGACTTTCAGTTTTTCCAAAACTGCTAAAAATAATGACCTGCCTATTTTGGAAAGTGTACCTGCCATTTTAGGAAAGTTTACATTTGGGCATGGAATGAAATGAAAACTTACAAAAAGTTACATAACAGAAATATAAGACCTTTGGTGAAGGAATCAGGCAAAGATCATTTGTGAGCTGAAAGATATTAAAGTTTTTGTTTTTCGAAAAGCCCCTAAATTTTTTTGAAACGAGATATGAGGCACTAAAACATCCCATAACGTCCCAAAAAGTTGATGAAAATCTATTTAGGGATTTCTGGCATGATAGTTCACATCGCGAGCTTTTTGGCGCTTAAAACAGTTCATCAATCGGACACTCGAATCAAAAGTTATGCTTCTCGGAAGTTGACCTACTTTTGGAGGGAGTTGCAAATTTCAAATTTTAGTTGGAGGCCACCAAAAAGTGCTATTTATGACTATTTTGGGAACCTTGGGCAGTAGTAGAGTTAAGGGGGCAAGTGTGGAGTCAATAATAGGCAAGAAAATAGAACCCCTAGCGAATTTGGGGTTATAGAAGGTAGAAGATTCTAGAGCCTGATGAGGTGTAGTTGTAGTGTGTTGTAGCCTATGGAGGATTGATTCCTCGGATGGTAATTGAGATTTTGTAATGTAATGAGTTGCCCAGATCAATAAAGAAATATTCTATTTTCTGTATTCTATTTCTGTTGTGTGTTTTATGATTTACCCCCTTCATCAAGTGGTAATAGAGCAAGGGTTCCTGAGTGTGTAGACAAATCGCCGACCATGAGGCAGTTTGTACCAGGACCTGAGGTTGTGGGTTTGCCATGGAGATCAAGATGCCTCCACGAAGAAACCATATTGGGAGGAATGCTTTGACGGAAGAGGGTTTTAGAGCCCTGTAAAGGCAAATCGATGCATTGCAAGAGGAGTTGTGAAGAGGGTTTGAGCCAAGAACAAGAGAAGAAAGTGAAGGTGAAGTTGAAGAAGAGCTATCTGAGGAAGAATAAGAAGTTGCAGGAG
Organism: Cunninghamia lanceolata; assembly: GCA_027924645.1. NCBI lineage: Eukaryota > Viridiplantae > Streptophyta > Pinopsida > Cupressales > Cupressaceae > Cunninghamia > Cunninghamia lanceolata. The sequence goes on from BSBN01001215.1 coordinate 6,868,833, forward strand.
ATCCTGTAGAAGTTACGTTGTTGAGGGTCATTTCGAAGATTGGAAAGAGGCCCAAGATCGAAGTTTCTACATATTCTTGATATTTGAATCTGGAACAGCTTATTGATTGGATCAATGACATGGAGGAATATTTCAAGTATGAAGATGTAGAAGACCTAGATCAGGTCAAATTTGCAAAAATAAAATTGAAGGGCCATGCCAATATTTGGTGGAAGGAGGTCTAGTTAGAGAGGAACAGAAGAGGAAAAGGAAAGATCACCAGATGGGATCGGATGGTGGAGAAACTGAAGAAGCGGTTCATTCCTGTGGACTATGAGATGGAGTTGTTGAAGAAGCTGCAAGGACTTAAGCAAGGTAACAAGTCTGTTAAGGAGTATATAGAAGAGTTTTATAAAATTACTATTAGGACAAGCCATGCAGAGCCCAACAAGGAGAAGTTAGCCTGTTACATTAATGGGTTGAGGCCAAGCATTCAAGAGGAGTTGAGCCTGGTCAGAATGACCACCATAGAAGATGCATACCAGTTTTCCCTGAAGGTGGAAGAGAAGATGAATAAAAGATTTGATAGCAAGCAAAGGGGAAGAGGTCAAGGCGGAAGGACTGGTGGAAGACCTTATGGGGGCTGAAATGAAGATTCAAAGAAAAGTGAAGAAGTCGGCACCAGTAGAAATTAGAGAGGAGATAATACCTACCGCCCTCATGACTAGAACAATGGTGAGCAAAGAGGAAGAGGAAGAGGCAGACCTGGGCAAGGACCCGGAAGAGGAAGTTTCAGAGGAACTTGTTTCCAATGTGGAGAAGAAGGGCATCGAGCATACGAGTGTCCGCAACATCAAGGAAGGAAAAATAGAAGACCTGAACGTAATGCATGAGTTACACATGTAGGTGAAGATGCACATTCTGAGCATTTTGAAGATGTTGAAAGGGGAGAAACCCTAGTTGTCAGAAGAACCTTGCTGAATGAGGAGAAAGAACCCAATCAGAGGAAGAGTTTATTCCGCACAAGGTTCAAATGTGAAGGTAAGTGTTGTGATATTATTATTCACAGTGGAAGCACTGATAATCTTGTTTCAGAGGAGATGGTTGACAAGTTGAAGTTGTGAGGGGGAAAACAGGTTAATCCAAAAGATTATTATAAAACTCAAACATCTACAGAATATGAAGATAAAAGGAGATTTAAACAAATAACAAATAATACCTTGCACCTTTACCTTTCACCTTTCGTAGTTCGCCTATCTTTCTTTGATCTTGATTGTGAAGCCCTCAGAAGCTATTGCTCCCTTGCTTGTTGAAGATGACAAAGATAGAACGGCTGAGATACTTGTGTATTTGAAGATGAACTTCAAAAACACTAACAATGGAGACTATGAAGTTCTTGTGAGGATAAGGGTGCCAAAGGCGCGCTTGTATTCCTACAGCATAAGTTTGCACAATGAGAGATATATGAAATGAAGAAGAATAGTGTTGTATTTATAGAGATGTGTAGAAGAAGATCAATGGTTTAGAAGAAAAGGAAAGATCAACAGAGGAGGGTTGTTGAGGAACGTGCAACAAATGGAAGAAAGACATGTGTCATTCGAAAAACAGCTTTGTTGAGTTAACTCCTCTCTTGATGAGGATGAGATTTGATTTTCTTAAATTAGAATTTATTTTTCTAATTTAAGAGAAAGTTTGCTTTAAAGATGCTTTAAAACTGCTTTTGCTTTTGTAACTCAGCTTTTGCTTTTATGTGACAAGAGGAAAGTATTTTTGGAAGATAAGAATGATTTTTGAAGAGATAGAAAGCATAATTAAATAAATGAATTTATTTAATTATTTTACAGATAATTGAGAGGAATAAATAAAATATATAAAAATATATTTTATTTTTGTGAGGATTTTTGATTTTATTTAAATAAAATTTGCATTTTATTTAAATTTGGAAGAATAAGAGATTTTAATTAAATAATTAAAATTATTTAATTATTTTAGAAGAATGAAGTTGGTGTAAGTGATTTTAATTAATTAAATAAATGTGTTTATTTAATTAAATGAGAGGAAGTGAACCACATAAATAAATAAATTTATTTATTTATTGATAGAAGCATACGAAGGATGAAATAAATATTTAAAATATTTATTTAAACAGAGTCATGTCAATTTTAGGTGTATACAGAAGTTAACAAGAAGAAAGCATCCACATCCATATTGGATTGCATGGTTGTAGAAGGACCATAGAGTTTTGGTCAAAGAGCAGTGTTTAGTGAAGTTCAAGATTGGTGACTACCATGATGAGGTGTTGTGTGATATCATACCGATGGATGCATGTCATATGCTGTTGGGGAGGCCGTGGCAGTATGATAGGATCACTGTCCATGATGGCCATGCAAACACATATTCCCTAACAAAGGATGGAGTTCATCATAAGTTGAAGCCCTTGAAGGAGGTGGAAGAAAATGTATGTAGTACTGCCAGAATTTGCCTGGTAGATGGTAGGAAATTTTTGGAAGGTATGAAGCATGAGCGTCATTGCTTTGCATTGATTCCTAAGATCAGTCAAGAGAAATGTGAAGATGTACCTGTTATCACCCAGTTTTGCACCCTTGCATACAATTGTGAAACCTCTGCAAACTGGAATAACATGGGAATGATCTCTAAGTGTGGGACTTTGCTAAATGAGACCAAACCTCTGGAGAAGGCCGGCTTCCTTGTCTTGTTATCACCTAAAACTACTGAATTTTGGGGAAAAGGGGAGAGAGAATGCTTGTGATGAAAATGAATGGAAGCTTGAAAACATAAAAGGGTGATACACCAGACAGATTTAAAGAAACTTCCACAACACTGAGAAGATGCACAATATAATTAAATACAACAAGTAGGTATACACATGTTAGATGACTCTAGCAGAGGTGAGAAGCAATATGATTGAGAGGAATAAAACATTCATAGACAAACCATATGCAGATTCACACAGAACTAGAAAAATCAGTTAAAGAGGTAAAATTAACTTGCATATATTCAATGGAAAGGCACAATTATAGTACATGAAAACTCTGTTTGGAAACAGAAAAGCCTTAATGCAAAAAAATTTCCAACTTTATTTACAACATTCGAATGCCTATATATAGCATTCCAAACTATCCTAGGGTGGTTACAAAATTTTCTCTATGTGTTGGAAATGAAAATATCTCCATCAATGACTATCCAGCTGCATCAGTTATGGCGTCGAAATCTGGAACTGGGCGGATGGGGAGATATTTTGAGTCTTGAATGCAAGCAGCCTACTCATCGATCTGTAGTAGAAAAGATGAAAATATCTAGAAGAGGAAGGTGGGAAGATATTTCTGACTATCAATGTGAGCTGTATCATCTTTGTGCAGCAATGGATGCCCCAAAAATATCTTCATCTGCTAAAAGTTGTCGCTGAAACGTCCAGTCACCCAAAATATGCATTTCCAGATCTGAAAAATTAAACATTGGAAAATTCCTCCAAAAACCTATTCAAAAGAAAGAGGGGACCAAAATATACAACTTTACCTCTTACAGCAGGTCAAAATTCACAAAAATGGAGGAGATACAGGCGGTCAAACTTTCGGTCAACTACTTGTATATACTGCATTTGCATCCCTGTGTATATCGCTGCATCTTGGCACCTGAATCAGCACTCAAAAATTCATTCTGCAACTCCTTTGCATATGCATGGCGCCTTACATATCAAGCCTTGTATATCTCTTGTATGTTCGAAATTGTATATACATACAATTTCCCCTTGTATATGCGGGCCCTACCACTTGTATCTCCTCTACATATGCAAAATACAAGCTGCGGACCTCAAAACACCATTAGCTATTATTCATTGTTCCGCCAGATCTAGCTTATATATTTTCTCCTTGTACATTTCTTTGTATATGCAAAATATACAAACACTTATTCATACAAAGCGGACTCCAAACTCTTATGTGCCGAAACTGATCCTTGATTCAAATCTGCCTTGTATATCGCAATGCATCTTTGACTTGTATATCGCAATATACAAGCACCATATACATACAAATCGGACCCCAACTGACCTTTAAATATATTTGATTACCTGTCGGGTCCGGCTTGCATCTCCACTCTTTGCATTTTCACGGGACCCACCATTTGTATCTCTGAGATATACAAACTCCTTTGTATATTTCCCTGCGGCACTTCTTGGATGCAATTTCATTTGTAAACCTACGGGCCCCACCTTTTGTATGTTCGGCCTTGTATAATTCTTTGCATGTTCGATTGTATGTAGAAGACATACAATGTGAAATATACATCTCCTTTTATCCTTGAGCCGATACATATCTACTGTAGCAGATGTATGTTTCCTTGTACATTGGCCTTGTATGAAAACATACAATCAAATATACAAACCCCTTTATACAACTAGGGAATCTTCCAAGGAATATTCCCGCAACGTATCACTTGTATGTAGGAGAAATACAAACCTGTTTGTTGTATCTACGCGGGCCCCACATCAAGCATCTTGGTGATATACAAAAGCTTTTGTATATCCCTTGCAGCAATCTTTTGTATATTCCCCGCGGCACTGTAGCAAATGTACATTGGGCTTGTATGAAAAATATGTAACGCAATATACAAACCTCCAGACATGCAAATAGGGAATCTTTGGAGGAATATTCTTGCAATGTATCACTTGTATGTTTTCTCTTGTATATTGCGAACATATAAAGCAATATATAAGCCTGCTGGCATACAACTACGGAATATTCTGGGGAATATGCCACGAATGTACATTTGCCTTTGTATATTTAGCGAATGTATATTTGCTTGTATGTGCGAACATACAAGGCAAATATACAAGCGCTAAACATACAAATGGGGAATCTTTGAGGAATATGCCATGAATGCATATTTATACATTGTATGTTTCTCATGTATCTTTCCTTGCATATCGCCGATATACAAACGGGGAATATTCCCGAGGACCTGTGGAAGATTCCCTGAATGTATATGCATTTTCCTAGCCTGATATACATTCAAAAATGCATAAAACTTAATTTTTTCAACATTTCCTAAGGCCGATAGAGATTTTCAAGCCCGCCAAATACATATTTGAACTGTATGTTGACCAAAACTTTGACCATTAATAACTTCTTCATTTGGCCAAATTTCAGGGTACTGTAAAAAGAAAACCTGCCTATTTTTTCAAGCTCTTTCCAATGGTAAGGTTTCTTAGGCAATTTAGCACTTTTTATTTTTTAGGCAACATTTTCCAAAGGGTTTTCAAGGAAAATACCAGGTTGACTGTTTGGCTCTGGTCAGAGAAAAAATGGGTCAACAGTACCAGCAGAAGTCTCAAATATGTTAGAAGAATTTCAGGACATTATCTCTGATAATGTACCAGAAGGTTTACCACCAGTAAGGAAGATAAGTCATCAAATGGCTTTGATACCAGGAGCTAGTTTGCTAAACAAGGCAGCCCATACAATGACTCCAGTAGAAAGTGAAGAGTTGAACAAACAAGTTTAGGAGTTGTTGAGGAAGGGATTGATAAGAGAAAGCCGAAGTCCATGTGCGGTACCTGCAGTACTAGCACCCAAGAAAGATGGAGAGTGGAGAATGTGTACAGACTCTCGAGCCACCAATAAGATCATGATCAAGTACAGATTTACATTGCCCAGAATGGATGACATAATGGACTGTTTGAGTGGAGCCAAGTACTTCACGAAGATTGACTTGAAGAGTGGGTATCACCAGACCCGTATCAGAGAAGGAGACGAGTGGAAGACAACCTTCAAAACCAAAGAAGGTTTGTATGAGTGGTTACTCATGCCATTTGGGCTAACCAATGCACCGAGCACATTCATGCGGCTCATGAACGAGGTACTGAAAGAATGTTTTAGAAGTTTTGTTATTGTTTATTTGGATGATATTTTGATTTTTAGTAAGACTTGGGATGAGCATCTAATGCATATCAGAAGAGTTTTAGAGACGCTGAGGGAGGAGAAGTTGCTGATTAATCTGAAGAAATGCAGTTTTGTAAAGGAGTTGGTATACTTGGGATTTGTTGTCTTAGAGGAAGGTCTTAAGATGGACGCAGAAAAAGTAAGGGCTATCATTGAATGGCCTACACTAAGGAGTGCAACGGAGGTAATATCTTTTCATGGTTTGGCAAGTTTTTACAGAAAGTTTATCAAGAATTTCAGTAGCATTTGTGCACCCCTAACTAAGAATATGAGAGGGGATAGAAAAGAGTTTAGATGGACTAAAGGAGCAGACAAGAGCTTTGATACATTAAAGTAGAAAGTTGTAGAACAACCTGTTTTGGCACTTCAAGATTTCAATAAGGTATTTCAGGTAGATTGTGATGCTAGTGGTAGTGGTATAGGAGCTATTTTGAGTCAAGAAGGTAAGCCCATTGCCTATTTTAGTGAGAAGCTTAATGATGCCAAGAAAAAATATTTTGTTTATGATCAAGAGTTTTATGCAATAGTTCAGGCTTTGAAGAAATGGAGACATTATTTGTTGCCAAAGGAGTTTATTTTATATACCGATCATCAGGCTTTATAGTATCTTAATAGTCAAGGAAAGTTGAATCAAAGGCACTTAAAATGGGTTGAGTTTTTGCAGAGCTATACTTTTGTTTTGAAGCACTGGAGTGGGAAGTCCAACAGAGTTGTAGATGCCTTGAGCAAAAGGCAAAATTTGTTGACATAAATGAAGATAGAGGTTGTTGGGTTCGAAGAGCTCAAAAGTTTGTATCCTGCAGATCCAGATTTTGCAGAGGCCTGAAAAGTTTGTTTGGAACCTATTACTTTGGATAGGACAAAATGGTTGGATTTCATAATCCAAGAAGGCATGTTGTTTAGAGGAAGCCAGTTGTGCATTCCAAGGAGTTCCATGAGAGAGAACCTAATTAAGGAGAAGCATAGTGGAGGATTGGCTAGACACTTTGGTTGAGATAAGACCATTGCTATTATTGGTGAAAATTATTATTGGCCACAGTTGCAGTAGGATGTGAGGAAATTTGTGCAGAGTTGTAGAGTATGTCAAACGACGAAAGGAGAAAGTCAGAATATAGGTCTATATCAGCCACTACTTGTACTAGAGAAGCCATGGGATGATATTAGTATGGATTTTGTTCTTGGTTTACCAAGGACACAGAGAGGACATGATTCCATTTTTGTGGTGGTGAACAGATTCTCAAAGATGGCACATTTCATTCCTTGTAAGAAGACTAATGATGTTCTTCATATTGCTGAATTATTTTTCAGGGAGGTGGTGAGATTACACGGTCTACCAAAGAGCATAGTTTCAGATCGAGATACCAAGTTTGTTAGTTATTTCTAAAGGACATTATGGAAGAAGTTGAAGACAGATTTGAAGTTTAGTTCTGCACACCATCCACAGACTGATGGACAGACCGAAGTGGTGAATAGGAGTTTGGGTAGCCTGCTACGATGCTTAGTAGGAGATAAGCCCAAGGGATGGGATTTGATTTTACCACAGGCAGAATTTGCTTACAACAATTCTATCAATAAGAGTACTGGTAAATCACCATTCCATATTGTATATGGGAATAGTCCAAGAAATGCTTCAAAGTTAAGAAATCTTGACAAAGGAGAAAAGACAAGTGTCGAGGCTGAAGACTTTGCAGAACACATAAAAAATTTGCATGAAGAGGTGAAAAGGCACATTAATAAGATGAATATTCAGTACAAGGCTAAGGCGGATCAGAAGAGGAGATATAAGGAGTTCCAGGTAGGAGATGAAGTCATGATTCACTTGAGAAAAGAAAGGTTCCCAATTGGAACATACAATAAGTTGAAAATGATGAAATTTGGACCATGCAAAATCCTGAAGAAGCATGATTCAGGAAATGCGTATGAGGTAGAGCTGCCAAGTGGGATCAATATTTCCCCTATTTCAACATTGCTGATTTATTAGAATATCATGAAGGTGGAATAGAGGATGGACCAACAGAAGTGCAGTGGAGTATTCTGGCATCTACTTCAATAGAGGAGATAGAAGAGATCTTGGATAGCCGTGTGGGAAGAAGTACTCGGAACAGGCAATATGAAGAATATCTGGTGAAATGGAAAGGAACACTTGTTGAAGATTCTTCTTGGTTGTGTAAGGCAGAGGTTGACCGTTTGGGTTTTCCTCACACAAACACCTAAGACGTGACAGGGTCACTTCTCAAATTACCCTGGGTGTCTGATGCAGGAGCATCCAGTGGTGTAAGGGCAATCTTGCATCACCCAAAAAGAAGTTAATTCAAAATCATTGTAGTTGTTTTTATTTCTTTCCATAATTAGTGTTTCTAGTTCTATAATATCCAGAATAATGATGTAGGACTTTCAGTTTTTTCAAAACTGCTAAAAATAGCAACCTACCTGTTTTGGAAAGTGTACCTGCCATTTTAGGAAAGTTTGCATTTGGGCACGGAATGAAGTGAAAAATTATAGAAGGTTAGATAACAAAAATATAAGACCTTTGGTGAAGGAATCAGGCAAAGATCATTTGTGAGCTGAAAGATATTAAAGTTTTTGTTTTCTGAAAAGCCCCTGAAAATTTTTGAAATGAGATATGAGGCACTAAAACATCCCATAACATCCCAAAAAGCTAACAGAAATCCATTTATGGATTTCCAGCATGATAGTTCACATCACAAACTTTCTGGCGCTTAAAACAGTTCGTCAATCGGACACGCGGATCAAAAGTTATGCTTCCCGAAAGTTGACCTACTTTTGGAGGGAGTTGCAAATTTAAAAATTTAGCTAGAGGCCACCAAAAAGTGCTATTTATGACTATTTTGGGAACCCTGGGCGGTAGTAGAGTTAAGGGGGCAAGTGTGGAGTCAATAATAGTCGGGAAAACATAACCCCTAGCGGATTTGGGGTTACAGAAGGTAGAAGATTCCAGAGCCTGGTGAGGTGTAGCTGTAGTGTGTTGCAGCCTGTGGAGGATTGATTCCTCGGATGGTAATTGAGCTTCTGTAATGTAATGAGTTGCCTAGATCAATAAAAAATATTCTATTTTCTGTATTCTATTTCTGTTGTGTGTGTTTTATGATTTACCCCCTTCATCACTATAGGTGTATTGTAATGTTTTATTGTTGAATAATACGTTGAGTGTGGATGCTTTAGGAGGTTGGTTTTTTTTCTCTCTTGAGAGTTTTCCTAGGGTGTATCTTGTGTTATACTATGGCTTGTCTTTTGATCTTTGCATTATGATTATTATGTAAGCTTGTATCCATCATTCTCTCTCATAGGGTTAGGAAATGGTTTGATCAACCTAGTAATTTCCTAACAAGTGGTATTAGAGCTATATTTTGGGTTGAGGGAGGTGTGAGCTCCCTGGTTTTGTTTAACCCTTGTTTGAGTAGATCTAGTGCATAGTTGAATACATGGCAATGCAGGAAAGCTTTGAGACATTTCAAAATATGATGGTTTTGTGTAGGTTGTTTGTAGATTTGGGGTTTGTAGATTTGTGGTGTTTATTGTAGATCTGGGGTCTGAAAAATGTTTGGAAAAAAGGGTTTCTTGGATGTGCTTCATATGAGGGTTTTATGGAGGGAGTTGTAGAAATGACCTCATGGGACAAAGCTAACCTCACCATTGGATCCAAGAGGCTTGAGACACGAAGATTGACATAAAACATGAGCTATTTTGGCCACAAGGTCTTGAAGCAAAAAATTAGCCCCCCTTGCCCACCCTATTCAACCATATGGTCATCTACAGAGTTTAAAAAAAATCCTATGCTAATTTCTATAGTTGAAAAAATTATTATTGAAAAATATTTGATATGAAAAAACTATAGAAAATCTTTTAAAAAATATTAGGGCTAGGTACGGGGTCTATAGACCCTTGTACCTGCCCATACTTGACAATCATGGTTTGTGTACAGGGTACACAGAGTTCAGCAGGTTTTGTCAACTAGAAGTCCCAGTCCATTGGTGGTCCCAGGCCAATAGGGCCCTAGACGCCTAGTCCTGAACCCCAATTGGGCTGCCTTACTAGCCAACCCCTATGTGGGCTTTAAATCAGAACTCTAAAACATTTAAACTAAAATGAATTTCCATTTCGAGTACACAAGTTGAAGAAATTGAAACATGAAAAATTTAAACGAATTTATAAACCTTTTCAAGTTTGTCATTGCTCAGCTCATCCCTAGCACCACCATTGCCAGCACACCACCCAAGTGCCACCTACCTGCATCATGCTACCACCAGGTAGGACGTACAGTTGTACGTACATGTCCCCACCTAGGGGCCTCTTCTAGCCCTCAGAGGGCATTTTCTTCCAGGGGGCGTAACTTTCACCCATGATTTTAGATTTTTAATTTCTTATAAGTGTTGGAAAGGTCTCTTTGAGAACTAAATAGTGATATAGGTTCGGTAATTATATTTTTCTATTTGTATCATAATTTGGTGCTTGAATCCAAACATTGCTCTGAGATAGTTAAATGGTCATAACTTTCACACACAAAATCATATTTTGGATTTCAAATAGTAATTGGAGAGAATTTGTAGTGTACTACATTATGGATCATGTATATTTTAGTTTTGTGTGTAGAGATAGTATTGTACTTGTTTGAGCACTTGTAGGAGCCTGAGATTCGAGGTGTGATTGTGAGAGCATTCAGATGATTCTTTGGGCACAAACTTGTGGGAGTTCATGTTGTTATGAGACTAAAATCATGGTATAGCATGTTTTTAGATTTGGTGTTTCTAGTTATAGGTTTACATATGTTTTCAGAGTTTGGACTTTGATGGAGGTAGGTACACAGGTTGTCTTCTAGTTTGAGGACATGGATTGATACACATGTGAGACTAGGAGTCTTGATTCAATGGGAGTTGAGTATAGGTATAACGATGATGATGATTATGGTGTCATGGATATGTAGGTACATTTCGAGCATTGAAATGGCATAATCATGTATGTGTTTGATATGTATGGATTATTATGTTTGATTCATGATTATAGGTAGTGGTGTGGTTCAGTTTTAGGAGGTTGTTCTTATCTCCTAGATGTTTGTTTGGTTCCTTCACTATGGTTACTCATTGTGGACTTGTTTGGAAATTAGATCTAGGGTTGATCCTTTGTTTGAGTCTTGAGGTCTATAGGTTATCTTCTTTGATATCTCAGTTTGTAGGTTACTAATGTGATGATGAGTTCACATGTAGCATTGGTTTGGGATCTTTGAGTTATATAGTTTGTGGGTTGGTTCCACCCATTCATTGCAGTGGGATGAATCAAATGTGGATTGTCTATATCCACTAGATCGATTCAATGTTGATGTAGACTTTGTTAGTTGGCCTTGTTTGTGCTCATTTATGTATTGGTATGTTGCATTTGGATGAGAGGATGAGAGATTAGAGTGCTTGGATAGTCAATTTTTGGGACTTGTAGCATGATTATCATGATGCCATGGATAAATCAATATCACAATTCAATGTGAGATTTGGTAGTGATGCGTATTAGTCATCTAGTGATGGATGATCTTCTATAGTGGTTGTGGGTGTCATGAACAAGTTCTTGGATTATTGATGAAGAAGGTAAATCACAAAACACACAACATAAATTGCACATAGAAAATAGAATGATATTTTATTGATTTGGACAACTCATTACATTACAGAAGCTTAAATAAAACTAGAGGAATCAATCCTTCATAGGTTGTAACACACTACAGCTTCCCTATCTCCAGACTCTGGAATCATCTACCTTATATAACCCCAAATCAGCTATGGTTTCTATTTCCAACTCTTTCTTGACTCTACACTTTCCCCTTCACTCTACTATTGCCTAGGGTCCCAAAAATAGTCATAAATAGCCCTTTTTGGCGACCTCCAGCTACATTTTGAAATTTGCAACTCCCTCCAAAAGTAGGTCAACTTTCGGGAAGGATAACTTTTGATCTGGGTGTCTGATTGACAAATCATTTTAAGCGTTGGAAAGCCCGTGAAGTGAAATATCATGCTAGAAATGCATAAATAGATTTTCGTCAACTTTTCAGGGAGTTATGGGATGTTTTAGTGCCTCATAAATGATTTCAAAAAATTTCAGGGGCTTTTCAGGAAATGAAAACTTTAATATCTTTCAACTCACAAATGATCTTTGCTTGATTCCTTCACCAAAGGTCTTATATTTTACAAAGATTCTTGTAAATTTTTGCTTCAATCCGTGCCCAAATGTAAACTTTCCAAAAATGGCAGTTAAACTTTCCAAAAATAGTAGTTTGGAAAAACTGAAAGTCCTACATCATTATTCAAGCGATTATGGAACTAGAAATACTAATTATGGAAAGAAATGAAAACAATTTCAATGATTTTGAATCAACATCTTTTTGGGTGATGCAAGATTGCCTTTACACCACCGAATGCTCCAACATCAGACACCAGGGTAATTTGAGAAGTGACCCTGTCACGTCTCAGGTGTTTGTTTAAGGAAAACCCAAACAGTCAACCTCTGCCTTAGACAACCAAGAAGAATCTTCAACAGGCCTTCCTTTCTATTTCACCAGATATTCTTCATATTGTTTGTTTTGAGTACTTCTTCCCACATGGCTATCCATGATCTTCTATCTCCTCTGTTGAAGTAGATGCCAGAATACTCCACTATTCTTCTGTCAGTCCATCCTCTATGCCACCTTCATGATATTCTATTAAATCAGTAATGTTGAACACAAGTAAAAAGTTAATCTCGCTCAGAAACTCTACTTCATATGCATTTCCTGAATCATGCTTCTTCAGGATTCTACATGGTCCAAATTTCTTCATTTTTAGCTTATTATATATTCCAATTGGGAACCTTTCTTTTCTTAAGTGAACCATGACTTCATCTCCAACCTAAAATTCCTTATATCTCCTCTTCTGATCTACCTTAGCCTTGTATTGCATATTCATCTTATTAATGTGCTTTCTCACCTCTTCATGCAAACTCTTTAGGTGTTCTGCAAAGTCTTCAGCTTTGGCACTTGTCTTTTATCCCTTGTCCAACTTTCTTAACTCTGAAGCATTTCTTGGACTACTCCCATATACAATCTGAAATGGTGATTTACCAGTACTCCTATTGATAGAATTGTTGTAAGCAAATTCTTCCTATGGTAAAATCAAATCCCATCCCTTGGGCTTATCTCCTACTAAGCATCATAGCAGGTTACCCAAACTCCTATTCACCACTTTTGTCTATTCATCAGTCTATGGATGGTGTGCAGAACTGAACTTCAAATTTGTCTTCAACTTCTTCCACAATGTCCTCTAGAAATAACCAACAAACTTGGTACCTCGATCTAAAACTATGCTCTTAGGTAGACCATGTAGTCTCACCACCTCCCTTAATAATAACTCAACAATGTGAACAACATCATTAGTCTTCTTACAAGGAATAAAATGTGCCATCTTTGCGAATCAGTCCACCACCACAAAAATGGAATCATGTCCTCTCTATGTCCTTGGTAAACCAAGAACAAAATCCATACTGATATCATCCCATGGATTCTCTGGTACTGGTAATGGCTGATATAGCCCTGTATTCTAACTTGTTCCTTTTGCCATCTGACACACTCTACAACTCTGCACAAGTTTCCTCACATCTTGCTACAACTGTGACCAATAATAATTCTCACGAACAATAGTAATGGTCTTATCTTGACCAAAGTGTCCAGCTAATCCCCCACTATGCTTCTCCTTAATCAAGTTCTCTCTCATGGAACTCCTCAGAATGCACACTAGCTTCCTCTAAACAACATGCCATCTTGGATCATGAAATCCAACCATTTTGTCATGTCCAAAGTAACAGGTTCCAAACAAGCTTTCCAAGCCTCTACAAAATCTAGATCTTCAGGCTACAAACTTTTGAGCTCATCGAACCCAACAACCTCTATCTTCATTTCTGTCAACAAATTTTGCCTTCTACTTAAGGCATCTACAACTCTATTGGACCTCCCACTCTTGTGATTCAAAACAAAAGTATAACTCTACAAAAACTCAACCCATTTTAAGTACCTTTGATTTAACTTTCCTTGACTATTAAGATACTACAAACCCTGATGATCAGTATATAAATTAAACTCTTTTGGCAACAAATAATGTCTCCATTTCTTCAAAGCCTGAACTATTGCATAAAACTCCTGATCATAAATAAAATACTTTTTCTTGGCAGCATTAAGCTTCTCACTAAAATAGGCAATGGGCTTACCTTCTTGACTCAAAAAAACTCCTATAGCACTGCCACTAGCATCATAATCTACCTGAAATACCTTATTAAAATTTGGAAGTGCCAATATATGTTGCTCTTTGACTTTCTGCTTCAATGTATCAAAACTCTTGTCTGCTCCTGTAGTCCATCTAAACTTTTTTCTATCCACCTCATTATCTCAATTAGGGGTGCACAAATGCTACTAAAATTCTTGATAAATTTTCTATAAAAACTTGCCAAACCATGAAAGATCGTACCTTTGTAGCACTCCTTGGCACAGGCTATTCAAGGATAGCCCTTACTTTTTTTGGGTCCATCTTAAGACCTTCCTCTGAGACAAAAAATCCTAGGTATACCAACTCCTTCTTTACAAAACTACATTTATTCAAATTAATCAACAACTTCTCTTCCCTCAGCTTCTCTACAACTCTTTTGATATGCATGAGATGCTCATACCAAGTCTTAATAAAAAAACAAAATGTCATCTAAATAAATAATAACAAAACTTCACAAAAATTCTTTCAATACCTTGTTCATGAGCTGCATGAATGTGCTCGGTGCATTGGTTAGCCCAAATGGCATGACTAGCCACTCATACAAACCTTCGTTTGTCTTGAAAGCTGTCTTCCATTCATCTCCTTCCCTAATTTAGATCTGGTGATACCCGCTCTTCATATCAATCTTCATGAAGTACTTGGCTCCACTCAAACAATCCATTATGTCATCCATTCTTGGCAAGGGAAATTTGTACTTGATTGTGATCTTATTGATGGCTCGAGAATCTGTACACATTCTCCACTCTCCATCTTTCTTCGGTGCTAGTACTGCAAGTACCGCACATGGACTTAGGCTCTCTCTTATCAGTCCCTTCCTTAACAACTCATGAACTTGTCTATTCAACTCTTCATTCTCTATGGGAGTCATTCTGTGGGCTGCCTTATTCGGCAAACTAGCTCTTGGTATCAAATCCATTTGATGACTTATCTTCCTCACTGGTGGTAAAGCTTCTGGTACATTATCAGAGACAATGTCTTGAAATTCTTCCAACATATCTAAAACTTCTACTGGTACATCTTCACATTTCTCTTGACTAATGTTAGGAATCAATGCAATGCAATGATGCTCATGCTTCATACCCTCCAAAAATTTCCTACCATCTACCAAGCAAATTCTGTCAGTACTACATACCTTTTCTTCCACCTCCTTCAAGGGCTTCAACTTATGTTGAACTCTATCCTTTGTTAGGGAATACGTGTTTGCATGACCATCATGGATAGCACACCTATCATACTGCCACGACCTCCCCAATAACATATGACATGCATCCATTGGTATGATGTCACACAATAACTCATCATGGTAGTCTCCAATCTTGAACTTGACTAAACATTCTTCATTGACCAAAGCTCTATGGTCCTTCTATAACCATGCAATCTGATATGAATGTGGATGCTTTCTTCTTGTCAACTTCAACTTGTTAACCATCTCCTCTGAAACAAGATTGTCAGTCCTTCCACTATCAATAATAATATCACAACACTTACCTTCACATTTGCACCTTGTGCAGAATAAACTCTTCCTCTGATTGGGTTCTTTCTCCTCATTCAACAAAGTTCTTCTAACAACTAGGGTTTCTCCCCTTTCAGCATCTTCTGAATTCTCAGAGTGTGTATCTTCATCTACATGTGCAACTCGTGCATTACCTTTACGTCTTCTATTCATCCTTCCTTGATGTTGCGGACATTCGTATGCTCAATGCCCTTCTTCTCCACATTGGAAACAGGTTCCTCAGAAACCTCCTCTTCCAGATCCTTGCCTAGGTTAGCCTCTTCCTCTTCCTCTTTGCTCACCATTGTTCTGGTCACGAGGGAAGTATGCATTATCTCCCCTCTGATTTCAACTAGTGCCAGCTTCTTCACTTTTCTTTGGATCTTCATTTCGGCCTCCATAGGGTATTCCACTAGTCCTTCCATCTTGACCTCTTCCCCTTTGCTTACCATTGAATCTTTTATTCAGCTTCTCTTCCACCTTCAGGGAAAATTGGTATGCATCTTCTATGGTGGTCATTCTAACCAGGCTCGGCTCCTCTTGAATACTTGGCCTCAACCCATTAATGTAACATGCTACCTTCTCCTTATTGGCCTCTGCATGGTATGTCTTGATAGTAATCTTATAAAACTCTTCTGTATACTCCTTGATAGACTTGTTACCTTGCTTCAATCATTACAACTTCTTTAGCAACTCCATCTCATAGTCAATAGGAATGAACTACTTCTTTAGTTTTTCCACCATCCGATCCCATCTGGTAATATTTCCTTTTCATCTTCTATTTCTCTCTAACTGGACCTCCTTCCACCAAATACTAGCATGGCCCTTCAACTTTGTTTTTGCAAACTTGACCTAATCTGGGTCTTCCACATCTTCATACTTGAAATATTCCTCAATGTCATTAATCCAATCAATAAGCTATTCTGGATTCAAATCTCTAGAATAGGTAGAAAATTCGATCTTGGGCCTCTTTCCGATCTTTGAAATAGCCCTCAACAACTTAACTTCTATAGGATCTCCTACATCTTCTTGTTCTTCCTCAGATAGCTCTTCTTCAGCATCAGCTTTGCTTTCTTCTCTTGGTCTCAGCTCAAACCCTCTTCATAGCTCCTCTTGCAATGCATCAATTTGCCTTTGCAGGGCTCTAAAGCCCTCTTTTGTCAAAGCATTCCTCCCAATACGATTTCTTCGTGGAGGCATCTCGATCTCCGTAGCAAACCCACAACCTTAAGTCCTAGTGCAAACTACCTCATGGTCGGTGATCTGTCTACACACTCAGGAACCCTTGCTCTGATACCACTTGATGAAGGGGGTAAATCACAAAACACACAACAACAGAAATTGTACACAAAAATAGAATGATATTTTATTTATTTGGACAACTCATTACATTACAAAATCTCAAATACAATCAGAGAAATCAATCCTTCACAGGCTGCAACACACTGCAACTTCCCTATCTCTAGACTTTGGAATCATCTACCTTCTATAACCCCAAATCAGCTATGGTTTCTATTTTCCCACCCTTTCTTGACTCTACACTTTCCCCCTTCACTCTACTATTGCCCAGGGTCCCAAAAATAGTCATAAATAACCCTTTTTGGTGGTCTCCAGCTAAATTTTTAAATTTGCAACTCCCTCCAAAAGTAGGTCAACTTTTGGGAAGCATAACTTTTGATCTGGATGTCTGATTGATGAATTGTTTTAAGTGCTGGAAAAATAGAAAAGTGAACTATCATGGTAGAAATTCATAAACAAATTTCTATCAACTTTTTGGGGCGTTATGGGATGTTTTAGTGCGTCATATCTGATTTCAGAAATTTTTGGGGGCTTTTCAAAAAATAAAAACTTTAATATCTTTCAGCTCACAAATAATCTTTGATTGATTCCTTCACTAAAGATCTTATGTTTCATTTATGAATCTTCTTGTAAATTTTTGTTTCAATCCATGCCCAAATGCAAACTTTCTAGAAATAGTAGTTAAACTTTCCAAAAATAGTAGTTTGGAAAAACTGAAAGTCCTACATCATTATTCAAGTGATTATAGAACCAGAAATACTAATTATGGAAATAAATGAAAACAACTTCAATGATTTTGAATCAACATGTTTTTGGGTGATGCAAGATTGCCTTTACACCACTAGATGCTCCTGCATCAATTATGATTCTTATATGTAGTATGAGTGCTTTGACATCTTGAGTTCTATTGTTAGGAGATGGTTATCATCATTTGATTGGACATTTTGATCCTTGTTTTAGAGTATGGTTGGTATTGTGTCTTCATTTACTCTTTATTCTAGATTAGAGTGTTGGCATGATATAAGTTCTCCTAAGACGAGGATGTGCTCATTGGAGCATGAGATCTCTTAGGAGGAGATGTTAGATCATGATGTCATGATTGGGTTTCTGATTCTGTAGTTGGAGCTTTGATAGTGGTCTAATTGGCTCTCTTGGTATTGAGTACATTGGTCATGTTCTTAGGAGCTTCATGATAGTGTGGTGTTGCATTTGCAGCTTAGCATGGATTAATCAGTTGTAGGTGCTCGTGGATACTTGGAGACTTAAGTGAGGTTGGAATTATCTTGGGTTTAGAGACATTTGTGATGCAGTCAAGGTAGGAGGGTCTAATTAAGGATTGTCTAGCCTTGTAACCTTAAACCACTAACACCATGATCATAACAGAAATATAACAACAACATACATATAACAACAGAATGAATGGAAATGCTCATGAACACATGACACAAGATTTATCTTGGGAAAACCCTCAGGGAAAAACCCAGTCTTCAAAGATCACTTCTCATTATATTAGAAATCCAAATCACATTACATATACCTCTAGGGCTTTTTAGATGCTAGGCTGCAACTCGAGTTTACAAAAGATTCATATAATACAACTTCATGTCTTCTTTCTTTTCTTCTGCTCTGTATCTTCTCCTGCTCTTTGCTCTGTCTTCTGCTTCTACTCTGCTATCCTCTCCAGATCAAATCAATTCATCTTCTTGCATCCATTCTTCATATGCCACACTATTGTCTTGTAACAATCTTCTATTCTTCATTTATATCCTCTGCAAGCCTTCAAATCTTTAACAAGTCAACCCCATTGTAACAACTAGTATGAAATGTGTAGACACAAATAGGTCAGACCTAAATACTCAGCACTGCTCCGCAAATGATGGGAACTTAGTGCAGTTCTCCATGAAGGTTTGAATGATGTTCTATTAGGCTCTACAAGTCACGAAATTGCTCTGCAAACCCATTAGGCTTCAACTGAACACTGACTACTCTGCTTTGTGAAAATAGGTAATCTTCTGATAATGATATCTCTCAGGAAATGAACCCAAATGACCTAAATTTTGGATATGATGTAGATGATGATATATAGATGCTAAGTCCATATCTGCAACCTTTGATATGCAAATGCAGTAAAATATGGTAATCTCTAAGGTCTCTTCTTGGCACTCTGCAATTCATCCTTAATTGTCTCAATTTGCTTGAATGCTTCCAGATGCTCATGCATAAATTTGTTGAAACAGTTACTCTTTGGAGGTTTCAACATGAAGACCGAGGAGCCTACACCTGAATATGGACATGAGTTCATTATGGACCTAAGATGAGATTGTTCTTGGAGAGAGTTATTGTGGCTTCGTGTATCCTAGAGGAGCATTCTCATTCCCCACTCTTGGTCTACTCGATAGATTATCTCTTGATAGGTATCGCCCATCCTAAATATATTAATATTTTTAGATGCATTTTGTTTTATGCTTTATCTTCTCATGGATATGGATCTTGAGCTATGCTTGTTGGTTCTAGAGGGTTCATTTGAGGAGTGTTTGGCATTGTTATCTCCTTGTACATATGAGTTTGATTTATGATGTCATTAATGATGAGCTTAGGAGATGTTATTAGTTTATTCCTAGTTTTTGGGAATGGATACTTGGGTTTGATCTTCCTTTGCTAGAGAGGCTTACATCCATGTCGGTTCTACATGATACATATGTTTTATTTGATCTATGAGATTGAATGGTTGGGTGTTGTTAAGGCTTTTCATTTTGGGGTGTAAAGGAGATCATACTTGACACAAATTATCACTTTGAGGTGTTGGTAGAAGGACATAATATGATTTATAGGTTTTATCTCTTTGCTTTATGGCTACTTCCTAGAGGTTCATGTTCATATGATTTGTTATGGTAGACTTGTGAGAGTTATGGAGACATGTTGTGAGGGAGTATGCAGCAATTTGTGTTGCATGTGTGGATCATTGTGATTGTTCTTGGTACTACATGGTTTGATCATTAGCCGTGGTGGAACCCCCTATAATTTATGTATCCTCTACCCTTAAAAACCTTGAATGTTGGCCTAAATTGTGACTGAGAACCCTAATCCCATAGGCCTTTTTAGAGCATATGTTATAATTGTAAGTTGACTTATGACAGATAGTTACCCTAAACTTGAATTATGACATAATGTCCTTATCTTCATTTGTAACTAGCCCCATGAACCTAGTCACTGGCTTTCCTTGTTCACACATAGGTTTTCTAAGTATAATGGATAGATATCATAGCATCACGAATTCCTGATCCATTAGATTTATTTGAGTTGCGCTAATGCGATGAACGTTGATCTTCAGTTGGCGGACCCAAGGTTTTAATTATTGATCCAAGTGCTATGTGCTTGATTCCTGATGGATCACGGTAGCATGTTGCAAAGAGATAACATGTAATATTCCTTTCACTGTTATGATGGCATCACAACTGGGAGGTGGGACCCGGATTTGTCTTAAGATGAGCAAGTGTATAGCGCAAGAGTGCAGATGTATTAGTGTGGGTACCTTTCAAGCTTGCATTTTTGTGATGAGGTGACATGTGGAAAACTCATGGTATGTTGATTGAAAAGGCTTTTCTTTGTTGGCATTTCTAGATTGGTTGATGACTCTTTTTATGGTCCCGGTGGATTATATTCTAGTTTGAGCCAATAATCTTATTCTGATGTGTTTCAAATCAATGATCTAGGTATAAATTTTGAAGCAACAGTAACATAGCATGTTTACTCAGATTTTTGAAATTATTAGATGTATTCTGATGTGAGTTGGATGATGTGGTTCAAGTATGCAAGGATGTGATTTGACAATTACCACATTTCCCTAGTGATTCTTGATATTCAGCTCAATCTTGGTACATGAATCATCCCCTTGTTGTCCGTGTAAAAAACATTTGTAGTCAGGTGACATTAATCTATTCCTCCATTTCATGCTTTGGGGGGTGTGGACAGATCATTAAAAGATCTCCAACTATGAAATCAAATATGTTAAGCCTGCGAACACCTGAGATGGAATTAAAGAGGTTGTTGGAAATTGCTCAGGTGAAGGACCTCCATTCATTCTTGATATAAATGGAAGTGCTCCCATGGATTGTTCACATCAATTGTCATCATGAGTACTATGCAAGATACTTTTCTGCAATTTTTATCCTTTGTTTCTTGAAGAAGTATGTCTTTGTTCTCTTGGTTGTAGGTCTGTTCATTCCAAATTAAGAAGGGAAGGTACTGACCATTAGAATGGGAGGTATTGGAAAAAGTGTGAGTACTTGGCTACAACAGTCTTGCCAGTTTCCCAGAACCATAGCTGAATAGTGTCATTCTGGTGGGAGACTGGTTAGATCATCTAAATACTCCAGCTGCTTGAAGCTATTTCCTAGAGGTGGACTAACTGGGTATGATTATAGCGACCTCGACTAGGACTGACAATCAAGAGCGCGGGATGAGAGATACTAGTTTTCTCTTGCATCATCTCTCCCTTTGATGACATTCATCAAGAATAGCAGCAAAAGGAAGGCATCATGGTTTGATGCTAGGGAACATAATGTAGAATAAGTACTCTATTAACAAAGTCAAAGAAGTCCTAGCCCCAACAAGGATGACATCTTTTGGTTTGACTGTTGAGGATGCCTCGATGATTCCAATTTTTGTATCTCCATTGGATGAGGTTTGAAGAGGTAAGGAGTTGTGTTGCCTTCCCAGCAGCCCATAATATGAGCTTGAGTACTAGATAGAGCGGGGACATCTATTTCTAACTACCCAGAGGAATCTTTAGCCACTTATGATATTCTAAAACAAGGAATTAGCTAAAAGAAGGTGTCTGCCAATCAAAGAAAGGATGTAGTTTCCCAAGTCACAAATATTAAATGCATTGTCACTGAAAAGTTGTACTATAGAAATGTTGGCTAACATAGTTTGCCTATTTAAAGAATCTCAAAGGTCGTAGTATCATAGATGGATATAGATTGTAAGAAAGACATTCTTAAAAGGGAATTCTATTCTAGGCTTTTGATATAAGTTATCCACATCTTGGGGAGTGGTTTTTGTAATAGCTGAGTAGGTGTATTATCAAGATTGCAGAGCAACATTTTGCCTACAGATGAATAAATCCTTGTATGACAATTTTTAGTTCAAATTGCAATATATGAATAACACTATGTGTGTGTGTTTTCTACAATTGTCTCCTTGATTGTATGCATTTCTTTTGTGAATGAATGAATCAAGGGTTTTGGATTTCACTTATACACATTTGTTGTACTGAATGTTTTTGTTTACTGCTTCTAATCAAGGATTGGATTAAATAGCTTTAAGCAATACATAGGAAGTGATGTATTACATTAGGTATTATTGAAGAAGAGTTGCAGGAAATACTTTTTCTTGGGTATATCATTGCAAATCATTGATACAGATGTACCCTTTGAACTTGAAGTTCTTGTCATAAGAAGAACATTTGTAGTGTGGAATTTTGATTTTGTTACCCTTGATAAGGCACTGATTAGGAAATTCACTTGTCCTAGGAGTCCAGAAAGAATAAAAATCTAAAGATAGATCATTTGAAATACTTCAGTTAGTTTGGTTGTAATTTGAGTAGGTCTTACTGCATGTTCTCAGATTTAAAACAGTGAAAATAATCCAAGAACTTTGCCAGTCTAGGGTTAATTTTACAAATCTTGGTACATATATCAAAACATATCTATGTGGTTGTAAATGAAAGACACATTTGATGTTGTGATAAGGGACACCCCTAGGTTCGGCAGAGCCTGAAGTGTAGGGGAGATAAGTGTAATGAATCTCACACTCTGTTGGCCAGATCTCAATTGAGCTTGATCATAAGAAGTGGAAAACCTTTAGAGTTTGATGTGTGCAGGTTTGGGAACCAACTGATGCAGAGGATAAGATCCAACAACTTCAAACTAGGCAAAGTTCATCAAATGGATTTCAATCCATTAGGCTCTACAAGCTTCAATAGGAAACTTTCACAAAAATAGTGACACCAAACTGAATATCATCATATTTGACCTACACAAGGTTTCACAAGGTCTTCTTCCCTCTTAACAACTTAGATAGAACCATACCAATCTCTCTTCCAAGTTTGTAATCTTCATTCTTCATGCTTTGCTGTCTAGCTGCCACTGTCCTAGTAGTCCTATAGAAAGGACTGTCAAGGCATAACTCTTACTACCAAACCTTTCTTAAGATTGTGATGGCATCTTTGAATACCTTTTACCAAGTCTTCAAACATATCTAAAACTCAATGTATATTGCTTTGTAAGAAACTGTCCAAAAATGGACTGACAGAGAACAAATCAGGGCTATTAGGCCTTGCATGCATACAAGGCTTATTGGTTTGGGCAACTCCACAACTCCTCACACCTTGCATTTGTAGGAGCACTTCACACCTAGTCTGCACATGCTCATTGATCCATCAAACATGTCTCTCTATTAGTATTTTAACAAACTCTCAGTCCTACAACTCTTGACTGTTCCTAAATGTTGTCTCAACAGGCTGTTAACAGAAAATGCAGTCCTAAACTTTACTTTCCACACCTTGAATCTTCACCATTTGATGTGCACCCTTTGGAAAATGAAATTAAATGTCACAAGGAGTTTCTTACACCAGAGATTTGAGAGATGCCACCCGGTGAAGTGGAAGAAACACAAATTCTAAGGAAGTGAACAGCAATTCAGAAAAAAAAATAGTTTTTGGGAAAACAGAGATATCTTTCACCCAAATCATTTCCAAGACACCAAACTAGACTCAAATAAAAGGTATTTCAAAGATCTTTCCATCCATTACAAGCTTGTTCAATAATACATCCGTACAGTTGTGTGTATGTACCTGGAACAGCAATAAAACACAGAAAAAAATAGGAAAAAATAGTTTTTGGCATAACAACGATTTCTCCCTTCAAGTTCAATGTTAAGACCTCCAATAAGCTTCAAATACAAGGTACTTCAGTCTCCTCTCATCCCATTCCAAATTCATGCCAAGAATATTCCGTACAGGTACGGATTTCTGAGGAACAGTGAAGAAATAGAAAAAACAGAAAAAAACATAAAACAACAGTCTTTTTTTGATATTTCTTTCTATTCCCTCCAAAATCTCTCCACAATACAACTTGGTAGGCTTGAAATAAGCCTCAACATTATCATGAGGACGTTCGGAGTCCAGAAAAAACTGCCCCATCATAGAATTCTTTCTAATTTTTAACTGCAGCACAAAGACTGTTTTGTTGTAACTGTCCATTCTTGGCTGCCCTTTCTGTTTTTGAGGTTTTAAATGCTTTTTGACATGGATTAACCTTTGGTATGGTTATATCACACCCACTAACCTAAGAAATGCTTTTTAAAGGCTTACAATAGGAAATTTAAATGACTATCTTATAAAAACATTAAAACTTAAAGTCATCTTCCAAACTACCTATGACTACAAGACTGTCCTACCTAGGACTAATAACATAACCAAAAGATTCTTTTCAACATTTGGACATAGTCCAACTAAAACATGGCATTAAGCCTTATTACAACATGAAAAAGACCTTATGGAACAAAATAATACAACTTGAAAATCAAGTAGAATCTCCACATCTTGGTGCTCCTGCACCATACTCCCCGGCATGATGAAAACTCTTGTCCCAAGAGTTAGGGGATCTACTCCATCCAGTCTTCCATCTTGTTGGGATGTTCCTCTGACTGATGACAGGGAACATGAACTCTCCAAGAGTAATCTTCCTCCGTCTCCAACCTGCATGGCTCCTGTAAACAGTGTTAGTACCAGAAAACTTGTTTTGGTGTCCTTGTCTAGGACCTTGCTGCTGCACTGCTTCAGCTCTTCTCAACTGAAGGTTCTGATTCATTCCTTTTTGGACTCTCTGCTGTTTGTTTTCCTTCTTTTGGCTCCTTATAGGACATTCAATGTCTCCAACTTTGACATAACTCAAGTCCCAAGCATGCTGCTCTCTAGGACTGTCATCCACCTTCTTGTGTTGCATCTGTGTCTACTGTGTGCAATCACCCTGAACCTGCACATTCAACTTCAATTTCTCTCCAAAGCAACTTGTAACCTGTTCCTTCTTCTCCTCACAAGGTAAAGGAATCAATTGGAACTTCTTACCATCTTTGTTCACTACATAGGTATTAGTATACCCATCATGAATAGTTCTTCTCGAATACTGCCATGGTCTGCCCAAGATTACATGCCCACATGTCATAGGAATAACATCACACAAAATAGAGTCCTGATATGGGCCAATTGTGAAGTTAACATAAGCCTTCTTAGTGACCATTACCTGCTGCTCCTGACTCACCCAAGTGACATGATAAGGACTGGGATGATCAAAAGTCTTCAACCCCAACTTATTCACCATTTCCCAAGAAACTAAGTTATCATGAGAACCTGAATCTACAATCAACTTGCATATCTTGCCATGGCTCAAACAATTAGTTATGAAAATAGATACCTGTGGTGGTTGCTGCATCTTACCTCTTTCCACCATGAGCATCTCTCCATCCATCATAGGAGAGGCTGACGACATCTCTGGTTCTTCTGGCTTCTTCTCCTCTTGTGCCAAGTGAACTCTTGTATCCTTTCTCTTGTCAACACCATCCTTCTTAGGACAGTTGAAAGATGTGTGTCCCACTTCATTGCAGTGATAACATCTACCTGTGAACACTCCTCTTCCTGATCCAAATCTACCTCCACCTCTATGTCCACCTCTCTGTTCTATAGACAAATCCTTACCCTTCTCATTGCTGTTCTGAACTTCATTAGTAGGTTTGCCCCTACCTCTATTTCCTCTTCCATAACCTCCTTGCCTTTCTTGTTTCCTCTTCACTCTCTCTTTAGCCCTGATGGCTAACTGAAAACACTCTCCAAGTGTGTTTGGTACTGCTAACCCAATCTCATCTGCAAGTTATACCTAAGCCCGTTAAGGTACCTTGCCACTTTCTCTTCTTCATCTTCCAGCCCACCTCTAATACTAAGCCTATGAAATTGCTCAGTATAGGATAGAACATCCATGTCCTTCTGTTTCAGATTCTGCCTCATCCTCTTTGTCTGAATAGAGTAATCAGATGGAAGGAATTGATCCTTCAACATATCCTTCATCCTACTCCAAGAAGTGATTTTTGATGCACCTCTAGCCATTCTCTCTGTCTGCACACTACTCCACCAGGTAAGTGTTGTTCCTCTTAGTTTTGTTTTTGCAAACTTAATCTTTTTCTCATCATTCATCTCCTCATATTCAAAAAAATTTTCCAGGGCATCTATCCACCCTAACACTTCTTCACTATCCATCTTCCCCTAATAGATAGGTAGCTCTATGTTTGCCTTAGTTCCACTTCCTTGGACTGCCTTCAGCAATCTTACAAACTTCTTCTCTTCAGCATCTAACTCATCCTCAGGAGGATTCTCATCTGCATCCTTGTCTCCTTCTAACTCACTTTGTTCAACCTTTCTTGGATTCTTCTCTAATGCTTCCAATCTTGCCAAGATTGTTGCATTTTCTCTTCTTACTTGCCTCAGCTCTCTGTCTCTAGCAGCATCATGTTCTCTTCTGTCCCTCAGCTCTTTCTCTCTTGCCTCTAAGGCTTCTCTCAACTCAGCATTCTCTCTTGCCATCTGGTTCTTTGGAGGCATCTTTACAAACTCTCACAAACCTTATCTTCTTCACAAGATCCACAACACCTTCAAGGATCTACTAGCTAGCTCTGATACCAAAATAATGCAGAGGATAAGATCCAACAACTTCAAACTAGGCAGAGTTCATCAAATGGATTTCAATCCATTAGGCTCTACAAGCTTCAATAGGAAACTTTCACAAAAATAGTGACACCAAACTGAGTATCATCATCTTAAGATTGTGATGGAATCTTTGAATACCTTTTACCAAGTCTTCAAACATATCTAAAACTCAATGTATATTGCTTTGTAAGAAACTGTCCAAAAATGGACTGACAGAGAACAAATCAGGGCTATTAGGCCTTGCATGCATACAAGGCTTATTGGTTTGGGCAACTCCACAACTCCTCACACCTTGCATGTGTAGGAGCACTTCACACCTGGTCTGCACATGCTCATTGATCCATCAAACATGTCTCTCTATTAGTATTTTAACAAACTCTCAGTCCTACAACTCTTGACTGTTCCTAAATGCTATCTCAACAGGCTGTTAACAGAAAATGCAGTCCTAAACTTTACTTTCCACACCTTGAATCTTCACCATTTGATGTGCACCCTTTGGAAAATGAAATTAAATGTCACAAGGAGTTTCTTACACTAGAGATTTGAGAGATGCCACCCGGTGAAGTGGAAGAAACACAAATTCTAAGGAAGTGAACAGCAATTCAGAAAAAAAAAAAAAAGTTTTTGGGAAAATAGCGATATCTTTCACCCAAATTATTTCCAAGACACCAAACTAGACTCAAATCAAAGGTATTTCAAAGATCTTTCCATCCATTACAAGCTTGTTCAATAATACATCCATACAGTCGCGTGTATGTACCTGGAACAACAATAAAACACAGAAAAAAATAGGAAAAAATAGTTTTTGGCATAACAACGATTTCTCCCTTCAAGTTCAATGTTAAGACCTCCAATAAGCTTCAAATCCAAGGTACTTCAGTCTCCTCTCATCCCATTCCAAATTCATGCCAAGAATATTCCGTACAGGTACGGATTTCTGAGGAACAGTGAAGGAAAAAATAGAAAAAACAGAAAAAAACATAAAACAACAGTCTTTTTTTGATATTTCTTTCTATTCCCTCCAAAATCTCTCCACAGTACAACTTGGTAGGCTTGAAATAAGCCTCAACATTAGCATGAGGACGTTTGGAGTCTAGAAAAAACTGCCCCATCATAGAATTCTTTCTAATTTTTAACTGCAGCACAAAGACTGTTTTGTTGTAACTGTCCATTCTTGGCTGCCCTTTCTGTTTTTGAGGTTTTAAATGCTTTTTGACATGGATTAACCTTTGGTATGGTTATATCACACCCACTAACCTAAGAAATTCTTTTTAAAGGCTTACAATAGGAAATTTAAATGACTATCTTATAAAAACATTAAAACTTAAAGTCATCTTCCAAACTACCTATGACTACAAGACTGTCCTACCTAGGACTAATAACATAACCAAAAGATTCTTTTCAACATTTGGACATAGTCCAACTAAAACATGGCATTAAGCCTTATTACAACATGAAAAAGACCTTATTGAACAAAATAATACAACTTGAAAATCAAGTAGAATCTCCACATCTTGGTGCTCTTGCACCACCAACAAGCCATACCTTGGTTTCAGTGTTGATTGGTGGATTTGGTATGCCTTGATCTATTTTGAGATTTGACATTACCCATGCAGTGGGAGTTCCTAGATGTGTGAGTTCTTCATTGACATGTTTTATACAGGGAGCCTGTGATTGTGGTTTATGGGTTGGACATATTGTTGGCATGAGTTTACTGATGTTGTTTGATACCTAGGAGGTATGGATGGTTGGATGCATTAGCAATTGTTGTGGGTACTATTTTTAGGCATGTGGGTTTTTACCTTTGACAATAGCTTGGAGCTTTTCTTATCACTCATATTTTATTCTTGTGTTCTTTGGATTGGTGCATCTTCACCTTGGCATGTTCCTTTTCTTCCATAGGTGGCATGTTGGAGGATGAGAGTTCTTGCTTGAGAAGGTGGTCACCTTGGTTTTATTGTAGGTCTATTGATAGAGCATGAGAGCATGCTAGAGATTCATGTGGTTTCATGTATGGCTATGATGATATATTGCATTGATTGACCCTTATGCAATGTATACAACAAGTGGGAGAATGTTAGGAAAAGGTTGTTGTACACCTTTCATAAGAATGAAATATTTTAATTATGTAAATAAATATTTATTTGTGGTGCATCTAGGAGATGTGTTTAGCCACATTAAATATTTAGTTGGTGTTGTGTGGTTACACAACACGCCCCATTTTGACTTGACAAAATAGGGACCCAACTTTTTGTTTGGCTTTGCTTGTGTTTTCTGCTTGTTGGCGGTCTGGTAAAAGTAAGACAGTGCAGATGATCCTGCATAAAGGAGACTAGGTAAGTCATCATGATGAGGTCAAGTTTTTCAAAGTTAAATTTTCATGTCAATAACCTCATGGGTAGATAAAGTACAAAATTTCATGCAGGTTTGCCTTTTGGATCACCCTGGTATTCCTTAGAGAACAAAAGTTATGGTGAGTCAAAGTCCTGGTCAAACCTGATATTCTGAGGAGGAGGATCATATTTCTCAATATCAGTCATCTTACAAAAGATCACCCCAATAAATTATTATCACCCGATAAAATCATTTGCTCCGAACATCCGAACGTCGACTTTATGTGATAATGATATTTACCCGACAAACAACATCATGTATTTTGCGAAGGTCATATTCTTGAACATCACCCAATATTTAAATATCACCCTGATATTTGAAATATCTATCTGTCGCAAAATATCGCCCCGAACCAATGTCCTGCTGACGTCATCCAAACTCGATAATCGAAGAAATAAACATACTGATGACGTCACCATGCTTTTTACCTCGCGGAGGTATATTTCCAAACATGACCCTTCCTACATAACATGATGGTGACGTTATGGTGCAATAATGATGAAACAAGTCTTTATCCTATTGACGTCACCCTGATATTTCGACAGGAGGTCATTTTAGTCCAGGGGGCGATATTTTGAACATCACCCAATATTCTCAACCCAACCTGATGTTTTGACATCGGTCCTTCCACTTAAAATGGATGATCATATTATACTAAGGGGGTCATATTCTGAATATCGCCTGATATTTGAATATCACCCTATCCTGCAAAGATCACCCCGCGCCTTGCCGCCATAACATTAAATGCACTTAGAGGTGGTAGGTGATTCCCACTGATTACTAACCCGATACATACACCTGGTGAGATCTGAGAGTTTCGTACAGAAAATGAGCTGTTGCATTTAATTTGCATTTAATTTGCCCTAAGTGACCTGATGCATAGGTTTAAAATGAGTTTACCGAGTCATTTTGTATTTACCTTGAGATAAACGAGTTTTAACAGAGAACTACTCTTCTGAGCCCTCTGACGAATAACATCTGGACGCACACAGTTTACAGCCGAACAAAGAAGGTGAAAGCCATTGGTATCAGGGTCACTTTCAGACAATCATTAGCATAATCAAGAGGATAAGCACATTAGGTAAGTAATTTGAAACCCTCTGGTTGTAATCTTCCGTATATCTAGGTATCATGGTGTTTACTGGTTTGAAGTTATGCATATCAAGATAAACTAGATGATTAAAACTATAGTATGCATGATGAATAATGAAGATATAATGTATATGCATACTGGAAAGTATCCATTGTAAGACTTAGTTTTGTTAATTGCAGGCATCCATGGTTTGAAGGTGAACCTATTGCCAATTTCAACGCTAGGTTCCAGAAAATGTTATCCAAGTTAGTTGCACCATATGTAGTAGCAGATGCTGCTGCCAGGAGTATCTATTATTCAGCTTTGGATCCATTGACGTCCATGTTCATCAGGAGAGCATATCCTGAAATCACAACTTTGACAGGAGCTTTTCAAGAAGCTATCAAAGTCAATCAGCAGTTAGTCCCTGCTCCTACACCAAACATAGCCTTTCCTACATTTCCTGGTTATCCAGGATATCCTTCCCAACCACAGTACAATGGATCCATGATGCCTCCAGCCACAATGCCTCCAATAGTGATGCCAACACCACTACAGATATCTCCATTGAGTATCATGCCTCCTCCCCCTAATGGAAATGGTCAAGTGCCACAGTATCTAAGTCAGACACAAGTGCCTCAGGTTATACACCAGAATAATCAGAGCAATAATGGATCCTCATTTTTGAAGCCTTTTAACAGAAAATGTGGTGGCTAAAGCTCAGGAGGAGAAAGAGGAAATCAAAGAAATCTCTGCTCAGCTAGGAAATCAGAACTTCTATTCTCAGCCTAACCAAAATAGAGGCTATAACAATGACAGACCTAGTTATCCTAATAGGGGGTATAACAACAATAACTACAACAATAATGGTGGTAACAACAATCCTCCCAGAAAGCCTAGAGTATGGAACTCCAGGCCAAATAATGGTTCATTACCATCACCTTTAGATAATCAGCCACCCACCGAAGCCAAACAGACTACTAGAGTCAATCTTGCTGAGGCAACCCTCACCAATTGGTGTAGAATACATAATACAAATGCCCATGCAGAATTAGACTGTCCACAATTTAGAATTGCTGCTAGCATTTTCCAGATAGAAGTGTCTAATACTTCTGGAAATCCACCTCAGGTGGAGGGAAATGAAATTGTCCCTTGTGGATATAACTCTGCAGTTGTACTAGAAAACTATATTGATCAGCATCATCAGCAGACCGTGTCATCCCATCGACATTATATCCAAACATGTGAAGAATATGCCATGGCTTTTGAGTCAAATTATGTTTTTCCCTTTGAGGATGAGAACGAGCCATCCAATGAACATGAGGAGGTGCATGCTTACTAGCAGCAATATCAGGGTAAGCACAATTATAATTTGAGAAGTAATTCCAACAGACCAACTGGTCCATTAACCAGTTCCTTGCCTCTGAATAATTTTAACACACCTCCTGATCCCAAGGCAAGTAACAATCTGGGATTTCCAAAGGTAAATGCACAGTATCTGTCACCATAGAACACAGTATCAAAAGTTGTTGGCCTACCTCATGAATCTGACAAACTAGTCACATATCTAGTGGATGAGATGAAGAAGGTGAAGATCAGCCTATCTTTATCAGAGTTGTTGAAAACTCCTGCAATTAAGAAAGCATTTATGAAATCACTAGATGATCCTGCTCCTAGAGAGGATAATCATTCCCCAGGTCAGCCTAGTAATAGAGATCATGCTGCTAAAGATAACACTATCAAACATAAAGTGCCAGCTACAGTCCAAGTTGCAGAAACCTCCCACATGACCTTGTACAGGGACAAAAGCGAGTCACCACCTTTCCTCCTTACCATAACGATGTTTAGAAAGAATTTATACAACTGTTTGGTAGATTCAGGTGCATCTACAAATGTCATGCCCCTGTCTATATGCAATGCTTCAGGACTGCATCCTGCTAAATCCCTAAAGAAGGTGACACAACTAGATAAAACAGAAGTAAGTGTGGTAGGGGAGTTAACTCACATTCACATGAAATTGGCATCTAACCCTCAGATTCAGTACTATATTGACATCCAGGTGGTAGATATACCTGATACATACGGGATGTTGCTCAGTAGAGACTAGTCTAAAACTCTCAACGGATATATGTCTACTGACTTCAGTCACATGTGGTTACCTTGGAAAGGTATACCTAACCAGATAAGAATAGATGCTGAGCCTAGAATGAAGCACATGATCACCGAGTACAACAAAACAAATGAGCTCATGTACGTGAATGTTGAACCCGGAGTTTACGCCATTAGACCACATACTATCAAGATAGAAGAGATCCTGATGCTTGACTTTCATCATCATGATGATGATCATCAGGAGAACATACCGACTATAGAACCAGATAGTAATTTTGAGAATGACAATGAAGTAGATCGCTTCAGAAACTCTGAGATGCATCTGTCCAAGCAGGTAAAACATTGTCAATTGTTAAATATACCTATTCATGACATTTTGATTGATGGTTGGTGCAGATTACACGACGAGGCACATTCAGAGAGAACTTGTGAAACATGCTTAGATATGATGGAGCTTGAGCAGACATGCAGTGAGGCATCATCATCATCCAAGGTAAGTTCTGCATCTAGTGATGATGAGGATATTGAGTTTTGTTTGTGTTCTGTAGGAAACACAAGTGGGGTAATAAATCATGATGAGGATCACATTCTGAGAATAGAAGAAATTCTGGTATATAACCAGATAAATGTTAAGAAGAAAGAAAAGATCACCCCTGGGAGTGATTGTCTGATGGAGTTAGATTATGAACTGTCTGATGAAGACAGAGGTAGTAACCTAACCAAATTTGAGAAGCTTTTGTCAGAAGAAATTAAAAAAATGATAGAACAAGGGAAACTTCCACAAGATGCACTAACTGAAGGATGGTGTAGATTGCATGAGGCACCTCATTCAGAGACTGCCTGTTCACTATGCTTACATATTTTAAAGAGAAATATTATGCCAAGTCCAAAAGATCATTCTCCTGATGATGAAAAAAAAGAAGAGACCTCAGCTTCACAGAAGAAAGAAAAAATGAAAACTGAGAAGGTTGAGACTCCTAAGTTAAAATGGATATCAAGTGGAGTAGCTGCTAGAGCTGCAAAGAGGAAGGAGGCCTCAGCTAAGCCTCCTGCTGAAGATAAACCATGGATCCTTAGATTTGATGGATCCAAGTCCAAACAAGGTGCTGGTGTAGGAATTGATCTCATTGATCCATCAGGAAAGTCTTACCTAGCAGCCTACAAACTCCAATTTCCCTATACTAACAATGTAACAGAGTATGAAGCTCTAATACACGGGATATCGTTTGCCCTCAAGAAGAAGGTAAAAATTCTGCATGTCTTTGGAGACTCAGAATTAGTTGTTAGACATGTAAGAGGAATTTACTCTTGTAACTATAAGAAATTGTCAAATTATAGACACAGAGTGTGGGATTTGATTGAAGACTTTGATACATTTAATATCACCCACATACCTAGAGAATAGAATCATAGGGTAGATGCCTTAGCACAGGCTGCCAGTACATTAGAGCCCTTGTCCATATCATGCCTAAAGAGATTTTCAGTAGAGCTGGTATCAGTGCCATCAGTACCTGATAATGTTACTAATCTCCAGGTTTTTGATGATGATCAGCACATCCTAGATTTCATCTCTAACAGAGATATATTTGATGCTCAGATCATAGATGAAAACAATACAGAAGAGCATGTCTGGGAAGAAGAAGAAATATTAGAGTTGCCTAGCAATAGGATTCCCAAAGGGATGATAGAGCTAGAGAGAGCATTTGACCTGGATAACATGTTAAAATAGAAAGATCTTCCAAAAGCTGATGGAGGATAGTATTCACAAGTGAATATTGGACAAAATGAAGACAAGAGAAATGTCTTGCTTGGTAAAGTTTGCACACCAGAAGAGTTAGAAGGAATAACTCAAGCCCTCAAGGATTACATACATGTTATTGCATGGACCTATGATGAGTTGAAGACATATGACACATCAGTCATAACTCACACTATACCTCTCAAGCCAGATGCTAAACCTTTCAGATAGAAGCAAAGACCAGTCAATGCTTTGCTTGAACCAATAACTTTTTAAGAAGTCAAGAAGCTGCTGAATGCCAGGATTATATTTCCTGTGAGGTACTCCACCTAGGTGGCTAATCTAGTGCCAATAAGAAAGAAGAATGGAGACATCAGACTATGTGTGGACTTCAGGAACCTGAACAGAGCATTAGAGAAGGATAATTATCCTTTACCTTCATTAGATGAAGTTCTACAAATCGTAAATGGAGCCAAAATGATGTCATTCTTGGATGGTTTCTCTGGCTACAATCAGGTCATGGTTGACAAGATTGACAGATTAAAAACTGCCTTCACCACAAAGTGGGGGATATTTGCTTATAGACGTATGCCATTTGGGCTGATAAATGCTGGAGCAACGTTCCAGTGAGCAATGGACATAGCTTTCAGAGGCTTAATAGGAAAATGTATAGTCATATACATGGATGACTTAACAGTATTCTCTAAAGATAGAGGAAACCATGTAGCAGATCTCATAAAAGTATTGAAAAAGTGTGAAGAGTATGGGATATCCTTGAACCCTAAGAAATGCATATTCAGGGTGACAATAGGAAAGTTGCTGGGCCACCTAATAACTGAAAATAGGATTATCATAGATCCTGACAGGGTGGAGTCCATTATGAAATTACAGCTTCTTGGAAGTAAGAAAGAGCTTAAATCTTACTTTGGTAAGATAAATTTTGTTAGGAAGTTCATCACTGGCTTTGCAGAAATAGTCAAGCCTTTAAATGCTATGCTGAAAAAGGATGCAAAGATTGAGTGGACATCAGAAGCCAAGGCAACCTTTGAAGACATAAAGAAAGCTATTTCTGATGCTCCTATACTTATCAGTCCAGACTACACCAGAGACTTTTATATTTATTCATTTGCTTCAGAACATACCTCTGCAATAGTGCTAACTCAGAGAAATGAAGAAAAGGAAGAGAAACCAATTGCCTTCATGAGCTGCCCTTTCAAAGATGCTGAATTGAGATATGTAGATGTTGAAAGGCAGGCACTTGCTTTGGTCAGAGCAGTAAAGAAATTCAGGCATTATATCTTGAGAAGTAAGGTGATTGCTGTGGTGCCAGATGCAATAGTGAAGATGTTGTTAATGCAAAGTGAGCCTGGTGAAAAAAGGGCTAAGTGGATCACAGTTTTACAAGAATATGACATAGAGATCACACCCATGAAATTGGTAAGAGGCCAGGCTTTAAGCCAAATGATATTAGAGATTGATCCAAACATCACAAGTCAGCAGTATGTTATTAATGAAAAGGACAGCAAAGAGTGGTACGCAGATATCAGGCACATCCTGATTACTGGAAGATGTCCTCCAAGACTGCAGGCTTCATAGAAAAGCCTTGAAGATAAAATCCCAGAAGTACATGATGAAAGCAGAAGTACTTTTCAAGAAAAATTATGAAGGAATATACTTGAGATGCTTAGCAAAGCCAGAAGCAGATAAAGTTTTATCAGAATTACATGACAAGTTTGGTACAGCACATGGCTCATCCTTGGCTACAACACATGCCATCCTCAGAGTAGGATATTATTGGCCTACAATCTTCAAGGACACAGCTGAACACATTAAATACTGTCATGTATACCAGGTTGCTGCCAACAGAGAGAGATATGTTGCACAGCCTTTGCAGCTAGTGATGGAAGCACACCCATTCGCACAATGGGGCATGGATTTCATAGGACCAATTAACCCTCCATCATCATTAGGCCATAGGTATGTGCTAACAATTACTGATTATTGTACCAGGTGGACTGAAGCCACTAGCAGCAAGACTTGCAACATAGAAGATGTCATCAGATTTCTGGAAAGTAACATAGTCACCAGGTATGGGGTTCCCTATGCTCTGGTAAGTGATAACGGCTCTGCTTTTACTTCAACCAAATTGTCAAGTTGGGCATTTGATTATGGTATCATAGTGAAGTTCTCATCCAATTATTATCCCCAAGGGAATGGATTGGCAGAATCCACTAACAAAAATTTGTTGAATATCATAAAGAAGTTAGTAGACAAGAACCCTAGGGAATGGAATACACTTCTGAAATTTGCCTTATGGGTAGATAGAACCAGAAACAAGGCTGCATTAGGAAACTCACCTTATCATTTAGTCTATGGGGTAGATCCAATCATCCCTGTTAACCTGAAGATTCCTACCTTGCAGTTTGCCCAAGAGTACCTAGGCATAGACAATAACCAAGAGATCAGGTTGCTCAGCTGATGCACCTGGAAGAGAAAAGAAGTCAGGCAATTGATCAATTTGCTAAACATCAGGCTGTTGTCAAATGCTGGTTTGACAAAAGAGCCAAAATTAAAGCCTTCAGGATATCAGATTTAGTCCTAATGTGGGATAAAGCCCATGAGAAAAAAAGAGACCATGGTAAGTTTGATAAATTATGGATAGGTCCCTTCCAAATTTTTGAGATATTAGGAGACAGTACTTTCAGGCTTAAGAACTTGACAGGTGAGGATGTTCCATTACCAGTTAATGGATAGTTCCTCAAACATTATTTCCAAGCCTAAGTAACTTCATGTTAGTCATGTGTATCATAATGTATATTTGTATAGTTGTTTGTACAGTGTTTTTGTTTTGTTTTTGCCTTGCTTGCTGGTTGAGTCTTGGTTTTGGTTAGTCAGGTTGATGCAACTCATCACCCCAGAAAATAACAAAATTGTTAAGATTCAAGTGATGAGAACACATTTATATATAGGTTATGATTCATTTTGAGACAATCATCATGATCAGGTCTGTGATATCCTGTCATCAGGGTACCTTTTCCTAACCAAAGTGATTTCTTCACAATGACTCACCTAACAGCTTTGGGTTTGTTGAAAATACAAGTATAGGTGTTAAGTGAAAAATCTAAAGGGGCTCCCTTGCTACCAATGCAATCTCCAACCTAAAACAGCAAGTGACCATACCTTGCATTCTGAGCTTACATGATGACATCAGATATAAGAAGTATAAATGTTGAAAATCCAAAAATATAATAAAATTAGGCCATCTAAGTAACCTTACTGGGGCTATAGATGCCTGATGGCAGTGGGGCTCTACTTAGGGGGATTGTATAGATAACCTTGCTGGGGCTATGAACGCCTGTTGGCAGCAAGGCTCTATCCAGGTTGGCTATGAGGGATGATCTCCAGCTATGTAGCTTAACACTAGTTATTCATGTTTTCAACTTGCTTTCAAGATGAGGATAATTAATCATTTGCACACTACTGATCCTTTGCTAGCATTGTTACCATGAGGACATTTTATCATTCAAAAGATTATGATGCCTATGCTTAGAAAGAGTTAGAATGTGTTCACATCACTTGAATCATTGGAATTTTAGTGTTTTCTTGGTGGCAAGTTGTTGTGTGGTTACACAACACACCCCATTTTGACTTGACAAAACAAGGACCCAACTTTTTGTTTGGCTTTGCTTATGTTTTCTACTTGCTGGTAGTCTGGTAAAAGTAAGACAGTGCATATGATCCTACATAAAGGAGACTAGGTAAGTCATCATGATGAGGTCAAATTTTTCAAAGTTAAATTTTCATGTCAATAACCCCATGGGTAGATAAAGTACAAAATTTCATGCAGGTTTGCCTTTTGGATCACCCTGGTATTCCTTAGAGAACAAAAGTTATGGTGAGTCAAAGTCTTGGTCAAACCTGATATTCCGAGGAGGAGTATCATATTTCTCAATATCAGTCATCTTACGAAAGATCACCCCAATAAATTATTATCACCCGATAAAATCATTTGCTCCGAACATCCGGACGTCGACTTTATGTGATAATGATATTTACCCAACAAACAACATCATGTATTCTGCGAAGGTCATATTCTTGAACATCACCCGATATTTAAATATCACCCCGATATTTGAAATATCTGCCTGTCGCAAAATATCACCCTGAGCCAATGTCCTGCTGACGTCATCTAAACTCGATAATCAAAGAAATAAACATACTGATGATGTCACCATCCTTTTTACCTTGCGGAGGTATATTTCCAAACATGACCCTTCCTACATAACATGACGGTGACGTTATGGTGCGATAACGATGAACCAAGTTTTTATCCTGTTGACGTCACCCCGATATTTCGATAGGAGGTCATTTTAGTCTAGGGGCGATATTTTGAACATCACCCGATATTCTCAACCCAACCTGATGTTTCGACATCGGTCCTTCCACTTAAAACGGATGATCATATTCTGAATATCTCCTGATATTTGAATATCACCCTATCCTGCGAAGATCACCCCATGCCTTGCCGCCATAACATTAAATGCACTTGGAGGTGGTAGGTGATTCCCGCTGATTACTAACCCGATACATACACCTAGCGAGATCTGGGAGTTTCATATAGAAAATGAGCTGTTGCATTTAATTTGCATTTAATTTGCCCTAAGTGACCCAATGCATAGGTTTAAAATGAGTTTACCGAGTCATTTTGTATTTACCTTGAGATAAACCAGTTTTAACAGAGAACTACTCTTCTGAGCCCTCTGACGAATAACATCTGGACGCACACAATTTACAACCAAACGAAGAAGGTGAAAGCCATCAGTATCAGGGTCACTTTAAGACAATCATTAGCATAATCAAGAGGATAAGCACATCAGGTAAGTAATTTGAAACCCTCTAGTTGTAATCTTTCGTATATCTAGGTACCATGCTGTTTACTGGTTTGAAGTTATGCATATCAAGATAAACTAGATGATTAAAACTATAGTATGCATGATGAATAATGAAGATATAATGTATATGCATGCTGGAAAGTATCAATTGTAAGACTTAGTTTTGTTAATTGCAGGCATCCATGGTGGACAAGCGGTTAGCTAAGTTAGAGGCAGAATTCCTAAAACCGATGTTTGCTCATCCTGAGGGTGTTGAATTCAAATACGGAGCCATTACAGATACACACCAAGGGAGTACAGATCTGGTTGCCTGGTCAGTTAAAATGAGTGATGAGAAGAACAACAACACCCTACTGGATGCAATTTTTGTATCTGGGATGTGGAATGTAGTTGGTTTCCCGTATTCCATGGAAACCCCTGAGCTGGTTATTGAGTGTGCGAGAAACTATAACCCAGGAACAAGGAGGGTAGAGAAGCATGGCAGAATATATGCTGATCTGTCAATCAAGGGTATTGCTGCCACTTTCAGTTTGCCGTTAGGCAAGAAAGTTGCCAACATAGATTTGAGGAAGTCGGAAGTAGAATATGAGAATAACAAGAAGTCTGCTAGGAAGAAAATGTATCAATGGAGGGCGAAGAATAGTCCCTATCCTGCAGCAGCTAAACTTCATGTACATTTATATAAATTTGACTTTGATGATGAGTACCAGTACATGATAGCATTGCTAAGCAGTGTAACAGGTCAGCTTGATGCTGGAAGTTTTAAGGACTGGATGTATGCAATCATTTTGATGTGTCTCTACACAGACAACAAGCCAATGTGGGCCAAGATGATAAGTGATGCTCTGAATGAGCAGTTGATGAACCTAGGAGGTCTGGATTGTTCCTTCTATATGACATCATATATAGTTTATTCATGTGCCTACAAGGGTACATTTGATGCATTGATTACAGATGGAAAGATTGGAGGCACAACCAATGATGCACACATATGGGATCATCATCCCCAACCGCAAAGAGTGAATTACCTCCAGGATTACAAGCTGGTAAATGATGCATTTTCTATGCACTTGGTGAGAACAATGGAAGAAGATAGAACCAAGAGACTAAGCATGGAGGCTCAGGAAGTTATCTACAGGCATGGAGCCTGGTTTATCCAATTTGCCACTTTCTCCTATATCAAGATTGAAGGTTTTGAGGGGGAGCCTCTCATGCTCCCAAGGTACCCCACAGATGCTGTTGTCTTAATGGAGTTTCTAAGACAAATCTCTATAATATTGAATGCTTATAAGGCAAACAACAAGCTTCCACCAGTTTTGTTTCCAGTTACAATGGGCTGGTACATGTGCCCAGATTCTGGGAGTATAAAGAAGGCCATAGACGGTCTAGCATTGATGAATTTCCAGCCTTTCCCGTTAGTAAGATCATATGATCCATATGGGAGGATGCAGAAGATCATGGGAAAACCCATCCACTGAAGGAACCTTGAAGATTTCTAGGCAGATTGTGAAGATGAAGCTGAAGCCAGAAGAAGAAGATACGAAAGGCTTACACTTAACCAAATCAAGACCTTTGATTGCATCTCCATCCTAGCACAACTGAAGAAAGATGATGGAATGATAATGCTGATGAATATGAAGAGAAAAAGATATATAATGATACCATCTCTGCGCCATATCTCACTATACAAGAGGATATCTCCTTAGATCCATTCACAGGCAGGATATTACAGCTAACTCAAGCTTGGGTGGATGAGCAGATAAATGCACTAAAGAAAAAAGGTGTTGTCATCACGATGGATAATAAGAAGAAAAGACAAGAAATTGCTAAAGATGAATATGATGACTTTTTAATTGAGAAGAGAAAGACTAAAGGAGAAAAGGTACCACCTCCTGAGAAAAGCAAAAGACCTCCAAGAGGAAAGAAAATTGATACTGAACCCAAAGGGGTTATAGTGGAAGAGTGATAGTGCCTGCTGAAGATGCATCAGGATCTGGACAAATATCAGCATCATCAGCACAGCCTCCTTGGGATAAACAAAAGGCCAAATAGATTCAAAGGCCAATTGCACAACCTACTATTGCATATGAGGAGGATCAAGCCTCACATAAGAATAAAGAGAAAGATATTCTTGTAGAGGAAGAATCTGAAGAAGAGGAGGGCCCTACATCATTCACTAGAAAGAGAAAAGCACCTCAGGTGGTAGCCACTACACCTAAGAAACCAAGGACTTCTATGAGAGGTGAAATAAAGCAAGCTCCCATAATGTTGAGGGGAGCAGGTGGGGAAGTATTTAAGAAGTAATTACAACATAATGTTCCACTTCCCACCATTGTGAAGTTTAAAACTGAGCAAGCAGAAGAACAAGTAAAAGGAACCTCTAAAATACTTCAAAGTGGTCAAGTCTCATTAGATGAGACAATCGACCTATCTGATGATGAGGTGGTGAAAGATGTAACTTCACAAAGAATGGAAACCCTTGCTGCTGGCACTCGAATAAGTCCTCATGGAACTCCATCAGTACAAACAGTGTTAGAGGAGATGAAGCAAGGGGAATCAAGAAAAGAGAAGAGCCTAGAAAAGGTAGCCTAAGAGATGGGGCTTGATACATTGATTGAAAGTAACCAGTCGTGCAGTAATTGATCTCACCTATAGACAGGATGTAAGTCCTGAAAATCAAGGAGGTAATCAGGATAATGAAGAAAATATTGAGGAAGTAAAGATGGCAGAGATAGAGAGCCACATTTTGGACATGGGTGAGCAACAACAAAAGGAAGTACCTATTGGACCGAAGATAGTTGAAGTCCAAGATAAGGGAGGAAAAGAAAGGGATACATTAGATGATCCTACCCTAAAGGTACAAGAAGTAATTGTTATAGCTATGGAACAAATTGCAATTACAGATCAGGTTGGTGTACCTAAGATAGACACAGGGACATCCACAGAAGCTAACTTGCCTCATGATGAGGAAATCACCAAGGTGGATGAGAAGCCCATGGAGGAAGCAAATGATCAGGATCAAGATAAACATAAAGATGATCAATAGGATCACCCTCCAGAAAAGGAAGTTCCTCAACAGGAGGATATACCTAAGGATCACCTTCATGAGAGATGTCATGAGGAAGAAAAAAGATCACCCTCACCATTGAACATGATGGTAGATACTGAAGATCAAGGTGATCATCATGATAATGACGGAAACCAGTAGTCAAAAGATTAAATTCCTCAGTGGCTCGAGAAAGAAATCAGTGCAGAATTAGGTATAGAGGCACAGGAATTTGATATATCCACATTATTTTCAAAAACTTTAATAAAGCCTAAGAGGAAGGCTAGAATAACTTCAGCAATAAGAAGAGATCCTGATACAGGTAGGAGAACAGCCCAAGTGGCCATTCCTACAATAGACAAAGAAAAGGGCAAGATCACTCTGGATGAATTCCAGATTACTACAGTGGATTTGGGATTTGCCAATGAGGATCAAGAAGGCCAAGAAGGTAAGGACATAATTGATTCATTGACCCAAAAGGTGAAAAGAGAGAAAGAGAAAAATAAACAACACAAAGAGCACATTGCTCAGTTGCATGCATATATAAAAGGGTTAATTAACCCTAATGATACATCAAGTGATAAAGTAGTCCCATTGATAGCAATTTCTCAAGAGGAGGTCAACAAGTTGAACCTCATGAGACATGAATCAATAATAATGTTGAAATGGATGTCATCTGTGCTTGATGGAGCTGAAGAAGTGGCAAAGACCTCTTTAAAGAGGTGGAATTCTTTAGG
The DNA here is from genome assembly GCA_027924645.1 of Cunninghamia lanceolata. Lineage (NCBI taxonomy): Eukaryota > Viridiplantae > Streptophyta > Pinopsida > Cupressales > Cupressaceae > Cunninghamia > Cunninghamia lanceolata. The sequence goes on from BSBN01001215.1 coordinate 6,911,608, forward strand.
CACCTCCAGAAGAAAAGTAGATAAACTACAAATGGAGATCGGTAGGAGGTCATTTCAATTAGAAAAAGTCATGAGCATTTTGGATGAAATAAATTGGATTGATCCACAGATTCTAATAAAGAATCAAGTATTGAATAATAACACAACCATATTGATTGATATCTGGAATAAAGACATCAGGTTCGAATGTGATGTGCTTAAAAGATGCAACAGCAAACTAAGGAATATTAGCATGAAGCTACATGATATGATGTCCCATGAGGCTGATGTTTTGGAAACATTAGAAGGAAAGGCCGAGGAAAAGATAGAAAATCAGGATGAAGATTTTGTCATCAAAGCTCTACATAGTAATTTCCAGCTAGTTGCTGAAGATCCTATCAACCACTTGACAGAAGAAGTGCTGGATAAAATAATGAGAATAAAGGTCAAGGTGGAAGATTATGATGAGACATCTAGTAGCAGGAGGAATAAATTGGAATCTCTCTAGAGCAAATATTAGGTGCATAAACATGCCATTGCCAAAGTGAGAACTCAGGATGGTGGAGAAGTGGAAAAGATAGTGCAAGCATATGAGAATATCAGGACAGCTATGTAGGTCCATATTCAAGAAGATAATCATCATGATGATGAAGATAGCGAAAGCGTTGAAAGTGGTGATCATGATGATAAGGATGATGATGAGGATGCATCATAAAGGGAACATATGCATTAGGTACTTATGAAAGTATAAGTTACCTAGATGGTTGCCAGCTTGCAACCTGTACCATGTGGAAGGGATTGGCTTAGTCAATGAAATGTAAACCGTAGATCTTAATAGATAAATCTTGATCGTAGATCAATTGTAACTGCTCCCTCACCTTGTTTTATAAAAGGTGCAGGGATGCCTCATTTTGAACATTCAAAACTTAATTGAAATCTGTTTGCTGAGATATTCAGGGCTCATTTCAAAGTTGTTGTATACATATATGTTCTTGCATACTTAATGAATGAGAAGACTATTTTGATTACAATCCATCATAAATCTTGAGTAATCAGTGTGTGAATTCTGGATACATGCTTTGATTTGCTGCGTCCCTTGGAGTGCATATCAGTTTGCATGTGTTGTCTTCATACCTTTCCTTTGAAGTTAGCATCGACTGTATCTAGTTGTGGAATGTCCTGGTGAACATATGGTTTGATTTCTTCTCTTCATGACTGTATCTGATATATATGTGGCTCAATAGCTAAAGGTTCAACATTAATTTGAAGTATTCTTTTACTTTCTTTCAATTTCAGAGCATTCCATCATCACAATTGCAAATAATTGACTATCTTAAGCAAATAATGCAAATATGCATATATCCCCTAGATAAATGAACATATTCAACATATTTGAGGTTAAAGCATGTTAAATGACAAATATCATGCAAAGATTTAAAATAGACACAATATTGGAAGCATATCTTGTGTAGAATAACTTTCTATGCAGCATCATTACAGGAAACATTATCTTACTGATGAGATCTACATAAGGCCCCAAAATAGAAACAGCAACACACATCAACCTCTAAGTAATGTCAAAAGATTAAGACCTAATCACCGAAGACTTCAGGTCATGAATTTTCTGAATTCATTGTATCTTTCAAGATGAATAAAGGTTAATGTGTACTTTTATTCTATGTTTGTTTATGATTAACATCATGATCAACAGTTGGCTCCACTTGTAAAGTTGTATTATAATATTGGTTAGTTATTTTATGTGTATGAGACATAAAATAAATAATTATTATTTGGAAAACTTAGTACCATAGAGCGAATACTTAGTATCAAGAATTAAATGATGGGGTAAATGGTTTTGTGCTCTGATGGTTTTGAGACACATGGTTTTCCCAATACTACAAGTTGTATTTGTGTGAGCTTGAGTCTATAAAAACAAGTACATGGTTAGTGGTTTGGGTTTGCTAGTTGAGTGGGTTGTCATTGTATTGAGTTTATCTTGTAAGTGCATATGTGAAGCATGGCATGGGATGTGTGGTTACATGCTTTGACACATGGAGGATTGTCATGTCCCCACATTGAAGAATTGTAATTGAATCGATTATATTCATTCAAATTAAAAATTAAGTATATTTAAATAATATAAATACAAATATAGTATGTAATATATATTATTAAATAATCCAATAATCAGTATAAAAAAATATTAAATATTATTATATAATATTTAATACTAAATATTATTATATAATATTTAATACTAAATATTATTATAGTTGATATAAATTAATATAAAGCGGATCTATATCCTCTAAACCCACGAACCCTAGAAAAGCCCATAAGAAGACCTGACCCCATTTAAAGTAGTCATTGTGCATAATGTAACTTTTCTCAATAAACTATAACTAATATTTGTTAATGTAGTGGAATGGAAATAGATAGGAGTTGGACTTAAAGCAATCAGACAGAAATAAATAAATGATATAATAAGACAATAGTGAATTAAGGAATGGGAGCAAGTCTAAATAGAAGATAAAGGCATCGAATGAGGGAGGAATGAAAAAAATAAAGGTAATATCATTACAAGAAGAGATAAATAAAATAAATTTTGAGTCTGAAATATATACAGACATATCATATCATACAACATCTTGAATATTAATTTCGTGGGAAAGAAGAAAGAAACAATATATATGGTCAAGGTATAATAGCACCAAGAAGATGAAGAGGAAAAAATATACACATTGGGAATTGAAGAATAAATATTCAATAAAGAGAAAGGGGATATAGAGATCTGCAAGAAAGAGATATAGGGAAAGGATCATACAAAATTATAAATCAGCAGCAGATTGGAATCATCAATCAAGAAAGTCATATAAATGATTGTACCACAACAAGAGGATACATTGCCCTCCATTACATTCTTGAAGCCTTAAGCTTGATCTTGGTAGGGTGTGCTTCCAAGGTGGACATAAGAGGTGATAGGTAGGAAGTGTGCCCTCCATCATACTCTAACTTGCTAGTATTCCTATGGGACCCATCATTCGATCGACTTGATGATTGGATAACTATATGTTGAACTAAATATTATTTATGCTATATCATTAATTATGTTATGATGTATTGATTTCATTTCTAATTATTGATCTTTAATATTGCTAATGTCTCTTTCTAGTAGTTATTCTTGTGAACAGGTTAAGAAATCAAGGATAGCCTAAAAGGGGACATTACAAGTGGTATCAGAGAAGTCATCCTGCCATCTTGTGAATAATAGTTGACTTACACAACTCATGTACTTCGTATATTATATCTCGCATGTATACTTCGTGCCTCACGTATACTTCAACATGGATCTTCTCTCCGGTGATAATCTTATTCATCATTTATTATCTCCACGCTATCATTTCATCATTCATATCTTTCATCAACTATAACTTAGCATTGTCTTTTGCAGATGATGTTTTCGAAGAGCCTCACTCATCATGATATAGACAAAAGTAATTTTGCTCTGTCATCATTCTCTCTTGATTAACAAAATCATGAGACTATTATATATAGTTACACTATAATAGCCATTATCACCTACAAATGATCAAAACATTATGCCTTGACTTTGAATATAAGTGCTAAGTTCACTTTTCACTAGGGTTTGTCATACAAATATGCCTTAACGACTATTACTTCCATCTTTTCATTGGACTGATACAATGTGATGACCCCAACCTAACATGATCAAAATTATTCAAGGACATCCACCACTAAAGGATCAATATTTATTAAAGTTTGAAATGTACTAGAATACAATAGTGTCCATGAGGGGATATTATTTCTCTTTATGATCAATACACAATTGGATAGATTTTGTATTTAATTACCTTTAACTAAAGAGTTTAGTCATCACACACAAATCTACTCATCATACAAAACATAACTATTATGAAGATGCTATGTCCTTAAATAGACTGTGGCAATGTATTTACCCTTAAGTATCTAAGGTAAATATAATTACTTTGACTTACAAATGTTAAGCAATGTCAATTACTCTAGCAGTCCACATTCAAATATTCATAATTCATCATATCACTATGTTTTTGTTTCACACTCATAATCAAAATTCCCTAAATAGGTATACAAAATCACCAACAATTTCCCATGCAAATTTTGTCTTACCATGATAATATGCAAGGCCAATAAAGGATGTCTAGAAAGTAAACATTAATTAAAGTAGACAATCTTCATTACAATCAAAGTTGGGATCTTAACTAGATGTTGTTTCAGTTCCATAACAACTCAGGGGACAACCAAAATTGAGAATCATTATCCCTTTATCTTGTAAGGCCTGATGTCACAAGACATTCATTGACAGTGAGATGAAATACTTTAAACTCTTGTAAAGATGCATTGATCTGATCATGGTTCCTGTCAAATTTTAGGGTCAACAATATTATTGGTCATCCAAACCCAAAATTGCTCGAAGGCAAGAAATCTTGAGAGGGGAGGCCTATCATGTCCCCACATTGAAGAATTGTAATTGAATCAATTATATTCATTCAAATTAAAAATTAAATATATTTAAATAATATAAATACAAATATAGTAGCCGATGATGGCATGGTTCGGTGGTTAAGTCGCTCAGGATGTAGTGGCGGCCACTAGAGTTCAAACCCCCGCTGGGCCAACGAGCTCGCAAGGCTTTACGCCTTCGCTGGGCCAATGAGCTTGCGGGTTTGAAGTGTTCTTCCTAGGGGATGAGGTCCCCCAGTTGTGGCCTCATCGGTTCATTGCTCCGGGCAAAAGCATTCGCGTGGAGCCGGAGGGCGTGTCGCACCAGCATCGCCGGTCACGTTAAAAAGTTTACCAAGCGCATTTAAAAAATAAATAAATAAATAAATACAAATATAGTATAATATATATTATTAATAATATAATAATCAATATAAAATAAATATTAAATATTATTATACAATATTAAATACTATATATTATTATATAATATTAAATACTAAATATTATTATAGTAGATATAAATTAATATAAAGGGGATCTATATCCTCTAAATCCACGGACCCTAGAAAAGCCCATAAGAAGACCCGACCCCATTTAAAGTAATCGTTGTGCATAATGTAACTTTGTTGAATAAACTATAACTAATCTTTGTTAATGTAGTGGAATGGAATAGATGGGAGTTGGACTTAAAGCGACCAAGTAGAAACAAATAAATGATATAATAAGACAACATTGAATTAAGGAATGGGAAACAAGTCTAAATAGAAGATAAAGGCATTGAATGAGGGAGGAATGAAACAAAAATAAAGGTAATATCATTACAAGTAGAGATAAACAAAAAAAAATTTGAGTCTCAAATATATATAGACATATCAGATCATACAACAACTTGAATATTAATTTCATGGGAAAGAAGAAAGAAACAATATATATGGTCAAGGTATAATAGCACCAAGAAGATGAAGAGGAAAACATATACACATTGGGAATTGAAGAATAAATATTCAATAAAGAGAAAGTGGATATAGAGATCTGCAAGCAAGAGATATAGGGAAAGGATCATACATAATTATAAATCAACAACAGATTGGAATCATCAATCAAGAAAGTCATATAAACGATTGTGACACAACAAGAGGATACATTACCCTCCATCACATTCTTGAAGCCTTAAGCTTGATCTTGTCAAGGTTTGCTGCCAAGGTGGACATAAGAGGTGATAGGTAGGAAGTGTGCCCTCCATCATAATCTAACTTGCTAGTATTCCTATGGGACCCATCATAGGATCAACTTGAGGATTGGATAACTATATGTTGAACTAAATTATTTATGCTATATCATTAATTATGTTATGATGTATTGATTTCATTTCTAATTATTGATATTTAATATTGCTAATGTCTCTTTCTAGTAGTTATTCTTGTAAATAGGTTAAGAAATCAAGGATAGCCTAAAAGGGGACATTACAAGGATTCATTGGAGGAGCTTGAAGTTTCAAAATTATTTATGAAACTTTGTAAGTGTATTGTAATGTTTTATTTTTGAATAATACATTGAGTGTGGATGCTTTTGGAGGTTGAGTTTTTTCTCTCTTGAGGGTTTTCCCAGGGTATATATTGTGTTATCTTATGGCTTGTCTTTTGATCTTTTCATTATGGTTATTATGTAAGATTGTATGCATCATTTTCTCTCATAGGTTTATGTAGGAAATGGTTTGATCAACCTGGTAATTTCCTAATACTCATGCCTATTGTGTCCTAGAATCAAGGAGAATTGGATTGAGGCAATATTAAATGAAATTTGAGAAAATAAACAATACAAGAAATGCTCAACCAAGAGATAGTCTAAGAACAAATAGAAATATTAAGACAAATCCAAGAGGACAACAAAAGGAGACATTTGAGAGAAGAATTCTTCACAAGAGAACTCACACTCTTGGAAGAGCTAATTGAACTAGAATAGTGAAGGCTAAATAACTTTCATCTCTTTATAGCTAGCTAGCTAAACAAAATTAGAGTTAGTGATCCACCTAGCCGCATTAGAATTACCACAACACCTCTTTAGAGGCTTGCAAGATAACACCCTAATACACCAATAGTTCCAACTTTGATTTTATAAATAAACATCATAATCTGCCATCAAGCACTCCTCCCTTGTAAAGTGAGTGAACTAACTAGTGCAACCCCATGTCACTCACTAGACTCTCCTTCCTTGTGAAGAGGGTAGTCTATTAAATCTCCCCTTCTTGACTAGTTGTTACCACAAGAGCAAGAGTAGTTCAATCCATGTCATTAGCAAGGGTGTAACATGTGCCATTCTAAGTCCATCTCATCCACATTTATGGTGAGTCGATTTGGAATATCGTTATCTCATGTTATCATTATAATTCTACCACATCATTGCTAGCTACTTATGCATATGTTGCTATTGAGGATCACTAGATATGAAATATCATAACACATGAGTTTATAATGTGGTATATAATATTGAAAAAATAAATGGATATATTGCTAGGTAAATTAGGAGTATAGAGTAATTTTATTAATATTTTTCTCTCATTTTCAAGGTAAGATAATGAAAGAGGGTGGGGTTTTGTCTAATAGATAGGAAGTTTTGTGAATAAAAAAAACAAGTTTAAATTTATCATTATTTTCTTTTGGTTTCAATTAGGGTACACAGATTAATTATTTATGCTATTTATGTAGGGTTTGCAAATATATTTTTCTAGTTGTAAATAGACCTAATGATGAATATTTGATTCAAAAATATGGATCTAGTAAATACATATTATAGAGAATTATATAAGGTAAGTGGGAAAGGAATCTCCTTAAATGGGCATCCACAAAGAAGGTATAATACATCATTTTAGTGTCTCACTTGTATATGATAAAAAACCTTTACTTTGTTTTACTATTTTTTAATATTTTCATCAACCTATTATGTAGGGTTAATAGATACTTTATTCAAAGGTTTGCAATATGATAACACTAGAAAATAGTTTTTAATGTTCATGGATAAATTTGAGATGGGTGAACAATTATATTTCTATTTTCTTATAATTTATCCTAGATGTGTAAGTATTAATTTATTTTTTGATACAAAAGTGTAGAGTAAGTCAATAATGATGTCATATTCCTATCAATTAGTTTCCCTTAATTCTTTAAAAAAATATATATAGTGATCAATGAAATTATTATAATAGTATAAAATATTTCTCATGTATTTCATTTTCATAATCTTCAATCTAAATTCATTCAAGGCTTTTCATTTAGAGATGGCTATGAAAGAAATGAAAATGATATGTTAAATTGAACATATGAGGGACATAACTATAGATATGGCCTGTATAAAAAATGTCATTAAAAATGGGTACTTGGGATATATAGTAAAATAGGAGGTATTTTAATAGAAATGGTGTAATAGGAGGGGGTATAAAAATTTAATATCAAGAGGTAGAAATGAAAATTAGGGGTACTATTTAAGATTTTATGAATAAAGGTGATTAGGATACATTTAAACTAAGTGTTCTAAATCCTTCATGATGTCGCTTGGTTTGTCTTCTAACTTATTACAAAATCATTGAATCAATCAACGAGGCTTGACTACAATCGAGGAAGTGTCAAGGATTCTCCATTATCATAACAAGTTCTGATGACATTTCTCAACACCGCCTAGTCTTTGAATTGTAGGTATAAACATCAGGTGACCCCTTTTTTGTAGGTACTGAAGTTCTTAAGATTTTGAGATTAGGGCTGCCCAAAATGGTCAATGTCATCCTCAAGAGGATCAAAGCTACGCTCATGACCTCAATCAAAGTTTATGCACAATTCCATTTTTCATAGAGTACATATGTCACAACTTGTCCATTCTAAGCTTATTCTCAAATTCCATGTATTAGTTATATGTCATAGTCAAATCGATCTTCATCTCTCCAACTTCAAGGAATGCATTTATTTTATTTCTTTTATCTTTGTTTCAAGATTCTAGATTTATCCTATTCAAGTACATGTTTAGAATTGACCCCTTTATCTAAGTTAATTATTATATTGAAAGGTGTGTTTTCCTACCCTTCAATGCAATAGGTTGCATATTTTAATACCTAGAGTCTTGATAGTGAAAATAAATTTAGTTGATTCTTTTAAATATCTTTAAGTTTAAACTAACTAAATTTCTAGATAAGATCAATACATAATCACACAATCTAAACTAGATATATCAATAATCTACTTGATCATATCAAAGTGTATTTCACCTATATAAACTATGTTTATCTTCCCTAGATGAAAATGCTATGATTTTTCTTTTGAAACAAGAAAATCTGGGAAAATAGAGAACACATAGAGAGAATTTGGTAAACAAGATGAGAGATGAGGACCCAGGCAAGATTAGAATATAGAAAAAAATTGGAAAGGACCTTAGTATAGATGATAATGGGCTTCCTAGATGACAACACAACTATGATAGTGTCTAATCATGTTGTGGTCCTCCATACATAGAAACATATAATCTATGTACAAGAGAGGATGAATAAACAAAACAAGAACCAAAGAAGGAGATAACAAGTATCATAAAATAATAATAACAATACAAAAACACAATCTAATAATATAGGTTCTATAATAAAGGAAATAGTACATAAATTAAATTGAGAGAAATGAAAAGAATAGAATGAGAGAAATATGAAACTTCCATGTGAGAAAATCACCAAAATACTTGTAGCTAAATAGAGAAAATGGGGGTTACTGCTAGGAGCTTGTGAAAATGGTCAAGCCCCTATTTTGGTCTTTCAACCTCCATAAGCAGTAAAGTAGAGAATATATGTGAGATAAGCATTTGTTCCTATCCTATGTATCTAGAACTAAGAACAATGCTTGACAAATAAAATATAAAATATTAGAATAGCATGACTATAACTATCACTATCCTAGAATGTGTATGGAAATGGAAGTGGGATATCTAAAGATGCCAACAAATAAATAAGAGATGTGAGAATAAATATGGATAGAGGATTTTGATATTGGTTGTCCAAGAAAGTGGAAAACCCAATATAAAACCTCATAGAAATCTAAATATTCACAACTCAATAGAAGAAAATAGACTTTGGCAACATAGTGGATATGCCACAATCACCAATATTAAATGGAATTTGGAAGAAGAACTAACAATAAAGAGAGGACTAGAAATTACAAAAGCAATCTCACCTTATTGTGAAACTCGTGAAGAGAATATTTTAGAATAAGTGAGAAGAAGTTTCCCATTGCTCAAGAAATGATCTCTCTCAAAACTCTGGCAAATGTTGATGTAGAAAAAACATCAAAGAGAAATCCTATATGCTTAAAAACCCTTTATAGTAAATGCAACCAAGGATATGCTGAAATGAGTCCTAGAAACATGCTATGAGAATAAGCACTAAAATAGGGGAAATTTATAGTACTAAAATTTTGGGTTATATAACTTTTGACATTACACATAGTATGAATATTTTATCTTTTTCATAGTCCTTTGCTTTGGATAAGCACTCTCATCTATCTCATTAGTTACCACTTTGAAATATTTTTTAGTTTTATTTTTTAATTGAAACATTTTAATTTTTTAATTCTCATTCTTTTATTTAACAATCAACACATTATATAACTTTAGGTTATATAACTTTTGACATTACACATAGCAGGAATATTTTTAACTTTTTCATAGTCCTTTGCTTTGGATAAGCACTCTTCTCTATCTCATTAATTACCACTTTCAAATATTTTTTAGTTTTATTTTTTTAATTGAAACATTTTTTTTTAATTCTCATTCTTTTATTCAACAATCCAAACAATCGACACATTATATAACTTTAGGTTATATAACTTTTGACATTACACATAGCATGAATATTTTTATCTTTTTAATAATCCTTTGCTTTAGATAAGCACTCTCCTCTATCTCATTAATTACCACTTTCAAATATTTTTTTAGTTTTATTTTTTTTAACTCAAACATTTTAATTTTTTTTAATTCTCATTCTTTTATTCAACAATGAAACAATCCACACATTATGGTCATTAGATCAATTGTTTAAGTGCGATGCCATTTAAGTATCAATTAAATAGCCAATGCATTAATTTTAACAAAGTGTCCAATGTTTATAATTTAACATTTACAAAGATCAAAACTATACACTTGTTAAAACAAAAGTATAAAACAATTTAAAAAATAAAAAATAAAACCTAGTTCCACAATTAAGACAAGACACACAATGCATACTACTTTTGACTTTTAAATAGGGGATTTTTTCCCCTCTTATTGTGGCCATATTTCATTTTTTATTGTAAGTTAATTCTTTTTAAATGCTATTCAACATAGAATTTAATATTTTAATTGATATTGAAAACCATCTTGTTCACTTATTGGCATTGAACATAGTTGTTATTAATTAAATTTGAAAATTTGAATTGGACTACATTTAGTGCACATTCATAAATATTAGGTTATAGCTTAAAAATTAATAAAGTAAAAAGAGGGAAAAAATTATAGTAGAAAATTACATGTTTTTAAAATTTGTTTGTATAAAATCACACACAAAATAAAAATCAAGAAGCCGTAAAAAAAAATGGTGTGACAATTTATAGAGCGACAATTCGCAGAGAGACCCATTCCAGAATGGTTAGGGAGAGGGATGAAAGGAAGCTTCATGGAGCAAAGAGATGGAAGACGTTTCCCTCGAAGGGAGGTCGAACCAGCTAACAGGAATGGTGGATTCGCCGGTGGTGGTCAAAATTCTCCACAGCAGGAGGAAGACCTGCAAAGATGGAACGATGATTGGTTCCCTTTGAGAAGAGAATGGCAACATAACAGAAATCTTCGCGGCCCAAGGCACTGGAATCAAAGACAGTAGCACTATCAACAATACAGGGGAAGAAGAAACCCTAGAGGTTATGGACGGCGTAGGGATTTCCAGAGGCTCAATTTGCAACCCAGAAATCAACATCACGGAAGGAGGGAAGACGTTAGAGAAGAGGAAATCTCAATTACCCTCAATGCTAATCGTCTTCAGGATCTTGTTTTGAAATTGGAAAATATTGCATTAATAATGAAATGGCATGGGAAAAATTTAAATTGGCAAAGTCTAGAGACATGGTGGTATGATAAATGGGGAACGGAATTGGAATTCAAGAGGATGACAAATGATTATTTCGTGGTCATTTGTCCTTCGGAAGCCATTAGGGCTCAAATTGAAGAAGGGATTTGGATTCTTGACGGCTGCGGCTTTTACATCAGCAGATGGAAGGCCGGGTTCGATCCAACTTCACACTGTTTGGAAAAAATCCACGATTGGTATATTTTACCTAATCTCCCCGTTGAATATTGGGACTCCAGGGTTTTGGAAGAAATTGGTAATGGCATGGGATCCTTTTTGTGCGCGAAGGAAAGGGGCAACCTAGAAGGGTCAAGCACAGTGGTTCGAGTAGGCATCGAGAGCAATCCAAATCGTAGAATCCTGAGCGAAATCAAGATTTCATCGAGATTAGGCATCTAGACACAGAAAGTGATCCATAAACCCCTCGCCACAGACACTTTAGTCAAAGTGCTAGGGTGGAAAAGTGACCCTTTTCCAAAGGAAAACTCAGAGCAAGCATCCAACAAACAACTCATGGAGGATGAAGATCATGTCGAAGAAGGTCTCCCTCTCCCTTCTAAAATGGAGCTTCAAAAGGAATCCAAATCAGCCCAAAGGCTTGATGACGCTCAGAGCGTCAGATCCATCGATCAAAAATTGTCGCAGGCAATTGAACTGATTGGTAACACAGTACGCAAGGAGGATCTTGATTCCCTCATAAATATGGGCAAAGAATTGGTGGACATTGCAAATGCAGCCAAAAAAGGGGAGCTCGACATCGACAATTTTGAAGGTGAAGATTGGCTTGCAGAACAAGATTTCAAACTAATGGGAAATGAAGGCTTCTTAGCTAAAAAGGAAGACCCAAGTAAAGTTCTGAATAACCTCATAGAACAAGGGGAGTTAGGGCTGAAATCCAAGGAACCAACCAAAACATTGCCAGATTGCGGAGAACACAGAGGAAAAGGTAGGATCCCGAATAAGGAAAAACTCAAGTGGGATGGGGAGGCTTCAGGGCAATTGAAAATCCAAACTCTATTGAAAGTAGGGAAGGGGAATGCCCTTCCTGAACAACAATGAAAATCATAACTTGGAATGTTAGGGGCTTAAATGCCCCTAACAAAAGATATCTGTTGCGGCAGCATCTAAACTCGCAGCAACCAGACATTTGTTTGATTCAAGAATCTAAGCTAGGAGAACAAGAAAGAGCAACTCTCAGCTTGAAATTGAGGAAGTGGAAGATTTGTGGAGTCAATGCAGAAGGAGCCTCAGGAGGACTGCTCACTCTTTGGAAGCCGCAAACAGTCTTGATTGAAGTGGTGGCTTCAAGCAAGTGTTGGCAAGCCTGCAAGGTAAGGAGCCTTGCCTCCAATCTAAGTTTTCTTCTAGTAAACGTTTATGGGCCTAACAACTACATTCATAAAAGAAGTGTTTGGAATGAATTGGACAAAGTCTGCAAATCCCTAGGGTTTGAATTTTTCATTTTAGGCAGGGATTTCAATGCAATTTTGAAAGAAAGTGATAAGAAAGGGGGAGTAGGAAGGAAACTTCAGTCTTAGCTGGATTTTGAAAGTTTTGTGGATAGAAATGAGCTTTGTGACATTCAGATGGGAGGTGGGTAGTTCACCTGGACAAACAGAAGGTTAGGCTTCTGCAACATAGCTGAGAAATTGGATAGGTTCCTCTTCAAAGGGAACTTCAGCAGCTTTCCCTTTAATCTCGACTGTCAGTTGCTTCCATTACCAGGGTCAGATCACTACCCCGTTCGTTTGGAACTATTGGGAGAAAAGGGATCAGTCAGGAGTCCCTTTAAGTTTGAAAATATGTGGTTTCAGCACAAGGATTTTCTGGATCTAATCAAACAATGGTGGAATGAAACGCAGCCAGTAGGTACCAAAATGTTCAGCATTGTAGTCAAGCTGAAGGTTATTAAACAGAATCTAAAATTATGGAATAAAAATAACTTCAAAAACATCTTTGAGGAGAAGAAGCAATGTGAATTAGAATTAAAAGCCCTCTCGGAGAAGATTATCAAAGATGGAATGGATAACCACAGCTACTTGCAAGAAAAGTTGCTGATGGAAAAAATGAACGATATTCTCACCAAAGAAGAAGTGTTCTGGCGACAAAAATCCTGAGAAGTTTGGTTATCTGCCGGGGACAGAAATACAAAATACTTTCATAACGCTACAAAGGCAAGAAGGGAAGTAAATAGAATTTCCAGGGTAAAAGACATTAATGGAAGACTTGTGGAGGATGTGGAAGAGGTTAAACAAGTTGTGGTGGAGCATTTTCAGAACCTCTTGCATGAGCCGGAAGGTTCCCTGCTCATAGCCCAAGAAGAGCTTGTGGGATATATACCTAAGCTGGTAAATGATGAACAAAATGATATGCTAAATATCAAATTTTCAGAGGAGGAAGTGAAGTTTGCGCTCTTTCATCTTCATCCAGATAAAGCGCCTAGACCCGATGGTTTTCCAGCCAGCTTTTTCCAGAAATGCTGGGACATAATCAGCATTGACATTGTGGAGGACTTAGAGGAATCTATGTTCTCTGGACAACTTCTAAAAGAAGTTAATAATACTTTTTTAGCTCTAATCCCAAAGAAAGAGAAACCTGAACTTCTGGACGACTTCAGGCCAATCTCTTTGTGCAACACTTTTAATAAGATTTTAGCTAAAACAATGGCAAATAGGTTAAAAACACTTCTACCGGATTTGATTTCAGAAGAGCAGATGGGGTTCGTCTCAAGTAGGTCCATCTTGGATGGGGTAATTATTGCTCAGGAGGCTATCCACTCAATTCAAACCACGCGAAAGCAGACAATGATATTAAAACTTGACATTAAAAAGGCTTATGATCGGGTTAATTGGCATTTTTTGTTTAAAGTTTTGGAAGGATTCGACTTCACTAAGAATTGGCTAGACTGGATTTTCTCCTGGGTTGCAAGTTCGAGATTCTTAGTCCTCGTGAATGGAACTCCGGAGGGCTTCTTCAATGTCTCTCGTGGGTTATGATAGGGAGACCCACTATCCCCCTTTCTTTTCATTTTAATGGCTAAAGCGCTCGGCAGATTACTTACCAGAGCTTGGAACCTCAGGGAGATTGTGGGAGTTCAAGTCACAAGTGGCTTTCCAGATATTACCCATCAGCAATTTGCTGATGACACCATGCTGTTTGGGAAAGCCCAAATCAGGGAGGCTCGAAGTTTCAAGACAATCCTCCAAAAGTACACTATTGCCTCTAGACAAGAAGTTAGTCTCAAAAAATCAGAAGTTTTTTTGTTCAACACTCCAGCGAGAGTGGAAGCTCAGATTTTGAGGATCCTTGGTTTTACGAAAGGATCTCTTCCTTGCACTTATTTGGGGATCCCGTTGGATAGGGGTCTTCGCCCAGGTAATTTCTGGAACAGTTTACTAGAGAAAGTCAGCAACAAGGCAGCCTCTTGGAAAAATTGTTGGCTGTCTTGGGCAGGTAGGTTAACGAAACTCAAGTCAATCATTTCCGCCCTACCTACCTACCTAATGTCCTGTCTCCCTTTGTCAAGCAAAGCCAGCAAAGAATTGAATAAGAAGATGAAGAACTTTTTTTGGCAAGGATCATCTGAACAATTCAAATACCCTCTTGTTAAGTGGAAGCAAATTTGTGAATCTAAACAAAGGAATGGATTGGGTATCAAAAATCTTTTGCTTCAAAACAAAGCCCTGGGAGCCAAATTAGTTTGAACAATTTTCTCCAACCCAGATCTTAAGTGGGTTCGAATTGTGCGAGCAAAATATTTGGATGAAGGGATAGACATCATTTTCACTTCCAGGGAGCTTCCCTTAGGTTCCAGAATTTGGAATTTTATCCGTAGTTGCAGAAATCTTATTTCAGAACATCTTTCATGGGAGATTAGGAGTGGGGATTCTGCTAATTTCTGGGATGATTCTTGGCAAGGATTACCCAAATTGGCCAATGAGGTAGGACTGGCAAATGTCAAAACTATAACAACCCAAACATGGGGGGATAAGGTAAGAGATTTTTTGACTCCATCTTTTCACAATGGCCTTCTGATAGCCAAATGGAAGAGTCCACATAACCTCAGGTTAAATCAGGTAGAAGTGGAATTATTTGACAAAACCATGACTAACAGACAGATCCGCTTCAGGTAGGGTTCGAACATCCCCAGATGGGTAGGCGCCCCAAATGGAGTTTACAGTGTTAAAGAAGGATATAATAAACTGTCGGACTGCCAAGAGGAAGCCTTTGCAATCCCAAGAGAGCTGTACTGGAATCCCAACTGCTTGCCAAAGGTAGGGGTCTTCTTGTGGATAGCCTCACAAGGTAGAGCCTTAACAGCAGACATGTTAGCCAAACTCAGATTTCAGGGTCCATCAAGATGTTGTTTGTGTAAAACAAACTTAGAGGATTGAGATCATCTCTTCCTGAGTTGCCCTTACGCGAGCACATGTTGGAATTGGCTAATGAACAAACTTTTCTAGAAATCGGCTACGCCAGCGGGATTGTCTGATTGGCTTTACAGCTGGCCTAGTTTATACAAAAAAGCGGTGTATCACAAGCTGTGGGAAACTAGTCCTTCATTGCTAATTTGGGAGCTCTGGAAAGACAGAAATAGGAGACTCTTTCAGGACAAAGAAATGCCTCTCCCTTCGTTTCTAAATAAACTCGAGAGTAGTATAGTTGAGGTTTTCAACTCAACACTGGGCAATGTAACACAAAAGAGCTTCTCAGTCTAGGATGCTAAGATCAGACAAGGTTGGCAGGGCCTTGTATTGCCACCCCTTAGTTTGGAAGGAGGACAACAATCAACGCTTAAAAGAAAACTAGCCAAATGGTCTCCCCCGGACCCTGAGTGGTTCAAATTAAACTTCGACGGAGCATCACGAGGGAATCCTGGTAAATCAGGAGCTGGCTGCATCATCAGAAATTGGGAAGGGAAAACAATTGGTAGTCTTGCAGAGCCACTAGCAGATGGAACCAACAATGAAGTGGAACTGGAGGCCTTAATCTTAGGCTTAAAGCTCTACCATGAGCTAAATCTCTGTCAGGTTGCCATTGAGGGAGACTCCCTTCTGGTGATCAATGGGTTGCGCACAAGGAAACTTCTAAACTGGAAATTGGCCGCAAAACTGGAATTAGCCTTGGCTTTGATGGATCAGTGTGAGTTGACTACTGTTAACCACATCTATAGAGAGGCCAATTCAGAAGCAGACTCTCTTTCTAATCAGGGGGCAGATGGAATAAGAGTCAAATTTCTCTCTAGCTGAAGAAGTATGATAGGGTCTTTGGAAGGAGGACCTATTTCAAATGTAACGTATATGTAATTTGGCGCCAAATTGTTTGTGCGATCTCATATAAATGTAGAGTGACTGGCAGTCACAATTTACAGCAATCACTCACCAAATTCTGCTATGCGATAATTCTCCATCGACGATCTATTTCAAGTTCTTCACTATTCATCTGCGACAGTTCAAGAGCTTCGCCGATAGTTGAACCATTCAGCAGGTCCAATGGTTCGACGCTTCCACTGGTTCAAAGGTTCAACAGAGCAAGGGCGCCAACAGATGAAATGGTTCAACAGTTCAACAAGTTCGACGGTTTCATAGGTTCAAAGGTTCAACAGAGCAAGGGCGCCAACAATTGAACTGGTTCAATAGTTCAACAAGTTCGATGGTTCCACTGGTTCAAAGGTTCAACAGAGCAAGGGCGCCAACAGTTGAACTGGTTCAACAGTTCAACAGGTTCGACAGTTCCACAGGTTCAAAGGTTCAACAGAGCAAGGGCACCAATAGTTGAACTGGTTCAACAGTTCAACAGGTTCGACAGTTCCACAGGTTCAAAGGTTCAACAGAGCAAGGGCACCAACAGTTGAACTGGTTCAACAGTTCAACAGGTTCGACGGTTCCACAGGTTCAAAGGTTCAACAGAGCAAGGGCGCCAACAGTTGAACTGTTCAACAGTTCAACAGGTTCGACGGTTCCACAGGTTCAACAGAGCAAGGGCGCCAACAGTTGAACTGGTTCAACAGTTCAACAGGTTCGACAGTTCAACAGGTTCAACCGTTCAGCAGGTTCAACGGTTCAAAGGGTTCGACGGTTCAAGGAGTTCTGTCGATAGTTGAACCATTCGACAGGTTCGACGGTTCAACGAGTTCAATGGTTCAACCAATTCAGTGGTTCGATAATTGATTTGTTCATCATGTCAACAACATGGTAAGCCTAGTGGCTAATTTTGTAAAGCATGGTCATCAATATCAGACCAGTAAGCCTAGTCGCTGATTTTGTAAAGCATGGTAAACCCTATAGTGTCAAGGAAGGGTTTAGGAGTTTTCTTGTCATCTGGTTGTGGCAGGTAAACGGCTTATAGGCACCTGCATGTTCATTCTCTCTTCGGATTAATACAAACTTTATATTTACGAATCAAAAAAAAAATTTGTTTATATAAATTAAAATAATATCTTGGTTTACTGGTGAAGTCAAATGTTTCTAAATAATGCTGAATTTTTTTTAGGCGTGAGACAATTCCGAGCACTATAATGCTCACATATAAAAGCCTATCGGCTAATAATAAATATAAATTTTTAATCTTTAAAAAGAAAAACATCCATAAAAAATTTGACATAAAATTACACAATAAAAATTTACTAACCATCAATTAATAAGAAAACTAGGTGCAATTCTTTAATAAAAATATAAAGTTTTGAACCCCCACCATTTTAAAACTGTCCGCCTAAGATCTCGACTGGCTTTCTCCGTTAACCATGGTTAAGTGGAGGATGGGTTTTGAGAAAGACCGGAGTTTACGGGCGTCTAATAATTGACGGAGCATCTAACGCAAGTTGTTGGTGTGGGATGCGTTAATTAATTCCCAAATAAAAGAAAAAACTTTCAAGACATTAACTTCCTTTGCGTTGCAAGGAACAACGTAGGAAAATAAAATAAAAACTGAATAACGTAGGAATGAAAAGATAAAAAAACAATTAAATAATAATAAACAAATAAAATAAGTTGTCATAGTTAGGAATATTACGGCCAATGAGAGTTAGATTGTGGGATTATTATTATACCATCACAATCTTCCAAACATATGTCCACTCACTATAATTTAATTTAATTTTTTTTTTTTATATATTATATTGAACAAAGTTGATTACAAAGGTTAAAAGAATAGTAATACAATTTATAATTTATAAGGACAGCAACAATTGTTTTAAAATTGTCTTAAAAGATTATGTCCATAAAATAGTATTTTAACATTTTTATTAATAAGGTAAAGATTTAAAAAAAAAAAAGACTTTTGTATTGTATGGAAATAAAAGAATTTTATATTAGTTTAATATGTTTAAATATGGGTAATGAGGTTAAATGTTAAGTGGACCATTCATGTTTATTAAAGATGGGTTTGTGTGAACTACTACTCATGAAATATGGGTTAATGAGTTTGACTCAAAAACTATATAGCTGCATTTGTACTCTCTAAATCTGACTCATCACTATTGTGCATAAATCAAAAGTGACGGCACATGCGTTGCACACATGTGACTTTGTGTATGGAAACACACTCCTAGTCACATGGTAAAAGCAAGAGGAGTGGAAGAATGTCTGGAGGACTACCTTCTTCATGAGAGAGAAGTGTCTCGAATGTGGCAACTATATTTATTGCATGAGTTGTTAGGATGTTTGATTATTTACTCTCTTCATGTGGAAGGAGTGTTCGATGAAGGACAAGGATATTAGGTCATTGTGTAGTGATAGCAGTATAAGTGTTTTCTCTTGCAAATGTTTGTAAAGGTGTAGTAGTGGTGATCCTTGTATAAATGTTCACAATGGTGGCTCGTATGGTGTTAAGTTCTAGACTAGTGTTTTCTAGGATGTTATTGAGGTATACAGTCTCTGCCTTAGATAATGCCTTGAGTTGTGCTAGATCAATAGCAAGTAAGTGTCATTCTATTCTCGGGCTTGTTGTATGGCTTATGCTTGTTCTTCTTCAATAAGTTTAGGAGGGGAGAAGTTTTCTCTTAATTTTCATAGAGTGGTCCTAATCCAATCTTCCTTAATGCCTAGACACATGAGCGTGAGATGTCAGATGTGGCAAAAAAAAGAGATATGAATAGGGATACTTTTGACGATGTTTCGTTTGATTGTTTTCAATTGACTTGGATTTGTAATTGACTTTCTAGTTGAATGTTTGCTTGTGTTTGCTTTGGTTTGATAGATTGTTGTTTTGTTGGCCAAAATCTATGTTGGAAGCCTTTGGCTCAAATGTGAAAGGAGCTAAGAGTCATATATTATTTTGTTGTTTTAAATGAGTTGAATGTTCACAAAATATCTAGATTACAACTAATCTAGTTACTAAACTGAAAAAGAAAAAGATTGTAACTAATCTATATTTTTGTATTTTCAGGATTCTTATGCCTTTCAAATCACTCTTATCTAAATGCTGGTTAAATGCTGAAAGCAAACTACATTTTTGGCGTTTTATCTCTTTTATGTTCTTGTATGCAAAAGAATGAGATGTTGATCTACAAACTCAATACAAAAATAATATAATATTAACTTTTTTTCCCTTTTTTTCCCAAATGCAATTTTGACAAGAAGTAGGTATAAAGCAAATATGACCAACTAGATTGATAAAATAGTCTCTTTCCTATATACTTCATTTTAGTTTTCACTTTTATACACAAAGATAAAATATGGGTGCTCTTGTTAGTGTGAATAGGGTTCTTTAGCTTTCTAGTTCTTTCTTAGCTAGTTCTCTGCTTATCTCTCTTCACACTAGGTTAAGTTTACTTAGAGACTTTTTCACTTTAATATCCCATATTGGTTGTGTTTTTAATCTCTTGGGTGGAATATCCTATATATACCCACCTCTTGCTCTCATATGAGCATCTCATTTCATTGTATTGCTTGCATTCTCTTGAGTTGAATACAGTTTATTTGGCTCACATCTTACAGACAGTTGCTGGGTCTGAAATGATGTCTATGCTGGATGGTTTCTCAGGTTACAATCAGATAGGTGTGGCAGCAGAAGACCAACATAAGACTGCTTTCACCACACCTCGAGGAACTTTTGCCTATAATCGAATGCCCTTTGGCTTAATCAATGCAGGAGCAACCTTTCAGCGGGCAATGGATTCATCTTTTAGAGACCTGAAGAACAGAATTATTGTTATTTACCTTGATGATCTGACTATTTTTTCCAAAAATAGAGAAGATCACTTGAGAGATCTAGAGTCTGTATTGCAAAGGTGCTGAAGCCATGGCATCTCACTCAATCCCAAGAAGTCAGTTTTCTGTGTGACTGAGGGAAAATTGTTGGGACACCTAGTCTCAAAAGACGGAATCAAAATTGATCCAGAGAGGGTCAGAGCAATTCAACAGCTTAGTCTCCCTTCAAATAGGACTGGATTCAAGTCCTTCTTTGGTCAAATCAATTTTCTCAGGAGGTTCATTCCTGACTTTGCTGAGATTACAAAACACATTGATGGGATGATGAGCGAGAAACAACCTTTCAAGTGGAATGAAGTTGCTAAGAAGGCATTTGAGGACATTAAGGAAGCGATTGCAAACACTCCTACTTTGGTAAATCCTAACTTTCAAAAGGATTTTATTATTTACTGTTATGCTTCAGAACACACTATGTCAGGTATTTTGTTACAGAAAAATGAATTGGATGAAGAGGTTCCCATAGCTTTTATGAGCATTCCTCTTAAAAAGCATGAGCTGAAATATTCTTTGGTTGAAAAACAAGCTTTCGCTGTGGTTAAAGCTGTTAAGCAATTTAGGTATTATATACTTCATTTCCATTCAGTTGTTTTTGTTCCAAATTCAGCTGTGAAAAGTATTTTGACTCAACAAGAGGTACGATTAAACAATAGAGCAACGTGGGTTGCCAAAATTTCGGAATATGATCTGGAAGTTAAGCCTACTAAGTTGATCAGGGGTCAAGGTTTATGTAAGTTGATTGCCGAGAACAAAGAACAAGAAGGAGAAGGACTCCCCATAGTTTTATTGGTAAGCTTGCAGGACCCATGGTTTCTGGATGTGGCACATTATCTTACATATGGGGATTGTCCTAATCACCTAACTCCTGGAGAGAAAAGAAACCTGAAGCTAAAAGCTGCAAAATATGTTATTTGGGGGGATGCCCTTTATAAGAAAGGATTAGATGGAACTTTCCTGAGGTGTGTAGATAAAGAGTAGCCGAATAAGCTCTTAGAAGTTTTCCATAATGAAGCATGTGGTGGAGATTTTTCTTCTTCAGTTACAGTTTTCAAGATTCTCAGAAACTATTACTACTGGCCAGGGATGTTTAAGGATGCATATAGATGGGTGGCCAATTATGAAAAATGTAAAATGTTCTCAGGAAGGCCACAACTTGCAGCTCTACCTTTGAGGCCTGTTGTTGTTGAAGAACCCTTTAAACAATGGGGATTGGATTTTATTGGGCCTATCTCACCCCCTCAAGTGCAGGGCATACCCACATCTTAACAGCAACAGATTATTTCACAAAATGGGTTGAGGCAGCCCTTGTTAAAAGAACAACTTCGGAGGTGATTTGTAATTTTCTCAAAGAAAATATTTTGGTACGATTTGGTGTGCCCCAGGAGATTGTAGCAGACAATGCTATCGGTTTCTCTTCAATTGAAATGACTTCTTTCTGTTATGAACATAGTATATCTCTCTCCCATTCATCAAATTACTATCCCCAAGGGAATGGACAAGCTGAGTCTAGTAACAAGAATCTGATTACTATTATGAAGAAATTGGTGAATGACAACCCCAGGGATTGGCATAAGAGGTTGTATGAAGCACTCTGGGCTGATAGAATAACTCTGAAAAGAGCAATCAAGATGGCACCTTTTGAATTAGTTTATGGGATAGGCGCTCAATTATCTTTACCTCTGGAGCTATCTACAGCTAAGCTGCAAAGTGTAATTAAGGATCAGTATTTCCAAGATTCCCTGGAGAAGAGGTTTATGTATCTGACTAAGATTGAAGAAGAGAGAAATGAGTTGGTAGACAGAATTACTGTGCATCAGGCCAGAGTTAAAGAAATTTTTGACAGGAAAACAAGACCCAGGAGGTTTATGGAAGGAGATGAAGTTTTACTGTGGGACAGAAGAAGAGAACCAAAGGGTGCACATAGCAAATTTGACTCGCTCTGGAGCGGGCCTTTCAAGATTCACCAGGTATTGGGTCCAAATTCTTTTAAATTGGAATATCCTGATGGAACTGTTTTACCCCTGTCCTATAATGGACAGGATCTCAAGCTGTATCGTCTGTAAACAGGGTCCTCTATCCTGTACATAGTCTTCCCTTTTTGTTTGGTTTTGTGTTTTCCTTTCTCGTTTTTGTTTTGCCCCATTCTGTTTCCTTTCTTCTCTCTCTTCCTTTTCTGCGAAACCAGAGCTTCTGAGTCCTCTGCATTTTGTCATAAAATGCAGTCCCCAGTCAGAGCCAATGTTACCTTTTGAGTCGCCCCTTATTTTCATTTATTTATTCATTGGTAATATTTCCCAAGCCAAGAGCCAGTTTACCATGTTATATTTTTGGTCATGCCTTTGTTTTGTAAATCGGCTCTTGGTCCTTCAATTTGTATCCGTTTGTTGTCTTTGTAGACAAGGTTACTTAAGGCTTGAACCTTTGAACCTGAACCATTCTCAAAGTTAAAGGTTCAATGGTTCAATATGTCTAAGTGTCTCATAAAGCAAGCTGTCGTTTTGTTTGTCTTGCGCGCTTTCAAACTTTCGGGTTGAACTTGAACCTTCCGCTCCTACTCTATAGCGGGGTTCAAGGTTCAATGGTTCAAATGGTCTTAAGGTTCAACACTCTGTCTTCTTATAAGTCGGGTCACTTAGTTACCTTGTGTAATTATTGAACTTGAACCTTCCGCTCGTACTCTATAGCGGGGTTCAAGGTTCGTTGGGTCAAGGTTCAACAGTTCACTGTTTCATAGTCAAAAGCCTTTACCAAAGCCGCACAACTTTTGTTGGTCTACATAACCTTTACGTCGTTGAACTTTCATATTGAACCATGTCTTTCCAAGTCCAATGGTTCATGAGTTGAGTCCCTATTTCAGTAAGTCAATCCTTCGCTTACCTATATGGTCCGATTGGCATGTTTGAACCACCATATTGAACCATCGTATTGAACCACATCCTAAAGGTTCAATGGTTCAATAGTTCAAAGATTTGATGAGTTAGGTCCCGTTTGTTCCTGTGGCTTTCTAAGTCAAACTTAGCGGCAAGGTTGGAGGAAATTATATCAGAAACTCATTATGAGACCGAGAGCTCTAATTTAGCGGAGACTACGGATAATCATTATACTTCATGATGGCGCGTGAATACTACTTACTATTAATGAAGAAATCAGAGTTCACATCTTTTCAAATATTTTTGGCACTTTTTGTTCCGAGCAATAATTATTCATTCTGGTAAATGCCATTATTAACCAAGAACAAGCCAAGTTTAGCAAGTAAACATATTGTGCAACGCAGAGAAGGATAGCGCCGGAAGTGTAAGGCTCTTTTTGTTCAAGTTTTCGAAGTGAATTCAGATATCCTGAAGGTGAGTTCTATTTCCCCTGTGCTATTCTTAGTTCTTATGTTGGAAAGAGGAATTTCTGGAATTTCGGTTGTTTTCAAAATTCCAAGTCTTTTATTGTAATCTTCCAACCATGTCTTTGAAATCTACGTGTTTCGGGGATGAACATGGTCCTGGCCTTACTTATTCTCACTCAGAATTTAGAGATACTGCATTGGTTCAATATGATTTAGAGGAATTTAAAGAAAGAGCTAGAAACCCTGTTCAAACCCCTACAATGAAGAAAATTGTAGATAGCAGCTTAATTGAAGCCGTAGCCTTTCCTCAGGCTATATTCTGCCCAAAGTTAGTTCAAGAATGTATGAACAGATACAACCCCCAGGACAGGTGCGTCAGAAAAACAAACGGGGATGTATTATTTCATGTCGACAGACAAACCCTCATGTCTGTGATGAGGGTACCACCTAAGGAGGCGTATTCCAGCCTTGACATTACTGCCTCCAATGGGTATTTCTCAGAAAAGAGACCAACTTACAAAAGTGTAATAGCGAGGAATTGGCTGTTAAAATTTTAGAAAGGCAGTTCAAGGTTGCCCAGGCCACTTACTAGAGATCATTTGATAAAAGAAGTAAGGGATATTGTAGTATTGTTGCACAGACTGAGAGGCAATCAGCATGCCTATTATTGGGAAGATTGGATGTACTTTTTTATACAAGTCATCCTTCAAGGAGAACAATATTTGGATTGGGCCGAAATAGTGGCTGACTGTCTACATTAGAGTTTGAGCAATTGTCTGGGCAACAGAAATTTCTACATGTCTTCGTACCTGTTCTATTGTCTAGCATCTACAAGAGATTGGTTTGACCTACCCCATGCACCCATAGCTGAAAATAGTAAAATTTATGAATATTATTCACAGTTACAGAGAAAGAATTGCTATGAAAATTACAAAAGGGTTAATGATGTCTTCATTGGGAAGATGACTTATGAATTGGCAGGGAACCCAGGTAAGAGAATGTCTAGTGAAGCAATGCAACTGATCAGTATCTATGGTAGCTTCTTCATCCAATTTTTTGAGTTCACTTATATCAGAGTTGGAGGATTTGATGGTGAACCTGTGAAGTTGCCTAGATATGTGTTTGATCGTTTTGTGTTGATGGAGGTATGTAGGCAACTGGCACATGTTGATAAGAAATTTCCATCAAAAAGGGGTTGTGGTATTTCTTTTCCTGTTGAACTTGGGCATTATTCATGCCATTCAAAATCTGATGCCTTGAATTTGGAGGTGAACCTCAAAAGGTTCAATTTTCAATCCTTCACTGCTAGGACTCAATTTGACTGTAAAAGATTTGTCAAAGAGAACCTAGATTCTGGAACAGGGCATTCACACCTTCCTAAACTGGAGGATTACTGGGAAGACTACCCAGACGAATTCGAGGTCAGAAGAAGGCTGTGGTGTAGGTTGTCTTTGGGGCAAATAATTACACTTAATTTAAATATGGATATTTCTGGAATTTCTGATAATGGAGAACAGGTGGTTGATCCACAATTTGAAAAGATAAAACACTTACCCATTCCAGAGGTGGACTGGAGCAGAAAGGAAGAAGACAGAATTGAAGTTAAAACTCTTCCAGTAATAAGAAGAACTGAGAAATGGCTGAGAGAAAAGAGGCAGGGAGAACTTCAAGATAAAAATGTCCAACAAATCTCTTCAATGGTTGGATCACCGCTTCCCATAGAGTCTTCTAATCAACCTCTTGCTATCTGTGGTGCAGGTGCTTCAAAGCCATCAACTGAGAAAAGCCCTGTCACTAAGAGATCAAGAAGAGTCCTCACAGTTATTCTGCCATCTCGTGTTACCAGGTTGAGGACTAAAGGAAAAAGAAAGAAACAGGCTTCTGAAATAATAGTTGTTGATTTGAATTCAGAAGGGCCTATGGGTGACAAGGAGCTAAGCCCAAACAGAACAGAGAAGGTTGACACCGGGTTACAGTCAGAGACCGCTTTGGAGGACCCTGAAGTATTAATGATTTCAAATGTGTCCTCTGATGCAGTGAACCCTGAGAAGACAATCTCAGCCCCTGCACCAAAATGGCTAGAAAGTTTTATTTCTGATAAGAAAAAAGTGATTCCTTTTGTTGTTCCCTTGGAGGATATGGTAAGCATATTTTTGGGGAAAACCCCCAAGTCCAAGAGACTCAAGACAACATCCAGAATAAATATTGATCCAAGAAATGGTAACTGGAGTGCTGAAATTGCTAGGCCTGTGACAGAGGAAGAGGTGCAGGACCCAACGGTGCATGATTTCACCGTGGAGAAAGTGGATCTTGGTACTGCCTCCAGAGCTGCAGATGTCCACCACCTCGAAGCTTCTACTAAGAGGATGGTTAGTCGAACATGGAAAGATGAAAAGGATAAGAAGGAGCTGAAACAAACTCTCCGTTCAATGGCAGAATACATAGAGGCCATTAACAACCCTAACCCGCAGCCGATCTCACAACTTCTCCTATCTTTTGACCCGAAATCACCTGTCAACCAAAAGATGTTAGACCAGGTTCATAGAAGCAAAATGGTGACAAAAATGTTTAACAGTTGGTTGGATAACATTGAGCAGAAAGTAACTGAATACATCCGTGAGCTCAAGGGTATATATGACCTGACTACTACCACCGTTGAAGATTTCAAAGCACAGGTCGCTGTTTGGGCAAAAGATGAGGGCAAGTGGATGAATGTAATAAACGAGATGGATGAAGTTCAAAAATATGGGCTGGCGAAGTTTTTGACAGAGAAAAGCATAACTGGTTTAGACGAGGATTTGTTATATGCGAACAAAAAGAATATTGAATGGAGGAACTCCATATCCCGGCAAGGTCATTTTGAGCTCTCGAAGTTAATTAAGGAAATAACAGAATTCACTCAATTGTTGCAAAATGACTTGCAATGTATTGATATTAAATACATTCAAGATGATGGAAAACCAGTGGAAGACGTCGATGCAGTGGTCCAAGCCTTCAAAGACAAAATCAACTTCATCAGAGAAAATGACAATGTTTTAATTGAGGACTTCTCCAGAATTTCTAAAGTTGAATCATTACTTTATCTTTGCATTGACGCACTTCTGGAACACAAAGAAAAATTTGGTAAAATGCGAAGGGAAAAGGAGGTTTGGAAGTCAAGAATGAAGCATATCGGTATTCCTAACTTCCCAAAGATTCAGGAGTTCATTGCTGATTTCCAGGAATGGAAGATCCAACATGCTGCCCAAGCCACCGATAGCAAAGCCGGAGATACAAACCTGTCGTCCTAGTCATGACCTCATTGGCTCGCTTCTTTTATTTCAGTTCCTCTGTCATGTTATTTTCAGCAAAACTTGTTTCTTTAAAATCAGTTGTTTAAAACTAAATCCCGTATGGGTCAGAGTTATGTGTTAACTCTGGGTTTAATTTACTCAAGGACATGATTAAGGCATTCATATTTATAGGTTTCTGAAATCTTGATAGACATATAGAGAAGTTAGGAAAGAAAACAAAGAGGAAATTTTTGGCGAACTGTTCATAGTTTTACATTATGTGATGGTTGTCTGAGTAATTTTCATCTATGAATGAGAAGAAGAAACATTTACTGCTTATTTGGATCTGTGCGTCTGAATGTGTGGAATTAGATTTTCTGTGTGAAATCTCCTTTCATCTGGTAATTGTTCTTTATTTGGACAACTCATCATATGTGTTTTATTATCTATAGGTTCAGTAAGTTCGTGTGAATGTATTCATATATTTGAATGTATCAAAATAAGATCTGTGCATTCTATTGCTAGTTAATACTGTATAAATCTATTGCATTCATAGCATGGTTATGTATGAATGTTAGTCTGCCTTAAGCATTTTCTGGTTAAAAATGCATGTGGATAGTTGAATAAGTTAAATTCATTAAAAATCTTAAAGGGAGCTATACCTAAATTCAGAGGGGAACTAATTTAAAAGGTTCACCCATTTGTTGCTTAACTCATTTGTTCTTCAAAAGAGGGGTATAGAGTCAGAATAAATCATTTTCAGGATAAGGACAAATCTGTTAACCAACAAAATTGAACCCTTGTTCTTCCATTTCATTCATCCAAACTTTTAGTATCGTTACTCTACAAGAATTACAGCGCGCCTTTGGCACCCAAGTCATTCCATTTGCTTATGATCAACTCGTTACCATACCATTATCTTTGTTGTGAAGCTCATCTTCATTGCAATAAACTGTCACAGCCGTTCTCCATTGACATCTTGAAGAAATAGCAAGGAAGTGCACCTTCTGAGGGCCATATTCATACATAAGATCGATTGAGATAGGCAATCAATGGAAGCCATGAAGTGAAGAGGTTTGCAAAGGTTTGAAGTTCTTTATTTGATTGATTTCTTTGTTTCTTATTCTATTGAGTTTTGGGTACTATTGATATATTATATTGATTATTCATTTATACACCAATTTTCCCTTAACATTTTTGGCACCCACCGTGGGGCCTTGCCCCAATTTAACTTTAAAATTGAGTTTGTGTGTTAGAATCCATACACAGGATGTTTCTGCGCATCCATCACGTTTCTGCACATCCATCACATTTTGCTGCGCATTTACACCATTATGTTGCGCATTTACTCCACTCTGCTGCACATTTGATTTTACCAAAACTGTGCATTTACACCATTCTGTTGTGTATTTACTCCATTCTGTTGCACATTTACTCCATTCTGTTGCGCATTTGATTTTACCAGAGCTACACATTTACTCCATTCTGTTGCACATTTACTCCATTCTACTGCACATTTACTCCTTTATGTTGTGCATCCATTCTGCTAGGTTTTGGGTTGTTTCTTGAGAAATCTCTAATGCTAACACCATTTGCAGGAATATTCTCTGATCTATTTGCAGGTTAGGGGTTGGTTTAGTCATCTAGTTGCATTTGTTAACTCACATTGTAGAGCTAAGTAGTAAGGAAAGTAATCGGATCATGCACGCCAATCTCAAGTCTAGATCTAACTAGGAGGATTGTAATTTGATATTGTTGCATCAACAAATCAAACATAGTCCCAATGCTAGGAGGATAAAATTGAATCATTGCTATCTTGCTTTCAAAGCTAACAACTTGCATGTGTGCCCAAGTAGCTAGCTCATTTACTCTTTTTCATTTTAATTAGGGGAAAAGAACCACTGTCTTTCATGTTTTTGGGAATGATACTAGGCCTATGCTCTCCCCTATCTTGGGTGACCAAAATGCCAGACATATCATTTTCACATGTGTTTAACCCTTAGAGAGGCCTGCCCTTGGATATCCTTCCGTCCAAGCGGGAATGACCTTAAGTGGTAACAAGCTAAAGCCAAGCTCTGCCAAGCCACTATAAATAAATTGTGTTTGGAGTAAAAACTTCAAACAACGAGTGAAATTGTGTTATACCGACAGCCAAGCTCCCCCAAAACCCTCCAAGGCGCAACCCTTGTAGGCTGGGAGACTCCATAACAGAGAGTAGTGTTGCCACATGTATAACCACTCGAACGGTTACACTTATTAATCATCCTTTGTTTTTAGTAGCCAAAAACCCCTATAAGCCGGTGCAGGGAAGGGCAATTATCACCACCCAAAGATGCCTTATCTAGAAATAGTGAGAATTTGGTTTATATTGTCCCAGCCAGCCTAGGATTTGTACTTGCTTTTGAGTAAAAAAGAGTCCAAAAATTTACAAAAAAAATTAAAAACTATGAAAATATTCTATGTTTGCTGTGTCTTCTTGCCATAATTGAGAAAATCAGATCAAAAAGACCAACTTGTAGCCAAGAAACCAAAAACATCAAAAAACATTGCAAAAACTTTGCAAAAACAATTAAAAAAAAATAGAGCTACGCATATACCCTCTGAAGCTGTGCATCTGTATCAACTTGCCACGCATTTACTGTGACTTCCTGCACATTTACCTTCTGTTATGGTGCCTTTATCATTTGCCAGAGATGTGCATTTGTCTCTACCCGCCGTGCATACATCCTCTATTTCAACGCATTTACTACTGCACATTCGTAACAGTGAGCATTTCCACATCTTTTGGAAGAAAATTTTCAACCTTTCTGGATACCCATTTCAATCTTGTGTCAGTTTCTGTGAAGATGACAAACCAATTAGAAGAAATCGAACAAGAACTCCAATCTGTCAGTGTGAATAGGGTTACTTTGCTATCTAGCTCTTTTTTAGCTTGTTCTCTACCTTAGCTCTTTTCACACTAGGTTAAGCTTACTTAGGGACTTTTTCACTTTATCCCACATTGGTTGTGTATTGAGTTTCTTGGGTGGAATATCCTATATATACCCACCTCTTGCTCTCATATGAGCACCCCATTCTATTGTAATGCTTTGCATTCTCTTGAGTTGAATACAGTTTATTTAGCTCATATTTGATTTCTATTTTGATTTCTCTCAATCACTTGCATGCTTGGGAAGAAATCTGACACAATCCATACTACAACAAATAGCAATCTAGAAGCTGAATCTTCCAAAAAATAATATTCACCATAGGGCATATCTTCTTATCCACGTATACCAAATCTCTCCCAACATGAGCATACTAGTACTAGTTGTACCTTGCCCCCAAAATCATACATTCTTTTCCCATCTTAATGATACTCTTGACAAGGCAAGCACCACCTCAAGTGGGAAATCGTGTACCAATCTGTCTACCAATCCTACACCAACACTGACATCAAGTTCCCCAAGCTTAAAACCGCCTAAAGAATCCCATGATGATTGGCTCAAAAGACTATTCTACAAACCTAAAAGTGAAAGAAGAGCTATGAATAAATCTGAAACCACTCATCCTTTACCTCATTCATCTACCCATACTCCTACAAAGGATGTGATCCAAGGGCTACTAGCAGAGAGTCAACCATGTCCCCAAATTCCAGTCCTTGACCTTACCAAAGATTCTTCCAATGTCATGTCAAATCCTACAACCCCTTCATGTAATCCACAACCCCTCAATCTTATTGAAGAGTCTTCTACCATGCGTCCAAGTCAAGAACCATATTACCCTCATGCCGTCTACCATCTAGAACCTATCGAGCTTATCCAAGAGCCTTCTATCTCTACTTTGAGCCAAGAAATACTAGAGCTATGTCAAGAGTATAATCTAGGGCATGTCGAAACATCGACGCTTTATCTAAATCAAGATCAAATCACTTCCCTCCAACCCACCCATAACCTATGTCTTTTCTATGATCCGGATATTATCCAGGATTATGAGCCTATCCATGAGCAACTTGATCCTATACATGAGCAAAAGATCCCATTCCAATCCATCCATAACCTTTATCTTTTCCACAATCAAGATATCACCTATGAAGAAGCTATCCATGAGCAACTTGATCCTATACATGAGCAAGAGATCCAATTCCAACCTTTCCATAACCTTTATCTTTTCTATGATCAAGATATTATCGTTGATGAAGAACCTATGCATGAGCACATTGATTCCATCACACTTACTCCTATCTATGATCAAGAGCATATCTATGATCAAGCAGACCATGATGATCCTCAGCCAACTTTATGCATTCCATGGTCACGAGCCTATCACCCCATCTATCCATCCTCCATCTAGTCCTATCATTGATCCAACAACTTCCACTTCCATTGATGAGACATTTACCTCCCAAGTGCACATAGATGATCAAACCAATAACTTGGATCCTAGTGAACATAATGATAATCAAGATCCTAATGATCCATCACTGTCTATTATCAACCATGTTACAAACCCATTATCCTACCCCCTTGGTCTCACTACCTTCATGTATGAATGTTCCTCCTTAGAACACCAGCAACCATTATCCTCTATCTCACCTTCTCCATCCAATAAGGAACTCATGTCTAGTGTTCCACCTATACATAATCCCATTGTCCACCGCATACTCCAACATATGAACTATCAAGGTAAAGGCTTAGGCCTTCATGAACAAGGTATTTTGGAGCCTGTCCATGTCAATGTTCCTCCACCTTCATATGGCTTGGGATACACACCCCAAGGTGAACAATCTCAAGATGTTGGTACTTCCTCCATGCCTCCTAAATCCACCACTTTCCATCACAAACCCTATCATATCCCCAAAACGTATGTCACCATTCCACCTCCCTCATCATATATGTCCCAAAAGCATGTGAACATACACCTTCCACCATCCAATCTACCTCCGCTACTTCCAACTCCCAACATCCCTCCATGCATGTTACCACCACTTCTTCCAACATCTTATCCATCCATCCATGAATCCTCTAAAAATCCCAATCATGGCCCAACAAATGCACATGTTGTCTAAAAAAAGAGCTTCCACCAACTTCACTTCCACCTTCCCAAGGGAATTCAACAACAAATATGTGGATGCCTCTACCTATAAAGTCAAAAATCCTAAAGGTCTTCATGCCTACGGATACAAAAGCCAAGAATCAAAGAATTATCCATCTCAAAAGCTACACATACCCAAGCCCATACCTTCACAGGTAACGTCTAAAAGCAAAATGGTTTGGGTACCTAAGAAAAAAGCCATCAAGTCAACTGAGGCATCCACCTCTCATGAATTCCAACCATCCACTTCCTCCTTTTTCATCCAAAAGTATCAAATCCTCCCATCCCACATGACAAGCAAAAATTAGAAAAATACTCAGTCTATGTGGGTCCCTAAATGCCTACATCATTCATCCACCAAGCAAAACTCTCCATTACTTCCTACACCACCTTCCCATCATAAGTTTCAATATTTATCACGGTATGTGCAACTGTTGGTCATGATTCCCTTCCATCCCACACCATTTCCACATACCTCCATCTCCCCTTCCTTCCACTATTATCCTACATATCTTCCCCATCCTATTCCTATGGTCCATGCTCTTGCATAAGCCTTCCCTTCATCCTTGCCTAAGTCCTAGATTATCCGCATCACAATCCACTATTGCACCTTCCATTATCCACTTTATACCTACTTCATCTTGCTTTCATGTGATCTTTACCAACATCTATGAGCATAGTGACATTTGGCATAGTCCGTGCAACGACATGCATTTCTAGTGGGACACTATCACCTTTTATGGAGCCAGGCACTTGAGGCCCTCTTGCCCGTATTCCGCCTTCTTCCATCTAAATATTCAAATAAAAAAAAATCAAAAGAGTAAAGAGAAATCCCTTCGTCCAACGGTGAAAATTTGGCAAACAGGTGCCTTGGATAAGTACCATGATGAAAACTTGGCAAACAGGTATCATGTGTAAAGTTGATCTTCTATGTCACCTACACTTGGGGGCACCTTTTCTAATCAGCATATTACTCTTCTCCTATTAGTTTCCTTCCATACCATTTCCTATCCTATCCTTCTATCCATTACATACCTATATTGTCCAGTCCATCCATCTTAATCTTCCATCCCTCTATTTTTTTTATCTTGATAAAGATTGGGGGCACAATGTTGACAAATGTTTCAGATGTCTCTTGACATACCTTAGCCCTCCAAGCCAAAACAATCCTATCATCATAAGCATTGTCATTGAAAAATCCTAAGTATTCTACCTACAATGGGGCATGTTATTCCTATGCGACTTAGTCCTTGGCGATCACATCCTTCCCCTTTTTCAAGTGCATTCCTTCTATCTACTATTTCCTATCCTTCTACCTACCCGTCCATTATCCATTATCACCCATCCATTTACCTATCCATGGTATTCCCTTGTCATCGGTATCTAGCATTTAGGCTATCCAAATTGCCATCCAAAACTCCCAAAAGCGTCAAAACATTGGAAAAATATAAAAAATCCCCAAAAATAGCAAATCGTCTGCAACCCCGTCACCAGTATCCTGTCACCTTGAACTACATTGCCTCTGCATCGTCACGTAGGCAAGGCCATTATCAATGCGCCCTCGAGGCTCTCGCGCTCCACTACCTATCCGTTCCATATCTTGTCATCCGTCCCTCTATCTATCTACATCCGCACCATTTCACTAGGCATATAAGCACAACAAAGCACACTTCCGAACATAAATTTTGATGCAACACCTCAACCTATCCAAACTAAAGCAAATGGGTACCTAAAGCACTCTAAGTGATTCTATCTAAATTATGGTAAGAAAAACACATCTAAATGCAAGAATGTTTTGTATTTGTGATCAGGTTAAGTTATAGCGTCTTCATTTTGGTTATCATGTCTTTCTACACTACTCGAGGATGCAAAAAGATAGAGATGCTATGATGGGGGCATGATTCTTTTTGTTGTTTGTGGATCAATCTTTAGTAATGTGAAGCAACAAAAGATCATTGAGGACATTCGAGGTCTAACATGAAAGGGGGCAATCCTTGTCTGTTGATACGCAAGAAATACTCAGGACATCTCGGTCCAATTATACCTCTATGCTTGTATTAACTTACTAAATTAAAATCCATGTAAGTAATACTCAGGTCATCCTGGTTTAATTATACCTAGATGCTTGTATTAACTTACAACATTCATAAAAAGTACCAAAAAAAAGCTCGATGATGAAACAAAGCACTTTAGAATACTTGCAATATCAAGATGACAAATATCCATAACGTATCCAATTACATTCCATATCGATATCCATAATGTATCCAATTGCATCTCATATCCATATCCATATCCATTTACATTTTGCATACCATCCATGCAATAAAGATTCTGTGCAGAGTATCAAACAAAAGCTTGTGAGTCCTTTTGTCGAGTCTTTCTTCTATCAAACAAATTTCTATCTCTCATTGTATCTCTCATCCCAATCTAGTCAGTCTTAGCAATGATCCAAATACAATTCATCCTCAATCCATACCAATCGAGTCAAGTTAGTTAATCTTGTCAAATAATCTAATCACACTCAGTGGTCTTGGTCCTTGTCTGGTCGTAAACCAACTCAATCAGTCATAATTATCAGTGGGAGATACATTTCCCACGCATATTGTGTTTCTCTAGGGATCAATCGTTCCCCGTCATGACAACACTAGCCTTTGTGTTGCTCTAGGGATCTATCATTTCCTGCCATGATAACACTGTCGTATATCATTATTGATTAATCAGTGGTTTACTGCTTGACAAGGGCAATACCTTGTTTGTTCTTGTATCATTTGTGCATACTTGCATACTTGCTTGTGTGTGTGTTATCATTTTATCTTGCATCACCTATCATTCAGCTCTTTCTTCAACCATTTTCTTCACCCCAACCTATTCTTCCAACCTTCTTCATCGTGAGATTGTCCGTCTCACGCCCTCGAAACTCTCTCCTCGTCCAATCTCCGAAGGGGGCATCCTCATCCTATCTTTCCATTGCTGTCTTTTTCTTCTATCTATACCTTAGCTTCTTTGAAATGATGTTACTCGACATAAATCTCATCATCTCGAACATTACATCAAAGAGGGGCAAAATGTATACGCCTAAAATTGACACGACTCGGTCTAAATAAATATTCTTAATATTTATTTCATTCTAATTCCTCTATCAATAAATAAATAAACAAATTTATTTATTTGATTCATATTCCTATAAGTTAATTAAATATCGAAATATTTAATTACGTCTTCTACAGTCAAAATTAAATAAAATCCTTTATTTAATTAAATTCTTCCAAACAATTAAATAATTCTACATTATTTAATTAAGTCAAATCATTCTTCCAAATTTAAATAAATCAATTAAACTTATTTAAATCCTCTCAATCTCTAAAAATAAAATACAATCAAATATTTTATTTATTCTTCTAATCTTGCACAAACAATTAAATAAATTTATTTATTTAATTTGCTTTCTTATCTTCTAAAATATCTTCCAAATCTTCTAAAAATAATTCTTCTTCTTCATGCACACAAAGTTAAATAATTTATTATTTAATTTCTCTCAAATCATGCAAAAGCAAATCACAAGTTGAGTTAACTGACTCAATCAACCTTGTTTTTATCAACAACTCTTAAATTAGAAAAAAATATTCTAATTTATGAAAGCAAATCATATCTTTATAAAAGAAAGTAGTTAACTCAAACAAAACAGCTTTTGTGTGACACTTGTCTTCTCTCTATTTGCACACATTCTCTCAAGTCTTCTATACCGTTGATCTTCTCATTCTTTCTATACCGTTGATCTTCTCTCTCACGAGTCTATAAATTGAACCCTTATTCTTCCATTTCATTCATCCAATCTTTTAGTATTGTTACTCTACAGGAATTACAGTGCACCTTTGGCACCCAAGTCATTCCATTTGCTTGCGATCAACTCGTTACCATACCATTACCTTTGTTGTGAAGCTCATCTTCATTGCAATAAACTATCACAGCCATTCTCCGTTGACATCTTAAAGAAATAGCAAGGAAGTGCACCTTCTGAGGGCCATATTCATACATAAGATCGATTGAGATAGGCAATCAATGGAAGCCATGAAGTGAAGAGGTTTGCAAAGGTTTGAAGTTCTTTGTTTGATTGATTTCTTTGTTTCTTATTCTATTGAGTTTTGGGTATTATTGATATATTATATTGATTATTCATTTATACACCAATTTTCCCTTAACAGATGGATGTAACAATTCACATGATGCATGAGACAAACTAAAAAATCTCCATGGGACAACTGATGAAGTTAGGGGATATCAAATTTATAATTAACTAATGGCACTTGATCCTAAGTCTTTTGACAACATCCAGGACTTTGTAACAAAAGTTAATGATTTGAGAGCACAATGTAAAGCATGTGGCATAGAGAAAAGGACATTTAGCTTGTCTTGAGTACACTTAACAAACTTGGACCTAAATATGTTTCTTTTGTTTCCAGTTTTCATACTCATAGATTGACTATGGGCTCTGCTTATACAATATCTTCTTTTGCTTCATTTTTTGAATTGTTGATGCAAGAATAAGGCAAACTTCTTTCCATGGGTCTCTTGAAGCCATCTCAGTCTTAGGATTTATTGTCTAGTTAGCCGAAAAGGATAAAAAGAGTTAGGGAAACCTGAAAAGAAATAGAAGTCCAAGAAGAAATCATAGAAAGATTAGGCACAATCATCATGTATCGCAAAAGCATACTCCAACTCCTCTTCTTCAAAGGGGAATTCTCAGAAGAAGGAAAGACCAACTTGTTGTTACTATAAGAAGGTTGGTCATGAGGAACACTCTTGTCACAATAAGTAGATCGATGAGCTGAAGCATCTTCTCAAAAAGAACAACATTAATCTACCTTTTTCACAATAATCCTCTCCTCCTTCCAAATTAGGCAAAGGGAAAGCAACTGCACTTGTTGCTACTGCAGATTCTTCTCAACAGTGGATTGTTGAATCGGGTGCATCACATCACATGGGTTTTGTCAGAGAATAGTTTTCTTTGTGTGGAGCCATGTTTGGTGCCCCACATTCTCATTGGGGATGAATCTCCTATTGAAGTCATTGGGAAAGGTTCTGTTCATGTTGGCATTGGTATATTTGAGGATGTTCTCTGTGTGCTTGATTTGTCGGTCAACCTTCTCTCTGTCTACCAAATTGCCTAGAGTGGTAGAAAAGTTGAGTTCACTTCTGATTTTGTCACCATCAAGAATCTTGAAGACAATGCACTTCTTGTAGTTGGTAAGGATAATCTTGATTCTCGATTGTATGCTTTATCAAAATTTGTACCTGATTCACATTCTACTGCTTTGCTCACCCATTCAGATTTTGTGAGCAAGCTATGGCATGAGAGGTTTGGCCATCTCAACTTCTGCTATCTTCAATAGCTCAGTAATTAGGATTTGGTCACGGGTCTTCCTAAGATCAATTTCTCAAATGGGGTTTGTTTAGGTTGTGCCTTGGGAAAACATCTTGAGGACAAGTTCAAAAAAGGGAAGGCTTGGAGGGCTTCAAAAGTCCTTGAGTTGGTACATAGTGATGTGGTGGGTCCATTTCCATCCTTGTCTTTTAGAAAGGCTTGCTACTTGCTCACCTTTATTGATGACTTTTCTAGATACACCTAGGTCTACTTTCTTTGACAGAAAGGAGAAGATTTTATCAATAGATTTCAAGAGTGCAAGGCTTGTGTCAAGAAACAATATGGGAAGGTTGTCAAGATTCTCCGCACTGACAACGGTCTAGAATATGTGAACCATCACTTTGAACAATTTTTCACTCTTGAAGGTATAGATCTTTAGCATATTGTCACCTATACACCTTAGCAAAATGGTGTGGCAGAGAGGAAAAATAGGTACTTGAAGGAGATAGACGGCTGCATGATCCACACACACTCCCTTGAACCTAAATATTGGGCAAAAACTATCAATTGCGCTACACACATCTAGAATAGAGTTCTGCATAAGGTATTGAACGACAATACTCCTTTTGAAGCCTGGTGTGGCAGGAAACCTATTGTGTGACACTTTAGAGTTTTTGGCTTCCCAACATGGGCTCACATTCCTTCATAGAAGTGCAAGGCCATTGAACCTCAAAGTCAACCTTGTACCTTTCTTGGTTATCCTGATGGTGTAAAAGGATATCAGCTTTTGGATCCTGAGACACATGATCTCTTTATTGAGCAAAGTGTGCAATTTGAGGAAAGCTCTTCTAGCTCATCCTCTCATCTTCATTCCTCCACTGTGGATTCAGATAGTGACTCAGAGGATTTTCCTCCAGGTACCTCTACTCACAGAGTTGATCATGAGGTTTCATCCTTCTCTTCGTAGAGTTTAGATTCTGAGGTTGAGGATTCTCCTCCTCCATCCCTTACCGTGCCTCGCTATGCTCATCAGACACTTGAGTCTGTAGGCACTCTTGTTGGGGATCCTTCAAATACTCGGAGGACTCAGTCACAACATCAGGATATTTTGCATTCATACATTGCCATAGCTTTAGATCCACAGTCATTTCATGAAGCATCAAGTATTGCTGAGTGGGATTCAATAATGGAGGAAGAGTACAACTCTTTGATTTAGAACAAAACTTGGGATCTTGCTCCACTTCCTAAGGGAAGAAAAATGATTCGGTGTAAGTGGATCTATTGGAACAAATTTGCCGCAGATGGATCAATTGATAAGTTCAAAGCATGATTTATGGATAAAGGTTTCTCTTAGGTTCTTAGTGTTGACTACACTAAGCCCTTTGCCCCTGTCGTCAAAATGAACTCCATTCGCCTACTACTTTCTATTGTTGCAACTCAAGGTTGAGTTGTACATCAGATGGATGTGAAGAGTACATTTCTTCATGTGGATCTACATGAGGAGATTTACATGGAGCAACCACAGGGGTTTGTTCAGGATTCTTCATTGGTTTGCATATTGCAAAAGTCTCTCTATGGGCTCAAATAAACCACATGGGCTTGGTATGCCAAGATGGACTCCTTTCTTCTCTCAGTTGGGTTCTCCAGATGCCACTCAGATCTGAATGTCTCTATCTTGAGACAGGAGGATGCTCTTCTTTTCTTGGCTCTCTTTGTTGATGAATTAATTGTCACTGGGAACACTTCATCCATCATTGCAAGTGTAAAGACTTCTTTGCACAATAGGTTTTCCATGAATGACTTGGGTCTCTTGAACTATTTTCTTGGGATTGAGATCACTTAGACCTCTTCTGGGATCTCTCTTGCACAACGCAAGTATGTTCTTGATCTTTTAGCTTGTTTTCACATGGTTTATCGTAATCCTGTACTGACTCCCTTTCTATCAGGAATCAATCTTGAGGTGAAGTGTTTCACACCACTATTTGATGCCACTTTATATTGCTAGCTTGTTGGTAGCCTCATCTACCTGACTCATACTCACCCTGACATTTCATTTGTAGTTGGCATTGTTTTATGTTTCATGGTGGAGCCACATGAGCTTCATTGGAAGGCTTCCAAATGCATCTTGCACTATATACAGGACACTCACATGTATGTGATTCACTATGTAGCAGACATAAGCTCAAACTTAGTTGGATACATAGATTCTGATTGGGCTGGTGATCTTGATGATTGCAAGTCCACATCTGGCTACAAATTTTACCTTGGTTTTGGTCCCATTTGTTGGTAAAGCAAGAAGCAACATGCCATTTCTCTTTCTTCAACTAAGGTTGCATATCAAGGGGTTGTTAATGCCACCACTAAGGCTATTTGACTTTAGAATATCCTCACTAAACTTGGCATCACTTTTTAGAATCCATCAATCATCTACTGTGACAACCAGAGTGCCATCTAGATCTCGAAGAACCCAGTTCATCATCAGTAAACCAAACACATAGAGATCGACATGCATTTTCTCAAGGAATTGATTCAAGAGCAAGTTATTGTTTTGTGGTATTGTCCTATAGTAGAGAAGGTTGCAGATATCTTCACCAAACCCTTCACTAAGAGAAAGTATGTCCATCTTCAGTCTCTCTTGGAGGTGCAGGACATCTCATCTAGGGGGTCACTTAGCCCTTCCTACTTTATCCTCTCATGGAGTTTTTTCCCACTAGGTTTTCTCCCTTCTTTTCTATTTGAGGGGATCTTGTTTACATGGGTACCTCATCAGGCCTAGTTGTCGGGACCCATCTTTACTTCTTTGTCTACATTTCTCCCTAAGTTGCACTTAAGGGGGGTGTTAGTGTGAATAGGGTTCTTTTTCTTTCTAGTTCTTTCTTACCTAGTTCTCCACTTAGCTCTCTTCACACTAGGATAAGTTTACTTAGGGACTTCTTCACTTTATCCCATAGTGGTTGTGTTTTTAGTCTCTTGGGTGGAATATCCTATATATACCCACCTCTTTGTCTCATATGAGCATCTCATTTCATTTTATGGCTTGCATTCTCTTGAGTTGAATACAGTATATTTGGCTCATATCTTATTTTTGTTTTTCTTTCCTTCATTCACTTGCATTCTTGGGTAGCCTTTTAGCCAAATCTTATAGCTCTTAGTTCTTGTGTTTCAATGTTGTTGACAAAAGGTTGATTTTACTATAGCTCATCGAATGTTTGGTTGCAAATAAATTTGAACTATTGATTTGAAATGAGATTTTGCAATATAATTAACTAAACTAATAAATGTAACTTCTACACTTACAACTAGATGCCACAATTCTAGAGAAATGCAAGAATCTACCTACTCTATCTAGTTTACTTAATCTACTAAAATTAACTACTCTAAACAAACACAAACACAAATAAAGAAATCTCACACCAAGATACAAATCCAATATGTTGAAGATTTTTGTTGTGGCATGTGTCCTCAAAGTCCCAACTTGGTAACATTCTTCTATTCTCCCAACTCTAGAAGCTCCTCTCGATGGAAGGAAGATGGGAAGCAGAACTAAACTAAGATTGGACTATAAGAAAAGCCACAAGGGTTCACAAGAGCCAAGGATCACCTATAACACCAATGACCTTCCACATAAGAGAGGATCTATGATTATGTTATATTTGCCAAAAATGATACAATACATACAAGATTGATTACATTACAAAACTTACTTTACAATGAGATAAACCTTGTATATATAGGCAAGGGTGAGACATATGAAAACTAAGATGATGACATGTGTCTTAATCCTATAACTTGAGACACAAAAAAATAATGTTGCAGATGATCCAAAATTACTGAACAATATTTCTCCCCTTAAGAAGAAAAAAATCCATAGATATATGTAGAATAGCTTCCCATTCCAAATATGACTATGAGAGAAGAAAACTCTAAATGTATGTGTCTAAAATATGCTCAAGTGTCACCATCCTCATGCCAAAATATGCCACAGTAAAATTAGGAACCCCAATCCTAACTGATGTAGAAGGTAATAAGTGAGGACCATGTAGAAACTAATGAATAACAAGATCCAAAGAAAATGATCATGAGACAATAGTTGTGATAGAGCTATCATCAAAGAGGAGATGGATGTCCTCAAATGTGTCTTCCAAATCTACAAAAATGGACTCTTAAAACAAACTTGATATATCTGTCAAGTACTCATTCCAAGAAGTTATATTTGAAAGACTAATATGAAGATCTTATTATGTTGAATTAGTTGAATTCATGGATTTATCAACACAAAGATCTAAAAATGTGGGAGATCTAGGAGATGGAATCTTAATGAATGTCATCCAACTATACTATATATCCCATGTGATGATGTGTCCACACAAGATGTCTCAGTAGGAACACCTATAGATGAATTTGCCAATGCTAGAATGTAAGAGTCCTCAACCTCAAGATATTGACTCATAGATAGAGAAGATGAACCCTTTAAATCTAGATTAGGAGTCGTAGAAGTTGAAAAATCAATGGATGTCTCTATAGGAGGAGAAAGAGCATCAAGAGAAGTCTCGATGTCATCACAAAATTCAAGTATTTACAAATAAGCAAGATCCTCTCCTATATCATTGTCATATGGTAGGATATCAAAATCATCAATGGGGTTTGAGACTGTCCATAACAAGATCTACTAGGAATGGAGATTAATTCATGTCTCCATGTATCTCCCAAGTTCTAGTCCAAAGAGTGTCAAGGCACTCAATATGTGAGATGGAACACAGTGTCAAGATCAACAATACAACCAATCAATCCTATGACATGATCATTCCTTCTAGCCCATACTTGCTTCTACCAATGAGTACCTAGTTTAGGGACAATTCCATAGAGATAGGGAAAGAGATGAAGTCCCCTGAGATGTTTCAATATGTCATCTTGCCAAGACTTAAGTTCCCTTTTGTTTGGGTGATAACGAAATGATGAATTAAAAAACCCATTATTTACTAAGATAGACTCCTCACAAATCAATTAGAGATCATATTAGTTGGAAATGGAACCCTTGCAACAAAAAATAATAGTGCCATATTTGTATTTGTTCCAAAATACAAGCCAAAGTACAAAACTAACTTCAAATTAAAATGAAAGGTACTTGGTGCAAAATCTAGTTCAAAACCAAGTGAATGGCCATGAAGTGCTTGGAAATACTTTTCCAACACCTATGAGAAGTAAAAAAATAGACTCCATGGGTGAAAGTTATGCTTCCCAAAACAATTGCCCCTTTATAGGTCAAAAATTTGACCCTTAGCACTATTTGGGTGGCATGAATAGGCTGTACAACTAGTTAGGGCAATTAGGTGGAGAAACAATGGATTGGTGTCTAGTAGAGCAAAGTAGAGTGTTGATAGAGAGCACCAATAGTGATGGAGATGTTAAGAAGTGGGGTTAATCCCCCTAGCTAAGTGTGATTGGGCACTTGCCACCACATAACCAAGAGCTTCAAATTTTGCTAATGATTGCACTAACATGGGACCAATGCCTACATAGCCCACAAATTCATACCATAGCTAATGTATTTAGTGTACCATCCACCCAATCAAATTTCTTGAAAATGAAAAATTGTACTTTTGTACCCTACAATAGTGACACTAATGTGAGAATATTTTGTCCAAGATGCCAATGGTACAATGACTGATGTAGGATATTTTAATGATAATACAAAGAATTGAACTACATATGGACTATACATTTCATATGGTATGGATTGTACAAATTCGTATGACCAAAACATTTATTGATGCCCTCAAAAATGTCAAATTTGAAACTTTTCAAAACCCTATTGAGTTTACTATCAGTTAATAGATTTTTGGACCTTTTAGACTCACCTGTGAGATCTATTTTGCTCCAAGATGCACCGTGTAAAAGTTCTTGGCAAAAATCTCCTAGAAATGAGAAGGGGGTGGTAGATTTGAAGCTTTGATACCATGTAAGAGAAACTACAAGGGTTCATAAGAGCCAAGGATCACCTATAGCACCAATTATCTTCCACACAAGAGAGAAGCTATGATTATGTTATATTTCTAAAAATGATACAATAATTACATGATCAAGATTACATTACAAAACTTAGTTTATAATAAGAGAACCCTTGTATATATAGAAAAGGGTGAGAAATAGGACAAACTAAGATGACACATGTGTCTTAATCCTATAACTTGAGGCACAAAAAATAAACGCCCTAAGTAAATTTAACTAGACTAGTGCGAACAAGTCTCAAAAGGAACCCAAATAGGTAGAAAACCTTGTTCACACCAATATGGAGGACTAATAGATTCAAGATAAATACTATTAAAGTAGGTGATTATGTAGTTTAGGAACTAGAAAATGAAAATGGTAAATCTCAGAGGCTATAAGGGACTTGTGTTGTAAGGGGACTTGTGAAAAGGGGTGGACTTTTGATGTAGTTCTCTAAAATTAACACTCAAACTTCCTATTGTAGCTATGTATGGAGAGACAAGAGCTAAGATTTCCTAGAAGCAATAAAAAGACCCATGCAAAATCCTTTGGAGAACTATTAATAAGG
The DNA here is from genome assembly GCA_027924645.1 of Cunninghamia lanceolata. NCBI lineage: Eukaryota > Viridiplantae > Streptophyta > Pinopsida > Cupressales > Cupressaceae > Cunninghamia > Cunninghamia lanceolata. Next base: position 6,956,022 of record BSBN01001215.1, read on the forward strand.
TTAGATCTACAATTAGAGATGCAAACAAATACCTGAACATGAAGATGTATCTATTTTCCTAAATTGAGCCTTGAGAGGAGTGTGGGAGACAAAAAGTCTTCTTCCTTGTCTACTCTCAGATGCTCTTATGCAATCCCAATTTTGTGTTTTTTGTTATTCCTGGTGTTGCCTTGGTCATTTTTGGTCTTTTGGTTTGTTGGGTTATGACGTTTATGTAGGCTTTTAATTTTGAATTTTTTTCTCACCATTTGTTTGTGTTTTGGTGACTTTAGGGTGGTCTTTACCCTGGGGTCGTGGGGGTGTTGAGTCTGGGTGTGGGGGTTTGTGTCTAGTTGGGTGGGTGGGGATTTTTATGTTAGGGGTCGTCTGGAATTAATTCCCTCATGCCAGTCAGGAGCATGTTTCTAGAAGAGTCAGAAGGAGATATTGTTGGTTCGAGTAACTTCGTTGGAGAGAATGGTAAGGTTGAGTTGGATGAGGTATGTGCAGGTTTGGAAGTGGGGCCCTCTTAGGTTGTTGTCCTTGATGACAAATACAGAAACTCTCAGGTGTGTGGCACAATGATAGTTGGCTATCAATAACAGTTGGCTATCGTGACAATTGGGTATTTGGTTATTGTTATTGGTGACTTGGCACAACTTGACTTGGTATGATAGGTACTGTTGGTATTCATGCTTAGCATTTGATGCAAGTTGGTGTGCTATGCATTGGTTCTCTCATTGCAGTGGTATTATGGTTCTTGGAATTACAGTGGGGAATGAGGCACTTGGTTATCTTTTCTTGATTCAATATGCAAGTAATGTTCATTAATGATTATCTCTGATTTGGAACGTTTCTTGCTTCAGTTTGATCATCATTCAGGATCTGTGAAGTTGGGCTTATGGTTAAAGGCAAATCAAATGTTATTCAATGTTATCAAAGGCATGGAGTTATATTTGTTATTATAACATTGATCATTCCTTAACATCTCTTTTATCTTAAGGAGGTTTTATATTGTTAAAAGATGTTAAGATTGTGTGAAGATGATTATAATTTCTAACTTAAAGTTAGTGAAAGGCACCATTTGTTGAAAGGGTTTTGATAAAATAATAAAGCATGTTTTTGGGCCATTTAAGTTATTAAACTACATGGCAATTTTTGAGCTTGAAAAGAAGGTAAAAATTGATGTTTTAAATCTTTTGGTCACCGGGCCCTTTAGGGCACACCGGGATAGACAGTCAAGAAAAGTATACGGTGAAAAAGAATGTTTTGAGAGATCATTTTGTAAAGTTTAACTTTGTGATATACATGCTCTCAACCTAGGGTTATAGTTTTATGCAAAGTCTTTCAAGATTTTGTCATGATGGTTGAAAGATCTTCAGGATTTGACAAAGCTAAGCTATAATGAAGTGAGCTTGTTGGTTATGGAACTTTCTACTTTGGACTTCAAAGTCATAGAAAAAGGTTTCTTGGTCAGCTTTCTCCAGGTGGTATTATTTCACTGGTATTTGCATTTTTGAAGGTTCATTTTGTGGTTTATTTTCTAAGCTATTAATGGGTAAATGGAGCTGTTGATTGCTTTGACTTAGTCTATGATTCTGTGAAGAGATAGCAAAAAGAACTTACTATTTGGTTGCTTGAATTTCCTCTGTTGGGTTCTTTGTTTAAGGGGTTTGTTCACTGTGGTATTATTATTTCTTTGCTAAAGTTGTAACAGTCTTGAATGGTTGTTTGAGCTTGGGTTGTAACTATTTAAAGTTGCAGAGTTTTGTTTGAGACTTGGAGTCTCTTTGACCCAAGAGATCTCTCTGTCACATATGTTTGAGTTTATCCTTATTTGAGATAGTGAAGTGTCAGCTTATATATACATTTCATTTATTTGTTGAAAGGCAGTTATCAATAGTTGGGTCAATTACAAAATAGTTTTAAACTGTCTACTTTTACCTTGGTTAGGGTTTGCTAAGTTTTGTTGATTATTCCTTCTCTTAATGGTAGGGTTTGTTAATCATAAATTGTTAAAGGTTTGAAAAAGAAATACCCACAATGAATTAAGGGCTTTTCCATGATGACAGTTTTGATTTGATTCTTCAAAGGCTTTTCTTGACATATTAGATAGTTTATTAACTATCTTGTTTACTACTCTTGGAAAGATAGTTTAATGTTTATTTTGGACAGTTGTTGTAACCAAATGGGATAAACCTTGTAATGATCTCAAATCAATTTTGCAAATGGCATTGTTCGACTATATGGCACTGCCATTTATTTGTTCAAAAGACAAATTCTATGCACAGTTAAACTGTTTTAGTTACAGATTCAAACTATTTCATGATAGAAGGAAGGCATTGAGAAAGTATAAAAATGCATAAGATGTAAACACCTAATATGGTGTTGATGATATTGTATCTTACACTATCATTGAGACAATAGCAGTGTGTTTTAATGCAATAACATTTCTGAGTTGATGTGCACAATTTTGGATATGTATTCTTGAGTCTCAAATAAATGAGATTGTCAAGAACTAGATTGTAGAGAAATAGAGAAACCCTCTGTATTGTATATTTTCATCTGATCTTTAAGAAGTTGTAAGTGATCATGTCAGTGAGAAAATATGATCATTTCCAGTGAGGCTTATGTTGCCAGTGAGGCTTGTGTTGCCAGTGAGGTAGTGATAAAAGTCAGTGAGATATTTTTCTGTAGCCAGTGAAGCATTTACTAAGTGGTTTTTATACCCCATGATGGTTTTCCACTCCTGAAATCTATCTTATGGTCTCATTTGTTACATGATTCACTTGTCCATTATACTTGTTTGTTCAGTTCTTTATTGCACAATCTCTTACATTGATAAAGCCTAAATCAACATCTGCTTTTGTTTTTAAAGTTTGACAATAAAAGTGAATAAAATGTTTTATTTTCTACAAAACTGATTCACCCTCCCTCTCAGTGTTGTCAAGTACTCCAACAAGAAGCTGGGAAGATTCTACCAATTGTCAAAGAAGAAGATATCAAGCTTTCGTATAAGGAAGTGTTGGGAGGTTTTACGTAGAGTATTCCATATTCAACGGTCTTTGAAGTGGTCAAATATGTCGATAGTGGAAGGTGAGGGTTGGGAGGTCTCTGCAGAATCGAAGGTGAGCTTCCTGGAGAAGGAGGACAAGGTAAGACTCCTTCTTTTCCTAAGGTTCTTACCATTTCTCCTTCTTTTGAAATGTTATAGGCTCTGGAAATGAAGTTAGGTTGAATAACATTGCCATTTTTTTGTTTGTTTGAATAACAATTTGCTTCCCTCGAGAAAATTTTTTGATGAATGGTTAGGGAAAGTGTGGGGAAAGAAGCTTGGTCTATATGTGAACTTTTGCAGAATAGTTCAAAAGGGTTTGTTTGTGATTTTTTTGAAAAATCACAATATGCAAGATAAAATTTTAAAAAAAGAATTCTGGCATGTTGGGCAATCTGTGTTTAGGGTCATGCCCTAGTCTACTGAGTCTAAACCCGAAAAAATCTTGGAATTTTTCTGCGCCAAGATGGATAGAAATAAAGGAGTTAGCTCCTCAACTGTGGAAATTTATCCCTCATTTTTTGAAGCCCCTGGGGGAAGTCCTGAAAATGGAAGAAACTAGAGTGACCTTGCCACATTTAAGTGCCTAAGTTCTCATTTTGCTAAAGCTAAATATTGAGGTCCTTGAGGTTTTTGAAATACAACTAGTTAATAATAGTTTGAGTTGCAACATTGAACTTCTAGGTAGTCTGAATGCCTATTTTTCATGTAAAAGAGATGAGCACCAAAGAAAAGATTGTCCAAAAAGAAATTTAATTCTTTAGGGAGAAAGAATAATAATAAAGAAAGTAAAAACCCTACTGAGAAGGGTTTTAAAGAAAGTGGAAATGTCTTGGGGAATGACAATTTCATTCCTGATAAAGAGCCCATGGAGGTCTCTACTGTCAGTAAGGAAGAGGATTCTAATGAGAATCCCGATACTATGGATGGAAGTAAAAAATTCTCCCTTGTGGAGGAAGAATAATATGTTGTCATTCCGGCTAAGTAAGGTTAGGGTGTTGGGGAAGGGGATTTTCCTTCTGTCTTGGGGAGTCTGTCAAAAAGAATGCTCACTAGTTAGCTCTTGAGAAAATTAAGGCTAACATGAACCGAAGAAATTTTGGTCCCCCTCCTATACTACTAAAAGTGATACAGGAGCATCCAATGGTGTAAGGGCAATCTTGCATCACCCAAAAAAAGATGTGTTTCAAAATTGTTGATGTTCTTTCCATTTCTTTTCAAAATTTGTGGTTCTGGTTCCATAATCGCTTGAATAATGATGTAGAACTTTTAGTTTTTCCAAACTGCTAAAATAACAACTTGCTATTTTTAGAAAGTTTGCATTTGGGCATGGAATGAAGTGAAATTTTAAAGGAAGTTTCATAACTAAAAAATAAGACCTTTGGCGAAGGAATCACACAAAGATCATATGTGAGCTGAAAGATATTAAAGTTTCTATTTCCCGAAAAACACTTGAAAATTATTCAAACTCAGGTTTGAGGCACTAAACAACTTCGTACGAGCCTGAAAATGGTCAGAACCAGCAAAGCAGGCTCTTAGCGAGTAGAGCACTCCGCAAGCTTTCTGATGCATAAAACGGTTCGTCAATCAGACACCCAGATCAAAAGTTATGGCTCTAGGAAGTTGACCTATTTTTGGAGGGAGAAGCAAATTTTGAAATTAGGTTGTTGGTTGCCAAAAAGGCTATTAATAACCATTTTTGGGAACCTTGGGTAGTAGTAGAGTTAAGGGGGCAAGTGTAGAGTCAATAATAGGCGGGAAAATAGAAACCCTAGCTAATTTGGGGTTACAAAAGGCTGATGATTCCAGAGTCTTGTGATAGGAAGCTGTAATGTGTTGCAGCCTGTGGAGGGTTGATTTCTCTAATTGTATTTGAGCTTCTATAATGTAATAAGTTTCCCAAATCAATAAAGAAAGTTATATATTCTGTGTGCAATTTCTGTTGTTGTGTGTTTTATGATTTATCACCTTCATAAAAAAGATAGCATGCCTGTAGAAAAAGAACAAAGTGGAGTGCCCAAACATTAAATTCTATGAGGCATACTGTAAATTTGGATTGTTTTAACCCTCTTTTCTGGAGAAGGTATGGAAATTGATGTTTTGACCAAGGAAGATGACAATAAGAAGAGGAAACCCCATGACCAAGTGGCAGGGGAAAAGAAGGGTTTTAAAAAAGGTAAAGATGAGAAACTTCCAAAATGCTTGGATAGATTGTATAAAAATCAGGAGCCAGGGGCTTCAAAATCTCCCTCTAAATGATTTTAAAGTGTGTAAGTTGGAATGTCAGGGGGCTTGAAGCTCTTGACAGAAAGTATCTACTTAGGTCTTTTTGTAATGGTAAAAGTAACTTGGATATTCTCTATCTGCAAGAGATAAAAGCTGTGGGTTTTCAACTTGACTCAATTCTGAATTTTGTGTGGAGAAAATCTGTATGCTTCTATACTCAACATGCTAAAGGTAAGGATGGTGTTTCCATTCTTCTAAAAGACTCTTGGGCTTCTTTGGTGGTTGATAATGGTTTTTCTCCATGCAGTAGAGTTGTTTGGATTATCATTGAAGAAAATTTTTAAGTTGGTATTTGTTCCATTTATGGTCTTAATGAATATAAGGAAAGATGCAAATTATGGAATTGGATGTCATAGTCCTTGCCCAAAGTTTATTAGATCTTAGCTGGTGACTTTAACATGATTGAAAATAAATGTGACAAAAAAGGGGGGAAAGAGTTGGTCTAGAAAGGAAATGAGTTGTTTTTCTGGTCCAAGATGAAGAGGATTCTCAATTTGTGGGATCTAGAAAATTTGAAGGGCACTAAAAATAAAATTTGGTTTTCCTTGTGTAATAATCAAGTAGTGGGTAGGAGAGTCTATTCAAGGTTGGATAGGTTCTATGCAAATACATAATTGTTTTATTTTATTTTTAATGAAGAGGAGTACCCTATCCAAGTTACTCCCTCTACCATGTCTGATCACTCCCCTATTGAGGCTTGTATAATATTCAAGGACATTGGGCAGAAGGTAATTGGTAGTAAGAATCAAGTTTTTAATCTCAATACTTCACTTCTCAAAGATAAGGATTGCATGGAACGTATACTCAAGGTTAGGATGATTATTAAAATCCTTAGTGACACCTTTGCTATTGACAGAGGGGATAAGTTGACTCATGCTTGGAGATGAATTTTGAAAATTGTGGGTAAAAAGAATGCCCTAGATAGGAAAAAGGAAGAAAATAGGATTGAAGAGAAATTTCTTGACCTTGAACTTAAAATGCAAAGCAATATGATTGATAAGGATGTTTTGGATGAACTTGTAAGGACAAAGCACCAGTTGAGGTCTATTTAGAATTTCAAAAATCATGGGGTTACGATTAGAGCTAGGCTCAATTGGATTAATGATGGTGATAGAGGTACCAAATACTTTTTCAAAATTCTTAAGGCCAAGCATAACAGAGAAAAAAATGGTCCTATTCAGGCAAGAAGCAGTTTGAGCAATGATAATAAAGTTATGGGTGATGCTTTTTTCAAGTTCTATCAGGATCTATTTTCATCTGAGGATAGTAGTAAAAACTTGGAGGCTAGGAACTTTTGTAAAAGAATTATTCCTAAGATGCTAGAGAATGAAGACATTGAGGATGTTATAGCCCCTCTAATTAACAGAATATAAAATTAACTATTAATAGAATTTCAGCAGAAAGATTAACTAACTTTCATGAAAGGAGTAATGAATGTAAAATAGTTTCAAACCAATTTTCTTTTTCAGCTGAAACAATCTTTTCTGAACAACATGTAGGTGAAAACAAAGTAATCTAACTAACTTTATATAACAGTTTCTCATTTCAATAACTCAAATATTTAAATAGTAAGAGAGGGATAGAAGAGTACAACTTGATTAGCTTCCTGCTGAATTTTTCATAGATCCTTCACTAGATTCTAGTAAAAGAAATATCAACAAGGGTTTTAACCATCCATTCAGACCAATTGGTCTCCTGTGCTTCTTCAACTAAAGAAACCTGACCCTTCACGAGGGTGATTATCCAGGAATCAATTAACAATATCAGGCCTTTGAGCCTGGTGTCAAGGTCCTATATCTCCTAATCGATCTTTTCCAAAGGTACCTCCTATTGGAAAAGATAACTCTGATCGGGTATATCTGGAGCTTGATAGCTGACAGATGCTTAATTTGCATCGTAACCTTGGCCAAGGATTTCTAGTATATATATATATGACACTACTGTGTCGTCAGCATTCACCCTTGCTCGGCACTGACATTATGTTTTATAATTGCAGCTTTTTGAAGGAATACCAACAAGGTCCATTTGACACACAGAGTATATAAATAGAAGACAACTTTCTTTTAGAGATCGTAGCCACATAATAAATATGATTTAAAACAGTCATTCAACTACATGTATGTATAGATATTCATATATATATATATCAAGAACATCAACACTTAAATCTTCTACAATTTCGATAGTCTTACATATATGATTCTAATACAGATTTCTGACTGCTAAGCTTAACCATAGTTTACATTATTGAAGAAATCAAGAGGATTTGAAAACATAAATCAATCAATCTTTTGCTTCATAAATCATGGTATAAAAGACTATTTATGGAAGAATTTTGACTTGCCTTAACCAATTTTTTTTTAGAACTCGAACTGAAGAAAAAGGGCTTCAACTAGTCATAGAAGTTTGTCTAGCTCTAAGGCTTTCTTGGCTATGAATGCATAGTGCTAAATAGTGGAGAACTACTGCCTTTTCCTTCTAAAGAGATTTATAGACATATGACTGCCTCATGCAATAGAGATCTGTAATTTTTCTTCTTCGAAAGCTTGAAATAATGCCACACCTTTTTCTAGAGAATAGTGTGGATGTTTGTCTAGAATGCTACGAATGCTTAGAGAATGGTTCCCATGAAACTCACACGCAAGCCACTATAAAGAATGCATGCCAAAGAAAAGAATGAACACCATAAAGAAAACGCCACTTCCTCCTTCGATCACATACAAGAGGAGCATTTCCTCTTGTATGTGGGCTGAGTGGGAGGAGTTACGCCAAGACTCCAACTCACTCACATCAAGCGCTCCAAAAAGGTAAGACTCTACACAAAATAAAATAAAAAAATTAAATAAAAAAAACAATAGTTCCCTCTAAGAAATATTTATTAATACTTATAGTCATGTGCCTTGGCCAAGGCTACGGTGAATTAAACTTAGGCATGATTATTGTTTTTCGGTTCCTATAATCACCTTCTCCTTGTTGATATCCCTTTTACCGGTCACCTAATTGACCTGCATCCACTTTGACAAAAATCAATGGTTAAATCATTTTCTTGATACGACCAATAATTAATATTATAATCATACATCCATTTTCATATATATACAAAAGAAATATTTGCAAATAAAAGAAAACCCTTTTTTTTATAACTATACACATAAACAACAAATAATTTCCATATTCACATGAAAGCAATTATTCTCAACTAACAACATAATTAACATTCTAAGGTTCAGAAGAAAGGAATGTAACATATCCTCCCCCTTATGAATCATCATCCTCGATGATTATTCATCAATATATATACATAAAATGTAACAATAAAGTTTTTTATCAGTCTTAATTGTTTTCAAATAAATAAGGAAATTTTTGATGAATCTCATCATAATCTTCCCAGGTGGCATTCTCTTCTAAATACTGGTCCCACTGGACCTTACATTGCACCACCTCGTGATTATGTAGTGTAGCTTACGTATCTCGAGTACTCTGAGTGGCTCTATTGTGATCACTCCAGGATCCTGTACTTGTAATGATTTCCAATCAATCATATGTTCAGAGTTTGCATAACATTTCTTGAGGTAAGATACATGAAATTCATTGTGAATCCTGGCGAAAGTCGGGGGTAGAGCAATTCTGTATGCCACAGGATTGATGATTTCTAGAACTTCAAAAGATCCCACATATCTTGGGGCTAACTTAGAGGCCTTTCCAAATTTTATAGAGCTTTTTTAAGGTTTCAATCGTAAAAGAACTTTTTCTCCCACTACAAATTGTCTGGTAACACATTTCGCATCAACATAACTCTTTTGCCTATCATTGGCTTCTTTAAGTCTTTGTCTGATTATTTTTACTTGCTCTTCTATTTATTGAAGCATTTCAGGTCCTAGAATGATCCTGTCTTCCCACCTATTCCAACTTATAGGAGTTCTACATTTCCTGCCATATAGTGCTTCAAAAGGTGCCATTTATATTGTTGATTAGTATGAATTGTTATAGGCAATTTCTACCAAGGGTAAATATTCCTCCCACCTGTATTGTTGATCTATACAATACATTCTAAGCAGATCTTCTAAAATTTGATTTACCCTTTCCATTTGACCATCTGTCTCGGGATGATATGCTGTTCTAATATTCAACTGTGTCCCCAAAGCTAAAAATAAGGTCTGCCAAAATCTGGATGTCATCCTAGAATCTCTATCTGATATGATCTTCTCTGGTATTCCATGAAGATGAAATATTTCTTGCACAAACTTTTGTGCAATCACTGGTGCGCCATCTGCTAAATTTCCTGGAATAAAATGTGCCACTTTGGTAAGTTTGTCCACTACCACTAATATGGCATTGTGCCTATTTTTAGTCATGGGTAAACCTTGTACAAAATCCATACTACTAATTTGCCATTTCCAATTAGGTATGCTATGAGGCTAAAGTAATCTTGTTGGATGTGGATGCTCTACCTTGACCTTCTGACATTCGAAACATCCTGCCTCAAATCTTGCTGCGTCCTTTTTCATTTCTTTTCAGAAATATAATGGTTTGACATCAGCCAACATCTTGGTTACTTCGGGGTGTCCTGAATATGGTGCGGTGTGTACTTCTTTTCATATTATTTTCCTTAACTTAGAAGACTTTGGAATGTACATTCTACCTTTAAATCTCAAAAGCCCATCTGCTTCAATGTGAAAACCTTCATATTTAGGCTCCTGTGGATTTGACTGAAGATCTTCTTAAACTTGCAAATAATATCCATCTTCATTCAATTTTTGATTCACCTAGTTACTAAAATCAGTATTGATTGACACAATTGCCGTTATATGCTTCCGTCGGCTCAATGCATCAGCTACTCTATTTTCCTTGCCCTTAATGTAGCTAATCTCAAAATCATAATCGACGATTAACTCCATCCATCTTCTCTGGCGAGCATTTAGATTGGGTTGTGTAAATATATATTTCAAACCTTGATGATCTGACTTAAGTTCAAAAGTTTTTCCTAATAAATAATGTCGCCACATCTACAAGGCATGAACTATGGCTGCCAATTCTAAATCGTGAGGTGCATAATTTTGTTAATATTGCTTCCGTTTCTAGGATTCATAGGCCACTACCTTTCCTTCTTACATTAACATACCACCCAGTCCTTCACTTGATGCATCTGTTATAACCACAAAATGACCATTGGGATCTAGTACTATCAATATTGGAGTGTTTGTTAGTTTTTCCTTTAATAGGTCAAACGCCTCCTAACATTTTTTAGTCCATTCAAATCATTTTCCTTTTCTTTGAAGAGAGGTAATAGGATGAGCAATTCTAGAAAAAAATCTCTGACAAACCTTCTGTAGTACCTAGCTAATCCCATGAAACTTCTAACCTTAGGAACATTTTTCGGTACTGGCCAATCTACTATGGCTTTGATCTTAGCAGGGTCCACTGCAATTCCTTTAGCTGATATAATATGCCCCAGATATTGTATCTCTTTCTGAAAGAAAGTACATTTTGACAATTTTCCATATAGTTTGTGTTTCCTTAACCGCTGAAGAACTATTTGAAGGTGTTGCAGTTGCTCTTCCTCATTTTTGGAGTAAATAAGAATATCATCAAAAAATACTAGTACAAACTTATCCAAGCAATCTCTGAAAACACTATTCATTAAATTCATGAACGCAACTGGAGCATTTGTAAGTCCAAATGGTAGAACTGTGAACTCGTAATGTCCATATCTAGTTCTAAAAGCTGTCTTATGAATGTCTTCCTCTTTTATCCTGAGCTCATGGTATCCTGACCTCAAATCTATTTTAGAAAACACTACTGCCCCTTTCATTTGATTGAATAGATCATCTATTCAAGGTAAGGGATATTTGTTCTTTTAACCAATTCATTCCAATGCTCACATCATAGGACCCCAGAGGTGCTACGTAAAGGTTGACCTCTATAGTGAAGTTTGGAAATTCAATCTTTGCTTCAAACAGACACTACTCTACCCAAGCTCTTGTTTGATTAGCATATTCAACCATCCATGATTTAACCATCAACCCAGTTCTTTTAGGGACCCTTCACAGTAAATTAGGTGATATAAAACATTCAGTTGTTGTGCTTTCTATCCCTAAAGGAATCATCTTTCTTTAATCTCTGTTCCTACCAAACAGCTTTCTCATAAGTCTCATCCATAGTTTGAGGTGCTAAAACATCTAATGGACCTCCAATACGATTGTTTAATCCCATTATGAACTTTCATACTCAAAAGTTTTCATCTTGTTGGTACTGTGGAACATATTTGAGTAATCAGGTATATTTCTCCCAGTACTCATTGATAGTTAGGGGTCCCTGCTTGAGGTTTTCAAAATCTAACAATTTTTGGTCATAAAATAACTATGGAAGCCATCTTTGGCAGAATATCTTCACAAATTGATCCAATGACACACCAGCGACTGCCAATCCCATTTCAGCCCTTTGTTTTCCCACCATGTGGCAGTTTCTCCTGCCAACTGGTAGGCTTCCCATGCTACTTTAGAGTTATTGGAATAATCTCGAAGCTCAAAATATTTCTCCATTTCTGTTAGCCATGCCTCCGTGGCATCTCCTAAAGTAGAGCCTTCAAATTTAGGAGGTTTTATCTTTTTCATATATTTGGCTAATTCATCAGCCAATCTACTTCTCCTTGTGTCCTAAACTTAATGTTTTTAAATTATCTTCATACCAGTCACTTTGGTTTTCAGATCTCTCTTCTCTAGCTTCAGATTGCCCTTCTACCTTTCTCTCTAAGTGGGCTAATCTGGCCTGAGTAGTTTTCATCATATTTAATATTTGATCCAATTTATCCATGGAACCATTATTCTAATCTTCTCTAAACTCATTTCTGGAATAATCCATTCCAATGAATTTCCTGAAGAAATTAGTTTTTGGGTTATGGGTTGTTGTCATTTAATAGTTTTCACAATGAATTTAAGGAGTCTTCCTTTTGCATAACATCATTTGAAACTCATATCAAATACAAATAGTTCACAAAATTTTAAAAGACTATCACTCCCTATGATAGATTAATAATTACAAAATTTCTATCACTTCCCATGATAAATGCAAATTTTTTATCACTTCCTGTGATAATTGCAAAATTTCTATCACTTCCTGTGATAATTGCAAAATTTCTATCACTTCCTGTGATAGATTTATTACAATTCAATGCAAATTGGTCATCACTTTCTGTGATTAGTTTTCTGAATCTTTTTCATTATCAGTGATAGGTTACTCCTGATCACTAAATTCTAAAAATGGGATAAGTCTACATCCAGGAGTGGAACTCGGTCTCCCTCAGATGTTTCCGGTTTAGTTTGGTCTTTAGTTTTGGTCTTATTTATTTCTACAATTATGGCAGACTTTACTTTCTCTTTTCCAAAGACTGTCCATTTTCTTCTCTCCCTCTGAAGTCTTTTTAGAGCTTCGGCTATCGTCTCTGAATCTGCTAGAGGTGAACAACTTGAGTAATCATAAGATAGTTTGAGCTTCCATAGTCGAATGGATACAGGGTCTCGAACCTTTTTCTGGGGTGTTTTTCTTATCAATACCATCCCAAAGAGACATTAATAACTATTTTCAATGTTCTAAGCATGATAAGCCCCAAGGTTCAGTGTGGAACCTGGTAGCTCTAATACCATATGTTACCCCCCCTCTAATTAACAGAATATAAAATTAACTATTAATAGAATTTCAGCAGAAAAATTAACTAACTTTCATGAAAGGAGTAACGAATGTAAAACAGTTTCAAACCAATTTTCTTTTTTAGTTGAAACAATCTTTTCTGAACATGTAGGTGAAAACAAAGTAATCTAACTAACTTTATATAACAGTTTCTCATTTCAATAACTCAAATATTTAAATAGTAAGAGAGGGATAGAAGAGTACAACTTGATTAGCTTCCTACTGATTTGTTCATAGATCCTTCACTGGATTCTGGTAAAAGAAATATCAACAAGGGTTTTAACCACCCATCCAGACCAATTGGTTTCCCATGCTTCTTCAACTGAAGAAACCTGACCCTTTGCGAGGGTGATTATCTAGGAATCAATTAACAATATCAGGCCTTTGAGCCTGGTGTCAAGGTCCTATACCTCCTGATCAATCTTTTCCAAAGGTACCTCCTATTGGAAAAGATAACTCTGATCGGGTATATCTAGAGCTTGATAGTTGACAGATGCTTAATCTGCATCGTAACCTTGGCCAAGGATTTCTAGTATATATATATATATATATATATATATATATATATATATATATATATATATATATATATATATATATATATATATCTGACACTACTGTGTCATCAACATTCACCCTTGCTCGGCACTAACATTATGTTTTATAATTGCAACTTTTTGAAGGAATACCAACAAGGTCCATTTGACAACTTCAGATACACATAGAGTATATAAACAAAAGACAACTTTCTTTCAAAGATCGTAGCCACAAAATAAATATGATTTAAAACAGTCATTCAACTACATGCATGTATATATATATATATATATATATATATATATATATATATATATATATATATATATATAGATCAAGAACATCAACACTTAAATCTTCTGTAGTTTTGGCAGACTTACATATATGATTCTAATACAGATTTCTGACTGCTAAGCTTAACCATAGTTTACATGATTGAAGAAATCAAGAGGATTCAAAAACATAAATCAATCAATCTTTTGCTTCATAAATCATGGTATAAAAGACTGTATATGGAAGAATTGCGACAAGTGCCTTAACCAATTTTTTTTAGAACTCAAACTAAAGAAAAAGAAAGAACACTGCTTCAACTAGTTTGAGAAGTTCGTCTAGCTCTAAGGCTTTATTGGCTATGAATGCAGAGTGCTAAACAGTGGAGAACTATTGCCTTTTCCTTCTAAAGAGATTTATAGACATATGACTACCTCATGCAACAGAGATCTATAATTTTTCTTCTTCAAAATCTTGAAATAATGCCATGCCTTTTTCCAGAGAATAGTGCGGATGTTTGTCTAGATTGCTACAAATGCTTAGAGAATGGTTCCCATGAAACTCACATGCAAGCCAATATAAAGAATGCATGGCAAAGAAAAGAATGAATGCCACAAAGAAAACGCTACTTCCTCCTTCGATCACATACAAGAGGAGTGTTTCCTCTTGTATGTGGGTGGAGTGGGAGGAGTTACGCCAAGACTCCAACTCACTCACATCAAGCCCTCCAAAAAGGTAAGACTCTACACAAAATAAAATAAAAAAAATTAAACAAAAAAACATTAGTTCCCTCTAAGAAATATTTATTAATACTTATAGTCATGTGCCTTGGCCAAGGCTACGGTGAATTAAACTTAGGCATGATTATTGTTTTTCGGTTCCTGTAATCACCCTCTCCTTGTTGATATCCCTTTTAGTGGTCACCTGATTGACCTGCATCCACTTCAACAAAAATTAATGGTTAAATCATTTTCTTGATACGACCAATAATTAATATTATAATCATACATCCATTTTCATATATATACAAAAGAAATATTCACAAATAAAAGAAAACTATAAACATAAACAATGAATAATTTCCATATTCACATGAAAGCAGTTGTTCTCAACTAACAACATAATTAACATTCCAAGGTTCAGAAGAAAGGGATGTAATAGAGGAACTCAATAAGGTCATCTCAAGGATGAGATTGTGAATGTGATCAATTATTTTAATTCGGTGAAATCTCTTGGGATTGATGGAATTCCAATTGAATTCTATAAAGTCAATAGTGATTGGATTGTAGAGGACTTGAAGTAGGTCTATGATGAGGCCTTTGAGAAAGGTTCTTTGGGGAAGAATATTAACAAAGGTTTGATCAAGCTTCTGCCCAAATATGGGGATATGACTTTAATAAAAAATTGGAGGCCAATTACTCTTTTGAATTCTTCTTATAAGATCTTGGCTAAATTGTTGGCTCTTAGATTAACTGATATTCTTAAGAAGATCATCTCGGTTCATCAAACTGGGTTCATCAAGGGAAGATACATTTTAGAGAATCTCATCACCAGTTGGGAAAACCTCAATTAGGCCAAGTATTAAGGACAATCTAAGTCTGCATGGTATTACTTGATTTTGAAAAATCCTATGATAGAATAGAGTGGGGATTTGTTTTGGCTGTTATGGCAGCTTTTGGTTTCCCTAAGGTGTTTTTTTCTTGGGTTGAGGTGCTATTTAAGGAAGTTTCTACTCAAATTGATGTCAACAGGAAACTATCTAAGACAATTGTGCTTCAAAGGTCAATTGGGCAAGGTTTTCCTTTTGGCTCCTACTCTTGTTATCATTGTTGTTGATGCTTTGTAGTATATCCTAAAAATTGATCTCATTCTATCTCATGTCAATGGTATCATTCTACCTAATAAGGAAGAATTGTTGAGTGCACATTTTTGCAGATGACACTACTCTTTTTGTGGAGTTGAATCAAGTAAATTTCAAAAATGTTGTTGAAAGACATTCTATGTTTTGTGAGGCCTTTGGTATAAAATAACAGAGCACAAATCTATTATCTTGGGTTAGAAGGAAAACTCTCTTGATTGATTGGTTGGTACTAATTGGCAATGGGGTGGCCTAAATAAAATTGTAAGATATTTGGGGATCCCATTCTCTATTGAACCATATTTAAAAGATATGTGAGAGTGAATGTTAAAGAAGATTGAAAAGAAGAACACCAAGTGGAAAACTCACCTCCTATCTCTTTCAAGTAGAGTACAAGTCTGTTAGAAGGTTTTGGCTTCCCACAACATCTACTATGCCTCGGCTTGGCTTTTTGGTAGTTCAAAAATGGACAAAATCTAAAAGAGTATCAGGGACTTTCTTTGGTGGTGTAGAGACCACCATAGTTAATTTTGACTTGTATGCTCACTAGGAGCCTTAAATTTTGGATTTTATGCTCATTATGAGCCTAGGTGGAGTCATGTATTAGTTTATTATTGTAATAAGGTCTGATTTAGACCACTCTCTCTATTTTAGAAACCACTCCCTCTATTCTAGAAGTCAACTAGTAGTGGAACTCCAAATAACATGTGCTATGTTTGGAAAAAAACAGTCTTGAGGCTAAAATTAGTGAAATTAGTGAGCCTTTTTGCCTTTTTGATAGGAGAAGATTCTTGCACAAAACATAGTGATGATTTTGGATTGTATTTATCCCCTAGAGGTCACAGAAAATAAATTATTGAAGTTTGAAGAGAAAAATTAATAGAGAAGGACTGTTGCTGCTTTTTTGTTGTGTAAATTATTGTTCCAGGCCGTGGTACTTGGC
The DNA here is from genome assembly GCA_027924645.1 of Cunninghamia lanceolata. NCBI lineage: Eukaryota > Viridiplantae > Streptophyta > Pinopsida > Cupressales > Cupressaceae > Cunninghamia > Cunninghamia lanceolata. The sequence goes on from BSBN01001215.1 coordinate 6,972,636, forward strand.
CGTACATCCTTTTTCAAGGCATATAACATTTTTGATGGTGTAAATGCATGTTTCAACTTTAATTTGAGTCTATTTTGGTGTCTTGAAATTTTAGGAGAAAGAAGAACAAAATGTTGTCCCAAAATTGTTGTTTCTAGGAGGGTTTGGTAGGGTTTTAGGAGTTTGATGGGGTTCTGACCCAAATCATTGAGTTAGAGCCCCAAAATAGATTTTTTGGGTCTGTATAGGTACATTATACAATGGGTTTTATGTGCAGGTGCAGGGGAGCAGTCCAAGACAAGATTTGAGGAAGATTTAGCTTGATATATCTATGTATTAAGCCATTGGTGATAGCTAGAGGAAGATATAGTTGGAAAACTAGTTTCAAATGCCCATGGAGGTCCAAAACCTATTTAATCCATCTATTTTCAATCCATACTAAGTTCTGGAATTGGTTAGGAAGTTTTGGGCCATCTTGGTAGGGTACTTCCTTTATAAACCTAGGGCTAATTGCCCCTTGGAACAATAGGTACAGTCATTTTCAGAGGCTTGTGTTCCAAAACAACATACCCTACATGTCAAGTATGTTATAGAGGGCCTTAATGGGTATCTAAAAAGATAAATATTTCTAGGAATTATTTGGAAAGTTTTGGAGTTAGACCCTCTAAACCACATTTCTAGGGCTACAAGGAAAATAGGTCATTTGTGAAGGAATGATTGGAAGGACAACTTGCTAGGCTAACTTATGAGTTTGGTAATCTTCCATGGGTCAAAATAACATGTCACATGCCCTTCTCAAGTGTTGACAATCATCTCATACATCCAAACAAAGTTAGGCTCATGAATGGAGGTTGTAGGTGTCATGATGTGCAAGCTTGATGTCCTTCCCTCCAAGACCAGTCACTCGTGTTTGTGAGACTTGATAAGTGTTCCCCTATTTTGCATCAAGTGGTATCAAAGCTCAAGTTCTGATTGGGAAAGAGTGAAGAAGAAGGAGTACAAGATGCCTCCTAAGAACAATCCAGTCCTCACTAAAGAAGTGAGATTGATGAAGGAATCTCAAGAAGGAGTCCTAACTAGACTTGCAACCATTGAAGAAAACCTAAGAAGAGGCGGGGTCATTGAGGAAGATAGTGACCAAGAGTGTGAGGGTGAGAATGTAGACCCTCAAGAGGGATCCAGTGAGATAGAGATGGATCCAGATGTAAAAAGGTTTATGAAGATGTTGCAGACTGTGAAAGGAGAAAGCATTGATGTCAAGATGGAGTTGCCCATGTATGAGGGTAAGATGAACAGTGAGGAGGTACTAGAATGGATTGATTCTTTACATAACTACTTTGAGTACAAAGAGATGCATGAAGAGAAGAAAGTCAAACTGGCAAAGACCAAGTTGAAGGGAGCAGCACTGACATGGTGGAACTATGTTCAGTCAGAAAGAATAAGACAAGGAAAAACCAAAATCAGTTCATGGGACCAAATGGTGTCCAAGGTAAAGGGTCAATTCCTTCCAAAAGATTATGCCATTCAAACCTTTAGAAGGTTGCAGAACTTAAAATAAAAAGAGATGGATGTAATGGCCTACACAGAGGAGTTTCATAAGCTCAGTATGAGAACTGGCCATAATGAGGATGAAGTTGAGAAGATTGCTAGATACATGAATGGGCTTAGGTTCAATAACCAAGATGAACTAAGTCTCACTACACCCAGGAATGTGGAAGAATGCTTCCAGTTGGTAGTAAGAGCTGAGGAGAAGATCAAGAGGAAACAAGAACAAAATGGAAGGGGTAGAGGAAATAACTTTAGAGGAAGAGGAAACTTTGGTGGAAGAGGACAAAAGCAGTAAGGAGAAAAAAATGACAGCAACAAGGAGAACCATGAACCAAGAGGAGAGTCAAGTGAAAGAGGCAGCTTCAGAGGAAGGAGATCAAATAGTAGAGGCAGGTTTGGAGGCCATGGTAGAGGGTCAAGCACCTTTATAGACAAGTGCTACAACTGTAATCAAGTTGGACATCCTGCATTCAAATATCCAGACAAACAAGCATCAAGTTCACATGGAGGTGATAGAAGAGTCCACATAGTGCAAGAGGAGGACCAAGAGAGTGTAAACTCACATTCTGTGCATGTAGGCCCAGAGGTAGGAGAATCCTTAATGATAAGAAGGACAATGCTAAAGGTACCATCAGCCAAAGAGTCCCCACAGAGAAAGGCCTTGTTCAGAACACTCTGCAAAGTACAAGGAAAGGTATGTAAGGTGATTGTTGATTCTGGTTCTACCGACAATCTTGTGTATCTGGAAATGGTAGAAAAGTTGATAAAGAAGATTCCTCACTCTACACCCTACAAGGTATCATGTCTCAACAAGGGTTAGCAAGTACTTGTGAATGAACAAGCTTGGGTGGAGTTCAACATTGGTAGCTACAAGGACAAGATCTTGTGTGATATCATCCCTATGGATGTATGCCATCTGCTCTTAGGCAAACCATGGCAATTTGACTGAAAGGCCAAACATTATGGAGAAGAGAATACATACGTGATTGTGAAGGATGGAGTGACCTACAATCTTACACCCATAAAAGAAGATGGTGCAGAAATCCATGAAGGACCAAGCGTGATGATGGTGAAAGAGAAAGAGTTTTTGAAGACACTGAAGGAAGGAGAAGTTGATTATGCCATCATTGGCAAAGCCTGTAACAATCAAGGCAAAAAAAGAGGTAGAAAAGATACTAGAGGAGGTGTAGGTCCTATTGGACAAGTATGAAGGCATAGTGGTGAAAGACCTACCAAGTTCACTACCTCCTATTAGAGATGTGAGCCATCATATTGATCTCATCCCTGGTGCAAGTTTGCCAAACAAGGCAACATAAAAGATGACACCACAGCAAAATAAAGAGGTCAAAAATTAGATTCAAGAACTTTTGGACAAAGGGCTAATCAAGGAGAGTTTAAGCCCCTGTGCTGTTCCAAATGTCCTAGCACCTAAGAAGGGTGGAGAATGGAGACTTTGCACTGATTGCAGAGCCATCAATAGGATAACCATCAGGTATAGATTCCCAATACCTCAGATAGAAGATCTAATGGATAGTTTTGGTGAAGCATGTTACTTTTCAAAGATAGATTTAAAGAGTGGTTATCATCAGATAAGAATAAGAGAGGGTGATGAATGGAAGACAACATTTAAGACAAATGAAGGTCTTTATGAGTGGCTAGTAATGCCATTTGGGTTATCTAATGCCCCAAGTACATTCATGAGACTTATGAATGAAGTTCTCAAGCATTTCATAGGCAAGTTTGTGGTAGTCTATCTAGATGACATTCTTGTGTACAATAGAACCAAAGAAGAACACTTGCAACATTTAGACATGGTGTTGAAGAGATTGAATGAGGAGAAATTGATGATCAACCTCAAGAAGTGTGAATTCATGAAAGAGGAGCTTATCTATCTTGGGTTTGTGATCTCCAAAGGTACACTAAAGATGGATCCATCCAAGGTTGAAGCCAAACTCAGCTGGCCAACTCCTAAAACAGTAGCAGAGGTAAGAAGTTTCCATGGTTTGGCCACATTTTATAGGAAGTTTATCAAGAATTTCAGTCACATTTGTTCTCCTATTTTGGATACTATCAAAGGAGATAAGAAGAGAAAGTTTCAATGGACAGAGGAAGCTAAGAAAAGCTTTGAATACTTGAAGACGAGGGTGGCTCAACAACCTATTCTTGCACTCCCTAATTTCAGCAAGGTGTTCACAATTGAATGTGATGCAAGTGGATATGCCATAGGTGCAGTCCCGAGTCAAGATGAGAGACCGGTTGCATTCTTTAGTGAAAAACTCAATGAAGCCAAGAGGAAGTACTCTTCCTATGACCTTGAACTCTATGCTATCATACAGTCATTCAAGAAGTGGAGGCACTATCTACTACCTAAGGAGTTTATTGTCTTCACAGACAACCATGCTTTGAGTTTCTTGAACAACCAAGATAAGTTGAGTCACAGACACATGAAGTGGATGGAGTATATGCAGGCCTACACATTCACCATCAAACAAAAGAAAGGACAAGAAAACAAAGTTGCTGATGCTTTGAGTAGAAGGTCCATGATGGCGCATGAGTTCAAGTTGCAAAGTGTAGGTATTGATGCACTTAAAGGTATGTATGAGAATGATGAAGATTTCAGTACTATTTTTGCTGTTTGCAATTAGTCCCAAGATGTTTTTCACAATGAATTTTTTGAGTTTGTAGTACAAGATGGTTTACTATTCAAGGGAGCTCAGTTGTGTGTGCCAAGTTGCTCCATGAGAGCAAATTTGATCAAGGAAAAACACTGTGGCAGCCTGAGTGGTCATTTTGGTTATGACAAAACTTTGGAGCAGGTCAAGAGATTTTACCATTGGCCTAAGATGCATAATGATGTGAAGAAGTTTGTGGAAAGTTGTGTGATACGTCAGAGGGCTAAAGGATCAAGCTCTAATGCAGGTTTATATCAACCTTTACCAATACCCAATCAGCCATGGGAGTCAATCAGCATGGACTTTGTTCTAGGTCTGCCCAAGACACAAAGAGGTTATGACAACATTTTTGTTGTTGTAGATAGATTTAGTAAGATGGCACATTTCATTGCTTGTAAGTCCACTAATGATGCCTCTCATATTGCTGGTCTATTCTTGAAGGAAATTGTAAGAATCCATGGATTTCCTTTGACAGTAGTGTTTGACAGAGATTCCAAGTTCATTGATCACTTTTGGAGAACTTTGTGGAAGAAGCTGGGAGCAAATCTAACTTTCAATTCTGCCTACCATCCCAAAATAGATGGACAAACTGAGGTTGTAAATAGGTCTTTGGGAAACCTATTAAGGTGCCTAACAAAGGAGCATAATGAGTCATGGGATCTACTGCTGCCCCAAGCCGAATATGCCTACAATGACTCTGTAAGCAGGAGCATTGGAAGAACACCCTTTGAAGTAGTTTATGGTATGAAGCCAAGAGGAATTTATGAGCTAAGAGACTTAAGGGGAGTAGACAATAGGAGTGCACAAGGAGAAGACTTTTCCACAGCCATAAAGGAGATACATCACCAAGTTAGAGAAACTCTTGAAAAGAGTGTTGCCAAGTACAAGGAGAAGGCTGATCTAAGAAGAAGAGATGTTCAATACAAAGTATGTGACATGGTGCTGGCTCATTTGAGGAAGGAGAGATTTCCTAATGGTAGATATACAAATCTGATGATGAAGAAGATAGGACCTTGCAAAGTGGTCCACAAGTTTGGTCAAAATGCCTATGAGATAGAACTCCCTCCTGGAGTTGCTATCTCCCCCATTTTGAATGTTGCAGACCTGTATCCTTTCAAAGGATCTAATATGGCAGATGAAGAAGCTGAAGAAGTTTCTGATGAGGATTGGATAAGGGATCTCCCACCTAGTCAGCCAATGAAGCTTGAAACTATCTTGGACACAAGAGAGGTTAAGAGGACAAGAAACAAAGTCTACAATGAACATTTGGTAAAATGGCTTGGTTTGCCAATTGAAGATGCTATATGGATGACAGAAGAAGATATCAAGCAACATGGAACCTCTATCCAAGAACTCATTTCATCAGGAGATTGAAATCTTTTCACCCCAGTTGTATGGTGCAGAGACCACCATAGTTAATTTTGACATGTATGCTCACTAGGAGCCTTAAATTTTGGATTTTATGCTCATTATGAGCCTAGGTGGAGTCATGTATTAGTTTATTATTGTAATAAGGTTTGAGTCAGATGACTCTCTATATTTTAGAAACCACTCCCTCTATTCTAGAAGTCAACTAGTAGTGGAACTCCAAATAGCATGTGCTATGTTTGGAAAAAAACAGTCTTGAGGCTAAAATTAGTGAAATTAGTGAGCCTTTTTGCCTTTTTGATAGGAGAAGAATATTTCATAATATAGTGATGATTTTGGATTGTATTTATCCCCTAGAGCTCGTGGAAAATATATTATTGAAGTTTGAAGAGAAAAATTAATAGAGAAGGACTGTTTGCTATTTTTTTGCTGTGTAAATTGCTGTTCCAGGCCGTGGTACTTGGCCGTACAGCCTTTTCAAGGCCTCTAACATTTTTGATGGTGTAAATCCATGTTTCAACTTTCATTTGAGTCTATTTTGGTCTCTTGAGATTGCAAGAGAAAGAAGAACAAAATGCTGTCCCAAAATTGTTATTTTTAGGAGGGTTTAGTAGGGTTTTAGGAGTTTGATGGGGTTCTGACCCAAACCCCCAAAATGGATTTTTTGGCTTTGTGTAGGTACATTATATAATGGGTTTTGTGTGCAGGTCCAGGGGAGCAGTCCAAGACAAGATTTGAGGAAGATTTGGCTTGATATCTCTATGTATTAGGCCATTGGTGATAGCTAGAGGAAGATATAGTTGGAAAACTAGTTTCAAATGCCCATGGAGCTCCAAAACCTATTGAATCCATCCATTTTCAATCCATACTAAGTTATGGAATTGGTTAGGAAGTTCTGGGTCATCTTGGTAGGGTACTTCCTTTGTAAACCTAGGGCTAATTACCCCTTGGAACAGCAGGTACAGTCATTTTTAGAGGCTTGTGTTCCAAAACAATGTACCCTACATGTCAATTATGTTATAGAGGGCCTTAATGGGTATCTAAAAAGATAAATATTTCTAGGATTTGTTTGGAAAGTTTTAGAGTTAAGCCCTCTAAACCGCATTTTTAGGGCTACAAGGAAAATAGGTCATTTGTGAAGGAACGATTGGAAGGGCAACTTGCTAGGATAACTTAGGAGTTTGGTAAGCTTCCATGGGTCAAAATAACATGTATCATGCCCTACTCAAGTGTTGAAACTCATCTCATACATCCAAACCAAGTTAGGCTCATGAATGGAGGTTGTAGGTGTCATGATGTGCAAGGTTGATGTCCTTCCCTCCAAGATCAGTCACTCATGTTTGTGAGACTTGATAAGTGTTCCCCTATTTTGCATCATTTGGTATGATTGAAAGGGTAGTAAAAAGAGGCATATAGTTAATTGGTCATGGTGTTGTTTTCCTAAAAATAAGGAAGGTCTTGGACTCAAAGATCTCAAAGATCAAGGGGAAAGGAAAGGGAAAGGCCCTTGTAGCAATTGCATCTCCACCATCCACTTGGGTTCTTGATTCAGATTTTTCACACCACATGGCTTCATATTAGGATTATTTCACATCTTTGGAGCCTTGTACTATGTTGACTATTTTGATGGGTGATGATATTGTTGAGAAACAATGTGAAACTATTGCAATAAAATCTTCTGTAAAGTGTATGCAAATTTTAAATTTGTTCCTTTTTATGAGATTACCATAAAGATTATGTGTAGATGCATAAATCAATAGATAAAAAATAAAATAAACAAACCATAGCAACACATGATTATGTGGAGAAACCATTTTGGGAAAAAACTCCACTAACAAAAGGGAGCACCAAGTACGTATTAATATGAACATAAATGAGATTACAAATATACAACATACTTCACTCTTCTTTCTAGTAGCAAACTGGAAGCACCTATGTACCTGCAACTTCTCATACGAACCACTATCCCAAAGCTTCAATACATAGGCAAATACAATAAAATGGTATTGAAACCAAGTTATAATACCATGGGCCAAAACTAGGTGCTAAAAATGACCATATAGACCCTAAAATAGCTCACAAATGTGGAGGCACAAATTCTCACGCTGCTCACACATGTGGAATCTCTAGGAATTATTTAAACTTCCTAAACCTATCATAACATACCTTATTTAAACTTCCTCGTATAGGTTGTCAATAATTACTGTCATAGATGATGTCATTGACTAAGAATAGCCCTATTATCATAGATGTTGTCATAGACCAAATTAAGCTTCCCACTCATTGTCACCTTGCAAATAATATTCCAAGTGTCTAGAAAACAATATTTAATCACAAAAAGTGTTCCTCCACATATGGAACATCCAAGTTCCCATTCCATGATTCTTGGAGTCACATAAAATAATAACCAACTAATTAAAATATTAAATTAAAATACATAGTCTTAGGATTACAAAGTTAATATAAAAAATCCTAACATTCTCCCACTTAATATTCACATTGCAATGGTATAATATAAAATCAAATAAATTGAATTAGGTGCTAGGAGAGGCAAGACCCATGGCCTCTTTGCACCAAGAGAACTTTTTAGAAAATCTTTCATTTGAACATAGAAGCCAAGACTCTTGTGGATATGAAGAGATTAGGGTTGGAGTATAACATGCTTAGGATGAGTTATAGAGATAAATGACTTCCAAATTTCATAGATATAGGGGATTAAAATAAGTTGGAACCAATCCTTGGTGAAGAAATTACACCCCTGGACATGCAATAATTTTTAAGATATTTCTAAGACACATATCAATGCATGTGTCAAGTTATGGGGATTGATGTGTAGCCTATGATTTCAAAAGGTGCATTGGATTTTGCCTCACACATTCATAACATGCATGTAAATACCCTATATGATTATGCATCTTTCTTGACAAAACATATGCAGGATAGTCTAGAAAATGACAAGAAACAAAGAAGGGAACATCATTTAGATGGTACTCCCTGTTGTGATTTGTATACCTACCCATGCTAGTGGATACCTAGGATCACAAGTTATATGTACAATTGAACTCTACCGAGTTTCCAAAAGGGACACTAAAACTAGTACAATGGTGGATCCACACTTGGATAGACATAATTCAGACACTCATTATTGCATCTTTGAAGATTATTTTATCATCCTTAGTAGATTAGGATTTGATAGGTTGAGGTTACCATAGGAATTATTTGAGTTTCTCAAGCCCTTAGATTTTAAACAAGCCCCAACTAAGGAACATAATGGAGGATATTGGTTTTGCATGAAGGATACAATTATCAAAGTTTTTGGTTCCAACTTCATGTCTCATTAACTACCAACTTGGGTCCTAACAAGAATTGCATTCATAGAGGTGATGTGGTAGATGAATAATGCCAATTATGAGCAATCAAGGTTCAAAATAAAAAAAGCAATCTTCCTTCTCAAGCCAAAGTTGTAGACTTCACCATATTGGGAAAGGAAGGCTATGAAAAGATCACGAACATCATATGCAACTATAACATGGAGTATGCCAAAGCAGGGGCATATGATCCAAAGGGTTTCATCCACATGTTGAGGAGACAAGTGGGAAGACAAATCTTTGAACATCAATTCAATGAAGGTGAAGACCTCATCAGAAGCTGTAAGAATAAAGTGGAGAAGGATATGCAAAGAAAAAGATGGTCTAAAATAAAAGTTGTTGAAGCTAGAAGACTAGAGAATGATCTTGATTTTTAAAGTATCATATGATGAGGTCTAGGACCCTATAGAGAGGATGACGATTATGATACATGATGTTGATATCCTAAGTATAATGCCTCTAAAGGCAAAGCCAGTTAAAGCCTTTGCACAATCATTAGCCACTCATGTCACCTCTAAGAAGTATGATGATACCACTACACCACAATAATCAAAAGGGAAAGATCCTAGAGTAGAGGAGTCTTATGGTGAATGAAAAATAATAAAATTTGATGTACACTCTCAAAAATCATTGATCCCCTTGCATCCATTAGTACCTTATGTTGACACTGAAGGGTTTGATGAATTTGTTCTAGTAGGGGATGAAATTATAAATGTCATCAATCCCTTAAGCGCTCCTAAAAGACTTAGGCCACTGCCCCTATGCTACAACCTTGCTAGGAGATTTTGAAGGGTATGAATTGATTAATGATGTCAAGAATAAAGCATGTGAAAGGTTTATGTCTAATGACTAGTTCATCAAAATTGAGGAATTTAATAAATTTGTTCTTAAATTGAAAACACATGCTAGGAAGGATTTGGAAGCAAGGCAGGAATATGCTAGAGCTACAGGCCATGATCTTAATTTTGTAGAAATCACATCCATTTTTAAGTAGATATTAACAACAATACACTAGAGAAAGCAAGAAAATTAGTCAAAGAAATTGGATGTTTTTTGTTGCTAGGTTAGGATTTGTCTTTATCTTTATTCTTTGATACATTAAGCAGAAAAATGAGGGTGGGGGTGTTTTCCAAAATGTAGATCAAGCACAAATTTTTTATTTAGGGTTTGAATATTATCCAACCCAAGAGACCTTAACATTGTGGGCAATTACACCTGAACATGATAAGCCCCCAAATTTTGATGACCCACAAGGGCTAATTGGGAAAATATTGTTAAAAGAGTAGTTGACACCCATACTTTTGAGGCTACTTCATTAGTGGTACATACTGCCCAATTTAGTGAAGCATTAGCTAGAAAACTATAAAATGATTATGATGCATTATTACAGGATGTGATCAAATTGAATAAGGAAATGGGAGAGGAAAAGACACTCTAAAAAATATTTATCTCAAATCAAAGCATTAAGTTTAGGAACAATTAGATCTCTCCCAAGCATACCTCAAAAAGAGTTATCATCACAAGGAGATACAAGTTAATTAATGGAACAAATCAAAGCTCTAAAGGAGGAAAGGAAACAATGAAAATCCCAAGCCAAGAAAGAAATTGAAGAACTTGTCAAGGGAATCCTTACAGCTACAATATCTAACTTGGTCAGAATGACTGATGATCTTTGGGAGTGTCATGATAATTTGGGAAGGGCTGTAAAGTATTTATTAGATATAGCCCCAAGATTAGGTGATCAATGTCAAATGGATTCCAAGGGTGACGATAGTGAAAATCATTTATAAAAATGCCAAATATGACCTAGGAAATCCAAATAAAATCATTGATATTTTTGAGGTGTCAAAGTTACTATATGATGTTTCTACTTTTGTGAATAAGATACAAATACTCTTGAGAGATAAGATGAATTATTTCAAGCATTAATGAACTCAGGTATCTCTAACATTGTAGAACTAAACAAGTAGATAAAAACACTATGGGTATGGAAAAATGACTTTGAGGTTCTAATCCATGTCTCAATTGATCATGTGTTACAAGAAGACAAAATTGACACACTCGCATGGTGAGATGTGAAATTGACAAGGTATTGTCAATGGAAACACATGTTGAAAACTTTATTAAAGAAGCTAAAATTGTGTTGGATGCTAGGTACACCAAGATCGTGAACAAAATCAATACTATTTTTGGAGGCAAATTGGCCTAGAGATGAGGAGTTTGATGAATGCACATAAACTTTTTCCAAGGAGTATTAAATTTTGTACTTCTATCCTTTTATTTCCTAATATTGTCTATGTGATAATTATGAGTAGTCATCTAGCATCTATAAGTGGAAAATATATCAAAGCTACAAAAATTATACTCATGGGAAGATAGTTTTTATTTTTTTATTTGATGTGAACTCTACAGTTAGTTGATGTGAAAATGCATGATTATTTTTGGGATTGTAGATCAGGATATATATTGTTTTAAATGATGTAAAAGGGCAAGTGTTGTGCTATATAAGTATGCATAGGCTTGATCATTTTGCATGAAGTATTTATTTAATGTATAATCTCAAGTTGGTTACAAGTAATATGAGATGGGAAGGTATGGGAATTGTATTGTTTTATTGTTGATGATTTTCATGTTTCTAGGGAATTTGCTTGTATGGAAAGTATGTAGCATTATCTTATGTGCTGGTGTAAAAATGTTTACCCAGGGCTATCTATTTCTATAAACACATTTCTAGAGATAGGTGGTCATGACTTATAGGATAGAGCTATGAAGCCTTCAAACCTTGCCACATGCTACCAGGAAGAGCCAATCTATCTCATGTTTAGATGGATGAATAGAAAGAGGAGGTGGCCTTCTGAGCTGTTTTATTGCAGAGCATGAAAGGTAGCCACCAAAAACTAGCTCTCACTCCACCATGTTAATAGATTCCCTTGAAACAATTTCAAGATATTTCATCATAGCGATTGAAATCCTTGAAATAGATTCGTTGCACTTCTTGTTATTCATGGAATGACAATTTGGGAGTGATGTCCTTTTGGTAGTTAATTTATTTTAGTTGTAATAGCAAGGTGAAATAAAGGGCTAGTGAAATTAAAGAGGAGCATCTCTTTTTTCTATACTCAATGTTGGCTTAAGTTGATTCTGATTCAGGCAGTTAGTCCCTAACCATTGGGATCCTAGACCCAAAAAATAACTTTAAAAAGTGCAAATCACATATTGAAAATTTGATTGTATTAAGAGATAACAAGTGCCAATTATCCATGAGATGAACATTGTCACTCTTCTACAAATAGAATATGCATACTTTGTAAGAGGGGTTGAAAAATCTTTGTGAGTTGTAAAAGAGTCCAATTTCTAAGGAGAAAGTATTTCTAAGCTTGTGTCACAAGCATTTTCTGTAAGATGTTCATATTTTGTTCTTGATCTAAATCAATGTAAGACATTTTTAATCTAAAATTTCAAATTGTCTCCATTGTCTCATTGTTTGTTTCAGGATATTAGTTTCTAAGTGTACATTTACTATGCCCATGTTAGTATTGTGATAGTTTTTTATTAGATAAGAGGCAAAAAAGGGTGTCGATCCCATGACAAAACAGCCAACAGAGGCTCACCAAAAAACTTGAACAGTAGCTAATAGACCATTAAAGTTTTTGCAACATAACAAAAGACAATAGAAACTGGACACTACAGAGACAACAGACCGACACCAGACTGACAATAGAGTAGACCCAAGCCTCCAAAGGCTATGCGAACATCTTGTCCCAATCATCCACAAGAAACTGGAGCACGTCCTCGTATTCCTTCATCTTTTTGTCCTTCTTCTCTTGCCCCTTGGGAACCACCTTCTGGAGAGCCACCAGAGTAGTGGCGGACTTGTGCATAACTCTAGCCAAGAATTTAGCTAGGGTGTTAAACTTCTACTCCAGATGAGTGAACCTAGCCAAGACAGTTTCATTTTCCTTGTCCTTATTGTTCTTATCACCTTTTTTCTTCTTACCAGTCCCTTTTTTCTTTTTCTCCGAGCTGACAGTATCCGAACCCTGCACATTGAAATCAGGGAAGTTGCTGGGACCCTCAACATGAACTTCCTACATCTCAATTTTGTTACCTTTGTTAATCGAAACATCACCACCCAGCTGTTTAGTTTCCTCCACAACCGTGTCTGTCTTTATGTTACCCTCAGACCCTGAACCTTGCAGCTCGACAGAACCCTTTTTGTTATCTTTCTCAGATTCTTCTTCTTCCTACATTTTAGTAGAAACCCCTTTGTTCTTTTCCTCATACTGTTCCTCTTCCTACATCTCCTCAGCATCCTCCTTCACCAACAAGGCAGCTTTCCCCTTGGGCATGGAGGCCGGTTTGGTAGCAAGCATAGATGACCTCCTAGTCGTCGGCATATGAGTTTTACTATTAGTGGGCATGTAGACCTCATCCTCAACACTGTCTGAATCCCCACTTCCATATTTAGTACTAACCTCCTCGACCACCAAAGTAGCCTTAGAGGTCTTAATCTCACTGACAGTGTCATAATCTTCTTCCAAGGTTCCCCGCTTCTTCTTACTGGGTAGGGAAGGGCTACCTTGGAGGATTTTTCTTTTAGCAGGGGTCATTGCCAGAAGAAATGGGGACGAGATCTTCAGTGGTGGGTTTGGGGCTTATGGTCACAGAGGGTTTCTTCTTGCCACTTTTTAAGGATGTGGCATAGGATTTAGGGGTGATTTTAGTTATAATGACCGAGAAATCCTTCACCAAGGTAGGATTATGCAGCTGGGGCTCAATCCTGATGGGAGTGAGGGCTTTAGGGGGCAGAGGGTGAGATGGAACTTATACAGCCTCAAGATTAGGCCCTGATGCAATGGAATCTCAGGCTTACTAGAGTCAAGGGTATTGTGATAGTTAGTATTCAAGGAATACTGTAAAAGTTCCTATTAAATATTTATTTTAATAAGGAGGCTTTCATAGTTAGCATATGGAGTGAATAATGTGCAATGGATTACTAAGTAGGATTTAATTCCTTTAGGTTAGAAGGTAGCTAGTAACCTTGTATTGCAAGACAAGACCAAGCAAATTAGGCTACTTAAAATCAACAAGAAGCATCATATTGTTCTTCCATTTCTAGATTTGACACTTGACTGCGTGCATAAGAATAGGCACCTATCTCATCATTTTCTAAGCACTCACTCTAGTTTTAGAATAAACTCTATAATAGGAGTAAGTTATTTAACTTAATCATTCATAATAAACATAATGGAATAGAAGAGTGTTATAATTTGTTGTACATTTCTCATCTTCTACTTATGAGCATGAGGATTTACATTTTTATACATATAAATCCCCCCATTGTTTGCTAGTAGCTAACATAATTTAGGTTATAGATAAATAAATTGGGTCTAGAATTGTGTCAAAAGGACCTAGATTAACTACCAAATAGTTTTAGAAGAATTAATCAAATTAGATGGTCTTGAATGCTTTACTCTTTTGAAGATAATTTGAACATGATTTAATCTTTGAGTGATCTACAAGGAAATACTCCTCAGAGCTTTGCATAGCTCAAAGAAGAAGGAGAGATGAGCATTCCCTCATGTGTTGGTCTTGCTTTTATTTTGTTTGATTATGGATTATTTAATTATTGTTTTTAAGTTTGATATATCCTAGAGATTTTGTTTATAGAAGGCTTCCTAGAATAGATTTAAGGTACATAGCAAGAAAAAATCCCAACAATCTGCATGCCTTGATTCCCAATTAGTGCACCCATATGAAAAGAAGATTTTCAATTATGAGAGAAGCTTTCATGTTATCTTGAAATAGGAATTGGGTTTCGTATTGATTGAGGAGTTGCACTCCTATTTTCTAGCTTGATCCTTCTTGGTTCAAGTCTTCTCATTTTCATGCCTTATTAAAGATATTGATAAAATGAAGAAGAGAGATTATGAAGGTTGGCTTTCATAATATTTTCTTATAGGTTGAAGGTGGAAGATGTAAAGTACCCAATTTTCACAAACTCACAAAACTGAAGTAAAACATAGAATTACTACAAGTAATTTAGAGTAAAGTAAAATAACTTCTATTCATCATTCATAAGTAAAGAAATTAAGATATTCCAAGACACCAAAATAATCTTTCCATTACATAAGTTTAAAGTACAATCAAGATTACAATTCATATGTATACATCTGAAGTCATTTACAAAGTATGCAATAATCAATAATATTACAAGTGTCAAATATTGGCATCAAGCCTTACAAATCTTTGAAATAATAGAAGTATAAAGTAATCAATATCATCAAAATCTAACAAAAGTCCTCGATCGTCATCGACCAACCGGCCATCTACTGAATCAAAGGACAAGAACATGGTTTAGGCACTTTTTCTGCCCAACCACGAAGCTTGCGCTTCACCGGTATCCTTCAAATTGAAGAATGCCTGATCTTGCTCAAAGAGTCTAGCAATCTGTAAACATATGCAAGGTGGAATTTGGTGTGTGCATATCAATCTACATGCATTACTATCATGAATGCAGCATCTCATCAATAGGATATGGTAGGGAAATATATAAAACTAGGCAATCAACCATTCATTATATAATGGTACATATGTCTATTTCAACATATGATTAGCTTTGGCCAAAGCATTAATCCATAAAACAACATATAGGTTTTGAAAAAGAAAACCTACTTCCCTATTATTCCATACTCGACACCTGTCCTGGAATGCAATCTTTCTGAAATACACACTAAAGAAGAATAAACATAGCACATGCATGCATCTATTTGCTTTCTATAATTCAGATGTACAAGTTTACAATAATTCATTCTTTCTTCTTTCCAAGCATTAATTGTACAAAACATACTATGAAGCGGTCCACTAATTCAGCTATTTAATTCTTTCTTTAAATAATCAATTTAGTTCATAGTTCTACCTTCCTGTTATTTCTACGACAGGAGGTCTATTCAAACACAAATTAACACACATACAACCCTCCTGTCGCTGTGGCGACAGGAACTGCTACAAGAATTCAAATAGGAAATAATTAACAATAGATCATCTAATTAACAACGTTCAAAGAGTAAGATATATTATTTGTAGTATCTATTTATCCATTTAAGAACATTTAAACAAGTTTTTTAATGGTTTAACACAGCTATAAGAACTTATTGGTTTGCTATAGGAAGATACTAGTTCCAGTTTATATCATTTATAAAGTTGTTGTATCAAGGAATCAAAATTTAGAAACTACAGGAAGTCTAACTTTTTATAACAGAGGTCGATTTCTTCCTATGTTTTTATCTCAGTCAACAAAAATGCATAAAATATAGTCATAAGATCTCTTTACCAGTCGACTAAATGGTAATATATAGGGTTCTAGTTTAGCTTAAAGTCAAGATCTAAGAATATAGAATCTGTGTCTAGTTCGACGTCTGAGATCAGATAGTTTTTGTGACATCGAGAAGAGGGTAATCGATCTATATGCATCATTCAGCTTACTCTAGTTAGCTATGGACAAGGTTAACGACCTACACAATATTAGGTAATCGGCCTAAAGTTAGGATAGTAGTCAGGGCAAAACTACGACCCAAAAAGAAGAAGAACTAGATAAGGGACAACAGCCAGCGAGAAAGATGTGTATAGATCGACTCAGGAAACTAAGTCAACGGCCAGTATAAAAGAAAAGGTTAAATGACACAAAATAGGGGGTTGATCAGGCTAAGAACATGAGTGGTCAAGAGTACAAGGAAAATGATCTGTTGTGAGTAGAAACAACCTTAGAGGGTCGATATTCAAGAAGATTCAGAGGTCGACACTAAAGATAATGAAATCAGCCAACAAGCAAAGACCAGAATACAGAAAGACTGATTAAAGAATGACGGCTAGAAAGATAAGTTTTCAGTCAGAGATACAAGGTAAGGATGGTCTTAATACATGGGTCGATTTAGCACAGAAGGGACGCCAAAACCAGGTAGAAAAAGATATCTTTTTAAAATGCTAATCATTCATTTAATATAGTAATAGTAAAACCAGAGGAGAACTTGGATAAAGATGGCGATGGTGAGGAGATAAGCTGGTGAAGACACTGCTGATCTTTTCTTCCTACTGTTGCCTGCACTCTTCCCAGTCTCTGTCGCCAAAACAAAAGCTTTTTCCTCTAGTAATTGATGGTTTCTCCCTGAGTAAATTGTGGTCTCTGCAATTTGTGGTAGTGAGACTCCTCCCCCTACGATCCCCTTTTTACTCCCATTTTTCCTTTGAAATTGGTGATCAGCCAATTCCAGTATTCGAAAACTCCCCATTCCCTCTTCCTTTGCATGAGATATATAAATTTAAAACTCTTACTTTTCCCTATTTTAAACATAATTATCAATTGTCTAATTCCACTCCTGTCGCATGGGCGACAGAAACTATTATTTTAATAGTTTTCTTCAAAACTCTAAATTTAATAAGGCTAATTTTAATATTATTATTATTTAACTATTTTATTTAAAACAAACCATTTAATTAATCAAGAATAGAAATAAAATACAATATTGCATGATTAAATATCTCATTAATATATTATTTAATTTCAAAGAACATATTGTCTTCCAAACATCCTAAAATAATATTTTATTTATTCAATTTAAAATACAAACATAGTTTTCCTTATTTAAATATAAAACACCATTTAAATATGATTCGAAAAAAATTAACCACACACTAATGCATTTAAATCCATTTCATTATGCATATGCAACTATGTGAAGTGTGTGAAGTAACCAGATAAAACCCATCACACGTTTGCCAAAAAGCTAGATCTCTTCTACCTGAGCCATGCTCTTGTCCTTCGACAAGACCTGTAAAAACTCAAACTCATCGCACTATCAATAAGTTAGCCCAAAAATATAGCCGAGGCAACAAAATCTTTAATGAATAACATATCATATCTAAAGTAAATCTAATATTGCTCCATAATTTCACTTGTAATTAACCAATGAGGTAAATATGTAAAGTCTATGAAAGTTCGAGACATGACATCCTTCCCCAGTTGGAAGAGACATCGTCTCGATGTCTTATTACATAAAGCAAACAATAAGGTATCAAATCAATAATGTATCATCATCTGAGTATCAAGTATCTGAATATACATAAAATAAAATATCTATTCTATTTTTCCAAATGTGGAAAAGATCTATCAATATCAGAAGCATCCTCCCAAGTGGCATTGTCCACTGAATACTGGTCCCATTGGACCTTATACTGCACTGTGTCTTGACTACACAACTTAACGTTGCGCTTCTCCAAGACTCAAATGGGCTCCACTAGCACCACTCCTGGATCCTGTACCTGCAGAGCATGCCAATCAAGAATATGTAAAGCATCAGGATGATAAGGTTTGAGCAAAGACACATGAAAAACATTATGGATCTTTGTGAGAGCTAGTGGCAGTGCAAGTCTGTATGCAATTGGATTGATCACTTTGAGAACATCAAAAGGTCCTACGAATCTTGGAGCTGGTTTGGATGCTTTGCCAAATGAAATCGAACTCTTATGAGGCTTGACCATTAGAAACACCTTGTCACCTATTGAAAACTGTCGGAAAGTCCTATTCTTGTTTGCATAACTTTTCTATCTATCGAAGGCTTGCTTCAATTTCTCTTAGCCTCATCTGATATTCCATCTCCTTCAACATATCAGGTCCAACTACTATTTGATCTTCAACCTTGTCCCAACTGATTGGAGTCCTACACTTGCAACCATAAAGAGCCTCAAAAGGTGACATTCCTAAAGATGCATGGTAGGAATTATTATAAGCAAACTCTACCAATGGTAGATATTCCTCCCATTTGTACTGTTGATCCATACAGTACATCCACAGAAGATCCTCCACTACCTGGTTGACTCTCACCGTCTGACCATCTATTTCAAGGTGGTAAGCTATACTAAAGTTCAACTTAGTCCCCAAAGTTGCATTAAGTGTGGTCCAGAACCTAGAGGTCATGCGAGTGTCATGATCTGAAATGATCATCTCTGGCACTCCATGTAGTCGAAAGATCTCTTGGACAAACTTCTTTGCTAAGGTCAACGACCCATCCAAAAGATTTCCCGAAAATAAATGAGCCACTTTCGTCAATTTGTAACCCACTACTAAAATAACGTCATGCTTGTTCTTTGACAAGGGCAATCTGTGAATAAAGTCCATGTTAATCAACTGCCACTTTTACTCAGGTACACTATGTGGATAAAGCGATCCTGTAAGATGGACATGTTCTGCCTTAACACGTTGACACTCTAAACATCAAGCGACAAACTCTCTCACCTCCTTCTTAAGGTTAGGCCAAAAGTACAATGGCCTCAATCCTTCCATTGTCTTGGTCACACCTGGGTGTCCAGAATATGGAGCACTGTGAATCTCCTCAAGAACTAACTTCCTCAATTCACTTGAATCTGGGATATACATTCTCCCTTGATATCTCAGAAGCCCATATGATTCTATGACATACCCATCAAATCGATGATCTGTGGGGTCTACTTCTAATGCTTGCTTAACCCTTTCATAGTGCTTATCTCCTTGCAAGTTCTAGATTACCTGCTGCCTCAAATTGGTTCTAAAAGTCACTATAGCATTTAGATGTCGTCTCCTGCTGAGAGCATCTGCTACTCTATTCTCTTTACCTTTTATGTACTCAATTCTAAAATCATATTCACTAAGGAATTCAAGTCATCTTCTCTGTCGAGAATTGAGATTAGGTTGGGTGAAAATATATTTGAGCCCCAAATGATCCGTCTTAAGCTCAAATGACTTACCCAAGAGATAGTGCCTCCACATTTGGAGTGCATGAACAATGGCAGACAACTCGAGATCATGAGGTGCATAATTTGACTCGTGCTGTTTCAGTTTTCTCGATTCATATGCCACTACTTTGTCATTTTGCATCAACACTCCTCCCACACCTTCACCAAAAGCATCTGTAATCACTGTGAAATGACCATTAGGATCAGGTATGGTCAGAATAGGTGTCGACGTGAGTTTTTCTTTCAACAACTGAAAATCTTGTTTACATTTATCTGTCAAATCAAACTTCTTACCCTTCTTCTGTAATGAGGTTATGGGTGTTGCAATTGTCGAGAATCCCTCTACAAATTTCCTGTAATATCCTACAAGCCCCATAAAACTTCTAACCTCAGTTACAATTTGTGGTGTGGGCCATTCCATTATTGCCTTTATCTTTTCAGGATCTACTGTTCTCTCATCTGTTGAAATTATGTGGCCAAGGTAGTGCACTTTACTCTGGTAGAATGTGCATTTAGACAACTTTCCAAAAAGTTTTCTTTCTGTCAAACACTGCAAGACTATTCTCAAGTGTCTTTCATGCTCCTCTACAGATTTTGAATAAATCAAAATGTCATCTAGGAAGACCAACACAAACTCATCAAGACAATCTCTGAACACACTATTCATCAAGTTCATGAATGTTGCTGGTGCATTAGTTAAACTGGATGGTACTACTGTGAACTCGTAGTGACCATATCATGTTTTGAATGCTGTCTTAGAAATATCCTCATCCTTAATCCATAATTGATGGTAATCAGATCTAAGGTCTATTTTAGAGAATACCTTTGCACCTTTCATCTGGTTGAACAATTCATCAATCCTTGGAAGCGGATATTTGTTCTTAATAGTTGCCTTATTGAGCATTTTGTAGTCAATGCACAACCGCAACGTTCCATCCTTCTTCTTAACGAAGATGATTGGTGATCCCCAAGGTGACACACTAGGTCTGATAAACCCTTGCTTTAACAATTCTTCTAACTGTGCCTTGAGGTCATACAATTCTGTTGTGGTCATTCAATAAGGTGCTTTAGACTTGTTATCACCTAGATTTGTACCCTTGCTACAGTTGTGAAACTTTAGCAATCTGGCGATACAATGGGAATGATTTCAAAGTGTGGGACCTTGCGAGCTAAGATTAGACCTCCAGAGAGGGTTGGTTCCTCTTTCTAAGCCTATTACTTAGAGAAAAGCTTCTAAACCTAGTGCTAATATCTGCAGGAGAAAAGAGGTAGAAGGAAACTAAAATGGAAAAGGAGTGATACATCAGATTTAGTGAGTGATGGTGATATTGGTGTAGACACAACAATGATTTTTTCAATGCTGAGGGAGATCCACACAGAATTATGATTGATTGAGGCTTCAGTATGAGAGTTAAACCTACAGAGGAGCCGTTATACCCACAGAATAGACTATAACTTCAGTTAAAACATAGAAATCTAGACAAAAGAAAGGTGAGAAGATATGCATATATTAATCATGAAGGCCCAAAAACCATTACAATACAGAAGGTTCAATAGCAGAAGAGATCTGACTACAAAAATTTTGGCAGCATAACAGCCCCAATAAAACCATCCCCCCTCCTCAAAAGAGTTTACATGCATTTTATAGGTTAGACTCCTACCAAAAAAGCATGGAGTCGCTGATCCACGGATCCCAGGTCATAAATGCCAGAACAAGGGCACATGGGCAGAGGCGTGGTGAAGGGATAGGGACCATGCCGCTGCCAGGACCAAAACCGTAGAAAAATGGCTGCTAGGACGTGAGATAGGACAGGGCATGAAGAAGAAACCTCCAAGGTCACCACCCAACACATAGAAATCGGTCCTGCAAGACATAGAGCCAATGCGCATTGATGAGAGAAACCATACGCCATGAATGCACCTGCCAAATCCACCAATCGGAGCCACTGTGAAGAAGAACGACCTCCGCACACGCCAAAATGACCATTGAGACGTCCTATTGGCCATGCATACAAAGCTAGATCCACATTCAAGAGTGAAAATATCCCCCATTAAAGCTCGCCAAATGAAAGAGGAGGCAAAACAAGCATTTTTGCCTTTTACAACATGCTAAAATTTGCTAAAATGGAGGAGATACAGGTGGTCAAAGTTGTGGTCAACTGTGTGTATATATCACTTTGCATCTGTGCTTGTATCAGTCTCTGAAACTACATCTGAGTCTGCCTTTGCATGTACAAAATGCCTTGCATGTTCCTTTATATATGGCATTGTATATGCGAATATACAATGGAGATATGCATTTGCTTTTGGCGCTTAAACAACCCTTTGAAAACACCCCCTGGATATGCATTAGATTTGCATACAAATGCAGGCTTTTACCTCTTTGAATCGGCCTTTGTATATCCTGCTACGTGGCACCGCCAGATTTGTCGTTGAACTGGTCTGAGAAGCATCGTTGAAAAACTGCACCTGCTAACAGCCTTGTATATCCAACATACAATCATTTTAACATGCAAACTGCGGACTCAACACTGAATATGCCAAATTTGATTTCTAGGTCGGGTCTGCCTTGCATATGACCATTGTATCTGACCTTTGTATATCGCAATATACAATGCAAAATATACAAAGGAAACTGTAGACTCACTTATACATTACAAACACTTACTTTGGTATATGCAACAAACCCTTGTATATCTGATTGTCTATGAAAACATACAATGGAAATATATATACAATACGCGGACCTCAAAAGAACATTAACCATTTTGTAACTTTGCAACAGGTTTGGCATGTATCACCTCTCTTTATATCTCGGCATATATAATGCATTTATACATACAACTCGCGGACCTCAAAATGACCATCAGCTGTATTTGATTCCCAGGTTGCGTCCTGATTGCATCTTTCTTTTGCACATTTCCCTTGTATGTCGGCACATACAAGCGCAACATACATACAAGGCGCGGGCCTGAACTCTGAATTTGGCGAATTTGACTTTACGGTCGGGTCTGCCTTGCATATTTGTCTTTGTATATGGCATTGTATATGCGAATATACAATGGCGATATGCATGCAACTATCTATGTATTTACCTTGTTTCCGCCTGTATATACAATTATCAATGCATCTTTTGTTTGTATGTGGCCCTTGCATGTGCGATCATACAATTGCATATACATGCAATCGGTGGACCCCACCCTTTGTATGTTGCCTTGTACATGCGGCTTGTATGTTTGCCTCTTTGTATATCGGCTTTGTATGTGTAAACATACAAAGTAAAATATACAAGCCACTGTAGCAAATGCATCTTTGTCTTTGTATATTGGCTAATGCATGTTTCA
The DNA here is from genome assembly GCA_027924645.1 of Cunninghamia lanceolata. Lineage (NCBI taxonomy): Eukaryota > Viridiplantae > Streptophyta > Pinopsida > Cupressales > Cupressaceae > Cunninghamia > Cunninghamia lanceolata. The sequence continues at coordinate 6,995,682 of BSBN01001215.1, forward strand.
CTTGTATATAGTCGTTGCATGTTTGTCTTGTATATCGTGAATGTATATTTCACATACATTCACCTTTGTATATTATTGTGGGCCCCACCAGCTGCATCTCCTCCTTTGTATATGATCCTTTGCATCTTTGACTTGTATGTGTGACCCTTTGTATATCGGCTTTGTATGTGAAAACATACAAAGCGAAAATATACAAGCCACTGTAGCGGATGCATTTGCCCATTTTATATCGGCCTTGTATGCTTTCTTTTGTACTGCATATACAAACTGATTTATATATGACCTTATATGTTGTTGATATACAAAGGCTTTTGTATGCATCCCTTGTATGTGCCTGATGCATGCTTTGCTTGTATGTCCAAACATACAATCTCAAATGTACATTTGGTGGACCCCACACCTTGCATCTCCTCCTTGTATGTTTGACCCCTTATACATCAGAAATACATGTGCATATACAAACAACTGTAGCCAATGCATTTGTTGGGCCCTTGTATATTTTTCATTGTATATACCCATTGTATGTGCAAACATACAAACCTGATATACATCTATCCTGATATACAAGCGCAGAATATTTTGGGAATTTGCGACAGATTCCCCAAATGCATGTACAAACCCGATATGCATGCAAAGATGCATACAATCATTTTTTTTACTTTTTTGAAGGCCAATTGAGATTTTTGACCTGCCAATGTACATTTGAACCTACATGTACATACAAATGGCCTTGTATATACAAAAACACTTGTATGCAACTATTTTTTGCATTTTTGAACTGCGAAGGTCAAATGACTTAGAAATTTTTTGAAGCCAAAAGATTTCTGGGTTTTTCTGGGTTTTCTGCAAGGATTCTTTAGGCAAGATCTTGGGATTTTTTGGCAAGGCAAGGCATGAGTAACTGAAGAATTTGAGCTTTCTCCTTCCATTTAGGTTTTCTCTGATCGGATTTCTTCGATGGAAGGAGGGAAATAGGAATATTTTGGGGCTAGGCAAAATATGATAACAACTTTAGCGACCTCACAGGGGTGTTTGCCTGCTAAACAAATGATCAATGGGCTTATAGTATCCATTGGGCCTGGAGTCAAAAGACTGAAAATACCTTGACAAACATCTTGACCTCAGCACTTGACCCCAGCATGACAGCAATGAAGAACACAGGAGGGCCAAAGCCAAAACAAAAGCCAAAAGCAACCCACAAACTATGCTAGGAAGCACTTAGGGAAAGCAAAGAGGCAACTAAACTACTTGTGCAACATCACTTATTGAAAGCAAGAAACCTAATCTACTACTCTACAAGGCAATTCATACCTCAAAACACCTCTTTAGGTGCATCCCATTGACTGGGATAGGCAAGTTTTTTCCATTCATATTCAACAACTAAAATACATTGTGCTCCTTGCATTCAGTAATGATAAATGGGCCACCCCACATGCTATCAAACTTGGAGTGCTTCCCTGGCCTGCTTTTTAATTCATCCCATTTGAGCACCATATCACCTTCCTTGAAACTTCTGGGAGTGGCCCTTTTATCAAAAACTCCCTTTGTCTGAAGCTGGTAATACTCCATAGCCTTCCTAGCTTTATCTCTAACCTCTTCAAGCTCCATGAGTTGAGCATATCTGACAGCCATGGAATCCTCTTCTTCAAACATCTCTAACTGATTCATGATGTCAAGAGCTGGCAGCTCTACAGATACAGGCAATCTTGCCTCTTTTCCATAAACTAGCATATATGGAGAGTTCCCAATAGACCTCTTGGGAGTTATTCTATCTGCCCATAAAGCAAACTTCAAATTGGTATGCCAGGTCCTCTGGTTATTCTCCATTGTCTTTTTGATAATTCTTATGAGATTTTTATTTGTGGATTCAGCCAGACCATTACCCTGTGGGTAGTAATTTGACAGTGCCTAGATAGATCCCATTCTTCACAGCCCAGTCAGTTATCTTTAATCCAACAAAAGCTAAGGCATTGTCTGAGATGATTGATTCAGGTACCCCGAATCTACATACCAAATCACCATAAAAGTTCAAAATGACACTCTCATTGGATTCCCTTAGAGCCACTGCTTCAGTCCACCTTGTGAAATAATCTGTTGCTGTAAGCACCCACCTGTGGCCTGCACTGGATGGTGGATTAATGGGACCTATAAAATTGATGCCCCATCTCATGAAGGGCTGCTCCACTGATATTGGCTGAAGGGGTAAAGCTGATAGCCTTTCTTTGCCTGTAAAAATGGCACACTTCACACACTTTCTAGCCCAGATGTGAGCATCCTTGAATAAGCTGGGCCAGTAATATCCAGCTCTCATTATTTTCTAGGTAGTAGTCCTTGGGGCAAAATGACCCCCTGCTGTCCATCATGGAACTCATGTAGCACCTTGTCAGTCTGAGCTTCATCAATGCATCTTAACAATACACCATTAAAATATTTCCTGAAAAGGATGCCATTGATCAAAACGTATGGAATGGACTGCAACCAAAAAGTCTCCTCTTGGCTCTATCTAGTCCTGCTAGACATTCACCAGTTTGCAAAAAATGAGTCATGTTATTAACCCAACCTGTGCTCACTGCTGCTGTATCATCTTGACGCTCATCTTCAATGGCTAGAAGCACTTCCTTTTCCTTCTCTGCTTCACTTTCAGAACTACCAGCAAGCTATTCGCTGAGTCCTCTCCCTCTGACGAGCTTGGTTATTTTGATGTCTACGTCATACTCCATGAATTTGGGAATCCAACCAGCTCTTTTCTCATTTACATCCTTACCTAACAAGAACTCCTTCACGCCACGGTGAGCAACCATCAAATGTATCTTATTGTTAGAAATAAGATGCCTAAATTTTTTGAGACTTCTTACCACTGCGAGGACGTGCTTCTCGATGAAGGTATACCTCTATTCATACTCCTCTAGGCCTTGGCTATAAAAAGTGATTAGCTGTTCAAAGCCGTCACTCTGCTGCTGTACCAGAATCGCAGAAATGGTATCTAAACTACCATATGCATACAAGATAAAATCTTTGGAGAAGTCAGGATTTACCAGAGTTGGTGCAGCCGATAATGCCTCTTTTATGAACTCGAAGCTGAGTCTAGCCTCTTTCATCCAACTGAAAACTGTGTTCTTCTTTAACATGGACGTCAAAGGCTTCAATAGATTTGCAATGTTAGGTATGAATCTTCACAGAAAATTAATTCTGGCAATGAAACTTTGTAGTCCCTTTTTGTGACTGGGTAAAGGCAGCTCCAAAATAGCCTTTACCCTTTTAGCATCAATGGTAATGCCTTTCTTTGACACCACGTGCCCTAACAGCTTGCCTTCATGCATAGCAAAAATGCATTTCCAAGGATTGAGAGATATCCCAAACTCTTTGCACCTCTCAAATACTTGCCTCAAGTGGGATAAATGTTCAGATGCATTCTTGGAAAAGACCGTTATGTCATCAAGGTACACTAGCACTAGTTTGTATAGCAAACCCTTAGAAGCCATATCCATGGCTCTTTGAAAAGTTGAGCCAACATTTGACATACTAAAAGGCATCCTTTTGTAAGCCATGGTCCCCCATTTGGTAGTAAAAGTGGTTTTGAACTGATCTTCCTCCTTGACTAACACCTGATTATAGCCAGAAATTCTGTCAAGTAAGGAGAATCTTTCTGACCCAGCCACTACTTGCAGAATTTGTTCCATTGAGGGTAGCGGGTAGTGGTCTTTTAGGGAGGCTTTATTAAGGTCCCTGAAGTCAACACACAGTCTAATCTCTCCATTCTTTTTCCTCATAGGGACAAGGTTGGAGACCCAAGAAGTATGCTTGATCGGGAAAATGATCTTTCCCTCGATCAGCTTGGTCAATTCTTTAATCATCAGGGGCTCTAGCTTTGGATTTAAAGGTCTTTGCTTCTGCCTTACAAGTTTTGCACCTGGCTCTAACTCTATAGTATGCTGGGCAATATGAGGGTCAAACCCTTTTAGGTCTGAGTAATCCCAAGCAAACACATCTTCAAATTCTTGACAAAGGGCAATGAAAGCTCTCCTATCCTTAGGTGAACAGATTTTACCTATTTTGAGAAGCTTACCCTTGAAAATTTCCAACTCCTCATAATGCTCTTCTTTTATTTGCATGTCGGCTTTGCTCTTCTTCAGCTGGTCATCCATACCAAAAATAGATTCCAAGGTTACCAATCCTTTGGGTAGATTGTTTGTTCTCAACTGAACAATTTGATCATTGCCATACTGCTGTTTGAGTTTATCCTGATTCACCACAGAGAACTCATCCTCTTCCAACAAAAAATGCAGAATTTGCTCATCACTTTCAAAAACCTGCCAATGAATGTCATTGTCAGGGATAGAGGGTCTATCAACTATTTTCACATGAGGTTGCACCTTTTCTCTTTGAATATCACTGGGGATATCAAACTGAGCCCTAATTGCAGCTAACCTATCTGCATGGGAGTTCTAATTTCTTGGTATAGAGATCAGATTGAAAGTATCAAACTCTTCAATCATGTCACATACCCTATGCTTATAGCATTTCAAAGTATCATTCTTTGTGACATGTATTCCTCTTACCTGATTTACAATAAGTTCACTATCCCCAAACACTTGCAAACAACCAATTTTCCTCTTTCTTGCCCACTGCAAACCTTGGATCAATCCCTCATATTCAACAGTGTTATTTGTACATGAAAAGGCAAAATGAAAAAAAGAATAATATTTGTCACCTTGAGGAGACACAAGCATTGCACTGCCACTAGATCCATTCCTATTCCTAGAGCCATCAAAGTACATTTTCCATACCTCATCTTGCTGCTCTATCTGCTGTTCTGAACTCTTTACAAGGCTTGGAATTTCTGCTTCAGGTTCGTACAGTATGTAAACCCCCATACCAGTTTCTTGAATGTGTTCCTCAGGACCATCAATAGTATTTTCCAAGGCCCACTCCTTTAACAGTATTTCTGGCATACTTTCAGCTTGCAGTTGCTGAGCAGCAACAAGTTTAGGATCATTAGAAATAATGCAATTTGCATTAACGACACTTGGGACATAAGGCTCTATGTGATGTTTGGAAAGCAACTCAGATTTTATGGTCACCTTTGTGCCATATTGGGTTCTAAACAGCATGTGGGACCAATCCGAGGATAAATATCCTCCTATCTTGGTTGTGAATTCCCTTGACAAACACATGGCAAAGTGAGGAGGTAGGTCTATGACGAACACCTCTTGAGAAATGGACACGTTTGGCCAGGTATGCAAGGTGAGACCAAGGTCTTTTATCACACCTACAGTGTTAACAATAGTGCCATCTAGCTGGAGCACACCCTTTGTTAGGGGCTGGTATTTCAATCCTAGTTGGTCTGCAATCTGTTTTGGCATAACAGAACTACTTGCACCACTATCCACCATGCAGTTATGCATTAATTTGTCTCCTATTATTAATGGCACATAGAATGGAAGCGGTTTAGCACTCTTTCTTGGCTGTTTGCTGCTCTCCTGGGATGAATTGGTAAGGACAACCCTAGCTGGGTCAACAGTTGTATCATTTGACACTTTTAAACCAGACAAGGTAGATTGTAACATGTCCTTTTGACCCGAGATCGCTAAGGAATCCCACATAGACATTGTCACTTTCATTTTCTTTATGTTTTCAATGATATTGAAAGGTGCAGTAACGCTTACCTTCTGATGCGGCCTTGCAGTGGCAATATCAACCTGTAAATGAGGCTGTTTGTTGGCAGTTGCTTGAGCATTCCTTTGCAACACATGGGGGAATTGGGATGTAGAAGGATCAGCAGGTCCTTTTTCTTTGCTCGCTGCCTGATCTATCTCATAACTCCTCCTTTTGGCTCTCGTGTTCACTGCTACTGAAGTGTCATCTCTGTTCATGCCACAAAACTCATTTTCCTGCCAATTTAGGAAGGCAGTATCATTCTAAGGCTGCTCTATTTACTGCACAGTCCCATCATTAGGTGTGCTTGGCTGCAAAATTGCAACATTTTGCACCATCAGGGCCTGATTTATCACTCCATTTGGACGAGTTGCCTGACCGTGTGGCTAATTTCTTGGAGAGCACCATTCATACTCAGCCGCTAGGTTGTTCTGGATAGGAATGAGGTCACTAACGACATTGATAGGCGTAGGATTGTAAGGTTGGAAAGGCCTCTGGTTCACATTTTGCCTAGCCCCCTGGTAATTGTTCTGATAAGGTGGCCTATTAGCTTGGTATGGCTGGTTCTATCCTTGATAAGACTAGCTTTGCCCTTGGCTGTGTGGCTGATAAGGTTGCCTGTTTTGGAATTGCTGCTTTTTGATATTCGTCAGCTCATTACCAAAAGATTGCAACAATCCTTTGATCTCTTGTAACTTGAAAGATTGGGTTTGAGTAGCGTTTTCTGGTCTATTGGGCTATGCATTAGCTACTGGTAACGCTGGTGTGGTAGGTATAATAGCTATGGGAGGCACATATGTTGGAAATGGTGGCTGAATAGCAAGGAAAATTGGCAGAGGAGGCCTAGGGGCAATTTTACCAGCCTGAATGAGGCTATTTTTAGCCCTTATGGCTATGGTATAAGCCTGAGGTAAGGAAAATCCTCCCATAGATTGAATCATGACAGAGATGTCGCTGTTTAAAGCTCTCAAAAACTATAAGAAAGCATGGTCAGCTGTAGGCCTTACCATTGGTGGGATTCTATCCCACGTCTTTTGGAAATGGTGGTTAAAGTCTGACATAACTTCATGGGGGGCTCTTTTGATTGTAGACAATTGCTCCACCAGTGACAAATGGTCTAATTTGTCCTCGAAGAAGCTGTACAACTCTTCTCCCAAGCGATCCCATGAATCTATGGAATTCACCGGTAGTCTTCTGAACCACTGCAATGCCTTCCCTTTGAGGGAAGTTGCTAACAGCCTAATTGCTACATTCTCCTCTGTCACATGATGGACAACACACAGGTTTGCAATGTCTTTGATATGTTCAACCGGAGTAGTCTGATCTTCACCATTAAAAAATGGTAAACTTTTCAAGGCAGTGATAGGGATATCATTATGCTGAGCTAGATTTAATGGGCTGCCTTGGTTGAACGCAACAAAAGGTCAATTTCTGACTGCAGGAATCATTGTAACTGGGACTCTTGGGACAGTAGGAGCTCCAACAAAAGGAGGAGTAGACTTGGCTCTTCTAGACTAGACACGAGTCTTCTTGTGCTTCTCAGCTGCTAACCGTCCTCTACTAGGTGGGGATAATTGCAAATACTCAAAAGGTGAAGAGTTGCTTCTGGTTTGTATTCTTCTCATAAGTAGAATTATATTGATTTGCTAAACCAAAGCTCAGAGTCACCAGATATGCAGGTTTTAACCTCTTACAGGTCTGAAAATCACTAGCTGCACATCAAAACAAGCAATAAACTGTAGTATTTGAATTGTTTCTAATTCCACAGTCCCACCAAGCGTGCCAGAAACTGTTATCACCCAGATTTGCACCCTTGCTGCAGTTGTGAAACCTTAGCAATCTAGAGATACAATGGGAATGATCTCAAAGTGTGGGACCTTGCGAGCTAAGATTAGACTTCCAGAGAAGGTTGGTTCCTCTTTCTAAGCCTATTACTTAGAGAAAAGCTTCTAAACCTAGTGCTAATGTCTGCAGGAGAAAAGAGTTAGAAGGAAACTGAAATGGAAAAGGAGTGATACACCAGATTTAGTGAGTGATGGTGATATTAGTGTAGACACAACAATGATTTTTTCAATGCTGAGGGAGATCCACACAGACTTATGACTGATTGAGGATTCAGTATGAGAGTTAAACCTGCAGAGGACCTGTTATACCCACAGAGCAAACTATAACTTCAGTTAAAATACAGAAATCCAGACACAAGAAAGGTGAGAAGTCATGCATATATTAATCATGAAGGCCCAAAAACCATTACAATACAGAAGGTTCAGTAGCAGAAGAGATCTAACTACAAAAATTTTGGTAGCATAACAGCCCCAATAAATATATATACAATGCATGGACCTCAAAAGACCATCAACCATTTTGTAACTTTGCAACAGGTCCGGCTTGTATCACCTCTCTTTGTATCTCGGCATATACAATGCATTTATACATACAACTCGCGGACCTCAAAATGACCATCAGCTATATTTGATTCCCAAGTCGTGTCCTGATTGCATCTTCCTTTTGCACATTTCCCTTGTATGTCGGCACATACAAACGCAACATACATACAAGGCATGGGCTTGAACTCTGAATTTGGTGAATTTGACTTTACGGTTAGGTCCGCCTTGCATATTTGTCTTTGTATATGGCATTGTATATGCGAATATACAAAGGCGATATGCATGCAACTATCTATGTCTTTACCTTGTTTCCCCCTGTATATACAATTATCAATGCATCTTTTGTTTGTATGTGGCCCTTGCATGTGCGATCATACAATTGGATATACATGCAATCGGTGGACCCCACCCTTTGTATGTTGCCTTGTGCCTGCGGCTTGTATGTTTGCCTCTTTGTATATCAACTTTGTATGTGTAAACATACAAAGCAAAATATATAAGCCACTGTAGCAAATGCATCTTTGTCTTTGTATATTGGCTAATGCATGTTTCACTTGTATATAGTCGTTTCATGTTTGTCTTGTATATCGCGAATGTATATTTCACATACATTCGCCTTTGTATATTATTGTGGGCCCCACCGGATGCATCTCCTCCTTTGTATATGATCCTTTGCATCTTTGACTTGTATGTGTGACCCTTTGTATATCGGCTTTGTATGTGAAAACGTACAAAGCGAAAATATACAAGCCACTGTAGTGGATGCATTTGCCCATTTTATATCGGCCTTATATGCTTTCTTTTGTACTGTATATACAAACTGATTTGTATATGACCTTGTATGTTGTCGATATATAAAGGCTTTTGTATGCATCCCTTGTATGTGCATGATGCATGCTTTGCTTGTATGTCCAAACATACAATCTCAAATGTACATTTGGTGGACCCCACGCCTTGCATCTCCTCCTTGTATGTTTGACCCCTTGTACATCAGACATGCATGTGCATATACAAACAACTGTAGCCGATGCATCTTTTGGGCCCTTGTATATTTTTCATTGTATATACCCATTGTATGTGCGAACATACAAAACTGATATACATCTATCTCGATATACAAGCGCAGAATATTCTAGGAATCTGTGACAGATTCCCCAAATGCATGTACAAACCCGATATGCATGCAAAGATGCATACAATCATTTTTTTCACTTTTTTGAAGGCCGATTGAGATTTTTGACCTGCCAATGTACATTTGAACCTGCATGTACATACAAATGGCCTTGTATATACGAAAACACTTGTATGCAACTATTTTTTGCATTTTTGAACTGCGAAGGTCAAATGACTTAGAAATTTTTTGAAGCCAAAAGATTTCTGGGTTTTTCTGGGTTTTCTGCAAGGATTCTTCAAGAAAGATCTTGGAATTTTTTTGGCAAGGAAGGGCATGAGTAATTGAAGAATTTGAGCTTTCTCTCCTTCCATTTAGGCTTTCTCTGATTGGATTTCTTCGATGCAAGGAGGGAAACATGAATATTTTGGGGCTAGGCAAAATATGATAACAAGACTATGGTTTAGTTCCTAGAATTAGATCTATAGAGAAATCAAATTCTCTTTTAGGCGGTAGTTCTGTCAATTCATCAGGAAAGACATCCTTAAATTCTCTAAGAATAGGGTACTTGCCAAAATATGGTTCCTGATTATCTAGATCTCTTATCTTCACTGCATGATAGAACAACCCTTCCTTTTAGCCTTTTTTAATTCCATAGCTGACATCTGTCTTAGTTTAAGGGGTGTTCTAGATCCATGTAACTCTACCCGATTCCCAAAGTCATCAAGGCATTTTACTACTTTCTCTTTGCAATCCACTAAAGACTTATGTTCTGACAACCAATTGATTCCAAGAATCACATCGTAAGATCCTAGAGGTGCAACATAAAGATTGACTTGTGTTTGGAAAGTAGGAAGATCTAATTCACTGCATACAAGACATGAATCTACTCTTTTCTCTACATTGTTACCGTACTGCACCATCCATGAATTTTCCATGTGTCCAGGTTTAACAGTTAACTTAGCTACAACTTTTGGATCAACAAAACATTCTGTAGCTCCTGTATTAATTAAAATAGAGATTGGAAGGCCAAAGAGCTTACCGATCATATGTATAGGTGTAGCTTGGAAATCTACTTGTCGATGATCTACAACTGCATGAATCTAGTGTTGAGGAATTCCCTATTGATTTCCATCTCTCTGATTCTCTATTTGATGGGGACATGCACTAGCATAATGCTCTCCTCCACAATTATAACATCCATCTCTGGGTCCTCTATGTCTAGTTGGATTGTCTCTTTGGTTATTGTTACCATTGTTGCCATAATTACCTCTCTTATTGTTATTTCCATTTTGGTTCCCATTATTCTTTTCCTGGTAGTTATTGCCTTTCTTAAGATTCCTTATCTAGCACTTACTGTTTCCTTGATTACTACTGTTATTCTAATACCTTTTATTACCATTCTTCATATCCTTACTCTTACGGTAATTTGAAATCTGCTGCAGTTTCTGCTCCTACTTAGTAGCCTTTTCGAACACTTCATCCATGGTTAATGGATTATGCATATCAACATCTGATCCAATTTGTGGCCTTAAGCCCAAGATAAACTTATGAATCCTGAACCTTTTATCAAGTTGATACTGTGGAACATATTTCAACAAGTGAGAGAATTTCTCCCAATACTGAGTCACAATCATACCTCCCTAGGTGAGGTTTTGGAATTCTGTCATTTTCTTGTCAAAATAGAGCTGTGGTAACCACCTCTTTCTGAAGAGCTCAAGAAAACGATCCCATGTGACTTCTCCTGGTAACAGTTTCTTTTCAGCTTTCTCATTGTGCCACCAAGTAGCTGCTTCCCCAGTAAGCTGATAGGATCCCCATATGGCTTGAGTCTCAACAGACAAATCCCAGAGATCAAAGTATTTTTCCATATCAATGATCCATGCTTCTGCTCCATCACCTATAGTCTTACCATCAAACTTAGGAGGTGTAACTTTTTTAAGATCCTTTCCTAATTCTTCGGCAATCTTGTTTCTGTTGTTTCCATTCACTTCACCCTTAGGACCTCCAGCTTCTTCTCTCCTTTCCTTATTATTATTTCCTCTTATTCCTCAGATTTCCCATTCCATAGTATTCATTCTGGTTCCCTGCTGAGTCAAGAGAGTTCCTTGCTGAGTCAGAAGAGCTAGGATTTGAGTCAATTGGTTATTCTATCTAGCATTGTCATTATTGCTTCCCTCATTGTTTCCAGCATTAGCCCCTCTTGTATCAGTGCCAGCATTGTTCCCAACATTGGCTTCTTCATTATTTCTAGTATCGGGGTTATTGCCAGATCCTAGGGTTGCTCCCCTACGTCCAGATTTTCTAATGTTCATGATGAACTATCTAGAAAAAGAGTTAACAACTTTAGCGTAATGGTTCCATAAAGTCCTAGAGTAGAACCATCACTCTGATACCAAATGTAAAGTACCCAATTTTCACAAACTCACAAAATTGAAGTAAAACATATAATTACTACAAGTAATTTAGAGTAAAGTAAAATAACTTCTATTCATCATTCATAAGTAAAGAAATTAAGATATTCTAAAAGACCAAAATAATCTTTCCATTACATAAGTTTAAAGTACAATCAAGATTACAATTCATATGTATACATCTGAAGTCATTTACAGAGTATGAAATAACCAATAATATTACAAGTGTCAAATATTGGCATCAAGCCTTACAAATCTTTGAAATAATAGAAGTATAAAGTAATCAATATCATCAAAATCTAACAAAAGTCCTCGATCGTCATCGACCAACCGGCCATCTACTGAATCAAAGGACAAGAACATGGTTTAGGCGCTTTTCCGCCCAACCACGAAGCTTGCGCTTCACTGGTATCCTTCAAACTGAAGGATGCCCGACCTTGCTCAAAGAGTCTAGCAATCTGTAAACATATGCAGGGTGGAATCTGGTGTGTGCCTATCAATCTACATGCATTACTATCATGAATGCAACATCTCATCAATAGGATATGGCAAGGAATTATATAAAAACTAGGCAATCAACCATTCATTCTATAATGGTACATATGTCTATTTCAACATATCATTAGCTTTGGCCAAAGCATTAATCTGTAAAACGGTATATAGGTTTTGAAAAAGAAAACCCACTTCCCTATTATTCCATACTCGACACCTGTCCCAGAATGCAATCTTTTTGAAATACACACTAAAGAAGAATAAACATAGCACATGCAAGCATCTATTTGCTTTCTATAATTCAGATGTACAAGTTTACAATAATTCATTCTTTCTTCTTTCCAAGCATTAATTACACAAAACATATTATGAAGCAGTCCACTAATTTAGTTATTTAATTCTTTCTTTAAATAATCAATTTAGTTCATAGTTCTGCCTTCCTGTTATTTCCGCGACAGGAGGTCTATTCAAACACAAACTAACACACATACAGAGCTCCTATCGCTGTGGCGATAGGAACCGTTACAGGAATTCAAATAGCAAATAATTAACAATAGATCATCTAATTAACAACCTTCAAAGAGTAAGATATATTATCTGTAGTTTCTATTCATCTATTTAAGAACATTTAAACAAGTTTCATAATGGTTTAACACAGCTACAGGAACTTACTGGTTTTCTATAGGAAGATACTAGTTCCAGTTTATATCATTTATAAAGTTGTTCTATCAAGGAATCAAAATTAAGAAACTACAGGAAGTCTAACTTTTTATAACAAAGGTTGATTTCTTCCTAAGTTTTTATCTGAGTCAACAGAAATGCATAAAATATAGTCATAAGATCTCTTTACCAGTCAACTAAATGGTAATATACAGGGTTCTAGTTCAGTTTAAAGTCAAGATCTAAGAATACAGAATCTGTGTCTAGTTCGACGTCTGAGATTAGATAGTTTTTGTGACAGCAAGAAGAGGGTAATCGATTTGTATGGATCGTTCAGGTTACTTTAGTCAACTATGGACAAGGTCAACGGCCTACACAATACTGGGTAGTCAGCCTGAAGTTAGGATAGAGGTCAGGGCAAAACTATGACCCAAAAAGAAGAAGAAGAACTGGATAAGGGACATCGGCCAGTGAGAAAGATGTGTAGAGATCGACTCAAGAAAGTAAGTCAACGGCCAGTATAAAAAAAGGTTAAACGACATAGAACTGGGGGTTGATCAGGCTAAGAACATGAGCTATCAGGAATACAAGGAAAATGATCTGTTGTGTGTAGAAACGACCTTAGAGGGTCGATATCCAAGAAGATTCAGAGGTTGACGCCAAAGATAATGAAATCAGCCAGCAAGAAAAGACCAGAATATAGAAAGATTGATTAAAGAACGACAGCTAGAAAGATAAGTTTTCAATCAGAGATACAAGGTAAGGATGGTCTTAATACATGGGTCAATTTAGCACAGAAGAGATACCAAAACCAGGTAGAAAAAGACATCTTTTTAAAATGCTAATCATTCATTTAATATAGTAATAGTAAAACCAGAGGAGAACCTAGATAAAGATGGCGATGGTGAGGAGATAAGTTGGTGAAGACGCTGTTGATCTTTTCTTCCTACTGTCGCTTGCACTCTTCCCAGTCTCTGTCGCCAAAACAAAAGATTTTTCCTCTAGCAATTGATGGTTTCTCCCTGAGTAAATCGTGGTCTCTGTAATTTGTGGTAGTGAGACTCCTCCCCCTATGATGCCCTTTTTACTCCCATTTTTCCTTTGAAATTGGTGGTCAGCCAATTCAAGTATTTGAAAACTCCCCATTCCCTCTTCCTTTGCATGAGATATATAAATTTAAAACTCTTACTTTTTCCTATTTTAAACATAATTATCAATTGTTTAATTCCACTCCTGTCGCATGGGCGACAGAAACTATTATTTTAATAGTTTTCTTTAAAACTCTAAATTTAATAAGGCTAATTTTAATATTATTATTATTTAACTATTTTATTTAAAACAAACTATTTAATTAATCAAGAATAGAAATAAAATACAATATTGCATGATTAAATATCTCATTAATATATTATTTAATTTCAAAGAACATATTGTCTTCCAAACATCCTAAAATAATATTTTATTTATTCAATTTAAAATACAAACATAGTTTTCCTTATTTAAATATAAAACACCATTTAAATATAATTTGAAAATAATTAACCGCACACTAATGCATTTAAATCCATTTCATTATGCATATGTAACTATGTGAAGTGTGTGAAGTAACCAGATAAAACCCATCACATGTTTGCCAAAAAGCTAGATCTCTTCTACCTAAACCATGTTCTTGTCCTTCGACAAGACCTGCAAAAACTCAAACTCATCGCACTATCAATAAGTTAGCCCAAAAATATAGCCGAGGCAACAAAATCTTTAATGAATAACATATCATATCCAAAGTAAATCTACTATTGCTCCATCATTTCACTTGTAATTAACTAATGAGGTAAATCTGTAAAGTCTATGAAAGTTCGAGACGTGACAGAAGAAGACATTAGAGTTATCATTTACAAATTGGGATCCCAAAGGAGAAGTTCAAAGTCAATGTTTGGAGCTAGTCTTGGCATATGACTATCTAGTTTCCATGTAATTATTCTTTTATGTGTCAAATTTGGTCTTGTGTAGGTTTGTGGGGTTATAGATTAGAAGAATATCATTTTTGCAAGGGGAGATATTTTCCAATTTTCCCAAGTAACTATAATGCAATCTTGTTCTTTCATGGTAATAAAATCAATAAATTCTATTTTTGATGTTCATAAATAGCTATCAAAATCACAAGTTGTGAGAAAAGGATTTAAGATTTCTTTCTATTTGAAATCAATGATTTTGAGGTCTTATAATGGTTGTTATGGTCTATTATAAATCATAGAACATGGATCTCAAAACCCCTCATGTTTCAATGTAAGTTTTAAGGTGCAAAGGCCATGCTTAGTTACACAAGCTATTACAATTTCTATCTATGTTTATGTACCATGAGTGATACTTCAATATTAGTTTATTAAGTGTTTTAAAGCCCTTGTGGACCTTCTTCAAGGGTGTTGTGAAACCTTGCTACAAGGGAATGATTTCCATTAGGTTGGTTCCCTATCCTTGACTGCATCAAATATGCTCTCAATGTGATCAATTATTAAAATAACCTAGGGAAGATTCCTTTAAATACATGCTATATACATCAAATATAAACTATTAGGAGTTCTTGATGATATGAAATGATCATGTCTAGGTTTGTTGGTTGTGAAACATGAATAATTTGAATGTTGTTTTAAAGAGAAATAAGATCATGATTTTGATTATGTCCAAGGGACAAAATCACAAAGTTGCAAACCTATTGAGGGTGGGGAATCTTTTGAGAACTATATTAGGTATGTTTTAAGTAGTCATGAGGCACATAAATATATTGGAATGAGTATTTGGTTAACAAGTATACCAAAAGAGCCCAAAAATATACTAGAATCGTGAATTGTATTCATCAACACAAAGTGACCTAAAACTAGAGGGGAAAACTATAAGGGTATCTATTTTTCTTCTATATGAGAGCACCATTGAATTAAAATGTACATTTTAGTCAAAATGTCAATTAAGCACAAGTCAATGAAACAATTTGAACATCTTTGAGCTGAAGGTTCTTTTTTAAATTTAATTCAATGGTGCATTAATTTTTATCTATAAATTGTTATTATGTTATTGCTTGTTCAAATATTTAATGGCATTATGACATGGCTTGCTTCTTGAATTTAAGTCCATGCTTGATTTTTCATAATAAGATATATTTGAGAATTACTAAGTGGAATGCCATAATTATCTATAGTTTTATATTTTGTGATATACTATTGGTATTTAAATAATAGGAGCATGTAAATTATTTGTTTACCTTAGAAAAATAATATTATGATCATTTAAAAGGAATTTCCAACTTTTTATTGTAATTAAAAATAATTACGAATCTAATAAATTTTACATTTCTATCCAAATCGATATGATAAAACTTTACTCTTTAGATGTGAGATGAAGTTAATTAATGACAAAATCAAAAGAGAACATCAAAGATTGTAATTTGTTCTAGCAACAATGTTGTGTGTAGTTAGTCATTAAACAATATGATGTTCATGTGTAAGGATGATAATTTTTTTGACTAAGTGTTGAAGACAAGGTATTTATTCATTTTAGACTTTGTTAAATAAGTGTCAAGGATCCAAGGTGTCCACTAATTAGATTTCTTTAACAAAATGTCAAAGACGTAAAGGTATCCATTAATCATGATTCTTTGATAAAGATAAAAGATTTACTAATTAAGATTTCTAATCACTTAACTAAATTCAGTCATAGTATAATCCTAACTTCAATTCCCAAAACTTTACTTAAACAAGTAATTAATCAAATAACTTCACAATTAAAAAAAATCTTTTTTAACCCAAATATTTGGGGTTCAACGCACGAATGAAAGAAAGAAGAAAAAGCAAGTCCGCAATAGAGAGAAAGTCAAAAGAAACGTAAAAAGTATCGAAACAATAAGCGGATTCCAACGTGGAAAGCACACGTTTCTTTTTCACGTGAAAATTTGGTGGTACCTCAACGTCTGTACAGATGGGAAATGACACGATTTCATTGACGATTTCATTCCAGACGGGGACTGGTTGGTTTGACGTTATCGAGAAGCCTCTGTCCATTTCATTGGAAACATTTTTTTCGTGATTTGCCTCATCAGTGATACTGACAACTCCGCCAAACCAGGAAACAAATCCACCAAGATTACTTTCTGTTAACAGGGAGAAGGTTTAAATGGTAAAAAAAACTCCAACCGGCGGTATTTGGCTTCTTTTGCAAAGCACGATCAGATACAGATGCACATTGCAGATGCGTGCGTGAATTGACGTATTCCAAGAATAGGTGCTTTTTAATGCAGCCTATATAATAGGAGGTTTTTACTATCTAACATGGTTTGTGGCCCCATGCATCACTTTCAATGGAGAAGTCCAGTCCTTGAACTGTTACATCCTGCGCTTACTTCTCTATTAAGTTTATTACAACACTTATTTGACAAAAGGCAAATTTGAAAAATATAGCTCCGTGGGAATTTGTTCATCTCTTGGATACCTGTTCTGAGACTTTAATGCAGTCAGCTCTACGTCGTTGTTTCCATGGTGGTTTTGACCCGTTTTGATACTTTTAAGCTCTGTATCGATACCTCTAGGAGCTCTATGTTTGTCCCAGTTGTAGGGCATTTTGCTGCTGGCTTTTTAGGTTGGCAGTGTTTTCTTGGTGTTTCATGGTTATATAACTATGTGAATGTAGGAAACTTCGGGCTATTCTTTAATATCATCTATTTCAATAATCAAAGGTAATTTTGGTCAATAAAAATAGGACAATTATTTACCACTTTTTATTGTGAATGAGATGTAAAATTGCTATTGGCTGTTTGACCATTGAAGTGGATGATATTTAAGTGGAGTGGAAACAATCTCATTTTGATAAGGTGGATTATGCATGTAAGATGATAGTTGATATAACAAGCCATGTAAAGAGTTATGCTTGGGAATATATTTTGCAAGGGAAGTTGTGAGATGTTGCACTTAGAGTTTAAATAAGATGTTTGTTGCATTACAAAGCCCTAGGAACATGGATCTAGAGGGATGTTGTGATTCTAGATCTATGTATGTCTCCTATCATATTTGTTCGTTTGTTAATAAATTTCATGAATAATATTATTAGCATATTCTTATCTTGTAATGGTTTCTATTTGAATGGGATCATTGATGTGCCTATTGTATAGGAATTTCCCGCAATAAACCATTGTGGAGTGGATCTATTAATAATCTTGAGTGTGTGTGTGTGTGTTTTTTTTTTTAATTTCTTAAATAATTTTCTATTTCCATTTTGAAATATTTTTCTTAGATTTTGTTTTAAAATATTTTAATCTCCATTGCATTTCATGGCCTATCTAATGCCATGTTGTACATTATATGTTACTTGTTTGACGATTTGTATATAAGTTTATGTTGTGCATAGCATGTTACTTGCTTAAATATATGTTTTAAGGAAACTTTATTAGATGGAGATACAAACATTAGCTCCTTTTGATAGCAAATCATGTTTAATGCCTATGCCTTTAATTTTTAAGCTTTTATAAGACACAAATAGTCGGTATAATTGTGTAAAGGGAGTTAATACACTTTTCTATAAATCTAGGTTAATTAAATATAAAAAATTATGATTTGAAATGTTGATGAAAAAGTTTATCATGCAATTATAGCCAAAAGCATTCTTGATTAAACTCATAATTCCTTTTGGATCAATCCTAAGTGGCTCAAGGTTGATATCGGGTAGTGCAAATATGTCCTCTGATGCACGTATATGTCCTTTGATGTGCAAATTTGATCTAGTAAACGATGAGCTTCTTTAACTTGATTTGTTGTGATCTCTGATATATGAATATGTGTTGTTATGTAGAAAAAGATGGATGTTGAATGAGGTTGATAGTTTAATTAGATCCTCCTTTCACTATATACATTCAAGGACATTAAACTGAGTTGAATCACAAATTTTGCAAGAGGACTCAGCTACAGGTTTGGTGTCACTTGGAATGATAAGGAAATTTGGAATTTTGTTGATTAATTTATTAAATCCTAATTTGGTTAGGCCTAAAACCTTAATTATGCAAAATCATAAGCAAACATATGAATCTTGACAAATGCTCGCACAAGAAGACACTAAATACAGATTAGAAACATACCAAGATTTAAATTTTAGAAAGAAAAAAACTTCAAGGATGAAAGAGTGGGCACCAATGTCCAAGGTGGTACTTTTTCTGAGGGCTTGGAACCAAAATGTGCTTCAGACTATAACTTGCTCAGAGATTTCAGACAATGCTAAACTGGAGGACAAAAGAGCAAGCACCCTTGTCCAATTAGAGATATTTTTTGTCATTTTCTTCAGATCAAGAATCTTTATGCTCTGCATTGACCTCCTGCAACTCCTCTCCACAAGATCTAACACATGTAACCTGCAATCACAAGAGAGGGATTGAGGGTTGTGGTGTTTAGAAGCTTACCTCAGTCAAGCCCCAAAATGGCATTCAAGCCTTCCAACACCATTGCTAGATAGAGTGCGTGTGGACAGAGGAAAAAGTGAATGATATGATAAATTAATTGAAACACAGTGGATGTCACCTCAGAGGTGAAGCTCTCACAGGGAGATGAAGATCTTTCATTCCATGAGGAGATGTAATGATGAAGAAAAATCTATAACAAACAAGTACAAACACAACATAATATTGCTCTACAACACAATGAAAGCCTTGAGTATCCTTAGTATAAGATCACAAGTTTGCATTATCCATCTAAGTTTAAAATGAAGTCCTAAACATGTTTATATATGCATTCTCGCTAAACATGCATGATTCAAATTGAATAGGCTGACAAAGGGAAACCCTTTAACGGTCACTTTGTGGACATTAAAATTTGGGTCCCAACAAAATGGGTTTGGACTAGGGCGAGGGTGCCCTTGTCCAAGGTCCTCTTTTGGGACCTATTTAAGCTCAAGAGTGTCCCCTAACTCCCATTTGACATGGGTTTCAGTGGATTTTGCTTTGGGATTCATTTTTAACATCCATGATTAAACCTAAGGGACCTGGGAGCTAAACTTAGGAGGTAAAAATCCTAGGGGGCATTTTAGGACATAACATTTAGCCCCCACTTTAATGTATGTATAATCTTATGACCCATACATGCATTAAAGTACAGTCGAAAACACATCAAACATGCCAAACACTTGAAGCAAAGGCATACACAAAGATTGAGGGACTATTTCTAGCCCCCAGTCTCAGGTAAGCACTAGAAGACACATCGTAGACATGAAAAACACAATGAAGATAGTAGGAAGCACACAAGACATAGAGAATACAATATTGAAGACACGCAAAATATGATGAAGACATGAGAGCAGTCACGTAAAACACGATGAATACATTGATATATCATTTTTATAACATTTTCACATATGAAATGAAATCTTAAAAAGCACATAAAACAAAACCCAAAGTGTAGGGGGGACTCATCGCCACACCCTTTACACTACACTAGGGGGAAAACATGCCATACAAAACCTAAGTGTGGGGGGGACTCATTGCCACACCCTCTACACTACACTAGGGGGAAAACACACCATACAAAACCTAAGTGTAGGGGGGACTCATCACCACACCCTTCACACTACACATGGGGGAAGACATGCCAAACAAAACCTGAGTGTAGGGGGGACTCATCACCACACCCTTTACACTACACACGAGGGAAGACACACGGAATACACGAGCACCATATAGCATGCCATAGACATACTATATGTCTTAAACATGACAAACACAGGTGATGGAAGGAGCTTATTGCTAAGTCTCACCATCTCAAACACACTGCAGACACACCTGATGGTTGGGCTTATGCCACAACAACTACTAAAAACATGCTTAAGGGAGGATAGTCTTAAGATCTAACCCCGCCTCTGTGGAGGACTTTTGTAATAAAAGGATGTGCACTAGCTCAAGAGATACACCATCTTGCCTTCTGTAGAAGGGCTTTTGAATAAAAGGATACACACTAGCTCAAGAGATACGTTATCCCACCTTGTGCAGAGGGCTTCTTTGATAAAGGATATGCTATCTCGCCTCACGGAGAGGGATTTTTTCTTGCAATATAAATAAAGATGTGCACTCGCATTGGAGATACAACATCCCACCTTATGGGGAGGGCTTACAAAAATGGATTGTTAGTACCAGAATCATCAGACATATATCATTATATATGCCTCCACCTTAAGGTGGTTGATGTCATGTACTGATATCAAGCACATTACGGTAGAGAGAAGACACGCAAGGGAATAAGAGCTCTTGCAAAGCCCATGCCCCCAAGGTGAAATGTGCTTACGTGATTGCCAAATGTTCCCACAAACACATTGATAAGATATGCTAAGATAAGATAACAAGAGAGGTTAGAAATCTTACTCTAAGATAACAACCATATCACATCATAAAAGCTATGAATGAAAATAATCACATCAAGGACCAAGGCTATACTACGGGTTCAGAGCTGAGTATAACCATTGGGCTATACTATAGGTACCTCAGAATCAAGTGTAGCAATAAGGTGAGATACCAATCAAAGTGTGTAAGAGTAGATTGAGTGGATTGTAAAATGTTAGTCACAAGAAGTGCCACAAGATGATACATCACACAGAGTGATTCTACTAGTCAAGCATTGGATATATATAAATCAAACCCCATATTCATATATGGACTAGGTCCTTTTTTTATTACTTACTGAAGGGACGCATGGTCCGTATCGGTATTTGTTTGTTTTCGTCATCCGCCAACTAGGTAGAATCACTAAAGAAGGTAAACAATAAAATGAGAGAGGATAACAAGTGCCTTAGGAACACCACATAGGAGGGTGCCCCTAAAACACCCTCCGCGTTGACGCTATGCCCCTAAGGCACGTCACACAACAATAAAATAGAGGAGAGGCAATATAGAAGAATGATGAAATAAATAGAAGAATGGTCACAATAGAGGTGGTCTCCCGGTATCCTTGACCTTACAAGAATATCAAGGGTCATCCTAGGAGGCCTAAACAACGCATAACACATCATAGGGGAACAAAACACATAAGAGGAGGTCACAAAAGCGAGCAAAAGTGTTCTACAACAAAGGTGACCAACATGATTAGAAATACTTACCTATTATCCTTCATTTTGATCTTTACCTTGATGGTTAAAGATTTATCTCTTCTTCTTTATTCCATATTTTCTTGAGTTTGTGAAGGTGTCATCATAGGAGTTGTCAATGGAAAGTTTGTATGTTAATGATGTCAAGTTTCTATGTCAATTAATCAAGTTATGTAGGGGTCAGGAAAATGCCCATTTCAATTGGTTTGTAGGGTGTTGGAATACCTTGGTCGTTAGGACAATATGTTTATTTATGTTTTCCTGATTGTTAGTAGTTTCTAAGGTATGTAAGTGTTCAAGTAAGGATCTGTGATCCATTTCTTTGTTTAAGAAGTAGTTAAGAAGTGTTTGAAGATTGATTGATGAATTTTCAGTGTCAACAGGTTGAAGAAGTTCACAAAGGGGGAGTCTGCATCATCCAATGCCTCATCCTAGCTAGGGAGAGCATGAAGAGTTGGCAGAGTAGTGTTAAGGAACGTCTCTGAAATGATCTCTTCTTCTTGTGCCAAAATATCCTCACTAGGTGGGGTTATGTTTGGAGAAGATTTCAAATTATTAGATGAATCGCCCAGGGCTATGTTATCCTCATATTTCTTAGAAATGATGTCCATTATATCATCATGAAATGTAGGAAGAGAAGGAGGAATGTATTCATCATTTCCTTTTTCATTATCTTTTGTGGAGATGAAATTAGTGAGATTTTCCAAGATCGAAGGGTATATACCCATCAGAGTAGTGAAACTTTCAAAATCAAATATGTAACATAGGATTTCGTATGTAGAGCTCATGGAAATGTCAATATCATAGGTATCTGCTATTTGTTGGAGGACTTGAGGATACTTGTCAATGAATTTATAGAAATTGTCAACATCTATGATGTATGCAAACAAAGCTTCCAAAGATGAATAACAAGATGCATCCATGAAGGATAGATTATTTCGCACTAACGCACTTGTTTGAGGGAAACGGGTACTAAAAGACACACGGAGTCCACAACAAACACAATGGAGAGGAGGAAAGAGTTCTACACAACAAGGCCAAGTAAATATTTTTAAAGGTTTTGATCAAGAAAGTGTGAACAAAGTGTATAAGCACTTAGTGTTGAAATACACAATGTGTATTTAAAAATATGCCAGTTTTCACAAAATGCTATGAATTGATGCAAAAATTTCAAATGACCAATGGATGTATGTTTGATAATGAATGCAAGATCTAAAATGAATGATGTTTATGAAAAATGCAACAAAACAAAGCAATGCTATGCTTTCTTATGCACCTAAAATACTCATTTTTTTCACCTTTTTCAATGTAAATGCAAAGATACACAATGCAGCCACACTACATTCAAAAATTAAATTTGAAAGAGTGTTAAAATGAGTAATAAAATTTCAAACAACATTTTAATTACAAACCCTAGCTTTTGAAATTACTAGGTTATATGAAAAATGCAAAATTTCAAGCAAAACCCTAACAAATGAGATATGAAAATGCAAGGTAAATGATCATGAAAAAATGAATGCTGCAATTTATCTCAGATCTAATTTAAATATTAGAAAATTAAATTTTTTCAATGATATTCAAGGAAAATAATGTAAATTATGTCTAATTGCAAGCTAAAAATGCTTATTTTTTGAAAATTTTCAATTTTTATGCAAGATTTTCAAATGTATGAAGATGAAAATGAAATGTATGAATGCAAATTTGATGTACAACACTCAGCAAGGTGAAAAATTAATCAAAAACATGGGTTCACCAAAATGTAATGTAGAAAAAGTGGGATGTTGAATGAGGTTGATAGTTTAATTAGATCCTCCTTTCACTACATACATTTAAGGACATTAAACCGAGTTGAATCACAACTTTTGCAAGAGGACTCAGATACAATTTTGGTGTCACTTGGAATGATAAGAAAATTTGGAATTTTGTTGATTAATTTATTAAACCCAAATCCAGTTAGGCCTAAAACCCTAATTATGCAAAATTGTAAGCAAAGAGATGAATCCCAACAAATGATCGCACAGGAAGGCACTAAATATAGATTAGAAACATACCAAGATTTGAATTTTAGAAAGCAAAAAGTTCATGGATGAAAGAGCTGGCACCAGTGTCCAAGGTGGTACTTTTTCTGAGGGCTTGGAACCAAAATGTGCTTCAGACTGTAACCTACTTAGAGATTTTTGACAATGCTAAACTGGAGGATAAAAGAGTGAGCGCCCTTGTCCAATTAGAGATATTTTCTATCATTTTCTTCATATCTGGAATCTTTATGCTCTACATTGACCTCTTGCAACCACAAGATCTGACACCTATAACCTGCAATCACAAGAGAGGGGTTGGGGATTGTGGTGTTTAGGAGCTTGCCTTAGTCAAGCCCCAAAATGGAATTCAAGCCTTCCAACACCGTTGTTAGATAGAGTGTGTGTCCTTGGTGGACAGAGGCAAAAGTGAATGATATGATAAATTAATTGAAACACAAAGTAGATGTCACCTTGGAGGTGAATCTTTCATGGGGAGATGAAATCTTTCATGTCATGAGGAGATGGATTGATGAAGACAAATTTGCAACAAACAAGTACAAACACACCCAATACTGCTGTGCAACACAATGAAAGCCTTGAGTATCCTTAGCATAAGATCAGAAGTTTGCATTATCCATCTAGGTTTAAAATGAAGTCCTAAACATATTTATATATGCATTCTCGCTAAACATTCATAATTCAAATTGAATAGGCCAACAAAGGGAAACCTTTTAACAGTCACTTTGCGGACATTAAAATTTGGGTCCCGACAAAATGGTTCTGGACTAGGGTGCGGGCGCCCTTGTCCAGGATCCTATTTTGGGACCTATTTAAGCTCAAGAGTGTCCCCTAAGTCCCATTTGATATGGGTTTCAGGGGATTTTGCTCTGGGATTCATTTTTAACATGCATGATTAAACATAAGGGACCTGGGAGCTAAACTTAGGAGGTAAAAGTCCTAGGGGGACATTTTATGACATAACATGTGCAAGGATGACAATATTAGAAATACCTTAAGGGAAGCTATTAGATCATTATGGTCAAGTTCTCTTAGGTCAAACCCATTGATGGACTAGCTTTATGACCTTGGGTAAATATTGGGAGACAACATACACAAGTGTGCAAATGGCCTGTGTGCAAATTCGTATGTAATAAATTTAATTTAAGCTAAAAAATCCAAGTGTTCCTAAATAATTGCCCCTTTGATAGTGTTTAGGGTAAAAAGAGGGGTTTGCAATTTCAATGAATGTGTGGGTTAAATCCTCCTTTCATACCTTACATTTAAGGACATAAATCAAGTCAAGCCTCAACTCTTGCAAGATGGCTCTGCTGTAGGTTTAGTGTCACTTGTAATGAAGAGGAAACTTGGAATTTGTTGAATAATTGATTAATTAAAGCCCGATTATGCTTAAAACCCTAATTTTGTAAAATCGTAAATAAACGGACAAACCATGACAAATGCTCGCACACAGAGATATCAAATGACAATTAGATACATACCATATTTCATGATTCTGAATGCGGAAGAGTCAGGGACTAATGAGTGGGTGCCCAAGTCCAATCTACTATTTTCTGTCAGATCTGTGAAGCTTATCTATAACATGTTCCTGTTGTTTTAGAGATTTCTATGTTTCTGGACTCAAAGGACACTGATGCGAGCACCCAAGTCTAGATCCTAGTTTTCTTCTCAGATCTGTGATTCTGACACTCTGTTATGCCTCCCTACAACTTCACTTCTTCCACTTCTGCACCTGTAACCTGTAATCATAGAAAAGGGGTTGGGGGTTGTGGTGTCTAAGAGCTTGCCTCAGTCAAGCCCCAGAAGGATATTCAAGTCATCCAAACACCGTTGTCAGATGGAGAGTGCATATCCCTATGGGATAGAGGCAAAAAACAATTGATAAATGATTGAAAACACAAATGTCAGCTCAGAGGTGTATCTCGCATATAGATGAAAATCCTTCACATCATGAGAAGATGAACCCAAATCTGCATAACAAACACAATAACAAGACAAGTCTGCTCTGCAACAATGAATACTTTGAATGCTCTAAGATCATAAGTGTGCCAAAATTTCATCATCATCTTCTAGTTTACAAATGAATCCCTAAACATGCCTATATATGCAACTAAACACATTCCTACTTTAATTTTGTAATTCAAACTTGAGATGTTGGCAATGAACACTTCTAATGGTCACATAACTAACATTTAAAACTTGGGACTTGGCTAAATAGGGTAGGACTAGGGCATGAGCATCCAAATCCTTGGCCCCTATTTTGGTCAGGGTTAAGCTCACAAGATTCCCCTAGGTCCATTTTGACATGGGTTTTTAGGGATTTCCATCAGGAGTTAAAATGAACATGCATGATTACACTAAAAGGACCTGGGAGCTAAACTTAGCAGGGAAAAAGTCCTAGGGAGACATTTTCCGATGTAACAAATAGTTAAATGATTCCACTTATTCCTTGTTATTCTTGGATGTGTTTAATTGAACAAATGAAGTCCTTGTTAGGAAAAGGTGTTGTGTTATACACCTTGTACAAGAATACAATATTTTAATTATATAAAATAAATATTTATTTGTGGTGCATCTTTGGAGATGTTTTTTACCACATTGAGTATTTATTGGGTCCACTTGTAAAGTTGTATTGGACATTGGTTAAATATTTTATGTGTGAGAGACAGAGGAAAAATATTTAATATTTGTGAGAAATATTTAATTTTTGGGCTCAATGGTTTTGAGACACATGGTTTAGTCAATGCCACAGTTGTATTTGAGTGAACTTGAATCTATAAAAGCAAGCACATCTTTAGTGGTTGGGTTGGTTGTCATTTGTATTGAGCTCTCATGTAGAGTGCATATGTGAAACATGATATAGGATGTGTGGTTGCATGGTTGCCCACTTGCTTGGACACATGGAGGATGCATTGGAGGAGTTTGATGTTTCAAAAGTATTCACAGAGCTCTATATGCGTATTGTAATGTTTTCATTATTGAATATTATAGTGAGTGTGGATGATTTTGGAGGTTGGGTTTTCCCCTCATGAGTGTTTTCTCATGGTACATTTGGTGTCATCTTGATGGTAATGTCGATCTATTCTTTTGCATAGTATATTCTGAATACTTATTTGTATATTTCTCTCTCTTGGGGTTATGTGAAAATAGTTTATTATGGCTGCAAATTTCCTTCAAGTCTTTAAAAATTAATTAGTCATATAAATGTCTACCAAGTTGACTCCCAATGACTATTAGGAAAGGGTAGAAGTTAGTAATTTGAATTTGGGGGAAAACCTAGTCCCCTTTGGTTGGAAACAAGCATTGCATTCAATTGACCTAGAATAGGGAAAATGTGAATCTTGGGATTAGGAACACATGATTGGAAGTTTAAGTTGATAACATCACAAATGTGTAAAAATAGGTCTAAATGGGATAGGATAAGGTTGAATATATGAAAATACATGAAAGTGAGCGAGTGATCCCACAATAGTGTGTCCCACGTTTTGGCCAAAGTGGGACATTAATATCAACATTTTAAACCAAATTTTCACTTTCTATCGCCTATAGCAAATAAACCATTAAGAATATGAAGATAATGTGAACTAGTGATTTTTGAGATTTTGTGTTTAGATTCTAAATATGCATTTTTAATAAGTTATTTTTTATACTTAGCAATATTTTTAACAAGTGACGTTTATTCCATAACATGACTTTTTCAGCAAAAAAAGATAAAATTATAAATTCTTAAAGATAGATTGGTAACACTAATATCTAGTGTGCACATAATTTTTCATAATTTTTTGTTGCATCCATAAAACATAACTTTTTCTATATATATATCCAAATTAACTTCTTTTTGTTGAAACAATGACATCAATACATAGTGTGCAGATGTTTTTCAAAGAAAAATCTCTATCTTTTTAATTTTTCACGTGTTTGGAAAAAGACCTTGATGTTTGGTGAAAAAGCTATGTTCACTACAAAATAGAAAATAAATAAAATAATTAAATTAAATATATTCAAAGAATACATCTCTTGTTACTAATTTCCCATTTCCTCTATGATCAGCTGCGATGGGCGATAGACTTTTGTGATGATCTCTTCCCTTCGGCAACTAAGGCACGGCTTTGGCCATTGCCTAGGCCTTCTTCTCACCTACAGTTTGTGGCTTTTGCATGTGGGGGTTGTGTTTTGGGGTGGTTCTGGTTTGTAGGGGGTGGATCCTTTTCATTTTGCTATTTTGGGTGGTTCTTCTATTAGGGTTTTTTCTTTTGTTTGTGGGAGGTGCTATTTTTAAGGGTTGTGTTTAGGGTTTGGATGGTTCCTGCTTGAGACAGGAGGGTTGCTATTTTTAGAGTGGGGTTTTTTTCCCTAAGATTGGCTTTTTGTAAGAGGTAGATTGGGATTTTTGTGGAAAGCCAGAGGAGGGTTGTTTTGTTTCTAACCCTAGGCTTAGGGTTAGAACTTTTTGGGAATTTTTCAAGATATGAGGTCCTTTGAAGGAGTTGGTGAGTCCTCCAAACTTTCCTTCAAGGCTTCTATAAATGGAGGAAACCCTTCTTCCTCAAATCATGAACACGCGGTTAATTTCTTGGCCAATGCCATGGTTGACGTGGATAATGCAAAATAGGAGATAAAAGTGTCAAAGATCAATGGCTGCCTAGAGAAGAGTAGGAATCATCCTGTTCTCGTTATTTAGTTGGATTTGGTAGCTAAGAATGTGCTTTATCTAGTGGATCATGCCCTTATTTGTAAATTCATGGGAATCGGGTTTTACTTGCCTTATCTTGAATCATGGACCCGAAGAACTTGGAATCCTGAGGGAGATATATGGAAGTGATCATGGCAGCCAATAATTACTTTTTTGTTGTGTTTACTGACAAGGGTCATTGTACCTTATCATTTAATCATATTTCAAGTGTTAAATCTAGGGCTGTGTCCATGGCTATCTGCAATTAGGAATCCTAAAGTTGTCCAGTTCAATCCAACTAACTCTAATGATCTTTACTGATTAAAGAAACTTAATATTATGGATCTATCTGCTGTGAAATGAATTCTAAGAATATTGAAAACAAATTTGAACAAGGAATTGCTTAAGGTAAATCTATATTACTCCTTCCAATGTAAACATGCATTTATCTATGAAAAAAGTAATGATCTCTTTAAACAGAATATGAAATAACAAAAATGACAGTACTAGCCTTCTGCCTTAGTGGTGAGAGTGGGCCCTTGCTCCACACCCTTGGGGCTAAAGACCAAAGTAAAGAATCATCACAAGAGAATAATATCACAACTCAATTTAGTCTAATTCCATCTACTTTGTATTCAGAAAATGTCTATATTAAAATAAGGTTATAGAAATCAAAAAATAATCGTTGTTCTTTTTGCTGCTGCTTCTGTAAGTTTATATATAAATATGTGATGAGAGATCACTCACCTTATTCTACTAGTTCATCTAAGAGATAACATCAATCTCTTTATTCTACTACCAGTCTAACTACATAATGAATATCCGTGCAATTAAAATAGATTTAGTGGAACAATAGTCCATACTAAATCTGAGTCTTAGTTTTTAAATACACTTGGGTAGTGAGGCCTTGAAATATAGGTATTTAAATCAGTTTATCAATAACTCATGCAAAATCAAAAAGAGATAAAAACTTCCAATAGTTAACTATAGACTGCCCTTAATTACTCAGGTGATGATTTGAGTAACATCAAGAGCATCCTGATCACCACTAGAAGTGTCTGACCGATAGCTGTACTAGAAATCTACACTAATCTAAGAGGTGCCGGAGATGTATGTTTCTATCTGTAGCTCCGGAGATATGTTTGTGACTTTCTCATTTAGCTCCGAAGATGCTTGTGACTTCAGTCCAGCTCCGGAGATGGTTCACTTCCTTATCCAAAAATCTCTCCATTCAAATTGGAAACATTGGAGACCAGTCATGGCATTCTGATGTCATCTCCAGAGATCATTAGGACTACCTTCAGAGATGCACAAAATTGTCTATCTGAACACCTGCACCTGTTGATTCAAAAAGAGAAGATTTTTGCATATTTCCATCAATTCAATGCACATTAGTCCTTTAATTAGAAATCATGATTCTAAGTAATTCATCTCTTATTAATCATCATTAGAACAATCTTGTTAGCTTATTTTGGTGCAGTCATCAAGACAATGGAATAAGAAGGAAGAAAAAGAGGGGTAAAAAGGTGTATTTCATGGGTGCTACCTGGCACTCATCATCCCCCTGTACTTAAGGATTAGCAGGTCCTCCTACTTCTTACAATTTGGACTTATTCTAGTGGAATATCCTATCAGTCAAGCTATAGTCTTGTGCATAGGTAGTCTAAGTGGTGCAGTCTGTATTACCATTTCCCCTATACTGATCAACCTGCTTCATCCATTCCTGCAACTTATCATCTTCCATTTGTTCAGCCTAGATAGGTAGTGGCTCAATGATGAGAGGGGGTTTGAAACTGCCAGCTATCCACTCCTGTTGGTATTTATCCATCATTTTGGATATTAACCTGGCCTTCCTCATAAATAATCTCAAGTTAGCAGGAGTCACCACTTCTCTCATTTTCTGATCTAAAGTTAGAATGTTCCACCTTTTCTTTGCTACTGCAAGGACTGGATTAGCTGAATTGTTCATAAAAAGACCAAAATCAATGGAACACTCCTACAAATTTTTTAGATACAATGGAAAAATCTTGGTTTGACTTTCAGGGTGATAGACATATGCTCTGAATTGGACCTTAAAAATGTGAGGGTTTGGACACTCTTTTTTGATGAAAAGACATGTTTCTGTATCCTTCTTGAGATAAGCCTCCGTTCTCTCATTCCAGATCTGATGATTTCTCATCAGTGACATGAATGCTTTGAGCTGACATTCCCCTACAAAATAATTAATAATGAAGGTCATATCATACACATAGAAACCATGCAAATATAACTCACAGAAATTTTTTGTCTTCATCAGAACTCCTTGTATATGCTTCCATGAACCCCTCTGTTGTTTTTATGTTCTCAGTCAGATCAGACAAGACCAAAGATAGCTTCCTTTGCAGGACTCTCTCTTGTAAGAACATAACATAACTGGCACTTGGAGGCCTGCAAGATAGAATCTTAGATGAAATGGAGGCTATCTGAATGACTTTTTCCTCCAGGGTTTCTACTCTGTTTGACAAGGCAGTAACTGCCCTCTGTAATTGCAGCATAGGCTTAGAAGCCTCATATTCTCTACATCTCCTTTCCCAATGGAATAGGGCCTTAGGAATATCAATTGGAATAGGGCCCACATATGGATCTATTTGTACCTCCTGTTCAATGGTTGCCCCTGGGCCAACTAACTCATGAATATATTCCTCTCGATCATCTATTTTATTGTTGGCCCATGTCAATTGTTTATCTTAGCTCTGTACTGTCTCAATCAGTGCTGCAATTATTATGAGACTATTGTCTTTGGCCTTGGTAAGATTAGAAATGTTCTGTACTGCTTCTACCTCCTTTTCCTTAAGGATTTTAGCTGTCTCAGTCTCCTGGGCTTCCAATTATGCTTCCTTCTCCTGAATTATTTGTTGTTTACTATGGAGCTCTACTTGTAGCCCTTCAATCACCTGATTTTGCTCCATTTCTTTTTCTTTCATAACCTTTTTGAGGTCAGTAATAATTTGGTTCTTCCCCCATAATAATCTTTTCAGATTATCAATCTCTTCTAACAACTGATGTTCTTTTGAAATTTCAGTATCCTCTTGGTCAGAGGGGTGAGAATATGCTCCTGTTTCTTCTCTTGTTTGCTCTACATCAGGGTTTTCCATGGCTATTGGCTCTTTACTGCCAGCTGCATCCATTTTCTCTGCTTCAACTTCCCCTACAGCCTCTCTGTCCTGAGTTCCTTCTTGAGTCTCTTCTGTAATTGTTGGTACTAATGAAGGCCCAGTTTTTCCTCAGAAGTTCTAAAACCCAAAAGAACTTCAGCTAGGAGAGCAGTATCTTTTTCAGCTTGGGTAAGCTACCTTTTCCTTTTGCTTCTTCGTAGCACCGGTGGAGCAAGCATTTTTGGAGCAGGTATATCATCCTCAAAATCAGTGGAAATAGTATAAGTTTCTTTTTGTTTTGACTCCGGAGCAGGAGAATGTTGTGAAGTTGGACTTAGATGAACATATGGCTCAAGAAAAACCTCTCTCTATTTCTTCTTTCTTATTAGAGGAATGTCATCTGAGTCATGGGATGGTTCTTCAACCCAGTAATGTATGTCAGAGTCAATTTTCTTTGTTTTTTGACCCTGGCTTTCCCTTGTTGGTCTTGTTGGGGTATATTCCTCAGCCAAGGTCATTTTTCTCCTTGCTGAGTGAGTCATATATGGTGTATGATCAATAACAAGTTCTCTAATTTCTTTTCCTTTCCTCTTCTTGTTAGAAATAGGGGTAGCAGATGAAGTTACCTCCAATGAGGACTTTTTACCTTTCTCAATAGCTATAGAGGAAGTTGAAGGCTCTGCCTCTTCTTCTTACTGGGTAGAGGAAGCCTCACCCACTCCCTGAACCCTCTCTGGTTCTTTGTCCTGGGGTTTGTTATCTAGAAATGTCTGCCATAATGCTTCCCCATCAGCTTGGGACAGAAAGTGATGTTTGACTATCAGAAAAATGAAGCCATGATGTTGCATAGGACCTTTGTTCAGTTGGTATTTTTCTACAGTTTCTCTAATGGGAGAATACAGAAAGTTGGGAATATTTCTGCTGAATTCTGGGTGTGCATTCTCATACCTTAAAAAAATCATATTATTGGTCCTAGAACTAAGGAAAATTGACCATCACATGTGAAATATTTCATCAACCATATAGCTACAGATTGCCAAGGGTTTGGAAGTGAGGACCTAAGAATTCCTTTAACCTCATTCTTGCTTAAATGCAACTGTATTGTAGGTTCACCTTCTACAGAGAAATTTCTAATCAAATTAGCATATAAGGTTTTTAGATGGTAGAACCTCTCACCTTGTTCAGGCAATCCAGAAATATGACTAATAGTGGTTACAGAGAGATTGACTTGAACTCCCCTTACAATTGTCTGATTGTCCCTCAGGTTTCTTAGGAAGTCATCAACAATATCCTCTTGAAACCCTTCAAACTTTTCTAAAAACTCCAGCCATCCTGCATTCCTAAGAATGTCTTCTACAACATCATCCTACAAAAGACCTGTAACACTTTTTGGCTCTAATTTTTTCTTAACCCCCATTTCTAAGTCCTTTTTCCACCCTCTGTGCTAAAATTCTCCCTCACTTTTCTATGTAGTTTGTTCTTCCTCCTTTAACTCCGTAGGCTCCAGAGGACTGTATCACCTAACTCTGTTCTTCAAGGTATTTTACAGTTTTGAATGAGGATTATTATGTCAATTTATTTAATGGCTTGGACTATGGAAAAAGAACTTAAAATTGGTTAGAGTGCCTATGTGGTCATAATTACATCAGAGTGATGGGACACATCGTAGACATGGTGACAGTGTAGCAAAGATGGCGGCATACATGCATTTAGAAAGGAAAATAATGGTAGGAGGACATGTCATAATGATGACACCCAAAAACAGAAATGACAAGACAATTGCTAATTAATGTTTAATTAAGAGAGAAGTACCTGAACCAATCTTAATGATGAGGGCCCGATGTACTTGGCTGAAATGCTGCGGCATTGATGAGACTTGACATGACGTGGCACCTGAGCAACTTCTTCGTGGTTTTGAAATGGTGTCAACATCTTTATTGTCACGCATCTTGCAATCATTCCTACAAGTGGTTTGAGAATCCATGTATTAAAGTGACATCAGCACAGTCCTTTGTAAGTACCCGTGCATACAAGAGTAATGATTTGTCCCGAAATGCATGCTGACTTCACTTTGTCCTTGTCATAAAATGGAGGATGAGTCATGATGACCTCATCCAATGACATCTCTACTTTATTGCCTGGAGAGGTGGGTCCCCTCCCAATTTATTATATTCATGAATAGCTCTTTATTGGTGGAGCACCAGAGGTGCTCCTAGTTCCTAGAGCGTCGAAGGTGCTCCTATTTGTGAGCACCAGAGGTGTGTTTGAGTAATTTCCATCACTTGATCACCTCTGTAGCTTGATTATTCTCATCTGGCATGAAGAAGGGAACTGCCATTTGCTGGTTTTCAATCTCCTTGGTCAAGAAAGACAACCATTTACTAGTTTTCTATCTTCCTTTTTTTTGGTAAGAAGGCCGCCATTTGCTAGTTTTCAACCTTCTCTCTCTCTTTTTTTTTGAAGTCAAAATTGTGACAGAGGATGTGTCCCTTGTGACCAAGCACAAATCTTTGATGAACTCTTCCTTAGTGGATGGCCTTTTATAGAGTCTAATTCGGTGGCCATTCACTAAAAATGTGTCCGTACTTCCATCAATAGGTTCTAATAGCACTGTTCCATTCTCAAAAACTTCCTTTATCTGATAAGGACCCATCCAATGAGTTTGTAGCTTCCCTTTGAGCTCTTTGAATTTAGAATCATAAAGAAGAACCCAATCACCTTGTTGAAATGTTCTCCTCTTGATGTGTTGGTCATGCCATTTCTTCCTTTGATACTGAACCAATTTTGTTTGCTGAATGACTTCTGTCAGGATTTCATCTAACTCATTGAGCTAAAGAATTCTGTTATGTTGGGCTATGGACAATGGTAGACCAATATCTAATGTAGTTTGAAGTGTCTGGAGTTCAAATTCTATAGACAGAATAGGCTTTTTTCCATAAACTAATTCATATGGTGATAATTTCGTTGTGGACTTCCAAGTGGTATTGTAAGCCCAAACTGCTTCAAGTAATCTGTTAGCCCAATCTTTTCTATTCATTGCCACTTTCCTTGTCAGAATGTTCTCAAGTTCCCTATTAGTCACCTCTACTTGCCCATTGGCTTGAGGATGGTAAGGTGAGGATTTCCTATGCTTAACTTGATATAAATCTATGAATGCTCTGATTACCTATGAAGTAAACTGAGGTCCTATGTCTGAAATTATGGATCTTGGGGCTCCAAACCTCAAGAAAATCTTATTATAAAGGAAATTAGCAACTTTCTCTTCTCTTGCAAATTGCAAAGCTTGAACCTCAGCCCATTTAGTTACATAGTTTGTACATACCAGAATATACTCTTTGCCTGATGAAGGTGGATAAATTGGTCCCAAAAGTCTAGACCCCATTGTTCAAATAGCTCCATCATTACTTGAGGATGCAGTAACATCTCCTGGGTGAAGGTTGGTTGTCCCATCCTTTGGCACTAATCACACTGTTGCACATACTTCTTGGTATCCTTATGAATAGAGGGCCAGTAGTAACTAGCTCCCAGGATCTTTTGGATGGTTTTGTGGGAAGAATAATGCCCACCAGATGGTTTATCATGACATGCTCTCAACACATAAAAAATTTCATCAACTTTTAAACACCCGCGTAAAATGAAATCAGGACCACATTTAAATAGAAAACTATTTAACCATTTATAAGATAAGCTTTCCTTAATTAAGTGTTTCCTTTGTTTTGAGGTAAAATAGGATGGATACAAGCCTGTAGCTAAGAGATTAGCTATGTTAGAAAACCAAGGTGCAGTAGAGGAGATAGCAAAAATATGTTCATCTGGAAACTTGTCCTCCAATGGCCGGTTCTCTCCTCCTGTATGCAATCTTGACAAAAAGTTAGCAACCAAATTAAATTTGCCTGGATTATCAACTATGGTAATGTCAAATTCCTGCAACAACAACAACCACCTAATGATCTTTGCACCCACTACTGGCTTATTCATTAAGTATTTTATGGCTGCATGATCAGTATGTACAAATATGTATCTAGTGATGTAATGCTTGAATTTGTTTATAGCATAAATGACTGCCAAGAATTCTTTTTCAGTTGTGGTATAGTTTCTTTCTGTAGAGGTAAGGTTTTTGCTGATGTAATAGATGGCATGCATACTTTCTCCTTCCTCCTTTTGTCCTAAGACTGCCCCAATGGACTCATTAGAAGCATCAATTTGTATGTGAAATGGTAGAGTCCAATTAGGTCCTCTCAATACAGGTATGACAGTAAGCTTCTCTTTTAGGGTTTCAAATGCTGATTAACAATCCTCTGTCCATAAGAATTATGTGTCTTTTTTAAGGAGGGTAAACAGAGGAGTAGCTATCCTACTAAAATTTTCTATGAATCTTCTATAGTAGCCTGCATGGCCCAGAAAACGTCTAACATCTATCTGATTTTTAGGTGAAGGCAACTGTTGGATCACTTCTATTTTGTTTTGATCTACTTTGATGCCATTTGCTGAAATGTGGTGTCCTAATACAATTCCTTCCTCTACCATCATGAAGCACTTTTCATGGCTCAGCGATAATTGATTCTTTTCACAGCATTTTAGTACCTTTTCCAAGTTTATGAGAGCTTCTTCAAAGTTGTCCCCATACACAGTAAAGTCATCCATATAGAGCTCCATGCACTCATTAGCTAGTTCAACAAAGATGTCTAAAACAAGCCTCTGAAATGTAGCTGGAGCATTACATAGTCCAAATGAAGAACTTTGTAGGCAAAAGTTCCCCAAGAACAAGTGAAAGTGGTTTTATCCTGATCTTCAGGTGCTACTTGGATTTTATTGTATCCACTGAACCCATCTAGGAAAGAAAAATATTTTCTCCTTGCAAGGTTGTCCAACACTTGGTAAATGAATGGTAAGGGAAAGCAGTCCTTTTTGTAGCTTTGTTTAGCTCCCTATAGTCAATACACACTTTCCATTTCCCATTCTTTTTAGGCACTATGACTAAGGTTGAGACCCATTGACTGTCTGAGATTGGATATATAAACCCTGCTTGCAGCAATTTTTCTATCTCAGTCTTAACAATGTCTTTCAAAGAAGGATTCAGTCTTCTCTGGGGTTGTCTGATAGGTTTGACATCTTCAATGTATATACAATGAGTACATATCTTAGGAGGGATGCCCTTCATATCTTGGTATTCCCAAGCAAAAGCTGTTGAATGGGAAATTTAGAGTTTGATAAGTTCTTCCTCCTGTTGTTCTGCTAACCGAGTGTTGATATTTAGTGTTTTCCCAGGTAGAATCATAACCTGTTTTGTGATCTGGTCCATAGATGTAGTCAATCCATATACTGGAGTCATGGTATTGAGGGGGCAAGAATGTGGAAATGTGGAATGTGGCTAAGTCTCTGTAAAAGGTTTCTCCACAAGGAATGATATTTGCTAAGGTACAATGAGCAAAAGTGAGGAGTTCCCTCCTTGAATCTTAGGCCAGCTCCATTATATCCTCATTGATTAGAATGTGGATAATATCTTCTATTGTATCATAGTAGATTTCTTCTTCCAACTCACCCAAATGTTCCTTGATGGTAACCATAGCTACTGAGGCACTATTTTCCATGTTATCTAGCTCATCTACCCATACTCTTCTTGTATAATGTATTGATGGTTTAGCTGGAGGATACAAAGATATTTTCTTCAAATCTATCCCATTAGAAATGACCATATCCCCAGTTTGACAATCAATAGATGCTGTTGTTGTAGCCAGCCATGGTCTTCCTAATATCAGTGGATAAGCATTTCTCTGGTTTCTTGGTTCTAATATCAAGAAGTCTACTGGGAATTCCCATGATTCTATCACAACTAGAACATCAACAATCACCCCTTTCGGAATAGCTACTGACTGGTCAGCAAGTTGAAGGATTGTAGATGTGGATTGGCTACCTGTTAGGGCTAATTTGTCCATTGTATGAACTGTCATCACATTTATTGCTGCTCCCAAATCAACCAAAGCATTTGAAATTTCTACTCCTGAGATGTAAATAGTCATGACAGGATTTCCAGGGTCACCATATTTTGGAAGGAGCACTTCTCCCATTAGGAGGTCTAATACCTTTCCTTCCACCTGGATAGTTGAGGGAAAGTTCTTTCTTCCCCGGGTCTTGACACAATGTTGTTTGATGAATTGGTTAAGTTCAGGTACATCTTTGATTGCTTGGAGGAGTGGTATTTCAATGTTCAGTTGTCTAATTTCTTGTAACAGTTCTGATTCCAGGGTAGATTGAACATGTTTTTGTAAGATTTTTTTTTGGGGAACATGATGTTTGAGCCATTCTGGGTATGGTGCCAGTTTTTTTATCTCCGGAGCTTTTATCATAAATGTTTCTAGGGGTGTTCTCCGGAGTCATTCTTTTAGGAGGATCTTCAGAGTTATCCTAAGGATGATTCTTTTAGCACTGTTTCAGTAGTAATCTCCTCTGGAAGCTAAGTGGATGGATTTTTAGGTTCCTCATCATTGGTTACTTCAACTATAGTTGGAGGAGATGGTCTTGGAAGTGCTTTCCCAGAATGCAACTAGAGATTATTGGAATATATAGCATTAATTTCAGCCATGTTTTCTTGCTCTATCATGTAAACAGCTGCTCCCTGCTTATTCCATGGGTTTGGTATAGCTGGTAAAGGTGGTTGGCTAACTGGTTCATTTTTTGACTGACCTTGTGTGTTTGGGGGTCCAGTTAGCAATGCTTGTTGTTGAGGTTGGAAACATCTAGGTTGTCCCTAGTATTGTTGATTATATCCCTGTTGAGGACCCCAATGAGGATGGATGTTTTGTGATCCAAACTGTGGTGGCCATTGTTGATTTCCCAAGGGTTAATTTTGCTAATGTTGGTTTTGCCATTGTTGATTTGGCCAATCTTGTTGTCCCCAAGGAAGATTATTCTAAGGCCCATGCCAAGTTGGATTCCATTGATTATTTCCCCAATTAGAAGGACCCCTGTAAGAAGTCTAGTTTGGATACTGATTATAAGGGAAATTTCCAACTTGTTTTTGTCCTACATAGTTCAACTCCTCCTCTATAATGGCATTCTTTTTACTTAGCCTTTTTAAGGCTGGAAGTTGACTACATTGACTGGTAGGATGTTCCTTATCACAGATCTGACAGAACTCCACTTTATCTAAAGGGCATTCTCTCAATAGATGTTTGTTTATACACCTAGGACAATAGATAGAGAGTGGTTCAGTTGTTCTATCCTGGTCATTTGTTTTAGTTTTTGCCTAAATCCCATCTAATGTGGTATTCAGTTGGACTAGAATATCTATTTTAAAATTTACAATTTCCTCCATTAACTGTCCTATTTCATTCTTCCCTTTGAAAGATTTGGGTGTTCTCACTCCATCTTGGGTTCTGGAATAGTTCCTGTAGAGTTCTTCTATAGCAGGCATATCCATTTTTTTGATATTCCCTTTTCCCATTAGATCCAATGCCTATTTTGATTCTTTGTCTAATCCTTTTACAAACAATGTTCTAGCTAAAGAATGATTTATAGGGTTGCCATATCTTCTCAAAGAAAAGTTGAACCTATCCACATAATCCTCTAAGGTCTCTTCCACTCTATGTTTAATTTTGAATAATTCCTCATTCTTATCACTAACTCTACAGTAGTCCTGGTATTTTCCCAAGAATTCTACCTCCATCTAATCCTAGGAATGGATGGAGTTTTGGGGCAGGCCCATAAACCATCTCATTGTAGAATCGTTTAGGGTTGAGGGAAATAGTTTGAGCTTTTGATTATCTTATCCATAATCATAAGTCTGGCATACCACTTTGAATTCAAACAAAAACTGATCTGGATCCTCAGAAGCAAGACCCCTAAAATTTGGCAAGTGTGCAGGTGAAATATTTTTCATTGGGGCATTATCTCCAGCAGCTAGAACAATGGGATATGAGAAGGTTCTTGGAGCCTAATTTTCCTCATCTTCATGATTATCATGATTATCATCCATGTTTAGTAATGGTTCTTCTCCTTGAGGTTCTAGGAAATTAGGTTCTATCAAAGGATCTGCCTGGAATTTTTGTTGTAATTCTTGGATATAGTCAGTGAGTGGAAGATTTGGAGGATTGAAAGGATTATTAATTTCAGGTGTAGCTTCCAAGGTAGGTTCTAGATGTCTCTCTTCAACAAGATCTTGTGCCACCCCACTGCTTTCTCTTATAGTTTGATGGGGTGTTTGTTTTATGTATCTTCCTTTTGAATCCCTAGCTCTAACCATACAGATCTATCCTAAAATTGTTTAGCTAAGTTTTCCTAATTAACACAGTATCCCCGGCAACGATGCCAAAAATGACAAGGGTCATTGTACCTTATCATTTAATCATATTTCAAGTGTCAAATCCAGGGCTGTGTCCATGGCTATCTGCAATTAGGAATCCTAAAGTTGCCTAGTTTTATCCAACTAACTCTAATGATCTTTACTGATTAAACAAACTTAATATTATGGATCTATCTTCTGTGAAATGAATTCTAAGAATATTGAAAAGAAAGCTAAACAAGGAATTGCTTAAAGTAAATCTATATTACTCCTTCCAATGTAAACATGCATTTATCTATGAAAGCCATAACTTTCTCTTTAAACAGAATCTGAAATAACAAAAATGACAGTACTAGCCTTCTGCCTTAGTGGTGAGAGTGGGCCCTTGCTCCACACCCTTGGGGCTGAAGACCAAAGTAAAGAATTAGCACAAGAGAATAATATCACAACTCAATTTAGTCCAATTCCATCGGCTTTGTATTTAGAAAATGTCTATATCAAAATAAGGTTACAGAAATCAAAAAATAATTGTTGTTCTTTTTGCTACTGCTTCTGTAAGTTTATATCTAAATCTGTGATGAGAGATCACTCACCCTATTCTACTAGTTCATCTAAGAGATAACATCAATCTCTTTATTCTACTACCAGTCTAACTACAGAATGAATATCCATGCAATTAAAATAGATTTAGTGGAATAGCAGTCCATACTAAATCTGAGTCTTAGTTTTTAAATACACTTGGGTAGTGAGGCCCTGAAATATAGGTATTTAAATCAGTTTATCAATAACTCATGCAAAATCAAAAAGAGATAAAAACTTCTAGCAGTTAACTATAGACTGCCCTTAATTACTCAGGTGATGATTTGAGTAACATCAAGAGCATCCTGATCACCACTGGAAGTGTCTGACTGACAACTATGCTAGAAATCTGTACTGTTCTAAGAGGCACTGGAGATGTATGTTTATGTCTATAGCTCTAGAGATAAGTTTGTGACTTTCTCGTTCAGCTCTGGAGATGCTTGTGACTTCAGTCCAACTTTGAAGATGGTTCACCTCCTTATCCCAAAATCTCTCCATTCAAATTGGAAACATTGGAGACCAGTTGTGGCATTCTGATGTCAGCTCCAGAGATCATTAGGATTACCTTCGGAGATGCACATAATTGTCTATCCAAACACCTGCACCTATTGATTCAAAAAGAGAAGATTTCTGCATATTTCCATTAATTCAATGCACATTAGTCCTTTAATATGAAATCATGATTCTGAGTATTTCATCTCTTATTAATCATCATTAGAACAATCTTGTTAGCTTATTTTGGTGCAGTCATCAGGACAATGGAATAAGAAGGGAGAAAAAGAGGGGTAAAAAGGTGTATTTCATGGGTGCTACTTGACACTCATCATTTACAAGATTGGTGAATAGGGCTACTGCTTTCGAGGGTGGGCTATATTTCTATAATCAGATAGACTTAT
The DNA here is from genome assembly GCA_027924645.1 of Cunninghamia lanceolata. Taxonomy (NCBI): domain Eukaryota; kingdom Viridiplantae; phylum Streptophyta; class Pinopsida; order Cupressales; family Cupressaceae; genus Cunninghamia; species Cunninghamia lanceolata. The sequence goes on from BSBN01001215.1 coordinate 7,037,095, forward strand.
TCATGAAACCCTGACATGTGGGGTTTAATTCAGGAGAGGAGCTTCCATCAAGAATACCTGTCTGGGTGTGCCTTCCATGGCTTTGAATGGAATTTTGGAGGCATGATATATTGTACATGATTGCTCTAGTGCTTGGTAAGCTGGTGGGCCCTTCCCAATAGATGTTGGATTCTAAGGTAGTTTCTTATGCCTGCTTGTGTGTTAAAATTGATTTGAGTGAGCTACTTTCAGATTCTATAGAAATTAGGTTAGGATCTTTATCATGGATACAATAATTGGATTATGAAGCATTTCCTTTTAGATGCCGCATCTGTCATGAATATGGGCACCTTCAGTGGAAATGTCCTAAAGTAACCCCATTAGCCCCCTTGAATCCCCTTCCTCCTCCTCCAACGGTGGATAAGGGGAAAGCTCTGATTCCAAGTGGGAATGGGGATAAGGATGGTTTTATTCTAGTCAGATAATGTAATAAGGGGAGAGTATTGAAAAGACCATTCAAGGAGAATCAAAAGGACGGGTTCCATAATAGGTTTGATATGTTGGAGACCTTTGATGACCGAGATTTAATTATAGGTCTTCATAAGCCAGGTATTGTGGAGGCAATAGAGGTTCATGTTGATTTAAACAAGGATGGTATTCGGGGCTAGTTGTAGGAGGATAACCCCACTGATATGATGGATACAGATCGGGCTCTAGCAGAGACAGGTTCTACTATACTACCAGGGAATGAGACAGTGTTTATGGCTCCTACTCAGGGTTCCTCTCCTTCTTAGATTGTGGGGGAGGTCTTAGAGGAGGGTTAGTTGAAGAAAGGAGCTTTAGAGAAGCCCACAAAAGTAGGCCGCAAGAAAGATCAGAAAAAGGTGAAGTTAATAGGGGAATCCCTAGTGGAGTCAAGATTAGTTAGGCCCATTGACTCTCAATTCCAAAAATGATTTTCTTCTCATGGAATGTAAGGGTTTTGAACAACATCCCAGACAAAAGGTTGCTCAAGGTTTGATCTGAGTTCACAAACTGGCTATGGTTTTTTTACAGGAGTTTAAGCTCTCAGTTGAATGAATGCATAACATTGCCTCAATACTTCAGTGGTGAGGTTAATGTTAGTGTGTTGGAGCATAGGACAATGCTGGAGGGTTGGCTTACTTATGGGATCCCTGTAACCTTACCCCTCTATGGTGGATCACCAGTAGGTATTTAATTTCGGTTGTTGTGACCAATATAGAGTCAAGGGAATCTACTCTCTTCATGAATGTGTACGCCCCTACGGATCTTTTTAGTAAGGTAGATCATATGTGGACTCATATCAAATATGTGTAGTATATGGTTCCTCTTTTTTTGTGGATCCTAGAAGGAGACTTTAATTCTATTATGAGTTTGGTAGAGAAGTAAGGAGGGGTAGAAAGGTTGGATGTTGTGTCTGTGCTGCTTCAAGAGAGTATAGATTCTATGCACTTAGTGGATATTCAGCCCAGTAATGGGTAGTTTACTTGGAACAATAAAAGGTGTGGCAGGGACTCGATCTCTATGAGATTAGACAGGTTCCTTGTTTCTAGATATTGGGTGAGTAATCATTGGACTTCTAGGTCAGCGATTCTGGATTGGTGGGGATCTGATCACTGACCCATAAAGCTGAGGGTATCTTTGTTTGGAACCTCAAAGAGACCCTCTTTCAAGTTTCAACTAATGTGGCTGCATGAGGAATATTTATAGGATCTTATGTCAGTTTGGTGGTAGAAGGGTAAGCCTGCTTATGGTACTACCATGTATTCTTTTGTTAAGATACTGTAGTATGTAAATACCAAATTAAGAGGTTGAATAGAGAATGATTTAGAAATCTTTTTCAGTCTAAGGCGGATATCCAGTCTCATCTAGATGTGGTCACGCATCAAACTAGGGAGTTTGGTCTTACAAGGGAGAATCTGTGAAAGGAGTTAGATTTACTCAAGGAGCTCTCAGAATGGGAACTTAGGGAGGAAATTTACTGGAAGAAAAAGGCTAGGATTGATTGGCTTCAAGAAGGAGATAGGAATATGACTTTCGTTCAAAATTCTATTAAATACAGAAGGTAGAGGAACATTATCACCTCTATCAAGTCTTCTAATGGGAACCAACTTTCTTCCTTGCAAGATATCTATAGAGAGGCTATGCTTTTCTTTTTTTCTTTTCTCATGGAGGACTCCCCCCTTTCGCTTGTGGAGGAAGAGTTGGTTCTAGATTGTATCCCTCCCCTAGTGTCAACGGAGATGAATGAATAGATCATCAATCTTGTCTCTCTTGAGGAGATGGAAGGGGTTGTTTTTTAGATGAGGAAGGGGAAGGCCCTAGGACTAGATGGTATTCTAATTGAATTTTTTCAATCTTTTTGGGTGATTCTTAAATAGGATGTGCTAGAGCTGGTTTGGGAATCACAAAACAGTAAACAGATGTTGCAAGCCATGAATGTGACTTTGCTAGTTCTTATCCCGCAAAAAGAAGAGGTTCATTCTTTTGATCATTTTAGGTGTATTGCTTTATGTAATGTGGTCTATAAGATCATAACTAAACTCATGGAATAGATACTTAAGAAGTGTTTAAACTTGCTAATATCTAAGGAGCAGGGGGTTTTGTTGCAGGGAGGTAGATTTTGGATGGGGTGGTGATAGAAAGAGAGGCTATACACTCTATGGCAATTTCTAAGGAGAAGGCTAGGTTCATCAAGTTAGATATGTCTAAAGCTTATGACCGGGTCAAATGGAGGTTTCTACAACAAATCCTTCTTACTTTTGGCTTTGGTCGAGATTAGGTAAAGTGGGTTATGAGTTGCGTTACATCTTTTTCTTTTTCAGTTATCATCAATGGTGTCTCATCTCTCTTGTTCAGAGCCTGTAGAGGTCTACGACAGGGGGATCCTTTGTCTCCGTGTTTGTTCATTCTAATGGATGAGGGTTTGGGTTGGCTATTAAATAATCATGTGAGATAGGGATGGATTTATGCATGGTCTTGGGCTAGCACCTCACCTTCTTTCTCTCATTTGTAGTTTGTGGATGATACGGCCTTGCTTGGCTTGGCCACGGTCAGGGAGGCTGAGAATTATGAAAATCTCTAGATATTTACTTATCAACTTCTAGATAGAAGATTAATGAGGACAAGTCTTCCATTATTTTTAGGTGGGAGCTCTCCCTCTCATGTATCTGGGATTTACCCTCTCTATTGGCCCCCTTGCCAGGGGTATTGGCAAATAGTTTTTGATAAGATTCAAATGAAAGTTAGTCACTAGACCTTTCGATGGCTCTCGTTTGCTAGGAGGTTAATGCTTTTGAAATCAGTGATTCAGGCACTCCCTATCTATAGGTGTCTTTTTTGGTAGCTCCCTTGAGTTTTAGCAGGGACTTTGATGCTCTTTTGCTTTGCAACACTTTCTTTGGGTTAGGAATCTGGAGGCCTCTAAATGGAGTTTGTTTAGTTGGGAGATTGTTTGTAGTTCTAAATAGAGTGGGGGTATGGGGCTTCGTCGGTCTAATATCAATTGTTAGGCTCTTGCTGCCAAGCTTTACTAGAGGGGGTGCACTAATTCAGAGTAGTCTTGGGTTAGGATCCTTACTACTAAGTACTTGGGGGAGATTGCAAGTGAGGATATTCCAAAGGTTGATCTCTTAGGGAAAAGCTCAATGATTTGGAGCACTCTTAAGAAGGGGGCTAATGTTCTCAAGCAAGGGTTATTTTGGATCTATAACAAGGGCTTAGAAGCTCTTTTTTGACATGATTCTTGGGATGGGTTCCCCCCCATCATCTCTTCTCACCTGCAACTACAAGAACTTTGTGATAGATTTATTGAAGCTAGATGGATACAAGTGGTATATTTTAAGTCTACTCAGTCTTTGGGTCAAGTGGAGATAGCTTGTTGGAGAAACCCCTGAGAATGGCCTATGGGGGTTTGGCAGAAGATAGAAAAGTTTTATCTTCAATTATGGCAAAGCGGGTCTGTAATTCTTTGAGTGAACATGAAATATTAGCTTTGGGTCTTAACCCTAAGGGGTATTACTCTATGGTAGGGGGGTACTAGGTTCTTGATTAGAAAGGTGGTAGAGATAAGGAAATTCCTTGGTGGAAGGAAGTTTTGGAATAATTACGCTTGGCCAAAGTGTAACTTTTTTCTTTAGCTGGTAGCTAGGAATAGATGTCTTGGGAAAATTTGCAAAAAAGAGGTTTTCAGGGACCTTCTATGTGTGCCTTGTGTGAGCATAGTGAAGAATGTATCCCCTATCTTTTCTTCCAGTGCCTGTATACCAAGGAAATTTGGCATTCTCGGTGGGGATTGTGGAATAAAAGGTGTGTTTATGCCACCTCTTTGGTGGATTTTTGGAGTATATTGGGGAGACCTCCTACCAAGGCTTCTTTTCTTCAAGTGACATGGGAGATTGGGCCTTTGTGTATTATATGGCAGATTTGGCTAGAACAGAACACGAGGATTTTTTAGGGATGTTAGATATGTGCCCAACAGTCGTGGTAAAGGATTGAGAGTATGATTTGGGAGACTATAGTGGCCAAGTGCGATTTGGATGAGTCTTTGATGAGGGAGGACCTTTATCTGGCTCATGTTTTATGCATTAGTGATAATGTGGTTGGCCACTCTATGGCTAAGGTAGGACGTGGTCCAAAGATGAAGGTTTCAAGGGAAGGCAAATGGGCTTCCCCCCAATTGGGGGTTTCAAGATTAATATAGATAGCTCTTCTAGAGGGAATCCAAGCCATGTTAGAATTGGTGGTGTTGGGAGAGATAGTGTTGGTGCAATTGTCTTATTATTCTCCACTTATATAGGGCAGATGAAGAATAATCTTATGGAGGCTCAAGCTATTCTTGTGGATGTGGAAAAGGCTTGTGCTCTGGGATGGAGGAGGATCATTGTTGAGGCAGATTCTATGATAGTGATTAATATACTAAATGAGCGACAGTTTGAAGGAGTCCATTGGTAATTGGCAGTGGTAGGTAGGCAGATTCTACAGTTGGGTAGCTCTTTTGAGTCTACTTCCTTTGTCCATATCCCTAGTGAATGGAATAGGGTGGGAGACTATCTAGATAAGTGGGCTTCAGAGTAGCAAGGTGGTTGGGATGTTAATTTTTGGGATCAGTTGTCAGTGGACAAGTCTTAGAAGTTACATCAGTTTGTGTTGGATGATAGGTTAGACTGACGGTGGCCTCTTTGTCTCAGGTTCTAGTGGTTTTTAGGAGGTTTCTTTGTGACTTGTCTTTTGGGTGCTTTGGAATGTGTTTCTATTTCATTCTATGTATCTTAGACTCTTGGAATTTGATGCATGGTTTTAGTAAATAAATTTTTACCCAAAACAAAATTAAATATATTCAAAATTATACTTTTTTATAAAGATTACTCCAAGGGCTATGATCCTGTAAATTATCCTATCATGTTGAATCCATTTGCTAGTCCAACCCAATTATTGAAATAAACAATTTTGAGAAAAATAAAGTGACTAAGTTTAAAAGGCTTCAAAGGACTTTCACTCAAAGTGGTTGACAAAAAAAATATTAAAAACAAATACCTTTGTTCAAAGGTGATTTTTAACTAACCTTTGAATGAAGGTATCTTCATTTGAAGAAAAACCTTCAAACGAAGGTGTTTGGAAAAGTTTTTGTCACTCACCATGCAAAATTCTAATGTCCTACAAGTGGGACACACTATTGTGGGTTCACCCAAGAACAAATGAGGATGGATAGGGATTGAAAATGAGCCAAAATTAGCACAAGAGCATGTCACTTGTTTATATGTAACTATATTAATTCATTCCATCAAAATGAGGCCCAAAACTAAATAGGAATTTGGTATGGGCATGCAAATTTTCCTAAATTTATATTTTTCTCCCACTTTAAAGTGCATGTGAATCTAGCATGAACATATATTTCAAATCATTAACCAAAATGAAAAGTAATTGGGTTATGGATCTCGAGGTTGTTGTCTACATACCACAAGATCAAGTCCCCATAAGAGTGAGTTTTAAATGGGTTGTGTGCTTTTCTTATGTCTTGAGGTGACTAATTAGAGTGTTGAAAATGAGCCACACCTGAACCATAAATGAACTAGTCATAATGTGGGCTGGGAGCTTACTAGTAGAGCACCCCAGCAACATATGGGTGGTCCTAGGTTCAATTCTTAGTTGGTCCATGAAAATGTTTATATTGGTATCAGGGTAAGTGCACAAAGATGAGGGACCAAAATGGGTCTTAAGTTGCCACTTTTTTTCTGAAATCAGGAAACATTTATGTTGGATGAGAAATTTAAGATAGCTACACTCAAAATTTGAAGATGGAAAAAAAACAAGAGTTGTAGTTCTCTGAATCTAGTTTCTAAACTACTATTTTTTTCCAAAAATAGTTGAGATTAAGGGGTTCAAAAAGAGGTAGCACACAAATTGGTCCTATTTTTCTCAAAAAAACATAACATAGCGTTTGGTGTGCTCCCCTAAAATTTTAACCTTTTTTTAGTATTTCAATAATTGCTCCAGTGAGAAATTAGCTAACACCATGTAGTTTATCCCTCATTTTTTTGATAATTTTTTCATGAGTAATTGATTTTTTAGTAATTTTTGAAGTGGACACATCCTGAAATATAGAAATTTGAGCGTGCTTCCCCCTAAACTTTTTGAAAACTAATTGAAAATTATTATTTTTTTGAATACGTGTAGAATGGAGTCTAGTTTCTAAAAATGAAACTTATTTCAAATTTCAATGAACGGTTAAAAAAAAGTCAAAAATACTAGACACTAGTTTTTGACAAAAAATGGACACAATAACAAAAGAAATTCAAGATGAAACCCTTAATGTGTAACTCAAAATGTGAAAAAATTATATGGCTAGATAGATAACAGAGAGATCAAGATTATGGTGGTATTTTTTTGAAGTTGTTATTGGAAAAAGTGTCATCCTGATGGGGAGTATGCTCCAGATTATCTCATAATTTTGCTAAAAACTGGAAAAAACACTTCTAAGCATGCTCAGCATAATGCGAGTGCATTATAACATGCTTGCATTATGCTAAGCAAAATTAGCTTTACACATGCCAATTGCATTTTCTTGAAAGTTTCTAAAGCCTTTTCAACAAATCCATTTTTTGCATATCTTGCAATCATTGCATTCCATTACAGAACATCTCTTTGAGGTGTTACGTCAGTCAATTGACATGTCTTGTCTATGCTTCCACACTTTACATACATGTATACAAGGGAAACTACACTTCCTACCATCTCTCTCAATCTCTACTTCCCTCCCCTCTCTACCTCCTACCCTCTCTCTGAGTCTTTGCTTCCCTCACCTCTCTACCTCCTACCCTCTCTCGGAGTCTCTACTTCCCTCCCCTCTCTACCTTCTACCTTCTCTCTCACTCTCTTCTCCCCTCCCCTCTCTACCTTCTACCCTCTCTCTCACTCTCTACTTCCCTCCCCTGTCTACCTCCTACCCTCTCTCTCACTCTCTACTTCTCTCCCCTCTCTACCTCCTACCCTCTCTCTCCGTCTTTGCTTCCCTCCCCTCTCTACCTCCTATCCTCTCTCTCACTCTCTTCTTCCTTCTTGTATCTACCTCCTACCCTCTTATACTCTCTACTTCTCTCCCGTCTCTACCTCCTACCCTCTCTCTCTCTCTCTCACTCTCTATTTCCCTCCCCTCTCTACATCTCCGCATCATTCTTCCCATCCAATAAAATTTCATAAATTATCTTGTTTCCATTTCATCATCCCAATTTATATCCTCATCCCTCTTTGCATGGACCATAGTTTTCTTGTTTCCATGTGCTTTGTCGACAAGGGAGAGGAGAGGGAGGAGAGAGAGAGAGAGAGAGAGAGAGAGAGAGAGAGAGAGAGAGAGAGAGAGAGAGAGAGAGAGAGAGAGAGAGAGAGAGAGAGAGAGAGAGAGAGACCTCAGGTTGGTCGGGTTTATGAGATTAGGGTTGCTTAAGTTTAGGGTTTAGGGGATTTATTTAGGGTTTAGGGTTGCTCAGGTTTATGGTTTAGGGGTTAGGTTTTAGGGGTATTATAATTTAGGGTTTAGGGGTTTTGGGAGAGAGAGAGGTTTAGAGTTGCTCAGGTTTAGGGGCATTATTTAGGGTTTATGAGTTTAGGGTTGCTCAGACCTTTAGGGGCATTATCTAGGATTTATGAGTTTCTACCTAGGTTGCTCAAATTTAGGGTTTAGGGGTGTTAACCCTATTTCTACATTGTAAAATTTAAACTTTTTGTGATTCCAAAACTATCGATGGAGGCTTAAGCAAATGTAAAAAAAAGAGAAAAGTTTGCAAATATGCATTGACGCCGACGGTGGACAACTTCTTAATTTACTCCATGAGAGATAAACTTGCATATTGGATAAAATGAAAGGTTTGGCAACTAATTCTGAACACCGAAAAGAGAAGGTTTTGAGCTTTTTATGTGTCGCCGATGTCATCAGCATTCTTGCAAGGTTGTGAAAGCACCCAAAAACTCAAACAAAGGAAGTTGCCTGAAATTTAGGAGGAGGTAGTTTCTAATAACTACTTAAGGAGTCAGTTACTGTGAAAATAAAACATTCTTGTTTTGTATTTCCATAACCTTCTCCAACATACCAGACTCCACAAATGTTTTCTAGCTTCCTCCCAGCCCGTGCTATGTGAAGAAGGGTTTTTATTAGATACTATCATTGTAAATTCTCTAGCAGATTCATGTGCCAAACAAGCAAATGAAATACTTGAAAGAACACCTTTCAAAGACGTAATCTCATGGACTGCTATGATTGCAAGGATATGCAAAAATGAGCTAGTTAGAAAAGGCCATGGAGACCTCTGAAGCAAATGCAACTGACTGTTGTAACGCCCAGCCATCTTCCTCTCGGTCCATGCCAAAATGGAACTTTCGAACAAGGTTTGGACATCCATCAAAGTATAATTGAAATTGAATTTCTGTCAGAAGCAACATTTGCAAATGCTTTGGTAGACATGCATGCAAAATACAAAGACATACACAGACAAGGCACACGAAGGGTTTGGCATAGCATTCAAAGCAAATTTGGTCACATGGACTGCCAAGATTGCAATATGTCCACAATATGGTGTTGTTGAAAAACACACAAAACATTTCAAGAAAATGCAATTTGTAGGTGAAAATCATAATTCTACAGCCATCGCCATCATCTTCTCAGCCACAACTTGCTAAATGGGAGATTTTGAAACTTTATCATTGCGTTTACTCTGGTAAACATGCATGACCATGAACTGTTTGATAGAATGCCCTAGCAAAGATTATGCCATGAATGCAAGATATGTATAGATGGGATTTGATCGAGGCATCTGCAAATTTTTAATTAAATGGAATTTCACTCAATGTAGACAAAGTGTGTGAAGGATTTGACAAGAATCTTGAGAAAGTTGAATCTCATGGAATATTATTTCAAGCTGAATCCCTCCTTCTTACCTACACGTGAATGAAATTTTCCAAACAAAGCATGATTGAAATTAGATTTTAATGAGTTGTTGTGAATATAGGCACCCTGGCAGACATATCTATAAAATGTGGAAGCTGGACATGGCACGTTAGCTGTTTGACAAATTGCCTCGAAGAAATGTCATCTCATGGACAACATTGACTTTAGATATATGCATTTGGCTATTGAAAATTTGTTCCACAACCTTTGCAAGTATCTTCCAAGACCTACGTCGGCATCATCTCCAATAACACCAAAATTGGGAGCTTTGGAATTGGCATTCGAAAGATTGGTAGTAAGGATCTAGACCTCTATTTATTATACAGGGAAGTAACTGCTCGTGGAGGACTACAAATGGTCATAAATGAGAGAAAATAGAGGGAGATCACAGTTGTGCTTAATATTCCTCAGACTACCACAAGTGCTTCATTTATTCTTCGCAAGTACTACATTAATTTGCTCCACCATTTTGAGTAGGTTCACTTCTTTCAAGTCCAAGGGCCCTTGGTTCATCCTAACTCTTTCTTACAAAGTAGTTATTTCAAGTGCCTAAGCAAGGTAGTTACTCTAAGCGACTAGCTTTGTGAAAGAAAGTTAGTTATTCAAAATTAGGGCACTTATGAAGGTTGTTAAGTCAAGTAGTTATTAAAAAGTGGTTGAGGTAGTTACCCTAGGTGGTTACTAACCTCACCTATATATACTTCATTGTATTTCCATAAAAAGGGGGTTCCACTTTTTCACATGACAGTGTATGAAAGACTCGGATAGTATTATTCAAGTTTGAAAGCAATAAAGAAATGTTTTGAATGTGTGTACAACTCAATTTCATGTGTTGTTATTGGTATTCGTATGTTTCATCAATAATGATCATGTGCTTTCCTTTCAAAGTTGCATTGTGAGAAAGATATTTCGCATCAAGTTTTGGTATCTCTAGTTGGATGCATGGAACTTAAAGTCATAAGTTTAATTCTTATTTAATCATTAGTGTTTGTTATTTCTTTGTTTCTTTTGTTCTTATAATTCTAGAAAATCCAAATACCCCTATCAGACGAGGGAGCTGCCCCTCTTAAACGTAGAGAGCAATCGATATAGACCTGCGATTGTTTAACTATTGTGAGCAGGTTGTTGCTAATCCAAGGGCAAACAGAGTTACTCAAGAAGATTCTTTTCAAGCAACAAATCTGTTTACCAACAGATTTTTGGCAACTCTACTGGGGAAATGAGCTGAAGCGTTGGTGCCTTTTTATTCATCAACAATCTACAAGTATCTCACCCAGAAAAGAAAATTGGCGACTCTATCTAAAAGTAGAATCCTAGAAGATGGTTTGGTATCGAAGAACCCAGATACATAACATGCAACTTCCTGAATCAGACAGTGACAGTGATGATGAAGATTATCCTTCTCCTACGTCCTCTGCTTAACAAAATCAAGTTCTTGATGACCCTAAGCAAGTAGAGTTTTTGAAGAAATTTCTATGGTGGCATCCAACTCGATTCTAACCAGATTCATCCTTCTTTGCTTCAAACATTGTAGAAGATTGAAGAAAAAGATGGGAAAGAGACTCATTTTCTTGCTCGTGATCAAAACTCCCTATCAGAAGAGATTCATGCACCAGAAGATATAAGAAATTATGTTGAAATACATCATTTGCATGATGAGGACAGCAATGAAGATGCAAAGATTTTTCCTACAAATGAATCTGTATTGAAGGAAGTGTCCAAAAGAGACTCATCGGAACATGCATGTCCACTTAAGGAAGACCAAGAAGAAGTGATGAAGATAGAAGAAGAAGATTGTATGGAAACATGCAATGATGAAGAATAAATCTATCCAGACGATGACATGTTCTCAATTTCTTTGAAGAATGTCACTCCTCTTGTGACAACTTGCTCCGGTTCGACAACTATATCTTCTGTGGAAGGTTCCCATGACATGGTTAATGTTCAACGGAATGCAGAAGAAATTTTGGACCAAAGGGTAAACAAAGAAGATGAAGAAGAGTTGCAAAGTGTTCTCTTGACATGCATGCAATCTGACCAAGAGGAGAATGATCATGAAATAGTACCACAAGATCTCTTTCATGAAGTTTCCATCACAAACTAGTGTCTCAACACTCCTGAAGATGATTTTCTTTGTGAAGAAGATGTCATCCTCTCTCCTTTATCACCTGTTAAAGAAGAAGTCTTCCATGAACCTGAAAACAAAGATCTTAAAGGAGAAGTAAATAATTTCAAGACATCCATGTAGCCCAAGCTTCAAGAAAATGATGAAGAAGAGAAGAATAAAGATGAATATCATATAGTTTTTGTCCCAAATGGTGTCTTAATACTTCTGATGATGACTTTCTATATGGACAAGATATTCCTACATCACCAATTGCTGAGGTAGAAAGACCAGTTGATGAAATTAAAAATATAACGTCTATTGGACAACTTTGTACTATTATAATCAATGGAGAGGAAACCATAAGTGAGCCCTTGCAAATATCTTCCTTAGCTTCAGAAACAGAGACCTTTACTTTTGAAGATATTGATAGAGTATCAATTAGTGGTACAGTTAATACAAAAGTCAAAGATCAACTTCAAAATGAAGATGAATCATCAAACATTCACTCTTTATCATACATGCAATTGGAGTATGAAGTTTTTAGATTTCATGAAGAATTTCATGGAGAAGAATCACCGAGTCCACAGAATATTGAGCAAGTTAAAATTGAAATCTATGTAGATACATTAACAAATGTCCATGTCATGTTGGAAGCATAATCTTTGTCTTATGGAGCATTTAATGTTCATAGCAATCCTCTTTTCAAATCTTTAGACCAAGAAGAAACCCCTATTTCAGAGGATAGTTGTGGGAGTTGTACCAACAATGAAGCAAGGATTGAGGTAATAGATAATCCAATGGAGGAATTCAATAAAGTTAACTCTCATGATGTTTATGTCCCAAGTTGGTGTTCAAAAAGTTTAGACAATGAATCCCTCTATAGCCAAGGTGTCTACTTCAATCCTTTATTTGTGAATGAGTGCATTTCCACAGATGACTCTCAAATTGATATTCAAAAGCATGATTCAATGGGTATGTCTACATGGATTTCTTCACATTGCAAATTGTATGAAGGTTGTCCAATTCGTGGGATAATTTGTTACAAACCAGATTATCATAAAGATCTTCAGATAGAGGATATTGGTGTGCTCGACATGATGCTAGAAGATATGTCTGAAGCTCCACAAAGCAACACCAGTTCAATTTGGAAGGATTCAAATGCTTACGACAAGAAATGGTTGTTTGGTGTACGATTCAAAGAGTCCTCACATCTCATGTATTTTATTTTTCTCATCATTCTAAAATGTGTACTGAGTCTGCAGGTGCCTCATCTATGTACATCTCTTTTTCATACAAGTGCCTATTTTTCTCAGCCCGTTAATGGTTTCACATGATCATCCTGAAGAAGTTTGAGGTAGGAGTCACCTACCATGTATATAGGTTAATTAGGAATTTTTGTTTGTGTCTATCTTGTTTCAGTTTCTGTTGGTTTTTGTTGTTTGCCTCATCTCTGTGGGTCCTCTGTCATTTGTCCTTTTGTCTCTTTGGGTATCCTTGTTCTCCTAAACATCATGTTATATCTTGACTCTATTTGCCCAATGGATTTAAGGCACTATTCATTTCCAGAGATTCTAGGTTCATCCTGCGTCCATAGGGTCCTTGTCCCCAGTTAGAGCCAGCTGTTAACCCTGTTTCTACATTGTAAAATTTCAACTTTTTGTGATTCCAAAACTACCGATGGAGGCTTAAGCAAATGTAAAAAAAAGAGAAAAGTTTGCAAATATGCATTGACGCCGATGGTGGACAACTTCTTAATTTACTCCATGAGAGATAAACTTGCATATATTGGATAAAATGAAAGGTTTGGAAACTAATTCTAAACGCCAGAAAGAGAAGGTTTTGAGCTTTTTATGTGTTACCGATGTCATCAGCATTCTTGCAAGGTTGTGAAAGCACCCAAAAACTCAAACAAAGGAAGTTGCCTAAAATTTAGGAGGAAGTGATGGAGAATGATTGTCATTGATGTCAAAAAGGTCTTGTAGGTTTGCATAGTGTTGGATTTGATAGGAATTGTTTATGTTCATATTCATGGTTTGAATTGATCAGGATATCTTCAAGGTTGTTTCAGAATGGATTCTCATGTTTAGTGTGTCTCAGAATGGATTCTCATATTTGATCTTGTTTATGAAAGAATCTTGAGTTGATATTAGTGAACATCAGAAAGTCACCATTCAGGAAGAAAATGATAAGATTTGTGTTCATATGTGTGTTCATCAAGTGTTGTGTGAAGTTCTTGACAGGAGCAGGAGTTGTGTCATCATGAGTTTATGACATCATATCAAATCCTTGTTTGAAGAGGTTGTTTCAGATATTTCATCATCAGGAGTTTGGCATCACAAGTTTGGGTGTTATTGTTGTAGGATGTTTCAAGATCTTAAGAAAAGGTTCTTGTTCAAGAAAGAGTCACCTTGGTTATACTTCATTCATAATGATCATGTTTTCAGAATCTTAAGATGTCATGCTTCAGAGAAGTAAGTGCAAAGAGTTGTTATGCTTCATCTTCAAAGGACAAATTTGACAATGTCACTGTGGCTATGTTAATTTCAAATATGACTATGCACATAAGGATATAAGGTGATTTTTATTCCTTAAGAAATTATATACATTGTCATCATAAAGGATAATAGGTTGCAGTATAGAATTGACTAATGACAGTGTGCTAAGCTATGTAAGCTTCTGAAGTGTTTTGAATTTCCTAAATTCTAACACATTATCTATTTTTCTACCTGTCATATAATATATTCCTTTATCTATTCTTTCGGTGACTTGTTATTACAAGTAATATCACTTATGTTGACCTTTTGGAGGGGTCCGGGGTCATGTATATGACCGGGCAACTAAGGATATTTACCTATGTTTCAAAGTTCCTTTATAAAATTTGAGTGCCAAATGTGGAGTGGGCGGGCTTTCAAAGTTTTAATTTTAAATTTCTTTCACCGCCAAAAGCAAAATGGGCGCATAGGTTAAAGGAGAGCATGGGGAATGTTTAAACTTAGAAACTTTCAAAGTTTTTATTTAGCCCGAATTTCTTAAGGAAGTCCAAATGCCACGATGCATTTTTCAAGGGAGAAATAAATGTTTTAAAACTAAAGCCATCATAATTATTAAAGTTTCTAATATGCCAATCTCTAAGCCTTTGATGGCTTTAAATTTTTTTAGAAACTTGTTTAAATTCTAAATGGTCGGCCCCTACAAAATGGAGAGTTTCTTTTTGTGGTGAGAAGTTTTTCTAAAGAAAAATAAAATTAGAAATTGATTTTTCTAATTTAACAACTCTTAAGAGTTTTTTTTTTGAGGATATTGAAAGATAGAAAAGATCAAAATTTTTGAGGAGATTTTTTTTTAAGAAAAATTGGTGAAGGATATGAAAGGTCATAAGAAGATGTTTTTGAATAATTTGGAAATTTTTTTAAGATATTATTTTTTGTGAGCAGGGCATTGGATGGAGATTTTTAGTTTTGAAAATGATATTTTTGCAGATTGAAAATATTGTTTTTAATCCAAAGAGAGATTGAAGATACTCTTGCAGATTGAGAAGAAGAAGAAGCTCAAGGGTTTTGAATGTAAAAGCTTGGAAGTTTTTAAGGAGATTTTCTTTGCAGATTGGAGAATACAAAAAGGAGATTCAAGATGAAAATTGAAAAGAAAATGTTTTTATTTTGTAGAAATGTAAAAAGAGGATACAAGAAGAGTTTTTTATTTTACAGGGCACTGATTAATATTATTGAAGATTTTTGTATAGATAAATTGTTTATGCAGATGTCAAGGGTCAGAAGGTGAAATTGACACAAAAATAAAGAAGAAGCTTTTGAAGAGAAGAGGAACATCAAAAGTCTTTTTATTTACAATAATCTTTCAGGTGCATTGATGCAACCTTATAAATAGACAGAGATGAAACATACAGTTTAGAGAAGTGTTGTTGAAAATCAAGCAGTGTTGTTAAGAATCAAGCAGTGTTGGTGTTATAGAGTGGATCATGATACAGGATTGAAATATCTGAGTTTGTATATGATTTGGGAATGGTCATTTGACAGACACATGAGAGAGAATAAGTGTTATGTATTGAAACAGAGAAACCCTCTGAATTTGTGTTTTCAGTCAGTTCTGTAATAGGGGTTGGTGCTCCTTGAAGCTGGTGCTTCTAAACAGTATGCCAGTGAGGCTTGTAGGTCAGTGAGACCTCAATAGTCAGTGAGACATAATATTCAGCCAGTGACGCTTTGTAAGATGTTTTCAAAGTTAAGCCAGTGAGGCACTTCATGAGTGGTTTTTCTACCCAAAGAGGGTTTTCCACTCCAGTAATTCTTGTGTTAATGATATGCTTCTATGTGTATTTTTGCTTCTATGTTAAGATTTATCTCTATGTGGTCCTGCTCATAATTTTCACTATCAAACTTGTAAATCAAAAATTATAATAAGTTGCAAAAAATCTACACAACACTGATTCACCCCCCCTCTCAGTGTTGTCCGAACTCCTACAGGAAGTAGTTTCTAATAACTACTTAAGGAGTCAGTTACTGTGAAAATAAAACATTCTTGTTTTGTATTTCCATAACCTTCTCCAACATACCAGACTCCACAAATGTTTTCCAGCTTCCTCCCAGCCCGTGCTATGTGAAGAAGGGTTTTTATCAGATATTATCATTGTAAATTCTCTAGCAGATTCATGTGCCAAACAAGCAAATGAAATACTTGAAAGAACACCTTTCAGAGACGTAATCTCATGGACTGCTATGATTGCAAGGATATGCAAAAATGAGCTAGTTAAAAAAGGCCATGGAGACCTCTGAAGCAAATGCAACTAGCTATTGTAACGCCCAACCATCTTCCTCTCGGTCCATGCCAAAATGGAACTTTCAAACAAGGTTTGGACATCGATCAAAGTATAATTGAAAGTGAATTTCTGTCAGAAGTAGCATTTGTAAATGCTCTGGTAGACATGCATGCAAAATACAAAGACATACATAGACAAGGCACACGAAGGGTTTGGCATAGCATTCAAAGCAAATTTGGTCGCATGGATTGCCAAGATTGTAATATGTCCACAATATGGTTTTGTTGAAAAACACACAAAACATTTCAAGAAAATGCAATTTGCAGGTGAAAATCCTAATTCTACAGCCATCGCCATCATCTTCTCAGCCACAACTTGCTAAATGGGAGATTTTGAAACTTTATCATTGCGTTTACTCTGGTAAACATGCATGACCATGAACTGTTTGATAGAATGCCCTAGCAAAGGTTATTCCATGAATGCAAGATATGTATAGATGGGATTTGATCAAGGCATCTACAAATTTTTAGTTAAATGGAATTCCACTCAATGTAGACAAAGTGTGTGAAGGATTTGACAAGAATCCCTCATGGAATATTATTTCAATCTGAATCCCTCCTTACCTACACGTGAATGAAATTTTCCAGACAAAGCATGATTGAAATTAGATTTTAATGAGTTGTTGTGAATATAGGCACCCTGGCAGACATATCTATAAAATGTGGAAGCTGGACATGGCACGTCTGTTTGACAAATTGCCTCGAAGAAATGTCATCTCATGGACAACATTGACTTCAGATATATGCATTTGGCTATTGAAAATTTGTTCCACAACCTTTGCAAGTATCTTCCAAGACCTACGTCGGCATCATCTCCAATAACACCAAAATTGGGAGCTTTGGAATTGGCATTCAAAAGATTGGTAGAAGGATCTAGACCTCTATTTATTATACAGGGAAGTAACTGCTCGTGGAGGACTACAAATGGTCATAAATAAGAGAAAATAGAGGGAGATCACAGTTGTGCTTAATATTCCTTGCACTACCACAAGTGCTTCATTTATTCTTCACAAGTACTACATTAATTTGCTCCACCATTTTGAGTAGGTTCACTTCTTTCAAGTCCAAGGGCCCTTGGTTCATCCTAACTCTTTCTTACAAAGTAGTTATTTCAAGTGCCTAAGCAAGGTAGTTACTCTAAGCAACTAGCTTTGTGAAAGAAAGTTAGTTATTCAAAATTAGGGCACTTATGAAGGTTGTTAAGTCAAGTAGTTATTAAAAAGTGGTTGAGGTAGTTACCCTAGGTGGTTACTAACCTCACCTATATATACTTCATTGTATTTCCATAAAAAGGGGGTTCCACTTTTTCACATGACAGTGTATGAAAGACTCGAATAGTATTATTCAAGTTTGAAAGCAATAAAGAAACATTTTGAATGTGTGTTCAACTCGATTTCATGTGTTGTTATTGGTATTTTTATGTTTCATCAATAATGATCATGTGCTTTCCTTTCAAAGTTGCATTGTGAGAAAGATATTTCGCATCAAGTTTTGGTATCTCTAGTTGGATGCATGGAACTTAAAGCCATAAGTTTAATTCTTATTTAATCATTAGTGTTTGTTATTTCTTTGTTTTTTTGTTCTTATAATTCCAAAAAATCCAAATACCCCTATCATACGAGGGAGCTGCCCGTCTTAAACGCAGAGAGCAATCGATATAGACCTGCGATTGTTCAATTGTTGTGAGCAGGTTGTTGCTAATCCAAGGGCAAACAGAGTTACTCAAGAAGATTCTTTTCAAGCAACAAATCTATTCACCAACAAGGGGTTAGGGTTAAAGGGGAATTATTTTATAATTTCCCTCCAATCCTCCTAATCCTAACCCATAGTCCACCCATCTCCTAATCTATCAATCCACATCTTCCATCCACCATATAACTCACCATCTAATCCACCATCAAACATTTTAAGCTCTAATCCATCAACCCATGAACCCTTGAAAAGTTTTCTCCAAAGACTCTTTACAAATTCCAAAAATAAAAGCAAAGATATGGAGCCATCCAAATCCATTTATCTAATTTCAACTCCCTATAACACTCCCAATCCCAATCCATCCCCTCCTATATCCATTCACTTGATCCTAATCCTAACCCCACAACATCTTCCATCATTGTCCATCAACAATATTCATATCCTAGTCCATCAACCCATGAAGCCATGAAGGATGTCACCCAAGGACTATTGGCAAGGAATCTTATAAAAACATCATGTACTCAAATTCCTATCCCTGAACAGGTAACAAAGAACCTCCTAATAACATGGACCTACCACTCCAACACCATCATCCACTCCTATGTCTATCCATTTCATTGAAGAATCTCCTACCATAAGTCCAAGTCAAACCCCATCATGTAGCCATGTTGTCAAACATCCAAAGGTTATTGATCCCATCGAAGAACCCATCACATCCATCTAAGAAACCCAATAGCCATGTTAAGAGCCTAGTCCAAAGCATGTGGAAACACTAACCACTCATCCTAATCGAAATCCAAACATCGTCTAATCCCATGTCCCGGATCCCTTACCATCTCATGGTCAACCCATCTACATATATCCCATCATTGATCCTCTAAAATCTCCTAGTGAACCCCCATCACCACCTCTTACTCCCCAATCCAATGAATATCAATGCATCCCCACTTACCCTATCCATATATAATATCGTGCTATCCATGCTTATCCTTCCTACATGATCAAGATATTATCTATGATCAAGATCGTATCCATGAGCAAGTAACCCACATCACTCCTATCCATCATCCCGTGCTTGTCCTATTCATTATCCATCAATATCCCATGATGAGACACTTGGTCCCCAAGAAAACATAGATAATCAAACAAATAACTTGGATCCTATCAAATGACATGCCAATGAGGATAATGATTTAATCAAGATCCAAGAATTCTACATCTATTTCCCATTGATCCTCCATCATCCCCTATTGAACTATATGTTTAGGTGTTTAGTCTGGTTTCTCGAGTTTAGGGTTTAGGGGTCAGGGGCATTATTTGAGGTTTACATGAGTTTAGGTTTTCTCAAGTAAATAGGGTTTAGGGTTTAGAGTTAGGTTTTAGGGGAATTATTTAGGCTTTAGGGGTTTAGGGATGCTCGAGTTTAGGGTTTAGGGGTTAGGGATTTAGGGTTGCTCAAGTTTAGGGGTTAGGGTTTAGAGAGAGATAGAGCAAGGGGACCAATAGAGATTAGGAGAGATAGGGAGATAGACTTTTAGGGTTGCTTCCAGGTTTTATGGTTTAGGGGTTTAAGGGTTTAGGGTTACTCATTTTTAGGGTTTAAGGGTTAGGAGTTAGGGTTTAGGGGCATTATTTAGGGTTTAGGGTTTAGGGTTTAGGGGTTAGGGGTTAAGGTTTAGAGGTTTAGGTTTATGGTTTAGATAGAGAGGAGAATAGGGAGATATAGATGAGACTGAGTCTGGGAGAGATATCTATGTCTCCTCTATCACTCTCTCTAACTATACCTACCTCTCGATCTCTCTCTCTATCCCTGTCTCTCTATCTTGCTCTCTTTTGATCCCCTTTCTCTAACTCTATCTTTCTATCTCTCCCTCCCTCACTATCTCACTCCCCCTCTCTATCACTCTCCCAATCCCTCTACCTCAAATCTATCTCCATATGTCTCTGGAAGTTGTATCTCTTGATCTCTTTCCCTATCTCTATCTCTCTGGACATATGGATCCCTATCTCTTAATCTAACCCTCGTTACCTCTCTCTCCTCTCTATCTCTCTCCCCATCCCTCTACCTCTTTAAATCTCTCTCCCCATGTCTCTATACATCTCTCCATCTCTTTCCCTATCTCTATCTATCCGCATAACCCTATCTCTTAATATATCCCTCTCTACCTCTCTCTGTATTTCCCTATCTATCTATCTCCCTATATCTCCCCTCTCTCTCTATATATGTATCTCTATTGTTTTTCCTCTATAGACCCCTTTGTCTATCTCAATCCCCCTCTCTCCCTCTCCCCATCTCTATCTCCACCTGTCCCTCTCTATCTCTCTATTTGCCCCTCTTTCTATATTTTTCCTTTCTCTAACTCTATCTCTATCTCTCTATCTCTTTCTGGATTTCCTTGGGCTTTCTCCCTATCCATGTCCATGTCCCTCTCTATCTCTCCATGTCTCCAGGTCCCTCTCTATATATACGATAGAGAAATAAAGAGAGAGAGAGAGAGAGACTCACCCATGTAGATAAAAGGTTACATTTGTCCCTCCTAGTATAGACAAGTTCTATTTCACAAACCACATGGATATTTGAGTCTAGGGGTACTCTTGGACCATCACTTGATTACCTATTTGATGGACTACATGCATAGTTATAATATGTTTTATGTGAGAGCATGACATCCTAGACCATGATTTTGGTACCAACATTGAGAAGGTTATGATTTTTGCATGCATGAAGCTTTATGTTTTCATGCTTCCTAGAACGTGCATGTGTTATAATGCGAGTGCATTCTGGGAAGTGTCAAAAATGATAAAAAAACACATGGGATCCGTGTTTCAGACCCCACATGACTGTTATTCTTGCTTTTCATGCAGTATATCAAACAAGAAAACACTTTTCATGTTGTTTGACTTATTGAGAATCATTTTTATATCAATCCACCACCTTTTTTGTTTTTTCAATGTAGAAGAACTGATTTTGCATGTTTTTGGAGAAAATTTAATTATTTAAACTGAAAGTTTCATGTTTCATGTGTGATATTGTTTCAAAGCTAATTACCATTGATATATAGATTGAATTTGATGATATATGTTTGTTTTTTCCATAAATTTCACTAATCCTATTCTTGAGTTATATAGAATTCATAATCAAATTTGTGAAAAAGAAGAATTTGAGGATTTTGAAGCCATATTTTGGAGAATTGGTCAATTGCAATATCAAATTCTAAGGTATGTTCAACTTATGTCCATTTTAATTCACATATATATGTTCTTATGTTCTTTATGTCTTTATGTATTTATGTCTTTATGTTCTTTATGTTTTAAGATATATATATGTGTCTAGGTATATCAGTTAGTTCAATCAAAGAGACTCCAAATTCCTCATGTTTCCACCTTGTTTCGGCCTTTCATGCTTTCATTTCACCTATTTTCAGCTATACAAGAGAAAAACAATATCAAATACTTCATAAAATAATTTTAGTGAACAATTGTTTGTCATACTCATATTCATGATCAATGGAGCCAAAATTGATTTTGGAAGACTCTTAATTTTTGCCCTAGGATGATATAGAAGGATTTATTCCTTAATATGCATAATGATTCATTCAATAGAACCATGCAATGGCTTGAATCTTAGACTATCCTATGCCCCCTATTATGACAATCCTACTTGTCTCTATTGATCATTTAGACATAATTGTTAGGCGTCTGTTTGATAACTTCTCCATGCATGTTTCATAGTATGAATTCTCTTGGAGAAGGTTGGAGGACGTGGAGACCTCTTTAGTGTCTTGGGCTAGGACATTCTTATGCATCTATTCAGGATGATTTGTATGCACATGACACAACAATATTTCAAAATTTCCTAATTGTCCTTTGTTAGCACATGATGGTGGTTACCTTGATCAACTATATACCTTTCAATATCCTAAATTACAGAGATTAGTCTAATGATTTTTATGACAGTCCTAGGTATGTCTCCAAATATTCATGTTTCCAAGATAGCTCTAGCTAATGTCCACTTGTTTCCAACTTCTTAGACTTGCAAGAAATAGTTCTAAGCATTATATTCATCATAGATAAGTCACTTTTAGTCAACAGAAGCCAAAATACATCCATTTGCAATCATGGATTAGTTAAGGACAGCTAGGTGGTAAATTCATTGCCATTGACAACTTCACAAATTTGGTGTCTTATCTTGTCCTCCTTGGTTTTCTCCATGGATCTCCATCATTGGCTTCATGATTCATATAATTCAGCATGTCATAGTGGCTTCATCATTCCATAATTATCTAATCACAATAACCCTAGATGGCTATCCCTAGGACTACTATGTGAATTGCACACTATGTATTTCAGCAATTTAGATTTCTTTCATGTGTGTTCCAATGGTTTGCAATGTTAGGACAGTCATATGTGAAACTTATTGAACATAATTAAACTCCATCACACCACCTCAAATGAAATCAAACTCAATCCAAATTTCATGAATATTATCCTTTTGAATAAACCAGTTATGGCATGACAATCCTTTATGATCACTTGGTCAATCTTCTTCAAACTTTCACCTTTTGTCTGTATTGAAAAATCTCTAAAATAATCCTCATAGAACCTTATGAATAAAGTTATTATCATGTGCATGAAGTGATCAATAGTAATGGTTTTCTCTAGAACTAGGTGTGATGGTCTTAGATAGTTAAGACTGTTATGATTGCCCTCAAAGCTATGATGGTCTTATTTGCATCTGAATATGTCAGTCATGTCTCCATGCGATGAACTTGTCTAGGATATCTTTCTGCAACACCCATCCTCACCTTCATTCTCATTGCAAAGATCAACAACACTCCTGAGCAAGGCATTTGTACCAATTCATGATTATCCTATGTGTTGGTTATGACAACAAATTGTCTCCTTCATATTGGCCTTTATAGCTGTGATTAATGAGACAAAATGAAGATTAAAATACAAATCAAATGCAAAACAGAATGATTATACCTCCATAATGAACTCACAAATCCAAGCAGGAAGGAGTTGCACCTGATAGTCTCCTCAGATTTTACCCATGACTAGAATGTAGATATGGATTGCTCAAGGCTTTTCAACACAAATGTAGATGAGAGACAAGTGGAATCAAATAGATTAGATGGAGATGATGCAAGATTTTGGCATTATGATGTTAGGATGAGGAGATTGTGGAGTGATTTTGGCATGAAGAAGTCTCTCCCAAATGGCTTGGAGAGGGTCTCATTTATAGATTTTCTGAAAGGAGGATGGAGGGTGAGGATTGAAAGATGAGATCAAGGGCTAGGAATAAAAGTTAATCTTTTATTCATTTTGGGAACAGGGGTGATAAATGAGGTATGGGTGTGAAAGAATGTGAAATGAATTAAAAATTCATTTGGGGAATAGGAAATGAATTAAGAATTCATTTGGGGGTAAGAGGCAATGAATGAGGATGGGTGAGGTAAGGGGTGTGTAAGAGAAGTAAATGTGATGTGTGATTTATTTCAATTTTTAATTTGAGGGATGTGGGGAAGGGTGTTAAACCAGGTTTGACCACCCAAATGAAAGGTTAGGACTAATTAAATAGAGGTTTTGCTTAATTGATCCTAGGGCTAGGATGAGGTAGGTTAGGGTAGGTCAATTAGTAGGCTAGATCAATTAGATAACCATGATTTATCTAATTAATGAGGATTAGGGAAAAGGAGAATTAAACCAAATATATATTGGGAATATTTATTTGATTAATGAGGGATAGTGTTGTAAGGTCTTAGTGATAAATTAAGTAAGTTAATTGATCACAAGGGATAGACAGATGGTTAGGGATAAAGTGATTTTATTCAATTAACAAGAGGGATAAATTGGTTTGCAGAGCAAGTCAATTTTAGGTGTCTACATTTGCCCCTCTTTGAGATGGTGTTGCGGCTAAGTAACATCATTTCAAAGAAGTTAAAACATATAGTTGGATTAGATAGAAAAAAGATTTTGGCTTAGAAGAATAGGGTAAGGTTTGGGGATAATTGGTAAAGGTGATGCCCCCTCGAGAGGATAGGCGGGTTGCAAGAGCACGGTTGTGCTCTTGAAATGGTTGGAAGAGATTGGTAGAAGTGGTTGGATGATAAGTGGTGAGATGAAAGGATGATGATGGTGGGAAATTGATTGGTGGATGATCATTGTGTTGAAAAATGATTTAGAGCAATCCTAGGTTTGATATAGCAAAGTGGATATTTTCACCAAGGTATAGAAGTCCAGGGTGACGATGTTTATCCAACATTTGCATGGACTAGACACGCAAACAAAGGGATGATCCCATGCATGCCTAATATAGTACAACCTTGTCCTGACGAGGGAAGGGGACTCATAGCATAAGTCTTTAGCACACAAAAGGTATGATGAACCTTAGATGCATAAGGGGATCGATATGCTAGAACCGACCCTATGATCAACAAGATATGAATACTAGCTTGGAGTAATGAGACCAACCCACAAGCACAGCATAGAAAAGCAAGACTATGCCCCATTCTAGATGTTTTCATGATCAAGGTAGCTTTGATGTGATCTTCGAATAGGACAAAAGATAAAAATCAAAAACAAAAAGACCAACGAACCAAACAAGTAACCATTGTATCTCTTGCCAAGATGGATAATGATTTGATTGATTCTACCTATTATAGGAAAGATATATCCTAAGGCAGGAATCAATAGATGATTGGATCATGCTTTGTTGATGTTGTAAGATTGGCTCAAGATATGATGGTGACAAGTTGTGGTTGATGTTGATTTGATAGTTGATGATTTTGATTAAGGGACGATGCTTCGATGAGTGATGCAATGCTTGGATCTAGTGTAAGCTCAGCGGGTTGGATGGGTGCATCTTATGCACCTGAGTACTGGAAATGTCCTTCATATCCCAGACTACCTACATACCGTGTGTCCACGGGATCAAGGCATATTAAGATGCAGGTGATTATGATATGTAGTTCTGATTTGTGATGATGATGTGGGATGATGATAGATGTGACGATGTTGGAAGATTTGGGTGATTTTGAGGCTGTTGGAAAATGATGAGATGTTGATTGAATAATGTTGATTTTGTGATGGACAAATTATTATTATTTTTTTGGGGATTTTGTGTGTTTTCTATTGTTTTT
Source organism: Cunninghamia lanceolata (assembly GCA_027924645.1). Taxonomy (NCBI): domain Eukaryota; kingdom Viridiplantae; phylum Streptophyta; class Pinopsida; order Cupressales; family Cupressaceae; genus Cunninghamia; species Cunninghamia lanceolata. The sequence goes on from BSBN01001215.1 coordinate 7,062,308, forward strand.
GGTATTTTTTGATTTTGTGATGTTTTTGGATTTTTTGATTTTTAGAAAAGGAATGGTTTATTATGAAGGTTGCATTGGATTTCGTGTGGGTAACCTTTATGCTAGATACCAATGACCAGGGAACACCAAGTCTAGAGGTGAAGGTGGTGGGGTTGGTTAGGGGGATTGGCGATGAAAGATGATGGATAACTGATTCATGATAGATGGATTGGAAGATGGAGATATGGATGCAAGATAGATGGATAGGAGATGGGGATAAGGATTTTCTCTAAGGGCTAGATTGCAAGGAATCATATGCCCCAATGCTTAGAATTTTACATGATGGGTTCATGTTTGAATGGATGGTCTTTCGATAGATGGATGGAGGATGTACTTACAAAGGGAGTATTCCAAGAGGTCTCCAAAGCATGTTGTTGGTATTTTGCCTCTTGTCTTCATCAAGATCTAAGGAGGAGGATATAGTGGATAGAATGGATGGGGATTGATAGGATAAATAGGGGATGGTGGATAGGAATATGATAGGATAAGGATATATGGATAGGATATGCAAAAGGATGTTATGGATACGGATGATTAGATTGTTTTGCCCCCAAGTGTAGGGATACAAAATGGATGGAGAAGGGATTATGCATGACGCCCACAAGGGGTTTTGATCATGGTACTTTCCCAAGGTGCCACAAGGAGTGGTTTTTACATTTGGACGGATTTTTCTCTTTACTATTTTCTTGATTTTTTGATTTTTTGCTTTTTTGATGGAATGGGGACTCTAGCGTCTGTTTCCATAGCAAGGAGAAGATGGTCCCATGTTGGATAGCATTATGGATTATGATTGCATGGATTGTTGGAAGATAGGAGAAGATGGAATGGATGGCGGATAATGGATTATGATGTGGATTATGCAAAAGCATGGACCATAGGAATGTGATGGGGAAGATATGTAGGATAGTGAACGAAAGATGAAGAGATGGGGGTATGTGGGAATGTCAAGTGATGGAGGGGAACCAAGACCAACGGTTGCACACACTATGATGTATTTGGAAGCTTGTACTTTGGATGAGGAGTTGGGAGTAATGGGGATCGGGATGGGGGGTTTTTATATGATCGATTTGGGGTTTTAGGGACCTAAATAGACTTAGGATTTATGGGATTTTTAGATGTGAAGCAAGATGTTTGGGAGTTTGGAGTGGATTGGGATGTGGATGCCTCATTTGTTTTGATTGATCTTTGCTTAGGGACCCACACCATTTTTTCTTTTGCTTTTTCTTGTGATGGTGTGGGCTTTGATAGCCTTTTGGATTTTTCATTTTGATTGGAAGGGATAATATCTTTAGGCTTTTGTGCTTTATGAGTTGAGGCATTCAAATTTTTGAATCCCATGGATTTGGGGGAAGCTTCATGTTTGAAAGGTGTGTGCTTTTGTTGGTCTTGATTGGGAAATTTAGGGGGTTTATGGGTGGAGAAATTAAAAGTGGATTTATGGATAAATGGATGAGGAGATTTGAGGATAGGGATATTAGAAGTTGGTAGGAGTGGAGGTAAAGTGGATTTGATAGAGATATTTGGAGTTGGAAGTAATGGAGGTAAATTTGATAGAGGAAGATGGATGGTCACATGCTTTTGCAAATGATAGGATGATGGAGGAGGGATGGTGACATATGTTTTGAGAGTGCGATGAGATGCACCATGTTTGGGATTGGATGTATGGATTTTAGAAGGTATGTGGGTGGTACCAATATGTTCATTTTGTTTGTCTTGGGATGTATAGCCGAGGCCATGTGAGGATGGATGGAATGTGATGTGGATGGGCTCCAAGATGCCTTGCTCATGAAGGCCTAAGCCTTTGCCTTGATAGTTCTATTGGCAAGAGACACTATATGGATTCATGGTTGTTGTCATTGATGGCAAAAAAGGTCATCCCACATATCTGCAAGTCATGGTGTGTCTCTACCAGAAGTCAGAATGAAGACTGTTGTGGTCCGGTGAACAAGAACAGAGCATGTGGCAAGGTCCGGCAGATTGGTCCGGATCTCTCAGAGGAAGTGTCTTGGTGCAGTGCAGATTTGGGGAAGTCAAAAGGACTACCTTGAGTAGTATATTCCAAGGATTTAGCCTTCGGTGATGGACAAGAAAGAAGATATGAATAGTTGAGTACCGGATTCCTGAAAGACAGTGAGAACAGAGGAAGAACTGACTGACAAAGTATCAGACTATTTTCTGGATGTGTTACTGTTGATGGTAAAGGTTGTGAAGGCATGAATCATGTTTGGCTGACATGATTAATGATATCTACAAGTATATGCTTGATCCGCATTACTTGATATGCAAGGATTCAGCCGACAGAACAAAGTTTGTGAGAAGATAGACTATTCCGGGTGCCGACTAGAAAGATAATGAAATCACTAGTGTGGATATAAATAGAGGATGGATTTTGTTGTGAGAAGTGTAGTGAAGTTATGGGGTATGCGAATAAGTGCAGAGCAGAATAGAAGTAATAAGAAAAAACTGGTATGTGAAAGAAAAGCAAAAAAAGAGCAGAGGAAAGATGAAGTGCAGCAGATCAGTATACAGAGCCTAAACCGGAATTGAACTCCAGCATATGTAGATGCTTCCAATCAGTTCAAGTATTGCATAAACATTCTTTTGTAGACAGTGTGTCTCCTTGTAGGTAGTGTGCCTCTTTGTGAGCAGTGTGCTCGGGCAGTGAGCCCTAATTAGCAAGTGCCATTTGTAATTCCTTATTCTTCTAATAGAGAATAATCTTTGGGTTAATCACCTCGTGGTTTTCTCCCTTAACCGGGTTTCCACGTCAAAAATACTGTGTCATGTGTTTCTCATTTCATGGTAATGTTTGTTTGTTTGATTCAATGCTGCTTTGATTAATAAGAAAGTTCAAAAGAAGAAATAATTAGGATAACTGATTCACCCCCCCTCTCAGTTATCAACAATTGGTATCAGAGCTAAGTTCCTCCGAATAGAGCCTAACAGCTTGAGGAAGATCTGGGAGTTCAAATGGATGCATATGGTTTAAGGGAGCAACTCGAGACTGCCCTTGAGGATCTTGAACAGTCAAACTCTGAAGTCAATGAATTAAAGGAAAGACTCAAACAGGCTGATGAATTCATGAGAGAACTAAAAGACAAATTAAGTCTCTCTATGAAAAAGAGAAAGGAGCTGCTCCAACAATTGGCAAGACAAAGTGAAGAAAGCAATACAAATGAAGAATTGACTGAGAAAACCAAGTTATGTGAAAAGTTATCAAAAGAAGTCATTATGTTAAGACATGAAATGGAATCAGGAACTATAAAGTTTACTCAAGAGATTGAAGAAAAAAGAAAAGCTAAAGACAATCTAAGACAATCTCTTAAAGAGAAATCAGAAGAATGCCACCAGATGGATAGGATTATCAGACATCTTGAATCTGATCTTGAAGATGCCAAAGATAATGAAGAAAAACTTGAGGATCAAATTGTCCCTCTCAAAAGAGATCTTCAAACAACAAATGAATATAAAGAAAAATTCAAGATAAGTTCTGCCCAACTTGAAGTACTTCTTGAAAGTCAAAAGAGGACAGATGACAAGTATGGTTTGGGATATGAGAAAGGAGAAAGCTCTGGATCTGGTCAAAAGAATTTTGGATCAGAAAATCTAAGGAATAGGCCTAGAAGACCTCTGGTAAGACAGCCCAATGCTCAAAGATATCCATCCTTCAATGGATACTGCCACAACTGCAATCACTTTGGTCACAAAGCTAATCAGTGCAGAAATAGAATGAATCACACTAATTCATCCTTCTCCGGACAGTGCTTTAACTGCAAAAGGTATGGACACAAGTTTCATGAATGCAGAAATATGCAAATAAACAAACCATTCAATGGTAGATGCTTTGCATGTAATATAATAGGTCATATGGCTAATCAATGTAGATCAAGAGGCTATCAGTCAAATATGCAAAGAAATGTTATTTGTCAAATCTGTAATAGGTCCGGTCATAATGCAAAAGTCTACAGAAGTAAGAATCAAGACAAAAAAGGTCTGGTGTATAATCAGAATCATGACAAGGGTAAACAAAAGATGAATGCAGATGAAGTTAGGAATCAGATGAACAAGATTTGGGTAAAGAAAAGTTCAGAGAATGTAGAGGTTGGATCCGCACCAGACTCTAGTGCTGATACTCCTTCCGAAAACTAAAAAGTGAGCTCTGGCTCAGGGGGAGACTCATAGAAAATCCTGTTCCCCCAGCCAATCAAGTGGTGCCGGATGTGGCACAAGATGCGGAGTAAAGGGTTTGAACATATAAGTCTTGAGATGATCCAGATAAGATTTCAGAGGTCCGCATGGAGATGTGAAGAAGTTGTGATCGATCAAATAAGACCTGTTCCAGGAGATGCTCCGGAATGACAGAGGATTACAAAAAGGATCCGGAGAGATCTAGAAATGCATTGTCTTATTCTGTGGATTGGACAGAGTGTTTGGGATGTCCTTGTGATGTGTCATCTTGATTTATTCATGGTTGGAAGATCCGCATGATGTTCATAGATCAGGACTGATCCGGTATTCCAAGTTATCCGAATAAGGCAAACCGAAACAATGTAGGTCGAGCATTTATTGCAAACAGATATTAGGGTTTGCGAAATAGTATAAGGGATTTCTCAATAATCACTTGATCATTCCACACCCAAGAAGAAGTGAAAAGTGGAGCTCTACAACAAAATTCATCAAGTTCACTGAAGATCACTTGCAGAAGTTACTACATACAGAAATCAATCCAACCACTCCGTATATCCGAAGGCGCATAAGGTATTTTACGTTTTCAATATCTCACTGCAAATCTTTGAAAAATGGCTACTCTGAATATAGTTAAGATCTCTGATAGACCTCGCCCCACATTCAAGAAACATCCATACAAATCTTTGGAAGTAGATCCACTAGGAGCCTTCTCCAGTGTTCCGCATGGTGTATTGCATACGGAGGACATTAGGGTTTACATTCATGCAAATTTTGAAAACTTTGGAGAATCAAAACTGATGGATATCTATCACAAATAGTTGATAGATGACTCCTTTGAGATTAAACCTCAGTACAAAGCCATCCGGGACAAACACTTTGCACAGTGCATCCATTTCCCCTGTTTTGAAGAAGATGAATGGGTCCGGTATGTACTAAGTAGAGTGCATGACAACTTCCTATGGTTGAACAAGCCCTTCAAGATCACCAAAGATGCAATTAGGGCTGTAACCGGTTTGCACCATCCGGTGGATTACCTGTTCTCAAGTCTGTCAAAAATCAGACAGTTAGTGATGCAACCAGATCTAAGTTTGACAAGAGAGCTATGACAGTTGAAGACATCACTAAACCGGATGTCAAATTTGCATCTATGATAATTGGTTACAAAATCTATCACTCCAGTAGGGAAAATTCAGTACCGGGAATTGCAATCTACACAACTTATCAAATGTTAAAGGAGAATGCAGACTATGACTTGTGTGAGCTTCTTGTAAACCAACTTTTTGAAAATCTGCAGAAGATCAAGAAGGACAAGAAAAACTCCTTCAAGTATGGCAATTTGATCCTTTGTCTCTTCTTTTATTACATGAATGAGCTTCCTGGATCCAGTGGATGGATATGGCAGAATGACAGACCGGTTGCCATCCAAATCAGAGATTATTTGCATGGACTTGGGGATGCTAAAGCAAGAAAAATAGCTCTATGGGGATATTTCAAGAACTTCCAGAGCATGATGCATGCAAGAGAAAGAATACCCCAATCCCTTGTTGAAAAGTACAAAGACACAATATGCTTTATGGTAGAAATAGATCAGTGTCTAATGGAGGCAGTAGAACCAAGAACTGTGTGGATCATGCCCATGGGGTATGAAGTGGATGAACAGATAGTGGAGCTGCATGTTCAACACATGCTAAGTCAGCCTAAAGATCCAAAGGCAGAAAGGTTCGGAACATTTGAGGAACTAAGTATAAAAATTCATGTTGAACTCAGAGAACTGGAGATCAAGAGGAAAGTTAGAAAAGAAGTAGAACACATAGCACAAGGCCTTGGAATCTCCATGGAAGCACTTGATGCTCACCGGAAGAAGGAAGGGGATGAGAAAGAGAAGAAGAGGGCAGAAAAGAAAAGTGAAGAAAGTGTTCCGGTTGAAACTTCCACCCAGACCAGATCATCAAAAAGATCTGTACCTCCCACAACCAAAAGCTCAAAACTGGAAGTCCAGGCATCCGGTAAAAGATCTAAGACAAAAGCCACAAGGGCTTATGAAAGCCAAAAGGATGAAGAGGAAACTGAGTCAGATGAGGGAGTAAAAGAAATAAAGAAGCAAAAGAAGAAAGGATTCGGTAAACCCTCCACAGGCCAAGACAAGGAAGAAATGACAGAGGAATTTGTTGAAAAGCCCACCCTGTCTCTAGACAGTGTAGTCAAATCAGTCACTGTGGATGGGAACCTTCAACCAGTGGCTGAATTCTATGATGACTACAATGAGGCAGATCAAAAGATCCTGCAGGAAGCTACAATCAGGTACCTGAACATTTACAATAAAGCTTTTATTGAGATTATCTCTGAAATTCCTAAGAGTCTAGAGAAGGAATTAGAAATAAGAAAGAACAATGCCATGGCAAAAGACCTTGAGATCAGGGAACAGATAGCTATTCAGCTATATCCTTCAATTGATCACAAAACAATGAACATGGTATTCAAAGACTGCAAGGATGAATTCAGAAGCAAAGCAAGGATGAATCAGCTTATGCTTGGTGAGACCGACAAAGTAGCCAAGGACACTGAAGAGATCCTCCGGAACACATTCAAAAGGTTCAACATTCCTATTGTAGAGGACTTAGGTACAGAAATAGCTATGGACTTGGAATCATCTACTCCGGAAGAAGTGGCCCTTGAACAGAGTAACATCTCTCATCCGGTTTCCCCTACAGTCTCCGGATCCCAAGAGAAATTACAGGAGAAAGAAGTAACAGTAAAAGAAAAAGAGGTTGATAGCACCAAGGATGCAAAGAAAGAGAAGATTCCAACAGAGAAAACCACAACTGAAAGTGGTAAGAATGTGGAAGGAGAAAAGACTCCAAAGGACAAAACTGCAGAAGAAAAGAAACATCTGTCTCCGACAAGAGACACTGCACAAATTGTTCAAAAATTTCTAAGCCAAGAAATAATAGAGATTGATGAACTGGAGCTTCTAAAAGGCCCATTCAACTTTGACTCTCTCTTTGGTACAGACGATGAAGATAGCCTCATTTGCAAATGCTAAGGCAAATGAAAAACTCCTAAAGTCTCATATGGAAGACTGTGAGTTGATAGAGGCTACTTTTGGAGTGCTTGAAAAGATTATGCCATCAGTCCAGATAGATCCGATAGCCTCCTCTTCCGATAATCTCAAAACCTTAGTCAGCAGTGTTGATACACATTTTGATTCTCTAGAAAAATCAGCTGAAGAAAAGGTCTGGAAGGAATTTTTGGATAAGAGATTTTTAGAAGTACTAGGATTAATCTCTAATGATAGGAGAAATATGAGTATTGGAATAAAGAGCTTAGAAAATGCTCTTAAGGATGGCAGTGACATCTACATATTTTGTATCTCCTGGTCAAAGGCAACAGTAGAAATTGATAAGAAAATAAAAGAGGAACAAGACAAACTACAAAGTTTATCTCAAAGTTTTGATCCTCTCTCTTCCTCCATAGTGAATCAAGAATGTCAAACTATTGCAATCACAAATGCAATAAAGAACTTTGAGAAGGAAAGGAAGAATATAACTAACCGGATGGGAGAACTTAGAAGGATTATAATCCCTAAGTTAGAAACTATGCATGAACCATCAGTGATGCTCAGACTACCGCCCAAACAAATGATCCGACAGATCTCAAAAGGGCAGAAGCTTTTGCATTTTTGTTAAGTAGTCACATTTCAATTTTGGACAGAATGAAGCAAAGTTGGGCTACAGAACTGGTCCAATTGAAGACATCCTTTGCAAACATTCTTCAGTTTATGTATGTAAATATGCGGCTATGTATCGTAAATCTTTGAAAATTTTGGTGTGCGGACCCTACCCTTTGCCATTGATGTCAAAGGGGGAGTGAGGAGCAGTGAAAAATAAGGAATCCAACTAAGGGGGAGTTCTAGAAATTGTATATAAAGATAGAGCATCAGCCAAAGGGGAGCATAGTGTAAACACTTAGTCATTTTTCACTAAGTGTTGCCATCAATGCCAAAGGGGGAGATTGTTGGCAAGAGACACTATATGGATTCATGGTTGTTGTCATTGATGGCAACAAAGGTCATCCCACATATCCGCAAGTCATGGTGTGTCTCTACTGGAAGTCAGAATGAAGACTGTTGTGGTCCGGTGAACAAGAACAGAGCATGTGGCAAGGTCTGACAGATTGGTCCGAATCTCTTAGAGGAAGTGTCTTGGTACAGTGTGGATTTGGGGAAGTCAAAAGGACTACCTTTAGTAGTATATTCCAAGGATTTAGCCTCCGGTGATGGACAAGAAAGAAGATATGAATAGTTGAGTACTGGATTCCTGAAAGACAGTGAGAACAGAGGAAGAACTGACTGATAGAGTATCAGACTATTTTCCGGATGTGTTACTGTTGATGGTAAAGGTTGTGAAGGCATGAATCATGTTTGGCCAACATGATTAATGATATCTACAAGTATATGCTTGATCTGCATTACTTGATATGCAATGATTCAGCTGACAGAACAAAGTTTGTGAGAAGATAGACTATTCCGAGTGCCGACTAGAAAGATAATGAAATCACTAGTGCGGATATAATTAGAGGATGGATTTTGTTGTGAGAAGTGTAGTGAAGTTATGGGGTATGCAAATAAGTGCAGAGCAGAATAGAAGTAATAAGAAAAAATCAGTATGTGAAAGAAAAGCAGAAAAAGAGCAAAGGAAAGATGAAGTGCAGCAGATCAGTATACAGAGCCTAAACTGGAACTGAACTCCAGCATATGTAGATGCTTCCAATCAGTTCAAGTATTGTATAAACATTCTTTTGTAGATAGTGTGTCTCCTTGTAGGCAGTGTGCCTCTTTGTGAGCAGTGTGCTCGGGCAATGAGCCCTAATTGGCAAGTGCCATTTTGTAATTCCTTATTCTTCTAACAGAGAATAATCTTTGGGTTAATCACCCCGTGATTTTCTCCCTTAACCGGGTTTCCACATCAAAAATACTGTGTCATGTGTTTCTCATTTCATGGTAATGTTTGTTTGTTTGATTCAATGCTGCTTTGATTAATAAGAAAGTTCAAAAGAAGAAATAATTAGGATAACTGATTCACCCCCCCCCCCCTCTCAGTTATCAACAAGTTCATGTGTTGGAGTATGCGACATGCGATGGGATGTTTAGTTCTTTGGAAACAAGATGCGAGTCCATTATTTGTTGGAGAAAGATAGGTGGTGGATGGAAGTTGTTCACATCCTACAAGGGGTTTACCATGGATGAAGGTGCTTTTTCCAAGTGGATAAGGGGATGGATTTGGGATGGGGTTGGTAGATGGAGGTGAAGAATTCATGTGGGATGGTAAAGGGGTGGTAGAAGATGGTGTGAGATCAATAATTTGATCAATAGATGGGAGGGGATCATGGATGGGATTAGATGGGATGGTTAGATCTTGATTAGGAGAAGGGGTTGATGTTTCAACATGCTTTGGATTTGATTCTTGACATAACTCATGTGGTTTGATAGAAGTGGGAGTGACTTGGATAGATGTGATAGGTGCTTGGATGGATGCAATAGGTGATTGACTTATGTGTTCTTGAACATGGCTGCATGATGGTTCTTGACTTATGATAAGGGGTTGTTCAAGAGATTTGGTGGATGTTGGATTGATTCCTTGCTAATAGCCAATGGATGGTATCCTTAATGAGTTTATGGGTTGAAGAACAATATAATGGATGGATAATGATGGTGGTTGGTGTGGGATTAGGATTGGGATTGGATATGGGGGTGATGGGATTAGGTTGTGATGGTTCGTGGATGGGTTCAAGGGTAGGTATTGGACTAGATGATGGTGTTGGAGGGGTGGGGGATTCCTTTTCTTTGCTTTCATTTTTAGGTGATGTTCTTTGGAGGAAATCCCACAAGGATTCTTTGGATGTGATAGTATTGGGACAAGGAAGATTTGATGGTGGATGGGTGATAGGGGATGGTGGATTGGGAGGTACATAAGGTGATGGATTAAGGTTGATAATGTTGGAGGGATATTGTGATGGGGGGGTTGGGATTGATGGATTGTAAGGTAGGTAGGGTGATGGATTAAGGTTGATAGAATGGGCGTTAGAGGATGGGGGATTAGGAGATGGGGGATTTGGTTGTTGATATGAGGTTTGGATTTTGGATATGAGGTGTGCTAGATTGGTGTTCCCTTGATCAAAGTTAGCATGACAAAGGTTGGGGGATGGATAAGGTGGAGGTATTGATTGATTGGATAAGTATGATGGCATGGATGTGTAAGTGGATGGTGATTGATATGAGGGTAAAGGTTGATATGATGAAGGTTGATATGATGGAAGTTGGTATGAGTTTGAAGGTTGATATGAGGTTGATGGAGTGGATATGTAAGATGTAGGTTGGTATGAAGGTTGAAAGAATGAAGATTGATATGATGTGGATGGGGATGATGTGTAGGGTGTTTGTTGATATGATGAAGGTTGGTATGAGGTCAATGGTGTGGATATGTAAGATGTTGAAGGTTGATATGATGAAGATGGGGTAGGGGTTTGGGATTCTCCAATGATGAGGTGTGCTAAGGGGATATCTTTAATGTCATTTTTGAATTGTTCCTTAGCATTAGGTTCCATGTTCTCATAGACGTTTCTACGTCTTTGTAATTGTTGTATTGCTTCATAAAGATCCATTTTGGGGGAGATAGTATGGGATGATGGGGGATGATGGATGATTGTGATGTTGGGAATCAAAATTTTAAGACCTTAAGATGATTTGATTTGATTTGTTTTTTTGTTGGATGGTTCTCTATGCTTTTGATAGACTAATGATCTTAAGCAAGAGGGTTGATGTGTTTGACTAAGGTCTTGATTTTTTTGATTGGGTTGATTTGGATTTTGGATTGGGATGATAATGATGTTGGGGGATTTGGATAATGATGTGGATAGTTTTGGTTGGACTTTTGGATGAGGGGCTTGATGGAGGATTAAGGAGACTAGGTCCTTAACCAAAGTTTGATGTGCCAAGGATGATTTGTTGATTAAGGATTAGGAATTGGAATGTTTGATTGGAGTGGATAATGGAGAAGGGATGATTGATGTTGGATTTGATTTTGGATTTTGGATTTGGATGAGACGAGATTAGAATGATGTTGATGATATGGATTAAGGATGATGAGAGTGATAGGATAAGATTAGATTGAATGATTTGGATGATGATGTGGATAAGATAGGTTATTAGGATGATTAGGATAGATGAGTGATTGGATTTGAATGTGTTTGAAGAATGAGGTGAATGACTTGTCTTATGTATTTGATGTTTATCTTGATTTGGCAATGTTCAATGAAATGATCACACTTGTACAAACATGAATCACTCACACAAGACACAAGCAATTTTGAATTTTGAATTGGAAGAATATGATGATGATTAAACAAGAACATGTGTAAGACAAATCAACATGCCCTAGTGTCTAGTTTGATGGGGTATGGCCAATTAGGTTTGGGCAATGTTTACACAAGGTTGACTATTGAATTAAAAGTGAAATCCTGTCACACAGCCGGGAGAAGGGGGTAACCCACCCTTCAACTTCACTTCCCAAAGGTAGAAAGTTCTTTGGGGCTTAGCCAAGAGTGACAAGATTCTAATTTCAATGAGGGTGTCTTTCGATTCAGCCTTGGATGAGGTCGTCCCTAGGGGTGATGAAATCCCCTAGCAGGCCTCCTAGGAAAGGGTAAACAAAAGCGAATCAAGTGAGGTGTTTTTGATCTCCAAGGTCACCTTACGGTGCGAGGAGAGAGCATACACACACACACACACACACACACTTGATTCACACTCGCAGTGGTTAATTGACCCTTAAGCAAATGAAATGTGAGGAAGACACATCAAACAATGATTCATTTTAGCCTAATTTCAAGATGTGATTAAAGACAATGATTCATTTTAAGCCCAATTTTGATATGTGATGAAGACAAGTGTTCATTTTATGTGCCCAAATTGAAGTGTGTATGCAAGCAATGATTCATTTTATGAGCCCAAATTGAAATGTGTTTGCAAACAAGATTATGAAGAAATGAGAGATAGAATGAGTGCACCTGATTAATTCACTATTCTAAGCTGCTGTGTTTTGCTAATTCTGATGTTGTTCCAGCCCCGAATGATCACCTACAAATCACAAGAACGAAAACAGAGCAAGTAGACTAGCCAAGATGATCATTATGCGAAAAATTAAGAATCTGATAAAATATGATGAAAAATGTACTGATACAGAGAAAATAAGTGCATAAACAGATTCTTTAGGAAATTCTATGTGATTTAAAAAAAATTTGTGAAAATTTGATCAAAACCACAAAAGATATGAGCATTTGAAGTTTTGAAGTAGGTTTGACTTTGACTGCAAAAAAATTTTGGAAAAAAGTATAGTCACCTGAAAATTTCCTCACAAATGTGAAGTTTGCCTCGTCAGATTTCTGGAAAGTCCTTGTTTGCAAATTTTTGACTCCGTATGCAAAAGTTACGTGAGTTTGAAAAAAAAGCCTATTTTGGCATGTAGGAGCACAAGACAAAGCTAGTTGACTGTTACACTAACTGTTAGCGTTTTCTGCCAGCTGTGGTCACATGAAGTTGTTTTCTCACTGGCGGTTTGGGTTGGGTTGGGCGAAATAGGCCCCTGGTTGCTGATATGACCAGGGGCTCGAAATGTTGAAAAAAATATATGTAAAGGGACTTTTAGTGGCCCCCAACCCCTGATTGATAATGAGGTAGCTAAAAGATTTTAGGGTTTTTTTTTTAGTTAGGGTTTTCTGGCGGTTTAGAGCAAATGGCTAATGGTCGTGAGGGATATGGAGGCAGTGGTTTGGGGTTAAGGTTTAGGGTGTTCGACGGGGTGTGTAGGCAGTGGCGACGGATTTAACCAAAACCTGCAAAATAAACACATTAACCTTGCAAAACAAATGCCCTGCAACACCAGAAACTAGATAGAAAACTAGTGATTACAGAAAACAAACAATGCACAGATCAGTATAGGAGGGGTATGGTTTCGTAAGGTACGGATTGTACCCTAAAAAAATTTCAAAATTTTTAAAAAAATTTTGTCACAGAACATAGTCAAGTTTACAGTCAAAATTCACAGAAGCAGTGTCCTGATCACCATAATGCAGTCCATTTTTGCCCAAGACGCAACCTGCAACACTTTACCTCCAAAACTTGACAAAAACTGTTAGAAAATGAAGATTTTGACAACAAAACCTTCAAAAACCAATGATTAGATCCAAGACCAGGCGTACCAATGTGATTAATGAAACAAAATGAAGATTAAAATACAAATCAAATGTAAAATAGAATGATTATACCTCCATAATGAACCCACAAATCCAAACAGGAAGGAGTTGCACCCGATAGTCTCCTCAGATTTTACCCATGACTAGAATGTAGATGTGGATTGCTCAAGGCTTTTAATGAGAGACAAGTGGATTCAAATAGATTAGATGGAGATGAGGCAAGATTTTGACATTATGATGTTAGGATGAGGAGATTGTGGAGTGATTTTGGTATGAAGAAGTCTCTCCCAAATGGCTTGGAGAGGGTCTCATTTATAGATTTTCTGAAAGGAGGATGGAGGGTGAGGATTGAAAGATGAGATCAAGGGCTAGGAATAAAAGTAAATCTTTTATTCATTTTGGGAAAAGGGGTTATAAATGAGGTATGGGTGTGAAAGAATGTGAAATGAATTAAAAATTCATTTGGGGAATAGGAAATGAATTAAGAATTCATTTGGGGATAAGAGGCAATGAATGAGGATGGGTGAGGTAAGGGGTGTGTAAGAGAAGTAAATGTGATGTGTGATTTATTTCAATTTTTAATTTGAGGGATGTGGGGAAGGGTGTTAAACCAAGTTTGACCACCCAAATGAAAGGTTATGACTAATTAAATAGAGGTTTTGCTTAATTGATCCTAGGGCTAGGATGAGGTAGGATAGGGTAGGTTAGGGTAGGTCAATTAGTAGGCTAGATCAATTAGATAACCATGATTTATCTAATTAATGAGGATTAGGGAAAAGGAGAATTGAACCAAAAAAAAATTGGGAATATTTATTTGATTAATGAGGGATAGTGTTGTAAGGTCTTAGTGATAAGTTAAGTAAGTTAATTGATCACGAGGGATAGATAGATGGTTAGGGATAAAGTGATTTTATTCAATTAACAAGAGGGATAAATTAGTTTGCAGAGCAAGTCAATTTTAGGTGTCTACAATAGTAATTTAGCTTATGCACATGATTATATACTTGAGTTTGGCATTGCCATATTAATGAGCCTTGACTTCAATAATTGTCTCTTGATATCCCTTCTTCACCCTCTACACTAATCCAAAGCATAATTTTGTCACTACTATTCACAACATATTTCATGAGACTGTCTTCCTTTTTTCCATTGTTGTGACAATTAAGGTATGACTAGGGAGTAGCTGAATGACATCTCTTCTTAATTAAGATAGTCTTCTTCCTTATTTCAAAAGCTTGTAGGATCTCATGAGTCACTTGACGCATACTTCACTAGAATAATCTTGAGGTGTGGAAAGATTTATTCATAGATAGGGTGTTGACAATTTGCTAAACAATTTCAAAATGTTGCTTAGGACAGTCCAAATCATGGAATTTTGATAGGTTGCCTTTCGCAATCAAATTTGAGATTGAGGCTATGGTTTTCTTCCAAATAACCTATATGCAGCCACTAGTTAAAAATTCCCATCACCCCCATCACAAAATCCTCTCATCCCCATAAAAATATCCCCTTCCTATCACTATTCTTGAAAATACAGCACTTAGGTCACTAAGGTAGGTCTGAGTTTAGAAGAAAATGTAGATTGGATTGTCTTTTGATTGACAATGTTGTTGAATAGTTATCATGTGCATACTGGGCAACATCGGTCTCGTGGATAATAATAGGTGATCTTCTCTTGATAAACCATCAAATGAGAGATTGATTATATCCTTATTGGTCCATACTCATACCACTGTACAAACATTAACAATTCATGATTCTAGCATGACTGTCCCTAATACTATATTACACAATGTGTATTTTAACATTTTGTATTTGTTGATGATGATTATTAGTCATAACAACATGCATAAAAATTTGTACATCAAACCTTTATTATCTTGTAAAGTATGATCAACTTAAGATAAGTTGATGACTCCAAGTCTCCGTTGATCAGGTCATGATCGTTTGACATTACTTAGAGGTTGATGTGACATGTTTTCCATTTCAAGGGGCCTTACGTTTGTTTGAATGATTAGTAGTGGTCTATTTTCTGCAAATCTACTGCACAGAGAGGTTATTTCCATTCTATTTCCAAAATAGCTGATGTATTTACAAGTTTGATCAATTCTTCTGATTATTGATCATCATGATGCTATTATTTCTTCTTCACAGTATATTTGCTCAAATGATGTGTCTATAAGTAGATATATGCATGAATTTCATGGATTTATGTGTGAATTTGCATGATATCTGTCAATTTAACATGCTTTAACTCTAAATATGCTATGTATTTCCAATTATCTACGAGATGTCAGTCATGTTATTTTCTTCTGATTATCTATTATTTGCAATTATGATGGTGAATTGTTATGAAATTAAAAGAAATTTAAAAGAATGGTGTTAATTTTGGTGAATCTTTAGCTATTGAACCACATACATACCAGATACATTCATTAGGAGAAGAAATCAAACCATATTTTCACCAGGATGTTCCACAGCTAGATATAGATGATGCTAACTTCAAAGGATAATGAATGAAAACAACACATATAGACTGACAAGCACTCCAAGGGACGCAGCTGATGAAAGCACGTATCAAGATTTTAAACACAGATTACTCAAGATTTATGATGATTTGTAATCGAATTATCTTATCTTTCATTAAGTATGCATAACATGTACATTTACAATAGCTTTGAAATAAGTCCTGATGTTTCAACAATTAAATTTCAATTAAGCTTTCAAATATTCAAAATATGGCACCCCTGCACCTTTTATAGAATAAGGTGAGGGAGCAGTTACAAATGACCTACGGTCAAGATTTGTCAATTAGGATCAATGGTGCACAATCCTTCTCTGACTTAGTCAACAATTTCATTCGTGGCATAGGTTGCTAGCTGGCAACCATCTGAATGACTCATTATCTTATGAGTACCTGATGCATCTTCATTTCATTCCTTGTGTTCCTCCTCTTTATCTTCCTCTTCTTCATCATGACCTTCTCCTTCTGATGGCTATTTTTCTTGGTCTTCCTCTCTGTTTTCACCTCGCCCCCTGTATCCTTTTTCTGTTTCGGGGCCATCCTATGGAAACATGCATCTTTTAACTTTTTTTTTACTTTCCTGTCTAGGGTTTTACTATGAATTTCTAATTTTTACCATTTTACCCTAACCAATTTGTCTTTTCTATTTTTGACTTTTAAATTTGTTAATTCCTACCCATTTAATTAATAGTTAAAACAAGGATTGAACAAAATCCTACATTTTACTGAAATTAACAAGTATTTACCCAACTAAAATGTAACAGTGTTTTGAGGATAAATACCTGTATATTTTGACCACTTGACTTGAGTCATTGACTTACTTTTACTTTTTTACCTTCGTCCAGCCGTTGTAATTCTTTCGTCTTGGTGAATTTTGTTCAATTTATGTAGCAATTTTCTTTCTCTGCAATTTTTACTCTTAGCAATGTCAATCTGAAAGCAAAATGCATTTAACTTAACTCTGACTCTCATTAAATTTTACTTTTCTTGAGTGTTAGATCTGCATTAATTATAGTAATTAATGCACCAAAACTTTCAACCTTCTATTACAGTGTTTGCGTTTTTTAAAACTTTTTACCGTTAGTTTAATTCTGCATACATACCTTTTTCTTTGTATTTTCCCTTGTATGTTTTCTTTGTATATATTCTTTGTATCTTTAAACATACAAGCACTTTATGCAAGAAATCAAACTAAAGTTCCCTCATTTTTTTGCTTTTTCCGTACATCCTTGTATATCACCATTTGTATGCTACTCTTCGCATGCCTCATTATATACAAGCACATATACAACCACCTGTACAAACCCTCTCTTTTCTTTTTATCTCTTGCAATGCATTTAATTTCTTTGTATCTCAGATTATGTACATCGTAAAGATACAAACGTTCCAAACATATAAAGACTTTTCTGTATTTAATTTCTTTTTCACATCCGGATTGTATCTTCTATTTGCATCCGTTCTTTGTATATCAGCTTGTATATTTTCTTGTATAAGTGCACATACAAAGCATCCTAAACATACAAAGACCTTTTAGTTTTTAACTTTCTTTTTGCATCCGGCTTGTATCTTTAACGTGTATCTTTCGCTTTGCATATTGGCTTGTATATCGAAGATATACATTGTAATTATATGAACCCGATATGCAAATGGTGGGGTCCACTTTACTTTTCACTTGTATCTCTATGATGCATATAACACTTGTATTAAACCCCTTAGTTACAAGTTTGGACACATACAAACTCTTTTGTATCAATTTTTCAGACTTATCCTTTCCATAAACCACAGTTTACTCACTTTCGGTTCTGTGGCATGAATAAAGTGCAATGCATCTTCCGATATACTTTAAGTCATGATGCATCACTTTTAACCAAATTTTAATCTTTCCTGAATTTTGCCTTGTATGTATCTTGAAATGTATAACCTGGGGTATACATACAAGGGACGAAACATACAACAATAAAACCTCCTTTCATAATCTTTTCGGTTTAGTTGTATGCATATACTGTTGTATCTCACCTTGTATGTTTCCCTTTGCCTAACATACAAACATAAAATGCATCAACGGACTTAACCGTCTATTCATTTAAACTATGAACTATGTCAGGTCTGACTTGTATGAAAGGATAAAGTGTTAGCAAATGCATACAAGGATATAATAAACCTGACGACTCCCTTATGCAACTCATATAACGACTTGATATACAAACAACTTTGTATATGCAACATACAAACCCTCCTATAGTGCATTTACCAAAAAACACATATAACTTAAAAAATATTGGGAATTTTAAAATGGTTCAAAAAGCAACCCTCACTCATTTTTGACAAGGAATTCACCCATATTATGCTCTGGCACTTAATGCTATTTTTCTCTATTGTCAACAAGGTTTGTAACATTCACTTCCCTTTTTGCTTTTACCACCAAGCAGACCCACACACAAGCATAAAAAACACAGCCACATCTGGGGTCCTCATTTTTCTAAGGAGTAAAATGGGGCATGTTGTGAGCATCACAACAATATTTCACCACTAAGTAATTCAAAAAAGCCCCAATTGCATATGAATTTCTCCTTAATGATCTTCCTATATTGAGTGCCCTCTGTTCAAAAACTATTATGATTACTCCTAAAGAATTATCATGTTGTCCTCATACGTGTGTGTGCGTGTGTGCTTCACAACTCATTGGTAGCCTTAGCAATCCGATAGAGTATGGATGGTTAAGAAGATGTCCATTTCCAACTATTATGGAAGAGATATGCATAACTGTCCCATCATTCTCAGTGATTTTGGTATGACAACTCTTTCCCTTAACTTCTAGTTGCCTTCATGATAATCCTTCTGCAAAGTTTAACATCTTGTGATCATGTTGGCTAATTCCCTGATGCTAAATAGGCTCACCTTGGGTAAATGTCTCATGACAATCATGAGGGTTAATGACAGTCATCTAGGGACTGTCCTATGGCTGTTAGTAATTCTTTATTGTAACATGATAACATGATCACATAAATACCTACCAAGTGTAATGATTATGACTGGCATCTTGATGATAGCATGTGTGAGTTTTAATCACATCATAATAGTCTATTAAACACTTAATACAATCCCCATCTTCATTTTGTAATAGGATTTGAGGTTTATAGGATGACATTCATAGCAGATTTGTTGATAGTCCCACGAGCCTTGTATAGTTGTTCTCATTTTAGAGCTTAGACAAATACTTTAATAACATGCAATATATTTAGTCCTCATAATTATTATCCTTATTAAGACAACATATTAATGACCTTCCAGATCCCCATTTAAAACTACTCGCAAAGGGATTTATTCAAGTCATGATTTTTTTCTTCACACGTCTTCCTCTAGACTTTGGGACAACAGTTATAACTTTTTTCATGGGTCAAGAAAATAAACTAAAGAATGATTTTTCAGAAGTTATGAACCTTATGCATGTCTAGGACACCCTGGCAATCATAAAAATGACTTTTTATCAAACCTACAATAGCCATGAACATGAAGAACAAGTTGTTGATTTGGTTGAGAAAATGGGTATTTAAATCAAGCTAGTCTTTCACCACAAGGGGAGGTGCATGATATTTGTGCATTTGGATGAGTTCAAAAATATTTTAGAGACCTCCATGATAATTCCCTAGCCTAGGAAATGCTCACACATGAACATAAGCAAGAATTAGGGGAGTTTTCTCATGATCTTGATGTTGTCAATTCAAGGAATTTGATTGCTTTTTGGGATAGTTTTTTGGTCTATCATATTTTTAATTATTTTTGTCCTATTTATGATTCAAGTTTAATAATGGTCTATAATATATTAATAAACAAGGACAATGATGAATTTCATAAAATTGGAGCTCCTAAAGTGATGCAAATCACCAAACATGATAACTTATTTTGTATTTTTTCATTGTGACTATTATTCATTGTCATTATAAAGGTTCTAATTATTATTGTCTTATTAATCATGCTTGTAGAAATTATAATCATGCCGAGGAAACAAGCAAATACTAACACCAGAAGAGCGTGAAGCTGAGAATGAGAAGAAAAGAGAAAGAATGAGGCGAATTCAGGATAATAGGAACTTGTCAACCATACAAGAAGACATTCTACCATTGCCAATTGAAGAGGAACATGACACATCTAATGAAGCTAAGAGAGATGGGATTGGTGACACAAAGGGAATGAATGCAAAACCTCTGTTCAATGAGGAAAGTGAATCTCTAAGTTGGAGGCACTCCATCATCCATATGTCAAGTTGAAGGAACACCATCATTATCTTCTTGAATTGGAGACACTCCATCTTTCATAGGTGAAGTAGAAGGTACATTTGTATTTTCATTTTCTATGCCATCATTCACATGTTAAGTTGAAGGTATGTCATTTTCATCTTTTTCACCTCCAATTGATAGATGATACTAACATTGTGCCATATGAGGACTGTTGTACATTGACATGATCAAGTGAGCTACACTCTTTCAGAAGCTCAATTGTAGGTTCATGGAGTATCCATACATAGAAGATGACATGCTTTTGTTCTTCATGTACAATTCAAGCCTGGAATGAGTGTGAGTAAAAGGAGTGGGTTGCCAAATAATAGTTAAGTTATCTTAGCCCACTTGACATGTATCGAACCTCGACGACACTAGAGCTGATAGAGATGGAATCATCAGTTAACTTTGACCACATATCAAATCTAGTTCAACCAAGTAATATATCTACTTGTATAGTTTTCAAAATAAATCCTATTGTTATCTTACTATGTAGTATTTTTGTAATGTTGACTAATTTCATCTAATTTGCTACACATATCATTGTAGGGCATGTTTATGCAGTTATTGCAGATGAAGATAATGAAGAGGGAACATATTATTACTTGTGTCATTGTGATGAGGCCAAAATGAAAATGGAGGACCCAGTTATAGATGGAGAAAACATCGAATACCCTACATCGGAAGATTCCTCATTACTCGAACCTTGTTATGTTTGGCTATTTTAAGACTTTGACCTACATCGGAAGATTCTTCATTACTCGAACCTTGTTGTGGAAACCAATGTTCATTTGATACAATATCAAGGTAGACCTTTGAACAAGACCTTGTGGAAGGTGTGTGAGTCTGACCATGAGGCAATACTTGATAGAATAAAGAGTAGAGAAGACCCAGATGGTTCGTTGGATTAATTTGTAAGTATGCATAAAACTTTCCTAGATGGTTACTTGTACTTTTTTTGATTGTATATATATTTCATGTACATTTTCTATAGTAATGTACATATAGTTTGATTGTATTAACAGGTGGGGGTAAATGAATTTGAATTGTTGAAGAGGTCTACTCGACAACAGAGAGAAGATGAGTCACTGATTGGCTCTCCATCTTCAAGGTCAAGCAAGGGTCATCGATTATTTCATAAAAGTCCATAGGAAACTAGTTTTTGGGACATTTTTTGTATGCCTAGATGGCTTTGTATGTACATACTTTTGTATGTTACTGATGTATATTTTTGTATATATGGCTGTATGGCTTTGTTTGGACATGCCTATATGGCTTTGTATGTAAACTAGATGTTATGTTCATGACATTATGTATATGACAGTTTATATTAAATATTTAATATGATAATCAATTATCCTTACATGAATTTGGTTTTACATGTGCCAATTGCATTTGCTTGAAATTAAGGAATGCATAATTGTGCAAGTCTATTGGTTGTCTATTGTTTGATGATACCATTATGCTTTCAGGATATGTTGTTGGGTTTTGCGATATAAAGACACTTGCTTCTTCATAGAATATGTGATGTGATGCAAAGAGTTGTAGTGCTTAAAGATGCTTCTTCATAACATGTCATTCTTTTAGGAGTTGGATTGGGTTGTGGTTCTTCCTCATGACAGGAGTTTGTTCATGTCTTCATGCTTCTTTGTTTGCATTCCATAGCTTGTGGGGCCGAACGGACTTCACCAATGCATCAGGGTGGGTGAGTAAATTCCAAGGGAGCTCTCATTTCATGTGCCAAGCACCCCAATCGTTCAGAGCAACAGGCTACTGACAAAGTACCTTAAGATCCCTAAGATGAAAAAATACAAAACTTTGACGAGCAGTTCTTAAAATTTGTGGTAGATGGGAACATTTAATTTGGACCTACAGGTGCATGTGGGGTCTATCCACAATAACCTCTCTCAGTTTTGATCAACTCCAATCCATTTGACCATGCCAAAATCAAATGCATTCTTGCAAAATGCTTTAGTTTCATGTAGTGGAAAGGTGCTAGGAGTGACATTTTGCATTCCATAGCTCATGGGGCCGAACGAACTTCACTAACACGTTGGAGTGGGTGAGTAAATGCTAGGGGAGGTCTCATTTCATGTGCCAAGCACCCCAGTCGTTCGAGGTAGTAGGCTACCGACAAAGTCCCTTAAGATCCCTAAGACGAAAAAACTACAAAACTTTGACAGAGCAGTTCTTGGAATTTATGGTAGTTGGGAATGTTTCATTTGGACCTATAGGTGCATGTGGGGTCCGTCCACAATAACCTCTCTTGGTTTTGGTCAACTCCAATACGTTTAACTGTGCTGAAATTAAATGCATTCTTGCAAAATGCTTTAGTTTCATGCAGTGGAAAGGTGCTAGGAGTGACATTTTGCATTCCATAGGTCATGGGACCAAACAAACTTCACCAATGCATTGGGATGGGTGGGTAAATGCCAGGGGAGGTCTCATTTTGTGTGCCAAGCACCCCAATCGTTCGGGGCCGCAGGTTACGGGCAAAGTCCCTGAAGAGTCAAAAGTGCAAAAAGGCAATAATCTTTGATGAGCTGTTACTTGAAAGCCATGACACTTCAAAACATTTCATTTAAGGCAATGCGATCATGTAGAACCCCTCTACAATAACCTCTCTTAGTTCTTGATATCTTTGAGGCATTTGCCCATGGTGAAAGGTTTTTTGCTGCCTCTAAAATCATCAAAAGGAGGTAGTGTAAAGTTGCAAAGGGATGTAACTTTTATCCTACTCCTGATGTGACCAAACTGAAAGTCCCAATGCATCGAGATGGGTACGTTTAGGCTAGGCATGGTCTTGTTTTGCACCCAAACATGCTGAAATAGTTCAAGCTACATTCTACCAATGATATCACTTAAGAGTCCAAAGTCCAAAAAGGTAGCAATCTTTGACGAGTTGTTACTTGAAAAACTTGACACTTAAAAACATTCTGTCTAAGGCAGTGTGATCAGATAGAAACCCTCTACAATAATCTCTCTTAGTTTTTGATATCTCTTAGGTGTTCGACCGTGGTGAAAGGTTTTCTGCTGCCCCCAAAATCATCAGAAGGAGGTAGTGTAAAGTTGCAAAGGGGTGTAAATTTTGTCTTACTCCTGATGCAACCAAACTGACAATTCCAACGCATCTGTATGGGTGTGTTTAGGCTAGGCATGGTCCTGTTTTGTACCCAAACATGCCGAAATAATTTGAACTACAATGTACCGATGATATCCCTGAAGAGTCCAAAGTGCAAAAAGGCAGCAATCTTTGACGAACTGTTACTAAAAAATTATGACACTTAGAAACATTCCGTCTAAGGAAATGCGATCACGTAAAACCCCTCTATAATAACCTCTCTCAGTTTTTGATATCTCTGAGGTGTTCGACCGTGGTGAAAGGTTTTCTGCTACCCCCAAAATCATTAGGAGGTAGTGTAAAGTTGCAAGGGGGTGTAAATTTCATCTTGCTCCTGATGCAAACAAACTGATAGTTCTAACATGTCTAGATGGGTACATTTAGGCTAGGCATGGTCTTGTTTTGCACCCAAACATGCCAAAATAGTTTGAACTACATTATATCAGCAATATCCCTGAAGAGTCCAAAGTGCAAAAAGGCAGTAATCTTTGATGAGTTGTTACTTGAAAACCATGACACTTAAAAACATTCCATCTGAGGAAACGCGATCATGTAGAACCCCTATACAATAACCTCTCTCAATTTTTGATATCTCTGAGGTATTCGACTGTGGTGAAAGGTTTTCTGTTTCCCCCAAAATCATCAGGAGGTAGTGTAAAGTTGCAAAGGGGTGTAAATTTCGTCCTGCTCCTGATGCGACCAAACTAACAGTTCCAACACATCTAGATGGGTATGTTTAGACTAGGCATGGTCCTGTTTTGCACCCAAACATGCCGAAATAGTTCGAGCTATATTGTACTGGCGATATCCTTGAAGAGTCAAAAGTGCAAAAAGGCAGCAATCTTTGATGAGTTGGTACTCAAAAACTGTGACACTTAGAAACATTCCATCTAAGGAAACACGATCACGTAGAACCCCTCTACAATAATCTCTCTCAGTTTTTGATATCTCTGAGGCGTTTGACTATGGTGAAAGGTTTTATGTTGCCCTCCAAAATCATTTGAAGGAGGTAGTGTAAAGTTGCAAAGAGGTGTAACTTTGGTCCTGCTCCTTATGCAACCAAATTGATAGTTCCAATGCATCCGGATGGGTATGTTTAGGTTAGGCATGGTCTTGTTTTGCACCAAAGGCATGTCAATTGTTTGACCTAACACATCAAAGAGATCTTCTGTCATGGAATGCAATGATTACAAGATATGCAAAAAATGGATTTGTTGAAAAGGCTTTAGAAACTTTTGAGCAAATGTAATTGGCATGTGTAAAGCCAAATTCCACAACCTTTGCCAGCATCCTCCAAATTAGGATCTTTGGAACATGGTATGGACAACCATCAAAACATAAATGATATAGGAATTTTGCCAGATGTTGTAATTGCTGCTGCCCTTGTAGACATGTATGCAAAGTGTGGAAGCATAGACAAGGCACATGGACTGTTTGATCATACAACACCTCAAAGCATAAAGGATACTAGAATTTTGTCAAATATTATATTTGCAGTTGCTCTTGTAGACATGTATGTAAAGTGTGGAAGCATAGACAAGGCATATCAATTATTTGACCTAACACCTCAAAGAGATCTTCTGTCATGGAATGCAATGATTGCAAGATATGAAAAAAATGGATTTGTTGAAAAGGCTTTAGAAACTTTTAAGCAAATGCAATTGGCATCTGTAAAGCTAAATCCTACAACCTTTTCCAGCATCCTCCAAATTAGGATCTTTGGAACATGGTATGGACAATCATCAAAGCATAAAGGATATAGGAATTTTGCCAGATGTTGTAATTGTTGCTACCCTTGTAGACATGTATGCAAAGTGTGGAAGCATAGACAAGGCATGTGGACTATTTGATCATACAACACCACAAAGAGATGTCCTCTCATGGGATGTAATGATTGCAAGATATGCAAAAAATGGATTTGTTGAAAAGACTTTAGAAACTTTGTTGACAGTGCTAAAATGTGAAAAATGGTATGATGATTAGTAAATACTCTTAGGACCTTGATGGTTGTTCATGATTGTAACAGTCCTAAAACAAGGTCATGGAAAAATCCCTTCTTTTAGTGTTTGATCTTCCTTGAAATCCCTTTGATTACCCCTCACACCCTAAGAAAACTCCTCAACCTCATTTTCATGGTGATTTCTTGAGTCATAGGGTCTCTAAGATGGCATAATGATAGTCTTTCATGATTGTGACGGCAACAGATACTCTTTTGAAACCTTCTTTGAAATTGACTTCTCACATTCACCCAGTAACTTCACCTTTTTGTCACATCATGGCCTTGATAAGGAGTAATTTAGCACGGTCATACATCTTTCAAGGCAATCCCCCTATGGATAACAACCTTATGATTTTATGATAGTCCCTTGACCGTCCATGCTTTTGATTGTTTTGTGCCTTCTTGATTGTGTATGATGGTAGGGTTTGGAAAGATGGAAATTTATTGTTGAAATTAACATCTTGATGGTATTGTGACCATGATTTCCTCATATGACATGAGAAGAGCTATTCCATAACCTTGTTGTCCCATAACCTTGATTATTATGATTAGAAGCATGGAAACAAACCCTACAGGAAACAAAGCAATGATTAGATCTCAATATGATCATGAGATACCCAAGCATCTGTATTAGTCTAAATCATAAAATCTCTTCATTTATAAAGATTGATCCAAGGGTTTGGTGAGTTTCCATTGGCACCCAAACCCTAGGTCTTCATTAGAAATCCTTGAATGCTAATTATTGCCATTATGCTTCTTTCTTATTAATTGTTACTAATTAGGGTAATCATATAGAAATATATAGTATCTCATGTATTCTTACAAAATGCACATGGGAATTTTATCAAATGTTGTAGTTGCATTGAATGATGCCTAAAAAAAATGCTGTCTATTGGAATTTTGAAAAATTTTGTAGTCAGAAATGCCCTAGCAGACATGTATGCAAAATGTGTAAGCATAGAGAAGGTGAGTGAACTATTTGACATGATGCCTCAAAGAAATGTGGTCTCATGGAATGGTATGGTTGCAAGATATGCAAATAATGGATTTGTCAATAAAGATTTAGAAACTTTCAAGTAAAACCAATTGGTGGGTGTAAAGTTAAAATCCACAACCTTTGACTACATCCTCTCTGTGTAACAAACTACAACTATGCAACTAATGGATATGCAACATATTATATATGTTTAACATGTTCAAACTATGTAACTAATAGATGTGCATATATATATATAAACAAGAACTATAAACTGATTCAATTTGCGATGCATAAAAGATGACCAAACCATTGTCACTCCAAAATGCCAAACCATAGAAAAATCTGATTACTTCTCAATATTATGCATTTTAGTGTGGAGTGTTGTCACACTTGACAGACATCACTATGATCACTGTCACTAGATAATACCTCCGTGGCTAACTTTAAATTCAATTTCCAATGTTTCTTCAAATGAATGAACAAATGCTACTTTTTATTGCAGCAACAAACAACCTCAATATGCTAGACCAAGCAATACAAAAGAAAGAGTTGCACAGAGCCACTCCATGGAGCATGTACCATTCATCCAAATTAGTCAACTTAGTGAGAAACCATACCAACACAAAACTGCTACAACACTACAATCTGCAACAACACATATGCAAGAGAATCTATCAATTTTGCGAGTCTAACACTACAAGAGGATCATAAAGTTGTTGCCTCCAAGTCTGGAATCATCAATAAACAAAGGTCTACTACCAAACAACACATCAAGAAGGTTAACTTCTCCATCATGATGCATCATGATGCTACATACATCTACAAGGCCTATTCTATCAGAATGTATGCAAAATGTGGAAGCACAGACAAGGCAAGTGAACTATTTGACATGATACAAAAAGAGTCTAGTACAACAACTATGTATGCAAAATGTGGAAGCATATGGGAATTTTATCAAATATTGTACTTGCATGGAATGATGACTCAAAGAAATGCAGTCTCATGGAACATGCCATTATTGTAGGATATGCACAAAATGGATTTGTTGATATGGCTTTAGAAAATTTCAAGCAAAAGCAATAGGCGGGTGTAAATCCAAATTCCACAACCTTTGACTGCATCCTCTTTGCCTATGCCAAACTAAGATCTTTGGAACATGGTACATGGAAATCCCTCAAAGCATAAAAGATATGGGAATTTTGATAGATGTTGTAGTTGCAACTACCCTAGAAGACATATATGTAAAATGTCAAAGCATAGATAAGACAAGTGAATTGTTTGACATGATGCCTCAAATAAATGTGGTCTCATGGAATGCCATGATTGCAGGATATGCATAAAATGGATTTTTTGATAAGGCTTTAGAAACATACAAGAAAAAGCAATTGATAGGTGTAAATGCCAAAATGGGATCTTTGGAATAGGGTATTGACATCCACCAAAATAGATTGTTTGGAACAGCGTATGGACATCCATCAAAGCATAAAGGATATAGGAAATTTGTCACATGCTGTAATTTTGTAGCCGCCCTTGTAGACATGTATGCAAAGTGTGGAAGCATAGACAAGGCACATGAATTGTTTGGCATGATGCCCCAAAGAAATGTTGCCTCATTGAATGCAATGATTGCAAGATATGAACAAAATGGATTTTTTGATAAGGCTTTAGAAACTTTCAAGCAAATGTGATTGTGAAAGGAAGCTAGGTGTGTAGAAATCACTTCCTACACTAATCTAATGAGGAGAGATGAGTGCAAATTATTTTAACCTTTAGAATTATAGTGTTATCAACCTAACAATAGAGATATTGCAGAAATACACAACACAAGAATGTAAGACAGAAGAAGAGAGATACAAGATATAACGTGGGGAAAACCCTTACGGGTGAAAAACCCCACACTCCAAAACCTGCACAATGTATTATCTAAACAACAAGGTTTACAGCACACTTGCAGTGTAAGTCTTTATAGAAGTCTTTGACACTCATATCTGGAGATAATCCAGCAGCATAACAGTACCTGTCAGTCACATAATACATCTCCTCTCAAAGCACCTGCTTAAATAGAAGTTTACAAGGCAAAAATGAACTTTCCTTGAGATGGGCGTCCAACTTGGCCTCATGGCCCAAAACCCACGCCTAGGGACACTTGTTCAATACTACAACATGGTCATGACACTTGTCATATCACCCCATCCCAATATGGTCACCTATTCCCAAGTTTGGCAATGACAGATGCTCTTACGACTCTTATGACTATCATAGAATCCATCATAACTGTCATATCTTACAGTTGTAAGAGAATCTGTCATACACTAAGTAAAAATAGCATATTCTCTTACATGTCATAACCTTCCTTGAGGTACCCAAATATGCCTTCTTCTAAGATGCCTTGTGACACATGTCTTCACCTATCATAGTATCTTCTATTTCTGACTCTTACGCATCATAGATTCTGTCATAGGAATCTGTCATAACCGTTTCGGTCAAGATTCACTTATACACTAGTCAAAGTGCCGACACATGGTAAAATACCTCTACCACTAAGTGGGACACCTATCTCCTCATGTGAGGACAAAATTACATGTGGTCACCTTCCACGCAGGATGACACATCACTGTGCCAACTCCCACAAGATGACAAAATAGGATTTGCATCCTAATTACACAATAGGCAATAAATAAATATATTACAATAAATAAATGCAAGGAATTACCCAGGTTGAGACCCCTTAATTCCCAACATTCTCCCACTTGTCAAACACCTTGTAAGAGCCAATAGAAATAATAGGATTTAACTGCTATAGGCCGAGAGGCCGATAGACTCCGAACACCATATGAACTTCTCTATGCCCACTGGTTTTGTCAATGCATCTACAACATTCTTCAAAGTGTCAACCTTCTCCAAATTCACCTTCCCATCCTCTACCATGTCTCGTACAAAGTGAAACTGTACATCAATATGCTTTGTTCTGGCATGGAAAGTTGGATTCTTTGCTAGGCAAATCGCACTCTGACTGTCACAACAAATCGTAATATGTCCTGCATCAACACCAATATCTGAACACAATCTCTTAAGCCAAATGGCTTCCTTACAAGCATGAGTTTCTACCATATACTCATCTTATGTCATGGACAAAGCAACCACAAGTTGTCGCTTACTCATCCAACTAATTGCACCACCAAACATAGTAAACACATAAGCACTGGTGGATCTCCTGTTGTCAATGTCACCTGCCCAATCAGAATCCACAAGTACAAACTGAATGCAGAGGTCCTATAGGATTACTATGATAGCATATGGAATACTTAGAAGTACCCCTAAAATATTTGAACACTCTCTTTACTGCATCCCAATGTACCCATCTAGGATTAGCCATAAATCGACTAAGGACTCCCACTGCTTGGGCAATGTCTGGTCTTGTGCAAACCATAGCATACATCAAACTGCCAACATCACTAGCATAAGGTACTCTGCTCATGTCCTCCACCTCACTAGGAGATTTTGGACAATCATTAACAAACAACTTTGTCCCCAAAGAAACAGGAACACACAATGGTCTACAATCTGACATGCTGAACCTATCCAACACGGTCTTCACATACTTACTCTAGCTTAACCAAAGTTTTTTGTTTGCTCTGTCTCTTCTAATTTCCATTCCTAGAATGTACCTAGCTAACCCTAGATTTTTAATCTCAAATTGTGCTGACAACTGAGACTTCAAATCAGAAATCATATTCTTACCATTCCCAATTAACGGCATATCATCAACATACAATGCAATAATGAGAATGCGATCATTGTCAAATTTAAAATATACACAATGATTTGATTTCGATCTCAGAAATCCAACTGACAACACAAAGGCATCAAACTTCAAGTACCACATCCTAGGAGACTGCTTCAAACTATACAAAGACTTTTTCAACTTGCAAACCAAATTTTCTTTACCTTTCTCTATGTAATGCACTAGCTGTGACATGTAAATCTCTTCCTCTAAATCACCATGGAGGAAAGTTGTTTTCACATCCATCTGCTCCACCTCAAAGTCATAAGTTGTTGCAAGAGATAACAAGAACCGAATAGATGTCAGCTTTGCAACGGGAGAGAAAATTTCACCATAAGCAATTCCTTCCATTTGTGAGTATCCCTTTGCAACCAATCTGGCCTTGTACTTTTCAACACTACCATCTGCACCGAATTTCTTCTTGAACAGCCATTTGCATCCAACAAGTTTCTGTCCTTCAGGCAAAGGCACCAAGTCCCATGTTTTATTCTTCTCCAAATAAGCCATCTCATCTTCCATGGCCTCCTTCCAGGAACCTACATATTTCATGCCCATGGCCTCTGTCATAGTTCTAGGCTCATTAGTGTTAGTAAGCAAGGCAAAAGCATAACTAGAATCAAGCAATGAATAACCAAACCTATCAGGTTTCTTCCTTGTTTGTATAGACCTCCTCAATGGCTGAGGTTGAGGTTCTACTTCTTCTTCTAAACTTTTAGAGCTGCTAGAGGTCTCCTCATCATTAGGTTTCATAGGGTCTATTGGTTTAGTCTTCTCAGGGGCGGAAGGAAACTGAACCACATCCTCTTTCTTTTCTATTTCTTCTGGATGTAGAACAACAGGAGAAGGTGTTAGCTCTCTGAAAATAACACTTCTTATATACAACACTTTTTCAGCCACAGGATCCCAAAACTTGTATCCTTTCACACCGACACCATAGCCAATGAAAATACACTTAACAACCTTGTTCTCCAATTTAGACCATTTCTCCCTAGACATGTGTGCATATGTCTCACAACCAAAAACATGAAGATGTCTAATTGAAGGCTTCTTACCAAACCATACCTCCATAGGTTTCTTACGAACAAGAGCTGATGTAGGAGACTTGTTTACCAGCTAGCAAGCAGTGGCTATAGCCTCAGCCCAAAACTTTTGTTCAAGGCTTGCTCCACTAAGCATACTCCTAGCCCTCTCCATCAGTGTCATGTTCATCCTCTCTGCAACTCCATTTTGTTGCAAGGTGTATGGAGTTGTCTTATGTCTTTCAATCCCTTACTCTTTACAGAACTTATCGAACTCTGTCGAACATAACTCACCATCATTGTCAGTTCTCAAACACTCAATCTTTTTACTAATCTGATTCTCAACAAAAGCTTTAAACTCTTTGAATTGACTAAAAACTTTAGTCTTACTTCTGAGAAAATAAATCCATGTCCTTCTACTGTAATCATCTATGAAAGATACAAAGTATACAAATTTGGAAATCGAAGGAACACTAAAAGGACCAAACACATTAGAATGAATAAGATCCAACACACCATAAGACTTGTGAGAACTAGAGTAAAACTAAACATGGTTTTGCTTTCCATATATACAATGTTTGCAAAATTCAAACTCGAGATTACAATCATTTAACCCCTCAACAATGTTTTTATTTTTTAGGGTTCTAAGACCCTTCTCACCAATGTGGCAAAATCTCATATGCCATAAGATTGTCTTTTCAGCAGGAAGCTTAACTTCCAAACTATGAGCACCCTTGGGTACCCAAGATGCACTACCATCAAAATTTGTTACAACAAATTTCTTCACTACTGGTTCAGATGGTGGGGATGAAGTGACTGCAACTCTTTTCTTCAAGTAAGAAGTATTATTGCATTGTGAAGTGCATGCCTCCAGCTGAAACATAGTACCTCTCTGAGTACCCTTCACAAGCACCATAGATCCTCTAGTCATCTTGCATCCATCCTTCGAAAAGACAACTTGCACACCTGCAGAATTCAACATACTTACAGAAAGCAGGTTTTGTGCCAAGCCTGGGATGTGCATAACCCTAGTGAGCCCCTCCACTCATCCATTAGGGAATCAGATTGAGAATCTTACATGACCAACAATCTTCAAATGAGAATCGTCACCCAGGTACACTCTTCCACCATCAAACTCTTCATACTTCGTGAACCAGCTTCGATGCATGGTCATGTGGAATGATGCACCAAAATCAATCAACCACACATCATCAAATGCATGGGTGGCCAGGGCTATGGTGAAGGCATCACCATCATCTTGTGACTTGTCAGAATTTGAGTCTAGGATATTCTTCTTCTTCTTTTTCTTTTCCTCTTTGCATTCCTTTCGGAAATGCCTAGTTTTTCCACAGTTCCAACAAAGAGCCTTAGACTTTCTAGGAGATTTTTATCTCCCACGAGACTTGGATCTACCCTTCTTAGCTTTCTTGTCCTTTTTCCCTTTCTCCTTGAGTCTTCCATGAACCACAAGAGCCTCTTTGGCTGCTTCAGAAGACTTTCTTCGCATCTCTTTAGATAACAGTGAAGATACCACTTCATCCATTTTAAAAGTGGATGTGGTGCTCCCAATAGCCATAACAAGATGATCCAACGAGTCTGGCAAAGAACAAAGCAAGGCCATACAACGATCCTCCTCCTCCATCTTCACACCAATGGATGTCAACTATGCAACTAACATGTTGAAAGCATTCAGATGATCTGCAATAGATCCTCCATCCTCCATCCTTAGAGAATACAACTTCTTTCTCAGAAAAAGCTTGTTCACCAAGGATTTGGCCTGATAAACATCTCCCCAGTTCTTCCAAAGATCTTTTGTGGTCTTCTCCTCATGGACATTTAACAGGACAGAATCAACTAGACTGAGTCTTATGAGACCCTTATCCTTCTGATATTTGAGATCCCAATTAGCTTGTACCATTGTGGTTGGTTTTACACTAGAAACACTTTCCCATAGGTCACAATCAACAAGCATGTCTTCCATCTTAAGTTTCCATAACTCAAAATTTGTGCCATTAAACTTCTCCACCTCTAATCTTCTGGATGTGCCTACCATCTCCTTCCTGCAACAAGATTACAGAATGCTCTACATAGATTTCCACTCAATCTAAGATCATGTCAAAAAACCCCTACCCAACAACTAGGACCAAAGGTGATCAATCTCTAATACCAACTAAAAAGAAGCTAGGTGTGCAGAAATTGCTTCCTACACTAATCTCATGAGGAGAGATAAGTGCAAATTCTTTTTAACCTTTACAATTACAATGTTATTAACCTAACAACAGAGATATTGTAGTAATACACAACACAAGAATGTAAGACAGAAGAAGAGAGAGACAAGATATAACATGGGGAAAACCCTTATGGGTGAAAAACTCCACACTCCAAAACCTGCACAATGTATTATCTAAACAACAAGGTTTACAACACACTTGCAATGTAAGTCTTTACAGGAGTCTTTGACACTCATATCTGGAGACAATCTGGCAGCATAATAGTACCTGTCAATCACATAATACATCTCCTCTCAAAGCACCTTCTTAAATAGAAGTTTACAAGGCAAAAATGAACTTTCCTTGAGATGGGCATCCAACTTGGCCTCATGGCCCAAAACGCATGCCTAGGGACACTTGTCCAACACTGCAGCATGGTCATGACACTTGTCATATCACCCCATCCCAATATGGTCACCTATTCCCAAGTTTGGCAATGACAGATGCTCTTATGACTCTTAAGACTGTCATAGAATCTATCATAACTATCATATCTTACAGCTGTAAGAGAATCTATCATACACTAACTAAAAATAGCATATTCTCTTACAACATGTCATAACCCTCCTTGGGGCACCCAAATATGCCTTCTTCCAGGTCAAGATTCACTTACACACTAGTCAAAGTGCCGACACATGAAAAAATACCTCTACCACTAAGTGGGATGCCTATCTCCTCATGTGAGGACAAAATTATATGTGGTCACCTTCCATGTAGGATGACACATCACCGTGCCAACTC
The DNA here is from genome assembly GCA_027924645.1 of Cunninghamia lanceolata. Taxonomy (NCBI): domain Eukaryota; kingdom Viridiplantae; phylum Streptophyta; class Pinopsida; order Cupressales; family Cupressaceae; genus Cunninghamia; species Cunninghamia lanceolata. The sequence continues at coordinate 7,096,498 of BSBN01001215.1, forward strand.
CCACAAGATGACAAACCATGATTTGCATCCTAATTACACAATAGGCAATAAATAAATTAATTACAATAAATAAATGCAAGGAATTACCAAGGTTGAGACACCTTAATTCGCAACAGATTAGCGGGTGTAAAACAAAATTCCACAACCTTAGCCAGTATCCTCCTTGCCTATGCCAAAATAGACATCCATAAAAGGATAAAACATATGGGAATTTTGTTAGATGTTGTAGTTGCAACTGCCCTTAGAGACATGTAAGCAAAGTGTGGAAGCATAGACAAGGCATGTGAACTATTTGGCATGATGCCTCAAATAAATGTCACCTCATGGAATGCAATGATTACAATAGATGAACATTTAATGGATTTTTTGATAAGCCTTTAGAAAGTTCCAAGAAAATGCAATTGGCAAGCATGTAAAGCCAAATTCCAAAAACCTTAGAAGTAGTATCTTTGGAACATGGTATAGACATCCATCAAAGCATAAAAGGATATAGGAATTTTGTCAAATGTTGTAGTTATAAGTACCCTGCAAGACATGTATGCAAAGTGTGGAAGCATATACAACGAACGTGAACTATTTGACACGATGCCTCAAAGAAATGTTGTCTCATGGAATGCAATGATTGCAAGATATGCATGAAATGGATTTTTCATAACACTTTAAAAACTCTCAAGTAAATGTACAAAACTAAATTTCAACCAAACACAAATTTTGGCATGTCTAAAACCAAATTGCACAACCTTATCCAACTTCCTCCTTGCCTATGCCAGAATGGGATATGGGGAACATGGTGTGGACAACCATCAAAGCATAAATGATATAGGAATTTTGTCACATGTATTGTATTTGTAGCTGCCCTTGTAGACATGTATGGAAAATGTGGAAGCATAGACAAGGTGTGTGAACTGTTTGAAATGATGCCTCAAAGAAATGCACAGTCCCACAGAATGCAATGATTGGAAGATATGCACAAAATGGATTATTTGAAAATGATTTATAAGTTACTTTCAAGCAAATGCAATTGGCACGTGTAAAACCAAATTCGTGTAACGATAATTGATCATCATATTAAATATTTAATATATAATGTCATATACATAATGTCATGAACATAACATCTAGTTTACATACAAATCCATATAGGCATGTCTAAACAAAGCCATACATGCATATATACAAAAATATACATCGGTAATGTATACAAAAGTATGTACATACAAAGCCATCTAGGCATACAAAAAATGTCCCAAAAACGAGTTTCCTATGGACTTTTATGAAATAATCAGTGGCCCTTGCTTGACTGTGAAGATGGAGAGCCAATCTGTGACTCATCCTCTCTTTGCTATCGAGTAGACCTCTTCGACAGTTCAAGTTCATGCAGGCCCACCTGTTAATACAATCAAACTATATGCACATTACTATAGAAAATGTATATGAAATATATAACATCACATATGTAATCAATCACTTACCACCATCTGATGATCACTCTCCATCACCTTGTCTCTAGCTTCTTTGTCCGTAGTTGGATGGGCTGGAGTTGTGACCTCTTGTGAGAAGCATCAAGAAGCAAAATTGACTAAGCATAAATATCATTTATGTACATCAAATGAAATGAGATAAAACAAGAAATACAAAATTATGATGTTTTCATGTTATTAGCTCATACCTTGGTCAAAGGATTTGAAGACATCATGGCTGCAACAATGCCTATCTGCGCTGACTCACGAAGATGAGGAGTCTCCACATTCAACATATGAAAATCAAGTTCAAGATTATTCGACCAAAATAAATACATAACATTATTTTAAAAATGCATAATGATTAGAAATGGTTAAATTTACCTCTGTAAAAGTGGTGGATTTGCATCCAGGGGACCAAGGAAACCGTGGAGGTGTCGGTGACTGTTGAAATCATCAAATTGTCACAAAATAATATTACCATTGACATATCTACAATAATTATGATCATGTGATAAATTACATACCTACTGACTTGACCTCATCTCATAACCCACCAATGCATGTCTAACGAAGGCAGGATGAAGACTCTGACCCTAGAGTTTCATTGCACAGACAATTACATACATGTTATTTTTGACTTATAATGTAGATAATCATATAAAATTAATTACAAATTTCAAATAACAATATATTAAATCAAGATGAAACTTGTAACAAATTACCTAAGAGTCAATACCAAATGTAGTCTATAAGATATCATTGGCGAGAACAATCTCATCCAATATGGATGTCTCCATCATTGGATGTTTCTCCTGCATCGCAACATCCTGCCGAGAGTCCTGCCATGCCTCCTGCATCCCATAATCACACAGGTTCCCACATGAACTGCGAAAATGTGGGGAAACATGACGCCTACTACTCTCACCCTCATCAGTCTAGGTAAGATCATCAGCATGCTATGATAGAGTTTGGGTGAGAGTAGTCAATGAATGTAATGTATCCACCTCAACACTCTCCTTCAAAGCTGAAGGGAGTGACCTACGTTCTGGCCTCAACAGGGGTATAGGCACACAGGTTTCATCTTGCTGAGCCCCAGGTCTATCTTGGACAGAGCCACACCTCTACCCTGGAACTCATGAATGTCAAAATAATTGGGAATCTTCTTGAGGACGAACTTGTAATGGAGTTTCCTCAAGAAATATTGTGGTACCTCATCATTTTTGCATGCGCGCTCATTGAAGACCATGTACCATCTATCCCAAAAGTTTTGGGATATTTATTCATTCCTACACCAATGAATAGGAAACCATTTGCAACTTTCTTCTAATATTTGGCCGGTTTTGGGATTAATAAAGTGTGCACATAATTGAGATTTTATAATTTTTTCATTCTTGACTTGTTCATATGACAACTTGTCAGCATAATGTTGCCGACAACTCTCCCTATAGTCTTAGAATTTGGTGATTTGTTTTGTCACCAAATTGGTGTGGGAAACAATCTCCTCTAGTGACTTTGCAAGCATCCTCCTATGATTGGTGGTTCCACTTGGATTGTTTAGAGTTTGAATAACAGTTTGAAGATGTTTCTTGTTTTCTTCTATTATCCCTAGGTAGTTTTCTTGACTATCCCTTACATTGTGAGGAAGTGAAGGTGGGTTTTGAGGGTTTGGAGGGTTTTGGGGGTTGTTTTCACCCTCAGTAGGATTTGGGTTTTCTCTTGCCCCAATAACTATAAATACAATATAAAAACAAATCAAACATTGCAAAACTCAAAAATTCTTCTCAAACTAACAAAAATCAGTCAAACCCTACCTTCTTCATGTGCTAGACCCTCCAAATTTTCTCGACGATGTCTTTGGTGGGGAGGTGGCATCATGAATTTGTTGTTCTTTTACACTCACTTGGAGAAGCTTCCATTCAACACGATCGAGCTTTGAACTAAGTTTTTTTCTGATGTTTCTCTTAATGGTCACAGCTGTATGAGGAGAAATGGCATTTTTTTGCTTTTAAGCAAACCAAAATGCGAGCGCATTATAATGCACACATGTTTTAAAACACATGCGCGTTATAACGTGCTCGCATTTTTTTAACTTTTGGACCAAAAAGTCCCATGGTGGTGACTTTTTGGTCCCCCATCTCTTTGCATTTACCCATCAAAGCTAGGTTAGTAGACCATGGAAGTATGAAAATGATGCACAGGCCTGCATGGCAGCTCGAGGATGAGCTATAGTCCGAATCACATACATGTAAACATGAATATATACATACCTCTTAGTAGTATTCCTCTTGGTGACATGCCTTTGTTTTTCATTTTGATTGTGATTTTCTAACCTTCAAGCTAATCTTCTATGGTCATGCACACATTCTCTAGCTTACTTTCTGACCAATGTTCGACGGATATATTTCCTATCACTTTCTAGCCCTAATAACATCACTAATCCACTTCATAATAGGAGAAATTCATGTTCCCTGGGGGCATTTGCATCATTTCATCCCCTTAGAGTCATCCAATTGACGTTCCCATCCCTTTTTTAACCTCAAATTTCCTATCCCACCATTTCTTTCTAGGTCACCCCCTATCACTTTAAGATATCCTTGGGTGACCCTGCAAAAAAAAAGGATCTCCAGGGGTGACTTGCACTAGAAAAAGGAATAAACCACCCTACAGAGATCAATATAGGATCTCCAGGGGTGACTTGTGCTAGACATGAAGCACTATGTGTTATTTTAGATTCATATCAATTCACCACAAGGTTTAAACACACTAGGTGGAAGCTTGAAGAGTGTTACAAAAGGAAGATGGCTTTCATGGGAGGGTTGAGAAGCTCTATACTATTAGATAACACCTTGGAATTGATGGTTTGTGCATTTTGAAAGATACTAGTGTGGTGAGGACTCAAAAAACCCAAGACCACAAGGAAACATTATAAGGTAGGGCCCACTATGGGGTTAGGATCGATAGCATATAGAAGAGGATGATGCAAAGGTGGTGACACAATTAAATGTCTTTAGAAGATCAATGACTGGTACATCTAAGAGGATGCTAGCATGGATACATCCTATATAGTATCCAAAAGGGAAAGAAGGTTGATAAAGAGGTGGGACTCACTATAACATCAACATCTTAGGGAAGAACAACCTACATTTCCAAATAGATGATGAATGACTCATGGGGCTTTGGCCTACTATGTCACCATAAGTATGGAGAGATTTATGAGGCCAATCAAGATAAAGAGGAAGGACCCATACAAATAGAAGGATCATAAGTGAAGAGAAACTCCAAAATCAATAAACATTGGCACTAAAAGCTCCTTGGAGAGGCTAAATATTAAGCGAGATTTAAGAAATAAGGGGTTGTGAATTCCACCAAGATGTTGGGATCCAAAGGAAGGACTTTGCAAATATCATGACATCCAAAAATCAATCATTAATTCATGTGGATCATAAGGATGATTTGGAACTTGGAAAAAGGAACCCCATGGATCTAGGGGATTTTGAGTTTAAAGAAACATGTTGAAAAGGACTCAAGGAATCCATGTTATCATGGATAAATTTAAGGGATTGGGTTAGGAAAACACACTATATTTCTTAGTGTTCCAAATGATCAGAACCAACAACTTGAAGTTGTCTTTGCAAATGAATAAATTAAACCAATTGGACAAATTGATGAAGGACTTTGATTCATCAAAATTATGCAATATCCAAGTGTTTTTTCTCCTTCTAAGAGAAGAAACTATTGGATATAAGGGATTCCTTATTCCTTAGACAATGAGATTATTTTCAAGAGGAATTTTGATGGAGTCTTGCTTAGATGTGTTATGAAAGATCAAGAACATATAATATTACAAGTTTTACCAAGGGTTGTCAAGTGGGAACTTTTCTACCTAGACTTTAGTTATTAAAATCATTAGGGTTAGGTATTATTAGCCCACTATGTTCTTTGAATTCCAAAAATGGGTCATAAGATGTTGATAGTGTTAGTTTTACACTAGAAAAGAGAGAAATGTCACACTATGCTCAAACTAATCATAGTTGATCAAACATTTTCCCAACGAGGTCTTCACTTCATTGGCATGGTTAATTTGATCTCTAGAAAAAGGCACAAATTGATCCTTACCACTATGGAATACTTTAACAAATGGATAGAAGTAATCCCATTAAAGGATGCCACTAAATTAGATATCATTAATTTTCTAAAATGTCCTGTCAAAAGATTTAGAATCCCTCACACTATCATTTCTAAAAATTCCAAAGATATTGTAGGTGCCAAGATATCAAATTTTGCTTTAAAATATGGGATCTATCTAAAAGATGTCAATAAGTTATTACCCTCAAACTAATGTCTTGACTAAGTCTACAAACAATAGCATCATCAAAATAATAAAAAAGATTGGCTCAAACTATTATAAGGTATGACACTTGCATCTTAACAAAGAATTATGGGTAGATAGAATGGCATTAAAGAAAGCCATTGACATGTCTCCCTGTGCTCTAGTGTATGGAAAATAAGTAAAACTACCTATCTCCTCAAATCTCTCTACATTAAAATTCATCAAAGAGCTATAAATAGGAGAAAATGGAGCAGTGGTTATGAAATTGGTATAATTGTTCGAATCAAAAGATAAGAGAGAGTATGCTAGGAACTCAATGTAGAACCATGAATAAATCATCAAATGTTGGTTTGAAAAGCATTTTATAGAATAAACCTTTAAGGTTAACTATGATAAAGTTCTCAAGTGGGACGAAGATAGAGCAAAACTAGGGCAACACACTAAGTTTGATTCTCTATGGAGTTACCCGTACACTATCTTTTCTTGAAAGTACAAAAAATCCTTTGAGCTCACTACTGTGAATAGATATAATTTACCTATCCTAGTCAATGGGATATTTTTGAAGCATCACACATAAAACTTGTGGGAGGTATTCTTGTAAACATGTACTATATTGTCTTTTAGTTTTAGTTTTTCTTTGTGTTTGCCTTCTTTCTAAAGGTATAATTTTTTTTTTGTGTTCTTCAACCTTCAAGCCCATTCTTTGAAATGGTGGTGAAGGTATTTAATTGAAAAACTATTTTGATCCTCATGTATCTAAATCCAAAGTTATCTAGGTTATGAGGTCATTCATTTGGTTTATATGGGTGAACCCCATGATTGTGAAGGCTTTAATTGTTATACCAAAATATAATTCAAGATCATGCAATCTTGTGTTCCTCTAAGGTATCTCAAGAAGCTAATGAGTTTCAAATTCATGCACTTTTTGAAACCATTGATTCTTTGGTAATAAACAATATGTAATCTCAAGGATGTCAATAAGTTTATAATAGGGAACTTTTAGCAATGGTCTAATCAAATAGTCATGGGAAACCACCAAAATTTGGTGGTTTATTTTCAAGGGAAGATTGTATTGTCAAATGTGTTATTTTAATAGAGCTTGGCAATCATTTAAAAAAAGTGGCAATGGATAGTTCATCATGAGATTTTTATTTATTTCTAATCTTACTAAAGTTAAATGCCAAAATCTTATGAGAAAATAAAATCATTTAAAAGGAGTAGATAAATGAAATGATGAGGATTTGAAATTTCAAGCATAGTGGCACCAACTTGAATAAAGTGAGAATTAATTATCATTAATGAAGTAACTGCATCTTGTACCATCTCATATATACTATGAGTTCAAATGGCTTGAAAAACTTATTGTTCATTCACCAAGTTAAAGAGCTCAAGTATTCTCACAAGTCCAAAGCCATGTGAACTAATTGCTATCAACATTTATGGTTGGCTATTTTCTAATGGAAAAGAAAGGAAATCTCAAGGAAGACAGTGTTGTCAACTAAGTGTGTGAAGAAAATTTCAAAGAGAAAACGAAAGGAACTAGTCAAGGAAGTTTATTTGACACTAGAATTCCAAGTAAATCTTATGCCTCAACTCCCCTTTGTAATAGACCTCCTAGATCACCCACCAATGTATGAACAGTTAAAATGGGTTGTTTGTAGATTCTAATTTAGTTTTTAACTATGAAAATAATGTGTGTAATCCTAGAATTTCCAAACAAACCAAAAACCTAAGGTAGGGATCCCATGCCCATATGATAGAAAAGTTGAAATAGGGGGAAGACCAGACCTTTGGCATTAGAATTTGGACCACAACATTGGCTCAATAGATGGCCCCCTAGGTGCATCCCTTCCTTGAGTTAATTCAAGCATGTGCTAATTGTTATGATATTGATAATAGATTTATCCAAGGCACTTCCATCAAAGTAGTGATTAGTGAAAATCTAATTAGGGAAATGCTTCAACTCCCTCACATTGAGGATGAATTTTAATATAGATATAGAAATTAGAATTCTAGGACCAAATAGGTGAACTTCCTAAATAAGGAGTTGAGGCTAAACAAGGAAAATATTATCCTTCCTACCATTCCCATTACCCTTGCTTCCTTTACCAAGGGTGTTCAAGATGCCTATTCCATGCTTTCATTTATTTTTAATCTCGATAGTCATAAGTTTGTGCATGATTTATGGTTGCCGGTGCCTTGAATAAAATGAAAACCATCATTAAAGACCAATTATTGTATCTAGACTATGCAGATGTAATTATAAATTCAATTCATGAGTAGCTCATTCTTTTCAATTCACAAAGAAATTTTAGATATTCCTCATTCCTTTCCCACATGCTACTAAGCTAGAATGCCTAGAATTTTCAATATTCTTTTATCCTTTACATATATAATGAGACTTTTGCCCCTCCTAGAATCATTCGCATCTCTTCATGGGCACACATCTTATCCAAATATTCATATTTTTATGAATTTACAATGCTCTTCTTGGCCCCTATAGTCCCAACTTGAATAGAGAAGATCTCACCTATATTTCAACAAAGCAAATGAGCCTATTGGATATAAGTATGCCAATAGATTGGTTTTTTGGTGCTCATTATATAATTATTTTGCTCAATGGATAAAATGAAGAGGTCTTCAAGCTACCAAAGTTTGTATTAGATATAATCTTTTCCATTGAACTCACTTGACAGATTGATGTTGTCGATGCTAAATTTAGAGCTAGGGTGGAATAAAAAGATTATGAATAATGTTCCTTTCACTTTCAAATGGATAATTATGCATAAAAGAAGGTCTAACTCATTGCTTATGCTTAAGTCAGTGGAATTAGGACTAGAAATCATTAAGGATTGCTAGATATATGATCTAGTAGGTTTCATGGTAGACTAGATTAAGAAGATAATTTTAAAAGAGAAGTTTATCCATGTTAGGAGGATCAAGGTTGAGAGTAAAAGGGACCCTTCAGGTGATGATTCCAATATTACATTGAGATCTTCAAGCTCCCTCTAAATACCCTCTCACCTTGAGAGAGATTCTATGTGAAGGCATGGATCTATGACTCAAGTAAAATAATGGGGATAAGTATGAGGAAGGAACTATAAAATGAGGAATGGAGTGAGGAAAACATTAGTGCATTCTAGAAGTACCATTAGGAAATTGCCAAACTAGAGTGCCCTTTTGATGATGTGACCATAGAAAATAAATGAGATAAGATATGGGATAAAAAATATGACTTCCTAGATTCTAATTATGATCTAAGATCAAGGTTGAAGTCCCTTTAGGACCTCAATAAAAGGGAAAGTTAACTTCTAAATAAGAAAGTAGTGGTGATGATTCAATTCAAGAGATTTGCTCTACTCAGGAATCCTCAGTTAAGACTCCATGGCCTAGACCTCTATATCTATAGAAATCTCAATCATAATAAGACCTATCCCCAAGTACTCATCAAATTTAGGAATTTGTGAGTATTATGGGGGAACTATTTCAAATGCATCAAGTCTCTCAATTGTATCCCCACATGTTATAGGATAGATGAGGGGGTAGATGTCTTCACCTTTAAAAGCATATGGATCAACTAGATTCACCCAAGCAAGCCTTATGATAGGAGAAGACACAAATTAATCACCAAAATATGTTCAAACACCTATAATATTGAGAAAGCACCCATCATATAGCTATACATGATAGAACAAAAACTTCCACATTCTACCACTACTTAGATAAGTATCTCTTTTCCTCTTCCTCCTCTTGATTCCTCTATTGTGTTTCCTCCTACATCTAGTTCCATAGTTATATCTTATTCAATGTAACCTCCTCTCATCACCATTATTTCTATTGCATACATTTCACCATCATTACACTAGCATTTGGATAAGTACCCTCAACTTAGGATGTGTTAATTAGGCTAAGTAATTTGATCATCATTGTTTCTCAAACATTGTAAGTATCTCTAACCCTTGTAACATCTTCAACCACCCCTAAGATTGTAACTTCCCCCTCATTGTTCTATCCATGACCCATAATACCCATAGTATGATGACCTCCTTTCCAATCATGTTGGAAAGCTCAAGTATTATAACTTCCTTGTTGTTCACATAATTAAATATTCTCATGTAGCCTACAACTATGGTTGGTGTTTAATCTTCCAATCCCTTCTCCACTCCTTTCATATCGTATTTTTTGGTTTTCACCCATCTCTTTCAAAACTCCTATCTAGAGGATGGTAAACACAACCATGAATGTCTATATCCATCATCTTTCTCCTTATACCATGTTAATTCAATCCCCATTTCCTTCTAGATAAATCATGGCACCTGTGTAGCAACTAACTATGACATAACACTATGTGGTTTCCTCAAAACTTCCTTTCACTAGTGAATTCATAGGTACCCTAGGTCAACTACACTAGAAAATGCAAATGGATAGGCATAATCAAGAGGCCAAGATGGATAAAAGAAAATAAAAAGTGGGCTTAACACTAGCATAGAAAGAATGAAGTTACAATATGATCTAGCACATCAATCAATTATGATTGCACATATGACCCCAAAAATCAACAAACCACAAGGTTAGGTGAAGCTCATAGATTACCAAGTCCATGTAGTGGGCATGGATATGAGGGAATTCTAAGTTCAAGATAGAGTTGAGATCATGGAGGAAATACAAAAAAAGTTAGTACTGAGCATCAAAGTCAACTAGAAGCTTGAGAAAAGGGAAGTTGAGCTCACAAATACTAAGGACACATTCAAGCAAATACAACCATAGGTAAAATCACTAAACCAACAACTACTTGATGTAAGCAAAGAGCTTAAATCTAAGGTCTCCATTGAAGAAGTATAAGTAGAAAGAGAAATGGTCTATAATTTATAGGTAGAATTGGATAAGTGCCATGACCCTCCCTAATAGATGGTTGAAGTTATTGAATTTCATTTATGATGAGACTTTTAATATTATTATATGGGATATTGTTAACTATGATGTAGTGATTCCATGTGTGTAGAGAATTAAAGTTGGATCCTGATAGGTTTGGTTCAATTTTGAGTTTGTACCTCATTCTAATTTATTCCATTATATAATATAATTAGGATTTTGATCTTGATTTGTTTTCTCAAATCGCAGGCAAAGGGATAACTCATATACTTGGGATGTTATTTATCATTTGATGGCACAAGGTTACACATAATATTCTATTGACACATAATGGTATGTCTTTCTAGTCTAGTCATGTACTACTATCTTCATGGTTTATAATAATATTCATTTAAGGGTAGTAATGCTTGTTTTGAATGATTAAAGTATTGTTCTTATGTATATAGATAATGTGTGTATATTATCATTATAGATTGTTGAGAGATTAGTGTTTATTGGTTTATTTGATAGTACAAAATTATGTCAATATATATGAATAAATGTATATATAAATATAATATATATATTAGGGTCACCGGTGGAGCCATATCCTATAGTATTCTTCTACATCCACTAGTGAGTGGGTAGATGGATGTCTCATCGCATTATTTGTATGATCCTCATCTAGCCTTTGAATAAGTAAAATTAATCCTTAATTGGCCTAGTGTTCTATCTATTGGGCTAGTTGCGGGTATGGAAAGACATGTTGCTAGCGAGGTTAATTGTTGGGCCTTATAATCTATAGTGACCCTATCCTCTATAGTGGGGGTTCAATAGGGCTATAATAGGGCTATGACCTTACAATATATAGGGTGCCAATTAAATTTTATAGATAGTCAAGAGATTCTAATCTTGGTGGATGCTCATATTGATTCCAATCTAATCTAAAGAGGTCTACGAGTTTGCTTACTAATGAACAACCCCATAGATAGTAGGATTGGCCTTAGGAAATGTTGAATCTATTGCCTATTGGTGAGTAGGGGAATTGTTACACATTAATGGAGGTTCATTCATCATCCCATAATAGGTTTCATTCCACATCCACCACTCATTAGATGTAAATAGTGGCATCCACCTTCTTCATTCCTCACACACATTATACTTGGACATAATTCTATAACTATCAAATAAACTAGTAAACACTAATTACTTAGAAATCTATAATATTAATACACACACACACACATGTTAATTAACATTATATAATTATATTATACATTGATATATATAATAGACAACATTATATAATTACATTATACATTGATATATATAATAGACAACTATCAATCATATATATGTGTGTGTGTGTGTGTGTGTTAATTAACATTATATAATTATATTATACATTGATATATATAATAGACAACTATCAATCACATGGCTATCCCATTCCTAGCAAAGTTCACACCACATGTTTCTAGGTTGCATCTTCATTGTACCAAATTCAACTAGTGCAACTACTCTCTTTATCACCTCTATAACTACGAATTCATTTCTAAGATTTACTTCATTACAAAAATGAATGCACCATATTTTGGACCTTCTAGGAGGAGATGCTCCTTTTCCCTCTGGGTCAACCCACAATAATGGGTTACACTTTTTGGCCAAACTTGACATTGAAATCAACATTTTGAACTAAATCTTCACTTTCTGATACCTATAGCCGCTAAACCGTTAGGAATTTGAAGATGATGCGAACTAGTGAATTGTGAGATTTTGTCTATAGATTCTAAATATATTTAAAAAAAAAAATTAGATTTAAATTGTAAAATGTTTTGCATCTCCTTTGATAACTAGTTTTTAATAGTAAACAACATTTTTTTAAAGTGGTGTATTTTGTCACACATAACTTGTTTTCTACAAAGGATAAAATTTTGATTCTTTTGAATTTAGATTGGTAACACCAATATCTAGATGATGCATTTGGTTTCATAATGTTTGGTTGAATATTGTTTTTTAATTAAGTTTTGAAGTCAAACCAATTATAATTTAGACATAGGTGTATTATGTCCAACATAACTTTTTTTGTATGTATTAGAATTCAATTTTTTTTGGTTGGAATAAGGACATCAATACCTAGAGGACATGTATTTTTTAAAATTTTTTTCTCTATTTTCCTATTTTTTCGTATGTGTGAAACAAAGACCTTGATTTTCATTGAAAAACCTACATTCACAAGAAATAAAAAATAGATATAATAATCAAATTAAATATATTTAAAATTATACTTTTTGGGAAGCTTATAATAAGGACTACATACTTACAAAACATAAACTTTAAATGAATTCATTTGATCCCCCAAAAGGTTAATAAAAAATGGTTTTTTATCAACATTTTGATAGGTGTAGAGGAGACTCCATTATAGGTATGGTTTAAAACTAGTGGGGTTCTATCCAAGGGGGTTTGAAACTAAGGGGGTTTGATCAAACCCTCTTCAATTAAAATCCTTTAAATAGAACCTTTCAAGGCTTAAATCATTATATTTTCTAAAAATATGTGATTTCAACAAAAATTAGGATGTCCCAGAAATTGTAACCCATTATTGTGGTAGCACCCCTCTCCTTTTTCTAAGATTTCTTGTTTTAAATATAGTTGAGATAATTTATGTTGGAGCTTTTCTATATCTTATTTGACACTTGTATCACTCTCTCTCCTCCATGAACATGCTTCAATTCTAGAGCTCATTTCTATCATTTTTGTAATGTGTTGAGCACTTTACCATCTAGCACCATTTTAATGTGGGGTACAAGTATTGAGATTAACCGCTCAATTCTTTGTTTCATTGCTAGTGGTTCTTCTAATTTTTGGACCACACTTTAAATCTTTGATATTATGCTTTCACAATAATCCTTCTAGATCATCTCTCTTATTTTACTCACACTTTCTAATAGGGCTCTTAGGAACTAAAAGTTATTTAGAAATTCATGTTTAAGCTCTTTATAGGTTTTTCCATGACAAGATAGTCCTTCATGTATTATTTAAGAATATACTCCCTTAATGTTCCAATAAAATTATACAATTTTATTTGATTATTATTTACTCTCATCTTTCTCCATGTGGATTTAAAGGACAAACACATGTTCTCTTGCATCTTTTGTGTCCTTTTTGAAGATAGTAAGCTTTATTCTATTATTGTTCATGTTTTGCAAGTCGTGGGTTGATCAAGCTTGATGAATTTTCTTATGTTTCTAGCTATACCCTTCCTTTGTTCAAGTTCTTTTGAATATTTTCATAGTCCCTAGGTTTTTCCTTTGACCTAGTTTCTCTTATTTCCACTCTCTTTAGTCCTTCCTTTTTTCTCTTAGCTTTGTGTTGTTTCACTAAACCTCTCTTCCTACCTTTATCCCTAGCTAATTTGATATCAAAATATCAATCTCCAAAATTCTCCTAAATATTTTACAAACTCTTCTCTCTTATCAATCTAGCTTCATCTAGCCTTCTCACACTCTCAAAATCTATACCTTCCTTTGAAACTCTTCTCATCTTTTATTTTTTTGATAATTTAAGTGAGGGAAGGACCCTCCCCCATTTTATTGATAAAATATGAAGATTACATAGAAAGATAGCATACTAGAAAAAGATAACTAGAGACGAGTAGAAAAGGGCATTACAAAAGATATCCCCTATTCTTCCACAGTGGGTAGACAACGTTCAGGAAACCTAACATAACCAACCCTAAATATATTTCCAGTTACAACACAACAAAATTATCCAACTTAGATACATGTTGGTCCAAAGGACCAAGTAAACCCACAAGGTGACAAAAACGATAGAGTAATGCCTATAGTATAGAGCTATAACCAACTATTAATAGACTATAACAATAATATCGATGATAAATATATAAACAACTATAGAAAAGAATATAGACCATAAGGCTCAAAAATATTAACAACTTGAGTCAAGGCCAAAGGAGTCATCTTCACGCCTAACCAGAGTAGCACATATGGCGAGGAATCAAATAACCTTCTCTACCTTAGAGACATTGAATCTTTCTTGCATTAGGGACTCCTTCACTAACTAACAAAATTCCCCCAAGTCGACCATAGGTTGGAAACCCATGAGTCAACATCCATCTTTAAGAAACTTTCCAATTGCAACCAGTTCTTTAATGATGGAATCAATTCAACCTTCAAGTGTACGCACTAACTAGATGGAAGTGAGACTGCAAAATTTGTATTCAAAGCATAGAAGCGCTAAGATTTTTCTAGGATTGGCATGGTTAACCTCCTCCTACAACCCCACTCTGTATCTCTCTCAAACATAAAATGTACCTAGGGCTTTAGTGAGTTCCTTGTCGCTTGAGAGTATTAACACATTAGAGATGAATATAGAAATTTTTTTTGAATTGACATGGTGCCTTGTTGCATCCTCAATGTCCCTCCCCATAATATCTTCAATTATTTCCCTAACATCACCCTTCTAAAAGAAGAAAACCTTACACAATCTGGCTAGTATATTTCACCAATGAAGGCCATTTGACAGGTCTTGGAACCTAGTTTGATAGTTCCTCCCCTATTAACAGATGGACACAAGCTTCACACACTAGTATGATATAAGCTGATGAAGAGGTAAGCCAAATGTGTGAATAGTTGGCAAAGTGTGTAGGAATAATGTCTGAGATCACAACACTCAATGTTCAATACCCTTTCCATTAAGAAGGAGTAGGGCATACTTCATTCTCATGGAGTCAGATGATCTCTAAGTATCACCACCCATGAATGCCTTCTTTAATGATTAAGCTCTCAATTTGATCGACCCCATGATTTGAGAGTCGATCGGCCACCTCGTTACCTTCACATAGACTATGTGAAAGGTAATACCCGTCCAGAGTTCATGATGGATAAAGAATCTTAGATAATATTGTTGATACACTAGCTCATAGATACCTTGTTCTCCCAGCATTGGATGATCACTTGTGAGTCACCCTCAATCATCACAATATTTGGAGCATAGGATTTAATAACCTCCAACCCAAGAAGAACAGCCTCTGCCTCCACTTCATTATTGGTCCCAGTGGCAAGTTTCTTTGAAGCGACCTTGATTAATGCACCTTGCACTTGAGGGGCATAGGTTCCCTTGTGATGTATTGTCAAAGTTTAGCTTCTAGATTCCAATCGATGGAGGGATCCATTTGATCATGGAATGATCGATGGAAAGATTATTTGGTGCCGATACCCCATGAGTGGGGGAAACTCTTCTCATCTTAAATGTCACAGGGGTTGGCATATATTTTGGGGGGTCATGTGCTCTAGTGCCCTCTTTTGGGTTGGGATGTGGCCTTTTGTAACTCTTCATTAGTTTTTGATGTATCTTTGCTATTGCTTGAATTACTACTTTCATTTTCCTCATTGTTGTTCTCTATAACTCCTTTTAAGGTATCCTCTTAAAATTCTAATCTCTTTGTAATATCCTTCGTCTTCAAACCAATGTACCTACTAATCTTAGTATCCTAATGGTTCATGTTGTCATTTAGATCCACATATCAAGAAGTTGGTGTTAATAACTCCTCAAACCCCTTAGATATTTTAAATGTTGGATGTAACAAATTAGGATAATCTTTCACAACTAGTCCTTGAGTTAAAAATCTTACTTCTAGCTGAGCCTCCCTACTCCTAAGACTTTTCTCTCTCAATTGCCACTACAATGTCTCTTCGCAATGATTCCAACTCATCCATTCTTACCAATGCCTCATACTCTCTAAATTGTTTCATCAATCTTTTAGATTTTACTTTGCCATTCTTATAAGGGTAATTAACCTTTTTAGTTCATATAGATTTGTAAGCACATGTCGTTTGATGATCTAGCCAACTCAATTATCCTTGGAGATTCTATTGCCACCCTCCTAGCATGCCCCTCATATGTCATTTACACCTTTTTCTCTAATCCTTTTTAATACATTTCTTCTCTTTTCCATCTTTTATTTTTCTTTCTTCTTCTCTTTCCTTCTCAATTAGAGCCATTATCTCTCTCTTCAACACCCATTTCAATTTCAATTTCAGTAATGATCTATATCATCTTTTGTCATTTTCCTTGGCCATATTGATTTGATTTAGCTTTTGTTAAACCCTTTTTATACAAGGGAATTATGACTTTGACGGTTTCTATATAACCATCAAAGTAAAACCATCGATTAGGAAGATAAGAGTCAGCCTAATTCTCTCAAATCCCGTTTACGGGGTCCACTTTGATCCGTTGTACAACAATACCATGTGGTTTTAATCTGCTTAGACGTAGTTACAAAATGGGGCCTTCATTTTTCAGATTTTTTCATTTAAAAATCTTTTCCTTCATACATTTTTCGTGGTTCATTGAATTTTGATTCCTTTTGTTTTAAGAAATTTGTGTGGTGCCGTAACTCCACTTTGCTTTAAAATGTGGACTAACTTTTTAGGTGAGTTTGTCTTGTCTTGATTTAACCAGTGCCCTTGTCTTACACGACATTGAATTGAAAACGGAGTTTGTTTCTCAACCTAATACTTCACTTATTCCCTTAGATTAGTTTTAATTTTTTTATAGTGTCTATTTAAAATCTAACAAGAGACATATTGTGCCAAGTTCCTACTATTTGTTGGCAGTTTAGATTACATTATGAGTTGATTCATGAAATGGAAGATGATGGATAGTACTGTATATGATGAGATGCATTTAAAAATAGTTAAAAGAAAAAGAGAATCTTATTAAATGAATTTATTTTTGAAATATTATTTGTAAAATTTAATAGTAATTAATTTGAGAAAGTCGTTACGTATAAACAATGTAAATATAGATATATTTAGTATGGTTGTTGATTGAATTGATTATCAATAAATTGAAGAGCTTATGTAAAGATTAATAGTATTTGATGTAGGAAAAGTAACAACAACTTAACCTAGCCAAAGACATGTTCAAAGTGATTAATGACTTATAGCTTTAGTATTATTTAACTACTATTGAGACGAGGGTAAACAAATATAGTGAAATCATAAACATAAAGTGTACAAATATGATTAACTAATTAGATTAACGATCAAATTTAAAATATAACATGGAGAAACACATATAGCAACAAATTAAAATCAACAATAAGACATAACACCAAATGTACATGGAGAAACTCTTTCATGAAAAAACTCTACCACCAAAGAGACACTGAGCTTGTATTAATCTTAACAAAGTGAGTACATCAATACAATCTGGCCTAACTCTTTAGTATAATAGAATTATGATAAGATTATAGTACCTCACATGCTTAACACTATGAAACCTCCATCGAATGCCTCCAATATATAGAGCAAAGGAAATAGGAAACCACCAAGTGGTTTCATGAAACTAGTAGATACCAAACAAGGCCCAATAGTAAAACACCTATGCCTCATTATGCATTGAACATAGCACCCAAGATAGACATCATGAATAGACAACATTCTTGACTCATAACTCCTAGTAGGTTCTACTCCCAAGACTAGTGCTCCATAATGAGACCAATAACACTTGAGGACCCCACTATATATGACAAAATGCTCCTGTAATATAAAATTTAATATACTCCTAGTTTAAAGATAGATTAATTTCTTCTTTCATTTGTGTTAACTAAACTAACATTAATCTATTGAAATAACATATATTTTCAAAGTTGATCTAGTTACACAAACTTAGGAAATGCTTTTTGGTATTATTAGAATTTTGGTGAATAGGAGATCGTGCTTTTCGATGGCATGAGGGTTTTATGAGTTATAAAGAATGATTTAAAGAATAACACATTACAAGAATATGGTTTTAGAGAGTAAATATTGTTCAATAAATTTTGGAAACTACTATTGGTACTATCTATTAGCTCGAACAAAATCATAGATGTTGGATTTTAGTGCATTTGTACTATAGTCTAGGAGTTGCATTGGCATCTAGAGTTGTCGGAAAATGAATATGCTTGCTAGGACCTATATAAGGGCAAAAGGGTATGCAAACAAGGTCATCAATACAATAGTGTTATTATTAGAATATCCATTAAATCATTTAATAGATGTAAAATCAATATTAAATGATTTAAATGACAAGAGAGGAGAGAGTAGCAAACCATCAACCATGAGTCTAGATCTAGAAGATAAAAACTAATGTGTGTGTGTGTGTGTGTGTGTTTGTTTGTACATGTATAAATAAATAAATAAAAATATATATAGAATCACAAATACAAGGAGAATGAAAATAAACATGAGAAGGAATCATAGGGATTGACAAGATCCTAAAAATGTCAAGAATATGGCATAGAGGATACCATGACAAAGAATAAATGAAGGATGAAGGGAAGAGCTTCTAGAGTGAAAGTACAAGACTGGAAATCACCTTATTTTATGAGTTAGAGGAAGATGCACTCCAAAAAATGGTGAGTAGGATGTGTCATTTCTCAATGAGAAGCTCCACTAAAACGAGTGCACAATGAGCAATAATAGAAGACTTGAAGAAACTTGCCAAAACCTTAAGATTTCACACTGATAAGAAGATAGAATAAAGAAAATAACAATGCTTATATCACAAGAAAGTCATGTAGAAGTTCAAGAACATAAGAGAATGATAGAAATTTTACAAAAGAGGTTAGAAATTGCAAGAAGGTGTTGAAAGTTGCAAGAAGATTGAAGCTTTTGCCTCAAAACCAGCCATTGAAGATGTGAGATCCAAGACTCATTTAAACTTGTATGCCTAGAATGGTTAAAACTTATAAAGAGAATCACAAGGATGATTGTTGGAGGCATATAAAATTAGGCTTGGTGTCAGTTATTGACATGAAGCATAAAAAATGTCTCTATCTTGAATGCCATATGGAGCTTGTACAATTGTATGATTTGGGAATGCTAGCATGCATGTGTAGATATTAGTGCTCTAGTGTTAACGTCCATAAGAAAAAAGACAAAAACATGCTAAAATGGATAGAAGACACTGTGACATACCAATTTTGACATTTGGACAACCTAAAATACTATAAAATGGTCTAAATTATATCCTAAAACATATGACAAAAACATGTGCTAAAACGGGTACAATTTGTAATGTCAAGATTGTAGGGCATGTAATTTTTGACCTTACATTTTGCCCCCACTTTAGTGGGTTGACAATACTAAGTGAGGAAGCTATGCTAAAGCATATGAATAGAAATACAAGAAATAAAATGCAAAGGGCATATCACAAGACACATAGCATGGTCTTCGATAAAGGGGCTCATCCTTCTAGGCTAAGACCTACAAAATAACATGTCAAAAACCATGAAACCTGGACCACAAAAGTATAAAAAAACATGAAACCTATAGTACAAATATGTTAGAAAATCACTATAATATAACATATACATAATAATTAAAAAAGAAAACTAGACAATATGTACACAGAACGAAATTGGACAACACACATAAAAGCAAAAGTTAGACAACACAGAAAAACACGGAAAGACATGTACACCGAGAGGGAGAATGAAAGATTTTCTAGCATGCCCTAGTACTAAAAAATAGAAGAACCTAATCCCAACATGCTCTATTGTTAGGAAAATATAGGTATGGTTCAAGGTTTAGCATTCTCTATTGCTAGGAACCATACAATACCTCTATGAATCAAATGCACTAGCATGCTCTATTTCTAGGTGATCCATAAAGAATATAGGTGTAATCACTATGAGTCACATGTGCTAGTGTTCTCTGTTGCTAGGTGACTCATACATTAATGCAAGGTCAAGAATTACATGTGATAGCATACTCTATTGTTAGGTAATCCCTACAAGGGTGGACATGTTGAAGTGTACTCTGTAATTGGGACCACAAATGTGTGATTCTCTAGTAGAATACCAAATGTGTAAGATGTGTATGGGTGTGTGGATGTATGTCTGCCTTAAAATAATTGCATGAATGATATGTGAATACTTAAGGGAGTGTGTAGGGGTAGAAAGATGAAAGTGGTCCTTAGGAAGGACATATGGCTCAAGTGATGAGGATATGCTTCCCCCATAGGTTATCCTTACCCCCCAAATATAGGTATGGACAACAAAGATGGTTGTGTTGTAACCAAAATTATCTCACCACTATTCCAACCTCAATTAGGACTTCAATTGACCACTTCCTCCATAATTAAATATTATTATTATTTAATTAATAAGGTCATTATTCACATACCTTTTGACACTGTTCACCCATAATTAATTGAATAGTCTGGACTATTTATTCAATTAATTAATATTCCTCCTATAGTTTTGTTATGGTGTAAAATTTGTACACTAGCATTTTACAGCTAGTTTAGCACTTGAGTGGACCTAAAATGTTTACCCTTGTTAATCAAGACCTATTTTAACACCTTTTTGAATATTAAATGATCAAATCTTGATCCCGATGAAGAAACCAAAAAATATAAAGTTAGGACTAGTCTAAGCCCACTTAAATGGACACTTAAATGGACACTCTCTAGAGTTTGTGGGGCTAAAGGACCAATGCATCTAGCATCCTAGTCCTGGATGTTAGCCCTAGTCCTATTTTGTGGTGTTGGCTTATAACATCTCTTTAACTTTTACATGTCGGCCCTGTTTGGTTTTATTCATTGTTGGTGAGCAGGAATGCATATAAAATCAAGTTAGTTTATTCATTTGAACATCTAAGCAATCTAGGCACTCTCACATTCTCTCTTCTTTGCTCTCATGATCTCTATTCTTCTCTAAATCTCTCTATGGTGGATTATTGTTGTTATGCTAACTTATTATAGGTCTTGTGAAGATCTCTCTACTTCTTTGGGCTACACCAACTTATTGAATCAAGTTGTGACACCGCATCAAACAAGGTAGGGTTTCCATGCTCATGGTGACTTCTTTCCTTTATGCTTTGTAATAGCATTCCATTCTACTTCAGATTTGCCTCTGCCCTCCTAGGGCACGCTCTCTTTATCTCTGATCATTTCTATTGTGGAGGTGGAAACACCATTCACGGAGTTTGACTTAGGAAAGCTCCTAAATAGCACCAACCCTCTTTCCTTCTTTCGTTTGTGTAGGATGAAGTAACAGGTTTCAGGAGGCAAGATCCAAGAAGAAGGAAGGTTTTGCAAGTGTAAGTGTGGCGAAGCTCAAAGTTTTTTTAAAACCCTAAATTGGGTCTAGGGCACCTGGCACCCTGGTCTTTCTAGCCCCTAAACTTGGATCCAGGTTCTTCTTTGTTCACTAGTCTCTGTTGTGCCTTCAGATTGTTCGTATTTGTTTCTGATAGTTTGTTATGCTCTAATCTTGTTCAATTAGGGATTCATGTTTTGCCCTAGTTTAATTGGTTTGATTTGGTTGATTCTCCTCTATATAACAAAGGGAAAAATCCCCTATAGTTTTGTTCTCCTTCAAGGGTAGAATCCAAGCTTGGCTTGTGTTCTAATGTTGGATGGAAGAGGGTTTGACCCAGTTTAATCTCTTGGGCTAGTCTCTCTTTTCTATCTAACATTTTGGTGAACCCATCATTTCTTGCACTTTGGCATCCTTCTTGCTTCAGATTTGAGTTATTTTCTTCCCTAGATCTAATTTCATTACATTTATTCATCATTTGGAATACTTTTATAGTTTAATTTTACATTGTTTCATTGTTAGGGTTTGCAAAAACCTTACATTTTTAGAAAATCTAGCTAGTCTTGAACCTAGGGTTTGTAGATTAGTGTGTTGTTTTAGATCTTTGTGGTATGATTAAATTGATTTCATTTTCTATAGCATATCATCTTTGTGTTTAAATAAAAGACATTATTTCATATTTGCATTGAAAAGTGAAAAAATCAAGCATTTTAGGCTTAGAAAAAACATATTCTTTGCATTGTTTTCATTACATAAGTTTTAGATCATCATAGAAAGATTTAAATTTCTAATTTTTGCATCTAATCTAATTTTTATTGCACCAATTAATCATTTCATAGTGCTATATCTTGCATTTGAACCTCTTCATTGTTTGGGTTTTTTCAAAAAGTTGTTGCAAAACGTAGTTAATTTTGAAACCTATGGTTTGTAATTTGATATCTTGTTTCAAATTTTGCTGATGACATTTGCATTTCAAATGGGTGCTACCACAATAATGGGTTACACTTTCTGGAACATCCTGATTTTGTTGAAATCACATATTTTTAAAAAATATAACGATTTAAGCCTTGGGGTTCCATTTAAAGGATTTTAATTGAAGAGGGTTTGATCAAACCCCCTTAGATTCAAACCCCCTTGGATAGAACCTCGCTAGTTTTTAACTATACCTATAATGGAGTCTCTTCTACACCTATCAAAATGCAAATAAAAAACCACTTTTGATTTACCTTTTGGGAGATCAAATGAATTCATTTAAAATTTGTGTTCTGTAAGTATGTAGTCCTTATTATAAGCTTCCCAAAAAGTATAATTTTAAATATATTTAATTTGATTATTATATTTATTTTTTATTTCTTGTGAATGTAGGTTTTTCAATGAACATCAAGGTCTTTGTTTCACACATACAAAAAATAGGAAAATAGAGAAAAAAATTCTAAAAAATACATGTCCTCTAGGTATTGATGTCCTTATTCTAATAAAAAAAATTGAATTCTGATACATACAAAAAAAGTTATGTTGGACAAAATACGCCTATGTCTAAATTATAATTGGTTTGACTTCAAAACTTAATTAAAAAAAATTCAAAAAAATATTATGAAACCAAATGCATCCTCTAGATATCGGTGTTACAAATCTAAATTCAAAAGAATCAGAATTTTATCCTTTGTAGAAAAAAAGTTATGTGCTACAGAATACACATCACTTTAAAAAAATGTTGTTTACTATTAAAAACTAGTTATCAAAGGAGACGCAAATTATTTTATAATTTAACTCCAAATTTTTTAAAATATATATATATATATATTTAGAATCTACAGACAAAATCTCACAAATCACTAGTTCACATCATCTTCAAATTCCTAACAGTTTAGCGGCTATAGATGTCAGAAAGTGAATATTTAGTTCAAAATGTTGATTTCAATGTCAAGTTTGGCCAAAAAGTGTAACCCATTATTGTGGGATGACCCAAATATAATTTTACTTTACTCTAATACATCATTTAATCATTTTACTAGTGGTATATTTGACATTTTCTCTTATTCATTATTAGGGTTTTCAAAAAATTTGCATTTTTGGAAAACCTAACTAGTCTTGCACCTAGGGTGTGTTGATTAAACTCTTCTTCAAAATGTTGTTGATGATAAATAGTGGCCAAATCTGATTTTTCATTTCTATATTATTTCATAGATATAATTTTTAAATTACATTCTTGCACCAAAGAATTTTGGTTTAGGGAATAAGCATTTAAGATCTAGGTTTTGATAGTAAAACCCTAGTTGGTCTTACATTTAGTTGTTATATTTGAAATATTATTTTTAGATCTTTGTTAGGATGAAAGATTGTTAAATTTGATTCTAATATGCTATAACTCATCATATGTATCATATTTTTTTAAGTTAGAAAACAAGAACATTCATGCATTCATCTTCTCTTTAAAATTGTAAAGCAATAGCATAAACAAAACTCTCTAGCTTCATTTGAGACTTATGCATCTTATTTCAAAGAAAATTTTTATAAATCCCTCTTGTGTTTACTTAGGAAAATCATTTGCATATACTACACACCTTACATTTGCAAGGCTTAGTTGTTGTGGTTACCAAAAACACCGAATTTTTGGAAAGCCTCGCTTATCTTGCACTTGTCAGTCATTGATTGTAATATTATTTTAGATACTCAAATCATGTCTAGATTCAATTGTACATTGGTGTTCCATATCCCTCTTACATGTATTAAATTGGCTTCTTCGTATTACTTCTATCAATAATAGAGTAATTTACTAAATTCATCTCCATGAATGGTCATGAGAAAGATGATGGTGATAGTTCTCCTACTACAACTCATGATAATACAATAGACATCACCTCTAAGGCATATGATGGTGACCTAGCTTCGCCTACATCACCCTATGCTTTGGATCCCTCTCCCAAAAGTGAGAACATTTTGGTGCAAGAGGATGAAATCATTGACACGTTCCTTAATGTCACTTTACCTTCTCTTCATTTGAATGATCTCTCTTCTAGAGATGTGGTATTAGAGGATGTTGAGCATACTATTTCTATTTCTATCATAGCACATGATGATTCCATGAATCATCCTATCAATCTTCCTCCTTTAGTTGAATGTTCAAGTACCTTGAATATCTCTAAGGATGTGAAGACCCTTGATCTTCCTCCTTTGGTTGAATGTTCAAATACCTTGGATATCACTAAGGAGGTGAAGACCCTTGGTATTCCTCCTTTGATTGCATGTTCAATCCCTTTGGACATCACTAAAGATATAATCATCAACAATTTTCGTAACATCACTCTACCCTCTCTTCATTCCAATGCTCTCCTATCAAAAGATGAAGCATTAGTGGATGAAGATTCTTCTATTTTAGTAGATTCCCCATGGGAAGACATTAGGCATTCATCTAAAAAAGATATCAATGTAAATTCTATCATCATTAATAAAACTATTCCGCCTGTTAAGGGGATAGTGAATAAGTGCATTAATGTTCAAAATATTCCTAAAATCATGCTACATGAGGCACCTAATCCGCCTCCTTTCTCTAAACCTATGATTATGGTTCGAGGTGTTCCAAAACCATTTCAACCTCTTAGTTACATTCTCAAGTATGCAAATCAAATTACTCAAAGGAATAAAGGTGTTCAAAATGTGTTGTAACAACCTCATTATTATGCGGTTGCTCACACACACAACACCTATAATAACAAGCAAAGCAAACAAACACCGAGTGTGCCCACTTCTATTCCACCTTCTCAACCTTTTCTTCCACCACCTCCTCATCTTTCTCAACATATTGGTCGAGAATATGATCTTGTTGAGTAGCTCTGTGCTACTCTGGCTAAGATCTCTGTATGGGATTTAATACAAAAATCACCTACATACCACAAAATGCTCCAAGAGGCTCTACAAAAGGTAGTTGTTCCACCTTCTATTAGACTAGATGATGTAGCATCTCTGTTTAGTTGTATGCATGCGACAACATCAAACATCATGTTTCAACAGCATGAACTACCTTCCATAGAAGTGCAAAACCAATATGAATTTCTTATGATATTCATCATTATTAATAAAATGAGGGTAAGACACACTATGATTGATGGTGGATCAGGTCTTAATGTTTGTGGCATAAACTTGTTACATAAAATCAATGTTGACACATCTTTCATCAAACCAGATAAACTCATGTCCTTCATGGTTTTGATAATGTTGGTAAATAATCACTAGGTACAATCACCTTAAATGTTAAGGCTAGACTTGTGACATTGCCTACCCTTATCCATGTCATGCCTAATTCTCTTGCATATAATCTTCTTCTCAGTAGACCATGGATTCATGCCATGGGGCCAGTCTAATCTACTATTCATCACTGAATAAAGTTTGTCTTTGAAAACAAGACATGTATAATTAAAGGTTTGTTATCTATTGAACCTTAACAAATAAGCTTATCAATGGTGGGATCAATTGAAAGTAAGGAAGAAATATCATTTTTCTCATGTTTCATGGTGAAAATTTGTAAATAATTTTGCACCAAAGTATCTCAAGAACAAGGGGTTAAATGATCATAGATCTAATCCTAGAGGAAAGGATAAAGTGGAGAATTCTAAGGGAAGGTTGTTGGACTTGTCATGGTAATCATCTCAAGGGGGATTGTCCTAAATCCTTGTTGTAGTTCCATGGTGATCCCATTAGGATTATTAGATTGAAACTTTGTATGGTTATTGTTGGCAAGAAATGGAGAGGGATACCAGTCTGGAGATTCGGTTCTCAGTTAAGTCTATGTAGTCAGTTTATTCCCCAGTCAAGTAGTTAGAGATTGATAGCGAAACATAAAGAATAATAGCAAGACAACACAAAATTACCATGTATCAACAGATCTCCATATATATATCAACAACAATTATACATCATATATCCATCCTCCAGTAGGTCTAAGTCTCTACCTCACCACTCACATACATGACTTCTATGTCATCTTTATATCAACATCTATCTCCTATCTTTACTACATCTTATGCTCCTCTGCTATATCATCATATCATATATCCATATATACTATATCTATTACATATAGGGATGTATTTTTTAAATCATCTTCTATTGGCATGTAGCCTCTGCATAGTGTATGTGCCAGCTTCCAGTTAGCTTTTCTCCATTCCCTACACCCTGCTAACATCATCTCCTATTCAAAACTATGGCTTGTCCTTAATACATGCTCTACTCCATTTGAAAACATTTCTTGAGTCTTGCACCATTGACAAAGCTAGCTGCTATCTGACCCTCCATATTCTTCAATCTGACTGCTTTAGAATATGCTATTTCTTCAATATAGAATGGTCCCAGCCACCTTGTCTTCAGTTTTCCTTGCTTCTTAAACTTGTCATATAGGATTACTAAGTCACCTTCCTTGAATGTCTTGTTCCTCAGGTTTATATCATGCCATACCTTCTGTCTTTTCCTTTCCAAGTTCATATTGTATGCTACCATCAATTTGTCCTCATCCATTTTCTCTAATTCTTCAATCCTTTGTGTGAGAGTCTTCTTCTCCTAGCTTGAGAGTCCTTGCTGTCCAAAAGTTTGGCAATATGAAGTGTACCGATATTCTAGCATCTATTCCATACACCAGTTCGTAGGGAGTTAACTTAGTGGTTGTTTTGAAGGTTGTTTTGTATGCCCATAGTACCGTAAGTACTTTTAGATCCTAGTCTATCTTGTTCCCATTGCACATCTTTGTTAATGCTACCCCAATGATCTTATTCAAAGCTTCACTTGCTCCATTTTCTTGTGGGTGATATGGTAAGCTCTTGTTATGTGTTATCATGAAGTTATCTAGCAGTTCTGAAATCATATTATTTACAAAATATTTACCTTGATCCCTAGTTATACTCAATGGGTAGCCAAATCTAGTAATTATATTCTCATAAATGAATTTAGCAGTAGTTTTTATTGTGCAGTCTCTATTTGGTTATGCTTTAGCCCACTTAGTCAGGTATTCCACTTCGGTAATGATGAATCCATCTTTTGACTTCTTTGTCGGTGGGTCTATAGTCCATTTCTAATAAAGGTAATTATGTGGGAACTGGTCTCAATGGCATTTCATCTCTTGTGGTAGGTCTCCATGTTCTTTGACATGCATCACAATTCTTCACATATCTCTTTGCATCTTTGAAAAGTGTAGGCCACAATAAACCAGCTAGTTTGATTTTTCTTGTTGTCATGTCTCTGGAAATATGTCCTCCTGATATCCCTTCATGTACTTCTCTTAGAATTTCTTCTCTTTCATGTTCATACACTACCCTTCTGATGATATCATCCTTTCCTTAGACATGTATGGAAAAGACTTCCACATTAGGTTTTGTCTTTCTTGTGTTGACATCTCTGCTGGAGGTTCGCCTGTAGTCAATAGGTATGCTATCTCTGTCAACTCTTCTGGTATCAAATTCATTCTGAATAGATTTACACTAGGTATTTCTTCTTCATGTGCCTCTAGATCTTCCCCTGTCTCAATTTTGGACAAGTAGTCTGCTCCTTGATTGTGCTTTCCTAGTTTCACCATGATTGAGAATTCAAACTCTTGAAACAAGAGTAGCCATCGGCAAATTCTTCCTTGGATGATTGGTTTGTTGAGTAGGTATCTTAATGGTTCATGATTAGTGTAGAATACAAAAGGTGTTGATGAGAGGTAATGTCTAAACCTATGTAAAGTATACACCATTGCTAGGCTTCCCTTTCAGTTGTGGAATAATTCTTCTCTTCTTTTGAAAACTTCTTGCTTGCAAATACTATAGGATGATCCTTAGAACCTCTAGGCTGACTCATTACTGCTCCTATTCCCTAAGGCATCAACATGAACATGGAATGTGTTCTCCCAATCTAGAAATATGAGTATAGGTGCTTCTGCTATCTTCTATTTCAATGTGCCAAATGCCTTTTGATGATGCTCATTCAAGGTAATACTTTTGCCCTATTTCTTCTTCAATTGATAGTTCTTCTATAGGTGTTGATATGGCTGCATAACTCTTGATGAATTTGCGGTGGTAATCGGTATATCCTAGGAATGTTTTGACATCAAATGTAGTTTTTGGCGGTGGTAAGTTCTTAATAATTAAAACTTTTAGGGGATCAACCATCAATCCTTCTTTTCATATTATATGACCTAGTAGTGTTCCAAATGGTACTGTAAAAGTGCATTTCTTCAAGATTAGGAAGATTTGTAAGCTTTTGCACTTGTTCAACATCAATCTTAATGTTTGTGTGTGATCTTTTACTAGTCCAAATATAGTCCAATCATCCAAATAGACTTTCAGGAAATCATGTATAAACTCCTTGAATGTATTTACCATGATTCTATTGAATACTACAGGTGCATTTTTCAATCCAATTGGCATAACAGTATACATGAAAGATCCTAGTTCAAAAGCAAATGTTGTTTTAGGTTGGTCCTCCTGTCTAATTTTTACCTAGTGGTATCCGGATAATCCATTAGTGAAAGAGTAAATCTCCCTGCCAGCAATTGACTCCAAGATTTCCTCTATGAATGGTGTAGGGAAAGGATCATGAATGCAAGATTTATTCAATTCTCTATAGCCTTCGCAGATCCCGATTTCTCTTGTTTTCTTATTTTGTACTACCATTGGGTTGATCCACTCTGCTTCTTCCACTAGTTTTATGATCCCTTCTTCAAGCATCTTATCAAGTTCTAATTTAACTTTCTTCTTCATGTTTGGATTCAATCTGTATGTTCTTTTCTTGATTGGTTTACTGCCTTCTTTTAATTGAATTTTCATTGTTCTATCTTCCTCTTTGATTCCCTTCATCTTAGTGAACTTACTAGGAAACAAATCCTTATACTCAGACAAGATTTCTACTACTTGTGCCACTTCCTTCTTATCCCAATAGTCTCCTATCTTCACTATCTTAAGATCTCCTTCTTTGGCAATGTTCTCTTCCCTAAGATGGATAGGCTTGTTGTAGTATTTTTCCTTGATAGCTGTTGATAGAACTGCTAGCTTTCTTTCTCCTTGCTCAATCTTTATTTCTGGTTCCTTACTCTCTTTATCCTCCTATTGTGTTGTTTTGTAGAATTTGTGTTTCTATGGGTATGATTCTTTATCCATCCATTCTATGATTTTCCATATGTCTTCTATTCTTATCGGTGGTGAGCTTTGTTTTGGTTTGACTTCATCTTCTTCTACATCCTATTGAAAGATGATCTCCTTGATTCTGAGTAGTGTTGTGTATATGTTCTTGTCTGGACTAAAGGATGAGAATGTGTGAATGAAGTCCTTTTGCAGTTCTTCCTAGTATCTAGTTTTTGTCCTTCATTCCTTATTTATATACCATGTATGTGCAATTGGAAACAGTGTCCAATAAAAGAAATAGGTGTACAATATCTCATTATATTCATTTCTTTCTCTCCATACCATTATACACATGGATAAATGTTCTTGTGGTGAGATTTAACCTGAGTATTTGGGTATGATGTCATATTCTCCTTCCTCTAGCAAATAGCTTGTCTTGATAAGTATTTTGAATATTGGCCATCAATTTATTCTGTCTTTAAGTGTGCTCCACCAATTTGTGGAATTGCATACCAATGTGTGTTGTACAACTTGTAATCTTATGTCTTCATCTGAAAAAACTATCTCCATTTCTCCTAGATATGTATGTAGATTATGTACTGAAAACTTAGGCAACTTGATATGTGAAATGCCTTTCAAAATGTGACTTACCTAGTAAGGTCTTTGAGCCATATATTTTGTATCCTCCATAGATGTGCCGCATATGTGTTAGGATTAAGGTGCTATCAGCCTTGTAAATCCTATGTAATTAATTACTCCTAATATTATTTGTAAGTCACCCATAAAGGATGAAAGGTTTCACCAGCATCGATCTTGTTTCAGCTGTATGTTTATATCCGGTACATGACGCTCATTCATCTGCGACGGGGGGTCGCAGGCAAGGGGAAACCTCATTTTATTTATATTTTATCATTGTCAATCTGGACCGTTTGTCATTAGGTCACATATCTGACGGTTGATATTTTGTCGGTTATCTTGCCCTAGAAGGCAACCCCCTTTTATAAGGATATTTGTAGTACATTTTTATCATATTGGAGAGTAACAGGCAACACTAGATTGAAGATTAAAGGAGAGAGGAAGTGCATGTATTGTAATCGCATATTTGAAGATAATACAACTTAGAGCCTCTTTTCTTGGTGGATTTTTTTACCCAAAATGGTTTTCTCCATGTTACATACTATGTTATGTGTTCAGTTCTTAGTCCATGTTTTTTCTGTGTAATGGGTTTTGATTTTTGTTGAAATCTCCATTAATTCTACATTGTTTAGAGGATAGCAAGATTTGAATCAGATTTCTATTGTGTGGTTTGGACCTTCATTTCTAACATTTGGTATTAGATCCTGGCCAGTTTTGATTCTTGGGTGGTAGTGTGAAGGTTTTTTAGCTATGATGGGAGATTTGGTTGTTTGTTTACAGATCTTGTGTAGATATCATGGCTTCATCCATTGTTGCTTCTACCTCTCAATTGGACATCAAAAAGTTCAATGGCATGGGCTAAGAATTGTGGAAGATGAAAATGGAGGATTTGCTAGAAGAAAGAAACCAGTGGCTGGTTGTTATGAAAGAGAAGAAACCCAATGATGTTGCTCCTGATGACTAGGAAGGAATTGATAAAATGACATGAGGTACAATACGACTATGTCTTGCAGATTCTTTTATGTTGAATGTTGTGAGTGAAAAGTCTGCACATAGCTTGTGGAAGAGTCTGGGTGAGATCTACCAAGCCAAGAGTATGATAAATAAACTGTATTTAAAGCGTAAGTTATTTTCCATGAAAATGAAAGAGGGTGAATCAGTTGCAAAGCATTTGAATTCATTTAATTTGTTATTGAGTCAAGTAGCATCTGTAGATGTTGAGGTGAATGAGGAAGATAAATGTATATTGCTTCTCTATTCTTTGCCTGAGTCATGGGAAAATGTTATTTTAGCTATCATTGCTAACCTCACAGATCCAAAGTTGGATGCTCTTGTTTTAGTTCTACTGTCACATGAATTGAGGAAGAAATGTTCAGATAGTTTAGGGGATGCTCTCAGTGTCAAGGGAAGATCTATGGAAAGAAGACCAAAGGGAGATCAAAAAGGGGCTAAGGACAAGTCCAAGGGCTGATCTAAGACTCATAGGAAGAATAACAAAGTTAAGTGTTGGAACTGCGGTAAAAGGGGACATGTGAAGGAGTGCAGAATCCCAAAGAAATAGTGGGAGAGTGCTTTGGATAATTCCTTGAATGCAGGTGAAAATGTTTTACTTTTTATGTGTAATGTTGTTTCGAATGATCACTCATTGGTTGACTGAAGATGCTCATTTCATATGACCCCACATAAGGAATGGTTTTCCACATACGAAGAGTATGATGGAGGTGATATATACCTTGGGGACAACTCTACATATCTGATAGTTGGGAAAGACAAGGTATTGTTGTGTTTCAGTCATGGGAGGATTAAAACCCTCCCTGGTGTTTTGCATGTTTTTAGATTAGCTAGAAATTTGATTTCAGTTTCAAAGTTGAATGATTTGGGAATGCATGTAACATTTGACAAGCATGGTTGCAGATTGGTGAGAGGGAACTTGGTGATAGCAAAGGGGAAGAGATTGTTTGTAGGTGGCAACTAATCAGGAAAGTATTGTACATTAGCCATATATCCTCGCTGGGGTTCGGGGGTGCAGCCCCCAAATTTTGTTTTTTGGACTGACATAAAAAAAAACCCTATTTTGTAACCGACATAAGGCTTGATAAAAGCGGCTAAGGGTTAGGGTTTTTTGATGTGGTATTGTAGCATTTGCAACGGTATTGAGTTGTAGGGATTGCTGGTTGTAATTGATTTGATTTACTGGATAATAATATTTGACTCTTTGTTGGTGGATGTAGCCTGAGTTTGGGTGAACCACGTTAAAACTTGTCTCTCACTGTTATTATTTATGTGTATTTTCATTCCTCTATTTAATCTTTATTTGCATTTAATTGATATCTTTGCCAGCTAACCCTAACAAGTGGTATCAAAGCGGGTTGTGATTATCGTCTACAGGAAGGTCTCACGGTTGAGTGGGAGAAATGGCGGACGGGGGTAAATTGAAGGTCGATAAATTCAATGGGCAGAACTATCAGTTATGGAAGATGCAGATGGAGGATTACCTTTATCAAAAGGATTTATGGATGCCGTTGGAAGGAGTAGCTAAGAAACTGGCAACAATGACTAATGAGGATTGGAATCTTCTTGATAGAAAGGCACTGGAAACCATTCGGTTGTGCCTGGCACCATCGGTGGTATTCAATATAACAGAAGTGAAGACAGCAGATGGTTTGATAAAAGCTTTGGCTAAATTGTATGAAAAACCCTCAGCCTCAAATAAGGTATTTCTCATGAAGCAATTGTTTAATCTGAAAATAGTTGAAGGTGGATCTGTGACAGATCATTTAAATGAATTTAATATGATTGTCTGTCAACTGACTTCTGTAAATGTAAAATTTGATGAAGTTAGAGCTCTCTTGATATTATGTTCTTTGCCTGAAAGATGGAATAGTTTGGTAATGGCGGTTAGTAACTTTGTTTCTGGTTCAAATACCCTAAAATTTGATGATGTTGTTGGTGTTGTTCTGAGTGAGGAAATTTGTAGGAAAAGCTCAGGTGGATCCACATTAAGTAGTGTTTTGAATGTAGAAAGCAGGGGTAGATCAAAGGAGAGAGGAAAAGGTTCTGGAGGTCATGGGAAGTCACGACGAAAATCAAAGGACAAGAGATCCCAATCCAGAGGACAAAAGGATTACTGGTACTATGGGAAACTAGGTCATCTGAAGAAAGATTGTTGGTTTCAGAAAAATAAAGAAGGAGACAAACAAGAAGGCAATACAGAGGCAAATGTGGTAAGTAATAAGTCTGAAGATGATGCATTGATTCTTTCCCTAGATAATGCTGATGATTCATGGGTTTTAGATTCAGGGGCCTCATTTCATGCTACGCCCCATAGAAGTTATTTTCTTGATTATGTCCAAGGGGATTTTGGGCTAGTTTATTTGGGAGATAATGAACCCTGTCAGATTGTTGGAAAGGGAGGAATTAAGATTAAGTTGCAGAATGGGAATCATTGGCTACTACAAGAGATAAGGCATGTTCCAAGGCTCAATAGGAATTTAATTTTAGCAGAACAGCTAGCTGAAGAAGGTTGCATTGTTACATTTACTGATAAAAATTGGAAGGTTTCAAAATGTGCCTTAATAGTAGCAAAAGGTGTGAAAGTAGGCACCTTATATCTTTGTACAGGCCATATTGTTCCTTCTAATTTAGCTGTTGCAGAGAAAAAACAAACAGGTTCAGGAATAGTTGTTGTAGGTTTGCAGGAAGAGACTGAAACAGTTGATGTAGGTTCTAAGACAACGCTATGGCATAACAGACTTGGGCATATGAGTGAAAAAGGTATGAAAGTACTTCATTCTGAGAAAGTTTTACCAGGTCTAAAATGTATTAATATGGATTTCTGTGAAAGTTGTGTGTATGGCAAGTAAAAGAGAGTCAGTTTTCTCAGAGATGGGAAACAAAAGAAAGATGAAAAGTTGGAGCTTGTGCATATAGATGTATGGGGACCAGCTCAGGTATCTTCTCTCGGTGGCTCTCGGTATTATGTTACATTCATAGATAATGCAACTAGGAAGGTTTGGATTTATTTGCTTAGGCAAAAATCTAGTATATTTAAAATATTTAAGAAATGGAGAAGCTTGGTTGAGAATGAGACGGGTAAAAGATTAAAATGTCTTAGATTTGATAATGGTGGTGAGTATTGCACCAAAGAATTTGAGGATTATTGTTGCTTTAATGAAATTCGTAGGCAGAAAATGGTTCCAGGGACTCCACAGGAAAATGGAGTGGTTGAACGCATGAATAGGACAATAATGGAGTGTGCAAGGACCATGAGATTGCATGTTGGGCTGCCTTTAAACATGTGGGTAGAGGATGTCAACAATGTTGTATATTTAATTAATAGAGGTCCTTCAGTTCCTTTGGGCTATGGTATTCTAGAGGAAGCATGGACATGCAATAAGGTGAGTTATTCTTTTCTCAAAACCTTCATATGTGAAGCATTTGCACATGTAGATTCTAAAAATAGAACCAAGCTGGATGCAAAATAAAAAAAATGTACCTTCGTTGGATATGGCATTGATGAATTTGGTTATAGGCTTTGGGATTCTAAAAATCAGAAAATTGTGAGAAGTAGGGATGTTATATTCAATGAGAAGGTGTTGTACAAAGATCAGTTGCAACAACATGAGAAGAAAGAAAAGGATTATGTGGTTCTGGATGATATTTCAAATAGTGATGTTCTAGTGGTTCCTCATGCTCTGCAATAGCAACCAAAAATACCCCAAACTCCAGTGAATGTTAGATGGTCAACAAGGCTAAGTAGACCTCCTGAAACATTTTCTCCCTCTTTGTATTCTATTTTGTTAACAGATGCTAGTGAACCAGAAGGGTATGATGAAGTTGCAGGTGGATACATAGGTTCAGTGGGAGCTTGCAATGAAAGAAGAAATGGACTCCTTACTAAAAAATTAGACTTGGGAATTATGTAAGTTACCTGCAGGTAAAAAGGCTTTACCAAACAAATGGGTTTATAGGCTGAAAGAGGAAGATGGAGGTAAGAAAAGATTTAAAGCCAGGTTAGTAGTAAAAGGATTTGCACAGAAAAAGGGCATTGATTTTGATGAGATTTTTTCTCCGGTTGTCAAGATGACTTCTATTCATACTATTTTAAGTATTGTGGCTACTGAAGATTTGCATTTGGAACAGCTAGATGTGAAAACTTCCTTTCTCCATGGTGATTTGGAGGAGATATACATGGACCAGCCCCAAGGATTTGAGGTCAAAAGTAAAGAGAAACTAGTGTGTAGATTGAAGAAGAGTTTGTATGGCCTGAAACAAGCACCTCAGCAATGGTATTTGAAATTTGATAGTTTTATGGTTGAGCAAGGCTATAGTCAGTGTAATTCTGACCACTGTGTTTATTTTAAGAGGTTAGATAATGACAACTATATTATTTTATGTTTATATGTTGATGACATGCTTGTAGCTAGGTCTAACATGGATCACATCAGAGAGTTAAAACAACAGTTTGCACAGTCATTTGCTATGAAGGATTTGGGGGCAGCAAAACAAATCCTTGGTATGAAAATTTGTAGAGCTAGGAAGAACAGAAAATTGACTCTATCTCAGGCTGCTTATGTTGAAAAGGTGTTGTAGAGATTCCATATGGAGAATGCAAAAGTTGTCAGTACACCTTTGCCTAGTCATTTGAAATTGACTAAGGAGATGTGTCCTAAGACACAAGAGGACGAAGAGAAAATGTCCAAGGTACCATATGCTTCAGTTGTAGGAGGTTTAATGTATACCATGATATGCACGAGACTAGATATTGCACATGTTGTAGGAGTTGTTAGTAGGTATATGAGTCATCCCAGATTGGAGTATTGGAATGCGGTAAAATAGATTCTCAGATATTTGAGAGGTACATCCAATACACATTTATGTTTTGGGGGCTCTAATACTGATTTAGCAGGCTATGTAGACTCAGATTTGGTAGGGGATATTGATCCTAGGCGGAGTACTACAGGTTATGTCTTTACTGTAGGTGGGACAATAGTGAGTTGGATCTCATAGTTGCAAAAGGTGGTTTCTTTATCCACCATAGAGGCAGAGTATGTAGCTGCAACAGAGGCAAGCAAGGAGATGATATGGCAGCAATCTTTTATGGAAGAATATGGCAAACAACAAGCTAACAGTTCTTTGTATATAGATAGTTAGAGTGCCATACATCTTGCAAAGAATTCAACCTTGCATTCAAAAACCAAACACATACAGTTGAGGTATCACTTTATTCGGTCGGTGTTGGATAATGGACAGTTAAGGTTGGAAAAGATACATACAGATGAAAATCTAGCAGATATGTTTACAAAGGCAGTGACAAGGGAGAAGCTGAGCTCCTCTTCAGCTTTGGTTGGTCTTCAAGACTGAAACAATAAAATCAGAACAATAAAGTTTAGGGTGCTTATTTCCAGTGGGAGTTGCATGCGTAGCGATGTCATCCAAGATCAGTCTCCAAGTGGGAGATTGTTTGGTATGGAGCCTGATCAGTCTCCAAGTGGGAGATTGTTGGTAGGTGGCGACTGATCAGGAAAGTACTATACACTAGCCATGTATCCTCACCAGGGTTCAGGAGGTTTGATAAAAGCGGTGAAGAGTTAGGGTTTTTTGATGTATTGTATTGTAGCATTTGCAATGGTATTGAGTTGTAGGGATTGCTAGTTGTAATTGGTTTGATTTACTGGATAATAATATTGGACTCTTTGTTGGTGGATGTAGCCCGAGGTTGGGTGAACCACATTAAAACTTGTCTCTCGTTGTTATTATTTCTGTGTATTTTCATTCTTCTGTTTAATCTTTATTTGCATTTAATTGATATATTCTACTAGCTAACCCTAACAGAGATTGGGAAACTTGTTTAAACTTGAAGCCACTACAGTTTGTAATGCCTCTTATGTATCTGAGGCTAGTACTAAAAATACATGTATTTTGTGGCACCATAGATAGGGCCACACTAGTAATAATGTTTTGAAAACTATCAAGAATTAAAAATTTGTTAGATGGTTTCTCCTATTCTAATGAGCACTTTGATTTATGTGAGCATTGTGTGTTTGGTAAACAAAATAGAAAACCATTTCCTTTAGGAAGCAATAGAGCAAAAGAGAAGTTAGAAATTATTCATATAGATGTGTTTGGACCTATGGATAATGATTCTATCAGAAAATCTTGTTATTTTGTCACCTTCATTGATGATGTATCCATATTTACATGGATTTATTTTATGAAACACAAATATGAAATTTTCACTAAGTTTAAGGATTTTAAAGTCTTAGTTGAAAGCCAATCAGGATTGAAGATAAAATATTAATATTTGACAATGGAGGAGAATATTGCTCTAAGGAATTTGATGAGTTTTGCACAAGCATGCAGGTATTGTCAAACAAAAGACAACTCTGTATACACCACATCAGAATGGTGTTGTAGAAAGGATGAACCGAACAATCATGGAAAGAGCTAGAAGTATGTTGAGTGATGCACAGTTAGATAAATTATTTTGGATAGATGCCATGTGTACTGCTTGCTACTTGATTAACAGATCTCCTTGTAAGGCTCTTGATTCGACACCTTATGAAGTGTGGACATGTAAGAAACCTTTTGTTTCACATTTAAGGGTTTTTGGTTGTGAGGCTTTTGTTCATGTGCCTAAGGA
Organism: Cunninghamia lanceolata; assembly: GCA_027924645.1. Lineage (NCBI taxonomy): Eukaryota > Viridiplantae > Streptophyta > Pinopsida > Cupressales > Cupressaceae > Cunninghamia > Cunninghamia lanceolata. The sequence continues at coordinate 7,134,617 of BSBN01001215.1, forward strand.
AAAGCAATCTAAGATGGATCTAAAAGCTGAAAAGTGTACATTCATTGGATATGGTGATAATGTCAAAGGTTATAAGCTTTGGAATCCACTAACTTGTAAGAATATCTATTCTAGAGATGTTATTTTTAGGAAACTTAGAGCTATTTCTGAACCTGAGTAGCCAAAATAAAAAGAAGAAAAGATAAAGAGAGTGCACTTTGATTTAGAGCAGCAAGATGCACCTTAGGAAGAACATAATGATGGATTGGGGGGTGAAGAAGAAGAAGATTCAAGTAGTTCTGATAAAGATGAATCTATTGTTACAGAAGAAGTTGGTGCAGATGATCATGCAGAAGAACAAGCTAAGACTCTTACTCCACCCTTGAGGAGATCCATAAGACAATAGAATCGAGTTGATAGGTATAGTCCACTAGATTTCCATTGTATATTTTCTTTATTGAGTACTGACAATGAGCCTAGATCCTACAGGGAAGCTATTCTTGCAGATCATAGTGAGTCTTGATAGTTAGCCATGCAGGAGGAGATGATGGCTTTAAACTCTTGTAACACATGGGATCTTAATCATTTTCCCAAAAGAAGAAAGGCCATAGGTTGTTGTAAGTGGGTCTTCAAGAAGAAGTTTGGAGTAGATGGTTCATTAGAGAAGTACAAGGCTAGACTGGTAGCCAAGGGCTACTCTTAGAGAGGGAGTTGATTTTGGTGAAATTTTCTCTCCTATTTCTAAATTGACTTCTATTAGATTTCTTTTATCCATTGCTACAGCTTATGATTGGGAGATTGAGCAAATGGATGTTAAGATTGCATTCTTGCATGGAGATCTTGAGGAAGAAATGTATATGCAACAACCTATAGGTTTTGAGGTAAAAGAAAAAGAACATTGGGTTTGCAGGTTGAAGAGGTCTCTCTATGGTTTGAAACAATCACCCAGAATGTAGTATCAAAAGTTTTATTCATTTGTATTGAAATTGGGTTTTGTTACGAGTGAGGAGGATCATTGTGTGTACATTCACTGTATTGATGATTCTATACTAATCATTGCATTATATGTTTGATGACATGTTATTTTTTAGCAATACTAAGGGTATGATCAGTGAGCTTAAAGCCCAACTTTTAGGTGCATTTGATATGAAGGATCTTGGAGCTGCTAGATATATTTTGGGTATGGAGATCAAGAAGGATAGTGGTAACAGAAAGCTTTGGTTGTCGCAAAGTAAGTATGTGAATATCATTTTGCAAAGATTTAGTATGCAGGACTATAACCCAGTTAGAGTTCCTTTACCCATTGGTACTAATCTTTCATTAGATATGTGTCCAAAGAATGAGGATGATTTTGAGGATATGTCTAATGTGCCATATACTAGTGCTATAGGGAGTTTGATGTATGCAATGGTTTGCACTAGGCCAGATATTTCCCAAGCAGTGGGAGTTTTGAGCAGATTTATGTCTAACCCTGGTAGACAACATTGAAATTATGTGAAGAGGGTGCTTAAGTATCTTGCAGGTACTCCTGATTATTGTTTGGTTTATTTTGTTGCTGATAGTGCTGATAAATCATTGGACATACAGGGTTTTTTTGATGTAGATTGGGCAGGTGACTTGGATAGTCAAAGGTCCACTAATGGCTATGTGTTTACTTTGTTTGGAGGAGTAGTGAGTTGGATGAGTAAGAGGCAACCCACAGTTGCTTTGTCCACCACAAAAGCAGAGTATATGGCTGCTACTCATGTCTCTAAGGAGATAGTTTGGTTGAGGAGACTGTGTACAAGTATTGGATTTGATTGTCGGATCATTCAAATTGGCTGTGATAGCTAGAGTGCTATATGTTTGGCCAAGAATCCTATGTATCATGCTTGGACTAAGCATGTTGATGTACAGTATTAATTTGTTCAAGAAATGGTTGCAAATGGAGAGATTGAGCTAAAGAAGGTAGACAATCAGGAGAATGTTGTAGATGCTTTGACCAAGCCTGTGAGCACAAAGAAATTTGTTTGGGGTAGAGAGGCCATGGGCCTTGCTTCTACTGCTTGATTATTTTATGGTTTTCCTATAGATATTTACAATGTATGATGTCAAGTGGGAGAATGTTAGGATTAAGGTGCCATCAACCTTGTAAATCCTATTTAATTAATTACTCCTAATATTGTTTGTAAATCACCCATAAGGGATGAAAGGTTTCACCAATAGCGATCTTGTTTCAATCGTATGTTTATATCCAGTACACGACGCTCATTCATCCACGATGGGGGGACGCAGGCAGGGGGAAACCTCATTTTATTTATATTTTATCATTGTGAATCTGGACTGTTCATCATTAGGTCACAGATCTAATGGTCGATATTTTGTCAGTTATCTTGCCCTAGAAGGCAACCCCCTTTTATAAGGATATTTGTACTACATTTTTATCAAATTAGAGAGTAACAAGCGGCGTTGGATTGAAGACTAAAGGAGAGATGAAGTGTATGTATTGTAATCTCATATTTGAAGATAATACAACTTGGAGCCTCTTTTCTTGGTGGAGTTTTTTACCCGAAAGGGTTTTCTCCACGTTACATACTATGTTATGTGTTAAGTTCTTAGTGCATGTTATTTCTGTGTAATAGGTTTTGATTTCTATTACAAACTCCATTGATTCTACAATGTTTAGAGGATAGTAAGGTTTGAATTAGATTTCTATTGTGTGGTTTACACCTTGATTTCTAACAATATGATCTTTGGTGAGTTTTGATGAAGTGCAGAGGATTGCAGTATGTCTTCCTCACCCATCCTGATCATGAATATGCTCCGGTAACCAAGCATTTTTCTTGTTTTTAGTTTCATTTCTTCTCTCAACCAGGCTTCTAGAACTTCTTCACCATCTATGTTGTAGTGATCATCCTCTATCTCCACTTCTCCCTCATTGTTAGGCTCTTCTATTGTTTCTTTTGCATCCAACCTTGAAATTGTGTAGAGATTCTTTGCATCCTTATCATTGTATTTAGTTTGATTAACTTCTTCTATATATGCTTCTTCCACTGATGATCCAAAAGGAATATGGACAATCTTGTTATTATTAGAAAATGATAGTTCTTCTCTTCGAGAGTATATGATATTGTTTGTAGTTACAAACCATCTCAAACCCAACAGTGCATTGAAAGCTTCTCCTTAATCCTTTATGGCTACCATAATGAAGTCTAAGACTTGTTTGACCCCCATTAGGTTAACTTCCACTTGATTCCATGTTCCCATTGTTTTCATATTGGAGCCATCTGCCAAAATTATATTGTATGTTGCCTCTGTCAGCTTAGGTCTTCCTAACTGCTACCATAGCTTCTTTGTTATCATGTTGACATCTACTCTCAAATCTATTATGACATTCCAAACTTTTCTATGATTGATATGAACATCCACCATAAGTGGTTGTCTTCCATTCTCTATCTATTCTCCTAATCCTATGAATTTAACTCTTCTAACCTTACTCTTTATTCCAGTATTTAGAAAATTTCTTCAGTTTTAAGTCTATGATGTTGTGTCAATTGGGCTAGCTGCTTGAGAGCTCCCACTTCTTCTTCAGTGAAAAATTTCTTGTATTGCTTCTCCTTCTAATTCTCCTTCCATATTGTTTGTTTGGCTTCCTTCACAACTTCCCCATGCTGTTTCTTAGTGGGAACAAAATCTTCTTCCTCCTCACTATCTTCCTCTTCTGTCTCGATGATATAATGTCTTCTATTATTTGTTCCTTGTCTTGTTAGTACCGCATCTTTCTCCTTCCTTCTTCTTCTATCTTTTCTGGTATGTTTTGGCTTTCTTCTCTAGTAGTACTCTTCTTCTTCTATAGATTCATTTGAAGATGTGTATGTCTCCTACCTGCTATTCTTTTGGCAAGTTCTTGCTCCTTGACGCTTAGGTTCCCTTCTTATTATCCTAGCCCCTTTTTATTATTCAAATTTTATAACTCATCACTCTTAGATTGTGGTTGTGCATTCCAAAAGTATTGTTGTGTTCTTTCGCAAGAAAATAGATCAGAATGTGTACTACTACAAAATGAACATTGTATTTTCCTTTCGGCCCAACATTCATTAGCAAAGTGTCCTAGCTTACCACCATTGAAACATGTAGCATCCTCTCTCCTTATTTGACCTCTTCCACAGCTTTGACCTCCTCTGTAGCCTCCAAACTACTCTCTCTCATCATTATTATAGCTATTCACATAGGATGAACTTCTAAAGTTTGAATTTTGTAGTGGATTGACATTCCTTTGATTTCTCCAATTCGGTTGCTTGTAGCCTTAATCATGTGAGTTTATTTTTACATATGACATGTTCTCCATCGAGTTTGTGTACCATGTTTCATCATCTTCTTCAACAAATTCTCTTTTCCTCTAGAAGTTTTGTGAAGGGCAATCTAGTGTTTCATAGTCATCCCACTCTCTACATAATCCACCATATATTGAATTCATTCTTGTTGTTGTCTTCATTGCAACAAATTTTTTTCACCTTTTATCCTAGGGCATTCATTTCTCAAGTGACTTCTCTTGTACAGTATAAGCACCAAATATTATGTCTTTTCTTCTATGTATTCTTCTCCTACTTGGCCAAAATCTCCTGTCTCAACTTCAACTACTCCAATTCTAATTTCAACTTCTTCAATTCTAGGTTTTCCTTCATCTTATCTTGTCTGTACTAAGATTGAGACTCTATTCGGCAAGCTAGTGTCATTGCTTCTAAATATGTTTCAAATATTCTTCCATTTGGGGCAGATATGATTTTAGGGCTTATTCCAGAAATAAACCATTCTATCTTTTTCTTCTCAGTTAGTGGTTCCTCTAACTTCCTAGTTGTCTCCTTGAATCTTCTATCAAAGTCCTTTATTGATTCTTTATTTAATTGCATCAAATCTCTCATCTTACTTACCCCTTCTGTCGGAACATCCAGAACTCTAAAATTCTCCAAGAATAGCTTCTTGATATCATCCCATTCCTTATCATTGTTTGAACATGTCTTCCTATAACACTTCAATGCTTCATTTTGCAAGGTGCTTATGAAGTCAAACAACTTGATTTCATCCTTTGTTACTCCCTTCCAGTTCCAAATAGGCTCCAAAACAAAAATGTGCTCTGTTGCTTCAATAGTGTCCTCAATAACTGGTAATTTGATAGGAATATCCACAATTGGTCTTCTCAGTGTCTCTAGTACTTTGGGGTAGTTTTTCCTCTAGTTAGGGTGTCTTCTATCAACTTGCTTTCCTTCTCTTCCCTTGTCTCTTGATAGTCAGATATCAAAGTATTTCTCTACTAAAACTTCTATGAAATTACTCTAGATCTCTTCTATTCTCTTTTCTTCCTTGTTTGCTTGAATATCTTCCTTCTCCACTAAAATTCTTTTGACTTTATATGGCACTCAGGATGACTCATGGTCTAGGGGTTGTGTCTCTTCATAGTGTCTCTTCAAATTAGGGGATACTCTTCCATTTGTGAATGGTATCATGTCGACATCCAATGATGATTGAAATAACCTTCCAAAACTCTCAAAACTCCTCTTAATGTTTGTTGCATCTTCTCCTCCTCCTCTTATCTCCTTTATGCTTCAAAAAATTAGCTCCTCTATATATTCCTCATCCATCTTCAAAAATTTTGGTGTTAATTCAAGTTTTTCGATAGTCTGCAACATAAACCCTAATTCATCTCTTTCTCCCTTTTCCCTTCCACATTCTTCTCGGGCAGCACCCACAGTGGTGTACTCAATAATATCCTCCATGACACGCACTATCTCTTCTCCTTCTAACCTCCTTTCTTCGACAACGCTGACATTGGCATGCTCAGCAGCATCCTCCTTGATGCGCTTTTCTTTTTCTTCCCTTTTGACAACACTTTCCATGGCACGCTCCATGAATTCTTCCTCATTTCCTTCCACAACTTTTATTGCCATCTCTTTTCCACTTTCTTGTACCCTTTCCATCCTTCTGCAGTAACGTTCTATCTATTCCTGAGTTTGCTTTAATCTTTCTTCTCTTCTTATCTCCATTATAGTTTTGATTTCTTTGTTGATCTCTCTTTTCTTCCACTTCTTCCCTTTCACCATGGGTTTTATTGGTTTAGTGTTCCATAAGTCCTCTTATATCCCATGGTATCCTTGCTTGAAGAGTCACATCATTTGAAAGGTCCTTGTGGACCCTACCCCCTTTCCACTCACCATCCTCTTAAGTGCTTGTCCTCCTCTCATAGAGGTAGAAACTTAAGGAGACCTAAATTCCTCCACAAATTGAAAATTTTCTCCGTTAATCTAGCCTTCTCTTTTCTCCAAAACTTTGTGCTACTTCTTTGAATATTTTTCCCCCTCAATCTTTAACTACCCTCTTCCAAGGTCCCAACAACGGAACCAAGTGTTGGCAAGAAATGGGGAGGGATACTGGTCCAGAGATCCAGTCCTCAGTCAAGTCTTTGTAGTCAGTTTATACCCCAGTCAAGTAGCTAGAGATTGATAGAAAAACATAAAGAATAATAGTAAGACAACATAGAATTACCCGGTATTGGTAGATCTCCATATATATATATCAACAACAATTATACATCATATATCCATCCTCCAGCAGGTCTAAGTCTCTACCTCACCACTTACATACATGACTTCTATGTCATCTTCATATAAACATATATCTCCTATCCTCACCACATCCTATGCTCCTCTGCTATATCATCATATCCTATATCTATATATACTATATCTATTACCTATAGGGATGTGTTTTGTATCATCTTTTATCAGCTTGTAGCCTTTGTATAGTGTATGCGCCAGCTTCCGATCAGCTTTGCTCCATGCCTTGCACCCTGCTAATAGTTATGCAGTGTGATGCTATGATTGATATGTACTTATTTTGAGAAAACTTTTGGGATACTCTATGATTAATTGATGAAGGGGTGTAAATCATAAACACACAACAACATAAATTGCACACAGAAAATAAAACTTTATTTTATTGATTTGGACAACTTATTACATTACAGAAGCTCAAATACAATCAGAGGAATCAACCCTCCACATGCTGCAACACATTACAGCTTCCTCTCGCAAGACTCTAGAATCATCTACCTTCTATAACCCCAAATCAGCTAGGGTTTCTATTTTCCAGCCTATTATTGACTCTACACTTTCCCCCTTAACTCTACTACTGCCCAGGGTTCCCAAAAATGGTTATTAATAGACTTTTTGGCGACCAACAACCTAATTTTGAAATTTGCATCTCCCTCCAAAAATAGGTCAACTTCAAGGAGCCATAACTTTTGATCTGGATGTCCAATTGACGAACCATTTTATGCGTCAGAAAGCTCGAGGAGTGCTCTACACGCTAAGATCCTACTTTGCTAGTTTTGGCCATTTTTGGGCCTGTACGGGGCTGTTTAGTGCCTCAAACCTAAGTTTAAATAATTTTCAGGCATTTTTCAGGAAGCGGAAACTTTAATATCTTTCAGCTCGCAAATGATCTTTACATGATTCCTTTGCCAAAGGTCTTATTTTTCAGTTATGAAGCTTACTGTAAATTTTCACTTCAATCCGTGCCCAAATGCAAACTTTCTAAAAATAGCAGGTTGCTATTTTTGGCAGTTTAGAAAAACTGAAAGTTCTACATCATTATTCAAGCGATTATGGAACCAGAACCACAAATTTTGAAAAGAAATGGAAAGAAAATTAACAATTTTGAAACACATCTTTTTTTGGGTGATGCAAGATTGCCCTTACACCACTGGATGCTCCTGCATCATTAATAGATATTCATTTGATTGTCTTGTTAGATATTGAGTTTATTGAATTATCTTATATGTTACCATGTTGGATTTTGATGAGACTTAATAACTTGTGAATGATGTTGTGATGGTGCATGCATGCATGAATGTGAATGTTAAGCTTGGGAAATTCATGATGATGCAATGGGATAGGATAATTTTTTGTAATTTTTTTCATGCACCAATTGGGTGATGGAATATTTTGTGGTATTGTGTTTTGAGCACCTTTTGGAAGTGTACTTTTTCCTTATGGATATTTTGGATCTAACTTTATTATGGTTAGTAATTATGGATTTGAGATCCTTGTATAGGAAATTCCTATGTGATATTATGCTTTAATTAATCATCTTGTGCAATTCTAGTTTTTTGTCTATGATATGAATCCCTTAAGGAAAGTTATCATATTAATGGAGTGGCAATATTTTGATTTTTTAAATTACTCATGGAAGTATGATTCCTTTTGGGGTTGTGACATTCTTGTGGATGGTCAATTGAGAATTTAGGATCCTTGTGTGTTGGTTTTTTTAGTTGATTTTTCTCTGGATAGACATGTATGCATGTGTTTTGAATACTTTTATCTATCAAATCAATTATTCATTTGATTGGTGATTTCTTGTGATAAAAATAATTTGTGACTTTGGAACTTGATCTTGATTATTTATGATTGGTTCTTAGAGTTGAAGCGTTCGATATCTCTTTTATTTTCAACTTGATCTAGTTGAGTATTATGAATTTTTACTAAGGAAGGTATGGTCATTTAGTGGATATCTCAAATTTTGTGTTACTTATGATGTTTTTTAAGATCTTTATTAGTGACCTTTTGATTTGTATTTGATATAAATTCCTTGTATGGGGGTGATTTTTTATATTTTGGGTTCTAAGTTCTTGATAGTGTGAATTTGAAACTTTGTCCTTGTTGGATTTGAACCCATTATGATGTGTTCAATGGATTAGCTAGAAGTTGCTTTGTTAAAGTGATTTGCATTGGTTTGATGTATTCCTAAGTGTAAATAATGTCACGACCAACATTAATGCTACGAGAGAATGATGTAACATCCCTAATTTTTGGTCCCTTTGTGATTTTATGACATTCCAATTCTATGGTAAATTGGATGTGAACTATTGTTTCCATTTGAGTACAAATTCTTGATTCAATGCATTTGTGTGTAATGTGGGGGTTTCAATTCCATTGGCTAATTATCATGGTTAATTTGTTAGTCATGATTATATTATTGTCATTATTATTTTTGCCTAACAATGCTATGAAGAATCTTGTAGCAAGGTTATGTTGTACGATAGGTACAATTATTGGGGAAGGCAAACTAGGTCCTAGTGTTGAAGTGTCCTAATATGATCCAACCATGTAGGCAATAATAAACAATAAATTAAAGTAAGGTAATTAATTAATTAATAATAATGGATAATTATGGTGTTGAGTTATTTAGTTGACTTCTTGGGATTTATTTTATTTAATTATTTAATTCTTTGTAATTTCTATCATCAGTTAGTAATAAAATTAAATTAATTTAGCATTTCAATTATTTTATTTGATTATTCTATTTTAGATATTTTATGATATCTTTTAGAAAGAGAAGTGATTTAGTAATTTTAACTATAATAATTGTTTAATTTTAAATTACTTTGAATGTGCAAGTTTATAAATAGGATTTGGAATTAACTAATTATATTTAATCTTTTTTAGGAAAGAAAAATATAATAGATTTCTTATATTTTGTTTTCATTTAGAAAAGCTAATATTTGATTTTCTAATATTTTAATATTAGGAATGTGCACAATGGAAAAGCTTATTTAAATATGATTTTTATTTTATTGGAATAAATTATTATTTAATGTTTTATTCCTATGCTTAGAGAAAGCATGCTTTAAGGTTGAGAAAGAAAATAGAAAGGAAAACTTATTTATAGGATTATGCTTTGAAGAAAAGGGTTACACAATTTTATTATTCATTATTCAATTTTCAATATTGCAATCAAGAGAAGGAAATTAGGGAAAAGATTTATAGGTTGAAGAATAGTTAATTGGGCTAATGATTTTTTGAATTAGATTCAAGATTTGTGTTGATCCTTCTTCAATCATATCAAACTGCAGAAGAATTCAAGGTAGGATTCTTGGTCTCAAAAGGCTTTAGAAAATACTTCGATTTTGGTAAATTAATGAACCTAGATCTATGTTGTGGAACAAATGGTATTGTTTGAATAATTTGTATTCTAGTTTGAAAATGTAACATGCCTTCTCATAGTACTCACTTAAACTCAAGAATTTACAAGAAAGTAAATAAACATGGTAAACATGAGATATCTTTTTTTAATTATTTGCATAAATACAAGGGAATAATTACATATCTTTTCTCAATATTCTTCAACCTAGAAGATCAATATAATCAAAGATAAATCTTAGTGAGAAATATTTCACTTTACAATTACAATAAATAATTTGCACTTGGAAATGAGAATAATTTTACATCAATACATAAAGAATACTGCATCTGCAATCTTGACATCTGTCACTCAAATATCAGTGAGTCTTCTGCTACAGAGGGAGAGCATCATCTAAGTGCTTTACCTCCAACCACAGACCGACGGTCCCTGCACACCTTCCTTCCTGGAAGTGGCCCTACCCTTCATGAAGAGTATAGAATTAAGGAACCAACAAGTTTGCCATCTCAGTCCTAGTGTTGTATCCTACATAACACAATCAACCATACAAATCTAGAAAATCTTCTAGCTAAGTATGATCCTACTGATAGGTTACACTATTTAGACACTGTGAACAGACTAATGCATGCAGAGACAAATGCATTACTTTGGATAAAGTTTCTATATAGATAAACATTTGCAATAAATGTAGTCATGAGTTCACAGACATCTAACTCAACTTGAGAACTATCTCATCCTACAGTTGATTTAATTGACTAAGACACTAGTCATGAAACGTCTTCTCTAAGTTTAACTCCTAGTCCATCTGAATTAGAATTTATTGGATTGGATTCTAGGATATAAATACAATAAAGAGGATTTAAAAGACTTAATCTAAGTTCTTAAAGTCATTCGTTGCATTCTTGCAAACATTAGAGTCTATGACTTCCTATCATTCTACTCATCGACTCTAAAATTAAGCATTCTGGTGCTTGATGTCGTATCGACTTCAAAACTTATTAAACTTTTCCTATGGTATTCTTGTTTTGAACTATGGATGCTTGACTATTCACTATCGACTATAAATATACTAAGTTCAATCAATGACATAACTATATTGAGAGTTTACTAGACCCATCTGGGCTGATTTTAGAGATTTATCCTCTCTTAACCCAATATACAAAATATTATCAACTCTTGTTATACAACGATAAAAATATTACATGAGTATATTAGCCTCTAGTCTTCTCTAGACCATTTAGGCTCTACTTAATTTCACATTTATTAAATAATTACAATAGAAAATGGGTTTCTAGTTTTACACAAATAAACTCTAATAAATATTCTCCATAACATAAATACTATTAACAAAGTTTGTTCTCCAAAATGGATTATGAGTCTATTGTGAATAATAAGCAAATTAAATCAGATAGTCTCCTTTCATCCACTAACTCTAGATATAGAAAGGTTTATATATATATATATATATATATATATATATATATATATATATATATATATATATATAGAAAGGTTTATATATATATATATATATATATATATATATTAACCTTTATAATACTATGGTCATACCTTGATGATCCAATGATAACCAATACCATTCTAGTTTTCTTAAAATAAAGAGACCTTATACTAAGTCTTAAGATGAAAACTAAACAACTTGAATGTAATAAAAAGGATTCATAAGATTCATCACTATCCTACTCACTAATCTTAACTCCTATATCTCCTTAGAGTTCTCTGGTGACTCAGTTGGGTTACAGATATATAAACATCTCAGTTATATAATAAAAGTAAGACAATAATAGCATCTCGGCCTACTATTAACATACATCTCTTCGGCCTTCTATAAGTCTACATCTTTTCAACCTTTTATAAGTATATAGACTCAGCTTGATATAAGTATACAGAGAGCACTTAGAGAAGTCTCTAAGTTTCCCTTTCATAGGTGACATAATAAAATCTTCAATAAGATAACAGAGATAAACTTACTCTCATTAGACTTAATAATGCAAAGCTAGATGTTATCTATCTCAATACAGACAAACATAGCTAAATGACCTTAAGTTTACAAAAGCTTAAACAAGCTATCAGCCTTGAACTTGCAAAGTGATAAGGTAAGATATTGGTCTGGTATGTTTAGTTTTAACTAGGCTTTTAAAATAATATCAACTCACAGAAGAAAGATTTGCTTATCGATTAAACAAACTCAGTTACATTCTTAGATTGATGGCCATTGTTACTCAGAAATTGACAAATAGCGTTGGCCAACAAGAATACAAAAGTATCAAAACTATCTACAAAGAAAATCTTAGAGATAAACTAAGATGATCGATCTAATATCTCTCAAAAATAATCAAAGGTTCTCAGTCAAAGACACAATAAGATTTTACTTCTATCGTCCATAAAACACAGTCATTTTTGGCCTTATAACATACAGAGTACCGGCCTTATAAAGATACAGGATTTAATGACCAAAGACATGAATAGAGCATTGACTATATTATATATAAAGCATAAACTATGAATGAATGGAGAACATCGATTATGAACAAATATAGAGCATCGAGATTAAATATGAATCACAAATGATTCATATAACTTCCAACACAAGAAAATAACCTGTTTGAGATCGTCCAATAGTCTTCCCTCTCCCAAGCTTGATCCTCTCGCTCTTTTACTATTTAAAAGCTTATAGATCCCATCATGTATATTTCTTGCTATCTTTGTGTCTTCTTTTAGAAAACACTCTCGCAGTGTTTAATAGCAAAAAACCAAAACTGCGATCATTTCTCCTCATTCATAGCCTTTAAAGATTCCTCATACGCATGCAATTTTGAGAAAGTGATGGTCATAAAAGACCACTCTTCACGTCAGTTAAAGAGCTCCTCATTACTCTCTTAATCTTAGCCATGTTATAAGAAGTCTATCGACCACCTCAAAGGTTTAGCTTCTTAAATCATATATATATAACCACAGGTATAGAAAAACACCCAAAACTTACGTTGTCACATACATCCATAAGGATACGAGAATGGGGTCGAGGTTTCTCCCCATCTCTATCTCGTAAAAACACCAAAGAAAGGATTAGTTAACTTAGCGGATCACTTATCAGAAGTCACCAACAATAAAAATACTATAAAATAACCTCTAATAGAATAGTTATAATAACATAACTATAATCATAGCTCATGAGAAAAATAATGACTATCGACCTTATCTTGTCAAGAGTCATTTTATCCTGATTTGGTTTTTGACAAAACCTACGCTAATGATTTTTGATGCCAAATCAACAATTGTGGAGTCAACACCCAAAACTCTAACCAAATAGTTCTAACACAACTTACCACTTACGTCAAAGTTCACTAGATGTTGAAAGCACAAAAATTAGGTGGCAACAACCTGTGCTTTCCAAATGTCTATTCACTTCTCTCTGATGATGCTCTCCCTCTCTTTTTCAGAGGGTGAAAATATGTTTCCTAGTTACAACTCATAATCACCAAACTGGGATTAGTGTATCTTTAGTTAATCCATATACATCATAAATAATCACATGCCTAAATTCTATGCATTTAATCATAAACTCATTAAATCATTGATTTATCCTGACATTTTTACTAAATGTCAAATTATTAATCCATGCAAAATTATCTACTAATTGCATAAAAGTGAAAAGTAAATCATAATCAAAATTAGGGATATGATAGAAAATAATAGAATGATGAACTAAACAGTTAGATTTAATTTGGATTTGCTGAGTCAATGAAATTAAATTTGGAAATAAACTAGTTGTTGTAGGCATAAAAACTAGGGTTGCTTGGAGAAGAAGAAACACAGTGAAACTTAGGAATACCATGAGATTTATGAGTTTCAAATTTATAATTGAATTAGGATGGAAATATAAACATTTAGGAGATTCAATTTTTCATTTTATGTTGTGTATGTTGGCGATTTATACCTCTTGGTTTGGATTAAAAAATATTGGAAGAGGAAGACCTGATTATTTTCTAATATTTTAATGTTACGAATGTGCACAATGGAAAAATATTATTTAAATATAAATTTTATCTACTTGGAATAAATTATTATCTGCTTGGAAGAAAGAAAATAGAAAAGGAAAACCTATTTATAGGATTATTCTTTGAAGAAGAGGATTACACAATTTTATTATTCATTATTCACTTGTCAATATTACATTCAAGAGAAGGTAATTAGGCTTGATGAAGGAGCATCCCTAGTTCAAGAGAAGTCTTGCATCAACCAAAAACATTTGCATTTCAGTTTGTTTCTTTTCATTTTCCAGTTCAATTCAGGCAGTTCAGTCAGTAGCAGTTTCTAAATTTTGGTCTGCATTCTACTGCAGTTCCATTTCATATCTTGCAGAGCTAGACTTAGTATATAGATTCATTCATGCACATCATATCCAAATTTCAGATCATTTGGTTAAGGTACTAGAAAGATATCATTTTAAGACGATTGACTATTTTCTCAAAACAGAGCATCTTGACAATCTCTGATAATCAGCTAAAGGAGAAGACATGCGGAGCATTTCACGACCTACAAAACTAATTTGCACATCACTCAATGTTTATTGGTTCATGGCCGACCTTCCTTGAGATCCACACATCATTCCATTCATTTGCAGAGGAGTTCTATTCATTTAGGTCTGACCTATCCATGTACACACGTTACAGCTCTTCATTGGAGTTTGTGATCTTCCTTGGCTGACGCGGAGGAGTCTTTTGTATCAGAGATGATATATATTGATGTAATAGATCCTTAGGAAAGCAGTTCTCATCAATTAGAAGATAGATAGTTGAACTTGCATGAAGGAACTTCAAACCTATATCTTGTGCATATTCTGATATTATGTAATCAGGCCTGTGAGCCCTAATTGTAAGCCTACATTTTGCTGGCCAATCTCTATTTGAATTCTATGATATATTGAATGACTGAATCTACATTTACCTTACATATTTATGTTATTTCCGTTGTGTTTACTCTAGTTGCATGGCCTGAATAGTTCTCTTTGAGGACCCTCCTAACCATGAATGCACCAAGTGGTATCAAAGCGAACGTTTGAATCTTTGGGAGAGAATTGAGCGAAGTTGGCAAAGGAATTCCATAAGATCTTGCTGTGGACAGATCACCAAATCTAAGGTAGGTTACTTGTGTCATAACCAATCGCTGATTGTGAGGCAGTTGTCACCTTGTAGCCTGATCACCGAATTGAGGTAGTTTGCACTTGATCCTAGGAAGATGCCTCCAAGGAGAGTCCCTACTGTTGGAACAATGGATGGAAGAATGGATGAGATGATGGAAATGATGAAAATAATGAGAATTTGATTGGATGTTGTCAAGGAAGAAAAGCGAAGAGGATTGACACCTAGACCTAATGTTGAAAGTGATGATGAAGAGGAATTTCAATCTGTTGAACAAATTGGCAAAACCCTAGGAGGTGACAAAGAAGAAGAATCAGATCAAGTCAAGATGTTGCAAGCTATTTCAAAGATTGGGAAGAGACCTAGAGTTGATGTACCTAATTACACTAGCAATTTAAACCCTAAAGAGTTGATTGACTGGATAAATGACATAGAAGAATACTTTGAATATGAAGTTGAAGATCTAGAGAAGGTGAAATTTGCAAAGACAAAGTTGAAAGGACATGCTACTATATGGTGGAAAGAAGTTCAATTAGATAGAAACAAAAGAGGAAAATATAAGATTACAAAATGGGATAGGATGGTGACAAAATTGAAGAATCAGTTTGTACCTGCTGACTATGAGTTGGAACTGTTGAAGAGATTGTAGAACATGAGACAAAAGGAGAAATCTATAAAGGAGTACACCGAAGAATTTCATAAGATGATCATAAGGACATGACATAGTGAAGAAAGCAAAGAGAAAGTGGCTAGATACATCAATGGACTGATATTGAACATTCAAGAAGAACTGAGTTTGGTAAGGATGACAACACTGGAAGAAGCATATCAGTTTGCCCTGAAAGTTGAAGAGAAGTTGAATAAGAGACTTGATCAGAGACAGAGAGGTAGAGGAGGTAAATTTCAGAGAGGTAGAACATTTTCTAGAGGAGAAAGATCATTTGTGGAGCAGAACAGACAAGAGAATACATTCAAGAAGGAGGACGAAGATAACAATGCATACCATAGAGATGACAAAAAAAATTACCGCAAAGAAAACCCTAGTGCATACCAGAGTGAAGGATATAGAAAAGAAGGCAAAGGACCTCATAGGAGAACATTCAGAGGAACCTATTTCAAGTGTGGAGGTGAAGTATATAGAGCATTTGAATGTAATCATAGGAGTACAAGCAAGAGGATAGATAATAGTGGAAGAGCAGCCTATGTGGAAGATGAACCTGTTGGATCACTGAGTTCAGTTCGAAAACCTGAGAAAGGAGAATCAATTGTGATGAGGAGAGCACTATTTCAAGCAGAGACAAATGAGGAACCACCGCAGAGGAAGAGTTTGTTCAGAACTAGATGCAAATTAGGAGATAAATCTAAAATTGTAATTGATAGTGGTAGTTTTGATAACCTAGTTTTGGAGGATATGGTGACTAAAATGAAGTTGGAAAGATTGAAACACCCTAAGCCTTATCAGATAGCATGGATTCAGGATGATCATAAGGTACTAGTGAGTGAACAATGTCTAGTGAAATTTCATATTGGATCATATCATGATGAAGTCTTGTGTGATATTATGCCTATGGATGTTTGTCATATTTTGTTGGGTAGACCTTGGCAGTATGATAGAAAAGCTAAACATGATGGAAGAAAGAATACATACACCATAACATCAAATGGGAAGATAATTACTTTGATTCTTATTATGTCAGAAAAATGCACCCTTGGGGGCTTTTTTCCTTTAAGGTTTAGCTCCTGGGTCTTTAAATTGCATTTAGAGCATCTTGCATGACAATTCAAACACCCGATGAGAAAACCCTTGGGTCTTATGACAAATGGGACCTAAGGGGGTCTAATTTAATGATTCTAGAACAAAGACAGGGGGTGGACTTGGGCGCTAGCGCCCTAGTCCAACCCTATTTTGGGTCTGCCCTAAATTCAAATGTTAGGTTTGTGACTGTTATTTGGTTTCTAGGTCAACATCATAAGTTTCAAATACAAAATTCTTAGCGGGAATCTTAGTAGTTGCATATACAAGCACGTTTAGGTTATCATTTGCAAACTAGATGGACATTGTGATTTATGAGCTTATGTTAAAGTGATCAAGGCATTCATTGTGTTGCAGAGCATAACATTATTATTGTGTTTATTTTTGCAGGTTGGATTCCATCTCCTCTTCATGGCATTGAAGAGCTTCTTCCTTCCATGAGAGATTCATCATCAAGGTGACATTTATTGTGTTTTATCATCATTATCATTTGGATTTTTGCCTCTATCCCAAAAGGATATGCACTCTTTCTCTGACAACGGTGTTTAGAAGACTTGAATGTCTCTTTGGGGCTTGATAGAGGAAAGCCTCCAAACACCACAACCCCCTCCCACACTCCTTATGATTGTAGGTTATAGGTGTCAGATCTGGAGAAAGTGGAGTTGTAGGGAAGAAGGGGAAACATTGAAGATTCAGGATCTGAAAAGAAGCGGACACTGTGCAGGATTTAGGGACAAGTGGTGTAAGAGCACCTAACACAAGGTGGCCTCCATGAGGCACTCAACTTCATGTTTTGTTTTAATATCATATTCTGATGTAATAAGGTCCAATGGACCACTTTCTAAGTGTTTGTAATAAGTTTGGATCCATTTTGTAGGCATTTGTCCAAAATGCCATGTTTTTGTCAATGTTGTCATATTGTTGTCACATGGTGAAAATGTAACCAAGGATGGATCCAATGAATGTAATAGGGTTGTTTGAGTCTCCTTAGGTGTGTCTAGAGTGTTTTTGTCCCTTTGAAGGTAGTTGGACTCTTGTAGCCTTCAATATTATCAAAATGTGCAAAGTTGGTTGGCAACTTTTACAAATTGTAAAGCAAACAAAGGGCAAAACTGTAAAAAACCAACGGTCACCCTCTTGAAAAGTAGTTGGGGGTAGTTGGAACTGTAATTAAATGCCTAAAATGCCTCCCAAGGGTTGAGGCAAGGCAGTAGTTGGAGTTTTGGTCGAAGAAAAGAAGAATAATACAAAGTTTAAAGCCTTGTTTCTAGAATTTTCTGCATTTTTTGCTGCTATAACGTTCATAACTTTCATATATGGATGAATTAGAAGGTGAGGATAGACTTTTTAGAAATCCCTATGTCTTACCTTTCATTCAAGACTAATTTTGTGACATTTGGTTGAGATTTGTACATTCGGTGAATATTTTTTTAAAATCTATCGTGAAACTCTATTTTCCTGAACTTCCACACTGTTACAGTCCATACTGTGCAAAGGTACAAGGTTGTTTCCACTTTATCATGATTTTATTGGTTATAATATGGAGTTATCTTTCATTTGAAGTTAGTTGGGTGTTTTGACATTTTTGTGGTAGGGAGATATAAGGTTTTTTCTAAAACTTGGTTTGTGAAACCCTACCTTAGGGTTTTGATTGTAATTCATGCATTCTCCTCCATTCCATTGATGTAGAACCACATAGATCAGTGGGATGGACTGTTGTGATGTTGTTTCAATGTTTTGCAAGAGCTTTGGGTAGAGCAGGGGGATTGGTGGCAGTTTATGTGAAAGACCCTAGCAAAACCATGTGCTAGCAGTGTAGAAGGAACAATAACATAAGGTAATTCTTGAACAGTCAGTTGTGAGACCAGAAAAATCATGAAATCCTTTATTTTTCCAACCATGTGAAGTGTCCAAGGGGTCCAAAGAGTTTGGTGGTTCCGTTCAAGGGTAGTTGCTTCACAAATTTGACCTAATTGGGGCTCTAGGTCACTAGGAGGGGTTATAGGTTGGACCATACTGTCCAAAACAACCCATACCTATTTTTGTAATATGTCATGGGGGATCCAAATGGGTATCTCTAGATCATCTAAATTTTGAGTTTGCAGGTCTGTGTAAGAAGTTATTGTTGATTGTTCATGTTTGGAGGGCTACAAGGGAAATGGAGGCCTAAAGAAGGAAGTACTAAACCCATGTTTGTTCTGCCTTTGCCAATGGTTTGGATGGATCCCAGGGCATGCCAAATCAACCTTTCCATGAAGATTTTAGGGCCACTAACTATTGTTCCCACTTTTGCAAATTGATCCTTGAATTTGGGCTTTAGAGTGTGAAGAAAACCTAGTCTATTTGTGAAGACCTCTACCTATCCTAGTGGCTCTACTTCAACAAGGGCACCATCAACCTTGTCCTCCACATTTCCATTACCAAAATCTGAAGATATAACAGAGATCAGTATCGGAAGGAGATCAGGAATCCACAGAAAAAGCAACACATTGGACTAGGGCGCCATCACCATTGTCCCCGACATTTCTGTTTTCCAAACTGCGAAAAATAGTGAGTTAAGGTTCTCTGCCCTTTATCTAATTCCTATAGAATTTGTTGTGATTCCTAGATTTAATTATTGTTTTTCTTAAATTAGGGTTTCAAGAGCATAAAAGCATTAATTAGCAACATTGTGCGATAACTTCTAAATTTCCCAGTAGAAAACCAAGTGGCAACCCAATTTGATAGATGTCTCTCCTCTCGATAGGAGCACTCTTTTGAAAATCCCTTAGAATGTTTTGTGGAAAGGAGGATTCAAACTAAAACAACCACACATCAAAACCCCTTTTTCATATAAAACAATTCCTTTGGAAGATGATCCTAAGGGTGAAGTATGTAGAAATATTAGAATCTATTTGGTAGATGGAAGGAAATTTCTGGATGGTTTGAGACATGAGAATATGTGTTATGCTTTGATTCCTAAGAATCCTAAAACATTGAGGAAGGAGAATGAAGAAGAATAGTTAGAGGAGATAACTGAATTGCTACAAAGTATGAAGACATCATATCAGATAATGTACCTGAAGGATTACCACCAATCAGGAGTATCATCCATCACATGGATCTTATACCAGGAGCTAG
Organism: Cunninghamia lanceolata; assembly: GCA_027924645.1. Taxonomy (NCBI): domain Eukaryota; kingdom Viridiplantae; phylum Streptophyta; class Pinopsida; order Cupressales; family Cupressaceae; genus Cunninghamia; species Cunninghamia lanceolata. Next base: position 7,154,585 of record BSBN01001215.1, read on the forward strand.
TATGCCTAACAAAGCAGTACACAAAATGACACTGACATAAAATGAAGAACTGAATAGACAGATATAAGAGTTGTTGAGGAAAGGTTTGATCAGAGAAAGTTTGAGCCCTTGTGCAGTACCTACAGTGTTAGCATCAAAGAAAGATGGAGAATGGAGAATGTGTACAAACTCTAGAGCAATGAACAAGATCACAGTTAAGTATAGATTTCCTTTACCTAGGATGGATGATATCATGGATTGTTTGAGTGGAGCAAAATATTTCACAAAGATAGATTTGAAGAGTGGATACCATCAGATCAGAATCAGAGAAGGTGATGAATAGAAGACTACTTTTAAGACAAATGAAGGATTGTATGAGTGGTTAGTGATGCCTTTTGGACTGACAACTGTACCGAGTACTTTCATGAGGTTGATGAACGAAGTTTTGAAGAAATTCTTGGATAATGTTGTTATTGTATATTTGGATGTGTTATTTCAGAAAATGTCCCCTTGGGGGCTTTTCCCTCTTAAGGTTTAGCTCCCGGGTCCTTTAGAATGCATTTAGGACATCTTGTTTGATAATTTGACATCCCGATGAGAAAACCCCAAAGTTTCATGGAAAATGGGACCTAGGGGGTACACTTATGTTAAATCCTGCCTAAAATAGGAGGAGGACTTGGGTGTCAACGCCTTAGTCCTAACCCAAGTCCTCCCCCTATTTTAGGTTAGGATCAATTTCAAAGTGTCAATTTATGATCGTTATTTAGGTCCTCTGCCGACATAGTAAGTTTGAATTATGAAATTCTTAGCGGGAATGTTTGTAGTTGCATGTATAAACATGATCAGTGATTCATTTGAAAACTAGAAATGGATTTTATGCATACGTGTGATTCTAGAGCATTCAAAATATTCATTGTGTGGCAGAGCATTGTTCTTGTGTTTGTATTTGTAGATTTGGCATCCATCTCCTCATGGCATGAAGAGCATCTTCCTTCCATGAGATCTTCACTAAATGGTGATATCAATTGTGTTTTCTATTATTTATCACTTGGATTTTGCCTCTATCTCATAGGGATATGCACTCTTTATCTAACAATGGTGTTCAGAAGACTTGAATATCTCTCTGGGGCTTGACTGAGGCAAGCTTCTAAACACCACAACCCCAACCCATTTTTCCATGATTGTAGGCTATAGGTTGTGAAATCATAAAAGGTGGAGTTGCAGGAGAGTATTGCAGACTGTTGAAATTACAGATCAGAGAAGAAAATAGGGACCTGGACTCAGGCACCTGCTCATTAGTCCTCCAGATCCTGCAACAGGAAAATCTCCAGAACAACAGGAACATATCACAGACAAGATTCCAAAATCTTGATAGAAACTATGGAACTGGACTAGGGCACCCGCTCATTAGGCCCTGACTTTTTCATTTCCCAAACTTTGAAATTTGGTACACATTTAATTGTCATTTGATATCTCTGTGTCTGATCATTTTCCATAATTTGTCCGTTTGTTCACGAATTTGCATAATTAGAGTGTTGAACATAATTGGGCTTAATTGAACAACTAAATCATACAATTCCAATCTTCCCCTATCTTCCAAGTGATAGAAGGCCTATAGGAGGTTCCTCTACTCGGCTGAAAGTCCTTGAATGTTTAGTGGTGAAAGGAGGATTAACACAAACCATTGAAATCAAACCCTCTTCATTTTTCCTACCAAAACTTTTGGTGAACCCATGTTTTTAATGAATTTTTCACCTTGATGAGTGTTTTGCTTCATATTTACATTTATTTCATTCATTCATATCATTGTTCATCTTATTGCATTTGGAAAATTACAAAAAATTGAATAATTGGAAAATTTTGAAAAAATTGGCATTTTTAGCTTGCATTTTCAAATAGTTTGAATTAGTTGGAATTTAATTTCAATAAACTTATTTCATTATCATCATATATGATTTAAAATACATAATTTTTTCATTCATCATTCATTTAGATTGCATTTTCATGCTTAAAGTTTTGAAAATTGCTTAAAATTGTGCATTTTTCCATATAACCTAGTTTTGCATTAGCTAGGGTTTGTAGTCAAAATCTTGTTTTAGATTTTACTACCCTTTTAAAACACTCATTAGGATTTATTTCTAACTGTAGTGTTGCATCATAGTGGTTTGCTTGCAAAATTTCATGCCTAGGGTTTAAAAACCTTGATTTTTCACTAGATTTTAGCCTTACTGTCTCTCTAGATTTGCACCATAGGCATATTGTAAAGGATTTTTCTTAACTAATTATATTTTATCAGGGTTATTATATAATTCCACTCCTAAAATTATTTACAACACCTTTTTATTGGGCCCTTGTATTGAAAATTTGGTGAAAATTTACATATTTTGGCTATATTTTCCCTAGGGTTTGACCTAGATTTGTACTCCAAGTGTGTTGTGATAGATTTTATGATTTAGGTGACTTATATTACTATTATAATCTTCTTAACCTCCTAAAATTATTTACAACACCCCTTTTATTGGGTCTTTGCATTGAAAAGTTGTAAAAAATTGCATATTTTAGTGTATTTTCACTAGGTTTTGACTTGTCATCACTCTAGATTTGCATCAAAAGTGTGTTGTGAAGGATATTATTGCTTTATTGGACTGATATCAGACATATTAATTTTTAAACTTGATCAATTTCCTTACAACACCTTTTCTTTAACTAGTTTGCATTGAAAAAAGTTGAAAAAATAAAGCATTTTAAGTCATTTTTACACATAGTTTTGCCCTTGTCTTTTGCACAACTTTTGAAAATATTTTAAAATCTGATCTCACATTGATTTGAATACATATACACATAGCTTATAATGACAACTATAACAATAGGTTCCCTCCTAGGCCTTACATGAAAAGAAAGGTCCCCGAACCTAAACTTGTGTTTACACCTCATGATAGAACAATTGGAGACACTGAAGGACCTCTTTATATCACTGTGAAGATAATGGAAAATCATGTGGATGGAACCCTTATTGATCCTAATTTCATGACTAATGTATACATGGAAGAGTTCCTCTATTCACATGGATTGATGCAAGGCTTTTATGACCCTTCAGATATGATGATTAAGACACATAAGGGAACCTTTATAAATACTTCTGAGAAAATATCTTTATTGGTCACTGTATTTGAGAAATCTCTAGAATAATTGTTTGATGTTGTCCCCGTTTCTGACCTCTTTTGCATAAAACTAGGACATCCATGGTTAAAGGCTATGAAATATGTCCCTTCAACAATTTATAACTGTGTAAAATTTCCTTTGAATGGACAAGTGCATACTATTTCTTGCAATATGTATAAACCTTTGGTAACAAGACAACACTTTACACTTGATTACTTTTGGGAAAGATATGATGTGGAACTAGAGCCATGGATAGATTTTAACTTCTTGAGCTATAGAAACTACAAAACAAAACTATTACATCAAGTGGCTGGTCCTTCTATTGAAGAAACAACAAGAGATGAACAACCTGCATTTGTAGAGAATCCTAGACCAAAATCAAAAAGACCCTATGCTGAGGTTCCTCCCCCACCATCCTTACAAGGATCGAGAGGTAGTCATCGACAGCAAAACATTCCACCTAGACAAATGAGATTTGATCTTGGTGCTTCCTCCTTTAAAACACAAAAACCTATGGAAGAGCAAAACACTATCTTACAAGAGATAAGTGGTAAGACAAAAAGAAATAGACAAGAAAAAGAAAGCAGGAGGATATGACAAGCTTATGCCCAACGAATTGCATCTCAACAAGAAAACATTTCACCTAACATTGAACCAAACAAAGAAGATCTTAAGAATGGACAATTTGAAGACAAGAATAAGCATTGGGCTATGGTACCTTATGTCCCACTTTCCTCTAACATTTAGGAGTGGGAAGATGATGATTTGCTCAATAACAACCCTTAGTTAGGTTGTCCTTACAGGTAAGTAATTATAACCCTTTATCTCTCATGATGTGTTTCCCCCATGATGTGTTATGTGTTGTTTAGGCCTCCTAGGATGACCCTTGATTCTCTTGTAAGGTCCAGGATACTAGGAGACCACCTTTTTTGTGATCCTTCTATTTGTATCATAATTCTTCTACATTGCCTCTCCTCTATTTTCACTATTGTGTGTTGTGTTTTATGGACATAGCGTTGCGGTTGGTGACTTGGGGGCACCCTGCTAAGTGATTGTCCCTAATACATTTGTTTCTCCTCTCTCAATTTATTGTTTCCCTTCCTCTAGTACTTCTATCTAGCAGGCGGATGATGAAAAACATTTTATATTGATGCAGACCTAGTGTCCCTTTAGCGAGAAATAAAAAAAGACCAAGTTCATACATGACGATGGGGTTGATATATATTATCCGACACTTGGCTAATAGAAACACTCTATGTGATCTTGATGGTGTCTTATTGCACTTACAAAACATAACAATACTATTGCTTCATGCACTTTGTCTATCTTGAATCTTGCATTATGTGTATCGGGAAAATGTGGATAATATCAATAATCTATAATAACCCAATAACTCAATGAAAATGGAAATAAACAAGAGTCAAAACAAAGAAAAATACCTCACAAACCTTATTACTTCGTAGCTTCCATTGGTCGCCTAATCTCAATTGATCTTTCATGTGAATGAAGCCCTTAAAAAGCGCACTTCCTTGCTTTGTTCTTCAAGATGACAATAGAGAAACGACTATGATATTTCTTGTAATGAAGAGGATCTTCAATACAATAAAAATGGTGATCATAAGCTATGGAATGGTGTGGGTGCCAAAGGCACAGTATGAATTCTGCAGAATAATTTTACTGAAAGCTTAGATTCTTGAAATGGAGGAATAGGGTTGTATTTATAGACTTGTGAGAGGGAAGATCAATGGTATAGAAGAAATAAGAAGATCAATGGTTGAGAAGATTTGAGAGGATGTGCATGAATAGGAAGAAGACAAGTGTCACACAAAAAAATGCTTTGTTTGAGTTAACTGCTTTCTTGATAAAGATAAGATTTGATTTCATAAATTAGAATGCTTTCTTCTAATTTAAGAGTTGTTGATAAAAACAAGATTGATTAAATCAACTAACTCAACTTGTGATTTGCTTTTTGCATGATTTGAGAGAAATTAAATAATAAATTATTTAATTTTGTGTGCATGAAGAACAAGATTTATTTTTAGAAGATTTAGAAGATTTTTGAGGAATTTAGAAGATAAGAAAGCAAATTAAATAAATAAATTTATTTAATTATTTGTGCATGATTTGGAAGAATAAATAAAATATTTGATTATATTTTATTTTTTAGAGATTGAGATAATTTAAATAAATTTGATTGATTTATTTGAATTTGGAAGAATAATTTGATTTAATTAAATAATTAGGAATCATTTAATTGTAGATAAGAGGATTTAGAAGAATTTGATGAAGCTTATTTTTATTTATTGATAGAGGAATATTAAGATGAAATAAATATTTAAAATATTTATTTAAATAGAGTCGTGTCATTTTTAGGTGTATACATTTTGCCCCTCTTTGATGCAATGTGTTTTATCACGTTGTTTCAAAGAATAAGATTTTCTGATAATGATACATGCCCCAGTTTGCCCCTGGTATAGGTTATGATGACAAGATGCCCCCTCGGGAGATTGGACGAGAAGAAAAGGCTAAAGCACGTGAGACAGACAATCTCACAATGAAGAAGGTCGAACAGTTAGGTTAGGGTGAAGAAAATAGGTTAGGGAGAAAGGATGCGGAGAGCAGGTTCGGTCACCACACAACTAGGTAGGTTGGCATGTCTATATATAGAAGCAGGGTCCACAATCCTAGTCATTTGCACACTTGTCATTTGGTGAGAGCTTCTAGGAGAGTTTTAAGAGCACAGGAGCTAGAGCAGTCAGTATAGCGATGGATCTTCCACACAAGGAGCACCAGTTTGAGAGGGTCCGATGGTTCAGACGGCCAGCAGGGGCAAGACCCCCGGTACGTACATCAAAATTTCTAGCCTAGGGTCATTTATTAGCCTAATAATTCCTAGGAAAGGCTACCTAAATGAATGCGTCGTTTTGTGCTTCGGCACATTTGTTCTCCGAAACGGCATTTCTATTTCGATTCAACGCATTTATCCTTTATGCTCATTTGTTACATGAATCCATACATCCATGAAGAAGTTGCACATGTGTTATGCCTAGTTGTGCATATGTTTTATATGAGCATACGTTAGTTGTTGCTGCGCATTTGTACTAGAGTTGTGCATATGCTCAAAGATTCAGCGCATATGTCTTGGATCGGTACATTTGCTCTAAAAAGGCGCATTTACCACCTGTAATGGCGCATTTGCCTTAGGATAGTCAGTTACTTAGCAAAATTGACTTGATTGGCATCTTGATCGATGTGACAATCGATAGCAATCTTCGAGATTGATAGAATCTAGACAAGAGATGATATGCTTGTTTTGATCAATTTGATATGCAAAGTAAGTGAGTTCGATAGGTTTGATAGTTTGAGCAGGTTTGCTTTGATATAGTTATGGATGATGCTTTACTTTGCTGGATTGCAGGAGGATATTTCAGATACGCTTATGTCATGGGAGCAATTCCTCGTGATGCTGTTGTGATGGTATATGCTGACAAAGGTAGATCAGACATTTCTCAGTGCTCTTAGTTTGGATTACGTGTGTTTCACGCCTGAGGTTGATGTGAACCTCAGTTTGTTGACTGCTTTAGTGGAGCACTACCATAGTGAGAATGGGACCTTCCACCTCCCCACTGGCGAGATGACAATGACACTAGAGGAAGTTTACATGATACTGCACCTATCGATAGTAGGTGTGCTTATGGAGTACGACTCTCAGCGCGATGCTGGATTGGCTGAGTGCATGAGGGTGTTCGATGATCCTGGGCTTTGAGGGCCAGTGATATCATGGTAGGACATGTACCGACTATTATGACTACTTTCCAGGGATTGTGGTTGGTTTGATAAGGGGTGTTGTATGCCCCAATAGGCGATCTCACGGGTTCCCGATTGGCTGGGGACGGACACTTGAGCGGATGCTTACTAAGGGCACTTGATTTTCTTGGGGTGTCTGCATTCTTGGAAACCTTTACCATGAAATGCACCATGTGGTTTACCATGGAGCAGCTAGCTTGTCTGCAGGAGTTTCATTGCTTCAGTTCTAGGCGTGGGAGCACATTGCAGTTACACAATCTATTTGCACTTTTTCTAGACAGCCAGGAGAGCCTTACTCTTATGGATATGCAGGTGTAGTTTCCCATCACAGGCTGAGGAAACTAGAGTACTAGCGACATCATCTAGATAATGTGGACGCAGTGGTTTGGTGACCTTACATAGATTATGAGGTCTGGGACGATGACGCTGATGAGCTGCCTTACATTTTTCAGATGCGGTAGTTGATCAGCAGGACACCACACATTTTGGAGAGACACATAGTCACTCGAGTGCTGAGGCAGTTTGGGAGGACTCAGGGTATGCCACAGGGGTAGGCTTTGTTTGCGAGGACCTATGCAGAGTGGCACTGGTGGGGACCTATGGCTTCCTATGAGGAGGCCAGGATAGACTTTTTGCAGATACCTTATTAGGCATGGCCGATGAGGAGGGACATAGTTGATGCAAGGATGACTCAGGATTACGACAACTGGTTTACAGCACACCCGTTCCCCAGATATTCGAGACTGGGAGAGTTAGCTCCACGTCTGGAGGAGGTGGAGTCTGAGGAGGAGGGTGATGGAGGTAGATAGAGGGGGAGGAGGAGGAGAGGAGGAGGAGATGGTAGAGGCCGAGGAGATGGCGGAGATGGTGGAGGAGGTGGTGGAGGAGGTGACAGCAGACAGAGGCAGTGACAGAGAGTGGGGGAGGCCCCACCCCAGTAGGAGGCATAGCAGGTGCCACAACAAGTGCTACAGCAGGTTCCACTTCATCAGGTGGTATAGTAGCAGGTTCCACCTCAGCAGGTTCCATAGGCAGCGGCTCCACAAGGACCGCAGGTTTAGGTGCAGCCTGATCCATAGGAGCAGGCACAGGAGGCAACACTTACTATGTTATGGGGCTAGCTGAGGTAGGTTAGAGCGTAGCTGAGAGCCACAGAGTCTTGCCTGGAGGTAGATGCAGGGTTTATAGTTGGTCTTACTGTAGAGCGGGACACAACATTGACTAGGTTACGGGTCTTGACAGTAGAGAGAGACACAGTCATAGCTGCTATGGGTACCGATGGGGCTACATCATTTTTGGTGACATAGGTGATACAGAGCCAGGCTCAGGTGACACAGTTGTAGACCCAAGTTGCATAGATTTAGGGTGAGCTGGGCAAAGCGCAGGCTCAGATGCAGTACTATATGGGTTTATATCATGGGGCGGTGCCAGTAGATCAGCGGGCACTGAGCTACAGGAGTCAGTCAGTGGCTTCTCAGAGGGTAGGTGGATCACGGTCGGGGGCGTCAGTGATGGGCCCACAACAGTCTGGGTCAGGCCGCAGTGGAGGAGAAGGAGACAGTGTGGGGAGTAGTGGCCCACAACAGCAGGGGTAGCTGCTACTTGGATAGATTTTGTACTTGTACACACATTGTTTTGATGGCTCATGGATAGCCTGCTATATGTATATACCACTGTTATTTTTGTGCAGTTACTGAGACATTGTATCATTATCATTTTGATGTATGTATACACCCTTTTTGTGATTAGACTCATGGACGACGCACTAATATTGTACACTTGGACATTTTTATTGTTTATATGATGATGCGGCTTATGATTGACCTACATGTATGTTGCATATGCGATGATCATGGATGCATTTTACTTGTTATGTTTATATGCGATGTACATGCTTGTGACACTTTATATGTAGTTACTATGGCCTATATGTATGATGTTTATGCAATGATCATGGATGCAATTTACTTGTTATTCTTATATGCTATGTTTTTGATATTTTTTTGATATTACGTATGAATCTATGTTATGATGGCACAAATGTATATGGATAATTTTAATGCACCTATATGTATGCCTCTATATGCTCACATTCTATGATTATCTAATGCAGACAATTTTGTGATTATAGCTACGTTTTTGTGAATTTTTTTGGTTACATGCAATGATTTGTTGACTTATGCAGCTATATGTATGTATGCAAATGATTTAATCAAGTTAATAATTTAACTCACCTAATATTGAATGCAAAAATGATTACACATGGATGGCTTAATGCACTTACAATAATGCAAATGATCTAATCAAATTAATGACTATTTCACTTAATGCAAAATGATTATATGTTTTTGATATGTCCAAGTGTACTCAATCAATACAGATGAGACTTGATGAAAGACACAAATGATAGATAGAAAGAGAATTTTGACAAAAGAATGACTCGATAGAAGGACTCACAAGCTTTTGTAAACACTGACACTGTGAACCAAATCTTTATTGATGGATGGTATGCGAAATGTAAATGGATGTATTTATGGATGCGGATATTTGTCATTATTGAAAGTATTTTGAAGTGCTTGTTTCATCATTGGGTGCTTGTTTTGTTTCTTTTCTCTTTTTGAAATATTGTAAGAAAATACAAGCATCTAGGTATAATTGAATTGAGATGACCTGAGTATTACTTACATGGATTTTGATATAGCAAGTTGATACAAGCATCTAGTCAAAATTGAATCTAGATGAATTGAGTACTTCTTGCGTTTCAACAAATAAGGATTGCCCCTTTTCATGTTTAGACCTTTGAAGTCCTCGATGATCTTTTGCCGATCATATCGTTAGACAAAAGTCATCACATTACTAAAGATTAATCCACAAACAGCAGACAAAGAAAATGATTATGCTCCCATCATAGCTTCTCTAGTTTTTGACATCCTCGAGTAGCATAGAAAGACATAATAACAAAAATCAAGACTCTGTAACGTAACCTGCTCACAAAACATTCTTGTATTAGATGTGTCTTCTGGCCATAATTTAGATAAAATTATTTTGAGTGTTTATGCACTTGTTTCCTCTATTTTGGATAGGTTGATGTCTTGCGTCAAGATTTATGTTTGAAAGTGTGCTTTGTTGCACGTGTTTGTCTAGTGAAAGGTATCACAATCCTTATTGGTGTCCTTTTAGAACATATGGCATTCAAGAATCCAATTTCGTAACCAAGCCGAGGACTTGCCCCCAGTTAGGTAAAGGATCGACTTATTATGGATGAACTAACATATAGACGCAAAGAAAATGGGCCCTAGAGGATTGACCTAGTGCCTCGGGGGCACATTACTAAATGGCCTTGCCTACGTGACGACAGAGGGGCAACATAGTTCGGTAAAAGGTACTAATTATGGGGTTGTAGACGACTTGATGTTTTTGGGATTTTCTAGATTTTGCTATAGTTTTGATGTTTTTGGGATTTTCGGATGGCAATTTGGATAGCCTAAATGCTGGATACTGATGACAAGGGAACACCATGGATAGGTAAATGGATGGGTGATAATGGATAATGGATGGGTAGGTAGATGGAAACAAGGATGTGATCTCCAAGGACTATGTTGCATAGGAATAACTCAGGATTTGACATGACAAAGTTTATGATGAAGGACGATGAGAGGATTGGATTGTTTTGAAAAAGACAAGGTATATCAAGAGTTTTTCCAAAGCATGTTTGACATTTTGCCCCCATATCTCTATCAAGATCAAAAGAGGAATGGGGGATGAATGGACTCAATATGATAGGTATATGTAGGATAAGGATGATAGGATGGAAAATGGTAGGGTCAATGAGACAATGCGCTCCCAAGGGTAAATGACGTGGAAGATCAACCTACGCATGACACCTATTTGCCAGGTTTTCATCATGGTACTTATCCAAGGTGCCTGTTTACCAGGTTTTCACTATTGAATGAAAGGATTTTTCTTTTTTTTGTATATTTGGATGGGAGAAGGAATACGGACAAGAGGGACTCAAGTGTCTAGTGCCATGAAAGGTGATAGTCCCGCCAGATGGATGTTGTCGCATGGACTATGTCAAGTGTTCTCATAGATGTTGGTAGGGGATTGCATGAAAGTGAGATGGAGAAGGTAGATAGCTTATTATGGAAGGTGTGATAGTCGATTATGATGCAGATTATGTAAGACTTATGCAAGGATGGAGGGAAGGCTTATGCAAAAGCATGGACCATAGGAATAGGATGGGGAAGATATGTAGGATAATAGTGGAAGGAAGAGGAGATGGAGGTATACGAAGGAGTCACGGGATAGAGGGGAATCATGACCAATGGTTGCACATACCATGATAAACATTGAAGCTTATGATGGGAAGGTGGTGTAGGAAGCAATGGAGATTTTTGCTTGGTGGATGGGTGATTTAGGCATTTAAGGACCCACATAGACTGAGTATTTTTCTAATTTTTGCTTGTCATCTGGGATGGAAGGATTTGAGACTTTTGGATGAAATGGGATTTTTGGATGGAAAAGGAGAAAGTGGATGGTTGGGATGCCTCATTTAACTTGATGGCTTTTTGCTTAGGTACCCAAACCATTTTTCTTGTAGACTTTACATGCGAATGTATGGGCTTGGGTATATGCAGCTTTTGTGCAGCTTTTGAGGTAATTACTTATTGCTTGGGAACACACACCTTTTTCATTTTTGTTTTGAGGTGTGTGGGTGAATGCAACTTTTGAGATGGGTTTTTCTTTGATTCTTCGGATTGATTTCCTAGGGTATTAGGACCCTTAGGATTTTTGGCTTTATGAAAGGATGCATCCCAATGTTTGTTTTTGAATCCCATAGGCTTGGTAGAATGAGTGGAAGCTTCATGTTTAGACAATATGTGCATCTATCGGTCATGATTCAAAATATGAGGGAATGTGTAGATGGATGAATTTGGCATTAGGAGAAGTGGAAGAAAAGTGGATGGTGGGATATTAGGAGTTGGAAGAAGTGGAGATAAATTGGATGGGGGAAGGTGTACGGTCACATGCTTTTGACATTTGTAGGATGAGGGAGGTGGAATGACAACGTATGTTTTAGGAATATGACGGGGTTTATGATGGAAGGAAGTGGATTTAGGAAGTGTGGAGGAAGTACCAACATCATTAGATTTATGTCCTTAGGGTGTATATCCAAGGCCATGTGAGTGAGGAGGGATCTTGACATGGATAGGCTCCAAAATACCTTTTTCATGAAGGCCTAAGCCTTTACCTTGGTAGTTCATGTTTTGGAGCATGCGATAGACAATGAGATTATGGGTGCTTTAGACACTAGTATTGATCTCCTTGTTTTATGGGGAAGGTGAAACGATAGACAATGGTTGTTTTTCTCCTAAGGAAGAACATTCATGGATGAAGGTAGTGTGACCAAGGGGATAAGATAATAGATTTGCAACACGGTCGATAATGGATGGTGGAGGATCATTAGGATCTTGATTATCATTATGCTCCTTAAGATCCAAGTCATTGGTTTGATCATTTATGTGCACTTGGGAAGCAAGTGTCTCATCAAGGAAAGTGTGTATTGTTGGATCATAGATAGGACTACGTGGAAGATGGATAGATGGGGTAATAAGCTTGCGACCATGGAATGCATAAAGTTGGCTAAGAGGTTCATCATGGTCTGCTTGATTATAGATAGGATTAAACGTGATGGGATTAGTGTGCTTGTGTATAGGTTCTTCATCAACAATAATATCTTGATCATAGAAAAGATATAGGTTATGGATGGGTTGGATTTGGATTTCTTTCTCATGTATGGGTATAGGATCAAGTTGTTAATGGATATCTTCTTCATAGGTAATATCTTGATCATGGAAAAGATAAATGTTATGGATGGGTTGGATGGAGGTGCTTTGATCTTGATTTAGATAAAGGGTTGATGTTTCCACATGCTCTAGAGCATACTCTTGGCAGAACTCTTGATTTTCTTGATTTGAAGTGGAGGTAAAAGACTCTTGGATAGGCTCTTGGTCAACAACATGAAGGTACAATGGACCTTGACTTTGGTTCATGATGGGAGGTTCTTCAATAAGCTCGAGGGGTTGCGGATTACACGATGAGGTTGGAGCAATGGACATGTTTGAAGTTCTTTGATAGGCTCTTGAATAGGTGTTTTATGAAATGGACATGGTTGATTCCTTGCTAATAGCCATTCGATCACATCCTTCATGAGTGCATGGGTAGATAGATAATACAATGGATGGAGAATAATGGTAGATGGTGTAGGCCCATGGTGAGGATTGCTCGTGCTAGAAGGGGATGAAATTAGATGAGCAAATTTAGATTTCTCCATAGTTTTTCTTTTGCTTTTAGATTTTGCAAAGAGTCTTTCGAGAAAATCATTTAAGGACTCTTTGGTTGATGGATTAGAGCTTGGGGAACTTGATGGTGGTGTTGGTGTAGAACTAGTATGCTTTGGGATATGTATTCTAGGGGATGGTGAAGGAGGACTAGTAGATGGAGTGGTATATGATTTCAAACTTAAGGTGGTGCTTCCCTTGTCAGGAGTATCATTAAGATGAGTAAAGAATGTACAATCTTGGTGTGAGGCATAGCTAGTACCGGCATGCTCATGTTGGGAGGGATTTGGTTCACGTGGATCATCTTTTTCCCTATATTTGTCAAACTTGGGCACATCAAAACTAGGAGAGAAAGGTATCTTAGCCAAGCTTGTATCAAATGGATAAGGAGATATGCCCTCTAGCAAGTATCATTTTGTGGAAGATTCACTTTATAAGATCGCTACTTGTTGCATGGCTTGGATTTGTTGAGTAAGTGCTTCTAATTAACTTGTCATATCATTAGAAATTGATAGAAGACCGAAATGGGTACCCAAAAAGGTTGATATTTTTCTCACAAAAGGTCTGGAAGTGATCACTGTGATGGATGCACAAGAATAGAAGCACAGTAACAAAAGACAAATGCACAGCATTAGATAATAAAAGTGCCAGACTGATGCAAAATATATGCACTGGAACAGAGGATAAATGCGCAGTTCTGGTAAAATATGTATGCACAGCAGAACAAAACAAAAGCGCAATGGAATTGAGTAGATGCATAGCTAAGAGTAGATACGTAGCAGGTTTGAACAAATACGTAGTAGGAAGGAACAAATGCACAGCTCTGTGTTTTTGGTAGGTTTTTTGTCTAATTTTTCAATGTTTTGGGTTTTTTTGTTGGCTAAAAGTTGGTCTTTTTGATTCGATTTTCTTAATTGTGGCAAGAAAGACACATCATACACAAAAATTTTCATGATTGTTGATTTTTTTTTAGATTTTGACTTTTTTGACTAAAGGCAAGTACAAATCCTAGGATGGCAAGGGCAATATAAACTGAATTCTCACTTGGTTTTTACACCAGCTACGCTATTTCAAAGTAGATTACTTAGGAACTTGGGACACGGGCTCCCCCTTACAAGTGCACAAACTTCTCTGGTACACCAAGTTCCAGGTTCCCAAGGCTCGCAAACCTTAGGATTTCCTTGTTATCTCTACTATTGAATTGTAAGTACGTGAGTCATCTCAGGAAGATGATAATCGCTCTTTCTGGCATAGGTTTATAGGGGATATTGGCCTCTAAAACAATGGATAAGTAGTAAGGGCAACCGTTTGAGTGCTTATACATGCGGCAGCGCTACTCTCTGTTATGGAGTCTCCTAGCCTTCAAGGGTTGCGCCTTAGAGGTTTTGGGGGAGATTGGCTATCAGTATAACTAATCAGCACTCGTTGCATGAAGCTTTTGCCTCAAGGACAATTTATTTATAGTGGCTAGGCAGAGCTTGGCTTTAGCTTGTTACCACTTAAGGTCATTCCCACTTGGATGAAAGGATATCCAAGGGCAGGCCTCTCTAAAGAAAACACATGTGAAATGATAGGTTTGGCATTTTGGTCACCTAAGAAAGGGGAGAGCATAGGCTTATTATCATTCCAAATACACAAAAAATAATGGTTCTTTCCCCCTATTTAAAAGAAAAAACCTAAATGGGTTATGCTATTTGGGCACACACATGAGATTTGTTAACTTTGAAAGAAGCAAATAGAAAGCAATGGTTCAATTTTAGATCCTCCTAGTTGGGACTATGTTTGAGTTGTTGATTCAACAAGTTCAAATTACAGCCTTCCTATTTAGATCTAGATAAGATTTGCATGAACAATCCAATTACTTTCCTTGCTAATTAGATTTAAATGTGAGTTAATGATGCATCTATATGACTAACCAGCTCTTAACCTGCAGATAGATTTGAGAATATTCTTGCCAAAGATGTTAGCATTAGTGAAAAATCACAAGAAATAACACAAGCACCCTGTTAGAATGAATACATAGTTACAGAGAATATATGCATAGATACAGAGAATAGATGCGCAAAAATAGATGTACGGTTTCAGAGTGTATGCACAGAAATAAAGCATAAATGCATAGAAAGAATGAACAAATGCGTAGAAATAGATGCATTGAAAGAATGAACAAATGCGCATAAAGAATGAACAAATGCGTAGATTAGACAGATGTGTTGAAAGAATGAACAAATGCATAGAAAGAATGAACAAATGCGTAGATTGGACAAATGCGTTGAAAGAATGAACAAATGTGCAGAAAGAATGAATGAATCCTAGATTGGATAGATGCGTGGTTTCAAAGAGTAAATGTGCCAAAACAGTGCTTAGATGCGCTAAAACATCCTGTATACGTAATTCTAACACAAAAACTCAATTTGAGGTCAAATTGGGGCAAGGCCCCACGGTGGGTGCTAGAAATGTATCGAGAAAATGTGGATAATATCAATAATCTATAATAACCCAATAACTCAATGAAAATGGAAATAAACAAGATTCAAAATGAAGAACAATACCTCACAAACCTTGTTATTTTGAAGCTTCCATTGGTCGCCTAATCTCAATTGATCTTTCGTGGGAATGAAGTCCTCACAGAGTGCACTTCCTTGCTTTGCTCTTCAAGATGACAATAGAGAAACGGCTATGATATTTCTTGTAATGAAGAGGATCTTCAATACAATAAAAATGGTGATCGCAAGCTATGTAATGGTGTGGGTACCAAAGACACGCTATGAATTTTGTAGAATAAGTTTACTGAAAGCTTTGATTCTTGAAATGGAGGAATAGGGTTGTATTTATAGACTTGTGAGAGGGAAGATCGACAATATAGAAGAAATAAGAAAATCAACGGTTGAGAAGATTTGAGAGGATGTGCGTGAATAGGAAGAAGACAAGTGTCACACAAAAAGCTACTTTGTTTGAGTTAACTACTTTCTTGATAGAGATAAGATTTGATTTCATAAATTAGAATGCTTTCTTCTAATTTAAGAGTTGATAAAAACAAGATTGATTAAATAAACTAACTCAACTTGTGATTTCCTTTTTGCATGATTTGAGAGAAATTAAATAATAAATTATTTAATTTTGCGTGCATGAAGAACAAGATTTATTTTTAGAAGATTTGGAAGATTTTTGAGGAATTTAGAAGATAGGAAAGCAAATTAAATAAATAAATTTATTTAATTGTTTGTGCATGATTTGGAAGAATAAATAAAATATTTGATTATATTTTATTTTTTAGAGATTGAGATAATTTAAATAAATTTGATTGATTTATTTAAATTTGAAAGAATAATTTGATTTAATTAAATAATTAAGAATTATTTAATTGTAGATAAGAGGATTTAGAAGAATTTGATGAAGCTAATTAAATAAGTGATTTAATTTAATTTTTGAGAGGAATATGAACCAAATAAATAAATTTATTTATTTATTTATTGATAGAAGAATATTAAGATGAAATAAATATTTAAAATATTTATTTAGATAGAGTTGTGTCATTTTTAGGTGTATACATTAGGCATTGTTGTTTATCATGATTATATGGACACTAACACTTTTCTTGCAGGAATGTGTTTGTGGGAACATCTAGCGATCGTAAAGTACATGTCACCTCCAGGGGGCATGGGCTTTGTGAGAGCTCATGTTCCCTTGTGTGTTTTCTACCTACCTTAATGTTCTTGATATCGATACCTGATATCAACCACCTTAAGGTGGGGGCATATATAAGGTAAGTTGTCTGATTTAGATGCTAGTAAAATGTGATGTCTTAAAGACTGGTGGTGATGAGTCCCTCCTGCACTCTAAGATTTGTTTGAAATCTATTGCAATCATTTTAGCCCTCTATGGAGGTGGGATATCACGCATATCCTTTTTTATCTTAAGCCCTCTGCGGAGGCGGGTATGGTGTATTTCTCGTGGAGAGTGCATATACTGTCATTTTCTAAAAGTCCTTTATGGAGGCAGGGAGTGGTTTTGTGACTAACTCAATCCTTAAGTGTGTCTTTGGCGATTGTTGTGGCGAAGCCCTGTTGCAAGTATGTGCCTAACCGGTGTTGTCATTGATGTCAACATATCTGTGTTGTCATTGATGTCAACTGTGCTCCTAATTTTATAAGTTAGATTCTTTGTATTGGCTCATGGAAGTGTTGGAGAAAATGAGTAAGTGATCTAGATATTGAGTTTCTAAGTGCTTTTGAGAAAATTTGCTCCTCTGATGGAAACAGTATGTGGAAGAATAGTCTGGTAGATTACTCTGTATTTCCAGTAGAATGAATATCTTTGTCTGTGGATTGGAAGTTATTTAGAGGCATATTTGAAGATGCAATATCTCAATTCTAAGCCTCCAGCATGAAGATCTGAGGGAGTTATGTTCACAAGAATAAAAGATGCTTTTCCTGAGTATTCACTAGTGAAAGGGAGAAGGGATTTTTCTCCGCATTCCTTCACATTGAAGTATTATGATCTGTAGTTCTATAGTTAAGTCTAGAATGATGATAAGTGCCCTCAACTCCAATGGTTCATGATTTGGAGGCCCACAAGCTATCCTTTCTTTATGATAGTGGTTGATAGTGTTGTTCTTGTGCTTTGGTTTGAAGAATCTTTTTGACAGAGTGGTTAGAGCTCATGCAGTTGTTCTTGATGATTTTAATGTGTGCGTGGATGTCTCCTGATCATGTTCCTACTTTTGGGTTGGTCCGCAAAGAGTAATTTGGATCAAAGATAAAGACTGTTATTGAAAGTCTTAAAGTCAACACCAGTCTTGGCCGACTTGGTTGCTTTCACTAATTGCAGAGATGCATTGAAGATTGTAGTAGCATGTTGTGGCGTGGAAGATTGTATTTGAGTCCCAGCTAAGGTATTGTGTGATACACATACATCGTTACATCCTTCCCTTAGCAAATTTTTGTATTAAGTCCAGACCTATTGTCTATGTATGTTTGTAATGCTGACCTTGGAGATTGCTCCAATGGTTGATGAATGTAATGCCGACCTTGATGTACATTCCAAGGTTGATGAGTTGTATAAAAACATGTAATGTAGTTGCGAAAAGGGTATGGAAGTATGAAAATGAGAAGATAAGCACAAAAGTGTAAAAGAGCAGAGCAGAAGAAATACAGTGCGCTTCAATGGAACTAAACCTAGACATGGAGTAGATGCTATCAAATCAGTTCACCAATCTTGGTAGTGAGCCAACCCTTGGCAGTAAACCACCCCTTGGTAGTGAACCTTAACATTTGCAGTGAGCATTTTGGGTAGTGAGCCCCATTGGCAGTGAGCCTCTATTTTTTGGTATTGTTATAACTTATATATTTTTGTGGGCTAACACCCACCGTGGTTTTTCCCTTATAAGGTTTTCCATGTAAAAATCTGGTCTCTCCTATGTTGAATGTGTGATTGTGATTAAATCAATGGTTTGATGTTTTCATGGTTAAATCTGATTACCAGTAATTAAGTAGTTGATGGTTTGATAATTTTATGAGGTTAAGTGTTTGTGACAACTAATTCACTCCCCTCTCAATTGTCCTGTGTATTTCAATAATTGGTATCAAAGTAGGTTCCTTGGAAGAAAGCCTAGGAGCTTGAGGAAGATCTAGGATGTCTTTTAAAAAGGAAGCTCCACAATTTGATGGGACAAACTATGCTCTGTGGAAGGTACAAATGAAAAGCCATCTCCTTTGCCTTGGTTATAAAGTGTGGAAAGCTGCAGAGTCAAAATATATCATGCCTCCAAATGGTTTGACAATTGAAGATGAAATCAAAGAATATGAACTGAATATAAAAGCTAGAGATGCCTTGTTAAGTGCTTTGAATGACACTGAGTTGATAAAAGTCATGGATCTTGAATCTGCAAATGAAGTTTGGGAAAAGTTGAAAAAACTGTATGAAGAAGATGATTCTGTAAAAGAAGCCATGCTATAGGGCCTGAAAGCTAAATATGAGGCTTAAAGATGAATGAAGATGAAAACATAACAGCCTTTATGCAAAGAGTTGATGAACTTGTCAATGGAATAAAAGGTATGGGAGGAACTATTGGTGATATGGAAGTTGTGATGAAAATTCTTAGATCACTACCAAAGTCCTACAATCACAAGGTAGCTGCAATTGAAGAAGTAATTGCTGTGAAAACTATTGACAAAGATCAATTACTTGGAAAGCTTACAGCCTTTGAGATGAGAGAGTTTGGTGATGCTCTGCTAAAAATTAAGACTGCTTTCAAAGCCAACACTTCTGAAAAGATCTCCAGAGCTGAAAAATACAAAGTGGAGCCTATTGATGACTTTGATGAAATTGAAGCTAACTTTGTTGATAGATTGCAAAGAGCTTCAGGTAAGTTCAAAGGCAAATTACCTTTCAAATGTTTTTCTTGTGGTAAAGTTGGTCATTATGCTTCCAGATGTCCTAAAAGAATTGAAAGGAATAGAAAAAGATTTGAGAATAGACCTAGAGCTCCAAAGAAATGCTACTATGTTAGAGATCCTGATGATGAAGGTGTGACTAATGATGAATTTGATGATGCTAGTACTAGTGCAAATGAATGCTTGTTTATTGCTATCAAAGAAGAACCCGTGTCTACTAATCCTGCTAGCTGTGTGAAGGAAGAAAAACCAGTGGAAGAAAGTGCTTTGGATGTTCAGGTTGAGAAATATAAGGATGAACGGATTATTGATAGTGGATGCTCACATCACATGACCAGTGACAAAAGTAAGTTTGTGAGTTTGGAAAAGTATGATGGAGGATTGGTTAGGTTTGGAGACAATGCAACTGGTAAGATTTGTGGAAAAGGATCTATTTCATTTGATGGAAAGCATAATACTGATAATGTCCTATATGTGAATGGTTTGAAGCATAATCTTTTGAGTGTTGGTCAGATGTGTGATAAAGGTTATGATCTAGGATTTAAAGACAATGGGTTCAAGATCATTGAAAGCTCTGGAATTGTGATTGCTACTGGTAAGAAGACTAGAAGTAACATCTATCAATTAAGAGGAACTAACGATTACAGTTTATTAGCCCAAGCAGATGAGAGTTAGTTGTGGTATAGAAGAATGTGTCATATAAAGTTTGATAATCTGGTAAAGATAAGTTCATGTCAAACTATGAGAGATTTACCAAAACTTTTGAAACCCACCAATACCATTTGTAAGGAATGTCAGTTGGGGAAGTAGACAAGAATAAGTTTCAATAGCAAAGAGCAATTTTCTACTGGTTTGTTGGATCTAGTACATACAGATCTATGTAGTCCTACAAGGGTAAGAAGTCTATAAGGTGACAGGTACTTCATGTTTCTTATTGATGATTAGTCTAGAATGACTTGGGTTACTTTTCTAAAAGACAAATCTGAAGCCCTAGAGAAGTTCAAATCCTTCAAGGCAATGGTTGAGAATGAAATAGAGCTGAAAATCAAATGCTTGAGGTCTGATAGAGGAGGTGAGTTCACATCAAATGAATTCACCATTTTCTGTTAAGAGCAAGGAATAAAGAGACAGTTGTCTACACCTAGGACTCCTCGGCAGAATGGAGTTGTGGAAAGAAAGAACGAGATAGTTCAAGAGGCTACTAGAACAATGATGAAGGAAGGAGGTTTGTCGGACGTTTTCTGAAAAGAAGCTATACATATTGCTATCTACATTCAAAACAAAGTTCAAGTGAAAGGTAATGGTACTAAAACTCCCTATGAATTGTGGTATGGAAGAATTCCTACAGTAAAATATTTCAAAGTCTTTGGAATCAAATGCTATATCAAAAGAGATGAAGATCTAGGGAAATTTGATGCAAGATATGATGAAGGAATCTTCCTTGGATACTCTACCAAGAGTAAGGCCTACCGGTGCTACAACAAAAGGCTAAAAAAGATTATTGAGAGTGCAAATGTGAAGGTGGATGAAGACAAAGGAAGAACATTAGATCAAATTGGCTATGAATCAGATGAACCTGCTACTATAACTTATGAAGGAAAGGTTGAACAAGAAGACAGTCAAGATGAAGAAGAAAAGGCTTCGAAAAGTGTTGTTAAGACCCCAAGGTATGTAAGAATCAATCACTTTGAAATCAAATTATTGGAGACAAAAACAAAGGAGTACTGACAAGGAAAAGAGTTGTAGAAGAACAAGAGAATTACTATTTGCTCTCTACAGTTGAACCAAAACTGTGAATGAAGTCTGCAATGATAAAAATTAGGTAAAGGCAATGAAGGAAGAACTAATGCAGATAGAGAAGAATGAAACTTGGGAATTAGTTCCTATACCAGCTAACAAAAATATTATTGGAACCAAATGGGTTTTCATGAATAAACTAAATGAAAATGGAGTTGTAAGGAATAAAGCAAGGCTTGTGTGCAAAGGATATTCTCAAATTGAAGGAACAGATTTTGAAGAGACTTTTGCTCCAGTAGCTCAGATTGAAGCAATCAGAATGTTTCTGGCATTTGCAGCTCACAAAGATTTCAAAGTGTATCAGATGGATGTGAATTCTGCATTTCTGAATGGTGAGTTGCAAGAGGAAGTCTACATTGAGCAATTGGAAGGATTCAAACTATCAGATCAAGGTGATATGGTATGTAGGTTGAAGAAAGGATTGTATGGACTCAAGAAAGCTCCTAGAGCCTGGTATGCAAGGTTGGATAAGTCCTTATTTTAGTTGGGGTTCAATAAAGGTATTACTGATAGTAATCTCTATTTCAAGATTAATGGTGATCAACTTTTGATTGTTGAAGTCTTTATTGATGATATCATCTTTGGAGGCAATGAAGGTATGTGTATGAAATTTGCTAGTGAAATGCAAAAAGAGTTTGAGATGTCTATGTTTGGTGAGATGAATTTCTTTCTGGGTCTGCAAATTAATCAATCAAATAAAGGAATCTTCATATCTCAGTCTAATTATGTGAAAGAGTTGTTGAAGAAGTTTGGGATGGAAGACTCTAAACCGGTATGTACTCCCTTGGTGACTGGCTGCAAGTTGAGAAAAACTGATGAATCACCTAAGACTGATTAGAAAAAGTATAGATCCATGATTGGAGGATTGCTTTATCTAACTCAAATCAGACTTGATATTATGCATGCAATTTGTCTTGTTGCAAGATTTCAAGCAGATCCAAGAGAATCCCATGTGATGGTAGTAAAGAGAACCTTGAGGTATTTAAAAGGCACACTAGATCATGGATTATGGTATCCTAAGGATAATGATTTCACTCTCAGTGCTTATACAAATATTGATTGGGCCAGAGATGTTGATGATAGGAAGAGTACAAGTGGAGGCACTTTATTTTTGGGTAATAGATTGGTTTAATGGCTGAGCAAGAAGCAAGATTCAATCTCTTTGTCAACTGCAGAAGCAGAGTATATTGCAGTAGCATGTTGTTGTACTCAAGTGTTATGGATGAAGATGATATTGAAGGACATAGGAGTTGTGTATGAAGATCTAGTTGCAATCTTCTGTGATAATACAAGTGCTATAAAAATTTCAAAGAATCCAGTAATGCACTCAAGAACAAAGCATATATCTATAAGGTATCACTTTCTAAGAGAAAAGGTGACAAAGAATGAAGTAAAGTTGGAATATGTGTCCACAAAGGATCAGATTGCAGATATCTTCATCAAGCCTCTGCCTAAGGATACTTTTGAGTATCTCAGAGAAAAGTTAGGGGTCATTACCCCTCTTGTCCTAAATTAAGATGCATGGGAATGCATCAGTCCAATGGTGCTCAAAGTCTCATTCTTTGATCTGGATTGATGTTTTGAGAGCTACCTCTTAGGGGGAGTAGCTAGCCGTGTTCCTGACATAGGAAGTGTTGATAGTAATGAAAGTTCAGATGAATCAGAGTAGCAAAATGCAAGTATGTGCCCTTTGCCATTGATGTCAAAGGGGGAGAGAAATCATGTGAAAAAATTAGAAAATAAAGAGTGCAGATGTGTAAAGAGAAAGGGGGAGAATCTTGTCTTGATGGTCTTTACAGTTTTTCACATTATATGTTGCCATCAATGACAAAGGGGGAGATTGTTACAAGTATGTGCCTAACTGGTGTTGTCATTCATGTCAACTAGGCTCCTAATTTGATAAGTTAGATGCTTTGTATTGGATCATGGAAGTGTTGGAGAAAATGAGTAAGTGATCTAGATATTGAGTTTCCAAGTGATTTTGAGAAAATTTGCTCCTTCGGTGGAAATAGTATGTGGAAGAACAGTTTGGTAGATTGCTCCGCATTTCCTGTAGAATGAATATCTTTGTCTGTGGATTGGAAGTTCTTTAGAGGCATGTTTGAAGATTCTATATCTCAATTTTGAGCCTTCGGCATGAAGATCTGAGGGAGTTATGTTCACTAGAATAAAAGCTACTTTTCCTGAGTATTCATTGGTGACAGGGAGAAGGTATTTTGCTCTGCATTCATCCGCATTGAAGTATTATGATCTAAGTTCTATAGTTAAGTCTGAAACGATGATAAGTGCCTTCAACTCCAATGGTTTGTGATTAGGTGGCCCGCAAGCTATCCTTTCTTTATGACAGTGGCTGAAAGTGTTGCTCTTGTGCTCCAGTTTGAAGAATCTTTTTGACAGAGTGGTTAGAGATTGTGCGGTTGTTCCTGATGATTTCAATGTGCTTGTCAATGTCTCCTAATTGTGTTCCTACTTTTGGATTGGTTCGTAAAGAGTAATTTGGATTGAAGATAAAGACTGTTCTGGAAAGTCTTAATGTGAACACTAGTCTTGGCCGACTTGGTTTCTTTCACTAATTGCGGAGATGCATTGAAGATTGTAGTAGTGTGTTGTGGTGTGGAAGATTGTATTTGAGTCCCAACTAAGGCGTTTTGTGATCCGCATACATCGTTACATCCTTCCCTTAGAAAATTTTTGTATTAGGTCCAAACCTATTTTCTGTATGTTTGTAATGCCGACCTTGGCGATTGCTCCAATAGTTGATGAATGTAATTCCAACCTTGATGTACATTCCAAGGTTGATGAGTTGTATAAAAACATGTAATGTAGTTGTGAAAAGGGTATGGAAGTGCAAAAATGAGAAGATAAGTGTGAAAGTGTAATAGTGTAGAGCAGAAGAGATACACTGCACTTCAATGGAATTGAACCCTGGCATGGAGTAGATGCTATCAAATCAGTTCACCAATCTTGGCAGTGAGCCAACCCTTGGCAATGAGCCACCCCTTGGAAATGAGCCTTAACATTTGTAGTGAGCATTTTGAGCAGTGAGCCTTTGTTTTTCGGTATTGTTATAACTTATATATTTTTGTGGGCTAACACCCACTGTGGTTTTCCCTTATAGGATTTTCCACGTAAAAATCTAGTGTCTCCTATGTTGAATGTGTGATTGTGATTAAATCAATGGTTTCATGCTTTCATGGTTAAATCTGATTATCAGTAATTAAGTAGTTGATGGTTTGACATTTTTATGAGGTTAAGTGTTTCTGACAACTGATTCACTCCCCCTCTTAGTTGTCGTATGTATTTCAACAGGCCCAATCGTCAGTGTGTGCTTGTAATGTGTCTGAGATGGTGATGAACCTAGAAATAGGAACACTCCATCGCTTGTCTTTCATGTTTTCTTCGTGTCTTTCAAGTGTGTGTGTATTGAGTGTTTGTTCCCAAGCATAGTCTTAAAGACTGGTGGCAATGGGTGGTGTGTTTACTTTCCTTGTACTTTCATCTGCATTTCATATATATGAGAAAAAGAAAAGAAAATCATCATTGTCTTCACTACATTCATTGTATTCAATGTGTTTTGCATGTCTTCAATGTTGTATTCTCTATGTCTTGCATGACTATAACTGTCTTCTTTATGTTTTGCATGTCTGTTATTGTCTTCATTCTGATTGGCGTGTCTTCTTTGTGCTTGGTGTGTTTGTTGTGATTGTTGACCATATTTTAACGCTTGTATTGGCCTTGCGTTTATACATACATTAAAGTGGGGGCTAAATGTTATGTCAGAAAATGTCCTCTTGGGGGCTTTTCCCTCTTAAGGTTTAGCTCCCGAGTCCTTTAGAATGCATTTAGGACATCTTGCATGATAATTTGACATCCCAATGAGAAAACCCTGAAGTTTCATTGCAAATGGGAACTAGGGGGTACATTTATGTTAAATCCTACCTAAAATAGGGGGGAGGACTTGGGTTCCTGCGCCCTAGTCCTGCCCTATTTTAGGTCAGGACCAATTTCAAAGTGTTGGTTTATGACCATTATTTAGGTCCTATGCTGACACAATAAGTTTGAAAAATAAAATTCTTAGTGGGAATGTTTGTAGTTGCATATATAAGAGTGATTAGTGATTCATTTGAAAACTAGGGATGGATTTTATGCATACTTGTGATTTTAGAGCATTCAAAATATTCATTGTGTGGTAGATTAGAGCATTGTTCTTGTGTTTGTATTTGTAGATTTGGCATCCATCTCCTCATGGCATGAAGAGCATCTTCCTTCCATAATATCTTCACTACAAGGTGATATCAATTGTGTTTTCTATCATTTATCATTTGGATTTTTCCTCTATCTCGCAGGGATATCTGACAATGGTGTTCGGAAGACTTGAATGTCTCTTCGGGGCTTGACTGAGGCAAGCCTCTAAACACCACAACCCCCAACCCATTTTTCTGTGATTGTAGGCTACAGGTTGCGAAAGTAGAAAAACTAGAGTTACAGGAGAGTAGTGCAGACTATCAAAATTGCAGATCAGAGAAGAAAATAGGGACCTAGACTCAGGCACCTGCTCATTAGTCCTTCAGATCCGGCAAAAGGTAAATCTCTAGAATAGTAGGAATAGGTTGCAGACAAATTTTCACAGATGGCACATTTCATACCTTGTAAGAAGATAACTAATGTAGTGCATGTAGCTGACCTATTTTTCAAGGAGATTGTGAGATTGCATGGATTACCTAAGAGCATAATTTTAGACAGAGACACTAGATTTCTTGGATATTTTTGGAAGACACTTTGGAAGAAGATGAAGACAGATTTGAAGTTTAGTTTAGCATTTCATCCACAGATTGATGGATAGATAGAGGTAGTGAATAGGAGTTTGGGAAACTTGTTGAGATGTTTGGTTGGAGAGAAGATAGGAAGTTGGGATTTGATTTTTTCACAAGAAGAGTTTATGCATACAATAATTTAGTAAATAGGAGTACTGGAAGAACACCTTTTGAAATTGTTACCAGAGTGAACCCTATAGGAATATCAGAATTGAGAGATATTAGTATGGAAGATAAGAGAAGTACAGAAGCAGAAGAATTTGTAGAACATATGGAGATAGTGCATAATCATGGGAAGAAGCATTTTTTTTGGTGAAGAAGCCTTTGGAGGATATGAACAACAAGTATAAGGAGCAAGTAGGTGAGAAGAAGAGACATAAGGAATTTGCAATTGGAGATGAAGTGATGGTATACTTGAGAAAAGAAAGATTTCTAGTTGGGACATATAACAAGTTGAAGATGAAGAAGTTTGGACCTTGTAGGATTCTTAGGAAGTTTGATTCAGGAAATGCATATGAAGTGGAATTATTGGAGACATTGGGTATATCACCTATTTTCAACATTGCAGACCTATAATAGCATAATGAAGCAGAGTTTAGTGACAGCCTTGTAGAAGACTTGAAGAAGTAGTTACCACAACAAGCACCTAAGTAGATTGAAGACATTTTGGACAACAGACTTGGATGCAACACCAGAGGAAGACAATACAAAGAAGATCTTGTGAAGTGGAAAGGAAGTCCAGAAGAAGATTCATCATGGATTTCTCAGGCTAAGGTGGACTGTCTTGGTTTTCCTCTAGCCCCTGCAAAGTGAGGAACTCATTTTTTCAATAACCCTAGATGTCTGATGCAAGAGCATCCCTGGTTCAAGAGCAATCTTACATCAACCAAAAACATTTGCATTTCAATTTGTTTCTTTTCATTTTCCAGTTTAGTTCAATCAGTAGTAGTTTATGTATTTTGGTCCGTATTCTACCATAGTTGTATTTCAAATCTTGTGGAGCTAGAATTAGCATATAGATTCATTCATGCACATCATATCCAAATTTTAGATCATTTGGTTAAGGTACCAGAAAGATGTCACTTTAAGAAGATCGATTGTTTTCTCAGAACAGAGCATCCTGACAATCTCTGATAATCAGTTAAAGGAGAAGACCTGTAGAGCATTTCACGACATGCCAAACTAATTTGCACATCACTCAATGTTTATTGGTTTGTGGCCGACCTTCACTAAGATCCGCACATCATTCCATTCATTTACGGATGAGTTCTATTCATTTAGGTCCGACCTATCCATGTACACATGTTACAACTCTTCATTGGAGTTTGTGATCTTCCTTGGCCGACGTGAAGGAGTCTTTTGTACCAGAGATGATATATATTGATGTAATAGATCCTTAGGAAAGTATTTATCATCAATTAGAAGAAATATAGTTGAACTTGTGTGAAGGAGCTTCAAACCTATATCTTGTGCATATTTTGATATTATGTAATCAGGCATGTGAGCCCTAATTGTAAGCCCACATGTTGCCGGCCAATCTCTATTTGAATTCTATGATATATTGAATGAATGAATCTGCATTTACCTTACATCTTTGAGTTAGTTCTATTGTGTTTACTCTATGTACACGGTTTGGATAGTTCTCTTTGAGGACTCTTCTAACCATGACTGCACCAATGCTTCAAAGATTTATAGTTTGAAGATAGTGAATTGTACTATTGCTTTTTGGAATTGGATTCAATATTTGTGTTTGATCCTTCTTTAGTCTTATCAAATTACAAAAGGAATTCAAGATAGGATTCTTGGTCTCAAAAGGAATTAGAAAACACTCTAATTTTGGTAAATTAATAAACCTAGATCTATGTTGTGAAAGAAATGGTATTTTTTGAATGATTTTTTTTCTAGTTTAAAATAATAGAATGACGAACTAAACAATTAGATTCAATTTGTACTTTGTGAATTAGTGAAATCAAATTTGGGAAAAACTAGTTGTTGTAGGCATGAAAACTAGCCATTGACTTAGTATCCTTACAAGGTTTGACATGAGGGAGATACTATCTCTATTACATGCAAAATCTTGACCACACAACCAAGTTTTTATGTGGAAATGTGCATAAAAATTCATAACACTAAAGGCAAACATTTAGAGATTTATAGAGATATGCTTTGAAGAAGAGGATTACATAATTTTATTATTCATTATTCAATTATCAATTTTACATTTAAGAGAAGGTAATTAGGCTTCAAAGATTTATAGGTTGAAGGGTAGTGAATTGCACTATTGCTTTTTGGAATTGGATTCAAGCTTTGTGTTTGATCCTTCTTCAATCTTATCAAATTGCAAAAGGAATTCAAGGTAGGATTCTTGGTCTCAAAAGGATTTAGAAATCACTCTAATTTTAGTAAATTAATAAACCTAGATCTATGTTGTGAAAAAAATGGTATTGTTTGAATGATTTGTTTTCTAGTTTAAAAATAATAGAATGATGAACTAAACAATTGGATTCAATTTGGATTTGGTGAATTAGTTGTCACATCTTGTTTTTGGACTTTATTTAATTGGACATTTTTACTACGATTGATTTACTATGAGTGATTCCATGTGTGTGAAAGTAAGTGTCGTGAATGTTATAAATGCATAATTTTGAAAGTCAATTTAATAAATGCATATTATTGGTATGATTATGGATGTACATTTTGTTTTGCTTCGGCCATGATTTTTAGGGAACTAACCTATCAATGAAAATCTAAGTGTGACTGAGTGCAAGAGAAATGTCAAAGATGAGAACATGGTTGAGGTAGAGATGTTTTAGCCACTCAGAAAGAACTGCTAAGATGGATAGATCCAATGCACTCACACACTCACATAGTTTCATATCATACTCTGTCATTGAATGATTTTATTGTACATCGTTGTGTGGTTATTAGTCTTGTTTGTGCATTTTATATGGTGAATGGACATGATGGATCATTAAATAATGAAATATGCATTTTATGTTCCTGTGATATGTTTATTTGGAATACATAGTTAACCATGTTTGTATTATGATTATTCGACTTATATATATCATAATTCCATAAATTTTTGATAATATAAGGCGACAGAACAAGGGGCCAAACCCTTACAAAACAACCCAAAAGAGAAAGCAAAGGATCACAAACAAAAAGACCCACAAACAACAACTATAGCATAGTCAGTCGATAAACAATAGATAGTAAATATAAGTAGTCTGACAGCAGAGAGGAATTAAAAGCAAGTAAACAAAGCTAGGATTAAACATCTTCCCAACCTTTAGATAGAAATTCATAAATTTCATCAAATTGTTTGGCCTTCTCTTCATCCGCACCATGCTCCAGGGTATCCTATTCCTGCAAGAAAGAAAGATTCATCATAGCCGAGTGGCACAACATCCTGTTGATGAAGCATCTAAGGGAGAGAATCTTCTGCTCAAGGAACTCCACCTAATTCTTGAGAGTAGACATTTCATCCTCCTGGTTAGCATCTGCCTCCTCAACATCATCCTCAGCCTTCCCCTCATCCTTCTCCATAGTTATCCCCTCTCCATCTTGGGTTCAGTCACTAGGCACATAATCCCCACCATCATTGTCCTCAGATTGAATACCCGTTTCCTCCACCCCTCCAGTTTCTTCTGAAATCTCCTGCACAACAATGCCCACACCTTTTGATGGTTCTTCCTCCTGAGTGGACCTATTCGAGTCACTCTCTGAGTAATCAATCAATTTAGCCTTAGGGGCTAGTTTACCTGTAATTCTGCTGGATCTTCTAACCCCCAAAGTGTTACCCTCAATCTTAGTTTTTGTCATTTTAGTTTTGGCCTTTTTCTGTGGTCTCTCACTTTGACTTTTCTAATTCTTATGGGTCCCCATATCCACTCCCGAGTCAGTGATCTCTAGAGTAGTCTCCACCTCCTTAAAAAGCTATTTTTTCCCACTACCTTTAGAAGTAGGAGTATGAAAGCCTTTCTCAATAGTCTCTTCCACGAGTTCAGAAAAGGAAACCCCTTTCAAGTTCAGGGTGTTAGGGGTAGAGACAGTGGGTTCTGTAGAAGTGGTAGCAGCCAAAGAGGGGTTATCCATAGGAATCTCAACAATGGTGAACTGAATGGGTTTCGGTAGAGATAAAGCAAGATGAAATTTATACAGGCAATGTATAATGCCCTGGTGAAGGGGGATAGGCCACTTTGAGGGTTTCATGGCATGCTTGTCTTTCACATGATGAATAGAGTGTTCTAATGAAGACATCAAATAGAAAGGAATGCTAATAAGAGCATTTCTCCTAAAATGGTTAAGGAGGGGAAGGTGATAGTTATAAAACCTGGTAAAGCAGCCCTCCAAAGTGAAATACTTCATCAGCAGGTAACACATAACATCCCATGGCTCCGGTAACTTAGCACGATCAAAGCCTCCTTGATAGGGAACCAGCTCCTCCCTAGCACCAAGAAACAAAGTCTGATTATGATGGTCCGCAACCTTAGCCTTTCTCTTCAATTTTGTGCCTTTAGTGGAAAGACCAGTAGCCATAGCAATAACCTCCTCAAAGACTTTGAACCCAACATTAATAATTTGGACTTTGCAATTATCCCATGAAAGGGCACACTGCACAGACAAATTTTTGTCATGGCCATTAATGCATTCCAAGAAAGGACCAATGCTTCCTTCTTTGCAGTAATGCCAAACCAAGGAAATATCCTTGAATTCATTGTAAGTGGCAGGTTCAGTTTGGATTCTATCCCCCCCATGGTCAGATTTTCTTCAAAACCAAACAATAGGAAATCACTGATCTTCTCAAAATGACAACACCTTTTCCTCTCTTCAATGTGCCTCTTACAAGAATTATCTTCGCTGGCAAAAGGAATGGTAATAATGATGAAATAAATGAGGAGAATGGTTGGTGTCCTTGAATAATAATTACTCAAAAATGCTGCCACATTCCCCACTCTCTGTGTGTCTTCCCCATGCTTTGAAATCTTCCCTTTAAACCTCCTACCAACATCAATCAACCACCTCATCTTGCCATGGGATATCATTAGTCCCAAAATGGAATCGGTACAATTAGTCATCATTAAAATGTCCTTATTAGGCCATCTCAGCTTGCTACATGAGCTAAGCATTGCCAAATTGGCATCCACAACCATAGTGTAATTCATCTTCACTAAAATGTCTTATCTTTTTGAATTAACTCCCTGATAGCCTGGGGGATATTATGACATTGGTGCCAACAGCGCCAATTTTCAAATTGCTGACCATGATTGGCAAGGGTGTCAGCGACTCCATTCCCCTCTCTATAAATGTGGGAAAAATCAACCATAGGAATACCCTGAATAAGGGTCTGGATATTAGTGATGATGTCCTTTAGATGCTACCCATACATAGAGACCTTGGTAATGGTATCAATTATGAGTCTTGAATCTCCCTCTATGTGCAAATTCTAAATCCTCAAGGTGATCGCCAATTTAATACCCCATAAGAGAGTTGAGGCTTCAGTAAAATTATTAGTTTGAAAGCTTAATCCCCCTACATAGGCAACAATAAGCTCCCATATGTCATTCCTAATAACTCCACCACCACTGGCCTTACTATTAGGTTTTGAAGCTGATGCAGGAGCATCCTTGGTTCAAGAACAATCTTGCATCAACCAAAAACATTTGTATTTCAGTTTGTTTGCATTTCACTTCGTTCATTTTCTAGTTTAGGTCAGTCAGTTTAGTCAGTAGCAGTTTTCATCTTGTGGTCCGGTTTTGGCATTTCACATCTTGCGGATTGGACTTAGAATCTACATTCATTCATCTACATCATATCTAGAATTTAGAGCATTTGGATTAGTTATTAGAAAGTTATCACTATCAGAAGATCAACTATTTTCTCAGAGCAGAGCATTCTAATAGTTTCAGAGAATCAGCTAAAGGAGAAGGCTTGCGGATCATTCCTTGACTTGCGGATCCTAATGAAACATCATTCAATGATCCTTGGTTCGTGGCTGACCTTCTCCAAAGGTATGTACATTGTTCCATTCATTTGAGGAAGTGTTCTATGCATTTAGGTCTGACCTATCTATGAACACATTACATCTCTTCATTGGAGTTTGTGACCTTCCTTGGCTGACACAGAGGAATCTATTGGTCTGAAAATGATATATAAAGATGTAATAGATCCTTAGGAAAGCAGTTAAGAGTTAGCAATTGATTCATAATTCATAGTTTTGATTTGTGCAAAAGAAATTCAAAGCTTTATCTTGCGCATGTATGTAATTAGGCATGTGAGCCCTAATTGTAAGCCTGCATGTTGTCAGCGGATCTCTATTTTGAATTCTTTGATATACTGAATGACTGAATCTACATTTGTTCCATTTCCTTGAGTTGTTTCCGTTGTGTTTTCTCTTGCTGCATGGTCCAGACAATTCATTCTGTGAACCCTCCTACCGTGACTGCACCAAGTGGTATCATAGTGAAAGTTTGATTCTTTGGAGTGAATTGGAAAAGGGATTCCATAAGATCTTGTTGTAAGAAGATCACTGATCCAAGGCAAGTTACCTGTGCACAACCGATCACTGATTGAGAGGCAGTTGTCGCTTGTAGCCGAATTCTTCTTGGTCCTATATGGTGGAAAGAAGTTTAGTTGGAAAGAAATAGAAGAGGAAAAGAAAAGATTACAAAGTGGGACCAGATGGTGACAAAGTTGAAGAATCAGTTCATACCTGTTGACTATGAGTTGGAGCTATTGAAAAGATTGCAAAACTTGAGACAAAAGGAGAAATCTGTGAAGGAGTACACTGAAGAATTTCATAAGATGATCATAAGGACAGGACATAGTGAAGCAAGCAAGGAGAAAGTGGCAAGATACATCAATGGACTGAGCTTGAACATTCAAGAAGAACTAAGTTTGGTAAGGATGACATCTTTGGAAGAAGCATATCAGTTTGCCCTGAAAAGTTGAAGAGAAGCTAAATAAGAAGCATGATCAGAGACAGAGAGGTAGAGGAGGTAAATTTCAGAGAGGAAGATCATTTTCTAGATATGATAGATCATTTGTGGAGTAGAACAAATTTGACAGCCCATTCAAGAAGGAGGATAGAGATAACAATGCTTACCAGAGAGATGATAAAAATTTTTACCGAAGAGGAAACCCTGGTGCATATCGGAATGAAGGATACAGAAGAGAAGGAAGAGGATTTGATAAAAGGACATTCAAAGGTACTTGTTTCAAGTGTGGAGGTGAAGGACATAGAGCATTTGAATGTAATCAGGGTAGTACAACCAAGAAGATAGAAAATAGTGGAAGAGCAGCCTATGTTGAAGAAGAACCTATTGGATCACCTAGTTCTGTTGGCAATCTAGAGAAAGGAGAATCATTGGTGATGAGGAGAGCACTATTGCAAGTAGAGACGCATGAGGAACCATCATAGAGAAAAAGTCTATTCAGAACTAGATGCAAATCAGGAGGTAAGTGTTGTAAAGTTGTAATTGATAGTGGTAGTTTAGATAACTTAGTTTCAGATGAGATGGTGACTAAGCTAAAATTGGAAAGATTGAAACACCCTAAGCCCTATCAGATAGCATGGATTCAGGATGATCATAAGGTGCTTGTAAGTGAACAATGTTTGGTGAAATTTCATATTGGATCTTATCATGATGAAGTCTTGTGTGATATTATGCCTATGGATGTTTGTCATATTTTGTTGGGTAGACCTTGGCAATATGATAGAAAAGCTATACATGATGGAAGAAAGAATACATATACTATAATAGCCAATGGGAAAAGAATTACTTTGATTCCTTTGGAAGATGATCCTAAAGATGTAGTATGTGGGAATGCTAGAATCTGTTTGGTAGATGGAAGGAAATTTTTGGATGGTTTGAAATAGGAAAGTATGTGTTATGCCTTGATTCCTAAAATGCCTGAAGTAGTGAAGAGAGAAACTGAATTGGATGAGATAAGAGAGTTGCTGATAGAGTATGAAGACATCATATCAGATAATGTACCTGAAGGATTACCACTTATAAGGAGTATCAGTCATCACATGGATCTTATATTGGGAGCAAGTTTGCCTAACAAAGCAGCACACCGGATGACATCGGTAGAGAATGAAGAATTGAATAGATAGATACAAGAGTTGTTGAGGAAAGGTTTGATCAGAGAAAGTTTGAGTCCTTGTACAGTACTTGCAGTGCTTGCACCAAAGAAGGATGGAGAATGAAGAATGTGTACTGACTTTAGAGCAATAAACAAGATCACAGTTAAGTATAGATTTCCTTTACCTAGGATGAATGATATCATGGATTGTTTGAGTGGAGCAAGATATTTCACAAAGATAGACTTGAAGAGTGGATACCATCATATCAAAATTAGAGAAGGTGATGAATGGAAGACTGCTTTTAATACAAATGAAGGATTGTATGAGTGGTTAGTGATGCCTTTTGGATTGACAAATGCACCAAGTAATTTAATGAGATTGATGAATGATGTCTTGAATAAATTCTTGAGTAAGTTTGTGATTGTATACTTGGATGATATTCTAATTTTTAGTAAGACAAAAGAAGAACATTTGTGGCATATTAGACAAGTTTTGCAGAGAATGAGGGAAGAGAAATTACTGATAAACATCAAGAAGTGTAGTTTCATGAAGGAAGAGTTGGTATATTTGGGATTTATGATTTTTTCAAAAGGATTGAAGATGGACCCTGAGAAAGTGAGAGCAATCATTGAATGGCCTACACCAGAGAGCATTGGAGAGGTTAGATCATTTCATGGATTGGCTAGTTTCTACCGGAAGTTCATCAAAAATTTTAGTTCAGTTTGTAACCCTATGATAGAGACAATGAGAGGTGATAGAAAGGATTTCAAGTGGACATCAGGATCAGATAAAAGTTTTGAGTTGTTGAAGTAGAAAGTGATAGAGAAACCTGTTTTGGCATTACTGGATTTCAATAAGGTATTTCAAGTTGATTGTGATGCAAGTGGCAATGCAATTGGAGCAGTATTAAGTCAAGAAGGTAGACTTGTAGCATATTTTAGTGAGAAATTGAATGATGCAAGGTGAAGATATTCAGTTTATGATCAGGAGTTCTATGCCATAATTCAAGCCTTGAAGAAATGGAGACATTACATTTTGCCTAAGGAGTTTGTGTTGTATACAAATCATCAAGCTTTGCAATATTTGAATAGTCAAGGTAAGTTGAATCAGAGACATATGAGATGGGTAGAGTTCATGTAGAGTTATACTTTTGTGTTGAAGCATAGGAGTGGAAAATGAAACAAAGTTGCTAATGCATTGAGTAGAAGAAGAAACTTGTTGATAGAGATGAGAGTTGAAGTGTTGGGTTTTAATGAATTGAAGAACATGTATGAGGGAGACACTAATTTTGCAGAACCTTGGAAAGCATGTAAGGAACCTATTGTGATAGATAGAAGTAAGTGGTTGGACTATTTCATTCAAGAAGATATGTTATTCAAAGGAAGTCAGTTGTGCATACCTAGAAGTTCCGTGAGGGATAATTTGATCAAAGAGAAGCATAGTGGTGGATTGGCAGGACATTTTGGCATTGACAAGACAGTGGCTTTGGTGAGTGAAAATTACTTTTGGCCTCAGATACATAAGGATGTTTGGAGATTTATGCAGAGTTATAGAGTTTGTCAAGTTGTAAAAGGGGGTAGTCAGAACACTGGATTGTATAAACCTTTAACAGTACCAGAGAGACCTTGGGAAGACATAAGCATGGATTTTGAAATGGGATTACCTAAAACATAGAGAGGACATGATTCAATATTTGTAGTGGTTGACAGATTTCAAAGATGGCTCATTTCATACCTTCTAAGAAGACAACTGTTGCAGTGCATGTAGCTGACCTATTTTTCAAGGAGATTATGAGATTGCATGGATTACCTAAGAGTATAGTTTCAGACAGAGACACAAAGTCTGTTGGATACTTTTGGAAGACACTTTGGAAGAAGATGAAGATAGATTTAAAGTTTAGTTCAACTTTTCATCCATAGACAGATGGACAGACAGAGGTAGTGAATAGGAGTTTGGGAAATTTGTTGAGATGTTTGGTTGGAGAGAAAACTGGAAGTTGGAATTTGATTCTTTCACAAGCAGAGTTTGCATACAATAATTTAGTAAATAGGAGTACCAAAAGAACACCTTTTGAGATTGTTATCAGAGTGAATCCTAGAGGAGTTGCAGAATTGAGAGATATCAGCATGGAAGAAAAGAGAAGTGTAGAAGCAGAAGAATTTGTAGATCACATGAAGATAGTGCATAATCAGGTGAAGCAACATTTGGAGAACATGAACAATAAGTACAAAGAGAAGGCAGTTGAGAAAAGAAGACACAAAGAATTTGAAGAGGGTGATGAAGTAATGGTACATTTGAGAAAAGAAAGATTTCCAGTTGGGACATATAACAAGTTGAAGATGAAGAAGTTTGGACCTTATAGGATACTCAAGAAATTTGATTCAAGAAATGCATATGAAATAGAGTTACCGGAGACATTGGGTATTACACCTATTTTCAACATTGCAGATCATTATCAATATCATGAAGCAGAGTTCAGCGACAGCATGGAAGAAGACTTGAAGAAGTAGTTACCACAACAAGCATCGGAGCAGATAGAAGACATTTTGGACAACAGAGTTGGATGCAACACTAGAGGAAGATAATACAAAGAATATCTTGTGAAGTGGAAAGGTAGACTGGAAGAAGATTCATCATGGATTTCTTAGGCTGAGGTGGACTATCCTGGTTCTCCCCTAGCCCCAGCAAAGTGAGGGACTCACTTTTTCAATAACCCCAGATATCTGATGCAGGAGCATCCCTGGTTCAAGAGCAATCTTGCATCAACCAAAAACTTTTGCATTTCAATTTGTTTGCATTTCAGTTCTTTCATTTTCCAGTTCAGGTCAGGCAATTCAATCAGTAGCAGTTTTTAGCTTATGGTCCAATTTTGCCATTTCACATCTTATGGATATGGACTTAGCATCTACATTCATTCATCTACATCATATCCAAAATTTAGAGCATTTGGATCAGTTACCAGAAAGTTATCGCTATCAGAAGATCGACTATTTTCTTAGAGCGGAGCATTCTAATAGTTCCAGAGAATTAGCTAAAGGAGAAGGCTTGCGGATCCTAATGACACATCATTCAATGATCCTTAGTTCATGGCCGACCTTCCCCAAAGGTCCGCACATTGTTCCATTCATTTGAGGAAGTGTTCTATGCATTTAGGTCTGACCTATCTGTGAACACATTAGAGTTTGTGACCTTCCTTGGCCAATGCGGAGGAATCTATTGGTTTGAAAATGATATATAAAGATGTAATAGATCCTTAGGAGAGCAGTTAAGAGTTAGCAATTGATTCATAATTCATAGTTTTGATTTGTGCGAAAGAACTTCAAATCTTTATCTTGTGCATGTATGTAATCAGGCTTGTGAGCCCTAATTGTAAGCCCGCATGTTGCCGATGGATCTCTATTTTGAATTCTTTGATATACTGAATGACTAAATCTGCATTTGTTCCATTTCCTCGAGTTGTTTCCATTGTGTTTACTCTTGCTGCATGGTTCGAACAGTTCATTCTGTGAACCCTCCTACCATGACTGTACCAGAAGCCCCATCAAAATTCAATTTGAGCCAACCAGCCCTCAGGGGAGTCCACCTGGTATTTAATCTTTGAAGTTGCTTTGAGTTATCAAAGGCAGGGATTTGATTAAGAACCCCCCAATTAGCAGCTATACTTTCCTCATGTTGAGTGAGAGGTTTGTCAGCAGTCTTAACATGAGAATTGGTCACACTTTCAATAAGGATCTTAGAGAGAGAGTAATAGACCTGTGAATGATCTTTGACAATCTCCCTAAAAATTATGTTGTTTCTTTCCTTCCATAGAACCCAGCCATTAAAGGGAAGGGTTTGGTTCCAAATCTCCATAATCCAAGGTTGAGAGAAAGGAGGTAGCCAGTTGGCAATCACTTCTCTAATGTCCTTATTACAAACCCATTGCAGCCCAAAATTCATAAGCACTCTACTCCAAATTTCTCTGGCAAAGTCACAATGCAGAATTAGGTGAGGAATATTTTTTTCTTCCTTGAGGCACATGATACATCTATTAACCCAATCAAAACCCCTTCTTTGAAGATTATCTTGGGTTAAAATTTTACTATGGACCACTACCCACCAGAAAAAAATGACTTTAGGGATAAGTTTATGGTTCCAGACTTTCCTCCAAAGCTCGTCTTTGCGGTTTGTGTTAATCAGTAGATGGTAGGTAGATTTGACTGAGAAATGTCCTCTCTTATCTGCAGCCCAAAGCAACTCATTAGGTCTAGGAAAAAGGGGGATCTGAGTTCCCAAAAGCATCTGTTGTATATCATTCATTCTAGTAAGAAGATCAGGTCGGTTGTTGTAACACTCAATCAAATTCTTCCATTGTCTAATACCCTGCCCTTGTTGAATATAGTGACAAACTTTAGTACCAAAAAACTATTTGGGAATGCCCACAACATCATCATTACCCTCTTGAGTGGAAAGAGCTTTGTCAACCAACCAAGGATCTTCCCAAAAGTTTATAAGAGTACCATCCCCAAGTTTCCACTTCAATCCCTTCTTAATTAAATTTCTGGATTTGATCATTTTATTCCAAATCACTGACCCTTGTGGGAGCCCCTTCTGATAAAGAAAATTATAATTATCAGACCCTTGTAAGTATTTGGCTTTCATAATTTCCCCCTAGTCTTTATTACTGCTGATAAGGTTCCAATTGATTTTAGAAAGAAGGGCTTTGTTCATACTTTGGATATTTCTAATATTCAAACCACCATGAGTTTTAGGGAGGCAGACATTTTCCCATTTGACTAGAGATATTCTCTTCTTTTCTTCCACTCCAGTCTACAAGAAAGTCCTTTGGATCTGCTCTAGTTTATCTTTTACTCCAGGAAGTTAAAATGTCCAAGGAGAGCTTCAAAATGGTTGCTACAAGGATTTGGCCGAATGCCGCCTATTGTATTAGCCCTGCTATTGGTGCCTCAGGAGGGATTGTTACAATGTGGAATGAATTCAGAGTTGGAGGTATGTTGACTTTCCTTAATAAACATTTCATTATGATTAACTTTTCTTTGCCTACTTTCAACTGGACCTCAGTCAATATATATGCCCCGAACACTAGGGTGTTGAGGAAAACTCTATGGATGGACATGTCTGCTCACCTCTCCTTTTCCCCTAATTCCCATTGGATACTGGTGGGAGATTTCAACACCCCTCTTTATCCTTCTGAGAAGACCAGGGGTATTCTTGACTACTCTGATAGTATGCTTGACTTAGCTAAATTCATCAATAATTTTGGGCTCTTGGATATGGAGTTGCATAATTAGAATTATACCTGGACTGATAGAAGAAGGGGAGATCAAATGATCCAAGTTAAGCTGGATAGGTTCCTAATCTCCAATAATTGGGATAACACTCTCACTCTTAAGCTTACTGCCCTCCCAAGGACTGTGTCAGATCATAATCCTATTTTTCTCAATTGGGTTGAACAACAAAAAAGGGGACCCTTCCCTTTTAGATTTGAGGCTATGTGGATCAAACACCATGAATTTAGAAGTCTTTTGTCCATATGGTGGTAGCTTTCAGTCCAAGGAACCCCTATGTTTAGGCTGGCCCAGAAGCTCTTGCACATTAAGAGAGAGGTTCGTGGATGGAATAAGTTCAGCTTTGGGAATGTGTTTGCCCAGAAGATCATTTCTGGAAAATTGGTTGATATTCAAATTAGAATAGCTCAAGGGGACTCTTTTGAGGACTCTGCCCAAATAGAGAATAAATTAATCATAGATTGGAGGAATCTTATGAATAGAGAGGAGCTCTTTTGGAAACAAAAGTCTAGAGTTCAATGGCTTAAGGAAGGAGATCATAATACTACTTTTTTCCACCTTTTAGCTATGAAACATAGGAAAGCTAATACTATATCCAAATTATGTTTAGAGGATGGTAGTGAAATCACTGATGATAAGGAGATTGGTAATCAGGCGGTTAGTTTCTTTTAGAACTTGCTATCGGAACAAGTTGCCAATGCTGATAATAGTCTGGTAATGGATCAGCTCCTCAATAATATTCCCCCTTTGATTTTTGAGGAAGATAATATTGAAATTCTAAAACCTATTTCCGAGGAAGAGGTTAGGGGAGTGTTTTCTCTATGGGCCCCTTTAAAGCCCTAGGCCTTGATGGTTTCCCTCCTATATTTTTTCAAGAGTTCTGGGACATAGTGGGATATGATGTTACAGTTGTTGTCAGAGACTTTCAAAACTAGGAAACTCCTGAAACAATTCAACAACACTTTTATTATTTTTGTCCCTAAGAAGCCCAACCCTCAGTTGCTTGCTGATTTCAGACCTATTAGTCTATGTAATATTGTCTACAAGATATGTACCAAGTTACTTGTTTATAGGTTTCAACCTCTGTTGGATAAAATCATTTCCTCTTCTCAAAAAGGCTTTGTTCCTGGAAGACAGATCTTGGATGCGGTTATTGCCACCCAAGAAACTATCCACTTAATGGAGAAAAGCAGGGTCCTAGGTATGGTTCTTAAGTTTGATATATCAAAATCTTATGATAGAGTTTCATGGCAATTTCTTTTTAAAGTCATTCAGAAGTTTGGTTTCAATGAAAAAGTATCCCACCTTATCTGAGAAGTTGTTACCATTGCTAAGTTCTTAGTTCTTGTTAATGGGGCTCCAAGGGGTTTCTTTTCCCCCACTAGAGGCATTAGATAGGGGGGTCCCCTATCCCCCTACCTCTTTATCATGCTGGCTGAAGCTCTTGGGAGGTCTGTTCATTCAAAGATTATCTCTAGGGAAATAGTTGGGGTAAAGCCAACTTCTACTCTCCCACCTATGACTATACAACAGTTTGTTGATGATACCATCCTTTTTAGCATCTCCTCTGTTTTGGAAGCTCGAAGATGGAGAAAACTCCTTAATGACTATGCCATGGCTTCTGGTTAGCACATTAACTTCCATAAGAGTAATGCATTTTTCTTTAACACTCAGGAGGACCTGCAAAGGAAAATTATAAAAATCCTTAGATGTGTAGTAGTGGTTTTACCTTCAATCTACCTTGGTCTCCCCTTAACTATTAAGGAAGTTACTCTGGGATTTTGGAACATCTTGGAAAGAACCCAAAAGATATTGGTTGGTTGGAAAGGAAAGCTCCTGAGCAGTGCTGGGAAGTTGCAACTTCTTCGAGCCTCCCTTCAAGGTATCCCCACTTATTTTCTTTATCTTTTCATAATTGCATAAGTTATTTCCTTTAAATTATTAAATAAATAAATCAAATGCTTTTCTATAAATAAAATAATATTGTTTGAAAACAATAAAAATGAAGCACGCTTTTATATATAAAGTATATTATTGAAGTGATTTCTTTATTTGATCAAATTGATTAATTAGTATTTATTATTATTCTTGTTAGACTTAAATAGAATATGCTTTATTATTTATACAAGATAAAAAACATTATATTAATCTATATTATATATAGAAATCTAAAAATATTAGTAATAAGCTTTTTGTCATGCAAAAAAGGAGGAGCGACAGTAAGAAAGATTTTAATAATTTATTTTAAGCAAAAGATCCGTTGTTTTGAATGAGGAGCATCATGCAAATTGGAAGGAAACTAGTAGTCTAACTTAATCAAACACCAATATTAAGGGGAGAGGATTTGAATTAAAAAGAAAGCAAAAGCGGAAGAAGAAAAGAGAATTTTTGTATTTTTTTATGGAAGGAAATTATTATCTTTTGGTAGCAATAGAAGGACAGAAAGAACAAGAGGAGACCATTATCTTTGGCCAACGATAGAAGAAGGGAATAGGAGATCAGTAATCTGTGCTAGAAAGGAGAACAACTAGGGAAAGTGAGTAAAAACTGGGTATTCTTTTTGATTTGTATTGCCAAATTTTTTTATTGTATATACTGTCTAAATGTAGGCTGTGAATTTGTCTTCTCTCTAGTGTTTGTGGAACTTTGAAGAACCTACTATTTAATTCCTTTGTGCCTTGTTTATCCAAGATGCCTTAGTGTATTTTCCTACCATCTTAGATGGTTATGCTTCCTGTTTAGTGATTAGCTTAAAAATTATCAACCTGTTGTGGTTCTAAGATTGCATTTATATTAAATCTTGGCGTTTCTTTCCTTTGATGTTATCCTTCATTTGGACGGCCATACTAAATCATCTCAGAAACTTTCTTTTAATCTACCTATTTAAATCGACTGCTGCCTACTTGTATTTTTCCTCTGATTATAGCCTGGATCGACACTCTCTTTAGTTTAATGTCAGCCTCTTGCTAGTTTTGTTCAGCCTGTATGAAAAGGAAGCCTTAGAACTAAATGAATCTAGCCATTTTCATGTCGCTACAAACTAT
This sequence comes from Cunninghamia lanceolata, assembly GCA_027924645.1. Classification (NCBI taxonomy): domain Eukaryota; kingdom Viridiplantae; phylum Streptophyta; class Pinopsida; order Cupressales; family Cupressaceae; genus Cunninghamia; species Cunninghamia lanceolata. The sequence goes on from BSBN01001215.1 coordinate 7,197,301, forward strand.
AGTTCCTGTCATAACAACTGTGTTGTTCCTGTTGCAGCTTCATTTTTGACTATTCTCTATTGCAACTTCTTTCTGACATGTACCCCCGATCTATATAAATTCTTTTTTACTACTACATAATCACTTCTGGCGTAGCAACCTTTAATTTACCATGGAGATTTAACTACTGTCCCAATAGCATTTTAAGTCAGTCTTTAGCAAAGTAAGCTTTAGTTCTCTAGTTGCTGTTATTATATCTCTATCACAGCCATATTGTGTTTCCGTAGTTGCTGTTACTATATCTTTGTCGCAACTTGTTTGTAAGTTCATGTCACTAGTTTGATAGATTCTGTAGCACTTCTAGGAATTCTATTGCTTTTATTTTAAGCTTCCTGTCGTAGTTGTTACTGTTAAACTTCCTATCACAATTAGTTATTTCTTCTTGTAGCGAACAACAAGGTCTTTGAATGAATTAGATTATAGGTTAAATTAACTTTTCCTATTATGTTGTTGTGAACAAAGCAAATCTGATGTAGATATACTATTGTCTTATTTATAGTATAAAACTTTCTTGAAGTGAAATGAGATACTTGGTTGGAAATAGAAAACTCATCACATTATGAATATTTGAATGAAATATGGACTAGGAAATAAAATCAATTTAATAGCCCTATAGATGCAATTTGTATAGATGCAATTTAAGTGAATTCATTTGATTGTGCAAAAGAAAAGAATTAGTTTGAAAGAAAGTAGTTTATCTTTTGTGTGTGTGTTTGGGTTTACTTCCTGGGCTAGGATTCTGAATGTGGAACAACAGAGATGGCTTTTCCTCTTTTTGAGATTTGACCGGTACTATTTAAATGCTTGGGCCAAGCTGGGGATTCATTGAAATAGATGAATATTTGTCTAGCAAAACTTTATTTATATGTATCTCTGCCACATCCTATTGTGAGACAATTTGCATATCATTATTTAGATTTGCACATTAGACTTCAAACCTGTTGCATTGGGTGTTCCCTCCTACCAGTTGTTTCCAGGTAGCTAGATGTTTCGTGCAGGGCTAGGTTTCCTTCATGTCATGAAGGAATTTGGGGAAGTGTAATTGCTTCATGGTTGGGTAGAAAAGTGTTTGAGCCATGTTCCTATCTCTTAGCTTGCAGAAGACCATGTGGGTCCGTGGTAGCTGGAGAGTTTGATTTGATTACTATTCTTATATTGTACTTGTTTATTGTACATTGTAATTATCATTGGATGATTTATGGCAAGAAAGACAAATCGACATTGTATATTCTTTTATAGTGCTAACACCTTGATTAAGCATGTGATTTGTAAGATTTATGATATTATTTATAAATGTTTATGAGATCTATCTTCTTACTTGAGATGATGTAAATAAGTGGATTATTTACTTCAATATCATTTGTTGGAAAGTGTACTTTACATTTCAGTATCAGAGCATGGTTCCAACATTGGGAGCTATGGGGTGTGTGTTGCTCAGTTTGTTCGAGCATGTGTGGTCCTTGTGTGTTGGCGTGTAGTAAGTAGCATGTGCCTTATTTTGTTATGTCTTCCTTGCATGTGTGTGGTTAGGAATACATTGTTTTTAGGGATAGATAGACCCTGGTGGTTGCCTAGAAGTTGCTTATGTGTGTTTACCTTCTTGATGTCCTGAAGGCTTGGCATGAGCCTTTGCAGAGTATGAGAGCACTCGAGTGACCTTTGTAGGGTCATGTTTATGCTTGTGTGACCACTGTTGATAGTGAAGTTATGATAACCTTTGTGTTCAAAAGGAAATACCATGTTCTTGAGTGTGATTGAACTTGGTTCACTCTTTGAAGAGTTATGCATTAGTATGTGAAAGAGGAACATTTGATCATATGCTTGTCATATTTTAATAATTACTTTTTGGTAAATGCTTGCTTGAAATGCATATTGCATTGTCTTATTGAGAGCATGATCCTGAGTATGGATTCATTATGCGGTTGTAAGAAAGATAGTGTTACATTGTATTGCTAGATAGATTGGTAAGGACTTATGTTCCTAGATTGCATTTTCCCTAGGGTTCATGTGGGAACCTGGGTGTAATTTTGTGTTGCATTATTTGAAGAGTTAAAAAGAAAAAGGGGTGTGGAAAGGGTCATTTGCTTAGTCCTTGTGATGTTGATGTGTTAGAATCTTGAGTGAATTAGCAAACCTTGTATCTTGTGACTTCGGGTTGTGATTCCTCATGTTTTGTGTGCATTTAGTATGCTTGTCGTCATGTTGTGAAGAAATTTGGCCTCATAAGAATGTTACATTAATGTGTTATCCATATGATTGAGGAATCCTTAATTGGTGAGATTGATGTCTTGAGATATCTTGGGTTGTGAACCTAATTTTGTCCTAGTGTAATCTTGGTTGTTGGATGTTTGCTAGTGTATGACTGTGCATGCCTTTGCATGATGATTGTGATTCCTTTGAACATAATGCAATTTTTGTTGTTAGGCATCTTGAATGATGTTTGTGTAGTTGAGTAGAAATGATCTTATGTGTTTGGAGTCTTAGAGGACTTGTTTCGTTTGGTGTGATTAAGTATATTCTCTTACTCACCTCAGCTTGGGACCCAGGCATTGTGCAGCATTGTACTCCCTCTCTAGTGACTAGAATTAGTCACGTAGTTTATGTAATGTGAAACTTTTGAATTTTCATATTTTATTCATTTGACTTTGGTAATTTCTCTAAACTTTGTAAGGACCAACATTGAATTTTTATTCTTATTTATAAGTATAGCCATCAAAATTTGATATTTACTTATCTTGTGACCTTGATGGTCATGTTGGATTTACTGTTGAAATTGTGCACATTTTATGCGTTATTATTGGAATTGAATTTTTCTTTTCTTCAGAATTTATTTATTTAATTATTATTGGTGGCTATGCTTGAATGTTTTAAACTGTTGGTCATGTAACATGTTATATTTTCTATCATGTCCATGATGGGCCTCTGGTGGGTGTATAAGGGAGTAGGATGTGGAGAATATATTGTTTCGTAGCGTGTGTATTACTAAGATCTTTGGTAGATTGAATTCATTAATTGTTGTTAGATGCATTAAACATTGTTTGAAGTATTGAGGAAGTTCTGAAATGGATTTTTGTGTCACTATGGATCACTTGACATGAGTTGAATTTTGTGTGAAATTAAATGTTGACTGTGTGAACAAGATATGTAGAGAGCTCATTGGATTGAATCTTGCTTTTGGAGAGTGTTGTGTTGGTGTGTCCTTTGTTTGGGAGTTTCATAACTACGCTTATGTTTTGACATAGCATAGGGTAAGATGGAACCTTAGTTAGTGCATGAGCATGTAATGTATATATTTATGGTATTATAGTTGTCTTCTTACATTAATTTTTCTTGGTGATATGGTTTGGACAACTAAGAGGGGGGGGGGGTGAATCAGTTGTCCCAAAAAAACTTACACTTTTTGCAATTAAACATTCATCACTTATCCACAATTATTATGATTTAATAATGAGTGCATGAAATCAGAAACTTAACCAAAGATACAACATCAAACACAAGAAACACCATATTTTACGTGGAAAACCCTGAGGTGGGGAAAAACCACAGAGAGGATTAGCTCTCAATATATATTGCAATCTTGAAATAATGATGTTCAGGCTTGATCACTCCACGGGCCTAAACATACTGGCTCACTACCATGAAGAACAACTAGGTCTAACAGACTCACTACCTCAACCCTAAAGCTAGCAAGATTACAATAAGGGTTGTTAAACCCTACTAACGGCTCATTGCTAGACTCATTGCCACGATCAACACCTTTCTATATTTATGACTGAAGTATAATAATTCCTCTACTCTGCTCTTCCTCTGCTCTCTTCTTCCTCTTCTTTCCTCAGCCTCTTCTTTGCTCTGCCTTTTTGAACCTTTCTTAATATCTTTTTATTTCCGCACAAGGACGCCTTTTTCATGACTCCACTACAAGTATTTATACACTTCATCAATTTTGAAATGATCATCAAGGTCAGCATCACAATCATCAACCATTGGAACAATCTCCAAGGTCGGCATTACAAACATTTACAAAATAGGTCCTAACCTATTACAACATTATGCAAAGGAAATGGAATGCAGATCATGCCAGGCCTTATCTGGGACTCAAACATGATCTTAAATGCCACAAAATGCTTCCACAATCTTCCAGAGATCTCTACAATCACTAGGATTAACCAGGTCGGCCAAAATTTGTTACACGCTACATTATTTAGGAACAATCTTCAAACACAATCTTAATTTCTCAATGCGGACCAAAGTCTAGATAGGAACATGATTAGGAGACATCCACAAGCACATTATAATCATCAGGAGCAACCGCACAACCTTTAACTACTTTACCCATAAGACTCTTCACATTGGAACACATGAACTTTACTGTCTTCAACTGTCATAAAGGAAAGATAGCTTGTGGACAACCAAACCATGACCCATTGCAACTATAGGTACTTATCATCATCCTAGACTTCCTTCTAGAACCACAGAGAAAAATACTTTATTGTGGAGGAATGCAGAGCAAAATACTTTCTTCCTGTCCCAACTAAACTTACAGGAAAAGCAGGTTTCACTCTAGTGAACACAACTCACTCAGATCTTCATGCGGAGGGCTCAAACCCATAATGTAGCATCCTTAGTCATACCTCTAACTTAATTCCAATCTACAGACCATGATCTTTAAGCAAAAATAAAAGTCTTCTAAACAAGTAATAGAATAGGATACAATTGACACCAATGACAACAAGGATATGTTGACATCAATGACAACACCGATTAGGCACATACTTGCAACAATCTTCCCCTTTATCATTTATGGCAACATATGATGTGAAAAACTGCAACAGCCATCAAGACAAGATTCTCCCCCTTTCTCTTTACATAGCTGCACTCTTTCTTTCTCTAAAATTCTCCCCCTTTCTCTTACACATTTGACTCTAAGTTTTTTATATGACTTCTATCCCCCTTTGACATCAATGGCAAAGGGCACATACTTACACTGATCTACTCTAATCTAATCTCTCTTCTAAACTCTCTGACTACTCCCCCTAAGAAGTAGCCCTAAAAAGCATCAATTTGGACCTCTGAACACCCCCAAACTGATGCACTATTGTGCATCTTAGTTTAGAGTAGGAGGGGTGATAAACCCTAACGTTTCTCTGAGATACTCAAAAGTATCCTTAGGTAGAGGCTTGGTAAAAATGTCTACAATCTAATCCTTGGTAGAAACATACTCCAACTTGACTTCATTCTCTATGACCTTTTCTCTCAGAAAATGATACCTGATGGATATGTGCTTTGTCCTTGAATGCATCACTGGATTCTTTGATATGTTTATGGCACTTGTGTTGTCACAAAATTTTGCAATGGGATCTTCATACACAATTTTGATGTCCTTCAAAGTTTGCTTCATCCATAACACTTGAGTGCAACTGCATGCTACTACAATGTATTCTGCTTCTGCAATAGACAGGGATATTGAATCATATTTCTTGCTCAACCAAGATACTAATCTTTTTCCAAAGAAGAATTCACCTCCACTTGTACTTTTTCTGTCATCCACATCTCCAGCGCAATCTGCATCAGTATATGCACTGAGAGTAAAGTCACAGTCTTTAGGGTACCACAAACCATAATCCATTGTACCTTTTAAATATCTCAAAATTCTCTTGACTACCATCACATGTGATTCCTTGGGTTCTGCATGAAATCTTGCCACAAGACATACTGCATGCATTATGTTAGGTCTGGTTTGAGTTAGATAAAGTAATCCTCCAATCATAGATCTATACCTTTTTTGGTCTGCCAAGGGTGAGTTATCATCTTTACTCAACTTACAACTAATTATCATAGGTGTGCAAACTGGTTTAGCGTCTTCCATCCCAAAATTCTTTAACAACTCTTTCACATATTTAGACTAAGAAATGAAGATACCTTTATTTAATTGACTTATTTGCAAACCTAAAAAGAAGTTCATCTCTCCAAACATAGACATTTCAAATTCACTTTGCATTTCTCTAGCAAAAACTGAGCACATACCTTCATTGCCTCTAAAAATAATATCATCAACAAAAACTGCAACAATTAGGGTTTGTTCATTATTGATCTTGAAGTAGAGATTGCTATCTATAGTACCTTTACTGAACCCTATCTGTATTAGGTACCTATCCAACTGTGCATAACATGCCCTGGGAGCTTGTTTTAATCCATACAAAGCTTTCTTCAATCTGCATACCATGTCACCCTGATCTAATGACTGAAATCCTTCTGGTTGTTCGATATAGACTTCCTCTTCCAACTCTCCATTTAAGAAAGCAGACTTCACATCCATTTGATAAAACTTGAAATCTTTGTATTCTTTTACTTGAACTTTGTTTAGGATATATACAGTGGTGTGAATTTCCTCTCTCCAATATGCTTCTAGAAGATTAGCTTCCTTCATCATGATTCTAGCAGCTTCTTGAACTATTCTATTTTTCCTTTCAACAACTCCATTTTTTTGTGGAGTTCTGGTCATAGACAGCTGTCTCTTTATTCCATGATCTTTATAAAAGAAATTGAATTCATTTGATGTGAACTCTCCTCCTCTATTAGACCTCAAGCATTTGATTTTCAAATCCATCTCATTTTTAACCATTGCCTTAAATGCCTTGAATTTATCTAGAGCTTCAACTTTCTCTTTCAGAAAGGTGACCCAAGTCATTCTAGAATAATCATCAATAAGCAACATGAAATGCCTGTCTCCTTGCAAACTTCTTACTCTGGTAGGTCCACACAAATCTGTATGCACTAGCTCAAGTAGTCCTCCAACTGATTGGTCCTGGCTTTTGAAACTTGTTCTTTTCTGTTTCCCAAATTGACACTCTTTGCAAATAGGATTAGCAGGCTTCACAAGCTTAGGCAAATATCTAACAACCTGTGCAGTACTTATCTTCATAATATTATCAAAATTTATGTGACACAACCTTCTATTCCATAACCAACTCTCATTAGTCTGAGTCAACAAGCAATAGTTATCAGTTCCTTTCAAGTGATAGATATTACCTCTGGTCTTCTTACCAGTTGCAATGACTGTTCTAAAGCTTTCCCTGAGCTTGCATCCATTGTCCTTGAAGCTTAAATCATATCCCTTGTCACACATCTGACCCACACTCAAAAGATTATGCTTTAATCCTTTCACATACAAGACTTCTTCAGTATTATGCTTGCCATCAAAAGAAATAGATCCTTTCCCACAAATATAACCAGTTGTATCATCTCCAAACCTAACTTGTACACCATCATATCTTTCCAAACTCATAAACTTACTTTTTTCACCAGTCATGTGGTGAGAGAAACCACTATCAATAACTCATTCATCCTTTCCTTAATGACCTAAGCAGCCAAAGCACTTTCCACTAGTTTTTCTTCCTTCACAAAGCTAGTAGAATTAGTAGACACGGGATCTTCCTTAATAGCAATAAACAAGCATTCATTTACAGAGGAACTAGCATTATTTGGTTCACCATTATTTGATACTCCATCATCATCAAAATATTTGACATAATAACACTTCTTTGGGTCCTAGGCCTGTTCTCATATCTTCTTCTATTTCTTTCAATTCTTTTAAGACATCTGGAAGCAAAATGACCTACTTTACCACATGAAAAACATTTGAAAGGTAATTTGCCTTTATACTTACTGGATCCTCTTTGCAACCTATCCACGAAGTTGGCTTCGACTTCATCAAACTCATCATCGGATTGTACCTTGTACTTTTATGATCTGGAAGTACTTCCAGGAGTACTGGCTTTGAAGGTCATCTCAACTTTCGGTAGAGCATCACCAAACTCTCTCATTTCCAAGGCAATAAGCTCACCAAGCAACTAATCCATGTCAACCATTTTTACTTCATGAATTCTTCAATTACGGCTACCTTGTGATAGTAGGACTTGGGCAGAGATCTGAGAATTTTCATAACAACTTCCTTTTCATTGAGAGTTCTGCCTATGGCTTTTATCCCTATAACAAGTTCAACAACTTTTTGTATAAAGGCTGATATGTTTTCATCATCATTCATCTTCAAACTTTCATATTTCACTTTTAGACTTTGTAACTTGGCTTGCTTCATAGAATCATCTCCTTCATACATATTTTTCAACTTTTCCCATACCTTATTTGCAGTTTCAATATTTACAACTTTCGTCAATATTGAGTCGGTTAATGAGCTTAGTAGAGCATCCTTGCGTTGACATCTATCTCATATTCTTTGATTTCATCTTAAGTCGTCAAACCATTTTGAGGTATGGTGTATTCTATTTCTACAACTTTCCATACTTTTTAACCAAGACAAAGAATATGGATTTTCATCTGAGCCTTCTAGAGAACATAATTCGTTCCATCAAAATGCGACGCTTCCTTCTTGTAAGACATATTGGATCTTCCTCAAGCTGTTAAATTTTCTTCAGAGGAAATTGGCTCTGATACCAATTGTTGACATGCGCCAGACAACTGAGAGAGGGGGTGAATCAGTTGTCCCAAAAAAACTTAAACACTTTCTACAATTAAACATTCATCACTTATCCACAATTATTATGATTTAACAATGAGTGCATGAAATCAGAAACTTAACCACAGATACAACATCAAACACAAGAGACACCAGATTTTACGTGGAAAACCCCAAGGTGGGGAAAAACCACGGAGAGGATTAGCTCTTAATATATATTACAATCTTGAAATAATGATGTTCAGGCTTGGTCACTCCACGGGCCTAAACATACTGGCTCACTGCCATGAAGAATAACTAGGTCTAGCAGGCTCACTGCCTCAACCCTAAACCTAGCAAGATTACAATAAGGGTTGTTAAAGCCTATTGACTGCTCATTGCCAGACTCACTTCCATGATCAACACATTTCTATATTTATGATTGAAGTACAATAATTCCTCTTCTCTGTTCTTCCTCTTCTTTCCTCTGCCTCTTCTCTACTCTACCTTTTTGGACCTTTCTTAATATCTTTTCGTTTCTACACAAGGACGCCTTTTCGACAACTCAACTACAAGTATTTATACACTTCATCAACCTTGGAATGATCATCAAGGTCGGCATCACAATCATCAACCATTGGAACAATCTCCAAGGTTGGCATTACACACATTTACAAAATAAGTCCTGACCTTTTACAACATTATGCGAAGGAAATGGAATGCGGATCATGCCATGCCTTAGTTGGGACTCAAACATGGTCTTCCATGCCACAACATGCTTCCACAATCTTTCAGAGATCTCCGCAATCACTACGATTAACTAGGTTGGCCAAAACTGGTTACACACTACATTATCTGGGAACAATCTTCAAACACAATCTCAATTTCTTAATGCGGACCAAAGTCTAGATAGGAACATGATCAGGAGACATCCACAAGAATGTTATAATTATCAAGATTAACCGCACAACCTTTAACCACTTTACCCATAAGAATCTTCACACTGGAACACATGAACTTTACTGTCTTCAACTGTCATAAAGGAAAGATAACTTGCAAACCACCAAACCATGAACCATTGCAACTGTAGGAACTTATCATCATCCCAGACTTCCTTCTAGAACTGCAGAGTAAAATACTTTATTGCGGAGGAATGCGGAGCAGAATACTTTCTTCTTGTCCCAACTAAACTTATAGAAAAAGTAGGTTTCACTCTGGTGAACACAACTCACTTAGATATTCATGTGGAGGGCTTAAACCTGGAATGTAGCATCCTTAGTCATACCTCTAACTTACTTCTAATCCATAGACCATGATCTTCAAGCAAAAACAAATGCGAAGTAGTTTACTGGACTGTTCTTCAGCATACAACTCATTGTCTGTACTACACTTCTTTGTAACTCACTTGTTTCTTCCAGAGAGACTAATTTTCTTAATATCCTCAACATACAAGTCTTCTAAACAAGTAATATAATAAGATACAATTGACACCAATGACAACAAGGATATGTTGACATCAATGACAACACCGATTAGGCACATACTTGCAACATTTCCAACCTTGGGAATTGGGTTACTTCTGGAGTTTTTCCTTAGTAGTTAGAGGTTTCCTAGCTTTATGCTAGAAGGGATGCAATTCTTGAGTGATAAAGTTGTTACCTTTTTGTGTTCCATTTTGTGGATACTTGGTGTTAGGCCACGAGGAAGCTATGTGTTGCCTAATCGATCATGAACTCGTGATCGTGTTATATTGTTGACCTTTAGGTCTAGCTTAGTTACGAGTTGAAGTGGTGTTGCGAGTAGCCTTGTACCTTGTTGGGGAGTTGTAGATGTGCTTCTAGTGAGTAGCAAGTTGCTAAGTCTTGCTTAAGGGAAGTGCTTATTTTGATAGAAGGTGTGGTTAGATTCTTTCCTCTTAGAACTTGTTTGGTTGACCCTAGTATTGGTAGTATAGAGTTAGAGTGTTAAAGAAACCCTCTCTTTTAGGAGTGAAACGTGAGGAAGTACCTCATGTAGGGAAACCATGTCTAGAGTTGAGGCATGCTTTTGGTCAAGATAAAGGTGTGGTAGTGATGCCTATAACCTTTTTGAGTCAACTTTTCATGAACCTTGAGTTCTTTTGTTGCGGGTAGTGCCCGAGGAAGGAATGTTGAGAGAGAAATCTTTTGTTTGTAATTGTCCTTGAGAATGGGTATGGTAGCCTTGTGAGTTTCCTTTGACTTAGTTGCTATCTTGAGAGGTTATCCTAGCATAGTTGTGGTCCTGAGTTTTTGCAGACTTGACTTGCTTATATAGTTTGTAGTGCCTTTGGGCTAAAGCATCTTCTCCCTGTAGTAGTAGTTGGAGTATGGAGTGGTGTAGTCTCAGAGGAGCTATTTGAATAATGGTTAGTTATGACCTAGTTGGTGCACCTTTGGAGTTTTGTCTTGTTGTTTTGAGACCTCGACCTAGTGTCCGTTTGGAGAACTGGTCTTTTGATAATATATTGTGTTACCGTGAGATTGCATGTGCATTGTGATGCTGATTCATGCTTATATGTGTCTATGATGAATTGATTTATGCCTCTTTCAGTGTGCATTAAAGATGTGATTATTATCCATATGCAAAGGAGTAGTGGATGTACCATGTGTTGGGTATATACCTTGGATTGGCAGTTGTGCCATGTGTATTGATTATATACTTGAATTTTTCTTGATAGATGCAAGTTAAGAGCATAATAAAGATATTATTCAGTAGAAGGTCGAGTAGGGCCAATATTTTATGGATGGTGCCACATGGGAAGATGTAAAGGGCATTAGAAGAGATACTTTGTTTGATTTGATAAAAATTTATTGATACTTGATTGTTATAGGGATATATTTCTATTATTTTAGTATGGGTGTGATAAGACATCAGGACGATGTCTCTTCCTAGTGGGGAAGGATGTCACATCTCATTTTTGGACTTTATTTAATTGGACATTTTTACTATGATTGATTTACTATGAGTGATTCCATGTGTGTGAAAGTAACTATCATGAATGTTATAAATGCATAATTTTGAAAGTCGATTTAATAAATGCATATTATTAGTATGATTATGGATGTACATTTTGTTTTTTTTCAACTATGATTTTTGGGGAACTAACCTATTAATGAAAATCTAAGTGCAATTGAGTGCAAGAGAAATGTCGAAGATGAGAACATGGTTGAGGTAGAGATGTTTTAGCCACTCGAAAAGAACTGTTGGGATGGATAGATCTGATGCATGCACACACTCACATAGTTTCATATCATACTGTGTCATTGAATGGTTTTATTGTGCATCGTTGTGTGGTTATTAGTCTTGTTTGTGCATTTTATACAATGAATGGACATGATGGATCCTTAAATAATTAAATGTGTTTTCCATTCCTATGATATATTTATTTTGAATACATAGTTAACCATGTTTGTATTATGATTATTCGACTTAGATATATCATAATTGCATAAGTTATTTCCTTTAAATTATTAAATAAATAGATTAAATACTTTTCTATAAATAAAATAATATTGTTTGAAAACAATAAAAACGAAGTGCTTTTACATATAAAGTATATTATTGAAGTGATTTCTTTATTTGATTAAATTGATTAATCAATATATATTATTATTCTTGTTAGACTTAAATAAAATATGTTTTATTATTTATAAAAAGATAAAAAAACATTATATTAATCTATATTATATATAGAAATAAAAAATATTAGTAATAATCTTTTTGTCATGCAAAAAGGGAGGAGCGACAGTAAGAAATATATTGATAATTTATTTTAAGCAAAAGATCCATTATTTTGAATGAGGAGCATCATGCAAATTGGAAGGAAACTGACATTCTAACTTAATCAAATGCCAATATTAAGGGGAGAGGATTCATTAAAAAGAACGCAGAAGGTGAAGAAGAAAGGGGGACTTTTACATTGTTTTTTTACAGAAGGAGATTATTATCTTTTGGAATCAATAGAAGGATAAAAAGAACAAGAGGTGACCATTATCTTTGGCCAACAACAGAAGAAGGGATTAGGAGATCAGTAATCTATGCTAGTTCCTAAAGGAGAACAACTAGGGAAAGCAAGTAAAAACTAGGTATTCTTCTTGATTTGTATTGCCAAATTTGTGATTGTATATACTGTCTAAATGTAGGCCATGAATTTGTCTTCTCTCTGGTATTAGTGGAACTTTGAACGACCTACTGTTTAATTCCTTTGTGCCTTGTTTATCCCAAACGCCTTAGTGTATTTTCTTGTCGTCTTAGATTGTTATGCTTCCCGTTTAGTGATCAACTTGAAAATTATCGACTCGATGTGGTTCTAAGATTGCATTTATATTAAATCTCGGTGTTTCTTTCCTCTGTTGTTATCCTTCATTTGTACGGCCATACTAAATCATCTCAGAAACTTTCTTTTAATCTACCTATTTAAATCGACTACTACCTACTTGTATTTTTCCTCTAATTATGGCCTGGATTGGCACTCTCTTCAGTTTAATGTTAGCGTCTTGCTAGTTTTGTTCAGCCTATAGAAAAAGGAAGCCTTATAACTAAATGAATCTAGTCATTTTCCCGTCGCTACAGACTGTAGTTCCTGTCACAGCAACTATGTTATTCTTGTCACAACTTCATTTTTTACTATTCTCTATTGCGACTTCTCTCTGACCTATACCCCCTGATCTATATAAATCCTTTTTTACTATTGTATAATCACTTCTAGCATAGCAATGTTTTAATTTACCATGGATATTTAACTATTGACCCAATAGTGTTCTAAGTCAGTCTTTAGCAAAGTAAGCTTTAGTTCTCTAATTGATGTTATTATATCTCTATCACAGTCATATTGTGTTTCCATAGATGTTGTTACTATATCTTTGTCGCAACTTCTTTGCAAGTTCTTGTCACTAGTTTGACAAATTTTGTAGCAGACTTCTAGGAATTCTGTTGCTTTTATTTTAATCTTCCTATCACAGTTGTTACTGTTAAACTTCCTGTCACAGTTAGTTATTTCTTCCTATAGCGGACAACAAGGTCTTTGAATGAATTAGATTATAGGTTAAGTTAACTTTTCCTATTATGTTGTTGTGAATGGAGCAAATCTGATGTGGATATACTATTGTCTTATTTACAAACTTTCTTGAAGTGAAATGAGATACTTGGTTGGAAATAGAAAACTCATCACATTATGAATATTTGAATGAAATATGGACTAGGAAATAAAATTAATTTAATAGCCCTATAGATGCAATTTGTATGATTAAATGATGTCTCTTTGATGAATTACTTGCTTGAAATACATGTCAGATGATTGTTCAAAGAAGGGATTAGAAATGGTTTATAGGTGAATATGGGTTAAGTTATCTTCAGTTTATATCTTAATTATGTATCTTGAGTAAACATATGCTTAAGCTTTTCATTAGAATTATTTGATTAGAAGTGAATTCATTTGATTGTGCAAAAGAAAAGAATTAGTTTGAAAGAAAGTAGTTTATCTTTTGTGTGTGTGTGTGTTTGGGGTTACTCCCTGGGCTAGGATGCCAAATGTGGAACAACAGAGATGGCTTTCCCTCTTTTCGGGATTTGACTGGTACTATTTAAATGCTTGGGCCAAGATGGGGATTCATTGAAATAGATGAATATTTGTCTATCAAAACTTTATTTATATATATCTCTGCCACATCTTGTTGTGAGACAATTTGCATATATCATTACTTAGATTTGCACATTAGACTTCAGGTTGCATTGGGTGTTCCCTCATGCCAGTTGTTTCTAGGTAGCTAGACGTTTCATACAGGGCTGAGTTTCCTTCATGTCATGAAGGAATCTAGGGAAGTATAATTGCTTCATGGTTGGGTGGAAAAGCGCCTGAGCCATGTTCCCGTCTCTTGGCTTGCGGAAGACCATGTGGGTCTGTGGCAGCTGGAGAGTTTGATTTGATTACTTTTCTTATATTGTACTTGTTTATTGTACATTGTAATTATCATTGGATGATTTATGGCAAGAAAGCCAAATGGACATTGTATATTCTTTTATAACGCTAACACTTGGATTAAAAGCACGTGATTTGTAAGATTTATGATATTATTGATAAATGTTTATGAGATCTATCTTTTTACTTGAGATGATGTAAATAAGTGGATTATTTACTTCAGTATCATTTGTTGGAATGTGTACTTTACATTAGTGAAATCAAAATTGGGAAAAACTAGTTGTTGTAGGTATGAAAACTAGTCATTGACCTAGTATCCTTACAAGGTTTGACACGAGGGAGATACTATCTCTATTACATGCAAACTCTTGACCACATGACGAAGTTTTTATTAGAAAATGTGCATAAAAATTCATAACACTAAAGGAAAACATTTAGAGGTTTATAGAGATTAGATCTATATATCTAGATTAGATCCACACTTGCATATATCAAATTTCTAGGTGTGAGATTAACTCCATAGTTGTGAAATGACCCATTGTAAAAAAATAAAAACTTTACTAGTTCCATAAAACTCATTTATGATTTTTCTACACTAGATGAGTCACTTCCTAACTTCTATAGTAGTCTATCTATATCAAAATTCAAGCTAAGTGTCATTATTTATTATTTAATTTCTAAACATTTAATCCTATTCTATTGCATTTAATTTGTTCTATTATTGATCACAACATCTTTAAATAAGGTAAATTTGGCTATTTTATGTTATTTATTTACTCAAAATTGATTAATTAGTCACCAAGCCTCATGTCATGTACATAAAAACCAAAAGAGATGCATATTTAAAAACATTACAACTATTAAATAACTTAAGTAAATAAAATAAAACAATTCTTAAGTTATAAAGTAAAATTAAATAACTCTTTAGTAAATAAAAATAAAATAATTCTAAAGTAAAAAAAATTATTAAGTAAATAAAATAAATGTTTATAGTGGTTTTGGATTTAACTTGTCCCAAAATTCTCACAAAGTTAAATTAAGAAAAACTAAAATAAATTGTGACTTTTCAAAAAATTAAAATTAAAAGTTACATACAAAAAGTAAAATAATTATTCAAATTTAAATAAAAATAAAGTAAACAACATAAATAAAATAAAACTAGTATACCTATATTTAAAAAATATATCTAAAGTAGCCATAATATCCTTGTCAAGGTAATGTAAATAGAGATGAATGTGCATCTATATGCCATTCCCTAGAGATGAATGTGCATATATATGTCATTCCCTAACATTTCTTTGATCTTAGTGGATAGCGTGGCTTCTTTGAAACCCCATCCTCCTTCCTTTTGCATTTTATTTTTTATTTTTTCTTTTATTTCTTTCATCTTCTCTTTTTTTATATTTTTTATTTTTATTAGAATGGTATAAAATTATATTTTTATTTTTATTAGAATTTTATAAAATTTCATAGAATCTGAATCTTTCAACTCTTGTTCTCCATCCGTGCTGTGAATGTAGGAACGCCTATCGACTAATAATTCTATAAGAAAATAAAATAATTGTTAAAAAGTAAAATAAAATAATTGTGAAAAAGTAAAATAAAATAATTGTGAAAAAGTAAAATAGCTAAAAACTCATGTTTCTAGAACTTTTTAAAGAGATGAGGTTCTTAAATTTTATTTAAAATTTAATAATTATTTTGGTGAAAGTGCAATCAACGATAGAGAACGCCGCATTAAAACCCCGTACAAATCGCCGGGCATATCTTAAATCGAGACAAAAGAAAGGCGGCAAATGCTACGTACAAATCTTGAAAATGCACCACCCTTACACCTTTTTCAGATCCACTGAATGTTCCGATTCAGCGTATGAATGAAGGAAAGAAAATTAAATTATAGTCAAAAGAAACGTCGCAAGTGTGAAAGCAATTTAAGGAATCCAACGGCCTGAAAACGTGGAAAACCACACGTTTCTTATTCATTCATTTATCAAATGTACTTGACTCTCCTATCCGATTAGTAAGTATTCTCGCTTTTCATTCAAAATTTGTTTTAAAAATCTTTCATTAAAGTTGCAAACGTGTAAGGCAAAAATTCATTCCACAGAGCTCGGAGTGCATGTACACCGTCACGCACAATATTTTTGACACGAAATTTGCGATTTTTAATGCAAGCGAGTTACGAAATTTGCGGGACGTACACAGACAATAACAGGTCCCCGAAACCAGGGAAAAAAAGCATTGCGAATAAGCAGAGGAATACCCAACCTGAGCTAGACTACTCTAGAGTCTACAATTCTAGACTCTCTCAACTTGTCAGCTAACGCGTTAACTTCCGCGAATATACCAAGGAAGGTAAAAACGCCAATAAATAAACTATATTTGGCATTTCTTGCAGCGGCGTCGAATAACGTGCTCCGAGGTTGCCGGCGGGAAAGGATGCCCGCGATGGTGACAAGTACGGGTTGCGGGAGGAAAGGATTAGGTTGATGTCCAATCACGTCTTTTCCCGGGGGAATCTCTGGAACATGTGGGCCCTACCAGGGTCCAGTACCAGCGTCTGCCAGAAGCCCGCCGTCCGAATCTTGAAATTCCATGTTCAAATTCGCTGTTTCCGCAAACAAGGAATAAACAATGGCGTGTGCTCTCTGCCAGTGGGACCCGCTGCTTGCCACCTTCCCGAGTCCCAACTCCACTTTTTTTCTGCTTCTAATAAAAGTATAATTTTAAATGTAAGCTTCAACAACCCTCACACTTTCCCAAGATAGAAATTCTGATAATTTCAAATTATTACTCACCAAAATTTAGTGGTAGTGCCGTGTCCTCTTGTTCAGCCAACCAGTTGTCCCTTGGTTTGTGGTCCGTTCTTCAAAGAATTTAACCCAGACACAAAATATAGTTTTTCCAAAAATTTGGGGCTCCAAATATCCCTCAAACAATAACTTTAAATTGAAAAAGGCCATAACCCATAAACCCCCAGTCCCACAATGTTTTAGTGGGGGAATAGATGTTGATAAATTGAAGAGAATCATAGGCATTGATGATATATATTTAAGTTTTAAAACGTTGGTCGGCATGGAAAAACGTTGAGATTGTGAGACAGATGCTTTGAGTGAATGTGAATTCCATGAGTGGGTTGGTCGGCATGAAGTTGAAAGCATCCAAATCCAATACCTATGTCAAGTGGCAGTAGCATCGTCCTTGATGGGGAACCTAAATCCAACACGACATGATTAGGGCAAACCACCACCACGCCAAATACACGGCTACAATCATTTCGTTTCTCATCTCGATATGCTCCCGTACATTTCTCGTGCTCTGTATTACACCCAAATAAAGCAAAATGCCTACAACTTTTGGTGCGGAGAAACACGACAAACAAGAAGGCTCTACATCAGATATATTCCGGGAGCATCCTCTGTGAACATTTCGCAACATAATTCTCGCAGCTTAGAAAGGTAATTGAAAGATAATTCTGGCAGAATTTGCAGCTTAGACATACTCGGATCATTGATTTATTGTCCAAACTAGTGAACTCCTCACTAATAAGGAGGTTCGATTTACTGAATTTCGTGTTCATGGTTTTGTGGTTATTATCCAGGTAGAAGAGAGGAAGGAAGATGAGCTGCAATGGGTGCCGAGTGTTGAGAAAAGGGTGCAGTGAATCGTGCGTGCTGAGGCCATGTCTTGAGTGGATCAACACTGCACAATCTCAGGCAAATGCCACTGCTTTTCTCGCCAAATTCTACGGCCGCACAGGCCTTGTCAACCTCATTACCAACGGCCCTCCATGTTCAAGGCCTGGTTAGTTACAGTCATCATCAATTATATTTCTTATTACCCAGTTTTTTTAATACAAACAATACCTTCTAAGAATCTGTGTGATCTTTTCAGCTTTATTCAGGTCTCTCCTTTATGAAGCGTGTGGGAGGATATTGAATCCAATCTATGGATCAGTGGGTCTCCTTTGGTCTGGCAATTGGACACTGTGCCAGGCAGGAGTAGAGAGTATTCTGCAGGGAAATAATCCAAAACCAAATCCAAATCCACTCGTTGCTCATGATGAGCGAAACGAGGAGAAGCAAATAATGCAAGGGATAGCGATGCACAGCACAGCCGGCGTGCTGCACAAAGTGAAGGCCAGCGGTAAATTCAAGTGTGTTAATCCTCGCAGAAAATCCAAATCAAAAGAGCCTCGATTTCGTAATCATTTTCAGATTTCAAGTGGACAAATGGAAGGCGGGGGTATTGATATAATGAAAACATTCCAAGACAATGCCAAAGAGAAATGCTCTTCCTCGTCTATGGCGGATGAGATGAATTATAATAGTTTTCACGCCCTCAACCCTAAAGTCGAAGCTTTGTATATGCAGAATAGTGACGTCAAGGTGGAGGTGGAGCTGGAGCTCACACTCGGCGCTCAAGGACCCGCTTTTCCTCACAAGTTAGTAGACTAAATGCAGAATATGTATTCTCCTTGTGCCTTATTTGCAGTCCTTAGGTACATAACATCTTGTAGTATACCATACTTCACCAAAGTTAACATGTACTGCATAGCGCATCAACTATTCGAGTTTGGAATATAACAAAGTCTCGTAGCTTCTGAGAAAAAAACAGCAATTAAGGTTCCGAGATAGAGGAGCCTAGATTCTAGGGTTGCAGTACCAAGTAAATAAGTGATTGATATTGTTAAATCAGATATGCAATGGCAGTACCAAGTAAATAAGTGATTGATATTTTTAAATCAGATATGCAATGGCAGTACCAAGTAAATAAGTGATTGATATTGTTAAATCAGATATGCACTGGCAAAAACTTTGAGAGTCGTTTCTTGTTCACAAAATAAATTTTAACGATTAAAGCATAAAATTTATATTTTAAAATATAGATTTATATTTTATCACACAAGTAATTTACATGCTATTTTAAAAATTTGGATGAAATGGTATTACGTTTAAGCAAAGTGTCAATGTATTATGCAGCTATAAAAAACAAAATAATTGCTAAAATATCATATAGTTTAGAAAGAAATAATCGATCAACAAGTTAATAGTTTATAACAATAAATTGGAATAATATAACCAATAGATGGGAGAAGATCTTAATCAACTAGTTTGGAATCACAACTTCCATCTCCGAAAATCTTACCCTTCTTAATAGGCTTCTAACCATTGGAATAATATAACCAATAGATGGGAGGAGATCTTAATCAACTAGCTTGGAATCACAACTTCCATCTCGGAAAATCTTACCCTTCTTAATAGGCTTCCAACTATTGAGAGTTGTTCATTTTGTTCCTCAAACTTAAGAGGCTAGCTATCTAGAATGTCTCACTAAGGAGAAATGGCCAAAGCCAAATGGAGAACTTGTCATGCTCAATAGAAGGAGCCTATCCATGTTGCCAAGAAGATGCAAAAGAGTGGAGATGACTAATTTGTAGGGGAGAGACCACCCAATATTTTGTCCAATGGTGCAGGAGACCAACCAACTTTGATTTGAGAAAACTTCCAATAGTTTCCGTTATGCCCATGTCTTTGGCCCCAATGTGGGGAATGACCATAAGGTGGCAAAGATGGAGGAACTTGAGCCTCTATGCAAAGAGCATTGCCCTAATGATCAAATGGTGTTTGAAGTTAGGCCAACTCTTGAGCCATAGAAATACATTGGATATAATCAAAGATCTAGAGTAAGCTTAGAAAATGCTTGTCAACTAAATTATTATAAACTATAGGAACATTTCTATGTTTTCAAATAGTAATTAGAATTTGATTCATGTCAAGCCTAGGAGACATGTGAAGGATAATCTATAACCTATCCAAGTGATGAGAATCACTTAAATAGACTATTAGATTGTAGAATGCATAATGGATATCAAGACATAAGATGAAAAAAAACTATCACATGTTTAGACATGGCATGTGATTATTAAATAAGTTGCTTCTATTCAATGGTATAATAAGATGAAATACACAAGTGTACAAAGAATAGTAAGGCGGGGAGTGAAAAATTTTGTTATTAGAAAAGGGGTAGCACATCCTTTTTGATTTGTTTAGATTTTTCTAATTCTAGATACATGGAATATGCTGGTATGCTTCATGTGCTTATAGATGTATAGTGTGGGCTATTAAAGATGAAAGTTGATAACTAAGTGTCACATCTATATTGACATGTGTCCAACATGTATGGTCATGTGACATGTGTGTACATGACATTGCCAAGTGTCAAACTTGAATGGTGTCATATCATGTGGCACATGCACCACCATTTGTTGGATGCATATGGTACCAAATGTCAAACCTATATGGAGCCATCTCCTATGGCACAAGGGCTATGAGGTGCTACTTGCATAAATTCATGCTTCATATGGAGGAGTTGATGCCACAAGTTGCATGTGTATGGGTTGATGCTAGGTAGAAGAAGGTAGAGCATGTATGATGGTGCAAAAATTTGGAAGTGTGCAAAGCATGTGCGGTGCACAATATTGTTCAGAAGCTTGAATAAGCTTGAGGAACTTACTGAATCTTGTGCGGTTGCATGCCAAGAGATTTTGAGGCTTGTGGGGTTACATAGAGAGTTATTGAGAATTGTGCAATTGTGTATATAATTGTTAAGTCTTGCATAATTACACATGAATTAGAACAATTACATGTGCATCTCAGCAAGAGGTCATCTTGGACTTGCGCTAGCATATAAGAGTATATCTAAGGTATGAAAGGTGTGTAGCAATGCTAATACATTGATGCATGAGGCACTCGGATCATATGCCCTTTCTTGAGGAGTAATGGTCCTGATTATGTTTTAAGTGCATTGATGAAGTTGTATGAAGCTTGCGAATCAACATATGAGGTTGCCCTCAAATCATACAACCTTTATTGAGGAGTAATGGTCCCCATTGCATTCTTATGTACCTACAAAATAATCCAACAACAGGGTATAATCAATTATAAATATACCATCATTCTTATGTACCATCAATTGAGATGGTGCAATGGTCTTCATATTACATGGATGACATTAGTAGTGTGTTATGATTATCCATATTCTAGGGAATGCTCATTGGATGACATAGAACAATTTGTTTCTAACTAAGTACATTATAAATAATCTTGTGAATATGTAAAATCAAATCATTCACCCTTTTTTGATGAGCAAATGTCCTTATAATGACTAATCTTTTGTCCCTCAGTGCTGATGAAGCTAATGCTAGATTGATGTTTCTAATGTGAATACTTGTGAATGTTGAGGGATGTGTGTGATACCCCTATACTCTACATTGACAAAGAGAGGGTGTATGTGTACTCATGAGATGTATAGACACTCCCTATAAGTGAGAGAAGATTGTAGAAAGCTAAGGAACACATCAAATTTAGAAGTTTTTATTAATGCGGTGACACTATTGGGATAGGTGTCATACACTTTGCAATTCTAATGTTCACAATTTTAAGTATTTTGTATTTATTTATTATTGCATGAAAATATTTGGGGCTTCCCACTTAGAGTGGCACTATGTGTCACTTATAGTTTCTAACTTGACAATTTTTAAGGTTTACTTAGTGTCACGATGGAAGTTGATAAATGCGACTATGACAACTTGTAAAGTATGTGTAAGAGTTGAAATTATATATATATCATGATGAGAGGGAACTAATTGTGATCTTGGAGAAAATTAGGGATGATATTTTAGTTAACTTTCTCATGAGCATGTTTCTAAAATAGAGGGTACAAAACCAATTTGAGCACCCAAGTTGGTGATGGTAGTTGTACTAATTTACTGTTAGTTGACTTAGCTTTTATTTTTAGGCATTAGAATCTTGTATGGATTTGGGTGCCTAGTTTAGCCCATGGTTTCTAACACATGGTTTTAGAAACCATTAGTGGTTTGTGGTTTTGGTTTCTCCTATATATTAAGTGCTCATGTTGGAGATATTATCATATTGTATTGTTGGTACCATTATGCTACCAAAATATCTCTATCTAACTATATTGATTTGTGTGATCTCCTATGAAGGATTGAGCTTGTCATTATATTGTAACTATTATAATTGTTGATAATACAACTAGTTTAAGATTTGGAGGTTAGGTTTTTCTTAAAAGGGTTTTTACACACTAAAACACCATGTCATTTGTTATTGTCTGTGCATATTCTTTTCTAGTTTAAAACTTGTATATTTTATTTACTACACTTCTCTCCTCATAGGTTAATAGTGGAAAGTTTCATCTAACTTTCCTTTCATTTGGTATTAGAGCATGGTCAACTCAATTATTGGATGTTAGTAAAATTGATTTTTTTATCATATTAATCTTGGTTTAAGTGGGAGCTATACTAGGGAAGATTTATTTTCTTGAAATATGGCAAGAACATCTTAGTTTGAGATGAAAAATTTGACCATGTATGAAATTTGAGCTTTGGAAGCTTAAAATAGAGGTCTTTCTACTAGATTACAATCTATCAGAAGTGGCATCTAGAAGGAAACATGTTGGAATGAAAGAGAAGATTGGAATGTGTTGGACAAAAAAATGAGGAGCCTTACCAAGCTATATTTAGTGGATTTAGTGCTCTTGAATTTCTTGGGAGAAGCCAACATGAATGTATTGTGGACAAAGTTAGGAAAACTATACTAGGCCAAATCCATAGTGAATATTGTTTTTTGTAGAAGAAGTTGTATTCATTAAAAATAGGTGACAATGATTATGTATTTGAACACTTGAATGTGCTCAACACTGTGGTTACCTAATTAAAGTGTGTTTGTGTTCTGATAGATGACAAATATCAAAGTATCATAGTGCTATGTTTCACTCTTGCTTGCACAACACACCCTATTTTCTCTAAGAAAATTTAACGGACTCCTCTTTCCTTTTGTAATCTTGGTTTGATATTTCTAATCTTGATTTGCATATCTTTATCCCTTTTGTGGTACTTTGTTGCACATTAGCACTAAAACATTTTCTTTATACTTTTTCTAGGCTTCAATTGGTCACCACAAGATTTGACATCATTTGATTATTCATGTCGCATTTTGGCAAATGCGCATATTTTGAGCCATAGTTGCAAACATAAGGTTTCTTGAGTATTTAGGACCTTGCTTCTAAATTATTTGTGATTTTATGCATTCCTAATTAGTTGGTTCCTAGAATTGACTTCCTTGGAAAAGCTTTGGGTTGATAGAGATTTCATTTTCCTTATATGAAGTTTGCATCTTACAAGGATGTGACATAGAGATAAGGTTTTTATTGTTAAAGATAGTTATTTCTTGGTCACTAATTGTGTGTTTTATACACACACTCACTTCAAGTATGTTAAGAAAGGTGTCTCAACCTTGCTCTTAATGTTAAGATTACAAAAAGTGTGTTTTTTAGAATATAAAATAGAAAAACTCAATTTATGGGATATAGAGTTAGTTTTTGGCCAAAATAAAACTTGTGAGTTGTTTGATAATGGTTCTTAGGGGCCTATCATGTGGACCTCTTTGAGCTCTACAATTTTAAAAAAGAGGCCTAATCAGCCTTCCAGATCAAAATTTATGGCCTCTAGAAGTTGGGCCTCCTATTTTAGAAATGTAAAAATATTTAGGACACATAAAAGAGATGTAAGGGGGAGTTACACTTGTTGACCAACTTATGATGCATGTTGTAACATGTTATAATGCATATTTGGATGTGGATAATTGAGTCCAAATAGAATTCCCAATTTGATGAGTGCATTATAATGAGCTTATGATAGGTGGAAGGAATATGCTATTTTTAGCCCATGGACTTATCTTGGGATTTGGGTGTTGGATTTATAACTAAGGATTTAGGCACCACTTTTTTGAGTGATTTTAGCTCATGGCTTCCTAATTACCATTTGATGGTTTCATGTATTCTATCTCCTATTCATTGGGTGCTTGAGATGGAGGTTTTGAGATAGCATATTTTGTAGGTATTGTTATGCTATCAAAATTCCTCCAAATCTTTGGTTGGTGATACTCTTATGAAGGCTTTCTCTACAAGTGTATTGTAACTATGTTGTTGATTGAATAATACATTGGGCTATTTTGTCATGTACCCTTTATAGTAAAATTAATTTGTTGAGATTATTAGTCCATTCTTATTTTCCTATGGGTTAATATATTTAATGAGGGAAGATATTTGATTTAATATCTTATTACGCATCTGAAAATTATGGACATAATATTAATGGAAAATAATAAAATATTAAATATTATCATTTATTTGCACAAATGGGGGCATGGAATATGGATAAGATATTGTTGTAACATCCATAATCCATTTTTAGAAGATTTTATGATAGTTATGATAAGATTCTATGACAACATCTATGACAGATTGTCATAGTGGGAGTTATTTTCTATTTTTTGACAAAAATTTTGCATGGGCTATTTTGGTGAGCATATTTGGAGGGAATTTGTTGGAAATTAAATTAATTTAATTTTTTTTTCAAAAGAGGGGCGTTTGGATTTGGAGATATTATAAATATGCAAGTATTTTCTCTTAGGAGGACTTTTTGATCATTTTTACAACCCAACTTTCTGAATTTGAGCACTTGTACTTGGATTTTCTTCAGTGGACAAAAACCCATTGGAGTTGGAGGCTTGTGGACAAAACCCCATCAGTCTTAAGTGATCATAGGATGAAAACCATTTGGTTACAGAGATTAATTCCATCTAGGGATTGCATTGGGCTTCAAAGAATTGTGCAGTTTCGACAGTTTTGAGTATTATGTTTGCAGGTTGTTCTGTTGCAGTTTGGGTGATTTCTAGTGTGTTGTGCAGTGTTGTTGTAGTGTTGTGGAGTGTGTTACTATTTCATGGTCATTTGGAATCCATTCCAAGCATCTAGGAGTTGTTCTTGTCAATGGGGTTTGATCTGGTGATGTATTTGACAATTTTTAGCAGTGTAGTTTGCATAGTTTGTAGTGGATTTTGGGGAATTTGTGTTGCAAATGTTTGTACTATTGTTTTTAGTGTTTCATATCTGATCTTATGTTATTTACATCAGAAAAATCAATAAAAATCATTTTGTGGTGTTTCTAACACATTTGGTGTAATTTCTGGTTTGTCTAGTTAGCTAGTCTTGATGATTTTGTTGCAATTTTTAGTGGAGCTTATCAAAATTTATTTTCAGATCTGATTTCAATTTAAAATCTCAGTTTGGTATATTACAATGGTATCAGAGCATGATCTTGCTAGCCTGTAGGGTACTAAGTTGTTGATCATGGGAGTGTTCTTCAAATCCCTTTTGAGGAGTTTGGAAAATGATGTTTTAGTTTCCAAAATATTAGTATGGTTTGATGAATATTATATGAAATGTATAATTTCAAAGGCAGCCCTCAATTTTTATGAATATGCAGAACTCATTGGGAAAGATTTGCCTAAAGGAGTGGTTTTCAAAACTTTTGAAGAGTACCTTCCAGAGGGAAAATTTGAAGTATCATTTGAAGATTATTTCATGAGAAGAAGAAAGGAAGGAGTTAAGATGGAAAAGGATGAAAATACCAAAAATCAAGAAGAACAAATGAAAGTTGGTATTCATGATAGCTTTGAGTCAAACAAGGAGGAAGAACAGAAAGATTGCATCCATCCAATTGAAGTGGAACATAAGGAAGAAGAAGTGAAAGTGTTAGAGGAAGATTCAAAAGTTAATGAAGTAGAGGAAGAAAAGAAGAAGGTGGAAAAATAATATTTTCAGACTATCTTGTTAGAGGCTTCAGTAGAAGAGCATGTTGATTGTAAGAATAAGCCAACGATTGATTTTTAGAATATCATTGTAGATGGATACACACTTGGGGAGAACATTGTGGTTAGCCCTAGCATAGAAAATTTGAGCCATTTGGATGGAGGTGTTGAGGATATCTCAACAATTCCTCTTTTACCAAAAGGGGATGGCCATTTTGATTGCAGCCTAAGGTATGAAAATATTTCAGATTTGTCTCCTTCTATGTCACTACAAAATTCTTTTCATCATGGAAAGCATGCTAAAAAGGGTGACAAAGTGAGTGATACAACTTGCAGTATAGGGCTTGACTACTCTTTGAGTCAAGTCCAAAATTGTGTTTTCACATGGGATCCAAGTGCTACTTTGAAGATCAAGATAGAAAGAGCTAGCATTGATAGTATTGAAATTACCATCCATTGCATTTGGTATCACATGCAGTCCTTAATGCATACTAACCACTTTGTGAAGGATCAATGTCCACAACTTACAGAACATTCATGGGATCCAGGCATTATTATTGAAGAGAAAATTATAGGAGATAGCCAGGAGGAGCTAACTAACTTGAGTTGCCTTAAGCATGGTATTGGTAAGCAAAATTGGATTTTTTTTATTTTCAAGATTTTGTGACTAAATATTCTTTGGTATTTTGGATTTCAAGTTACTCTTAAAATGGAGGATTCATGAATAGAGAGTTACTTCAAATTTATAGCATCCTGAAGGGAAGGATATTGTTTATCTTTTGGAATGAACAAGAGTTTGGTAAAGAATTCTATATCATGGGTCTAGGAGTTGCAATGGTTTTTAGGTTGAAAGATCTTTGGTGATAGACCTTTCATACTTAACAAGGATCTATTGGCAAGAGACACTGTGTGGCTTCATGAGTGTTGTCATTGATGGCAACAAAGTCTATCCCACACATCTGCAGCACATAGTATGCCTATACTAGAAATCAGATTGAAGATTACTTTGGTCTGGTGAACAAGAACAGAGCATGCAACAAGGTCCAACAATCAGGTCCAGATCTCTCAAATGGTGTAACTCAGCAAGTTGCGGACTTGGACAAGTCAAGAGGAGTATCATGACTACTATATCTCAGAGATTGAGCCTCTGGTGATAAAACATGGAAAAGATATGAGCATCTAAGTGTTGGGTTCCTGATAGGTAGAGTAGACTGAGGAAGAACTGACCGGCAGAGTATCAGACTTCAATCCGGACGAGTAATTGATGTTGATCAAGCTATTTGAGGGATCATACAATGTTGGCTAACATGGTTGATGACTTCTATGTCTATGTTTTTGATATGTATCACAAATCAAGTTTGGATTTAGCCGACAAATCATTATTTTGTAAATATCTTAAGTATTCTGGTTGCCGACTAGAAAGTTATTGAATTCCTTGGTGCAGATATATATATCAGATGGATTCCAGTATGAAGGTGTGTGTGAATATATATGTGATGAAATAAGGTGCGAGAAAAGGTAGAGATAAGTGTGGAAGTAGCAATATAAATCTGGTATGTGACAGAGCAGCAACACTAGAGCAGAGGAAGAATGAAGTGCATTAGATCAGTATATTGAGCCTAACCAGAACTGAACTTCAACATGTGTAGATGCCTCTCATCAGTTCAAACACCTGGTTACCTTCTATAAACTCTGTAGACAGTGAGTCTCTTGTAGGCAGTGTGCCTCTTGTGAGCAGTGTGCTCGGGCAGTGAGCCCTAATTGGCAAGTGCCATTTTGTACTTCTTATTCTTTTAACAGAGAATTAATCTTGGGTTAGTCACCTCATGGGTTTTCCCTTAACAAGGTTTTCCACATTAAAACCCTTGTGTTATGTGTGTTGATTTTATTTCTACTCTCATGATTATATATGCTTATATGTTTTGATGCTGCATAAATTATAAAAAGAAAAAGAAAGTAAAAATATTAGAGATAACTGATTCACCCCCCCTCTCAGGTATCTACCTTGTTTCCAACAAGTGGTATCAGATCTAAGTTCCTCTAAACAGAGCCTAATAGTTTGAGGAAGATCTGGGAATCTCAATGGATATGTATGGTATGAAGGAACAACTTTAGTCTACCCTAGATGATCTTGAACAATTTCACTCTGAAGTCAATAACTTGAGAGAAAGACTCAAACAATCTGATGATTTCATAAATGAGCTAAAAGAAAAACTGAGTATATCTGTGAAAAAGAGAAAGGAGCTACTTCAAAAATTAGCAAGTCAGAGTGAAGCCAATGATACTAATGAAGATCTGAATGAGAAAAACAAGCTATGTGAGAAGCTATCAAAAGAGGTCATTATGGTAAGGCATGAGATGGAATCAGGGGTTATGAGATTCACCCAAGAAATTGAAGAGAAAAGGAAAATTGAAGATAATCTAAAACAATCCCTCACGGAGAAGACAGAGGACTGCCACAAAATAGACAGAATAATCAGGCATCTTGAATCTAATCTTGAAGAAGCTAGAGATAATGAAGAACAACTTGAGAATCAGATAGACACTCTTAAACAAGATCTACAAACAACAAATGAATACATTGAAGAGAAATTCAAGATAAGCTTAGCTCAACTTGAAGTTCTTCTTGAAAGCCAAAAGATGATAGATGACAAGCGTGGCCTGGGATATGAGAAAGGTGAAAGCTCTGGATTTGGTCAAAAGAACTTTGGATCAGGAAATCAAAGAAACAAGCCTAGAAGACCTCTGGTAAGGCAACCAAATGCTCAAAGATATCCATCCTTCAATGGATATTGCTTCAATTGCAACAACTTCAGTCATAAAGCAACTCAGTGCAGAAGGAGAATGAATCAGACTAATCCATCCTTCTCCAGACAATGTTTCAATTGCAAAAGGTATGGTCACAAATCTCATGAATGCAGAAATATGCAAATAAACAATTCATTCAATGGTGTCATTGATGTCAACATGTTAGCTTGGTGTTGTCATTAGTGTCAACTGGTTAAGCAGAGATGAGGTTGTTGCAATGGTGTGAGTTGCTTGGTTGAGTTTCTTTGTTGAAAATGATTTGGTTGCTTTGAAGAGGTGCTAAAGATGTTAAGATTATGTTTCTGTTGGTTGGGTTCCAAATGCTTTTGAGAAAATTTGATTAATAAAGGAAATAGTGTGTTGAAGTGGCATTTTGGTTTACAAAGTTGTGTTCTGCTTTTGCTCTACATTTCCTCTATGTTGAAGATCTGTCTTTGTAGTTTGGATATGTTATTCAAAGATGTTAAGAGATGTTATATTCTAAATTTGGTGTTCTAGTTCGTTGTTCAAAGGAAGTTGTGTTCACCAGTGTGTGGACTGTGTTTCTGAGTATTACAGAGGTGTCTGGGAGAAATTGTTTTGCTCTGCATTTCTTCACAGATTTGTTTCTATCTTTGTGGTTCTAGAATTGTGTTTATAAGGTTCATATCTTTCTTTTGTTGAAGTTTTTCATGGTTTGGTACTCCATAAGTTGATTTCTAGAGATGCAGTGCATGACAGAGATAGTTAAGTATACTGGATAAACAGGATAAGGCTGTGCGGAAGGTGAAAGTTGTGGAGGAAATTTGTTATTTTAGATCTTTCAGGGTGTTCGTGGAATACTCTAGATTATGTTAAAGATTGGTATATGTTCAGCATGGTTTTATTTTGTCTTGAGGAAGAGTGCACTTAAAAGTTCATTGTGTTAACATAGGTTTGGCCAACCTTGGGTGTTTACACTAATTGCAGAGTTGCTTCGGTGATTGTGAAAGCATGGAGTGACATGCTTGGATGAATTTAGGTTTGAGATAAGATGTGTTGTGGTCCACCTTCATTCCTTTCCACTACGGGAATGTTTAGGTCGAAACTTGATTTGAATTTTCTGGGTTAAGGTGATTTGCCAACCTTGGAGAATGTTCTCAAGGTTGAAGACAATATAAATAAGTGTCAAGGGATCATGATTGAGAATGTGCATGATGGATATGATGTGAAGAATAATGTGGTTGAATGTGTGGTGCAGTATAATCTTTCATGTGTTAGATTATTGGATGCAGTGAGCAGAAGGTGTCTTCATTTCTTCAATGTAACTGCGAAGGTGTTGATAGTGTTGCAGTGGAATTTCTTGTTGCATTGAGATAGTTTTTTTCTTGTAATAATCTTCTCTATCTTCTTCTCTATTCTGGCAATGAGCCTTTCTATTGGGCAGTAAGCCCTTTGGTAGTGAGCCTTTTTGTAATTAGGTGTTGATACTACTTTATATTGTGAGCTAATCCTCACTGTGTTTTTTCCCTTCTTGGGTTTTCCACATAAATCTAGTGTTCTCTTGTGTTTGATGTTGGTTTGATTCAGTTTCTATTATTTTCTTTCATGCTTAATCATCATAACAATCTAAGGGTTAATTGACTCTATGTGGATCTAAATGTGTGTGAGGGTTTTGGAATTTTAAATTACAACTGTTTCACCCCCCTCTCAGTTGTCTTGTGCATTCAACAATTGGTATCAAAGCAAGGTTCCTTGGAAGAGAGCTTAACAGCTTGAGGTAGATCTAGGATGGAACACAAGAAGGATGTTCCCCTGTTTGATAGATTAGACTATGCATTCTGGAAGGTAAGAATGGAAGGTTATCTAAGTTCTCTTGGTTATGAGATCTGGAAGTTTGTTGAGTCTACTTACAGTATACCCGAGAATGGTCCAAGTAGTGCTAATGAAATTAAATCTTATGAGACCGATGGTAAGGCAAAACATGCTCTTTTAAGTGGTCTTACTAATTTTGAATTGGTGAAAGTTATGAATTTGAAAACTACTAATAAAATCTGGAAAACTTAAAAAGTATTCATGAAGGAGATGGTAAGGTCAAGCAAGCTAAAATGTAGAATTTGAAGCTCATGTTTGAGACCATGTAGATGTCTGAAGATGAAAACATTACAAGCCACTTACAAAGGGTGGATGAATTTGTTAATAGCATCAAAGGACTTGTTGGAGATGTGGATGAAAAAGAAGTGGTATTGAAGGTACTTAGAACTCTTCCTAAAGCTTATAGTCATAAAGTTTATACTATTGAAGAATTACAATATCTGAATCATTTTACCAAAGATCAGTTTCTTGGTACCCTAACTGCTTTTGAAATGAGAGAATTTGGTACAAGTAGTGCAAAGGCTGAGATTATCTTCAAGGCTGACAAATCTAAGATGACTGTGGAATCAGATCAGGAGGATTCTGATGATGTGGAAGCTAACTTTGTGAGAAAAATAAAATTGGGTATTGGTAAGTACAGTGGTAAGTTACCTTTCAAGTATTTTAGTTGTGGAAAGATAGGTCATGTATACACTTAAATTTGTCCATGTCTTGACCACTACCTAGTCGATACATTACTAGGGACATCTTGTAGCATTTTGTCCTGTTGGTGCCTGAATTGACTGTCAGTTGATTTAGCAATTTTTCATGCAGGCACCTTCCCTAAAATCCAAAAAATTTTAAGTGTTGGCACCCCTTCAGTGTTTTGCAGCATCCACATCATCTTTCTTGAGGAAGGGGTCATCATGTTTTGCCCATCGGCATAAGTTTACTTGTGTCTTGGCGATCGTATCAATAGCATGGTGTGTTCTTTGTATATCGCCAAGACTTTTGCCTATCGGCTGCGAAGATTGTGTTTCCACCGACGGTGTTGGTCATGCCGATGGGGGTAAGTCAAGTGTTCATCGGCAAGATTTGGTGTATCGGGCTAGCATTGTTTCGATCTGCCGATGTGAGGAGCTTGGCCGATGAAGAATCATCAGCGTGTGTTTGGCCGACGGAGGGATGAAGCTATGGTTCATCGGCGAGAGTTGTATTGTCGGCCTAGGTATTTTGAATTGTGCCGACGGTGGGAGGCTTGGCCGATGCGATGTCATCGGCGTAGGTCTTGCCGATGGAGGGATGCGAAGGTGAGCATCGGGAAGACTTTGGCTGTCGGGCTAGCCGTTGGAGGGTCCGCCGATGGAAAGTGTTTGGCCGACGAGGGTGTCATCGGCGTAGGTCACACCGACAGGGGAGCATGGAGTGGTCATCGGTGTGAATTGTATCATCGGCAGAGGATGTTTCTGCTTGGCCGACAGTTGAGGGTCTCGCCGACAGAGGATGAGTGTATCGGGGTGAGCAGTGTGGTCGGCCAGGGAGTTTCTCGTTGCTCTGATGGGTAATGTCTCGCCGAGGGAACGACTTGGCAATGTTTTGGATGGCCATCGGCGTAACCTTTGACATCGGCGTAGGTATTCTGTTGCTCGCCGATGGTTTTGGTCTCACCGACAGACAAGGAATGTGAAATAGGCATCGGCGAGACCACTGTGGTCGGCAGGAGATCTGTGTGGTGGGCCGATAATGTATGTCATGGCGATGGGCTATGGGTGAAGGGTCGTGTGTCGAGCGCGGCAAAACGCTCGACACTTAGTATGCGTGTGACGATGTTCTTAAAGTGATAGAGGGGTTTCCGCACTATGCATGTGGGATTAATTTCCCTACACATTTGAAACCTCAGGAAGCACCTTTTGGCGGGAAGCTCCATTTTGATCGCTGCGACAGTCTTCTGGGTGGTTGCGGGTTGTTGAGCCATCAATGGCGATAGTGCAGGGGTATGGGTGACGGTACAAGCAATTAAGCTGCCTGATCGTGGATGAAGACTTTCAAGTGGTGGCACAAAGCTCAAGATCCCCCCTGTCTGTCGCATTTAATCTGTGAAGGCCATTTTCAAATGGAAGGAATGTATCTGGCGAATTTTTGACTTCTGGCCATGTAATTAATTGCTGAATGTACACGGTTCTGTATAAATGGTTTTGGCTGTGTTACTTTTTGTAGGTTGGACGTTTTTGGGCTTTCTGCTCTGGCTCTGAACATAAGGTGTTCACATTTTGAAAGGCATTTTTTGCTACAGACTCGGTCCTTAGTCTGGTGTACTAATCTATCTTGGCTTGTAAATGATGATTTTCTCTGTGATGGCCTTCTATGTAGATTGATTTTAAATGAAAAACACCTGTGTGTGTATTGTTTCTGATTGTCTCCTGTATGTTATTTGTTTTCCTTTCAAACAAGGTTGTCAAGGGCTTCCAAGTTTTTCAGTATGTGCATACTATGTGTCTGATTTATTGCGTCTGCTCAAGGAGTGGTTAAATAGGCTTTTGATCAGATACAAAGGGAAATAGATTGCATCATAGGATCTGTTAAGTATGATCATTAATGATACTCTTTCTTGGACATGTTGCTGTTAGGCAGTAGCATTATTCTTAGGTCCTCTGGATATGAATTTATGTTGTCATGGGGAGACATTTACAGTCTTAGATATGACTCTGCTGCCCAGATAAGGCACTGGTTTGGGAATCTGTCTGTTCAATGGGTCTAGGAAAGTCCCATAACTCCAAACACCATTTCAAACCATCTCATCCTTCCATCTGTTAGTTGTAGGATTAGGAGTAGGAAACCCCTGCATGCTCTCATACCCAACCAGACATCATGTCCAAGAATGTTGCCAACCTTGTGATTTGTTACACAAATCTTGGTCCATACATGAGAGTATTCTGCCTGTTGATGTCAAGTTAAATCCTTCTGTCATTGAGCTAGTCAAGGTTATACTTTTATCAAATAGGGAAACCCCCCTTGGTGCGGCAGAACCAGAAGTGAAGGGGAGGAGCTCATGCAACCTCCTGTATTCAATTGGCTGAATCTGCCTGTGCATTAGAACTGGCAAACCCTAATGCTGATTCAGAAGAAAAACCAACATGTCCTAATCCCACTCCTAATCCCACTTATCCCACTTTCCAATCAATTCAATAAATCTTATTTATTTAATTAATTTCCTTCACATGTTCCAACTAATTCAAATTAAAAATTTGAATTTATCCTCACCTTTCACCATATTGCAACACTTGTCCACCTCTCTGTTAGTGCCTGCATAAAATTTAGATTTTAAGTATTCATTCGCAGGCACCTTTCTTTAAAGTCCAAAAAATTCTGTCTTTCGGCCTATGAAGTTGCATGCATGTCTCTTTGTACATGCATTGGTGTTTGTATGTACATTTAAATGTACAAGGGCCAACATACATTTGGTGGGGCCCACGGACATAAAAAGCAGAATGTACATCAGGCGCATGCAAAGGAAATGTGCAAGGGAAAAGGATACAAATGGTGGGGCCCACCGTTTGCATATACAAGTGTGATTGTATGTTCACACATACATAGGAACATACATTCTTAATGATGCATTGGCCGGACCTGAAAAGATATACAATGTAGTTGATAAAGGCAGAAGTCTAGTGAATGTATGTTTTTGCTTGTATATTTGCATTGTATATGCAATATACAAGGCGAACATACAAGGGCGATATACAAGCTGAACCCGATGGTAATTTCAGAATGCTTCATAATGTTTGGCGTCCGCAGCTTGTATGTATATGGCGTTTGTATATGCCGATATACAAAAGAATGATGATACAAGCCAGATTTCAAAGTAATTCCAATCTGCTTTATAAAATTTGAAATCCATGGGTTGTATATTGTGTTTGTATATGCAATATACAAAGTGATGATGCAAAGGTTAGGATGCAAGCCAGACCTGATAGCAATTGCAGTTTGTTCTATAAGTATTTGGTGTCCGCGACTCGTATGTATATGGCGTTTGTATATGCCAATATACAAAGAATGAAGATACAAGTCAGATATCAAGGTATTTTCAATCCGTCTCATAAAAATTTGGGGTCCACGCTTTGTATGCAGGCAGTTGTATGTATATGCATATGC
Organism: Cunninghamia lanceolata; assembly: GCA_027924645.1. Lineage (NCBI taxonomy): Eukaryota > Viridiplantae > Streptophyta > Pinopsida > Cupressales > Cupressaceae > Cunninghamia > Cunninghamia lanceolata. The sequence goes on from BSBN01001215.1 coordinate 7,232,177, forward strand.
TTTTGCATATACAAGGGTTTTAAGGGTGAAAAGGGCAAAATCAAAGAGGGAAAAGTCAGCGATAGCAAAAGGGTGCCTACATGGCACGTTCTAATTGGCTGGCGACTTTTTAGTGTGATTTGGGGTCGTGGATCTTGGAGATAGGAAGGAAATCGATGGCCATGATTCAAATATTCAACAGGGATGTTTTCTTTGTATCCACAGTCGTACTTCAGGTAGGAAAGGTTTCACAACATCCAGCTATTGCATCCCATTGGTAGGTTGGCATTAATGGCAAGGGATTGCAGAGGCATGGGTCAAAATGACGGGCCAACTACCAAATTTGTGAAGAAAATCTTCAAACGGTGGCACATCTCCTGATTCCACCTACTCCCTTCCTTTTCTTTGCCTAGAACATTCAATGATTTGAGCGTCATTCTGTGGTACGCTGTATTTGGCAGGAATTTTGAAATACCTTGTAATTATTGTTGAGTGCACAGTCTTTCTATAAAATGCAAACTGTGTTACTCATTTAGGTTGTTGAAGAAGTAGACAAATTTTGGTGGAGTAATAAGATACATCCTTGCTGGTGGCTCTATTTTGTGCCTTGTGAGTTTATGAATCGTATGCTGTATGTTTTATGCATAATTTTGTTGGTTTCATGTTGTGTTATATGAGAAATGTATTTGTTGAATGTGTTCAGTTATTTGTCTCCAAGTTGTGGGTATCTTTTCTTCTGAATCTAAATAGCTAAGGGTTGTTTGGGATTTAGGAATACAGATTTTCTGTGTTGATTGTTTAATCTCTTACCTTTGTTCAAGGAACAAATTGAATGTTTTAGATTAAGCATCGGGAAAGGTATGTTGTAATAAGGATATCACTAAGTATGAATGACTAAGTACTCAATCTTGGGAAGTATCTATAAGGCAAACACTATAAAATCCCCTTGATACCCAATTATTGATTCAAGTTTATGGTAATCATTCACATGTGTATGTCTATTGACTCTGAGCCCAGGATAGGCACTAGTTTGGTCTTGTATTGAGGTTACAACCCAAGGTCCTAGTCTTGCATCCAAATACAAAATACAAATCCAAACTTCAATCACAAACCATTAGGACATTAGAAGTAGTTTTAGGACCAAAATCCTCTGATTCACAACTAAACATAGGCCCAAAGCTAGCCCCTTTGCACTTATTTCACAGTTTTGGTCTACATAAGAGAGGATTTATCTGCTTCGTATCAACATCCCAGCAATGTTCATAGGCATATTTTATGGATGTTGAATAGGAAATACTCCCCTTGGTTCTGCAGAGCCTAAAGAAGAAGAGGAGATATTTATAGAGTCTATCTCCTATACTGTTGGCCCCTGGCCCAGAAATCCTATTGATCAAGGATGGCTATCTTGTAGGGGTAACTGGGAAGCATCCAGTTTGGGAAAAATCCAACACTCTCAATTGAATCATGTGTGGTACTAAATTTCTCATTTAATACACTTCACATGTTCAAACTAATTCAAATAAAATATTTGAATTAGGTCTCCTTTATTCCCCTCTGCACACTTGTCACATGGCTACAACTCCTCATGGAGTGGGAAAACCTAATCGATCCTAGCCATCCATATCATTGAAATCAACTTTCGATCACAACCATTCATTCAAATCAGCCCTTTCCTATAAATCAACCCTCAACCAAGCCATTTGAGACATTGGTTTTGAAGTAGCCTCATGCTGTCAAATTTTCTATGCAATCTAGTCCAAGTATCGTTATGCTGTTGGAATGAGCAACCAACATTCCTCCGATATTTAACCTTTGAAAGCTTGCATGCCTATGCGAGGTTGAGAAGAGTAATGGAGATAAATCAAATCTAGCTTGGAGATCGGCTTGCTTTTCTTTCTTGTTTTGATTTTCATGCTAGTTTATACTCTATTGTGCTCGTTAGGGTTTGATATCTTGTTGTTTTAGTTTTAGACCTAATTTTTGCCCTGATGATAAATGGTGAACCTGACATGAATCCATGCAAATGTAACATTTTTTTGTTGACTTCTGAAAATTAGATTTTGCAGGTGACCTCTGAAGCTCAAACAGACCTCGTCGTTGAGTCTAGGAGGCCTCGTAGGTAAACAATGATAGTAAATTTGCCCTGTTTAGCTTCCAGAAAATTTTTGTGATTTTTTAAAAATTTTTTAGGGCCCATAGATCCGTATAGTATGGATTCATACCATACGGATCCGCAGACCCCCTAGTACTGACTCTAGCTTATGTGTTGTATTGCAAGCTAAGTGGTGTCTATTTGCAGGATTAATGTCTCTAGTTGCAGGGGTGTTCGATTTGTGTTGCAAGTGATTGTTTGATTTATTTTGAAGGGTTTGAATGTTTGATCTATTGACCAAAACCCTAAGCACTTTGTCTAAACCCTAATGCCTCTACTAAACCCATGACCTACATACTAAAACTCCCTGTTGATCTGTATCCTCCAAACCCTCCGCTCATAGTCTGGTCGACACCCTAGTAGCCTCCGTCACCTGTGTTCCAACCCACCATTTCCACTCGGCCGTCTCGCTTGCATACTGTTGGCAAGAGACATTGTTTCGCATGACAGGTGTTGTCATTGATGGCAACTAAGACTATTCCACTCATCTGCATAACATAATTTGTTCATACCGGAAGTCAGAATAAGAATTTATCTAAGTTCGGGTAGCCAGAAACAGAGCATGTGATAGGGTCCGGTATCTTGGTCCACATCTCTCTGGTGGAAAATATGAGTATGTTGTGGATCTGAAGAAGTTATAAGGATTGTCAAGGCAATCTAAATCTAAAATTTTATCCTCCGGTGACAAAGGGAGTAAAAGTTATGAGCATCTAAGTACTGTGTCATAATATGACAGAATAGTTCAGTAAAGAATAGGCTGACTTGTGTTAGATCTATATGCGGATCTGATAGAAGTGTTTTGGTAAGTTGTGTATGGGATATAATGTTAGTGGCCGACATGAATGGTGACCTTCAAGTGTTATTTCTAGTACGCATCATCATTGGTGCATGGATTCAGCCAATAGAACATAGTACTTGTATTGTTAGTTAAGTTCTTTATAAGGCCAATAGAAAAATGATTGAATTACTTGAAGTGGATATATATAGCTGATGGATTTGAGTGTTGAAGGTGTGTGTGTGTGTGTGTGTGTGTGTGTGAATATGAAGTAAATGCGAAAAAGAGCAGATAAAGGGTGCGAAAGAGAAGGAATCTCAGATCCAGATTATGGCAGAGTAGTAAAAGGGCAGAACAAGATGAAGTGTATCAAGTTGGTATTCTGTGCTTAAACCAGAACTAAATCTTTGCATTGGTAGATGCTAACTATTAGTTCAAACACATTGTAAACTCCTTCCTGTAGGTAGTGAGCCTACTATAGGAAGTGAGCCTTTCCTTGAGCAGTGAGCTTTGGGTAGTGAGCCCTAATGCATGTGCATTCTCCATTGTAATACTTTTAACAGAGTATAATCTTTGTGGGTTAACCCCCACCGTGGTTTTTCCCTTAACCGGGTTTCCACATCAAAAATCTTGGTGTCAAATGTGTTATTTCTACTTCTGTTCATGTGTTGTTGATTCTTTCTTTTCATGATAACATTATTAATCTATTAATGAACTAGTAAAAAGGAACTAACTGCTGCAAGTTTTTAAAGTTTTAAGACAACTGATTCACCCCCCTCCCCCTCTCAATTGTCACGTCTAATTCCAACAATTGGTATTAGAGAAAGGTTCCCTTGAAAAAGTTCAATAGCTTGAGGAAGATCTGGGAAGGCAATAAAATGGATGAATATAACCTCCAAGGGCGACTTAATCTCGCTCTAGAAGCTCTTGAGCAGTCCAGAGTAGAAGTCCAAGAGTTGCAAGAGAACCTCAAAAATACTGAAGACTTCATTGAGATCTTAAAAGAAAAATTGAGCAAATCCAATGAGAAGAGGAAGGAACAACCTTTTCAACTGGGAAATCATTATGAGAACAACAACAAGGATGAGGCTCTGAAAGAGAAGACAAAGGAATGTGAGAAGTTAGCCAAAGAGCTTGTTGTCCTAAAACATGAGATGGAATCCGAGGTGATGAGGCTAACCAAAGAAATTGAAGATAGAAAGAAAATTGAAGAAGACATGAACCAAAATCTAAAAGAAAGAACTGAAGAATGCTACAGATTGGACGGAATCACTAGCATCCTAGGGTCTAATCTACAAGAAAGCAGAGACAATGAGAGAGAACTTGAAAAGCAAATTGTCATTCTTAGACATGACCTAGAAGTTGCAAATAAATACAAGGAGAAGTTCAAGATAAGCTCAACTAAACTTGAAGCACTACTTGAAGGACAAAAAAAGGTTAATGATAAGCATGGTCTTGGATATGAGAAAGGTGAAAGCTCTGGATCTAGACAAAGAAATTTTCAACCAAGGAATGGGAGAAATAGACCTAGAAGACCTCTGGTAGGATAGCCTAATGCTCAAAGATATCCATCATTTAATGGGAATTGTTTAAATTGTAATAAATTTGGTCATAGAGCTACTCAGTACAGAAGCAGAGTAAATCAAAATGGTCCATCCTTCTCCAGTCAATGCTTCAAGTGTAAGAGGTATGGTTATAGATCAAATGAATACAAAAGTATGATAATGAATAACTCTAGAGAAAATAGCAACCCTTTCAATGGTTACTGCTTTAGTTGCAATGGATATGGACACATGGCTAATCAGTGCAGATCAAGAGGAAATCAAGCATATAAGCAAAGAAATGTTGTTTGCTTTAATTGCAATAGATCTGGTCATATTGCAAGATTCTACAAAAGTAGGAATAATAAAAGAAGAGGTCTGGCAAACAAAAAACTAGATCAGCAGAGACAAGACAAATGAAAAATAAAAATTGATGTGAATGAGATCCAGAATGAAATGAGCAAGACATAGGTTAACAAAATAATTGAGAACAATAGTAATGAGTCTGCACCGGAATCTGGTGCTGATAATTCCTCCGGGAATTGAATTTGGAGCTCTGGCTCAGGGGGGGCTGCATTGAAAATTAAATTCCCCCAGCCAGCAAGTGGGTGCCTAGATCTGACACAATGAGAGAAGATATTTTTAATTGTTTCAGAACTTTTGGAAGGATTTCCAAGAGAAAAGATGTTGATATGGAAATTTGCGGAGTGATTCATGAAGAACTGTTCAAGAAACTAAGTAACCAGATGAAGTTAGGGTAGAACATTTATTACAAAGGCAAATTAGGTTTTACAGAGCATAAAAGGTGTTAACTCCTCATTTGAAGCACTTTGCACTTGAAGAAAGCAAGAAGAATAGTGTCTGAGCTAAGATTACAAGGAATTGAAGTGCGACCGGTGAATTTATCTATCAACCCTAATCTCGTGAAAAAGATATTTATCTGCAGAGCTTTGAACTTATAATCTTTTTGCAATGGCTACTCCTTTGGTCATTGACATTACTGAAAGGCCTTGACCTAAATTTAAGAAACATCCACACAAATCTATAGAAGTTGACCCATTAGGTGCATTTTCAAGTGTTCCATATGGTGTGCTACATACTGAAGATATTAGGGTTTATATTCATGTGAACATAGATGAATTTGGGGACTCAAGGTATGTATATTTGTTTGAGAGTCATCTCAGGGATGAAAATCATGACCTTAAACTAGAGTATAAGGTACTACTTGATAAACATTTTATTCAGATTATGGGGTTTCCAACATTCGATGAAGATGAGTGGGTTCGGTATGTTTTGAGTCAGATACATGATGAATTCATATGGATGTTAAAACCATTCAAGATTACCAAGGATGTTATCAGAATTGTGACTGGGTTAAACTCAACTAGCGGATTACCCATGTTGAAATCTGTGAAAACCAAATTGTTACTGATGCACCTGGTGCAAAGTTTGACATGAGGGCAATGACCATAAATGACATTATAGAAATGGATGTGAAGTTTTCTTCCATGGTGATTGGCTACAAGATCTATCACTCTAGCAGAGAGAATTTAGTCTCTGAAACTACCATATATGCAGCATATCAAATGTTGAAGAAGAATGTAAATTATGACCTATGTGAGCTATTATAGAACTAGCTGATTGAAAACCTAAACAAAATCAAGAAAGATAAGAAAAACACTTTAAAATAGGTACATTGGTTCTATTCTTGTTTTTCTTCTATATGAATGAAGTACCTGTAGTAAAGGGTGTTCACTAGACTAATGATGAGCTAGTTGCCATTCAAATCAGAGATCATCTTCACAGCATTGGTGATTATAAAGTTCAGAAAACTACAATCTAGGGATACTTCAAGAATTTTTAGAGTATGATGCATTCAAGGGAAAGAATCCCTAAATCAATTGTTGAGATGTACAAGAATGAAATATGTTTTATGGTTGACACTGATCAGTGTCTAATGGAAGTAGTGGAACCTAGAACTGTTTGGATCATGCCCATGAGGTATGAAGTAGATGGAAAAATCTTGAATATGTATGCTCAACATCTTCTAAGCAAACCAAAAGACACAATAGTTGAAAGATTTGGGACATATGAGGAGCTAAGTTTAAAACTACAAACTGAGCTCAAAGAACCTAAAACCAATAGAAAAGTAAGAAAAGAAGTTGAGAAGTTGGCCAAGAATCTAGGTCTCACAAAGGAAGCCATGAAGCAATTCTGGGAGAGAACTGAAAAGGCTGAGAAGGAGAAGTAGGATAAGAAACAAGGAAGTGCTCTAGTAGGATCCTCCTCCACATCAAGGACTACTAGAATCTCTACTGCTACCCCTATTCCTCTGAAACCTGCCAATCCTGAGATACTAGAAGGCAAATCATCTAGAAAAGAAGGAAAAATAGTGAAAACAAAGGCCACAAGAACCTATAAGAGCACAAAAGTTGATGAAGAAAGAACAGATTTTGATGTTGAGGTAAAGGAATTGAAAGCCTCTAGAACAAAAGCTACCAAAGTGACTAAGGAGAAGCCCTCCGAAAGCAAAAAGACAAAAAAAAGGCATAAGATAGATACATCTGTTGAGAAGCCCACAATCTCTATGGAAGATGTAATAAAATCAGTCATTGTGGATATAAATTTGAAACCCGTGACTAAATTTTATGATGAATACAGTGACATAGATAAGAGAGTGTTGGAGGAAGCAACTATTAGATATCTAAATATCTATAATAAGGCCCTAATTGAAATAACTTCTGAGATCCCTCCAAGTCTTGCAAACATTTTGGAGTTGAGGAAAGAAAATGCAAAAAGCAAGGATACGGAGCTTAGAGAGCATGTATTGATAAAACTATGCCCTCAAATCACTCAAGTTCAAATGAGTATGATATTCAAAGAAGTGAAGGATGAATTTAGGAGCAATAAGAGAATGAACAAACTAATGCTTGGAGAATTGGACCAAATAGTTAAAGAAACATAGGAAATACTTCTGAGTGCATTGAAGAGACACAATCTTCCATTTGTTGAGGAGGAGATTGATGATGAGATTGATTCATCAATCCTAGATATTGAAAAGATTGAAACTGATGAGCAACAAACCAAGGTTGATGGATCCTATGTTCTGGAAGAGGAACAAATAAACAAAGAAGATACAGAGATGGTAGACCAAACTAATGATGCAGGAGATACTTTAATTTCTCCTGATCAATCTGGAAAAGAAGATAATGTTGAGAATACTGCTACTACACAAGATCCTCAGGAATAGATTCTGGCTATAGATAACACAGAGAAAGGTGAAGCAAAAGAAGAAAAATGGAAGGAAGATAAGACAAAAGAAGATGGTGAAAATGTGGATGCATTTAAACAAATTGGTCTTGATACCAACATTTACAAATCTCAAGGAAAGGAAGGTGGTTCAGGAATTGTGGCAAGAGACAATACAGATGCAGTAAAAGGTCTCCTGAGTAAAGAAATGCTTGAGTTTGATGAACCAGAGTTGTTTCAAGGACCGATCAATCTAGATGCTCTCTCCCTAGTTCAAGTAATGAAAATAGCATCCTTCACACAAGCCAAGGCAAGAGAAAAGATGTTGAAATATCACATTGAAGACAATGAGTTGCTAGGCCTTGCAACTGGAGTATTGGAGAAGATAATGCCAACCCTCCAAAAGAACCCATCTGACTCTCCCTCTAGACATCTGAAGAATCTTGTAAATTCTATAAGTACACATTTTGAGTCCTTTGAGAAGTCTGCAGAGACTAAAGTCAGAAATGAATTTTTGGATAGAAATTTAATGAAATAAAGAGCCTAATAAGGAATGATAGGATGATACTTGGAATAAGTATAAACAGTATTCAAAATGCTCTAAGTGATGGAGGTGATATATACAAATTTTGTCTATCCTAGCCCAAAGTCAGTAAGGATATTGAGAAGAAGATAAAGGAGCAAGAACAAAAATTGTCAAATCTATCTCAAAATTTTGATCCTCTAACAGTTTCTCCTACAAGTCAGGAATGTCAAGTAATCAGCTTGTTAAACAAAAAGGGAATATTGTGAAGAGAATGTGTGAGCTCTGGGGATTAATTGCCCCCAAGCTAGAAACAATGTTTAATGCATTATCAGAAGCTCAAACTATATTTCAGACAAGTGATCCTCCAGATCTGACAAAGGCAGAAGCATATGCATTTCTTTTGAATGGACACATCTCAATTTTGGATGGTATGAAAAGAAGTTGGGCCTCTGAACTTGAGCAATTGAAAAATAGTTTTGCAAATATTCTCAAGTTCATGTAAATATAACTTAATGATTGGGTGTACATATGCAGCACTGTATTTTTGAGAATTTTGGCTTGCGGACCCCATCCTTTGCCATTGATGTCAAAGGGGGAGTGAAGAACAATGAAAAATGAGGAATCTAGCAAAGGGGGAGCTCCAAAATTAGTGGAGAGCATAAGAGTATAGAGTAAGGGGGAGTAACACTTAGTCATTTTTCACTAAGTGTTGCCATCAATGCCAAAGGGGGAGATTGTTGGCAAGAGACACTACTTCGCATGACATGTGTTGTCATTGATGGCAACTAAGGCTATTCTACTCATCCACATAACATAATTTATTAATACCAGAAGTCAGAATCAGAATTTATCTAAGTCCGGGTAGCTAGAAATAGAGCATGTGACAGGGTCCGGTATCTTGGTCTGGATCTCTCCGGTGGCAAATCTGAGTATACTATGGATCTGAAGAAGTCATAAGGATTGTCAGGGCAATCTAAATCCAAAATTTTATCCTCTAGTGACAAAGGGAGTAAAATTTATGAGCATCTAAGTACCGGGTCATAATATGACAGAACAGTTCAATAAAGAATAGGCCGACTTGTGTTAGATCCTTATGCAGATCTGATAGAAGTGTTTTGGTAAGTTGTGTATGGGATATAATGTTAGTGGCTAACATGAATGGTGACCTTCAAGTTTTATTTCTAGTACGCATCATCATTGGCGCATGGATTCAGCTGATAGAACAGAGTACTTGTATTGTTAGTTAAGTTCTTCATAAGGCCAATAGAAAAGTGATTGAATTACTTGAAGTGGATATATATATATATATATATATATAGCTGATGGATTTGAGTGTTGAAGGGGTGTGTGTGTGTGTGAATATGAAGTAAATGCGAAAAAGAGCAGATAAAGGGTGTGAAAGAGAAGGAATCTAAGATCTGGATTATGGCAGAGTAGTAAAAGGGCAGAACAAGATGAAGTGTATCAAGTTAGTATTTGTGCTTAAACCAGAACTGAATCTTTGCATTGGTAGATGCTAACTATCAATTCAAACACATTGCAAACTTCTTCCTGTAGGCAGTGAGCGTTTCCTTGAGCAGTGAGCTTTGGGCAATGAGCCCGAATGCATGTGCATTCTCCATTGTAATACTTTTAATAGAGTATAATCTTTGTGGGTTAACCTCCACTGTGGTTTTTCCCTTAACCGAGTTTCCATGTCAAAAATCTTGGTGTCAAATGTGTTATTTCTACTTCTGCTCATGTGTTGTTGATTCTTACTTTTCATGATAACATTATTAATCTATTAATGAAGTAGTAAAAAGGAATTAACTGCTGCAAGTTTTTAAAGTTTTAAGACAACTGATTCACCCCCTCTCTTAGTTGTCACCTCTAATTCCAACACATACCTCCTGCCATCCTTGCCTAAGTCTATCGTCGGGTTTGCGACTCTTAGTCGCCACCAGAAAGACCCTATCACTACCTTCCATCCACTTGACTCCCTTCTGTCCACTTTAACCCTAACTACTCAGTGTCTAGGGTGGTGCTACCACCTTCCAAATCATGGTTGCCACTACCCTTTTTCCCTTAGTCGCCACTAAAAGTCTTCAGGTCACCACTAATAGTCTCTACCACCACTAAGTAGTCATTGTCACCTCTAAGAAATCTTTGTCTGTTGTCGCCATCAGCTTAGGGCATAGCTCTAATGGTTAGGGTTAGGTCATAGCTTAGGGCATAGCTCTAATGGAGACCCATGAGGAGGGGTTGTGGAGCCTCCCCTTCTATTTTAATTTTTTTGGTCCTTTTAGCCTTTAGTCATATGAATGACTGAGTGCTCAATTTAGCTCCCTAACCACTAACATAGACTACTAACTGACAAACACCTAAACTGCTAATGTGACCACTTTCCTGTAACCACTAACAGTTAATAGAAAATAGTTAGGTTACCCTTTATTCATCTACATGCCCTAATAGGGCATTTTTTTTCTTTTCCTCATAACTTGGCCATATGATATCAGATTTTCACAAAAAAGGACTCGTTGGAAAGCTGACTCAGCCAACTACATAGTGGTAGAGATTTTATCAGGTGAGTGTACTATTTTCATGCCTTTTTCATAATTCAAAGTAAAACTTAATTTCAAACTTCAAACAAGCATAACTCTTGCAAATTTGATTTGATTTTCACAAATTTTTTAAAATTACATAGAATTTCATCTACTTTCTATTCATGCAATTCATTTTTCTATATCTGTTCATTTACATAAGATATTTTCTAGATTTCTATTTTTCATCATAACACTTCCATGTGCAAGATTACTTGTTCTTTCTTAGTTTTGCTCACTTCTAGGTGATCACATGGGGCTGCAACAACATCAGTATCAGTCATACATAGCAGATTGGAAGCAAACATTTTAGGTGCATGCATTTTAATCTTTCATTTCTCATCACACTTGCTTGTCTCACATTTTGATTTGGGGCATTAAAAAGAATAACTTATTTGTCTCACACATTTGGATTTGGGTCTTAAAACATATTCTTGTCTTCATTTACATTCAAATTGCACATAAAATGAACCATTGTCTTCCATCACACATTTTGACTTGGGGTTAAAAAGAACAAGTGTCTTCATTGTGAATCAAGTGTGTGTGTATATGCTCTCTCCTTGTACCGCAAGGTGATCTTGGAGATCAAAAACACCTCACTTGGTTTGCTTTTGTCATACCCTTCCTAGGAGCCCTGCTTGGAGACACACCACTCCGAGGGATGACCTCAACTCTAGCATTCCGGTGGAGTATAAATAGCGAGGTGTGAATCGAAAGACACCCTCTTTGGAAGTCAAAATCTTGTTAGTCTTGGCTAAGCCCCAAAGAAATTTTTACCTTTGGGAAGTGAAGGTGAAGGGTGGGTTACCCCTTTCTCCTAGTTGTGTGGCAGGATTTCTCTTTCATTTCATGAAATTGGCCCCCCCATGCCTTGAGTATATTGGGGACATCGTTAGTCAACTTGTGCATCCTAGAGTAGGACCTAATTGGCCATACCCACTAGACTAGTCATAGGGCTTGTTGATGTGTATTCTTCACATGCTTGCTTAATCATCACATTCAATTTCAAAGTCAAAATTGCTTATGTGTCTTGCGTGTATGATTCATGTGTGTACATGTGTAATCATTTTTTTACAAATTGCCAAATCAAGCTATAAACACAAACACATAAACAAGTCATTCTAAACATTCTTTCCAATCACCTTCATCCTAATCATTCTTAATCATCCAATCACTCATTCCAAATCATTCCACATCATCCTAGTCCTAGCCCACTTGTCAAAATGGTGGTCATCATTAACAAGCCTATGCCAAATTCAAAGCCCAAGATCATACTTAGAGGAGGCCCTCCCTCTAATCCTAATGACAAGGCAAATCATAAGCCCAAACTCATACTTAGAGGAGACCACCCCTCTAGTTCAAACAATGAGACAAAACCTAAGCCCAGGGTCATAATTCAAGGAGGCCCTCTCCCTAATCCTAATGTTGAGAACAATCCAAGACCAAATCTCATACTTCGAGGGGCCCCTCCTCCTACTTCCAATGATGACAAGAATTGTGTGAGAAGGAAAAATTAGGTTAATAAGATCAAGCATTGCAAATCAAACCTAATCCTACCACCTCAAAGAATCCATCTAAATGACACAAAATGAATGCAAATCAAAGAACAATGTCACCTAGATTGCTTGATTCCTTGGTTGGAATTGTGGATTTCTTCTCAGTAATGAACAACCACAGTTGTCAAAGTTGCCATGATGATAGATGATATGCTCAAAGTGCTCACTGGAATCAATATGCATGAAAAGATAATCTGGACACTTTTAAGATTGTGTGGGATTATGGGTGAAATGAGATGAGAGGTTATTTTTATAGCTCTCTACTAAGATTGATCAACAGTGGAGATTAGGTGGCTATGTGAATGGTTCAGATTAAACAAGAAGCTTTGATGAATGTGTACAAGACATGTGTCCATAGGAAAAGCTTTTATTAAATGAATGTTGTTAGTTTGTTGGTAGTTCTAAGATTTCTTTTCTTAAAATAGGATGCTTTTCTATTTTAAGGATTAGATGATGTAGATAATTGATTTTAGAACCAATTAAATCATTTTTTGTATTTGATTTAGGATAAGACCTATCTTGTACACATAGAAGAATGTGATAAGAAAAGGAAATGATAAGATAAAAATAAATTAAACAAATAAACTCATTTAACTTATTTTTAAATGATAGAGCAAAAGCTATTTTTAGAAAATTGGAGAATGAACATAAATTAAATAAATAAATTTATTTAATTTATAAGGATGATGAAAGGATAAATAAATAAAATATTGATTTTATTTATTTAAAAGAGGAATAATGAGATAATTAAATAATTAAAGATTATTTAATTATAGATGAAAATAGATGAAATTAATTAAATAAATATAATTTATTTAATTAATGATAGAAAGAGGGTGATTTAGAAGAAAAATAGATAATTAACCCAAGTGTGCTAGACAAAATTGACATATGCAAGGTGAATGATGCGACAAAATTGACAAATGATGTGAAGGGGTCAATTTTGGGTGTCTACATTTTGCCCCTCTTTGAGACAATATCTGTTATGATGTTGTTTCAAAGAAGATAAAACTAATACGTTAAGATAAACAAGCTATGCCCCAATGTAATTGGCAGGTGGTGCCCCCTCGAGAGGAAAACCAAGCTACCAGGAAAAAGATTAGGTTGACTCATGATTAGATGACACTTGTCTTGGAAGATGAAGATAATGAAGACGAAGATGATAATACGAAGAAAAATTAGATTTGATCAATCCTTGTGAGAGCTATAAGTTTTATTGCGGTAAATGAATGGTGAACGATGGATGCAACTTAAACAATGGTTGCACATAAATTTAGAGATTTGTAATCCTTATGTTTGATATAGCATATGGATATTATGCACCAAAGGTATAAAGACTAGGGTGATGATGTATCCAATGCATGCAGCATAATACAATCTTGTCTACCGTATGAGGTCAAGATGTTGATCCAACATCACAAGATATGAATATTAGTTGTTCCAAGATGGACTTTGACTCTGCAAGCAATGGTTTGAACTCATTTCGCTCTAACATAATGAAACCTTGTGGTTATATGTATGGAAAATAGTCTTAGCATAGAATAGTCTTAATGTATAAGAGACTGTTTAGCTTCTTAGATGCAAAAGATATTGATATGCAAGATGCTAATCCCAACATGGACAAGATACCATATGCATAGTAAGAGAATAAGATCATCCCACAAACACAACATTCGAAAGCAAATGACCATGCCCCAGTCCATACGTCATCAGGACATACCAAGATATGATGAATCAAGGTAGCCTTGACTAGGTATTAGAAAGGGACAAAAGATAAATCAAAAGAAAACAAAAAGACATAGCCATCATGTTCTCTTGCCAATAGAGAGTGCTCTTGGATGGATTGGATAGCACCTTGTTGTGAGGAAAGATATGTTGAAGGCTGAAATGTCAGATTGATATAGTAAATGTTAGCTAAAGGCATGCAGACAAGTGACTTTGTTTTACCCTTGATTTGTAAGTTCTTTGAGCTATCATGACTTGCATGGTTTGGTTCTTTCTTGAGTTAGTCAAAGAGAAGAAGATGGAAGATAGGAAAGATGAAATGGGGATGGAAGAAAGAATCATCTATGCTTGCGTACTGGATACTTCCTTTGTATTCCAAACTGCCTACATACCCTGTATCCACTGGATCAAAGCACAATATGATGATGATGAGACATGATAATGTGTAGTTCTAGGTGTTTATTGATGGTGTGGGAGATAGATGATAGAAGAAATGGGAGATGGAAGAAAGAAGATGATTGATGAAGATTAGAAGAAGGATGGAAGATGGAAATAGTATATCACCTATGCCTGAATCTGAGCACTTCCTTTGTATCCCAGATTGCCTACATACCCTGTATCCATAGGATCAAGGCACTTCATGAGAGAGATAAGATGTAGTTATGATTTGCATGTTATTAGGGTTTTGATGAAGGTGAAAGGATTGATCGAGTTATGGATTGATTGGGATTGATTAGATGTTTGATGATAGTTGGTTGGGTGCTTGATGATGTGAAATGTTATTAGTATAGTGCTGGATGATGATGCTTAAAATATCCACTCCAAAAACTAAGCACAAGCAAGTGTCCCCAGTATAGATTGAATTTATTATGTCTGATGAGGGATGGGGTGATAACCTAGGCCTAAAAGGATGATGGACAAAATGATATGTCAACTTCAACAATTTCCAAAACCCATGATAGCAATAAGTATAAGGATGGAAAAGGGAATGATCTTATTGGGGATGGATAAGTTTGTTATGGGATGGATAAGTTTATTATGGGATGGATAAGTTTATTATGAAAATGGGTAGATGTTGTTAGGATGCGGACAAAGCTTATTATGGATGGATAAATGACAAACAAAGATCGAGTAGATGATAAGAGTTGGTTCTACATATAGTGCTTGGTTGCCAGGTTTTCACTATGGTACTTATCCAAGGGTCCTATTTACTAGGTTTTCACAAGAGGATGGATTATTTATCTTTACTATTTTGATTTTTTTAAATTAATTTATTTTTTATGGGATATTCCAAGGATTAGGCATAAAATTTCTTCAGATGAACACTATTGATGGGTTCATCCAAAGGAATGCCTTCAAGTGTTGAGAGAGTATAAGCTCCTGACCCATAGACTAATGTGATCACATATGGTCCTAACCAATTCAATTTAAATTTGCCTATCTTCTCACGATTGTGTTAATTCTTCTAATTCTCTTTAAGGACAAGGTCTCCTACCTAGAACCTTCTTTCTCTGTTCTTTTTGTTGTAGCTATGACGAAGACAATTTTGATAAACTTGGAGATGATTGAGTGTCATGAGACATCATTCATCCAATAGCTCTAGATCATTTAGCCTGGATATCATGTATTCTTCATCAGAAATGAGATGCTGCAATGATACTCTTAGTGAGGGGATCTTGACCTCTATAGGTAAGATAGTTTCAATGCCATATACAAGAGCATAGGGTGTAGTACTAGTGGGAGTTCTAATACTTGTTTGATAAGCCCACAAGGCTAGATTAAGCTATAGATGCCAATCATGACCAGCTTCATTGACTGTCTTTTTAAGGATTTTGATAATGGTTTTATTAGAATCCTCATCTTTGCCATTACTCTTGGGATAGTAAGGTGTTGAGAACCTGTGTTGGATATGAAATTTTCTACATAACTCTTAGACTTCTTGGTTCTTAAGGGGATGTCCATTGTCAGTAACAATGTCTTGTGGAACTCCATAGTAGCAAATGATATGATGGAGGATAAACTTGGATATTTTCTTGCCGGTGATATAAGTCATTGGTATGGCTTCTGCCCACTTTGTAAAATACTCTATGGCGGTAATGATAAACTTATGACCATTGGATGAGGTTGGATTGAAATTTCCTATGAGGTCGAGTCCCCACTATGAAAAAGGCCATGGTGTAGTAATAGGTTGTAACTCAGGTGCTGAAGCATGTATCAAATCCCCATGTTTCTGACATTGTAGACAACACTTAGCAAAATTTTGTGCATGTTGCTCCATTGTTGGCCAATAGTATCTAGCTCTCAAGAGTTTCTTAACAAGACTAGGGCTGACGGAATGTGAACCATAGACACCTTCATGTACCTTGCGTAAAGCAATGTTAGCTTCCTCTGAGTCAAGATATCTAAGAAGGATACCATCAAGACTCTTGTGGTATAAGGTTTCACCAAGGATAGTGTAACGAGAGGCTCGACAGATGAAAGTTTTGCGTTGGGTTTTACATAGTTGGAATGGAAAGGTGCCATGGTAGAGATACTCATATATATCCTCATACCAAGTGGAATTTGGACCAACAAGTTCACATACAAGCTCAAATTGCAGAACTTCAAAAGCTAGTATCAAAACTTGTTCAACTAAGAACTCACATCTGTGTGCATTGGAGAGTATGTCTAAAAGAGAACCAATTGGAGCCATAACGTCTATTGCTTTGTTGTTGATCGTAGGAATTTGTTTGAATGTGATCTTGGAAAAATATTTCTTGAAATCATCCACCATCAACTTGTATGGGAGAAGATTTTCATATTTGGTTTGATATTCATCCAAGACTTGTCTGATAACCAATTGGGAATCTCCAAAGACTTGTAATTATGTGATAGCCCATTTTACAGTAATACATAGTCCTATGATCAAAGCTTCATATTTAGCAATATTGTTTGTGGAAGGAAAAGAAATCATGTATGACTTCAGTATACAATCTTCTTGAAGTGTGATGAAACAAATTCTAGCTCCAGATCCATGTTGTGTATATGATCCATCTAAGTATAGCTGCCATACTATTGAAGGATATAAGTTGAATAGCTCTTCATCAAGAAAATCAAGATGGATAGGATGAATATCTATTATTGGCACTTCTGCTAGCTGATCTACAATTACTTGTCCTTTTATAGCTTTTTGATCCACATACTCTATGTCGAACTCACTTAAAATCATTACCCATTTTGCTAGTCTACCTACGAGCACTACTTTGGAGAGAAGGTACTTGAGCGGATCAAACTTAGATATGACCTTTGTGCATTGGTTTAGCATATAGTGTCACAATTTTTGGGAAGCAAACACCACCGCTAAACATGCTTTTTCCATGGTTGTGTAGTTAATCTCATAGCCAACAAGAGTTTTGCTGATGTAGTAGATGACTTGTTCTTTCCCTAATTCATCATGTTGAACTAAGAGAGCACCTAGAGCTGTTGTTGTTGAGGAGATATATAATAACAATGGTCAATAAGGTACAGGAGGTGTAGCTAGATATTCTTTTATTTTCTAAAAAGCTTGCTGACACTTATCATCCCATTTGAAAGGTTCTCCCTTCTGAAGGTGTTGAAAAGGATGACATTTATCTGCTAGCTGTGCAATGAATCTATGGATAGATTGCAATCTGCCTTATAAATTGTGAAGCTATTTCAAATTAGATGGTGAAGGCATTTCCATTATATCTTTTACCTTGTTGGGATCCACTTTTATGCCTTGTCGAGATATAATATAACCTAATAGCTTTCTGGATGTTACCCCAAATACACATTTCTTTGGATTTAGTCTCACTTGATACTTCTCTAGTCTATCAAAGATCTATTCTAATACTTGTAAGTGGCCTTCTCTAGTTTTTGATTTTCCCAAGATGTCATCAACATAGTCTTCCATTATGGTGTGAAAAAGATCATGGAAGATAACTGTCATGGCTCATTGATATGTGGTTCATGCATTCTTGATACCAAAAGGCATGACAACCCAGCAATAGGTACCCCATGGACATATGAAGGAAGTCTTATGTTGATCTTCATCTGCAATTCTAATCTAATTATAGCCAGAAAATCCATCCATTAATGATAGCATTTCATGTCCTGCTGTGAGATCCACAATGGTATCTATTCTTGGTAATGGAAAATCATCCTTAGGACAAGATTTGTTGAGGTCTCTAAAGTTAGTGCAACAATGGAAGCCCATTCCAGATAATCAATAGGTCTTATAAACTTAGCATCCAATAGTTTCTAAATTTCTGCTTTGACCAAAAGTGCTATTTGAGGATTCATTTTTTGAAGCTTTTGCCTAACTGGTTTTACATTTGGAGATACTGCTAAATGATGTACAACAAGTGAAGGATCTAACCCTGGCATATCTGCATAGGTCCATGCAAAGTTGATTGCTCTTTTCATGAAGAAAGCAGTGAAATCTTTCCTTTCCTATTCTAATAATGATGCTGCTAAGAATGTGATCTTAGGATTTTGTGTTGTGCCTAGATTCATCTCTTGAGATTTCTCTATTAGCAATGGTGACCATTCTTGATATTCGGTGGTCAAAGGAAGGTCAAATCCTCCATCCTTAGGTGCCTCGGAGAGGTTTTCACCTTTGGATGTGTCCTTTATTTTTGCTTTTTTGTGGTCAAGAGGTACCTTACAGTTTTCACCTAGTCACCTAGTGACCTATCTTTTTTTATTTTATTTATTTCACTTTTGCGACTGAAGGATTTGACGCTTCCACCAAAATATGGTAACAAGGGTAGATCCATCATGAAGCCTACTTTGTGATCTCCCAATGGTATGCCTTGTCTCAGACCCATGAATTCTGCTATAGCTTTATCATTTTGAAATGTGTCTAGAATAGGTGCCCCCAGTTGGTCCTAATCGACAAGGTCAGATGATGAGGAGTACGAAATAGATGAGGCAGATGAAAAGGTAAAGATGGATGTGTTTTGGAATAGTTCTATTATGTGAAAGGAAGAGTCATCGATGGCATCTATATTAGAAGTCCCTTCTGCGGGAAAAGCTTTGGCTACTTCCTCGAGAATACACTCAATGTCCTTGGAAGGAAGAACCTCCTTACCATACCCTAGACCTTGCTTATTAAACTTCTTGGTAACAATAATAGGTTCAACAGGTCCTTGTCCACGTGGTCCTAGACCTCCTTGTCCTTTGTAGCCCATATTCTTGATAATACGAAAGCCATTGTTATATCGCTCCACTTCTAGAGTAAGTTGATCATTCTCATCAAAGAAAAGCCAAGAGTTGATGTCATTAATGTCTTCATCTTTGAGCATGCCTACTTTTATGAACATGGTAGGAGATGCTTTGATAATGGTTGGGGATGAAGTAGCTTTGGATATAGATGGTTGGCCATAATATTTGGGAGACAAGGGAAAGGTTCCTACACAACAAGATTCTTGTAAAGTGTACTCACCGAGTCCTGTCTCTTGGTATTTGGCATGAATGGCAAGGATGGATTTACTAGATGAGGGCTTATTTAAGTTAGATGGATCTATAGAGGATGTGGATGGATGTACTTCAGTATTGATGGGGACATGATTGGGATCTTGATATTTAGCTTGAAAAGTTCTATAAAACTCAAATGGATTTGGATCAGTGGGGATTGTGACTTCAACTTCATTATAAGGAAATTTGAGGCATTGATGATATGTAGATGGAATAGCTTTGATGGCATGTATCTAAGGGTGACCAAGGATAATGTTGTATGGCAATTCAATGTCTAGGACTTGGCACTTGGTATTAGTAATAATAGGACCAACCTTGATGGGTAAATAAATAATCCCTTCGGAGTCTCTCTCAGCATCATCATCTAAATATCCCAATAATTTGATAAGCTATAAAGAACATATGTTTAATCTAGCTCCACCATCTACTAATATTCATTTGACATGACATTGACCTTTATGAAAACATTGATATTGTGGTTCACATGTTTCAATTTCATGCAACCGGATGTGCTATACCCTTTCACTCTATGAAATTCACAATATTCATTATCTTTGTATCAATTGGACTTATATTGTGGTTCTTAATATGGTTGAATCTTGGGAAGCATTATTGTGCCTACTTGTAAACATTTCTTTAAGACCGATTCAATAGGTTCCCCCAAAGGAGTGAATTGTTGCTTAGGGAATGGATTCATTTTAGCTTGGTCTCATGGAAGAAATGATGTGCTTTTGTTTGCTTCTTGGACATGGATGGGAGGTTTCACAATTTGAATATTCTTTGCATCAACAATGCCATCATTTACAACATTTTTGTTTTTGTTCCAAAAACAAGATTTATCATTTCAGGATTGTGCATTGTCTTTTAGTTTCTTTGAAAATCTTGATGACACCTTTAGCAATCAAAGCCTTTTCAATGTTGGTTCCTTTAGATATGAGCTCATCAAATGTGGTGGAACTTTGTAGTTGCAATTGAAATGATATTTGAGAATGAAGGTTTTGAACAACGATATCCACTTGTTGCTTCTCGAGGATTTGCCATGAAAGTTTGCTAGCCATGTTTCACCATCATTGGATGAATGGTGAAATTTTTTTGTTGTTGCGTTATTTATTGTTGACAAGATCATTCATGGTTACCTCATGTTCAATGTTGAAGGCAAAGTGAAACAAATTTGCTTAAAAGTTCTTTGAAGGATTTGATACGGAGTGGGAGATGCGAAAACCATTCCAATGCTTGTCACCCAATACTTCAAGGGAATAATCACAAAAGATATGTGTCATTGTAGGCAACATCAAGACAAGCAATATAGAATGTTCGAAGATGGTCAGTTGGATCTCCTTTTCCCTTGTATTTGTTGAATTGCGGAATGTCAAAATGTGGAGGGAAAGGTATCATTTGTAATGACTTATCAAAAGGATAGGAGCACACATCTTCAAAATAATTTTTTTTCTTCATTTGTCCCATACTCATGTCATCAAGTCACTAGTATATTTTATTAACGTGCTATTCCATATCGGATAGTTGTTGTTACATAGGATTTTGGTGGCTTGGATGCAGTATTTGATATACCAGGGTGTAGGTGTTTTGAACTTGATTATCAAAGGATGAAAAGGTGTGAGTGCTTGGGGATAGATTGACACCTTGAGATTGCATTGCATGTGAACCATAGGATGGATTAATGTATGACATTTGTGGATTAGAAGTTGGTAGAGTTTGGGATACATTGGATGAATTGATATAGGATATATGAAGATTAGAATTGGATGGGGCTTGGGATACAATAGGTAGATTAACATAGGACATTTGTTGGTTGGATGGTTGTGGTCCAAGTGAATGGAGTTGGTTAATGTATGGCTGTGATCCAAAAGTTTGGTCAATAACCAGCTCATTAGGATTGGATAATACTTGTGATGTTTGGACTAGATTCATGGATGCAGATGGTTGGGATGGTTCAACATGTGACACAATTAGATTGGTATGAGGTGCCTGTGTGATGTGCAAAGGGGTTGTGTTCATGGAGGAAGATACCATGAGAGGGGATACATAAGATGTAACAACATGAGATACATTTTGGTTAGGCACTTTTGGTGTTTGGAGCACATGTGAAGGAGCTATATTTACAAAAGAAAGTGGAGTGGATTGAGATACATGAGATGAGGTGACATGCGACACATTTTGGTTAGGCAATTGAGGGGCTTGTGACACATAAGAGCTAACAACATCAGATGGTGTCAATAAAGGTTCGACAGATGTAGGTACATGGAATGGAGGAATAGACAGAGTGCTGTAAAGTGATGTTGGGATGTTTTGTGGAGATGCTGTAGATATAGTAGACATGGTAGTAATGGCCTTATGGATATCCTTTGCAACAACAACAACATTGTTGGTTGGTTCATGTTTTTGGATTGTGGATATATCAAAGTCACTTGGCAATTTGACTCCTTGAGGTAATTGGGCAAAAATTTGTTCACAGTTTGACCTTATGATCCTATTGGCAAGTCGCATAGCTTTATCATCTTGGAGCTCTAGATCATCCAAATAGTCCTCATCGATAGGTTGATAATGTGGCACACGAGTGGATGAGGAAGGTCCAAAATGATGTTGTGGCATTTGTGTGGTTGATGAAAGTCTAGCAATATAACCCTTGGCTACAAACATGTCTTTAGGCATTCTAGTCATAAATTGTGAAGCATCCTTAAGAGGGGTAGCTTGAAATTGCTGTAAATTGGCTTCCATGGCTACTTTGTATTGGTTCCTTGTACGAAGCAATATTTTGGGTGATGTTTTGAATGTGATGTTTTAGACTAGTTTGACAAGGTTGAGACTCTTGGATGGTTTTCTTGGTTTGATTGCTTGATTTGGATTGGTTTGATCAAACATTCATATTGATTTGGATTGCTGTTTGCTTGGCTTGGTTTGAAAGTTTGCTTTGGATTGCTTTGTTTGGATAGGTTTGATGGATTGATTATCCCCCAAGAGATAGACTCACGAACTCAAGGGTAGACAAGATTGGTTGCTAATGCTAAAATGATCAAAAGGACAAGCTAGTGCTCAAAGCCAAGAGATAATGTTGGTTTGCTTGGTTGATTGATGTTGCTGGCTAATTTTGAGTCTCAAGAGGATGGAGGGCTCAACAAGTCCAAAGTGTGATAAGATCAGGCAAGATATGATGGATATTGGTTGTAAGTCATCAGTGGGTTTGTCTGGAAGCTACTAATAGACTCAGGATTGACTAGTAATGTGATTGTCAGACTAGATAACTAATGATAGGTTAAGCTTACCAAAGGTGATGTTGTTTATACCAAAGGCGACAGGCAATAGCTCAAATGAGATTAAGGATAGTCCAAAGGCGACTGTTTGAGGATCAACTATGATTTTTTGCTGCTTAAAGGTGACTAGATAGGGCTCAAAGGCAATGTCTGATAATTCAAAGGCAGTTGTGTTGTGGTCAATAGAAATTTCAAAGCAAGCCAAAGGTGGGCTTCTATAGTTCAAAGTCTAGTGACTATTATTCATATGTGAGCAATTGTTGATCAAATGCGAGTTTCTGGGATAGTGAATTATTTTTGGGCAAGTTTTTGCTTATTTTTGACAAGAAAATTGATGTTTGAAAACACACAGACATACAAGACACTCACAAATAGGTACAACCTAGGTTGGAAGGGACAATATTTGTTGGATTCCCACTACGGATAAATCTGAGCCACACTTATTTAGAGTGGATAGCTTAGAAATTTGGTGGCACTGGCTCCCCCTTACATGACACACACTTCTCGGGCACACCAAACTTTAAATTTCCAAAGACCTATAGATCTCTAGAAATTTGCTATCTCTTCTTTGAACTGCAAGAATGTGGGACAGCTTCAGAGTTCTGACCTCCTGCACTAGCAAATAGAAGGATTTTGGCCACTAAACAAATGGTTTCTAGTGAATATTCAGGGGATCGACACCTTACGAGTGTCCAACAAGCTACTTAAAGCTTTGACTAGCTCTACTAAGAGTATCAAATATGCTAGGTACACCTCCTTTTGAACTAGCACTGTATGGTAAGCACTTATACTGGTTTGGACTTGGCTTTCGCCTTATCCTATTTTGTATAATAGACCGAATGAAAATACTGCTTGGGGTCGTAAATGAGTTCTCCTTGTAGATGTGTCTCAAGAGTAGGCCCACTCTAAAGGTAATAATAAGTTCTCTCGCACCCAAGATCTATTTGATAAGCAAGGGGAGAGTATACTTTTGTTATTAGCTTAGGGTTACAAACATGCACAACAAGCAAACAAAAAAGATAAAACAAACATGGAGCAAACAAGGTTCCTTTTAAGCACCAAAACTAAATGTGCCAAAATGTGTGAGTAGGACAAATTAGGTTAATAAGATCAAGCATTGCAAATCAAACCTAATCCTACGACCTTCAAAGAATCCATCTAAGTGACACAAAATGAATGCACATCAAAGAACAATGTCACCTAGATTGCTTGATTCCTTCGTTGGAATTGTGGATTGCTTCTCAATAATGAACAACCATAGTTGTCAAAGCTTCCATGATGATAGATGATATGCTCAAAGTGCTCAATGGATGCTCAATGGACTCAATATGCATGAAATGATAATCTGGACACTTTCAAGATTGTGTGGGATTATGGATGAAATGAGGTGAGAGGGTGTTTTTATATCTCTCTACTAAGATTGATCAACAGTGGAGATTAGGTGGCTATGTGAATGGTTGAGATTAAACAAGAAGCTTTGATGAATGTGTACAAGACATGTGTCCATAGGAAAAGCTTTATTAAATTATTGTTGTTGGTTTGTTGGTAGTACTAAGATTGATTTTCTTAAAATAGGATGCTTTTCTATTTTAAGGATTAGATGATGTGGATGATTGATTTTAGAACCAATTAAATCATTTTTTTGTATTTGATTTAGGATAAGACCTATCTTGTACACATAGAAGAATGTGATAAGAAAAGGAAATGATAAGATAAAAATAAATTAAACAAATAAATTCATTTAACTTATTTTTAAATGATAGAGGAAAAGCTATTTTTAGAAAATTGGAGAATGAACATAAATTAAATAAATAAATTTATTTAATTTATAAGGACGATGAAAGGATAAATAAATAAAATATTGATTTTATTTATTTAAAAGAGGAATAATGAGATAATTAAATAATTAAATATTATTTAATTATAGATGAATATAGAAGAAAATAGATAAAATTAGATGGAATTAACTAAATAAATATAATTTATTTAATTAATGATAGAAAGAGGGTGATTTAGAAGAAAAATAGATAATTAACCCAAGTGTGCTAGAAAAAAGTGACATATGCAAGGTGAATGATGTGACAAACTTGACAAATGATGTGAAGGGGTCAATTTTGGGTGTCTACAAGAACTATGTGTCATACCTTGAGGAACAAGATGAAATGCACTTAGACTTAAACACATGTGTGACACCATGCCAACATTCAAGAACAAGGTCCTAGCACCCAAACTACAAGACCTCATTCAAACAGTTCACCAAGTACCCCAACCCTTAGATCAACAAACCATACAATGACTTCAAGCCCTCTTTCAAAAATTTCAACAAATCCAATCACCTCAAATACAACACCTCCTAGCCCAAGCCCAACAATTTATAGCCACTTGTCAAATTCAACCAACACAATCTCAACCACAAATTCCATCTCAATCCTATGTGTCACCCCCCTCCACTTCATACCAACCCAATTCATCCACACATCAAGTCAATGCCACATCAACCAATCCAACTTTTTCCCATGTCAATCCTACATCAACCTATAAATTCATTCCACAACAAGCACATGTGAGCCTAAGTCACTCTTTGTAACAAAATCAAATGCATTTGGGTGCTAATGCCACCATTGACAAGGGGAACACTAGTCTATCTTATCCCTCCTATTAGTATATTATACCACCATCCAATCAAATACCTATCCTAAATACACCATGTCCTAATCCTAATCCATTGGTTCCTCCACTTTCTAACCCATCAAACCCTTCATTACCCTTACCATCACCTAATCCTCCATCAACTCCATGCCCTAAATTTAAACATTACAAAAGTAAACCTATGGAGTTACCCAAATCCATCCCTACACCTACATAGGATGTGATCCAAGGGCTACTAGCAAGGAATCAACCATCTCCATGTCAAACACTTATCCTTGAGCTTGTAAAAGAATCCTCAAATACCATTCCCAATCCATCATATGGTCCAGAACCCCTTGACCCTATTCAAGAGTCTCCCCCCATGAGCCCAAGTCAACCTCCATCATGCTCCTATGCAATTGACCATCAAGACCTTATCCAAGAGTCTTCTACCTCTACCTCCATTCAAGCAAGTCAAGATATATGTCAAGGGTACAATCCTAAGCATGTGAAAACATCAAGCCCTCATTCTAATCAAGATCAAATTACTTCCATTCAACCCATCCATAACATACATCTTTTCCATGATCAAGACATTATTCATGATGAAAAACCTATCCATGAGCAACTTGATCCTATCCATAACCCCACAACTATCCATAAAAGTCTTGTTGACCTACTTGAGCATTCACCCCATTTCATGGCCTTCCTTCAAAGCAAAGAAACTTCTCCACCTATCCGTGATCCAACAACTTCCACTTCTCATGATGAGACACATGCCTCCCAAGAAAACACAGAAGATCAAACAAATGCCTTGGATCTTAATGAACATAAACATAATCAAGATCCTAATGATCCTTCATCATCATCCACAACCAACCCCATTTCAAAGCCATCATATCCCATTGGTCTTACCACCTTCATCCATTAATGTTCATCCCTAGGACAATAACAAACATTGTCTACCACTTCACTTTCTCCATCAAATGACGAACTCATGTCTAGTGTCTAAAACAAACATAGTCCCATTGTCCATCGCATACTCCAAAACATGAACTACCAAAGTAAAGGCTTAGGCCTTCATGAACAAGGTATTTTGGAGCCTATCCATGTCAAGGTCCCTCCATGCTCATATGGCCTTGGCTATACACCCCAAGGTAAACAATCTCAAGATGTTGGTACTTCCTCCATTCATCCTAAGTCCACCACTTTCCATCGCAAATCCTATCATATACCCAAAACATATGTTGTCATTCCACCTCCATTATCCTACAAATGTCAAAAGCATGTGACCATACACCTACCACCATCCACTTTACCTCCATTACTTCCAACCCCTAATATCACTTCATCCACTTTACCACCATTTCTCCCAACACCAAGTCTATCCATTTACACATTCCCTCACATTCCTAATCATGATCAACAAATGCACACATCGTCTAAACATAAAGATTCCACCCATCCCATGGGATTCAAAAATAAAAATTTGGATGTCTCTACTCATAAAGCTAAAAATCCTAAGGATCCTCATGCCTTAGGACACCAATTCAAAATACATCCAAAAATCTATCCAGGCCCATACCTTCAAAAGAAAAGTCTAAAACTAAAATGGTTTGGGTACCTAAGCAAAAATCAAGAAAGTCAAATGAGGCATCCACATCTCAAAAATCCCAACCATCCTCTTCCACCCAAAAATCCTATTCCATTCAAAAATTTCAAATTCCTTCATCCCACAAGCAAAGAAAAAGTCATAAAAATACTAAGTCTATGTGGGTCCCTAAATGCCTAAATCAACCATCCACTAAGCAAACATCACCATTGCTTCCTACACCACCATCCAATCAAAAGCTTCAATGTTTAACATGGTGTGTGCAACCATTGGTCATGCTTCCTTTCCATAACTCCATCTCCCCACCTTTCATTCATTATCCTACATATCTTCCCCATCACTTCCCTATGGTCCATGCTTTTGCATAAGTCCTACATAAACCTTCCATTCATAATCCACTATCATTACCCTACATAATCCACATCATAATCCACCATCTACCTAATACATCTCCCACTCATACAATGCCTTACCAACATCTAGGGCATAATGACATTGACATGGTCCATGTGATGACATCCATCTTTAATGGGACTATCACCTTTCATGGAACTAGACACTTGAGTCCCTCCTATCCATATTCCATCCATCCCATTCAAAAAATCAAAAAGTAAAAAAAAATCAAAAAAAGTAAAGAGAAATCGCTTTGTCCAATGGTGAAAACCACCCTTGGTGGCCCCTTGGATAAGTACCATGATGAAAACCTGGCAAACATGTGTCATGTGTAGGTTGATCTTCTATGTCACTTGCACTTGGGGGCACATTGTCTCATCCAACCTATCATTTTCTAAACTATCATATCCTATCTTACCATACTTAGCCACTTCATCATCCCTTCTTCCTTTTGATCTCGATAAAGATATGGGGGCAAAATGTTTGAAACATGCTTTTGAAAAACTCTTGATATATCTCATCCTTTCCAAATGATCCTATCCTATTGTCATGAGCCTTGCCATGAAAAATCCTAAGTACTACACCAACAATGGGGCATGTTATTCCTATGCGACATAGTCCTTGGAGATCATAGCCTTACCCTCTTATGCATACATCCATTCCATCCATTTATCATGAGTCCTCCATTTTACATCCTATCACCCATCCTTTTATCCATTCATCCAATCCCTTGCACCTAGACTTGGTTTTCCCTTGTCATTGGTATCTAGCACAAATGCTACCCAAATGGTCATCCATTGACATCCCAAAACATTTCAAAAAACACAAAAAAATAAAAAAGAGTCAAAAAACACAAAAAAATCCAAACATTCAAAAACACAAAAAAATCATATAATCCCAAAATACAAAAAAAATCACATATTCCCAAAATACAAAAAAAAAATCACATATTCCAAAAAATACAAAAGAAAACCAAAACATTTCAAAAAGCCAAAAAAATCACAACATTCAAAAACACAAAAAAATCAAAACATTCAAAATATAAAAAAAAACTCAAAATATTTCAAAAATCCAAAAAAAAAATTCAAATATTTTCAAAAATCTAAAAAATCAAATATCCACCAAAAAAATCCAAGCAATAAAATCAATCCAATCAAATCACATTCATCCAATCAATTCCTTAATTCATCTAAATCACATCAATCACATCACTCAATTCTTCAAGTCAAATCAATTAACCAAATCAAATCCATCAAACCAATTCATCAATCAATTCTTCAAATCCAATCAATTGTCTTGAATGGTCTTGATCCTAATCTTGACATAAACCAAATCAATTAATCAAATCCTGGTGTTGATTTGCATGGCCAACAACACTACTGTTAATCAATCAATCAATTGTCTTAGACAGGATGTTGCATCGTCGAAACCAGACCAGATGTCTTAGACGACATGTTTCATTTCCTAAAACCAGACACCATTAGTCAAACAATCATTTGTTTACAGCTTGACAGGGGCAATACCTTGTTTGTTTTTGAATCATTTGTGCATGCTTGCTTGCTTGTGTGTGTTATCATTTTTTCTTGCATTTAAATCAAATCCATCTTTTTCTAGCTAATATTCATATCTTGTATCTAGACAAGGTTGTATTACACTGGGTGCACAAGACACATCGCCACCATGGTCTTTATACCTTGGTGCATAACTTCTAGTGCTATATCAAACTCCATGGTTCTTCACTTTCATTGTAGCATAATGCATCATCCATTTCTTCTATCCATTCCCTTATCATTCTTCCTTGACCAATCCCTTTCATTCATTTAGAGAGCCTACCCGTGTTTGTCCAACCCACCTATCCTCTAGATGGGGCATCATCATCCTTGTAGGAGTCAATGACAACACTGAGAGGGGGGGTGAATCAGTGTTGTGTTAATTCTTAACTTTTTGTAAACTTTACAAGACAAGTAGAAAGGAAGACATTAATGGTCTGTTGATCTCATATGCACAAAACTAATAGTCAAAGATGTGAACCAAAAACTTATCAATAAAACACAAATATGCACACATAGAGACAAATTATAACACAAAAATTTCTAGAGTGGAAAACCCTCTCAGGGTAGAAAAACCACTCATGAAGTGCCTCACTGGCTTAACTTTAAAAACTTCTTACAAAGCCTCACTGGCTGAGGAAGGTCTCATTGACCAAGGTCTCACTGACCACAAGCCTCATTGGCATACTGTGCCTCACTGGCAAACACAATCACTATTAACAAAACATCAAACTTTGTGTGCAAGACATGATTGCTGTTTAATCAGATTTGCACCATTTTATACAATCTTATACCTTCTGTTTGATTTTCAAATCAAGACCATTTTCTTTTCTGCAAACAAGCTCCATATACAAATCTCTATAAACAATTTTCTCTGTAAATTATCTCTATCAATCTTTTATCAATCACTGCCATCAAAGCTTGATTCAATATTTCTTCTACTCTGCAAATTGGTCATCTGTATCATCAAATCATTAATCTGTATAACCTTGACACACATTATATGTATTCAATCTCTCATCATCTGTATTTTTCATCTATGTCTTCTTCATAAACCCACACATCTGTCAATGTACCTAAAAAACCATTTTATACAAGTTGAATGTCCTTTCATCTTCTCCTTTCATGTTCTTCAAAAACAATGCATCTTATCAAGTCACCTGAAAAAATAAAAACATATATATAATCCTTCATATTCTTTGACATTTCAATTTGGACAATTTCTGTATTCAATATTATCCCTGCATAAATCATTTAGCAAAAAATATATCTCAAAAATAACTTCAATTAAATTCAATCATTTTGCCCCTGTCAAAAATAAAACAATAACTCTTCAAATTCCTTTGTGCATTCACTTTCATCTTCATTGCATGATCCTTCATATCCAAAAAAATCACTGGATTACTTCAATTTGCCCTTGTCAAAAATTTCAATGCTTCATCTTCTACAAACATCTTCATTTTTCATTAATCTTTGCATGATCCTTCAAAAACTCCGAGAACTTTCATCTTCTCAAACAAAAACTCCTTTATCTTTTCAAGCCCTTCATTTTCTTTTCAACAAGACTCTTCATATCCTGCAAAATGAAAAATCTCCACCAAAATCTCCTCAAAAAAATATATTCTTCACACTACAAAATAATCTCTTCATAAAAAATTCCTTATTCAAAAGAATAAGAAAAAAAATCTTTTCTAAATGTGAAGAGAAGATTTAAAAATAGAAAAAAAATCTTTGTTAAAAAGAAACTTCAATCTTCTCATAGATTGATCTCATTAAGAAAGGCAATAAAATGAGTTTCTAAATTTAAAAAAAATTACTTAGACTCCCTAAAACATATTCAATGCTTTTGTTTTCTTCATAAAAACTGATGCCTTTTCCTATAAATCATGTTTCCTAATATATGCTTCATTAATATAAATTTCACCTTAAGTCGTGGCTCCCACTAATACATATTTGTTGCCCCTTTTAAAAAATCATCATATGAAGCTTTTAAACCATTTAAAAAAGACATCGGGCTCTCATTAACTTTGAAAGATTCTAAGTTTAAAACATAACTCCACGCGCTCCTTTAACCTATGCGCCCACCACACATTTAAAATCTTTCTTTCCCACTCAGTGAAGACCGGTATTTCATGTCAAGGGGGCCGGTTGCACATGTTTTAAGCACCCTTCAAACGGTGTCATGTAAGTTACAAACCTGCTATTGTAAGTCACTTTCAAAATATAAGAAAAGTGCAATTTGTACTAGACGGACAGAGAAGGTTTTCTATGTTTTAGATGCATAATAATTATCTTCTAAGCCTTCAACATAACCTTCAATAAATCCTCCTTGAAATTCATTTAAATCTTAGTAAATAAAGACTTAAGATTTCACTATAAATGCCTCTGTCATAAACAACATTGTTACCAAATAAGGCAATTCCTCAACTCCTGAAGATGTACTTTTCAAAGCAACTCAATCACAAACTTTGACATTAATTCAACAACAAAATACTACTAGAAGGATGATCCACTTGTAAACTCTTGTTCACCTTTGCTCACCTTTGAACAAACATGTTGATGACACCAAAAACTTTACCAATAGCAATCTAGTTATAATCACCCTTATCAACCTGTATGGTGCAGGAGCACCTACCTGACAGCTGGCCTTCATGAGGCAGTTAGTTGTTTTAGGTCTTGTTTATGTTTTCAAGAAGGTCTGATAAGACCAAATGCATGTAATAAGGTCATGCTGATCATGATAAGAACATGCTGACCATGCTTTTACTATTTTTAGGTAGTTTGTTAGGACAGTTGTCATGATGTATGTTCGGTTGGACCTCCCAGCCGCTTGGAGAGAGTTCCCAGCTGCTTGGAGTCGGGTCAGTAGTACTCATAGGAAAATCTATTTAAGCATGAGGATCGGTTGACTGTAGATCATCGATCGATAGTATATTGCATTGAGCAGAGGAGTTAGAGTGTGTTGTGAGAGAAACCGTATATTGTATTGCATCTTTGAAATCAATAAAGATCCTGTTTCATCTTCTGTTTGATCGCCTTTGTGTAATCGATTTGCTGGTTTGGTGGTTTCATGGATTTGCTGATCCATTCCACCGGTTGATTCGTCTGATCGGTGGAATGGTTATGTACAGTAGGTTAGGTGTTAGTTTGTTTGTTTGCATGCAGGTGTTGAAGACCCTAGCATGGGCATGTGCTAGGTCGAGCTGATAAAGTGTGGAAGATCACCCTGGAAGTGGATCGGGTCATCCCAGGAGGTTCGGCGGATCAGAACAGTGAAAATTCGCTAAGGTTGAAAAGTCGTTAAAACGGCATCATCAGGATATTTCTGCTTATATCCTGCAGTCGCTTCGGGCATCGTCATCCGGATAAGTGGAGGAGAGCATGATGCAGTTGAATGCATAAACTGAATGAGTGTCAGGGTGATCATCATCAGGAGTTGCCGAGGAGGAGCGTATCGGCATCAGGTTGAAGATCGGGTTGATCGCGGGCCGAAAAAAAACTAAGTTTGGCCAACAGCAGGATATGACGTCATCATCATCAGGATATACGTTATCAGGATATTTCGGAGCAGCAGGATATTGAGGAGCTGCAGGTGACGTCATCGTCATCAGGATATAGGTCATCAGGATATCGGGTGACGTAAGCATCAAAGGGGATGGTGCGAAGAGTTAAGGTTGGTCATCATCAGGATAAATGGAAGGAACCGGATGTTCTTTATCCTGTTGATTATCATGATGTTGAATATCATGATGCTGAAGATAGTGAAGACGGAAGTTGTTGGTGAGATGAACAGTGGACGTCAGGAGGATGTTTGTTGGCAAGAGACACTATATGGATTCATGGTTGTTGTCATTGATGGCAACAAAGGTCATCCCACATATCCGCAAGTCATGATGTGTCTCTACCGGAAGTCAGAATAAAGAAAGTTGTGGTCCGGTAAAGAAGAACAGAGCATGTGGCAAGGTCCGACAGATTGGTCCGGACCTCTCAGAGGAAGTGTCTTGGTGCAGTGCGGATTTGGGGAAGTCAAGAGGACTACCTTTAGTAGTATATTCCAAGTATTTAGCCTCCGGTGATGGACAAGGAAAAAGATATGAATGGTTAAGTACCGGATTCCTGAGAGACAGTGAAAACAGAGGAAGAACTGACTGACAGAGTATCAGACTGCTTTCCGGATGGGTTACTGCTGATGACAGAGGTTGTGAAGGCATGAATCATGTTTGGCCGACATGATTAATGATATCTACAAGTATATGCTTGATCCGCATTACTTGGTGAGGAAGGATTCAGCCGACAGAATGAGAGTTTGTAAGAAACTAAGACTGTTCCGGATGCCGACTAGAAAGGTGATGAAACTACTTGTGCGGATATATATAGAGGATGGATTTAGTTGTGAAGTGTGTGTGGGTGTGGAGAGATATGCGAATAAGTCCAGAGAAAGAGCAGATGTAGCAAAAAGGATCCGGTATGTGAAAGATAGCAGAACAAAGAACAGAGGAAAGATGAAGTGCAGCAGATCAGTGTACTGAGCCTAACCGGAACTGAACTCCAGCATATGCAGATGCTTCCAATCAGTTCAAGACTGTGATTATCATCACTTTGTAGACAGTGTGTCTTCTTGTAGGCAGTGGGCCTCTTGTGAGCAGTGTGCTCGGGCAGTGAGCCCTAATTGGCAAGTGCCATTTTTTGTAATTTCCTATTCTTCTAACAGAGAATAATTCTTGGGTTAATCACCCCGTGGTTTTCTCCCTTAACAGGGTTTCCACGTCAAAAATACTGTGTCATGTGTTTCTTACTTCATGGTTAATGTTTTGTGTTTGATTTTATGCTGCTTTAATTAAAAGGAAAGTTCAATAAGGGAAATAATTAGGATAACTGATTCACCCCCCCCCCTCTCAGTTATCAACAATTGGTATCAGAGCTAAGTTCCTCCTAATAGAGCCTAACAGCTTGAGGAAGATCTGGGATTTCAAATGGATGCATATGGTTTAAGGGAGCAACTCAAGACTGCCCTTGAGGATCTTGAACAGTCAAATTCTGAAGTCAGTGAATTAAAGGAAAGACTCAAACAGGCTGATGAATTCATAAGAGAATTAAAAGACAAATTAAGTCTCTCTATGAAAAAGAGAAAGGAGCTGCTTCAACAGTTGGCAAGACAAAGTGAAGAAAGCAATACAAATGAGGAATTGACTGAGCAAACCAAGTTATGTGAAAAGTTATCAAAAGAAGTCATTATGTTAAGACATGAAATGGAATCAGGAACTATAAAGTTTACTCAAGAGATTGAAGAAAAAAGAAAGGCTGAAGACAATCTAAGACAATCTCTTAAAGAAAAATCAGAAGAATGCCACCAGATGGACAGGATTATCAGACACCTTGAATCTGATCTTGAAGATGCCAAAGATAATGAAGGAAAACTTGAGGATCAAATTGCCTCTCTCAAAAGAGACCTTCAAACAGCAAATGAATATAAAGAGAAATTCAAGATAAGTTCTGCTCAACTTGAAGTTCTTCTTGGAAGTCAAAAGAGGACAGATGACAAGTATGGCTTGGGATATGAGAAAGGAGAAAGCTCCGGATCCGGTCAGAAGAATCTTGGATCAGAAAATCCAAGGAACAGGCCTAGAAGACCTCCGGTAAGACAGCCAAATGCTCAAAGATATCCATCCTTCAATGGATACTGCCACAGCTGCAACCACTTTGGTCACAAAGCTAATCAGTGCAGAATGAGAATGAATCAGAATAATTCATCCTTCTCCGGACAGTGCTTCAACTGCAAAAGGTATGGACACAAATCCCATGAATGTAGAATTATGCAAGTAAACAAATCATTCAAAGGTAGATGCTTCACATGCAATAGAATAGGTCATAGGGCTAATCAATGCAGATCAAGAGGATATCAGTCAAATATGCAAAGGAATGTTATTTGCCAAATCTGCAATAGGTCCGGTCATAATGCTAAAGTCTGCAGAAACAAGAATCAGGACAAAAGAGGTCCGGTGTATAATCAGAATCAAGACAAGGGTAAACAAAAGATGAATGCGGATGAGGTTAGGAATCAGATGAGCAAGATTTGGGTGAAGAAAAGTTCAGAGAATGTAGAGGTTGGATCCGCACCAGACTCTGGTGCTGATATTTCTTCCGGAAATTAAAAGTGAGCTCTGGCTCAGGGGGAGACTCAAAGAAAATCTTGTTCCCCCAGCCAAACAAGTGGTGCCGGATGTGGCACAAGATGCGGATCAAAGGGTTTGTAGATATGAGTCTTGAGATACTTCAGTCAAGTTTTCAGAGGTCCGCATGGAGTTATGAAGAAGCTATGATCGATCAAATAAGACCTGTTCAGGGAAATGCTCCGGTATGATAAAGGATTACAAAAAGGTCCGGAAAGATCCGGAAATGCACTATCTTGTTCTGCGGATTGGACAGAGTGTTTGAGATGATCTTGTAATATGCCACCTCGATTTATTCATGATTGATAGATCCGGATGATATCCATAGATCAGGACTAATCCGGGATACTCCAAGCTATCCAGACAAGGCAAACCGGAATGATGTAGGTGAAGCATTTATTGCAGACAGGTATTAGGGTTCGCGGAGCAATTTAAGGGATTTCTCAAAGGTCATTTGCTCATTCTGCACTCGAGAAGAAGCGAAAAGTGGAGCTCTGCAACAAGGTTCTTCAAGCACTCCAAGGATCTCCTGCCGAAGCTATTGGATAAAGAAATCAATCCAACCACTCCGTGCAAACCGAAGGCGCATAAGGTATTCTCCGTTTTTCATTACCTCACTGCAAATCTTTGAAGAATGGCTACTCCAAACATAGTTAAGATCTCCGATAGACCTCACCCCTCATTCAAGAAACATCCCTACAAATCATTGGAGGTTGACCCACTAGGAGCCTTCTCTAGTGTTCCTCACGGAGTTTTACACACCGAAGACATTAGGGTTTACATACATGCAAACATTGAGGAATTTGGGGATTTCAAATTAAGAGACCTCTATCACAAGCAGCTGATTGACAATGCCTTTGAGCTTAAACCAGAGTATAAGGATATTCAGAAGAAACAATTTGAGCAATTTATTCATTTCCCCTGTTTTGAAGAGGATGAATGGGTCCGGTATGTACTGAGCAGGATGCATGACAACTTTTTATGGCTAGATAGACCCTGCAAGATCACAAAAGAGGCAATTAGAGCAGTAACTGGCCTATACTCTTCCGGAGGAGTACCTATCCTCAAATCTGTCAAGAACAACATTGTAACTGAGGCCACCGGATCAAAATTTGACAAGAGGGCAATGACCATTGAAGATATTTCGGATCCGGATATCAAATATGCATCAATGATAATAGGATACAAGATCTATCACTCCAGCAGGGAGAATTCTGTATCCGGAACTGCAGTATACACTGCTTTTGAAATGCTAAGGAAAAATGCAGAATATGACCTCTGCGAACTACTGCTAAGCCAATTAATGGAAAATATACAGAAAATCAAGAAGGATAAGAAGAATTCCTTCAAGTATGGTACTCTTATTGTATGTTTATTCTTCTACTTCATGAATGAGCTACCCGGGACAAGTGGATGGGTATGGCAGAATAACAAACCTGTTGCAGTCCAGATAAGAGACTACTTGCATGGACTTGGGGATGCAAAAGCGAGAAATTCAGCTCTATGGGGATACTTCAAAAACTTTCAGAGCATGATGCAAGCAAGAGAGAGAATTCCCCAGTCTCTCATTGAGAAATACAAGGACTCAGTGTGCTTTATGGTTGACACTGATCAGTGCCTGATGGAGGCAGTGGAGCCAAGGACTGTCTGGATCATGCCCATGGGGTACGAAGTTGATGAACAGATAGTGGAGCTGCATGTTCAACACATGCTAAGTCAACCCAAAGATCCTAAGGCAGAAAGGTTTGGAACCTTTGAGGAGCTGAGTATAAAGTTACATGTAGAACTCAGGGAACCTGAGATCAAAAGAAAAGTGAGAAAAGAAGTAGAGCACATTGCTCAAGGTCTTGGAATCTCAAAGGAGGCACTTGATGCCAGCCGGGAAAAGAGAAGGAAGGCCGAGGAAGAAGAGAAAAGCAAAGAAAGTGCTCCGGTTGGAGCTCCCACCCGGACCAGATCAACAAAGAGATCTGCTCCTCCTTCAACCAAAAGTTCAAAACCGGAAGTCCAGGCATCCGGTAAGAGATCAAAGGCAAAAGCCACAAGGGCTTATGGAAGCCAAAAGGATGAAGAGGAGACAGAATCAGATGAAGGAGTAAGAGAAGTAAAGAAACAGAAAAAGAAAGGATCCGGTAAGCCCTCCACAGGCCAAGAAAAGGAGGAAATGGCAGAGGTAACTGTTGAAAAGCCCACTCTATCATTAGAGAGCATAATCAAGTCGGTCACGGTGGATGGAAACCTTCAACCAATGACAGAATCATATGATGACTTCAGTGAGGCCGACCAAAAGACTCTGCAGGAGGCCACAGTGAAATATCTTAACATATATAATAAGGCTTTCATTGAAATAATATCTCTTATTCCTAAAAGCCTAGAAAAGGAAATGGAAGTGAGAAAAAATAATGCTCATGCTAAAGATCTTGAGATCCGGGAGCAGATAGCTATTCAGCTATATCCTCAAATTGATCCCAAGACAATGAACATTATCTTCAAGGACTGTAAAGATGAGTTCAGAAGCAAAGCCAGGATGAATCAACTCATGCTTGGTGAGACTGACAAAGTGGCCCAAGAAACAGAAGAGATCCTCCGGAAGGCCTTCAAAAGGTTTAATCTTCCTGTTGTAGAGGACTTAGGTGCAGAAACAGCTGCTGATTTGGAATCTTCTGTTCCGGAAGAAGTGAGCCCTGAACAGACAAGTGAGGACTTGGGACCCTCTGCTCAAGAAGAAGTGGCCCATGAACAAGTTAGCATCTCTCCTCCGGTTTCCCCTACAGTCTCCGGATCCAAAGAAGAAGAGCAACTACAGGTGAAGGAAGCAGTGGTGAAAGACAAAGAGGTTGACAGTTCTAAGACTGCAGAAGAAAAGAAACATCTGTCTCCGGCAAGAGACACTGCACAAACTGTTCAACAATTTTTGAGTAAAGAAACTCTAGAGATTGATGAACCGGAGCTTCTCAAAGGTCCATTTGATTTTGACTCTCTCTCTCCGGTACAAACAATGAAGATAGCTTCATTTGCAAATGCCAAGGCAAATGAAAAGCTCCTGAAGTCTCATATGGAAGACTGTGAGTTGATAGAGGCTGCTTCCGGAATACTTGTAAAGATCATGCCATCAATCCAGATAGATCCGACAGCCTCCACTTCCGGTAATCTAAAAACCTTAGTCAGCAGTGTTGATACACATTTTGATTCTTTAGAAAAATCAGCTGAAGAAAAGGTCCGGAAGGAATTTTTGGATAAGAGATTTT
Organism: Cunninghamia lanceolata; assembly: GCA_027924645.1. Taxonomy (NCBI): domain Eukaryota; kingdom Viridiplantae; phylum Streptophyta; class Pinopsida; order Cupressales; family Cupressaceae; genus Cunninghamia; species Cunninghamia lanceolata. Next base: position 7,270,607 of record BSBN01001215.1, read on the forward strand.
CAGAGATATTAGAATTAATCTCTAAGGATAGGAAGATTGTAAGCATTGGAATAAGGAGCTTAGAGAATGCTCTTAAGGATGGCGGTGATATCTATAAATTTTGTATATCCTGGTCAAAGGCAACAGCAGCATTTGACAAGAAAATAAAAGAGGAACAGGATAAGCTACAAAGCTTATCTCAAAGTTTTGATCCTCTCTCTTCCTCTATAATAAATCAAGAATGTCAGACTATTGCAGTCTTGAACGAAATAAAGAATCTTGAGAAGGAAAGGAAGAACATCACCAACCGGATGGGAGAACTTAGAAGGATTATAATCCCTAAGTTGGAAACCATGCATGAGGCCATCAGTGATGCTAGGACCACCGCCCAAACAAAAGATCCGACAGATCTCAAGCAGGCAGAAGCGTTTGCATTTTTGTTAAGTGGTCACATTTCAATTTTGGACAGAATGAAGCAAAGTTGGGCTACCGAAATGATTCAATTACAGACATCCTTTGCAGACATTCTTCAATATATGTGAGTATGTAAATATGCGGCTAAGTATAAGAAATTTTTGAAAATTTTGATATGCGGACCCTACCCTTTGCCATTGATGTCAAAGGGGGAGTGAGGAGCAGTGAAAAATGAGGAATCCAACTAAGGGGGAGTTCCGGAAATTGTATATAAAGACAGAGCATCAGCAAAGGGGGAGCATAGTGAAAACACTTAGTCATTTTTCACTAAGTGTTGCCATCAATGCCAAAGGGGGAGATTGTTGGCAAGAGACACTATATGGATTCATGGTTGTTGTCATTGATGGCAACAAAGGTCATCCCACATATCCGCAAGTCATGATGTGTCTCTACCGGAAGTCAGAATAAAGAAAGTTGTGGTCCGGTAAAGAAGAACAGAGCATGTGGCAAGGTCCGACAGATTGGTCCGGACCTCTCAGAGGAAGTGTCTTGGTGCAGTGCGGATTTGGGGAAGTCAAGAGGACTACCTTTAGTAGTATATTCCAAGTATTTAGCCTCCGGTGATGGACAAGGAAAAAGATATGAATGGTTAAGTACCGGATTCCTGAGAGACAGTGAAAACAGAGGAAGAACTGACTGACAGAGTATCAGACTGCTTTCCGGATGGGTTACTGCTGATGACAGAGGTTGTGAAGGCATGAATCATGTTTGGCCGACATGATTAATGATATCTACAAGTATATGCTTGATCCGCATTACTTGGTGAGGAAGGATTCAGCCGACAGAATGAGAGTTTGTAAGAAACTAAGACTGTTCCGGATGCCGACTAGAAAGGTGATGAAACTACTTGTGCGGATATATATAGAGGATGGATTTAGTTGTGAAGTGTGTGTGGGTGTGGAGAGATATGCGAATAAGTCCAGAGAAAGAGCAGATGTAGCAAAAAGGATCCGGTATGTGAAAGATAGCAGAACAAAGAACAGAGGAAAGATGAAGTGCAGCAGATCAGTGTACTGAGCCTAACCGGAACTGAACTCCAGCATATGCAGATGCTTCCAATCAGTTCAAGACTGTGATTATCATCACTTTGTAGACAGTGTGTCTTCTTGTAGGCAGTGGGCCTCTTGTGAGCAGTGTGCTCGGGCAGTGAGCCCTAATTGGCAAGTGCCATTTTTTGTAATTTCCTATTCTTCTAACAGAGAATAATTCTTGGGTTAATCACCCCGTGGTTTTCTCCCTTAACAGGGTTTCCACGTCAAAAATACTGTGTCATGTGTTTCTTACTTCATGGTTAATGTTTTGTGTTTGATTTTATGCTGCTTTAATTAAAAGGAAAGTTCAATAAGGGAAATAATTAGGATAACTGATTCACCCCCCCCCCTCTCAGTTATCAACAATGTTCGCGCTGGTCGAACATGATGATGCTGTCGATTATCGAATAAGGTGATGCTGTTGACATGCGAACGGGCGAGGCTTGTCATCAGGAGGATATCGGTCGGCACAGGAAATATGATGATGCTGACAGTATTAAGCAAAATATGATGATGATGATGATGATGATGATGATGGGCTGCAGACATCCATGCTGTATTGTAAGGTTATAGTGTGGATGCCTCTGCATCATAGTGGTATCAGAGCTCAGCAAAACATCTGGGCTGTTGTGTGTTGATTCTGTCACCGAAAGGGCAGAGGTAGAGTTGATTGTGTGTTGTGTGTTGAGTGAGAGGTTGACAAAATGCCTCCGAAAGGTAGTGGGACTGCAAGGGAATTGCAGGAGATGAAGGAAAAACATGCTAGAGAAATGAGGAAGATGAAGGAGCTTGCTGAAGCACTTCAAGCCAGGCTTGTAGCCCTGGAAAAGAACAAAAAAAGAGAAGTGGCAGACAGTGAGTCTGAAGAAGATGAAGATACTGTAGAAGAGTATGAAGAGGTAGCTGAAAATCTGGATGCTGAAGACCAGAGACTGGCAAAACTGTTAAAGGCAGTGCAGAGTGATAAACCTAAGGTAAAGGTTGATGTTTCTAAATATACTGAAAGTTTGAATGAAGATGAGTTACTGGATTGGATTGCTGCACTTGATAATCACTTTGAATGTGAAGATGTTGCTGAGGATCAGAAGGTAAAGATTGCAAAGACCAAGTTAGGAGGTCATGCTTTGGTATGGTGGGATTATGTACAATCTGAGAGAAGGAAACAAGGGAAGTCAAAGATCACTTCATGGGATAAGATGGTAGCAAGGATCAAAGGTAAATTCTTGCCTAGGGATTATGAAATCCAGATGTTTAAGAAGCTGCAATTTTTAAAGCAGAAGGAAAGGGATGTGAAGGCATATACTGAGGAGTTTTACAAATTGAGTATGAGATCTGGTCATCATGAGAATGAGGTAGAAAAGGTGGCTAGGTACTTGGCTAGTTTGAGATTTAACATACAGGATGAGTTAGTTTTAGCTAACCCTAAGAATGTGGAGGATTGTTATCAAATGGCAATCAGGATTGAAGAAAAGATTAATAGAGGACATGATAAGTCCATGAGAGGAAGAGGAAACAATATGAGGGGAAGAGGATCAGCCCCTACACAAAAGCAAACCAGTGAGGGTCAAGAAGACACTGGTAAAGGATAGGGACAGTCTGATTTCAGAGGTGGATGGAAAGGTAATAAAGGAAGATTTGGAGGTGGTAGAGGTTCTACTACATTTTCAGGAAAATGTTACACCTGTGGTGAGTTTGGTCATCCATCTTTCAAATGTCCAGAGAACAAAGGTTCATCATCCAGAAATGATAGAACTAGTGACAAGAGGGTACAACTTGTGCAAGAAGAGACAGTAGAGCAAAGTGTGCAGAGTTCAAATACTTATCACAAGGATAAGGAGCCTGATAATTATGCATACCCAGAGAGTGGAGAGTCTCTGCTGATGAGAAGAACAGTGACTACCATGAAGGTACATGACAAAGAATCCCCACAACGAAGAGCTCTTTTCAAGACCATATGCAAGAGCAAAGGTAAAAAATGTAAGGTTGTCATTGATACTGGTTCAACAGACAACATGGTATCTCAGGAAATGGTGGATAAACTGAATTTGGAAAGGATTCCACATCCACACCCTTACAAGGCATATTGGGTGAGTGATAGTCAATCACTTTTTGTCTCTGAACAGGCATATGTGGATTTTCAGATTGGAGCATATCAGGATAGAATTTTGTGTGATATTTTGCCCATGGAATGTTGTCACCTACTGTTGGGTAGACCATGGCAATTTGATAGAAGGGTACTGTATGATGGGTATGCTAATACCTATACCATCAAGAAAGATGGGAAGACTATGAAGTTGATGCCATTGCAGGCAAATGCTGCAGTACAGAAGGCAGCCAAAATCATTTTAATGGGAAAGAAGGAGTATGTGCAGATGCCTAGAGGAGCAGGCATAAAGACAGTTGAGGATACTGCAGGAAAAGAAGTTGTTCAGGACAACAGGTTGAAGAAAGTTTTAGTTTTGACTGACAGAGGTCAGCAGCAGGTGCAGAAACAGGTTTGCACACAGCAACCAGTTGAGAGGAATGACAAGGATGTTGTCATAGTTGGGACTATTGTTTGTCCTATAAAGGTTGAAAGAAAGATAGGATTGAACATTGCAGAAGTTCAAGAGGCAGTTCAGACAGCGGTTCTGGTCAGACAACCTGGCAAACACAGGGTATGTGAGAAAAAGGCCTACATTGACAGGCATGAGGATTTACTTGCCAGAAAGCAAGTTATAGTTCAGAATTCTTGGAGCAGCCAAGAGCCAGCAGAGGACAAAGCTGGAACAGGTCAGCATATTGCTAAGGCAAGGTGTAAAGGTGGAGGACTTCCACATACTAAACTCATGGGACATGAGTTCTTTTCTGTTGGGGAGTATGGTGCAGGAGCACCTACCTGACAGCTGGCCTTCATGAGGCAGTTAGTTGTTTTAGGTCTTGTTTATGTTTTCAAGAAGGTCTGATAAGACCAAATGCATGTAATAAGGTCATGCTGATCATGATAAGAACATGCTGACCATGCTTTTACTATTTTTAGGTAGTTTGTTAGGACAGTTGTCATGATGTATGTTCGGTTGGACCTCCCAGCCGCTTGGAGAGAGTTCCCAGCCGCTTGGAGTCGGGTCAGTAGTACTCATAGGAAAATCTATTTAAGCATGAGGATCGGTTGACTGTAGATCATCGATCGATAGTATATTGCATTGAGCAGAGGAGTTAGAGTGTGTTGTGAGAGAAACCGTATATTGTATTGCATCTTTGAAATCAATAAAGATCCTGTTTCATCTTCTGTTTGATCGCCTTTGTGTAATCGATTTGCTGGTTTGGTGGTTTCATGGATTTGCTGATCCATTCCACCGGTTGATTCGTCTGATCGGTGGAATGGTTATGTACAGTAGGTTAGGTGTTAGTTTATTTGTTTGCATGCAGGTGTGCAGGATCGCGGCTGAAAGGTGTTGAAGACCCTAGCATGGGCATGTGCTAGGTCGAGCTGATAAAGTGTGGAAGATCACCCTGGAAGTGGATCGGGTCATCCCAGGAGGTTCGGCGGATCAGAACAGTGAAAATTCGCTAAGGTTGAAAAGTCGTTAAAACGGCATCATCAGGATATTTCTGCTTATATCCTGCAGTCGCTTCGGGCATCGTCATCCGGATAAGTGGAGGAGAGCATGATGCAGTTGAATGCATAAACTGAATGAGTGTCGGGGTGATCATCATTAGGAGTTGCTGAGGAGGAGCGTATCGGCATCAGGTTGAAGATCGGGTTGATCGCGGGCCAAAAAAAAACTAAGTTTGGCCAACAGCAGGATATGACGTCATCATCATCAGGATATACGTCATCAGGATATTTCGGAGCAGCAGGATATTGAGGAGCTGCGGGTGACGTCATCGTCATCAGGATATAGGTCATCAGGATATCAGGTGACGTAAGCATCAAAGGGGACGGTGCGAAGAGTTAAGGTTGGTCATCATCAGGATAAATGGAAGGAACCGGATGTTCTTTATCCTGTTGATTATCATGATGTTGAATATCATGATGCTAAAGATAGTGAAGACGGAAGTTGTCGGTGAGATGAACAGTGGACGTCAGGAGGATGTTCGTGCTGGTCGAACATGATGATGCTGTCGATTATCGAATAAGGTGATGCTGTTGACATGCGAACGGGCGAGGCTTGTCATCAGGAGGATATCAGTCGGCGCAGGAAATATGATGATGCTGACAGTATTAAGCAAAATATGATGATGATGATGATGATGATGATGATGGGCTGCAGACATCCATGCTGTATTGTAAGGTTATAGTGTGGATGCCTCTGCATCACTGTAACATCAAGAAATCATCTCCAAATGAACAACACCTATTTGGCATTCCTGATATAATGAAAAACATCATCCTGAACGGCCTATGCCAATCTTGAGAACTTACTTTGTCAACCAACTTTGCATCATGATCAACATATCAACTTCTAAAGCACCAAGAAGGATAAACCATCTGCAAGACTCACATGATGTGATCATCACAAGACAATTAAGGATTCAAAAGAAGAAACAAACAATACATTGTCTCTGTATTAAATCACTACCACTTGAAGACATCCTGAATTAAAACTGCACCATTCTTGAGGATTTATTCATGAAGTATTTGCACAAGACCAAACACAACTCTATCAAGCATTTTGCATCCCTGATAAACATTCTCTGCAAGACCACTCAACAACCAACCTTTTTGACATCAATGACAACCGGTCACCATCAAACTCCCCCTTTGTCATTGATGGCAAAACTACCTGATGCAATTTATCTTTCTCCCCCTTTTTGACATCTGATGACAAAGACAATTATCTCCCCCTGAGAAAATAACTCCACTGAAAGATGTTAAACTCATGTTATCAAACTAGAACCACTTGTCTTTCAAAGTATTGAAGGCAATGAATGCAATTTTGCTAAACTAATTTTGAACATTAACATTTCAAACTTGATAGCAGAAAGATACCATAAAACTTATATCTGAAGCACAATACCACTTCTTATTACAATTCCAGTATGAAGATGAAGACTGAGACAGTCCTAATAACATCACAAACTTTCAAAACAAACAGTTCTTCTTCAATCAACAACCTTTTTGACCTGAAATAACAAATCTCCAAGATCTCCCATGTGTTAAAGTTCACAAACAAATCACTACTCAGAAATACCATTGATAAACACTGACAAGACTAACCAACATAACTCAACTCAACTCAGCACTTATCTACTTCCTGAATTTGTCCTGAAGCAACATATCAACCTGAAGTATACCATCCATTTACTGACAATCAACCTTCTGAACACTTTTGCAAAGAAAATCATAAACATACCAATACTCTTTGATGAACAATTTTGCAGGCAAAAATCATGTAGACCCCTCATCACACAGATGCCAAGATGACCATTTTTGATAAGACCTTTACTTGCCTTCGATTTGAAGAAAAAACAAGATTCACCATCAATGTCATAAGAAACTTTGGATTGTCATAACTTGAAGCTCATACCTGAAACCACCACACAATTTGAACAAACCTTTCTAAACCAAATTAATGAGAAAGACACTATCTTCAAATCACCTGAAAGCTCCAAGGTACATGTCATAAAACATAACTCAACAAAGTAATAGATATAATCATCAAACTGATTTCCTGATATGAACTATCATCCTACATATTCTGACACCTTTTCTTGACAGACCATCTTGCTGTTCCTGCACATATTATATTGTCAAATCTGATATACAACACTTTGGCAAATCTGATATATACACAATCATATCTGAAACATACTGTAATCAACAAGAACTCTTGCCTCTTGACTTCATCATTCAAAACAAGATATTATTGCAATAACACTTTCCAAAACACTTTGGATTGCAATACCATGACAATTCAACCTTTGTAATCAACAACATGATCAAGAACAATTTGTGCATTTTGAACTCCTGAAACACTTTTTTCAATACCTTGAAATCATAATAAGCCAATGAACACCTGTATCACTGTCATACACTGAAACTCAAAAACATTAGAAACATTATCAAGCAAGCATGATAAACAAAACAAGTTCATCACATAGATAAACATCAACTGATCCTCCTGTAACTTCTTGGGGATAAAAATAGTACAAGAACAACTCCCCCTCACAACATGCTATCTGTTATGCAACTATGATGTAACTTGTGTAGGATGCACAAGCTTAGATTCTGACTTCTTTTTACTTTCTTTCTGCCTCCAGATTTTCACAGGTGCTTTCTTCCTCCAAACCTTTTCTTCCCCTTTCCATTTCAACTTTTTCAAATTAGATGAAGCATACATTCTGCAACTCTATGCATTGTGTCCAAGAGTATTGCAATTATAACAAACTATGTCAAAATCATAATTAAATGACTGATAATACCTTTGAGAACTCATGTTAGACTTCCATGTAGAATCATACCTTTTACAATTTCTTTGTATATGTCCAATATTTTTGTACTTGTAACAAATAATGTCAGTATTCCTTCTGCAAACAATTGCTTTGTGTCCAAAATGATTACAAGTATAACAATATCCATTAAATGAATAATTGTACCTATACATATATGCTTGTCTTGCAGGAGCAATTCTTCTTCTTTGATTATTCACTTTTCTTTCAGGAGCAGTAGGCTGATCAATTTTTTTTCTAGGAGTTTCTCTAACTTTGGAACACTCTCCTTCTTCATATCCAAGTCCAGTAGTGTCTCCATATAGTTTTTGTTTACCAAGCATCTTATTTAACCTGCTTGTGCTCTCTTCAAATTTCAGATTCTTTTCTAATTGCTTCTTAACATCCTCAAGATTTTTTCTCAAAGAAACTATTTCTCTTTCAAGTTTTTGACATTCAACTGATTTAGCTTCTAACTTTAATTTTATTCTCTTAGCTTCCTCAACCTCTGTTTTCAAAATAGTGACTAATTTATCTGATTCACCTACTTGATTCTTCAGGTCTACAATCAGGTTTCTAGCATCTTCAAGGTCTGTAAGAGATTTGTCTTTTAAGTCTGTTTCTTGTTGCAGCTGCAATTTTAGTTTATGATTTTCTTTCTTATAATTCTTGAGTTCACTTAGAGCATAAATGAGCTCTCCTTCCAAATCAATCTCACAATCTTGTTCATCATAATCGAGATCATCATCAATTGTGATACTAGCTTCTTCGAAATCTGATTGAGTCTCATCTCCTTCATGTGAAAGATTTTCATCATTATCACTTTCTTCACACACCAGAGTGTCCCCTTCTTTATCATTATCTTGATAAATTCTTTTCAATCTCCTCCACATATCCTGAGCTGTAACACAATCCATAACTTTACAAATAACATCATTAGACAAAGCAGATAATATAGCCTTCTTTGCAATATCATTACATTCAAGAGCTTCTTTGTTATTTGCAGAATTACAATTCTTAATTGACATCAAAACATCATATCCTAAGGAGGATAAATACACTTGCATTCTAACATACCAAACTAAAAAATTTGAACCATCAAACTGAGGAACATCTAAAACCTTTTCTTCTAAGATAATATTAGACTCAACATGGAGAACATCTTTATCAACTGACTTTATATCAACATCTGGATTTGATATGAATGATGTCTTTTGTGTCTTTTGACCAAAATGAATCTTAACATTTCTCATGTTCTTATTTCTCTTGCACTTACCCATTGAACTCCACACACAGGACCTACCCAAGCTGATTAAGCTACAAGAGGGAAATTGGCTCTGATACCAATTGTAGGAGTCAATGACAACACTGAGAGGGGGGGTGAATCAGTGTTGTGTTAATTCTTAACTTTTTGCAAACTTTACAAGACAAGTAGAAAGAAAGACATTAATGGTCTGTTGATCTCATATGCACAAAACTAATAGTCAAAGATGTGAACCAAAAACTTATTAATAAAACACAAATATGCACACATAGAGACAAATTATAACACAGAAATTTCTAGAGTGGAAAACCCTCTCAGGGTAGAAAAACCACTCATGAAGTGCCTCACTGGCTTAACTTTAAAAACTTCTTACAAAGCCTCACTGGCTGAGGAAGGTCTCACTGACCACAAGCCTCATTGGCATACTGTGCCTCATTGGCAAACACAATCACTATTAACAAAACATCAAACTTTGTGTGCAAGACATGATTGCCGTTCAATCAGATTTGCACCATTTTATACAACCTTATACCTTCTGTTTGATTTTCAAATCAAGACCATTTTCTTTTCTGCAAACAAGCTCCATATACAAATCTCTATAAACAATTTTCTCTACAAATTATCTCTATCAATCTTTTATCAATCACTGCAATCAAAGCTTGATTCAATATTTCTTCTACTCTGCAAATTGGTCATCTGTATCATCAAATCATTAATCTGTATAACCTTGACACACATTATATGTATTCAATCTCTCATCATTCGTATTTTTCATCTATGTCTTCTTCATAAACCCACACATCTGTCAATGTACCTAAAAAACCATTTTATACAAGTTGAATGTCCTTTCATGTTCTTCAAAAACAATGCATCTTATCAAGTCACCTGCAAAAATAAAAACATATATATAATCCTTCATATTCTTTGACATTTCAATTTGGACAATTTCTGTATTCAATATTATCCCTGCATAAATCATTTAGCAAAAATATATCTCAAAAATAACTTCAATTAAATTCAATCATTTTGCCCCTGTCAAAAACAAAACAATAACTCTTCAAATTCCTTTGTGCATTCACTTTCATCTTCATTGCATGATCCTTCATATCCAAAAAAAATCACTGGATTACTTCAATTTGCCCTTGTCAAAAATTTCAATGCTTCATCTTCTACAAACATCTTCATTTTTCATTAATCTTTGCATGATCCTTCAAAAACTCTGAGAACTTTCATCTTCTCAAACAAAAACTCTTTTATCTTCTCAAGCCCTTCATTTTCTTTTCAACAAGACTCTTCATATCCTGCAAAATGAAAAATCTCCACCAAAATCTCCTCAAAAAAATATATTCTTCACACTACAAAATAATCTCTTCATAAAAAATTCCTTATTCAAAAGAATAAGAAAAAAAATCTTTTCTAAATGTGAAGAGAAGATTTAAAAATAGAAAAAAAATCTTTGTTAAAAAGAAACTTCAATCTTCTCATAGATTGATCTCATTGAGAGAGGCAATAAAATGAGTTTCTAAATTTAAAAAAATTTACTTAGACTCCCTAAAGCATATTCAATGCTTTTGTTTTCTTCATAAAAACTGATGCCTTTTCCTATAAATCATGTTTCCCAATATATGCTTCATTAATATAAATTTCACCTTAAGTCGTGGCTCCCACTAATACATATTTGTTGCCCCTTTTAGAAAATCATCATATGAAGCTTTTAAACCATTTAAAAAGGACATCGGGCTCTCATTAACTTTGAAAGATTCTAAGTTTAAAACATAACTCCACGCACTCCTTTAACCTACACGCCCACCACACATTTAAAATCTTTCTTTCCCGCTTAGTGAAGACCGGTATTTCATGTCAAGAGGGCCAGTTGCACATGTTTTAATCACCCTTCAAACGGTGTCATGTAAGTTACAAACCTGCTATTGTAAGTCACTTTCAAAATATAAGAAAAGTGCAATTTGCACTAGACGGACAGAGAAGGTTTTCTATGTTTTAGATGCATAATAATTATCTTCTAAGCCTCCAACATAACCTTCAACAAATCCTCCTTGAAATTCATTTAAATCTTAGTAAATAAAGACTTAAGATTTCACTATAAATGCCTCTGTCATAAACAACATTGTTACCAAATAAGGCAATTCCTCAACTCCTGAAGATGTACTTTTCAAAGCAACTCAATCACAAACTTTGACATTAATTCAACAACAAAATACTACTAGAAGGATGATCCACTTGTAAACTCTTGTTCACCTTTGCTCACCTTTGAACAAACATGTTGATGACACCAAAAACTTTACCAATAGTAATCTAGTTATAATCACCCTTATCAACCTGTAACATCAAGAAATCATCTCTGAATGAACAACACCTATTTGGCATTCCTGATAGAATGAACAATTGTGAAAGACATCATCCTGAACAACCTATGCCAATCTTGAGAACTTACTTTGTCAACCAACTTTGCATCATGATCAACATATCAACTTCTAAAGCACCAAGAAGGATAAACCATCTGCAAGACTCACATGATGTGATCATCACAAGACAATTGAGGATTCAAAAGAAGAAACAAACAATACATTGTCTCTGTATTAAATCACTACCACTTCAAGACATCTTGAATTAAAACTGCACCATTCTTGAGGATTTATTCATGAAGTATTTGCACAAGACCAAACACAACTCTATGAAGCATTTTGCATCCCTGATAAACATTCTATGCAAGACCACTCAACAACCAACCTTTTTGACATCAATGACAACTAGTCACCATCAATCCTATCCTTACATCATCATCCATTCCTCCTTAGCTTCTTTGAAATGATGTTACTCAACATAAATCTCATCATCTCAAACATCATCTCAAAGAGGGGCAAAATATAGACACTTAAATTTATCCATGTCTTGACCATTACCTAGTCGACACATTACTAGGGACATCTTGTAGTATTTTGTCCTAATCCCACTCCTAATCCCACTTATCCCACTTTCCAATTAATTAAATAAATCTTATTTATCTAATTAATTTCCTTCACATGTTCCAACTAATTCAAATTAAAAAATTGAATTTATCCTCGCCTTTCACCACATTTCAACACTTGTCCACCTCTCAATTGAATCATGTGTGGCACTACATTTTCATTTAATACACTTCACATGTTCAAACTAATTCAAATAAAATATTTGAATTAGGTCTCCTTTATTCACCTCCGCACACTTGTCACATGACTACAACTCCTCATGGAGTGGGAAAACCTAATCCATCATAGCCATCCATATCATTAAAATCAACTTTTTATCACAACCATTCATTCAAATTAGCCCTTTCCTATAAATCAACCCTCAACCAAGTCATTTGAGGTATTGGTTTTCAAGTAGCGTCATGCTGTCGAATTTTCTATGCAATCTAGTCCAAGTACCATTATGCTGTTGGAATGGGCAACCGACATTCCTCCCACAATCATCCTTCGAAATCTTGCATGCCTATGTGAGGTTGAGAAGAGCAATGGAGATAAATCAAATCTAGCTTGGAGATTGGTTTTCTTTTCTTTCTTATTTTGATTTTCATGCTAGTTTGTACTCTATTGTGCTAGTTAGGGTTTGATGTCTTGTTGTTTTAGTTTCATACTTGATTTTTACCTTGACGACAGGTCATTATGCTTCAAAATGTCTAGAAAGAATTTTGAGAAGTAAGAACAGAGAAAACATTTAAGTAGAGTGCCTAAGAAAATATACTATGTTAGAGAAGATGCAAGTATATCTGATGATGAATCTGATAATAAAAATGATGAGGATAATGAATGTATGTTCATAGCTTTAAAAGATGATATTGTTTTTACTAACTCTAAGAAATGTGCGAAGGAAAAGGCTCCGGAGGTAAGTCTTAATACTGAAGGTACTTTGATATCTACTTTTCATACTAGACAGGAAAAGAACTATTGGGTTATTGACAGTGGATGCTCAAATCATATGAGCAGTGATAAAAGTAAGTTTGTTAAACTTGAAAAATATGATGGGGGACTAGTTAGATTTGGTGATGATATAGCTATTAAGATATGTGGAAGAGACTCAATTAGTTTTGATGGAAAGCATAATACTGATGATTTTATTTATGTAAGGGTTTAAAGCATAACCTCTTGAGTGTTGGAAAAATGTGTAGCAAAGGATACAATCTTGTGTTTCAGGATGGTGGCTATGAGACTAGAAAAGTGTTGAAATTAGGCCAGACAACTGAGAGGGGGGGTGAATCAGTTGTCACAAAACTTTAACTTTTCTGCATTTAATCTTCTTTACCACTTATTAATAGATTAATGATATAACCATGAAAGTATGAAACAACAACACATGAGAAGAAAACACAATCAACACACATAACACCAAGATTTTTACATGGAAACCCAGTTAAGGGAAAAACCATGGTGGGGGTTAACCCATAAGATTTATTCTCTGTTAAAAGAATATAAAAATGGGAAGGCACTTGCCTTTGGGCGCACTACCCAGAGCTCATTGCTCAAAGGAGGCTCACTGCCTACAGAAACATTCACTTGGTTAACACCAAAAGGTTGAACTGAGAAACAACATCTTCTCCATGCCAAAGTTTAGTTCCATTGAAGCTCACAACACCTCTGCTCTACCCTCAAACTCTTCCTTGCTACCTCTACATCTTTGCTCACATCCACACATTTCCACTACTTCATAACACTTATGTATACATGACATCAACTTTGGAATGAACATCAAAGTCGGCCTTACAATCATCTATCTGGAACATTCTCCAAGATAGGCATTACAAGTAATTACAATTACAAGACTTAAAATACTAAATGTGAACCATTACACTGTTGGACAAACAAACCTGGGATTCAAATCTTTCTCAAACAACACACCATGCTCCATAGAACTCTTCTTGGATCATCCACAATATGCACCAAGCATCTGGTCAGCCAAAACTGGAAAGAACAGTAACACCCAAGGAGAAATCTTCAACTACGAGCTCAATCCTCAATGCGGACCACCAACACAATAGGCACACAATCTAGAGTCCTCCACAAGCACAATGAAATCAACAATAACAACCACACCACCTCAAATCACCATTATCACTTGCATCTTTATACGAGAACTCAAGAACACTAACTGTCATGATTGTTACATTAGAAAGATTGATTGCGAACCTCCAAACCACAAACCACTTGAGTTGAGGATACACACCAACATCCCAAACATACCTCTAGATCCACAAACCATAATATTTCAATGCGGAGCAATCCGAACAAAGTTTCTGTCACTCTGTTACCTCTGAACAACTCCAAAACCTAGTTCTACTCAGATGGCCATAACTTCACCAATCCTCCATGCGGACTTCTCAAATCTTAACTAGAGAAACTTCACACAATCCTCTACACAACCCTTTAGTCTGTAGATTATGATCTTCATCTCACTAGAAATGCAGAGCAATCTACTTTACTTAACTACACTATCTTCACTATTTCTGACAAAGAGATATGTTGACATCAATGACAACACATCATATGCGCATATTTGCAACAATCTCTCCCTTTGTCATTAATGGCAACATATGATGTGAAAAACTTATTCAACCATCAAGACAAGGACTTCTCCCCCTTTCTCTTATCACACTTGCAACCACTTTTTTCATTGCTCCCCCTTTCACTAGCAACTACTTACTTCCAAGTTTTTCACATGACTTCTCTCCCCCTTTGACATCAATGACAAAGGTCACATATTTGCAATCATATCTCACCCTTTTTGTTTCTTAGACAAAATGAAACTAAACTCCAGAATTAACATACTAACTACTCCCCCTGAGTAGCATCCCCTTACCACCAATCCAGATCACAAGATATGACTGTGAGTTCCACCAAGCTGATGCACACTAGTGCACCTTAGTTCTGAACAGGAGAAGTAATAACCCCTAGCTTCCCTTTGAGATACTCAAAAGTGTCCTTAGGTAGAGGCTTAGTGAAGATATCTACAATCTAATCCTTTGAAGAAACAAACTCCAATCTAACTTCATTCTCATTTACCTTCTCTCTCAAAAAGTGAAACTTGATGGCTATGTGCTTTGTCTTTGAATGCAATACTAGATTCTTTGAGATGTTTATTGCACTTGAATTATCATAGAAGATTGTAATAGGCTCTTCAAACATAATTCTGATATCCTTCAACATTTGCTTCATCCATCTCCACCTCTGTAGTAGACAGAGATATTACCTCCTGCTTTTTTCTCAACCAAGAAACCAATCTCTTTCCCAAGAAAAATTCACCACCACTAGTACTCTTCTTGTCATCCACATCTCCTACCCAATTAGCATTTGTATATGCATGAAGAGTGAAATCATCATCCTTAGAATACCATAAGCCATAATTAGATGTCCCCTTCAAATATCTAAAAATTCTTTTGATTGCTACAACATGATATTCTCTAGGATCAACTTGAAATCTAGCAACAAGATCAACTGCATTCATAATATTAGGTTTGGTATGAGTCAGATAAAGCAGTCCTCTAATCATTGATCTATACCTTTTATGATCTGTCTTAGGGAAATCATCATCTTTACTCAACTTACATCCTGTTATCATAGGTGTACTTACTGGTTTTGAATCCTCCATTCCAAACTTTTTCAACAACTCTTTCACATACTTAGACTGAGATATGAAGATGCCCTTATCTGACTAAATGATTTGTAGACCCAAGAAGAAATTCATTTCACCAAGCATAGACATCTCAAATTCACTTTGCATCTGATCAACAAATTTTTTACACATGCTCTCATTTCCACCAAAGATGATTGTTACTAATTTTTTGTTCACACTAAAAATTAGTTGGACCTAGGTGTAATTGTTCAGAATGAATAATAGAAAACTTCAAGGTTATGCATTCTTGAATGGTTGACACTTTGACAAAGTTGAAAAGAGAATCTAGTTGTCAGGATAACCCATCAGTCCAATTAGGACTAATAAGTTATCATGACAAAAGAATTGATCATCAAAAGATCAAACATTCAAGGAGATACAGTTGTTCTACAAAGTTTGATCTTTCAAGAGTTATAAGTTAAATTGATTATTTAGATTGATTAGTTTTGAATAAAGAGAGAAAGATGTTGTATTACACTGTTATTTCATGTCATGTTTTGAACATACATCTAGGTATCTGTTACTTTATCTCATGCATTGATTAAAAAAGAAATACATATACATCATATGCATCAAAGAAACTAACTGATCATGTTTAAAATAAGTGTTCAAATGTATCCCACACAAGCCGTGGGAGTAACTAGACTGAGCAATTGTAGACATGCAAGCAATGTATTTGTTTGATAAAAGGAAAATAAATGAACATTTGATAAATATAAACATCCATCATTGCCTGATGATGAAGATTGTTTGTTGATGTCGGCCTTCAAGTCTTTACCTTTCAGTCTTCTCTCCAAGCTCCATCATCAGTTGAACCTACAAAATTTTGGGGATAGCCCTGTTAGTGCTCTGGATGTTTATAGTTATCACATGCTTTTATCAAACAAATACATCTACTTATCACATCATGCATCGCATATGAAAGATCAGATCGGATAAGTGCTACAAATCATAAAAATTCATGAAAAGGATCAATCAATACCATTAGGTACATTTTTATGTTAACTTGTTCGTTCACTATGCAGGTATAGGAAAAGTAAATGTTGTTGATTCAAAGACAAAGCATGTGGAGAAAATGTGGCTCCCACAAGGGTCAAACCCAACATGCTCAAGTGATACCATTACATGTTATGCTATATCCAATAGCTCATCAATGATCAAATTCCAAATGATATGCGAGAAACAGGGAACACATATCCCAATCGAGTCTCAATTGTATACCAGATAGAAAGAACAAGCTTCAGGAGCCTTTATTCTTCATACAATAGTTGAAGAGTATAGCTGAAGCGCATCATATATTGTTGCCAACATGAAGGATAGGAGGGATATTGACTAAGAGTACAAGGCACAGCCATAAAAGGTATGCAAAAGTACAGAAATTGGAACAACAATGTCATAGTACAAAATAGCTAAGTCACAAGTACAAATCCATGATGAATGTTAAGTCTAGATGCGAAGATACAGTTATACAGGATGGAGTAGTTTTCTAATCGCAGGATCTCAGTCAAAGGCAGTGGAACAGTAAAAGGTACTTCCCATCTTTTGATATGAACAAAACATCTTTTTGACTATTTCATATGTGCATCATACAAGTATGCAATAATGCAAGGAGTTGGAACCAAAAAGTAAGCTACACTGTATTGAACACAAATATGGAAAATGCATAATCAAAAGAGCATCCTTGTGTGCCCTATGTTTGTACAAGCTATATCTCATTAATGTAAAAGTGCAACAAACTCTACTACAAGATTGGCATGATCAAGAGCAACAATACATTATGTAACAGATGCAGTCAGTCATCCCTGAGATAGTGAACATTCATTAATGATAGTAGTCATTGTATGCATTCTACCACTATGCTCACTTGCAGTTATATCAAGAAGTGCAGACCATGATGCTTACTGAACAACATGCCAAGAGGTATAGTTGCCAAGGTGATGGGACAAAAAAATAAGTATAGTTGATACCTCATATTCTTCTTTTCTTACCTTCATCAATGAATTAATGCATATAAAGATACAATGCATAAGCTAGAAACATATACAGGTAGACAAGTCATTTATGAAATTCATATGCTACAAGGACACTGTCATAAAGAACAACACAGGTACATCACATACTGTTATCCCTATGTCATCATAGATGGATCATTTAATACAAAGAAGGCTATGGATCAGTCATATGTTGAATGGTAAAAGGCAATTGGATGATATCAGTCATTAGAGCAAGCCATAGCTACATCAATATATAGTCATAACCATGATTTTTTTTTAGCATGAGATGAGCCCATAGCCAAGTGTTAAAGAGCACCATTAGGTATAGTCTCACTAAATGGAGCAGCAGTTCAATAGCATATACCAACTAGTAAGGAGATTAACATGATAGTCACACCAACTCAAAGAAAGACAGCTAAGTAAACATCAAAAGAGAGATCTGGCACAGTCAATTGAATAGGCATTTAATGAATATTTATCACTTTTGTTGCAAATGGGGTTTAAGTAGGCTATTTACTTTTTGACCATTGAAATGGACGATATCATAAAACATGACTGTCACCAACTAAGAAAGGAACAACCATACCTTGATCACTAACAAGAGATAGCTGATAAAGAGCAAATGTGGTTTTAAAATAAACAAGTGGAAGAGGGAGTATTAATCATGATAGGAGTATCAATGTATGCAGCCATAGTACAAAGGAAAGAGAGCATCAATCAACTCTGAACATCATCCACTCCAACAGTTGAGATCCTAGTCTAGGCCAATAAAGATAAGATAAATATTTACCACTTTTTATTGTGAATGAGGTGTAAAATTGCTATTAAATGACCAACACAAAGTACTCAGCTGAATGATGTAGTTTTTTTTTTTTTGAAGTAATTTTACTATTAAGATGATTCACATCCTCTCAAGCTAATACTGAAGACAAAGATGAAGAGAATATACGGTCTGCAAGATAAAGTCATGGCCGTGATTTAGAAAAAAGCATAGAAAAATAATAGAGGCATGGCCATAAGTATTAAGTCTTTCCTTCTAGAAAATGACAAATCCCTCTTGCTAAACTTTTGAAACCCTTTAGGGTTTTCTGTATCTTCAATAAGATAATACAAGAATCATGGCCATATCACAAAGGGATCATTTCTTCAAAATACAGAGTACCTACTTCAATTTTCCTTGAATCCCTTACATGAAGTCGCCCAAACAAGGAAGGAATGCAATGATACAAAGAAAATTACTATGAAAACAATCAGAATGATACTCAAACCACAGATGCAAAAGGGATAGAAGTCATTCACCAATTTATACCAGAAAACTCATGGTATCTCATGAAAGCAATAATACTCTACATATATGCCATCAAAGAAATGAGAAATTACAGTAGAGGATTAACTTACCATGTTCTATAGTAGACAAAAAGGAGTTATAGAAGCCTCATGATAACCAACAACAAATGCCTTCAAACCCTAGGTTATCCATGGCGATGCCCAAAGAGGGAGGAATGAAGTGCAAGAGTGAATGATGTCTAGGGCTCATCTTTTGTTTTTGTGTTTATCGACTGCATAAAGTCCAAGAATGAATTCAAGAATTAGTGATTTTTATCAGTATGTTTTATTTTTCACAAATAGGACTTAATCATTCTCAGTTCATGGTCAACACTTATGTGTTGAAAGTATCCAATGATGCCAGGAGGACCGTGGGTGAAGTATCTTTTCTTGGCATTTGATTTTTTATAAAGTCAAGGAACAAAATCATTAAGAAATAAGGCTTTAGGTCGACAAGTAAGAAGCCGATGTGCCTTAGCCTACATGTAGATAAAGTCAAGAATAGAATATTCCTTGTGACTTACAAAGATCAAATCAAAAGTATTAGTAAAAATCAGGAAATGATAACAAGTTAAAACAAAAGATGTTGATATGACTAAAACATGCAAGGAGAGTGCAAATTACTTGCAGTGTGGACAAGGTAGGTTTACAAGGTGGCATATAAGGTATTGCATTATATTGATCAAATTATTGCATGAAAGCAATTATCATGGAGTTATAAGGTTTTCTTGATATTGTTTGCACAAGGGGATATAAGGTAACTTCAAAATATAAAGACAAATGTATGCACTAAGGCATCAAAGGGAGATATAGGGTTTTATTGACTTATGATTTAAGTAGTAAATAAATTATTTTTTATCCAAGATATTATTAGAACAATTACATTAATTGTTCCCAATAATAGCTTAGGTAAATTATTTTAAATATAAGTCATTTATAGCACACAAGAGGATTGAATGGTATATTCATTTATTGAATATTATTTACTTACCATTATACTGCATGGATTGGTGAAGATATAAGTTATTTTTTGACTTGTGCATGGAGGAATAAGAGGGGTTTAAGTCGTCAGTTTGAGCTTTTAGTTAGAGGCAGTTTTAGGATCAGTTTGAGGAGCTATATGGGCAATTCACCTTGAGTTGAGCACTCCATTTCATTGGTACATGGATCAGATGCAGTTTTGACACATGATATCTATGTTTCCATCAGTTTGGAGATATTTTTTGCATGGTTTCAGGACTTGCACAAGAATCAGTTTTCATTTTATGCATGTGCTTTTTTGAGATAATTGATGTTCTTTTCCAGTTGTCTTTAGGTCAATCTTTGATCTATCTATTCTATATATTGTAAGGCTTCATTCATTATGAGGGAGTTCTTAGTTCTCATTCTAATTCAGACAGATTAGAGAATTTTTGTAACTCATTTTTAGTCAGAGATTTATATACAGCAGTAGGTTCTTACAGGTTATATCATTCCATTATTTGCAATATTTTTCCTTCAATTTCTTGCTGAGAGATAGTGTTTTCCTTCATGAATTTAGGAATCTTGCATTTATCAATCATTTGATGCACATTTAATGTGTTTTTGATGGGGAGCACATAGTGGAAGTGAACACTTATCAACTTTTGAACCCGTCGAACCTGTTGAACCTTTAAACTCACTATTGGCAGGACTTAATACCGTCGGCACACTCGAAAACTCTTCCGCCGACACACCGATCTCACCGATGTTACCTCCGGACCACACTCGTCAGCATGACAAATACTATTAGCCACGCTAGGGTTCACTACGTTGATATACTTCATCACTCCGATATGCATCTCAGACCATGACTTCCTTTCAATGGCTCGAACCTCTCTTCAGCCAGACTATCCTCATCGCTCTGAGCAAGGAATGCTTCGTTGATGGCCCCTGTCCCACCGATAACAACTCCAACTCCTCCAATCCAAACCCTAACACATGGAGATGCTAGGTGATTTACTATGCACACTCCAATTTGGTCCTCTACGCCGCCAAATAGGAAAACAAAACAGAAAACAAATGAATATGGTACAATGAAGCCATTCCACTGATTTTGACAGAAATTTTATCAGTGGAATGCTTCACATCGACATAATGCAACAACAAGAAAACATAGAAAGGAAAAGAGATCTACAGTTATGCAATTTCGTATTTACAGAGAATGGAAACAAATAGACAACACATAACAATTCAATTTTCTCCTTAACAAACTAAGCAATTACATTTAATCCTTCTCTTGCTTTGATTTGATTACAATGATAGTGATATGCACATTTGGTTCCATCATCTGGGTTTATAAACTCGCCCAGAGTAGTACCAAACTTGATTCCAAGCTGCTGGGAGAAAACTAACTGTCTCCAAGCGGCTGGCAGAAAACTAACTATCTCCAAGCGATTGTGAGACCAACCGTCTAACAACTAGACAAATGCAACCTAATTTCTTAGGACTTACAAATGTTGGTTCTAGGTCTTGAAGAACCTAGATTCAAATAGAAATTATATGCATTGGTCAAATAGACCTTATTACAATGCAAACATGATTTTCTAAACAAACATAAACTTAAATGCCTCACAGAGGCCACCTTATGTTAGGTGCTCCTGCACCATATACCCCACCTAGAAAAGAACTCATGTCCCATGAGTTGAGTCTGTGTCTTGCTCCACTTGTATCCTTTGCTACATCATGCCTTCCCCACGATCTCTATACTGCAACTTGCTTCCATGGAATCAAAAACTCATGCCTAGCATTGTAGGCTCTACTCACACCTTGCCATGAGTGAGTGCTTGCAACCAAACCCAGACTTTGCTCACCATTCTTCCTTACTGCCATCTTTGCTTGAACACCTACATTCAAAACCTTGTTTGATGCTTCTTGTACTGCTTCTATTGTAGAATTTATTTTCCTTCCAACTCTTGTTGGCTCTAGAGGACAAACAATGGTCCCTACTATGATAGCATCTCTTTCTTTTCAATCAACTTGTGGATGCTTGCAGACCTGCTCTTTGACCTTCTTCTGATCCATCTCAGAAATTACCATCTAATCTCCATCATTCAAAACTGAAATCACCTTCAAACTATGATCTTTGGTAACCCCACTCCTTGAGGTATCCTCAACTTTCCTTTTCTCTTCTTCATTGATCTGCACAAAATCTTTCTTACCCACCAAAATAATCTTGGCTACCATCTTTGCTTTAGCATCCTCCTGCAACGGTGTCATCACAAAAGTCTTTCCATCCTTCTTGATCGTGTATGTGTTAGCATATCCATCATATAATGCTTGCTTATCAAATTGTCATGCCCTACCTAAAAGTAGGTGACAACACTCCATGGGCAAAATGTCACATAGAATTCTCTCCTTACATTCACCAATCTGAAAATTGACATATGCTTGTTCACTTACCAAAAGTGATTGACTATCACTTACCCAAGATGCCCTGTAAGGAGTTTGATGAGTAATCCTTTCTATGTTCAATTTATCCACCATTTCCCTAGACACCATATTATCTGTTGAACCAAAATCTATAACTACCTTGCATATATTACCTTTGCTATTGTAATTGATCCTGAAAAATGCTCTCCTTTGTGATGGTTCAGTCTTAATTGGTACTTTGAGCAATGTCCTCTTGATCATCAAATTTTCTCCCACTTCTGATGTCAAATTTACTTTAGGAGATGTCACACTCCCTGCATCCTCTTGAGTCAATGTGGTTCTTCTCTCATTACCATGAGAAGTTGAGGCCTTCTCTAGACACTTATAAGTTGGATGCCCTATCTGATTACAATTATAGCATCACATGTTGGAGAACTTGGATCCTCTGTTTGATCCATCTGTCCCACCTCTTTCATTTGGCCTTCTTCCTCGGTAGCCTCCTCTGCTACTTGAGTCTCCAACTTGCTCTTCTTGGCTAGACTCACCTCTAGGCCTTTGGTTAGGACTTCTGCCTCCAAAACTGCCTCTAAAATTTCTGTCACCTCTTCCTTTACTCTGTTGCTCACCTTTTCTCTGCGGCTTCTCTTCAGCTCTTAATGCTACTTGAAAGCATTTTTCCATGGTTTCAGGGGTAAACAAACTTATCTCATCTTGAATATTGATCCTCAGACCGTTTAAATACCTTGCTACTTTGGATTTTTCATCCTCCATGTACCCACAATGAAGAGTGTATTTATGAAACTCCTTGGTATAAGTAGCCACATCCATATCTTTTTGCTTAAGGTTTTGCATTTTCCTGTAAATCTGCACCTCATAGTCAGATGGAAGGAACTGGGACTTGATCTTCTCTAGTATTCTACTCCACAAAGATATCATACTCTTCCCATTCTTTACCCTCTCTCCTTGTGTGTAATTTCACCTTGTAAGGGCAGCACCTTTGAGTTTAGTTTTTACAAACTTAACTTTCTTACTTTCAGGAACTTCTTTGTATTCGAAGTAGTTATTCAGAGCCACAATCCACTCCATAACTTCATCAGCATTCATCTTTCCACTGAACATAGGAATATCTATCCGAGCCTCCAAAGAATCCTTGCCAAGTGCCCTGATGGCTTCTAGGAATTGCTATTGTTCAGCCAATATCTTTTCCCCTTCTTGTTCTTCTGCTTCTTCCTCTTTCTCCTCTTCTTCATCTAAATCTTCCTCTATCCTTTTGCCTACCTTCATTGCCTTCAATTCTACCTGGAGTGCTTCCCTAACCCCAGTTTTGATCATCTCTTCCATCTCTTGAAATTTCTTGACCACTTCGGTGGTCATCCCCTTTGGAGGCATATCACTAGCCTCTCCTTCGCTTTCTCTGTCTGACATAAACATTCATAGACAATGCCAACGCTTTTGCAAATCCCCAATTTGACTACAACACAATACTCAATCAGATGTTCGTCTTACGCTGCTACAGACCCATTCCTCTCATCCAACAGTAGATCCTGGAGATGCACTACCACTCTCTCTCGCAGTGGCTTCACTATGCACCCTCTTCTAGCCAAATCTCTATTGGTGAATGGTCTTGACAGACCTCATCATCTTCTGCCCACACTCTATAGGAATAGGATTCATCTACCTTCAAAAAATCAAATACACAACACCTCCGCCTAGAGCTTTCACTAGCTCTAATACCAATATAATGGGGAGCACATAGTGGAAGTGAACACTTATCAACTTTTGAACCCGTCAAACCTATTGAACCTTCGAACTCACTATCAGCAGGACTTAATACCATCGGCACACTCAAAAAATCTTCCGCCGACACACCAATCTCACTGATGTTACCTCCGGACGACACTCGTTGGTATGACAAATACTATCGGCCATGCTAGGGTTCACTACACTGATATACTTTGTCACTCCAATATGCATCTTAGACCACAACTTCCTTTCAATGGCTCGAACCTCTCTTCGGCCAGACTATCGTCATCGCTCTGAGCAAGGAATGCTTCATTGATGGCCCCTGTCCCACCGATAACAACTCCAACTCCTCCAATCCAAACCCTAACACATGGAGATGCTAGGCGATTTACTGTGCACACTCCAATTTGGTCCTCTGCATCATTGAATAGGAAAACAAAATAGAAAACAAACGAATATGGTACAATGAAGCCATTTCACTGATTTCGACAGAAATCTTATCAGTGGAATGCTTCACACAATATAATGCAACAACAGGAAGACATAGAAAGGAAAAGAGATCTACAGTTATGCAATTTCGTATTTATAGAGAATGGAAACAAATAGACAACATAGAACAGTTCAATTTTCTCCTTAACAAACTGCACGATTACATTTAATCCTTTTCTTGCTTTGATCTGATTACAATGATAGTGATATACACATTTGGTTCCATCGTCTGGGTTTATAAACTCACCCAGAGTAGTACCAAACCTAATTCCAAGTGGCTAGGAGAAAACTAACTGTCTCCAAGTCGCTGGGAGAAAACCAACTATCTCCAAGATGCTGGGAGACCAACCATTTAACAACTAGACAAATGCAACCTAATTTCTTGGGACTTACAAACATTGGTTCTAGGTCTTGAAGAACCTAGATACAAACAGAAATTACATGCATTGGTCAAATAGACCTTATTACAATGTAAACATGATTTTCTAAACAAACATAAACTTAAATGCCTCACAGAGGCCACCTTGTGTTAGGTGCTCCTGCACTAGTTTTAAACATTGAAAACTTTAAATTTATGTCTGGTTACTGAATGCATGTATTCATTTTGAGTTTAGCCATAGGTCATTGAATGTGTAATAGGTATATCAACCTTTTAAGTTGTGAAATTTATTGTTTCCTTCACAAAAGGACAGATTATCAAGCCTTTCCTTGAGATAAATTTGTGTCTAATCTCTTCAATTCAAGTTGTGAAAACAGATTTCAATAGGAAAAAGTTGTGAAGTTTTATGTAAAGTTTGGTCAATCTTTATTATAGGCACATCACCATTTTCCCTTTAACATTTATTCAGCTTCTTTCTTCCCTTTTTCCAAATAGTAAAAACATACTTCTCAATAGAACATTTGAAGGGAACCAGCCCACAATTTGGATGTCTAATCTCGTCATAGGGCACCCACAACCTGAGATTAGTCCCATGTTACACAGAATTGCAGTGCTTTACCAGCCTTGCATAAGGGTACAATTCCAAGTGATAACAATGATATCATCAACAAATACCTCAACAATCAAGATGTGTTCATGATCAATTTTGAAATAAAGATTGCTGTCAGTTGTGCCTTTGCTAAAACCTAACTTTAGCAGATACTTATCTAATCTTGCATACTAGGCTCTTGGGGCTTGTTTATGTCCATACAATGCTTTCCTCAACTTGCAAATCATATCTCCTTGATCAGACAACTGGAATCCTTCTAGTTGCTCAATGTAGACTTCTTCCAAATCTCCATTTAGGAAAGCTAACTTGACATCCATCTGGTAAACTTTGAAATTATTGTAAGAAGAAAAGGCAAGAAATAATCTGACTACTTCAATTCTTTCCACCAGAGCAAAAGTTTCTTCAAAATCAATTCCCTCTACCTAAGAATATCCTTTGCACACCAATCTTGCTTTATTTCTCACAACTTCACCATTTTCATTCAATTTATTCTGGAAGACCCATTTAGTTCCAATTACATTTTTGTTTTCAGGTCTAGGAACAAGATCCCAAGTATGATTCTTATCAATTTGCATTAATTTTTCTTCTATTGCTTTTACCCAACTTTCATCATTACAAGCTTCATTCACTGATTTTGGTTCAATCTTTGAAATCAAACAATACTCTTCTTGTTCTTCAACAATTTTTCTTCTAGTTTGAACACCTTTATTTCTATCTCCTATAATCTGATCTTCAGAATGATTCAACCTTACATACTTGGGAGTTTTGGGATTTTCTTGAACTTGTTCCTCAACATTTGCACTAGCTTCTTGATTCACTGGCTTCTCCAGAGCAATCTGAATCTGAGTTTGAATTTGAACTTGTTTTCCTTTATTTGGACTTTCACTTTGATCATTTGACTCATATCCACAATAATTTAAAGGTCTCTCCTTGTTTTCATCAACCTTGACATTAGCACTTTCAATGATCCTTTTCATTCTCTTGTTAAAGCACCGGTATGCCTTGCTTTGGTTAGAATAACCCAGAAATATTCCTTCATCACATCTTGCATCAAACTTTCCTAAATCTTCATCTCTTTTGATATAGCATTTACTACCAAAACTCTGAAGTATTTCATAGTAGGAGCATTACCAAACCACAATTCATAAGGTGTTTTACCAGTATTACCTTTGATTTGCACCCAGTTAAGAGTGTAGACAATAGTACTCACAGCCTCTCTCCAATAGACACGTGGAACATTTTCTTCCATCATCATGGTTCTAGAAGCCTCTTGAATAGTCTAGTTCTTCCTTTACACAACTCCATTCTAATGAGGAGTCCTAGGAGCAGATAACTGTCTTCTTATTCCATGCTTTTCACAAAATGCATTAAACTCACCAGAGGTAAACTCTCCACCTTTGTCAAATCTCAGACACTTTATCTTCACACCAATCTCATTCTCCACCCTAGCCTTGAATACCTTGAATCTGTCAAGAGCCTCTGATTTCTTTCTCAAGAAAGTGACCCACATCATCCTGGAGTAATCATCAATCAACAACATAAAGTATCTATCTCCTTGCAAACTCCTAACTCTAGCAGGACCACACAAATTAGTGTGCACAAGTTCCAACAATCCACTTGAAAATTGTTCTTTACTTTTGAATGTAGTTCTGCTTTGTTTGCCCAACTAACATTCCTTACACATGCTATTAGCACTTTCAATGATCCTTTTCATTCTCTTGTTAAAGCACCGG
Source organism: Cunninghamia lanceolata (assembly GCA_027924645.1). Classification (NCBI taxonomy): domain Eukaryota; kingdom Viridiplantae; phylum Streptophyta; class Pinopsida; order Cupressales; family Cupressaceae; genus Cunninghamia; species Cunninghamia lanceolata. Next base: position 7,298,093 of record BSBN01001215.1, read on the forward strand.
TATGCCTTGCTTTGGTTAGAATAACCCAGAAATATTCCTTCATCACATCTTGCATCAAACTTTCCTAGATCTTCATCTCTTTTGATATAGCATTTACTACCAAAAACTCTAAAGTATTTCATAGTAGGAGCATTACCAAACCACAATTCATAAGGTGTTTTACCAGTATTACCTTTGATTTGCACCCAGTTAAGAGTGTAGACAATAGTACTCACAGCCTCTCTCCAATAGACACGTGGAACATTTTCTTCCATCATCATGGTTCTAGAAGCCTCTTGAATAGTCTAGTTCTTCCTTTACACAACTCCATTCTAATGAGGAGTCCTAGGAGCAGATAACTGTCTTCTTATTCCATGCTTTTCACAAAATGCATTAAACTCACCAGAGGTAAACTCTCCACCTCTGTCAAATCTCAGACACTTTATCTTCACACCAATCTCATTCTCCACCCTAGCCTTGAATACCTTGAATCTGTCAAGAGCCTCTGATTTCTTTCTCAAGAAAGTGACCCACATCATCCTGGAGTAATCATCAATCAACAACATAAAGTATCTGTCTCCTTGCAAACTCCTAACTCTAGCAGGACCACACAAATTAGTGTGCACAAGTTCCAACAATCCACTTGAAAATTGTTCTTTACTTTTGAATGTAGTTCTGCTTTGTTTGCCCAACTAACATTCCTTACACATGCTATTAGCACTTTCAATGATCCTTTTCATTCTCTTGTTAAAGCACCGGTATGCCTTGCTTTGGTTAGAATAACCCAGAAATATTCCTTCATCACATCTTGCATCAAACTTTCCTAGATCTTCATCTCTTTTGATATAGCATTTACTACCAAAAACTCTGAAGTATTTCATAGTAGGAGCATTACCAAACCACAATTCATAAGGTGTTTTACCAGTATTACCTTTGATTTGCACCCAGTTAAGAGTGTAGACAATAGTACTCACAGCCTCTCTCCAATAGACACGTGGAACATTTTCTTCCTTCATCATGGTTCTAGAAGCCTCTTGAATAGTCTAGTTCTTCCTTTACACAACTCCATTCTAATGAGGAGTCCTAGGAGCAGATAACTGTCTTCTTATTCCATGCTTTTCACAAAATGCATTAAACTCACCAGAGGTAAACTCTCCACCTCTGTCAAATCTCAGACACTTTATCTTCACACCAATCTCATTCTCCACCCTAGCCTTGAATACCTTGAATCTATCAAGAGCCTCTGATTTCTTTCTCAAGAAAGTGACCCACATCATCCTGGAGTAATCATCAATCAACAACATAAAGTATCTGTCTCCTTGCAAACTCCTAACTCTAGCAGGACCACACAAATTAGTGTGCACAAGTTCCAACAATCCACTTGAAAATTGTTCTTTACTTTTGAATGTAGTTCTGCTTTGTTTGCCCAACTAACATTCCTTACACATGCTATTAGTAGGTTTGACAAGCTTTGGAAGATCTCTCACAGCATGAGTAGTACTTATCTTAACAATATTATCAAAGTTTACATGACACATTCTCGTATGCCATAACCAACTCTGATCAATTTGAGCAATCAAATAACTTTTACTAGTACCACTTAAATGAAAGATATTACCTCTAGTCTATGTATCAGATGCAATCTCAGTTCTAGAGCTTTCCAAAATTTTGCGTCTTCCATCCTTGAAACGAAGATCATACCCTTTGTCAACCAACTGTCCAAAACTGAGAAGATTATGCTTCAACCCTTCTACATACAAAACATCATTAGTGTTATTCTTACCAGCAAGAGAGATGGATCCTCTACCATGGATTCTACCAGCTGAATTGTCTCCAAACTTCACAATTCCACAATCATATCTTTCCAAACTTACAAACTTACTTTTGTGTCATGAAAAATTTGGATAAATCAAAATGATAAAACAATGAAATGCATTACCTTGTCCAAATATTCAATACCTCAAATAGATAGAATGCATGATATGTTGGTTGCTCAATTCCGCAACATAACACTAAGATAAAGATGATAGATGAATGATAATGGATGAAGATGCAAAGGCTCTAAAAATATTTCGACAACATAAGGATACTCCAACTCAATGCATGAAAATGGCTTATGAGGGGGTTGATTTATAAGAAAGGCTTAGTTCAAATGGATGGTTGAGATTAAAAGGCTAAATGATTGATGTGGACGGCTAGGATTGATTAGTTATTCCCACTCTTCAAGGGAGTTGTAGCCATGTGACAAGTGTACAAAGGAGGATAAGGCTCATATGTGACCGTGTACACAAAAAGTACTACATGTGTGATTGTGTATATAAAACGTATTACATGTGAAAGATATTTAAGCAAAAAATGTAGTATCACACATGATTCAATTAAGAGGTGGACAAGTGTCAAAATGTGGTGAGAGGTGAGGACTTAATTCAAATATTTTATTTGAATTAGTTGGGATATGTGTTGGGAAATTAATTAAATAAATAAAATTTATTTAATTAATTGGGAAGATGATTAGGATAGGATTGGGATATGATGTGGAAATTAATTAAATAAATAAAATTTGTTTAATTAATTGGAAAGTGGGATTATGAATGTGATATTAATTAAATAAATAAAATTTATTTAATTAATTGGCTAAGTGGGATAAGGATGGGATTAAGATGGGATTTTAATTAAATAAATAAAATTTATTTAATTAATTAGCTAATGGATAAGTGGGATTAGGACAAAATGCTACATGATGTCTCTAATGATGTTTTGACTAGGTGATGCAAGACATGGACAAATTTGGGACAATTTTGGGTGTCTACATTTTGCCCCTATTTGAGATGATGTTTGAGATGATAAGATTTGTGTTAAGTAACATCATTTCAAATAAGCTAAGGTATGGATAGAGGAAAAGGATGGATGAGATGATGATGAAAAGATATGATAAGGATGGAGAAATAGAATGATGATGGAAAGATAGGATGATGATGGAAAGATAGGATGAGGATTCCCCCTCGAGAGGATAGGCGGGTTGGACAAACATGGGTAGGCTCTCAAAATGAAAGGGATTGGTCAAGGAAGATAGCTAAGGGAATGGATAGAAGACATATATGATGTGTTATGCTGCAATTAAAGTGAGAAACCATGATGTTTGATATGGCACGAGACGTTATGCACCAAGGTATAAGGACCAAGGTGACGATGTCTCATGCCCCAACATAATACAACCTTGTCTAATGCATGAGGAAGAAAACTTAGAGCATTGAAGTCCTAATGCACAAAAGGTATGATATGATCTTAGATGCAAAGGATAATGCAAAAAGCTATTCCAACATACACAAGATATGAATATTAGCTAGAATGATACCGATTTGATACAAATGCAAGATAAAAAGATAACACACACAAGAAATCAAGCAACAATGCACAAATGATTCAAAAATAAACAAGGTATTGCCCTTGTCAAGCTGTAAACCAATGATTAATTGATTGATTGATTGATGATGATAATTTTGTCATTGCGGGGAACGATATATCCCTAGATCAACACAAGGTTGCGGGAATGATATATCCCATTGGTGATGATGATGATTGTTTGATTGATTGATTTGATTTACAACAAGATTAGGATCAAGGCCATTGATGTGATTGGATAATTTGACACAATTGATTAGCTTGATTGGTATGGATAAAGGATGGGCTTGCATTTGGATCATTTTTTGGATTGATTTGATTGGATGAAAGGATTGATTTGAATGATGATTTGATTGGAATGGTTTGATGAATTTGATGGATTGATATGAATGTGATTGATGTTATTGATGGGATGATATGGACTAGATTAATGTGATTTTGATTGTTTGATAGATTGGCTTGATTTGATGATTTGATTGGATATTTGATTTTCTTTGATGGATTTGAGATTTGATGATTTTGATTGATCGTTGATGAATTTGATTTGATTTGATGATTTGATTGGATTTGTTTTGATGGATATTTGATTTCTTTTTGTATTCTTGGGAATATTTGATTTTTTTTTTGTGTATTTTCAAATGTTTTGATTTTTTGGTTTTTTTTTGAAATGTTTTAGAAAATACCAATGAATGTACAATCTAGGTATCCTTTGTGCTTGATACCAATGACAAGGGAAAACCAAGTCTCGATGCAAGGATGGAGAATGGGATTGGATGGATAAAAGGATGGGTGATATTAAATGGGATGGAAGGCTTATGATAAAATGATAGATACAAGGATAGGCTATAGTGGAATGGATGTATGTGTAAGAGAGCAATGATGTGATCTCCAAAGACTATGTCACATAGGAATAACATGCCCCATTCTAGGTAGTAGACTTAGGATTTTCAATGACAAAAGGATGACATGATGGATTTTACATGACAAGGCGTATGATAGAATTGGTTTGGAAAGGATGAGGTATACCAAGAGATAACCAAAGCATATTTCAACATTTTACCCCCATGTCTCTATCAAGATCAAAAAGAGGAAGCAAGGATAGATGGACTCAATATGATAGGTATGTGTATGTAATGGATAAGGATGGTAGGATAGGATAGTATGGTAGGATGGAATAGATAGTTTAGATGAGACAATGTGCCACCAAGTGTAAGTGACAGAAGATCAACCTACATGTGGCGCCTGTTTGCCAGGTTTTCATCATGGTACTTATCCAAGGTGCTTGCTTACCAGGTTTTCACCATTGGACGAAGGGCTTTCTCTTTACTTTTTTTCTTCTTTTTTTATTTTTTATTTTTATTTTTTGATACGATGACAATTACACATGGTGCCTACGAGCAAGTTTTCACCATGGTAATGGATAGGAGGGACTCAAGTGTCTAGTTTGATGAAAGGTAATAGTCCCACGAGAGAAGAATGTCGTCTCATGGACCATGTCATATGTCATTACGCTCAGGACGTTGGTAGGGGATTGCATGAAAGGGAGATGGATTGGGTAGATAGTGGATTATGATGTGGATCATGCAAGATTCATGTAAGGATGTGGGATAGGGGATTATGATATCGATTATGGAGGAATGATAGTTGATCATGATGTGAATTATATAGGACTTATTGAAAAGGATGAATAAAAGGCTTATGCAAAAGCATGGACCATAGGAAGGTGATGGGGAGATATGTAGGATAATGGATGAAGGTTGGGGAGATGGAGGTATATGGGAATGTTTTGGAATGGAAGGGAATCATGACCAACGGTTGCACACACTGTGATAAACAATGAAGCTTTGATGGGAAGGTGGTGTAGGAAGCAATGGGGATGTTTGGTTAGTGTATGGATGATGTAAGCATTTGGGGACCCACATAGACTTAGGATTTTCATGATTTTTCCTTACTTGTGGGATTTTTTGGATATTTGAAACTTTTGAATGGAATGGCAATTTTGGATGGAAGTGGATGATTGGGATTCTTGAGATGTGGAAGAGGATGCCTCATTTGACTTTGCTTGGTTTGTGCTTAGGGACCCAAACCATTTTAGTTTTTGACTTTGCTTGTGGAGGTTTGGAATTGGGTAGCTTTTTAGATGGATTTTTCTTTGATTCTTTGTATTGGTGCTCTAAGGCATGAGGATTTTTAGGATTTTTGATAGGATTTTTAGCTTTATGGGTAGAAGCATCCAAATTTGTACTTTTGAATCCCATGGACATGATGGAAGTGGGGTTGGTGGAAGGAAGGGAAGCTTCATGTTTAGACAACATGTGCATTTGTTGGTCATGATTAGGAATGTAAGGGTACTTATGGATAAGTACATAATTAGGTGTTTGTAGTAATGGAGGTAAGGAAGATGGAGGGATATTTGGAGTTGGAAGTGTTAGTTTCAGGACTGACAACTAAGAGGGGGGGTGAATCAGTTGTCCCAAAACTTTCCTTTGATTAGCCACTTAAATCCTTCTTGTAATTCAACAGCATAATAATAAATCAATCATGAAAACACAATGCAATAAATCAAGAGCAGAAACACATTAACACATATGACACCAAGATTTTAATGTGAAAAACTCAGTTAAGGGAAAAACCATGGGGTGACTAACCCAAGATTGTATTCTCTACTAAAAGAATATGAAGAACAAGATGGCACATGCCAATTAGGGCTCATTGCCTGAGCACACTGCTCACAAGAGGCCCGCTACCTATAGGAGTCACACTGTCTATAGAATGATAAATATTACATACTTGAACTAAAGAATAGCATCTTTACCATGCTTGAGTTAGTTCCATTTAAGTCCAACACTTCTGCTCTACCTTTCACTCTTCTCCTCTCTACCACACTCTCATCCTCACCAAGATACATTTGAAATGACTTCACAACTCTTATTTATACAAGACACCAACTTTGGGATAATCAACAAAGTTAGCATGCTTTACAGAGCAAATACACAAATACAACTTGACTAATTGCAAAAGACTTCATGCAAATCACCACACTGTCGGCCACACAGATCTAGGACTTCAATCTTCTTTGAGGAACATGCCATGCTTCGCAGAACATCTTCAAGATCATCTGCAAGATGTGTAACTCATCCGATCAGCCAAGTTTAGGAAGAACATCATCATCTGGAAGTAATTCTTCAATTATGAGCTCAATCTTCAATGCAGACCACCAACACAAACTGGAAACAATCCAGAGACCTCCACAAGCTTTCCTGAATCACCAAGAACATCCACACTACTACTTACTAAAATAATTCTCTCCTTCATCTGGAACCTCAAGAACATAGTCTGTCATCACTATCATATTGGAATAGATGCTTGCAGACCTCTAGACCATGAACTGATTGAGTTGTCAATCACATTGACTTCCTAAACACTCCACCAAATCTATAGAACAAGATATTGCATTTCCAGATCTCACCGGACCTATTTGTGTCACTCTGTCACCTCTGAACTTCTACCAGAACTAGTTTTACTCATGTGGCCATAACTTCTTCAAATCTTCATGCGGACCTCTCAAATCTTTACTAGATCACCTTTAGACACATATCTACAAACCCTTTGATGTGCATCCTCTGATCTTCATCTTAGTTGGGATTTTTATTTCATTGTCTTCACTATTCTTCTTTGTTCCTGATAAGACTAATTTTCTCAATATCCTCAGCATACAACTCATCCAATCCTTGACATCAATGCAATAGGAGTATGTTGACATCAATGACAACACCGGTTAGGCCCATACTTGCAACAATCTCCCCCTTTGTCATTGATGGCAACATATGATGTGAAAAACTATTTTAACCATCAAGACAAGAACTTCTCCTCACTGACTGACATAAATCCCCCTATCAACAATAACCATTCACATGTCTTCTCTTCCTTTACTGCTCCCTCTTTGATCAACACTCACTTTTTATTTTTCACATGTCTTTTCTCCCCCTTTGACAGCAATGGCAAAAGGCACATGCTTGCATAACTCAGAATCATACAGACTGTTCCCCCTGAGTAGCATCTTCCTATCATCAATCCAGACCATAAGATATGACTATGAGATCCACCAGACTGATGCACATCAATGCACCTTAATTCAAAACCGGAGGGGTAACAACCCCTAATGTCTCCCTGAGATACTCAAAAGAGTCCTTAGGTAGAGGTTTAGTAAAAATATCTACAATCTGATCTTTGGAGGGCGCAAACTCCAATCTGACTTCATTTTTGTTCACTTTCTCTCTCAAAAAGTGAAACTTGATGGATATATGTTTTCTCTTTGAGTGCAACACTTGATTTTTTGATATATTTATTACACTTGAATTATCACAGAAGATTGTGATAGGTTCCTCATACTCCACTTTGATGTCTCTTAGCATTTAGTTCATCCACAATACTTGAGTGCAACTACCTGCTATTGCTATAAATTCTACTCCTGCAGTGGACATAGATATTGCCTCTTGTTTCTTGCTCTGCCAAGAAACCAATCTTTTCTCTAAAAAGAATACTCCACCACTGGTACTCTTCCGGTCATCCACATCTCCTACCCAATCCGCATCTGTATATGCATGAAGAGAGAAATCATGATCTCTAGGATACCATAAACCATACTCAACTGTTCCCTTTAGATATCTAAGAATCCTCTTGATTGCCATGACATGAGATTCTCTAGGATCAGCTTGGAATCTAGCAATAAGACCAACAACATTCATAATGTCAGGTCTAGTTTGAGTAAGATACAATAGTCCTCTAATCATTGACCTGTATTTTTTATGATCAACCTTAGGAGAGTCATCATCTTTTCTCAATTTACATCTAGTTGCCATGGGAGTATTCATTGGTTTTGAGTCTTCCATCTCAAATTTCTTCAAAAATTCTTTCACATATTTGGTCTGTGAAATGAAGATTCCTTTCTTTGTTTGAATGATTTGCAGACCCAAGTAGAAATTCATTTCCCCAAACATGTACATCTCAAATTCACTTTTCATTTGATTTGCAAAAGTTTTGTACATACTATCTCTTCCTCAAAAAATGATATCATCAACAAATAGTTCAACAATCAAGATATTTTCATGATCAATTTTGAAGTACAAGTTACTATCAGCAGTACCTTTGTTGAAACCAATATTCAAAAGATGCTTATCTAGTCTTTCATACCAGGCTCTTGGGGCTTGTTTGAGTCCATACAGTGCTTTCTTTAACTTGCAAACCATATCACCATGATCAGACAATTGAAATTCATCCGGTTGCTCAATGTATACTTCTTCCTCCAAGTCACCATTCAGGAAGGCAGACTTGACATCCATTTGATATACTTTGAAATCCTTGAAGGAAGCAAAGGTAAGAAATAATCTGACTGCTTCAATTCTTGCCACTGGAACAAAAGTCTCTTCAAAATCAACTCCTACTTGTGAATAACCCTTGCAGACCAATCTGGCTTTGTTTCTGACTATTTCACCATTTTCATTCAGTTTATTCTTGAAGACCCATTTAGCTCCAATCACATTTTTGTTTCTAGGTCTGGAAACAAGATCCCAAGTGTGATTTTTCTCAATTTGCATCATCTCTTCCTTCATTGCTTTAGTCTAGCTTTCATCATTGCATGCTTCACTCACTATTTTTGGTTCAATCTTTGAAATTAGACAATACTTTTTTGAGTCTTGAGCAATCTTTCTTCTTGTTTGAACACCTTTGCTTTTATCACCTATGATCTGATCTTCAAAGTGATTTAGTCTTACATACCTAGGAGTTTTGGGAATTTCTTGCGCTTCTGTTTCTTGCACAGGTTCATTCAAACTTATCTTTTCTTCCTGATTCTCTAGATCAGTCTGGATCTGAATTTTAGAAGGGGTTTGGACTTCTTGGACCAAAACATCATTCTAATCATCTTCTTCATATTCATAAAACCTTGAGGGTTTTTCAATACCTTCATCAACCTTCACATTTGTACTGTAGACACCCAAAATTGTCTCAATATCATTAACATTTAAATATCACATTATCACACATCTGCATTTGTCTAACACACTTGAGCAATATCCCTAACATACATATTTCTTCTATTAATTAAATAAATTTATATTTATTTAATTAATTCATTAGCTATTTCCTCTAAACTATAATTAAGTAATCTTCAATTATTTAATTATCTTCATTCTTGTATTTTTAATTAAATAAATTTTACTTATTTAATTAAAGATTCCTTTCATAAGCTGACTTTCTAATTAATTAAATAAATTGTATTTAATTAATTAATTTATCTTATCATTTATCTCATGAGCTGACATGTGTGCCCCTTTCATTTAAAAAGATAAGTGGTACTACATCCTTTTATTTAATATCTTTTACATGTAGTACTTTTTATGTACACAAACACACATGAGCCCTATCTTCCCGCCACTTGTCATCTCCACATTCACCTATGTCTATCTTTCAATCTTAGCCATTCACATAGCCTCCAAATCTCCACCGTTGATTGATTTTGATTGAGTTCTATATAAACACCCTCTCATTCCATACTACAATCTATCCAGCATTCATATGGCGTCTACATTATCATCTTGAGCATATTGAGCATTTGAGAATCCATAGCATCCATTGAGCTTTATCATTATCATCCATCATGGCAACTTTTATCTTCATGATTGTTCATTGTTGAAGAAGCAATCCACATCATAAACAAGGAATCACACAATCTAGGTGATGTTGTGCTTGAATTGCATTACTCTTTGATTTTATTTAGATTAGATTCTTTGATGATGGTAGGGTTAGGTTTTCATGGCTATGCTTGATCTTATTAACCTAATTTTTTACCTATCACATGTACTTTCTATAATCTTTATCAATCTCTTGTTATAACACTGGTATGCTTTGCTTTGAGTAGAATAACCCAAGAATATTCCTTCATCACTTCTAGCATCAAATTTGCCAAGGTCTTCATCTCTTTTAATGTAACATTTGCTACCAAAGACTTTGAAATACTTCACAGTGGGAGTGATGCCAAACCAGAGTTCATAAGGGGTCTTACCAGTATTGCTTCTGATTTGTACTTGATTAAGAGTATAGACAGTAGTGCTTATAGCTTCTCTCTAGTAGATCTGAGGAACATTTGCTTCCATCATCATGGTTCTAGATGCTTCCTGTATGGTTCAATTCTTTCTCTCCACTACTCCATTCTGCTATGGAGTCCTTGGAGTAGATAACTGTCTTTTTATCCCATGTTTCTCACAGAATTCTATGAACTCTCTAGATGTGAATTCTTCACTTCTATCAGACCTAAGACATTTTATGTTTAATCTAGTTTCATTCTCTACCATAGCTTTGAATATTTTGAATTTCTCAAGAGCCTCAGCTTTCTCTTTCAGAAAAGTCACCCACATCATCCGGGAGTGGTCATCAATTAATAACATGAAGTATCTATCACCTTGCAAACTCCTGATTCTTGCCGGTCCACATAGATTAGTATGTACTAAGTCCAACAATCTGGTAGAAGATTGTTCCTTACTTTTAAATGTGACTCTACTCTGCTTACCCAACTGATATTCTTTGCACAAACTATTGGTAGGTTTCACCAGTCTTGGAAGATCTCTTACAACCTGAGTGTTACTTATCTTGATGATATTATCAAAATTCACATGGCACATTCTCCTATGCCACAACCAACTCTGATCAATTTGAATAAATAAACAACTTTTTCCAGTACCAACCAAGTGGAAGATGTTACCTTTTGTTTGAGTACCAGATGCAATCTCTGTTCTGGAACTTTCAAAGATCTTACATTTTCCATTTTTGAATCAAAGATCATAGCCTTTGTCCACCAACTATCCAACACTAAGAAGATTATGCTTCAGACCTTCAACATATAGTACATTACTAGTTTTGTTCTTTCCATCAAAAGAAATAGTTCCTCTACCTTTGATTCTGCCAACAGCATTATCTCCAAATTTTACCTCTCCTCCTTCATATCTTTCCAAATCTATGAACTTATTTTTGTCACCTGTCATATGGTGGGAGCATCTACTGTCAATGACCCAGTCATCCTTTTCTTCAACTTGGGCAGCCAGAGCTCTTTCTATCATTTTATGATTGACAGATTCAGAGGGCATTGGATCTTCTTCCTTGATGGCAATAAACACCCAATCACTTCTGGATTTGTTTCCTATCTCTGATTCATCATCTGTTTCTCCTTCATCATCATCATCTTCATTAACATAGTAACATTTCTTTTGGAATCTTGATCTCTTTGGATTTGCCCTTGAAAATCTTTCCAGACACCTTGAGGCAAAATGACCAATCTTATTGCAGTTAAAACATTTAAAGGGCAATTTTCCTTCATACTTACCGGATCCTCTTGGCAGTCTTTTTGCAATAAGGGCTTCAAGTTGAGCAGCTTCTACTTCATCTTCTTCCAAATCTTTTCTTGATTTTTCATACCATGATAGTTTTTTTGAGGAGTTCTCTCCTGGATCAAACTTTTGTTTTCCTTTTACAGAGGCACTAGCTTTGAATGTAGATTCAATCTTGGGGGGTTCATCTCCAAACTCGGCCAATTCAAATGCAGCTAATTTTCCAACCAATTGATCCCTTGTGATATTTGAAAAAGATCTCAATTCTTCAATAACAACAACCTTGTATTTGTAAGGAGGTAGGGATTTGAGAACTTTGGCAACAATCTCATCTTCATCCAAGATTCCATTAGCACACCTAATGCCACAAACAAGCTCATTTACTTTTGGCATAAATGTAGTGATATTTTCATCTTCATTCATCTTCAGGTTTTCAAAATTTCCTTTTAGACTCTGTAGCTTGGCACATTTAACATATTTGTCTCCTTCATGCAAGAGTTCCAGTTTTTCCCAAATCTCATATGCAGTTTTTAAATCTATGACATTTGTCAGTTCTAAATTAAATAAGGCACTTAGTAGAGCTTCTTTAGCTCGAAGATTGTCTTCAGCATCTTTTATTTCATCTATACTTGTCGGACCATCCTTTGGAGGAACATACTTCTTTGAAGCCATGATCCAATATTGCATTCCCATACATTGCAAGTGACATTCCATGCGGCTTTTCCAAAGAGTGTAATTGGTTCCATCAAACCTCAGACTATCCTTCTTGTAAGAAGACATCCTATATCTCCTCAAGCGGTTAAGCTCTTTTAGAGGAACTTAGCTCTGATACCAATTGTTAGTTTTAAGACTGACAACTAAGAGGGGGGGTGAATTAGTTGTCCCAAAACTTTCCTATGATTAGCCACTTAAATCCTTCTTGTAATTTAGCAGCATAATAATAAATCAATCATGAAAACACAATGCAATAAATCAAGAGCAGAAACACATTAACACATATGACACCAAGATTTTAATGTGGAAAACCTAGTTAAGGGAAAAACCATGAGGTGACTAACCCAAGATTGTATTCTCTGCTAAAAGAATAAGAAGAACAAAATGGCACATGCCAATTAGGGCTCACTGCCTGAGCACACTGCTCACAAGAGGTCCACTGCCTACAAGAGATACACTATCTAGAGAATGATAAATATTACATACTTGAACTTAAGAATAGCATCTTCACCATGCTTGAGTCAGTTCCATTTAAGTCCAACACTTCTGCTCTGCCTTTCACTCTTCTCCTCTCTACCACACTCTCATCCTCACTAAGATACATTTGAAATGACTTCACAACTCTTATTTATACAAGACATCAACTTTGGGATAATCAACAAAGTCGGCATGCTTTACAGAGAATCACCACACTGTCGGCCACATAGATCTAGGACTTCAATCTTCTTTGAGGAACACGCCATGCTTCGTAGAACATCTTCAAGATCATCTGCAAGATGTGTAACTCATCTGATCGGCCAAGTTTAGGAAGAACATCATCATTCGGAAGTAATTCTTCAATTACAAGCTCAATCTTCAATGTGGACCTCCAACACAAACTAGAAACAATCTAAAGACCTCCACAAGCTTTCCTGAATCACCAAGAACATCCACACTACTTCTGCTTACTGAAATCATTCTCTCCTTCATCCAGAACCTCAAGAACATAGTCTTTCATCACTGTCATATTGGAATAGATGCTTGCGGACCTCTAGACCATGAACCAATTGAGTTGTCAATTCACATTGACTTCCTAAACACTCCACCAAATCTGCAGAACAAGATATTACATTTCCAGATCTCACTAGACCTATTTGTGTCTCTTTGTCACCTCTGAACTTCTACCAAAATTGGTTTTACTTATGTGTCCATAACTTCTTCAAATCTTCATGCGAGCCTCTCAAATCTTTACCAGATCACCTTTAGACACATATCTACAAACCCTTTGATGTGCATCCTCTGATCTTCATCTTAGCTGGGATTTTTACTTCACTATCTTCACTGTTCTTCTCTATTCCTGATAGGACTAATTTTCTCAATATCCTCAGCATACAACTCATCCAATCCTTAACATTAATGCAACAGGAGTATGTTGACATCAATGACAACATTGGTTAGGCCCATACTTGCAACATGAAGTAATGGAGGAAAATTGGATGGCGAAAGATGTATGGTCACATGCTTTTAGGGTTTATAGGATAATGGAAGTGGAATGGATACATATGTTTTGGGTATATGATGTGGTTTGTGATGGAAAGTGGTGGACTTGGGATGCATGGAGGAACTGCCAACATCTTTAGATTGTTTAACTTGGGGTGTATATCCAAGGCCATATAAGCATGGAGGAATCCTGACATGGTTTGACTCCAAAATACCATGTTCATAAAGGCCTAGGCTTTTACCTTGGTAGTTCATGTTTTGGAGTATGCGATGGACTATGGGACTTGGTGTGCTTTGAAAATTAGACTTGAGTTCATTATTTGATGGAGAAGGTGAAGTGGATAAAGGTCGTTGTTTTCCTAAAGAACACTCATGTATAAGGGTGGTAAGACCAAGTGGATATGTTGGTGGACTTGAAGTGGAATCGATGGTGGATGTGGAAGGAGGATCATTAGGATCTTGATTAGCATTGTGTTCACTAAGATCCAAGGTATTTGTTTGATCTTCTATGCTTATGTGTTCTTGGGAGGCAATTGTCTCATCATGACAAGTGGATGTTTGCTCATTATGGATAGGGCTAGATGGCGGATGACTAAGAGCAATTTGGATATCTTTCTCATGAATAGATATAGGATTATGGATAGGATTAAGGTGCTCATGGATAGCTTCTTTACAGGTATCATCTTGATCATAAAGAAGTTAAATGTTATGGATAGGTTGAATTTGGATATCTTGCTCATGAATGGTTGTTGGGAGATGGATAGGATCAAGTGGCTCATGGATAGGTTCATCATTATGGCTATCATCTTGATCATGGAAAAGATATATGTTATGGATAGGTTGCATAAAAGTGATTTGACCTTGAGTTGGACTAGAGCTTAATGTTTCCACATGCTTAATATTAAACTCTTGACATACCTCTTGGTTTTCTTGAATGGAAGTGGAAGTGGGAGACTCGTGGATAGGCTCTTGGTCAACAACATGAGAACATGATGACTCTTGACTTGGACTTATGGGAGGTCCTTGAATAGGCTTAATGGATTGTGGACCACATGAAGGGCTTGAAGGGCTAGGCATGTTAATTGAGGGCTCTTGAAGAGGCTCAAGGATATGTGGGCTATGTAAAGGAGTTGTAGGATTGGACATGACATTTGGAAGTTGTTTGGTAGGCTCATGAATGGGTGTTTGACATGGGGGTGTTCTATTCCGTTCTAGTAGCCAATGGATCACATCCTTTACAAGTGTATGAGTATAAGGACAATATAACAGATGGATGATAAGGGTAGATGGTGTTGTAGGCTTAGGATCATGATTAGGTTGAGGGCTAATTGGATTGGATGGATTAGGATTAGGATTAGAGGGGGGTGACACATGGGATTTGGATGATGCGGCATGATTTCCCATTGTATGTTGATACACCTTGTAAACAATTTTGAAAAATATTGGGCATTTATTTGTATTATGGCCTTTTGTCCTATGGTATGCACAATAATCATGTTCATTATACGAACTTTCTTCACATGGTTTGACTTTGGGAAGTTCAATGAGTTTTGCTTCAAGCATCCTTTGTAAAACTATCTTAGCTACATCCTTTGGTGAAGGATTAGAATGACATGGTGATGAAGGTAATGGAGGGCTTTGTGGTTTGGAAGGTAGAGGGATGGGATCACATGAAGATGTTAGGATAGGACTAGTTGGCTCATGTGTTGGCATGTGATTGGATGGTGGAGGCCACTGATAGGATGCATTGACTAGATTGGTATCTCCCCTGTCAAAGGTAATTAGGTCTTGTAGCATAGGTGGACTTGGGCTCACTTGTGCTTACTGTGGAGGCCATTGATAGTCTTGGTGTTTGGGTGAAATGGTAGGATGTAGATAAAAGTTCTTGGGGTTGGTATGAAGTTGAGGGCATTTGATCTTGTTACCAAGGTAGTTTTGGGCTTACATGTTCTTGTTGTGATGTGGGTGGATATGTTGACATGGCATTGACATGATAGGTGGATGGATTAGATTGGTATGAAGTTGAGGTGGATTACACATAGGATTGAGGTGGAATTTGTTGAGGTTGAGATGGTGTTTGGATTTGTTGTTGTGATATGATTTGTTGTTGTTGGAATTGTTGAATGGGTTGTTGTGATGGTTGGATTTCTTGAATTGGTTGATGTTGTTGTAGTTGAATGTGTTGATGTGATGGTTGAAATTGTTGAATTGGTTGATGGTGTTGTGATGGAGGGATTGCATAGGGTAATGGTTGGTGTAAAGTTGAGGGTGATAACATGTAAGGTTGAGGTGGCATTGGTTGATGTTAAATGGATAGATGATGATGTGCTTGTTGGGTTTGTGATTGACAAGTGGCCATGAGGTGTTGGGCTTGTGCTATGAGTTGTATTTGAGGTGATTGTCTTGTTTGTTGAAGTTGTTGGATCATGTCATTGGCCTCTTGAATCGTTTGTTGCCATAGAGGTGATTGGCTTGTTTGAGCTTTGTGAAGTTGGAGCATGAGTTTTAGTACTTGGTTTTCAAATGTTGACATGGTGTCACACAAGTGTTTAAGTCTTAAGACCTTTTTGGCAAGTGCTTGATTATAATTCAATGATGATGTGGATTGTTTGGATGAAGTTGACTAGGATGAAAGTTTAGATTGATTTGTTTATGTGTTTGGTGTCTATAGCTTGATTTGGCAATGTTTAAACAAATGATTATGCATATACACACATGAATCACTCACGCAAAACACATAAGCAATTTTTAACTTTGGAAATGAAATGTGATGATTATTAAGCAAGCACTTGAAAACACAGCACAAGCCTAATGTCTAGTCAAGTGGGTATGGCCAATTAGGTCTTAGGCTAGATTACACAAGGTTGACTAATGAATTGAAAGTGAAATCCTGCCACACAGACAGGAGAAAGGGGTAACCCACACTTCACCTTCACTTCCCAAAGGTATAAAGTTATTTGGGGCTTAGCCAAGAGTGACAAGATTTCAACTCCCAATGAGGGTGTCTTTTGATTCAGCCTCGATTGAGGTCGAGTGGTGTGTCTCCGAGCAAGCCTCCTAGATAGGGTATGACAAAAGCAAACCAAATGAGCTATCACTTGATTCACACTCACACTTGTTAATTGACCCTCTAGAAATGAAATGTGTGGAAGACAATTCAAGCACTTGTTGTTTTTAGACCCAAATCCAAATGTGATGGAAGACACTTGTTCATTTTACCCCAATTTTTTTGAAGATGTGATAGCAAGCAAGTTGTTCATTTTAAGCCCAAAATCCAAAATGTGTTTGCAAACAATGATTAAGAGATGAAAGATTAGAATGAGTGCACTTGATTATTTTTCTCTCCCACTTGCTATTTTGATTGATCCAAATGCTGCTCCAACTCCTTTGTTTCACCTACAAGTCACCAAATCGCAAAAGAAACAAGTAAACTTGCAAAGAAGATGATTATGTGAAAAAGATGAAATCTAATAATAACTGATGAAGATGATCTGATACAGCTGAATAGATTGCAAAAATAGAAGGTTTGGGATATTCTAAGTAATTTGAAAAAAAATTCGTTGAAATTTGATTGATTTTACTCACGATATTTTTGATTGAAGTTTAAAAACAAGTTTAACTTTGACTGATAAAAAAGATGGTAAAATTATACAGTCACTTGATAAAACCTACTCCATTATGAAGTTCATCCTCTCATCTTTCCAATGACTCTTTGTTTGCATGATTTAGCCTCCGTATGTGAAAGTTATGATAAAAAAACTAAAATTCAAAATGACAGCAACCAAAAGCGAGTTACAGTTACCAGAGGTGACCAACTGTTGATTATAAGTGATTTCAATTATGCTGGAAGTGATCAGTTACCAATTAGAAGCAACATAGAAAAACTAGAGGTGACCAATTATTGCTCATAAGTGATTCGAATCTACAGGATGTGTGAAAAAATCCTGTTTTTGTGAAACTAGGGTTAGGGTTATGAAAAAAATGACTATTAGAAATTGCAAACCCTAAAATGGCAAATCTAGTGGATGAAATATGATTAGATGAATACCCTATAACCATAGATTGATCAATTGAAAACCCTAGAATGATAACTTGATAAGATCTTACAAAACCAAGGGTGTTAGCTCAATTAAAATGAAAAGCCTAATCAAATTGATTGGAAAATGATAATAAGAAGATCAGAGACATGAAAAACATAGATTAAAACCCTTGATTGATCAATAAAAATTTGGCACAACAACCTACAAAATCAAATGTTAACAAAAACCCTATATTGCCGAAAGCGATTGGAACAACCAGATGTGAGTTGTTTTTTATCAAAAGTGATTCATTGTAGACCAAAAGTGAACAATAATAGTTCAAAAACAACTCAGGAAAAGCCAAAAATGATGGGTAATAGCTCAAAAGTGATCTGGAAAGTTTCAGGTGACAGAACATAGTGCTACCCAAAAGCGACCAGGTTTACCAGAGGCGACAGGTTTTTCGTTCAAAAGCGATGAAAATTTTGCCAAAAGCAATGTACTGTCATTCAAAAGCGATGCAAATTTTTCCAAAAGTGAGCAGTTTTTGTTCAAAAGCGAGCAATTTTGGTTCAAAAGCGAGCTAAATTACCAAAAGCGATTTTCTACAGCTCAAATGCAAGTTTCTCCACCAAACGCTCTTGTCTTCATGAAATCTAGGAAAATTTATACTCAAAATTTATGGAAATGGCCTCCTGGACACAATGGCAAGGTTAGATTTGAGCTAGGAGATCATCCACATACATTTTCATCCAAATCTTGATAAACTAGGGTTAGAAAAAGGCAAATTTTTGTAACAAGAAGCTACAAAAACTAATGATTAGATCTAATAGGGCATGTTCATGTCAGGTTCACTAGAAAGTATGTGGAAAATTTGGATAAAATGAAAATAGATAAAACAAATGAAATGCATTACCTTGTCCAAATCTTCAATACCTCAAATAGATAGAATGCATGATAGGTTGATTGCTCAATTGATTTGATATGTTGGTTGCTCAATTCCACATCATAACACTAAGATAAAGATAATAGATGAATGATAATGGATGAATGATGCAAAAACTCTAAAGATATTTTGACAGCATAAGGATACTCCAACTCAATGCATGAAAATGGTTTATGAGGGGGTTGATTTATAGGAAAGGATTAGTTCAAATGGATGGTTGAGATTAAAAAGCTAAATGATTGATGTGGATGACTAGGATTGATTAGTTATTCCCACTCTTTAAGGGAGTTGTAGTCATGTGAAAAGTGTACAAAGGAGGATAAGGCTCATATGTGACCGTGTACACAAAAAGTACTACATGTGTGATTGTGTATATAAAAAGTACTACATGTGAAAGATATTAAATAAAAAATGTAGTACCACACATGATTCAATTAAGAGGTGGACAAGTGTCAAAATGTGGTGAGAGGTGAGGACTTAATTCAAATATTTTATTTGAATTAGTTGGGATATGTGTTGGGAAATTAATTAAATAAATAAAATTTATTTAATTAATTGGGAAGACGATTAGGATAGGATTGGGATATGATTTAGAAATTAATTAAATAAATAAAATTTATTTAATTAATTGGGAAGACGATTAGGATAGGATTGGGATATAATTTAGAAATTAATTAAATAAATAAAAATTATTTAATTAATTGGCTAAGTGGGATAAGGATGGGATTAAGATGGGATTTTAATTAAATAAATAAAATTTATTTAATTAATTAGCTAATGGATAAGTGGGATTAGGAGTGGGATTAGGACAAAATGCTACATGATGTCCCTAATGATGTTTTGACTAGGTGATGCAAGACATGGACAAATTTGGGACAATTTTGGGTGTCTACAACTTTTATCACCAGTCATATGATGAGAACATCCACTGTCAATCACCCATTCATCCTTTTCTTCAACCTGAGCAGCCAAGACACTTTCCACATTTACACAACTAGAAGATTCAGTAGGTGTCGTATCTTCTTCTTTGATAGCAATGAACACCCATTCATTTCCAGAGGTACTTCCCATATCAAATTCATCATCTGTGATTCTTTCATCAGGAGCTTCTTATACATAGTAACACTTCTTCTGAACCCTAGGTCTATTAGGGTTTGGCTTTGAGACCCTCTTCGGACATCTTGAAGTAAAATGACCAATCTTATTGCGAGCAAAACATTTGAAAGGAAACTTTCCTTCATACTTACCAGATCCTCTTGGTAATCTTTTGGCAAAAAGGGCTTCAAGTTCTTCAAGCTCAGATTCATCTTCTTCAAGTTCCTTACTTGCCTTCTCATATTTGGTTAGTCTTCTTGAAGAGCTTTCACCTGGATCAAATCTTTGCTTCACGAAAACACTGGACTTAAATGCAAATTTCAATTTAGGAAGAGAATCACCAAATTCACTCATTTCAAATGTTGAAAGCTTGCCAACCAACTGATCCCTTGTAACAATTGTCACAGTCCTAATCTCCTCAATAGCAACAAATCTATGCTTGTATGAAGCAGGTAAGGATCTGAGCACCTTGCCAACAATATTTGATTCTTCCAGTTTTCCACTAGCACACCTAATACTGCACACAAGTTCATTCACCTTCTACATGTAGGAAGTGATGTTTTCATCTTCACTCATCCTTAAACTTTCGTATCTACCCTTTAGGCTCTGTAACTTAGCACATTTGACATATGCATCACCTTCATATAGAGTTTCCAACTTTTTCCAGATTTCATGAGTAGTTTTCAATTCCAAGACATTTGTCATTTCTGTATCAGTCAGGGCACTTAACAATGCTTCTTTAGCTCGAATGTTGTTATCAACATCTTTGATTTCATCTAGAGTTGTAGGACCATTCTGCAGAGGAGTATACTCATTCTTAGTTATCAACCAATAAGGATCACCCATGCATTGTAAATGACACTCCATGCAATTCTTGAAAGGAAGCTAGGTGTACAGAAAATGCTTCCTATACTAATCTAATGAGGGGAGGAGAGTGCAAATTCAATTTTATCTTTACAATTACAGCTATGTTAACCCACTAATAGAGATATTGTAGCAAACACATACACAAGAAAGTGAGACAGAAGAAGAGAGACACAAGATATACATGGGGAAAACCCTTATGGCTGAAAAACCCCACACTCTAAAACACAGCTCAAATGTATTGAGTAAATAAAGAAGGTTACAATACAACACAAAGCTAATGCTCTTGCAGGAGCCTTTGGCACTTGTATCTGGAGATGTTCTGGTAGCATAATAGCACCTGTCAAACCTGTAATACATCTCCTCTCCAAAGCACCTATTTATATAACAAATAAAAGGCAAAGAATGGCTCTGCATTGGGATGGGCGTCCAACATGGCCTCATGGCCCAAACTCCACACCTATGGACACTTGTCCAACACTGTAGGATGCTCTTGACACTTGTCAAGTCACCCCATCCCAAGGAGGTCACCTATTTCCAAAATGGGCTATGACAGATGCTCTTACGACTCTTACAACTATCATAGAATCTGTCATAGCTATCATAACATACAGCTGTAAGAGAATCTATCATACACAGGATATAAATAGCATATTCGCTTACAACATGTCATAGTCCACCTTGGGGCACCCAAAGATGCCTTTTTCAAAGATGCTCTTTGACACATGTCTTCACCTATCATAGAATCTCCTATTTCCTACTCTTACATGTCATAACTTTGTCATAGGAATCTGTCATGACCATTTTAGTCAATAATCCATTACAAAACATACAAGTGTCGACACATGGAAAAATATTCCTGCCAGTAACTGGGACACCTATCTTCTCATGTGAGAAAAAAATTACATGTGGTCATATGCCATGTAGGATAGCACATCACTGTGCCAACTCCCACAATATGACAACATAGGATTTGCATCTAATTAATACAACAGGCAATAAATAAATAAATACAATGTAAAAATACAAGGAATTACCAAGGTTGAGACACCTTAATTCCCAACATTCTCCCACTTGTCAAACACCTTGTAAGAGCCAATAGAATTAACATGATTTAACTGCTATAGGTCAAGAGGCCCATAGACTCTGAACACCATCTAAACTTCTATGTGCCCACTGGCTTCATTAATGCATCTACAACATTCTTCAAAGTATCTACCTTCTCCAAATTTACCTTCCCATCCTCTAGCATGTCTTGCACGAAGTGAAACTGTACATCAATATTCTTTGTTCTGGCATGGAAATTTAGATTCTTTGTAAGGCAAATTGCACTCTGACTGTCACAACAAATCGTAATCTATCCTACATCAACACAAATATCTGAACACAATCTCTTAAGCTAAATGGTTTCCTTGCAAGCATAAGTTACTACCATATACTTAATTTCTATAGTGGACAAAGAAACCACAGGTTGTCGCTTACTCATCCAACTAATTACACCACCAAACATAGTGAACACATAGGCACTGGTGGATCTCTTGCTGTCAATGTCACCTACCCAATCATAATCCACAAATCCAAAAATACAAACTGAATGCGGAGGTCCTGTAGCATTTCCATGATAGAAAATGGAATACTTAGAAGTACCCCTCAAGAATCTAAACACTCGCTTAACTGCATCTCAATGTACCCATCTAGGATTAGCCATAAATCGACTAAGGACTCCCACTGCTTGGCAATGTCTAGTCTTGTGCAGATCATAGCATACATCAAACTACCAACAACACTAGCATAAGGTACTCTGCTCATGTCCTCCACCTCACTAGGAGATTTTGGACAATCATTAACAGATAACTTTGTCCCCAAAGAAATAGGAACACACAATGGTCTACAATCTGCCATGCTGAACCTATCTAGTGCCGTCTTCACTTCTTACTCTAGCTTAACCAAAGTTTTATGTTAGCTCTGTCTCTTCTAATTTCCATTCCCAGAATGTATCTGGCTGCCCCAAGATTTTTCATCTCAAATTGTGTTGACAACTGAGACTTCAAATCATAAATCATATTCTTACCATTCCCAATCAACAGCATATCATCAACATACAATGCAATAATGAGAATGCGATCATTGTCAAACTTGTAATACACACAATGCTCTGATTTCGATCCTAGATATCCAATCAACAACACAAAGGCATCAAACTTCAAGTACCACATCCTAGGAACTGCTTCAAACCATACAAATACTTCTTTAACTTGCAACCCAAATTTTCTTTACCTTTCTCTATGTAATGCTCTAGCTATGACATGTAGATTTCTTCCTCCAAATCACCATGAAGGAAAGTTGTCTTCACATCCGTCTATTCTATCTCTAAATCATAAGAAACTACAAGAGATAACAAGAATCAAATGGATGTCAGCTTTACAATGGGAGAGAAAATTTCACCATAATCAATTCCCTCCACTTGTGAGTACCCCTTCGCAACCAATCAAGCCTTGTACTTTTCAACATTGCCATCTGCACCGAATTTCTTCTTGAACACCCATTTGCATCCAACAGGTTTCCATCCTTCAAGTAAATGTACCAAGTCCCATGTTTTATTCTTCTCTAAAGAAGCCATCTCATCCTCCATGACCTCCTTCCAGGAACTTGCATCTTTCATGCCCATAGCCTCTTTCATAGTTCTACACTCATCAATGTTAGTAAGTAAAGAAAAAGTACAACTAGAATCAACTAATGAATAACCAAACCTATCAGGTTGCTTTCTTGTTCATGTAGACCTCCTCAATGGCTGAGGTTGAGGGTCTACTTCTTCTAAGCTTTTAGAGTTGCTAGAGCTCTCCTCATCATCAGGTCTCATAGGGTCTGTCTGTTCAGCCTTCTCAGGGGTAGAAGGAAACTGAACCGTATCCTCTTTCTTTTCTGTCTGTTTTGGCTGTAGAACAACAGAAGAACGTGTTATCTCTCTAAAGATAACACTTCTGCTATACAACACTTTTTCAGCCATAGGATCCCAAAACTTGTAGCCTTTCACACCAACACCATAGCCAATTGAAATACATTTAACAGCCTTGTTCTCCAATTTAGACCGTTTCTCCCTAGGCACATGTGCATATGCCTCACAACCAAAAACATGAAGATGTCTAACTGAAGGCTTCTTACCAGAACACACCTCCATAGGTGTCTTACCAACAAGAGCTGATGTAGGAGATCTGTTTACCAAATAGCAAGCAATGGCTACAGCTTCAGCCCAAAACTTTTGTTCAAGGCTTGCTCCACTAAGCATACTCCTAACCTTGTCCATCAGTGTCTTGTTCATCCTCTCTGCAACTCCATTTTGCTGTGGGGTGTATGGAGTTGTCTTATGTCTTTCAATCCCTTTCCCCTTACAGAACTTATCAAACTCTACTGAACAAAACTCACCACCATTGTCAGTTCTCAAACATTTAATCTTTTTACTAGTCTAATTTTCAGCAAAGGCTTTAAACTCCTTAAACTGACTAAAGATTTCAGTCTTGCTTCTGATAAAATAAACCCATGTCCTTCTACTATAATGATCTATGAAAGATACAAAATATACAGATTTGGAAATTGAAGGAACATTAACAAGACCAAACACATCAGAATGAATAAGATCCAATACACCAGATGACTTGTGAGAACTAGAGTAAAACTGAACACAGTTTTGCTTTCCATAAATGCAATTTTTGTAAAAGTCAAACTCAAGATTTAAATCATTTAACCCCTCAATGATGTTTTTATTTTTCAAGGTACGTAGACCCTTCTCACCAATGTGGCCATATCTCAAATGCCATAACATAGTCTTTTCAGCAGGAAGCTTAGCTTCCATAGCAGTTGCACTACCATCAAAACTAGTTACAACAGATTTCTTCACTGCTTGTTCAGATGGTGGGGATGAAGTGACTGTAGCTCTTTTCTTTGAGTCAGAAGAACTATTGTATTGTGAAGTGCATGCCTCCATCTGAAATAGAGTATCTCTCCGAGTACCCTTCGTAAGAACCATAGATCCTCTAGTCATCTTGCATTCATCCTTTGAAAAGACAATCTACACACCTGCATCATTCAACATACTTACAGAAAACAGGTTCTGTACAAGGCCTAGAATGTGCATAACTCTAGTGATCCCATTCACTCATCCATTAGGGAATCAAATTGAGACTCTTCCACGACCAACAATTTTTAGATGAGAATCATCACCCAGGTACACTCTTCCACCATCGAACTCTTCATACTTTGTGAACGAGTCTTGATGCGAGGTCATTTGGAATGATGCACCAGAATCAATCAACCACGCATCATTTGATGCATGGGTGTCTAGGGCTGTGATGAAGGCATCACCATCATCTTATGACTTGTCAGAATCTGAATCAGGAGCATTCTTCTTCTTCTTTTTCTTCTCCTCTTTGCTTTCCTTTTGGAAATGCCCAATTTTTCCATAGTTCCAGCAGAGAGCCTTAGACTTTCTAGGAGATTTGGATCTCCCATGGGATTTGGATCTGCCCTTCTCACCTTTCTTGTCCTTCTTCTTCCCTTTCTCCTTGGGTCTTCCATGAACTGCAAGAGCCTCTTTGGCTACCTCAAAAGACTTTCTCTGCATCTCTTCAGATAACAACAAAGATACCACATCTTCCATCTTGAAGGTGGTAGTGGTGCTTTCGATAGCCATGACAAGATGATCCCATGAATCTGGAAAAGAACAAAGCAGGGTCATACATTGATCCTCCTCCTCCATTTTCACACCCATAGATGTCAACTGAGCAATGATCATGTTGAAAGCATTCATATGGTCCGCAACATATCCTCCATCTTTAGAGCGAACAACTTCTTTTTCAAAAAAAGCTTGTTCACTAGGATAGTCAGCTAAACAAAGTCTTATGAGACCCTTAGCCTTCCAATTAGCTTGTGACATTGCTGTAGGTTTTACACCAGATATGGTTTCCCATATGTCATGATCAACAAGTAGGTCCTCCATCTTGAGTTTCCACAACTTGAAATTAGTGCCATTGAATTTCTCCACCTCTAATCTTTCAAATGTGGTTGCCATCTCCTTTCTACAACAAGATATAGAATGCTCTGCACAACACTCCCACTTAACCTAAGATTAGCTCAAAAAACCCCTACCCAGCAGCTAGAACTAAAACTAGCCAGGCTCTGATACCAACTAAAAGGAAGGTAGGTGTGCGGAAAATGCTTGCTACACTAATTTAATGAGGGGAGGGGAGTGCAAATTCAATTTTATCTTTACAATTACAACTATGTTAACCCACTAATAGAGATATTGCAGCAAACACATACACAAGAAAGTGAGACAGAAGAAGAGAGACACAAGATATACATGGGGAAAACCCTTATGGGTGAAAAACCCCACAATCTAAAACACAGCTCAAATGTATTCCGTAAACAATGAAGGTTACAATACAACACAGAGCTAATGCTATTGTAGGAGTATTCAAA
This sequence comes from Cunninghamia lanceolata, assembly GCA_027924645.1. Lineage (NCBI taxonomy): Eukaryota > Viridiplantae > Streptophyta > Pinopsida > Cupressales > Cupressaceae > Cunninghamia > Cunninghamia lanceolata. The sequence goes on from BSBN01001215.1 coordinate 7,324,447, forward strand.
ACTCATATCTAGAGATGTTTCGGTAACATAACAGTACCTGTCAAACCTATAATACATCTCCTCTCCAAAGCACCTATTTATATAACAAATACAAGGCAAAAATGGCTCCACATTGGGATGGGCATCCAACATAGCCTCATGGCCCAAAACCCACACCTATGGACACTTGTCCAACAATGTAGGATGTTCTTGACACTTGTCAAGTCACCCCATCCCAAGGAGGTCACCTATTTTCAAAATTGGGCTATGACAGATGCTCTTACAACTCTTACAACTGTCATATAATCTGTCATAGCTGTCATAACTTACAACTATAAGAGAATCTGTCATACACAGGCTATAAATAGCATATTCTCTTACAACATGTCATAGTCCACCTTGGGGCACCCAAAGATGCCTTTTTCAAAGATGTTCTTCGACACATGTCTTCACCTAACATAGAATCTCCTATTTCTGACTCTTAAATGTCATAACTTTGTCATAGGAATCTGTCATGACCGTTTCAGTCAATATTCCCTTACACAACATCCAAGATGCCGACACATGGAAAAAATATTCCTACCACTAAGTGGGACGCCTATCTCATCATGTGAGGACAAAATTACATGTGGTCATATGCCATGTAGGATGACACATCACCATGCCAACTCCCACAATATGACAACATAGGATTTGCATCCAATTATTGCTTCATGACTCAGATTAATGAGAGTTGGCTATGGCATAGAAGATTCTGTCACATCAATTTTGATAGTCCAGTAAGGATAAATTCTATTCAAGCTTTGAGAGATCTGCCAAAGATTACAAAGCCTATCAATGCCATTTGCAAGGAACGTCAAGTTGGAAAGTAAGCAAGAAAAAGTTTCAAAGTCAAGGATCAATCTTCTACCTGACTATTGGAATTGGTGCATACAGATATTTGTGGCCCTACTAAGGTAAGGAGTTTTCAGGCTGACAGCTATTACATGCTATTGATTGATGATTATTCTAGGATGACATGGGTTACTTTTCTCAAAGAAAAATATGAAGCCCTAGATAAGTTCAAAGCATTCAAAGTCATGGTTGATAATGAAATGGATATTATAGTTAAATGTTTGAGGTTTGACAGAGGTGGAGAGTTCACCTCCAATGAGTTTAACATGTTTTGTGAGAATCATGGAATAAAGAGGCACTTATCTATTTTAGGATTAAGGTGACATCAACCTTGTAAATCCTATGTAATTAATTACTCCTAATATTGTTTGCAAATCTCCCATAAGGGATGAAAGGTTTCACTAGTAGTGGTCTTGTTTCAGCTACATGTTTATATTTGGTCCTTAACGCTCATTCATCTATGATGGGGGGTCATTGGGGGGGTTTCCCCCCTACGAGGGGTCTGAGGATATCATCCCCTAGTGGGGGATCCAGGTGTCGCGTGCCTTGGCAAGGGTTCAAATGCAGTGCCCCCGAAACTACATTTTATTTATATTTTATCATTGTAAAATCTGGACCATTCATCATTAGGTCACAGATCTGATGGTTGATATTATGTCAGTTATCTTGCCCTAGAAGACAACCCCCCTTTTATAAGGATATTTGTACTACATTTTTATGAGATTGGAGAGTAACAAGTGGCATTGGATTGAAGATTGAAGGAGAGAGGAAATGCATGTATTGTAATCTCATATTTGAATATAATACAACTTGTAGCCTCTTGTCTTGGTGGAGTTTTTTACCCAAAAGGGTTTTCTTCATGTTACATAATGTGTTATGTTTCAGTTCTTAGTGCATGTTATTTTTGTGTAATGGGTTTTAATTTCTATTGCAATCTCCATTGATTCTACATTGTTTAGAGGATAATAAGGTTTGAATCAGATTTCTGTTGTGTGGTTTACACCTTCATTTCTAAAAATTGGTGCAGGAGCACCTAGATATTTAAGTTTTGATTAAATGTTTAGTTGTTTTGTTTTGTTTAATAAGGTCTTGGAGACCATTCTAATGATGTTATGAGGCTTATAGCCATGCTTGTAGTTGGACTATGTCCCAACGTCGAAAGAATGTTGTAGGTCCTAGTTAGGACATCCATGTGTTGTCTTAGGTAGTTGCAATAGTCATTAGGTAGTTGCAATAATTTAATAGTCATTAAAGTCATTTTAGCCTTCTTGTTATAAGCCTTTAGAGGCATGTCAAGGTTAGAAAGGTGTGTAGATAGATTAGAAAGCAAGTGTTTTAGAAAAACTTTCTAAAAACCTTCATTATAGTCCAAGAAAAGATAGTTTTAAAAATAGTCTTGTTTGCTGCAGTTACAAATTAGGAAAAAGCACGATGTGGGGCAGTTTTCTTGATTCCCACTTGATGCATACAATGTGGAGATGTGATATATCCTTGCCAAGCATTATTGTAAGGAGAACATTCAAGAGATTTGAAGGAAATAATAGAAAAAAACTATGGTTTTCTGCCTTTTCTAAAATTTTCTGAGTTTTATATGCAAAAACAGCTGTACCACCATACAGTACAGTACTGTCATGGAAGTTTGAATGATTGAAAATGAAGGTTAAGGAGTTAGCTATCCATTGAAGCTAGTTTGGGCTCTTGACACTGAGGGAAAAGCAACACATGATTGTATAACTTCTTACTGTTCTTTGAAATTACTGTTTTCATAAACTACTCGCTATTTTTCTAAAGAATCCATACCTGTACGGAATTGGCATAGCTCATTAGGCATTGGATGGTTAGAGGACTGAGATACCTTTGTTTTAAACTTGGTTTGGAGTCTTGACATTATGCTAGGTGAAAGATATCAGTAGTTTTCCAAAAACTGTTCTTTTTAGAAATTGTTGTCTCCATTTTAAAAAATCACTGTTTTCTGCATAAATCCATACTTGTACGGCCTAGGGGTGAAGGGTATTTGTGATGGATGTTTAGGTGGTTGAACTACCTATCACTTGCAACTTGTTTGGGCTCTTGAAACCCTTGCATACCTCTGCATCTCTCCTTTGTTTAAAAGTGGTTTGGGAAACCTAGTTTAAAGCTTCTTCTGACAGCCTGATGGGTATTTTTTCATTCCATTGATCCTTTTTGTTACTGATCAATGGAATGTCTTGTATATTAGATAATGCAATGCCTTGTAGAGGTTGTGAGGGTAGGAGGATAGTTTGATTGATTTGGTCATGTAGATGACCCTGCAGTGTTGTGTCTTGGAATGGAGTAGAGGACAGCAATAAAGAGAAGAATACAGGTATGTTGGCATGTCATTTGTTTTGCCAAAGAAGATAATATAGATTTGGTAGGTTATAGACTTGATTAGTTACCTAAGATAGGGTTTATCTCAATAGTGATCAAGACAAAGTGGATTTGGTGAATGTCCTCCTCATGAAGCAGTGAGATGAAGAGCATAGTGAAGATTGATGTCCTGCAGTCCTGTGTAGAGGTATTGAAGGAATGTTAGGAGGAGTTGGGCATCTTGGAAGGTGTCTTGGAGTCCTCCCTCAGGTTGCATGTCAAGAACAAGGAAGTGATTGTGTTAAGCCTTCATTAAGAGAAGTCTAATCTCAGTGAGAAAATAGTGAAGCTTGAGAGCCTTTGCATGTGGTGTTGTGAACCATGATACTACTGTCCTAGATGCTCTGCATCATTTTGGTATCAGAGCTAGGTTGTAGATCCTTGAAGGTGTTGTGGATCTTGTGAAGAAGATAAGGTTTGTGAGAGTTTGTGAAGATGCCTCCAAAGAACTAGATGGCAAGAGAGAATGCTGAGTTGAGAGAAGCCTTAGAGGCAAGAGAGAAAGAGCTGAGGGACAGAAGAGAACAGGATGCTGCTAAAGACAGAGAACTGAGGCAAGTAAGAAGGGAGAATGCAACAATCTTGGCAAGATTGGAAGCATTAGAGAAGAATCCAAGAAAGGATGAACAAAATGAGTCAGAAGAAGAAGAGGATGTAGATGAGAATCCTCCTGAGGATGAGTTAGATGCTGAAGAAAAGAAGTTTGTAAGATTGTTGAAGGCAGTCTAAGGAAGTGGAACTAAGGCAAACATAGAGCTACCTATCTATCAGGGGAAGATGGATAGTGAAGAAGTGTCAGGGTGGATAAATGCCCTGGAAATTTTTTTTGAGTATGAGAAGATGAGTGATGAAAAGAAGATCAAGTTTGCAAAGACAAAACTAAGAGGAACAACACTTACCTGGTGGAGTAGTGTGTAGACAGAGAGAATGACTAGAGGTGCATCAAAAATCACTTCTTGGAGTAGGATGAAGGACATCATGAAGGATCAGTTTCTTCCATCTGATTACTCCATTCAGACAAAGAGGATGAGATAGAATCTGAAATAGAAGGACATGGATGTTATGCCCTATACTGAGCAATTTCATAAGCTTAGTATCAGAGGAGGATTGGAAGATGAAGAAGAGAAAGTGGCAAGATACCTTAATGGGCTTAAGTATAACTTGCAGGATGAGATTGGGTTAGCAGTACCAAAAACACTTGGAGAGTGTTTTTAGTTAGCCATTAGGGCTGAAGAGAGAGTGAAGAGGAAGCAAGAAAGGCAAGGAGGTTATGGAAGAGGAAACAGAGGTAGGGGCAAACCTACTAATGAAGTTCAGAACAACAATGAGAAGGGTAAGGAGTTGTCTACAGAACAGAGAGGTGGATATAGAGGTGGAGGTAGATTTGGATCAGGTAGAGGAGTGTTCACAGGTAGATGTTATCACTGCAATGAGGTGGGACACACATCTTTCAACTGTTCTAAGAAGGATGGTATGGATAAAAGAAAGGATGCAAGAGTTCACTTGGCACAAGAGGAGGAGAAGCTAGAAGAACCAGAGATGTCGTCAGCCTCTCCAATGATGGATGGAGAGATGCTCATGGTGGAAAGAGGTAAGATGCAGCAACCACCATAGGTATCTATTTTCAGAACTAATTGTTTGAGCCATGGCAAGATATGCAAGTTGATTGTAGATTCAGGTTCTCATGATAACTTAGTTTCTTGGGAAATGGTGAATAAGTTGGGGTTTAAGACTTTTGATCATCCCAGTCCTTACCATGTCACTTGGGTGAGTCAGGAGCAGCAGGTAATGGTCACTAAGAAGGCTTATGTTGATTTCACAATTGGTCCATATCAGGACTCTGTTTTATGTGATGTTATTCATATGACATGTGGGCATGTAATCTTGGGTAGACCATGGCAGTATTCGAGAAGGACAATTCATGATGGGTATACTAATACCTATTTAGTGCACAAAGATGGTAAGAAGTTCAAATTGATTCCTTTACCTTGTGAGGAGAAGAAGGAATAGGTTACAATTTGTTTTGGAGAGAAACTACAGTTGAATGTGTAGGTTAAGGATGATTGCAAGCAGCATGAACAGTTGCAACAACAGAAGATGGATGACAGTCCTAGAGAGCAGCAGACTTGGGACTTGAGTTATGTTAAGGTAGGGGACATTGAGTGTCCTATAAGGAGCTAGAAGAAGGAAGACATACAATAGATAGTCTAGGGAGAAATGAATCAGAACCTCCAATTGAAAAGAGCTGAAGCATTACAGCAGTAAGGTCCTAGGCAAGGACACCACAACAGGTTTTATCTTTCCAACACTGTTTACAGGAGCCATGCATGTTAGAGAAGGAGAAAGATAACTCTTGGAGAGTTCATGTTCCCTATCACCAGTCAGAGGAACATCCCAACAAGATGGAAGACTGGATGGAGCAGATCCCCTAACTCTTGGGACAAGAGTTTTCATCATGCCGGGGAGTATGGTGCAGGAGCACCTAGATAGTTAAGTTTTGATTAAATGTTCAGTTGTTTTGTTTTGTTTAATAAGGTCTTGGAGACCATTCTAATGATGTTATGAGGCTTATAGCCATGCTTGTAGTTGGACTATGTCCCAATGTCGAAAGAATGTTGTAGGTCCTAGTTAGGACAACCATGTGTTGTCTTAGGTAGTTGCATTAGTCATTAGGTAGTTGCAATAATTTAATAGTCATTAAAGTCATTTTAGCCTTCTTGTTGTAAGCCTTTAGAGGCATGTCAAGGTTAGAAAGGTGTGTAGATAGATTAGAAAGAAAGTGTTTTAGAAAAACTTTCTAAAAACCTTCATTATAGTCCAAGCAAAGAAAGTTTTAAAAACAGTCTTGTTTGCTGCAGTTACAAATTAGGAAAAAGCACGATGTGGGGCAGTTTTCTTGATTCCCACTTGATGCATACAATGTGGAGATGTGATATATCCCTGCCAAGCATTATTGTAAGGAGAACATTCAAGAGATTTGAAGGAAATAATAGAAAAAAACTATGGTTTTCTACCTTTTCTGAAATTTTCTGAGTTTTATATGCAAAAACAGCCGTACCACCATACAGTACAGTACTGTCATGGAAGTTTGAATGATTGGGAATGAAGGTTAAGGAGTTAGCTGTCCATTGAAGCTAGTTTGGGCTCTTAACACTGAGGGAAAAGCAACACATGATTGTATAACTTCTTACTGTTCTTTGAAATTGTTGTTTTCATAAACTACTCGCTGTTTTTCTGAAGAATCCGTACATGTACGGAATTGGCATAGCTCATGTAGGCATTGGATGGTTAGAGGACTGAGATACCTTTGTTTTAAACTTGGTTTGGAGTCTTGACATTATGCTAGGTGAAAGATATCAGTAGTTTTCCAAAAACTGTTCTTTTTAGAAATTGTTGTCTCCATTTAAAAAAATCACTGTTTTCTGCATAAATCCGTACTTGTACGACCTGGGGGTGAAGGGTATTTGTGATGGATGTTTAGGTGGTTGAACTACCTATCACTTGCAACTTGTTTGGGCTCTTGAAACCCTTGCATACCTCTGCATCTCTCCTTTGTTTAAAAGTGGTTTGGGAACCTAGTTTAAAGCTTCTTCTGACAGCCTGATGGGTATTTTTTCATTCCATTGATCCTTTCTGTTATTGATCAATGGAATGGCTTGTATATTAGATAATGCAATGCCTTGTAGAGGTTGTGAGGGTAGGAGGACAGTTTGATTGATTTGGTCATGTAGATGACCCTGCAGTGTTGTGTCTTGGAATGGAGTAGAGGACAGCAATAAAGAGAAGAATACAGGTATGTTGGCATGTCATTTGTTTTACCAAAGAAGATAATATATATTTTGTAGGTTATAGACTTGATTAGTTACCTGAGATAGGGTTTATCTCAATAGTGATCAAGATAAAGTGGATTTGGTGAATGTCCTCCTCATGAAGCAGTGAGATGAAGAGCATAGTGAAGATTGCTGTCCTGCAGTCCTGTGTAGAGGTATTGAAGGAATGTTAGGAGGAGTTGGGCATCTTGGAAGGTGTCTTGGAGTCCTCCCTCAGGTTGCATGTCAAGAACAAGGAAGTGATTGTGTTAAGACTTCATTAAGAGAAGTCTAATCTCAGTGAGAAAATAGTGAAGCTTGAGAGCCTTTGCATGTGGTGTTGTGAACCATGATACTGCTGTCCTAGATGCTCTGCATCAAAAATCTATCCCTAGGACTCCTCGGTAGAATGGAGTGGTTGAAAGAAAGAATAGGATTGTTCAAGAAACTACAAGGACAATGATAAAAGAAGCAAATCTATCGGAGGTCTATTGAAGAGAGGCAATTCATACTATTGTTTATATACTAAACAGAGTGCAAGGAAGAGCAATTAGTACAAAGACCCCTTATGAGTTATGGTATGGAAGGATTCCTACTGCCAAGTACTTTAGAGTGTTTGGAAGCAAATGTTATATCAGAAGGGGGTGCTGCCACAATAATGGGTTACACTTTCTAGGACATCCTGATTTTTGCTAAAATCATATATTTTTAGAAAATATAATAATTTAAGTCTTGACATGTTCCATTTAAACGATTTTAATTGAAAAGGGTTTGATCAAACCCCCTTAGATTCAAACCCCCTTGGATAGAACCCAACTAGTTTTAAACCATACCTATAATGGAGTCTCCTCTACACCTATCAAAATGCTGATAAAAATTCACTTTTAATTTACCTTTTGGGGGATAAAATGAATTCATTTAAAATTTATGTTTTATAAATATGTAGTCCTTATTATAAGCTTCCCAAAAAGTATAATTTTAAATATATTTACTTTGATTATTATATTTAGTTTTTATTTCTTGTGAATGTAGGTTTTTCACCGAACATCAAATTCTCAGTTCTACACAGATGGAAAATTAGTAAATTAGTGAAAAAAATTCTAAAAAATATCTATGCCCTAGGTATTGATGTCCTTGTTTCAACAAAAAAAAATTGAATTTCAATACATACAGAAAAATTTATGTTTTACGAAATATGCCTATGTCTAAATTATAATTGGTTTGACTTTGAAACTTAATTAAAAAGAAATATTCAACAAAACATTATGAAACCAAATGCATGCCCTATATATTCATGTTAACAATCTAAATTCAAGAGAATTAAAATTTTATCCTTTGTAGAAAAAAAGTTATGTGCTACAGAATACACATCACTTTAAAAAAATGTTGTTTACTATTAAAAACTAGTTATCAAAGGAGATGCAAAAAAATTTACAATTTAACTCCAATTTTTTTAAAAAATATATATTTAGAATCTACAAATAAAATCTCACAAATCACTAGTTCACATTATCTTCAAATTCCTAACAGTTTAGTGGCTATAGGTGTCAGAAAGTGAAGATTTAGTTCAAAATGTTGATTTCAATGTCAAGTTTGGCCAAAAAGTGTAACCCATTATTGTGGGATGACCCAAGGGATGAAGAAAATCTAGGAAAGTTTGATGCAAGGTTTGATGAAGGTATCTTCCTTGGGTATTCTACTAAAAGCAAAGCTTACCGGTGCTACAACAAGAGGTTAAGAAGGATTGTTGAGAGTGCAAATGTCAAAGTTGATGAAGATCTACAAAAGATTTCAGAAGTTAATGGATATGAATCAGATTAGTCCTCTTGCAGAGAAGAAGAAAATGCTGATGAAAAGAAAGTATAGATTGAAGAAGAAGAAGCTCCAGAAAAGACTCCTAAAACTCCCAAGTATGTGCAAATGTATCATTCTGAAGATCAAATCATTGGTGACAAGAAGGAAAGCTATTGAAGAATAGGTAAATCTATGCTTACTCTCTAAAGTTGAACCTAAAACAATGATTGAATCATGTAACGATGAGTATTAGGTCAAGGCTATGGAAGAAGAACTAATCTAGATTGAAAATAATGAGACCTGAGAACTTGTCCCAAGACCAACAAATAAAAATGTGATTGGAACTAAGTGGGTATTCTGGAACAAACTGAATAAGAATGGAGAAGTGATAAGAAACAAGGCAAGGCTTGTGTGCAAAGGTTACTCACAAGTAGAAGGAATAGACTATGAGGAAACTTATGCTCCAGTGGCAAGAATGGAGTCCATCATGATGTTTTTGGCTTTTGCAGCACATAAGGATTTCAAAGTATATCAAATGGATGTGAAGTTTGTTTTCTTGAATGGTGAGTTGGAAGAAGTATACATAGAACAACCAGATGTATTTCAATTATTAGATAAACTAGATATGGTTTGCAAGTTGAAGAAGGCACTATATGGATTGAAACAAGCCCCCAGAGCTTGGTATGCAAGGTTAGACAAGTATTTATTATAGCAAGGATTCAATAAAGGTACCGCAGATAGCAATTTGTACATCAAAGTAGGAGAAGATCAAATCTGATTGTGGAAGTGTATGTAGATGATATAATCTTTAGAGGAAATGAAGGTATATGTAAGAGTTTTGCAGATGAGATGTAGAAAAATTTGAGATGTCAATGTGTGGGGAAATGAACTTCTTCCTTGGGTTACAGATCAATCAGACAGATAAATGTATTTTTATTTCACAAACAAAGTATGTCAAGGAGATGTTAAAGAAGTTTGGAATGGAAGATTATAAACCAGTATGTACCCCTATGACAACTAGTTGCAAGCTGAGAAAGAATGATGAATCTGCTCAGAACAGTTATAGGTCAATGATTGGAGGATTGTTATACTTAACTTCTACTATACCGAATATTATGCATGCAGTTTGTCTTGTGGCTAGATTTCAAGATCCTAGAGAGACATGTTGCAGCAGTGAAGAGGATATTCAGATATTTAAAGGGCACTCCAGATCATGGCTTGTGGTATCCAAAGGATAATGACTTTGCTCTAAGTGCTTACACAGATGCAGATTGGGTTGGTTGTGTAGATGACAGGAAAAGTACTAGTGGTGGTGCATTCTTTCTTGGAGGTAGAGTGGTGCCATGGTTAAGTAAGAAGTAGGATTTAGTATCTCTGTCTACTATAGAGGCAGAATATATTGTAGCAACATCTTGTTGCACATAAGTGTTGTTAATGAGACAAACCTTGAAGGATATCAGAGTTGTATATGATGAACCTATCCCTATCTTCTGTGATTATACAAGTGCTATTAACATTTCAAATAATCTGATGATGCACTCAAGGACAAAACATATATCAATCTGGTATCACTTTATGAAGGAGAAGGTTGCAGTGAATGAAGTGAAGCTTGAATATGTGCTTACAAAAGATTAGGTTGATATATTCACCAAGTCTCTTCCTAAGGATACATTTGAGTATCTCTGGGAGAAGTTAGGGGTTATTGCCCCTCCTTTAAACTAGATGCATAAGGAGATGCATTAGTCTAGTGGATTTCAAGATTCATTCCTTATCCTAGACTGATGTTGGAGGCTACCTCTTAGGGGGAGTAGGTAATGGTCATGTTGGTTGTGGCATTCAGGGGAAGTAAGTTCTAATATTGGTTTCTTCTAAGGGGGAGTATGAAGATTAGTAAAAGAAAAGATGTTACAAAGTAGTGGTGAGTAGGTACAAGTATGAGAATGAGAAAGAGAAGGATGAAGCCCTTTACCATTGATGTCAAAGGGGAAGAGAGAGCAATGTGAAAAAGAGGAGAAAGGAAAGAGTCAGTTGTCAAGAAAAGAGTAGTAAGTTGAGGGAGAGAGAAAGAGAAATGAAATAAGTTGGTATGGAGCATAGTATTGAGGTGTTGTTGTGTTGATGGTTTTCACATTATGTGTTTCCATCAATGACAAAGGGGGAGATTGTTGCAAGTATGTGTAGTTAGTGTTGTCATTGATGTCAACATGTTAGCTTGGTGTTGTCATTAGTGTCAACTGGTTAAGCAGAGATGAGATTGTTGCAATGGTACGAGTTGTTTGGTTGAGTTGCTTTGCTAAAGTTGATTTGATTGCTTTGAAGAGGTGCTAAAGATGTTAAAAATATGTTTCTGTTGGTTGGGTTCCAAGTGCTTTTGAGAAAATTTGATTAATAAAGGAAATAGTTTGTTGAAGTGGCATTCTGGTTTAAAGAGTAGTGTTCTATTTTTGCTCTGCATTTCCTCTATATTGAAGATCTATCTTTGTGGTTTGGATATGTTATTCAAAGATGTTAAGAGATGTTATATTCTAAATTTGGTGGTCTGGTTCATTGCACAGAGGAAGTTGTGTTCACTAGTGTGTGGACTATGTTTCTGAGTGTTGCAGAGGTGTTTGGGAGAAACTATTTTTCTCCACATTTCTCTGCAAATTTGTTTCTAGCTTTACGATTCTAAAATTTTGCTTGTAAGGTTCATATCTTTCTTTTGTTGAAGTTTTTCATGGTTTGGTTCTCCGGAAGTTGATTTCTAGAGATATAGTGCATGACAAGGATAGTTAAGTATACTAGATAAACATGATGAGGTTGTGCGGTAGGTGAAAGCAATTGCAGAGGAAATTTGTTGGATTTTAGATGTTTTAGGATGTTTGTGGAATACTCTAGATTATGTTAAAGCTTGGTGTATGGTCCGCATGGTTGTATTTTTTCTTGAGGAAGCATGCACTTAAAAGTTCATTGTGTTAACATAGGTTTGGCCAACCTTGGGTGTTTACACTAATTGCAAAGTTTCTTTGGTGATTGTCAAAGCATGGAGTGATGTGCTTGGATGAATTTAGGTCCAAGATAAGATGTGTTGTGGTTTTCCTTCATTCCTTTCTACCGTAGGAATGTTTAGGTCTAGACCTAATTTGAATTTTCTAGGTTAAGGTGATTTACAGACCTTGGATAATGTTCTCAAGGTTGAAGACAATATAAATAAGTGTCAAGGGATTGTGATTGAGAGTGTACAGGATAGATATGATGTGAAGAGTAGTGTGGTTGAATGTGTGATGCAGTAAAAGATTTCATGTGTTAGATTACTGGATGTAGTGAGAAAAAGATGTCTACAATTCTTTAGTGTGACTGTAAAGGTGTTAATGGTGTGGTGGTGGAATTCCATGTTCCATTGAGATAGTTTTCTCCTTGTAACAATCTTCTCTATCTTGTTCTCTATTCTAGTAGTGAGCCTTGGTAGTGAGCCTTTCTTTTGGGTAGTGAGCCTTTTGGTAGTGAGCCTTTTTGTAATTTGGTGTTGATACTACTTTATATTGTGAGCTAATTCTCACCATGGATTTTTCCTTCTTAGGTTTTCCAAGTACAAATCTAGTGTTCTCTTGTGTTTGATGTTGGTTTGATTATGTTTCTGTTATTTGCTTTCATGCTTAATCATATTAATAGTCTAAGGGTTAATTGAATCTATGTGGATGTAAATGTGTGTGATGGTTTTAGAATTTTAAGTTATAAGTAATTCACTTCCCTGTTGATGATTGTTTTTACACATTCATAACAAAAGTTAAAATTCACAAAATGACCCTAACTGTCTTGAAAGATATGAAGGAATCGATTAAGAGTTCTTAATCCCAAGTTTCTGTATGGTCAGGTCTTGACCTTGTGGACAATTTAGTAGGTTAATGTGAAACTATAATATGCAAGGGGTCTTACTTGATTTAAGGTGATTTATGACTTACTGAACTTGAATTATGCAAATTGTTACAAAGATCAACAAATTATCCATTTCTTTGCATAAATTTACTACTGTATCACAAAGATTTATATGATTTATATTAAAACAAGCTTTTCTTTTCAAATATTATGAAAATTGTCAAATATTAACTCAATTGTTCATGTTTTTTTCAAATGTCAGATAGTCTCCTTTAAATTTCTACGTTTAAGCTACGTATTTCAAATGTTTGGGGAAAAGTTAGAGAAATTCAGACTAAACATCACTTTACTACAGGATCTAAATGCTCTGTTATCTACGTTGTAAGAAGTACAACAAACTTGATCAAATCCAAAGGTTAAATCTTTAAATGTGAAGCCCTGAGTATTTTCATGAACACACATCTAAGATTGCAAGCTTTCAAAGAGATAATACTTTCAAACATAAGTAAAAGTTAGAAAACACTCAGAAGATAGATGCAGAATCCCAAATTTACTTGTATTTGAAGTATATAGTCATGTATGATTTACAATGTATGAATAACCAGTTTGCTTCATTAATCAAATCAACAGAAAACTTATAAACGTCTTACAGATACAATAAGAAAGCTGGACACTCCACGCATTTCTTAGTGCAGACATAGGTGACCTCCTTCTATTCTAAACTAAAATGTTCCTCTATTCAAAATGCTCAAACAAATTATAATTGCCAACCCTATTTTATAAATCCTTGTGTAATTAATGTACAAGTAGCAAAGCTTCTTATATAGAATTTGAAGCTTCCTATTGCTACGGCTATAAACTTCATCCAAGGTTCAAATTCCTCTATTATTAATCAATGGTGAACGTTCATCTCTAACCACCTCTCAAAATATCTGACTGGTATCTTTTCCCCTCAAAGGATGTTGTTGGAATCTTTTTAAAATAAGATTCCCCCTCTTCTTTGACTTATGCCCGCTGATCTCTTTACTTGACTTTTCCCAAAACCACTACTCCTTTCACAATTTCTACTCTTTCAAGTATGTTTTGAAATATTTGATTACACCTTCCATAAGGTGTGGTCTCCTCCTAGACTCTTTGTCCATATATACTCCTGCAGTGTAACTCCCTCCTTTAGTTTCTTTTCTCTGATTTCTGAACCTTCACTTTTTCTCTTGTATTTTTTCATTTTAGCACTTTCCTCCATTAATGAGTCAATCATCTGCTTACTAAAATAGGCATCAAGATTCTCCATGCATTGTGTAAAAATGGCATTAAATTCTGTCAAAGCTCTTTCCAATTCATATGCTGGTACATCTAGGCATTCATGACCTAAGAGTCTTTTGTATTATCCTTTTATGCACTATAATCATATCATCTGCCTTTTCTTCTAATTCCTGAGCAATTGCTATACACTTTCTGAGATTATCTTCCTCAAATTTGAGTTCTAATCTTACATGTGGCACTTGATTTGCCATTGAAGGTGTAAATACTCCTTCATTTATCAACTCTTCTACTCTTTCCTCAATTTCTGTTAATTGTTACAGTTTAGATCTACATTCTTCCCTCCTAAATTGGCCATTATGAACAAGTATACTACATTTGTTCCTTTCTCTTGCAACCACCTCCCAACTTTTCACCGCTTGTTTATTACTTGTTCACCTTCTTGCATAAAATCTTTGAACCATTCATCAAATACATTAGCCTTAAGCCTTTTATTTTCCATGTCTTTTATTTCATCTCTGGATACAACTGCTATCTCATTAGGCAATTCAGGCACTGTTGTATTGGGATCAAATATCCCTTTAATAAATTGCTACAATTGGACAATATGTCCCTTCAAATATTCTTGTTTGTCTTTATCTTTTCTCAACATTTCTGTTGTCACCTAGTGCATGTCTTCCCACTCAGTTATGTGTTGCTCCCATGTAGTATGTCCCAGGTCAAAATTTAGTATTTTGTACTCATCTAAGGTTATTTCACCTTTTGCCTTCTGCTTTTGAGGTATGGCCAGATTCAGCATCCTAGATCCATTTGGACCTCTTTGTATGGCTGACATTGTTCTAGCCTTTCTCTTTTCTTTCCTGGGCATTGTATTACCCAATAAACTTTTAATATCAATAGGTACTAATTGTACCTCCTTCCTCTCTTTTCTTATTTCTGCTCCTAGCCAAGCAGGAATCTCTTTTGTTTCTGTAGTAATATTTTCTTCATTTATTACCTCTTCCTGAGGCTTTTCTGTTTCCCCTTGCTCTTGTTGCTATTGTTGTTGTTGTTGTTCTTGACGTTCTTGTTCTTGAGGTGGAGGTTGCTGCTCTTGAGGTGCTTCCTCTTGTATCATGGGATCTGTCGGTTATTTTTCTGAATCAGCATTAGGGTTTGCCACTTCTAATGCACAGGCAGATTCAGCCAACTAAATACAGGAGGTTGCGTGAGCTCCTCCCCTTCACTTCTGGTTCTGCCACACCAAGGGGGGTATCCCTATAACTCAAGATGTAACCTTGACTAGCTCAAAGATAGAAGGATCTAACTTGACAACAACAGGCAGAATACTCTCATGTATGGACCAAGATCTGCATGATAGATCACAAGGCTGGCAACATTCTTGGACATGATGTCTGGTTGGGTATGAGAGTATGCAGGGGGTTCCTAATCCTACTCCTACAACTAACAGGTGGAAGTATGAAATGTTTTAGTTTGAATTTTGGATGCAAAGTTGGACATGGTGTATAACACAAGAACACAGCATGATTGGTGCCTATCCAGGGCTTGGAGTCGGTAGACATACACCTGTGAATGATCAGCATGAATAGCTAAAACTGGATTTCAGGGGGATACACATGATATCTGCCTTACAGATATCTCCCAATGAAGAGTGTCGAATTATCTCTACTTATGGCATCCCTACTGCAGTATACCCTTCCCAATGTTCAACCTGAAAACAGTTTAATCTACCCCTTGAGCAGAAGTTAAAAGATCAGACATTCAACATAGGAATTCTATGCTCTAGAATCTAAACATTACGCAAATATCCAGATCCAGAAGAAGAATACATGCAATACTGGAGACAGAATTAACACAACACATGCTAAGATAGCATTACTCATATAAGATCAACCATGAAATCAGTGGATTCGTGCCAAGTCGTACAACAGGAGATACATAAACTCACAAATTAAACTGTACAGAGCAACTAGATCAGCTGGTTTTGGATTACAGAGCCCAAAAATCCACAACTTTCAACAACCTTGAATGAATAACACCGTCTGCATTATAAAGCAGGAGGGTGTATTCAACATTAACTACCAGGTTGACCAAAAATCCCGCCAGATATACAGTATCATAAAAATGGCGCTCAAACATTAATGCAGCAGGTAGGGGAGGAGACAGGAAGATTTCTCGAGCCCTGCGCCACTGATGTACACCTTCAATCAGGTACCAGATCAGCCCACGCCATCGCCCATACCTCTACAACAATCGCCATTAATGGCGCACCAACCCGCGGCCTTGGGAAGAACATTAATTCTGCATCGCAACCATTTCCCACCGAGAATCATCATCATGATATTTCGAAATGCAGGATATCAATATCCCACATGCACCCCGCGATGACCTCTTTAACACTTTATATACTAGGTCATGAGCATATATCATGTCGGTGCTTTGCTCCTGACGACACTAGTATAAGACTTCATCATCATCATCCTCCAGCAGCATGATATCCTGTTGCTTGAAATATCACCCTGACGTCATCATCATATCGCAATACAACCGCATGATAATCGCCTTCATCGGCACAACCTGATCCATCGGAGAAACATCCTCCTGCTGAGCCTATACCAAAAGTCTGGCCGATGAACATCCTGATGACATCATCATCATATCCTGCTGACGTCATCATCATATCCGCCTACTGCGCACCTCCTTATATCCGGATGACGTCATCATCATGTTTGCAAATATCGGGGGATCTCCACAAGATGATCTATGTTAGAAATATGACCCCCCCGGACCTTGATGACGTCATCATCATATCAACATCAGGATGATATTCAGAATACAACCGGATATTTGGAAATATCATCCTGATGCACGAAAATCATGTTGCACTGTAGCTCCGCTATAAGATCAGGGCGAAATATGAATATGATGATGCTTGAAAAGATCACCCCCACTAGATAATGCATGAAGCCAGCAGGCGGATATCTCCTTGATATCAGCATCATCATGATGCTGGAACAAACACACACTCGAGTGATATGAAAATATCACCCCCTCCTTCGAAAATATCATGATGCAGATAGGCAGAGAAAAAGATATCACCCTGATATAAGGATGACGTCAGCATCATCAGGATGACAAAACAACGAACAAGAAGTGATACAACATCATCAGGATGATATTGACTAAGATCATCCTGACGTTCAAAATATGATGACCCCAGTGAATATCGGGTCGCACTAAGAACTCTTCAACAACATCATCAGGATGATCATAACCAAGATCACCCGATGATAAAGATATCACCCCGGCGAAATATCATGAAGGCAGAAAATATGATGACCCTCGCAAGTAACACGGTGATAACTGGAAATATGATGATGATGACGACCCTTAAGAAAGAACAAGTCAGGTCGAACAACTTTAGAGAATAACCCCTTCAGAATATCAGGGCAACATCATCATCATGTCTGGGCAAGGTGAGAAATGGAAGATCACCGGATACTTGAAAAATCACCTCCGCAAGCAAATCAGGGCGCACTGTAGCTCGTCAGCATCATCAGGATAAAAACCAAACATCACCCGATATTTCAATATGATGATGACGATGAGAAACCGGTCGACGGAGAACATGATGATGCTGACCTTCATCGAAAAAAACATGATGATGATGACCTCCTCCTTAAGAAAATATGATGATGCAGCTGAAAACTGCTGAGGAGGTCCAACACTTAGAACATTTTTTGGATACTTAGGGAGAGTGCCTGAATGAAAATTGCTCAAAAAACTGCCAGTCAATTCAGGCGCTAACAGTGGCTCTGTCTGGGGACGTGCAGGTGAAAACCTGCAGCGAGAACCAAATCTCTGGGATGCAGACCAGTCCCTTATCCATTGGGCATAGAGTCATGAAGTTATCATGATCTGCATCACCAAACACAATATTTTTAAACATTATTTTGGCGGCCCCGGGCAGCCAAAAAGGAAAAACCATAATTTTTTCTTGTCAAATGCCTGATTCCAAGCTGAAAGATCCCAATCCCAACTGAAAAGATTGGCATAATCTGCCCATAATGTCACCTGCTTAAAAAGATATTCCACCAGTTTTGAAAACTTGCCACCATCATTTTCAGCTCTATCATTTTGGATTTCAGAATTAGACATACAACCATACACACAATATTCTTCCACATTAGGCAACACATGTATGTTATATCCCTCAGACAGTACATCATATTGCTCTTGGCATTCTTTATCATTTATCTGGCTGCTGCACATTATCAGGTACTCATCCAGCTGATCCATCAATTCAAAATACTCAGAAAATATGAGACCCCTAATATCTACTGATTTTGAAAACAAAACCTGATCCACACACCCAATGTTGCACATGTCTGAATCAGGTGATGATGAACATTCATTATTCACAGTTTGCAAATTAGTATCATCATCCTCAAACAAAGGGTTAATCCTGCACCATTGAAAGTCAAGACCCACAACATCATATGCATCAGCAGGTTCATCATAAAGGGGATTAACACTCACTGCAAAGGCCTCTGCTTCTTCTTCATGACATTCCAATTCTTCTTCATTACTATCAGATCCAGAGTCATAAGAAAAACAAACCTGATCCATGCACCGGTCATGGATATCATTTTTATCAACTGATTACCCCATATACAAGATTGCTACTGTTTCAATGCACTCTGAAGTTGAACAATCTGCATCATTTTCTAGCCCTCCAATGCTTCCTGATGAAACTGATATTGATTCTTGATCCATATGATCACAACTCTGCACAACTGGATCATTTAAACATGAAGGCTCTTTGTTTAGGACTGGTATGCAAATTTTACTTGAAAAATTATTATTTTCAACTTCACTTGCTGGGCAAAAAAGGACATCCTCCTCTATGATAGAAACATCATCTACTTGGAATGATGCAAAAACTGGGACAACAGGGGTGTGAGTGCTATGACATTCACTGTCAATACCTGAATTAAATCCTTCATTAACACTGGGGGTTGCAGGACAACAAAAATTTTCAGAGAAATAACCCTTTTGTATTCCATACCTCCAATTGTTTTCAATATCTAATGCAAACTGATGTGCCTGATGCAATGTGGTGGGCTCCTTGTCTCTTAATCTGTAACTCATTTTCTTATCAAAGGCTCCCAAATAGATAACTAAGCACAGTGCATCATTAGGTCTCATGCATTCTGGAATTCTATTCAATGCCCTCATAAATCTGAGGTTAAAGGCTGGGATCAACTCATCTTCTTCAATGTGGATGTACATGAAGTCACTAATAGCTGCATATTCAGAAACTCTTTCACCATACTGTACTAGAAATGCAGATTTAAAACCATGCCAAGAGCTGACAGAGTGAGCTGGAAGGTAGGAAAACCAGTCCCTTGCATCTTCATCTAGAGATTGAACAAATAATCTCATAACCACATCCTCATGGTCAATCTCAAAGTCATCTATCACATTCATGAACTACTGCAAGTGTCTCTCAGCTGATTCATCCTTTATACCCTTAAATTTAGGCAAAAAATTCCTGATTTTAGGTGGAAAAGCATTTGGATAGCCACAAATGCCATTGAAATCTATGGGCTTATATCTGTCTATG
Organism: Cunninghamia lanceolata; assembly: GCA_027924645.1. NCBI lineage: Eukaryota > Viridiplantae > Streptophyta > Pinopsida > Cupressales > Cupressaceae > Cunninghamia > Cunninghamia lanceolata. The sequence goes on from BSBN01001215.1 coordinate 7,344,052, forward strand.
TTGAAACTTCTTTTATTACATTGTTGGGACTGACTGTTATACATTTTTGCATTTGACCCTTCACAAGGGTGCATAGGCTGATAATACATCCTTTATGTTATTGCAACCCTCCTCTCTACTCAGATTTTCTACAAACAATGACTTTAGGCACTCAAAGTTTAGACTGTTTTTTCAAACTTTCCTAAAGTCCTTTAAATGAGTCTTTTGAACAACATTGCATGCCCTTTGAAATACAGTGTAAGTTCTAATAGAAGCATGCAAGCTCTGCTTTCACCAATGTTCCCCTTTTAACCAGTGCTATCTCACCAAATAGGGAATCTGTCAAACAATATGAAATACCTGGATATGTTGCAGAAGCTGCAAATTCTTCTCTGGCTGATTTTGTTCTTTTATCAGGTTCTTTGATGCAGAGTCGCCACCTCCTTGAAGAGGAATGAGCTTCAAACAGGCTGAAGCTGCAGATTGATTTCTTTCATTCTGGGTCATCCACCAGCAGAGTCACATATACAACCTTTTTTCTCTGCTGCAACAAATAGTTTCCAGGTCTAATTTTTTAATCTTGTGGACTCAAATTTTCATGGATATGACATTGATCTCCCCAGCAGAGTTGCCACTTTGTTGGTTATTTTTCTGAATCAGCATTAGGGTTTGCCACTTCTAATGCATAGGCAAATTCAGCCAACTGAATACAGGAGGTTGCGTGAGCTCCTCCCCTTCACTTCTGGTTCTGTCGCACCAAGGGGGGTATCCCTATAACTCAAGATGTAACCTTGACTAGCTCAAAGATAGAAGGATCTAACTTGACAACAACAGGCAGAATACTCTCATGTATGGACCAAGATCTGCATGATAGATCACAAGGCTGGCAACATTCTTGGACATGATGTCTGGTTGGGTATGAGAGTATGCAGGGGGTTCCTAATCCTACTCCTACAACTAACAGGTGGAAGTATGAAATGTTTTAGTTTGAATTTTGGATGCAAAGCTGGACATGGTGTATAACACAAGAACACAGCATGATTGGTGCCTATCCAGGGCTTGGAGTCGGTAGACATACACCTGTGAATGATCAGCATGAATAGCTAAAACTAGATTTCAGGGGGATACACATGATATCTGCCTTACAGATATCTCCCAATGAAGAGTGTCGAATTATCTCTACTTATGGCATCCCTACTGCAGTATACCCTTCCCAATGTTCAACCTGAAAACAGTTTAATCTACCCCTTGAGCAGAAGTTAAAAGATCAGACATTCAACATAGGAATTCTATGCTCTAGAATCTAAACATTATGCAAATATCCAGATCCAGAAGAAGAATACATGCAATACTGGAGACAGAATTAACACAACACATGCTAAGATAGCATTACTCATATAAGATCAACCATGAAATCAGTGGATTCGTGCCAAGTCGTACAACAGGAGATACATAAACTCACAAATTAAACTGTACAGAGCAACCAGATCAGCTGGTTTTGGATTACAGAGCCCAAAAATCCACAACTTTCAACAACCTTGAATGAATAACACCGTCTGCATTATAAAGCAGGAGGGTGTATTCAGCATTAACTACCAGGTTGACCAAAAATCCCGCCAGATATACAGTATCATAAAAATGGCGCTCAAACATTAATGCAGCAGGTAGGGGAGGAGACAGGAAGATTTCTCGAGCCCTGCGCCACTGATGTACACCTTCAATCGGGTACCAGATCAGCCCACGCCATCGCCCATACCTCTGCAACAATCGCCATTAATGGCGCACCAACCCGCGGCCTTGGGAAGAACATTAATTCTGCATCGCAACCATTTCCCACCGAGAATCATCATCATGATATTTCGAAATGCAGGATATCAATATCCCACATGCACCCCGCGATGACCTCTTTAACACTTTATATACTAGGTCATGAGCATATATCATGTTGGTGCTTTGCTCCTGACGACACTAGTATAAGACTTCATCATCATCATCCTCCAGCAGCATGATATCCTGTTGCTTGAAATATCACCCTGACGTCATCATCATATCGCAATACAACCGCATGATAATCGCCTTCATCGGCACAACCTGATCCATCGGAGAAACATCCTCCTGCTGAGCCTATACCAAAAGACTGGCCGATGAACATCCTGATGACGTCATCATCATATCCTGCTGACGTCATCATCATATCCGCCTACTGCGCACCTCCTTATATCCGGATGACGTCATCATCATGTTTGCAAATATCGGGGGATCTCCACAAGATGATCTATGTTAGAAATATGACCCCCCCGGACCTTGATGACGTCATCATCATATCAACATCAGGATGATATTCGGAAGACAACCGGATATTTGGAAATATCATCCTGATGCATGAAAATCATGTTGCACTATAGCTCCGCTATAAGATCAGGGCGAAATATGAATATGATGATGCTTGAAAAGATCACCCCCACTAGATAATGCATGAAGCCAGCAGGCGGATATCTCCTTGATATCAGCATCATCATGATGCTGGAACAAACACACACTCGAGTGATATGAAAATATCACCCCCTCCTTCGGAAATATCATGATGCAGATAGGCAGAGAAAAAGATATCACCCTGATATAAGGATGACGTCAGCATCATCAGGATGACAAAACAACGAACAAGAAGTGATACAACATCATCAAGATGATATTGACTAAGATCATCCTGACGTTCAAAATATGATGACCCCAGTGAATATCGGGTCGCACTAAGAACTCTTCAACAACATCATCAGGATGATCATAACCAAGATCACCCGATGATAAAGATATCACCCCGGCGAAATATCATGAAGGCAGAAAATATGATGACCCTCGCAAGTAACACGGTGATAACTGGAAATATGATGATGATGACGACCCTTAAGAAAGAACAAGTCAGGTCGAACAACTTTAGAGAATAACCCCTTCAGAATATCAGGGCAACATCATCATCATGTCTGGGCAAGGTGAGAAATGGAAGATCACCGGATACTTGAAAAATCACCTCCGCAAGCAAATCAGGGCGCACTGTAGCTCGTCAGCATCATCAGGATAAAAACCAAACATCACCCAATATTTCAATATGATGATGACGATGAGAAACCGGTCGACGGAGAACATGATGATGTTGACCTTCATCGAAACAAACATGATGATGATGACCTCCTCCTTAAGAAAATATGATGATGCAGCTGAAAACTGCTGAGGAGGTCCAACACTTAGAACATTTTTTGGATACTTAGGGAGAGTGCCTGAATGAAAATTGCTCAAAAAACTGCCAGTCAATTCAGGCGCTAACAGGATCATTTTGTTGTTTGGATTCACCCTCATTTTCTTCTTCTTCAATTTCTGTGTCCCCTCCATCCTTAGCTTCTTCCTCAAGACCCTCTCCCTTTGATGGTTCTTTTTCTTGGTACTCTTCTGTATGTATTTGCTCTACATTTGGCATGTTTATATCCTTTGTTTGTTCTTCAAATTTATTTTCATCAACCTTTTCTATTTGTTCTTCATCTTCAGGCCTCTTGATTACATCTTCTATATTGGTTGTACCCTCTATATCTTCACCATCCTTTTGTTTTGTTTCAGGCCTACTAATTTGCTCTGTAGGTGTAGGGGATCCTACCACTGTATCATCTTCTTTTGCTTTTTTTTCTTGTTCTTGCCTACTTTCTATGTTCTTCTCCTCTTCGCTCTGTTCACCATACATATTTAAAATATTCAATACATCTACCCCTAAACTGCCAGCTTCTGTTTCATCTTTTCCTTGAGCAGGTTTTTCTGTGATTGTTTCCTCAGGTGCACCTTCCTTTTCAGCCTCTTCAATTTTACGTGCCTCCTCTTGCACATCCTTGATGATTTCAGGGGACACTAAAGTACCAAAAGGATCTACTATCCCTAATTCTTCCTATACCTTTTCCTTTTCATATTATGGGCCTTGTTCAATTTCACTATCAGCCAGAGTGCTTTACTCTTCTTCTTCACTTAGGAATTCACTAGATTCCTCTTTTATTTCAATTTCTTTCCCAATATACATTCCCCTTTCCTCACTTTCACTACTATCATCCACAATGTGAATAGTTTCAATAGTCTGTTTGGCTTCATGTGCTTGTGACCCTTGCAGTATTTCCCTAGCCAATTTTGTCTTCACTTGAACATATGTCTATCTCTTTTCTGGTGAAGTGGAAGCACTAGGTATACTACTCAATTTTACACCTACTTGTTGTGCCCCTATTACTTCACTTGTTTTAGAAGTCTGCCCTTTTGACATACTTATTGGTATTGCCTTTCTAACTTGTTGTCCTGCTACTTCCTTGGAAGTCTATGCTTCCTCTGCACTAATCTCATGACTCAATGATTTTGCATCTATAAATGTATTAGATGATACTGCTACTATTATTCCCAATGCATAGGGATCCATTAGAGTAGCATTCTTATCTTTTTCTACAATCTTAGCCTCTACAATCTTTCTCTTCTTCTCATAGAAACACTGAGGATCATCACTAGGTTCTCTTATTCTCTTCCTCCCTTTCTTAGGACATGTGATCTCCCTCCCTTCAGCCTTGAGTTCTTCAATCCTATCCTTTAACCATGTTTTTGAAAACAATATAACCACTTTGGACAATATGTCTAGAGATTTATTCCAAGGTTGTGACCAATCAGGCTTTGTAATAGGAGCAAGCCTGGCCTCTGCATAATTGTGATGTAGCAATTTATCATCTTCTTGAACCTCTGGAGGAACATAAATATCTCCCATAGTTTTCATTTGCTCAATTGTTAGCCTTTTATGAGCCCTTTTCCTTACCTCCTTATCATTTTGGCAATCTGACCAAAAATCCTCAATATGAATTTGATGCTTATATTTTTTATCAACTGTGTTTTGGATCCTATGGAAAGGATCAAACTTTCTAACTAAATCAAATTCTTCAAATCCATAATATCTTAGTTCCTATTCTGAATAAGTAGCAACCTCACTGTAGCATGAGTTTTTGCCAATTGACCAAGGTAACTTTAGATTTCCTCTGCCAAACTTCCTCTTGTATATTCTAAAGGCATTCAAATTTTGCCTTGAAAACTCTAAAACAATCAATTTATCAGAAGGATACCAGGGTAACATGAAAGGCTTTCCTTCAAATCCTTCAGTTATGATACAAGTAAAATGTGGAAATTGAATATACTAAGAGCTATGCAATCCAATTGTATCTTCTACATCCTTAGACAATCTTTTATCAGGTTCTTCCCTTAGAATTCTCACCATATAAGTATAGAATACATCATTAACTAAAGCATATTTCTTCAATGCATTGTCCTCTTGTAGATCAAGGTAATGCTTATGTATCAATTTCTGTCCTAGACCACTACCTAAGGTCCCAACCCTTTCTATTCCATGTATGAATGGTCTCACCTCTGTTACACATGAATACAATATGTATGAAGATAAATAAAAAGGCAACAACTTTTGCTTCCTTAACATGGCTTGTTTCCATATAGCTGTGCTTATGGTCTTGGGCCAGTGAATCTGTCCTTGTTCCTTTTCTTCTTTTCTTATGAACTCAATAATAGTAAACATCTAGGGCTCACATTTAGTGCCCTCTCTCAATCCTATCAATCTACTCAGCATTGAAATCATCAGGTGTATTTCCTCTTTGAAGTATATTCTCAGCAGATTTTTGTGCACTCTGGCTATAGCCTTGGGTTTGTTTTCTAGGCTGTACCAATTGTAAAATATCTTCTCTCTACAATCCCTTTCATTAATTTGAAAATCCTCATTGTAATGATCTATGTCAATGTCTACCATTTTCTCATTGATCTCCAAGCCAAATGTCTTTGCAATACCCTCTGTGGATAAATCTACAATGACTCTGTCATAAAACATAATTTTCCTAGTTGATAAGTCATATAGAGTTAAACAATCTAAACATAAATCTCTGGCCTCTATAGCCAATGGAAAACCTGCAGCTCTGTACAAGCCACTCTCCCATATACATTTCATATCCGGTGTAGCATCTGCAGCTGTAATCTTTTGTAAAACATCATTTGCATCATAATTTCCAATGTTTGTATCTGTCCCCACCCCTGTGTAACTGATCAATGTCGAATATCCTCTGTATAGTGGTAACTCTTCTTTCTTTATCTCTTTACGTGGTTTCCTCTCCTTTGTCACCTCTCCCCCTATATCTACCTTTTTCTGCTTCAGGGTCATCCTGTAGAAAATGCATCTTTTAACCTTTTGCTTTACTTTCCTAAGGTTTTACTATGAATTTCTATTTTTTTTTACCATTTTACCCTAACCCAGTTTGTCCTTTCTATTTTGACTTTCATATTTGTTAAGTTCTACCAAGCTAATTAACAGTTAAAACAATGATTTAACAAATGCCTATGTTTTATAATAAAATTACAGAATTTTACATGCATTTTTACCATTTGAAATGTAACGACATTTTGGGATAAATACCTATATTTCTTGACCACTCACTTTCTGTCGTTGACTTACTTTACTATTTTTTCTTCCATCCAGCTGCTGTAATTCTGTCGCCTTGACAAATTCTGTTCAATTTGCTATAACAATTCTCTTTTCTGCAGTTTTTTAGCTCTCAGCAATGCAAATTTGAAAGCAAATAACATTAATTTTACCCTAAATCCATTTGAATTTTACTCCTTTTGGGCGTTAGCTCAGCATTAATTATAGAATTTAATGTACCTAAAGCTTCAACTTTCTATTTCAGTGTTTAAATTTTTAAACTTTTTATCCGTTAGTTCATTTCTGCATACATACTGTTTTCCTTGTATTTTCTTTTGTATGTTTCTTTGTATGTTCCCTTTGTATCCTTTTAACATATAAACACATATATGCAAGAAACCATAACTAATGTTACTTCCCTTTTCTTTTTATCTGTACTTGTATCTTTTGCTTTATATATTGCCCTTTGTTTGTTATCTTGTATATGCGCATACAAATGACACGTACAAGTTTCTTTTTACCCTTATCCCCGCAATGTCCTTTATTTCCTTGTATATCTGACATGTATATCATAAACATGTTGGCAAGAGACATGTTGTGGCTTCATGAGTGTTGTCCTTGATGGCAACAAAGTCCATCCCACACATCCGCAGGACATGATGTGTCCATATCGGAAGTCAGATTGAAGAGTATTTTGGTCCGGTGACCAAGAATAGAGCATGTAGCAAGGTTTGACATTCAGGTCCAGATCTCTCAAAAGAAGTATCTCAGTAAAGTGTAGACTTGCGGAAGTCAAGAGGAGTATCTTGACTAATAGATTCCAGGGATTGAGCCTCCAGTGAAGAAAGAGTGAAGAGATATGAGCACCTAAGTATTGGGTTCCTGTTTGGCAGAGTAGACTAAGGAAGAATTGACCGGTAGAGCATCAGACCTTAATCCAGATAAGATATTGATGGTGATCAAGCTTCCTAAGGTATCATTCATGATTGGTTGACATGATTAATGAATTCTACAAGCATCTCCTTGATACGCATCACTTGGCAAGCAAGGATTCAGCTGACAAACTAGAGTTTGAGAAAATAGTGAAGTATTCTGGATGCTGACTAGAAAGTTGTTGAAATCCTTTGTGTGGATAGATATACCAAATGGATCTCAATGAGAAGGTGTGTGTGTTGTATTGTGAAGTGTGAATAAAAGCAGAGAACAGAGTGGAAGTAGTAATACAGGTCCAGTATGTGACAGGATAGTAGCACCTAAGAAGAGGAAGAATGAAGTGCAATAGATCAGTGTACTAAGCTTAATCGGAACTGAACTTTAGCATGTGTGGATGCTTCTCATCAGTTCAAGTATCTTGTTACTCTCTTATGACTTGTAGACTGTGAGTCTCTTGTAGGCAGTGAGCCTCTTGTGAGTAGTGTGCTCGGGCCGTGAGCCCTAATTGGCAAGTGCCATTTTGTACTACCTTATTCTTTTAATAGAGAATACAATCTTGGGTTAATCACCCTGTGGTTTTTCCCTTCATAGGGTTTTCCATGTCAAAATCATTGTGTTATGTGTATTGAGTTTATTTCTATTTTCATGGTTATGCATGCTTACTTAATTTGATGCTGCACTAATTGTTAAGGAAGAACAAAAAGTTAAAATAATCTAGATAACTGATTCACCCCCCCTCTCAGTTATCAACAATTGGTATTAGAGCCAAGTTCCTCCTAACAGAGCCTAATAGCTTGAGGAAGATCTGGGAATCTCAATATGTATGGTATGAGGGAACAACTTCAGTCTTCTCTAGATGATCTTGAGCAATCTCACTCCGAAGTCAATGAATTGAAGGAAAGACTCAAACAAGCTGATGATTTCATAACTGAACTAAAAGAGAAATTGAGTACCTCTATGAAAAAGAGAAAGGAATTACTTCGACAGTTAGCAAGTCAAAGTGAAGCCAATGTTACTGATGAAGATCTGAATGAAGAGAACAAATTATGTGAGAAGCTATCAAAAGAGGTCATTATGATAAGACATGAAATGGAATCAGGTGTTATAAAATTCACTCAAGAAATTGAAGAGAAAAGAAAGACAAGAAAATTTAAAACAATCTCTCAAAGAAAATTCAGAAGATTGCCACAAAATAGATAGAATAATTAGGCATTTGGAATCTGATCTTGAAGAAGCTAGAGATAATGAAGAACAACTTGAGAATCAGATTGTCACTTTAAAAAGGGATCTCCAAACAACAAATGAATACAAAGAGAAATCCAAGATAAGCTCTGCTTAGCTTGAAGTTCTTCTTGAAAGCCAAAAGAGAGTAGATGACAAGCAAGGCTTGGGGTATGAGAAAGGTGAAAGCTCCGGATCAGGTCAGAGGAACTCTGGATTAGGAAATCCAAGGAACAGGACTAGAAGACCTCTGGTAAGACAACCAAATGCTCAAAGATATCCATCCTTCAATGGATACTGCCATAATTGCAATAACTTTGGTCATAAAGCAAATCAGTGCAGAAGAAGAATGAATCAAACTAATTCATCCTTCTCTGGACAGTGTTTTAATTGCAAAAGGTATGGTCACAAATCTCATGAGTGTAGAAATATCCAAATGAACAATTCATTCAATGGTAGATGTTTTACATGCAATAGAATGGGACATATGGCTAATTAGTGTAGATCAAGAGGATATTAGTCAAGTATGCAAAGAAATGTTGTTTGCTACAATTGCAATAGATCCGGTCATATTGCCAAATTCTACAGAAGTAAGAATCAGGACAAAAAGGGTCCAGTACATCATAATCAAAACCAAGACAAAGGAAAAGGAAAAGTAAATGCGAATGAAATTTAAAGGGAGATGAACAAGATTTGGGTGAAGAGGAGTATATAAAATGTTGAGGATGGATCTGCACTAGAATTTGGTGCTGGTGTTCCTTCTGGAAACTAAATAGATGAGCTCTGGCTCAGGGGGAATCACAAAAGAAAACAATTTCCCCCAGCTAGTCAATTGGTGCATGAAATTGGCAAATGGATGGTTGTGGATTAAAAGGGTTCTCAGAGAAACATCTAAATAACCATTGGGAAAGATATGAAAGATCCACAAGGGATTTAAAGAGGTTAATCATCTAAGATTGATCCGATTTAACAGTCATCCGGTAAGAAGCAGGATTTTCACAGTTTGATCCGGTGTGATTCCAAACTGAAACATCTTGATCTGCAGATAAAGGGGATGATTCGAGGAAAGCAGAGACACTGAAATTAATTAGTAAGATCATATCTATGTACATCTCAGTGATCCAAAAAAATCTCTCTCATAATAAGGCAACTGGAATAACTTAAGCTGTGCATTTATTACAAAATAAAATTAGGGTTTGCTCAGAGATAAAAGGGTTTGTTTGCTTGTCATTTGCACATTTGCATTAGTGAAAGAGATAAGATCTCTGCAAACAAGTTTGCTGGATCTCTCTCAAGGATCAATCACAGGATTCAAGTTAATCGGCAATCTTTTCAACTCATTTCGTGAACCCTAAAAGCGTAAAAGGTATTTTCCGCTCTTGAAATCTCTCTCTAAGTCTTTAAAGATGGCTACTCTGAATGTTGTGAAAATTACTGATAGGCCGCACCCTAAATTTAAGAAACATCCCTACAAATCTCTAGAAGTGGATCCCTTAGGTGCATTTTCCAGCATTTCGCATGGGGTTTTGCATGTTGAAGACGTTAGGGCATACATTCATGCAAACATTGAAGAATTTGGGGAATCCAAACTGATAGATATCTACCACAAGCAGTTAATAGATGATTCATTTGAACTCAAACCTCAGTACAAAGCCATCCGGGATAAGCATTTCGGACAATGCATCCATTTCCCCTCTTTTGCAGAAGATGAGTGGGTCCAGTACATTTTGAGCAAAGTGCATGACAACTTCATGTGGTTGAATGGACCATTCAAGATCACAAAAGATGCTATTAGGGCGGTAACCGGTTTACACTCATTCGGAGGGTTACCTATTCTCAAATCTGTCAAAAACCAAACTATGAGTGAGGCTACTGAATCAAAATTTGACAAGAGGGCAATGACAATTGAAGATATCACTGATCCAGATATCAAGTTTGCATCCATGATAATTGGTTACAAGATATATCACTCCAGCAGGAAAAATTCAGTACTCGGGACTGCAATCTACATAGCTTATCAGATGCTAAAAGAAAATGCTGACTATGATCTTTGTTAGCTTCTCCTGAACCAACTTTTGGAGAATTTGCAGAAGATAAATTAGGACAAGAAGAATTCCTTCAAATATGGTGGCTTGATACTCTATCTATTTTTTTATTACATGAATGAGCTACCTAGATCTAGTGGCTAGATGTGGCAAAATGACAGACCTGTTGCCATACAAATCAAGAACTATTTGCATGGACTTGGTGATGCCAAGGCACAAAACACAGCACTCTGGGGCTACTTCAAGAACTTTTAAAATATGATGCAAGCCAGAGAAAGAATCCCCCAATCTCTAGTTGAAAAGTATAAGGATACAGTTTGCTTTATGGTAGAAACTGATCAGTACCTAATGGAGGTAGTAGAGCCAAGGATAGTCTGGATCATGCCAATGGGGTATGAAGTAGATAAGAAAATTGCAGAGCTACATGTTCAACACATGCTAAGTCAACCCAAGGATCCTAAGGCAGAAAGATTTGGAACCTTTGAAGAGTTGAGTGTGAAGATTCATGTGGAGCTAAGACAACTAGAAATGAAAAGAAAAGTGAGGAGAGAAGTAGAAGAATTTACCAAGAGACATGGAATTTCAAAGGAGGCACTTGATGCAAACAGAGAAAAGATGGAAAGGGCAGAAAAAGAAAGTGCTCTGGTAGGAGCCCCCTCCCAGACCAAATCCTCTAAGAGCTCAAAGGCATCAAAACTGGAAGCAAAATCATCTGGTAAAGGAGAAAAGAGAACAAAGACAAAGGCTACAAGATCATACACAAGCCTCAAAGATGATGAAGAGATAGAGATAGATGAGGCAGTAAAGAAAATGAAGAAGAAGAAGAAATCAATTGGTGAACCCTCTATCGGTCAAGACAAAGAGGAGAAGGTAGAGGAATTTGTTGAAAAACCTACTCTCTGCATTGATGATATCATCAAATCAGTTATTGTGGATGGGAACTTACAACCAATGGTTGAATTTTATGATGAATATAATGAAACTGATCAGAAGATATTGCAAGATGCCATAGCCAGGTATCTAAACATCTACAACAAAGCATTCATCAAAATTATATCTCTGATTCCCAAAAGCTTAGAGAAAGAACTTGAAATGAGGAAGAAAAATGCCCAAGCAAAAGTTCTAGAAATCTAGGAGCAGATTGCTATTCATCTCTATCCGTCCATTACCCCTAAACAAATGAACATTATCTTCAAGGACTGCAAGGATGAGTTTTGGAGCAAAGTTAGAATGAATTAGCTTATGCTTGGTGAAACTAACAAAGTGGAAAAAGAAATAGAAGATATTCTACATAATTCTTTTAAAAGATTTAATCTTCCTATTATAGAGGACTTAGGTAATGAACCCTCTGTCATGGATGACATAGAAGAATCTACTAAGACAATGGCAGAAGAGGCTAAGGAGACAAGTGAAGAAAAAGCTAAGGACTTAGATTCCTCTACTCCAGAAGAGGAAGTGCATGAAGAAGCACACATCTCTCCTACGGTTTCCCCAGCAAACTTAGGATCTAAAGGAGAAGAAAGATCAAAGGAGAAAACTAGTCAAGAAGAAGGAAAGGAAAAAGCAAAAGACCAAACAGAGAAGACTCCAGGAGATAGTTCTGAGACTGTAGAAGGGAAGAAGACTCTGTCTCCGGAAAGAGACACTGCAAAAACTGTCAAAGATTTCTTGACCAAAGAGATGATGGAATTTGATGAACTGGAACTACTTCAAGGTCCATTCAATTTTGATTCCCTCTCCCCAGTTCAAACCATGAAGCTAGCATCCTTTACTCAAGCAAAGGCAAAAGAAAAACTTCTGAAGTCTCACATGGAAGACTGTGAGCTCATAGAAACTACATCCGGTGTATTGGAGAAGATCATGCCATCCTTCCAAAAGGATCCTTTGGCCTCCACATCCAGTAATCTAAAGTCTTGTAAATTTTGTTCATACACATTTTGATTCCTTAGAGAAGTCAGCAGAAGAAAAGGTCCGGAAGGAGTTTTTGGATAAGAGATTCTCTGAAGTGCAAGGTCTAATATCAAATGATAGGAGAGTTATGGATATTGGGAAAAAGAGCTTAGAAAATGCTCTCAAAGATGGCGGAGATATATATAAATTTTGTTTATCTTGGCCTAAAGTGTCCGAGGATATTGAGAAGAAAGCAAAAGAGCAAGAGGATAAACTATTAAGTTTATCCCAAAGTTTTGATCCTCTCTCCTCTTCCATAGTAAATCAAGAATGTTAGACTATTGTAATCACTAATGAAATAAAGAAGCTTGAGAAGGAGAAGAAAAATAGAATAAACAAGTTAAGTGAACTTAGAGGGATCATTATCCCTAAGTTAGAGGCCATGCATGAGGCCCTAACTGATGCTCAGGCCACAGCCTGGACCAATGATCCGACAGATCTTAAGAAGGCAGAAGCTTTTGCATTCCTGTTGAGTGGTCACATCTCAATTTTGGACAGGTTGAAGCAAAGTTGGGCGACATAAGGTGTATAGTTGAAGAATACTTTTGCAGATATAGTTAAGTATATGTAAGTACAACTTGTATATATACTTATGCAGATATGTATAGATTACTTTTTGAAAATTTTGGTGTGCGGATTCTACCCTTTGCCATTGATGTCAAAGGGTGAGTGAGGAGAAGTGAAAAATGAGGAATCTAGCTAAGGGGGAACTCCATAAAAGTGTACATAAGAACAAAAGCATCAGGCCAAGGGGGAGTATACTATAACACAGTCCTTTTTCACTAAGTGTTGCCATCAATGCCAAAGGGGGAGATTGTTAGCAAGAGACATGTTGTGGCTTCATGAGTGTTGTCATTGATGACAACAAAGTCCATCCCACACATCTGTAGGACATGATGTGTCCATACCAGAAGTTAGATTGAAGAGTATTTTGGTTTGGTGACCAAGAATAGAGAATGCAACAAGGTCCGACATTTAGGTCCGGATCTCTCAGAAGAAGTATCTCAGTAAAGTGCAGACTTGGGGAAGTCAAGAGGAGTATCTTGACTAATAGATTCCAGGGATTGAGCCTCCGGTGAAGAAAGAGGGAAGAGATATGAGCACCTAAGTATTGGGTTCCTGTTTGGCAGAGTAGACTGAGGAAGAACTGACCACCAGAGCATCAGACCTTAATTCAGATAAGATATTGATGGTGATCAAGCTTCCTGAGATATCATTCATGATTGGCTGACATGATTAATGACTTCTACAAGAATCTCCTTAATACACATCACTTGGTAAGAAAGGATTCAGCTGACAAACTAGAGTTTGAGAAAATAGTGACGTATTCTGGATGCCGACTAGAAAGTTGTTGAAATCCTGTGTGCGGATATATATACCAGATGGATCTCGATGAGAAGGTGTGTGTGTTGTATTGTGAAGTGTAAAGAAAATTAGAGAACAAGTGGAAGCAGTAATACAGGTCCGGTATGTGATAGGATAGTAGCACCTAAGAAGAGGAAGAATGAAGTGTAGTAGATTAGTGTACTGAGCTTAACCGGAATTGAACTTCAGCATGTGTGGATGCTTCTCATTAGTTCAAGTATCTTGGTACTCTCTTATGACTTGTAGACAGTGAGTCTCTTGTAGGCAGTGAGCCTATTGTGAGTAGTGTGCTCGGGTAGTGAGTCCTAATTGACAAGTGCCATTTTGTACTACCTTATTCTTTTAATAGAGAATACAATCTTGGGTTAATCACCCCGTGGTTTTTCCCTTAACAGGGTTTTCCACATCAAAATCATTGTGTTATGTGTATTGAGTTTATTTCTATTTTCATGGTTATGCATGCTTACTTAATTTGATGCTGCACTCATTGTTAAGGAAGAACAGAAAGTTAAAATAATCTAGATAACTGATTCACCCCCCCTCTCAGTTATCAACAAAACATACAATTGTCCCAAACCTACAAAGACTTTTCTATTTTTAACTTTCTTTTTGCATTCGGCTTGCATCTCCTATTTGCATCTTTTCTTGTATATCAGCTTGTATATCGAAGATATACATTGTTATTATACAAGCCCGATATGTAAGCGGTGGGACCCACTTTACTTTCCACTTGTATCTCAATGATACAACCATGCTTGTATCTATCCCTTAGATACAAGGCCCAATACATACAAACTCATTTGTATCCCTCTTTCAGACTTTTCACCTTTTATAAACCATATTTTATAACTCCGCTGACTCCGGCATGTATATAAAATGAAATGCATCTTTCAATATACATTAAGGCATGATGCATCATTTATATCAGACTTTAATTTTCCCCAAGTTCCGTGTTGTATGTATATCAGAATGTATGTATCCAAAGCATACAACATACAAGCAACAAAACATACCATTACAAAACCAATTTTAATTTTTTTTTGGGGTCCACGACAAGTATATTATTTTGCATATCTCCTTGTATGTTTCTTTTTCACCTGACATACAAAACCAAGATACAACCCGTGGACTTACCCAATTATCTGTTTTACTTCTAAATTCTGTCAGGTCTAAGTTGTATGTAAGGCATAACAAAGGACTATGGAAGATCCTATGGAGGCCAAAATGATGATCAAAAGAAAAGTGAAGTAAGCACCAGTCTAAATCAGAGAAGAGATAATACCTACCACCCTCATGACCAAAATAATGGTGAGAAAAGAGGAAGAGGAAGAGGAAGACTTGGACAAGGACCTAGAAGAGGAGGCTTTAGAGGAACCTATTTTCAATGTGGAGAAGAAGGACATTGAGCCTACAAGTGTCCACAACATCAAGGAAGGACAAATAGCAGACTTGAAGGTAATGCATGAGTTGTGCATATAGATGAAGATACTCAATCTAAGAATTCTGAAGCTGTTGAATGGGGAGAAACTTTATTTTTATGAAGAACCCTGTTAAATGAGGAGAAAAAACCAAATCAGAGGAAAAGTTTATTTTGCACAAGGTGCAAGTGTGAAGGTAAATGTTGTGATATTATTATTGATAGTGGAAACATTGATAATCTTGTCTTTGACAAGATGGTTAACAAGTTAAAGTTGAAAGAAGGCATACACACCCATATTAGATTGCATGGTTGCAGAAGGACCATTAAGCTTTAGTCAATGAGCAGTATTTAGTCAAGTTCAAGATTGGAGACTACCATGAAGAGGTGTTGTGTGACATCCTACTAATGGATGTATGTCATATTCTATTGGGAAGGTTGTGGTAGTATGATAGGTGTGTTTTCCATGATGGCGATGAAAACACTTATTCCCTAAAAAAGGATGGAAATTGTCATAAGTTGAAGCCCTTGAAGGAGGTGGAAGAAAATGTATGTATTACTACTAGGATTTTCTTGGTAGATGGTAGGAAATTTTTGGATGGTATGAAGCATGAGTGTTAGTTCTTTGCATTGATTCCTAAGATCAACAGGAGAAATGTGAATATATACCAATAAAAGTCTCAGATATGTTGGAAGAATTTCAGGACATTGTCTCTAATAATGTACCAAAAGGTTTACCACTAGTGAGGAAGATAAGTCACCAAATGGATTTGATACCAAGAGCTAGTTTTTCAAACAAGGAAGTCCATAGAATGACTCCTGCAGAGAATGAAGAGATGGATAGACAAGTTCACAAGCTGTTAAGGAAATGATTGATAAGGAAGAGCCTAAGTCCATGTGTAGTACTTGCAATACTAGGACCGAAGATGGATAAATAATGGAGGATGTGTACAGATTCTCGACCCATCAACAAAATTAAAATCAAGTATAGATTTCCATTGCTAAGGATGGATGATATTATGTATTGCTTGAGTGGAACCAAGTACTTTATGAAAATTGATCTGAAGAGTGAATATCACTAGATTCAAATTAGATGAGATTAATGGAAGATAGCCTTCAAGACTAATGAGGGCATGTACGAATGGTTAGTCATTGCATTTAGGCTAACCAATGCACCGAGCACATTCATGCAGCTCATGAATGAGGTATTAAAAGAGTTTTTGGGTAAATTTGTCATTGTTTAATTAGATGATATTTAAATTTTCAGTAAGACTTTGGAAGAGCACTTGATGCATGTTTGAAGATTTTTTAAGAAGCTAAGGGAAGAGAAGTTGTTGATTAATTTGAAGAAATGTAGTTGCGTGAAGGAGTTGTTGTATCTGGGATTTGTTATTTCGAGTGAGGGTCTTAGAATGGATCTAGAGAAAGTGAGGGCTATCATTGAATGGTCTACCCTGAGGAGTGTTGTAGAGGTATGATCTTTTCATGGTTTGGCAAGTTTTTATAGAAATTTTATCAAGAATTTTAGTAGCATTTGTGCACCCCTAACTGAGACAATGAGAGGGGATAGAAAAGAGTTTAAATGGACTACAAGAGCAACCAAGAGTTTTGGTACATTGAATTAGAAAGTCACAGAGCAACCTGTTTTGTCATTTCCATATTTCAATAAGGTATTTCAGGTAGATTGTGATGCTAGTGGTAGTGTTATAGGAGTTGTTTTTAGTCAAGAAGGTAAGCCCATTGCCTATTTTAGTGAGAAGCTTAATGATGCTAAGAAAAACTATTTTTTTTATGATTAAGAGTTTTATGCTATAGTTAAAGCTTTGAAGAAATAGAGGCATTATTTTTTTCCAAAAGAGTTTGTTTTATATACTTATCATCAAGCTTTGTAGTATCTTAATAGTCAAGGAAAGTTAAATTAGAGGCACTTAAAATGGGTTGAGTTTTTGCATATTTATACTTTTGTTTTGAAGCACAGGAGTGGGAAGTCCAATAGAGTTATAGATGCTTTAAGAAAAAGGAAAAATTTGTTTACAAAGATGAAGATAGAGGTTGTTGGGTTCAATGAACTCAAGATTGTGTACCCTGAAGATTCAAACTTTGTAGAGGCCTGAAAAGCTTGTTTGGAGTCTATTACCCTGGAGAGCATGAGATGGTTGGGTTACATAATCCAAGATGGTATGTTGTTTAGAGGAAGCTAGTTGTGCATTCTAAGGAGCTCTTTGAGAGAAAACTTGATCAAGGAAAAACATAGTAGAGGGTTAGCAGGGCATTTTGGTTGAGATAAGACCATTGTTTTTGTTAGTGAGAACTATTACTAGCCACAATCACACAAGGATGTGAAGAAGTTCATGCAAAGTTACAAAGTACGCCAGATGGCCAAGGGAGTTAGCCAAAACACTGGCTTGTATCAGCCACTACCTATACTAGAGAAACCATGCAGGATATTAGCATAGACTTTGTTCTTGGATTGCCAAGAACATAGAGAGGGTATGATTCAATATTTGTGGTGTTTGATAGATTTTCAAAGATGGCACATTTCATTTCGTGCCAAAAGACTACTAATGCTATTCATGCTGTAGAATTATTTTTCAAGGAGGTGGTTAGACTACATGGTCTTCCAAAGAGCATAGTTTCAGATTGGGATACCAAGTTTTTTGGGTATTTTGAGAGGACCTTATGAAACAAGTTGAAGTTCAACTTTGCACATCATCCACAGACTAGTGGACAGACAGAGGTACTGAATCAAAGTTTGGGTAACCTACTGAGATGCTTAGGAGGAGATAAGCCCAAGGGATGAGATTTGATATTACCACAGGTAGAGTTTGCATGCGACAATTCCTTCAATAGGACTACCAGTAAATCTCCATTCTAAATTTTATATGGGAGTGGTCTGAGAAATGATATTTAGTTGAGAAATATAGACAAAGGAGAGAAGAGTAGGGTCGAGGCCGAAGAATTTGTAGAGCACCTAAAGATCTTGCATGAAGAGGTAAGACATCACATTAATAAAATGAATTCTTAGTACAAGGCTATGAAAGATCAAAAGAGGAAGTTTAAGGAATTCAAGGTTGGTGATGAATTCATGTTTCACCTAAGAAAATAAAGGTTCCCAATGGGGACATATAAGAAGTTGAAGATGAAGAAATTTGGACCATGCAAGTTCCTAAAGAAGCATGATTCAAGAAATGCATATGATGTAGAGCTACCTAGTAGAATCAACATTTCCCATTTGTTTAACATTTTTGATTTAATAAAGTATCATGAAGGTGGCACAAAGGATGGATTGACAGAGGAACAATGGAGTATTCTAGCACCTACTTCAGAGGAGGAGATAGAAGAAATCTTGGATAGCCATGTGGGCAGAAGTACCAAGAATAGGTAATATGAAGAATATCTGGTTAAGTGATGTTGAAGATTCCTCTTGGTTGTCTAAGGTAGAATTTAACCATTTGGGTTTTCCTTAAACACCTAAGATGTGACTAGGTCACTTCTCAAATTATCCTAGGTGTCTGATGCAGGAACATCCAGTGGTGTAAGGGCAATCTTGCATCACCAAAAAAATGATGATTTTTTTCTGTTCTTTTCAATTTTGGTATTTTTGGATACCCATTTGCTTTAATAATGATTTGGAACCTTCAAAATTCCAAACCAGCTAAAAATAGCAACCTGCTATTTTTAGGAAGTTTGCATTTAAGCACGTATGGAAATAAAAATTTACTTAAATCTCTAAAATTGAAAAATATAACATTGAGTGAGGGAATTGGCTAAACATCATTTGTGGGTTGAAATATATTAATTTTTTTGTTTCTTAAAAAACCCTGAAAAATTTTCAAAGGGTATATGCAAAAACATGAGGGACCAAAAAGTCGCCACATGACTTTTTGGTCCCATACAAGTCATAATGTGAACGCATTATAATGCACTTGCATTTTACAAAATCAAAACTCTCTCTCTCTCTCTCTCTCTTAGCTCTCTACCTCCCTCTCCCTCCCCTCTTTACTTGCTACCTTCTCTCTCTCACATATCTACCTCCTAGTTTTCCTTTTCCTAGCTTTCCTAGTTTTCCTTTTCCTTTCCAACTTCCCTTTAGATCCCACCAAATTTTCCCTATTTTACTATTTTCCACCTCTCCTCTCATCATTCTTCCCATCCAATTAACTTTTGTTTTATCTTGTTTCTATTTCATACTCCCAATTTATATTCCCATCCCTCTTTTCATGTCCTAGTTTTCTTATTTCCATTTGCTTTGTCGATAAGGGAGAGGGAGAGGGAGGAATAGGGAGAGAGGGGATGGAGGGGAGAGATAGGGAGAGAGGGAGAGAGAGAGAGAGAGAGAGAGAGAGAGAGATAGAAAGAGAGTCATAGTTTTCTTGTTTCCATTTCCTTCATCAATAAGGGAGAGGGAGAGATAGAGGGGAGAGATAGGGAAATAGAGGAATGATAGGGGAGAGAAGCAAGAGATAGGGAGATAGATCTAGAGAGAGAGAAGATAGATAGGGAGAGATAGAGGAGATAGAGGGGAGATATAGGGAGATAGAGAGTGAGTGAGATGTCCAGAGATATAGGGAGAGAGATTTAGAGGTAGAGGGACAATAGAGATAGGGAGATAAGGGAGAGATAGGGAGATAGGTGTTTAGGCTTACTCAGGTTTAGGGGTTAGGGGTTAGGGTTTAGGGGCATTATTTAAGGTTTAGGGGTTTAGAGGGGAGAGAAAGAGAATGTTTTTGACATGCAACCCTACATCCCTAAACCCTAAATAATTCCCCTAAACCCTAAACCTAAGAAACCCTAAATCTCTATCTCTCTATCTATATCATCCCTCTACTTCTCAATCTCTCTCCCTATGTCTTTGGCCGTGTCCCTCACTCTCTATTTCCATATCTCTCCCCTCAATCTCCTCTAGATCTCCCTATTGGTTCTCTCTCTCTCTAAACCCTAAACCCTATACCTCTAAACCTTAACCCCTAAACCATAAACCATAAAATCTAAATAATGCCCCTAAACCTTAACCCCTAATCCCTAAACCCAAGCAACCCTAAACCTCTATCTCCCTATCTCTATCATCCCTCTACCTCTCAATCTCTCTCCCTTTATCTCTAGCCATGTCCCTCACTCTCAATCTCCCTATCTCTCCCCCTGGTCTCCTCTATATCTCCATATTGGTCCTCTCTCTATCTAAACCCTAAACCTCTAAACCTTAATCCCTAACCTCTGAACCATAAACCCTAAATAATGCCCCTAAACCCTAACACCTAACCCCTAACACCTAAACCCAAGAAACCCTAAACCCCTAAACCATAAACCCAAGAAACCCTAAACCTCTATCTCCCTATCTCTCCCCTATCTCCCTATCTCTATCATCCCTCTACCTCTCAATCTCTCTCCCTATGTCTCTGGACATGTCCCTCACTCTCTATCTCCTTATCTCCCCCCTTGATCTCCTCTATATCTCCTTATTGGTCCTCTCTCTCTAAACCCTAAACCCTAAACCTCTAAACCTTAACCCATAACCCTTAAACCATAAACCTTAAACCCTAAATAATGCCCCTAAACCCTAACCCTAGCCCATAAACCCTAAACCCCTAAACCCTAAACCCAAGAAACCATAAACCTCTATCTCCCTATCTCTCCCTATCTCCCCATCTCTATCATCCCTCTACCTCTCAATCTCTCTCCCTATATCTCTAGACATGTCCCTCACTTTATATCTTTATCTCTCCCCTTTTTCTCCTCTATCTCTCCCAATCTCTATCACTCCCCTCTCTCTATCCCTCTCTAAACCCTAAACCCTAAACCCCTAACCCCTAACGCCTAACCCCTAAACCCTAAACCCTAAACCTGAGAAACCCTAAACCCCTAAACCCTAAACACGAGAAACCCTGAACCCCTAAACCCTAAATAATTCCCCTAAACCCTAAACATGAGCAACCCTAAACTCATAAACCCTAAATATTGCCCCTATACCATGACCCCTAACCCCTAAACCCTTAACATGAGCAACCCTAGGAGAGAGAGAGAGGAGGGAGAGAGATAAAGATAGAGAGATTATTTTTGACATGCAACCCTAAACCCTAAATAATGCCCATAAACCCTAAACCCTAAACCCAACCAACCCTAAGCCTCTATCTCTCTATCTCTACTGCCCCTCTACCTCTTAATCTCTCTCCCTATGTCTTTGGCCATGTCCCTCACTCTCTATCTCCCTATCTCTCCCCTCGGTCTCCTCTATATCTCTCTATTGGTCCTCTCTCTCTCTAAACCCTAAACCCTATACCTCTAAACCTTAACCCCTAACCCCTAAACCATAAACCATAAACTCTAAATAATGCCCCTAAACCTTAACCCATAACCCCTAAACCCAAGCAACCCTAAACCTCTATCTCCCTAGATCTCTCCTCGATCTCCCTATCTCTATCATCTCTCTACCTCTCAATCTCTCTCCCTATGTCTCTAGCCATGTCCCTCAATATCTATCTCCCTATCTCTCCCCTTAGTCTCCTCTATATCTCCCTATCAGTCCTCTCTCTTCCTATCTACACCCTAAACCCTAAACCTCTAAACGTTAACCCCTAAACCATAAACCCTAAATAATGCCCCTAAACCTTAACCCCTAACCCCTAAACTCTAAACTGTAAACCCTAAACTTGAGCAACCCTAAACTTATAAACCATAAATAATGCCCCTGACCTAAGCAACCCTAAACCTCTCTCTCTCATAAACCCTAAACCCTAAACATGACCAACCCTAAACACATAAACCCTAAATATTGCCACTATACCATGACCCCTAACCCCTAAACCCTAAACCTGAGCAACCCTAAACCTCTAAACCTTGAATAATGCCCCTAAACCCTAACCCCTAACCCCTAACCCCTAAACCTCTATCTCCCTATCTCTCCTTTATCTCCTTATATCATCCCTCTACCTCTCAATCTCTCTCCCTATCTCTCTGGACATCTCGTTCACTCTTTATCTCCCTATCTCTCCCCTTTGTCTCCTCTATCTCTCCCTATATGTCTCCACTCTCGCTCTCTCTACCCATCTATCTCTCCCTATCTCCCTATCTCTTTCCTCTCTCTTCCCTATCATTCCTCTATCTCCCTATCTCTCCCTTATAAATACCACGTGTTTCTAACCATATAATTTTTTTTCACATTTTGAGTATGTTAAGGATTTTCATCTTTAATTTCTTTTGTTAGTGTATCCATTTTTGTCAAAAACTAGTGTGTGGTATTTTTGACTTTTTTTTAACCATTCATTGAAATTTCAAATAAATTACATTTTTAGAAACTAGACTTCATTCTACACATACTAAAAAAAAAGGATTTTCGATTAGTTTTCAAAAGTTTTAGGGGGGATCGCACTCAATTTTATGTTTTTAGGATGTGTCCACTTTGAAAATTAGTAAAAAATCAATTATCCATGAAAAATTTATCAGAAAAATCAGGAATAAACTACATGGTGTTAGCTAATTTCTCACTGAAGCAATTTTTGAAATACTAAAAAAATGTTAACATTTTAGGGGGAGCACATCAGATGCCATGTTATGTTTTTTTGAAAAAAATAGGACCAATTTGTGTGCTCCCCCTTTTTTAACCCCTTAATCTCAACTATTTTTGAAAAAAAATAGTATAGTGTTTAGTGTAAAATTGGATAGTCTATTTAAGCTAGGTCAAATACCACAATTTCACCACTAAGCATTGGGAGGACAAGGACTAAGCTCATGGACAAGCTTCTAATCACTTTGTCTGTCCCTTACACCTTCATGGTTATGAAACCTAAGACTCTAACTAAGGTTTTATCAAGTGTTTTCTTTTCAACCAAGTAAAACCCTAATTATGCCTTAAATCATAAATATTTGGAAACTGATAAAATAACTGATAAAACCGATCATAGAAGTGCAGAGAGAGGGTTTCAGAGACTGTGTACCTAGATTTTGAGGACCACTTGGACTAGGGCACCCGCTCCTTTGTCCTAAAAGTTTCTACACTGGAAAATCTTTTACACAAGGTGTCTGAGACTCCTAAATGGCTTCCAGATCCCAGAAATAATCCCTGGTTGGACTAGGGCACCCATTCCTTAGTCTTGCAAGTGTCAGAATCTAAAAATTCAAAAGTCTATTGCAACTATACCTATAATATCCTCCTTTATGTAGCTTCTTTCCACCAGAACCTGCAAAACATGATTTGCACTTGCAAGAGGAGGAAAATGTTGTGGCTATATAGGAGCTTGCCTTAGTCAAGCCCCGTCTTTCGTATTTCTACCTCAATAATAGCCAGAGATAAAGATTTGTAGAAGTGTGTGCAAACCTAACAATGTGTATGCAGAAATATCAAACCCTAGATGTCTCAATCAAGGGAAGATCAACAACTTGGTTTGCATAAATAAACACATACAACTTCACCTCAAGGAGATGAAACAAATGAAGACTTGCATGAACAAGAAGGCAAATCAGCAATGTCCACGGAGGATCTCCAAGCTCATTGTTGGAGGCTTCAACCCTTCTCCAGATCATGCAAAGAGTGTACAAACCCTAGGAAGAGAAAGATAGACTCAAGATCTTGATTCCTAATCTCCATCCATTGTCTCCATGATGGCAAATACAAAACACTTTCAAGAACTTCAACAAGTCACTGATCTTCAATAGCAATTGTAGTAGAGTTTTGGCATTAAGCTTGCATAATAATTGTGTGATAAAATGATTTTTAAATGTCTTTTTATATCTATCTTTAGGGTATTCAAATTTTGAAATAACGTCTCGATATCACATGAAAATTGAGAATTTGAAAACAAACTCCTGAGGCACTCAGCGGGAGTTGACATCCCACCAAAATTCAAAATCCTGAGAAACAAGGGAGGACTAGGGCGCAGACACCCAAGCCCAAGCCTCCTTATTTCCACTCAGATCTGCCTTTTGGGGGTCCTAGGGACCCAAATTTCAAATCCCCTTTTTGGGTTCCATCAATAAGTTACCTCAAAAAGTGAATAATTTGCTTCTAGACTTAGTCAATCAGGGTTTCAAGAAGGCCAGAAAAGAAAAGGTTGAGAGGTCACCAAAAGTGAGGAGCTAAACTGAGGGAAATTGTACCATTCCATATAGGAGGACAATTTCTGACGTTACATATAGAAACTAGATTCAGAGCACTATGACTCTTGTTTTTGTTGTATCTTCAAATTTTGAGTGTAACTATCTTCAATTTCTCATCCAACATCAGTCTTTCCTAATTTTAGAAAAAAGTGGCATCTTAAGACTCCCTTTTGGTCCCCCATCTTTGTGCGCTTACCCCAAAGTTAATTTTTGAGGCACTTAGAGGCCTCGTACAACCCTAAAAATGGGTATAACTAGTAGAGTAGGTTATGAGGGTGTAGATCTCTTCACAATCTTTCTAATGCATCAAAAGGTTCATCAATTAGACACTTGGATAAAAAGTTATGGCTCCTGGAAGTTGAGCTATTTTTAGAGGGAGTTACAAACTTAGATATTTTGGTTGGAAGGCACTAGAAAAGGCTATTTATGACCATTTTTTGAGAATATTTTGGAAGTAGTAGAGAAGGAGGGGAAAGTGGTGAGTCATGGAAAGGAGGAAAAATAGAAAACCCTAGCAGATTTGAAGCTACAAAAGGCATAAGGTTTTAGAATCCAAAGGAAAGAAACTATAATGTGTTGCAGCCTGTTGAGGATTTCATTCTCTAATTTGATTCCAATTTATGTAATGTGATTTGTTTTCAATTCAATGAAAGAACATTCATATTTTTTGTGAGAAATCTACATCATTGTGTGTTATGGGATTTACCCCCACATCAAGACCATGGTCTAGGCTTACGTAGAAAGGACATTGCTTCTTCTTATTGGACCAACATTAATTTGCATAGTGGCCCTGCTTACCACATTTATAATAGGTAGCATCATTTCTTCTTCGGTGTCTACCTCAGCCTCTTCCACCTCTATAGTTGTTATATTGTCCTCTTTCTTCATTGGAGTAGTTGTTTGAGTATGGTACTTGATTTTGCATAGGTGTATTTTATAGTGTGTTTATGTTTCTCTGGTTTTTCCAGTTAGGTGCTTTGTACCCATGGTCTTGGGTATACAGAGGCCTTTTTGCCAATCCTTTTACATATGTCATTTCTTGGTCCATTATTCTATTGTTCCAGTGCTATGATTCATGTTTCTCCTTTTTTCTTCTAAGTTTAAATAGTAGAGATGGGCAATCATCAGTATCATGGTCATCCCATTCTCCACAAATTCTGCAATATATAATTTATGTTCTTCTTGGGACTGCTTTCAGATCTACCCTTAATGTTGTAGCTCTCTTTTCACCTTTTATGACCAGACATTCATTTCTAATATGACCCTCTCTTGAGCAACATGTACACCAAATATTTTTTCTATTCCTTTGTGGACTAGGATCCCTTTTAGCCATTATCTCTTGTTTGAGTTTGAGATGTTCTAGCTCCAATTTTATTGTTTCCATTTCTTTATTCACATTGGCTTTTTGTTTCCTTCTCCAAGTTTGTGCTTCTATGTAGTAGGCCAGGGTTACCACTTCAGAGTATTTTGTGAATGTTCTTCCATCTAAGGATGTCCTAATTTCTAGAATTAGTCCCAAGACAAACCATTCTATACATTGTTTCTCCTTTATTGATTCTCCTTCTTTATGGACTAAGTCTCTCATTTTACTAAAAATCTCTATGGGAATTTTTGGGGATTCAAAATTATCTAAAACTTCCTTTCTACCTTCATCCCATTCTTTTTCATACCATGGGTAGGTTTTTCTATACCAATTGAGGGCATCATTTCTTAATGTTCCCACAAAATTGAATAATTTAGTCTGATCCCTATTTGTTCCTTTTCTTTATCAAATGGATTCTAGCACAAATATATGTTCTGCAACATCTATGGTATCTTTTCCAAATACTTGCAGATTGATTGTGGAATCCCTCTTGCTACTATTTCCTTTTTCTTCCTTACGGTGGGTTTCCTTTATTAACCACTCTTTTTTCTTTTTAAATCATTTATGTTGTATAGGTTTATTTTCCCTTCCTTTACCCATAGTAATTGAGTGTAAAAATACTCTTTCCCTAATATGGCTTCACAATCACTTATAAATTGTTTGTTGTTGATCTATTGCTTGATTCAATGCTTCACTTAGACTTTGAGATGAAATCCCTTCTTGATTTATAGGGCATGAGGGATGACTCCTAGTCTGGGGGTTGCACCTCTTCAAAGTGGCATTTTTTTAGGAGATATTCTTTCATTAGTTAAAGACATTTGATTAGGTAATGAAGTAGTCGAACTTCATTCTCTTATTTTAACCACATTATTGAACATGACATTATCACCATCTAGTATCACTTGTTGTAAATCCCCCTCTCTTATTTTTATTATACTTCTATAAACCAATTGCTCCAAATAATTTGCATCAAACTTTAAAGGTTGTAAATTTCTTATGGGATCCAATAGTTTTTCAAAAAAATATTGATTGTAATTTGGATGTTAGAAAAATCCGGCTCCATATGTGGTGTTAAATTACTTAATTACAGTAGGGTTGGGATCTCTATACTACTACACCCTTCTTCCCATATCTTCTAGATATCCCATATGTTGTGATACTTCCTTCCAAATTATTTAGAATTTTTGTTGCTCTCTCTAGATGGGATTTCATTTTCTTTGGAGTGCTATCAAATTTTGTTTCTATGACATCAACTACTACCCTTGTGGCATGCTCATTTGTCTTCTTAGAATTAAGTAAATTATTATTGTCCTATTCAGTTGTAGCTCCTCTGGTGCACTCATTTTCCTTCTCTATTTCTTTTTCAGTCGCAACACTCTTGACGCACTTTATTTCTATCTCTCCTACCTTCTCCATCTTTCTACGGTACCTTTCTTTGTTGTTAAATGGAGCCTAATCAGACTCGGAGGTTAAATTTTCCCCACTTTTATTGGCATGGTTTCCCCCCAAATTATTTAACAGGGGTTTGGGGGCAGCGCCCCCAAGACGGGGTCAAGGGGCAATGCCCCTTGTGGGGTCCAGGGGTAGCATTATAAAGGTGTCGAGAGTTATTTTTTCTATTCGCTGACATAAAAAACCCTATTTTTGTAACCGACACAAGTCTTGATAAAACGGCTAAGGGTTAGGGTTTCCGTTGATATTGTATTGTTGCATTTGCAGCAGTATTGAGTTGCAAGGGATTGCTGGTTGTAATCGGTTTGATTTGCTGGATAATAATATTGGAATCTCTATTGGTGGATGTAGCCCAAGTTTAGGTGAACCATGTTAAAACTTGTCTCTCACTATTATTATTTCTGTGTATTTTCATTCCTCTGTTTAATCTTTATTTGAATTCAATTGATATCTTCTACATGCAATTCCTAACAAGTGGTATCAGAGTGGGTTGTGTTCGATTATCATCTGCATGAAGGTCTCATAGTTGAATGGGAGTAATGGCAGATGAGGGTAAATTGAAGGTAGATAAATTCAATGGGTGGAACTATCAGTTATGGAAGATGCAGATGGAGGATTATTTCTATCAGAACAATTTATGGAGGCCATTTGAAGGAATAGCCAAGAAACTGACAACAATGACTGATGAGGATTGGAATCTTCTAGATAGAAAGGCACTAGGAACCATTCGGTTGTGCCTGACACCATCTATGGTGTTTAATATAATATAAGTGAAGACAATAGATGAACTGATGAAAGCTTTGGCTAAATTGTATGAAAAACCCTCAGCCTCAAATAAGGTATTTCTCATGAAGCATTTGTTTAATCTGAAAATGATTGAAGGTGGATCTATGAAAGATCATTTAAATGAGTTTAATACGATTACTAGTCAGTTAACTTCTGTAAAAGTGAAATTTGATGAAGAGGTGAGGGTGGTAGACTTAGGGCACACAACTGAGAGGGGGGGTGAATTAGTTGTACAAAATTTTCTTCCAATTAAACACTTAACTCCACTTTGCAATTCACCAGTATAATAATAAATCAATCAAGGATACATAATGCAACAAATTAAGAGCAGAAACACATCAACACATGAGACACCAAGATTTTGATGTGGAAAACCCGGTTAAGGGAAAAACCATAGGGTGATTAACCCAAGATTGTATTCTCTATTAGAAGAATAGAAGGAACAAATGGCACATGCCAATTAGGGCTCACTGCCTGAGCACACTGCTCACAAGAGGCTCACTTCCTATAAGAGACACACTATCTACAAAGAAATAAGTATCACATACATGAACTGGAGAATAGCATCTTCACCATGCTTGAATCAGTTCCATTTAAGCCCAATACTTCTACTCTGCCTTTCGCTCTTCTCCTTGCTACCACACATTCATCTCAACAAGGACAACTTTGAAATGACTTCACAATCCCTTATTTATACAAGACATCAACTTAGGAATGATCATCTAAGTCGGCAAACATCAACAAGAACATTCGTAGAATGTGTAACTCATCCAATCGGCCAATCTCAGAAAGAACGCCATCATCCAGAAGATTTCTTAATTATGAGCTCCAACTTCAATGCGAATCACCAACATGAACTAAGCATGATCCAAAGACCTCCACAAGCTTACCTAAATCACCAAGAACATCCACACTTCATCTGCTTATTGAAATCCTTCTCCCCTTCATCTGGAACCTCAAGAACACAGTCTGTTATTACTGTCACAAAGGAATAGATGCTTGCAGACTTTCAAACCACAAACCAATCAAGTTGATACTTCACAAGGACTTCCACAACACTCCCTCAAATCCGCAGAACAGGATAATGCATTTCTGGATCTTACCAGACCTATCTGTAACACTCTGTCACCATTGAACATCTATCGGAACTGGTTTTACTTGAGCGGCCACAACTTCTTCAGATATTCATGTGGACCTTTGAAATCTCTACTGGACCACCTTAAGACATATATCTACAAAGACTTTAAACTGTATCCTCTGATACTCATCCTATCTTGGACTTTTACCTTACTGTCATCACTGATCTTCACTGTTCCTGATTGAGACTAATTTTCTCAATATCCTCAGCACATAGCTGATCAAATCCTTATCATTAATGCAACAGGAGTATGTTGACATCAATGACAACACCAATTAGGCCCATACTTGCAACAATCTCCCCCTTTGTCATTGATGGCAACATATGATGTGAAAAACTGTTTTGACCATCAAGACAAGAACTTCTCCTCACTGTCACAACTCCCCCTATCAGCAACAACCATTCACATGTCTTTTCTCCCTTTACTGCTCCCCCTTTGATTAGAAACCACTTCACATGTTTTTCACATGTCTTCTCTCCCCCTTTGACATCAATGGCAAAGGGCACATACTTGCAATTCCAACACTTCAGAATCATGCCTGTTGCTCCCCCTGAGTAGCAGCTCCCCATCATCAATCCGGATTACAAGATATGACTATGATATCCACTAGATTGATGCACCTTAGTTCATCACCAGAGGGGCAATAACGCCTAACTTCTCCCTGAGATATTCAAAAGAATCCTTAGGTAGAGGTTTAGTAAAGATGTCTGCAATCTGATCCTTGGAGGGTGCAAACTCTAATTTGACTTCATTCTTGTTCACTTGCTTTCTCAAAAAGTGAAACTTGATGGATATGTGTTTAGTCTTTGAATGTAACACTAGATTCTTAGATATATTTATTGCACTTGAGTTGTCATAGAATATTGTGATAGGTTCCTCATACTCCACATTGATATCTCTTAGCATCTACTTCATCCACAAGACTTGAGTGCAACTACCTACTGCTGCAATATATTCTACTTCAGTTGTAGATAGAGATATTGCCTCTTGTTTCTTGCTTAGCCAAGAAACCAATCTCTTCCCCAAAAAGAATGCTCCACCACTGGTACTCTTCCGGTCATCCACATCTCCTGCCCAATCCGCATTTGTATATGCATGAAGAGAGAAATCATGATCTCTAGGATACCACAAACCATACTTAACTGTCCCTTTTAGATATCTAAAAATCCTCTTGATTGCCATGACATGAGATTCTCTAGGATCAACCTGAAATATAGCAACAAGACCAATAGCCTGCATAATGTCTGGTCTAGTTTGAGTAAGATACAACAGTCCTCCAATCATTGACATGTACTTTGTCTGATCAGCCTTAGGAGAGTCATCATCTTTTCTCAATTTACATCCAGTTGCCATGGGAGTATTCATTGGTTTTGAGTCTTCCATCCCAAATTTCTTGAACAATTCTTTCACATATTTGGTCTGAGAAATGGAGATTCCTTTCTTTGTTTGAGTGATTTGCAGTCCCAAGAAGAAATTCATTTCACCAAGCATGGACATCTCAAATTCACTTTTCATTTGATTTGCAAAGGTTTTACACATACTATCTCTTCCTCCAAAAATGATGTCATCAACAAACACTTCAACAATCAAGATATTTTCATGGTCAATTTTGAAATACAAATTACTGTCAGCAGTACCTTTGTTGAAACTAATCTTCAAAAGATGTTTATCCAATCTTTCATACCAGGCTCTTGGGGCTTGCTTCAGTCCATACAGTGCCTTCTTCAACTTGCAGACCATATTACCATGATCAGACAATTGAAATCCATCTGGTTGCTCAATATACACTTCTTCTTCCAAGTCACCATTTAGGAAGGCATACTTGACATCCATCTGATATACTTTGAAATCTTTGAAGGTAGCAAATGCAATAAATAATCTAACTACTTCAATTCTTACCACCGGAGAAAAAGTTTCTTCAAAATCAACTCCTATTTGAGACTAGCCCTTGCAGACCAATCTGGCTTTATTTCTAATTACTTCACCAAATTCATTTAGTTTGTTCCAAAAGACCCATTTGGTTCCAATCACATTCTTGTTTCTAGGTCTGGGAACAAGATCCCAAGTGTGATTTTTCTCAATTTGCATCACCTCTTCCTCCATTGCTTTGGTCCAGTTTTCATCATTGCAGGCTTCATTTATTGTCTTAGGTTCAATCTTTGAAATCAGACAATACTCATCTGAGTGTTGAGCAATTCTCCTTCTAGTTTGCACACCTTTGCTTTTGTCACCTATGATTTGATCTTCATAGTGGTTCAGTCTTACATACCTTAGAACTTTGGTAGTTTCTTGCACTTCTGCTTCTTGATCAGGCTCATTTAGACTTATCTCTTCTTCCTGATTTACCGGATCAGTTTGGTTCTGATTTTCAGAAGAGGTTTGGGCTCCTTGAATTAGAACACCATTCTAATCATCTTCATCATCTTCATTAAACCTTGAGGGTTTCTCAATTCCCTCATCAACCTTCACATTTGTACTTTCTATTATCTTTCTCAGTCTCTTGTTATAACACCAGTATGCTTTTCTTTGAGTAGAGTAACCCAAGAATATTCCTTCATCACTTCTAGCATCAAACTTTCCTAGATCTTCATCTCTTTTAATGTAACATTTGCTATCAAAAACTATGAAATACCTCACAGTAGGAGTGATGCCAAACCAAAGTTCATAAGGAGTCTTATCAGTATTGCTTCTTATTTGAACTTGATTGAGAGTGTAGACTGCAGTGCTGACAGCTTCTCTCCAATAGATCTAAGGAACATTTACTTCCATCATCATGGTCCTAGAAGCTTCCTAGATGGTCTAGTACTTTCTTTCCACTACTCCATTCTGATGTGGAGTTCTAGGAGCAGACAACTGTCTCTTTATTCCATGTTTCTCACAGAACTCTATGAACTCATCGGATGTGAATTCCCCACCTCTATCAGAGCTCAGACATTTCAATTTTAATCTGGTTTCATTCTCTACCATAGCTTTGAATAATTTGAATTTCTGAAGAGCTTTTGATTTCTTTTTTAGAAAGGTTACCCACATCATCCGAGAATAGTCATCAATTAACAACATAAAGTATCTATCACCTTGTACACTCCTAATTCTTGCCGGGCCACAAAGATCAGTATGAACTAAGTCCAATAATCTGGTAGAAGACAGTTCCTTATTTTTGAATGTGACTCTGCTCAGCTTACCCAATTGGCATTCTTTGCACAAGCTATTAGTAGTTTTCACCAATTTTGGAAGATCTCGTACAGCCTGAGTGTTGCTTATCTTGATGATATTATCAAAAGTCACATGACACATCCTCCTATGCCATAACCAACTCTGATCAACTTGAACAAATAGGCAACTTTTACCAGTACCAACCAAATGAAAGATATTACCTTTTGTTTGAGTACCAAATGCAATCTCTATTCTGGAACTTTCAAAGATCTTGCTGTGATAGGTGAAAAGTCAGGTTTAGAAGATCAAACAAAGTCATGAAACCCTAACCCTACCATCATCAAGGAATCTAATCTAAATGAAATCAAAGCATAATGCAATTCAAGCATAACATCACCTAGACCGTGCGATTCCTCGTTTGAGAGATGTGGACTGCTTCTTCAACAATGAACAATTGCAAAGCTGAAAGCTGCCATGATGGATGATAAAAGCTCAGTTAGATGCTCAGGATGATAATGTAGGTGCTATATGATTGCTGGATGTCTCATATGGAATGAGAGGGTGTTTATATAGGACTCAACCAAGGTCAATCAACGGTGGAGATTCAGAGGCTATGTGAATGGCTAGGATTGAAAGATACTAAATTTAGGTCCCATTAGTTATGCATGTGAAGGATATGAATGAAAGTTGTCTTACAACACATGATTGATTGGACAAGTGTTGGAATGTGATAAAAGATGAGTGTTTAATTCAAATAAAATATTTGAATTAGTTGGGATATGAGTTGGATATTAATTAAATAAATAAAATTTATTTAATTAATAGGATAAATGAATAGGATGGGATAAGATATAATGTGGAAATTAATTAAATAAATAAAATTTATTTAATTAATTGGCTTAATGGATAATGATTTAACAAGGTGTTGCTAGACATGGACAAATTTGGGTGTCTACATTTTGCCCCTCTTTGATACAATGTTCGATAGAGCATTGTGTCAAAGAAGATACGATATGCGTTCAATAAACAAGTTATGCTCCAGTGTAACTAGTAGGTGATGCCCCCTTGAGAGGTAAGCCAGACTAACCAAGAAGGGCTAGGTTGCCTCGCGATAGAAGAAAAAGGCTAAAAAGACGCGAAGAAAATGGGGGTTGGGTGGAAGAAAATAGGCTATGGCATAGAAGAATTAGGGTTTTGAGAAGGGCTATAAGTAGGTTCTACAATGGCAAATAGGCTCATTTGTGCTCATTGGTGCTCAGAAACTAGAGAAATCCAAAGCTCCTGAGAGTGAGGGTTGCAGAGCTAGCAGGATGGTTATTCCATGCAAGGATCATCGTGCAGAGCGAGTGAGGACACATTGGGCGACCAGAGGGGGCAGGCGCATCGGTATGTTTCAAAACTTTTCCCAAAAGCGTGTAATTAATAGCCTAAAAGCATAATTAATGCACACACGTCACCAAAAGTGACTAGGTTAGGGAATAGCAGTTTCAGGTCGCTTATGTAGGAAAAGAAAGCGCTTAGAGTAGTGCAGCTTGCTTATGGGTGCGTCTAGGTTGCATAGGAAAAAATAGGTCGCATCCAGTCGGCGGGAAAAACACAGGCAAAATGCGCATATAGAGCAAAATGCGTCACTTATAGGCCAATAGCTAGCGCATATGGTAGTTCAGCGCACATATGAATAGAAGTGGCTCGCATATGGTGAATAACGCGCGTATAGGGCTAGAAGGGTCGCAAATGGTTATTTGGTCACTTATGGTATAAAACTAGATGCATATAGGAAGTAGCTCTCTTTTAGGACAAACTTGAACGCATAAAGGATGGAACGTGCATAGAAAGTAAAGATCAGTGCATATGGAAATAGACTCGCTTATAGGGAAACAGTAAGCGCATGATGTAAAATACCTCGCATATACTCAAAATAGGTGCGCATATGGTAAAGCTAGTTGCTAATGAGTGGGGAATAAGCGCATGTGGTAAAGTGGACTGCTTATGGTAGGTGTAAGGTAGAATAGCAAATAGATAAGCAGATTTTGATATGGATGACTAACGAAATGGACTGATAAGGATAAATGGATGATGCAGGATGTACTACCGCCATTGCTATCACGAGAGCCACATCTGAGAGATTTGTGATTAGTGAGGCAGTTAGATGCAGAGGAGCTACTGGTGTTAGAGATCCTTGGCTTGGAGCATGTATCACGATTAGAGCCAGTTCAAGCACATCGGGGGCTGATGACAGCGATGGTGGAGCGATGGATGAGCGAGCATAGTTCATTCTTGTTACCGACAGGAGAGGCGACCATCACCTTAGAGGATGTGTTCCAAATTTTGAGGATTCTGATAGATGGGGAGTGTGTGGATTATGATCCGAATATGGGTCCAGTGGCATTCAGGAGATTATTTGGGACACCAGACATCGGAGCAGAGGGTTCAGAGATTCTGATGGTGAGGATGGAGGAGCTCTGTGACAGGTTACAGCGGCTAGTAGTGCCTATCATCAGATGGCTAGTGGGTGATAGGAGAGCCAGAGGTTTTCCAGTAGGATGGGGGACAGTGATGGAGGGCATGTTTTCATATGGCACGAGATATGCATGGGCAGAGTGTGTGTTGGGACAGCTCTATCATTATCTGCATGATTGTGCTTATATGTTTGGAGCGAGTATGTCAGCAGGAGTGACAGTTTTACATGTATGGGCATATGAGCACATTCTGGTTACAAGACCAGAGAGATGGGTGGCTAGAGTAGCAGGAGAGCTATTTCCACGGATGTATAGAGGAGCTTTGACATATCGACAGTGCTGAGGTGTGGTATACTAGCAGAGGAGATTGGATGAGGTGGATAGATTTGTATGGAGGCCATGGCTAGGATGTGAGCACTGGGATGAGGAGGATGCAAAGCTTGTCTATGCTAGACAGGCGAGATACATTTTTGGACACGGCGTGTATATTATAGAGCGCTATTTGCCAGAGAGAGCTTTGAGACAGTTCAGGGAGGCACAGGCAGTACCAGTAGGTGATGTCGTTTTTGGGAGGACGAAACAGGAGGTATTTGATTGGGGTCCAGAGGTTGTGGTTGAGATAGCTTTGGTAGAGAGAGATGGATTACAGCCAGTAGCATGGCAGTGGAGACAGGGTCCTACAGATCTAGGCACATTACCAGAGTATGATGTACACTAGGTGACAGCTAGGCCGACTCGGTTGACACGGGATGGGGAGATTG
Organism: Cunninghamia lanceolata; assembly: GCA_027924645.1. Classification (NCBI taxonomy): domain Eukaryota; kingdom Viridiplantae; phylum Streptophyta; class Pinopsida; order Cupressales; family Cupressaceae; genus Cunninghamia; species Cunninghamia lanceolata. The sequence goes on from BSBN01001215.1 coordinate 7,379,646, forward strand.
GAGAGATTGGGATGGAGAGACCAGTTCGGAGGAGACGACGATGGGCTCCAACAGTACAGGCTATTTTTCCAGTAGCCCCAAGGATACAGATGCCAGAGCAGGTGCCAGGTCAGCTTGCTATATTAGCACAGCCTCAGGCACAGTTTGTAGCAGGTGACGATGTTGGTATTCAGTAGCTGTGGAGACGGATTAGAGAGGAGAGGAGATGGAGGCAGCGAGCATAGATGAGGCTGAGGAGGGTGGAGATAGATAGGCATCAGGTAGTGATTAGTCTGTGACATGCGAGAGCACAGGCACAGACATATCAGGCTCAGCTGCAATTGAGGGCACAGGGGGGAGATGGACAGGATGACGGTGCTCTAGCTAGAGTGACTGGAGAGTGCGGCTAGACAGCATGAGCAGATGATGAGACTAGAGCGAGATACTGCGATACAGTAGGTATAGGCTATGAGAGCAGAGAGGGATGGTCTACCAGCTGAGAGAGATCAGGCAATGCAGCAGCTGCAGGGGATGACCAGTGAGCGAGACAGAGCAGTGGCTGCATTGGGGATTGATGGAGCTACGATGTACTTGGTTACACAGTTGACAGAGGTACAGGCAAAGCTTCAGAGAATGTAGGGTGAGGCTGAGTATTACAGAGGCTTGTACTATGGAGCTGTGCTGGCAGAGCAGAGGCAGCCTAGTTTTAGGAGCAGGTTAGGGGCTTGGAGTTCACGGAGGTCAGGTGGATCTCGATCAGTAGCCTCAGTGATGGGACCACCGAGAGATGGAGGACCAGGTATAGGACCTAGTGGTGGTGGTGGTTAGGGCGAGGGAACTGCCAGTAGTCACTAGGGCTACCTTGTTTACATTGTATCATGATGAGGCCTAGAGCCAATTTTGTATAATCAGTCTTTCAGGGCTCAGCTTGTATTATAGACACTTGTATTTTGACACACATGTGTATATATATATATATGGTAGTTTTGGTGATCTATATGATGTTGAAATGGTTATTATGTTGATATTATGATGGCTATGCATGTTGTGTGTATACTGTTATGGATTATATATGGATGTTTATGCAAATGTTAATAGATGGAAAATGTGTAAAAATGTAAATGGTAATGATATGGATAGACGTTTGCATATAGATAGATGGTAATGAAAGGATATATGATGGACTTATGTATGTCTAACACACTTGTTTTGCAGGAGCGGGAATATGGACAAAAGATGATGGAAATGATTGCTCTTGGCTGAGTATGATGGAATGAATAGATAGAATGAATAGATAGGATGATGATGGGCAGATTTCAAGTAATTGCTCAGAATGAAAAGAAATGCAGTCCTTATGTTTGATATAGCATATGGATGTTATGCACCAGGGTATAAGAGACCAAGGTGTCGAGATATCCAATGTGCAACTAGCATGTTACAATCTTGTCTGAACGCATGAGGTCAAGATGTTGAGCCACCATGCACAAGATATGAATAACAGCTAGTGTTGGACTTTGATGCTACAAGCAATGGTTTGAGCTTATCTCCACTACACATAATGATAGCTTACTGGTTATATGTATGGAGTTAGTCTTAACATAGAATAGTCTCAAATGCATAAGAGACTGTTTAGCTTCTCAGATGCTAGAGATATTGATATGTAAGATGCTAATCCCAACATGTTCAAGATACCAATACGCATAGGAAGGGAATAAGATCATCCCACAAATGCAAGATAAAATGATAACACACACAAGCAAGCAAGCAAGCATGCACAAATGATTTAAAAACAAACAAGGTATTGCCCTTGTCAAGCTGTAAACAAATGATTAATTGTTGATTATTTTGTTGATGATAGTTGAGAGTGTTGTCATTGTGGGGAAATCTATATCCCTAGATCAACACAAGGTTGTTTGCTGAGTTGGTTCGCTGATTGGCTGATTGATTCGGCTTACAACAAGGCTAGGATCAAGACAATTGATTATGATTGGATAACTTGGCTTGCTTGATTAACTTGATTGGTATGGATTAAGGATTGACTTGCATTTGGATCTTTGTTTGGAATGGTTTAAAGATGATGAAATGATGGATAAAGATTGATGAAGGATTGATGAAAATGTTGATGATGGGATGATATGTGATGGATTGAGCTGCTTTTGATTTGATTTTGATTGGATTTGTTTTGATTGGAGTTGATGTGATTGAGTTGATTTGCTTTGGTGTTAATGTTGATGATTGATAGGATATATTTGATGGTTGGATTGATGTGCTTTGAGTTGATTTTCTTTGGTGTTGATGTTGATGATTGATAGAATTTATTTGGATGGTTGGCTTGATGTGCTTTAGTTTTGATGTTTGCTATTGCTGGGTTGATTGTTTTGATGATTGGATTGTTTTGAATGATGTGATTGGTTTTATTTCTTAGATTTTTCATTGGATATTTGATTTTTTGGATTTTTTTTGACATATTTTGATTTTTTTGTTTTTTAGGGATATTTTGGGATGTTTTGATTTTGATTTTTTTTTTTTTTATAGTTTTGTTTGAAATGTTTTAGAAAATGCCAATGGATTTACAATTTAGTTAGCCTTTGTGCTAAATACCAATGACAAGGGAGGACCAAGTCTAGGTGGAAGGATGGATGAATGGGATTGGCTCATAGTAAATGGGATGAAAGGCTCATGATAGATGGGTGGATAAAAAGGATATGTTATAGTGGATGGATTTATGCCTCATGATAAATGGATAAACACAAGGATAGGCTATAGTGGAAAGCTCATGATAAACAAATGGGGATAAGCTATAAGATGGAAAGCTCGTGATGAGGATATGCCATAGTGGATGGATCATAAGAGAGCTAGGATGTGATCTCCAAAGGCTATGTTGCATAGGAAGAACTTACCCCATTCTAGATGGTAATGCTTAGGATTTTTACATGAAAAAGTTCATGACCAAGGGATGACATGATGGATTGGATTCGGATGGGATGGATAAATGGTCAATGGATAGGACTTGGTATGTCAAGAAATATCCAAACATGTTTCAACATTTTACCCCTATGTCTTCATCAAGATCAAAAGGCGGGAGGATGGATAAATGGGTTCAATAAGATAGGTATATGGATGTAATGGCTATGGATAGTAGGCTAGGATAGTATGGTAGGATGGAATGGATAGTTTGGATGAGACAATCTGCCCCCAAGTGTAAGTGACATGGAAGATCAACCTACACATGACGCCTGTTTGCCAGGTTTTCATCATGGTACTTATCCACGGTGCGTGTTTACCAGATTTTCACCGTTGGATGAAAGGATTTCTCTTTACTATTTTGACTTTTTTTTCTTTTTTTTTCTTTTTTTTGCTTTTAGATGGGTTGACAATTACACATGGTGCCTGTTTGCTAGGTTTTCACCATGGTAATGGATAGGAGGGACTCAATTGTCCAGTTCAATGGATGTTGGTAGTGTCCCTTTAGAGATTGATGATGTCTTCACATGGACCATGTCATTATGCTCATCAATGTTGATAAGGGATTGCGTGGATGGGAGATGGATTAGGTAGATAGTGGATTATGATGTGCAATTATGGTAGTGTAGGCTAGTGGCTTATATATAGGCTTATGGCATGAAGATGGATGAGAGGCTTATGCAAAAGCATGGACCATAGGAATAGCATGGGGGAGATATGTAGGATAATGGATGGAAGATGGGGAGATGTACTTATGTGGGAATGTTTTGGAATGAATGGGAACCATGACCAACGGCTGCACACACCATGATAAACATGGAAGCTTTTGATTGGATGGTGGTGTAGGAAGCAATGGAGATGTTTGCTTTGGAGATGGTTGATGAAGTGATTTAGGAACCCACATAGATTTAGTATTTTTAGTACTTTTGTTTTTCTTGTGGGAGTTTTGAAAGGAATGGAAGTTTTGGAAGGAAATAGGCTCTTGGATGGATATAGGTGATTGGGATTCTTGAGATGTGGATGAGGATGCCTCATTCATTTTGCTAGCTATTTGCTTAGGAACCCAAACCATTTTGCTTTTGGGCTTTGCATTTGGAGGTAAGGATTTAGATGGCTTTTTGGATTGCGTTGCTTTGGTTCTTTGCATTGATTTTTCATGTTTGTGCCCTAAGGCATGAGAGTCCTTAGGATTTTTGGTAGGACTTTTAGCTTTATAGGTAGAGGCATCAAAATTTTTTCTTTTGAATCCCATGGGGTGGGTGGAGTGGATGAAATTATTCGAAGCTTTATGCTTAAATGATGTGTGCTTTTGTTGGTCATGATTAGGGATGTAAGGATACTTATGAATGATATGTATGTTAGGTGTTGGAAGCAATGGTGGCAAGGTGGATGGAGGGATATTTGGAGTTGGTAAAAGTGGAGGCAAAGTGGATGGTGGAAGGTGTATGGTCACATGCTTTTGACATTTATAGGATGATAGAGTTGGAATGACAACATATGTTTTGGGTAGATGATGGGGGGTGTGATGGAAAGTGGACTTAGGATGGATGGAGGAATTACCAACATCTTTAGCTTGTTTACCTTGGGGTGTGTATCCAAGGCCATATGAGCATGGAGGGATCTTGACATGGTTTGGCTCCAAAATACCTTGTTCATAGAGGCCTAGGCATTTACCTTTGTAGTTCATGTTTTGGAGTATGCGATGGACAATGGGACTTGGTGTGGTTAGGGAACTAGACTTGAGTTCATTATTGGATGAAGGTGAAGTGGATAAAGGTCATTGTTATCCTAAAGAAGAAAATTCACGGATGAGGGTGGTAAGACCAATACGACATGATGGATTTGAAATGGGATTAATGGTAGATGAGGAAGGAGGATCATTAGGATCTTGATTAGTATTATGTTCATGTAGATCCAAGTTATTTGTTTGATCTTTTATGCTTACTTGGGGGACAAGTGTCTCATCATGACAAGTGGATGTTTGTTCATTATGGATAGGGCTAGATGGCAAATGACTAGGAGCAATTTAGATATCTTGCCCATGGATGGATATAAGATTATGGATAGGATCAAGGTGCTTATGGATAGCTTCTTCATAGGTATCATCTTGATCATGGAAAATATATATGTTATGGATGGGTTGCATAAAAGTGTTATGATCTTGAGTTGGACTAGGGCTTAATGTTTCCACATGCTTAGGATTAAACATTTGACATATCTCTTGGGTTGATTGAATGGAAGTGGAAGGCTCTTGGTAAACAACATGAGAACATGATGACTCTTGACTTGGAATCATAATAGGAGACTCTTGAATAGGCTTGATGGCTTGTAGGTCACATGATGAGCTTGAAGGGCTAAGAATCTTAATTGAGGGCTCTTAGATAGGCTCAAGGATAGGTGGACCACATGATGGGATTATGACCTTTGGAAGTTCTTGGGTAGGCTCATGAATGGGTGTTTGACATGGAGGTAGTTTATTCCTAGCTAATAGCCAATGGATCACATCCTTCGCAAGTGTATGTGTAGATGGGCAATATAATGGATGAACAATAATAGCGGATGATGTTGTAGGCTTATGATTATGACTTTGATTGGATGGAAGGATAATTGAGTTTGATAGGCTAAGATTTGGATTGGATGGGGGTAATACATGGGATTGGGATGATGTGGCATGATTTCCCATTATAGGTGGGTACACCTTGTAAACAATTGAGACAAATATTGGGCATTGATTTGTATTATGGCCTTTGGTCCTATGGTATGCACAATAATCATGTTCATCATATGGACTTTCTTCACATGGTTTGACTTTAGGAAGTTCAATGAGTTTTGCTTTAAGCATCCTTTGGTGAATGATTAGAATGACATGGTGATGAAGGTAATGAAGGGCTTGGTGGTTTGGAAGGTAAAGGGATCAATGGACTATGATTGGGATCACACGGTGGTGTTGGGATAGGACTTGTTGGTTCATGTGATGGCATGTGATTGGATGGTGGTGGCCACTCTAGATTGGTATCTCCCTTGTCAAAGGTTATTAGATCTTGTGTAGGATAACTTGGGCTTGTTTGATTTATGTACAAGGGGCCATTGGGATTTGGATATGATTCTTGTTGGAAAGGTGGATTTAGATCTATCAATGGTGCTTGGTGGTCTTGTTGAAAAGGTGTATTTGGACTTACTTGATTTATGTACAAAGAGCCATTGGGACTTGGATGTTGTTCTTGTAATATCACTTGATGGCTTTGTGGATGGGCTTGGTAGTGCATTGGAATGGTGGTATAAGCTTGAGGTGGATGTTCATAGGTTGATGTGGTATTGACTTGGTGGATAGGTGGATTAAGTTGATATGGAGTGGATGGATATGACATGTGGCTATGAGGTGGATTAGGTTGGTATGGAGTGGCTAAGGATTGTTGTACTTGTTGAGCTTGACTAGTGGCTAAAAGGTGTTGGACTTGGGCTATGAAGTGTTGTAGTTGACGTGATTGGCTTGCGTGGGGTTGAGCTCTTTGGAGGAAGAATTGTAATATTTCAATGGCATCTTGGTTGAGGGGTTGTGATCCTTGATAAATATTTTGGAGGAATCTTTGGAATTTGATTTCTAGGTCCTCTAGTGTAGACATGTTGTCACCAAGTGTTTGTCTTAAGTCCTTTTAGCAAGTGCTTACTTAGGGATTTGGATGATGATGTGGAATGTTTAGATGATGTGTTTAGATTGATTTGTTTATGTGTTTGGTGTTTATAGCTTGATTTGGCAATGTTCAAACAAATGATTATGCATATACACACATGAATCACTCACGCAAGACACATAAGCAAGTTCTTAGTTTGAAAGAATGTGATGATGGTTAAGCAAGCACGTGAAGACAATTCAACAAGTCCTAGTTAAGGCAAGGCCACTATCACAAGGAGGTTCTAGTGAAAATCCAGGGGACTGGCACCCCACGAGCATCCAGCAAACCACTTAAGACTTTAACTAACCCTACTAGGAATTTTAATATACACAAAGGTACACCTCCTTTCGAGTTAGCACTGTATGGTGAGCGCTAATACCGGTTAGACTTGGCTTTCACCTTATCCTCTAATTTTTATAGCGGACCGGATGAAAGTACCGCTTGAGGTCGTTCCCTTGGGGTGGATACCAAGGCAGGCCTCTCTAAGGCTAAACAAAAGCAACACAAGTAAATGTTTTTGATCTCCAAGTTCGTGTTGGGACGCGAGGAGAGAGCATACACATTTACTTGGTCACACTCGCATGGGGTTCATTAACCTTAGAAATTGAATGTGTGGAAGACAATTCAAGCACTTGTTTGTTTTAAAACCCAAATCCAAATGTGATGAAAGACAATGGTTCGTTTAGCCCAATTTGTTTTTGATGTGAATTTGTAAACAATTGTTCATTTTAATCCCAAAGTCCAAATGTGTGATCAATCAAGATTAAGAGATGAAATATTAGAATGAGTGCACTTGATACAATCACTTTCTAATTTGCTATAGATGTTGATGCCAATGCTGCTCCAGCTCCTTGGATGCCCCTACAAGTTACCAATTCCCAAAGGAAAAAAGTAAACTTGCAAAGAAGATGATTACATGAAAAAGATGAAATCTGAAAATTTTGATGAAAATGATCTAATACAAAAGAATGGATTTCACAAACAGAAAATTTAGGAGATTCTAAGCAATTTGAAAAAAATTTTTGCTGAAAACTGATCGAAATTGCTCAAGTTATGCTCAAATGAAGTTTGCAATGAAGCTAAACTTTGACTAATAAAAAAGATGGTAAAATGATATAGTCACTTGATAAAAGTAGTACATTTGTGAAGTTCGTCCTCCCAGCTTTCCAACAAGTCCTCGTTTGTGTGATTTGGCCTTCGTATGTGAAAGTTATGCTAGAAACACCAAGATGCACAATGACAACAACCAAAAGCAAATTACAGTTGTCAGATGTGACAAACTTTTTATCAGAAGCGACAGTTGTTTTACCATAGGTGAGCCCTTGCAGATCAAATGCGATTCAGAAAAGTACCAGATGCGATCCACTGTTGATCAGAAGCGAGCAGTATTTTACAACAGACGAGATCCTACAGATCATATGCGAAAAGAAAATACCAAATGCGGCTCCTGTAAGCTTGCAAGCGATGCAGATATACCCATAAGCGATAGATTACGGGCTAAAAGTGACCTATATCTGTAAAATGACAGTCCACACACAAAACCCTATTCTACACAGGCGGGCACTGTTAGTTCAGAAGCGGTGCATATCAGTATAAAAGCGGCTACTGTTTATTCATAATCGACTCGTATCCATTTAAAAGCGGCCACTATTCATTCATAAGCGATGCGTATAAGGCTAAGAGTGATGACTGTTCATTCATAAGCGACGCACATAAGTTTAAAAGCGACTACATTGCATTCGAAAGTGATGCACATAGGTTTAGAAGCAACGAATTTTACTATAAAAGCGATCCGGTAAATTCTAGGCGATCACTGTTACTTCATAAGCGTGAAACATAGTTTAAACCAACTGCTAACAGTGTTAAGATCACAGGTGAGCTCTGTTAAGATAAAAGCAATGCGTACCATGCCATAGGCGACGACTGTCGGTGTAAAGGCGATCCAGATAGCGATTAAAACGGCCGATTCTAATGTAAAAGCGACGCAGAGATACAGAAAGCAGCAGATTTTCACTCAAAAGTGATTGGAATTTATCATAAGCACCTGCAAAATCTGATCTTCAAAGAAACAACTCCAAAAATGAAGTTAATCCAGGACGTGAGTCCCACCGGGCGTGCCAAAATGTGATAGGTGAAAAGTCAAGTTTAGAAGATCAGACAAAGTCATGAAACCCTAACCCTACCATCATCAAGGAATCTAATCTAAATGAAATCAAAGCATAATGCAATTCAAGCATAACATCACCTAGACCGTGTGATTCCTCGTTTGAGAGATGTGGACTGCTTCTTCAACAATGAACAATTGCAAAGCTGAAAGCTGCCATGATGGATGATAAAAGCTTAGTTAGATGCTTAGGATGATAATGTAGGTGCTATATGATTGCTGGATGTCTCATATGGAATGAGAGGGTGTTTATATAGGACTCAACCAAGGTCAATTGACGGTGGAGATTCAGAGGCTATGTGAATGGCTAGGATTGAAAGATACTAAATTTAGGTCCCATTAGTTATGCATGTGAAGGATATGAATGAAAGTTGTCTTACAACACATGATTGACTGGACAAGTGTTGGAATGTGATAAAAGATGAGTGTTTAATTCAAATAAAATATTTGAATTAGTTGGGATATGAGTTGGATATTAATTAAATAAATAAAATTTATTTAATTAGTAGGATAAATGAATAGGATGGGATAAGATATGATGTGGAAATTAATTAAATAAATAAAATTTATTTAATTAATTGGGATGAGGATAGGATATGATTGGGATATGATGTGGAATTAATTAATTAAATAAAATTTATTTAATTAATTGGCTTAATGGATAATGATTTAACAAGGTGTTGCTAGACATGGACAAATTTGGGTGTCTACACTTGCATTTTCCATTCTTGAATCGGAGATCATAGCCTTTGTCCACCAACTATCCAACACTGAGAAGATTATTCTTCAAACCTTCAACATACAGTACATTACCAGTTTTGTTCCTTCCATCAAAAGAAATAGTTCCTCTTACCTCTGATTCTACCAGCAGAATTATCACCAAACTTTACCACTCCTCCTTCATACCTCTCCAAATCTATGTACTTATTTTTGTCACCTGTCATATGGTGAGAGCATCCACTGTCAATGACCTAGTCATCCTTCTCTTCAACTTGGGTAGCCAGAGCTTTTTCCACAGTCTTATGATTGACAAATACAGAGGAAATTGGATCTTCTTCCTTGATGGCAATGAACACCCATTCATTTCCAGATTTGTTCCCTATCTCTGATTCATCATCTGTTACTCCTTGATTATCATCATCTTCATGTACATAGTAACAGTTCTTTTGGAACCTTAGTTTGTTAGGATTTTGTCTTAATAACCTTTCTAGACACCTTGAGGCAAAATGACCAATCTTATTGTAGTTAAAACACTTAAAAGGCAATTTTCCCTCATACTTACCAGATCCTCTTGGTAGTCTTTTTGCAATAAGGGCTTCAAGATGAGTAGTTTCAGCTTCTTCTTCTTCCAGATCTTTTCTTGCTTTTTCATACCATGATAGTTTCCTTGAAGAGTTCTCTCCCAGATCAAACCTTTGTTTACCTTTTATAGAGGCACTGGCTTTGAATGCAAACTCAATCTTAGGAGGGGCATCTCCAAACTCGGTCATTTCAAAAGCGGCCAATTTACCAGCTAGTTGATCTCTTGTGACAATTGTATGAGCTCTGAATTCTTCAATGACAGCAACCTTAATTTTATAAGAAGTAGGAAGGGATCTGAGAGCTTTGCCAACAATCTCATTTTCATCCAAGACTCTACCAGCATTTCTAATTCCACAAACAAGCTCATTTACTCTTGGCATAAAGGTAGAGATATTTTTATCTTCTCTCATCTTTAGGTTTTCAAATTTCCCTTTCAGACTTTATAGCCTTGCACATTTAACATACTTGTCTCCTTCATGTAGAAGTTCCAGTTTTTTCCAAATCTGAAAAGCAGTTGGCAGGTCAATAACATTTGAGAGCTTTGAATCAGATAATTCACTTAGAAGAGCTTCTATAGTCCGCAGATTGTTTTTAGCATCTGTGATTTCATTTGGGGCTTTCAGACCACCCTATGGAGGAGTATACTTTGTTGTAACCATGGTCCAGTACACCATTCCCATACATTGCAAGTGACATTTCATGCGACCTTTCCAAAGATTAAAATTGGTTCCATCAAACTTCGGACTATCCTTCTTGTAAGATGTCATTCTAGATCTCCTCAAGCGGTTCAGCTCCTTTCAGAGGAACTTGGCTCTGCTACCAATTGTTAGACTTAGGGCACACAACTGAGAGGGGGGGTGAATCAGTTGTACAAAACTTTCTTCCAATTAAACACTTAACTCCACTTTGCAATTCACCAGTATAATAATAAATCAATCAAGGAAACATAATGCAACAAATTAAAAGCAGAAACACATCAACACATGCGACACCAAGATTTTGACATAGAAAACCCAGTTAAGGGAAAAACCACGGGGTGATTAACCCAAGATTGTATTCTCTATTAGAAGAATAGAAGGAACAAATGGCACATGCCAATTAGGGTTCACTGCCCAAGCACACTGCTCACAAGAGGGTCACTGCCTACAAGAGACAAACTTTCTACAAAGAAATAAGTATCACATACATGAACTAGAGAATAGCATCTTCACCATGCTTGAATCAGTTCCATTTAAGCCCAATACTTCTGCTCTATCTTTCACTCTTCTCCTTTCTACCACACACTCATCTCAACAAGGACAACTTTGAAATGACTTCGCAATCCCTTATTTATACAAGACATCAACTTAGGAATGATCATCTAAGTTGGCAAACATCAACAAGAACATCCGTAGAATGTGTAACTCATTCGGTCGGCCAATCTTAGAAAGAACACTATCATCTAGAAGATTTCTTAATTGCGAGCTCCAACTTCAATGTGGATCACCAACATGAACTGAGCACAACCCAAAGACCTCCACAAGCTTACCTGAATCACCAAGAACATCAATACTTCATCAATTTACTGAAATCCTTCTCCCCTTCATCTAGAACCTCAAGAACACAGTCTGTCATTACTATCACAAAGGAATAGATGCTTGTGGACTTTCAAACCATGAACCAATCGAGTTGATACTTCACAAGGACTTCCTGAACACTCCCTCAAATCTACAAAATAGGATAATGCATTTTTGGATCTTACCAGACCTATATGTAATACTCTGTCACCACTAAACATCTGCTAGAACTAGTTTTACTTGAGCGGCCACAACTTCTTCAGATCTTCATGCGGACCTCTGAAATCTCTAGTAGACCACCTTAAGACATATATCTACAAACTCTTTAAACCGTATCCTCTAATACTCATCCTATCTTGGACTTTTACCTTATTGTAATCACTGATCTTCACTGTTCCTAATTGAGACTAATTTTCTCAATATCCTCAGCACATAGCTCATCCAATCCTTATCATTAATGCAATAGGAGTATGTTGACATCAATGACAACACCGATTAGGCCCATACTTGCAACAGAGGGCTCTCTTGGTTTTATGTTCTTTGCCAGAAAGTTGGAATAGCTTGGTAATGGTTGTAAGTAACTCTGTCTCTGGTTCAAATATTTTGAAATTTGATGATGTTGTTCGTGTTATCCTTAGCGAGGAAATATGATGAAAGAGCTCAGGAGGGTCCACATCAAGTAGTTTTTTGAATGCAGAAAATAGGGGTAGATCAAAGGAGAGAGGAAAAGGTTCTAGAGGTCATGGGAAGTCACGAGAAAAATCAAAGGACAAGAGGTCCCAATCTAGTGGATAGAAGGATTGCTGGTATTGTGGGAAACCAGGTCATCTAAAGAAAGATTGCTGGTCTTAGAAGAATAAAGAAGGAGATAAACAAGAAGGCAATAAGGAGGCAAATGTGATAAGTAATAAGTCTGAAGATGATGCTTTGATTCTTTCCCTCGATAATGTTGATGATTCATGGGTTTTAGATTCAAGGGCCTCATTTCATGCTACACTCCATAGAAGTTATTTTCTTGATTATGTCGAAGGGGATTTTGGGCTAGTTTATATGGGAGATAACGAACCCTGTCAGATTGTTGGAAAGGAAAAAATCAAGATTAAGTTGCACAATGGGAATCATTGGCTACTACAAGAGGTAAGGCATATTCCAAGGCTGAGTAGGAATTTAATTTCAACAGGGTAGCTAGTTGATGAAGGTTGTATAGTTACTTTCAGTGATAAAAATTAGAAGGGTTCAAGAGGTGCCTTAATAGTAGAAAAATGTGTGAAAGTAGGCACCTTATATCTTTGTACAGGTCATATTGTTCCTTCTACTTTAGTTGTTGTAGAGAAAAACCAAACAGGTTCAGAATAGTTGTTGCGGGTTCACATGAAGAGACTAAAACAATTGCTACAGGTTTAGAGACAACACTGTGGCATAACAGACTTGGGCATATGAGTGAAAAAGGTAAGAAGGTACTTTATTCTAAGAAAGTTTTACTAGGTCTGAAATGTATTAATATGGATTTCTGTGAAAGTTGTGTGTATGACAAACAAAAGAGAGTTAGTTTTCTCAAGGATCGGAATCAAAAGAAAGATGAAAAGTTGGAGCTTGTGCATATAGATGTATGGGGACCGGCTCAGGTATCTTCTCTCGGTGGCTCTCGGTATTATGTTATATTCATAGATGATGCAACTAGGAAGGTTTGGATTTATTTCCTTAGGTAGAAATCTGATGTATTTGAAACATTTAAGAAATGGAGAAGCTTGGTTGAGAATGAGACGGGTAAAATATTAAAATGTCTCAGATTTGATAATGGTGGTGAGTATTGCAGCTGTTGTTCTCAAAATCAGCTACGCTCTTTTTTGGAGACAACCCCTACGAAACTTGTCTGTTTCATAGTCTACACTCTAAGTTTGCAAATCGAGACAGGTTCTCTTGGCCTCATGTGAAGTCATGTAAACACCACGGAATAGCTTGTGACATTTCTTTTAAGGCAATTTCTCGAGATTCATGAAGATCGTTTAAGTTATAAGCTTGTCAAATTATCAATTTTGATCATTTTAAGGTGTTAGTAAATTTTTAAGTCTTCATGTGTAAAAGCAGTCAAAACTACCACTCTTGCATATCTTTGATGTTTTAATGTGCAATGCCAGCCAAAATTGCCGCTTCTACATGCTTGTCTTGTTTCTTTATTGACATGCATGAGCGGCAAAAATTACCGCCCATGCATGTCCCTTGTCATAGTTTAATGTGTAAAGGCGGTAATTATTTCCGATCATTATTGTTTCTTATTTCCAAACCTTTAAATCAATTGGTGAATCCCTCTTGAGATCATTTTAATCATGTCAACTGCTCGATTCAATTGGATTTCAACTTCGTGAAAGTGTTTAGGTTTTGATTGGCTTTTCCAAGTAAGCCATTGTTTTTGCTTTCCTTCCTTTTCTTTCCTTTCATTTTTGTTTCTTTTAAAATTTACCTGAAAGTAATTGTTTGTATTTCCTATATGTGTGATTGTTTTTATTTATAAATCGTTGTTTCTTGGTTTATGTCTTTGTGAGTCATTTTCATCAAAACCCTAGTTTTAAATCCTAGGTTTTTGTTGTTTTTGTTTTTCTTTAAGGATTTCTATCAGATTTTCCAAGTTTCCTTGTCATTACTAGGAAGATTTTTGTGTTAGATCTCACGTAGTAGTGGCAAAAGTCACTGTTTGAAAAAACTTAGAAAATCCCTTACATGCCTGAGCGGTCATATCTACCGCCCAAACATCAAAACTTTAATCTTTCCTGTGTAAGTAGAAGGGGTTAAAACTACCGCTTATGCACTTGAAATGTTCTATCTTATGTGTAGAGGTGGCGAAATTGACCGCCCTTATACGTAGTAAACTTCCAAACTCACATGTATGCGATGTCGGCAAGTTTTGCCACTTTTTCAAAATCTTGTATATCCCTTGTGCGTAAGTGGGTATTTCCACCACTTAAACATGCATGCAAACTTGTTTTTCTACCCTCATGTAAGGGCGATCAAATTGACCACCCCTACATCAAACACATATATCATCCCTTTCACTTGCACGGGCGGTCCTTTTCACTGCTCTTACATTGTATATTTTCCATTCTCACGCAAAAGTGGACCTTTTCTCTGCTTGAACATGTTTGTAAAATTTACCTCCCACATGCAGGAGTGGCTATTTTTGGTGCAGGAGCACCTTGGCAAATTAATGTTTTCATGGACCAATTTTGTGGAATTTGATTCCATTTTAGAGATTTAATGTTGTAATAGGATCAATTTGATCATTTGAAGTTATGTTGGAGTCATTTGGACATAATATGTAAAAGTTGTTATTCAAAATGTAAAATTCCTAAAAGATGCAAAATGTGGGAAGGTGAAGGGTCACCTTGTTCTAGTTCGTTCCTAGGAGGTTGGAAACTGAAAAGACATGTTGAAATGCCTTTAAAAGGCTTTGTAATATTCACAAAAATTCAGAGGTGGTTGAATGTATGAAGTGGAATGATGAGATAGCACTATTTTTATGCATTTTCATCAGAAAAATGCTTTTTTATGGCCTTGTACGGATCTATACAGATTGGAGTTCATTTCTAACTGATTTTTCATGAAAGGTTTATCAATCACCTTCCATTTTCTTTTGGTTGCATGCATTTTGGTTTCGTTTTGCTCAAGATATTGCATTTTTTGTGTAGACTGTCAAACCCTGATTTAGAGTAACCTGTTTTGGGAAAAACGCCATAACTTTTGTTTCCACCGTTAGATCTTTATGTAACTTGGGGAAAATGTCTATAACTATGTTATCTATAATCTGACCAAAGCGATCGACCTTGTTTTGTGTTGTGTGGAAGTTATGTATGACTGTTCGTGGCATTTCACAGTGACATTTCTGAGTTTGAACCCTTGTAGCATAATTACCAATCCATTTTTAGAGCACATTTTCCAAAGTAACCTATACCCATCTTAGAGTATGCTGTGGGGAGGCATAATGGGTATCCAATGCATCTCTTATGTTGACATTTGAAGGTCTGTGCAAAAAGATAAGAGGACTGTTCTCTTTTTCTAGGGAGACAAGCCATTTAGAGGATTTGTGAAGCAAGTGCATGTTCTGGGAGTGATCTACCTTAACCAATGGGTGGGATGAGTCATTTGGTACCCCAATACAACCTTTCCATGATCATACTAGAGTTTCCTTCTGTTGTTCCCACTTTTTCATAAAGGTCTTCGTTTTTGGGCTTGTAGGTGAAGTAGAACCTTGTCTAGTTCGTCTATCTTTCCACATTCAAAGTTCCTCTACATCAAATTGGTATCAGAGCTAGCGAAAGATTTGGGTGTTGTATTTGTTCCTGTCACTAAGAAGGTAGGTGAAGAATGAAGGAAAGATTGTGTTGGTGACCGTTATTTGTTTGCTAAGTTGTTTGGTTGCAGGTGCTTGGTCCATCTAGCTACAGAAGGGTGTTTTCTGAGGTTGTGTGTGTGGGCAGACAAGATGAGGTTTGTCATGACCATTCTCCAATGGAGATTAGACTGGATAAGGGTGCAGAGAGAAAACACTAAGGCGAGAGTGGTAAGTGCATCACCAGGATCTGCTGTTGGGTGAGATGGATGGTTTGGTGAGTTGGTGTTGTGAAGCAGTAGAGAGATGGATACCGGACTGAAGAAGCACTTGATGTTGCAGCCTGAAGAGTACTCCATTGATGGGAGTAGAAGGAACTTGAAGAAGCTCTAAAATTGATGGTAGTTTGATTTTGTTGGTTGGTTGGTCACTAGCCATTGATGTGAAGATTTGAAGCCTGAAGCTAAAGATGAAGAGATAGACAAAGATGTAGGAAAAGGTAGTTTTGTTTTGCAGATACATTTCCAAGGGACTTGAAAATCTTTGTTGGTTGGTTGTATGGTGCAGAAGCACCTTGACAAATTGATGCTTTCATAGGAATTTGATTGAACTTTGATGATTCAACAATGTAATGAGATAAATTAAGTCATTTTTGCTTTTATTTTTAAGTCACTAAGAGAGGTCTAAGTTCAAATTTGTGTAAATGATGCAAAATTGTAAAGTTGAAAATGATGCAAACTTAGAATATGAAAGGTCATTTTGGTTCTAGGCGTTGATAGGCAGTTAAAAATCAGTTGGAATGAGAGGAATCATGATGTAATGCCTTTAAAAGGCCTTGTATCCATTTGTGAAGGCAGAGGGGAGAAGGTTGGAGAATGTGGGTTGTTACATTTTGATGTGATATCAGTAAAAGATACCCTTGTTTCTACATTTCTGAATGTTAAACTACTGTTTCAGAGATTGGTACAGATTTTTATGGATTTTATATGAGCAAAATGTGGTATGAATGGAAAGAGTATTGAGTCTACTTTCTATTTCTTTTTGTTTCATCATATTTCATTAAGATTTGAATAAGTTATAGCATTTTTATTGAGGGTAGGTCTGCAGAGTTTAATTTTCTGAAAATGTAGTCTGAAAATATGCATGGTACAGCCTGGTATAGCCTCACATTGATGCATATAATAGATGGATGGAAAGATATGTGTCTATAGTTTACAATTATTTTGGTTTGGTATAATTTCATTAAGTTTTGTGAGAGATATTACAATTTTGGTGAGGGTAGGTCTGAACGCTGCCTAGGGTTTGCAGTTTTAGGAAAAAAATCATAACCTTCTCCCCTACCATTGGATCTTCATGAAAATTGGAGGAAAAATATGTATTAATGTTCTCTCCAACCTGACCAAAGAAATTGGATTAGTTCTTTGATTTGTTTATGTTATTGAGGATAGTTTTGGTCCTCCTACCTCTGCATCAATTTTGACCGCCCGTGCATGTCTCTCTCAAAATTTCCTAACACTGGAAAATTCCTGTAAATGATGCCTTTAGCTTGCTTTCATCCAATTTTTTGAATTGCACACACTTTAGCCCTTTCAAGCTCATCCTTGTGGTCATGATCATTGACATGCAGTTTTTCAAATTGTCATTTTCCCCCTAACTGCAAGATCATGACTTTTTGTTGCAATTTCTTCTACGAATTGCCGAGGTCATCATGTCATCTAAAGGTGCTCATCTTCCAAATGATTGACCTATCACTAAAGAAGGTGATAAAGATGGTGAAAGATATAATCGTCAAAGCTCATGTTATTTCATAAAATATAGTTGGACTAGATGTTTATGAAATGGAAGCAGTAAAGGACATGTACCATAATTCCCTAAAGAAGAATGATGGTGGTCGCTGTATACACCTAAAAATGACATGACTCTACTTAAATAAATATTTTAAATATATATTTCACCTTCATATTCCTCTATCAATAAATAATTGAATTTATTTATTTATTTGATTCATCTCCTCTCATTTAATTAAATAAATTACATTTATTTAATTAATTAAATTCATCTACATCAACTTCATTCTTCTAAATAATTATATAATTTTAATTATTTAATTAAAATCTTTTATTATTCTAAATTTAAATAAAATTTTAAATCTCCACAAAATAAAATATATTTAATATTTTATTTATTCCTCCAAATTATCTACAAATAATTAAATAAATCTATTTATTTAATTATGCTTTCTTATCTTCTAAAAATCTTCATATCTTCTAAAAATAAATTCTTCTTGTCATGCAAAAGCACAAGCTAAGTTAACTGATTTAAAGCAACTGTGTTTTATCAACAAAACTCTTAAATTAGAAAAATATATTCTAATTTAAGAAAACAAAAACTCATCCTCATCAAGAAAGCAGTTAACTCAACAAATCTTCTTTTTGAATGACACATGCCCTTCTTCTATTCGCACACGTTCTCTCGAACATTCTCCTATGTTGATCTTCTTAGTTCTTCTCCACCATTGATCTTCTTTCACACAACTCTATAAATACAACCCTCTTCTTCTATCTTTCATATCCATCATTCGAGTAAACTTATGCTACAGGAAATATAGCACGCCATTGGCACCCATCTCCATAGCACTTCATTACCATCCACTTCATTTGTGTTTGAAGCTCATCTTCAAACACAACAAGTATCACAGCCAACTTCTTCTTATCATCTTGAGGATTCGAAGCGAGGAAGCAAGCTTCCTGAGGGCCATTTCATCTCCATCAAGATCAAGAAAGAAAAGGCGAGTAATGGAAGGCGTAAGGTAAAGGTTGTAAGTATCTTGATTTGTTATTTTAAATCCCTTTTCCTTCATATTTCATTGATGTATTGGGTTTTGTTATTGATTTGATTAATCCCATATTTCACCCATCACAGCAACTGAAAATCTTTCTTCATGCCTTAGTTTATTTTCAGTTTTGTATATGCAATTTGTATTTTGTTTTGGACATATTCACATGTATTTTTCCAAAATGTCATTAAATGTGAGACAAAGGAAGTCCCAAGTCAAATAGGACTCTTTTGTTGAATAAGTCAACGAAGTTAGATTTTTCCCATTTTTCCTCCAGGCCTCTCCCTATAAATAAAGAGGGCCTCTATTGTAAATTGGATATTTAATCTTATGCAACAAAGTGCTACCCAAATTGTGACTCAACTTTGAGACTTTCTGTTCAAATCAATAAATAAGGCAAGTTTTCATATCAAACTTTGTGTTGAATTGAATTTGTATGAGTGAGGATGTACATATGGCATTTTTGCTGATTTCTCTTGTTGATTGATTGGATAAAGTGGTGCTTGGTTATTATGATTGGAGGACGTTTAAGATAAGTTATATAAACTTTGTGTTATAATATTTCCTTGAATCTATGTCTATTGAAAGCATTTCTTGGTGAATGATTATAAAGACTTTGAGCTTGTAGTTGCTCACTTTGTATATGAATCGTGTTGAGAACTTGTAGACTTTGTGCTATGATTTTCAATCACATTTGCATGGATCAGTGGTGTTGTTAGTTGACAGACTTTGTGCTCCAACTCGTGATACGGTTACTTTTAAAATCTTTCTGGGGATAATTTGAAGACTTTGTACTTGAGATTATTCACTTGGTTTGTGAATATTTTTGTGAAGTAAGTTGAAAGACTTTGTGCTTTGTTGTGATGTTCACAACATGCCCCATTTTACTCCTTAGCAAAATGAGGACCCCTGCTGTGGCTTTTTGCTTTTTGCTTGTGTGTGTTGTTCTGCTTGGTGGTAAAGGGGAAAAGAGAGTGAATAATACAAACCTTGTTGAAAATAGAGAAAATTTTGCATTAAGTGCCAGGGCAGAGTACAGGTGAATTCCTTGTCAAAAATGAATAGGGGTTGCTTTTTGAACCATCTTAAAATTTGCTATATTTTGCAAGTTATGAGTGTTTTGGTAAAATGTACATTCGGGTTTGTATGTTGCACATGCAAAGGGTTTTGTATATCGGGTTTATATACAAAGTTGTTTGTGTGCTTTTATGCTTGTATGCATTTACTAATGTTCTATTTGTACATACAGGTTGGACCCAACACAGTTGTGAGTTGAAGTGAATGTTTGGTTAAAATCCACGGGATGCATCTTATGTTTGTATGTATCTTACATACATTTGTTATATACATTGCCAATGTGCAGGCCGCGGACCCGAAAGGATCATGAAACAGAGTTAAATTGTTGTATGTATGCGGGCTTGTATGTTTTGGTGACATACAAGCCAATATGCATTACAATTTATACATTGGACGGATCTGAAAAGTTATTAAAGTTGTTTAAGTCGTATGTTTGTGCAATGTATATATATTACATACATTGCGATGTGCATTGCTTTGTATACAAGCATCAGAACTAAAATTGTTATGAAAGGGAGTTAAATGCTTGTATATTTCATGCCTTGTATGTATGTTTCGAAACATACATTGCTTAATACATACAAGCACCAGAATTCAAAGAGAATTAAAACTCGGTATAACGCATGCATCAAAATCTGAATGTATATTAAAAAAGATACATTGCATTTTATACATTGTGGAGTTGAAGGGCAAATAGACTGCGGTTTACGGAAAGCGATAAGTCTGAAAGGGTATACAAAGGCCTTTGTATGTTTGGGGCCTTGTATCTAAAGAGAGATATAACCCGATATGCAAAGAGAAATATACAAGGGGCGGATGCGAATGGAGAATTAAATATTGAAAATGCTTTGTATATTCACTGCGATTGTATATTTAAAACTTACATTCACAATATACAAGGATTTAAGCATGCGAAATGGTGGGAAAGCAAAGCGAAGGGATTTTAAAGCTGTTTTAGCACCTGATGCATGTTTTTGGTCAACAATGGTTGACTCAGCCATTGTTGACGTTGTATATGCATTTAGATATGCGTTTGCTCATAGATGCTAAATATTCATAGCCCGATATCTGTGTTTGCACATTCTGGGCCTGATTTAATAAATATGTTTATTTTCTTGCTATGTTTTAAATATGATGATGCTTAATTTTTGTCTGTTTGCAGGTTGTAGGAGGTGAAACTTAAAGGCAGATCAGATCACCAAGCAAGCGAAAAGAGATAAGGATGGTGATGAGAAGTGATATGTAGGTGAAACTTAATGGCAATGACATCACGAAAGGCGGATCAGATCACCAAAGAAGCAACAGAAGATATTTCAGTGGTTATTAGGGTTTCCAAAGCAAGATCTTTATGCTCAGTAAAGATATGCTGCTTAGAGTTTTTTGGGCAGGATTTATTTTCCACCACCAATTGACTAGGGTTTTGGCATTGTATTGGGGATAAATCAAAGCTATATATTGAGCCCCTTTTATTGTATAGAAAGGAGGTCAATCATTCTAAATCTGACCTATAACAATTCCATGTAAGAGATTAGATTACTGAGACAATAAGGACTGAACTTTTGAAATGTCAAGGTTCTTTCTTCAGATCATTGTAAATATACTTGTTTTAAAGCATACGGAATGGAGATGAAGCTTCAGATTACATCTTGATTGTAAACTTTATGTAATCTTCAAGTTGATTTCTGGATATGTACTAGTGAATGTTGTGTTCAATAGAAGCACTTTCATTTTATTACATGTTGTTGTCAACTTTTCCTTTAAAGATTCGCACTGGATCATGCAGATTTGTGGACTGTCCTGGTGAAGTATGATTCTAGTTTCCTTCTCTTTATTGCTGTATCGGAACATGTAAGTGGGTCAGTGATCTCAGTCAAGTAATTTTGGGAATCTCACTCTTTAAACCCTACCTTTGTCTTTTCATTTTTTAATTTCATTGAAATCACTTCCGTAACTGCAAATCATGATAAATAATGAGCAGAATAAAGAAATATGCTAACATCTCATAGATAACTGAATATCATTAGCATATTTGAGCTAGATGCATGTAATGTTGAAAATATCATGCAAAGACCTACAAACAATGGTAGAAACCATGCAAATATCAACTTAGACACATTATTTGAAGAAATATACTATGTAGAGTAACCTTTATGTGCAGCATAGTTGCAGAAAATAGAATCTACTAATCAACGTAAGGCCCCTTGAAATGGAAAACAACAACACACATCAACCACTAAGTAACGTTAGTAGATTATGAACTAATCAATGAAGACTTGGGATCATGAATTCTTTGAATTCATTGTATCTTTCAAGATAAATAAGGGTTGTTGTGTAACTTTTATTGTGTGTTTGTGTGTGACTAACATCACCATCAACGAAACTGGTGCTAGAAGGAGGGCCTATTCAATTCATCAACATGTTTTGTCTAATTTGATGATAAAGACAGAAAGGTAATACTCATGTCACTCTGTATTTCAAGTCATATATGCAAAGTTTTGCTATTTTAAGTTTGTGTGTGCTAATTGTTTCCAAGTTCTAACCATAAATATAGCCTTTGCAGGAGTATTTCAACTAGTCTTTACAGTAAACCTACCAATTTTCCTTAAAATTAAGAAATCCTAGCTCTCAGGCCAAATACCAAGTCTAGATCTAGTGGACTCCTTGAAGAATCACCTGTCAAGGGATTTAGACCTAGAACTGTAGACATTTATCACTCTCCTGGTTCTAGTGCATCAGGAGCTTCGCCAGAACGTCCTCTTGTAACTCCTCTCAGGTTACAAACAACTACAGGACCACCTATTACACCTCAGGTCCAACCTCAACTAGTCATACCTCAGGCCCAACCTCCATCGGTCACAATGTCATTCTTCACAGCAAAGTCACCTCTGACCTTTAAGTCATATCATGCTTTTCCTAAGAATCCTAATAAAATTTGTCTAAAATATCATCCATATCAGGATGCTGATGATCATATCAGAACTTTCAAGGAAGCCTGTTGTAGGGGTAGAATTGAGCATCAAGATGTATGATGCAGGTTATATCCATTTTCCTTAGGGGAAGAGGCTTATAACTGGTATATCAGTCTTGGTCAAGGTTTAGTCAGTTCATGGGCTACCTTGGAAAAATCTTTTAAGGATAGGTTCAAAGTACCTATAGACCCTTCAATGAACTATCATTTATTTGCCACAATTAAGAGATTTGAAGGAGAACCTATTGCCAACTTTAATGCAGGGTTCCAGAAGATGCTATCTAAGCTAGTTGCTCCCTATATTGTAATAGATGAAGCTGCTAGGAGTATATACTACTCAGCTTTAGATCCTTTGACTTCCATGTTTATCAGGAGAGCACATCCTAGTGTCACAACTTTGGCAGGAGCTTTTGAGGAAACTGTCAAAGTTAGTCAGCAGCTAGTTCCTGCTCTAACACCAAACATTGCATTTCCAACACTTTCTAGTTATCCTATATATCCTTCTCAACAATAGATTAGTGGAGCCATGATGCCAACACCTTTGCAAATACCTCCACTCAGTATCATTCCACCACCAAATGTAAATGGCTAGATGTTACAATATCCAGGACAAACACAAATACCTCAGGTTGTGGAACAATCCAACAATAATAATGGATCTTCCTTTTTCAAGCCCCAAACAGAGAATGTAGTGGCCAAGGTTCAGGAAGAGAAAGAAGAAATCAAAGAAATATTAGCACAGTTAAGGAAACTTACTACTGAGGTCACTCATCTGAGGAGTCATAACTTCTATTCTCAACCAAATCAGAATAGAGGCTATGCTAATGACAGACCTAATTATCCTGATAGGGGGTACAACAATACCTACAATAACAATAATGGCAACAACAATCCTTCAAGATAGCCTAGACTGTGGAACTCTTGACCAAATAATGGTTCTCTTCCATCACCCCTAGACAACCAGCCTCCTAGTGAACCTAAACAGACCACAAGAGTTAACCTTGCAGAGGTAGCCCTTACAAATTGGTGCATGATACATAACACCAATGCTCATGCAGAGCTGGATTGTCCTCAATTTCAGATTACTACCAGTGTATTCCAAACTGAAGTATTCAATACTTCAGGAAATCCACATCATGAAGAAGGAAGTGAAATTGTCCCTTGTGGATATGATTCTGCCTTAATGCTAGAAAGCTTCACTAATCAGCCCTCTCAGTAGATAGTGTCTTCTCACCAGAACTATATCTCAACATGTGAAGAATCAGCCATGGCTTTTGAGTCTAATTATATGTTTCCCTTTGAGGATGAGAATGAGCCATCAAATGAACCTGAAGAGGTACATACCTATCAACAGCAATATCATGGTAAGCATAATTACAACCTAAGGAATAACTCAAACAAAACTGCTGGTCCTTTGACCACATCCTTGCCTCCAAACAATTTTAACACTCCACCTGATCCTAAGGCAAGTAATAACCCTAGATTCCCCAAGGTTAATGCTCAATATTTGGCACCACAGAATAAAGCATCAAGAACTGCTAGTCTGCCTCCTGAGTTTGATAAGTTGGTCACTTATCTAATTGATGAAATGAAAAAGATCAAAGTTAGCCTGCCATTGTTAGAGTTGCTTAAAACCCCTACTATCAGGAAAGCTTTCATGAAATCATTAGATGATCCTGCTTCAAGAGAGGATAGTCATACCGCAGGTCAGTCTGGAGGTAAAGATCATGCTGCTAGGGATGTTAATGTTAAACTCAAAGCTCCAACTACTATTCAAGCTACAGAGACTTCCCACATGACCTTATATAGAGACAAGAGTGAGTCACCCCCTTTCCTCCTTACCATAAGGATGTTTGGTAAAAATTTGCACAACTACTTAGTAGATTCAGGAGCATCTACCAATGTAATACCCCTATCCATGTGCAATGCCATCGGGTTGCATCTTGCTAAGTCATTAAAGAAGGTGACACAATTAGACAAAACAGAGGTGAGTGTGGTAGGAGAACTAACTCACATTCATATGCAGCTGGCATCAGATCCTAGAATTTAGTATTACATTGATATTCAGATAGTTGTTATACCTGATACATATGGGATGCTACTTAGCAGAGACTGGTCAAAAACCCTTAATGGATACATTTCAACTGATTTCAATCATATGCGGTTGTCCTGGAAGGGGATACCAAATCAAATAAGGATAGACACTAAGCCTCGCATGAAACACATGATCACTGAATATAACAAGACCAATGAAATCATGTATGTGGATGTGGAACTTCGAGTTTACTCCATCAGACTCCAAGCTGTCAGCATAGAGGAAATCCTGATGTATGATATTCATGATCATGATGATAACCCTTAGGATGATGAAATAAATTCAGTATCTAATTATCATCCTAATAATGAAATAGAGATAGATCACTTCAAGAATTTTGAGATGCACTTGGTTAAGGAAGTGCAACGATGTTAATTGTTAAAAATGCTTGTTCATGATATCCTAATTGATGGATAGTGCAGGTTGCATGATGAAGCTCATTCTGAAAAGACTTGTGATGCCTGGTTAGACATGCTGGAGCTGGAACAAGCATGTAGTGAAGCATCTTCATCATCACCAGATGTAAGTTCTGCAGACAGTGATAGTGATACTGATTTTTGTTTGTCTTCTGCAAGAACAAGAGAATGCACACAGCAGGATGAAGGTCCTATTTAGATGACAAAAGAGATTCTGGTATGCAGCCAGAGTAATGCTAAAAGCAAGAAGAAAATCACCCCAGGGAGTGTTTAGTAGAATCAGATTATGAGTTATTTGATGAAGATAGGGGCAGTAATCTATCCAAATTTGAAGAGTATTTATCAAAAGAGATCCAAAAGATGACACAGCAACAGAGATCTCCACATGATGTCTTGATTGAAGGTTGGTGTAGGTTACATAAAGCACCTCATTCAGAAACTGCTTGTTCATTGTGTCTACATATTCTGAAAAGGCAGACGTTGCCTAGTCCAGAAGATTTTCTTCTGAGGATAAAAAGAAAGAGGAAATATCAACTTCACATAAGGTAGAAAAGGTGAAGTTTGAGAAAGCTAAGACACCAAAATTAAAGTGGATATTAAATGGTGTAGCTGCCAGAGTGAAAAAGAAGAAAGAAGGCCCAGGCAAACCTTTAATTGAAGACAAGCCATGGATCCTTAGATTTGATGGATCCAAGTCAAAGCAAGGAGCTAGAGTAGGAGTAGATCTTATTGATCCATCTGGAAAATCCTACTTAGCAGCATACAGATTGTAGTTCCCATGTAAAAACAATGTGAAAGAGTATGAAGCTCTAATTCATGGGCTACTGTTCGTACTTAGAAAAAAAGTGAAAATTCTACATGTCTATGGAGACTCAGAATTGGTTGTGAGACATGTAAGAGGTATATAATCTTGCAATTATAGGAAGTTGTCCAATTACAGACACAGGGTGTGGGACTTGATAGAAGATTTTGATGCATTCAACATCACCCATGTACCCAGAGAACAAAATCACAGGGCGGATACCTTAGCCCAAGCTACCAGCACCTTGGACCCACTATCTATATCTAGTTTAAAGAGATTCTCAGTTGAATTAGTATTAGTGCCTTCTGTGCCAGATAATGTAACTAATCTTCAAGTATTTGATGATGATCAACATAGTCTAGATTTCATATCCAACAGGAATGTTTTTGATGCACATATCATAGATGAAAGGTATGTGGAAGACCATATCTAGGAAGAAGAAGAAATCCTGGAGTTGCCTAGTAACAAAATTCCTAGAGGAATGATAGAACTTGAAAGAGCATTTGATCTAGACAACATGCTGAAACAATAGGATCTCCCAAAGGCTGATGGAGGACAGTATTCACAGGTCAATATTAGACAGGATGATGAAAAAAGAAACATCCTGATTGGGAAAGTCTGTACAAAAGAGGAGTTGGAAGGAATAACCCAAGCTTTCAAAGATTATATCCATGTCATTGCCTAGACATATGATGAGTTAAAAACTTATGACACATCAGTCATCACGCATACAATACCTTTGAAGCCAGACGTAAAGCCTTTTCGGTAAAAACAAAGACCTGTCAATACTTTACTGGAGCCCATCATTTTTGAAGAGGTTAAAAGGCTGCTTGATGCTAGGATCATATTTCCTGTGAGACATTCCACATGGGTGGCAAACTTGGTCCCAATACGAAAAAAGAATGGTGACATCAGGTTGTGCGTGGACTTCAAAAACTTAAATTGAGCTTCTAAAAAGGATAATTATCCTTTGCCTTCTCTAGATGAGGTCTTGCAAATTGTGAATGGCGCCAAGATGATGTCATTTCTAGATAGTTTCTCTGGTTATAACCAGGTGATGGTGGACAAAATTGATAGATTGAAAACCACATTCACCACAAAGTGGGGGATCTTCGCCTACAGGCACATGCCGTTTGGATTAATAAATGCTGGGCAATGTTTCAGCGAGCGATGGACATAGCCTTCAGAGGCTTGATTGGTAAATGCATAGTCATATACATGGATGACTTAACAGTTTTCTCTAAAGATAGAGGAAACCATGTAGAGGACCTGAGAAAGGTGCTGAAGAAATGTGAGAAATACAGGATATCCCTGAACCCTAAAAAGTACATATTTGGGGTAACCACAAGGAAGCTAATGGGCCACGTAATAATAGAAAATGGGGTCCTCATTGACCCTGATAGGGTGGGATCAATCATGAAGATACAACTTCCTGGAAGCAAGAAGGAGCTCAAATCTTACTCTGGTAAGATTAATTTTGTTAGGAAATTTATCACTGGCTTTGCGAAAATTGTCAGACCCTTGAACGCCATGCTCAAGAAGGATGCTAAAATTGAGTGGACACTTGAAGCTAGAGCAGCTTTTGAAGATATTAAAAAGGCCATATCAAATGCTCTAATTCTGATCAGTCCAGATTATACCAAGGACTTTTACATCTACTCTTTTGCTTCAGAGCATACTTCTGCAGTAGTGTTGACACAGAGAAATGAAGAAAAGGAGGAAAATCCTATAACCTTCATGAGTTGCCCTTTCAGAGATGTAGAGCTCAGATACATGGACGTTGAGAGACAGGCACTTGCTCTAGTTTGAGCAGTTAAGAAATTCAGGCATTACATTCTGAGAAGTAAAGTGATTGTTGTAGTACCTGATGCAGCAATAAAGATGTTATTAATACAAAGTGAACTAGGTGAGAAAAGAGCTAAATGGATCACTATCCTCCAAGAGTATGATATGGACATAATACCCATGAAGTTAGTAAGAGGACAGGCATTGAGCCAGATGATATCAGAAATTGATCCTAATATCGTGAGTCAGCAGTATGTTATAAATGCAAAGGATTATAGAGAATGGTACTCAGACATCATACACATCCTGATTACTGGAAGATGTTCTTCAAGACTGCAGGCCTCGCAGAGGAGAGCCTTGAAGATAAGGTCACAGAAATACATGATAAAAGGAGGAGTCCTTTTTAAGAAAAACTATGAGGGGATATACCTAAGGTGCCTGCAAATATTAGAAGCAGATAAGGTGTTAGCAGAGTTACATGATAAGTTTGGGACTGCACATGGATCACCTTTAGCTACCACTCATGCTATCCTCAGGGCAGGGTATTACTGGCCCACTATTTTTAAAGATACTATTGAACACATCAAATGTTGTCATATGTGTCAGGTTGCCGCAAACAGAGAAAGATATGCTACCCAACCTTTGCAGCCAGTGATGGAGATGCACCCATTTGCTCAATGGGGAATGGACTTCATAGGACCTATCAATCCTCCATCATCTTCAGGACATAGGTATGTTTTAACTATTATTGATTACTATACCAGGTGGACTGAAGCTGTCAGCAGTAAGACATGCAATGCTAAGGATGTCATCAGGTTTTTGGAAAGCAATATAGTGACCAGGTATGGAGTTCCATATGCTTTAGTATGTGATAATGGGTCTGCTTTTGTTTCAATTAAACTATCAAGTTGGGCTTTTGATTATGGGATCATCTTGAAATTTTCCTCAAACTACTATCCCCAAGGGAATGGATTAGCAGAATCCACAAACAAGAACCTATTAAACATCATAAATAAATTGATAGAAAAGAACCCAAGGGAGTGGAACACTTTATTAAAGTATGCCTTGTGGGTAGATAGAACTAGGAACAAGGCTACATTAGGAAATTCTCCTTTTCACCTAGTGTATGGGGTGGATCCTATCCTCCCTGTTAACCTAAGGATTCCTACATTGCAGTTTGCACAAGAATACCTGGGCATAGATAATAAACAAGAAGTTAGGTTTCTATAGTTGATGCACCTAGAAGAAAAAAGAAGTGAAGCAATTGAACAATTTTCTAAACATTAGGCTGCTGTCAAATGTTGGTTTGACAAAAGAGCTAGAATTAAGGCTTTCAGAATCTCAGATTTGGTCCTGATTTGGGACAAAGCACATGAAGGGAAAGGAGATCATGGTAAGTTTGATAAACTCTAGATAGGTCCCTTTCAAATTTCTAAAATTTTAGGAGACAGCACCTACAGGCTTAAGACCTTAACCAGTGAGGATGTTCCATTATCAGTTAATGGACAGTTTCTCAAACACTATTTTCAAGCCTGAAGTAGTGCCATAACAGCCATGTGTATCATAGTGTACATTTCTTGTATAGTTGTTTGTACAGTTTGCTTGTTTTGGCTTGTTTTGTTGTTTCCTCAGCAGGGATGTTTATTTTGATTTAGAGTATGTAGGAGCAGACTAACAACCACTGAAAACAATAGAAAATTCAAAACATTCAGGTTAATTATTTGAAAAATATGCATAAATTGTTGTGACTATCATGAATGTAGAAAGTTGTTTAACTTTGTGAAATTTTGTATTCAATAACTGTGGGTTGAGTATTTAAGGAAGGTTTCTCACAATGACACACCTAAAATCCTTGGGTTTGTTAAACATACCAATGTAGATATTAGGTGAAAAATTTGAGGTCACCCTTGCTACCATTACAATTCTTAGCTTAATTTCAGCAAGTGACAACTCCTTGCATCATGAAGTTACAAATGTAATATCTTATGAAGTTCTATCAAATACAAAAAAAATGAATAAAATGGATTTTACTAAAAATCCAGATTAAGCCATCTAAGTAACTCTACCAGGGCTATAGATGCTTCCTGGCAGTGGGGCTCTACTTAGGAGAATTGTAACGATAACCTTGTCGGGGCTATGGACGCCTGCTGGCAGCAAGGCTCTATCCGGTTGGCTATGAGGGAATGACATCAACTTTGTAGTCTAATGTTAGTCACTAGTTTGTTCAACTAATTTTCAAGATGAGGATTATTAATCACATGCACCCACTTAAACTGAAAGGAAAATTCATGCACCTTATTGAATACATTAGGTCTCAAGTTAGGTAATGATTTACAGAGAAGATAGTTGGAAGTTATGAATTTATTTTCATTTAGTTTTATTTAATGGTTTGAATTTAATTGTTTTGTTTGGTTTCTAGTTGTTGTAATGTTCACAACACGCCCCATTTTACTCCTTAGCAAAATGAGGACCCCTGCTGTGGCTTTTTGCTTTTTGCTTGTGTGTGTTGTTCTGCTTGGTGGTAAAGAGAAAAAGAGAGTGAATAATACAAACCTTATTGAAAATACAAAAAATTTTGCATTAAGTACTAGGGCAGAGTACAGGTAAATTCCTTGTCAAAAATGAATAGGGGTTGCTTTTTGAACCATCTTAAAATTCACTATATTTTGCAAGTTATGAGTGTTTTGGTAAAATGTACATTCGGGTTTGTATGTTGCACATGCAAAGGGTTTTGTCTATCAGGTTTATATACAAAGTTGTTTGTATGCTTTTATACTTGTATATATTTGCTAATGTTCTATTTGTACATACAGGTTGGACCCGACGCAGTTATGAGTTGAAGTGAATGTTTGGTTAAAATCTGCGGGATGCATCTTATGTTTGTATGTATCTTACATACATTTGTTATATACATTGCCAATGTGCAGGCCACGGACCCGAAAGGATCATGAAACAGAGTTAAATTGTTGTATGTATGTGGGCTTGTATGTTTCAGTGACATACAAGCCAATATGCATTACGATTTATACATTGGATGGATCTAAAAAGTTATTAAAGTTAGTTAAGTCATATGTTTGCGCAATGTATATATATTACATACATTGCAATGTGCATTGCTTTGTATACAAGCGTCATAACTGAAATTGTTATGAAAGGGAGTTAAATGCTTGTATATTTCGTGCCTTGTATGTATGTTTCGAAACATACATTACTTAATACATACAAGCGCTAGAATTCAAAGAGAATTAAAACTCAGTATAACGCATGCATCAAAACCCGAATGTATATCAAAAAAGATACATTGCATTTTATACATTGTGGAGATGAAGGGCAAATAGACTGCGGTTTATGGAAAGTGATAAGTCTGAAAGGGATATACAAAGGCGTTTGTATGTCTGAGGCCTTGTATCTAAAGAGAGATACAACCTGATATGCAAAGAGAAATATACAAGGGCTGGATGTGAATGGAGAATTAAATATTGAAAATGCTTTGTATATTCGCTGCGTTTGTATATTTAAAACATACATTCGCGATATACAAGGATTTAAGCATGCAAAACAGTGGGAAAGCAAAGAGAAGGGATTTTAAAGCTGTTTTAGCACTCGATGCATGTTTTTGGTCAACAATGGTTGACTCGGCCATTGTTGACGTTGTATATGCATTTAGACATCAATTTTCTCACTGATGCTAAATATTCATAGCCTGATATCTATGTTTGCACATTCTGGGCTTGATTTAATATAAATGTTTATTTTCCTGCTATGTTTTAAATATGATGGTGCTTAATTTTTGTTGTTTGCAGGTTGTCGGAGGTGAAACTTAAAGGCGGATCAGATCACCAAGCAAGTGAAAAGAGATAAGAATGGCAATGAGAAGTGATATGTAGGTGAAACTTAATGGTGATGACATCACGAAAGGTAGATCAGATCACCAAAGAAGCAATAGAAGATATTTCGATGGTTATTAGGGTTTCCAAAGTAGGATCTTTACGCTCAGTAAAGATATGCTGCTCAGAGTTTTTTGGGTGGGATTTATTTTCCACCGCCAATTGACTAGGGTTTTGGCACCGTATTGGGGATAAATTAGAGCTATATATTGAGCCCCTTTTATTGTACAGAAAGGAGGTCAATCATTCTAAATCTAACCTGTAACAATTCCATGTAAGAGATCAGATTACTAAGACAATAAGGACTGAATTGTTGAAATGTCAAGGTTCTTTCTTCAAATCATTGTAAATATACTTATTTTAAAGCATACTGAATGGAGATGAAGCTTAATATTACATCCTAATTGTAAACTTTACATAATCTTCAAGTTGATTTCTGGATATGTACTGGTGAATGTTGTGTTCAATAGAAGCGCTTTCATTTTATTACATGTTGTTGTCAACTTTTCCTTTGAAGATTCGCACTAGATCATGCGGATTTGTGGACTGTCCTAGTGAAGTATGATTCTAGTTTCCTTCTCTTCATTGCTGTATCAGAACATGTATGTGGGTCAGTGATCTCAGTCAAGTAATTTTGGGAATCTCACTCTTTAAACCCTACCTTTGTCTTTTCTTTTTTTAATTTCATTGAAATCACTTCCATAACTGCAAATCATGATAAATAATGAGTAGAACAGAGAAATATGATGACATCTTGTAGATAATTGAATATCATTAGCATATTTGAGCTAGATGCATGTAATGTTGAAAATATCATGCAAAGACCTACAAACAATGGTAGAAACCATGCAAATATCAACTTAGACACATTATTTGAAGAAATATACTGTGTAGAGTAACCTTTCTGTATAGCATAGTTATAGAAAATAGAATCTACTAATCAACGTAAGGCCCCTTGAAATGGAAAACAGCAACACACATCAACCACTGAGTAACGTCAGTAGATTATGAACTAATCAACGAAGACTTGGGGTCATGAATTCTTTGAATTCATCATATCTTTCAAGATAAATAAGGGTTGTGTAACTTTTATTGTGTGTTTGTGTGTGACTAACATCACCATCAACATGCTTCAACTTACAAGAATATTGTTGATTATTGCTTAAGTGTAGAAGCATTATTGAATATTACCGTGAAACATTGTAAACATCTTTTCTGAAAGAAGAGAAAAGGATGAATGTAACACACCCCCAAAGCTAGTATTTAGTGTAAATAAGTTTGTAATAGTTAAGAGGGAACCTCCCCTTGCTGAGAGGAGAGATTTAGCTCATCACACTGCGGTTGATATAACCATTTTGTCATTAGTTAGCTAAATGACAAAATATTCACCCAATAGTTTTTGGTGACTCTGTTGGGGATCGAACGCGCAATCAAGAACTTCTTGCCTTTGGTTAAAGCATACCGGCCTCATCTTTGTGTAATATATTTTTGTTATATCTTCTTTATTGTTAGTTAAGAGTATGGATGTCTCAGGTCCATGGGGAAATGCAATTGGTCCTTTGAAATTGACTCAGCCTCTACATGAACTACCTTAGGGTTCACGTGAGAATTTTCCCAAGTTCTGCAGGGATGGTAAACAGCATCGGGATGAACACATTGTAGCATTCTACATTGCATGCGGTGTTCTTGGGGTGGAATATGAAGATGTTTCTATGAGACTATTTGTAGAAACATTCCAAGGTGTTGCAGCAGATTGGTTCTATCACCTTGCACCTAGAGTTATCACTAGATGGAATACACTTCAAACTTAGTTCGAAGCCAGATTCAAGCCAGTAGAAGATGCTTACGCCTTGTTGGCCCAACTTACTCAAATGAAAAAAGAATCACATGAGCACATGCATGAGTTTGTAGCAATATTTAATAAGCTAAAGAACATGATCACAACTGTTGCTCAAAGTTTGGCAGTTGAAATAGAGGATGATTTGATCTTGGTGGGAAAGTTGAAGAAGTATTCTATTAGGCCCAATGAGCAGCCCTCTTTGGCTTTACCTTCTACCAGCACCACAAATCCTATGGTACAAAAGTTGGCTGATGAGCTATTAGCTCTAAAAAAATAGTTGTCACAAAGTTTTTCCATTCCCCTCCACAAGGACATTCCGAGGAAGACATTCCCAAATGCTCTAAATTACCAAGGCAATGCTTCAATGGATCATAATCAAAACATGTTTCCTCCACCACAAGGAAGACTTGCTTTCGAGGCACCACCTGTGGATGCAGCAATATTCTATTATGAATTAGAGAAAGATGATCTTCTTCAATTAGAATATGATCAAGGAGAAGATGATGCTAATCTTTTCACAGAAGGTGAGGAGCAATTAGTTGGCGACTCTACGATTGGGTTCCTAAACTTAGAATATGAGATGGGACAAGGAGAAGTTACTTTTGGTGAATCTTATGATCTTCTCACATGGTCACAAAATACATCAAATCATAAATATGTGGTTGGCAACAAACAAGTAAGTAAACCAAATATGCTCACTTCATCCCATGTTCCTAAGACCAGTACCCCCAATATAAAACCTCTAGATGAGAGTTTTTCGTCTTCTATAGCAAGTCCATATCAACTTTGTTGGTATCATAGATCATGCTCAAGAGACACATATTCAAATGTCAAAGGCAAGAATACCCGTTAAGGGTATTATGCAGGAGGTTCATCCTAAAAGGGAGGCCAAGTACACAGTGACGAAATCTAAGGATCCAAAAGCTCATATTCTCTTTGAGTATTCTGATATGTGTACTTATTTCTTAACCACTAATGAAAATTCTGAGTCACCAGATAGTGCTTCAATTGAAGGTCTAGAAACAAATGGATCATCCTATTCAAGTGAAGAAATTTTGCAGCTGAAAGGAAATAGCATTTCCAAAGGATTGCTTTCTCTAAAGAAACTTTTTGATGAGCATGATCGCTTTGTCAAACGATGACAACAATTGCAACTGAATTCATCAGCAAGAGTGGTACAATTCAATCTAGGTGCAGAAGAAGATCCCAAAATGGCAAATATTGGGAAAAGTTACTCTTTCAATAGTAAAAGAAAAAGATGTGGAACATCTTTTCTACTACCTCACAGCAAATATCATCCAAAGCTTTTCTCAAAGTGAAGTGACAGATAAGTTCATGTACTCTTGTATAGTTTTTGTGTCTTTTTATTTTTAGTGTTTTTATGTTTTTGTTTAGTCTTTTTGTGTCATTTTGTTTTGATAGCTTGACTCTATGGCCTAATGGCATGGATGAAGGCACTTAGAGACTAGATTCTTCTCCCTTCAATTGTTTCAAAGAATGATCGAAGGAAGTTCCCTAGTTAGAGCTAGTTGTTGTTCTCAAAATTAGCTATGCTTATTTTCGTAGACAACCCCTACGAAACTTGTCCATTTCGTAGACTACACTCTAAGTTCACAAATTGAGACAGGTTCTCTTGGCCTCATGTGAAGTCATGTAAACACCATGGAATAGCTTGTGACATTTCTTTTAAATTGATTTCTCGAGATTCGTGAAGATCGTTTAAGTTATGAGCTTGTCAAATTATCAATTTTGATCATTTTAAGGCGTTAGTAAATTTTTAAGTCTTCATGTGCAAAAGCGGTCAAAACTACCACTCTTGCATAGCTTTGATGTTTTAATGTGCAATGCCGGCCAAAATTGCCGCTTCTACATGCTTGTCTTGTTTCTTTATTGACATGTATGAACAGTAAAAATCACCGCCCATGTATGTCCCTTGTCATAGTTTAATGTGTAAAGGTGGTCATTATTGCCAGTCATTATTGTTTCTTATTTTCAAACCTTTAAATTGACCGGTGAATCCCTCTTGAGATCGTTTTAATCACATCAACTACTCGATTTGATTGGATTTTGACTTTGTGAAAGTGTTTAGGTTTTGATTGGCTTTTCCAAGTAAGCCATTGTTTTTACTTTCCTTCCTTTCCTTTCCTTTCTTTTTTGTTTCTTTTAAAACTTACCTAAAAGTAATTGTTTGTATTTCCTATATATGTGATTGTTTTCATTTATAAATTGTTGTTTCTTGGTTTATGTCTCTGTGAGTCATTTACATCAAAACCCTAGTTTTAAATCCTAGGTTTTTGTTGTTTTTGTTTTTCTTTAAGGATTTCTATCAGATTTTCCAAGTTTCCTTGTCATTACTAGGAAGATTTTCATGTTAGATCTCACTTAATAGCAGCAACAGTCATCATTTGTAAAAACTTAGAAAATCCCTTACATGCCTGAGCAGTCATATCTACCGCCCAAACATCAAAACTTCAATCTTTCCTATGTAAGTAGAAGCAGTTAAAACTACTACTTATGCACTTGAAATGTTCTATACTTATGTGTAGAGGTGGTGAAATTGACCACCCTTACAGGTAGCAAACATGCAAACTCACATGTATGCGATGTCAGCAAGTTTTGCCTCTTTTTCAAAACCTTGTATATCAATTGTGCATAAGCGGGTATTTCCACCGCTTAGACATGCATGCAAACTTGTTTGTCTACCCTCGTGTAAGGGCGGTCAAATTGACTGCCACTACATCAAACATATATATCATCCCTTTCACTTGTATGGATGGTCCTTTTCACTACTCTTACACTACAGATTTTCCATTCTCATGCAAAAGCGGACCTTTTTGCCACCCGAACATGTTTGCAAAATTTACCTCCCACATGCAGGAGCGGCCATTTTGTCCGCCCGTGCATGTCTCTCTCAAAATTTCCTAACACTGGGAAATTCTTGCAAATGATGCCTTTAGCCCACTTTCATCAAATTTTTTGACTTGCGCATGCTTTAGCCCTTTCAAGCTCATCCTTTTGGTCATGATCATTGACATACGATTTTGAAATTTCCATTTTTCCCCTAACTGCAAGATCATGACTTTTTGTTGCAATTTCTTCTACAAACTACCAAGGTCATCACATCATCTAAAGGTGCTCATCTTCCAAATGATTGACCTATCACTGAAGAAGGTGATAAAGATGGTGAAAGATACAATCGTCAAAGTTCATGTTATTTCAAAAAATACAGTTGGACCAGATGTTTATGAAATGGAAGTAGTAAAGGACATGTACCATAATTCCCTAAAGAAGAATGATGGTGGCAGCTGAAAATTTTTCTTCGTGCCTTAATTTATTTTCAGTTTTGTATATGCAATTTGTATTTTGTTTTGGACATATTTACATGTATTTTTCCAAAATGTAATTATATGTCAGACAAAGGAAGTCCCAAGTCAAATAGGACTCTTTTGTTGAATAAGTCAAAGTAGTTAGATTTTTCCTATTTTTGCTCCAGGCCTCTCCCTATAAATAAAGAGGGCCTCTATTGTAAATTGGATATTTAATCTTATGCAACAAAGTGCTGCTCAAATTGTGACTCAACTTTGAGACTTTGTATTCAAATTGTATGAGCAATTCCAATCAATAAATAAGGCAAGTTTTGATATCAAACTTTGTGTTGAATCGAATTTGTATGAGTGAGGATGTACATATGGCATTTTTGCTGATTTCTATTGTTGATTGATTGGATAAAGTGATGCTTGGTTATTACGATTCGAGGACATTCAAGATAAGTTATATAAACTTTGTTTTATATTATTTCCTTGAATCTATGTGTGTTGAAAGCATTTCTTGGTGAAGGATTATAAAAACTTTGAGGTTGTAGTTGTTCACTTTGTATATGAATCATGTTGAGAACTTGTAGACTTTGTGCTATGATTTTCAATCACATTCATGTGGATCAGTGGTGTTGTTAGTTGATAGACTTTGTACTCCAACTGGTGATACAGTTACTTTAAAATCTTTCTGGGGATAATTTGAAGACTTTGTACT
The DNA here is from genome assembly GCA_027924645.1 of Cunninghamia lanceolata. Classification (NCBI taxonomy): domain Eukaryota; kingdom Viridiplantae; phylum Streptophyta; class Pinopsida; order Cupressales; family Cupressaceae; genus Cunninghamia; species Cunninghamia lanceolata. Next base: position 7,417,344 of record BSBN01001215.1, read on the forward strand.
TGAGATTAATCACTTGGTTCATGAATCTTTTTGTGAAGTAAGTGAAAGGCTTTGTGCTTCAACTTACAAGAGTATTGTTGATTATTGTTTAAGTGTAGGAGCATTATTAAATATTATCGTGAAACATTGTAAACATCTTTTCTAAAAGAAGAGAAAAGGATGAATGTAACACACCCCCAAAGCTAGTATTTAGTGTAAATAAGTTTGTAATAGTTAAAAGGGAACCTCCCCTTGCTGAGAGGAGAAATTTATCTCATCACACTGCGGTTGATATAACCATTTTGCCGTTAGTTAACTAAATGACAAAAATATTCACCCAACAGTTTTTGGTGACTCTACTGGTGATCGAATGTGCAATCAAGAACTTTTGACCTTTGGTTGAAGCATATCAGCCTCATCTTTGTGTAATATATATTTTTTTATATCTTCTCTATTGTTAGTTAAGAGTATGGATGTCTCAGGTCCATGGGGAAATACATTTGATCCTTTGAAATTGACTCAGCCTCTACATAAACTACCTCGGGGTTCACATAAGAATTTTCCCAAGTTTTGCGGGGAACATTGCAACATTCTACATTGCATGTGGTATTCTTGGGGTGGAATATGAAGATGTTTCTGTGAGACTGTTTGTAGAAACATTCCAAGGTGTTGCAGCTGATTGCTTCTTTCACCTTGCACCTGGAGTTATCACTGGATGGAATACACTTTGAACTCAGTTTGAAGCCAGATTCAAGCTAGCAGAAGATGCTTACGCCTTGTTGGCCCAACTTACTCAAATGAAAAAGGAATCACATGAGCCCATGCGTGAGTTTGTAGAAAAGTTTAATAAGCTAAAGAATAGGATCCCAACTGTTGCTCAACCTACAGCTAAGAACCTAAAATGCTTCTTCATCAATTCATAGTTGCTAGAAGTAAGTTTTCTTTTACGAAGAGCAGCACCAGCTAATCTTGCAATTGCTCAAAGTTTGGTAGTTGAAGTAGAGGTTGATTTAATCTTGGAGGGAAAGTTGAAGAAGTATTCTATTAGGCCCAATGAGCAGCCCTCTTTGGCTTTACCTTCTACCAGTACCACAGATCCTATCATGCAAAAGTTGGCTGATGAGCTGTTAGCTCTGAAAAAATAGTTGTCACAAAGTTTTTCCATTCCCCTCCACAAGGACATTCTGAGGAAGACATTCCCAAATGCTCTGAATTACCAAGGCAATGCTTCAATGGATCAGAATCAAAACATGTTTCCTCCACCACAAGGAAGACTTGCTTTAGAGGCACCACCTGTGGATGCAGCAATCTTCTATTATGAATCAGAGCAAGACAATCTTGTTGAATTAGAATATGATCAAGGAGAAGATGATGCTAATCTTTTCATGGAAGGTGAGGAGCAATTAGTTGGTGACTCTACCATTGGGTTCCTAAACTTGGAATATGAGATGGGACAAGGAGAAGTTACTTTTGGTGTATCTTATGATGTTCTCACATGGTCACAAAATACATCAAATCATAAGGATGTGGTTGGTGACAAACAAGTATGTACACAAGATATTCTCACTTCATCCTATGTGTTGGTGCTTAAATATGTATATGCAAGTACCCTCCCAGAAAATCCAAAAAGTCCTAAGTATCTGGGCCTCCTTAGCATGTTTTAGCATCAACATCATTTTCTCTTAGGAGGTGGTCAACATCATCATGATATTCTATCAACTGGATTTTTCATCAGGGTCATCATGTTTCAATATCGGGTGATATTCTGAAATATCAGGTGATCTTACAAATATCACCCTGGCGCCAATATGATGGTGACGTCATCAGGATTTTCATCGGCTAGACATATGGTATCGGCAAAGCAGGAGAATCTTCCTCTGATGCATCTAGTTGTGCCGATGAGGGTGAAATATCAGGGTGATATTTCACATGAAGGCAAGGTTGGTCATCAGGCTGATATTCATACATCAGGGTGATATCTTTTATCAGGTGATGCGGACAGATATACTTTCCCGCAGGGTGATATTTCCTGCAGGGTGATATTACACATCGGGGTGATGTGAAATATCATGTGATATTTTGCATATTGAAGGATGTATGCAAGGAAGGCTGTCGGCATGACTTTGGTCATCAGCGTATTCAAAATGTATTCTTTCGATGTGTTGGGTCTTCCCGACGAAGGTTTGGATGATGGGGGTGATATCTCTCCATCGGCGTGATATGTGATGTCGGGAGGACAAATATGAGGTTTGCCGATGAAGTGGTTTGGTCGATGGATGATGACAAGGCTTATGCTAGTGCTGTCGGGAGAAAAACCACCGACAATATATTTGCTCATGGCCTAGTATATAAGGATTATAAGAGATCACCGTGGGGTGCATGTGGGATAATTAGTTCCCACATAATTTGAAATATCAGGGTGATAAATCTTGGCAAGAAACGGTTGCGATGCACAGTATGATGTTTTTCCCAAGGCCGCGAGTTGGTGCGCCATTAATGGCGGATCTTATAGGGTATGGGCGATGGCATGGACGGATCTTGTACCTGACAGAAGTTGTGAATTCCCAGGCGGCATCGCAAGGCTCGAGACCTTTCCCTGTCTCCTCTCCCACCTGCTGCATTGAATGTTTGAGTGCCATTTCCTCAGAATGAACTATATTTGGCAGACTTTTGAGTCACCCAGTGATTAATGCTGAGTACCTGCCTTGCTGTATATAGTAGGCTGTGTTTCTCATTTGTTGGTTGTTGAAGACTTGGGCATTTTTGTGTAAATAACGAAAGACAGGGCATGATCCTGGTTGTTTTATCCCATTTTGGAGTTTATGAGTTGCAACATGAATGTATTTTGCACATATGTTCAGTTTCAATGTTGATTTTATATGAGAAATGCTTCATTGCATGTGTTTATCTGCTTGTCTCCATTTGCTGCATGTTATTCTCCTTCTTCTGAATCTAGTTGCTAAGGGTTTCTTAGGTTCTAGGGTATGGTTTTTTGTATCACATGTTTGATCTCTAATTTCCATTCAAGGAGTGGATTAAATTGTTTAAGGTTGAGCATGGGGAAGGTTGCATGTCAGCAGGGATATCTGTAAGTAGAGGCAGCTAAATACCCATTCTTGGGTGATGTTTGTAAGGCAAGCATCAGCTCAACCCCTTGAAACTTGAATGACAAGTTGCAAACCATCTGTTCTATATGTCTAGTTGATTCCTTGCCCAATGGATAGGCACTAGTCTGCTCCTGGGTCAGTAGTTATGAGCCAAAACCCCTTGTCTTGCATCCAAGATATTATGTCCACCCATTTCAATACTTCCACCTATTAGTTGTAGGAGTAGGAGTAGGAAACCCTGCATGCTCTCATCCCTAACTAGACACATATGTCCAAGAATTTCACCAACCTTGTGATTTGTTACACAAATCTTGGTCCATACATGAGAGTATTCTGCCTGTTGCTGTCAAGTTAAATCCTTCTGTCATTGAGCTAGTCAAGGTCATATCTTTATCAAATAGGGACACCCCCTTGGTGCAGCAGAACCAGAAGTGAATGGGAGGAGCTCACGCAACCTCCTATTTTTAGTTGGCTGAATCTGCCTGTGCATTAGAATTGGAAAACCCTAATGCCAATTCAGAAGAAAAACCAACACTATGTTCCTAAGACCAATACCCCAATATAAAACCTCAAGATGAGAGTTTTTTGTCTTCTATAGCAAGTCCATATCAACTTGTTGTTATCACAGATCATGCTGAGGAGAAACATATTCAAATGTCAGAGGCAAGAATACCCATTAAGGGTATTACCCAGGAGGTTCATCCTAAAAGGGAGGCCAAGTACACAGTGACGAAATTTGAGGATCCAAAATCTCATATTCTCTTTGAGTTTTCTAATATGTGTACTTATTTCTTTACCACTAATGAAAATCCTGAGTCACCAGATAGTGCTTCAATTGAAGGTCTAGAAATAGATGGATCGTCCTCTTCAAGTGAAGAAATTTTGCAGCTGAAAGGAAATAGCATTTCCAAAGGATTGGTTTTTCTAGAGAAACTTTTTGATGAGCATGATCACTTTGTCAAATGGCGACGACAGTTGGAACTGAATTCATCAGCAAGAGTGGTACAATTCAATCTAGGTGCAGAAGAAGATCCCAGAATGGAAAATACTGGAAAAAGTTACTCTTTCAATAGTAATAGAAAAAGATGTGGAACATCTTTTCTACTGCCTCACAATAGATATCATCTAAAACTTTTCTCAAAGTGAAGCGACAGATAAGTTCATGTACTCTTGTATAGTTTTTGTCTTTTTATTTTTAGTGTTTTTATGTTTTTGTTTAGTCTTTTGTGTCTTTTTGTTTTGATAGCTTGACTTTATGGCCCAATGGCATGGATGAAGGCACTTAGACTAGATTCTTCTCCCTTCGATCATTTCAAAGAACGATTGAAGGAAGTTCCCCAATTAGAGCTAGCTGTTGTTCTCAAAATCAGCTATGCTCATTTTTGTAGACAACCCTTACAAAACTTGTCTGTTTCGTAGTCTACACTCTAAGTTCTCAAATCAAGACAAGTTCTCTTGGGCTCGTATGAAGTCATGTAAAGATTACAAAATAGCTTGTGACATTTCTTTTAAGTCAATTTCTCGAGATTTGTGAAGATCGTTTAATTTATGAGCTTGTCAAAATATCAATTTTGATCATTTTAAGGTGTTAGTAAATTTTTAATTCTTCATGTGTAAAAGAAGTCAAAACTACCGCTCTTGCATATCTTTGATGTTTTAATGTGCAATGCCGGCCAAAATTGCTACTTCTACATGCTTGTCTTGTTTCTTTATTGACCTGCATGAGTGGCAAAAATTGCTAGCCATGCATGTCCCTTGTCATAGTTTAATGTGTAAAGGCAGTCATTATTGCCAGTCATTATTGTTTCTTATTTTCAAACCTTTAAATCAACTGGCGAATCCCTCTTGAGATCTTTTTAATCACGTCAACTACTTGATTCGATTGGATTTCGACTTCGTGAAAGTGTTTAGGTTTTGATTGGCTTTTCCAAGTAAGCCATTGTTTTTGCTTTCCTTCCTTTTCTTTCCTTTCATTTTTGTTTCTTTTAAAATTTACCTAAAAGTAATTGTATGTATTTCCTATATATGTGATTGTCTTCATTTATAAATCGTTGTTTCTTGGTTTATGTCTTTGTGAGTCATTTTCATCGAAACCCTAGTTTTAAATCCTAGTTTTTGTTGTTTTTATTTTTCTTTAAGGATTTCTATTAGATTTTCTAAGTTTCCTTGTCATTACTAGGAAGATTTTCATGTTAGATCTCACTTAGTAGTGGCAAAAGTCACCGTTTGTAAAAGCTTAGAAAATCCCTTACATGCCTAAGTGGTCATAGCTACCACCCAAACATCAAAACTTCAATCTTTCTTGTGTAAGTAGAAGTGGATAAAACTACAGCTTATGCACTTGAAATGTTCTATACTTATGTGTAGAGGTGGCAAAATTGACCGCCCTTACATGTAGCAAACTTGCAAACTCACATGTATGTGATATCAGCAAGTTTTGCCACTTTTTCAAAACCTTGTATATCCCCTGTGCATAAGCGGGTATTTCCACCACTTAGACATGCATGTAAACTTGTTTTTCTACCCTTGTGTAAGGGTAGTCAAATTGACCACCCCCACATCAAACATATATATCATCCCTTTCACTTGCATGAGCGGTCCTTTTCACCGCTCTTACACTACAAATTTTCCATTCTCATGCAAAAGCAGACCTTTTTTCCACCTAAACATGTTTGCAAAATTTATCTCCCACATGCAGCAACGGCCATTTTGACCGCCCATGCATGTCTCTCTTGAAATTTCCTAACACTAGGAAATTCCTGCAAATGATGCCTTTAGCCCACTTTCACCCAATTTTTTGACTTGTGCATGCTTTATCCCTTTCAAGCTCATCCTTGTGGTCATGATCATCGACATGCAGTTTCCCAAATTGCCATTTTTCCCCTAACTGCAAGATCATGACTTTTTGTTGCAATTTCTTCTACGAACTACCGAGGTCATCATGTCATCTAAAGGTGCTCATCTTCCAAATGATTGACCTATCACTGAAGAAGGCGATAAAAATGGTGAAAGCTACAATCGCTAAAGCTCATGTTATTTCAAAAAATATAGCTGGACCAAATGTTTATGAAATGGAAGCAGTAAAGGACATGTACCATAGATCCTTGAAGAATGATGGTGGCAGCTGAAAATCTTTCTTCATGCCTTGGTTTATTTCCGTTTTTGTATATGCAATTTGTATTTTGTTTTGGACATATTCACATATATTTTTCCAAAATGTAATTATATGTGAGACAAAGGAAGTCCTAAGTCAAATAGGACTCTTTTGTTGAATAAGTCAAAGTAGTTAGATTTTTCCTATTTTTGCTCCAGGCCTCTCCCTATAAATAAAGAGGGCCTCTATTGTAAATTGGATCTTTAATCTTATGCAACAAAGTGCTTCCCAAATTGTGACTCAACTTTGAGACTTTGTGTTCAAATTGTATGATCAATTCCAATCAATAAAGAAGGCGAGTTTTGATATCAAACTTTGTGTTGAATAGAATTTGTATGAGTGAGGATGTACATATGGCATTTTTTCTGATTTCTCTTGTTGATTGATTGGATAAATTGGTACTTGGTTATTATGATTGGAGGACGTTCAAGAAAGTTATATAAACTTTGTGTTATATTATTTCCTTAAATCTATGTGTATTGAAAGCATTTCTTGGTGAAGGATTATAAAGACTTTGAGCTTGTAGTTGTTCACTTTGTATATGAATACTGTTGAGAACTTGTAGACTTTGTGCTATGATTTTCAATCACATTCGCCTGGATCAGTGGTGTTGTTAGCTGACAGACTTTGTGCTCCAACTGGTGATACGGTTACTGTATACACCTAAAAATGACATGACTCTACCTAAATAAATATTTTAAATATTTATTTCATCTTCATATTCGTCTATCAATAAATAAATAAATTTATTTATTTATTTGATTCATTCTCTCCCATTAATTGAATAAATTATATTTATTTAATTAATTCCATCAATATCAACTTTATTCTTCTAAATAATTAAATAATTTTAATTATTTAATTAAATCATTCATTCTTCCAAATTTAAATAAATTGCAAATTTATTTAAATTAAATGTTAATCTCCAAAAATAAAATATAATTAAATATTTTATTTATTCTTCCAAATCATGTGCAAGTAATTAAATAAATTTATTTATTTATTTAATTACGCTTTCTTATCTTCTAAAAAATATTCAAAATCTTCTAAAAATAAATTCTTCTTGTCACGCAAAAGTAAAAGTTGAGTTAACTTATTTAAAGCTATCAACAAAACTCTTAAATTAGAAAAATATATATTCTAATTTAGGAAATAAAACTCATCCTCATCAAGAAAATAGTTATCTCAACAATGAATCTTTTTGAATGACACATGTCCTTCTTCTATTTGCGCACATTCTCTTGAACATCCTCTACCATTGATCTTCTTATTTCTTCTACACCATTGATCTTCTGTCACACAATCCTATAAATACCCCTCTATCCTTCCATTTCAAATATCAAGCTTTCAAGTAAACTTATGCTACAGAATCCATAGCGCGCCATTGGCACCCCCACTATCACATCTTTCATTAGCCATTTCATGTTGTGTTGAAGCCCACCTTCAACACTACAAGTATCCAAGCCATTTCTCTTTTGCCATCTTGAGGAATTAAAGTAAGGAAGCAAACTTCTTGAGGGCTGCATTCATCATTGAAGATCAAACAGGAATAGGTGAACAATGGAAATCGTGATGTAACAAAGGTTGTAAGTATCACTCTTATTCTAAAAAGCTTTTGTTATTTGCACATTCCATTGATGTTTATGGGTTTTTGTAATTCATTTTATTATCCCATTTTACCCATAAAATTTTTTGCGCCCACCGTGGGGCCTTTGCCCCTAATCTAACCAAAAAACTAAGTTTCTAAGTGACAGATTCTATACATGCTTTAAATAGGTTCAGTCGGTGCATCTGATCGATCCTGAGGCACATATGAGCACTTTTCCAGCGTATACAAACTTCCGGTGCATACATCCTCTAAGCCGGCGCATCTACAACTTGTTCCAGCGCATGCAATGTTCCGACACATACGTCCTCTAAATTAGCGCATATACAACCTATTGTGGCACCTGCGGTATTCTGGTGCATACACCCTCAGACATGGCACTTACATCCTTTTTAACAACGCATCTATAGAAATGGCACATTTGCCTCTTATTCTTGGGCTTTTGACACCTGTCTTAGTGCATTTGTAACATGGCACTTATAGTCTCTATTTCTGCGCATACAAACTATGAAGCGGTGCATCTGTTCTTCATTGTGATTTTAGGATTCTCGTGCTTTTTCGGGTTAGCACTAAGTTTGTCTTGCAGGATTAGGATCTGGATAGTCATTTAGTTGCACTAATTAACTCATCATAGATTAATTAGGGGAAAAAGTATAAAAAAATGCATGCATGCAAATCTCACGTAGTCCTTAATTAGGAGGATAGTAATGAACATCACTGTTAGCTTTGCATTTTTGCTATCTTTCTTAGTTTAGAACATTGCTATCTCACAAAAGGAATGAACCATTGCTATCTTTAACCACTTCAATGTTAACAAATGTGTGAGTGCCCAAGTAGTGTAACATATATAGTTTTTTTCCTTTTAAATAGGGGTGAAAGAACCATTGTTTTTTGTGTCTATTGAATGACAATAGGCTTATGCTCTCCCCTTTACTAGGTGACCAGAATGCTAGACTTGTTATTCCTTCTATATAACCTTTAGAGGGGCCTACCCTTGGATGCTTGCCTGTCCAAGTGGGAATGACCCTGAGTGGAAACAGGCTAAAGCCAAGCCCTACCAATCCACTTTAAATAAATTGTGCTTGAGGTGAAAGCTTCCTGCAATGAGTGCCGCTGTGTTACACTAACAGCCAACCTCCCCCAAAACCTTCCAAGGCGTAACCCTTGGAGGCTGGGAGACTTCATAATGGAGAGTAGCACTTCCGCACGTGTAACCACTCGAACGGTTGCCTTGACTACTTAGCCATTGTTTAGTATACCAAAATCCCCTATTTGTTGGCGCAAAAGGTGGAACCTTTGAAGCGACCCCGATTCATGTGATTCTTAGTAGAGGTAGTAGGGATAATCCTATGGTTCGGTGGGGGTACGAGCCTATGGAAACCCAAATCTGGTATGTGTGAGAAGTGAGTACCGTGGAGAGGAGCCAGTGCTACCAGATCCTAGAGCTACATGCTTTGAATATGCACAGCTAGGGGACTCAACAAATACTATCCTTTCCATCCTAGGTTGTAATTGTTCTTGTGTCAAAAAGTCCAAAAATACAAAAAAATAATAAAAGATAAAAATCATGAAAACTTCTATGCACTTGCTATGTCTTTATCTGCCATAATTGAAAATCAAAATTCAAAAAGAGACCAAGTTTTCAACCAAAAATAGAATTTTTTTGAAAAACATGCCAAAAACTCTACAAAATCAAAACTAAAAACCAGAATGGCGCATCTACTATGACCTGTAGTGCATACATTTAGACTTGCTATGCATTTGATCACTGTTGCTACGCATATAAAATTTGCCAGATCTGTGCATTTGCTTCGACCTGCGGCACTTTTACCTCCTTTTCCGGTGCATTTACTACTGTGCATCCAATCTAGAGAGCTATTCCATACTTCCTAGAAAAAAAATCTTTCAACTTCTTAAAAATTCATTTCAAATTTGTCTCAGTTTTCCCAAGATCTAATTAAAATCATGCAAGTCAACCATTTCGCTCTTCTTCCACACCATAGCTACTTTTCCCACACTGCATCATCCAAAACTTCACAAAAGTTCTTCCAAAATCCAACAAGGTGAGAACCAAGCTATTCTTGATCACATCAAACCTCAAACAAATGTAGTGAGTCTCCACTATCAAGGATCAATCATCCTTTTCTCTCAGAACTCTACTAGTGGCTTGTGCAAAACTAGTCTACATCAAGTAAATGAATTTCTATCATCCTTACTTTGACTATCATTTTGTTCACCTGTCTTGTTTGACACCAATTGATCTAAGGAGAACCTTGCTCAAATCTTGACTCATTCTAGCACCCCTTGTTCAAAACTTTCAAAAACTCACTCCATCCCATCTCACGTCACCTTGCATGGTCTTAACGAGGTCCCAAAAACAAAAGTAGATTGAAATGGCTAAGAAAATTTTTTTGACCTCTCATGACAGTGGTGAAAAAATTTCTATGGAAGAGGTCCTCCAAACATAGCAAGACCAAAGGTTTCAACGCATAATGGATAAAGTACTTGCCAAAGACCCCAACAAGGAGTCAAGCTCCCTAAAGATTTTGACGTAGAAGCTCTAAAAGAACCTGAGGAAGAAAGAAACCCTGAGGGAAGCACACACGAGGAAATACCCACAGACAAAAGCAAAGCAACCATTGATTCCACGGATGTCTTAAGTTTAATGACCCAATAGATTTAAGCTTTACAACAATAATTCATAGACAGGCAAATAGGAGCATCAACTAAACATTATTCCCTAGAGGATATTTCACCATATCCTTTTGATAGAACCTTGATCATGATACCTTTTCCCTCTAAATTTGAGGTGCCAAAATTTGATAAAAATTGAGGAAAGGGTGATCCAAGGGACCACATTAGGGAATTTAACACTGCATGTCTTGAAGTCGCCCACAATGATACTTATCTTATGCTACTGTTTCCAAGAAGCTTAGGAGGACAAGCCATGGAGTGGTTTTCTAGACTACCGCTCGGAATAGAACCTTTAACGAACTTGTGGACAAATTTGTCCCACATTTCTCCTACAATATTGAGCATGACACCTCAATCTTAGACCTTTGTAACACCAAGCAAAAAGGTGGAGAATCTTTCGTCGCCTTCCTACAAAGACGGAGACAGTTGGCAAGTAAGTGCCCACATCAAATGCCTAAAAAACAAATGTTAGAAATATTTGTCCATAACTTACAAACTGACCTAAGCTATCAGATACAAATCCAATGTCCTACTTCCTTTAGTAAGGTCATTGAGATGGGTCTAATCATCGAAAATGCTCTAATTGAAAAGGGTCAAATAAATCTTTATAAGGACACTCCTAGTACCAATACCAACATAGATAAACCAAGATTCTGGACAAAGAACAAAAACATTGTGAATGATGGGGTGGTAGATGCCAAGAATGCGGCACCAAAACAACCAATCTTCAACTTATCAAATCCTCAAAACAACCCCCCGCAAAACAAACCAAGAAACACTGAATCACGGTTTACAAATTTTCAACCTAGGAGAAAATTTACACCTTTGGGAGAATCATTAGAAACCGCCCTATGGAAATTAATCACAAGTAAGATCATAACACTTCCAACAGTGCAGGAATATGAACCAAAAATCAAACCTCCTTGGTGGAATGACAACGATTTCTGTGAGTACCACTGAAACAGGGGGCACAAAATCAATGACTGCATTGCACTCAAGTACACTATCCAAGATTTGATCAAGCAAAACAAAGTGTCACTTGATGGACATACCTCTAATAATGATCACTGGGCATTCAAGGATCCTCTTCCCAACTACAATCAAGGAGGGTCTTCCAACCAAAACAACAGTGGAACTAACAACACCAATTACACAAACATCTCCTTTGATTATGTTGTTAACCACATCTTAGAAAGTGATTTAGGCATTAATGTGATCACTATAAACAAAGATTCATATTGTAATGTTACCACCTGTAGTAATAGAGTCACTCTTAGAGGAGCCTCCGCCTCTCTGACTAATCAGTACAGTATCCTGGATCAACTTCATAAGACACCAACACATATCTCCATCCTAGAACTTCTGCATCTATCCCCATCCCATAGGGCCATACTTGGCAAAGTTCTTTCTAAAGCCTCCGTTCCAATGAACCTCCCCGAGGAACAGTTTCAAACCATGGTAGGTCACATTACCTCACCTCATTCCCTATCATTCACTGAAAAGGATAATATGTCAATTACCCAACCTCATAACGCCACTCTTCATATCGAAGCCTTCATCCACAAACACAAGATAAAAAGAGTCCTAATCAATGGACGAGCTGGTTTGAATATTTGTACCTTGAAGCTAATCCTTACATTGGGGTTTGCGGAGAAAGCTATAGATCCAAAAAAGAAAATCACTATCAAAGCCTATGATGAGGAGGAGAGAACTTCCAAGGGAACTGTTACTTTACCAATTAGAGTGGGACCTATAGTAAAAGATGTGGCTTGCCAAGTCTTCGATATGGAGCTAGCATATAACATTCTTCTTGGGAGACCATGGATACATGCTCTAAAAGTAGTACCATCAACATACCACCAGTGTATCAAATTCCCCTATGAAGGTCAAGAGATCACTATACAAGGTGATCCCAATCCATTTCAGTATTGTAATTATTTAAACCTGAAGTTGTGATTCCTCACAACCATGCTTCTATGTCATCCTCATCTCGTGTTGACCCAGCTTCACTTGCTTCAACTTCAAAGGCATCCCAACCTAACCTCAGAATCAAAGATAAGGGCTTGGGTGAGTACACAATCTCCCAATCCCTCTATTTGGCACAACTCCCCCTATCTCCTAGATCATATGGAAGGCCTACCCTGAGCAAATCCAAATCAGACAAAACTACCAAAGGTCCATTTATCAAATGGGGAAGCCTCGAAGATGAGAGCGATGAAAAAGATATCCTGCAATGGTTATATAAGGATGAAGGCAATTCATCAACACAACAAGACCATCACACTACTATACAAACTAAACAATATGATCAAGGATTCCAAATGCTACAAAGAATGGGGTATGAAGGACATGGTCCACTTGGTTCAAGAAAAGATGGTATCATTAAACCCATCCAACCTCATACCTTGACAACCCGAGACACTACAAGGCTAGGTTACACTGGCACATCAAAAACTAATAGAGCAAATAAGAATAAAGGAAAACAACTAGAAATATCTTCTAGTAATCTAGTTGATCAAATTCAGCAACTGCAAATGGGGAGTGAGACTAATTCCAATGAATATGAATGGGATAGCCTCTCTAAGCTATCTTGTGACAAAAAAAGGTATTGATGTTGTCCATGAGTATGACCCAACCCATGCAAATGAGAGACGAGATCCAAGGGCTAGACCACTAGAGTCTGACCCATGTAATAACGATAGTGAAAGTCATGAGGAAAGAATGATACCCCCCTTGACATATCCGCTAATGGAGAGTACCATCACAGACTTTGTCCATGCTTATAATGACCTCCACAACACCTCTATCTTAACCATCAATACCATCGAACCAGACCAAACCAATGACCCCTTATGATTGTTGCACCCCAAACTCATAGATTGGGACTTACAAGACACTACCCCTGAGCTCGATACCTTTTAGAATGATGAAGCCATTATAGACTACCTTGAGCTTAGAGATCATATACCCGCAGGGCACCACAAAGCTGGCTATGCCATAGAACTCAATGACAAGGCCTATTTTGGAGAGAGTGCCAAGCTTTTTAGTCTCAAAAATGTGATGAAGGGGGTAAAGCACAAAACACACAATAACAGATATTGAACACAACAAATAGAACTTTCTTTTATTGAACTGGGCAACTCATTACATCACAAAAGTTCAATTACAATCAGAGGATGAATCCTCTACTGGCTGCAACACATTACAGCTTTCCCAACCTCAAGACTCTAGAATCTTCAACCTTTTGTAACCCCAAATCAGCTAGGGTTTCTGTTTTCCCACCTATTCTTGACACTACGCTGGCCCCCTTAACTCTACTATTGCTTAGGGTTCCTAAAATAGTCATAAATAGCACTTTTTGGCGGCCTCCAGCTAAATTTCAAAATTTGCAACTCCCTCCAAAAGTAGGTCAACTTCCGGGAAGCATAACTTTTGATCCGGGTGTCTGATTGACAAACCGTTTTAAGCGCCGGAAAGCTCGTGATGTGAACTATCACGCTGGAAATTCATAAACAGATTTATATCAACTTTTTGGGACCTTATGGGAAGTTTTAGTGCCTCATATCTCATTCCAGAAATTTTCAAGGGCTTTTCAGAAAACAAAAACTTTAATATCTTTCAACTCACAAATGATCTTTGCCTGATTCCTTAGCCAAAGGTCTTATATTTCTGTTATGTAACTTTCTGGAAGTTTTTGCTTCATTATGTGCCCAAATGCAAACTTTCTAAAAATAGCAGGCACACTTTCCAAAATAGGCAGGTCGCTATTTTTAGCAGTTTTAGAAAAACTGAAAGTCCTACATTATTATTCTGGATATTATGGAACCAGAAACACTAATTATGGAAAGAAATGAAAACAACTATAATGATTTTGAATTAACTTCTTTTTGGGTGATGCAAGATTGCCCTTACACCACTGGATGCTCCTGCATCAGACACCCAGGGTAATTTGAGAAGTGACCCTGTCACGTCTCAGATGTTTGTGTGAGGAAAACCCAAATGGTCAACCTCTGCCTTAGACAACCAAGAAGAATCTTCAATAGGCCTTCCTTTCCATTTTACCAGATATTCTTCATATTGCTTGTTCCGAGTACTTCTTCCCACACGGCTATCCAAGATCTCTTCTATCTCCTCCATTGAAGTAGATGCTGGAATACTCCACTACACTTCTGTTGGTCCATCCTCTGTTCCACCTTCATGATAATCTAATAAATCAGTAATGTTAAAAATAGGGGAAATATTGATCCCACTTAGTAGCTCTACCTCATATGCATTTCTTGAATCATGCTTCTTCTGGATTCTACATGGTCCAAATTTCTTCATTTTCAACTTATTGTATGTTCCAATTGGGAACCTTTCTTTTCTCAAGTGAACCATAATTTCATCTCCTACCTGGAATTCCTTATATCTCCTCTTCTAATCTGCCTTAGCCTTGTACTGAATATTCATTTTATTAATGTGCTTTCTCACTTCTTCATACAAATTCTTCAGATGTTCTAAAAAGTCTTCAGCTTCAGCACTTGTCTTTTCTCTGTTGTCCAGCTTCCTTAACTCAGAAGCATTTCTTGGGCTATTGCCATATACAATCTAAAATGGTGATTTACCAGTACTCCTATTGATAGAATTGTTGTAAGCAAATTCTGCCTGTGGTAAAATCAAATCCCATCCTTTGGGCTTATCTCCTACTAAGCATCGTAGCAGGTTACCCAAACTCCTATTCACCACTTCAGTTTGTCCATCAGTCTGTGGATGGTGTGCAGAACTAAACTTCAAATCTATCTTCAACTTCTTCCACAATGTCCTCCAGAAATAACCAACAAACTTGGTATCTCGATCTGAAACTATGCTTTTGGTAGAGACCATGTAGTCTCACCGCTTCCTTGAAAAATAACTCTACAATATGAACAACATCATTAGTCTTCTTACAAGGAATAAAATGTGCCATCTTTGAGAATCTGTCCACTACCACAAAAATAGAATCATGTCCTCTCTGTGTCCTTGGTAAACCAAGAACAAAATCCATACTAATATCATTCCATGGCTTCTCTGGTATAGGTAATGGTTGATACAACCCTGTATTTTGACTTGTTCCTTTTGCCATCTGACATACTCTGCAACTCTGCACAAACTTCCTCACATCCTGCTGCAGCTGTGGCCAATAATAATTTTTACCAACAATAGAAATGTTCTTATCTCGACCAAAGTGTCTAGCCAATCCTCCACTATGCTTCTTCTTAATCAGGTTCTCTCTCATGGAACTCCTTGAAATGCACAACTGGCTTCCTCTAAACAGCATGCCATCTTGGATTATGAAATCCAACCATTTTGTCCTGTCCAAAGTAACAGGCTCCAGACAAGCTTTTGAAGCCTTTGCAAAATCTGGATCTTCAGGATACAAACTTTGGAGCTCATCGAACCCAACAACCTCTATCTTCATTTCTGTCAACAAATTTTGCCTTCTGCTCAAGGCATCTATAGCTCTGTTGGACTTCCCACTCCTATGCTTCAAAACAAAGGTATAACTCTGCAAAAACTCAACCCATTTTAATTGCCTTTGGTTCAACTTCCCTTGACTATTAAGATACTACAAAGCTTGATGATCAGTATATAAAACAAACTCTTTTGGCAACAGATAATGTCTCCATTTCTTCAAAGCCTAAACTATTGCATAAAATTCCTGATCATAAACAAAATACTTTTTCTTGGCATCATTAAGCTTCTCACTAAAATAGGCAATGGGCTTACCTTCTTGGCTCAAAACAACTCCTATATCACTACCACTAGCATCACAATCTACCTGAAATACCTTATTGAAATCTAGAAGCGCCAAAACAGGTTGTTCTACAACTTTCTGCTTCAATGTATCAAAGCTCTTGTCTGCTCCTTTAGTCCATCTAAACTCTTTTCTATCCCCTCTCATTGTCTCAGTTAGAGGTGCACAAATGCTACTGAAATTCTTGATAAAATTTTTGTAAAAACTTACCAAACCATGAAAAGATCTCACCTCCGTTGCATTCCTTGGCGTAGGCCACTCAATGATAGCCCTTACTTTTTCTGGGTCCATCTTAAGACTTTCCTCTGAGACAACAAATCCTAGGTATACCAACTCCTTCTTTACAAAACTACATTTCTTCAGATTAATTAGCAACTTCTCCTCCCTCAGCTTCTCTAGAACTCTTCTGATATGCATCAAATGCTCATCCCAAGTCTTACTGAAAATCAAAATATCATCCAAATAAACAACAACAAAACTTCCCAAAAATTCTTTTAGTACCTTGTTCATGAGCCACATGAATGTGCTCGGTGCATTAGTTAGCCCAAATGGCATGACTAACCACTCATACAAACCTTCCTTTGTCTTGAAGGCTATCTTCCATTCATCCCCTTCTCTGATAGGGATTTGGTGATACCCACTCTTCAGGTCAATTTTTGTGAAGTACTTGGCTCCACTCAAACAATCCATGATGTCATCCATTCTTGGCAATGGAAACCTATACTTGATCGTTATCTTATTGATGGCTCGAAACTATGTACACATCCTCCATTCTCCATCTTTCTTTGGTGCTAGTATTACAGGTACCGCACATGGACTTAGGCTCTCCCTTATCAGTCCCTTCCTCAACAACTCCTAAACTTCTCTGTTCAACTCTTCATTCTCTACAGGGGTCATTCTATGGGCTGCCTTGTTTGGCAAACTGGGTCCTGGTATCTAATCCATTTGATGACTTATCTTCCTTATTGGTGGTAAACCTTCTGGTACATTATTAGAGATAATGTCCTGGAACTCTTCCAACATATCTGAAACTTCTGCTAGTACATCTTCACATTTCTCTTGACTAATCTTAGGAATCAATGCAAAGCAATTACGCTCATGCTTCATACCCTCCAAAAATTTCCTACCATCTACCAAACAAATTATGGTAGTGCTACATACCTTTTCTTCCACCTCCTTCAAGGGCTTCAACTTATGACAAACTCCATCCTTTGTTAGGGAATATGTGTTTGCACGGCCATCATGGACAACGTTCCTATCATACTTCCATGGCCTCCCCAACAGCATATGACATGCATCCATCGGTATGATATCACACAGCACCTCATCATGGTAGTCACCAATCTTGAACTTCACTAAACACTGCTCATTGACCAAAGCTCTATGGTCCTTCTGCAACCATGCAATCCGATATGGATGCAGATGCTTTCTTCTTGTCAACTTCAATTTGTCAACCATCTCCTCTGAAACAAGATTATCAGTGCTTCCACTGTCAATAATAATATCACAACACTTACCCTCACATTTGCACCTTGTGTGAAATAAACTCTTCCTCTGATTGGGTTCTTTCTCCTCATTCAGCAAGGTTCTTCTGACAACTAGGGTTTCTCCCCTTTCAGCATTTTCAGAATGCTCAGAATGTGCATCTTCATCTACATGTACAACTCGTGCATTACCTTCAGGTCTTCTATTTGTCCTTCCTTGATGTTGTAGACACTCATATGCTCGATGCCCTTCTTCTCCACATTGGAAACAGGTTCCTCTGAAACTTCCTCTTCCAGGTCCTTGCCCATGTCTGCCTCTTCCTCTTCCTCTTTGCTCACCATTGTTTTGGTCACGAGGGCGGTAGGTATTATCCCCTCTTTGATTTCGACTAGTGCCTGCTTCTTCACTTTTCTTTTGATCTTCATTACGGCCTCCATAGGATCTTCCACTAGTCCTTCCACCTTGACCTCTTCCCCTTTGCTTGCTATCAAATCTTTTGTTTAGCTTCTCTTCCACCTTCAGGGAAAACTGGTACACATCTTCTATGGTGGTCATTCTGACTAGGCTCAACTCCTCTTGAATACTCGGCCTCAACCCATTAATGTAATAGGCTACCTTCTCCTTGTTAGGCTCTGCATGGCCTGTCCTGATAGTAATTTAATAAAACTCTTATGTATACTCCTTAACAGACTTGTTACCTTGCTTCAGTCCTTGCAGCTTATTCAGCAACTCCATCTCATAGTCCACAGGAATGAACTGCTTCTTCAGTTTCTCCACCATCCGATCCCATCTAGTGATCTTTCCTTTTCCTCTTATGTTCCTCTCTAATTGGACCTCCTTCCACCAAATATTGGCGTGGCCCTTCAACTTTAGTTTTGCAAACTTAACCTGATTTGGGTCCTCCACATCTTCATACTCAAAATACTCCATGTCATTGATCCAAT
The DNA here is from genome assembly GCA_027924645.1 of Cunninghamia lanceolata. Lineage (NCBI taxonomy): Eukaryota > Viridiplantae > Streptophyta > Pinopsida > Cupressales > Cupressaceae > Cunninghamia > Cunninghamia lanceolata. The sequence goes on from BSBN01001215.1 coordinate 7,436,086, forward strand.
CAATAAGCTGTTCTGGATTCAAATCTCTAGAATATGTAGAAACTTTGATCCTGGGCCTCTTTCTGATCTTCAAAATGGCCCTCAACAACCTAACTTCTGCAGCATCTTCGGCAGCTTCTTGTTCTTCCTCAGATAGCTCTTCTTCAACTTCATCTTCACTTTCTTCTCTTGTCCTCGGCTCAAACCCTCTTCGTAGCTCCACTTGCAATGCATCGATTTGCCTTATAGGGCTCTAAAACCCTCTTTTGTCAAAGCATTCCTCCCAACATGATTTCTTCGTGGAGGCATCTTGGTCTCCGCAGCAAACCCACAACCTCAATTCCTGGTGCAAACTACCTCACGGTCGGCGATCTGTCTACACACTCAGGAACCCTCGCTCTAATACCACTTGATGAAGGGGGTAAAGCACAAAACACACAATAACAAATATTAAACACAGCAAATATAACTTTCTTTTATTGAACTGGGCAACTCATTACATCACAAAAGCTTAATTACAATCAGAGGATGAATCCTCTACTGGCTGCAACACATTACAGCTTTCCCAACCTCAAGACTCTAGAATCTTTAGCCTTCTATAACCCCAAATCAGCTAGGGTTTCTTTTTTCCCACCTATTCTTGACTCTATACTGGCCCCCTTAACTCTACTACTGCTTAGGGTTCCTAAAATAGTCATAAATAGCACTTTTTGGCAGCCTCCAGCTAAATTTCAAAATTTGCAACTCCCTCCAAAAGTAGGTCAACTTCCTGGAAGCATAACTTTTGATCCGGGTGTCTGATTAACGAACCATTTTAAGCATTGGAAAGCTCACGATGTGAACTATCATGCTGGAAATTTGTAAATGGATTTCCATCAATTTTTTGGGACGTTATGGGAAGTTTTAGTGCCTCATATCTCGTTCCAAAAATTTTCAAGGGCTTTTCAGAAAACAAAAACTTTAATATCTTTCAGCTCACAAATGATCTTTGCCTGATTCCTTCACCAAAGGTCTTATATTTCCGTTATGTAACTTTCTGGAGGTTTTTGCTTCATTACGTGCCCAAATGCAAACTTTCTAAAAATAGTAGGTACACTTTCCAAAATAGGCAGGTCGCTATTTTTAGTAGTTTTGGAAAAACTGAAAGTTGTACATTATTATTCTAGATATTATGGAACCAAAAACACTAATTATGGAAAGAAATGAAAACAACTATAATTATTTTGAATTAACTTCTTTTTGGATGATGCAAGATTGCCCTTACACCATTGGATGCTCCTGCATCAAAATGTCAAAAGGAAAGAAAGATCTAATGGTGAAAACTACTCTACAGCAGTGTTAGATCATGAAAAAAGTAAAAATATAGATGTATCCAATGGCGAAAACTTCTCTTAGGCACCGAGGGATGGAAGGCTTGACCCTCTACCTAATCTCACACATCAGGAGAGATCTTCAATCTTGATAGAACCAACAGAGCCGATCAATGCCAGCATAGGTGATAATCCCATAATGATCTACATGGCACAGTCTTTAACCACACAAGAAAAGCTAGCATTCACTAAATTCTTCAAGAGAAAACAAATCAACTTTGCTTGGACATATGCAGACATGCTAGGGTTAGATCTGAATCTCATAATGCATCACTTATCTTTAGCTCCAGGAACTAAGCCAGTAAAGCAAAAACTCAAAAAGATGCACCCACATGTGGCCCTCATGGTGAAAGAAGAGCTAAAGAAACTATTAGATGTCAGATTCTTCAGACCAATAGACTATCCTGAGTGGATTTCAAACATAGTACCATTTGCCAAACTAGATGGCAGAGTCTGAATATGTAATGTTTTCAGAGACCTAAACAAAGCTTGTCCAAAGATGATTTCCCCTGCCAAATATTGACATTATTGTAGATCTCACGGCAGGGCACACCATGTTGTCACTAATGGATAGTTTTTTGGGATACAACCAGATAAAAATTGCACTTGAAAACCAACACAAGACTACATTCATGTGTCCTTGGGGCACCTATTATTGGTGTGTCATGCCATTTGGTTTGAAAAATGCTAGCGCAACATATCAGAGAGCTATGACCACAATCTTCCACGACATGATGCACACTATAATGGAAGATTATGTTGATGACATTCTGGCAAAATTACTCACAAGAGAAGGATGCCTGGCAGTACTGGACAAAATCTTCAAAAGACTAGAATAGTTTAATGTGCACCTCAATCCAAAGAAGTGTGTGTTTGGAGTTACATCAGGTAAGCTACTTGGATACATAGTGTCCACCAATGGAATCAAAGTCGACCCAGCTAAAGTGAAAGCCATCATGGAAATGCTCTCTCCTAAGAATCTCACTCAGCTAAGGTCCCTACAAGGAAAACTACAATCTATCAGAAGGTTCATTTCTCAATTGGCAGACAAGTGTCACCCATTTTTCCACCTCTTACATAAGAATGTCCCTTTCAAATGGAATGATTCATGTGAGCAGGCATTTCAACAGTTAAAAGAATACCTAATGAAACCACCTGTATTGATGCCACTGATTCAAGGTAAACCTCTATTGTTGTATATCTTGGCCACACCGACAGCTCTGGGAGCTCTCCTTGCACAAAAAAATTATGAAGGGAAAGAACAAGCGATCTACTATATCAATCGAACACTTGTTGGATGCAATACACACCAATTGAAAGAGCATGTCTCGTTGTGGTCTTTGCCTCACAAAAATGGAGACATTACATGTTGTCACATTCTATCAAACTAGTAGCAAAGATTGATCCACTCAAGTATTTACTCAACAAAGCAGCCCTAATAGGTAGATTGTCCAAATGGGTCATGCTTCTCAGTGAATTTGACATTGAATATGTAGATAGGAAAGCAATAAAAGGCCAAGTACTTGCAGATCAACTGGCAGATGTACCTCTAACAGATGATAGCCCTTTGAGTTTCAAATTTCTAGATGAGTCTATCTTTCGCATAACCACAGCAACCTAGAAAATGTATTTCGATGGCTCATATACTCAGCATGGATCAAGAGAAGGTATCTTGTTCATCACCCCTAGTGGTGACACCATTCCTAAATCATATAGATTACTCTTTCCCTACACTAACAATGTGGCAGAATATGAGGCCCTAGTCATTGGCATCAAGCTAGCAGTTGAATGGAATATCCAAGAACTTCAGGTGTATGGTGACTCACATCTGGTCATAAATCAAGTAAATGATGACTACTAGACAAAAGATGAGAAATTAGTCCCTTACAAATGAATGGTAGATGACTTCAAAGAATACTTTGTCAAGATCTCTTTTGAGCAGATACCAAGAATTGAAAATAAAGTTGTAGACACCATGGCAATGATTGCATCTCTCCTTGATATTCCAAATAATCAATCACATTGTGAGTTCTTGGTAGAACCAGCGTCCCATCCTGCATATGACACCCCTGAATCCCATATCATTTGCCACATTGTTGGAGCTGATTCCCCCTCTATGGAAAAATATTTGCCTATCTTAAAGAGAATACCCTCCCACCTAATCTCTCTAGTAACCAAAAATGAACCTTCATCTGTAAGGCATCCTGGTATGCCATTATCGCCAATACCCTATATTGTAGAGGTCTCGATGGTACTCTCCTTAGATGTCTCGATAGTGAGGAATATCAAACCGCACTGAATGAAGTGCACAATGGTATATGCAGGACCCACTCTAGTGGCCCTACCCTAGACAAAAAACTCATACGCATGGGATACTACTGGCCAACCATGGAACAAGATTCCTATCATTTTGTAAAGAAGCGCAGGAAGTTTCAAATCCATGGGAACCTAATACATGCACCAGTACAGGAGCTACAACCATTAACAACTCCTTGGCCTTTCTGTCAGTGGGGACTTTACTTAGTGGGCAAGATTCACACTCCTTCATCTAGTGGCCATAAATTCATAATCACCACCACTGAGTACTTTACAAAGTGGATTGAAGTCGTGCCATTAGCCAATATCATAGGCAAGCAGATTGCCTCTTTTATCTTGAACTACATCATTTGTCACTATGGTATCCCTTCATCCATTATCACAGATAATGGATGACCCTTCAAAAATCTAGATGTCAGGGAACTATGAGACAAATTCCATATCAAACACCACTTTTCTACCCCCTATTAACCCTAAGGCAATGGCCAGGCAGAGGCATTAAATAAAACCATTTTAAAAATCCTAAAAAAGATTGTCAATGATATTGGTCATGATTGGCATGTCCAATTAAATCCTACACTGTGGGTCTATCGTACAAGCATCCGCACACCCACAGGTGCAACACCATACTCCTTAGTCTATAGATCTGAAGCCATCTTGTCCATTGAAGTCGAGATCCCATCCTTGTGAGTTTCGTTAAAAGGCCTCATATCTGATGAAGAGTACAAAGTGTCCAGACTTCAAGAATTAGAGTTACTCAAAGAGAGAAGGCAACAGGCCTTTAACCATCTCAAAGCTTATCAACAATGAATGTCTAGAAGTTACAATCATAGGGTAAAGCCCTGAGTATTCCAAAGTTGGTGACCTAGTCCTCAGAGAAAATCCCAGAAATCAGTAAGATTGAGAAAAGAAAGGCAAGTTTGAACCCAATTGGTTGGGTCCCTATGTCATCATTGCAGCCTATGGGTTAGAAGCATATCAATTGGCTACATTGGAAGACAAACTATTTGATGATCCTATCAACAACATGCATCTTCACAAGTTCTATACCTAAAAACCCCAATGCAAGGGAGTCCTTAAAAATTCAAAAAAAATTGGAAAAGTGATAAAAAACAAACAAAAAAATCAAAAAAATGGAAAAATAACAAAAAAATATCCTCTGGTGGAAACCTGGCAAACCGGCGCCTGGGATAGTCACCATGATGAAAACCTAGCAAACAGGCATCATGTCTACTTTTAGCTTTCGTGCAAATAAAAGAAAGTGGTGAAAACCTGGTAAACAGGCGCTATCTATGACAAACCACTTCCTACATCTGTTGTGACCTCATGTCTCTTGTGTGCATCATATCATTCATCCTAAACCAGTCCTTTGAACCGTTGTTGAACTACGTCACCTCTGAGTTATCATGTAGGCAAGGCCATTATCAATGCGCCCTCGAGGCTCCACTTCACTTATTTCCTCTCCATTCCTTTGAGTGTTGTCTATCCCACTATCTGTACTATTTCTACACCTTTGCCATCACCTAGGTCTTAGGTCCATTAGGTTCACCCTAAACTACGTTGCCTCTGCATTGTCATGTAGGCAAGGCCATTTAGTAATGAGCCCCTGAGGCACTAGGTCAATCCCTTCGGGTCCGTCTCTCCATGTATGTTTGCCATATCACCTATAATAAGTTGATCCTTTGTCTAAACTGGGGGCAACTCCTCGACTTGGTTGCAGATTTAGATTCTTGAATGCCACATGTTCTAAGAGAATACAAATAAAGGATTGTGATGACTTTCACTAGACAAGCGTGTGCACAACAAAGCAAGCTTCCCAAAACAAAAATCCTAGCACAAAACATCAACCTATCCAAAGCAAAGTAAAAATGTATACCGAAACACTCAGACTAATTCTATATCAGTTATGGCAAAAAGACACATCTAATGCAAGAATGTTTTGTGAATAGGTTAACTTACAAAATCTTAGATTTTTGTCATTATGTCTTCCTATGCTACTCAAGGATGCCAAAAGCTAGAGATGCTATGATGGGGGCATAATCTTTTTCTTTTTCTGTTGTTTATGGATCAAACTTTAGTAATGTGACAACTTTTTGTCTAACGACATGATCAGCAAAAGATCATCAAGGACTTCAGAGGTCTAAACATGAAAAAGAGCAATCCTTATCTGTTGAAATGCAAGAAGTACTTAGGTCATCTAGATTCAAGTTTGAATAGATGCTTGTATCAACTTGCTATATCAAAATCCATGTAAGAAATACTCGGGTCATCTTGGTTTAATTATACCTAGATGCTTGTATTTTCTTACAACATTTCAAAAAGAGAAAAGAAACAAAAAGTGCCCAATGATGAAAGAAAAACACTTGTTCTCTAATGATGGCAAAGTATCCACATCCATCCCATATCTAGAAATCCATATCAACCATGCAATAAGAAAATCCTGCAGAGTATCAAATGAAAGCTCGTATTTCTTTCATTTCATTTCTTCCGCCTATCTATATCATCTCTGTGTTGATTGAGTATATTTGGACATATCAAAAACATAGCATAGATAACATATCATATCACATGAGATAGTCATTCACATGATTAAATAATTTTCATACATAATAAGTGTATTAGGTCATCCACATACATTTGCATGCGCATATCATATCGAAAAAAAAAACATAGACAAAAACATATAGAGCTGTATAATCATACCAATAACATTTCACATCTGCATTAGCATATCAAATCATCCTAATCCATCTAGTATGCATAACATATACAAAAGCATCATAAGATAGATGGCATCCATAACATATAAACATAGAACACGTGCATATAGAGCATCAATAACTGCATCATCATATAAACATAAAAACATGTCCAAATGTGCAATGTATCAAAATATCTGTCCATCTCTCAGAGTCATATCATGAAATATATACAAAGTACAGAAAGATAGTGATACATGTCTCGGGGAAAAATAATACATAACAGGCTATCTAAGCCATCAAAAATGTGTACATCAAGCCAAAAAAAATTGGTACAAATGTCAAAAACTGGCTAACCCTGCTACCATGGAGCACTGCTCCTTGCACTGCCCTCTCTTCTATCACCCCCTGACTGCTGGGGGCCTCTCACTGATGCTACAGATCAGGATCCACCTACCCTCTGTGATGCCACATATTGACTCCTATAACTAGGTGCACGCTAGTCCGCCAACATTGCCTCGTGATATAATCCTCTATAGTACTGAGTCTGAGCCTGTGCTCTTACAAGCTCACCCTATACCTGGGATAGCTATGTCTGTGCCTGTTGCATCTATACAACCAAAAAGCTTGAAGTACTATCTATACCTAGGGATGCCACTATTGCATCTCTCTCTGCTCTGATCGCTCGCACACTCACCAAGGCTACGTCTCGCTCTTTGGAGATCTCTGATATCCATCCTGCATCTGCCTCTCTCCAAAACTCTACTGCTCTCAGGTGGGCCCTCAACTACCTAACCTGACCTTGTAAAACAACAATGGCCTACTGTTGTAAGTTAGGCTGTGGAGACTACCCTCCCTATCCCTACCCTTGTCCCTGCCCCTATCCCTGCACCTACTACTGTGCCACCTGCTATGGTGGTGACATCTGTCTCTTATGTGCCACCTGTTGTATTGGCACCTGCCCTACAGCCTGCGGCTACACAATTTGCTACTGACCTGAAGGTCCTTCCCCAAACCTCCTCCTCCTCCATCTCCACCATCATCTCCTCCTCCTCTTGCCAGCTCCACCCTCGTCATTTGAATCCTCCTCATATATATGAGGAGACAACTCTCCAGGGCCCAAATATCTAGGAAATGGATGAGTAGCAAACCACTCCTCATAGTATGGCATCATGCCCACATCTACTATCTCCCTCTTCATAGGCCAAAATACATAGGGGATCTGATGAAAGTCTACCAAAGCCTCCTCATACGATGCCATGGGACCCCACCTAAATCTCTTTGCACAGGTCCTTGCAAATCATGCCTGCCCTTGTGGTCTGCCCTGTACTTTGCCAAACTGCCTCTATACTTTGCTAATAATCCGATGCTCTAGTATGTACTGCATCCTACCAATAAGGCACCAAGTCTGGAAATAGTATGGTAACTTATCAGCCTCATCCTCCCATACCTCGCAGTCTAGGTATGAGTGCTAGATAACTAGATCCACATTATCTAGCACGTGTAAGGAGGGAAGGACCAGAAGCGACTCCCTCCTCCAGTTTTTGGTTTTGCATGAGATTAGTTCATCCAAAACTTCATTCAAGCCATCCACCCTTATATATATTAGTTCCCCTCGCTTGCTTTCTTACCCAGTGGTTAAGTTATGCCCGGGGGGCAATATAGATTTTGATTAGCTTCTGGGAGGTTAATCCGAGGAACCTACTATTTCTCTATATAGCTGGGAGAGCCATCGGCACTCCCCCAATGACCTACTATGTATAGGCCCAACGGCCATAGAATTTGATGGTCTATTCCCAACATCTAATCTCAACCCAACCCAACCCTTATATTTAATCCGGGAATCCACTGGGGTTTAAGTCCAGTCGTTCCACCCAAAGGGAGAGGTAGGGTGGTTGGGGGACGATACTCAAGCTTCCCTAGTTTGTGCTGGGAAATCACACCTACATATATGTAGCTATAAGGTTCACCTCTCTACCTATGAAAAAGACATATCGGCTGCGTGATAGCTATGTGCTCCCACAACTAAAACTGCAAAAGACATACACCTGCTGATAGGCTAGCCCCTCTATGATACAGAACCTGGTGCATATCTCTATACAAGTGTGCTAGCACGCACACACCCCGTGCATATCGAGTCCCATCGATAATCATGCTCTCCAGCACCCTCCCCCAGCCAATCGGGAACCCATGTGACCTCCTATTGGGGCATACTACACCACTGATCAATCCCACCACTATCCCTGGGAAGTAGTCATAGCAGTCATGAATGCCCTGCCATGAAATCACCTATTCAACCAACTCTGGGTCATCAAAAATGTGTCTACACTTAGCCAATCCCGCATCATGCTATGGATCATACTCTACCAACTCTCCCTGAATAGGGAGGTGCAGAATCCTATACACATCCTCTAGAGTGATCGTCATCTCCCCGGTTCGTAAATGAAATGTCCCATCCTCATTGTGGAATTGCTCCACCACTACAGTCAACAAACTGTGGTTCGCGCAAACCTCAAGCATGAAACAAATGTAATGCAAACCCATAGCACCAAGAGCCTCGCGGTCCATCTCTGTTAACATATACTGCTACAACAACGACAAAGGGAACTGCTCTCGTGATATCAAGGTATCTCGGATATCCTCCTACAACCAACCAAGCATAGTGTCAAAGAAATCCATATCCAAGAAAAACTTACTTAAAGCAATTAAACTATTCTATCATTGACTTAACATATCAAATTAATCAAAACAACATATCATCTCTTGACTAGATTCTCGGCAATCTCAGAGATCACTTATCAATTAATGCATCGATCAAGGTGCCAATTGGGTTAATTTCATTAATTCAATTGACTATCTTAGTGCAAATGCACTGAACCAGGTAGCAAATGCACCGATTCATATCAGATGTGCCGCTTCACCGTGAATGTGCCAATCCTTGACTTATATGTGTCATTCTGGCATATGCACCGCTTTTTGTGTCACATGCGTAGTTCCACAATGGATGTGCCAACTCCTATCCTATATGTGCACATCTATCATATGCACCATAAGATCTCTCAAATGAGCACTTTCGTGGCATATGTACCATTTTAGGACGCATATGTGCCAAATTGCAGTTCGACGCATCTATCCTATCTTTTTTTCCTAATTGACCTAATAAATAACTTTTAGCAAAGTTTGACAAAATACATGTTGCAAGTATGGGCCTAACCAGTGTTGTCATTGGTGTCAACATACTCCTGTTGCATTGATGATAAGGATTGGATGAGTTGTGTGCTGAGGATATTGAGAAAATTAGTCCTAATTAGGAATAGAGAAGAACAGTGATGACAGTAAGCTAAAGATCCTAGCTAAGATGAAGATCAGAGGATGTGCATCAAAGGGTTTGTAGATATGTGTCTTAAGGTGATCCAATAAATATTTCAGAGGTCTGCATGAAGATATGAAGAAGTTGTGGTTGCTCAAGTAAAACTAGTTCTGACAGGTGTTCAAAGGTGATAGATTGACACAGATAGGTCCGGTGAGATCTAGAAATGTAATATCCTGTTCTACGGATTTAAGGGAATGTTTAGGAAGTCAATATGAATTGACAACTCAATCGGTTCGTGGTCTGGAGGTCCGCAAGCATCTACTCCATTGTGACAGTGATGACAGACTATGTTCTTGAGGTTCTAGATGAAGGAGATAAGGATTTCAGTAAGCAGATATAGTGTGGATGTTCCTGGTGATTTAGGCAATCTTGTGGAGGTCTTTGGATCATGTCTAATTTGTGCTGGTAGTCCGCATTGGAGTTTGAGCTCACAATTGAAGAATTACTTCCGGATGATGGTGTTCTTCCTAAGTCTGGCTGACCAGATGAGTTACACATCCTGTGGATGATCTTGAAGATGTTATGTGAAGATTCGCATGTTCCTAGAACAAGATTGAAGTCTCAGATCTGTGTGTTGTTCCACATGAAGTCTTTTGTAATAAGTCATGTTGTATTTATGTACTTGCTCTATTATTTATGCCGACTTGGATGATAATTCCTAAGTCGATGTCTTGTATGAATAAGGAGTTGTAAAGTCATCTCAAAGAGTGTCTTGTGGAGATGAGAGTGTGGTAGAGAGGAAAGGAGTGAAAGGTAGAGCAGAAGTATTGGGCTTAAATGGAACTGACTCAAGCATGGTAAAGATGCTATTCTTCAATTCAAGTATGTGATACTTATTATTCTGTAGACAGCGTGTATCTTGTAGGCAGTGGGCCTCTTGTGAGTAGTGTGCTCGGGCAGTGAGCCCTAATTGGCATGTGTCATTTTCTTCTTTCTATTCTTCAAATGGAGAATACAATCTTGGGTTAATCACCCTATGGTTTTTCCCTTAACCAGGTTTTCTATGACAAAATCTTGGTGTCTTATGTGTTGATGTGTTTCTGCTCTTGATTTAATGCTTTATGTTTCCATGATTGATTTATTATTATGCTACTGAATTACAAAGTGGATTTAAGTATTTAATTGGAAGAAAGTTTTGGACAACTGATTCACCCCCCCTCTCAGTTGTCTATCCTAAATCTAACAATTGGTATCAGAGCTAAGTTCCTCTAAAAGAGTTTAACTGCTTGAGGAGATCCAAGATGTCATCCTACAAGAAGGATAGTCCAAAGTTTGATGGAACCAATTTTAATCTTTGGAAAAGTCGTATGCAATGTCACTTACAATGTATGGGAATGTAGTATTGGACCATGGCTTCAACGAAGTATACTCCTCCACAGAATGGCTCAAAAACTGCAAATGAAATCACAGATGCTGAAAATAATATGCGGACTAAAGAAGCTCTTCTAAGTGCCTTGTCTAATTTAGAGCTGACAAATGTTGTTCACCTACAAACTTCTTTTGAGATTTGGGAAAAACTAGAACTTCTGCATGAAGGAGACAAGTATGTTAAATGTGCAAGGCTACAGAGTCTGAAAAGAAAATTCAAAAATATGAAGATGAGAGAAGATGAAAATTTCACTACTTTTATGCCAAGAGTAAATGAGCTTGTTTGTGGCATTAGATGTGCTGGTGGAGTCTTGGATGAAGATGAGATTATTGGTAAAGTTCTCAGATCCCTTCCTACTTCTTATAAACTTAAGGTTGCTGCCATCGAAGAATTTAGAGCCCATTCAGGTGTCACAAGAGATCAATTGGTTGGTAAATTGGTTGCATTTGAATTGACCGAGTTTGGAGATGCCCCCCAAAGACTGAATCTGCATTCAAAGCCAGTCCCTTTGTAAAAGGTAAACAAAGGTTTGATCTAGGAGAGAACTCTTCAAGGAAACTATCATGGTATGAAAAAAAAAAAAAAAACCTGGAAGAAGAAGAAGCCAAAACTGCACAACTTGAAGCACTTATTGCAAAAAGACTGCCAAGAGGATCTGGTAAGTATGAAGGGAAATTGCCTTTTAAGTGTTTTAACTACAATAAGATTGGTCATTTTGCCTCAAGGTGTCCGAAAAGATTTTCAAGGCCAAATCCTAACAGATCAAGGTTCCAAAAGAATTGTTATTATGTTCATGAAGAGGATGATAATGAAGGAGTAATAGATGATGAATCAGAGACAGGAAACAAATCCAGAAGTGATTGGGTGTTTATTGCCATCAAGGAAGAAGATCCAATGCCCTCTGAATCTGTCAATCATAAAGTTGTAGAAAGAGCTCTGGCTGCCCAAGTTAAAGAAAAGGATGATTGGGTCATTGACAGTGGATGCTCTCACCATATGACAAGTGACAAACATAAGTTCATAGATTTGGAAAGGTATGAAGGAGGAGTGGTAAAGTTTGGTGATAATTCTGCTGGTAGAATCAAAGGTAGAGGAAATATTTCTTTTGATGGAAAGAACAAAACTGGTAATGTACTGTATGTTGAAGGATTGAAGCACAATCTTCTTAGTGTTGGACAATTGGTGGACAAAGGCTATGATCTCTGATTTAAGAATGGAAAATGCAAGATCTTTGAAAGTTCCAGAATAGAGATTGCATCCAGTACTCAAACAAAAGGTAATATCTTCCATTTAGTTGGTACTGGTAAAAGTTGTCTATTTGTGTAAATTGATTAGAGTTGGCTATGGCATAGGAGGATGTGTCATGTGAATTTTGATAATATCATCAAGAGAAGCAACACTCAGGCTGTAAGAGATCTTCCAAAACTGGTGAAACCTACAAATAGTTTGTGCAAAGAATGTCAGTTGGGGAAACAAAGTAGAGTCTCATTCAAAAGTGAGGAACAATCTTCTACTAGATAATTGGACTTACTTCATACTGATCTATGTGGTCCAACAAGAATAAGGAGTGTGCAAGGTGATAGATACTTCATTCTATTAATTGATGACCATTCCTAGATGATGTGGGTTACTTTTCTAAAAGAGAAATCAGCTCTTGAGAAATTCAAAATATTCAAGGCAATGGTAGAGAATGAAACCGGACTAAAATTAAAATGTTTGAGGTCTGACAGAGGTGGAGAATTCACATCCAGTGACTTCATAGAACTCTGTGAGAAACATGGAATAAAGAGACAGTTGTCTACTCCTAGGACTCCACAACAGAATGGAATAGTGGAGAGAAAGAACCGGACCATCCAGGAAGCATCTAGGACCATGATGATGGAAGCAAATGTTCCTTAGATCTATTGAAGAGAAGCTATCAGCACTGCAGTCTATACTCTCAATCAAGTACAAATCAGAAGCAATACCCGTAAGACTCCTTATGAACTTTGGTTTAGCATCACTCCTACTGTGAGGTATTTCAAAGTCTTTGGTAGCAAATGTTACATTAAAAGAGATGAAGATCTAGGAAAATTTGATGCTAGAAGTGATGAAGGAATATTCTTGGGTTATTCTACTCAAAGCAAAGCATACCAGTGTTATAACAAGATATTAAAGAAGATTGTGGAAAGTACAAATGTGAAGGTTGATGAAGGAATTGAAAAACCCTCAAGGTTTTATGAATATGATGAAGATGATCAAAATGATGTTTTTGTTCAAGAAGTCCAAGCTCCCTCTGAAATTTAGATTCAAACTGATCCGTTAAATCAGGAAGAAGAGATAAGTTTGAATGAACCTGTTCAAGAATCAGAAGTGCAAGAAACTACCAAAGTTCCCAAGTATGTAAAACTAAATCACACTGAAGATCAGATTAAAGGTGATAAAAGCAAAGGTGTACAAACAAGAAGAAGGATTGCTCAAGATTCAAAAGAGTATTGTTTGATTTCAAAAGTTGAACCTAGGATAGTGAATGAAGCTTGCAATGATGAAAATTGGACTAAGGCAATGGAGGAAGAACTAATGCAAATTGAGAAGAATCACACATGGGATCTTATTCCCAGACCTAAAAACAAGAATGTGATTGGAACCAAATGGGTCTTCTAGAATAAACTGAATGAAGTTGGTGAAGTAATCATAAATAAAGCTAGATTGGTCTGCAAGGGTTACTCTCAAATAGAAGGAGTTGATTTTGAAGAAACTTTTGCTCCGATGGCAAGAATTGAAGCAGTCAGATTATTTCTTGCTTTTGCTGCCTTCAGGGATTTCAAAGTGTATTAGATGGATGTCAAGTCTGCCTTCCTGAATGGTGACTTGGAAGAAGAAGTATACATTGAGCAACCAGATGGATTTCAATTGTCTGATCATGGTGATATGGTCTGCAAGTTGAAGAAAGCACTGTATGGACTCAAGCAAGCCCCAAGAGCCTAGTATGGAAGATTGGATAAGCATCTTTTGAAGATTGGTTTTAACAAGGGTACTGCTGATAGTAATTTGTACTTCAAAATTGATCATGAAAATATCTTGATTGTTGAAGTATTTGTTGATGATATCATTTTTGGAGGAAGAGATAGTATGTGCAAAACCTTTGCAAATCAAATAAAAAGTGAATTTGAGATGTCCATGCTTGGGAAAATGAATTTCTTCTTGGGTTTGCAAATCATTCAAACTAAGAAAGGAATCTTCATTTCTCAAACTAAATATGTGAAAGAATTGTTGAAGAAATTTGGGATGGAAGAGTCAAAACCAATGAGTACTCCCATGGCAACTAGATGTAAATTGAGCAAAGATGACTCTCCTAAGACTGATCATAAAAAGTACAGGTCAATGATTGGAGGATTGTTGTATCTCACTCAAACTAGACCTGATATTATGAATGTTGTTGGTCTTGTTGCTAGATTCCAAGTTGATCCTAGAGAATCTCATGTCATGGCAATCAAGAGGATTTTTAGGTATCTAAAAAGGACAGTTGAGTATGGTTTGTGATATCTTAGAGATCATAATTTCTCTCTTCATGCATATACATATGTGTATTGGGCAGGAGATGTGGATGACCGGAAGAGTACCAGTGGTGGAGCATTCTTTTTAGGGAAGAGATTGGTTTCTTGGTTGAGCAAGAAACAACAGGCAATATCTCCATCCATTGCAGAAGCAAAATATATTGCAGCAGTAGGTAGTTGCACTCAAATTTTGTGAATGAAGCAAATGCTAAGAGCCATAAGAGTGGAGTATGAGGAGCCTATCACAATCTTCTATAATAATTCAAGTGCAATAAATATATCTAAGAATCTGGTGTTGCATTCAAAGACTAAACATATAACCATCAAGTTTCACTTTTTGAGAGAGCAAGTCAACAAGAATGAAGTCAGATTGGAGTTTGTGCCTTCCAAGGATCAGATTGCATATATCTTTACCAAACCTCTACCTAAGGACTCTTTTGAGTATCTCAGGGAGAATTTAGGGGTTATTACCCCTTCGGTGATGAACTAAGGTGCATTGATGTGCATCAGTCTGGTGGATATCACAGTCATATCTTGTGGTCCAGATTAATGATGGGGAGCTACTACTCAGGGGGAGTAGCTGGTATGATTCTGAAGTGGTGGAGTTGCAAGTATGTGCCCTTTGCCATTGATGTCAAAGGGGGAGAGAAGACATGTGAAAAATAAGTGGTTGCTGATCAAAGGGGGAGTAGGAAAGGAAGAGAAGTTGTGACAGTGAGGAGAAGTTCTTGTCTTGATGATTAAAATAATTTTTCACATCATATGTTGCCATTAATGACAAAGGGGGAGATTGTTGCAAGTATGGGCCTAACCGGTGTTGTCATTGATGTAAACATACTCCTGTTGCATTGATGATAAGGATTGGATGAGCTGTGTGCTGAGGATATTGAGAAAATGAGTCCTAATCAGGAATAGAGAAGAACAGTGAAGACAGTAAGCTAAAGATCCTAGCTAAGATGAAGATCAGAGGATGTGCATCAAAGGGTTTGTAGATATGTGTCTTAAGGTGATCCAGTAAAGATTTTAGAGGTCCGCATGAAGATTTGAAGAAGTTGTGGCCGCTCAAATAAAACTAGTTCCAGCAGGTGTTCAGAGGTGACAGAGTGACACAGATAGGTCCGGTGAGATCCAGAAATGTAATATCCTATTCTACAGATTTAAGGGAATGTTTAGGAAGTCAATATGAATTGACTCAATTAGTTTGTGGTCTAGAGGTCGCAAGCATCTACTCCATTGTGACAATGATGATAGACTATGTTCTTGAGGTTCTGGATGAAGGAGATAAGGATTTCAGTAAGCAGATATAGTGTGGATGTTCCTGGTGATTCAGGCAAGCTTGTGGAGGTCTTTGGATCATGTCTAGTTCATGTTGGTGGTCTGCATTAGAGTTTGAGCTTGCAATTGAAGAATTACTTCTAGATGATGGTGTTCTTCCTAAGTCTGGCTGACCGGATGAGTTACACATCCTGCAGATGATCTTGAAGATGTTATGTGAAGATTGGTGTGTTCCTAGAAGAAGATTGTAGTCTTAGATTTGTGTGGCCGATAGTGTGTTGTTCCATGTGAAGTCTTTTGTAATAAGTCATGTTGTATTTATGTACTTTCTCTGTTATGTATGCTGACTTGGATGATAATTGCTAAGTCGATGTCTTGTATAAATAACGAGTTGTAAAGTCATCTCAAAGAGTGTCTTGTGGAGATGAAAGCATGGTAGAGAGGAAAGGAGCAAAAGGTAGAGTAGAAGTATTAGGCTTAAATGAAACTGACTCAAGCATGGTAAAGATGCTATTCTTCAATTCAAGTATGTGATACTTATTATTCGGTAGATAGTGTGTCTCTTGTAGGCAGTGGGCCTCTTGTGAGCAGTGTGCTCGGGCAGTGAGCCTTAATTGGCATGTGTCATTTTTTTCTTTCTATTCTTCTAATAGAGAATACAATCTTGGGTTAATCACCCTGTGGTTTTTCCCTTAACTAGGTTTTCCACGACAAAATCTTAGTGTCTTATGTGTTGATGTGTTTCTGCACTTGATTAATGCTTTATTTTTCCATGATTGATTTATTATTATGCTACTGAATTACAAAGTAGATTTAAGTATTTAATTGGAAGAAATTTTTGGACAACTGATTCACCCCCCCTCTCAGTTGTCTGTCCTAAATCTAACACTACATACCGGTGGTCCTGCCTCAGGTGGTTGATTGAACTGTCAAACTCACTCAAAATGATGCTCCTCACGTGGAATATCTATATCTCTATCGACTGCCCTAGCTCCTTTACTCTCCTAAGCTCTCTAAGACCAATCAACTAAGGACAAGTGTGCAAATGAATTGAATTTGTGGACCTAGTTCCTATATATAGCAAGAAAACCATGGCTGACTGTGTGACAACTGTGAGTACTTCCCATATCTATTCCTCCAAACCATGTCCTATTTTTCTCCATCCTAACCTGCTTTTCATCTTCTTCTTCATGAGATTGTCCGTCTTATGCTTTCTTCCTTCTTCTCGTCCAATCTCCCGAGGGGGCATCCTGTCGTTAAACTTGTACCAGGGGCAAACTAGGGCATCAATCATTGTCGAAAACTCTTATTCTTTGAAACAACGTGATAAACCACATTACATCAAAGAGAGGTAAAATGTATACACCTAAAAATGACATGACTCTACCTAAATAAATATTTTAAATATTTATTTCATCTTCATATTCCTCTATTAATAAATAAATAAATCACTTTATTTATTTGATTCATTCTCTCCCATTAATTGAATAAATTATATTTATTTAATTAATTCCATCAATATCAACTTTATTCTTCTAAATAATTTTAATTATTTAATTAAATCATTCAGTCTTCCAAATTTAAATAAATTGCAAGTTTATTTAAATTAAATCTTAATCTCCAAAAATAAAATATAATTAAATATTTTATTTATTCCTCCAAATCATGTGCAAGTAATTAAATAAATTTATTTATTTAATTACACTTTCTTATCTTCTAAAAAATCTTCAAAATCTTCTAAAAATAAATTCTTCTTATCACGCAAAAGTAAAAGCTGAGTTAACTGATTTAAAGCTATCAACAAAACTCTTAAATTAGAAAAATATATTTTAATTTAAGAAATAAAAAATTATCCTCATCAAGAAAGTAGTTAACTCAACAAAGCATCTTTTTGAATGACACATGTCCTTCTTCTATTCACGCACATTCTCTCGAACATCCTCTACCATTGATCTTCTCTCACACAATCCTATAAATACCCCTCTATCCTTCCATTTCAAATATCAAGCTTTCAAGTAAACTTATGCTGCAGAATCCATAGAGCGCCATTGGCACCCCCACTATCACATCTTTCATTAGCCATTTCATGTTGTGTTGAAGGTCACCTTCAACACTACAAGTATCCAAGCCATTTCTCTTTTTCCATCTTAAGGAATTAAAGCAATGAAGCAAGCTTCCTGAGGACTACATTCATCACTGAAGATCAAACGAGAATAGGCGAACAATGGAAATCACGAGGTAACAAAGGTTGTAAGTATCACTCTTATTCTAAAAAAGATTTTGTTATTTGCACATTCCATTGATGTTTTTGGGTTTTTGTAATTCATTTTATTATCCCATTTTACCCATAACAGTTACTTTTAAAATCTTTCTAGGGATAATTTGAAGATTTTGTACTTGAGATTATTCACTTGGTTCGTGAATCTTTTTGTGAAGTAAGTTGAAAGATTTTGTGCTTCAACTTACAAGAATATTGTTGATTATTTTTTAAGTGTAGAAGCATTATTGAATATTACCGTGAAATATTGTAAACATCTTTTCTGAAAGAAGAGAAAAGGATGAATGTAACACACCCCCAAAGCTAGTATTTAGTGTAAATAAGTTTGTAATAGTTAAAAGGGAAACTCCCCTTGCTTAGAGGAGAGATTTATCTCATCACACTACAGTTGATATAACCATTTTTTTGTTAGTTAGCTAAACGACAAAATATTCACCCAACAGCAGCAAAGAATTTGAGGATTATTATTCTTTTAATGGAATTTGTAGGTAGAAAACAGTTCCAGGGACTCCACAAGAAAATGGAGTGGCTAAGCGCATGAATAGGACAATAATGGAGCATGCAAGGAGCATGAGATTGCATGTTGGGATACCTTTAAATATGTGGGTAGAGGCTATCAATACCACTATATATTTAATTAATAGAGGTCCTTTAGTTCCTTTGGGCTATGGTATTCCAGAGGAAGCATGGACAGGTAAAAAGGTGAGTTATTCTTTTCTCAAAACCTTTAAATGTGAAGCATTTGCACACGTAGATTCTAAAAATAGAACCAAGCTGGATGCAAAATTTAAAAAATGTATCTTCGTTGGATATGGCATTGATGAATTTGGTTATAGGCTTTGGGATGTTGAAAATCTAAAAATTGTGAGAAGCAGGGATGTTGTATTCAATGAGGTGTTGTACAAAGATCAGTTGCAGCAGTATGAGAAGAAAGAAAGGGATTATGTGGTGTTGGATGATACTCTAGATAATGATGTTCCAGTGGTTCATCATGCTCCACAACAGCAACAAGAAATACCACAAACTCCAGTGAATGTTAGATGGTCAACAAGGCTAAGTAGACCTCCTGAAAGGTTTTCTCCCTCTTTGTATTCTATTTTGTTAATAGATGCTGGTGAACTAGAAGGGTATGATAAAGCCATGCAGGTGGATACAAAGGTTTAGTGGGAGATTGCAATGAAAGAAGAAATGGACTCCTTGCTGAAAAATCAGACTTGGGATTTATGTAAGTTGCCTACAGGTAAAAAGGCTTTGCCAAACAAATGGGTTTAGAGGCTGAAAGAGGAAGATGGAGGTAAGACAAGATTTAAAGCTAGGTTAGTTGTAAAAGGATCTGTACAGAAAAAAGGTATTGATTTTGATGAGATTTTTTCTCTGGTTGTTAAGATGACTTCTATTCGTACTATTTTAAGTATTGTGGCTGCTGAAGATTTGCATTTGGAACAGCTAGATGTGAAAACTGTCTTTCTCCATGGTGATTTGGAGGAGGAGATATATATGGAACAACCACAGGGATTTGAGGTCAAAGGTAAGGAGAAATTGGTGTGTAGATTGAAGAAGAGTTTATATGGCTTGAAACAAGCACCTTGGTAATGGTATTTGAAATTTGATAGTTTTATGGTTGAGCAAGGCTACAGCCTGTGTAATTTTGACTATTGTGTTTATTTTAAGAGGTTGCACAATGACAACTACATTATTTTATGTTTATATGTTGATGACATGTTTGTAGCAGGGTCTAACATGGATCACATAAGAGAGTTTAAACAACAATTAACACAATCATTTTCTATGAAGGATTTGGGGGCAGAAAAACAAATCCTTGGTATGAAAATTTGTAGAGATAGGAAGAACGGAAAATTAACTCTATCTCAGGCTAGTTATGTTGAAAAGGTGTTGCAGAGATTCCATATGGAGAATGCAAAAGCTGTCAGCACACCTTTGCCTAGTCATTTGAAATTGACTAAGGAGATGTGTCCTAAGACACAAGAGGAGGAAGAAAAAATGTCCAAGGTACCATATGCTTCAACTATAGGAAGTTTAATGTAAGCCATGGTATGCATGAGACTAGATATTACACATGTTGTAAGAGTCATAAGCAGGTATATGAGTAATCCCGGATTAGAGCATTGGAATGTGGTAAAATGGATTCTTGAATATTTGAGAGATAGATCCACTAAACACTTATGTTTTGGGGGCTCTAATACTAATTTAGTAGGTTATGTAGACTCAGATTTGGTAGGGGCTATTGATACTAGGTGGAGTACTACAGGTTATGTCTTTACTATAGGTGGGACATGTTGATAACTGAGAGGGGGGGGTGAATCAGTTATCCTAATTATTTCCCTTTTTGAACTTACTTATTAATTAATGTAGCATAAAAACATTACCATGAAATAAGAAACACATGACACAGTATTTTTGACGTGGAAACCCTGTTAAGGGAGAAAACCACGGGGTGATTAACCCAAAAATTATTCTCTGTTAGAAGAATAGGAAATTACAAAAATGGCACTTGCCAATTAGGGCTCACTGCCCGAGCACACTGCTCACAAAGAGGCTCACTGCCTACAAGGAGACACACTGTCTACAAAGTGATAAGAATTACAGTCTTGAACTGATTGGAAGCATCTGCATATGCTGGAGTTCAGTTCCGGTTAGGCTCAGTACACTGATCTGCTGCACTTCATCTCTCCTCTGTTCTGTATTCTGCTATCCTTTCACATACCGGATCTTTCTTGCTACTTCTGCTCTGGTCTACACTTATTCGCATATATCTGCACACAATCACACACTTCGCAACTAAATCCATCCTCTGTATATATCCGCACAAGTAATTTCATCACTTTTCTAGTCGGCATCCGGAACAGTCTAGTTTCTTACAAACTCTGTTCTGTCGGTTGAATCCTTGCTCACCAAGCAATGCGGATCAAGCATATACTTGTAGATATCATTAATCATGTCGGCTAAACATGATTCATGCCTTCACAACCTTTATCATCAACAGTAACACATCCGGAAAGTAGTCTGATACTCTGTCAGTCAGTTCTTCCTCTGTTTTCACTGTCTCTCAGGAATCTGGTACTCAACTATTCATATCTTTTTCCTTGTCCATCACCGGAGGCTAAATCCTTGGAATATACCACTCAAGTAGTCCTCTTGACTTCCCCAAATCTGCACTGCACCAAGACACTTCCTCTGAGAGATTTGACCAATCTGTCGGACCTTGCCAAATGCTCTGTTCTTGTTCACCGGACCACAACAATCTTTATTCTGACTTCCGGTAGAGACACACCATGACTTGCGGATATGTGGGATGACCTTTGTTGCCATCAATGACAACAACCATGAATCCATATAGTGTCTCTTGCCAACAATCTCCCCCTTTGGCATTGATGGCAACACTTAGTGAAAAATGACTAAGTGTTTACACTATGCTCCCCCTTTGTTGATGCTCTGTCTTTATATACAATTTCTGGAACTCCCCCTTAGTTGGATTCCTCATTTTTCACTGCTCCTCACTCCCCCTTTGACATCAATGGCAAAGGGTAGGGTCTGCACACCAAAATTTTCAAAAATTTTCTATACATAGCCGCATATTTACATACTCACATATACTGAAGAATGTCTGCAAAGGATGTCTTCAATTGGATCAGTTCTGTAGCCCAACTTTGCTTCATTCTATCCAAAATTGAGATGTGACCACTCAACAAAAATGCAAAAGCTTCTGCCCTCTTGAGATCTGTCGGATCATTTGTTTGGGCGGTGGTCTGAGCATCACTGATGGCCTCATGCATAGTTTCTAACTTAGGGATTATAATCCTTCTAAGTTCTCCCATCCGGTTAGTGATATTCTTCCTTTCCTTCTCAAGATTCTTTATTTCATTCAAGACTGCAATAGTCTGACATTCTTGATTTATTATGGAGGAAGAGAGAGGATCAAAACTTTGAGATAAACTTTGTAGCTTGTCCTGTTCCTCTTTTATTTTCTTATCAATTGCTGCTATTGCCTTTGACCAGGATATACAAAATTTGTAAATGTCACCGCCATCCTTAAGAGCATTTTCTAAGCTCTTTATTCCAATACTCATATTTCTCCTATCGTTAGAGATTAATCCTAATACTTCTGAAAATCTTTTATCCAAAAATTCCTTCCAGACCTTTTCTTCAGCAGATTTTTCTAGAGATTCAAAATGTGTACTAACATTGCTGACTAAGGTTTTGAGATTACCGGAAGAGGAGGCTGTGGGATCCTTTTGAAAAGATGGCATGATCTTTTCTAGCACTCCAGATGCTACCTCCATAAGCTCACAGTCTTCCATGTGAGATTTCAGCAGTTTCTCTTTGACTTTCTCATTTGCAAATGAGGCTATTTTCATTGTTTGCACCGGTGACAAAGAGTCAAAATCTAATGGTCCTTTTAGCAGGTCCGGTTCATCAATTTCTATAGTGGCTTTTGTCAGGAATTCTTGAACAGTTTGTGCAGTGTCTCTTGCCAGAGACAGATGTTTCTTCTCTTCTGCAGTTTTGTCCTTTTGAATCTTTTCTCCTTCCTTACTCTTACCACTTTCAGTCGTGGTTTTCTCTGTTGGGGTGCTGTCAACCTCTTTTTCTTTAACTACTGCTTCTTTCTCCTGTAGTTTCTCTTCTTCTTGGGATCCAGAGACTGTAGGGGAAACCGGAGGAGAGATGTTAGTCTGTTCAGGGCCCACTTCTTCCGGAGCAAATGATTCCAAATCCGCAGCTGTTTCTGCACCTAAGTCCTCTACAACAGGAAGGTTGAACCTTTTGAAGGCCTTCCGGAGGATCTCTTCTGTCTCTTTGGCCACTTTGTCAGTCTCACCAAGCATGAGTTGGTTCATCCTAGCTTTACTTCTGAACTCATCTTTGCAGTCTTTGAAGATTATGTTCATTGTCTTGGGATCAATTTGAGGATATAGATGAATAGCTATCTGCTCCCGGATCTCAAGATCTTTTGCATGAGCATTATTCTTTCTTATTTCTAATTCCTTTTCTAGGCTTTTAGGAATAAGAGATATGATCTCAATGAAAGCCTTATTGTATATGTTCAGATATTTGACTGTGGCTTCCTGCAGAGTCTTTTGGTCAGCCTCATTGTAGTCATCATAAGATTCAGTCATTGGTTGAAGGTTTCCATCCACCGTAACCGACTTGATTACACTCTCTAGAGACAGAGTGGGCTTTTCAACAGATACCTCTGCCATTTCATCCTTGTCTTGGCCTGTGGAGGGTTTACCGAATCCTTTCTTCTTTTGCTTCTTTATTTCTTTTACTCCCTCATCTGACTCTGTTTCCTCTTCATCCTTTTGGCTTTCATAGGCCCTTGTGGCTTTTGTCTTAGATCTTTTACCAGATGCCTGGACTTCCAGTTTTGAGCTTTTGGTTGTGGGAGGTGCAGATCTTTTTGATGATCTGGTCCAGGTGGAAGTTTCAACCGGAACACTTTCTTTACTCTTCTTTTCTTCCTCAGCCTTCCTCCTCTTTTCCCGGCTGGCATCAAGTGCCTCTTTTGAGATGCCTAGGCCTTGAGCAATATGCTCAACTTCTTTTCTTACCTTCCTCTTTATCTCCGGTTCCCTGAGTTCTACATGTATCTTTACACTTAGCTCCTCAAAGGTTCCAAACCTTTCTGCCTTTGGATCTTTGGGCTGACTTAGCATGTGTTGAACATGCAGCTCCACTATTTGTTCATCCACTTCATACCCCATGGGCATGATCCATACAGTTCTTGGTTCTACTACCTCCATTAGACACTGATCTGTTTCTACCATGAAGCATACTGTGTCTTTGTACTTTTCAACGAGGGATAGGGGTATTCTTTCTCTTGCATGCATCATGCTTTGGAAATTCTTGAAGTATCCCCATAGAGCTGTGTTTCTTGCTTTAGCATCCCCAAGTCCATGCAAATAGTCTCTGATTTGGATGGCAACCGGTCTGTCATTCTGCCATATCCATCCACTAGATCCGGGAAGCTCGTTCATGTAGTAGAAGAAGAGACAAAGGATCAGATTGCCATACTTGAAGGAGTTTTTCTTGTCCTTCTTAATCTTCTGTAGATTTTCAAAGAGTTGGTTTACAAGAAGCTCACACAAGTCATAGTCTGCATTATCCTTTAACATTTGATAGGCTGTGTAGATTGCAGTTCCCGGTACTAAATTTTCCCTACTGGAGTGATAGATTTTGTAACCAATTATCATAGATGCAAATTTGACATCCGGTTCAGTGATGTCATCAACTATCATAGCTCTCTTGTCAAACTTGGATCCGGTTGCATCACTAACTGTCTGATTTTTGACAGATTTGAGAACAGGTAATCCACCGGATGAGTGCAGACCGGTTACAGCCCTAATTGCATCTTTGGTGATCTTGAAGGGCTTGTTCAACCATAGGAAGTTGTCATGTACTCTACTTAGTACATACCGGACCCATTCATCTTCTTCAAAACAGGGGAAATGAATGCACTATGCAAAGTGTTTGTCCCGGATGGCTTTGTACTGAGGTTTGATCTCAAAGGAGTCATCTATCAATTGTTTGTGATAGATATCCATCAGTTTTGATTCTCCAAAGTCTTCAAGATTCGCATGGATGTAAACCCTAATATCTTCCATGTGCAATACACCATGAGGAACACTAGAGAAGGCTCCTAGTGGATCTACCTCCAAGGATTTGTAAGGATGTTTCTTAAATTCAGGTCGGGGCCTATCTGAGATTTTTACTATATTTGGAGTAGCCATTTCTTCAAAGATTTGCAGTGAGATAATGAAAACGGAGAATACCTTATGCGCCTTTGGTTTGCATGGAGTGGTTGGATTGATTTCTTTATGCAATGACTTCGGCAGGAGATCTTTGGTGTGCTTGATGAATCTTGTTGCAGAGCTCCACTTTTCGCTGCTTCTTGAGTGCAGAATGAGCAAATGCTTTTTGAGAAATCCCTTATATTGCTCCGCAAACCCTAATATCTGATGGCAATAAATGCTTGACCTATATTATTCTGGTTTGCCTTATCCAGATACTTGGAGTATCCCGGATCAGTCCTGATCTGTGAACATCATCCGGATCTTTCAATCATGAATAAATCGAGGTGACACATTACAAGAACATCCCAAACACTCTGTCCAATCCGCAGAAAAAGACAATGCACTTCCGGATCTCTCCGGATCTTTTTGTAATCCTCTGTCATACCGGAGCATCTCCTGGAACAGGTCTTACTTGATCGATCACAGCTTCTTCATATCTCCATGCGGACCTCTGAAATCTTATCTGGATCATCTCAAGACTTATATCTTTAAACCCTTTACTCCGCATCTTGTGCCACATCCGGCACCACTTGATTGGCTGGGGGAACAGGATTTTCTTTGAGTCTCCCCCTGAGCCAGAGCTCACTTTTTAATTTCTGGAAGAAATATCAGCACCAGAGTCTGGTGCAGATCCAACCTCTACATTCTCTGAACTTTTCTTCACCCAAATCTTGCTCATCTGATTCCTAACTTCATCCGCATTCATCTTTTGTTTACCCTTGTCTTGATTCTGATTATACACTGGACCTCTTTTGTCCTGATTCTTGCTTCTGCAGACTTTAGCATTATGACCGGACCTATTACAGATTTGGCAAATAACATCTCTTTGCATATTTGACTGATAACCTTTTGATCTGCATTGATTAGCCATATGACCTACTCTCTTGCATGTAAAGCATCTACCTTTAAATGATTTGTTTACTTGCATATTTCTGCATTCATGGGATTTGTGTCCATACCTTTTGCAGTTAAAGCACTGTCCAGAGAAGGATGAGTTAATCTGATTCATTCTCTTTCTGCACTGATTAGCTTTGTGACCAAAGTGGTTGCAGCTGTGGCAGTATCCATTGAAAGATGGATATCTTTGAGCATTGGGCTGTCTTACCGGAGGTCTTCTAGGTCTATTCCTTGGATTTTCTGATCCAAAATTCTTTTGACCGGATCCGGAGCTTTCTCCTTTCTCATATCCCAAACCATACTTGTCATCTGTCCTCTTTTGACTTCCAAGAAGTACTTCAAGTTGGGCAGAACTTATCTTGAATTTTTCTTTATATTCATTTGTTGTTTGAAGATCTCTTTTGAGAGAGGCAATTTGATCCTCAAGTTTTTCTTCATTATCTTTGGCATCTTCAAGATCAGATTCAAGATGTCTGATAATCCTGTCCATCTAGTGGCATTCTTCTGATTTTTCTTTAAGAGATTGTCTTCAGCTTTTCTTTTTTCTTCAGTCTCTTGAGTAAACTTTATAGTTCCTGATTCCATTTCATGTCTTAACATAATGACTTCTTTTGATAACTTTTCACATAACTTGGTTTGCTCAGTCAATTCTTCATTTGTATTGCTTTCTTCACTTTGTCTTGCCAATTGTTGGAGCAACTCCTTTCTCTTTTTCATAGAGAGACTTAATTTGTCTTTTAATTCTCTCATGAATTCATCAGCCTGTTTGAGTCTTTCCTTTAATTCATTGACTTCAGAATTTGACTGTTCAAGATCCTCAAGGGCAGTCTTAAGTTGCTCCCTTAAACCATATGCATCCATTTGTACTCCCAGATCTTCCTCAAGCTGTTAGGCTCTATTAGGAGGAACTTAGCTCTGATACCAATTGTTGATAACTGAGAGGGGGGAGGGGGTGAATCAGTTATCCTAATTATTTCCCTTTTTGAACTTACTTATTAATTAATGCAGCATAAAAACATTACCATGAAATAAGAAACACATGACATAGTATTTTTGACGTGGAAACCCTGTTAAGGGAGAAAACCACGGGGTGATTAACCCAAAAATTATTCTCTGTTAGAAGAATAGGAAATTACAAAAATGGCACTTGCCAATTAGGGCTCACTGCCCGAGCACACTGCTCATAAAGAGGCTCACTGCCTACAAGGAGACACACTGTCTACAAAGTGATAAGAATCACAGTCTTGAACTGATTGGAAGCATCTGCATATGTTGGAGTTCAGTTCCGGTTAGGCTCAGTACACTGATCTGCTGCACTTCATCTCTCCTCTGTTCTGTATTCTGCTATCCTTTCACATACCAGATCTTTCTTGCTACTTCTACTCTAGTCTACACTTATTCGCATATATCTGCACACAATCACACACTTCACAACTAAATCCATCCTCTGTATATATCCGCACAAGTAATTTCATCACTTTTCTAGTCGGCATCCGGAACAGTCTAGTTTCTTACAAACTCTGTTCTGTCAGTTGAATCCTTGCTCACCAAGCAATGCGGATCAAGCATATACTTGTAGATATCATTAATCATGTCAGCTAAACATGATTCATGCCTTCACAACCTTTATCATCAACAGTAACACATCCGGAAAGTAGTCTGATACTCTGTCAGTCAATTCTTCCTCTGTTTTCACTGTCTCTCAGGAATCCGGTACTCAACTATTCATATCTTTTTCCTTGTCCATCACCGGAGGCTAAATCCTTGGAATATACCACTCAAGGTAGTCCTCTTGACTTCCCCAAATCCGCACTACACCAAGACACTTCCTCTGAGAGATCCGGACCAATCTGTCGGACCTTGCCAAATGCTCTGTTCTTGTTCACCGGACCACAACAATCTTTATTCTGACTTCCGGTAGAGACACACCTTGACTTGCAGATATGTGGGATGACCTTTATTTCCATCAATGACAACAACCATGAATCCATATAGTGTCTCTTGCCAACAGGACAGCAGTGAGTTGGATCTCTAGGTTACAAAAGGTGGTTGCTTTATCCACCACAGAGGTAGAGTATGTAGGTGCAACAGAGGCAAGCAAGGAGATGATATGGCTGCAAGATTTCATGGAACAATTGGACAAACAATAGGTTAATAGTTATTTGTTTACAAACAGTCAAAATGCCACGCATCTTACAAAGAATTATGCCTTCTATTCAAAGACCAAACACATACAGCTAAGGTATCACTTCATCTAGTCAGTATTGGATGATGGATAGTTAAGGTTGGAAAAGATACATATAGATGAAAATCTAGCAGATATGTTTACGAAGGCAATGACAAGGGAGAAGATGAGCTCCTCTTTAGATTCAGTTGGTCTATAAGACTAAAAACAATTAAATCAAAACAATAGGGTCCAGGGTGTTTATTTCTAGTGTGAGCTACAGGGTCAGCGGTGTTATGATCAGTCTCCAAGTGGAAGATTGTTGTTATATGAAGCCTAATCAGACTTGGAGGTTAAATTTTCCCCACTTTTATCAGTGTAGTTTCCCCCCAAATTATTTAACGAGGGTTTGGGGGTAGCACCCCCAAGATGGGGTCAAGGGGCACAGCCCCTTGCAGGGTCCAAGGGCAGCATTATAAAGGTGTAGGGAGTTATTTTTTCTATTGGCTGACATAAAAAATCCTATTTTTGTAACTAACATAAGTTTTGATAAAACGACTAAGGGTTAGGGTTTTCATTGATATTGTATTGTAGCATTTGCAACGGTATTGAGTTGCAAGGGATTGCTAGTTGTAATCAGTTTGATTTGTTGGATAATAATATTGGACTCTTTGTTGGTGGATGTAGCCCGAGTTTGGGTGAACCACATTAAAACTTGTCTCTCATTGTTATTATTTCTGTGTATTTTCATTCCTCTGTTTAATCTTTATTTGCATTCAATTGATATCTTCTACATGCAATTCCTAACATTCTTGACATTCTTGTGTTTGCTTCTACTTTCTTTCCTCCATGTTCATTTCCATTGGTAATTGAATATTTTCGTTAATTTCTCTTAATCTTTTGTTATCTCCTTTTGCCATGGGTGTTTAGGATTTGGTGTTTCATTAGTCCTTATGTATCCCATGGTCAACCTATTTTGAGTGATCACATCTTTTCAAGGATCTTTTGAGATCCCCCCTTTCCATTTGCCATCCCCTAGGTGCTTTCCCCCCTCTCATAGGGTCAGGTCCTACGAGAATCTTCCACAAATAATGAAAAAAATTATATCCCTTTTATAATATTCCTTTTAGTAATTATTTCTATTCTATACTTCTTCCTTTTGATGATTTAACTTATTCTTCATTATTTTCCTAGGGTCCTAGCAACATAATAAAATTATGTTGGAAAGGGATAGAGGGTCACAATCTGGAGATCTAAGCCTAATGTCTCTTATGTAGTCTTTATACCCCATTTATGATAGTAAGAGAAGACTTATATCATTTGTGGCAAGAATAACATAATGCGGTAACTTATAATACTATACAACTCATCATGTAGATTCAAAATAATTGAATAGTTCTTCAAACTCCTTATATCATCATCATATATATATTTATCAAGTATTACAACAACAGGTATATAGCTACTACTCTACACTATATTCTCCTCTATCTATCTCTTTATCTCTCTTCTCTATCCATTATTGTTTCTACTATTCTTATACATAAAAGTACAATAGGGATATGTCCCTTACAAAATGGATCTATTCCTATTAGGCCTAGTTGGCTTTATTCTCCACATTCCTTTTACAGTTAAAGTTGCAGTGGCTTTTGATCTCTGTTCTATCCACTACCAACACACCTCTCAATTATAAATTTAGCAAAAGTACTTGGAGACACGAGAAGAGTCCAAGCTATACCTTTTCATTAATTCCTCCAAAGTACCTTAACTACCCCTTTCATCCTAGCCATTCACTCTCTCCAAAGCCTATCCTCCACCATTGATTAGATCCTATATCTTGGAAACTCCTTTTGAAACCAATCCCCATTGGCCACATGTCTATTCCTCCTTACTTGAGATCTCTCATACATTATGAGCCCTTGATCCATACTTTAAATCTTGACCCTCCATTTTAGCCTCCAAAAATCTATAAATTGGAGGTGCCTCAAGCCATTTTCATAAGCCAATTTGAATGCAATCTTATGCTGCCACTGTGAGCACTTACATACCATCAAGGATCAATCAATTATCATATTTTAGGTCACAACCACTTATGGAAGTGTAATAAGGGAGTTCTTATTTGTGTGTTTTGCATGCATTTGCTTTAGTTGAATTCCTTTATTTATCTAAACTTGAGTGTTGGAACTTGATTTTAATTGAGTGATTTAATTAGTATAGGTTACCATTGTATTGTCACTTTCTCTTGAACACACCTTAAACCTATAATAAGCTCATTATAATCTACTCACCAAATTGGGAATTCTATTTTGACTCCACTATCTCCATCCAAAATTGTCTTATGATGTGTCACAACATGCATCGCAAGTTTGTCAATAGGTGTAACTCCTCCTTACAACTTTTTATGTGTCCTAGATTTTTTTACATTTCTAATGTAGGAGGCCCAACTTCTAGAGGCCATAACTTTTGATTTGGGAAGTTGATTGGGACTTCTTTTAATTGTAGATCTCAAAGAGATCCACATGATAGGCACTCGAGAACCTATTGAACAACCTAGAATTTTTATTTTGGCCAAAAAATAACTCTATAGCCCAGAAATCAAGTGTCTCTATTTCATAACCTAAAAATGTCACTTTTTGTTTAATACCATATAAATCTCTTCCTCCAAATCACCATGAAGGAATACTATCTTCACTTCCATCTTCTCAACCTTAAGATCATATGTTGTAGAAATAGAGAATAGAAATCAAATGGTTGTCAACTTTTCTATTAGGGAGAAAATCTCACCATAATCCATTCCCTCTACTTGGGAGTAACCCTTTGCAACCAAATTCACATGATTCTTAACATTACCATAGAAACCTATTTTTATTTTGAACACCCATTTGCATCCATCAGGAAAAGGTACTAGGTCCCATTTTCATTTTGATTCAAAGTAACCATCTCTTCATCCATGGCTACCTTCTAGAACTCTACATCATTCATTATCATAACCTCCCTTATAGTCTTAGGCTCATCAATGTTAGTAACCAATGAAAATATACATATCCAATTAGAAGGAGTATATGTGTCTAGTTTCTATCTTTGCCAAGTGGATCTTGTTGGTTTGAATAGGGTAATTACCTATCCAGTTTACCCTCATGTGAATAATTCATATATTTAACTATTTATTAATTAAACAATATTCACTTGTCACACATAATTCACATGTTAAGTTGACTTAGTGAGTCTACTAGATGTTTCTAGTTGTGTCTAGTTGTTGATAGTTATTGATAGTTGGCATCTTATTCTATAGTTGTCACATATCATAGGACTAAGACACTTGTCACATGACTACAACATCTTTCATTTCATCCTTGTATTTATAAGTAAGGCATATCATGTACATTGTAACAGTCATAGCTAACTATAACAAATCTCCTCAATAATTGAGGTGGAGGATCAATTTCTTCTTCACAACTCTTTGAACTATTTGATCTCTCCTCCTCATCAGATCCTTCATGGGATTCAAGTTCAACTTTCTTAGTCTTTAGGGGTAGTTGAACCACATCTTTCTTTTCTTTCTTTTCTAGTAACAAAACAATGGAAGAAGGCTCAACCTCTCTGAAGATAACACTATGACTATAAAAAACTTTCTAAGCCATAGGATCCTAGAGATTCTACCCTTTCACACTGATGCCATAACTAATGAAAATACATTTAACAACCTTGTTCTCCAACTTTAACCACTTCTCCCTAGGCACATTTGTATATGTGTCAAAACCAAATACTCGAAGATGTCTCAATGAGGAGATTTTTCCCAACTACACCTATATGCTATTGAGGTGTTTTCTAATGGAGTTTTGCATTGTTATCTAAGTGTCTATCTATGGATGTATATGTTGTGATGTTGCATGTTGGATCTTTCTACACACACACACACACATATATATGGTTTGGTAATACCAAACCCTAATGGATATCCATTATTAACACATATCCATTAGGAAACCATAATGGATATCTATTATGAATGGATATCCTTTTTAGGAAAACTAATATCCATTTCCCTTTTCACTATATGTTTAGTATGAAAAAGAAAGGGGTTGATAAAAGGGTTAGATCCTCCTTTCTCTACAAACATTCAAGGACATATCAACTGAGTTGAATCACACTTTTGGAAGAGGATTCACCTATAGGTTAGGCTATCACTTGGAATGATGTGGAAATTTAGAGATTGTTAATTAATGTATCAATTTAATGCTCAAATGCCCTTAAAATCCTAATTATACAAAACAGTAAGTAAAATGATGATTCATGACAAATGCTTGCAGACTAAGGTAGTAGATAGAGATTAGTTACTAACCATTTTTCAAAGTTTAGGATGGAGAATACTCAAGGACACTACCACTAGCACCCCTGTCCAAGGTGGTATTTTCTCTACAGAATCATGATCTCCTTCTGACACTGATGATCACTGTACTTTCTATTTTTGTATTGGAAAATGTGGAGGACACTACCACTAGTTCCCAAGTCCAAGGCCAGATGTTTTTTAGGGTGTCAGAGCCTCTTCGGATGCTGATTATCACCATCATAATGATTTTTGTGTTTGCAACTCTGAAGGACACTGCCACTAGCGCCTGAGTCCAAGCAATCCTTTTCTTCATGGATCTATAATATGCACACTGTCTTACTATTCCCTGTAACTCCACTCTATCAAGATGCAACACATGTAACCTGCAATCACAAGGAGAGTGGTTGGAGTTTGTGGTGTTTAGAGGCTTTCCTTAGTCAAGCCCCAGAGAGACATTCAATTCTTCCGAACACTGTTGTTAGATAGAGAGTGTGTATCCCTACGGGATAGAGGCCAAAACAAACTGATAAATGATTCAAACAAAAATAGCTATCACCTTGGAGGTGTAGCTCACATGTAGATGAAGATCCTTCAAATACATGAGAAGATGAAGTTAAATCTACAATCACAAACACAATAACAATGCTCTACTCTACAACAATGAATATCTTGAATGCTCTACAATCATAAGTTTACCAAAAGTTCATAATCATATTCTAGTTAGCTTCTAGTTTACAAATGAAACACTAAACATGATTATATATGCAACACATATTCCTACTAAGAATTTCGTAATTCAAACTTAAGGTGTCAACCTAGGACATAATTACTAGTCACCAAACTGACATTCAAATTTGGGGCTAACCTAAAATGGGGCAGGACTAGGGTGCTAGTGCCCAAGTCCACCCTCTCAATTTACGTTAGGATCTATTTAAATAGCACCCCCTAGGTCCTATGTGCCATACCACTTAGGGGTTTTCTCATCGAGTTTCAAGATTAACATGCAAGATGCTTATAATGCATTCTAAAGGACCCAGGAGTGTAATGTGTCGTACATGTTTGTATTTTTTTAAAATCTTTTTAAGTGTTATTTTTTAACTTTTAGAGTGTGTTCTTTCAGACTAGACAGAAGATGCAGAAGGGGTTTTAGTTTTCTTGCAGATGTGTGTTGCCAGAGCATACAATATATGGCATATAATCCAAACCTAGAAAATATATAATAGATATGAAGAAAATAACATATACCCAGATAGTAAAATGGCCAAATAAGAATTACTATCACATACCCATGTTCAGGTTTGCAACTTCAAATTTATGCTGTTGCTAGACCAGCAAATGGGTACATACAGATTCATTCAAAACTCCAAGGAATAGTAAAGATTGTGCATACAAGTAATAGCAGAAACAATAGAGGCTCTAGATGCCTCAATATGAGAGGTAAGATGGATGTCACTGAAGTAGAATGAGCTTCTACCAACCCATGTCCCCTCTGGCATATGTACAATCAAGGCTAGGGGCACAAATGCAACATTAAATAGTCTTAAATCTGCTCAAATATCTTTGATTAGTATCTGCACCCTTTGACAACAACAAGGTGACCCAAGATGGAAGGAGAAACCAACACTAAACAACTCCAAAATGTCTCCACAAATGGTATGTCCTGCCTGTAGATGGTATGGCCAGCAAAAGGAAAGTGTACAGTCCTCAAACTCCCCACAACTAACTCAAATCTGCAACTCATCAATGTTATCAACTGCTGCAAACAAATTCTCAGAGTGATATAACCTTCAAATCCTCAAAACTGTAAACATCAACTCCAATGAAGCCCAAACATGAATATTGGATGCATCCACCAATCTAATATTTGCTAATGGAGATTTTCATCCCTAGAAACCAAGAACAACACTATCTTGTAGAGGTTTTCATCTTAGAAAGACCATACCATACCCTAGAGCCAAGCTCTAGAACCCACATAGGGAAAATTTCAATAAGAGAAAAAAATCAATAATCCAAGCATAAGCCAAATGACTCACTTTTCTGCCTTTTATAAACTCTCAAGAGGGGCATTGCCTTTTTGAGGGGAAAATTATATTTTAAAATTATATTTATCCCCCTAGGGATGGGCACCCAAATTCTCCTAGTGACCCTTTTAATATTTCACTTCATAAAGTCACTTTGTCATTAATCTGTGTAAAGTCCCATTTAAATAAAATAATATAACTTTTGGACTTTAAAATAAATATCAAGACGATGTTAGAATGCAAAGATCTATAGCTCATTGGAATGGTCTCGATGGGATGTGTTGACATTTCTTCTGAATCAGCATTAGGGTTTGCCACTTCTAATGCACAGGCAGATTCAGGCCAACTGAATACAGGAGGTTGCGTGAGCTCCTCCCCTTCACTTCTGGTTCTGCCGCACCAAGGGGGGTATCCCTATAACTCAAGATATAACCTTGACTAGCTCAAAGATAGAAAGATCTAACTTGACAACAACAGGCAGAATACTCTCATGTATGGACCAAGATCTGCATGATAGATCACAAGGCTGGCAACATTCCTGGACATGATGTCTGGTTGAGTATGAGAGTATGCAGGGGGTTCCTAATCCTACTCCTACAACTAACAGGTGGAGGTATGAAATGTTTTGATATGAATTTGGATGCAAAGTTGGACATGGTGTATAACACAAGAACACAGCATGATTGGTGCCTATCCAGGGCTTGGAGTCGGTAGACATACACCTGTGAATGATCAGCATAAATAGCTAAAACTGGATTTCAGGGGGATACACATGATATCTGCCTTACAGATATCTCCCAATATAGAGTGTTGAGCTATCTCTACTTATGGCATCCCTACTGCAGTATACCCTTCCCAATGTTCAACCTGAAAACAGTTTAATCTGCCCCTTGAGCAGAGGTTAAAAGATCAGACATTCAACATAGGAATTCTATGCTCTAGAATCTAAACATCACACAAATATCCAGATCCAGAAGAAGAATACATGCAATACTGGAGATAGAATTAACACAACACATGCTAAGATAGCATTACTCATATAAGATCAACCATGAAACCAGTGGATTCATGCCAAGCCCTACAACAGGAGATACATAAACTCACAAGATCAAGCTGTACAGAGCGACCAGATCAGGTGGTTTTGGATTACAGAGCCAAAAATCCACAACTTTCAACAACATTGAATGAATAACACCGTCTGCCTTATATAGCAGGAGGGTGTATTCAGCATTAACTACCATGTTGACCAAAAAGCCCGCCAGATATACAGTATCATAGAAATGGCGCTCAAACTTGAATGCAGTAGGTAGGGGAGGAGAAAGGAAGATTTCTCGAGCCTTGCGCCGCCGCCTAGGGATTCAGATCTTCAATCAAGTACTACATCCGTCTACGCCATCGCCCATACCTCTGCAACAATCGCCATTGATGGCGCACCAACCCGCAGCCTCGGGAAGAACATCTAACAGTTAATCGCAACCACTTCCCGCCGAGATTCATCATCATGATATTTCGAATATGCAGGATAACATTATCCCACATGCACCCCGCAGCAACCTCATTAACACTTTATATACTAGGTCATGAGCATATATCATGTCGGTGCTTTTGCTCCTGACGACACTAGTATAAGACTTCATCATCATCATCCTCCAGCAGCATGATATCCTGTTGCCCGAAATATCACCCTGACGTCATCATCATACTGCAATACAACCGCATGATAATCGCCTTCACCTACACAACCGGATCCATCGGAGGAACATCCTCCTACTGAGCTTATACCAAAAGTCTGGCCGATGAACATCCTGATGACATCATCATCATATCCTGCTGACGTCATCATCATATCTGCCTACTGCGCACCTCCTCACATCCAGATGACGTCATCATCATATCAACATCATCATGATATTTGGAAGACAACCGGATATTTGGAAATATCCTCCTGATGTTCAAATATCAGGTTGCACTGTAGCTCCTCTGTAAGATCGGGGCGATAGATGAATATGATGATGCTCGAAAAGATCACCCCCTCTAGATAGCGCACGAAGCCGGCAGGCGGATATCTCCTCATATCAGCATCATCATGATGCTGGAACAAACACACACTCGAATGATATGAAAATATCACCCCCTCCTTCGGAAATATCATGATGCAGATAGGCAGAGAGAACCGGATATCACCCTGATATATGGATGACGTCAGCATCATCAGGATGAAAAAACAACGAACAAGTGATACAACATCATCAGGATGATATTGACTAAGATCATCCTGACGTTCAAAATATGATGACCCTAGTGAATATCGGGTCGCACTTAGAACTCTTCAACAACATCATCAGGATGATCATAACCAAGATCACCCGATGATAGAAATATCACCCCGGCGAGATATCATGATGCAGATAATATGATGACCCCCGCGAGCAACACGGTGATAACTGGAAATATGATGATGATGACGACGACCCTTAAGAAAAAGTAAGTTAGGTCGAGCAACTCAAAGAATAACCCCTTCAGAAAAATGGGGCAACATCATCATCATGTTTGGGCAAGGTGATAAGTGCAAGATCACCGGATACTTCGAAAAATCACCCTCGCAAGCAGATCAGGGCGCACTGTAGCTCATCAGCATCATCAGGATAAAAACCAAACATCACCCGATATTTCAATATGATGATGACGATGAGAAACGGTCGACGGAGAACATGATGATGCTGACCTTCATTGAAACAAACATGATGATGATGACCTCCTCCTCAAGAAAATATGATGATGCAGCTGAAAACTACTGAGGAGGTCCATTACTTAGAACATTTTTTGGATACTTAGGGAGAGTGCCTGAATGAAAATTGCTCAGAAAACTACCAGTCAATTCAGGCACTAACAGGATGAATCCAAGCCCACTCTGAAAATCTTGATCTGACATTGAATCTGAACTTACTAAAAATAGTAACAGCCATAAGAAAACTGAGCCAACACAGAGGGTGCCAACTGGATCCACAAATCATCTAATATCATTGATCTCAATACAACATCTAAGATAGCCATCAACTGACTGCCAAGTCACCAAAACAGTGCCAAACTGACACTTCCTAAAAATAGTAGTGTTCTCCTAGGACCAAAGAGAACAAACCCAGAAAAACCCAGAAAGATTATCGCCATGCAAGCACTTACTATAAATAGTAAGTATAGGCAAGTTGTCTAAAATCTCTTTGGAAAGTGTTAACCAGCTCCACTGGATCACCCGAACACCTTGGTGACATTGAAATTGTTAGTTTTAGGATAGACAGCTGAGAGGGGGGGCGGGGGGAATCAGTTGTCTCAAAACTTTCTTTTCTTTAAACATTTAAATCCTTCTTGTATTTCAACAGCATAACAATAATTCAATCATGGAAGCATAAT
Source organism: Cunninghamia lanceolata (assembly GCA_027924645.1). NCBI lineage: Eukaryota > Viridiplantae > Streptophyta > Pinopsida > Cupressales > Cupressaceae > Cunninghamia > Cunninghamia lanceolata. Next base: position 7,473,916 of record BSBN01001215.1, read on the forward strand.
GCAATAATTCAAGAGTAGAAACACATTAACACATATGACACCAAGATTTTAACTTGGAAAACCAGGTTAAGGGAAAAACCATGGGGTGACTAACCCAAGATTGTATTCTCTGTTAAAAGACTATGAGGAACAAAATGTCACTTGCCAATTAGGGCTCACTGCCTGAGCACACTGCTAACAAGAGGCCCACTACCTACATGAGACACACTATCTACAGAATAATAAATATTACATACTTGAACTGGAGATTATCATCTTCACCATGCTTGAGTCAGTTCCATTGAAGATCAATACTTCGGCTCTGCCTTTCACTCTTCTCCTCTCTACCACACTCTCATCTATGCCTTGGATACTTTGAAATGACTTCACAACTCTTATTTATACAAGACATCAACTTTGGGATAATAATCAAAGTTGGCACAATACATACTTTATTTTATTACAGAGCAAATACACAAATACAACTTGATTTGTTACAAGAACTTCATGTGTATCACCACACTGTCGGCCACACATATCTGGGACTTCAAACTTCTTTTAGGAACACGCCATGCTTCGTAGAACATCTTCAAGATCATCTGCAAGATGTGTAAACATCCGGTCAGCCATGTTTAGGAAGAACATCATCACTCAGTAGTAAATCTTCAATTACGAGCTCAATCTTCAATGCGGACCGTCAACACAAACTGGACACAATCCAGAGACCTCCACAAGCTTGCCTAAAACACCATGAACATCCACACTTCTTCTTACTAAAATCATTCTCATCTTCATCTGAAACCTTAAGAACACAGTCTGTCATCACTGTCATATTGGAATAAATGCTTGCGAACCTCCAAACCATGAACCAATTGAGTTGTCAATTCACATTGGTTTCCTAAACACTCCACCAAATCCGCAGAACAAGATATTGCATTTCCAGATCTCACTAGACCTATTTGTGTCACTTTGTCACCTCTGAACATCTGCTAGAACTAGTTTTGATCATATGGCCATAACTTCTCCAAATCTTCATGCAGACCTCTCAAATCTTGATTGGATCATCTTTAGACACATATCTACAAACCCTTTGATGTGCATCCTCTGATCTTCATCTTAGCTGGGATCTTCACTTCATAGAGCTTTACTGTCTTCATTGTTCTTCTCTATTTCTGATAGGACTAATTTTCTCAATATCCTCAGCACACAGCTCATCCAATCCTTGACATCAATGCAATAGGAGTATGTTGACATTAATGACAACATCGATTAGGCCCATACTTACAACAATCTCCCCCTTTTATCATTGATGACAACATATGATGTGAAAAACTGTTTTAACCATCAAGACAAGAACTTCTCCTCACTAACAGCAATCATTCATATGTCTTCTCTTTCTTTATTGCTCCCCCTTTGATCAGAAACCACTTTTGTTTTTCACATGTCTTCTCTCTCCCTTTGACATCAATGGCAAAGGCCACATACTTGCATCAATCAAAATCATACAGACTGCTCCCCTTGAGTAGGAGCTTCCTATCATCAATCTGGAACACAAGATATGATTGTGAGATCCACCAAATTGATGCACATCATTGCACCTTAATTCAGAACTGGAGGGGTAATAACCCCTAACTTCTCCCTAAGATACTCAAAAGAGTCCTTAGGTAGAGGTTTAGTAAAAATGTCTACAATCTGGTCCTTGGAGGGCACAAACTCCAATCTAACTTCGTTCTTGTTCACCTGCTCTCTCAAAAAGTGAAACTTGATGGATATATGTTTTGTCTTTGAATGCAACACTGGATTTTTTGATATATTTATTGCACTTGAATTATCATAGAAGATTGTGATAGGTTCCTCATACTCCACTTTGATATCTCTTAGCATTTGCTTCATCCATAATACTTGAGTGCAACTACCTGCTGCTGCAATATATTCTGCTTCTACAGTGGACAAAGATATTGCCTCTTGTTTCTTGCTCAGCTAAGAAACCAATCTTTTCCCTAAAAATAATGCACCACCTGATGCAGAGCATCTAGGACAGCAGAAGCATGTTTCACAACTTCAATGCAATAACTCTCAAGTTCATTGTTTTCTCTAGAGATTCACACTCCTGACCATGAAGGGCTTCAACACAATACTAACTTGTTCTTGACATGCAACATGAGGGACTTTAGGATACTTATCTCAGGACACTCAACTCCATCTAAGACTCCATCTAACCCACTGTGCAGGGTCTGCAGGACAGCAGTCTCATAGACTATCACCACACCATTACACCATTGTAAAGACAGTTACCATGTCCTCCTTGGAATGATCTCTACCAACACCAACTCAACTTCATTGTAGCATACCAACTCAGTAACTAACCAAACACTTAATGCCTTTCTTGGCAAACCAATGACATGACAAACATACTTATATTCTTCCTCTATGGCTGTCTCCAATGAGGACTGTCAGAAACAGCAATCAACAAACAAAGAGGATTGATTCCTCAGAAAATCTTTCCATATTCCTTATCATACGATCATTTCTAGATCCAAAACATCTTATACCATTGTAAAAGACTGGTATTCCACCAGGATTTCCACTTCCACAGTCGATGGTCTTCATCTATCTACTGCTACCCTTCACCAACTTCCAATACATGACTCTTGATGGGTCATTTACATGGCAAACTCCATCCTACACCATCCTCTTACCCCTGCAACCTCCACAAACCTCTACCCTAACTACTCTACATTCCATTGCACTGACCACCAATAAAAAAAGGTTAGTGGAATGAAGAGAACTCCATCGGGCTACTCAAGAACGCCCTAACTCAGGGTTTCAACCCACTTTCAAGCAAAGGTGAAATGCAGACGTAAACAAGGGTGTCAAGAGCCCAAACGAGTTGCAAATGATAGGTAACCCAACAACCTAAACAACCATCAATAGCACCATCCACCACCAGGCCGTACATGTACGGAATAATGCAGAAAATAATGAATTATTGGAAGAGACAGTAGGTTTTTTTGGACAGTCTAAGACATAACAGTGATTTCTCCCACCAAGTTTAATGTCAAGATCTCCAATAAGATTTAAATCAAAGCTACTTCAGCCTACTAACAATCCAATGCATACATGGCTTATGACAAATCTGTACAGGAGTATAGTACGGCAAGAAACAGTAAGGAAAAAACACAGAAAAAGCAGAAAAGCAGGAAAACAGTGTCTTTTTTGTTGTTTCTTTCAATTCCTCTAAATCTCTCTCCACAATACAACTTGGTAGGCTTGAAATAAGCCACAATATTTGCATGAGGTCATTTGGGGTCCAAGAAAACTACCCCACCATCGAGCTCTTTCTTGAGTTTTAACTGCAGCCACTAATGATAGTTTTAGTAACTATCCTTTCTTGGACTGTAATTATTGTTTTTGCTTAGAATGCTTTTGTAACACTTGGTTAACCTTTGGACAAGGTACTAACCCATCTTCTAACCTTTGACATGCCTCTATAGGCTTACACACATGAAGATTAAAATGACTTAAATGACTGTCCTATATGACTAATGCAACTGCCTATTACTACATGACTGTCCTCCCTAGGACTCACAACATAACAATAGTAGATTCTAGCTATTTGGACATAGTCCATTACAAATTTGTCTTTCAAGCCTTATACAACCTTTAATATGGTCTCAAGGACCTTATTGAAATAAACAAAAAAACTTGAAAATCAAGTAAAATCTAGACATCTTGGTGCTACTGCACAACCACCACTGGTGCTCTTTCGGTCATCCACATCTCTTGCCCAATCTGCATCTATATATGCATGACGAGAGAAATCATGATCTCTAGGATACCATAAACCATACTCAACTATTCCTTTTAGATATTTGAGAATCCTCTTGATTGCCATGACATGAGATTCTCTAGGATCAGCTTGGAATCTGGCAACAAGACCAATAGCATTCATAATGTCAGGTCTAGTTTGAGTAAGATATAGTAGTCCTCCAATCATTGACCTATACTTTTTCTGATCAGCCTTAGGAGAGTCATCATCTTTACTCAGTTTACATCTAGTTGCCATGGGAGTATTCATTGGTTTTGAGTCTTCCATCCCAAATTTCTTCAACAATTCTTTCACATATTTGGTCTATGAAATGAAGATTCCTTTCTTTGTTTGAGTGATTAGCAGACCCAAGAAGAAATTCATTTCCCCAAACATGTACATTTCAAATTCACTTTTCATTTGAGTTGCAAAAGTTTTGTACATACTATCTCTTCCTCCAAAAATGATATCATCAACAAATACTTCAACAATCAAGATATTTTCATGATCAATTTTGAAGTACAAGTTACTGTCAACAGTACCTTTATTGAAACCAATCTTTAAAAGATGCTCATCTAGTCTTTCATACCAGGCTCTTGGAACTTGTTTGAGTCCATACAGTGTTTTCTTCGACTTGTAGACCATATCACCATGATCAGACAATTGAAATCCATCCGGTTGCTCAATGTATACTTCTTCTTCCAAGTCACCATTCAGGAAGGCAGACTTGACATCCATCTAATATACTTTGAAATCCTTAAAGGTAGCAAAGGCAAGAAATAATCTGATTGCTTCAATTCTTGCCACTAGAGTAAAAGTTTCTTCAAAATCAACTCCTTCTACTCGAGAATAACCCTTGCATACCACTCTAGCTTTGTTTCTGACAACTTCACCATCTTCATTTAGTTTACTCTGGAAGACCCATTTGGTTCCAATCACATTTTTGTTCCTAGGTCTGGGAACAAGATCCCAAGTGTGATTTTTCTCAATCTGCATCAATTCTTCCTTCATTACTTTAGTCCAGCTTTCATCATTACATGCTTCACTTACTGTCTTTGGTTCAATCTTTGAAATCAGACAATACTTTTCTGAGTCTTGAGCAATCTTTCTTCTTGTTTGAACACCTTTTCTTTTATCACCTATGATCTGGTCTTCAGAATGATTCAGTCTTACATATCTAGGAGTTTTGGGAATTTCTTGCACTTCTATTTCTTGGATAGGTTCATTCAAACTTATCTCTTCTTCTTGTATTTCAGGATTCTTCGGATCAGTCTAGATCTGAATTTTAGAAGGGGCTTGAACCAAAACATCATTTTGATCATCTTCTTCATATTCATAAAACGTTGAGGGTTTTTCAATGCCTTCATCAACCTTCACATTTGTAATTTCTATAATCTTTCTCAATCTCTTGTTATAACATCGGTATGCTTTGCTTTGAGTAGAATAACCCAAGAATATTCCTTCATCACTTCTAGCATCAAATTTTCCAAGGTCTTCATCTCTTTTAATGTAGCATTTACTACCAAAGACTCTGAAATACTTTATAATAGGAGTGATGCCAAACTAGAGTTCATAAGGGGTCTTACAAGTATTACTTCTAATTTTTACTTGATTAAGAGTATAGACAGTAGTGCTTACAGCTTCCCTCTAGTAGATCTGAGGAACATTTGCTTCCATCATCATGGTTCTAGATGCTTCCTGGACGGTTCGGTTCTTTCTCTCCACTACTCCATTCTAATGTGGAGTCCTTGGAGTAGATAACTGTCTTTTTATCCCATGTTTTTCACAGAATTTTATGAACTCTTCGGATGTGAATTCTCTACCTCTATCAGACCTAAGATACTTTATGTTTAACCCAGTTTCATTTTCTACCATAGCCTTGAAAATTTTGAATTTATCAAGAGCTTCAAATTTATCTTTTAGAAAAGTCACCCACATCATCCGGGAATGATCATCAATTAGTAACATGAAATATCTATCACCTTGCAAACTCCTGATTCTTGCCGGTCCACATAGATCAGTATGTACTAAGTCTAACAATCTGGTAGAAGATTGTTCCTTACTTTTGAATGTGACTCTACTTTGCTTACCCAACTGACATTCTTTGTACAAACTATTAGTAGGTTTCACCAGTCTTGGAAGATCTCTTACAGCCTGAGTGTTGCTTATCTTGATGATATTATCAAAATTCACATGATACATTCTCCTATGCCACAACCAACTCTGATCAATTTGAACAAATAAACAACTTCTGCCAATACCAACCAAGTGGAAGATGTTACCTTTTGTTTGAGTACCGGATGCAATCTCTATTCTAGAACTTTCAAAGATCTTACATTTTCCATTTTTAAATCAGAGATCATAGCCTTTGTCCACCAACTACCCGACACTAAGAAGATTGTGCTTCAAACCTTCAACATACAGTACACTGGTTTTGTTCTTTCCATCAAAAGAAATAGTTCCTCTACCTCTAATTCTGCCAGCAGAATTATCACCAAATTTTACAACTCCTCCTTCATATCTTTCCACATCTATGAACTTATTTTTGTCACCAGTCATATGGTGGGAGCATCCACTATCAATGACCCAATCATCCTTTTCTTCAACTTGGGCAGCTAGAGCTCTTTCTATCATTTTATGATTGACAGATTCATAGGGCATTGAATCTTCTTCCTTGATGGCAATAAACATGTAGTCATTTCCGGATTTGTTTCCTATCTCTAATTCATCATCTGTTACTCCTTCATCATCATCTTCATGAACATAGTAACATTCTTTTGGAAACTTGATCTGTTTGGATTTGTTCTTGAAAATCTTTTCAGACATCTTGAGGCAAAATGACCAATCTTGTTGCAGTTGAAACATTTGAAGGGCAATTTTCCTTCATACTTGTCAGATCCTCTTGGTAGTATTTTTGCAATAAGGGCTTCAAGTTGAGCAACTTCTACTTCATCTTCTTCCAGATCTTTTCTTTATTTTTCATACCATGATAGTTTCTTTGAGTTCTCTCCTGGATCATACCTTTGTTTGCCTTTTATAGAGGCACTAGCTTTGAATGCAGATTCAGTCTTGGGGGGTACATCTCCAAACTCAGTTAATTCAAATGCAACAAATTTTCCAACCAATTGATCCCTTGTGATATTTGATAAAGATCTGGATTCTCCAATAGCAACAACCTTGTGTTTGTAAGTAGGAGGTAGGGATCTGAGAACTTTGGCAACAATCTCATCTTCATCCAAGGTTCCACCAGCACACCTAATGCCACAGAAAAGCTCAATAACTTTTGGCATAAATGTAGTGATATTCTCATCTTCATTCATCTTCAGGTTTTTGAATTTTCCTTTTAGACTCTATAGCTTAGCACACTTAACATATTTGTCTCCTTCATGCAGAAGTTCTAGTTTTCCCAAATCTCATATGCAGTTTTTAAATCTATAACATTTGTCAGCTCTGAATCAGATAAGGCACTTGGTAAAGCTTTTTTCAGTCCAAAGATTGTCTTCAGCATATTTGATTTCATCTACAGTTGACGGACCATTCTTTGGAGGAACATATTTCTTTAAAGTTATGGTCCAATATTGCATTCCCATACATTGCAAGTGACATTGCATGCGGCTTTTCCAAAGAGTGTAATTAGTTCCATCAAACCTCGGACTATCCTTCTTGTAGGAAGACATCCTGGATCTCCTCAAGTGATTAAGCTCTTTTAGAGGAACTTGGCTCTGATACCAATTGTTAGTTTTAGGAAAGACAACTGAGAGGGGGGGTGAATTAGTTGTCTCAAAACTTTTTTTTTAAACACTTAAATCCTTCTTGTATTTCAACAACATAACAATAATTCAATCATGGAAGCATAATGCAATAATTCAAGAGCATAAGCACATTAACACATATGACACTAAGATTTTAACGTGGAAAACCTGGTTAAGGGAAAAACCACGGGGTGACGAACACAAGATCGTATTCTCTGTTAAAAGATTATAAGGAACAAAATGGCACTTGCCAATTAGGGCTTATTGCCTGAGCACACTGCTCACAAGAGGCCCACTGCCTACAGGAGACATACTGTCTATAGAATAATAAATATTGCATACTTGAACTGGAGATTAGCATCTTCACCATGCTTGAGTCAGTTTCATTTAAGCTCAATACTTCTGCTCTATATTTTAGTCTTCTCTCTACCACACTCTCATCTCTGCCTTGGATACTTTGAAACAACTTCACAACTCTTATTTATACAAGACGTTGACTTTGGGATAATCATCAAAGTTGGTACAATACATACTTTATTTTAGTACAGAGCAAATACACAAATACAACTTGATTTGTTACAAGAACTTCATGCGTAACACCACACTGTCAGCCACACATATATGGGACTTCAAACTTCTTTGAGGAACATGCCATGCTTCGCAGAACGTCTTCAAGATCGTTCGCAAGATGTGTAAACATCCGGTCGGCCATGTTTAGGAAGAACATCATCACCCAGAAGTAAATCTTCAATTACGAGCTTAATCTTCAACACGAACTAGACACAATCTAGAGACCTCCACAAGCTTGCCTGAAACACCATGAACATCCACACCACTTCTTACTGAAATCATTCTCATCTTCATCTGGAACCTCAAGAACATAGTCTGTCAGCATTGTCATATTGGAATAAATGCTTGTGGACCTCAAGACCATGAACCAATTGAGTTGTCAATTCACATTGGTTTCCTAAACACTCCACCAAATCCATAGAACAAGATATTACATTTTCAGATCTCACCAGACCTATTTGTGTCACTCTATCACCTCTAAACATCTACCAGAACTAGTTTTGCTCATATGGCCATAACTTCTCCAAATCTTCATGCAAACCTCTCAAATCTTGACTGGATCATCTTTAGACATATATCTACAAACCCTTTGCTACACATCCTCTGGTCTTCATCTTAGCTCGGATCTTCACTTCATAGAGCTTTACTATCTTCACTATTCTTCTCTGTTTCTGATAGGACTAATTTTCTCAATATCCTCAGCACACAGCTCATCCAATCTTTGACATCAATGCAACAGGAGTATGTTGACATCAATGACAACACCAGTTAGGCCCATACTTGCAACAAAAATACTCTAATTAGGCTGTCACCAACCCATAAAGTTAGCTCCGACTGTGCTACAAGAGAACCCAAAAATGGGGACATTATAGTCTGCCCTTCCCAAAGATTGCTTGTCCTCAAGCAATCTACATCTGCATGCCCTGGTTGAACTCCAAGATCCCAAATCATTTTGAAGAATGTCCAACAAAATTTCCACTACATCCACTGGGTAGAGGTAAAACCATGCTTAGCATCAATGTAGGTAGATACCCCAGTGTAGAACAATCTGCTAGACATAGGAACACCTGAGTCCTGTTGATCATGATTGTTAGTCATTCACAAACATAGAATAAAAGTTACACAACAACCTTTACTCATCTTGAAAGATATGATGAATTCAGAGAATTCATGATCCCAAGTCTCTGTTGATTAGGTCTTAATCTACTGACGTTACTCAGTGGTTGATGTGTGTTGCTGTTTTCCATTCAGGGGCCTTACGTATTTCTGCAAAGTTCATCATTATTCCTCCAAATATCCTGCTCTGTATGTCTGCTCTGCATAAATCTCCAATAATTCTACCTCTGTACTGTGAATTTAGTCAAATAATGTGCCTATAGGCTGATATTTGCATGATTTCTACCATTATTTATGATTCTTTGCATGATATTTTCAATACTACATGCATTTAACTCAAATATGCTAATGATTTTCAGTTACCTACGGGATTTCAACATATTTCTCTGTTCTGCTTGTTATTTATCATGATTTGCAATTATGGTGATGAATTTATGAAATTAAAAAAAGGAAAAGGGTTAAAGAATGAGATTCCCAAAACTACTTGACTTAGATCACTGATCCACATACAAGCTCCCATACATGCAATGAAAAGAAGGAAACTAGAATCATACTTCACCAGGACATTCCACAAATCCGCATGATCCAGTGCAAATCTTCAAAGGAAAAGTTGACAACAACATGTAATGAAATGAAAGCGCTTCCAGTTGAACACAGCATTCACCAGTACATATCCAGAAATCAACATGAAGATTACGTAAAATTTATAATCAGGATGTAATCTGAAACTTCATATCCATTCAGTATGCTCAAGAACAGGTACATTTACAGTGATCTGAAGAAAGAACCTTGACATTTCAACAATTCTATCCTCATTAGTCTCAGTAATCCGATCTCCTAATTGATTCTACAGTAATTGGCCTTATTGCCAGATATATCTCTTTTTTTTGTTCCCCCCTCTAATGTATTAGCCTTATTGCCAGATATATCTATCTATCTCCCCCTTCTTTCTAATCTACTCCATTCTACCTCAAGATCTGGCTCTTATATAGAACAAATGCCAGAAAATAGTTACAATGATCCAAGGATCAGGATCCTCTCATAATAATCAACGGTCCAGATGAAAAGCACATGCTTCGCCAGTTGGCAAATGTACAGCTGGCACAAAATATTCCAGCATCTTTGATTTGATTCGGTCTCCAGCTGGCAAACAGCATATTTGACAATATCCTCCTCATTTCTGGTTCATGTTGCCTCCATGTGCAACTTTGTAATTATCAGCTTCAGCTCTAATAGCATCATGACTTCCTGCAAATAAACAGACAAACATTAAGTTCATCATCATGTGGATAAACAACAGGAATTTAAACATTTTATTAAACATGCCTCAAAATGTGCAGCTACAGGCAATCGGGCTCCAAATTTCTATCATGTATGTATCGGCGTGACTACACACTGTTGGAATGACAATTTTACATTAGGCCGACGGTTAAACTTACACCGACGCCAAAAATCATGATGATGTCCATCCATCGGGAAGACATGTTCTATCGGCATGATAACTCAAGATAAGGCCGACAGCAAGACTTAAAACTTTCGTCTGCATGATATTTTGGAAATATGATGCTCCCCCTTCCGAATGTCCAGATGACGTCACCGTCATGTTTCGCTTCTGTATATTGGGGAAAAGAAAGACATCATCATCATCATCATGTCGAAGGAAAATAGGAGGATATGAAATATGATCCTGCTGCTGAGGAAAGGAATATGATGGTGACGTCATCGTCATATCCGGGCTTCATTAAAATGCAAAAGATGACGTCACCGTCATGTTTAGTTAAGATCAGGGGGTAAATGTAATATCGGGTCACCTAAGGAAGATGATCAGGTGGTGAATGTAATATGACCCCTTTGCGGCCAAGGTAACCCTCTCAAAAGATCAGGATGATGATGATCATCAGGATATCTGGGACTTTTGTTAAACTTAGAATATGACGTCATCGTCATATTCGCGAACCGAATCATGTTTTGGAAAATATCCTGCCGAAGGGAAATGTGATGATGATGTCCTCCTGATATTTGCTTCTTCGTTTATCAGATTGGGATGACGTCATCAGGATATTTGCAAAAGGTCATATTTCTCGGCAGGAGGACATTACGAAATATCGGGTAGACAAACAAGATCATGATGATCTTGACAACATGACAGGATAAAAATATGATGATCCTCCTCATCGAATATCATGATGACGTAACCATCATATTCCGTCTTCGGAGCATGAGGATGAGTTGAGGTCATCATCAAGTTAGCGCTAGGGTGATATTTAAAATATGATCATGCTGCTGAGAGTATCACCCCCCCTTAAAAGATAGGGTGATCATCATGATCATGCAAAAGGAGATCAGGAGGATATGATGACGTCATCATCATATTAGCGAATATCAGCAATTTGACCTTCCCTTGAAAGATCAGGATGATGACCCTCCGATAGGATTTTGACATGTGCATGCAAATTATGCAGATAGTGGATTTTCTAAGCAAGGTGATATTATAATATCAGCATGATATTATAATATCAGGTGATGTTAAAAATATCATGATGCTCGTAGTTATGAAATATCGGGTTACACTCACAACCTTATGCCCACGATGCGCCTAAGGTCATTTGACGGGTAAAACACACTATCACCTAAGATTGACGTCCGGATATTGGGACTGCATGATTTTTATCAGGTGATAGACCAAGATCAGGATGACCTTGACAACATGACTGAGGATATAAAAATATGATGATCCTCTTGCGATTATCAGGTTTGACCAAAACTTTGATTGCTCATAACTCCCTCATATGGACGAATTTTCAGGTGATGTAAAAGGCAAACCTGCATGGAATTTCAAGCTCTTTCTAAATATGAGGTCATAGAAACAAAATATGAACTTTGACAAACTGACCTCATGATGATGACCTACCTCATCGAATATCATGATGATGATGCACCTGACTCATTTTTACCAAACTGCCAGAAAGCAGACAACACAAGCCAAGCCAAAAGTTGGGTCCCTGTTTTGATAATTTAAAATGGGGCGTGTTGTGTAACCACACAACAAGTCCCAAAGCCAAAATGGAAGTCTACAATACACATCATACGTTGACTTCCACTGCACTACTTTGATATAATCTTCACCATGCAGAGAGTGGTGAAGCAACACATCAGAATCCAACTGAACTGTTATGCCAAACCTGTGCCCACCTGGATCCCAACACATCAGAACCTCACATCCATCAATCATGAAGAGGTAATTAAATCTTGAAGTGTTTGAACCACAACATCCCCTTTCATCCGCTGCAAAACTCCTATGGATGTGTTGACCATCCAACATAGGTGCTGGAAGATATGGAACTGCTCCTCTCAAATCGAGGGAATGAAAAAACTTTCCTCCATCACCCTATAAAAACTAAACATGCCATCATGCCTACTGACATTGTAACCTCTCCGAACCCATGTCTCTAATGGAAATTTTTGAGACAAAGAAGTTGCAAACTCTCTCTGGTACATATCACCATGATGGTAATCTGATCTCTGTCCCTTCAAGTAATCCTATGAACATATCTGAGTCAGCCACCTGCAATCCCTAGTTCTATCTTCTGTGGATGGCAACCCTTCATCCCATAATGGATGGTATAAATCCTGATCCAATCCACACTTACGCATCATCAGGTCATCTGTGTGTGGACTAAAGGAGAAATGATGAGCACTCCTCACTATGCAGTCAAAATAAAGAGCACCTTCCTATGCCAACGGTTGACCATCATAGTCATGGGGAACACACTCCTCATCACTCTCACCATTCAAATTAGATGATGGCTCATGTCTCTGATCCTGAATAGCTAACTGGGTAGATACTCTACAATTATTCTTTGCATACCCAATAGCAAAGCACCGATCTAAAAGTAATTAGAGGTGTTCTAATTTAATCCACTCTATGGCATGCTGGATAGTTTGCAAATTAGATATAGAAGTGCCCACTACTACCCCTCTTTACCTTTCCTCCAATTGTGTCATCTAAAAGAAATCCTCCACAAACTTGTGGGTATTGTCAATATGAGTTAAGGTTTGAACAACCTTATCATTGGTAACCTTCAACTGATCTGTCCATCCTTGTGTCTCAATAAGCTATTGATCAAAATCAACTGCATGGGTTGTAGTTTCTAATTTGCTTCCAAGAGAGGGAAACAAATCAACATAAGAACCAATCTCTCCACTGAATGACTCCCTGTATATCTCCTGTAAATGATGGAGTAGTGTGGTGATCTATCACACCACTCTCTGGGACATCCACCAACTCCTCATATGAGCTATTAATAACCTTCTCTACATCACCTTCCATGGGACTATCCTTAGAGACCCCTGATGCAACATTTGGTTCTCTGCTACTCTCAACCAAAGTACTCATCCCATCTATAGCACCTCCACCTACAACTATAATGGATGTATCTACATTCACAATGTGCTCCTTACCACTATCCGTGGGTGTATGCTCATCACCAATAACTATCATAGATATTGGAACTATAACTGTTGGAGATGAAGACTGTGCTAAGCTCAACTCCACGGTAAGCTCATCTATCTGTAACTTTGACTCTTGAAGGGCTGATTGAGTGCTCTTCAAAGAGTTTGTGGTGACCTCAAGCTCATAGGTGAGCTCATCAACCTCCTCTTACTTTCCCTTTAGAGCATCATAATAAATACCATCTAGCATGAGAAGATGATCTCTATCTGATAATAGTTATAGGTAATTATTCTTCATTATCCCAACTGCATCTCTAAGTACCTGAAACTCAGCAAGGGAAAGTCCACTATCAAAGTGCTCATATATACCTGGAGTCCAACAATAGTGTGTCACCAGCTGCTGAACAACATCAAAGTGTTTTAAGGCTGAAGCAATCATGTCTTCGTTCACCTTTAGTTGCCCTACCAAATGATTAGACCCCAGTGACGAATCAGCTCCACACAAATTTTCTGGTTTGTAATCAACACTATGGTAAGAGGCTGAATCATCATCACTCACTCTTTGATAAGCATCCTCATGTGTGCTATCAACTAACTCTTCTGAAAGGTCACTTGGTTCCTAAAGTTGCAAGGGAAATGAATCATTTTCTCCATCACTCTGGTCAAAGGTTATGGCAGCATCAAATTTGTCACCCATGGCTGATTTAAAGTCTTTATCTGCATACTTTTCACCTAGGTCCTTTGAGGACTTAAGACTTCCAGAAACAATGCTCTCAAGCTTGCTTGTAAATTCACCTTCTAGCAATCTACCAATCATTTTTAATTCATTCTTAGAAGTGGTATCTTCAAGATCTTCATCAAAGCGAGGCCCAGCTTCATAAATTTCTGTTGTAGTCTTCCCCAAATCAGTAAGCTCCTCTTTAGATGTCTCTTGATTAATGATCTTGTTTTCATCATACAAAGGCTTAGGTTCATTTCTATCATCTTCTTTGTTCTCATTACTACATGGCTGCAATGAACAGGAGGTGGGAGTTTCTCTTTCACATTCTTTGTTGTTCTCACATATGTGACTAGATGTCCAAGCTTCTTGGCATGTGAAACAATTTTGCTCTCTTCTTAACTGATTCTTGCTCATTTTTGTAACTTGTAAAACATAAGCAATAGATTCATCTTCTATCAAATGATTTTTAATTTCTCAAATCTGTGCTCAACCAATGTCTTTGACAACCAATGTGCTGTTGGTGGAACATACTGTTCTTTTCTCCAAATACTTAGTAAATTAGATAATAATAGCTTGGAGATATTATCATCTTCATCTAAAATCATAGACAAGATAGTTTGCATTGCTGCTTTAACATCATCCGCATGATATTTTCTAATTTTGTCAAAGAAACAATGGAACATTTTGAGAATCAAGTCATCACACTTAAGATCAATCAAAAAGAACCATGACCTGACCTGATCCATGATTACTAACATCTTAGCAATCTTTTTGAAAGATAGGCTTCCAATATCACCCAGCCCATGAAAACTTTCAATAATCAGCTATAACATCTCCTTGATTAAATCATCATCGTATGGTTGTTTAGGAGTCAAAATTCTCATGACTTCATTGATGCATGTAATAACCGCCAATCTTACGTCCTTGTCTGAATGCCTCAACAACTCGGGCTTACACAACAAAGTTTTTGAAGGAACCAAAGCCCTCCACACTGACTCAGAAGGTGTCTGAGGGATTTTAGATAAATGTTTCTCAGCTTCTTCCAACGTGCTAAAAACTCTCTCATCTGTAAATGGCAAAATTTCAATTTCAAACCTACATCATAAAGTCTTTCACAAAGATCACCCTTCATGAGAGATGCCATGATCTTGCATTCACTATTCACAAGGTCCATCAATTGCCCAACTCTGAACATTCATTCAAGTGTTGATCAGTTACATGCAAAGCTAAGCTGCATGTCTCATATTTTTATCTGCATGTCTGAATCTGACCTCACAGGATGGCAAGATCTTTAGCTCTGATACCAATGTAATGTGTTGTACCTGTTTATATTTTTTAAAATCTTTTTAAGTGTTATTTTTTAATTTTTAGGGTTTGTTCTTTCAGACTAGATAGAAGATGCAGAAGGGGTTTTAGTTTTCTTGTAGATGTGTGTTGCTAGAGCATACAATATGTGGCATATAATGCAAACCCAAAAAGTATACAACATATATGAAGAAAATAACATATACCTAGATGGTAAAATGGCTAAATAACAATTACTATCACATACCCATGTTCAGATTTGCAACTTCAAATTTATGCTATTGTCAGACCAGCAAATGGGTACATACAGATTCATTCAAAACTCCAAGGAATAGATTGTGTATACAAGTAATAGCAGCAACAATAGAGGCTCTAGACACCTTAATATGAGAGATAAGATGGTTGTCACTGAAGTAGAATGAGCTTCTACCAACCCACGTCCCCTCTGGCATATGTATGACCAAAGTTGGAGGTACAAATGCAGCAGCAAACAATCTTAAATCTGCTAGTCAAATACCTTTGAATAGTATCTGCACCCTTTGACAGCAGCAAGGTGACCCAAGATGGAAGGAGAAACCAATGCTAAATAGCTCCACAAATGGTACGTCCTATTTGTAGATGGTACGACCAGCAAAAGGAAAGTGTGTAGTCCTCAAACTCCCCACAACTAACTCAAATCTGCAACTCATCAATGTTATCAGCTGCTGCAAACAAATTCTCAGAGTGATATAACCTTTGAATCCTCAAAACCACAAACATCAACTCCAATGAAGCCCAAACGTGAATACTAGATGCATCTACCAATATAGTATTTGCTAATGGAAGTTTTCATCCCTAGAAGCCAAGATCAACACTATCTTGCAAAGTTTTTCATCTTAGCAAGACCATACCATACCCTAGAGCCAAGCTCCAAAACACACACAGGGAAAATCTCAATAAGAGAGAAAAATCAATAATCCAAGCATAAGCCAAATGATTCACTTTTCTGCCTTTTATAAACTCCCAAGAGGGGCATTGCCTTTTTGAGGGGAAAATTATATTTTTAAATTACGTTTATCCCCCTAGGGATGGGCACCCAAATTCTCCTAGTGACCCTTTTAATATTTCACTTCATAAAGTTATGTTGCCGTTAATCTTTTTAAGTCCCATTTAAATAAAATAATATAACTTTCAGACTTTAAAATAAATATCAAGACGATGTTAGAATGCAAAGATCTATAGCTTGTTTGAATGGTCTTAACGAGTTGAATCAAACCCCACTCTAAAAATCCCTATCCGGCATTGAACCTAAACTTACTAAACATAGTAAGTAATGGCCATAAGCAAACTGAGCCAACACAAGGGGTGCCAACTGGATCCACAAACCATCTGATATCATTGAGCTCGATGTAATGTCTGGAATAGCCATCAACTAACTACCAAGTCACCAAAACAACATCAAACTAACACTTACTAAAAATAACAGTGTTCTCCTAGGACCAAAGAGAACAAACCCAGAAAAACCTATAAAGATTGTCGCAATGCAAGCACTTACTATAAATAGTAAGTACGAACAAGTTGTTTGAAATCTCTCTGAAAAGTATCAACCAGCTCCAATGGATCACCCAAACACCTTGGTGACATCGAAATACTCCTCTAATTAGGCTGTCACCAACCCAGAAAGTCAGCTCTAACTGTGCTACAAGAGAACCTGAAAATGGGGACATTATAGGGAGCTAAACCTTAAGAGGGAAAAGTCCCAGGGAGACATTTTCTGATATAACATTTAGCCCCCACTTTAATGTATGTATGAACACAAGGCCCATACATGCATTAAAGTATGGTCAAAACACAACAAACATGCCAAGCACTTAGAGCTAATGCATACACAAAGATTGAGGAACCATCTCTAGCCCCCAATCTTAGGTATACATTAGAGAAAACACATTACAAACATGTCAAACACAGTGAGGACAGTAATAGGCATGCAAAACACGGAGAAGGCAGTTAAAATCACGCAAAACATGGAGAAGACAGTATTGAAGACATGAAAACACAATGAATATAGTGAATGTAGTGATCATTTCTTTTTCATTTTCATATATATGAATGTAAATGGAAGTACATGGAAAGTAAACACACCACCCAAAATGAAGGAGGGACTCATCGCCACACATCTTTAGACTGCATATGGGGCAACAGACATGCAATACAAATCTTAGAGTGTAGGAGGGACTCATCACCACACATCTTTAGACTACACTTGAGAACAAACACACCAGACAAATCCCAAAGCATTGGAGGGACTCATCGCCACATGTCTTTAGAATATGCTTGGGAACAAACACGCCATACAAGAGGAAGACACATGAAAGACACAAAGAAAACATGGCAAAAAAGCAATGGAAGGAGCCTATTGCTAGGTTCTTCACCATCTCAGGCACATTATAGGCACACTTGATAGTTGGGCTTCGCCACAACAATCACCAAAGACACACTTAAGGGAGGATACACAAACCCTACCTACTCGAAGGACTTTTAGAAATGACAAGATGTGCACTAGCTCAAGAGATACACCATCCCCGCCTCCACAGAGGGTTTTCAAAATGCAACCCCACCTATGTCACAGAGACGCCTTACAGTGAAAACGAAGCATGTGCTCAAAAGTATACAAACCCACCCATGTCACGGAGATGCCTTATAGTACAATGGAGGTATATGTAATAGATCAATGCATACACACTTTATCAATATCAAAATCATCAAACAACTTACCTTATATATGCCCCCACCTTAAGGTGGTTTATATCGTGTACCTTATTTATGCCCCCAGAATTGATATGCACTTTACAATCGCCAAATGTATGGACTAGGTCCATTTTTTGATTTCTCACTGAAGGGACACTTGGTCCATATCAGTATTATTTGTTTTTTGTCATCTTCCAGCTAAATAGAACCAATAGAGGAAGATAAACAATAAATTAAGAGAGGAGAAACAAGTGCCCTAGGGTCGTCATGTAGGAAGGTGCCCCCAGGTCACCAACTGCAACGCTATGCCCCTAGGACATAACACACAAAAATGAAAATAGAGAGGCAATATAGAGGAATTATGATACAAATAGAAGAATGGTCACAACAGAGGTGGTCTCCCAGTATCCTTTACCTTACAAGAGTAGCAAGGGTCTTCCAAAGAGGCCTAAACAACACATAACACATCATAGGGGAAACACAACACAAAGGTAAAGGGTTAGAAATACTTACCTATGAGTACAACTGTACTAAAATTTAGAACTTGTGAGCATCTTGGAGAGATGCTCCATCAAGTTTTGTGTGAATTTTGAGTGATTCATATTTGATTGTTCTTTATTGCCAGAAGGTTTGTGTGGTGCTTGTTTCTCAAATCCTTGTGTGTATGGAATCTTTTATTTCTTACGAGGTAGAGAATCACTATTATTTCCTACTAATGATAATCATCTCACTCTTTTCCGATCTTTATCTCTCTTATTTTGTTGATTCCATCTATCATAGGGAGAAGAACTACCCTGTACCATATCAATCTTTTCTTTTGTCATAATTTCTTGCTTTGGTTGTTCCGTTTGTCTTTCCAATGCATTTTGGTTATCTTCCGATCCTTGAAGGGATAACAGAGGAGGAACCTTAGCATAAATACCATTTCTTCATGGACGAGGTGTGTTATCAAACTTTTCCTTATCCACTTCTATCATACCCCTATTTTATTATAATCTAAATAGTCATCTTCCACTTCTACTGTATTTTGTTCCATCGTGTTATTATCGGTATGCTTAGGGAAAGGATTAGTAAAGATTTCTAAATTCTAATTTGGAGGAGCAACTGACTTATTCCCATTATCATTCACACTAGATACTTGTATAACATTCGAGTCAATGATGTCGTGTATTTCATGTTTAAGATGCATACATCATTCAATATCATGTCCTTGTTGTAGATGAATATGACAAAAAGTATTAACATCAAAATAAGGTCCTTGCATTCTACTAGGATCCAATGGTTTAATTGGAGGAAGCTTCAAGAGGTTATTACTCATATCTTAATTCATGATAGAATTATAGGATTCAAATATTAGAGTAAACTGATGTTGTTTTCTATTCTGAAATGGTGTTCTCTTTGGATTAGTGATAGTGGACACTTGTGAAAAGCTATTTGAATTTTGTCCATTAACCTTGATGAAAGTCTTATTGTTCCCCTTAAAGTTGTTTTGTGAAGGTCCACCTGTGGATTCACCAACTTGAGCTGATGAGTTTTGGTTTTCATACTGACTAGATGAAAGTTGATAATCACGAAGGGTTGTGCATGAATGTTGAAAAGAGTTATACTTCATCAAGAGTATCTTATCACGGATGTTAGGTTGTGGATTTGTAATAAACACCTTCTAAACATCCTCATCCTTCATCTAATATTGAATTTGTGCATAAAGAGCTTGATATTGACTAATAAACTTAGTTAACTTCTCTTTCGAACCTTGCTTGCAATGAACTAAATCAATCAGAGAGAATTGAGGTCCAATGTTTTCTTGAAAATGTTGTAAAAATTAATCAACTAGTTGCAAAAAAGAGTGTATTGAATTCAGAGGTAAAGATAAAAACCATTCTAAAGTAGTATCCTTGAGAGATCATGGGAAAAGTTTTGCTAACAAGTCCTCTTCAAAGTAGAAATCACTACACATAGCTATGAATGCTGCCACATGAGTGTTGGGATCACCTTTTCCACCATATTTTTCAAAGCGAGGAGTTTCAAACTTCTCAAGCATGGGAGTTCACAAGATTACATAAGATAGGGGATTACGAGCATGATAAGTTAGTATATTAGGTTGTGAAGAATTCATCAAGCTTGTCACATTTAGTAGTAAAGAAGCCATGCCTTGCAAGAGTTGGTTTAAGAGGGCATCATTAGGGGATGCGATTTGAGAGTTAGAAGTCATGTGCATGACATTTTGAGGGGATTGGTTGTGAGTGGAAACAAAAGGTGGTTGAGAGCAATTATAAGTGGAAGGTGGTTGCAAATAGTTGTATGTAAAAGGTGGTTGAGAATAAGTGGGATTAAGAGGTGGTTGAGAGTAAGTATTCATAAAAGAGGTCACCTTAGGTGTCAAGTTTTGATAGTTGAATCCCATAGCTTTGTAATTTTGTGAATTAGTGCCATTAGATACTCCAATACCAGTGGTAACATTAGTACAAGCATTTACATTAGTAGTTAAGATTGTTGATGTGAATGTTGACATTCCAGTGCTCGGTATAGGTGTCGATACTTGTGTTTAGGATGAAAAATGAAGAGGATTGTTTAGGGTTGATTTTGATGGTTTATGTTCATCCTCCTTTCACCACTAAACATTCAATCGAGTAGAAAGTCTACTGTAGATCTCTTATCACTTGGAACATAGGGGAAGATTGGAATTGTGTGATTTTGTTGTTTAATTAAGCCCAATTATGCTCAAAACCCTAATTTCATAAATTTGTGAACAAACAAACAAATTACAAAAAATGATCACACACCAAGATATCAAATGACAATCAAAATGCATACTAGATTTCGAAGTTCAGTGTCTGAAAAAGTTAGGGACTAATGAGCGGGTGCCCTAGTCCAGTGCCATAGTTTTTGTTGAGACCTAGAAACCTTGTGTGCAACCTATTTTTGTTGTTCCAGAGATTTTCATGTTGCAAGATCTAAAGGACTAATGAACGGGTGCCCAAGTCCAGGTCCCTATTTTCTTCTTTGATCTGCAATTCTAATAGTCTACACTACTCTCCTGCAACTCCTCTTTTGCTGCTTTCACAACCTATAACTTGCAATCATAGAAAAATGGGTTGGGGTTGTGGTGTTTAGAGGATTGCCTCAGTCAAGCCCCAGAGAGACATTCAAGTCTTCTGAACACTATTGTCAGATAAAGAGTGTGTATCCCTGTAGGATAGAGGCAAAATCTAAATGATAAATGATAGAAAACACAGTTGATATCACCTTGTAGTGAAGATCTCATGGAAGGAAGATGCTTTGCATGCCATGAGGAGATGGATGCCAAATCTACAAATACAAACACAAAAACAACACAAAACTCTGCTCTGCAACACAATGAATGCCTTGAATCACTTTACATAAGCTACAAGTTTGTAATATCCATCTAGTTTACAAATGATAACCTAATAATGCTTATATATGCAACTACAAACATTCCCGCTAAGAATTTCATAATTCAAACTTACCGTGTTGGCATAGGACCTAAATAATGGTCATAAACTGACACTTTGAAATTGTTCCTGACCTAAAATAGGGTAGGACTAGGGCACGGGCACCCAAGTCCTCTCCCCCTATTTTAGGCAGGATTTATGTTAAGTGCATCCCCTAAGTCCAAATTGCCATGAAAATTTAGGGTTTTCTCATCAGGAGTCATCATAATCATGCAAGATGCTCTAAATGCATTCTAAAGGACTTGGGAGCTAAACCTTAATAGGAAAAATCCCCCAAGGTTACTTTTTTCGACATAACATTTAGCCCCCACTTTAATGTATGTATAAATGCAAGGCCAATACATGCATTAAAGTATGGTCAACAAGCACAACAAACACGCCAAGCACGGAGAAGACATGCCAATCATAGAGAAGACAGTAACAGGCACGCAAAACATGGAGAAGATAGTTATAGTCACACAAAACATAGAGAAGACAACATTGAAGACACAAAACACAGTGAATACAGTGAATGCAGTGAAGGCAGTGATGATTTTCTTTTTCATTTTTATATATATGAAATGCAAATGCAAGTATAAGAAAAGTAAACACACCACCCATAATATAGGAGGGACTCATTGCCACCAGTCTTTAAGACTGCATATGGGGCAACAGACATGCAAAATAAATCAAGCACACCATATAAATAAAACATGTCATACAAATCCCAAAGCATAGGGGGGACTCATTGCCACCAGTCTTTAAGACTATGCTTGGGAACAAACACGCAATACACACACTTGGAAGACACAAAGAAAACACGATAGACAAGTGATGGAGTGTTCCTATTTCTAGGTTCATCACCATCGCAGGCACATTACAGGCACATGCCGATGATTGCGCTTCGCCACAACAATCACAGAAGACATGCTTAAGGGTTAAGTTAGTCACAAAACTACTCCTCACCTCCGCAGGGGACTTTTTGAAAATGACAGGATGTGCACTCTCCACAAGAAATACACCATTCCCACCTCTGCAAAGGGCTTAAGATAAAAAGTATATATGTGATATCCCATCTCCGTAGAGGGCTTAAATGATTGCAATAGATATCAAACAAATCTCAGAGTGCAGGAGGGACTCATCGCCACCAGTCTTTAAGACTGCACCTGAGAACAAACACACTTTACTAGCTTCTAAATTAGATAACTTACCTTATATATGCCCCCACCTTAAGGTGGTTGATATTGTATACTGATATCAAGCACATTAAGGTAGGAAGAAAACACACAAGGGAACATAGACTCTCATAAAGCCCATGCCCCCTAGAGGTGACATGTACTTTACGATCACTAGATGTTGCCACAAACACATTCCGACAACAAAAGTGTTAGTGTCCATATAATCATGATAAATGACAATGCATATGATCAATCACATAGAGAACTAAGAAATGCAAGATTAAAGATAGACAAAGTGCACAAAGCAACAGTATTGTTATGTTTTTTAAGTGCAATAGGACACCATCAAGATCACACAGAGTGATTCTACTTGCCAAGCATTGGATAATATATAACAACCCCATCGCCATGTATGGACTTGGTCCATTTATTGATTTCTCACTAAAGGGACATTAGGTCCGTATCGGTACAATATGTTTTTCATCATCCATCCGCTAGATAGAAACACTAGAGGAAGGTAAACAATAAATCAAGAGAGGGGAAACAAGTGCCTTAGGGACAATCACGTAGGAGGGTGTCCCCAAGTCACCAACCACAACACTATGTCCATAAGACACAACACACAACAATTAAAATAGAGGAGAAGCAATATAGAAGAATGATGATACAAATAGAAGAAGTGTCACAATAGAGGCAGTCTCCTAGTATCCTTGACCTTACGAGAGTTCAAGGGTCATCCTAGGAGGCGTAAACAACACATAACACATCACGGGGGAAACACAACATGGAGGTAAAGGGTTAGAAATACTTACCTATAGAGAGATTCATGCTAGAAGTCATCATCAAGGAGGTCATCATCCTCCCAATCCTGAATGCTAGAGGAAAGAGTTGTAGGTTGTTCCATTTGTCTTTCTAATGTATTTTCATTATCTCCCAATCCTTGAAGGGATAACGAAGGAGGGACCTCAGTATACATTCCATCTCTCTATGGATGAGGTAATGCTTTAGTATTTTCCTTATCCACTTATATAATAGCAATTATATTATCGAAGTCTAGATAGTCATCTTGATAGTAGTCATAATAAGCTTGTTGTTTTGTAAGATATCTTTCCACATTCACCAATGCTTCATCTTGGTCAGGGAGAGCATTGGGCTGAGAGAAAGGAAAAGTGTTGTTAATAAGTATAGATGTTGTATCATTATCATCATCATCATCATCATGAGTTTTAGCTATTAATTCTGATCCATTAAGAGACTTTTCGTACTCATAATTCTCACTATGGTATGTTAAGTCTTCCACTACCCGAGGGTATGTATTCATGAGAGATGTGTAATTGTCTAGATCATATAGAGGCATAACATTATGATACACTATATGAATTAAGCCTCAGATTACATTAACACTATCTTGTCCATGTTTTATCAACTCTCTTATGTTATGAATAATAGGTATAGCTTCTTCTGCTATCCTTTCATTTTCAACAAATGCTTGAAATTCAACTAGCTCTTTATCAAGTTTGTCTATTTGCTCATCAGTTACATATGTTATTATAGACACCTAAAAATGTCTTCTACTATCTAACCAACTCCATACAACCCTAAACACACCAATTTCCCTTCTAACCAATTAATTAAATTTTTATTTAATTAATTAACCCTTTCATTTTTCAAATTCACACCATTCTATCCTCAAAATTGAATTAATTTCATTAATTCAATAGTCCAAACCTTAGCCAATTTATTTAATAAATATGTAATATTTATTAAATCAATTTCCCCTTTTTCACTAAATCCAATTAATTAGTTAAAACCATGTTAGCTAATTAATTCAGCCTATAATTAACCTATCCCTACCCTAGACAATTAAATAGCTATTATTTAATTGCCTACCCTAGCCTACCTCATCCTAGCCCTAGGATTAATTAAATAAAACCCTTGTTTAATTAATCCTAACCCCTTCATTTGGGTGGTCCAACCTTGTTTAACACCCTTCCCCACATCCTCCAAATAAAAAATTGAATTAAATCCACATAAGTCAATTTTTTATTTAAAAACATCCCACATCACATTTATTTCTCCTTACAACCCCATACTCATTTATTTCCTCTCTTCCCCAAATGAATTTTTAATTCATTTACATTCCCCCATATGAATCTTTTATTCCAAAATAATCCTTCACCCCCATGCTCATTAAATAAACCCTTTTCCCAAAATGAATAAAAGAATCACTTTTATTCCTAGCCCTCCATTCATTCAAGATTGAATCTAGGCCTTCCACATCACTTCTATCCTCCACCATTGATCTTCCAAATCAATCTCCACCCTTGGATCAAAATCCCTTCCAAAAATATATAAATAGAACCTCTCCCAAGCCATTTTCATCATCCAAGTTTATGCAAAGTTACCATGCCAAAATAACTCTTGAGTTAGAATAGTGAGTTGCAACTTTGAGTAGCATTTCACATTTAAATCCATTATCTAGGGTAATCTTTGTCAAGGAGCTTGTTCTGGGTGCAAAAGCTCCTTCTTCCCTTGATGGGATTGGATTTGCTTGTAAGGTATAACTTTGTGTTTATTGCATTTTGTTTAGTACTTTCACCTTATTTGCATTTCTAATCTACATTGGCACGCCCGGTGGGACCCACAAGGTCCAAGTCTAACTTGTTTTGTGAGTTTTTGGGGTGAGATACATGTGTTTACAGGTGCAACGCCATCCTACCCTCTCAATGACTCCATTACTAGCTAGTTTCAGCGCCATTTCCTATTTTGGCGCTATTTTTGCGCAACACATTTCTATTCATTCACTCACTCACATTTATTTTTCTCATGATCTTCCTACCATTTTTGGTGTTCAATTGCTCTCGATTTCATAAAAATATTGAAATTGCAAGGGGAAATTATGTCAAAATTTTTATAAGAGGTCTAAACATGCATTTTAGCTTTGTTTTTATCTTGTTTTTCATTTACTCAGACTAACAAGGCTAACAAGACCTCAATTTTGTTGTCTGACCCTTTGTGTTGTGTA